>OU611851.1:10010000-14870000 GCA_914767755.1 Agrochola circellaris
CCATCCGTTATTTACAGATATCAGATTTCGATTGATATATTTTCTGTAATGAAGTGAATATATACTTTTTAAAAGTAAATAAATATGTCAAAGCCTTGCCTGTATCTACCTTCATTTAGAGGACAATCTTTATTAATTAATAAAAAGTCAAAACGATCTTTCCAAATAGCGGAGCAAAGTTTTTTAAATTCAAACCATTCTATGTCTGTATTCACGTGCTCATTATAAATATGTTTTAAGTTTACTTCGTCTTGTTTGAAAATGATTAATAGATTGACATTATCTCGTATAAGTTGTTTTGGTATTTTAGAATAGGTTTGTGATAAGTAAAAGCAATCTATCTGTTTATGTCTCCCCATTGCAAAGTAATTACGGATATTGATTTGATTTTCACATGCTACATCGTCGAAAATCATTACTGAATTGGTTAAAGCATCATTGAGGTGTATGACTTCTTTATTATCATTGAAGACAAAGAAGTTAGCACCTGGTATATAGTCCATAACTTGTTTTAAAAAGCAATACTTTGGCTGGAAAGCCGTCTTCGAGTATAAGTATATATGCTTAAACTTGAGACCATTTTCATGTAATATTAAATTAAGCATTATGTTAGTTTTTCCACAGTTAGATGGACCGCATATTATACATCTAATGGTATTGGGTAAGAGTGCACTATGTTTCACTTTACTTGATTGATTTTCTAATTTTATATTATTAACTTCTAAAGTGTGTGGTTGCTTGATGAACTTCATTGTGAAATGTGAGATAAATGATCGGCGTATTTATATATATATATAGGGATCAATAAATAAAACAAAGTTGGAACTCATTACGTTTATTAACAAATATAATAGTATCTACTTAATGCTATAAAATAATAGCTTAAGGTAAAAATATAAGCTATAAACTATAATACAACGTCATAGTGACCCCAAGGTAATGTTTCGATCTGATTTGCGAGTATATACCTTTTATCATCATTTCTATTCATCACCAGTTTATTTACTTGTTGCGAATATAAAACATGTTTGATTGACTTAATCATATTCATCTTACATAATCTACTTTCATTATCAAATAATGATTTATTGTAATGCGCCATCTCTAGCCTGTTAGTGACAGAGTTTGAAATACCTTTTGCTTTTTTTATTTCAGTTTTAGAAGCCGATAAACAGTAAAGTTTTGCTCTTAAACCAGTAAATTCGTTGATCACGTCTCCACCTAGTTCATCTTTAAATAGACCCGGTACTTTTGCATTTACCCGAGGTATTGAATATGGGTTATCTAAATCAAAATTACTTGTATCAAATTCCTTTATATTATTTTTTATATCATGGTAAATATCTTCCGTGTAAAATAAATAAAGAAGGCTGTCGGTGTCTGTGTAACATAGCCTGACATTATTCATATATTTTCTTTTAATATTATAATGATACTGATAAAGGTGTAACTTGGCATATTCTAAAACCGTAAAACCTATATAAATCGGTCTGTCTAAAACAATTCTCTCGGGTTTTAATTGCACCGCTACAAAGTTTTCCGAAAATATCGAAATACATTTTAAATTAGGCTTACAAATTAGTTTTTCAGCACAGAGTTGCTTATTTGTGACATTTTCTTTGTCCGTCCATTTTGTAGCTAGCTTAATATCTACCTGTTTACGTTTGTTTTCTATCGTTTTACCAAAAATAGAATTATTTAAAAGCTTGAAAAAGTCTTTTTCAAATGCAGTTGCAGATGCTTGACGCAGGGTAGTATTTAAATCAATATACTTTTTTAAATATTCTTCTTGTCGGAAAGTAAGAATTCGGTGAATTTTTCTTAGGACTAGCCCCGATTTTAAACACTGCTTTAAGTGAGTATAATGAATAACATAGTTAAATTTGTTATATAAATTAGCTATGAGTTTAGCTGTCTTTCCTCCGGGGGGTATGAATTTCTCCGGAGCAAACGGCAAATCACTATGAAAATCATGTACTGATTCAGGATATTCGAGATCTACTTCTAAAATGAAGCCATATTCGCTATCATCAGATATACTCATTACATGGAAACTGTTAATTTCTTTCTGATTTAAAAGTCTAAATTCTGAAATTGGTATTTTTTTTGTCATTGCATATCCGTACAGATTGTTACAATCGAGATAAATCAAATAGCTTGTCGGTTCTAAATCGTTGTATTCTGATAAATAGGGATTATTTGCTTTTGCATGACGTAGTGAGCACTGAGCCAGACCACCACGTATGCCCTTTTCTAACATTTGATATATTTCTAAGTCATCAATCAAGTCTAGCTCAACACGTGTGTAAAGCAACATAGCATCCCAGCTTAAACTAGGTGCCGTTACATAGTACCCAGGGTCTAAATTATAACATTTTAAGCTTAAATTACGAAAATTTTCAAATATGTCACACAGTAATAAAACATCGCATTTTAAATATAAGTCAGTGTACTCGCCAATAGTATTGATATTAAATGCATTCCACACAGTTTTTGCGTGTTCATATTCTTTATCACTAATGTGTTCCATTTTCAAAGAGTTATAGAAGTATTTTTTTCGAGAGAGTGTTTCTTCTTCGTACTTGTCCCATGTGTTAATATAATCATAAGGATAAATACCTTTTCTTTTTAACAAGTTTAAGTTTTCATTATTAAATTCTGCTGATAAATGAATAAAATCATGATCTGATAAACTTTTACTTAGTGCATCTAAACTAGAGCTTAAAAATTGAAACGAATCTATGAATTTTATTTGAATAGAACGATCTCCATTCTCGCTTTCTATATATTTGGTAATAGTTAAATACTTTTCCTTAGTTTTAGGTATAATTTTTATATAACCTCTATGTCTCACTAATTCTTGTATAAAGAGATGCGAGTCGTAATTCGATAAATTGTGAAAAAATACTGGTATGAATGGACACACTCTAAACATTAAGTTACATTGAACATGTGCAGGTCCTCTATATTTCCCCGTCACATGATCGTGGTCACGTACCTTATCATGAAATAATAACTGATCACAGATGTGACAAATAGTAGCATTGTTATAACTGATTTTCTCTTTTTTCGTTAAAGGTATCATTGGTTTTCTTATTGATAATATTTCATATATTTTCTTCACATCTTCTATTAATCTAGTAACAAATACTTCAACACAGTCAGGGCCTCTATACGTAACATATTTATTTTGGCTTGGATCGTGTGAACAACATATATAGTATCCAAAACATGAAGGCTGATGTATTTTGAAATTGTGTGTTTTTTCAGATTTTGTTTCCAAACAACTCTGCAATAGGCTTTCAAAGTCTGCATAAATGACATAATTAATTTTTTGTTTTCTTTCAAAATTCTTAAAACCGAGTTTACTATCCTTTTCGGGCAAAATTGATAAAACTTTTGAACAGATATGAGATTTATATTTATTTTCACTGCTATAGAATTGTAAACATGATTCACACAGCATGAAAATACCTTTATGACATGTCACTTGTCGTCTTACTAATCGTATCAGATTTTTAATAAGACAATAATGGCTTACTCCTTTTCTTTCTAAATATAACAAATTTACATGTACAGATTTTCTCTTATTTGTTAAATACAGAGGTCCAGTTACGTTTTCGCTCTTATTATCTAATCCATAAATATTAATACTTATGTTGTTGTTTATTTCGAATAGTTTTATGTCTTGATATGAGACAGGAAAAGACATTCCCTCAATATTTAATACAGAACTGTAGTGTGGGTACGAATGAGTCCTGCATACGTTCATCTTAGCAGGAAACAAAGCAGCTACCACACTCCATAAAAAGCAATGATTGTCATCATTTTGTATATTAATACAACTTTTAGAATTCTTAATTTTTGTAGGCAAATCTAAATATGTACCACCTCTCATAGGACAATATTTATTCACATTGATTTCTAGATGACTTACAGAATGATAAGACCATCCAGAGTCTTTGTGCTCGAATTCAGACATTTTACATTTTAAAAGTTCGGTTACTTTCGAATACAGGTCATCAATATCTGTGTTATTACAAATCATTTCATATTTCGTATTGAATGACTTAAGTTGTTGCTCACTCGTTTTTTGTAAGACAAAGTGGGCAAACAATTCGAAATTAATCTTGAGACAAGTATTTTTTATTAAAGATGTATGTATAAGTTTCAGGATATCATTTTTATTCTGACACAAGAATGCCTCCGGTGTGAGGTATTCAACATCTTGTGCAGGATTTAAACGATATGTTATGATTCTGTTTTTGAAAGCACTTGCAATTATATAAATATTTTCAAATTGGCTTTGCAATAAACTATTAGACTTGTGAATATTTGTTCTCAAGTGATATTTGAATTTATTACTCGGTAATTCAATGAGACATGTTTTACATTCTGTATATTCTGGATTATTTGTATATTGCATTCGGTGAGTAGTCGGGGTTTGTACTGTAAATAAAACAAAAAGATAAAATTATAGTTACATTTCTGCATTATATTATGATTTGTAACCCTTATCAATAGTTTACGTTCGCATCGATAACTATTATATTAATATTAGGTAAGTATATTAGATACTATAATTAAAGTAATTAAGTGAATGATTAATAATGATTAAAAACAAGTCAGTAAGTATTAAGAACAGAGTCGAGAGAATACATCTACTAAAAATAACTGCTGACATAATCTATGGGACAGTGCTTGAACTCTCTATGAGTTTCTTTCAAAAAGTCTTTTATATGCTTCCATGCTGGCGTCTCATCATTAGTACGATTTTTTACAGTTATGATAGCATGCCTCCATCGATTTATAGGGGCTACACGCTCTATCTCACTATGATCATAGATCTTTAGTTCCACATAAAATTTACCCTTTTTGTTTTCATAGGTCTGTTTACTTATACCGTTGGCTACTCTACGGGTATAATAAGAATGTAACGGCGCTATTTTTTTACCCGAGGTGCTTGCAACGGCCTCCTCTTCCTGCTCGTCGTCGCTGTCGGTCCCAAATAGATCATGCGACGTGGGTCTCATGCTGGCGCTGATAGGCTTGATTGTGGTCTTGTTCTTTTTCTTCTTCTTGATCTCGGTGTTCATCGATTCGTCCTCCGCCAACCTCTTGACAGACGTTGACGAAGATGAAGCTCTGGGATCCTTCGGTTTTTTCAGCTGCTGCTGATGCTCGGCTTCATCATCGGAAGAGAAAAGTTGGGTAGCTGTTTGTTTCGACCTGTAACAATATATATTTATGTATTAGACATCTAATAAAAATATTACACAAGGCACAGTTCAGTACAGGATGGGATTAAATTGCTTTAGTTGAGAGAAATGATTAAATGCATAAGAAAAGGTAGGTTAATTATTTGACTGAAATAGATTAATCGATTATTAAATAATTTGGGAGATGATGAATCGACGAATAAATGAAACGATTGAATAGATAAAATGAGTGAATAGATGAAATTATTAATCAGAGAACTGATTGAAAAGATAATAAATTACTTACATTTCAAAGCCTGCTGAGTTTTGCTTGATGTACTTATGTTCTGTACTTGACGTAGAAATTCAGGTGCACCGAGTCCTTCCAAGTTCCCGTGGTGGTTTGGTAGTGAACTGCCGCCCTCGACCCGTTTATATAGGCGTAAAAACGCGTTACGCATTACCAAATTTGGAAAAATGCATACGTGCAAAAATAAGTTCATCACAAAGATTGCAAGCACAGCATTTTTACATCGATATTAGACGAGCGTTATAAACGCAGCGTTTTAAACGCTTAATTAATTAAGTGTCAACGCGGGTACCGCTAACAATAGATTATTGAGAGATTAAATGAAAACGTAATTATAATCAATTTATTGACATGTAATTTTTATATTGAATGTGTTAGCGGTACAAACGCTGCGGTTATAACGCTCGTCTGAAGATTTCAATGCATCTTTGTGCACGTGTCACAAATTCCTAGCCATATGTGGAGCCGTAAGTTTTGGATTACTTTGCATAGTTTGCATACATAAAACGAAACTGAATTGAACCTTAATGACACAAAAAAAATTGGATCATTCCCTATATAAACGAACCAAGATACCTGAAAAAAACATTCAAGTGGTCTTATCTGCTCTACGATGTCGGTAAGTAAATATTTTATCAAAAAGTATTTTAAATTATTAATAAATAATCATTAATTATTTTTTAATATTTACACTAGGATCTGTTCTAGGATAGTTGTGATTGTCTTCATCAACTTGTAAGTTTAGTCTTATTTAATTAATAATAATGTACTTCTTTGTTTCAGATGTCCAGTGATATTTTCCCCAATGATTCTTCATACTCTCCAATTCCTGCTGAGCAAGCCCTACGTCAAAAAGTGGTCAACTATTTAGAAAGAGAAAGACCATTTCAACCATTCCAATTTGAAGACACACCACCATGCAGTAATAGTGATAACAGTAACAATAATAATAAAAAACGAAAAAATGATGTTGTATACTCATACATACAGAAACCATCAACGGGTCATCGCAGTAAAATAATACGAATACAAGTTTTTGACGCCGACGAATTCGCAAATTCGCCATGTGATTGTAGTGCCAATATTTGTGTCCAACATGTTGTGGGGAATGTATTTAATGATGATATCTATAGGTGTGTTAAGGATATTGTAAGCAAATTGCATAAAAAGATGTGAATAAACTAGCACTTTCCATTCGGTTGTTTTATTGCCATCACTCCTGCTAAAAAAGTCACCTACCTACTTACACATCAAACGCATACCTATTAGTTACATTTAACAAACATGCAACTTTGCATACACCAACAGTCAAATTATATTGAACTTAATTATTTAATTAAACAATACTCACTCTGAATAGATGATTCTAAATATAGTATTCGTTTTGAATAGAGGATTCTGAAAACAACCTTCATTTTGAATGGAGGATTCTGAATGCAACACTCATTTTGAATAGAGGATCCTGAATACAACACTCATTTTGAATAGAGGATCCTGAATACAGCACTCATTTTGAATAGAGAATTCTGAATAGAGGATTCTGAATGCAACACTCATTTTGAATAGAGTATTGGGGTACCTGGATCTTTTGATCCAGGTACCCCAATACTCACCTACTGTTACTGAAAAGTATTAGGTATCACCACAAAGCCTTGTAGCTAAGAGATCAAATTCCGAAGTCCTTGCGGCTTCTGACGCAAGTATTTCGTAACTTAACACCAAAACGGTGAATGCACTTGCGAGTAGGTTGCGAAGCCGCGGCACGCCCGGGATCCTACTTTATTAAACGACACAATCACGAATTCGGTCCACGATTCACCACTTTAACAAAGATAAACTCACTTGTATTAAGACGTGAATAAATATCCAACTTAAGTCGTAAATGAAACCTGTTAGCAATAGATTCTGACACTCAATAATAAAGCAAGGGATTTAAGTAATAAACTGTTTATTACTCTACCGCAGTTAAAACGTCCAGTACACTCGGTACTGGATGCATAAATGTCATCAGGAAATCCTTTTTGAATCTTTACAGTTTTCAGATTGGCGTGTCTGAATAGTATTTCCAGTAGTTTTATAGGACGTAGTACAGACGAATCATCCTCATCTTATTCTAATACTTCAGGCGTTTTATGTTGTCTTAGATGACAATCACGCCGTGGTTGAGACATTCGGCATCTCTCAAAGAAATCATTCAAGTGATAATCTTTTAAATGTCTGATTACCCACACAACAACAGACGGATGTAAAATGTTTTAGACGATTTATAATAATCAAAAAGCATACGGTAACAACAAAGAAGTAACAGTCCCATTTATTTTGTTCCAGGCTCTAATAGCGGCTGTGAATGAGACCCCCGAGGAGGACATCCGCGATGCTCTGAAGTCGCAGACGGAGCACCAGCTGGCGCTCGTACCGCGTGGCCCTAAGCTTGTGAAGGACACCACCGCATACAACACTACCATCACTACTGATGACACCGTACGTTCTTTATCTCTTAACATTAAAATTAAAACATCGGTGATGATCTGAAGAATGATGATTAACCACAAACTGATCTACGAATCAGTCACGTTATAATGTTATCGCGGACGGAAATCTAAAGTCGTTTTCATATATTTCCATACATTTTACTTCTCTATATTATCGTGATACCGTGGACGTCCACGATAATTTCGTCATGTTAGAAATTATAAAACGTACAATGGCTACTGCAAAAATATTCACCTCGTCAGATTCTTGCATCTGATTGTATATTTCAGAAATCTCTTTACAAAGCTGTTGCATTATGTATATGGCCAATCAGCTGCAGGTACATACCTTTAATATTAGAGAAATTAGTCTCATACCACATATCACTACGTTTGCTGGGATTTCAGTTAGTTACATACCAAAATTCCGTCGCAAAGTCATTCATTATGACTGTCTAGAGCATGGGTTCCCAACCTTTTAACATACGCGTCTCCCTAATTTCTTTTAAAATCACTACGCTACGCCTCTGAGTTAATTTTGTCGACTTGACCAGAAAAGCATAAGAATGTAAAGCGAGCGAAAGTGAGGTCGAAAATGCCCCTTGGATAGGTTAGATTTTCTTTTGAGCATTAAAACAAAAATATTAGTAACTTTGTCGAGTTACAGAGAGAAACTCAAGAATTATGAGAAAGCATTATGTAAGAGCGAGCAAAGCGAGCTCGAAAAATGTTGTACAATTTCGGATTCAATACATTTTTATTTTAACTATTCGTACAGAAAAAGGAGTTAGGTACAATGTGTAAACATCATCAACATCATCATTTGTCTGGACTATGCATATTGTTCGTCAAAATACTTTGAGTGTTTGTATGTCAGGGATGAGTCGAACTAGAAGGCATTTATCGATACAAAGGCAAACAAAAAGTGTATATTTGAAGAGCAACGGTCCATTTTTTCACCAATTTTGATTTATTTACATATCGCTTGACACATACTAACCGAAATTCAAATTGTAGTTTGAACGAAGCCTCTAAATATAAAAACATACACTGTTATTTATCTACATTCTACATACTCATACCAGTATCGCTTATTTGATATATTGCAGGTAACATGATAGACTTGATTGAACTAAGCATCCATTTCAGTCTAGTCTGGTTTCGATTTTGCGCGACCTCTATGAGTCAACAGTACACACTGTTACCTATATTTACTTCTACTTTTAACAGTAAACAGGCAAAATTTAAAAGGAAGATTATAAAATGCTAGATAATAAATAACAAAAGCAAACAGTCCCATTGATCTTAAGACCTAACACGTTGTACATCGCGACATTAACCGTTTCCTGGTCAATAATAATGTACTTGGGTACAGTCAAAGATCGTGATGTTGCATAAATAAATTGAGTAAGTAGGCCTTTCTATTATAAGTTGTGCATAGCTAACCGTCTTCGTTTGTCGCAGGAAGAGCTGCGGGCGCTGCGGCCAGATGGCACGATTGTGACGGAGACCCGACACACCAAGGAACAAGAACGGGTCTGCGACGAAGAACTGTCGAAAGACGAGGTAATGTTGGAATAGTTGGTTAGATTGTGAAAACAATAAAATTGTATGCTGTACTATTAAACGAGCAATATTTGTATATATACAAATATTTGTAATCACGTTATCGAAAACGGCTCTAACGATTTCAATGGATGTTGCAGTACAAGGGTTTACTGGGGCGAAAAATCGATCTAGCTAGGTCTCATATCTCGGAAAATTCGTATTCTCAATTTACACAGCCTCGGGAATGTGATATAACGTTGGTATACCTGGACGATATGTTTATCTTTTTTCACCCAAGCAGAGCTCGGTCGACCAGGTTCTTAAGTATAATAAGAGCGAGAGCGATGAGAGTGTTAAGGTTTGGGCTCTAATTGCAAAGGAGACAGAAATTTTGAAAGACGGAAGATAAGCTTTTTCCCTTAAGTGAGACACAACACGCTCATTATGCTACCAATATTGAAGTTTTGGACCTTTAAAAAAGTGCCAGCTCCTAATTGCGTAACACATTTTCAGTAAATGATTAAGACTAATCTGTTTCATTTGACAGTTCAATAATTGCGTTATTAACGTTGTTGAGCAGATTTTTTTGCGAACTTTTGAAGCAATGGATTAGTAATTTCTTTCAAAACGATTCAAATTGCGATTGATCGAATATTACGCAATTAGGCTGCTGGATAACCCGGATGGCAAAAAGATTGTAACGAATCTACCCAACGTTGAAGTTGAAACGACGTTTTTTGCTACGAAGTCCACAATTAAATAAAGATACATAAAATTTCGCTATGAATCCAAGTTTTCTACACAAAGATGCATCATTAATCATTTTGTAAACCTACAATTTATGAAAATAACAAAATGACTTGCTTTCTTAGGCACCTAATCTCAAATGGCAAACTCATCATTTACCTTTTATCTAGGTTAGATTTCTACCTAAAAGACAATGAATTGATGTATTGCCGAGGAGTGGAAATATTGCCGAAATGCGTCGAATTCGCTGATATAAATCGATGTTTCTGAACATGTTATTGGTAACCAAGTGAATTGTGAGTCTGACACAGATTTATTTTAGTTGAGTTTTTTTAGCCCATACCACATGTGACTGTTTATAATTAATCTAGACTGATAAAATTACCAATTTACCTAATTATGTTAAAATTTGTGTTAGGGTCGGTTTACCCTATAAAAGTACATACTTCTAACCAGTCGTTGTTCGGTATTTACTAACACATTTTTTTTTGCCAGGCAAAATCCCTGCCGAGTGACAAAAGCGTGGTAGAAGAGACAGGTGGCACCGAGAGAAGGAAGCGAGTAGACCTCGAGCAGAGTACTGATCTGATGGCGGGCGGCTTGAGGGTCGCTACGCATATCAACTCACGATCCCGCACTGAAGAAGGTCTGTATAAAAATATAAATTCTGGTTTTCGCTTAGGTCATGATTGAAGGTGTAATGAGGTATATAATTTAAGTAGGCATAGGCTCAGACCAAATAAAAAACTAAGACAGAACGCTGTCAACAGTGAAGTGAAGCCGGTTTTGTAAACATGTGTGCACTTTGTGTGGTGTCGTTTGATTGTAGTGTCATTGTAATAGATTGTAAATGAGTTTGTGTGAGCGTGTATGCATAGAGCGGCGGTGTAGTTTTGGCATGCTTCACTGTATTTTTCGCAGCGCTCTGTCTTGGTTTTTTATTTGGTCCGGAAACATGCCAATGTCCCTAGCATAGGCATGTTTCGGGTGAAGCAAAACACCTTCCGTTTGAACTTTGTACAATGTCATGAAAACATGAACGTGCACCTTTTTAGTGAATCTACAGATGAATGTCTGTAGATTCATTCATGTAAAATTAAGGGTAGGTTATACGCTTCAGATAACTTTTGAGTTTCTTGGATATCTAGAAATCCCTTTGTTTTATGACTGAAGTTATGTGGTATATTTTTGTTGCAGTGGAGAGAGAGGGGCAACCAAACATGGATGACGACTGGGACAGTCTATCAGTAAGAATGCGACGCCAACGCCGCCTTCGTCAAGTCGGTAAGAATTGTAACTAATTAGTTCGTTGTTTTGCCACTAGGTGGCTTTGAAATATAGTCCAGCTACTCGTTGATAGATGGCGCTTTATTGCGTCATTTAGTTGTCGTTTGCTTAGTAGTGGGAAAGAATTTGAACAGATGGCGCTAAAATAAGATATTGAAGGTTAAATAAAACTAAAAACGTTTTTTTTCTGACTTACAAAACTGTTTTTTTTTATAAAAAAGAATTGATAATTCTATCCCTTTAAGTAGATACATCGATTTATGCCTTGTTTATATTCCGATTTCATCTCCATACAGGTTTAAAGACAAATCGTTAATCCATTTGGCTAAATTGATTAAATATGTAAACCCACAACACTTTTTTAAGAATCATAAGAAAATAGGTATGTGTTACATAATACATTCAGGTGTTTTCAATCATTTATTGAGTTGAAGTTCGTCATTCATTACTAAATAAGTTCATTCACGAGAATCAACCTGTGCCTTCAATGCGATCGTTATGTTTGGGTCAATGGTCGAACTGTCGCCATTTTTAGTGGCAAGTCAGCCTTGGTGGTCAAATAGTTCCGTGTGGCAAAGAAAAACAAGCAGGCGGCTTTGGTTCTTTAAATAGTCTTTTTGAAAGTTGTGCTTTTGGATATTGTAGGTTTTTTTATGATAAGCCTTTTTTTTATTTTGAGGTTGGGAAATGATCAAATAACTTCTCCCGCTCTGGGCGGAGCGAGAGGGCGTGTCAGACTTTTACTGACTAAAACCCACGTCTGTTCCTTCCGTTGCCTGTGTGCCGGGGCCACGATATCCCTTTCGGACAACTCGCAACCCGGGCAGGATGATAAGCCTACCACCTGTATCGCCTTTTAATAGGATACCTATCGTGTAGTAGGTATCGTAACGACAATATACGAAATTAATTGATGAACTTGCCTATCTCAGATAGGTATCCTGGCCTTCAAAGTAAAATAGGTACTAGTTTATGTATGACAGGTACCTACTTACAAGTTACAAGATCAAAAGCTACCCACATAGACAAATAAATGCGCAATTTACTTCTTATACGCATACCTCATTCAAAATAGAATTATAATTAGTCCGAACATTTACATCAGTCAATGATGAATAAAATGATACAACCATTCTTATTGGTTCAATTAAATAAAGATATTCCTAACAGCCAATAGGATTTGTCGTAGAACACGCAGCGTCACGGTAGTTACTTGACAAGCTTTATTCGCAATAACTAGTTGCCTTAAATGTTCATAGAATACATTAGATATGGGCAGGCGCCGTGGGCAGATACCTGTCGTAGAGACTCGCAATGAAATAATTATACCTTCTTTAAGCTGTTTAATAACAACGCTGATATAAGGGTAGGAGCAGATAGTCGCGGGATTGCCTAGCTCGCGTCATAAACATACGGCGAAGAGTTGGTTATGTCTAGCGAAGGACCTATGATGGAGGAGTCGTAGAGTAGTCGAGACTGAAGACCGTAAAATGTGTATCAGAAAATGTATGTTCCAAAGAGAGCCTACCATCTCAAAGCTTTCCTAATGGGCCAAAGACCCAAATAGCTGAAGAAGGTGGCGAGGGCAAACTGGATGGGAGAGACGCAATGGAGTTAGTTGTGTCCCAACTTGGCTTAGGTCGAATAATGTAAAACAAGAGTCTGATCTTTTTAATTTGTGCGTCGTTGTCTTGTAGTGAGGGCACAGCACTGATCAGTGTCCACTGATATTGCGCAGCATCACGTCTATCTGAATGCGGCTTAAGGCAAGTCAAGCTGGGGTACTTCTAGCAGATTGGATGGTTTATAGGCTATTAAAATTGATCATATTATTAGTTCGCTATAGAGTTATCAAGATTTTTTTTCATTTTTCATTGACTTTGATTGAAATATTATGTGATAGGGTTATTTATTGTTTCGCTACGTAGGTGATTAATTTTTTTTTACTGTCTAGCCACGATCGATAGCGAGTTTTGTGAATTAGCTTTAGGCCATCAGGCCCCTTTGGTAATGTATTCTGCCTTCTAGGGAGTTTATTACGCCACTTCTTCTTTCCAGATAAAGCACATGCTCTAGGAAGCGGTCAAGGGCGGGTGTTTTGGGGGACTGTCTTAAATCATTTTGACGTTCTAAAAGTGCAGATTCTCAGTCTAATTTGAATAAATGACTTTGATTTTGAAATCCTCAATCAGTTAGCTTCGTGAACTATATAGGTACTTACTACTCTACTTACCAAAACGACAAGATGGTTCACCACAACTAATCACCGAATACTTATTTTACTTTATTAGTGGGGGCAACCACTAATAAAGATTTAGGTTAGGGTGGTTAAGTTTTCCGAGATTACGCGAAAACACTAGTCTACAATTAGCGTGTTTTCAATAGCCAACTGGTAACCGAAAAGTAATAACTATCCAACCTCAAACAGGATCCGCGTACAAAATAATTTTACTATCTACTTATAAAACTTCTTTTCTTATATATTGTTGGTCTTGTATTTATATTATAGCATGTAAGGTGTATTCTTTGTTGGAGATCCTAATAAAATAAAATAAAATAACACGAAGTTGTACGAAGTAGGTTTCAGTAGGATTTTCAGTAAAATTATTAGGTACCTACCTATTCCCACCTAGTTTATCATAGTCTTTTTCTAGTATCCTTATAATAATATTCTTTGAGTATAATAACGTGTCGTTAAAATTAACTTCTGCTAATGACAACCATTTAGGGCGTTTTTTAGACAGAAGGTTCAAAAAAATCTTGTTAAATCTATAATTATTTTGATTACAGAAATCACTATAAATTATTCCGAATATCAATCTGTCCGTTGCAAAACTAGGTGCCATAAATAACTCAATTTTCGACAGTCCGTCATAAATATTTGAAACGTATAATATATTCATAGTTCTGACAAAATACACAAGTCTAGTGAGCCAGTGAGAAGTGGTACACATATCGACCTTGTCGCCAGTTAACCTGCCTCGGCTGCTCGACCATTGTTTGCGTTCAAGTTGATCGATCGAGTTGCTCGACTACTCGATCCGTGATATACGAGCATGTGAATGCTCTTCCTACTTGCAAAGGACATACGTCGCATGTACTGCTCAGGTTTGGACGCTTGAGATGACAAATTGAGGCAAAAAGACACTAATGATGAGGACGGATTGGTCGTACGCTTTTTAGGTTTGTTCGTGCATTTACCATCAATGATAGCGTTTGTTAGTTGGTACTGACGATTTAAGAAATTATCTGTCGTTAGGTTTAATGGGTTTCCTTTGATGATTATATAGGGTTAAAATAAATTAGCTAGCAAAACTCGACGACGTGATGGGTCATCATCATCATCATGATGTCCCATCACGTCGCGGAGTTTTGCTAGCAAATTTATTTTAACCCTGTATAATCATCAAAGGAAACGCATTTAACCGGGTGCAGCTGAACACCTGTATTCTATATAGAGCGGCTGCCTATCTGACCTGCACAACCCAGTAACTGGGTAATATGATACCCCTTGGTAAGTCTGGTTGTCAGACTTTCGGGCTTCTGACAACCCGTAACGACTGTTAAAGATCCACGAATGACCGCCGGGACCAACAGCTTAACGTGCTTTCCGAGGAACGGAGGAGTCTCGACTGTAAAGATGGTCACCCATCTAGGGACCAACCCCGGCAAGCGTAGCTTTACTGATGGATCGACCCGTGCGGCTGTTATTAATTAGTCAGGAGCTCCTCCTATCACGTCTGTGAAGTTTACACAAAAAAAAAGCTGATTTTCAAACTGATTCATTTAAGTGACTACACTAACGTTGATGACCCCAAAAAACAACAACATCAAATTTATGTTTTTTTTTATTCATGTTTAGATTTCGATAGACGTCTACGGAGTTTCGCTAGTTAATTTAAATTGACCCTGTATAGGCAAATGATTCGAATACAGACCCGAATATACATTTAACCTACCATTTATAACCTTCCAACTCCAAAGTTAACTTAAAGGTACAGTTTTCTAAAAATAGGCATTAGTCAGAAACATAGACACAAAATAACGCTAAAATAATTTACATTGCGTTATGTAGCCATAGACACAATTACCATTATTCTTATGCAGTACCTACCTCTCGGATTGCGTCTTCCTGCAACCAGTAAGTAACCTTTAAGGAAATGAATTGCCAGGACAGTTAGAATCCCACGCACTACGTAGGATGCCCGTAAAAGGAGCGAGGAGCGAAGGACACTTCCTAGCACATCCATGAATGCCAAGCCTTCGCACTTTTCTGCCTTGTAAGTCTTCAATTGTTTTCGAGAGCCGTTTAAACTGTCTTCTTTGACCTAGTGGAAGTATATGCACATTTTTCGGATACTTTTGTATCGTTCGGATGATCGAAATTCTCGATCATCGTTCCTTTACATTAGTCTGCTGATGTCCTTAGAAAATTTATTCAAAAACCTTTGGTATTATTATTAGATATGGTCTTTCATCAATCCCAAAAGAATAGATACGTATCTTACGTGATTTCATCTCTATAAAACTTCAAAGACATATCGGTTCAATCTCAATGACGCAGTAATTCACTTTCCCTCACAAACCTGGCAGGTAAATCGTTTTGCGAACAATTAAGGAGTTAGTAAACACGTGCTACGTTTAAACGAGAGATTAAGTGGCCAATTTAATGCTACATGCCCATCAGCTGGCCACATATGGCAAGTCATTGGGCCTACGCTCTGAGGTTGGGACATGGCTAAGGACCGTATACCACAATATGTCTGATGAAAACTTTGAGTAAATTCGAAATTGGATTGTTGTTTAACATTTTCAACTTTCATAGAGCTCATACGCCATGCCGCCATACATATTGGACGTCAACCCTTCGGGAGGGTTGCCGGCATTACGTTTGCGCTAAAGTTAACCATCGCGGACAGTCAACGGCATTAGGTTTACAACCGTGTTATAAAACACTGTAAAACGAAGTAAAATTGTGTTTTGTAGCTAGTTTCTAACCTTTGTGGTTTGTAAATGTGAAAAAAAAAAATTGCTTGGATTTTAATACCAACGCATAAACTAATAAATCTTAGTATAATATACATCAGATTTTATTTTCACGCTTTATAATGCTTTATTCGCTAAGAAATCCTACATTTAAAATGAGCCCTCCGCGAGGGCTCCCGGCATCCCTTATGAGACTAGGTGAACCCTCTAGGAGTCGCATCTTTATTAATCGTCTCCGTCGCATATATGCACCAAATTGCTCCCATTCTTATATTATATTGTAAATACATTATCATAATCGTGGACCTAGATTTGATGTGTTCTGAAGGTCTGTTGGAATAGAGCTTCAAAATTAGGGCAATTGATTTTCTTTATTGGAAAAACCGGAGAGATTGTCGTAAATCGAGGAAGCATAAGTTCCAAACAGAATATTTGACAATGTGTAAATTATACTGAAGACACTTTTGCTGTAAAAACAAGAGAGTTTATTCACCTCTTCAGACAATATGCTGTTGTTGTTTTGTCTTATTTGTGTGATTTTGTTGCATTAAAAACGTCACGTAAATAACGTTAGCAGTGTTACAGACTTTCATGTTTGTTCAGCTGAAATAGTGTGACCATAGTATGACTCATGCGGTTTGTTTGGCATTTTACAGAGTATATCTATTGTAGTTTTTAAAGTTTAACGTTCTTTAGGGCATGTCACTGTAGCTACCTACATCAGTAGTGTCGATTTAAAAAATAAAATATGAGTCAGCCTTATAGTAGTCGCATATGATGTGTCATCGCACCTTGGCAATAACTAAAATTAAGGTAAAAAGCAACATTAAAGGGGCAGGGCCTCGTCTAGGTCTTTTCTAACGGTGAACACTAGCACCGCGAGCGCTCATTGGTCAAATCAAAGAGCGCGGGCTTCCCCGGCTTCCTGTGACACACTTCCGTCCCTTTTCACGGAATCACTCTCAAAGATTTGATTATTTCGTTTTTTTATTATTTAGGCTTAGATTTTGATTGCAGGAAAGCGAGAAGTAAGATGTTATACATCAAAAATCATTAGCGAATGCATTACTGCACTGGACTATAGTTTTTTGTGAGCTATCTCCTGATCAGACATGAAGCCCATAGTTATACATTACCATGTTTTTATATCAGCATAGCATTTTGTCATCAAATTCCCAAGGAATTCTAAGTAAACACAAAAAGCTACAAATCGTGCTTCGTATTAGTATCAGTAATCAGAATTTACAGTGACATCATTTACCACGCATTACAGTGAACGGCGCGTGTTCTCGTAAAATAACAGACCTGCAGAACAATAAGATTTTAGCATTGAATGCTGTGATAAAACATTAAAGTTCAGAAAGCATAACTTTATGTTTTCCCTAATATAATGTGATTCATACAGCGTTTTGTTTAATGTGTCATAATAGTATTTGTACATGTGCTGTGAATTTTATGGGGACGTGATGTGTTGTTTTGGTTGTAAATAGGTCTGTAATTACTTAGATATTACAAAATTAAGATGTTATGTTGTACTTTTATTCCCATCTGGGATTTGCGCTACGAGTACATGATAAAAAATATCTGGTAACGCCATGACTGGCGATGCTCATAGCTTAGGCTGTCCAAATAGTCAAACTAAATGCGGATAGATTCCACCCAAGTAAAATGAAATATACTCACTTAATACGATGTATTCCAAACAATTTTTTTCATTTATTTTTAATGATAATCTGGCAGTTTACGTATTTTATGCGGTCTACTCAAATGTCCTTTCTTTGGTATTGTTCATTGAGTCGTTGAGCTCCTTAAGTTCTCAGTTGAGCTAGACGATTACTGACACTGACTGGACAGGTATACTGAAATCTGTGTGGTTCTTTCCTCAAAAGACCATCTCTTCAGACCATATAAGGACCATGCAGATTAATATCTGTATGGTCCTCATATGTCTGGTCTTTAAAAAGAGACTGTGACCTCTGAGTTTGTTTCGATCTTTTTTTCTCAGAGTAGTCAGATAGGAAATACTGAACTTATCTAGTTTGAAAACATAATAAAATTTTGATGTGTAAAAGCGTTTTTTTTAACCAATTTACTTTAATACATATTATCATTAATCATTTAAATCCAATATTTTGGACAAAGGGAAATAATTAAACATCTAATAGACATCACTAGGCCATGCTGTTTTTATTTAATTGGTTAATGCTACTTGGAAATCTATTTTATTTTAATGTGAGTAATTACTAACGACTAATATTAAACGTAAATCCTGAATTTTAATAGCTACCTGCATCCGTTAATGACTATATCATTTCCTAGCGTACTATTCAAACTGGATGAGTTAACTAACCCATAGTTTGTCCTACCTTCGTTAATAGTTACGATTATTACTCCTCTATATGGGCTATGCAGCTGCTGCACCTCTTTCATAAGTGCTATTATGTATGTACTTAGGTTTATTCTATTATATTTATATCCGGATAATTTTATATCCTTGGCTGCAGACTAGCACGAAAAAATCACGTGCTTGTCAAGCAATTTTGATCGTCTTGGGACTCCATTAGGACTTTGCAAGCGAATTCGGTCGTAAAGTGATCGCTATCTATGTCGAGACTGCAGCTCCAGGAGGCTGGAGGTGTGTTTAGTACCTACCAATGTAACAACCTCGGGTTCTAAATATCGTGAGTCATGACTAAAAGCCTTAAAATGCAGGCAATCTTAATATGATGATTTCATCCAGTTAGGTTATATATTGCTGAACTATCGTCGCTTTCCAGGTGGACCACAATACCTGGTTCACCAGGCATTCCATGTAATTTGATGACCAGCCTCCTTTAGGTATATAGATAGTCTATCTGGCTGAATAACGTTTAATGAAAACCATTCGTAATTGGTTTATAGCAGGATGTCAGCAGCTGTGATAGCCTAGTTGTGTGATCGTCAGACTATCAAGTCATAGGTCTCGAGCTCGAACCCAAGGCACGCACCTCTGACTTTTCTGATTCAGATAAAAAAGTTTTTTGATTCAGAAGGAAAACATCGTGAGGAAACCGGCATGCCTGAGAGATATTTCTTGGCGGCATGTGAAGCCAAGTCAGAGGCCAATAGGCGGCATAAAAACTCTGACACCAGGTTATTTACTAACCACACGAAAAAGAAAGAGGAAGCAGGATATCAAATAACAAGCTATATTGCGAAAAAGCTACGTTACTTCCGTAAATTGTATTTTTGACAGCTTCACTTGTTAAAATCAACAGCAAGTCGACACGCTGTGAATTTACAAGTAGGTTGCTCAGTATCTTGTGTAATTAGACTTGCAAGTTGGCATCCTAATTTAGGTCTCCATGACTTTTGACAACTTGAATCCTATAGGCATCAAGATCGTCCACCCAGCATGTTATCCATATTATAGGGTTTGGTTTCCGCAATTAGTCCGTCAGGTGGACTATTATGCATGGGCAATGGCGGCGGTTTGGTGGTTATTCCAACCAGCCCACCTCCCTTCAGAAGTTAATTAAAGCTCCTGGTCTGTTTAGAACATCTGTGAAAGATCTGGGTGACCCGAGGGTTTCTGTTCTACTCTGGGTGATGCCTGTGCATTCTACGATAAAAGAAAAATGTATTTTATTCTATTACAAAATCCAAAGCAATTTCCTCAATAGGAGAATTGAAAAAGGGTGTTCTTCTTCTTCTTTTCGGGTGTTAGAAATGGCGTTAGTTTCTTAATCAGTAGTTGTAGTTGCTCCAACCGGCTAGGAGTTGCAAGAACGACGCATAAATCAGAGAAATTTCCTCATAAATGTGTATTTAATCACAGTTTTCGCAATCACGTGAAGCTTATAGGGCGTGTAAACTTGATTGCGAAGATCGCCCGGTTCCGTACATAATGTTGTAATGTCAGCGACTTGTCAATCTTGCCGTAACAGCTTTATATATAGACTCAACTCATTCGGACGGTGCCCTTTTAAACTTTTTAAGAACGAATTTAAATCATCAGTTAGCCATACATGTCTCATTTATGAATTAAATAACATTTACTGCGTGTCGGCCCCTTTTCACTATTGTATTGGAAATCTATTTGTCTATTCATAATAATTGCCCGTACCCACAATTTCTATCCCTCAGATATTACCTAAAATGGCCACTACACTAAGAATAGAGATCTAAATACAATAGTTGTATTACCATCTAAGTTAAATGACCACCAAAGCTGACAATAATTACATAACACCATAAACATAACGTGAAGCAATACTGACCTAGAAATTATCATTCAGTGAATAATATGCACGGTAATGTCTCGTAGTGGCTAAGTAAAGTTGTCTCGAGTATACATCGCATTGACCTTCAATAGTTTGGCAAACTTATTGACTGAATGATTACGCCATAGCGTGTGGCAGAGGATGCGCCGCGCCGCCACTCCACCGTGAGCCGCAGCGCGTGCGCCCGCGCCGCAGTGTGTCAGTGTCGCTCCGCGCTCATAGTTCACTCTGCTTTCAGAACACGACAAGGATTACAAACGTCCCCTCGACTACGACGTCGAGGAAGAAACACGCAAGAAAGAAACATCAAAGTGGCTCGAGAATCATTTCGGCAGCGAATCCCGCTCTTCACACGACTCCATCGCCGAAGAAATAGGACGAAGACCTGATCCTGCCTTCTACAAAAAGGCCGAAGACGAGGGATACTACGGGAAGACATCATCTGTACCTCCACCACCCGTATATGGAGATCGAGTTCTTCGCAAAACGAAATCGTCGACGCCCTCAGACGAACGACCGGCAGCACCAGTGAACAGGACCGGTGGCTACTTCAAGGGGGTCGGGGACTGGTCGCAGCGACGCGCCAGCAAGCCCAGGATGCCTGAGCCACGCAGTTCATCACCGTCACCACCAACAGTGCGTTCACCATATGCTAGTGACGATCGATTAAACGGCTCCTCCCCGAGACATGTGTACGGGAAGCGCGACTCGCCTCAGGGGAGGTCATCACCTATCGGCCGCCGCCACCCGCCCTCGCGCGATGACTCCGCCTACGTGTCGTCGTCAACTATGCATAGTCCGCCGCGCGGCTCGCCTTTCCGGCCGCTAGAAGCCGAGCGCTCGTTCCGCGAGCCCTCGGTCGAGGACGACTACCGGCCGACCGCGCCGGAACGAAAACGACCAACGAAACAAAGATTGTCTGAAGAGCATCGCTACGACAGTGGCTACAGAAGCTCTTCCAGAAATGAAAATTCGGGAAGGTCGCGTGACAGTCGTGAGGAGGGAGCCGTGGAGCCTCCGCCAGATTACTCTCCTCCCAGGGAGAGGCGTGAAAGTTCGGATAGGGATCGTACGCCTCCAAGGCGACGGGATCGGGATGAGCGCAAGCAGAATCAGAAGACGCGTTTTGCTGACAATGGGCGGCGTCCGTCACCGGCACGAAAGTCCGTGGGGTCTGCGATCGGGAATTCGATTCGGAAGTTGGTAGGGAAGATTCGTTCGGCGTCTGCGGAGCGGCGTGCTAAGTGGCGCAACTCTCGGACGCCGTCGCCGGAGCACTCGTCGCGTACGTACAAGCAGTACGGCGGCGAGCTGGCGCCCCCCGTCGCGCCGCCGCACCGCTACTACCTCGGGGAGGACCCCTTCGCGCCCAGCATCTACGGCCGAGAGCACAAGTACGAGGGCAGTTCGAGACGCGCAGCCGCCGCCGACGCCCGCGACCACCGCGAAAGGTGAGCAATCAACCACTTCCTATTGTCATCAAAACATCAATAAAATTAATTAGCCATTGTAATAAAATATGTGTTGCTACATATTTGGCTGTGATCAAAACAGCCTCTGGCGTGTTTATCTCTTTTGGTAGTCGAGCACATTTAGCTATGATCTTAGATGATAGATATTCAATTTTCATAAAAAAATGTTATTCAATGAGCCTTAAATAGAAGCTTGTCTTACTACCAACCGCGTCCACCTACATTAATATCTACCAAACCATTAATTAATGTTTTGTGTTTATATTATCATAAAGTTACGGCGTTTTAATAGGAGTCAATAATAATAAAGATAGAGTTTGCTTTAGGTTGGAGCATGTGGGCTGAACAAGGTTTTCGTGGTAAAACGTAAACGTAACTTAAACGTATTTTCAAAAGAATATGCATTTGTGTTATGTATGAGTTGTTTCACCACACAGCCTGTTCGTTCTATTGTTTACATGGTCAGTACATAAGGTAGCTAGATGAACCTTGCAGTCGCATTCTTGGTCTTAGTGTAGATTACAATGAACAGTTGAACTCATTAGTGCCATTTTCATCTATTGTGAGGTAACAATAAGTTCTCGAGGTTTTGTACACAAAAGAATATTAAGAGGATTTTTAAATAAGTTGAGAACTTCAGTTTATTCAGTTTATATGATATTCTATAACTTAAAGTTACAACGTTGTTTAATTGACACAGACATAAATACTTCCTGATATCTGCTTACATGATCTATTTAAATTGTATACAAAGTAATGTACGGTAGAAATCTAATATCGCTAGATATTATATTGATACAGTTTATATGTATATAAAGGTTCATTGGTAGGCCTTAGACTATTCGCAATGACTTCTAAAACAAGTTTCTGACAAAAATGTTTCTACTCTATATACAAGATGGAGAGGACAATACGACAATAAATTAGACTTCGTATATTTAATGACGTTCCCAGTGTGCTTACAAAAATTCAATCATATCATTATATCCAACAGTTAGTCACTATAGTTAGTCAAATATTGGCAAAACCCATACTCGAACCATCACATTTAGTTTGTTCGATAATTTTTAATTTTGATGTTTATTTGATAGTTCCAAAATACTCTTATGCATTAGCATTACCAGTGTTTATATTTATTGTCATATTGTCGTCACCACATTCTAGAGTACAACATTTTTTGTTATAAGCTTAAGAAAAATCCGTCTGAAATTTCATGATACAAAACACCAATTTCGAAAAGGGGTTGATAGGTGTAATTCTACATACATGTCTAGATATTCCTTAGTTATCATATTTTTATTTGTAATCAAATATTATTTTTTATACGTACTTTCTTTCTGTACATTTTAATTATTTTATTTTATTTCAATATATATTTCAATATTTTCTTTATTCACACTTCAAAGTCACAAACATCTGTGTAGCCCTATCAATATTATTATCACCCAACCATATTTGAGACGAACATTGTAAACACTATGTTCTTCAGCAGCTAACATGAAACTAAATACGAGTATTATTCATGCAGAAACAATTAGAAATTGCGGAAACTTTACCTATTCACACTATGAACCATGTCGACCGATTACAAACAAAAGACCAAAATAGGGATTGCTAACACTCGAAGGACCAAGTATGAGAGTGTCACACACATTTGTGACATAAAGCTTCTACAATACCCGTGACACATCCCTCGTCACAGTAACTTAAACCTGCAAAGTTACGCAAGGTAACTTATTATGCATGCAAATTCATTAGGTATTTCTTAGGTTTCAACTTATAAGGAATTATGTGCGTTAATTGAGCTAGAGTTAATGTATTTGAATTTGTTATTTTAATTTAAATACATTATTATAATATCAGCGACATCCCACTGTACCTACAAGAATGCAATGATTTTTCAAAGGCTTGCCGAGGTCAGATGGAAATAATATAACAATAAAAGCAGCTGTAGGTAATTGAACAACTGTATGAAAAATGCCTCTGATCACACAAGCACATCGCCATTGATGACTGCGCTTGTAAAGAGTGTGGCGACGATTTTAGACTAATAAGCCTAGAACACGACAGATGGCTGACAATCGATCAATTTTGAGTTTTTGTCGATATCAGAATCCGTGAATCTGTGTGTGTGTGAGTGTGTATTTAGTCGATATCTTAAACTTATCGGTCCTAAAACTGGAACTTGGGTCGTGGAAACATTTGCTAATGAAATGTTCCCGCGGCCCAATAATAGAGGCAAACCTAAAATATACAGAAAAATCTTAACGAGTCCCTGTCTAAAATTAGCCTAATTACGTTTCATCACATAAATCACAAATCATCGAACACGATAAGGATCAATCAAGCAATTTTCCCAAGTGTTACAATGACAACAAACCACGTTCAATTTAAACTCAACTAATTACGAGACAAAGACAATTATTTCATTCACAAGAATAGACACAACAATAGTTTCACCAATCAATCTCAGCAATCATGCTCTTTCAATTAAAACTACGTTCCGGCATATCTTGCCTTTTTAATCCGTCGCCGTCCGTGGGTATTGCCTATTAAGGGTAAATATGCCTTTATTCGCAAAGAAACCCTTATTTAGTGTATGAGTCACTCCTGTTTGTCAAGTGAAACAGTGTCTTTATTGAGAAGTATGTGCCGATCCGCAGTGACAAACGACAAATGACTCATGCCAAGGAAATGTTCTTAATAAACACCTGCCGTATGTTAGCTGGAGGTTGCTGTATGCAAATTAGTTTGTTATAATTATTTTTGCAAATTACAATAGATACACTTCTGCTTCCGCTGTTTTATATAAAAAAAAACATGCGTTTTAGTGACGCCTCCAGATCTCTGTTAGACGCTAAGGAAACTAAACCAAAAAAAATATCTTTTTAGTCCTACATTATATTGTATACTATTTGTTCATGCCTTAACGCACGAAAACAAAGCATGGTCGTTAGGCGTGTGGGTGGAGATTCCCCATTGAATCCAATTACCTGAACACCAACAAGATTATGAGTATTTGCGTCTTACCTACAACACAATAATTGTACGTGGGCCCGGCTCATTACAACATCACGAAACGCCAATAAATCTTATAAGCGGATTGTATAAAAAATATTCAATTGTTTCTTTAATGATTTCAGGGGTCAATTCTCGAGCACGCTGGGTCGGTTCAGTCACTCGACAAGTCGACTGAATCCGAACATCGAGCCCGACGAGGAATACACTCGCAGCGCGCAGACGCTGCCGAGGAAACTACACGACAAGAAAGAAAAAACCACCGAACCCCAGAAACCCAGTTCCAATAAATATTGGCACAAACTCACACCCAACAAGCGGTCCAGTAGCGCCGTCAATATCTCGAACAACGTGACAACTGCACCTGACGGTAAAATCAACGGATACCCGCCGGGACCTGCAAAACCTGCGCGGACCTACAAGGCTCTCAACAGGAGCAAGAGTTTTGCTATGGGAGCTCCTGAACAGGAGACTCACCCACGTTACACATCTACAATGAATCGCAATTACTCAACTATGTATAAATCAAACCCCCACCTGAGCCGGCTTGATGAGACTCCAGAACAACTCAAAAGCCCTGGAATCGTATCTATTATTAATCGTAGCCAGCGCGACCTCGCTGATGCCGTGTCTCGTGAAACAGAGCGCAGACGTGATGGCCTTTTCGGAGCTAGATATGGAAAAACAACCCCGGTGACCAACGGACATACAAATGGCTACAGTAAATCTTATGATGAAACTGACAAGAAAAAGATATTCCTGAAAGGGCTTCGTGAAAGAGCGCCAGAATTATATCAAACACTGCATGCAGATGACGAATCAGACGGCAGCAGGTTATCATCCCGATACAACACACCGTCGCCACATTACAAAGACCGTATCTCAGAGGAACGGAAAACACCGTTGTATAAGACAGAATCGCTCAATAGGGAAACGAGCCCCTTTGTATCCCGCCTAGATTCGAGGATAAAGTCGCCGGCGATACGGCGAGGAAGCAACAGTAGCGATAACTATTCAGAGACGTACCGGTACACCACTCGCTCAGGTGATCCCGAACGTCCCAGCGTCACAGACACCGTAGAAACCGTTAGTAAGAAGATCGTGCCATCCAGAGACGGCCGCTCAAAAGAGATTATCGAGTCAAGGGAAATAAACTCAGTGACGAAAAGCAGGGGGTACAAAGGCGAACCAATAGCGAGCCCCAAGTATATAGAAAACGGTATCCGCCCCGCTTCGCACGGATATGAGTCCAAGAATGGTCCATTGTACTCGGAACGAAGGAGTAGTAACTATAAAGTAATCGAGAAAATAAGAGATTATTAGTAACATGTATAACACTGAGAAAAGTTAATTTTAAATGTTTATTCTGCCATATTTTTTTCGAATGTACTAAATGAATCAAAGTCATACACAGACTGAATCTTTGAAACGCTTTAGTTAGTAAGTTATCTAACTTTATTTTCACACACACAGTAACTGTTGTTAATGTTCGTTTAAGGAGCTTCGTGTTATCATGTAAAAAGTCATAGAGCTTTACTAATTTAACTATAATATTGGTTTAATTCCGTCCAGTGTACTTTTAACGAATTTAAAACATTTTCGGGTACGTAAGTTTTTACAATCGAAAGCGTTAACTTTGTGAATAGCTTTATATTTTTTAATAACACTTATTGATACTGTTTAAGAAAATAATAAGTAAAAGTAATAATAAATTAGGTAAGATTTTATAATAAAAATGTATCAATAAAATTATAATGTGTTAATACGCACTAATGTCTCTTGTTTTATTTTAAAACCACTTAATATAGTACCTTAGGACCATTTTATCTGTATTATCCTTTTTTGACTAATACTGATTACCTATAGGCGTACATAAGTAGACTGCCTTTGGGAAATTTTAAGAACGGCATCACGTTTATAATAGCAAAAATTCTTCTTCCGAGGATAACCTTGAAAGAAGACAAAATACAAAAGTATTAACACTTTAATGGATCCTTATCAAATTAAAACAGTTCTGCAGAATGTTGAAAATAGTCTACTTTGGTACTTAAATCTAATATTTGTAGGGGTTATCGAATTGATGAATATACTACACATGATCTACTCAGAATAGTTGTAACAATAAAATATTATCCGAAGTTAGCTCGTAGAGTGTCCTCTACGAGCCAACTTCGGATAATATTTTACGTCGACAACGTCAACATCATCATATGTCATAGAGAAAATGATCATAGGTGGATCTATTCATTTATGCATAAGGTGGAATGATAGCTGACTTCACCTAAGTTTTTACGGTGAGATTTTACAGAATAGACCTTATGTTGGGCAGTTACCATTTCGTACCCGATCGCAGGCAGCAACTGCACGCAACGTGTCGCGGCGTCATGTCGCTGCAGTCATAATTCTGAACCCGACCGCAGGTGGCAGCAGTCCGTATTCCAGTCGCTAGATAGAAGATAGAAAAACGTGTTATCGTTCGAGTGTTGACGGCACTACTGGTCTGCGGTCGGGCTGCACGTGTCGCCTGTCACTCGCCCGTATCTGCCGACGACGTGTCGCTAGCTACGGAAGGTATTTCATAGAAATTCAAAGAAAAACCAGTCGTGTCGCGGCGATACATAGCTTGCAGTTGTCTTTTGCGGTCGGGAGCGGAATGGTACCTTAAGACCATAATAGGTATGGATATAAACATTACAGTTAAACAGATGCAGGAGGTATGATGATTGGCTTTAATCCTTCCTTTATACGAGTACATAGCTCACAGAATAAGCGAGCTGAGGTGGCAATGGGCCGGCCATATTAGTCGTAGAACCGATTGTTGGGGTAGACGTGTTCGTGAGTGGAGACCGCGAATCGGTCCTCAGGCTAGGAGGAGCGACGATCTTCGCAGGGTGGCTGGTAGCAGCTAGATGACAGTTGGCGAGAATCGAGCTGAATGTCGTGCAATCTGAGAAGCCTATGTCCAGCAGTGGACTGATCAAGGCTAATGATGATGATAATGCCGGTAATTATTGAAGCAATTTAAAGGCTATTGTATCTACGAATGGTTAAGCGACTCTAGGAGTGGTTAACTGCCATTAAAGCTTGGAAATGCTTAAATCGTAAGTTTTGTCTTTGTACCTCATAGAAGTGAATATGTGTATTCTTTTTTTGACCAACATAAAGTATCTTAATTAATCTGTAAACCGTAATGTCAACTTTGGTTCGATTCTTCGATGCTGCTCCGAGTTACTTGATGACAAAAAGGATACAATTAGTAATGTGTTCGAACGTCTAAACTAAACAGTACTATGTTATAACAGGCAGACCGTTTAATGCCAAGTAATGTGTTGTTAGTAAATGGATAACAAAAAACGAAATAAAGTCAAAAAGTTTATATTAAATAAACTGGGCGACCGAGCGCTGCTCTGGTGAAAATAGAGAATGCTCATATAGGATAGTTCATACTAATTCCATGTATAGTACATATTAATTCCATGCTGCCATGTTATTATTCTAAGGTAGCCATCTTGTTCTAAACTTTGGGTGACCGAGCTCTGCTCGAATGAAAATAGAGAAAACGAATTTTACCAGATTTGAGACCTAGTTAAATCGTTTTGTCGTCCCCGTAAAACTATATTGCAACTTTCATCGAAATCGTTAGAGCCGTTTTTGAGAACGTGACAAATTGCTCATTTAATAGTATAGGATTAGAAATAATCGCAATTCTAAGGATTGCTCTTATAGTTTCAAGAGAAAAATAAAATGTTCTGTCTCTACAGACAAAAATATCCCAAATTACAGTACCGTACGTACTGTTTGTTTGGTGTATTTTTTCTTTTTAATCGACTTCCAAAAAATGAGGAGGTGCTATGTTCGTAGCGTATGTACCTATGTTTTTTTTTAATGTATGTTTTAATGTACGATTTCTCCGTCAATTGTGGACCGATTTTGAAAATTATTTTTGTATGAAAGGGTATGCTCTCAAGTTGGTCCCATATAAATTTTATTAACTTTGCTTCGATAGTTTTTGAGTTAGCTTCAATATGTGGATGATATGATGATAACTTCCTGTCACTGTTATTTACATAGAAGGTAGTGGTATTCGAATTGGTGTGGGGTAGGTGCCACTAAAAAGTGAAAAATAAAACCGTTTTACAAAAAATAACAACCGACTTCCTAAGAAAACACTACTAAGTGAAAAATTACTTTAATTTCGGAAGTCGGTGGCAAAAAATGAAAATTCAAAACCAAAGACACCGACTTCCGAAATTAAAGTTATTTTTCACTTTGTAGGGTTTATTTTTGGAAGTCGGTTGTTTTTTTTATAAAACGGTTTTATATTTTGTCAGTTCATCTACAGGTATCTGTACCTAGAGAACCTACATATTAATTGAATGACGGGTACTATCAGAACGTCATCTATTTATGTCTATATATTTCTTTTTTTGTATTAATGATTGAATTCTGAATTGATGATTTAATTCTAGGACATCCAAAGACCAAGTTTTTCTGTTACTTATAGCCATTATCTAGCAGCTGTTTTTCATGGCTTTCCAATAATTTGCAAACCAATTTATGGCGATTAGTACAAGCACAGATTAGTCAAGACACATTAAAATATCGACTGGCAAAACTGGCAACAGAAAAACCGGAGGGGCAATTCCCGTAATTTTTAAGAACGTTTGCATTCGCATCTCATTCGCAATCTGCCAAAAATACAATCTATTTACCATCATTTTTTTGACAAGTTTGACAGATTGCGACTTGAATGTGAACCTTTTTTAAGTACGAGAATTGGCCTTCAGATAATTCAAAGATATCAAAGAGGAAAATCTTAATAGGCTTCTTAATTAATTAAATAAAGCAAAATGATCTCCACGTAGGTTCAAGATAAGCCATGAAGGCCACAGATACTTAGATACAAACAGCTGATCTTTATGGTCGACGTCCAACTATATAAACATTACTTTGATGATGTTCATAGTTAATCATGGCCTTCAGTTAGTCTATGGTCCAACCACATGATGGGAAATTACTGGAGGCCACAGGTGCTGCCCTAGATAAGTCGATAGACTATACCTCTATTGTCAAATTGAAGCAGCAGTTATTAAAAGTAACAATACGTTATGTGTCCTCAGCTATTTACATAAAGATTAGGCAATTACTAAAACTAAATATTAATTTACATAATAATCTTCAAAGTCGCAATCGATTTTCTTTAGTCGATATACAAAACCGACAACGTACCTTATCCTCAACATTTTGTACCCAAGATTTTCCAAAATGGTGTTGAAGATAAGTTTAACTTTGACAATCCGCCGAATCGCAACATGTCGCCACGGCGAATATTTTGTACGTGATGCCCTACCCAGTAAAGTCACACTACATATGCAATGCAGAAATCGGTAAGTGTCGAGTTAGCTCGTAGAAGACACAAAGTCACTGTTATCATAGCTCACAGGTAACATGATCATCCACCGACGTATCACCAGGTTGTGGTGAGTTTTGGTACCTATTTAAAATTGGAAAAGCAAGACCAGAATAATGAAGATAGGTATGAATACACTATTTATACTTTCTACCATGCCTGAAATCCTCAACACGTCGTAAGCAAGCATGGTCATCAACTGTAGAAGAGATATTCGTCCTGCATTGAATTACAGGCTGTGAAATTTAATTCGTTTGCATCCTCTTAGGGAGTCATTGTACTCATCATGAACAACTTTCACTATGGGGCCAAACCTGAAATCGCGAACATAAATGTATGGAACAGCAGATTTTTTTTTTCGCGTAATTTCACATTGTATAATTTTTTGTTGGGTTTGGAGTTATGCTATTTTATGTAAAATATTTTTGTAGCTTTTACATTTCCGAAGTTACGAAAACAATAACAAAGACTACCTATCAGTAAATCTAAAATCTATTCTATTTATATAGGTACCTTGAAAATCAAAGGCTACATGAACTGCTTTTATAAGAAAATTCTGTTACATGTACAAAAGAAAAAGAATAGGTTTATATTTTATGTAATTCGTACAAATAATTAACTGTTTGCACAAATGAGTTGATGAGTTTACATTAATTTACATTTTTGGAGAATGATTACGTCAATAATGAATTGATTTATTGTAAAAACATGTTGAATGTAAATAGTGGATTCGATGCCAACAAGTGTGGCAGCAGGGCTTATTGGTGATTCGCACGAATTTACTCGCCTTTTTTTTTTTTTTTTTTTTTTTTTTTTTTTTCTTTTTTTTTTTTTTGAGGATGGGAAATTATCAAATAACTTCTCCCGCTCTGGGTGGAGCGGGAGGGCGTGTCAGACTTTTACTGACTAAAACCCACCCGTGTTCCTTCCGTTGCCTGTGTGCCGAGGTCGCGATATCCCTTTCAGACAAACCCGCAACCCCGGCAGGACAAATTTACTCGCCTGAAACGGGCGAATCGACACTTTTAAATAATATAATTTTTCTTGAGGCGATTCGCATGAAGTTAATTTATTGATAGGCGAACCGATTTCTGGATAGTGAAGTTTTAAGAAGTAAAACCGCTTCCTAAATCAAAGTCATGTGTGAAATGTGAAATAATTTCGGAAGTTGGTGTTCTAAGTTCTAAGTTTAGGGGGTTTGGTTTCCGCACTTAGTCCTACAGTGGACCATTGTGCGTGGGCCATAGCGGCCGTTGGTGGTTACTCCAACCAGAAGTTGGTGTTATTTTATAATGAATCAAAGGCAACTTTCCCTTCGTGTAAACATGCGTACCTATCTAGATAGACAGATTTCCTGGCGTTCATTGATGAGTTCTGAACATAATATGTTCAGAACTCTATATTATAGAGATATGGATATTCACGACTGTAACTGATCTTCACCTCAAAGGAGACTGTTCAATTTTGTATGGGAAGTGGTCTATGGACCAATAGCAATACGGTTTTGATATTTGTGTAGGGATACTTCATCTATACCCTTGTGCAAAGAGATATTAAAATCTGACCGCATAGTTCACGAAAAATATACGTTTAGAATTTACACGATTTTTTAAGAGCTTGGTACCTTAGCCCTTGCCTACAGGAAAACGTTCTTAAGAGACTGCCCTTAACTTTTTGAGTAATTGCTAACTGCATTCACAGATTTTGTAAAAATGGTACAGTCAGCTAAAAAAATTACAATACTGACGTTTGATTTTTATGGTGACAATTGATGCAGTTTTGTGTAAGGAGTAAAGGACTCTTCTAAGTTTAGAGTACTAGAAAACTTGCAAATAAAAAAACGTTCCCATAAGGAATTATCGTCCATAGACATACAAAAAGTACTTTGAATAGATACTATCAGATAGTTTTAAAATACTGACCTCTATGACTACCTCATAGACGCAATTTAAAACGCCTTGATTCTTCATTACCTCAAAAAAAAGAATTGATAGACAAAAAAAAAATATCATCAAGTCATCTTATTATAATAAATTATAATAATAATAAATTATAATAAGATGACTTTCTTTTTTTAATGTATACGTTAGAAAAACCGTAGAAAATGTGATTTCAGTCATTTTTAGCAGAAACCGTTCCTTGGATCTGGTCATATTTTATTTTTATTCGTGAAGCCACATACGTTCTGGCACACGAATATAATGCGTCATTAGTTCTTATTTACAATTGGCCAATGCAAGCTTCAAGTTTTTGGATGTGAATAATCCCACCAGCTTTTGGGGAAGACTGAAAACTTGTACTTGAATCTTTACGATTACTTCTGGTGGCGATTCTGGTTTTTGCTGAAACAAGAGGAGAAGAAATATATACCTAATCTCCCGCAGCCGATGCCTGGCTTGTGTGAACTACTGAAAAATGCGCCATTGTTGTTACTGAATGGTAATTTCTCCTTCCAATCTTCTGTAGCATTTCTTCCAAATATTGTGGAAATTGATGGATTGCATTTGTCAGAGAGCGATTCTCAACTATCGGCCATGTGTGTTTATATTTATATAAATTGTTGCCTCTATTTACTAAGGGTTAATCGAAAGCTTCAATTAATTGGACACACATTATGAATTTCCGTGAAATGTGTTTGTATTTTTAATGTTTCGTTTTATTATTTTTCTAGCAAAATATCTTGTATGAAGCTACTTAAGGAGTGGTTTATGTCAACTTTGGATCCAATGTTCGAAGCTCCGAGCTATCAATTGAAAAAAGAAATGCTTTAATCAATTTTTTCAAACAATTAAACCAAACGGTTCTTTAGAAATGGGAAGCTGAGAACTTAAACCAAAAGCCGGACAATGTTGTTGCTACTTAGTTCCGCTCAGATAATTTTTACCCCCGACCGTAAAAGAGGGGTGTTATTAAGTTTAACGTCTGAACCGATTGTATTTTTGTTTTTTTTATTTGAAAGGTGACTTGATCGAGAGTGTTCTTAGCTATGATTCAAGAAAATCGGTTCAGCTGTTTGAAGATTATCGCCTCTTTTCTAGTTGAAGAATGGATGTGAACATCTTCCACAGGTCTGATTGATTTGAAATTTGGTAATTTGTTACTTCAATGATATTAGAAGAACATAGTAACCTTGAACTGATGCTGCAGCATCGTCTGGAATTTGCAGGATACCCAACTCCCTTACCAACTTACAGCACAGGTATCGTATTTGGGGTCATTGGAATGGTCTGAATGAATAGGTTATAGATAGATGGTGAACAGGGCCTGGTGATGGAGTAGGAAATGAAGAAATTTTTGTGTCGGGGTTTTAATTTTTTTTAAGGTATGTTTGTATATTATTTTAAAATATTTAACTAATAATTCACGAAATTAAATTACAAATACATAACAATGCATAACACACAAATTATTACTCATCGCATACAATAATTATGGTACTTATGTTTTTGCTTCAAAGCTAAAGTTATTCAAAAGGTGGATCAACAGATGGTCGCATTACGTTAGTACTAAATGACAAGTTTATTTTAACAGCACATCCAAACATTAAAGAGTTCCTGTCTCACGGAGGTCTAATCGGTGCGCTGGAAGCTGTATTCTATGGAACACCAATCATAGGGATACCAGTCTACGGCGACCGTAGCATTTGCAAAAAAGCAGAAGAGTCCGGCACTGAAACTACCTTTTAATACCAGGATATCAATGAAGAAAACCTTGAACGACTTTTACATGAATTCTTGAAAGATGATACTTATTTAAATAGGGCTAAGGACTTATCTCGTAGGATGAAAGATACAGCTATGTTTTGGATCGAATACATCACCAAAAATAAGGGTGCTGATCACATGAAAAGTCCGGCATTAAACCAAGTTGGATAACTTATAACATCCTTGATGTCTATGCTTTAATTTTTGTCTTACTTGGATCACTTGTCTATATGTATAATCATTAAAACTGTTCAAATGTTTAATGAATCCCAATTTCTCGTTAAGATTTGGATTTGCAAAAGCAAACAGAAATATCTGTGAGATATAGGTACAATTTTAACATAAATCTAGCAATATTTACATCATAAGTGGTTAACATCGAATACTTAACTAACGCTAGACTGCTCACAAGATAATTCTGCGCGCGGCTGAAATCGGAACTAATCGTATGCCGCGCCGCTCGTCTTGTCATTTATGTAAGGTCAAATTAAGTATAGAATTATTTAATTAATTAATATTAATATAAGATGATTAATATTAAGATTAATTACTAATATAGATTTGATATTATATTTTAAATATGGTATTAAATCTTTAAAAAAGTAAGCACGCTACCAGTCGCGCGCAGATCTTGCGTGCACTCTATTACATACCTGCATTTTTCATTACCTATCAAAAATATTTTCTAAAGAACATCGAAATAAACGATTAATTTAGCTGTTTGTTTTTTTCATGTGCGTCGCTTTCAGTCACACGTATTCAGCGTGGTACCTATGAGGAATCATCGATACGATGAAGAAGAAGCAGTGTGCTGTTGATAAAGCCAAACAGCGTTGCCCCATCCAATCTTGTTTCTGAAATCCGAAACAAAAGCATGTAACTTAAATATAAGTGAAACATCTTGAGCACATCACTGCACAAGTTTGTACTCATTTTGTAAAATCTTTAGAAGCCAGCTTTATAAGAATGAAGTCTCTTCGTAGTTCGTCAATGCTATTGTAGATGGCGTTGTTACAAAAAGTATCCGCGTTCAGTGTAAAGTGAAACACAATTATGAAAACAAAAAGTAATATAAACTAAAGCGGTTTTAGCAAAACCTCAATATTAACAATTTGCTAGTGAAATTTAACTTAATTAACATAGATATACTAAAAACAAAGAACAAATAGGGACATTAGGACGGTGTTTTGCATGGACAAGGGCCAAGGGAGTTAAATACGAATATTTCTTACCCAAACCGTCCCTAATCTTATTATCATCTTTAGGCAACAAATTGTTTCAACTAAATAGAGCTACCATTGTTTGAATACAATAATCCGGATATGAGAGTGGATAACAATTAAAGGGTACAATAATAGGTATCTCGCACTATTCAATGAGGAAAACTTTACCCTAAAATTTGGCCATTATCTTTTAGAATGTGTTAATAGATAATTTATATTATAAGATACTGATTAGGGTCTGTATTTTAAAGAAGCAAGTTTTTCCTGGTAGAACTGCTTAGTTGTAAATTGCCAAGAAGTGAATTTGAATTTTTATTTATGTAATGTAGCCGATGAACGGAGAAGACGTCGATTGCAATAAATCGCGATAGGTAAAGGAGCTTGTGTTATGTTTTGTAATGTTATATTACCTATGTTTCGATGATGTGATGTGTGTTTTTGGTAATTATTTAATTGATTCTCTAAAAACTAGCACGCGAGCACTAACTTTTTTGCGTTTTAAATAACTTTAGAAGTGAAAATACCATGTCAGTTTAAAATCCTATAATTAATATATCTACCCAACTTTAAAAACCACTCGACTGCAGCAGTAGGTTACTAAAAAGCATATGGTGGCAAGACGATAATTATACAGAAATAAATTAACCTGTGGGTTAGTTTATTTCTGTATAATTATCGTGTTTATAGTAGTTAGTTAGTTGTGACTAACTAACTACTATAAACACGAGACTTTACTTTTGAAGCTACTTTACACCTACCTAACAAAACTCAGACATATAAAATGTTCGACGGGACCTAATTTTCACAGTTCTCTAGTTTTGTGGTGGTCCCAGGTGCTCCATCAATTAGTAGTTAAAGGCCCGATTTCACTGGTAGAAGCCTAAAAGTGAGCAATTATTGCATTTTGAGGAGCTATTCTGCTCATTACGCCGAAGATCCTCATTAGATCTTCACCAAATTTTTATGAAACAAATTTCAAGTTGCTACCATTCAAATAAAAAAGAACCATCGAAATCGGATCTCATAAGGCGGATATATCCAGCCCCCCTTTTGCCCCTTTTCGGGAGAAGTAATTAAAAAATCCCCGACGACAAAAAAAAAACTATAAAGTCGTGAAACCTGCATAACAAGTTTTGTCCAGATCGGTTGTAAAATACGACCTGTAGAGTAGTACCAACAAACTGACGCACGAAATCAAATTTTGCTTAACTTGAAGCAGAGACGCTCCTCTCGCTCGGTCAATTAATGAACGTTTAAAAACTTTTTGGGCTACTAATGATGCACACTTTTTTAAATAATTGAGCCTTTTATACATTTTGACGCAGTGACTAAGCTAGTGAACTCCGACCAAACGGGTTAGATTAGGTTAGAGCTGATACAAACCACGCGCGAGCCGAGCAAGCGAAGCGAACAGTGCCGTGGCAGCAGCCGGCAAGTGCTACACAAAATAGAATTATTTGAGGTTCACAAAAAGAGTAATTATATTAGAGTGTTCAATAATATGTTATGAAGGGAAAATGGAAATTATTTGCGCCGGTCGCACACCTCCGCCGCAAAACCTTTGAGATTCGATAAAAGACTTGCCATTTTTACGTTAAAGTTTTACATACAACATAGTAAATGTAGTTTCAACGCTTACCTACATGTAGTTTTATTCTAAAATGATGATAACTATTCTAACCGCAACACGTTATTGCACAGTCGCGTATATGCAAACTGCCTAGGATATCTGTAGATTAACTATATTTTAAATATGAAACATTTGATCAGTGGATTTCCCTGGCTAACGAGGATCACAGAAATCTTGATAACTAAATATTTTAGATACCTACTTCTTAAGTAGGTGTATTTTTATCTACGTCACAATTTAAAGGCACATTATTAAAGTCAGGAACTGGCATTCAAATAGATGAGGAACTGGCGAAGGCCTGCTAACGAGCACACGACTAGATTCTATAAGCAACACGGAAGCAAAAATAGGACAAGGATATGAAACGCTGGGGAAAATAGCAAGTTTTAATTATCCACTTTAAAAAGGGGTATTTTAAATATTTTTTACAGATTAGATTTTGTAGTAGATCCGACATCCATAGAATGACAATGATTTTTTTTTTTATATAATCAATCATTAAAAAAAAATATGTTAAAATATTTCAAGGTACGACTTTTATTGTTTAAAAAAGCATAAAATTAAAAAATGTGTACACAATGTTATAATTTTTTTTATAAAAAATGTCGTTTACATTACTTTTGGAAAGGTTTTATATTTAAATACCTTTTTAAATTATAAACAAAATGGATTGTAATTATTTATTCAATGTTTATTTAAAAAAAAATAACACAAAATATGGAATTTATTAAAACGTTTCAAGTTCAAACTTGATCTGTGGCACTACAAGAAAAAATCTACTACGGAAATCACTTTATCTAATTTACCGCCGCATAATCTACAGTATGCTCGTCAGTAAGTCAGTTTAGTGTAATGTTTTAAGCAGCGGGTAGTATCCATTTAGAACAATCAACAAACCGCTTAAATTTCGAACAAAAAACTTCTAATTTCAAAATGGTGCGTGTTTTTCTAAACTTCTTCATTTAAGTTTTTTAAATTCGTGTAGAAAGTTATTAAATGAAGTTTTTTTTTTCAGGATACCTTAAAATTTGTTTTGTTTTTCTTGACAGTGGCAAAATATTGTGAGTCGGCGAATATTTTGTATGTGGTGCCTTTTACGTCAAAATCTCATTATATTATGTTAAAACCTATTGGATTGGAGCTGGCTCGAAGGGGGCACAATGTAACTGTAATGACTGGTAACAGAGTAACTAACCCTCCGCCGAACTATCATCAATACATGGTGGATGAAAAGGAGATTTGGGATGTTATAGGTAAGTCTATATATATTTTTACTATAGTGTTTTATTTATGTGAGTGTGAGTTAATATGGTGTTTTATTTATGTGAGTGTCAGTTAATATGGTGTTTTATTTAGGGGAGATGGAGGCCTTTGTCGAGCTGTTGTCAGCACAGGCTACATAGTCAATTAGTTTTACGTATGCTAGTTCCGATAAAACTCTTTTTCGCGGGTTCTTGTGTTTATTAGGAATGGTCTAAGTATTTGTTTATCATTTTACGATTTCCGTACAAGTGTGAAGCATGAAGCTACGATGTAAAATGCAAGCAATGAAACGACATTATTTCTATTTCTAGGAGGCAGCAGACCAAATGTCTTCGACATGGTAGACGCATCTGCGGAGCAATTCCACCACAACGTTCTATGGAAAGGTGGCATAGCTTTCACAGAACTTGTACTAAACTCAACTGAAATCAGAACACTTCTCAAAGAAGACACCAAGTTTGACTTGATCATCAGTGAACAGTTCTTTCAAGAAGCCCTGAATGTTCTAGCCTACAAGTACAATGCTCCATTAGTCTTAGTTACGACATTCGGGAATTGCATGAGACACAATATTGTAAGTAGGAACCCGCTACAGTTGGCCACGGTTATCTCAGAATTTCTGGATGTCAGGGACCCGACATCATTTTGGGGTAGACTGAGGAATTGGTATTTCACGGTATACGAATACGTTTATTGGAGATACTGGTATCTTGAAGAACAAGAGAAGCTTGTGAGGAAGTACTTGCCAGACTTACCGAAACCAGTACCCAAATTGTACGACTTGCAAAAAAATGCCTCCCTGATTTTGATGAATGGACATTTCAGTTTTGACGCCTCAACAGCTTACCTTCCGAATGCAGTGGAAATTGGAGGAATACATTTGACTGAGACAGACACAAAATTACCTGAGGTAAGAAATCTGATATTTCTAATACGAACTTAATTATAAACACTAAACTACCTCCAAAGATTCTTAACACACGCATGCTATCAAAGACTATTTAATATACACGAATAAATATTGGGTAACCTTTGGTAATTTTTTTGTTCTGTAGTAAAACTTGTTCTATATCTACCTATAAATAGCATAATAAGCTAACTTGACATTAGCTGGAAACGTTTTCATAAAAAGATTGATCGAAAGCCAAGGACACGCGCACAGACGATGGAATTTGCAATAAAAAACTAGGAGTAATTATTATGTCATTATATTGTTGCTTTGCATTTTAGTAGTAATCCGTTTCAATTTCAAGATAATTAATATGAATATTTTGTCTATAAGGTGGAGGCACAACTATGCAATTTCCAACATTTTAGGCACCGTTCCAAACCACATGCAGTACTTCGTATTTCCTAACTTATTGGGCTTAAGAATCCTATGTGCGTTTCTAAAGCAAATTATAAAATATTTTGTACTTGTAACAATTTCCTATGATTTGGAATAGGAAAAAAATCATTAATATAACTGGCCTAATAATGACATGGATGCAGATTTTTTTATTGTTGTACATGCTATTAGTTTCCGGCAAGACGAATAAAAATCTGGTAGGTCATGCTATTGTATACTTGAATAGATTATAGAGAGAGTATGCTTTATTGTATACCATTTTCATATCGCTAATTCATAATTCGTTTGTAGTAAACCATTGTAATATCTTCAGTCGATCGTCATCTGTAATCGTACTGATCTTCAATAGGTAAACAATTCATTCGCGTACAATGTTGATATGCTTCGGTCGGCCTATGAACTTTTTTATCATCGGTAGCGGCATGAGCGATACACGATTATACCTACCTACTCTTACACTACTTATATTAGTTCTATATCATTACTTCTATGTAAGTGGGTGTCTTTATCTCTCAACGTACATAATGACTTAAGACAACCTGATGATATAGAATTGTACAAATCGACATCTATTATGTTGTCTGTAATGTTTAGTTCTACAGTTCGTTCATTGTCATTCGTAATGTTCAATTTGGGATCGTTACTAACATTGGATACGCGTTGTTTTCTAGTATTCGAGTTGTATACCGCTTACATTATCTACGAACTAATAGTTGTTGATGATACATTATTATTTTGGGCTGGTATTAGAATAGGTGCTTCTAAATTATGGGCTGTATTATCTGATATACCATGTAACATAACATGGTATATTAAACTCTGTTAAATCATCTTAATACTGGGTGTTGACAAGAAGGCATCAGCTATGTAACTACTGTAGTTATTCATTTTAATCTGTGTCGAGATGAATCAACCATTGGCCATGAATAAAATTGTTGCACCATTCATTGTTGTTAGTCGTCCAGTATCAATTTTTATAGAGTCATTTGATACAATTTGACTACATCCACGACGTACTTTACTCAAGCTCAATCCAGTTTTCTCGTGTTTCATTAAAATTATAATTATTAATTCCATATTGAAGCTCTTTATTATGCCTACGATTAGTTGCAAATGCATTATTTCTACTTCCGTAACCATTTCTAATTTGGATATTTTTATAGGATCTTCAAAAAATATTAGATAATGCCAAACATGGAGCCGTGTATATGAACTTCGGATCGAATGTACGCAGTTCAGAGTTGCCAGCTGAAAAAAGAAATGCAGTCCTCAACGTGTTCAGGAAACTTAAACAAACTGTTCTTTGGAAATGGGAAGACGACAAATTGGAGAACAAACCAGATAATCTTATTGTAAGAAAATGGTTGCCGCAAAAAGAAATCTTGTGTTAGTATTGGTTTTAAATCATTAGAATCCCGAAAATCTGACAACCAGTCTTACCAATGGGTATCGTGTTACCCAGTAACTGGCTTATGGGGGTCAGATAGGCAGTAGCTTCATGTAAAAAAATGGTATTCAGCTGCTTCCGATTAGACTGGAATCCGACCCCAACAAAGTTGGGATTATGAGAAGTGTGTCTAAAAGTGGGAGGGAGGTCTTTGTCCTGCAGTGGGATAAAACTAGTACGGTACGATTTTTTCGATTGATTCGATTTCGACGTTCGATATTATCACTCGCCAACTACTACTACTACTTTGTCTATGGCTTTGTTGCAAAGCCGATTCTACAGTGTCAATAGGTGTCAATATAAATGAATAGAATAGAATAGAATAGAATAATATTTATTTGCTTAAAAACATGGTATAAAAAGATGGTAAAATACAAAAAAAATAACAAGAGCATACATGTTTTAACAGTGTTAACAGTTTGCTTAACAGTGATAAGCGTACAAATTTTACATGCAATTTTACAATTTATTTTCAAAGAAGTCTTTGACACTATAAAAACTATGACTACACAACCATTCATGCAATTTATTTTTGAATAATCTAATATGAAGGTGCATTACGGCTTTAAAAATATAGAAAAACAAATGCAGGAGGAGAGATAGATATTGCGCATTATTTGAACATGAGACTATGTATATGTCCCACAAATAATATATTTATTATGTAATTATTAAACATTTTAACATAATGAATGCAAATGACTAGAATAAATTTCACTAAGTCATATTTCTTATTTTAACTATGTTTCTTGCAGCTCATCCTAACATCAGAGTATTTGTCTCACACGGCGGACTAATAGGAACACTAGAGGCTACGTACCATGGAGTCCCAATCGTAGGCATACCAATCTACGCAGACCAGTACAACAACTTATTACAAGCGCAGTCCCTAGGCTATGGCAAAATATTGAAATACCCACATATCAATGAAGAAACGTTATCTACAACGTTGAATGAAGTTCTTACAAATGATTCGTACAGGATAAAGGCTAAAGAATTGTCGGTTAGATTCAAGGATAGACCGATGAGCGCTTTGGATACCGCCATGTTTTGGATTGAGTATGTTATGAGAAATAATGGAGCACATTACATGAAGAACCCAGCGTTGGAATTAAGTTGGATCGCGTACACTATGATTGATGTTTATGCTTTTATTTTAATATTAGGACTGGTGGCTGTGTACGTGATTTTGAAAGTACTAGAGATTATGATAAGCTTATTGAACTCGAAACAATCAAAGAAGCTAAAGACGAAGCTAACATAAGAGGCGTTGTGTTATTTCTTTAAATATAATATTTGTGTGGTTGTGCAAAGTTGTCTTGTTTTAATTTAATTTAATTTTCAATTACGTAAATATACACAAATCCATTCGTAAAGTATCGGTAAACAAGATGCTTCTGTTATTAATATTTCATGGAAACGAGAAAGTTGTGATAGTAAAATTGAATCTTTATTTATAATTTATTTATGAATTCTTGTAATAAACATAGAATAATATTGGAATTTACTTTGATCTGGTATCTTACCTTTACCTATGATATCTCGATAAAATCTTGTCACAATATCTTAAACACAAATTTGTAGTACCTACAACAAGGCTCAAGAAAATAGGTAGCTCGTTCAGATGTCAATGTATACACTTTTATAATAAGCTTCCAAGCCATGTACAAGATCTAAGCCTTAATAAATTCAAATCATTCATTAAACGTAAATTGTGCCAGAAAGCGTTTTATACCGTTGATGACAAAAAGGCCTGGGATTAAGCTGCTCCAGTTTATTTATTATTTATTTTTTATTGTCAGAACTTTGAATTTTATTATTTTTTAATATCATTATAATTTTTTATTATTGTGAACGTGAGCACTATGTGGGTCAGTTACTTTTAATGATAATCTGGCAGTTTGAGTACTTTATGCGGCCTACCCAAATGTCCTTTCTTTGGTATTGTTCGTAGAATCGTTGAGCTCCTGAAATTCTGAGTTGAGCTGCACGGTCACTGACAAATCCGTGCACTGACTGGACAGGTCCACTCAACCTGTGTGGTTCTTTCCTCAAAAGACCATTTTTAGACACCAATCTACATGATCTTCACATGATCTGACCAAGATTATGTCTGGACTTTAAAAGAGACTGTGACCTCTGTGTTTGTTTCAGCCTTTCTTCTCGGAGTAGTCAGATAAGAAACGCCGACCTCATCTAGTTTAAAAATAATATGTTTGACGTGTAAAAGTGTTTTGTACAACCTATTTACAGAAATAAAAATCATTATTTATCATTTATTTTCTTCTTTATTTTATTTTTTTGTATATTTTTAAGTCATTTGCCAAACTGACATAGTTATGAATCTAAAAATTACATTCTATCATAATCATAATTTTATATGATAATAAAATTATGATATTTTTTTTTTTTTTTTTTTTTTCTGAGCCAAGTCGGAGGCCCCTGGGCTGCTTTAAAACTTTGACACCAGGTTAGTCATTAACCACAAAAAATTATAAAAAAACCTTTTCGTCTGTCATTAGCATAAACTACTTGTCACTAGAATGAAATCGGGACGTGATATTGATAGGTACATACCAATACCCACGGTTATACCCCAATTTTTTTACTCATCTCGATACTTTTTACACGAGTAGGTTTAGGAATTATCTAAATAGTAGAAAAAGTAAGACTTGAGTTATTGCTTCTTATTTGGATTGCATGACAAAAAACTGTTGTTTTAGGATTGATGTTTTACAGTGGTGGCATTATAAATATTTTTCGTTTATTTATATTACCAGTTGTTCGTTCTAACTTATTATGCCCACAAAATAAAAAAGAAAGTAAATAAATGAATAAATATATTTTCTTTCTTTTCACACAAAATATAATAAACAAAGAATAATATTAAATTAAAATATAAAAAAATATTGTGTGCCTCATGGCTGCGCCGAATAGACCCAGTTCACCAAAATGAATACTAGTGCGTGACCCTGGTTTTCAAAAGGTATCCTTCCAAGAAAATAATATAAAAAACTCAAACTTCCATTTTCCAATCAGAAAAACCTCTAAACATAGCCACATCACGCCGTAACACCGTACCTGAAACTACGTACAGTTTATAATTAGACAAATATTTGAACGGAACATTGGTGTTTGAACAAGGCACAGGTTGGGGCGAGTCTTTTGTCCAGTGCCGCGAGAGAGTATGCTGTGGGCGAGTGCTCTGACTGACTTATGAATTTCGAATGCGACAGACTGAGATTGCGAACCTCCTTCATGTGTACTCAGACTTTCATTAGTACGCACTTTGTTTTTATTTTTTCTCAGTAAGTACCTACTTTGATACTGTCGTTTATAGGGCTTCATTTACAAGATTATAAATAGACCTTAGTCTTACCACAAAAAATAAATTAAACAACTGCAGTGCTATTCTGTAACCATCTCACCGTGAAAAGTTAGGTGAAGTGAGCGTGGAGTGAGCTGTCATTGCACAGGGATTGACACTATTGACAGCTCACTTCACCCAAGTTTTCACGGTGAGATGTTTACAGAATAGCATGGCTGGTCATGTTGAGAGGATGAGTGGAAGGCGATTAACAAAAGATATTTACAAGGCAGATGACGCCCTAGAAGGACGTATAGTGGACCTTACTGGTAATGTTCTTCAGGAAGCTCAGATGCGTATTATTCGCAACCGGCGTGCGTGTATGCCAAGATTTATGAACATAAACGAAACAAAAGGAGTATGTAAGGATCGCAGCAGATGACGTTCTGTAATTTCTGCCTGTGTATGTGTTAAATTGTCAAATTAAATTAAGAATCAATCAATCAATCAATCAATCAAAATCAATCAATCAATCAATCAATCAATCAATCAATCAATCAAAATCAATCAATCAATCAATCATTCAGTCAATCTGTTTCAATTTTATAAACAATCAATGTCTGCAGGGACATTGATTGTTTATAAAATTGAAAAAAAAAATGTTCAAAACTAAACACTGATATACTGTGCAAGCAATTCTTAACTTGTTTTTGACACAAGATACCCTTATTATTGCGCGTTTGGATTGGCGAAAGATCGTGTCCATATGGATTGAGGAGCCATGTCTCGTAATTAAACGCGGGTACTACCAATATTTAGTAGTAAAACGGTAGTAGTTTTAAGGGAGCCTATTTCTGTTATGACAAAAAAAAAATAGGCAGACGGTTTCATCACAATATGTCTGATATTAAAAATGTACATAGGTTTCGTAATTTTATTAGATACGAAAAAGTTTATTTTCAGACATTTTGCGTGTCACATGTGGACTGAGAATATTTTCAAAAATGTCAAAAAATCTTTTGTGTATTTACCGGAGTTACCGAAAACCTGTCTTTTAATGTCTCCATAAACCAAAAGAGCGTTTCGGAGTCGCCCGGCAAACGCACGGTGCTTGTTACGCCCTGGTGAGTCCGACAATGACTAAAAATTATGGATTTTATTAGAGCCACCTTAAACGTCCTGAACTTTTTAAGGGTTTACTACAAATTCCAGGATCAGCTGATTTATTACTAAATATTGGTAGTACCCGCGTTTAATTATGAGACATGGCTCCTCAATCCATACGGACACGAAACATTCACAACAAAGTATATTGAAATCACTAATTTCTGTCAAACATTGATAGAAAATATTTTAAAATCGTACAGATAAGATCCTCCAGTTCTGACAGCTGGCATTGGAGATTCAAGTTTGTTTATGAATCCACGACAGCCTCGTTGGTCTAGTTGTTGCAAGCGCTACTGCTAAGCATGAGGTCCTGGGTTTCATTTCCCGGGTCGGGCAAAGTGTTATCGGGTTTTTCCATCTGGAATTTCTCAGTAGCAGCCCGGACTCTGGATTTATGGCCCGGTTGATGGCAATATAGGCTCGCCATAGATGGCGATTGGCTAAGATCATGCGACATAACTGGCAGAAATGTGAGTGTAGGTACTGTAGGTGGAGCTCTGCCCTACCCTTCGGGGATTACAGGCGTGATATTATATAAAAGCTAAGCTACTCAGTAGGTAAAATTTAAAAGTCACCTACCAAATAATTGGAACCTACTTTTGTCTAGATGCCTTTATCCTAACTCTCTGCAGCACGAAATAAAACCATTCAATGGATTGCACAGAAAACTTCCCAGCTCGTCGTAAGTCCGTTCATTACACATCGATTTTCGTACACTCCAGGTAAAAGTACACTATGCATTCACACACACGTATCACTAATTTATCAGTCGTCTGTCTGGAACTCTGAAAGGTAAATGTAAAACTAACTGAGTTGGGACAGGACGCAAATTAAAATCAACATACCGGCGACGGCCGTCGACCATCCGTCGGTTTTCGCATCCGTTTTTTGTCTAATCTCCTGTTGATACCTGTTGTAGGTACTTCTACTCGTAGATTTTCATGCCAAAATTTTAAATGGGTTTACGATTGAGATTCTCGTATATATTTTTTGTATGTGCAGAATCGGAATGAATTATAGACAACTTAGATGTAGCATAGATTTTTGCATTCATTCATTTCAATTTTACGAATGTATTTGGTTATATGACTTCACAAGTTATTGCGTTTGAGTAAAGATCATTTTCACCTAAAGCAGTAATAAATATTGGTGGCGCACTCAGTTCAGATGGTGATCGGTTTTACGAATTTTGCCGATGCTACATCGAAGTCGTGTCGTACAGTACCTGGCTGGCCAGGCGTATATGTAGATTAGGAGATATAGGTATCGATGTGTAAGATGATAACAATAGATAGATTAAACCATGGTATAATAATATACTTCGCCAGGAATAGCATTCCGAGACACAGTGGTCACGTGGGCGACACAAGTCTACGTCATCACATCTGTGTTACCAGAAGTTTGTAATAATAACTCCCCAACCATCTTTATTACCTGTGCGAATCCGATAAAACAATGAGGTTTTAATTAAACAATAATTACATTGATTTTTGTTTAAATTTAATTGTTTCGTGTGATTAGACAAACGAAACCACGTAGGTAGTTATTTTTTATTGTCACTGATTTCTTTGTTCACCAGCAAACTTATGTTATTAGGTATCTAGTTAATTGATTCAGGCGTGAGTTTGCGAAATCCATTATAAAATACAATAGACGATGTATAATTAGTAACTTAATCCGCGTAACTGTTCTTAAAGAGTCATAAATAACCTTGTATGAAATCGACACGTGTTTCCCGACGTGTGGACACGTCAAGCGTCGTGTAATCCTATATAAGTGGGGTTGGCGGGCGAAGTGGCTAATGACCGGTTAAGTAGTCATGACCTCAGAGGTTAGCTAAGAGATGACATAACTAAAAAAAAACTGCGCTCGACGTTTGACGTGTCCACACGTCGGGTCCGAGCTCGCAACAAGTCAATCGCCTACCTGAGGATGCCGCTTTGAGAGGTGAAACACGTGTCGATTTCTTACAGGGTTCTTTATGACTCTTTAAGAACAGTTACGCGGATTAAGTTACTAAATATACGTCGTCTATTGTATTTTATTAGGCATCTATTTCGGTTTTCGAAACTTTTTAATCGACTTCCAAAAGAATAGAATTCAATTTGACATTTGACTCGTAAAGTTAATGTTGTCTATGAATGTGCACCGAATTTTCGAAGATGCTTCAACAGATGGATTGATAACTTTCAATCAACTTGAGTGAGTTGATTGGCCGTTGCAATCAATCACGTTCCACTTCTGTGGAAATATTTCAGTTACACCATCCTACCAATTCATTCTCCGCCATCCAATCTCTGCATGAAAGGGATATTAAGAAAATATTACTTAATAGCTTCTGCCCGCGATTTCGTCCGCGAGCGCATAACCTTTCTGAAGAATTGGGCTAACCGATGCAAAAATATTTTTGAAATCTAGTGGTAGTTCCGGAGATTACCCTCTACATAAAAACTTATATAAATTTATATCTGTAATTTTTATGGTATACATAATAAAGAATATTCTATATATCTATCTATCTACCTTACAAACAAACAAATTTTACCTCTTTATAATTTTATTATATAATATATTATATTAGTATTGACTAGCTTCTGCCCGCGACTTCGTCCGAGTGAAATTTCTTGTTTAAACATAAAATATGATATTCTATGACACTACAGCAATACTGTAGCTTCCCAGCCAGAGTTTTCGGAATCGAGTCAATAGTTCCGGAGATTACCCCCTTTAAGGGGACTACAGGACCTAAACGTGCCTAAACGCAAGTTTTATAATGCATAAAAGAATATGATCCACTGCAGTAAACAAAATCAGAAAAATATATGATATTCTTCAGGATATATGCTAGTATGATAGTGTGTTGAAAACATAATACAACTAATTTGATACGATAGAAAAAAATCATGAAGATACCTCTAAAAATTTATTTTAACGATTAAAAATCATATTAATTTACATGCAATCATTCTGATTTTTTGTCAGATTATTCTACAAACTACATATTAGCATAATAGTGTTTTAATTTTCCAGTCCAATCAATAGATTTTCTGTAAATCGCTAACTGCTTCATATTTTGCAATAAATTACCTGCGTCGTGTCATCGCGCTTCTCTTTCATTTCTATGCAGTCCGACAGTGACCGCGCTTTAGCTGTTGTTTAAGCCTCTTAAACAAACTCACAGATGTTATCTCTCTATAATATTAGTATAGATTCCCTTATCCCGTTTCGAGTAGTTCAATATACTACAATTATGTTCTCTATTACGCAATGTGCAAGCCTGGAGGCTCCTCCGATGGAGGCTGTGTTTCGGGCCAGTAAGCTTACGCCCCCCATTACACGTCTTAGATTCGGTCTACACTGTTATAATGTTATAGCACTCTGCTTGCACCATTTGGCCGCTTGCATTGCCATATTGTGCACTATGCCTTCAACGATATTCATTCATATTCACGTGATTTTTTAACGACACCAGTTTTCGTTAATCTTTTTTATGTGTCTAACAATTTACCTAACTCATTTAAAGAATTTCCCATACCTATGTTCAAGAAAAAGCTGACATTAGTTTGGTTATTGGGGGATAGGGATGTTGACTGAAAAGTTTTTTTTGTCCGTCAGATAGATTATTAAAAAATATTGGACACGTTTTTTTTTTTGTTACTTAATCAAAATATTATGGCAATAAATTGAGTTAAAATGTAGCATGACGTCACTCTCCGGTAGATTTTATACCGACTTGTGACGTAGCGAGCGCCCACTCCCCAACTTTAATGCGTTTTATCTAAATATTTTTTTATTAATATGATATAGCAAAAAATATGTCAGTATATCAAAGATGACATTTAATTAATTTTGACATTTATTTGACCTAATTATAATATATTCATTGATATTGGACATACCTATTGTAAATAACAAATCTTAAAAATAATTGTACTATATTAAGAATGTCATACTTAATATTTGTACATTGTGTTCTGGTAGAATATACAGAACTAATTAAATTTCAACAATATATTCTGATACTTCTTTAATTGCATAAAATAGGCCTGTCTACAATACCTACAGTATTGGTCACAAACAAACAAAACGTAAACCAAAAAAAACTTTTATCAGTCCATTTGAATTCATTCCACATTCTACCTAACCGCTAATGCTACTACCTAATTAATAAATCCAAACCCCACACACTAGCTTCACTTAACATCGTCCTCCCAAAATTATTCAAAGGAAAGACCCAACCTAATTAGTATCAATTTTATCTGCAGACGACATAAAAGCAATTATTCGCCGCAGTGCATTTAGCGCAGACTACAGACACGAGGCTTTGGTACAGAATAATACAGAGGGTCGGCTTATGCGACGAGCGAGCATGCACGCACACAGACACGCGTTGACGTTAAAAAAGTTTTGATGTATCACCCTAATTTGAAAAAAATAACTTTTGATTTTGACTTACAGTGAATGCAAGCGCAGTTTCGACTACAGTATTTTTATTTCACAAAGCGACGCATGCTTTTCTTGTTGTTTACCAGTTTACAAACACGCAGTAAATGTGTGCGTGAAGAGGAGTAGCGTCAGCACTACACACACACTCTCACACTTCCGACTTTGCCATTGTCTCGGACGGTACTGAGAACTCCTACACACATATTCACGGCGTGTTTTTAACCGCTCAAAATTCCCGCGCGCACTTGGTAATCACAAGCGCGCGTCGCTTAATGAGATAAAAATACTACCTATAGCATTCGGCTGAGATCGCCGAACGTACGCATCAATGTGTGCGTACGCCTCTTTTCACACGTTGTAAAGACTCAGCCTTCTGTACCTACTTACTATTCTGTGATTTAGCGGAGACTACGGATACGCGACATTGGTCTATTTCGAGGCCAGGCCTATCTCATTAAGAGTTTGCAATTAAAACTTTGCAATCTGGCCGCCGTTCTGAAGGGAATTAACGCCAATGCCAACGCCTGGGAAATGAAAATCACTCTTGAACGTCATAGAGAATTTGCTGGATTGGGACTCGTTAGTGACGATTTGTAATAATAATTTGTAATAAGTTATTTTAGTTTTGGACTTTAAAATTGTGGTAGAAATTGAATTCAGGTCGTTTTTTGTAGACTCGAGTCTTTGGCGCATCATTAATTCTGAAATGTTCACTTCGTACCTGAAAAATACAGTACGATAACGTTAAGTAACTGTCAGTATTCACGCGAGTAAAGTCGCATAATTATACTTGACATTATCGTGACATTTATTGAAATGTGCAAGGACCACTGTCAGTTGTTCCTTCGTTTCCATCAACTTCAGCTACAAAGCCTTCTACTTTCAATACTTTGCTCCCATTCAAAGCTTCGAATACAGTTTCCTTTTTCCTTCCAGATAGGAGGCATTTCACAGCCTCCTTCACAAAAGCCTGAAAAATAACAAGCTTTTATTATATTGCGTACATTACATATATAATTTGTACATAGTAGCATCCGCGTACGCTTTTTATGCCAGCCGTCTATGTCCTAGCTCTGCATGCAACTTTTTGCTTGGCGAGCGCGAACAAAAACGATATTTATACCCGTCACAATACCGTGATGTACTGTGTGGAATTGAATGCGGAATGTGAGAGCCTTTTGTGATATTATATCAGTTCTGGCGAGGATGTGTCGTTTGTGGAGTTGCTAGGAAATGTATGGAACATGTACTCTGTGAAATGTGAGGAAAACATGTTTTTTTTGTGTTATGCACATCAGCATCACGCATAAAGAATCACATCCATAAAGGATTTTGGCCATGCGATTCAGAGAAAAAGACAGAACTCGTTTTTAACACGCCCTTTTGAAAAGGCTGGATGTAGATGTTTTTTCTCTCCAACGCACAATTGGTTCGCCCAAAATTACATGGAACTAAATATAACTGGTGAAATGTGGATGTACTATAGATATAGCTCTGCATAATCTGTTGGGGATTACATGGGCGTGATGTTAAGTTATAACCATTTGAGACTCAAAATTATTCTGTAATAATGTATTACGTAATGTTATTTAATGTTTTTTTCCTCAGGCAGGATCTTCAATTTATTTGTTTTTGCTAACGACTATTCATAATTTATGAGGCACTCGAGAATGTCTGAAAACTTTGTTTAAAACATTATCGCTAACCGAACCGTTTTGAACCAAGTTTTCAATTCACTAATTGATTTCGAGAAGCTGTTTGTTTTAGATTTTCTAATAATATGTATCGAATTACTAACAACTATTGAAGAAGTCTTGTAACTTTAATTTATCATTTAGCGAGCGGTAGGTATCTAATTGGAATTTGGTCCTACAAGTATTCCGATTGAATAGTAAATTAAACTGTGATACTTTTTCATGGTTCTGATTTAACTTTTCAGTTTTCACGTAGGTACCTATGTAGCTGACTGATGCCAGCACTAAAGAAGAAGATAGCTGTTCCGGGAAGAACCAGAGTTAACTTTTTTTTATGTAATCATAAGATTACTGCAATACATTGAGTCAAAATGTGGCATGACGTCATTCTCCGGTAGATTTTATACTGAATTGTGACGTAGCGAGTCCCCACTCCCCAACTTTAATGCATTTTATCTAAATCTTTTTTTTATAATATGATAAAGCAAAATATATGTGTCTTATATTTTTTAACCGACTTCCAAAAAAGAGGTTCTATGTTTTTTTTTAATATCATATATTTTCCAACGATTTCTCCGTCAATTGTAGACCGATTTTGAAATCCTTTTTTTGTTTGAAAGGGTATGCTCGAGAGGTGGTCCCGTATAAATTATAAGTTCATTGCTTGAATAGTTTTTGAGATAGCTTCATTAATACGTATTTTTTTCACTTAGTCTTCATGGATGATATGATAAATTCCTGTCACTATTATTTACATAGCAGGTAGTGGTATGCGAATTTGAATGGAGTAGGTACCACAACTAAAAAGTGATAAATAAAAACTGTTTTCAAATAACAAAACAACCGACTTCCAAAAAAAACACTACAAAGTGAAAAATAACTTTAATTTCAGAAGTCAGTGGCAAAAAACGAAAATCAAAATAAAAGACACCGACTTTCGAAATTAAAGTTATTTTTCACTTTGTAGTGTTTTGTTGGGAAGTCGGTTGTTTTTCTTGTAAAAAGTTTTTTTTTTATTATCAGACTGACTGGTTAAATAAATAAAAAATCCACAGTCAGCATCCCTATTGTCTAATATTGAAATAAATAACTTTATTTCAGCACATGTTTAAACCAGTTACAGTCAGCCTCTAAAATATATACGGGGTGGCAGCGACATCAACCCGAAAACTGTTACCATGGATTCAGTACATGATTCTGAAATCCCCTGCGTTGAAATTTTTCGTCGGTTATTAAAAAATAAATCTGCTGTTCCATACATTTTGACCGCGTAGGTATTGCACTTCTCTATGATACAGCAGATTTTTTTTTTATAACCATCTATCTACGTACACATTGTGTACGTAGGTACATAATGTTTTATATGTTGGCTACACATGAATACATATATGTTGACGAGTATTTAAATGACAAATTTTAATTAGTCTGTTTTATCATATGTGACATACTGAATGATTTTGATTATTGATTTGAATTTAATTATTAGTGACATTATTTTTTCATTTTGTATTGTTTGGCCCTTTTACTTTATTTAACTGACATATTTTTAACAATTTAATCAAAATTTGACATACTTAATCTATATTTTTTTTGTGATCTCACCTACTTTGAAATAGTTATGTTTTATGCATGTAAAACCTGTTAAAATTTTGTATGCCTTTTGGCGGAGCACAGCTCGGATCTTATTATTTATGAAAACATCTACTGTATGTACCCTGTGTTCACGAAATAAATGAATTTGAATTTGAATTTGAATATACCGATGGATTTTTTACTGTATGAAAATGTAGCTACATTTTGATACAGTATTATGGAACACAAATTGCAGAGAATCAAATGAATTATTGTCTTTGTTTATATTGTTGAGGCTGAATGTACCAACCCCAAAACCCGTGGGCGTGGGAAAGCTCATTCCTTCATAAAGTGGGTTGAACAAAACTTATATTAAAGCGCGACTCTAGTAGAATAATTTCTATGAAAACTTCATGGAAATTGTTCTATCAGAATCGCGTGTCGCACCGTCGCGTCGCGCTTGTCTACAGGAACCTTAAAATGTAGAAAGATACACATTTACCCGATACATTAATGTACATAACATTGAACAAACCGTGCTAAGTACACAATGTATTATATTTATAAAGAAAATTTAATGTCAAACGGCTCATTGTTAAAGTTTGCTCGTAACAAAATTTGACATTAAATTACAAACTTACGAACTTCAAAGTAATGGCTTCAATTGAAATTTGTTTTAACATTAATTTGTTCCGAGTTTAGAGTTCGGGAGCCGAAAATTACGGTGTAAGAAGAAAGGGCAGACTGAAACAAACTCCTGTCCCTTTTGTACATAGAACGTTGTTAATATAGGCATTAATACTATTGAATTTATTGTTTTTCGTTTCGTTGACAGTTTGTTTTGAAATGTTTTAGAAGTTTTTATTGGAACGTAGATTAGTGATTGCTACTGACTCAGGGCTAGAAACAGGTATTTTTGGAAACTGGTACCATGCTTTGACCATGTTGTGATACTGGTGCCAGAGTAGTACCTGTGCTATGGGTACCGGTACGAGACGTAGTACTAGTACTATTGGTATTTCTGATCAGTATCGGTAATATACCGGTACCAAAACCGGTACTAAGCTAATATTTTCGTAAGCTACAGTGCGAAAGCAGATATAGTAAGCAAAAAGGAAGATAATAGGCATTAGAAAAATAATTTCAAGGTACGAAATACGAAATTTGTGGTACGTGGCGGGTACCTCAATTTGGCACCGGTATTTGTCAGGTAGAGTACCGGTACCAGTCGGGAACCCGTACCCATCTGGGTACCGAAATGGCAGGAACCGGTACAGTACCTGTACTTTTGGTACCGGTTCCAAGCTCTGTACTGAAAACGTAGTTTAGCTATACAGGTATCTTATGTTATAATTAACATCTCATTCAATAAAACATAATAAAACAGCACTCAGCTCATCCTAATTATTCTATTTGTAAAAAAATAAATCAGACAACAGTGATCCACAGGTTAGTGATTAGTTAGTTAGGTACAAAAACTTAAAACACACATAAAATTTGATAACAAAAACTGTACTTATATACTGTTTCATTATGTGTACCTAATTTATATCAATTTAGTATTTTTTATTTATTTTTAATACTCAGCTGCTTCATCATACATGACTGACATTTGGTGTGTTACACATCCGGGGTCAATAAGGTTAGGGATAATTACATTCATTGCTAGAATTAGTGCTGTTACTGTAAAAAACCTGACGGATTTTTTCCCCGAGTTTTGTCATTGAACAGAAAATTGTAAGTCATATGTATTGTGACTAAACTTAGTCACAGTGATTACAAAATACTGATAACCTTTGTCACTGAAAGAATATAATAATTGTAGGAGAGCGTGCACTGTACTATTCAATAGGTAGGTCATCAACATCATCATTTCAGCCGACAGACGTTCACTGCTGGACATAGTTCTCCCCCAAGCACCGCCACTTCGACCGATTCTATGCTTCCCGCATCCAGCGGTTTCCTGCGGCCTTCACAAGGTCATCGTTCCTTCTTGTGGGAGGTCTTCCTACGCTGCGTCTTCCGGTACGTGGTCGCCACTCCAGGTCCTTTCGGCCCCATCGGTCAACTGAACTGCGAGCAATGTGTCCTGCCCATTACCACTTAAGTTTGGCAATTCTTCGGGCTATCTCGGTTACTTTGGTTTTCGTAGGGAAACTCCAAGCATAGCCCTCTCCATTGCCCTTTGGGTGACTTTTAGCGTTCAGATAAGGCCCATTGTGAGCGACCACGTTTCAGTGCCATAGGTTATCAGGTACGTACTTATAATCGTTGACAGCATCATCGCCTAACATCATCGGCATACCGACAGGTGACAGGAGACAATCTGACAGTCCAACAATTTTGTAAGTTACTTACGAAGAAACCTATGAGAGTTTTCTTCTTGATAAGCTCTTGAGCCTTCAACGTCACCACGAAGAGTAGTTTATAAAAAACCGGCCAAGTGCGTGTCGGACAAAGCACAATGAAGGGTTCCGTAGTTGGGATGAATTTATCTCAAGGACAAAGTTAACATTGCAGTTGAAAAACATGTTCTCCCATACATTCCAACTGCAGATGTAAGTTTGTACGCACAATATTGAGAGATTTACCATGTTATTTTAAGACCATAGACTTCCTATAAGTTTTTCTGTAATCTATGAGTTAAAAACCATTCTCTGTATTTGTTTTAAAATTTTAGACTTTTTAGTTTCGGAGATAAGGGGAGATTGGTATTTTCTTTTAAATTTTCTTAAATATCTTAAAAAGTATTAATTTTAAATTTATAAAAAAAATATATATTTTAGATCCTCACATCAAGCCTTTCCATTTGATATGTTACACTATAGGTACAGTTTGCAAAACTTTTTTTTTAATTTTCCCTCGAAATGTGACCTCCATATTCGAAATTCATTTATTTACTTTACGCGTCCGTGTTTAGGTTACAGAAATTCATATGTGTACCAAACAACTAAATTAGTCCAGTAGATTCGGGGCAAATTGGCTGTGACAGACGGACAGACAGACAGCCAGCTTGCCAGACAGACAGACACTAAAAACTAATAACATAACATCACGCCTGTTTTCCCCGAATGGTTGGGCAGAGGTGTATCCATAGTACACCCAAATTTCGCCAGTTATGTTTAAGTCCTATGTAATGGGGCGAGCCTATTCTGCCCTGCTAAGCCGAAAGGCGGTATCTCTGAGATACGCCCGTTTAGTTTTTTTAATACCATTCAATATTTATAATAATTTCGCATTTAATGGTATAAGCCACATACCGCTATCTAACTTAAAACATTTAAAAAAACCACTCAGAAGTTCTTTATATCCTTATGTTTCCTTAAATTACAATTTACAAAAAGTCAATTTTCTCAAAACTTTTTGATTGAGCGATTGAGATACCGCCTTTCGGCTTAGCCCGACTGCCCGTATTGCCATCAACCGGTCACAAATCCAGACTCCGGGCTGCTACTGAAAAATTCGTGATTTTTTATCACGAATTTTCAGCCCATTAAAACCATTGTTCTACCGAAACTTTAATCTAATTCATATAAGCTTTTACAAATTACGAATTACGAGCTTAAAATAAACACAATAACCTGATTTCCTCCTAAAATCAGTACACGGTGAACAGGAAGGTACTTCGGATCTTTTCATAGCAAATTAATCAATTAGGGCCTTGACTCCAGGGAGGCAATCGCTGGGTGAAGCCTAATTATAACAGATTACATTAATCTCTTACGATATAGCGGATCCGACGGGGCGTGGTCGCGATTTTCGCGTTTGTATTAGGTCCCCACCTATGAAATCAGCGTTTTGTATGGAGAATTTGAAAGAAGTTGCATTTTTCATACTAACATTTTCTTAATTTATATAACAACCATGAATACTAATGTTTTAAAACTTTTATGCACTAATGTTTAAAAACTATGATAACGTAATATGCTACTTAGATTAAGCGACAAAAATAAGTATTGGCTAAGTTAAAACAAATAGTGGTCATTTCTGCTAACGAAATGAGCAGTCATTTTTAAGGTATTTTTTATGTGTAGAAAACTATAAGTAATAAGATTTTTTTTACTATTGGTAGTTGTCTATGATGGTCATTATTCGATATAGTAACAAGCAATTGATGAATATTTTAAACCATAGAAGTGACAAGATTCTCTATTTGTGAGAAAAAAACGCCAATTTCATAGGTGGGGACCCAATATTAATTGGTGATAAATCGCAGTGAGGTATCGTTTCGAGCTTGCAACACGGTGACGGGGAAGAATTTATTAGGTACCTCTTGATTTTTTGTAGGTTTCGGAACACAAGTCATTTCTATTGAAAATTTATTAAACAAAGTTATTTCGCTTTGTTTAAAGCCTCTCCCCCACAGGCGCGTTTTTATCGCGCGATAATAACGCCAGCTTATTGCGGTATTTACGGCCACGAAGTTACACACTAGTGGGATAATAACGACGTAATAAGAGGAGGACGCTTGCGTTCCTCCGTCCTGCGATATTCCGATATATGTTTTTAGAGCATTTTGTATTAGGACGCATGCGATCTTACACACACCTGCGTTAATAGCGCTGGTACGGTGTAGTGCGGGCGGGGGGCCTGTATTGTAGGTTACACGCAGACGTTAGAAATATCGGACGATAAAAATGCAGCTGTGTGCATGGAATCGCAATAATGCTTGCGTTATTATCGCGCGATAAAGACACGCCTGTGGGGGAGGGGTTTTAATTTAGCCACGAGCCCCTCAATCACGAATTTTCACTTGATCAGTGATTATTGCCTAGCCCAGGAGGTCGTACTCTACATTTTGTGGTCACTGTTTGGACGGTTATTTCACGAAAGTGTCTTCATTATACGACCAAATGTAAATTAAATATAAAAACGATGTAAATTTTTATTCTACTCGCAAAATAAAATTGTCTACTTTTCCATCTTAGATTTTTTTTTTTCCCAACAATACGTAGTATTCTATGAGATTCATAATTAATACTTTTGCATCTGTTATTGGGTCAAAACAAAACTAATTAGAACTACGCTAATTTACTAACAAAACTGTTGAGCTTCCGAAAAGGGTTTTAAATGGGGGCGAATACAATTTGATGAAAGTTTGATGATTTTGAAAATTATGAATACCTACCTATTTATTTAGCTTTATTTTGTAAACAAGAAATCTTAATGAATATAGTGTGATGACCAGTCGGTCGATGCTGTAAAAATATCAACGTGAAACTTATTTAGGTGAAGTGAGCTGTCACTGTCACAAATCGACCGGCAGGATGCTAGGGATTAACACAATTGACAGCTCACTTCACGCTCACTTCACCTAAGTTTTACTGTGATATTTTTACAGAATCGACCGGCTGAACAAGTGAATTCGATGATCGTTTATACTAAAAGTGGGCAACGTCGCAAATAGCTGTCAAATATATCGCTGTTTTGATTAATTTTGCAATATAAATGTTATGGATTGTAATGGATTTGTTCAAAAAGCACATTTCACAACCTAGGGACTAAAATGCAATCAATTTCTGCTCATACCATGAGAAAAACGTAGGTACTAAACATGTTAACTACAACGTACGAACCACAAATATATCCATAAACAGCTCAAAACTATTTCCTGCTTGGGAACTCCTTTGATATTTCAGCTTTTCTATTTTTAAATCGCTTCACGCCAACAGTGAAACCAATTTCATACTAGGACTTAGATGGTACCTACCGAGATTATCTCGTATTTCTAGGCTCCCGAACTACACGACTATTCCATTTATATTTGTCCGGATATTCCTGGGACTCAAATTTTGGAATGTCACTTCAGTTGGCACTTTATATTATGCAGTTGTCGAAGAATTGTCAGCGATATCATTTATTATTTGAAAGCTTCTAAAATGATAAAATGTACCATCGCTTTCACTTGATTTATCTTTTCCTTTATCTAATTTTATGGCCTGTTTTGGTTACTAAAGTAGGTAAACGATTTAAATAACTAAATAGCTTCATTAAAACGTCAAGATTACTCAGCTCGGTCCGCTTTAAATTAGAAGCGCCAACACAAAAGCCTGTAGCAATAACCATCAAGAAGAAAATTTGCGTTTTTAATATTATCAACGTTTTCGTCTGCTAAAATAGGAGCGCCGAATAAAATGTATGCTAATCTGACATTTGCATATGACTGGGAAAAATCACTGGCCCATTAAAGAGTGTCCTTAGAAGTGTGAAAGGATGAAGTGGTTAAAATACAGTTAACAAGGGCCGAAGAGGTGCCATTAAAGGTCTAAGACCTTCCTTGCTCTCCCGTCGTTTATCATGCAAATAGAGAGTGAATAATTTATAGAAGATTCATCCCCCTGCTTTACGAGCATCCCCATTGTTGGGGAAATCGGATGATATAAGGAGACCGGTGTATCTGGATAAATACCTTTTACATTGTTATGATGATACTCTTTGTTTGGTGTTGCGTCAATGTATTTCAGAGTATATTTTATTGCGTTTTCTATTTGTATGGAATATCAGTTGTCCTACTTAAACGTTTCCCGTGTGTAATTACACCCGGAATATGACGTTCAACTTGTTCTTCAAAATAAGTATGTGTTGCGCTGGCTGGATGTCAGTGACATGAGGATTAAGAACGTTTATCCTAAAAGTTGGCAACGTCGCAAATAGCTGTCAAAAATTTACCTGTTTTGATTAATTTGGAAATATGAAATGTGGCTAACTAGTGAACTAAAATATTGATTATGAAATGCAATAATTAATATCGTAAAACCGAAAATTTTGCTTTAGATGTAAAAAAAAGCCCTTTTTACACCTAAAACGGTTACAACATCAAATTCAATGTTATAATTGCAATACATTATTAATATGCTAGTTCGCTGGTTAGCGACATTTCTTATTTCCATACAGTAATATTGCCATATTAATCATAACAGCGAAATATTTGACATCTGTTTGCGACGTTGCCCGCTTTCAGAATAAACGGTGTCCGAGACGAGGCGAGTACCATGGATGGTGTTACCTAGGTCTAATGTAACCTTAACCGGCTATCTAATTACGCAACACATTTTCGTAAACGATTACGACTAATCTGTTTCATTTTGACAGTTCAACAACATTCATTGCGTTATTTACGTTGATGAGCAGTTATTTTTTTTTCGAATTTATGAAGCAATGGATTCAGCTTCTGATTGATCTTGTATTACGCAATTAGGGTACGCATGTCTACATGCGTACCCTAATTGCGTAATACACGATCTATAAAATAGTGTAAAACAAAGTCGCATTTTGTACTGTCTGTTTGTTTGCTAAGTTCTTCTAAATTACACAATGGATTTTGATTCGGTTTTCATTTTCATTTAAAGAATTTATTCCAGGAGGTTTATTTGTATAATCCTAACTAATATTATTAATGCGAAAATTATTTTATTTCGCTTTCACGCTAAAACGGAAATTTGGCACATCGGTAGACCATAACGTGGACATAGGATATTTTTTATCCCGATATTCCCAAGGGATCGAGACTTATGCGGGTGAAACCGCGGGGCGTATCAAGTACATTAATAGTTACCTTAGTGCAGAAACATCAATGTTTTGATTAGTTGGCATTACACCCGTGCGAAACAGGGGCTGGTCGCTAAAATATATCATAGAATGCATTATGCAGGTTTTTAATTACAGTTATGTTACGCTGCGGTGCTGCCCGCACCAAAAAAGTTCTACCCAAAAATGGCACAATACCCGAATACCAACAAAAGTAATGCAATAAATTACGTGGCACGTCTGTAAGCTAGTTAAAATTAAATATTTTACTCGTCTCTGTAAAGAAACTTAAAAAAACAATGTAGTTTGTGCTGCAACGTTTTTCGCATTCATAACACTGTGCTTTTTGTCCTAGGGCGTGAACAAATGGACACGCTGTCCGCGTTCGGCCCCACTGTGTGTTGTCACTAATTTTTGTACATTTTTAATGAGGAACAGTTGTGTGATTGCTTTGGTTAGATTTATCTGTTGGATTGTTTTACAAAGGGCACAAGATGAAAGATAATATGCTTTGCAGAACCCTTTTTTTTGTGTTAGTTACCTGTTTTTTAAATACCTGTGTAACGACAACTCAGAGTGTTTGCTTTTCCAAAATGCGCAGTAGCGGTTGCGGCTCGCAAGCGATACGGCTGAATATGAGGTCTGGTTTTGATTCCTAGGACGGGTAAAGTGTTATAGGGTTTTGTCCATCAGGAATTGTGCATGGTGAATGGCAATAGGCTCGCCCCCTATTAAGTAAATATTATCCTAACTAATGTTATGAATGTGAAAGTGAGTTTGTTTGTTACGCTTTTACGCTAAAATGGCTTAACGGATTTAGATGAAACTTAGCACACGGGTAGACCATAAACTTTTTTTTTTGTGTCGGAACTTCTCCCGCACTGGGCGGAACGGGAGGGCGTGTCAGCCTCTTACACTGACTAAAACCCACCCGTGCTCCTTCTTTGTTGCCTGTACGTTACCAGGGTCCACGGGCCAGGGGCCAGGGGCCAGGGGGCCAGGGGTCTCTTTCGGACTTTCCCGCGACACCGGCATCGATCCTAGCAGACCCCTTCAGCTGACATCTCTTTTAGGCGCGCGTGGAACACAACGCGCCGTCGACCCGGGAACACGGGTAGACCATGACCTGGAGAAGGACATAGGCTACTTTTCATTCTGGATTGCACACCAAATCGCGAAAATGTCAGACTATTGGACGTGTCGGATTAGTGCGAGCCGGATTACCGAGCGCCTACTGTACGTCTAAAGCTGCTTTAATTATTAAAAAATATACTTATATATACTTAAACAGGATGACAAAAAAAAACATACCTTTAGAATTACCGTAACAATCCCAAACAAAAGTAATCAATTTGAAACAATAAGACCTCGTCGATTGGGAGGTCGTGAGCTCAGATCCGACCCCGTTGATCTATTGCGGCGAACCCATGCTAAAACAAGCACATTTAGATTAGTTCGAGGGATTAACAGGGATGTTAGCAAAGTACATTGTGTATAGACATTAGGTACGTGCATGTACTTGTCATATAGTTTTAATACCTTTAGTGATATTATACCTATTGATCTTAATTCCACTTAAAAACAAACATCAACTTTAGCAAGTGTAAATAAAGTTGATTTTAGACCGACTAGAGTAATGTTGAAAAAGTCATAAAAATATGAAGTTGCAGCGCAAACTGAACCTTATGTGTAGGTAGTACAGTTGGTTTTCCTAAAACTCATATTTTTTTAAAATTTTGGTAAATAAATTGCGAACGCAAATTAGAGTTAACTTTAAATGGCTAGCTAAAGGTTGGTACGGTCAGTCAATTTAATTGTCAGTCAAATTGACACCCTACCATAGATGAATAAAGATTGTTCTTACCGCATCTTAGGTATGAAGCTACAAGTACGTTGAGGGCCCGTCTTGTCGGGCAAATACAGTGAGTGTAACGAGTCAGAGAGTTACGCGATAGAAAGAGACGCAACTTCTAGGTGAATATAACTGTAGGTAATTAGCGCTGTGCGACCTGAATTGCACTTTATTGTATCGTAGCAAGAGTCGCTTTTTATTTAAGACCGTTTACGCCATCCGTGTGCTGTTTTGATCAGTACTTTTCGACCCAGTTAATATCCATCAAACTTTATTTTAAAACCAAATTAATTACCAATAATTTTAGGAAATATTGTTGTCTAAATAGTTAGTTAGGATTTTTTTTTAGATTAATAGAGTATTTGTGAATTCTATCAAGATAACTGAACAGAGGTTTCGATAATTTCACTTCGAGCATCAATTTAGAAGCTACAAATATCTTAAATCACTGATCAACTGAACTAAAAATATTTAAAGTATGTGTAGGCAATATACGAAAAATCTGGAAAGATATAGATATTTGAAGATTGAAAAAAAAATGTACCTGATATTACGGTATAATATATGAACTCCTATCATTATAGGAGTAGTGGTAGCCTAGTGGTAACGGCGGATTTACAAGTTGTAGGTCGTGAGTTCGAACCCAGACAGGCGCTTTACTTTGTGTAGATAATGTCATCACCACTGCTCTCAAAACGGTGAAGAAAAACATCGTGAGGTAACCGGCATGTTCTAGAAAATTCGAAGACTATTGACATCTATCAACCCGCACTGGGCCCGCGCTGTGGATTGCGGCCCGCTCCCTCTCACCAAGGTCTGGAGGAGGAGGAGGTCTGTATCCCAGAAGTGGGAACATTATTGGCTGATTATGCTAAGTGCTATGCGATCACACAGACAGACACGAATATAGCGATATCAATTTATAATATTTATAGATTATAGAAGTTGAATTAAGAATTCCATAGCGTGTTTCTTTTGTTTGAATTTTATGTGAAGGGTAAAAATGATAACATATCGCATGCTTAATGGAATACTGACTTAACTCAAAAAACACGATTTTTGGGACATCGCAAAAGAAGATCTTGCTATGAGGACTAATCCTACTTGTTGATGCATAAAAATAAAGCAGATTAAAATTAATCATTAATGCTTGTATTTTAACGTCTAATGGACGTTTAGTTAGTAGGATAAGTCCTCATAGCAAGATCTTCTTTTGCGATTTCCCAAAAATCGTCTTTTTTGAGTTAAGTCAGTATTCCATTAAGCATTGCGAATATCATGATACCAGCCATGCTATTCTGTAATCATCTCACCGTGAAAACTTGGGTGAAGTGAGCTGTCAATAGTGTCAATCCCTGTGGAATGATAGCTCACTCCACGCTCACCTAAGTTTTCACGGTGAGATGGTTACAGAATAGCACTGCTGTATTCCCCGAACGGTTAGGTAGAGGTATAGGTACCATCGAAGAAGTTTATATCTAACCACTGTAAAAACTATTCTTGTTTGCAGCGCTCGGCGGCTATAGAACAAGCCGTTAACAGATGTGGTAATCGTGTTCACGGGATTTTGTTTTGAAACTGGTTGGATATGAACTTCTTTAATGGTACCTATAGTAGGTAAGTACATTTCGTCAGATATGTTTAAGGGGCAAGCGATAAAGTAGCTCGCGAAATTAAAATTTTCTTACGTTTTTTTGCAAGGTCAGTGTCAGATTGTATCTTGGTTAAAATATGATTCGCAACCGTAACAAATACGGTTTTATAGAAATTATAATTATACAAGCTTAGTTTTTGTTTAAGAAAGTTGTTCATAATGATGAGTACAATGACCCCTTAAGAGGTTTACCTTAAACAAAAACTAAGCTTGTATAATCATTAGAATCAATAATATAACTGCTTATGTTAGAATAATCCTAAAATCTCGGTTGTATTCATAATTTTTATGATTATAATTCTATAAATAAATATTTGATGCGGCCGCGAATGATATTTATATTATGTAACATACAATCTGATATAGACCTGCAAATTGCAAAAAAAGGTAAAAAAAATTGAATTTTGCGGCCTACCCTGACGCTTTCGCCTTAAGTACCGTATAATAGGGGGCGAAAAAATAATAATACAGAACAAAATACTCTCCTTCAAGGGCCTAATTAGTTGCTAAGATGTACAATTACGTAATTCCCACCGCCAAGGTTTCCTCGCTAGCTCTTTGAGAACGCACCTAAGTACGTAATAACTGCGCCCTACTGGAATGTTACTTGTTTAAACTATGCTTCTGCCAAGGGGAAGTTACTTTGTATTTTTTCTGGAAATTAAATTTTTACTAAGATTGCCTTGTTGGTTTGTTACTGCTAAGCATGAGGTCCTGGGCAACACGTTATTGCCCAGTCGCAAATCTGCAAATTACCTAGGATATCTGTAAATTCCCGGGTCGAGCACGTGTTATTGGGTTTTTCCATCAGAAATTTCTCAGTAGCAGCTCGGAGTCTGGACTTGTGCCCGGTTGATGGCAATAGGCTCGCCCCCTGTTATATGGGACTTAAACATAACTGGCTAAATATGGGTGTACTATAGGTACACATCTCGTCAACCCTTCGGGAAATACGGGATCACGCCTTATATTAAAGTTTTACTTAAGCACTCAACATTTTGTCTAAAGTAGTTACATTTGCGGCCATTATGGCGCTGCCGCTGCTAGCCAAAAACAAATGACAACCGAATTCAGTACACACTAAATTCATTTAATTCATTCAATGTGTCAAGACCCTAAGATATATCGGTGATTTTGTAGTATGAAACAATTGTGTGCTGAAAGGTCGTAATAGCTACGAAACGGTGCTTGGGAAAATGAGTTTTATATTATTTTCAATAGACTTCTTTTTGGAACACAGCGCTCCCTGGAATTGTCATAGGTCATGTTCATTAGACAGTGCAGTTTAAATGTTCATTGTAGGGCCCCTTGAAATATGGTTTTATATTGTGTTTATAAAATTTGATCAAACTTGAGCGAACTAAATTAAAAAGTAAACGTTCATTATCATTGTTAATTAAGTATTCCAACGATATAAAAGTTGTTGTAGAAGAATAGTAATAAAATTATACATAGGTTCATTTGATTTGACCTTCTACATTATTTATCTAGAGAATATGATGATATGCACGTTACCTGTACTTTTATCATCAAACATACCTTATCATTATGTTTTTACTTGATAAAAATTAAGACAAATAACAAATCAGAGTGAAATAATATGTATCCTTCTTTGTTATACCAGCTAAAAACAATCTTATGTCATCCATTATAAGGTCTTGAATAACATAGACACGCCCACAAAATTCTCGCATGGAAATTAGATAACTGACTCACACATGCGCGTGAGTTACGCAGAGCACACACAGAGTGACGTAAAGTTCAACGATATGAAGATAGTAGCGGAACGCTATTTTAACAATTCGTTGCCTCTAGGTCACTGGCTGGAGAGGTTATGAATTGGAAAAATTAAATTAAAAGCGATTATAAGTCGAAATGAGTGGAAATTACTCTCGTTTATAAATTAAACTATAGTGATACGCATTTCTAATAAAATAACACGTAGTACAAAGCGTCAGAGTTTTAGATTTGTGATAAACAAGAAACAGTAAACAACTGATTGTGAGTATCGCGCCACTGTATTTGTGTCGAGCAGTGAAACCGTTCGCAATGGCTGTGTCAGTGTCCACTAAATTGTTGTCTTTGTGTAAAAACAGTGTAAACATAAGAGCATTGTCCACCACAACCTCAAAAAACGCAAAAGTTACGTTCAACTGGGAGGATCCCCTGAATTTAGATGGACAATTACATGACGACGAAAAGGCGATAAGGGACTCGTTCAAAGCTTATTGCAACGAGAAACTATTGCCGAGAATAATCGAAGCGAACAGAAATGAAGTCTTTGATAGAACAATTTACAAGGAGCTGGGAGAATTGGGAGCACTTGGATGCACTATTAAAGGGTATGGCTGTGCCGGTGTTTCTTCGGTGACATATGGATTGATGACAAGAGAATTGGATGGAATTGACTCAGCGTATAGGTCAGCAATGAGTGTGCAAAGCAGCTTGGCTATGGGATCGATATACATGTATGGAACAGAAGAACAGAAACAAAAGTACTTACCAAGAATGGCGACAGGGGAATTGGTAGGATGTTTCGGTTTGACGGAGCCCAATTTCGGCAGTGATGCTGGTGGTTTAGTAACTAGGGCTAAATACGACGCAAAGAATAAAACCTACGTTCTCTCAGGCTCGAAGACATGGATCACCAACTCGCCCATCGCAGACATACTGGTCGTGTGGGCTAAAAACGACGAGGATAAAGTCAGAGGTTTCATCGTCGACCGGTCGCAAGTTAAAAAGGGTCTCGATACTCCTAAAATCAATGGCAAATTTTCTTTGCGAGCGTCGGCAACGGGCATGATATTGCTCGACGAAGTGGCTATACCGGAGGACAATTTATTGCCCAACGTAGTGGGCCTGAAGGGGCCGTTCGGATGTCTCAATAACGCGCGATATGGGATCGCTTGGGGCGCTCTCGGTGCCGCTGAAACATGTTTGCGGATCGCCCGTCAGTACACATTAGATAGGAAACAATTTGGGAGACCTCTCGCAGCCAACCAGATTATACAGAAGAAAATGGCTGACATGATGACGGAGATAGCTCTCGGGCTCCAGGGTTGTCTGAGTGTAGGTCGCCTGAAGGACGAAGATAAGGTAGCTCCTGAAATGATTTCTTTATTGAAAAGGAATAATTGCGGAAAAGCTTTGGAAATAGCTAGAGTTGCTAGGGATATGCTGGGAGGGAACGGAGTGTCTGATGAGTATCATATTATAAGGCACGTAATGAATCTAGAGGCAGTCAATACGTATGAAGGAACACATGATATTCACGCACTAATATTGGGCAGAGGTATCACTGGGATACCTGCATTTTCTTAATTATTTTTTCAAATTTTTATTTGTAAATCTTGTACAGAAAGTTATGTTGTTATCGTTATTAAAATGATGTTTTTATTATATCCTATTATTTTCTTTGTACCCGAAAATTGCCTCACAAATATGGCTGCCGTGTTTTGATAGTTGGTGTTTATTCTTTACTTTATTTGGTACTTTCTAGAAGTCAAATAAAAAGGTGTTTAGAAATATTATTTTAACAAAAAGCTGATCTTGGAGGCGCCGGGTATCGATCCCGGTACCTCTCGCATGCTAAGCGAGCGCTCTACCATCTGAGCTACGCCCCCGATGATTCTAGATGCCAAAATAAACCATTGGTACCTATCTGTTTTTACTTTAGAATACAAGGTTGAATAACTAATGACATTGATTTGGTAAATTCCATTACAAATAAATCTTATATCTCAAGACAAACAATTTGTATTTCTTATCTATGATCGTTCGGAGAACAACAAACTATGAAGAAATTAATAAAACTTAAACAACAACACACAGAGCCAGGGCTACACAGATGTTTGTGACTTTGAAGTGTAAATAAAGAAAATATTATATATTATTATATTAAATGAAACAAAAGTGAATAGGAGTCAAAAGTCTAATGCGTTCTCTTTTTAAAACAGTTGTCTTTTTAAGCAGCTAGTTCGACGTCACACTATACTTCGTCACTACAAAGTATAATAAAATATATAATTACCAAATTCTCCTTCGAATATAAGATAACTTAGTAAGCCTACATATTTTAGTCTGGTCTGACCTTTAACGGATAACTTAGTCACATATTAGGGCTTCCTCTTCACATTTAGTTTCAAAGACTTCATTTCATTATTTTCAGATATTGGAAGGTTAATTCTATTTTTAGTCATTGATTTATTTATTTTACTTTTATTTTATCTCGTTTTATTTGTGTGGGCGATATCTTCAATTACATCATTATTTGAACGCACGAGTTAGGTACTTAACGAGATTGCCATTTCGTATTTACTGTAGTCTTAGAGAAGAAAATATACATTAAAAGAGGCATAAAACCCACGCACTTGGCAGAGGTAAATAAATTGATATCTTGTCAGTTTCCTTATCAATTAACATAATGTTACATCACGCCTGTTTTCCCGAATGCATAGGCTGAGGTGTTTTATAGCCACATCACAAGTCAATTGATTCATTGTATGTTCTTTTTTGTAATCAATTAACGTGGTTATTATAAATTTTTAGGGTTTCGTAATTCAAAAGGAAAATACGGAACCCTTATGGGATCACTCGTATGTATGTCTGTCCGTCTGTCACAGTCAATTTGCTCCGAATCTAATGGACCGATTAAGTTGAAATTTGGTACGCATATGTATTTCTGTGACCTAAACACGGACGTGTAACGTAAACTTTGAATATGTGGGTCGTTTTGAAGGGCAATAAGAAAACAAAAAAAAAATGGCTGCCTGTACCATGTGGCATAATAATAAATAAAATAAATACTTTTAAAGATATTTAAGAAAAATTATGAAAATGTACCTACCCCCTTATTTCCGAAACTACTGAGCCTAAAATTCTGAAAAAAAAAAATACAGATAATGGTTATTTACTAATAGATTTCAGGAAATCCTATAAGAAGTCCATGGTCTTAAAATAACACAGTAAATCTCTCAATATTGTGCGGACAAACTTACATTTGCAATTGGAATGTATGAGAGAACATGTTTGTCATCTACAATGTTAAGTTTGTTCTTGGGATAAATTCATCCTAACTGCGGAATCCTTAATTGTGCGTGGTCCGCACTTGCCGGTTTTTCCCTTCCATGTCTACTGTTAAATTTTCTTCCCCCCTTCCCCCCTAACGTTTCCTATGAGATAATGTGGGACCTAATTTGCGGGAAACTATACGGTATACAAACATTATAAAATGTACCTAACTATAAAAAAAATTGCTGTCATGTACAATGCCTAGTAATAAACGGCTGCAATGACTATTTAGAATAACATTTAAAATTATAGCGATTGTTTTTCTTTTCGGGTTCGGGGCTAAGCAATAACAGCCGCACGGGTTGATCGATCAGGTTAAGCTACGCTTGCCGTGGATCTTTACATACCCGTTAAGCCATTCGTTCCGGCTACCATTCTTTGATCTTTGAAAGTTGTTACGAATGGTCAGAATCCCGAAAGTCTGACAACCAGTCTTACCCAGTAACTGGGTTATGGAAGTCAGATAGGTAGTCGCTCTATGTAAAATACTGGTTTTCAACTTAATTTGGTAAGACTGGAAGCCGATCCCAACATAGTTGGTGCAAGGCAGACAGATGATGATCGTTTTTCTTTGGAAACACGAATCAGTGGTATGAATCCTCCCTAGCAAGGATTTAGCGATGAGCTATAATATCACTCCGTCTCGGAATATTTATTTTAATAAGACGATAAGAGAATAGAGCGGTAAAGGGTTTGAATAGGGCGGTAAACGGGGAAATTTTGATTCCGCGAAAGATTAGTATGCACGTTCTGAAATATGTATGTTTTTGGTTTTTATATATCCTTTTCTGGGTACCTAGGTAGGTTATCGTTTCTAGCTAATTGTGGACCAATTGCTTATTTTTCCATAAAATAAAATAAAATAAAAAAGTTAATGAGAATAAAATAATGAGACGCCAGTACCTATTATTAAAGCCTTTGACGAATAAGATATTTATAAACAGAAAAAAAAACGATACAAAATACAAACAAACAAAAACACAAATACAATTTTTTTTTTTCTATCATTGTTTCACTTTTAATAACATTTTCCCCTTTATTTATAAACGTTCCTTAAAGTTAAAATACTTTTAAACGGCAGTAAGTCGCTAATTAATACTTAACTTTATACAGCGTTTATAAATAAACCCATCTTTAATTAATATTAAACACGTGCCTTCCGGCCTTTTGTGGTAGATACAGGAAAACAGATCCTATTTGTAGGTTTTCCTTCAAATCCTTGTGTTATTGGGGAGGTAATTAGTAAGGTTTTTGTTTCTCAAATAAAATCAAAAGTTTATATTCAAATTAGGCCGAGAATCAGCACTTTTGAACGTCAAAACTACGTAAGACGGTCCCCCAAAAGGCCAAAACTCCCGTCCATCCATCACCACTGCTTTGTTGATCCTTGATTGAAAATAGTCGTTTAAGAGTGTGCGTTTTGAAAGTGGGCAACGTTGCAAACAGCCGTGCTATTCTGTAAACATCTCACCGTTATAATCATAAAAATGATCAATACAACTTTCTAAGTTCTTGTAATTCCATTGAATGACTATTTCATGAAATCACGACATTTGACAATAATTATGCTAACTTATGGAGTTGATTGCTGATTTTAATGATTATAATGACGTAAAGCCATATTTGTTACGGTCGCGAATCATATTTGAATAAACATAAAACCTGACACTGACCTGCAAAATGCAAAAAACTAAAGAAAATTTGAATCTCGCGGGCTACCTTAGCGCATCCCCCTTAAGATCGCACCCTTACTATCCTATCGTGGGTAGAGTCAAATACAGCCATGCGATTCTGTAAACATCTCACCGTGAAAACTTGGGTGAAGTGAGCTGTCAATAGTGTCAATCCCTGTGGAATGACAGCTCACTCCACGCTCACTTCACCTTAGTTTTCACGGTGAGATGGTTACAGAATAGCACTGCTGAAGTCTACAACAAAATACATATACCGCATGACTTTTTTTACCGTCTCGAAAAAAATAGGGTATAATAGGTGAACGGAGTAGAAGCCTATGGCATAGAAATTTTGATGTTTTAATTTTTTTCAATAAAAAAAAAAAAAGTTCCAAATATCCTTAAAAAAACATGAAAACTATCCATCATATCGTTCCTTAAATACAAAAGTCACATATTTCAAAAAATATCAAAAATGTTTTTTTTGCATAAAATGCATCTTAAACGATGAAACTTTAATGTTTCGCTAAAACAGCCGTCGTTTTATGATCAAAAACACCCATACACGCACACACGTTAGTTTTGTTTTGTACCGTTTCTGTAACTGAGTTCCGTGCAAAAGTACCATATTGTCAGTTGTCACCAGTCATTTGGCACGAGAACACGGATTTTTTGTGAAAAACTACCACATTCCAAAAAACTGCTATAAAACAGGTGAAATTATATATTCAAAAGTGCCACATTCTAAAATATATTCGTATTGCAGATCACATTCACGTAAGTATCTTATCATTTTTATGTGCAATAGTACAATATTTCGAAATAGGTTGGTTTTGCATTTATAAATTTAATATTTTCTCTTATTTTTGTATGCAATACTACCATATTTTGAATTATGTTAGTTTTGCAAAAATTAATTAGAATTATTTTCTTATTTCTTTATGCTAAAGTAACATATTTCGAAATATGGTGTCTTTGTATTTGAAAGTGATCTCTAAATAGATTTTATTTTACATTAAAAAGCAATTTTTAGTTTTAATGTTGTTTTGTCTGAAAGTTTTTGTAGTTTTTGGAGTAATCTTATGGGTTAAACAAATTAATTTAGAAGAGCTATTAAAACTAATTAAATTTTACTTACCCACATAGATACATTATAATGCCTATTTACGAGAAAGTAAATTGGTTAATACAGGTAGGTACTTATTTTTATTTTTTTCAGAATGACAACAAGAGCGCACCGTATTTTGAACATGTTACCACCTATAAATGCCCCTCGAGATGGACAGCAATCTCCGTCAACAATACGACCTAGTGAAATGGATTCAAGTGACATTCAGACTACCAATAGTATTTATCATGATTATGATGCTGATGACGTTAACTCTCTACCGGACAGTCAGTTTTCTTTAGATATTCTGAACTCCGGTGAAGAAAACGAAGACATTCGAGCAACGCCTCCAAAACACAGAATATTCAATAAACCATCTTTAGTCATCCAAGAAACAGACTCAGACAGTGACTCTTCCTCTGATGAATATTCTAGCTCTTCCAGCAGTTCTAGTTCTAGTTATTCAAGTAGCTCCAGTTCTACAAATAACCTCAAAGATTTCTCATCCGATGATAGTGTCAAAGATCCTACGTACTATGAAGATGCATTTTCTGAAAACTGCAAAGCCCAGTCAGATTCCGATGAAGAGCAACAACCACAAGCACAGTTACCTGACATTCAAGACTTTCCGCAATCAACCGTGGATAACCAGGAGTTATTAAATATTAATTCACCATCTGCCAGATTTGATGATCAGCCACCTAGCGTTGATGAGCACCCATCTAGCATCCATTATAGTTTAGACAGCTTAATATTAGGTATTTTTCATTATGGAACTGCATTCCACACACCTGTGATAAGTAAGCTTATACAGCTTTTAAGAGAAGATACTCAATGTTTATTGTGTTTATGTAGGGCGTGTCTACGGTACATTACAATACATAGGTTTAAGTCCTGTTACGTATAAATTAGTCTAGTTTAGTTTTAGGTATGGTAAAACAATACAAAATAGTAAGTGTTATTCTGTTTAAAAAGTCTGATTTGATAGTGATTATCAATGATATTATAAGTAAAAAAAGAGGTAGATAGGTTACACACGCTTCGCAAGAGGCACGTCAAAATTTGGCTAATTAGCCACATTTTCTTCGTCTTGTCTCTTTTTCGCTCCCGATAATTTCCCGATTTTGAAGAACGAATGTACGGTAGAATCTACGTCTTTTTACTTAAAATATCATTGGTGACAATAGCTTAAAAAAATTAATTATTAAAGTATAGTTATTTTTTAGTTATTGTTTATTTAATCACTTGTCCAAAAAGGTTTCAGTGAACGTTAGCTCAATGGGAGAATCATTATAAGTACCTATATTGTTGTAACTGAGAGCTGTTATCCTTTAGGGAGCCAGCTAAATACCTACCTAGTTAGTGTATTTATTTTTACAATAATTCTTATGTTTGTTTTGTTAATTCTATGCAAAAGTTTTATGCGTCTTTGTTTTTATAGCTTAAAAGGTTTGTTTCGTTTTTAACTTAAATTTATTACTCTTACCTACTAATATAGGTAATATTAATTTTTGACTTAATTGATGATCTCATGATAAGATTTAACTATTTGTTTTCCTTAGCAAGTTTACTATGTAGTAAGTTAGTATGTGCCATTTTTTTCTTAAATTTACGTTTTATGCGGTTGACAACTGAAAATAAAACTCAAATTTTCCTAATAATGGTGGTTACATTTTTAAAATTTTAATGTTCTCGAAGTCAAAGTCTATATACAAAACTAACTTATTTGCATTTTTTCCAGAGTCCATTCAAGGTATGGTTAAGATTGCTTTATTGAAAAATAGGCTATTTAATTACGCATCTTCTGATACAAAAAAAGTCTACGTAATACACATAGTTTATACAAAAATCATAAAATAATCCAAATTATTTTTGCAAATGCCGCTCCTGTATAATTTGCTTATTTTGACTTGTGGTGCTTTTGTATTTAAGGAGCGATATATCATGATAAATTCCGCGCATCTAGTAGGGTGCGTATGAGGGTAGGGTTCTTTTTTATTTTCTATTTTTAACCGGTAAAGCCCTGGGTGACCCTCAAGCACGTCAATTAGCACGTTAATTAGTTGTTTATCAGGCCTTTAACGGTTAATGTTCTGGAATGAAAAGTTCACTTTATATGCTTGGTATTTATCGATAAATCAATTTCATTCTAGGTTATTGAAAAAAATTAAAACATTAAAATTTCTATGCCATAGGCTTCTACTCCGTTCACCTATTATACCCTATTTTTTTCGAGACGGTAAAAAAAGTCATGCGGTATACAGACAGTTGCGTGAAAACGAGCACTTTTGTCACTAGGATATCACTTTATGTTCGTGATGATGACTATTATTGTTTATTACGGATATAATAAGGCTGACGGCGTCACTGCATACGAATATTCTCTAATAAGGGAAAATAGAGAATACGGATGTCTTACTTATAATATGTAACTATGTTTGATAAGGCGCCTTCTTTCGTGTTTGGGCAGGATATTGCTTTCTGTATTAGATGTGTTAATTGGAATATTGTATTAACACGTCGCTTTTATAAGGAATATAATACATTTTCTTACTATTTCGGTAGAAGAATAGTAATAAACAAAAAAGTCGTTCTAAGTAGAGACTAGAATTTTAAATGATTGGCACACTAATGTTCCAATTGTTTCCGTATAGGTAATCCAGTTAGGAACTAATTATAAAACATATATTATTTCTTATTAAAATATAATTTGCTTTCAAAATGTTTTACTTAGCAAAGTAAAAAAAAAATATTTAAAAAAACAAGCCATTCATCTTGTTTTGCTCTAAGCTCTTGTTTAACATTCCTGGTTCCTTCTAGTTTTAAAATATTTACCTTCATAATATTAAAATACAGTTATATAACATATATCGTTACACAATGGGTGCCTGAAAACGGGCGTCGTCACCGAGGCAGGCCCAAGAAGCCCGTGACGATTTGGACTCGTTCCTGACCGATAAGCTAGAGAAGGCACAATATAAGGACAATTGGGAAAGTACGGGGAATACATTTGCCTTTGGACAACATAGATTAAATAAAATGAAATAGAGACTTGTTATATCGAAGGTTCAAATCTCCAATAATTCTTTCCCTTTTTTTTGTTTTATTGTAACCATGTAGGATAGCTTTAGTGCAGTTACTCAATAATAATCGATTAATGGTCTATGTCCAGAGCAGTGGTGGTCCAGTGGTAACGGCCCCGACTTACGAATAACATCGTGAGGAAACTAGCATGTCCTAGAACCAAAAAATGGAAGACATGTGACTTCTATCAAACCGTTCTGAGCCTGCGTGGTAGATTGTAGCCCACTCCCTCTCAAAGAGGAGGCATGTGTCCCAGCAGTGGGAAAATTATAAGCTGATTATGCTATGTCAAGCAGTGGACGTCTTTCGGCTGAAATAATGATGATGAAAAGTTATACAAATGACAAAATACAAATTCACATTTCAAACAGCTATCTTATATTTAAGTAGATAATACCTGCCTACAAGTCTCCAGCAACGTTTTATCAAAGATATCTTCGGAGGAAACATAATAAGTAAGATAAGGATAAATGTAGACGTATTGTTCTACGAATGATATGATGTTCATACCTATTCGTTTTGCTTAATTAATGTTTAGGTAATTTGTTGTAGGTTCTTTCCACGGTAACACTGTAAGGTAACTTGAGAAAAGTGACGGACTCGTATATGAAGAGCTCCGTACCATCGTACAATATTTAATACTACATATTTATTATTTACGCAACCTGTATTGCTCATGGGAAGAAACTCTGTGCTCTCTGTAGATAACAAACTCCTCATCTACAACTCGGTCCTTAAGCCAATATGGACCTACGGGATTTAATTGTGGAGCGTTCCCAGTAAAACTAACATACTCTGCCTGCAAAGAGTCCAAAATGGTATCCTGAGATCAATAGCAAATGCACCTTGGTTCGCTAGGAACGACGAAATCCACGACTATCTACGAATGCCATCAGTAAACTCTGAAATCGAGCGATACAAAAAACAACACAAGACACGTCTAACCATGCCCACTAGTTACAGAACTGTTAAACCCGACAGCGGGGGTAAAAAGGCTGAAGAGGAACCACCTTCTATAAGTGGGAGGCGCAGCACTAGCTGCTCCACCACAACGCCATTTGACATGGAACGCTTATGGTCTGACGACCGATTGAAAATAGGAATAAAAGGAAAAAATAAAAATATTATTTGTTGTTATAGCGGCCATATTAGATGATGAAGTAAAAGAAGAACCTACTTGGGAAGTGAGACTGTGAATATTGTGTAAATGAAGGGGATGATCTTGTTGAGATAGTATAGGTAGATAGCATGCGGTAATTCTAGCTGATAGTGCGCAGGGCAGTGTTTTCTTGGTCACAAGACCCACAAGTAACAAGATGGGTGGAAGATGCGAAAGGTTCTTCAAACGTATTTTCATCTTTTAGGGTAGGATCCTCTTCATTGCAGAAATTATTCAATGTCGCCCATGGGCATGTGACGTATTTTTCTGAATATTCATGTCAACACTATCGAAAATTATCTTTAAAAGGGGGTCTATCTTTAATATTTTTCAGGTTACTAAAAAAAAAATAAGCAAAGGAAAAAATAAATAAAAGATAGACCCCCCTTTTAAAGTTAATTTTCGCGTTGAGTGCTATACACACTCTGTGAACATTTCAAGTGTCTACCTATTACGTTTCAAAACATACAACCCCGTGACAGACGGACGGACAGCGGAGTAGCGTGTCGATGGCAATTTATAGAGTCAGTCCGGAATTTGACTACGAGTTTGGCACCTTCAGTAGCGTCCATCAGCTCCTGCATCGTGCAGGACACGCTGGACAGAGTTTAGTTGCACACTGACTTATTAGTATTACTTGTTAAAAAATTTAGGAATATCGTATAATTTTACAATGTTTGTAAATATGCGAGCACCATGTATCTATCACATAATTAATTTATCTGTCATTGCTTCATTTTTAATTATTTTTACCTATATAGTAATCTTTTTCCAGGTGCATCGTCTTCACATATAATTATATAATTAATGTATATAAAATATTGTGTAAAAACATCGCGGCGGTTTTTGTTCGTGCACTGGATTTTCATCCAACAGTGTGTTTTTCAACATGCTGGGACGAGAATGCGTCCCAATGCGTTGGATTCTCAACGCTCGGTTCAACACTAAGAGTTGAAAATCCAGTGCGCGATAAAATCTCGCCGCGGTATTTTTACGTCCGTGCGTACGTGGGCTAACGGTGGAATTTCTTGCCCATTCTTCTCCATAAAAACTACCTTTTGGAAGGGGCGACTAGAATCAATTTTATTTATTTGTAAATTTTGATGTTCAAAAGTGCCTTTTATGTGCCTAATTGAAATAAATTATTTGACTTTGACTTTATGAGTCTTAGTAGTGGGGTCCCGTTGACACCTTTTGGTCACCGAACCCTAAAAATAGTAATTTTAGTCGCTTCATTGATCATAAAGCTGTTTGGATATGTGTGTTCGTATATATAATCATATTCCAAGTGACTTAAAAACTTTAGATCTACATTGTTTAAAAAAATACTTCATAAATGGTTAAACTCTAATAATGTTTACAGCCTAAAATAATTTATTGACGGGAAACATTTGTAATGTAACCTAATATTTGCATGAATAGTGTACAAGCAAAACATGTATGCTATAATGTATTTTAATAACAACTTTAAATACCCTGTTTTATGCAATGAAATATTATTTCTATTTTATTTCTATTCTGTTTCTATTTTATTTCTATTTTATTTCTATTTTATTTCTATTTTATTTCTATTTTACTTCTATTTTATTTCTAATTTATTTCTATTTCATAACATAAAAACAGCAACCTAAAGAGTAATTTGATTAACTCACAGTTCGTAGTAGCGAGGTTTCATTTCAATTAGAAGTTTGCAGCTAATAATTATAACTTTATCGTAACAGATGATAGTTTCTGATTAAATCGTTACCATAGTGATCAATTCGTTGATAAGGGTGTTGTATCGGGACAGAACGAGGTCAAAGAATAGCTAAGTAAATGGTAGCACTAAATATTGAGCGAATAAAAATAAAAGTTATAAAAACTAAACCTAACTACGACAAGAAAGTCAACTAAAAGTTTATACCTTTTAGTGGTATTATCTCATAACTGCTAAACTTCTGATCATAATTTGACAAATGAGGTATTGTTGGAAGCGTCTTGATTGTCCGCTAGTTTTATAGGCTATGTAATGTCACATAAAAAAAAAACATCTATATTTTTTAAATAAGACATCACAGACGGACTAATAAAAAATCTGGAGTCACGTAATCTATTCAATTTACGGGTATGTCACAGACGTGTGAGTCCGGATTTTTTTATTAGTATGTCTGTGATATCTTGTTTATACCTTACAGAGGATTAAAAAAAAATAAGTGACGTCACATAGCCTATAACTAGCCGACAATCAAAACGCTTCCAACAATACCTTATTTGACAAAATTATGATCAGTAGTTTTGACGTCATGAGATGAACATACATACCTACTTGTCAAAATCGTAACCCTTCTATTTGCTTCGCCGTAGTCGGGTAAAAATGATTAATTTCTGTAATGGTAAGCTTTAACATCACTTGAATAATGAAACCAGAGACAACAGTAAAAAAATATCAACGATATTTTTGGAACTTCCTTATCGCACCTGCACACTTGGCAAATGACAGCTAGACGGAAAAAGTGTAACATTTTGACAGTTACGACACTTTTGCTATAGTACTATATGTGTTGCCTTTTAGGGTTCAATACCTCAAAAGGAAAAAACGGATCCTTTTTAGGATCGCTCGTGTGTTTGTCTGTCTGTCTGTCTGTCACAGTAAATTTTCTCTGAATCTAATGGACCGATTAAGTTGTAATTTGGTACACATATGAATTTCTGTGACCCATACACGGACATGTAACGTAAATTAATGAATTTTGAATATGGGGTCACTTTTGGGAGGCAAATAAGAAAATAAAAATAAAAGTTTAGCTAACTGTACCGTGTGACATATCAAATGAAAGGGCTTATTGCGAGGATAACGAATACATATTTTTATAATTTTGAAATAAGTATTTTTAAAGATATTTAAGAAAATAGTTGAAAATTTACCATTCGCCCCCTTAACTCCGTGACCACCGAGCCTAAAATTTTGAAAAACCTACAGAGAATAGTTCTATGCTTATCTATTATTTTTTTTTCAACTAGAATGTTAAGTTTGTTCTTGGGATAAATTCATCCCAAATACGGAAGACGGAACCTTTCATTGTGCGTGGCGACACGCACTTTTCCGGTTTTTTCATTTAGTTACTCTCAAACGTTAATTTATCTCATTGGGCCTGTTATTTAATACATAATATACAGCCAAAGGAATTTCGTTCCAACTGGCTGTCCCATGACATCTTTCGACTTTTTTTTGTTCTTGAAACAAAACAAATGACTATTTGACAAAGAAAAAAAACCAGGATCATTTTTGGCCGTCCGTCCATAGCTTTATGTCAATAAGTATGACCTATGTCAAACCCCTCGGGGATTATATCCCTGACATTTAGATGGTAATGCAAGTCAGATGCAAGAGGGGTGACGGTTGTAACTGGGGTGACGGTTGTAACTGGGGTGACGGTTGTAACTGGTGAGACGGAAACGTTTTAGTGTTCTTGCATTATTAATGTACTCACCTACTACCTATAATGTTTTATTTATGAATGTGATTGGAAGTGGTACAAGTGCTTACGTGTACAGTCGAGTACATTAATATCTGAGCATGTTCATGTATCAAAAATTGAAATACTAATGGTAAGTTTCATAAAACCCTAAACAGCTTTGCCTTACAATAAATTGTAAACAATCTGTGACATCATAAATTTATGACTACATTATATCAATGATATTAAACAAGGCTGCATATCACGGATGATTTGAACAAGGCTGCATATCACGGATCAAGGGACGCACTTAATCCCTCTTATGGAACAAAAACATTTCCTACAAAACAAACGGATGTGGCCCGCAAAGAATCAGCTAAGGCCCGATCTCATTTTAAAATAGGTATTTATTTTATTAATGCGAAGAGCCGGGTCTTGGAGATAAGATTACATATAGAGCGCCAACTGATTTTATGAACCTATCGTACAAAAAAGGCATGCAGTCTTTTCGTTTTCCACACAATTAATGTAGACGAAAATTGTCAATAGAAGTTAAATTAATCAGTGGCAATTGATATAATGTTAGTTGCAAATAACATTTCTTAAATGTTTTAAAAAAAATTGTTTGGAAAATTTGCAAAAATATTAATGAAAAAAATAATTCTATCTACCCATATTTTTGTGATAGCTATATATATTGTACTAGCTTCCGCCAGCGGCTTCGCCAGTATGATATCTTTATAAATTATAGCGTATATTAATCACTATACTGATAATACAGCATTATCCTGGTGAAATAATTTTTAAAATTGGGTCAATAAATAGGCTTTAAGTTTATTAATTACAAATACAAATCTTTTCTCTTTATAATATTTGTGTAGATTTAAGATTTCTCAAAATAAATTGCTTTAGTAGATAACATCATTAGTATTATTAAAAAAACCCATTGGTAGTGCGAGTGTCGAACTACGAGTAAAATATTTGAAAGTAGGTAGTGTCCGCAGGCGAACCTAAAAAAACATTAGCCCTCTACAGATTATTTTCATACTCACAAACAAAAAATCGTATCCTTGAAACATCGTGGCAGCTTTGTGGTCCCAGCAGTACTTATTTAAATATGATGGCGAAAAATACAAAGTATATGAGTTTCGACAGACTAATACATTTTGCTATTAAGGAATGTAAAGGCGTTTCTAACTTAGTGAAACGTAAAATGTTTTTGTGTTTTTTTGTAGGGAAAAACGTTGTTATTATAATAGGCTAACTAGTTGCATCCCGCGGTTTCCCCGCATAAATCTCGATCCCGTGGGAATATCGGGATTAAAAGTATTCGTCTAATGTCGTAACCCTGGTCATGGTCTACCCATGTACAGTCACGAGCGCTAATATGTATCCACTTAGCAAAATTCAAAAGCTATTTTCTCATGGAATAACGACTACAACTTTGAGATAAGACCTATTTCATTTAAGTCTGGGTTCCAAAATACTATGACCGTAACAACATAAAATTACAATCAACACAGTAGGAGCAAATCACTTTTAAAAGTTGCTAAGTGTATACATATTAGTGCTTGTGACTGTACCAAATTTCATCCAAATCTGTTCAGGCCTTTTGGCGTGAAAGCGTAACAAAGAAACGAACAAACTCACTTTCGCATTTATAATATTAATAAGGATTAACCGCCGTCTAGCCGCGCACAAATCTTAGGCGTGGTACAGAGGGATACTTGATTTCGAAAGTTGATGATTCTATTTTTATTATATCGAACACGGTGTGTCGATAATTCAGTGGTACGATGTTTTATTCCATCGATGCTATATTGGTGCGATGTAACGTTTGTGCGAAAAATTCTGTTGCGAAAAACCCTACAGCGATTGCTCATTAGTTCGGTAATTTCTTAGTTCGATATTATATCGGTTCGAAACGCCTGCTGTTGTGCATTCACATTTAATTAATAATCTTGATCGATTGAATCGACGTTAAGGAAATACATTAAATACCATACATATCTTCACGAACATTTTCCTAAAATGACGAAGACATGATGGGTAAGTTGGTAGGTTGGTGGGTAAGTTGGTAGGTTGTTGGGTAAGTTGGTAGGTTGGTGGGTAAGTTGGTGGGTTGGTGAATAGGTTGATGGGTAAGTTGGTAGGTCGAGGGGTAAGTTGGTAGGTTGGTGGGTAAGTTGGTAGGTTGTTGGGTAAGTTGGTAGGTTGGTGGGTAAGTTGGTAGGTCGAGGGGTAAGTTGGTAGGTTGGTGGGTAAGTTGGTAGGTTGTTGGGTAAGTTGGTAGGTCGAGGGGTAAGTTGGTAGGTTGGTGGGTAAGTTGGTAGGTTGGTGAATAGGTTGATGGGTAAGTTGGTAGGTCGAGGGGTAAGTTGGTAGGTTGGTGGGTAAGTTGGTAGGTTGTTGGGTAAGTTGGTAGGTTGGTGGGTAAGTTGGTAGGTCGAGGGGTAAGTTGGTAGGTTGAGGGGTAAGTTGGTAGGTTGGTGGGTAAGTTGGTAGGTTGGTGAATAGGTTGGTAGGTAGAGGGGTAAGTTGGTAAGTTGGTAGGTCGAGGGGTAAGTTGGTAGGTTGATGGGTAAGTTGGTAGGCTGGTGAATAGGTTGCTGGGTAAGTTGGTAGGTGGAGGAGTAAGTTGGTAGGTTGGTGAATAGGTTGGTAGGTTTGGGGGTAAGTTGGTAGGTTGTTGGGTAGATTGGTGGGGTAAGTTGGTAGTTCGAAGGGTAAGTTTGTAGGTTGATGGGTAAGTTGGTGGGTTGGTGAATAGGTTGGTGGGTTGGTGAATAGGTTGGTTGGTACGTTGGTGGGTTGGTAGGTTGGTGAATAGGTTGGTGGGTAAGTTGGTAGGTAAGTTGGTTGGTCGAAGGGTAAGTTGGTAGGTTGTTGGGTTAGTTGGTAAGTTGGTGGGGTAAGTTGGTAGGTTGATGGGTAAGTTGGTAGGTTGGTGGGTAAGTTGGCGGGTTGGTGAATAGGTTGGTTGGTACGTTGGTGGGTTGGTAGGTTGGTGAATAGGTTGGTGGGTAAAATGGTAGGTAAGTTGGTTGGTCGAAGGGTAAGTTGGTAGGTTGATGGGTAAGTTGGTAGGTTGATGGGTAAGTTGGTGGGTTGGTGAATAGGTTGGTAGGTTTGTGGGTAAGTTGGTAGGTTGTTGGGTAAGTTGGTAGGTTGGTGGGGTAAGTTGGTAGGTTGGTGGGTTGGTGAATAGGTTGGTTGGTACGTTGGTGGGTTGGTAGGTTGGTGGGGTAAGTTGGTAGGTTGATGGGTAAGTTGGTGAATAGGTTGGTGGGTAAATTGGTAAGTAGGTGGGTAAGTTAGTAGGTCGAAGGGTAAGTTGATAGGTCGAGGGGTAAGGTGGTAGGTTGGTGAATAGGTTGGTGGTGGGTAAGTTGGTAGGTTGTTGGGTAAGTTGGTAGGTTGTTGGGTAGGTTGGTGGGGTAAGTTGGTAGGTTGATGGGTAAGTTGGTAGGTTGGTGGGTTGGTGAATAGGTTGGTTGGTACGTTGGTGGGTTGGTAGGTTGGTTACCAACTTACCCACCAACCTATTCACCAACCTACCAACTTACCCCTCGACTTACCAACTTACCCCTCGACCTACCAACCTATTCACCAACCTACCAACTTACCCACCAACCTACCAACTTACCCAACAACCTACCAACTTACCCACCACCAACCTATTCACCAACCTACCACCTTACCCCTCGACCTATCAACTTACCCTTCGACCTACTAACTTACCCACCTACTTACCAATTTACCCACCAACCTATTCACCAACTTACCCATCAACCTACCAACCTATTCACCAACCTACCAACTTACGCCTCGACCTACAAACTTACCCACCAATCGACCAACTTACCAATTTACCCACCAACCTATTCACCAACTTACCCATCAACCTACCAAATTACCCCTCGACCTACCAACTTACCCCTCGACCTACCAACTTGCCCACCAACCGACCAACTTACCAATTTACGCCTCGACCTACCAACTTACCCACCAACCGACCAACTTACCAATTTACCCACCAACCTACCAAATTACCCGTCGACCTACGAACTTACCCACCAACCTATTCACCAATTTACCCACCAACCTATTCACCAACTTGCCCCTCGACCTACCAACTTACCCATCAACCTATTCACCAACCTGCCAACTTGTGACATTGTGAGGAAACCTGGACTTATAATTAATATAAGTCTGAAATCGCCAACCCGTCTTGAGCAAGCGTGGTGAATCAATGCTCAACTTACCCATCAACCTACCAAATTACCCCTCGACCTACCAACTTACCCACCAACCTATTCACCAACTTACCAATTTACCCACCAACCTATTCGCCAACTTAACCCTCGACCTACCAACTTACCCAACAACCTATTCACCAACCTACCAACTTACCCCTCAACCTATTCACCAGCCAACCCCTCGACCTTCCAAGTTACCCCTCGACCTACCAACTTACCCACCAACCGACCAACTTACCAATTTACCCCTCGACCTACCAACTTACCCACCAACCTATTCACTAACTTACCCCTCGACTTACCAACTTACCCTTCGAACTACCAACTTATCCCTCAACCTACCAATTTACCCACCAACCTACCAACTTACCCCTCGACCTACCAACTTACTCACCAACCTACCAACTTACCCAACAACCTACCAACTTACCCATCAACCTACCAACTTACCCTTCGAACTACCAACTTACCCACCAACCTATTCACCAGCCTACCAATTTACCCACCAACCTATTTACCTGCCTACCAACTTACTCACCAACCTATTCGCCAGCCTACCAACTTACCCACCAACCTATTCACTAACTTACCAATTTACCCATCAACCTACCCACCAACCTACCAACTTACCCACCAACCTACCACCTTACCCACCAACCTACCAACTTAACCTTCGAACTACCAACTTACCCACCAACCTATTCACCAACCTACCAATTTACCTTTTTTTTTTTTTTTTTTTTTTGTTCCGGGGTGGAAAATCCTCATGGATGTCCTCCGCATGGGCGGGAGGGGTCTGTCAGACTCTTACTGACTAAAAACCTCCCCGGTGTCCCGACTCACACCTACGCCGGGGGTCGCGGGAACGAAAGAATCTTCCGCAACCCCCGGCCGGTGCCGGCCCGCCACCGCGGGCCTCCTCTCGGGTCAGGGGGGGAGTGAGGTGTTTGACTCCCCCCGCGACGTCTCAGAGGGGCGCGCGTGAAACACTACGCGCCGCCACCTCGGGTCCTGATGTGTGGGGGGCGACGGACGTCCCCGAGTCCGTCCTCCGCCGACGCCCGGTGCGCCTGCTGCGGGCCGGGTGAGTGGACGAGATCTCCCTCTCCCTTTCCGCAGCCTCCTTCTGCGAGACGACCGTCTCGCAGAAGGCGACCACCGCGTCCCAGGACTCGGCGCTGCCGACCATAGCGTTCACTACGGCCGGCAGCGACAAGTCACTGCCTACTTCTGAGATGAGGGCACGGCGCGGCTCCTCCCAAGCGGCACACTCTGCCAGCGTGTGCCGCGCCGTCTCCTCCCGGCAGTCGACGCAGTGGTGACACCGGGCGTCCGGCTCCCTGTTTATGCGACACAGGTACTTCCCGAAGAACCTACCAACTTACCCAACAACCTATTTACCAACCCACCAACTTACCCACCAACCTACCAACTTACCCTTCGATTCATCATGTCTTCCTCATTTTAGGAAAATGGACGTGAAGATATGTATGGTATTTAATGTATTTCCTTAACGTCGATTCAATCGATCAAGATTATTAATTAAATGTGAATGCACAACAGCAGGCGTTTCGAACCGATATAATATCGAACTAAGAAATTACCGAACTAATGAGCAATCGCTGTAGGGTTTTTCGCAACAGAATTTTTCGCACAAACGTTACATCGCACCAATATAGCATCGATGGAATAAAACATCGTACCACTGAATTATCGACACACCGTGTTCGATATAATAAAAATAGAATCATCAACTTTCGAAATCAAGTAGGGATCCCGGTACAGGGGTCTCTGTCAAACTATAGCCCATGATATATATGAACACCTTAGCATAATCAGCCTATAATGTTCCCACTGCTGGGACACAGGCCTCCTCTCTGTTCTTACAGAGAGGAGGCCTGTGTCCTAGCAGTGGGACACAGGCCGGCAGGTCTGGTGGTGGTGGTTATTGCATTTAGAATTGAATAGGTAGTATGTACTCCCAAGAGGGAGTACATACTACCTATTCAATTCTAAATGCAATAATAATTATGATCATTAAATATTCTAACAAAATTATGATTCCTTTTATCAAGCCATCTTATCTAATATTGGATACTATTTCCTCAGCGGTAAAGGAAATTGAATTCCACTTCAGCATTATAAATCCAGAGAGCAGTGGTGGCTCTGTGGTAACGGTCGCGGCTTACGAGCTGTAAGTCGTGGGTCGAAACCCAGGCAGGTGCTTTACTTTGTGTAAATTATTTCTTAACCACTGCTCTCAAAACGGTGAAGGAAAACATATATTAAATATAACCAAATAGGATAAAACCAAAAATTCGAAGACATGTGACATCTACCAACCCGCGCTGGGCCCGCGTGGTGGATTACGGCCCAGTCCCTTTCACCGAGAGGCCTGTGTCCCAGATCCCAGCAGTGGGAACATTATAGGCTGATTATGCTGTTATAAACACAAATTAGATATACCTATTTAAGCACATGAAATTGCAACCTTCAAGCGAAAGATTTTTCCCGGGTAGGTTACTAGGTCGCTTATCGCCCGGTGGTCTTATTTTGAATTAAGACGTCGATATTTATGCCAGCGGTCTTGAGTGGTTAGCTGAGCTCACGTAACGCGTCGTACGTTCAGCCATTAATAGGATTCGCCCTTCGAGGAGCTCTGTCCTAAATTAGACGCATTATTAGTTTATTATACATAAGTCAAAAGATATTTTAACAAAACACGTTTAATAAAAGATAAATAACTAAATTATTTTAAAAATGGTGAAGGTTTCAGAAAAATACGTTTGATAGTTTTTGCGTGATTCTCAGTTTTTTATTCTCGTTAGACATAACTTTACAAATTAATTACACTATGTAAACTTAATGTAAAATATTCATAGACTAAGAAAATGCTCTTATTTAACATATATTTTTTCCAAATCATTAACAGTACTCGTTTAGACGTGATCCTCAGTATAAAATCATTAAAATTCGCTTAGTGTCGCCTTAATAGATAAAAACCATGCTATTTCTCTTCTATTGTATTATGAGGAAAGTGCTGCAAGAAACAGAGCGAATGTTAAGATCCAGTAGAACTAGAAAAACACTACGTTTAACTTCTGAAAGTTGACTGTAAGAAAGTTTCTCTTAGCTCTAACAAATCACGCGCGGTTAAGTAGGTACCCAGAGCTGTGACCATAGATAAATTAGCGCTGCGGCCATGACGTTACCACTCCATATAACCAGTTCATGAAGAAATAAAATAAACAGCTCAATTAATAACACAATAGCATAACATGTACCTTTTTTTTTTTTTTTTTTTTTTTTTTTTGGATGGGAAATTATCAAATAACTTCTCCCGCTCTGGGTGGAGCGGGAGGGCGTGTCAGTTTACTGACTAAAACCCACCCGTGTTCCTTCCGTTGCCTGTGTGCCGAGGTCGCGATATCAGCATAACATGTACCTACACTTTTGAATAAAAAAAATAGTTAAATTAAATGTATGTATTATAACTGATTAAAAGAATAGTAAGTAACACATCTACTGAATCCGCATAAACAAACGTCAGTATAAACCAAGACAGCAACTGCAATAACATAATTTATTCATATCGACAGCATTTATGAAAAATTACCCGAACGAAAGGCGAATACGTCAAAAATTTGAAAAATTAATCTCCAATTAAAAGAAGAAAGTTATTGGAAATGTAATTTACGTTATGGTACGCATTTCGTTCAACAAGGAGTTAATTAGTAAAATGCAATGGAGAGCAAACGGGAACGCGATTGGTTTTGTGCCATGTCAGCCGTTTTCCATGCGTACACCGGGCTAATGAGAACGTAAATATTTCAATATGGCCGCCAATATTTTATTGATAGCTGCATCGTTTGCATGGTGTATGGTGTACTGTGAATTGTATGGCATGATGCGAAATTAATTGGTAGATTTTGGGAATCTGATGGCGTTCGAATCTGCCAGGTGATGGTGTCAGTTGTTTGTTATGTTTATTTGATGTTAGGGATGGTAGAAATGCGAACTCAAAAGAGCTGAGAACTGTTTATTAAATAAATAAGTTAAGATCTCTACAGTACTTAATTAAAATAATTTATTTGTATTTTACCTACCTCCTGCAAAGGTAGGCAAGGCAAAGGTAAGGTAGGCTGTAGGTAGGTAAAATACAAATAAATTAATTTAATTCAGTACTGTAGAGATCTTAACTTATTTATTTAATAAACAACCTTTTCTAATTATTATAATAAATTTGGCATACAATTATAAGATAAACGTTGACACAAATAAAGAATCTGAAGAAAAGTTCGACAGTCGGCCCCACGCAATTGACAACTATTCAGTTGTCAATTGCGTGGGGCCGACTGTTGTTGACAACTATTCAGTTGTCAATTGCGTGGGGCCGACTGTTGAACTTTTTTTCAGATTCTTTCTCATCCTAACTAATAATATAAATGCGACAGTGAGTTTGTTTCTTTGTTACGCTTTCACTCTAATACAGCTGAACAGATTTGGATGAAATTTGGCACATGGGTAGACCATGACTTTGATTAGGACATAGAATTATTTTGGCACCTTCTGTCAGCGCTCCGCCGAGCGTTGACAGTACCTTTTGTCAGTTCAGGAAAAAGGTACAATATAGTTATTATGTACAAGTCCATATGCATGAAAGCTTTGATAAGGTGGCTTAAATAGATAAAATCAATCATAATTTGATTAGAATAATTAATAGTCATGATTATTATTGAATTTAGAATTGAATACGTAGTATGAAATGATTCAACTTCGCCGTAATAGCTGGTTTGTAACACAAATGGCTAGCTTTCGGTTTTATAATGAGATACATTCAAATATAGAATGATAAACGGTTGGATGTGGATCAAATATGCGTGGATTAGTTGTGGTTTATGAACATTTAGTACAAGTACAAAAGTATTTAGGTATATTTCAATGAAATAAAGCTATCCAGGTTTTTTTTTTTTAAATCGACTAGTACGGGTTAAAGATAATTGATTAAACTTAGATGCATAAAAATCTATTGAAGAGGCTCTATAAGTTCAGGAACTAAAATGGCATTAGCGATTAAGGTTTAATTTATTGCATACTAGCCCGTGACTTCGTCTGCGATCCTTAATGAAAAGTAGCCTATGCCCTTCTCTAGGTAACGGTCTACCCAAGTGCCAAATGTCATCCAAATCCGTTCAGCCGTTTTAGCGTGAAAGCGTAACAAACAACCAAATTCACTTTCACTTTTACAATATTAGTTAGGATGTTTGTTTACTATAATATCAAAGCACTTATTTGTTAAGGTTCCAGCTTAAAATCACTTAAAAAAAGTTATACAATATAATAATAATAATAAATTTTATTTGCCATAAAAACAAAAATATATATGGGAGCCTAGGTGATTCCTTATGAAATAGGTACTACACATTGTATAAATCAGGTTTATGTTAAATCTAGACTCAAATCCTGTCCACCCTGCCTCTTAAACTAGATAATGCTGTACCTTAAGAGACAGAGGAAAATAGAAAAATAGAATAGAGATAAATATCGTCCAATCATTTGTTTAACCCGAAACCGAACGACTGAAAAACGCAAACACTTTTTTTAAACTGTAGATAGACTTCTTCTATTCAGCAGGCGTTGTTTTTTCATGAAAGTTTTCACATTTCCGTTAGAAAAGTGGGGCAGTTGCAAAGTTTAGCGTAATTTGCATCTCACTTCCACAGATCTGACTAACAATGAGCCACGAAAAGCAATTAATACTTGAAGTGGCCCGATTCCGGTTTAAAACTAAGTGCTCTTTTGAAATTTCATCCTAATTTACATCTATAGGAGGATCAGATTCGATGAATGCGTCTAAAGGTTGTGTGGATCGTGGTTACACAACGGACCAGCTCCATTACTCCGTACGGAATGTTTTAACTTCTGCGACAGTTTTCTTTTCTATTGGAGTTGGAAACGTTGTGTTACAATGTTTGTTTTTTGTACAGTAATAATATCAAGCATTCACCAGGGTAGACCAATTTTTTATATTTTTGTATTAAGAAGTCCTTGGAGCGATACCGATGGGATAGACAGCGTCTGACAACCTTAATCAAACCCTGACTATTACATATTCCAAGTCAAGTGAAATAGCTAGAAAGGTACTGAATAAGTATTCCCGAAATAGGTTCCGAAATTGTATTACTTAGATCTAAGCCCTAGCTTTCCGAGAAAACGACCTCAGATAACGACGCTGTTGATAACATCCCGATACGGTACCTTATCTATAACTTCAATCGAATAAAAAACGATAACCTAAAGTGGATAAAGGCCATATTTTCGAAGCAGCTCATAAACCGATTCCATTAACATTTACATTGCAAATTACTATAAATCCAGATTCTAATCATTGTTTAAACTTGGTACATTTGGAGGCAATAGCCCATTTTCACGGAACGCCATCGAGTCGGCCCCCGTTTGGTACACAATGAGATTGCTTGTTTAATTTTAACAATTACCATATTTTTTAACTTAACATCTGTTGGTTTACCCCTTTTAAGGAGTTTAATTATGATTTTTGTGGGGTTTTTTTGTAAAGGTGACTGTGCCCACGAAATCACTGCATTATGGCGTCGAGACTTCATAAACTTTTGGAAATATTGTTGCATTTGTTGCTTCTTCGAGAAAAGTGTGAGTTGCAATGCACTTTACGATTTTAATCAATTGTTTTATTTATGTTTGTACAAGACGCCTTGTTGACATGCGTTTCATAAAGATATAGCAGAAATAACTTAGTTGGACTCATTCAATATAAGACTCAGTTAGTTAGGTTCGAGATTCAGATTCTACTTTTCACTAGAAATTACTTCGTCCTATTACATAAGATTTGAGATTGTCTCCAGCAACAGTTACTTATAGAGGTATACCCTGTACCACAGTAAACAAATACGCTTAAAATAATTATATCCTATTACCTCTACATCTACTAAATCCCCTTCAACTATCCAAATCTCTGTCCTGATAGTTCTGCTACCTACTAGCTAGACAAGACAAGTACGCACTTCTCAGACCACATCAAACTGAGCCGGGTAAGGAGCGCCACGACTGTAAAGTTGGAAGCCTCGGTGCGCCCGTGACAAATTGTTGCAGTAATGAGCGCCTTGCTTCCTAACTATAAAGATCCGCGTACAAGGTTCGACCACGAAAACTAGCAGTCTACTGGGCACGGTGGTCAAAAATGCATTTGTAATTTATAATAGTGTATATTAATAAAGATATTTCTATCAATCTATCTACGGTACCGAGTGGTTGTTTTAAAATCCACGGTAATAAATGGTTTTAGTCATTATGTCGACACGAGCCGACCACGAAACTATGTGATGTAATTTTATACCTATCAATGATTATCTGCCACCTTACAAAATTTGTGAAAAGGTAAGTGGAATATTGAGAGTATTTCAAAACAATTAAAACAAGCTTTATGCGGAAGCATTTGAAAAATGCTTTCGCAAAAACCCTCTGCCAAATCACTCAAATATTAACCGATTTATAAAATAAATTATAATGAAATCTACGTACAGAAGCCCATATGTGCGAATAGTAAAGTATCAAGTAATATCCTCTTGAGAGTAAGGCAATTCAAATTTTGTTAAGGTTTACAATTACACTAAGAAATGTGAGCAGAAACTGAAGAGGTCTACTCTGTTCAATCGGCTAAAGTACTCGTACTTATGGAGCAGATGATTATTTTATTAGGTTTTAAAATGTTGTATAAAAAATGGAATGATTGTAGAAAAAAAAATAAGTCATCTTGTAAATTACTTTCAAGCATACAAACTATTTACGTATGATGTTAAAACGCACTTTATTTAAAAATGAGTCATTCATTTACGCGCCTTAATAGAAATACTGGACTGCTGGATTGTAATACATCGTGTATGAACTCTGCTCCGGCCTAAACGAACTTTTCAAACGTGGTCCGCGTATCAACCACGACAGACCACATTGCACCGTGTATTGACTCCTTTACACCAGCGTGTAGGTATGCGTATTTTATTGTTTGTGAATGGGTGTTGCCAGCTCTGTCTTGTTGTAACGCGGTTTTATTCCCGGTCGAGTTGTTAATGTTTTAGGTTTTTATAGTATTCGCTTATTGCACGATACGTTCGGTTTTTGGCCTGATTGCGTTCTCTTACCACATTTTCTTCTACGTGTACTGAGTAAAACGTTATTGCAGTGTGTTCCTGTTTAACTTTGTGTATGTAACAAATGAAATTGGCTTCTGTGTTTCAATTTCAAGAAATGTTCATTTGTTTTCTTTTTGTTTACCTTTGAGTTCGTGTATAAAATTGTAGTGAGTTCTCGTTTTACGTGGGATTGGAAGTAATTGTTTCATTTAATTAGTAATACGGACCGGTGTTGCGCGATATGGTAATGGTTTGTACCCGGCTTGTTCGGAATGTAGCGCTTATAACTAATAGCTACGGATTCCAAAATGGGAATTTAAACGATAAGTAATTGGGATTTTGGAGCAATTTCATGTTCGGTCGCTTTGTATCTATTAACTTTATGTGGCTTAGTCCGGTATTAGTTCTGTCACAGCGTCGCGTTAGGCACACAGCATACATATGCGATACTTGCTACGAAAATATATTTTGTTCTTTTTACGTGCGTGTTCTTAACTGCGTATGGTTTCAAGTAAAAGACTATATAGTATATATACAATGTGTATAGATAGTATCTACTATTCCAATCTTCACCGGAGCCCTCAGGTTTCTATCATAGTATCTAAATTATGATCTTACTCGTACATAATCAGCCTATAATGTTCCCACTGCTGGGACACAGGCCTCGTCTCTTCGAGAGGTAGTGTTGATAGAGGCTGTAAAATGCAGGCCCAGTGCGTGTTGGTAGATGTCACATGTCTTCGAATTTTTGGTTCTAGGACATGCCGGTTTCCTCGCGATGTTTTCCTTCGCCGTTTTGAGAGCAGTGGTGATGAAATGATTAATTAATTAAATTAATTATTAACTTAACTGCCCTCAATTTGGGATTTCCAGTGATATTTCTGTCCTCGTCCATGTTTTCACCATAATACCAGAAAGTAGGCACAGTCAGCAACAAAACTCGATTAAAACTAGTTTTTAAAATCTTATTTAAGTATTGAGCAATATAATTATGTATTCAATTAAAATTAGAACAAAGTAAAAGTTAAAGATTATTAACTCTCATATGAAAAGCTTAAAAGTAGTTTATCGAATCATTTTTATGTCAATTTTGGTGATTTTGGAAAAGTGACAGGAACTTTGATGCCAACCGAACCTATTACCTAAAAGTTACAAAACAATCCAAAAATGTATATTTCGCCCCAAACACAGTTTATAATATAACCTAGTAGTAACTTCTGTGACTCAACAACGAGTCTAGTCGTAAAAACATTAGTTTGGGTTGTTGCCAGGCGGACGCGCGAGGCGACGCTAGCGTCCGGCAAAAGATTTACAACGAGTTTTCAATAGTACAGTCAATCTCAAAAAGATGTTTAGGTCCATCGACAACAAATTATAATTATACATGAAGGTAACCCCATTTACGATTATTCAAATGCACACACACACACTCATATACATACACTCAAACACTCACTCAACTCAGCACATCTACACTCCTAATTCAAATTTTAATTGTATGATTTTATTTTTTGTGTTTGTAGACTGTAATACATAAAAAACATAAAAACATGATTTTTGTGAGACCCAAATTGGGAGTCGAAACTGTCTCTCCTAAATACAGATTACTCAGTGATCTAGCTAGGAGAGCAGCGATTCACCCAACAATTCATTGTACCTACACCATGTTATTAATAATGCATACTTTGTAAGTCCCTCATGTACTACAGAACCTTTATGTTCCTAAATAAATTTATTATATTATAATTTCCCTTTGTGCACGGCGCGGCGGCGGTTTCTTTACGTCACGGCGAATAAACCGTAGTTTTTTACGGCAAGAAAAACGTTTGTATACCAAGGGTCTGATACTGTATCAATATGTAGCTACAATTAACTTTTGTGGCAACACATTGAAACAATTATGGAACCAAGGATGTAGACAATTAAACGAATTCTTGTTGATATAGGTATACATATTTTTGAGGCTGACAGTACCAATGCCCTCAATGTGACAGGATTGCTGACTTAGTCTTCCAGTACGCAAGACAGCTTGTGATAGAGGTTTTTATTGCACGAATCCTGGGATGATTCTTTATCTATGTCTAAGAAAGGAAGAAGTTGTCTGTTTAAGAAAGAAGACAAGGTATTGGTGATGACTGTGTTGAACTCATATTGATCATTATCAGTATTAATTGGAGGGCGTATCGAATGTGCACACATCAGATGGGCCATGGAACGAGCAGCGTCCGTGCTTGCTCGATTTGGAAGGGCCCAGACTCGTCCGGGACACGGACGTCGTACGGTGTAGTTAAACTGCTTCATATAAAACGTTCGTGAAGTTTTGGATCCGTGTCTCGTCCGCGACTCGTTCGTGGCAGGACACGCGCCCACTAGGGTCTATTCCCAAACCGCTTTTGCGTGGCAAAAACGGTCATTGACCCACCTACATTTTCTAGAATTTTTTATATCAAAAACTGAAATGATGTTAACGTCCTCAATCAATATCTATCGTGAACTTCAACATGCTCCAATAACGAAAACTTATACAATAAGAACCATACATACATAGTTTATTGTTAGGGTTCGTATGGAGAGATAATAGAGACAGGGCAATGACCGCTGTTGCCACGCTAAAGCGATTCGGGTATAACATAAATCATTCCATACTACTAAGAATTATATATTACTGATTGTTATTTGTAGCCTTTTTACCAGTTGGTATGTAATTAGGTGTTCGCAAGCCATTTTGTTGGAAAATATTCCTTAATAAATCAGCTGACGACCTGCACGACGAATATGATGTCACAGGTGACTTGCAAACATTCCTAACACGAGATCGACACCATACGTACCACTTTTCCAGTCAAAACTTTTATTATTGTTGTCTTCTCTCACTATTGACACTTTTGTGTTGAGTCCACTTACCTTTTAATAATAAATTGTCAAATATGCTAAATTATATTTTTTCTCGAGCACATATTGACGCGACACTAGAACGCAAATGACAAAAGAAAGGAGTGCAAATAAAATAAAATAAATAACTACAATCTGAACAAATCAAATTTGCCTAGCCTTTTCCCAACTATGTCGGGGTCAGCTTCCAGTCTAACCGGATGCAGCTGAATACCATAATTTTACATGAAGCAACTGCCTATCTAACCTCCACAACCCAGTTGCTAGGTAACACGATATCCCTTGGTAAGACTGGTTGTCAGACTTTTTGGCTTTTGACGACTGTCAAAGATCTATGAATGACAGCCGAGATCAACGGCTTAATGAGCTTTCCGAGGCACGGAGATCTCGATACGTAATGGCTGATCAATTGATCACCCATGCACGAACCGACTGCGGCAAGCGTATCTTCAATCGACTCGTGCGGCTGTTATTGTTTTGCCACGAAAACAAAATACAAATAAAACTGTAAAATTGTAATGACAGTTAAAGTATTACCAAAACATTAAGAGCGCTTAACCTAAACGTTGGCAACGTCGCAAATAGCTGTCAAATATTTACCTGTTTTGATTAATTTGGCAATATTACTGTATGGAAATAAGAAATGTGGCTAACTAGTGAACTAAAATATTGATTATGAAATGCAATAATTAATATCGTAACACCGAATATTTCGTTTTAGATGTAAAAAAAGTATTTGGAAACTTTCCAAATGCCTTTTTTACTCCTTAAGCGGTTACAACATCAAATTCAGTACTATAATTGGAATTATAGCATTATTAATATTCTAGTTCGCCAGTTGGCCACATTTCGTATTTCCATACAGTAATATTGCCAAATTAAACAAAACAGCGAAATATTTGACATTTATTTGCGACGTTGCCCACTTTCAGTATAAACGCTCTTAAACTTACATTTACCGATGAGATACATCAGTATAAAACCCACGAAATCCCCACAAGCGCCCTTTCCTAGAACACTTCCCGAAACAGCAAGAAAAATAATAACACGCGAAAAATATAGCTACATGTTAAAAATTAATCCCCAAAATGGTAGCAACGCTCGTCGGGTGTCAAGTGCGAGCCGGTACATCGTTAGTCGAAGAGTTTTCTTTTGTCTCAAGGGTTGAGCCTTGCTTGTTATGCCAGCTTTTGTTGGTGACCCCGCCCGCGCCCGTGGCCTTCTTCTTACTTATTCATTACATGCTTTTTCAAGGAGCTAAGAAATACGGAGATGCAAATAAACTATGGCGTGAGAATAGACGCCTTGGTGGATGAGGGATTTGAATTTGAGATGTGCCTGTTGAATGTAGTGTTCGCTACATGATGTATGTGCAGAATATGCTTGCAGAATCTCATAGTTTCTGTTAGCGAACTCTATGGAGGACGTAATAAAATTTTACGGAACTTTTTGTGTGAGCCGACTTTAACGGTCGTCACAATCATGCCAAATGTGTCTAACTCTGAATCTGATCCTGCTACGTCGATACTAAAATAAAAGTATGTAAATTTCCTTTACGTGGTTTTAATAGTTATTGTAATAACCACGACGCTTCACGAACGACTTGCCATCTTCATTATTTTGTCAATTTGGGCTCAGGTGAGACAACTCATTCATTCCCTTTGTGGAACCCAACTTTAATCCCTAACTTAATAATAATAAAAAAATATGAATCTTATGAACAGATTATTTTTAATAAATCAATTCCAATTTAAGCTACGACGAATCCCTATCCTTAACAAAATACATAAAAACCATTCCCCAGAATTCATTCCTCAATGTAGGACAAACTTTGTCTCCTCTCATATCTATTTCGCGATCGCATCTAGGATTTATTTTAAGTCGCTTGAGAATATATACGCTGTTAGCATAAGCCGAAAATTCAATCTATTTTGTAGCGCTTAATGCGAGCCTGACACTGAACCAGTATATCAATTGTCGACATGTCATTCTTGAAATCCGTCTAGATTTTCTACTAGTTGCAGGCTTTGAGTCGTCTAAAAGATTTCTGTGATAGTGTAGTGAGAAAGACGCAATTTCACGTTGAGCTGCTCATCTGTATCAATGTAATTCATTATTATTTCAGGGGATTACATTAAGTCTTTTCGGGCAGTATTAAGTCGAGTTTGACTAATGTTGCCGGACGGATTGTTACGGGAGCCAAGTTTCCCTATCTAAGCGGATGAGCTGATCGAACCGGCTGTGTAAAATTAGAGTTCCGTGTTGCCTTCGGTATCCATTTGGTGATTACTTTTAGGAGATTATCTTTATTTAGGAAGACTTAATACTGTTGGTAACTTTACTTTACTCAGGATCTTTCTTTAAGTTGTTTTGTTAAGAAAAAGCGAAACGTTGTAAGTAATGGTCTTTTCGGTGTTTATTTTTAGATTCTGAAGGAGACTTTTTGACAGTTCGGGTGATGTTTAAGAGAAACTTCATAAAAAATATTGTATCAGCACTGCAGTCTAATAGTATGATGACTGAGGAGGAAAAATACTGACGGCGGGCCGAAAAAATACAGATGATTTGATTTGAGTTTAGTCCTAGTTGCATACGCTAGTGCGCATCTCTCTCGCATAGTTTTCTTCTTAAAATAAATTGGCGCCTTTCTCACTACTTAGCCTAAAATGGATGTTTGATTGTTGTGAGTCAGCCTCTTGCACCACGCCACTTGTATCCGTCATCGGCGGGGGTACCAATACTAATGCCTACTAATCTTATAAATGCAAAAGTGAAAGCGAGTCCGAAGTTTTGGTTGTTTGTTATGCTTTCACGCTAAAACAGCTAAACGGATTTGGATGAAATTTGGCACATGGGTAGTGCATGACCTGGGTTAGGACATAGGACATATTTTTATTCCAGTAGTACGTTCCCGTGAGATAATTTCCGACCTCCACGTGGGCGAAGCCGCGGGCAAAATCTAGTTTATAATAAGTAGAGGTACTTGAAAATGTTCAGCAACACTTTATTATGAAATTTGGGCAACAAACAAACTACTAACCATCAAAGCTGACCAAACATTAGGCGGCACAATAAGTATGTGACAATGCCGGATAGTAAAACCCGTTACTGCCGAAAATCCTTTGAAACTCAATGTGGGCTATCCACTGAGTGCCGTGGGCTTACCATAAATAACGTTTAGTGCTACCGAGAAGAGGTGTTCAAATTGCTTCCACGTGATATATCCCACAGTCGAAGTACGTTTAGCCATATTGAATTTTTAAGCAAAGATGCGCCGTTGACCTGGTTACGCGGCGGTCGCTTTTTGTCGGGGCAGTAAAGCAAGCAGCTTTCTAAATTGAGATAGGTTGGCTCCGCAGGTGTTTCCGAAATTTCATGTCCATAACTGATGTGGAGGTGTCGTTGGAATGAATTTTGTGGAAAATGCTGCCATTTTTGTGAAATAATTCCATGTCATTTGTTCTCGGGGACAGGTCTTGATGAGAATCACAGTTTTTGAATATCAGAAGAGAATCACAGTTTCTGTGACCATGCAGCTGTGTTAGGCTTGGGACATACACAAGTGGCAAGAGGCGCGGACATGGCGACGGTGTAGCGTGGGCGTTGCGCCGCCCGTTTCATATGTCATACAAAGTGTATAGGAGTGACGTGGCGCGGAACATACACATACCACCCGCAGCGCACCTTCGCCTCGCCCGCGCCACGACTCTTGTGTATGTCCCGCGCCACACGTGCCCCGTGCCTTAGACTGTCGCAACCAATCGAACAAGATTACAATCCTGACCAGTATAGCTGAATCTTTTATTTGACTTCGATCTGTTAGTACTCTCAGAGAAGAAGAATGCGAGTAGAACGAGACGATGTGGCGAAGTCTTTCAACTGGAATAATGATGATGATCTTTAAGGTACTCTCAGCAGTCCTTCATTTAGCATAAATCAATACTGAAATTTACTTCAAATGTCTGTAAGTCAATAAACAATACTAATAAATTCACGCGAGAGATACACCAAACAACAAATCCTACAGTTAATTTAAATTCCATCAATTCTCAGCTTTAATTAAATTAAATAAAACAAAACGACTAGACTGAAATAAATTCTAGTTTTATTGTATTCAATTATTTGCGTACCTTTAATTTAGGGCGGCTCAAATTTATAATTGCAAATTAAATTCTGACTGACATGAAAGATATTCCGGAGTTAAAAGAACTCGGGAACAGCCCTTTATTTTGATTTCTCCCTTTGTTCTCGTAAATGAAAAGCCATTCTGTAGATGACTATCTTACACCCGGTATTATGGCGCGGGTCTCCTGAAATGATAACTCGTTATCATTTTTGGAATGTTTTAATAAAAAGCCGTGGCTTAATTAGTGAGAAAATTTTAGCTGTGTCGCGGATGTCTGCGGTTTTGAAGGAAAGATGCATCTGATATGAAAAGCAAGCGCTTTGGTGTCTTACGATTAAACAGAAATCATCATTAGGTATTCGTTTTAAATGTTGTTTGTTCTAACCTTTTAGAATGAATAGGTACTTATCTGTTTAAAGTAAGTATTATTCTCGAAATAATACAGGCAGTCGCATATCTATGATAACTGTTGCGCTACGAAAGTCGCCCTTATTGCTACAACATATAGGTGCTGTCAATGTCAAATTGTTACCCACATAGGAGATTGTGTATGATTAAAATGTAATGTTTTTTTTTTTACTTTTTTTTTCACTTATAAATTCGCACCTTCTTCCCATTGGGGGTAGGCATAAACTACAGGGTGCCACCTACTACGACCCTTACATATTTCTTTTGCTTCATTTACGTTCATTACATCTGGTCATACACGCACACCGGTTACGAGTAATACGCACCTTTCTGAAGAATATCACCGATAAGGTAACTATATACCCTTCTAGGGTGTGTCCCGGTTGGGCACGCCACAATTGTGGCGATAAGTCCCCTCTTTGAGGAGTGGCTAGAGAGGCGCCACGGCGTCCTCACCTTCCGCCTGACACAGGTCCTCACCGGACATGGTTGTTTCGGGAGGTTCCTGTTCAGAATAAAGCGGGAGGAAACGCCCGGGTGTCACCACTGTGTGGATCGCCCGGAGGACACGGTAGTGCATACGGTGGAGGTCTGCCCAGCTTGGGCGGAGCACCGCCGTGTCCTCACGGAGGCGATCGGCGGCGGCGATCTCTCGCGTCCGGCCCTGGTTCAGGCCATGGTCCGGAGCGAGAGTGCATGGGAGGCCGTCACCTCCTTCTGCGAAGCAGTAATGCTCGCGAAGGAGGAGGCGGAGCGCGCGAGGGAGAGGCAAAATGCGCCCCCTCGCGCCCCTAGTCGCCGCAGGAGACGCCCCGGGCGTCGGGAGTCGAGAGCCGACTTCCGGCCACCGTAGGCGCGGGCTTGCGGACGGTGAGCAATGGGTAGCTCGCCGTCCGATAGAGACCAGGCCCGGGTCGACGGCGCGTTGTGTTCCACGCGCGCCTCAAAGAGATGTCAGCACCAACTGACGGGGTCCGGAAGGGCCAATGCCTGCCGGGGTTGCGGGTTTGTCTGAAAGGGATATCGCGACCTCGGCACACAGGCAACGGAAGGAACACGGGTGGGTTTTAGTCAGTAAAAGTCTGACACGCCCTCCCGCTCCACCCAGAGCGGGAGAAGTTATTTGATAATTTCCCATCCAAAAAAAAAAAAAAAAAAAAGGGTGTGTCCCGGTGTTTTCACTCACATCTGCTTTGTAAATACCTTTAGTTAATACCCCTTATAATCAATCAATCAACCTAGCCTATCGCAGTCTACTGCTAGACGTAGGCCTCCCAGGCTGCTCCACAACATTCTGTCCTCCGCTTTCCGCATCCAGTCTGTCCCAGCCACCCTTTTAATGCCGTCGGTCCATCTAGCAGGGCGTACGCTTGCCGATACGCGTTTTCCACTCCAGGACTCGTCTGCTCCACCGGCTATTGGTTCTTCTACAAACATGGCCAGACCACTGCCACTTCAGCTTGCTTACTCTGCAAGCTATGATAATTTCATTCCTGATCCCGTCCTCCCGTCCTTCCTGATTCCTGACCCCTTATAATACTAAACACCAAATCCAACAAAAGCTATTAAGAGCGTTTACCCTAAAAGTTGGCAACGTCGCAAATAGCTGTCAAAAATGTACCTGTTTTGATTAATTTGGCAATATTACTGTATGGAAATAAGAAATGTGGCTAACTAGCGAACTCGAACATTAATAATTCATTTAAATTATAACATTGAATTTGATGTTGTACCCGTTTTAGGTGTAAAAAAGGCATTTGGAAACTTTCCAAATACTTTTTTTACGTCTAAAACGAAATAATTGGTGTTAAAATATTAATTATTGGATTTCATCATCAATATTCTAGTTCGCTAGTTAGCCACATTTCTTATTTCCATACAGTAATACTGCCAAATTAATCAAAACAGCGAAATATTTGAAATCTATTTGCGACGTTGCCCACTTTCAGAATAAACGCTCTTAATTCGACTTTCTAATACCCATGTTTGAATATATCTGAACGTAATGTTCAAAGCTATCAAACATCACACGGCGAAACATTGTTACTTTGAAACACGCACTTAAAACCTTCAAAGCAAGTACATATATTTACATTCATCAAAATTCACACATTCGTACCCACAGTTTCACATTTCAATTCTGCTTAAGGCACCTGTCCCACCGAGCAGCGAGTGCGCGACAGCGACGAGCGATTACTCGCTGTCTAGACAAAATCAAACTGGTTGCTAATTTAATTGTTTTATTTATATTTTTTTATAACATTGATTATACATTCTGTGATTACTTGAACTCACACACTGACTTATTAATATTACTTGTTGAAAAGTTAGGAATATCGTATAATTTTACAATGTTTGTGAGCACCATTTATCTATCACCGATGTAAATCGATGTCTATCACATAATTAAGTTATCTGTCAATTGCTTCATTTTACATTCTATTTGCCTATCGTGGTATAGTAATCTTATTCCAGGTGCATTGTCTTATACACATATAATTATATTATTTATGTATACAAAAAATAGTGAAAACATTTTAAAAGAGTAACAGGGGAGTTTCTTGCCCATTCTTCTCCATACGAAAACTACCTTTAGGAAGGGGCGACTAGAAACAATTCAATTTTTTGTAAATTTTGACGTTCAAAAGTGCCTTTTATGTGCCTAATTGTTCAAATTATTTGACTTTGCTGGTATGTAGGTGCCCAACATATGGTACCAAGCAATAGTCTCACAGCGAGTGTTTTGCCCGCAAAACGAGCGTCGCTGAGCGGGAACTCTTTAACAGCTCTTATCGCTGCAACAAACGAATACTCACCGGCGATGTTATCAGTCAGCGATCAACTATTAATATATGTATATCTTTTACTAACACGGGACCTAAAATCTCTTGTGCGGTTCTTGAGCGAGGAAATCGTAATAGCTCGTTGCTTTCTCGTCGCGGTGGGGTAGGTGCCTAAGAGCTATTGATACAAGCAATTTTTCTAATGCACCTACATGTCGACATTATCGTGATTAAAGTTTCTCTATATCGGAGCTCGTACGTATTTGCCAAACGTTTTGGAGATTTATTCCACCCACATTTACTTATAAGTACGGTTAGAATTTTGGCTACGACTATTCCTTAACATAACTTTTCAGTGGTGCAATTCTTTTTGGGAATTTATTGGGGATGCATACTTAAATAATATATGAAGATACCGCTCAAGTTGGTCAGTTCTTTACCATCTTAGTTCATGCTTGTATGTTTGCATTTAAACATTTTTGTAGTAGCAGTGATAGCGTAGTGGTGCGACAGTCAGACTGCCAAGTCATAGATCCCGAGTTCGAACCCAAGGCACGCACCTCTGACTTTTCGGATTCATGTGCGTATTGTATAATTATCACTTGCTTCAAAAACGCTGAAGGGAAACATCGTGAGGTAACCGGCATGCCTGAGAGATATCAAGTTAGTCACTAATCACACGAAAAGAAGAAGAAGAAGTTACCTACCTTACCTTATGGTCAATCCGTACTGACTCAAATAAACAATTATTCACTAATACTTATTAGTCTACTAAGTTCTTTATGATTAATGAGTACAGCATGATTATAGCTGATTGCCTTTCTATGTCTATTTAGAGAGTAGGTAATTGTATTTTTACCGAGAAAAATCTCTAACGTAGAAATATCTAGGCTACACAATCGTAGCACAGTGCGAGCTACGCCGTAGCACGTCTCGTAGCAGCACGTAGAGTCGATAACAACTACTGTATAACAACAAACATAATTATGGTTTTTGCGACTTGTTAAAACTAGCAAAAAATCGAAATTTCTTTATTATAGTATATTAATATTCATTATTCATAAAAAATAAACCTTCCAGAATAAATTCTCAAAATGATGGAGAAAAACCTCATCAAAATCCATTGCGTAGTTAAGACGAACAACGCGGTCACACAGATAGACACGAGAAGCTACTTTAATTTATAATATGTATACATATAGATGTACTAGCTGCTACCCGCGACTTTGTCCGCGTGGAATTCTATACTTAAAATTTATTTATTTATATAGCTGTCGGAGATAAGCCGGAATAAACAGACAGACAAAGAAAAATAAAAATAAATGATTTTTTATTATATGTCCCGTAAATACTTTTATATGCATTTAGTAAAAAGCTTTTATTTTGCTTTACAAACAGACATTTCCATTTTATTTTTTGTATATAGATGTATAGATACAGATTTCATGGGTTTAAATTTTTTGCGCGGAACTCTAATTCTTCTTCTGAAATAAAATAAAAGTAGCCTAAATTACTCCTTATAACATTAGCTATCTGTCAGTGAAAGTCCCGTCAAAATCGGTCTAGCAGTTTCAGATATTAGCCGGAATAAACACAGACAAAAAAAGAATTGTTAAGTACATGTACCGTATATACTTTAAGCATTTAATTTTCTTCTTTTCGGGTGGTTATTGACTAACCTCAGAGTTTCCACCAACCATGCCATGGGCCTCTGACTTGGCTTCACATGCCGTCAAGAAATATCTCTCAGGCATACCGGTTTCCTCACGATGTTTCCCTTCAGCGTTTTTGAAGCAAGTGATAATTATACAATACGCACATGAATCCGAAAAGTCAGAGGTGCGTGCTTTGGGTTCGAACTCGGGATCTATGACTTGGCAGTCTGACTGTCGCACCACTGCGCTGTCACTAAGAAAATTTGTCAGTTAGAAAGTTTTGACATTACAAACAGACATTTCAATTTTATTTATTTGCATATATGTATAGATATAGATTAATTAGGTAGGTAGGTACTTATGTTTATGATTATTTTGCAAGCACCGCCTCGTCCAAACTCTACGTATACACAAAACATAATTTTCGCTAATGATAATGTAACAATGTAATGGTATAATTTAACAAAACACGCGTTGAGAGTTGTACCAACTAGGGTGATATTAAAAGGTCGTTACCTGTGAAATTGTAACTTTAAATGTACTCCCGCGAGCGTCATTTGTAAATTATATGGAAACTAACTATTCCTTTAGCGGGAATTTGGAAATACATACATATAACTAATGTAATAAACAGTAGGTTCGGCAGTAGGCTGTAGATACTACAGAATAAGGTTCAATTTTGTCGAATAATAGGAAGTTCTTTTGTGATCTTAAGTATTTTAGTGGTAGTAAGATTAAGATTAGGAAATTTTTATAATAGATATCACTTTTTAACAAATAAACTCTTTTTCGCAGCCCGAACGAATAGAGCATTTATTATTTTTACGAAGACAGAATAGAGCATTAATTATTTTTCCAACACACTTGCTCGTAAACTGGCACTTATTGTACCGCTTTTAGGTTCATAATGCAGTGTATTAAACACGTATGATTTTTACTTTAGGTATATTGCTGCACTAGTGCGCCACAGAAAACTATTTACTAGTCGGAGATGTGCGCTTTTAAATCTCATCAAAGAGACTTGATGCCTTTTATGTTTACTAATATAATACAAAACCAGCGCACCATTTTCCATAAATATTTGTTAACGTTTTCGTTGTGTGGTTAATTATTATCAAAAATACGAAATCTAAAGTATTGTCTAATAAACGTTGAAAAGTTTTTAAAAGAAGTTCCGGTCAGTACCTAGCAACACAGTCAGTTGAACTTTATATATCTAGATGTATCACCTTTTTACGTTATTGTAGTATAAGTTCTTACAACAAATCTGTATTTTTCCTCGTAAGTGTGTTGAAAAACGGCTTATGAAACGCGTGTGCATTAATCATTACACACTTGTATAATAATGAACTAAACTAAACTAGGTAATTCTAGCTTATAAAGTTAGTAAATATTTTCAACTGCCTAGTTGACCTAGTGCGTGGTCGCGCTACTGCTGAGAATGACGACCTGGGTTCAATTCCCGGGTCGGGCAAAGTGTTATTAGTTTTTCTATCGGGAATTTCTCAGTAGCAGCCCGTAGTCTGGATTTCTGCTTAGTTGATGACAATAGGCCCTTCCCCTATGACGTGGACCTTAAACAAAACTGGCTAAATGTGGGTGTACGTATTAAGATACACCTCTTCCTAAACCTTCGCGGAATTACAGGCGTGATGTTATGTAATATTTTAGAGATTTTTATAGTAAAGATGAATTTCAGAACGCAGCTCTTCACGGGTCTTATACAATATACATCTCTTCCACTTTTCCATATTCATGGTTTTATGGAGTGCGCCGTGACAAGGACCACGCGCCTGACCTTTTGAAGTGACGTCATCAATATGGTGAGGGCATGTCCTTCTGAAACGAACCCTTCAGACACTTCCTCTCACATTGGCGCTTTGAGGCTTTTAAAATGATGAAATGCCTGCCTGTATATACTTCTGTAAATACAAATAATATCTAAAGGAGACAGTTTTTTGGGCCCTCTGTATTGTGACGACTATTAATCGCATTATACCTAAAAAAAAGTAACCAATTTATCATCATGGTAGATTTTTTTAATAAAGTCTAACCGAAATCACGAAAGCGTCATAAAAAGAAAATGTTTTGATAATGCACTCTATTGATTCAATTCCAGTTATGGTCGTCATGCATAAATGCATGTTATTGAAGCGTTTTTATCGATTTTATGAAAAATTTACAAAATAAATTATGTATATAATTATCTAATTACACTTCGAGTTAGTAACCAAATCTGTTTTTATTAAGTTAAAAATGTACCATTGACGCTGCAGCAGGTCCTCCTATTGTCTCCCATGTTTAATTCTATTTTATTTAATAAAAATCAACATGAAACGGATTTTAGTTGTAGAGTGGAGGTTGCTTGTCAGTTTGAGTCTAGTGATGTTACTCAGCCATTAACGGTCAGGCACACGATTGTCAAATCCCTATTATGTAATTCGAAAACTCAATTCAAATTGAATGTAAGGTAGGTACTAGAGGGAGGTTCCCAACAGCTTCTTACGTTTGAAACGCACACAAAAAAAAACTTATAGAAAAGAATCATAAGAAGATTCAAAATACAGCAAGAGCAACCGTTCAATATTGGTACATTGGGGTTTTAGTCAGTGACATTCTGATAAAATTGGCTTTGTTCGACTTTATAGCGAGCGTTTTCTCGTACTCACTTTCCAGTATCAATGATGATACGATGACAATTTTAATGACAAATTACACGTTATCAACTGACAGCACTAACCCACAGAACATTTATTTTCACCCTTATTAAAAATTTGTGACTGTACATCACAGTATTTTGACGTTTTATTACACGAAATATAATATATCTATTGGTTTATTACCTGCTACGTATTGAATTATAGAATTAAGAATGACAGTTAACTAGTGTGGCTTTGTTGGTGACATTTATCTAATCGTGTCTACATCGAGTGGCACCTTGACAGAAAATGGACTCGAGCTTTCATTTTATTTACTCGAGTAACGAGTTAAATAAAATCGAGCCACATTACTATATGACACTGTCAAAAAGACAAATATCAAGTGACAACAACACTTTTTACATTAATTTTTTTTCCGTTTATTTCGAATTGCATGAAATTGATATTTCTGTTTTCCGGTGTGTATTGGAGGATTATAATGAATATGGAATCTTCAAGATGGTACAGCATTTACTCCAGAAGGATGTTGTGTTAATTGTTCAGTAATATTTCAACGCAATGTGCGAAGACCAAAGATTTAAATCGTAGATTTGCCCTCGCTGTACTAAGTCGCACGAAAAATTGTCCATTATGAGACGAGCGAGCTCACACATTAACAATGGCGTTTCCATGACAAACAAGTCAAGTCGCTGCGACACTGTCTGCCTCAGAGGTGTCAAAATGAAACAGAAACGCGACCATCTTTTGACGCGGAAGGGCAAATCTACGATTGAAATCTTTGGCGAAGACATTGTCCGAGACTGCTGCAGATGTGCGGTAACTTTTGAACGCATGGATTTTAAGTATTTTTGTTTGTAGACACGGTATCAAGATGAGAGGTGGAGTGACCTGCATCTTTTTTATATGGAATACTATCAACTTCTAAGTCGTTTGACGTTACATACTTATAGTAATAAAAATGCTTTGTTATATATGTAATATGTGATTTTTTATTTCATGTACGGTTAAAACACCCTATATTCTTACTATTTATTACTGAACAGTGCACTGTTTTACTAGATTAAAATACCGATGAGGCCAACCTACTCACGACTATGTTTAGGTTATGATCGCATTTTTCAGTATTCCCGTTAGACGAAGTATAATTAATACTACCACTGTAATCTAGAGATCATAAGGAACAAATCAACATGCGTTTCATTAATAGACGCCACAATTTTTGGTGGGCCTAATCGCCGAACAAAAAACATGTTTATTCAGAATTAAAATTGGTAAAATATTAACATTACAATCTTAGAAATAATTTAAAAAAAGTTATAATGTTAGAAGCCCGTCATAGGACAAACCTGTATCACAGGCGGCAGGAGCGCATACGTTATGGTAATTGTAGGATGATCAAATTGTAACATTAGAAGTCTTGAGATAGTTATAAAATTAAATAAATAAATTATGCTATACCTAGTTTACTTAAATAATATTGACCTTAAAGTAATTCAAATGAATAACATTGTAATACTTTTATATATTATATTTTATTATTATATTTTATATGTCGTGATGGCCCAGTGGTTAAGGCCTCGACTCTCATGCACGAGGTTGTGGGTTCAAATCCGAGCAAGTACCAATGTGACTTTTCTGAGTTTATCTGGCACATCGGTGAAAGAAAACACCGTGAGGAAACCTGGACTTATAAGTCTGAAATCGCCAACCCGTCTTGAGCAAGCGTGGTGATCAAAGCTCGTGCCTTCTCTGTATGAGAAGAAGCTTTTGCCCAGCAGTGGGATAGTAACAGGCTGGTATTATTATTATGATACTTTTGTATATTAATGATTTTTGTAAAGTTAATCAAATAATCATAACTTATTTATTCGAAATTTTTCTAAATAGTAACTTTGGGGTTTTTATTCAAAAGAAAAATAAAAGTGGTATTTTTTATCACGAAATTCTTTTTACCGTTTGGTATAGTGGACCAATATTGATCAAATAAATAGATAAGATAGATAAAAGTATAGCTTTCGAAACTACAATCAGGACAAAGCTAAAAAGAAAGAAAAATCTAGTTTGGATTTATTTATTCTAGACTTGATTAGACTTTCCGAGTTCAATTCCCAGGAAAGGTGAAATGTAATAAAAGGTATTATTATTTCAGGTCAGTTTGAACCGGGGATTCTAGTTGTGGGCGATCAAAAGTATTTATTTTGCCGTACGAAAATAGGTCCTGCTGTTTTACTCAATTATAAATGAAAACTTATTTTTCCACCCTTTTTCATAAACGTATTGAGCAAAGTCCCTAATTTAATTCGTTTTGATAAACAGTTCACTGAAAGACTGGCAAATTCTTATGTAAAGACCTACAATATTTATGTACAGTATGGTCATCAATAACAGAATAAAATCTCTAAAGAATTTTGAAATGCTTGTAAAACTATCCCAAAACAACAATCTTCCTTTTTTAGGGTTCCGGAGTCATTAACGAACCCCTAAAGTTTCGCCATGTCCGTTTATCTGTCTGTCCGCAGCTAAGCTCAGTGACTGTTAGTACTAGAAAGCTGTTATTTGGTATGGGTATACATTATTAATCACGGCGACAAAGTGCTAAAATAAAACCATGTAAAACTTTTTAGGGTAACTCCCTTCCCTAAAGTGGTGATAACCCTACATTGTACGTGGTCCGACACGCACTTGCCTGGTTTCTAGATTCGGGTAATTAATTGATTTTCAAATTATAAGTTTTTTTTTTTACAGAAAGAAAAAAAAACATAATTTATTCACACACTCGAGCGTATGAAACCAAATAATCAGTTCTTCATAAAATTTCCAATGGTTGTAACACTGTCAGCTCTCATCAAAGCAGTCGATAAATTGCACGTTCTGCGAATAACAAGCAGGGCCGTCTGACGTCACGGCTCACATAAATTAAATTTATAATCAACCCAACTCCCCCAAATTAAATTAAATTATACCTGCCACTGCTTCGGCAAAACATTTACGTCTCCCTCCATGAAAAAGGCAGCAGCGCCTGTAACTCATCGGCTTCATTTTACGGTGTTAGATAATTTGTCATCGCAGAGGGTTTCACGATTTTAATGGTTGTTGTTATTACGAATTTTAATAAATAGCTGTGATTTTGTAATTCAATTTGAAACATGTTTTTTTTTATTACTTGATTTTAGCCGTCATTTATTTGGTAGGTCAGTCAATCGTTAAGCAAATTGACACTCTACGACAATTTTCCGTGTTATAGACTTTTCATAAAACTGTAAAATAATGACAGTTGTGATTTGAATATACGGGCAATTTAAGTTGGTAGTCAATTTGCTAATATCATTTAATTTCCGTGACTTTCAATGGCATTGAAACAAAACTGGCGAAATGTAGGTGAATTATTCACGTCTGCTTATCCCTTTGGAGAATACAGGTGTTATGTTTCGATGTAATTGATAGTATATGGTCGACCAACATCTGCTCGGGTGAAAATAAAGAAAACTAATTTTCCCAGATATGAGACCTAGCTCGATCATCGAAATCGTTAGAGCCGTTTTCGAGAACGCGATTACAAATATATATATGTCATAAAAGTTTTATTGAGTGACTAATCGGGATGTCAGCGCCGCCGAGCGGCTCTCGACAGAGTCTACAACATAACGCTCGGACCGGCCGGAGCTAAGTAAAGTTCGTGGGTGGCGGTCAAACAGTGAAGACGTTTAGAAACTGCAAACGGTTTTTCTATTGTGTAATAACCAACACTACCCACAGTACGCCCACAGTACTTAAAATATAGCTGATAATAATGAAAGAGACAAGTACCCTCTCCGTCATATACAAATATTGCTTATTTAATAGTATAAGATAATTAGTTTAGTTCTAAAACATAATTGTGTTACCAACTTTCAAATTATCGCTAAATCGCAAGCTAGCCGTCCGTAGTGGTGGTCAATTAAGTGTCTCAGTTTATAAAAGTTCACTGCTAGACATAGGACTATCTTCTCTCAAGTTATGTTGCAACGTTATAACGTTAACTTTCCAACTTAATACAGTGCTCGGACCGTAATATGTAATACGAGAATAATATCGCATAGCTCTCACTAAATAAATAAAGACCCTAAAGGTCGCAAAGTTGCTCGCAGTCACGAGATCGTATCTACTTAATTAAAACTCTGATATTTAAAGTAACTTTTAAAACATTTTAGGAATTAAAATAATGTGTTACAGTATCACAAAACGTAATTAGGCCGCGCGGTCCTGTTTATACGTAAACAAAGTTTGTTTTACGAGTTCCTATATAATATCGTAAAGCAACATTTTATGACGAGTACCATTATCGTCAGTTAAAAGGATCGTAATTCATTCGGGAAATTGTTTAGTAGTAAAAATTATGGGCGTGCTAACCAGGGGAATCCAGGGGAATCCGGGTTTATCATAAATTCGTAATGCGTATTAAGCGAGGCTAAAACACACTGCTAATTTGTATTATGACGGCGTTTTATAGGCTAAACTGTTCAGTTAAAGTGCCGGAACTGCGCTGCACGTAAATGTTAAATCTTAATCACTATAGTAAACATCAACGCCTTTGTCATTGCCGAAATTACAAGACGCATTGTTTTCTTTTCCTAATAATCTTTGATTGGGTTAATATTAAGTATTTATTGTTTGTTTGTAAGTTTGTATGTAGGGCGTAATCTCCGGAACTACCAGTCAGATTTGAAAAATTCCTTTTGCATTGGATAGCCAAATTCTTGAGGGAGGTTGAAAATTGTCTTTTCTATATTAAAAGTTAAAATTTTATTCCGAAACCAATTTTTTGTAAACAGACAAGAACAATAAGCAACTCTTTCGTTACAAAATTCGTTGTTCGTGCAACTTTTATGATAATTGCCCCTCAAACCAGTTGTGTATTTCCTTTCAGTTGAGTAAGTAATTGCTTACCAACTAATAGTGAGAGTTGGTAAAGTTGAAACACTGATAAGAGTGACGCCCGAACCACTAGACTAAATACTCAAATAGTTTCCTACAATAATAAATCAAGAAGTTGTTTGAGAGTTGCTCGTTTCTACGCTGAAATGTCTTCTGCATTTTACGTGGGTAGTTAACTATCTGCAAGTCTGCAATGTCTGGAAAGATTGCAGTACTTGCGCAAGTGCTTACATGGTAGTTTTTGTTTGAACGTCAATCATTGGAGCTGTGAAAAAATAAAATGTTGACTTGCAGATAGCTTTATACATACAGATTAACTCTTGATATACGGGACTATTTTGTTGAAAACTGGAGAAAATCCAGATATAAAAAAATATTTACTATCACGTTACGTCACTATCACACACTCGACCGCATGTCTGTGGTAACATTGATCTTGAACTGACCTAGCATAGTACAGAGTTTAAGTAGAATGCGAGGCCGGCTTATACTGGGTGTGATACCACTGTTGTACGGCTTATTGTACGTGGTATATAGAAGTACTTTTAATATTGATGATACTTTCTTTTTTTAATTCTTACTTACCTCAATTATTTACATCACAAAAAGGTCCTTAGGTACACTTATTTCGGTTTAAAGAACTTTATTCTCATTAAGACAATTTTCACTTACATGAGAACATTAAATCTTATTACTAAATATATTTTTTATTTTTATTTCAATGATTAGATTTATGAAAATTGTACCTACATATTTTTAGTAAAATTCCTTGCATGGATATAATATTCCCTTGCCATTAAAAAAAGAAGACACATTCCATTCAAATCCCCATAAAATAAAATAAAAACGCTTAAATAACTTGCCCAGTAAAGCCCACTTTATCCAGACATAGAAAAATCCAAAGAATTCATAAAGAAAAAAATTCGTTGCGGAAGTTACAGCAATACCGTCGGATACCGAGCCATCATACTCTTTTTAAACATGAAGAGTTAAAATTTTAATTAAAAGACTCTTTGCGTGCTTCGGAACGACTCCAATTAAAACTATATCTTCGTTGGCAAGAACATAAAAGACTCGAGAGGGTAAAAAGGCTATGGATAATAGCTCTTCTAGTACTGTGTAATTATTGTGGTCTGTCTATTTAAATATTTAATTGCGACATTTTATGCTATGTTGATTAGGGATGCAGGTTGTTGTTGTATTTTTTTTTATAATTGAGCCTAGTTTGATTAAGTAGAAATAAAAAAATAAAAGAATCTTTTTTGAATTTTGAATTAAGAAAGAATAACTGTCGTGGAATATGCACGTATTATATATGATATCCATCGGTATATGCGTATATCCTAACTAATATTTTATATTAAAAATACGAAAGTGAGTTTATTTGTTTGTTTCACGCTAAAACGGCTGAAAGGATTTGGATGAAATTTGGCACATGGATAGACCATGACCTGGAAAAGGACATAGGCCAACGTGGATCACAGACGAAGTCACGTGCAACAGCTAGTACGACAATTAATGAAAACACTGGCAATACTAATGCATAGGAGTATTTAAGAACTATCAAATAAATCCTAAAATATAAAGTGTTTTTTTTTTTTTTTTTTTTAATGTCCTGGGTCGACTTTAGTTTTTGCCAATCTTTGACTAGCTATGACTATATTATATATATATGATTGAATTTCCGTATGCAGTCAGGAAAGTCATTAGAAATACACAGTTTAATTTATGATCGTATTGTTGTTTCCATCTTATGTATATCGAAAGGTGCCCTTGGAAATATGGCTTCGAAAACGAGTAATATTAAGAAAATCTGTTTCTGCTTATTTTGTTTTTAATTTATATTTTCATATTTCCTCTACTCATTGAGAGATTCGAAAATGCACCAATGGTGTAGATTGAATCTTTTAAGAATAAATATCTACCTTAATGTTTTCATAGAAAATTAATTAGACCTCGTACAATGTTGGTACCTACATGTCAATCTGCCTAGCCTTTTTCCAACTTTATTGGGGTCGGCTTTCAGTCTAACCGGATGCAGCTGAATACCAGTATTTTACATGGAGCGACTGCCTCTCTGCCAGTAACTGGGTAATACGATACCCCTTGGTAAGACTGGTTGTCAGACTTTCGGGCTACTGACAACCCGTAACGACAGTCAAAGATCCACGAATGACAGCCGGGACCAACGGCTTAACGTGCTTTCCCAGGCACGGAGGAGTCTCAGTATGTAAAGATGGTCACCCGTCCACAGACCAACCCCGGCAAGCGTAGCCTAACCTGACGGATCGACCCGTTCGGCAGTTATTACTTAGCCACGGGCTCCTCGTGTAACCCAAAAAAGGACGAAAAAAGAAAATAAAGAAAATTTGTTTATTTTCAAAACAAACAATAATACGTAAATACAACAACAAAATCCTGTTATAATCATCCCTTAACATCAACTAATCAACCCACGCCCCAATTTTTCACAAAGACTTGACAATTTTCCTCTAAACAAAAGGTCGGACATCTGTTTTGGAACCGGGTTTTCATTAAGCGCCGGGAGTTGGTGCTTGAACTCAAAGCGAGGCTGCCAACTATTACGTTCTGAGAGCAACATTCAATCATAGCGGTCCTGACACCTTCTGTTTCCTGAATGGCAGTATCGATGGTATCAATGGATACTTAATTGAATCATTTATTATATTTCTGAATTTAGTTTTAATATTATTGTACCCACTGTAACTATACAATTTGTACGCCGCTGGAAAAACGGAGAGTCAACTGAATTGTTACTGAAGACCAAATGTAATTACCAAATAAATATTCATTCATTCATTCACTCATTTTTCATGGTATTAACACGATATTTTGCTCTATTTCAAGTTAAAACATTTTCAAATGAATTAAACTGTATTTGATTACTTTGAATAGAATATATAATAACAAACTCTGACATAGGATAATACTAAATTACTTCGACGCTGGAAAGGGTATGAGTGAGTCTATGTGTGTCGTACCTAATACAATAATTGAACTTTACACTTATTGGAAAAAGTCTAAAGTCAGCCAAAATATAAATTCAATAAAACATCTGACGATCAGACTCAATATTCTAAAATCAAAAATTAATAACTCAAAAGTTACCGTTCCCTATCTTCCTGACAATAACGATAACGCCAAGTCTTTAATGTAGCGTTCACAAATTATGCAAATCGTCCGCAAACGAAACAGGACACAAAAAACTTAAAACTTAGCATTTATGTAGGTGACGTTATCTGGTGAAATTTTGCACCGAGCGCCATGAAAATGTTACGTGCTTCCGCGAAGATTTCAGTTTTGTAACTACCTGTACCTGTCGTTTCGTATATTATGAAATTTTGTTATTACATTCAGTGAGCGTCTACGCTCTCGAATAGCATTTTGGGTGACAAATTTCAAAATGGACGTTTCTATTCGATTTTCTTCGTTGTTGATCGAATAACGTTGAACTTGTTTTTAGTATTTAAGTGTTATCGTCTTTTCTTTGTAAGAAATAGAATATTTGTTTAAGAAAAAGCACTTTAGTTTCCTACTTGCGATCAGCCCTTGCTTCGCACGGATTTTACGATTTGACATTTAGGGGTATGAGGAACAGGGTGTAAAGTTCACTCATCCACCATAGAAAAGGGAGGATCCTCCGACCAGACGGGTATCATGTCTGGCGGGCAACTGCCCAGAGGTTGATGTCAGGAGCTTGTAAATATTTTCACCGCGCGGTAAACTCTAATTGCGCGATGCAGGATTTGTGTGACGTCAGGTCTTTGATGCGTAGTTCGCATGTGGCGATGTAGATACCGCCACAAACAAAACATCGAGTTTTCTTTATTTTATTTCAGTTTAATATTAATGTATTGTGCACATAAACTTTCTGGCATAAATTCTCGAAATACTTAATGCTGAAAACTGCATCAAAATCCATTGCGGAGTTTAGAAGACCAACACGGTCACACAGACACGAAAAGCGACTTAATTTACAACATGTTTAGATATTGTTTAAGTTATGCATTTAAATGATTTACTTAGTTAGATTCAAAGCTAATTCATGTATGTCAGTGAAGTTTTAATTGGTACTCTTGTATCTGACTAGCGAGTAGCAACTTATTAGAAACATGTTTAGAATAGTTAGTTGTAGTAGGACGGTCGACATAAAGGGATTTCACAAATACCGGGAATTTCTGTCCTTGTATACAAGTATATATATGTCTAGAGGGTGCTTAGAGAAACATTCACTTTAGAACGCGTAAGTAATAGTAAATTATTCATCTTTAAGTTCGTTTCCAACCATAGGCAGGCGCTTTACTTTGTGTAGGTAAATAATTTTATCACCACTGCTCTCAAAACGGTGAAGGAAAACACCGTGAGGAAACCGGCATGTCCTAGAACCAAAAATTCGAAGACATGTGACATCTACGAACCTGCACTGGTCCCGTGTGGTAGATTACAGCCCATTCCCTCTCGAAGAGAGGAGTCCTGTGTCCCGCCAATGGGAACATTATAGGCTGATTATGCTGTGCTTATGCTAAGTTCAATTTTAATAATAATACCAGCCTGTTTCTGTCTCACTGCAGGCCTCTTCTCATGGAGAGAAGGTACGAGCATTGATCACCACGCTTGCTCAAGGCGCTTGCTCATTTCAGACTTATATTACGCCAGCGGCTTCACCAACGTGATCTCTTTATAAATTATAGCTTATGGTACTCAGTGATAATATAGCATTCTACTGGTGAAAGATTTTTTAAATCGGTCCAGTAGTTTTTGAGTTTATGCGTTACAAACAAAAATACAATTTTTTTCTCTTTATAATATTAGTGTAAGTTTCCTCATGAAGTTTCTCCTTCACCAATGTCAATGATGTCCAAGATAAACTTAGAAAGCATGTTCAAAGTCATGTTTTATTCTTCTAAAAGTGGCAATATATTGAAAATGTTTCTGGCGTCCTTTAAAACTGATACACAGGAAATGTGTCATCGCACAAGAATACATATTTATTAACACCTTTGTAACCGCATTTATAGCAAATAAATGACTTTGACTTTGATTTTGACTTTGAAAAAAAACGTCAAGGCATTAATTCTACATTTCATTTCTATCAAGATTTGCATGAGCCAAGATTTTCTCGGGGTATTCAAGATTTCTCTACATTTGTTAAGAAAACTACCTGCTGAGAAACGTAGACACTACCGCTGCCAAATCAGATGTGACTAAAATGCAAGATTGTTGGCTGATAGGACGGACTCTCGAGCTTGCAACTTTTCCAAGACGGGTAAAATATAAAAGTTATAAAATATTTGCAACCCCTGGACTTAATGAAGTTGGTTTTAAAAGTCACCCGTTGGCGGTGAACACACTACCTTTCATAATAAAGTTAGTAGGTAACTGCTAACATGACCTTTAACCGTTTACACACTTTTCGGTTCAGGGACTTAAACTCTCGATATTTTGTTTTTACTTTGATTTTGCTTAGCTAATTATTTCTAATTTTTATTTGCAGCTATTATGCAGTAGTAATATCGCCATATTTTGCAGTAGTAGAGAGTAGTGGTGGTGGCGTAGTGGTAACGGCCTCAACTCGTGGGTTCGAACCCAGGCAGGTACTTTGTGTAAATAATTTCAACACAAAAAGATAAAAGAGAAAACATTGTGAGGAAACCGGCATGTCCTAGAACCAAAAACTCAAACACATGTGACATCTAGCCGCGGGCCCGCGTGGTAGATTAGAGGAGAGGAGGCCTATGTCTCAGCAGTGGGCACATTATAGGCTGATTATGCAATATCGCTATAATAATGGGTATGATAATAAAAAATCTTAAGGAATCCCGTACCTACAATACAGGCGTAGTAGGTATGTCTAATGTGTACCTCCAGCATGGGCGGCATGGGCCTAACATAACAAAAGAAAGGGGTCATCCAACCCTCGACTTACCCAAATGTTTGTGAATATGTCAACTGCATCCTATCTCAGTCATTAACTCTGTCAGTCTCATTACGAAGCGGTTACGGCACACTTAAATATTCCCCTAAACCCCTGCACAATTTTTATGACAATGTGAGCAAAAAAAACTCATCGTTTTGACGTAAGCACAAAGAAAGCACGTATGTTTTACGGTTTCTCTTATCTCTTGCAGCTTTAACTTTGTTGGTCATACGGGATCACAGATTGGGGCAAACATGGAGTATTCATACGCTTTCACAATCCATTTCACGACGTGCAGCTGCCGACTATTTCTGTTCTGTACTCGTGATTGGATCTATCTTGTTTTTTTCTTCGAGTTATCTTATGTTTTTGTATGCACGTGTTTTTTTTGTCAAATAAACCTATTTTTCTTTCTTTCAGTTATCATTTGTATTAATAAGGTAAATATTTTGTGTACCATACATGCGTTATTGGACGATCTCCAGCATCAATGTTCCTATAATAGGCATTTGTGTGTGTAATGTGTACATGCCCTTTTCAATTTAATTGGCGAAACATTACAGACGTGGTGAGTACTTGTATGTTGGCAGAGTGATTACCCTCTCGTTCTGATTTATAATGTAGGGTACAGGCAATGATGCACTATCAGTTTCGATAGTTCATCATTGCCCATACTCCACATTGGTATAGCTTGATATGGTATAATTCAGGTAAGCATTCTTTGCCTGTATTTACTCCATTTCTTACCTACTCTGTGAACGCGCTTTTGCGAATGGGGGTCCTTATCTAAATATTAGCAGTTGTTTATCCGTATGTCCTTTTGCATTCCACGTACGTAGTTCATATTTCTGAAATGTCCAGTCTTTTGGCTGGATCGGTCATGCATACGAAATGCTCTGAATGGCTATTTGTTTTGATATATTACAGGTATATCTCGGCTATCTAAGAAAATGTCTTGTTTTATTGTGAGTTGTATTGATTAAATGTGGTTGTTTGTTTGTAAATATTTGAGGATTCTATTCTCGTCTTTATTTGGGATTGGTTTTTGAGGTTTGTGGTTTAGACTGTTTCGACTGATTATATATAAATTGTAAAGGTGTGCAACAAATCCACTTATTTTATTTATATGGCGTATAAATTATATCAGCTTCTAAAATGGCTGCATGTTCTCGATGAAACCGATCTTTTCGATTATCAATCGTGAGTTAATGTGGAGTTTATATAAGAGCTAAAATATGCAAACACTAAGTTAGCCAAGAAAAGGCTTTGCAAAAAGTGGCTTTACCATCATTTTCGATTCCAATCATTGCAATTTCACAGGGCGTGATCACCTGATAGTTAACGTTCGGATGAATTTCGCCTAGTTGCGTGGCCCGGATGCAATGCAAATGGAATATCCGTGTATTTGGCGATTAGATGTGGCCCAGATCTGACCGGATCTTGTAACCCGGATAAGCTGAGTTGTGCTTCACTCGCTCGATGTTCGCTCGGTTTGTTACAACAGCACGCTAGATTCATGATGGGGTAGGCAGATGGATGTAATTACACTTGCAGGCTGTCATTTGGCTGTCTCTGGGAGACAGAGTCCTTTTGTTCTCGTTCTGTTACGTTGTGTATAAATATTTGCGTAATATATAAGTATTTCGTGTCTGGGCATTTTTTTTATTTTCATTTGAGTTTGTCGTATTGATTTGAGTTTGTAAACGCACCCACAATAAAAAACAAAAACACTGGTAGGCACATTTCGTTTTTTACAAAACACAAAAAAAATAAAAAGTTGGACAACGGTAGCGAGCCTATTTCCATTTTACGGGGCTTAATTCCTAACATCGGATCGAAACTGAAAACTTTCTCACTGAAAAAACCCAATAACACGGGCTGACCTAGAAATCGAACCCAATTTAGGTCTGGCAACCGGGGTTTGTTGATTCACTAACATTTTGTTATTACATAAGTTCGACATTCCAGAATGTATTGAATTTGACTGCAGAATGGCGCGATTGACCCCTCTTGTTAAACAATAGAGGAGTTTGGAAGACAAGATGAGTTTGTTATTGAACTTAGGTTAGCGAGCGACTAAGTTCTGGAGTACCTTAACACTGTTACGTAGAATTTACATGGTTTTAATTGCTTGTTCACGTTGCAGAAACCTGTAAGTGTTTTAAACTGAACTTTAAGTTCTTCGTAAACATAACTGGCGAAATGTGGATGTACTGTAGGTATACCTCTGCCGTACCCGTTGGGAAAATACAGGCGTGATATTATGTTATAGCAAAAACAGCCTGTATAATTTTCCCACTGCTGGGACTCAGGCCTCCTCTCGATTAGAGGGAACGAGCCGTAATCCACCACGCGGGCCCAGTGCGTGTTGGTAGATGTCACATGTCGTCGAATATTTGGTTCAAGAACATGCCGGTTTCCTCACGATGTTTTCCTTCACCGTTTTGAGAGTAGTGGTGATGAAATATTTTACACAAAGTAAAGCGTCTGTCAGAGTTCGAACCTACAACCCATAACTCGTAAGTCGTGGCCATTACCATTGAGCTACAACTGGTCTCTCTATAATATGTCACTAGCTGCGTCCCGCGATTTCATCCGCATAAGTCTTAATTCCGTGGAAATATCGGGATAAAAATAATTCTATGTCCGAATCCAGATCATGGTCTACCTATGTGCTAAATTTCATCCAAATTCGTTCAGCCGTTTTAGCGTGAAAGCGTAACAAACAAACTCACTTTCACATTTATAACATTAGCTAGGCTAGTTAGGATGTTAAGTTCTATTTAAGTAGCAAAGTTATAATTTTTTAGAGAACTCCATGATATTTGTTATACGAGTATTCAAAAAGCTATTCATATTATAGAAAAACTTGACTTAGTATGTAAAAGTTTAAACATATTTCATATAGGTTTACATTTTACTATTTGAAATCTTTCTCTACGAATGGTGTAATGCATATTTTTTTACCTTTAAAATATTTCTTTTTTTTGTGTGCCTTTTGAAGAAAAGCTACTTCTATTTAATGCCGACTAGGATAAATAATGCATAACATTACTGTACGATGTACAAAGTAACATGTTTTTTAATACTTAACTTTATATCAAAGACAAACACAACGTATGCATAATAAATAAACTCTTGTTTTATTTTTCAATGAAATATAAACTAAAAATAACCTTATTCATTTATAAAACATAATACGTCAAATAATTATTCGGAGTTGAAAACTAATGGATGTTAGTTATAGACAATTAATTTAATATTTATTCAAGTAATGAAAATACATTCTTAGGTACTAAATTGTAATAGAGTTTTAAACTAAAACTGTTATTAAATTAAAACTATTCATGCAAAAACTAATTGTAAAGATTTATTAATTAGTAAAGTTTCTCCTCTAACTTTAAACCATAACTCGTGGAAGGTGTTCCACCGTCCAATATTTTGCTCAAACTCAAGAAAAAATCTAATTTAGTTTTAAGTGTTCATAAAATATTGAAGGCACGACCTTTTGAGAGCAAGACTTTCGCCTGTCTTGAGGATATTAAAAATTTCATATTCGCGTATATTTACGTATCTAGTCTTGGATAAAAATAAAACGAGACACAAGGACTTGAAAAAATGGAAATGAAAAGTAAAGATTGGATATATTTGAGAGAAAATATCTTCGCACCACCTGCATGACGACGAAAGAATAGACAAAATGACAGATAAACAAACACAATCTGTCATCTAGTCTCTTCTTCCGTCGACAAAACGCGTTTCTATTGTGGTCATGCTAAACGTGCTGGTCGCTAATGTCTAATTATATGAAAACAAACTTAACCTCAAGCAAGTCATTAACCCTAGGCTCTAATCAGGCAATAATATTGTATTGATTTCCATTATAATTCGCTGGTCAATAATGTGATTTGAATTCGGAACCTCAACTAAAATATTCGTATAAAAAGTTTTACTATGAAAAAATAAATTTATTTCTAATTAAGTACAGCTCTAACAAAGAGTTCTCACTTCATATGTTTTAGTTACCGTCTTCCTCTTGTGCGTGCTAGATTCCCTAGCTTCGCTCAAGAGTTTAACTCAGAGCTCCCTCGATGCGCTCGTCTTCGCTACGTTTGGAATTCAATATACTTAGCGACCGTGAAATAAGACACTGCTTTATCTCCTTAGTGAATAATCTACTATTATTTTCTCAATGGTTTCCTTTTTTGGACTGTCCGATTAGTTTCGAACCCATCCGGATTTCATACCTAGAGTTGGTTAAAAAGTAAAGTCGCAAAACAAACTTCTCATGCAATCTAGAAAAAACGTAAAGAAAAAAACCGGAAACTGTCCTAAGCAAGAATTCCATTAAGGAAAGTTCTTACAAGTCCGCATTTTAATTATGAGATGCTAAAATAAAATGTAAGTTCTACATACTTGGATAGATAGTAAGCAACACATGGGGTTCATTAACAGTTTTTTTGTCCATGTTTTATTTTCCGTTGCATAGGGTTTCACATATTTTTGATACACGGATGTAGCGTTCAAAGGAACATCGTTGTATCCCAGGATTCAATCCGGCCGTACTTTGTGGATTTGCAAAAATTGTGGTGGGAATTACGACGCTCCTCACCTGTGCGATGAAAGGGGAACGTTATTTTATCGTGCGCTGTATTGCGGTCGTTTACTCGTATTAAGGAGCACAATGAAAATGTTATTGCTAGGATTTTACTTGTTTTAAAGTGTGATTTTTATTGTAGTGTTAGTACACCCACATTTCGCCAGTTATGTTAAAAGTCCCATGTAATAGGGAGCGAGCCTATTGCTATCAACTGGGCACAAATCCAGACTCGGAGCTGGTAAAGGGTGGGCGTTTTGGGGGACTGTCTTATGTAATTTTGACGTTCGAAAAGTGCTGATTCTCAGCCTAGTTTGAATAATAAATGACTTTTGAATTTTGAGTTTTGAGCGTACTGATAAATTCCAGATGGAAAAACCACGCGAAAAACCAAAAGGCACGCGTTTTAGACATTTATTTTGACAAAACATTATATTTTGTCAAAATAAATGTCTGGTGTCTGGCTTAGTTTAAAAGGCAATGACTTGTTGGGGACATGTTAGTTAGTGTATAGTTGTGTGTTGTGTATCTGTGTGTGTTTATTTTAGCCTAAACTTAAACAACAACGAGAAATCTGCTTTGACCGAGGACAGAGTCACGGAGCTGGAGTTTCGTATTTGTATAGTTCTCTGAGGAAGACTATTCTGAAGTTGATACATAGCCTGACGAACTTTAAAAAAAATATGTTTATAAGGCCGTGTGATTAAACATTTAATTTGGGGTCAGAGAAGAAGAAAAAAATATATCGATTGGACACTGAAATATCTTGTATAATTCGTAGGTAGTTTCAATCGATCAGACTTGCTACTATTTAGTTTATGAACTTTGATCTTTACGAAACGTTTGGGTCGTATGAATTATTAAGGAGAGTTTAAATAATAATGTAGAGACGGAAATCACGTCGGCTTACATCCAAATTGTCCTAAGTATTTTGTGCAAGAAAAAGATAGTAAACTATGACAGTATATAACCCATATGAAAATTCCTGCAAGTCATAATCTGCCTAGCTTTTTCCCAACTATGTTGGGGTCGGCTTCCAGTATCACCGGATGCAGCTGAATACCAGTATTTTACATGGAGCGACTACCTATCTGGCCTCCACAACCCAGTTACTGGGTAACACGATACTCATTGGTTCTTACCAAGAGGTATCGTGTTACCCAGTAGTGGTTGTCAGACTTTCGGGCTTCTGACGACCCGTAACAACTGTCAAAGATCTACAAATGACAGCCGGGACCAATGGCTTTACGTGCTTTCCGAGGCATGGAGGGGTCTTGGTACGTGAAGATGGTCACCCATCCACAAGAAAATTCCTGCAAGTATTTGAGATAAACCTACACGTCTATTAAACTACACTGTTAAGCTGGAGAATGAAATCAACTAGGAACGTGGAAACGCGAACCACTTAATACAAATTGTTATCCTTAAATTGTAACAACAAGTGCTATATATCGGCCGGCCGCGTAATTCCATTAATGTTGCGAATACATCACGAGAGGCACTTCCCTCACTTCCCTCCATCTTGGATTTACGGCCAGAGCCAGATGAAAGGGCTAGGTCGTCGTTCTACCTCGTTTATTAGCACGGTTATATAACTACAAAGATTTATTGTGTTTCCTACAAGTTTTTCCTTATTTCTTTGAGATGTCGGCTTTATCAAATTTCTTGTTTACGTTATTTATATTGTCGTCAGGTAATGTAGTTTCTTCGTAAAATATCTTCAATTTCTTGGGCGTTGTTGTTGGCAAAATATTCGTCTACCTACCTACCCGCCAATATTAGTCATCCGCCTAGCGTTTTCAGCCAATATTAGCGTTTTTGGTTATAACCAAGTGTTTTTGACAACAATAAAAAACTGATAGCTCTGCCCAATTGACACTCTGATTCGTATATGTTAGTCAGTATAGTAGGTATAATGTTCTAGTTTTCCTACGAAAGACAATATAAGTTTTTTTCATGTTCAAACAGCTACGTCAAGGAGTCTTTAGTAATTGATATGAAGTTAATAGTACATTACTGTCGCGGCCTGCAACTGCGGGCATTGATAGACGATCGTGAAAATGTAGGCCGAGGCGAAGCCGAGACACATACGTGACTCCATCAATGCCTGGTTCCATCCAAGGCTTGTATAGTACTCTTCTTAAATAATGCGCGGAAATTCAAACTGAGTAAATTAATAATAAATTCAGAATCAATGACGAACAACGATAATTTTTCACGCGCCCAATTATATTCATTTATTTCTTCTTTACCTTAAACAACTCTATTAGCAAGCCAAATCGAAATTTATATAAAATAATTTATATTGATTTATTGTATAAAATATTAATTGAAAATATTAATTGATTTGGCCGCTAATCACGACAGAATATGGAATTTCCTACAAACATAACACACCAGTATCTACCGCAATTTCGATTTATCTCGAAGAAGGTTGTCATAATAATGTTCGAATTTCCAAGCATGTTTGAGAAAAACGATTTCATTCTAAGTTTGTGCTTAAAATTACTCACGAATTAAAATCGTTATTTGTAGCCATACTCGAGACAAGTCTAGGTACTGTTTGTATAAACTATTCAGCATTCGAGTCCACGTTGAGCTTTTGGAAAATAACACAAAATAAAATAGTTTACATTGCCACATAATTCACCTCAAATTTCTGGACATAGTTATATTTATTTATTTATAAAGGTACACTAACACTTCTGTATATAATATATGCTAAGTACTATAGGGAACAATAGCCTCGGACTTATACAGTCGCCAATTACAGGATAACCAGCAATCACAGAAATAGGTGATAACACATAATAATACTAAAACTACAGGTACTAGAATTAATAATTTGGAAATTATGGCAAAATACTTCTTAAACTTAAGATTCACAACGAAAAATAAATTTATAAGACGAACAATATTGCAGTTTTGCCCACTCAATATAAACTGAAATAAACACGAGATCTTAACAGAAAGTATGAGTAGTTTCTAAAATAATTATATATTTATAAAATATTTAAAATATATAATTATAAAAATGTGAAGAGTTTTCAAAATATTATACTAACATACTAAATTATCAGATTGCGTTTTTCGACACTTCAGTATTTTGGCTCTAAAGACTTTTATGCAATCTTGGAATGCGTATTCATTAAACTTAAATGTATCTTTGAATAACAAAAACAAAATTGATTAGGTAAGTTAATGTATGAACATGTACGCCGTTGGCTGATGATTTCATTAAATTAAGTATCTTTTCTATCTATATATACAGGGTTATTGGTTATATGTCGGCAATCCGTTAAAGGGATGTGGGTGAGGTCATTTGCAACCAAATGACCCCGTTGACCCCTATCCTAATGTCAACCATTTTCGAGTAATATGACATTTTATATTTTAAAATGAATGAAATAAAGATATAAAATGTGAAATGACTCGACAATTTTTGACATTTGCATAGGATTCAAAAGGGGTCATTTGGTTTAACATGACCTCTCCTACATCCGCTTAACGGATTGCCGACATACAAACAATAACCCTGTATATGTATAATATAAAAACCAATTGCCGTGCCTTAGTCTGGAAAAACTCGAAAACGGCTCGACCGATTGTCATGAAACTTTGGTAAGTTGTTGTTGCGCGCAGAAAAGGTTACTAACAAAAAAATACCGGCCAAGTGCGTGTCTTATCACGAACAATGAAGGGTTCCGTTTTTCCTTTTGAGGCATGGAACCCTTAAAAAGTTAAAAGGCATTGCAAAGCAAAGCCAATAGCTCTTATAAAAACTAAAGTTCCTATAATTTAAATTTATTTCAAATAAAATTTTCGTGAACTTGTTTGTCAAACAATTTTGCGAGCTTCAATTGTTTTATCTCGAAAAAAATAATTTGCTTACTTTTACATTTTCGCTGAAGCAAGAATATGTTATTGTCGTAATCATCGAACGCGAATGGCAATTTAAAACATATTTAACATGAAAAAAGACGTTACAGAGCGCACGAAGACGAAATAACGAGGAGGGTCTCTCTCCCCATTCTTGAGAACCCCTCACATAAAAATGGAATTATTTTTGACAGGTCCCAACCTTATTTTCGAAATCGATGACGCGGTTCCAAAGATCTATTCAAATTCAATAGAATAATAATCTTGAAAATGTAAATTCATTTAGCGTTGCGTTTCTATTGAGTCGTTCGTTCAATATTGACAACAAACAAAGAATAAACGTTATATTTTTCTATTTCATTTTTCAACTAAACGACGGCACTATAATCTTCTTATCCGACCTTTTCTTTGTTTTGAAGTGTTCTAGGGTTCGTGTTCGATAAAGGCTTTGTACGAATAAGGGCCAGGGGTTGATAATCTATATCAGTTTGTGTGCGACCAAAGGGATCGTTAACATATAGGTAGGTATTACATCTACAGGTACATATGTATAATAAAATCGAAACGAAGACAAAACTGTTCATTGAATATAAAAAAAAATATAAAAATTGATACGAAGTGTGGAAACGAGTCTAATGCCGAAAATACAGTTTTTAGAATTTTTGTCCATTTGTCTGCTTGTTTGGATATATTATGTTCCGGATTGGCACAAAAACGGCTGAACAGATTTGGATGAAATTTTGCACACAAATAGTTTTTAGCATGGATTAACTAAAAGGGTAAGTACTTTGACTTTTAATTCCGGTTGTACGTTCCTGTGGGATATTTTACAACATCTACCAGGGCAAAACCGCGGGAAAAAGCTAGTAGTACCTACAATATATATTAACAGGTTTTTGTGTCTGCGTTTTCATTGAACAAGGAAAATGTGACCGTATCGATTTTGAAACATGATATGCATTTTTAAGGTACTCCTTAAAAGAGGCGTTGGCCTCATTACTTTACCGAAAAGGGAATATTTCAGAATTCATTAGAACCCACGCATTGAATTTAATGATTTCTTTTTTAACGATGTACGACGGCTTTGAAAACAAGCTGGCTGTTTATTTTTAAACTTGTGTCTTAAAGAAGGGATTCGTTTTTCTTTATTTGAAGTATGGAAACAACAGCAAATAAGATGTACAAATTTAGGAAAAAATCTACCTTTTCATTACATCTACATTAGTTTAATATTTCAGTTATGTTCAATAAGTAATACAAGAAAGATTGCATTGCGTGACATGAACACGGTAAAAATACTCAAAAAATGAATTGCGTAAAAATTTATGAAAAAAAAATCCCGGGAAACATTTACATTTCAGTCTCGCGGTGCGGAAATAGATTTTAAAACAGCAGCACTCGCGGTGCCTTGTCGAATGAATCATGCTGCAATGATACCCCATCTCGTGATTTCCCTCCAGAGAAGCCATCAAGTTTGAAGTAAATCTGCGATATCTCTCGTAATGTCTCCCTTGGCGTACCAACCGAACTCGCTGACCGTAAAATTGTAAAAACTACCATAAATCTTTGCCTTTTACTTCGTTTTTTAGCAAAGGGAAATCAAGTAGAGGTGGCCACACAAAATAGATGTATATCGTTTTACAGTTGGTTTTGGTCCGGGACTCATGGTGACCCGGGATATATAAATTGCTGGCAGTGAAATATTTGCTGCAGGTACGACCCTCATCTTGCAAAGACTTTGGTCAATTTCTTTGAGTTTTCTGAATTAAACCAAATCTATTGGTATAGCGACGTAATTAAGATCTGAATCCATAATGCATAATAGAGTTGATTATCTTTATGGAATGAAAAAAATAAAAATCTTGGTTTCAATTTTAAATTAATTTGTAAAATAAATAAAGCCCTATTTACATGCCTTCAGTTTTAAGTGGAGTGCGTGCTTTAATCATATTACCAGTGTTGCCGTTAGGGCTTAGTTAAATTGAAAACTAAAATCTATAAACATTTTAGAATGAAAATTCCGTCAAATAATAAATTACGATTTCGGGCGTTCATTCCAAGTCTGACTGAGTTTTAATTGAATTTAGACTAGATTAAGCTTGATTACAATACGCAAAAACTGAATTGATTAAGATTCCACTAGATATTTAATGAATTCCTGGTATTCTATTGTAATTTCTCTTACCTCGGATAGTACTCAGTCTGACAGGTTCAGTCAGATTATAAGCATTAGACTTTCTTGGAAGTTTACGACGAAGCTAAAAGTCAAGGATTTCATTCAAAAGCTGTCACGTCAATTATTATTTTTTGGTGATGTTTCGATATTGTCAGTAGTAACACGTTTTTTTTAAGATAAATGGGTTTTGGTATCATAAATAGTCTCAAAATTTTGCGATTATACTACATACTTAAGAGCATTTATACTGAAAGTGGGCAACGTCGCAAATAGCTGTCAAATATTTCGCTGTTTTGATTAATTTAGCAATATTACTATATGGAAATAAGAAATACAATTACCTAGTGAGCTAAAACATTGATTATGAAATGTAATAATTAATATCGTCACATCGGATCCCTAGCATGTCGTCAGAAATGCAAGTGGTCAAACTAATATTTAGTTTTAGATGTAAAAAAATTATTTGGAATCTTTCCAAATGCCTTTTATACGCCTAAAGCGGTTACAACATCAAATTCAGTTTTATAATCGGAATTATTAATATTCTACTTACTACTACTATTTACTTCAATACAGTAATATTGCCAAATTAATCAAAACAGCGAAATATTTGACAGCTATTCGCGACTTGACCACTTTCGTCAACCGCGACCTGTGGAGTCATCACCGCAACCATCATGCTTTTTGGCCAATATTGCCAACATTATCACCAGGTCATGAGTCTCTTAAAAAGATTACCATTGACGTACCATGATAATTATGATGATCAATCAATCTACCTAGCCTTTTCCCAACTATATTGGGGTCGTCTTCCAGTCTAACCGGATGCAGCTGAATACTGTATTTTACATTGAGCGACGGCCTATCTGACCTCCACAACCCAGTAACTGGGTAAAACGATACCCCTTGGTAAGACTGGTTGTCAGACTTTCTGGCTTCTGACAACTCATAACGACTGTCAAAGATCCAACCGGGACCAACGGCTTAACGTGCTTTCCGAGGCACGGAGGAGTCTCGGTATGTTAAGATGGTCACCCATCCACAGACCAACCCCGGCAAGCGTAGCTTAACCTGATGGATTGAACCGTGCGGTTGTTATTACTTGGCCACGAGCTCCTCGATATTTATGATGATGTACCACTATATAGTTTTGTTATCACTAAGAGATTGTAAGAATAATTAAAATCTACGTAAAAATCTTCAAGTAAATTTAACACAGTTTTCCAATAAACTAAATAATGCAGGTGTGAAGGAATCAAAGCTCGAAACTTGGCCTTTATTGCCTGTGTCAGGCTAAATTAGCAGTTTGATGCCTCAGGCTATGTTAATTACAGTTTTAGAGCTTCCCTTTTATTATTTTCTGCAGCTTTTTAATTTTTTTCCTTCAGAATCGCTACTGGGTAACTTTACCGTCGTATTGATCGGGTCTTTGCTCTTTTTGCCTTACTATTTTAATATTACATAGTGGTATTATTGTTTGAGAAAAATATCTAGAAAAGAAATCCCTTGAGCAGTAAGCGATCGGTTATATTACCGATTTTATTCAAGAAATATTTAATCTGTGTAGCGATATTTTTGTTGCTGTACCTTTAATAATTCTTCAGCAGAATTCATAAATAATAAATAAACATTTTATTTCTTTTCCAAAAAGGCACCTTGTACATATAAAGATTACAATATCTGATAAATTCTTTCGGATACTGGTATCTGCACTAAGAAAACCTATCAGCTTATCCAGGGTGTTAACTTACCTATACAGGGTGTTAAAGAAATTGCGTGCCATAGCTTAGCGGTAGGTTCAGTATCGATAAAGGAAGACAGGAAAAAAAAATGGCAAGAGCAACCTAATTTCGTACCTACTAACTTAAAATAGCAATCGTTTAGAATTAAAATTATTTTATTTGTTGAAATGCTTTACCTATCCTTCACCCACTGTTATTGAAGTGATTGGGTGAAGGTATTTTCATTGCGTTCGGTAACTCTAGGAAATGATTAACTACTCGTAGCATAAAAACTTATTTTAAGCAACTTTTTTATCAATTCTAAACGATTGCTATTTAATTAGTAGGTACTACATTAGGTTCATCTTATGATAATTTTCTGTTTTTTTGAAAAGCTTTTTAAAGGTTTTTTTTATCAATTCTAAACTCACCCTGAAGCTATGGCATGCAATTTCTTTAACACCTTATATACATTGTTTCAGATCATACGTGAAAACAACCAAAAAGGTTCTTCAAAGCAATACAGTGTAATACCTAAACCGTGGTCCCAAAATTCGGGACATCTGCAGCCACGTTAACTTCGCAGTTGACTTTACTATTTGTATTAGTCTACGACCACACCCGCACCGTTCTAACTTACTGTTAGCTGACTAGCTCCTGACTTATCTACTTACGAGTTAGCTAAGTCTAAATTAGCTTACAGCGTAGCCACAGAGTACAGATAGGAAGTCGTTTTGCAATTACTTATGGATGTACTGTGGATTCTGTGATTAAATACCTACGCTGTGTCATGAGGTAGGTAAGTATGAAAACACTTATCTGATGATAATATTACATTATTTCATAAACGGTCACATTTGATTTATGATCGTTTATAGAACTTCAATTAGGCCTTAAAAGGTACAATTCCGGCGTAAATTCACCATCTACGGAACCATTTTCAAGTTGCATATAAACGAGTAGTGTCGCTGCGGTCTGTCATTGCGATTGGGCGGGCGGCTTTGCAGCTGTGGTTTGCGGTCTGCGTTCGCCTTCGGAACTTTAAGGTGTTTGCGATTACGAAATGTTGTCTTGTTAATGACTTGATTGCTACGTTGAAAGACGATTAACGGAAAAGAAAAACAATGATTACAATTTTCATTTAGTTTAAATATATTACTATGATATAATTGTTTCATTTGATTATCCAGATGTAGGTATCTAAATAGAAACCGGACACAATATGCAATCTATATTCCAGATATTGTTATAACAGGGATGGTTTGTGGAAAAAAAAAAAAAATTGTCCGTCAGTCCGATAATAAAAAAAACTTTAGACACGTATTTTTTGCTATATCATATTAATCAAAAATGGTAATCTTTTACTACGTAAAAAAAGAAAAAAATCGTGTCCAAATTTTTGAATAATCCGTCTGACGGACAAAAAGAAAATTTTGTCAACATCCCTATTCCACGAATTAATTGTAGTGATGAAACTGTAACCCTATCAAAATTTGTATGGCGTTACGTCCAATTTGCTGAAATCAGTTTAATATCATAATTATAAGTCCCATTGTTAATGGGTCATTGTATTCTGTTTTAATATTTAATATTAAAACAGAATACATTGTTAAAGAGTCATTGTATTCTGTTTTAATATTTAATATTAAAACAGAATACATTGTTAATGAGTCATTGTATTCTGTTTTAATATTAAATATTAAAACAGAATTAACAATGGGACTTATAATTATGGTATTAAACTGATTCCAGCAAATTAGACGTTGATATCTACAACTATTTTTACATTTATTAATAAGTATAAATTGTATCTAGTCTAAGCCTTCTCATGCTGATACATGTAAATGGAGAAACCTTGACCTCTGTCATACAGGATGTCCTAGTTCAGGGGTCGAGACCTCATTGATGTAATGTGTACTGAAGTTTGGAAATAAATTACTATTAGTATTCATCATCATTCTATACATCTATCATTACATCTATTCTAATTAAAATTTGTAGCCTATTTTGGCTTTCTTAAATCTATTTCAAACCAAATGATTGAGACCGACCACAGCCTCGCAAAAAGCGCTACACAGATTCCTAATAACAATGACGACAAAAGCGGCTTACAGACGTTGCAATTGAAAGTTGCTCAATCACTTCGAATATTAGTTGTGCGGGCAACTTTTTAATGAAACCAAGGCTCAACCGAAAAATACTTCAAACCTCAAACACGCAAAGCAGAACTACGAGACCGGAATAATGTTTGGGACAGAAAAAGTTTACGCTTTGAACTCTACCGAGGGTAAGTGTTTTGCATTTCGACCCACGCAGCCTGCATACCAATGCGTAAAAGGATTGATGTTTGCAAAGCTACAGAAAAAAAATATCCAATCTTTACCTAACTAGTGGCTGTGAGTGACTCTGACATGTTTGTGTTGGGGCACTTTAGTATTTATACTGGGGCTTTTACGAGTAGTTATACGTTAGTTTACGTAATGTGAGGTAACATCACGTATGGTGACGTAATCAAGATGAGATTGATAATAAATATTGATAACGTATTGTAACTATTCTTATTAGCGTGTCGCTGGCAATCTATACAGGGTGTCAGGGACATCGATGGCAAGCCGGTTACCATGGATTCAGTACAGGATTCTGAGCCCCCGGCATTGAAATATTTCGTCGGTTATTTAAAAAAAAAAACAGCTGTTCCATACATATTGACCGCGTAGGTATTACACTTTTCTATTAAAGATTTTTTTATTAATAACCGACGAAAAATTTCAACGCAGGTTAGACTCAGTCCAGAATTTGGCTATGAGTTTGGCACCTTCAGTAGCGTCCATCAGCTTCTGCAACGTGCAGGCTACAGGCCACGCTAGTGCACATTAAGTGCCCCATTGTTTGTGTGACAGCACTATATCGGGTGTAAAAAGACACTTTCCGAAGCCGAAAGCCACATATTCTACCCATTATTTGCATCATTTTTTTCCACTAGACCATACCTGGGAATCCACTGGTTCTGGAGATATTGAAGGTCAAAGTCGCATTTTTTTTTTTACTTTTTCACGAAAATGAATTCTATGCGATAATACGAAACTTTTTTCCAAACAAACATTACCTGAATTTTAGATTTATCTACACTTTCACAGCCGATCACGTGCAGAGTACGTCCCAGGTTGATTGTATTGTGACGCTGATCACGTTCTCAGTACGTGACTGACTTTCTTAGTGTTTGTTTTAAAACGACGTCCGTAGTCCGTGTTTGGCGTGCATTGATATAATAGTGTAGTGCTTTAGCTACGCACACATGTAAGAATAACCGTGGTGGGACGCTTGGAAGAGAAGGTGGCAAGAGTCTGTAAAGTTTGTGCAGACATTTCTAAGAAAAACACTGGCAAACGAGGACGCAAAGAAACCATATTTTACTGCCCAGACTGCAACGTGCCTTTATGCTACCATCCTTGCTTCAAAATGTTTCATACACGCAAAAATTACACGACTTGAACACGCAAAAGTCCATGTTCGACTTTTTTTTTTTTTCCATAAAACCTCTTTTTTATTCTACATTTTTAAATAGAAAAAACTAATTTACGTCTGTTTTTTATTTTTATCCTAGAAATAAACAAGTCAATAGTATAAATAAAAAAATAATTATAGATTTATCATTGATAGTTCTCATTTTATAAATGTTGCAATATCGGCGAAAATCGCCGGCGAACCATGGAATCCGCGTTTTAAAATCTTCGGCTGTCAAAGTGTTAACAGATTACGCATTTGAAGTTACAAAAACGCAATGAACAACAAGTACCTACCTACGTAGCGTAGGGGCGGAGCTTAACTAACACTGAATCCGATCATTCAAGCGTGGGTTCGCGTTACATTGCGCGCAATAAAAACTTGTTTTATTTTATTAAAAAAAAAAAAAAAACGGTTCCCAGCAATAATTTTTGCGCAAAGCTACTTAGCTATACGTACAGTATGCGTAGTTTACGGCTTTGTGATGTGTCTTTTTACACCCTGTATTTACACCAAGTGCTCAAACGAGAATGGTAACTATTAAAACGATAAGTGTTTTATTGGACCACGTACAATGAAGGGCGTCCGTAGTTGCGATGAATTCATCCCAAGGGCAAACTTAACATTGTAGTTGAAAAACATGTTCTCTGATACATTCCAACCTCAAATATTACTTAGTACGCACAATATTGGGAAATTTACCATGTTATTTTAAGATCATAGACTTCTCATAGGTTTTCCTGTAATCTATAAGTATAGAATTATTATATGGATTTATTTTAAAAATTGAGGCTTAGTAGTTTCGGAGATAAGGAGGGGGAATAGTAAATTTTCGTCTATTTTCTTAAATATATTTGAAAGAATTTATTTTAAAAATAAAAATAAAAATATCTGAGATCCTCAAAACAAGCCCTTTCATTTGATATGTCACACGGTACAGTTACCAAAACTTTATTTTTATTTTTTCTAAATTCATTTAGTTTCGTTACACTTCCATGTTTGGGTCACAGAAATTGATATGTGTACCTTTCAACTTAATCGGTCGTCAAAATAAGCTGTGACAGGCGGACAGATACGAGGGATCCTATAAGGATTCCGTTTTTTCCTTTTGAGGTACGGCACCAGCATGACTTTCAAGTTCCACCAGAACCAGCTGCTGGATTAAAATAAAATGAATCTCACTTAGTAGATGCATGCTTTTGTCTCCGTACTTACAAATCATGAAGACAGAAGACATAAAAAATATGGGCAGTATTATAAACGGTGATTTAATCTCCACAGAATTTCGACCACCACACTATGAAAAGTACACAGTAGATTCTTTATGACGATACGGAAAGAAAAAGTAGTATTAGTAAAGCAGCAGGAAACGAAAGTTTGGGGCAACTTTTATAGGGAGATCCGAGGCTTTAGATATCTTTGAAAAAAACTTTCTTGCTACGTCCGATAAAATGTTTCGTACGCATGTAATCCCTAAAAATTCTGCGTGATTTGTCTCTACCGCGATAAAGAAAAGGTTGCAAGGAACTTTTCACATGCACTTAAGTCTTATCTATTTTCAAGATTTCGTGGAAATTCGGCTAGACGTGTTACGTGATTAGCAGTAAACTGCAACATGAAACTGAAGAATATTATGGTATGAAGCGAAATGGTTAAATTATTGTGGATGGGTTGTCAAAACCGATAACCAATATTGGCCTATCTTTATGGATTTACGTTATATCTGAAAGACCGGCTTTCAATTCAAATTTTCTACTTTTGCTCACCGACGATATTATTTTTTCGACAAGTTTTACGTTTGTACAAACTAATCAGGGCCCGAGATTTCGACAGAATGAAAAACAAAGGCTGAAAATTATTCCTCGTAGAGGACGTCTTAAAGCTCATTTTGAAAGACAGTCTTTTAAATTACGTCATAAAATATTACAGGGACTATGCGCTTGAATAAAGCCTGTGAAATAATTAAGGAAGTGTAATAAGGCTTTTCCATTTGCATAACAAATTTTTAAAGGAGCTTTTGGAAAAAAATTCTCAGTAAATCCTTTGACAAATCAACTGATTTCAAGGGGATTATTATTTTTTAACCCCTCTTTCTGAGAGGAAGTGGAATATTGGTATTGCGTAAATTGGTACACAGTTAGATAGATACATAGAAAATGCTTTTATTGTACACCAAAATGCTAAGTAAAATGGTAGGCAGTAGAACAGTTAATTAGGTACTATCGAAGAACTTCATATCTAAGCACCGTAAAGACTATTTCTGATTGCAGCACTCGGCCGCTATAGAAATCTCATTAACCAGTAGTATCGCAGCATTCGATTTTTGATGTGTCCCTTGTTTTTGTAAATGAAAAACAAAAACAGTAAACATTAAAATTAAAAACTTTCTCATCTTTGTTTCTTTTGTTCTGTTCCTAGTGGCCGAAATAGGGTCAGACATCTGTGATCATTGTAACAGAGTCTACAAAGCACACGAAAAACTACAAAAACAAAAACGACATAAAATTACTGTGTATCTTTTTGTTTCATTGGTGGACGCAAAAGAGATGTGGTCGTCGTGTTCACGGGATTTTGTTTTCAAACTGCTTAGATATGAAGTTCTTTGATAGTACATAAGGAAAGTGTAGACGTAACTGCGATGTTATTCATTTTGGCGGAACTGAATAATAATAAAGGATGTCATTTAGTAATGTCGGATATCATTTTATCATAGTTATGTCCAATAAAAATCTGACAATATCGACCTTTTTCATCGTTAACCCGTCTGGAAAAAAATAAGCGTTATTACTTTCAACCCCTCAAACGCTATGATATTTTTCTTACGAAACAACGTTAAAAATATACAATGTTTTTCGCTACCAAGGCGATGCACTTTACCCATCATTATTTTAAAAGCAGCCTGGCTTTGGAGGAGGCGCGAGTGTTTCGGACTCCCCCTATACACGTGTCGGTTGATTGATTCGGTGCTCGAGATACCGTCCTTTAGATACAGGATGCTCTATTGTAACTTTGAAGTATTAATGTGGCTATAGACCGCGCATTCGGAAGTCCGTGTCAGTATAGATAGGGGATTGAATAATAGCTGTATTTCACGGGTGGCGGCTCATCGAATTTTATGCAATCTTAAAATATACTTGTATAGTACTAGTGACTCGTCCCTGCTACGCACGGTTTTTACGACTTGACCAAACATCATGATTCTTTTATTGTATATAAATTTAATAATTATGCTTTATACTTATGAACCTTACGGAATAAATTCTCTAAATAATGGTGAAAACTGCATCAAAAGCCGTTGCGTCCCCTATTACAATCAATCTGCTTAGCCTTTTCCCAACTATGTCGGAGTCTGCTTCCAGTCTAACCGGATGCAGCTGAATACCAGTATTTTACATGGAGCGACTGCCTATCTGAACTGCACAACTCAGTAACTGGGTAATACGATACCCCTTGGTGAGACTGGTTGTCAGACTTTCGGCCTTCTGTCGCCCCGTAACGACTGTCAAAGAACCACGAATGACAGCCGGGACCAACGGCTTCACGTGCTTTCCGAGGCACGAAGGAGTCTCGGTATGTAAAGATGTTCACCCATCCACAGACCAACCCCGGCAAGCGTAGCTTAACCAGATGGATCGACCCGTGCGGCAGTTATTACTTAGCCACGAGCTCCTATTACATGGGATTTAAACATTAACTGGCGAAATATGGGTGTACTATTGTGGCGGTATCTACATTGCGACATGCGAACTATGCATCAAAGACCTGACGTCACACTACATCCTGACGTCACTCAAATCCTGCATCGCGCAATTAGAGTTAACCGCGCGGTGGACATACATATATACAAGCTCCCGACTTCAAGCTCGGTGCAATTGGCCGCCAGACATGACACCCGTCTGGTCGGAGGATCCTCCCTTTTCTATGGTGGATGAGTGAACTTTACACCCTGTTCCTCATACCCCTAAACTATTGGTACATCTCTACCTAACCCTTACAGGATTATAGGCGTGAAGTTATGTTATATCAAACTTGTCCACTGAAAACGTTAGACTACAAACATACCTACGAAATATGCTTTGTTTAAATAAACAAGGTTAGTCAGATTGACATTAACATTTTTGCAATTCATCATGACACTGGAAGATACTATCTTTTACGAGCTCTCTAATTTTAAATGGTCTTCGGAATGCGTCGTAGACGGCACATGAGCTTGGAACAAAAGTACAGAAATAGGGAATGAAGTACAGTGAAAACCGTTTATAACTACTTCGAAGAGACCGTCGGATTAGGGTAGTTATAACCAAAAAGTATGTCAAGTAAATAGAAATGTTGGAAATTAAAAATTTCGTCGTAATAACCGATACGTCGTTTTAAGCGAAGTCGTTATAAACGGCTTTCACTGTAGGTAGTTTGATTTTGTTTCATGACGGTTGTTGGTTTATTCTCCTTTTACGGCAAAAGAGAGCTAGCTTGTCCTATTAATACCCCAAAGTCACTATAATGTTGCAGTGTCGTGTTGTCCGAAGAGCCCTGTGTGCCACGAGTGTCTTGTCCGTGAAGTTGACAAATGCCGTTGGCACGCTAGGTGTTTGCCGACGCCCCTTCACGTAAGGACGCGACGCCGACGTTATCAGATATATACCCCGGGAGTAAGACGCTGGGGCGCTGGTGTTAAAGATTGTTTATAAGATTAAGAAGGGAAAGATTTTTCATATATTGGCACAAAACACGATTTAGAACGATTTGAGGTTTTTTTGTAATTTGTTGTCATTTCAATTCTAAATGAGAAAACAAATAAGGTCGTAACTATAAAACAGCTATGAGAAAATAATCTCCTTATTACGTTTCTTCGCTTATTGCCAAGAGAGAAACATTAACTAAAAGAAATAAAAACGTGTCGGACCACGCACAATGAAGAGTTCCGTATTTGGGACGAATTTATCCCAGGGGCAAAATTAACATTGTAGTTGAAAAACATGTTCTCTGATACATTCCAACCGCAAATATTACTTAGTACGCACAATATTGGGACAACAACAGAAAACAGGGTCTCCCATACATCGATATACGTCACGGTCCAAGTGCAAATGTAAGTTCATAATCACAAAAAAATGTTCTCAAAATAAAAATAAACTGACTTTTTCCTTTACTTGTGCTGTGACTGACACCTTGCTTGGTGCCAAATTTTCTGATTCTAGGTCAACAGGAAGTCTCCTGTAGGTTTTGATTTATTTGCCAGTATCATTACGTGGCATAAATGGCTATAATTTTTTATTGCGTTGACTTAGAAGCTTGATTTTTTTTAGAGCTCCAAGAGACCATAGATCTACGTATTTGGTATAATTTCAACTTGATACCTCTACGCGTTCTTGAGAAAAAGGGTTTTGACAGACTGACGAACGGACAACGAAGTGATCTTATAAGGGTTCAGTTTTTTTTGTTTTGAGGTACGGAACCCTAATAAAAGAGCATACCCTTTCCAACCTAGCAATAAAATCTTTTAAGTCAATATAGATCAAGTTTAAAACTTTAATAATAAACATGGAAGTTGAAGAAATCCTCAGTGGAATTAAATCTTTTTCGAAAAAAAAGAGCTTAAAACTGATCAAGCACAAATTACAGTGATTGATTTACGAGGTACCTACACTGAAAGGAAATAAATTATTACCAGAGAGTTTTTCTAAGATAAAAGATTTTAAATTATAGAAAGTAAAGCTATCAAGTCGAGCTTAAGATTGGTGTGCCTACGGTCTTTTCTTGACAAATTAATGATCGTAGGATATACTTAGCTATTCCTCATTTTCTTTTGTATATCAATTGCTGGATTTTTTTTATTTGAGTTGAAATCGTTCTAGATTATAATTTATTCTCGGGTTGTTGGGGAGTTTCGCAATTTTATCTTTCCAGCTCAAACACGTTTTTGCTATGTTTGACCTAAAAAAAATGCTTAGCATAAGCATAATCAACCCATAATGTTCCCACTGCTGGGACACAGGCCTCCTCTTGGTGAGAGGGAGTGGGCCATAATCCACCACGCGGGCCCAGTGCGGGTTGGTGGATGTCACATTTCTTCGAATTTTTGGTTCTAGGACATAACGTGTTCGTCATGATGTTTTAATTCACCGTTTTGAAAAAAATGCTACGCATGGCTAGACTTTTCCCAGCTATATTGGGGTCGACTTCCAGTCTAACCGGATGCTGCTGAATACCAGTGTTTTACATAGAGCAACTGCCTATCTGACCTCCACAACCCAGTTTAAAGTAAGACTGGTTGTCAGACTTTGGGCTTCTGACTGCCCAACGACTCAAAGATCTACGAATGACAGCCGGGAACACAGCTTAACGTGCTTCATGAGGCATGGAGGGGTCTTGATATGTAAGGCCACGGGCACTTTGGATGCGTTTTCGTACGAATTTCACTCGTGCGTACACGTACGAACACGCACGAGCGATCTCGACCTTCCAAGTACAAAGGGAGCGCGCAGACTGGGTGAGACTCAGTCGTACGTATACATACGTATAGTTCCGACGTCTTGTGATTTGTTCTATTTGTCGGAGAAAAACGTATCCAGTTTGCGCACTCAATTTCTACGACGTGTACGCTCGAGTGAAATTCGTACGAAAACGTATTCAAAGTGCGCGCGGCCTAATGGATGGTCACACGTCCACGAACCGACCGCGCCAAGAGTAGCTTAACCTTCGATCGACCCGCTGTTATTATTTAGTTTTAGCGCATCCACGAGCCTATACTCAGTCATATTTTGAAATAATTTTTGATTCTGATCTTAAAAATTTTATCAATAGAATGAGTTTAGAGATAGAACCTCGCATACCTACATAAAAGAAAAGAAAGAAAGAAAAATATTTTATTTGGGACACGCACAGGAAATACAAACAGTAAGTAATAATAAAAAATATAAAAGAAAAACAAAAAAGGAGCATTTAAAAACTAACGGAACATGCAATAATAATCATAACAATATTCCTTAAACCCACTTAAGTGTTTGCAAATATCTGAGCAAGTACAATTTTCTATGTGTAGGAATAAAATTCAGTATAAGTTGTAGCGCCTTTCATCCATCTGCCAAAGGAAATCATGTCTGATGCAATATATTGAATATCTGTATCTAACACATCTCAACCGAGATTTGATATAAAAATCTTAAATTGGGTAGGCAGTACATCAAAGCTTTGACAGGGAATCTAGTATTGTGTACTTTGTTACATGAAGACATTCAAAAGATTTAAAATAAAATTATCATCAAAATATGCAGCAGATTTTTTTTTGCGGTGGAACTTCTCATGTAGTTTAAATGAAAAGTTTTTTTTTACTTATTATGAATCGACTATTCAATTTTATACATTCTCATTGCTTTGCGTTATAACCAAAATCCGTCCATTGTTGGAAATAAGCATTGCCACAAAGGTTGGTACTATGCTAACCGCACCCAACGTTTTCCTTCAGCCTTACAGTCGTCTGCTACTTTAATTGATTTTCATAATTTTTTATGAAGAACTATATCACAAAATTTGACTTTCAGAATAACAACAGAACAAAGTACTTCCCACCAAGTTATTGTCATAACAAAAACTTGTTATAACCCAGTTCAAGTTAACAAAATATCTATTGTTTACAATTTAGTAACGAACCAATAGTTCAATAGTATTATATGACTGCTGTTTTTACTTCAAATATTTGAACAAGTGTAGCTGCAAACAATAAAACTCTCTCCAATTATTATTTTGCAATGTGGAAGCTTTATAGGTAGCTAGTTTCAGCCGCATAAGTGGCAACATACAAAATATAAATGTATTTTTATTTTGATACGACATCGTAGGGCAGAGGAATGAATTATTATCTAGCATTTAATTTATATTAACATTGTAATGTTTTTTCTCTATAGTTTAATCTGTTAAATCAATTTATTTATTTAATAATCTATTCTTGTTCATCAAATTATTGTTAAAATGCTTGTTTATAATATGAATGAATGAATATTTTTAGTTATAATGTCATGAATGATACAAAATATGTAAATCTTGGGAAAAAAAAAAGAAAAATGAAAGAAGAAGAAAAATAAAATGTTTTGCATGTCAAATGTCTGATTTTGTATTAGGAACATATTACCAAATTCACTGTACCAGTACTTATTGCAAATAAATGATTGATTGATTGATCTTTTGTCTACTTTCCAGGAATGTAAATAAAAGTGCTGTGGAGACGCTCTCAATTAGGTTACCCTATCTATGTTATGTTACATTATTTTATCGATATAAGTCGGATTTTGCAGTTAGGGAGGATCGGAAGTCAAAGTCAAAGTCAAATCATTTAATTCAAATAGGCCCTTGTAAGGCACTTTTGAACGTCAAAGTTTACAAATAATTGAATTGATTCTAGTCGCCCCTTCCAAAAGGTAGTTTTAACTCCACCGTTACTCTTTTAAAAAGTGTTACAATATTTTGTATATGTAGGTACATTAGTTACATAATTATATGTGAAGACGATGCACCTAAAAAAAAATACGTTACCACAATAGGTAAAAAGAAGAATTAATAAAAATGAAGCAACAAAAGATAAATTAATTACTTATGTGATACGAGTAGATACATGGCTCTCACATATTTACAAATATTGTAAAAGTAGACGATTTTCTTAAAATTTTACAATTAATAAGTCAGTGTGTGAGGAAGTAATCACAGAATGTAAAATCAATGTCATATAATAAAAATAATAATTTATACAACTTAAATTAGCAACCAGTTTGATTTTGTCTAGATTCTAGATTGTCCTATGGAGCAGGACCAGCATGTTTCCAAGCATTCTTACCTTGGATATAATCCTCTAATTCTTAAATAAACTTCAAAGGATCACATGTTAAAACTCTTTGAAATAACTTAGAGCACTTATTACGATCTTAAATTTAAACCATGCATAGGTAAACAAATTTCATAGTCTATAAACAGAGCACATTTTTCATGAGAAGCCACTAATTTAGATTCCACCTATGTTTACATTCTCGTGCAGCACAAAAGTACATAATATACGAGTACCTATGTTCATATCGCAGACTCTGTAGTGACGAGTGGCAGCGCACAAAACAAAGAAGAGGTGTCATGTTAAAACTCAAGTGAAATGTATTATTCAGTTCCTGCTTTACAAAGACAATTCAGCTTTCGTTTGACACTGACACGAAACTGAGATCATGCGAGACGGGCTCACATATTACTTACTTTATATGCGGCATACGGAACTTGATAAAATATAAAATATGCTATGTATATTATCTATGTATGGTGTGTCAACCCTTCCTTTGGGTTCAAGTGTTTTCTACTAAAGATTTGGATGCTATGAATTGCAGGTTATTGATTTTGTGTTATATTTATTTAGGTTTGAAGATTCTCAAAAATGACACAAAGTCACTAACATGAGAATAATGCTTCAATTTTTTTTTGTAAATATGAAGTTCGTCACAATCGTTACTATCAATTTATGATACAATCCATCCAATGCATTTAGTTTTTAAGAAGGGTTTTTGCGATTAAATATTCAGCTAATTGAGTCTTGAATAAATGTTAAGTGTTATACCTGATGGTCGATTCTGTAAAAAGATCAACGTGAAACTTAGGTGAAGTGAGCGTGAAGTGAGCTGTCACTGTCACAAATGGACCGGCAGGATGCTATTAACACTATTGACAGCTCACTTCACGCTCACTTCACCTAAGTTTCACGGTGATATTTTTACAGAATTGATCGGCTGTTGTATACTTGTGCTCCTTCAAAAGTTTTTTTTTTTCCAAACTTATTTCTCATCATTGTAGTAATAGTTATGTGTTTTGGTAAAATCAGATAACTATTACTATATGTCTATAGCCCAACTTAGTGGGTCATTACATCTCGTATCTCCGAGCTTAGCCTATAAAGCTGAAAGCTAAACTGATGGGACAAAGGCTTCCTTCTCTGTGAGAGCGCGCTGTAATCGGACCTAAGTGCGGATTGGTAGATGTCACATGTGGTCTTCGATTTTTTAGTTCTAGGACAAGCCAGTTTCCTCACGGTATTTAATGATGATTTTTAGGGTTCCGTACCCGAAGGGTGCCAAACGGGTGTGTGTCTGTCTGCCAGCGAGCTGTATGTCATGAACCGTAATAGATAGATAGTTGAAAATTTCACAGATTATGCATTTCTATTGCCGCTATAAAAATAAATATTAAATAAAATTTACAATTAAAGGCTCCATACAATAAACTTTTGATTTTGAAAAAAAATATCTAAACCAGAGCATACTGAGTAAAAAAACAAATATAATTTTTATCTTAAAAAATTATGAAATAGGGGTCCGTAAAAGTTGTCAGCTTTACACCATTTTTGTACGATCTCTATCTCAACAACTAAACAAGTTTGGAATTTGAAACTTGTGTACATTATGTACCATATACTGTATTCAACAAATACTAAAAACGCCGATTCATAAGGTGTTTTATTCAAATATGGTTGATATCTGCAGCTGCAAAAATAACTTAACTAACCTATAAGTAACTGATGCACTGTTATTTTACTTTTTTAATGTGTTATGTGTTTGTATCAGTGTAATCAATTGTTGGTGAACCTAATAAAATAAAATAAAAATAAAATTGAAATACAAATTTATCTTTACGATTTATTAAATAAAAGATGAAAAATCGTCGTTTAGTACGGAACCCTTCGTGTGTAAGTCCAACTCGCACTTGGCCGGTTTTCATTTTAAATAGAAAGTTGCTTTTATCATGCAGACGTTTGGACAGACTGACACCGAGCCAATTTTGCAGGAAACACTAAAAATCCTTGTAATTCTTTTATCCTCATACAAATAATCATGCAATGTCAGTACAGCCCGATACAAACTTAATGGCGGCTCGGAACATGAGGCGAGTCGCTGCGCAGTAACGAATTCATGTGTCAGCGGGGGTGAAGGGTGCGGTACTGCGCAGCGAGTGGCTAACTTCCGAGCCGCCATTAAGTTTGAATCGAACTATAACAAACTTACATTGCTTATATCTAATTTCTTTGAAATCGTTTTAGTGTAATTCACTAAACCCAAAATTATTTTCGTACCAAGAATAACAATAGTTTTAGTAAACTAATGTTATTCTTGGTACGAAGATAATTTTCGCCTGTGTCTAGGCATAAGATTAGGTATTATTAATATGCAAATAGCCTATGGTTAGTACTCGGTTAATTCTGAGACTTTATTAGTCTTAGCAGATTGAAACATTATTTTAATATGCATAGTTCTCTTTAAGATCTCTCTACTACTAATGCGTGAAGTCTCACTGGATTTTGAAATGGGCAAATGTATGCTTGTTTATATGCAAGGAATACGCGAAACGTCACATTGTTGAGTTTTTAGACGATCCTCTTCATAGATCGTCTAAAAACTCAACAATGTGACGTTTTTGTGAGTGAGGCAGGACTCACTCACAAGTCCTTAGATCGATATTGTAACAAATGTCTGGTATTAATAGATAAAAAAAATAAAAAATAAAAATTTCAGTATCAGCCCACAGTATGGATTTGTGTCCGGTTGATAACAAAGCAATAGGCTCGACTCCTATTGCAACGGCAAATAAATAATGTGGTGTGGTGTGGTGGTGTGGTGTGGTGTGTGTGGGTGTGTGTGGTGTGTGTGTGTGTGTGTGTGTAATAATGTGGGTGTACTACACTTCTGCGTAACCCTTCGGGGCTTAGGTGTGTTGTTATATTATGAGTAACAAAACGCATCGTCGACCGAAATCATACTGCAATTCAGTTCGTCAAATTAATAAAAAATAAGAATCACAAAGATAACCTCTTTCTTTTACGACGTTCTATAAAAATTGTTTGTGTAAAACAAGACAAATCTTATACAAATTTTGTTCTGAAAAAAAAAACCATTAATGAATTCTTGTCACTGCGCCAAACGTCAAAGCTAGAGTGGAGCGAAGTTTTTACCTCAGTACGTTTTGATTTTGTTAAAGCACTGCTTAATTTGGATAATTGGATACTTTTTAATAGTCTGCATTGCGTGATTTGTCGTTCGGTTATGTTGCAGTAGAAAACTTAGGTATCTTTAAAGGTTATTCGGTTTAATAACTAGCAGCACCTGGCACTACTTAGTACCGATCGATAAATTCCAGTAGGTATACGAAAATAGGGTCGTGATGGCCCAGTGGTTAAGTCCTTGCCTCTCATGCACGAGGTTGTGGGTTCAACATCGGTGAAGGAAAAACATCGTGAGGAATCTGGACTTGAAGTTAATATTATTAGTCTGAAATCGCCAACCCGTCTTGAGCAAGCGTGGTGATCGATGCTCGTGCCTTCTCTGTGTGAGAAGAGGCCTTTGCCCTGCAGTGGGACAGTAATAAGCTGGTATTATTATTATACGAAAATATATAAAAACCATGACTTATTTTAATTAGAAGAAGTTTTGTAATTAGGCAAACGATTACTAGGATATTAGTGATGATTATAGCTCATGCCTAATTGCTACGAATGCATTATAATTCCCTGGCCAGAGGTAGTCAAAAAACAGCGTTTGGTTTTAGTCAGTAAGTCTGACACCTCCCCTGCTGCGGGTCAGTGACAGTTCAGCCCGAGTCAACTCAACCTGAATAATAAAACCAGATAATTCTCTCCCGACTAAGGTGTTTTATACGGTCAGGATACCAATATAAATAGCCTAAGACTAAAAAAGACAAGCGTTCCTTTACTAAAAAATGACCAACATACAAAAGTTTTCTATCTTACTCTTGCACATCAAATTTACAATAGTCTAGAACATAAAAGACAGGCGCGCGATTTCTGCGAAAAATTGACCGCGCCCTTCCGACGCTACACACCAGTTTTTTAGGCGTTTCGACGACGTAGTATCTGGTATTCGGGTTGAGTTGACTCCGGGCCGAGCTATCACTGACCCACTCCTCTGCCTCCCGGGTGGAAGACATCAATGAGTATTACCATAAGCCAAAAAAAGGTATAAAGTAACTTTTTTTGGCATACATAAACATAAATTTACCTTAATTTGTATATACCACGTGATCATAAACACTCATTACCAGCCTAATAAACCTTACATGCCGTCCTTTTCAACAAACATAACTTCTTTAATAACCCCGTAATTTAATGAAGCACTTACCATAAACCGAACGCGAACGAAACGGAAGGACGAATAATGATACCATCCTACTTTATGTTGGTAAAAATTTCAAACAACTCCGAACTTTGACATTAGCTGGTGAATTATCGTGGCCTCCTTGGTGTCATTTGTGAAGTTTCGGCTGAACTTGGTATCCTGGGAACGGATTCTTTCCGTTGCTCCGTTTGCTCTGGGCGGTGGCCAACTTGCTTGCACACTCAATTTGTTCAGAATGTTTATTCTGTATTCGCTGAGCAAATATTGGAACGTAACAACTATTGTTAATGCATGGAATTTATTATCTAGTTTTCTTACAAAAAAATTACACATTTTGTTCTAGGTAAATAATAAATGCATTACTGGTATCGTGAAGAAACCCGTACTTATAGTTAACAACAAAGGCAAGCAGAGGAAAATTTCTCCTCCAGTATTTTACATGGAGCGACTGCCTATCCGAACTCAACTACCCAGTAAATGGGTAATACGATACCCCTTGGTAAGACTGGATGTTAAACTTTCGGGCTTCTGACGACCCGTAACGACTGTCAAAGATCCACGAATGACAGCCGGGACAAACGGCTTAGCGTATTTTCCGAGGCGCGGAGGAGTCTCGGTATGTAAAGATGGTCACCCATCCACGGACTAACCCCGGTAAGCCTAGCTTAACCTGATAGATCGAACCGTGCGGCTGTTATTACTTAGCCACGAGTTCCTCCTTAGCTCGAGTCTATTGCCATCTGCCGGGCACATTTTTCCGACATTAGAGATCCCCATGGTCATCCAATGATTCAAAGTTGCGACCACCAAGACCAAAGAGATAAATAATGTTACCAGCCAGTTATTGTTCCACTTAGGGCACAGGTTCCTTCTGATATAGGGAAGGAACGGGCAAAGCAATTGCTCTACCTTTGTCTAAGTAATGGGCCAAAATCTATCTCCTTAAATCTTTATTTGCGTAGCTTTTAGACCGGCAGGGCCTAGAATGAGACCTAAAAGACTTTGATTTATGTAATGGCCACAAGAATTGAAACCTTTAGCTGGTTCTAATGTAACATTCGTTTGAAATCTAGTTTTAAATATATATTTTTTAATCAGAATCTTCGGCTTTTTAATTAGCTGCATGAATTTTGTGTGTCTACAATAAAATATGTTATTAAAGTACAGTCAGGGCTTACCTACCTACTATTTATTATAATTCGTTGATTGCGTGTTTAAATCGACGAAAAGAACCCGTCTTAAATACAATATAATGATTTCGTAAGGAAAAGCGCACGACAACACGCGAAAGTAACTTTCCTACCATTTTCTTTTAATCGATTTATGAATCAATTTCAAAAACTTAAATCCGTCAATGACATAAAAATCGAACAGAAAAACTTTTATAGCATACTTATATGCTTACAAAGAAAAACAATTCTCAATTACATCCAGTGCCAGTATTATCTAGCTTTAAGAGTTACGAAACTCGTCCTGCGGAATTGGAGATACTGAAAAGGGCTCTCGATGCTTTTACATTCGTGAAACACAGAGTTTCTCAAAGTGGGTACATTATTTGGGGGTACAGGATTTTCGTGAGTACGGTAACAACTAAATTACATACGTTCATAAGGTCTAGCCAGAAACTGCTTGTTTTCTCTGCGTTCGCATATCCAGTTTAACTAAAAACTTGTTTAGACTGTATTTTTAACAAAGTCATCTAACTTTGTTTAAAATACAGTCTAAACAAGTTCTTCCAATCAATCGGCCTCCTAGCTTTGTTCCAACTATGTTTGGTTATGGTTAGAACTGGAAGCCGACCCCAAGTCGTCTTCCAGTCTAACAGGATGTAGCTGAACGCCAGTATTTTATATAAAGTGATTGCATCTCTGACCCCTACAACCCAGTTCTTTGGTAACAAGATACCCCTTGGTAAGACTGGTTGTAAGACAAAGTCATCGAAGTATTCTATTAAAATAAAATTATTTTATTTGATTGCTTTTCTGTCAGTAGAACTGTGGCTTACACATTACTATTAGTATTCCTTCTTACCTTTAACCCAACGAAAGTTTTTTTTAAGGCCAACAGAGTTGAACTTTTGAAAAATGCATTATTTTTAACATGCTTTTATTAGGTCGACCTGTATGTATGTAACTATGTAATCAAATCTAAGAAAACTAATTTAACCATCTTCTAAAGATCGTAGCGTTATGGAAATAGTAGTTGTATGTGATTTTGATGACAATACAATAACATGGTATTGTCGAGCTGATCTGATGATGGAGCCGGAAGATATGAACTGGAACTTCATGATGGATGATCGTATCATAGCCGTGTTTGGACTTGTTAGAAAGGTCTTGTAATGAACTTTGACCACGATTAGGTTTCAAGGTCTGAATACGCCTATAGGTGCACGTAAAAGCGTGTATTTTAGTGTTTTTTAATCTATTAATATTATTTATCAATTAAACAAAAGTTTGAGTCACCCTGGCTCAGTACATTGACACAGTTCAATCACAGCAATGAGATAAAGGAAATAGTTGCTTTCACGTTCGTATTAGGTAAGTTTTAATTGAGTTTTTGCAACACCCTTCCGTGACTAGTGATGTTGCGTTCTTGCCTGCTTCAGTTTACTTTTATTCGTTTTTATTATATTGTGGCCAGTTACTTTGTTACATAATACATTGTGTGCTTTGTATTAACGTATGCAAATGTAATAAGGAAGCAACATAACGTGTTGAAGTAGAATTTCTGGAAGTTGAAGCGGTTTTTATTCTAGCTTTGGTCTAGTTTGTATTTATGTTCTTAGACAAATGAAAAATCTTACTTTATTTTGACTAGTTGAAAGGAAAAAAAATGCTGAAGACCTTTTTAAATGAAGTCAGAAAGATAAAGCAAGAGTTCATTTAAGTTCTCAACTGCTTTATTACGTATAATGAGGTGAATTAATCTTAACTTCGAAATTAAGTGCTTTCAAATTTAAAATGCAAAAAATTCAATTAGGAGACCTTAAGCAAAGCGGAAGGAGTCCAATTAAAACTATGTCTTTGTCGAGAAACTGGTAAAAGGTAAAGTGGATAGACAAGGAAGCACTGAAAAGCACTTTACGGCCTTTTAAATTAAGAGAAGGTTTTTAAATATTGGGAATTTAAATCGTATTTACGTCACTTAAATTAAAGAAGCTAGTAATCGTTCTACAGTTAATGGAGAAACTCTTCGACCAAAATGATGTAACAAATTATAAATATTATCCAAAAAGAAAATATATTTTATCATATTATATACAATATAACTGAAACTAAAAACAACTGACTATTATATACAGGGTGGCAGGGACATCGACGCGAAAACTGATACCATGGATTCAGTACCTACATGATTCTGAACGCCCCTGCGTTGAAACTTTTCGTCCGTTATTTAAAAAAAAACAGCTGTTCCATACTTATTTTTTCACCGCGTAGGTTTGCCACACTTTTCTATGAAACAGCAAATTTTTTTTTTAAATAACGGTCGAGAAGTTTCACTCAGGGGCGTTCAGAATCATGTACTGAATCCATGGTATCAGTTTTCGCGTCGATGTCCCTGCCTCTTGTATATTATGTACAAGTACGGAAAGGAACGAAAAAAAAAACGCATGATCTCATTGGGCATAAAAAAAATCTTCCGCATCGCTGTCACCGGGAAAAGTGCCCAAAAAGCTGGCAGCGTTGCCACATTGGATGGAAATGCTGATTCTTTCGACAAAAAATTGGCCAGCCCTCGGTCACACGAAGAGTCAACCAGGCGCTTGGCGGTGGCTCGAAATACTCGGTGAGCAGTACAGACCAAAAAGATAATTATTATTTGGAACTCGGAATCTCTCTGACTACGCTTTTCCCGAAGGCAATAAATTAAAATCCTTTTTCATTAACAAATCATACAAAGAGATTGGGAAATTAAATTAAATGCCAAAATTATTTGGCGTCTGAACATAATTATCAAATGCCAAAAATATTTCAAAACAAACTGATGATTACGTTTATTTCGGAATCTCTACTTTGAAGATTGGTTTAAAAGGGATGTCTGGACATTCTTTATACCTACTTATTTTTAGATTTATGTATCAATTACATTACTCCATAGGTTTCCTCCCTTTTATATCGTTAAAAGAAAAACTGGCCAAGTGCGTACTGGAATGAATTTATCCCAAGAACAAACTTAACATGAAAAACATGTTCTCCTTTACATTCCAACTGCAAATGTAAGTTGGTCGATTATTACTCGTTAACTTGTAATGTAAAGTCTGTAAAACTTAGCTGTGATAGTTTTTCTTTTAACTTCGTTATATTACTACTGCCATGTTTTTTTCACATATCCAAAAACAACTATTTAGTTGGCAGTGGGGGACACACTTGACTCAAACAAAAATTTGCACTTTAACGCTTAATATTTCGTAAAAGCATACCTGAATCGAAAAATGGTTTTCACACACCCACAATGTTTTTGAACAACCCTTCCAACGACACCCCACATATTGAGAAAAGCGAGTTTTGTTTCTATATTTCTTTTCACCTCTTTGTCGGCGTGATTCATATGTATACCCATGCCTCATTACAGATTTCTAGTACTAAGAGTCTCTAAGCTAAGCAGCTGACAGATAGGTGGACATGGTGAAACTGTAACGGAACCCTAAAATCGATAACATTATGTCTCTACAACAATGCAACAAACTTTTCCGCACGAGCGTACACAATACAGCTAATAGCAAACTTTTTAACTCTCGACTTAACTCAAACGCTGTACAGTCAAGGAGTAAAGTGTGAATAAATCTTCTTTAGTGGCATCGCACCGTTTCTAGGCCATAAACACGGCAGTGGTCAACAAACAATGTGCTCCCTGCTCAAGAAGCGTCATTTATCGTCGCGTCGGTACAAAAAGTGGCTGCGACCGCGATATCTACGGGGTTGTTTAGCTGGAGCAAAAACGTGTCAAGATGGCGGCGTTGGTAAACGCGGGAATTTAACATGCGTGTGTTTCTGTGTTAATGGTGAACAGCAAAAGTTGGTTGTTGAAGTAAAGTTTAAGAACAAATTAGAACTTGGTTATTGAAGTTTGAAAATTTGACACTGTAATACCTACCTACTTATTTGAAGTTAGGTCTAATCTGACATTTTTAGTCACACGTGATAAAATGTCAGTCAAGTTATGTCATAAATACATACCAGTGAATGATAAATTTTGCGTCAAATTGCTATATTTGCCTAGTGAAAATCTATTCCCAAGAAAAATCTCTGTGAACAAGAAATGATCATAAATAATATGCTAGCTTTTGCCCGAGCTTTCCTCCGTCAACCTTCCTCAATAATTAGGCTATCCAATGCAAAAAGATTTTTTCAAATCCGACTGGTATTTTCAGAAATTACCCTCTAAATATAAACTTATAAACAAACAAATTTTACCTCATTATAATATTATATTATATATTATTCTTTTATTTCTTAATTAATAAATTATATTTTCATAAAAAAATATTTAAAAATACGTAAAATAGTGGCCCATCGGCATCAGGAACAAGGTCCAAGGTGCCGGTATTCGGGGCTCTAGAGAAAGCAATCTCGTCATCTACCCCCGTCACCAGGGAGAATGGAACCGGCGAGAGATGTCGTGCGGTGCCCCACAAGGATCGTTCCTGGGGCCGCATCTGTGGGACATCGGATACAACTGGGTGCTACGCGCCGACCTCGGCGGCGTCAGCGTGGTCTGCAACGCTGACGACACGTTGGTCCTGGCGCAGGGGTGGTCGCACCAGGCGGCGGCCGAACTAGCGACACGCGGGGTTGCGATAATTTTCGACAGGTTCCGGCAATTGGAACTCGAGGTAGCCCTGCACAAGTCCGAGGCCATGTGTTTTCATGGTCCTCGGAACGCGCCACCATCGGGTACCCAAATGACGGTAGGAGGGGTTCACATCGGCTTTGAGTCGGCGATGAAGTATCTGGGACTTGTCCTCGACAGCCGGTGGAACTTGTGGAGCATTTCCAACGTTTGGCTCCCAGACTGCCGCGAAAAATCGCGGCACAGCAGATACAGCTCCAGCGGGATCTCATGGCGTCATGGAGAGTGCGATTGTCGCAACCCAGTGCTGGGCACGCCACAGTTGCGGCGATAAGTCCCTTCTTTGAGAAGTGGCTAGAGAGGCGCCACGGCGTCCTCACCTTCCGCCTGACGCAGGACCTCACCGGACACGGTTGTTTTGGAAGGTTCCTGTTCCGGATAAGGCGGGAGGAAACGCCCGGGTGTCACCACTGTGTGCATCGCCCGGAGGACACGGTGGAGCATACGGTGGAGGTCTGCCCGGCTTGGGCGGGGCACCGCCGTGTCCTTGTGGAGGCCATCGACGGCAGTGATCTCTCGCGTCTGGCTCTGGTCCAGGCCATGGTACGGAGCGAGAGGGCGTGGGAAGCCGTCACCTCCTTTTGCGAAGCAATAATGCTTGCGAAGGAGGAGGTGGAACGCGTGAGGGAGAGGCAAATTTCGCGCCCTCACGCCCCTAGCCACCGCAGGAGATGCCCTGGGCGTCGGGAATCGGTGCTCGATTCCCGGCCACCGTAGGCGCGGGCTGAGCAATGGGTAGCTCGCCGTCCGATAAGGACAAGGCCCGGGTCGACGGCGCGTTGTATTCCACGCACGCCTCAAAGAGATGTGAGCACAACTGATGGGGTCCGCTAGGACCTCCAGAGCGGGAGAAGTTATTTGATAAATTCCCACCCAAAAAAACAAAAATGAAAAGGTGTTGGTCGAAGCTCTCCGCTATTAGGCCATTCGCCGTTACGATTATCGGTACAATTATTGCAGAGTCCACGTATCACACGTCGACAACCTCGTGTGCTAAGTCAAGATACTTGATTATCATTATTATGATATTATAGTAATATAGTAGTATAGATAAAGGTTCGTTTTACCTTTCAAGGTCGGAACCTTAAAACAATAAGATACCAAAACATGTTAGTTTTTTTACATAGTGACATACACATATATTGTTTGACAATGCATTCTTCATTTCTACAACTTCTTCCTAAAAACCTCTGTATAAGAAGGTTGAACTGAAGTTCAAGTTATGTGAAACTTTGTCCTGAAAAAGATCTCATGAGTAAGATACTAGCGAAGGTCATTCATCCCATAAAATGGTGCTACGATATACTTTAGAATAGAATATAATAATAAGAAAGAATAGAATAAAAATAGAAAGAATAGAAAAATAATAGAAGCTAAGAAGCTTTTCGCTTTTCGCTTTTTTATTTTTTAGCTTATATTTTTTTATTTTTCTGAAGCTTTTTTCGAAGCTTTTAGAATATTATGTTAAGAGCTTTCAAAGCTAATCAATAAACAACATTAACAGAACATCAACATAGAAATGAATTAGGTAGATCGACGGAAAAAATATTTCAATCCAGAAATTCTACATAAAGTGAGCTTACGCTATGATTTTTTTTTAGTTTTTAAACAATTCAATGGAATGTTTTTCAGCAGTCTTTTACACAAAGCCTGTGACAGACGGATGGACGGGCACACAAGTCATGAGCTGCGTTTCTGAACAAAAATGTGTTTAAAACTTTCAGTAGTCCATTCAATTTTTTTATTCGTTCAGACTTTTAGTTTAACAGATATAAAAGAGTTTTCGAAAGCGTCGGAAACTGGATTGAAATTAAAAATGTTTAAAAACTCTTCATAATTAAAACAATTATGTCTGATATTTTACGTAAGCTTTTAATAGGTCGAGTATATTTTTATGACTTTCAGTTGGTTTCCTTTGTTGCTGGCTTACTGCTGAATGTATTTAGGACGTATTCATAATCGTCAGTTTGTTTGTTGGCTTTTACGCTAAAACTGCTGAACGGATTTGGATGAAATGTGGCACCTGGGTAGATCATAGACGAACATAGAATATTATCTATATTTAGTCCCGATATTTCCACGGCATCGGGACTTATGCGGGTGAAACCGCGGGGCACAGCTAGTGATGAAATAACTTAACTCAGTATGAATTATTTTCATTGTTCATACTATATAATATTATAAATTTGAAAGTAGCTGTCTGTCTGTCTGTATGTTATCTTTTCACGCCTAAACCACTAAACGGATTTCGACAAAATTTGGTAAGGAGATGGATGGTATCTTAGGGAAGGACATAACATATTTTTGTTTCATAAATAATCCTATAGGGGGTGATATACGGGATGAAATTTTGTATGGGAAACCCAGCATTTCTTAAGTTAGGCATATGGAAATTCAAATTTTTACTTTTGGTAAGAAAAAAGAAATTGTGTCTTACAGATTTGCATTTTTGTAAAATTATCCCCTAAGAGCGAAAAATAAGAGATGATTTTAAAATTTACATATTCATGTAATTAAACTTCATCCGTCCACTGGATCAAAAGTTATAACAATTTATTATCTGTGTGTCGTTTAACTTTTCACTCCTAAACAGCTGAACAGATTTAGATGAAAGGCATAAACATACGGATAGGCCATGATTTGGGTTAGGACATAGGATACTTTTATCCCGGTAGTACGTTCGTTTCCGTGGGACGATATCCGACACCCACGCTTGCGAAGCCGCGGGCAAAAGCTAGTTGTACTATAAGGCATAAAAGTTTGGTATCTCGGAAGAATCCCTTGTTTATTTGTGTGAGATAAGTCGAAACGCTTTTCTGATTCCCTACCCGAAGGGCGCCGAACGGAACCGAATGGTTTTTCTATTGCCGCTTTATCAACAAAATAATAACCAACCGGCGGTTGTCCTTGGGTGCACTTGTATAGTGCATAGAGGGAGGGACAATCGTCGGTTGGTGCCTTATTCCATTTAAAATTGTCTAACGGGCCTCTGCGAGTTGGCTTCGGCCCTCGTACGCCTTCCAAAAGACCGGGACTCCAGCATGGTCCCGAGATATGAAGACATATAAAAATAAAAATAAATTAAAAATTAAAATACGAGAAACGTGTTTTTTCGGCGTTTTTTGCAAAATATTATATGGTGGTACGGAATCCTTCGTGTGAAAGTCCACCTCGCACTTGGCCGGTTTTTTCGCTTTTTGTTGAATAAAAGGAATAAAACGACTGTTCCTTTGATACAAACGTCAATAAAGACACGGTTTTATCAGTCCTATTTAAAAGTCTTCAAGACGGTCAGGTTTTTTTAACTTAAAACATATATGTACGAGTACCTATATTATTTTTGTTCAGTAAAGAAAAGAACATAAAAAGTACCTTTCAAATTGACCTCGGGGTGAAAAGACACAAATAAAAATCCCCGAGTTTTCAAGTTACTTATATGTGTCTCTGTTCGTATACGCCATTTACCTTTGACGGTTTATATTTAATGGTGATATAATTAAATCATACTTATGCTATCAATTCGGTATTTCGGTTTTTTATTTTCACTAAACAGGAATTACAGAAGAACCTGCCACTGTTAAGGTACAATTCTGAAGGCGACCGCAGACTGCAAACCGCAGCGGTAAAGACACCCAAACGTAATGACAGACCGCAGTAACACTAGGTACTATTGTTTCTTTAACGCTTCTGTAGATGGTGACTTTTCCGCCCGCTGCTGCGAGCTGCGGTCGAACGCCGACTGCAGACGGCCAGATACCAGCCATGCTATTCTGTAAACATCTCACCGTGAAAACTTGGGTGAAGTGAGCTGTCAATAGTGTCAATCCCTGTGGAATGACAGCTCACTCCACGCTCACTTCACCTAAGTGTTCACGGTGAGATGGTTACAGAATAGCACTGCTGTAGTGCGGTCAGTGGCTGTCACGAACAGAGCGATAACACGTATTTTTTTTGTTTTGACAAAGTAGTCTGTCGCGAATCTGAAGAAGAAAAGTGCCGCTGTGGATTCGTACCTTTACTCATTCTTAAATGATCGCCGATGGGCAGCAGTTTTAGCATACGTGAGAGAAAAGTGGACCCACAGTAGAGAGTCTGATTGATCTATTTTCAATTAGGTATGTTTAAGTGGGTATGTATTATCTAGCAGTAGACTGCAGAAGATAGGGACCATATAATCTTGTTAATAATTAGTCAAATAATTAAAAGAACCTTGACTACATACCAACCTTGATACCTTACTTATATTGTTTTGGTTATATCCTCATAGAGTTAAAGAAAAAATAATAAATGTAATGTTGTAAAAAAGGTAACGTTCCTTTAACATAGGTAAATGTTTTATACGATGAATGTCAGTGCAATATTCAATATGGCACTGGTTAACGAACACAAAGCTGTACGCAACGCGTTATTTAAATTCCAATTTGGGAATCATATTGAATATTTTATCATAATATTCAAAAAATTAAAAACATGGCACATCCTGTTAAATATCCCCGCTCACTCATCAATTTCAGAATAGACCAATAAATTAAAAGAGGCACCGTGACTTATCCAAGGTTATTCATTTCTGGATGCTGTAGTACTCATAAAAGTGCGCAGCCGATAAAAATCTGACGTAAAACTTCGTGAAAAGAAGTGGGGATAATTGAAAAACCTGATCTCTCATTAAAATCTCTCGCCTCCGTCCGTTTCAAAATTAAACACGGGCATATCGCAGTCACGTCGTGGCTCTGCCCACTTTTTATGAGTACTGTCCAGGAGTGGCGATGGTAGATAATTCAAGATTTCTTTTTTTAACTCTGATCCACAACAAAGACTACCTCGGAATCGTTTTGAATAATTTAACCCTAGCTTTGCAGTTAATATAATTTGAAGGCCGCCGTTTTTACCTATTTCTTTGTTGGATTTGAATTTCCACAATAATGATGTTCGTGTAATTGTTTTTTTCCTTAATTCACTCTATATCTTATATACAATCGAATACTATCTAAACTATGTGTATACAACTAACTATTTATATAGTATGTACAAGTATGGAATGGAAAAAATAAAAAACATAAAAATAAACGGAAGAGCATAATGGGCATCAAAAAACCCGCATCGCTGTCAGCGGGAAAAGTGCTCAAAAGGCTGGCAGCGTTGCCACGTTGGATGGCAATGCTGATTCTTTGGCCAGACCTCTGGTAATTGGTTGTAATAGAAAAATTGTTGGCATCGACGTGTGACGCCACAGGCTGAATTTATCATAAATTTTTCTCATTTTTTTTTTAAACACTACCATTTCTGTATTTTTTACAGAACTAAACGCAAAATTCCTAGTTACATAGTTAGGTCCTCAGGCGACCGACATTACCTCGCCTTATATCGTTTTGTTGGTGACATGATACGCCGAGATCTTAGATTCAATAATGTCTAGACTTTGATTCAGTTTATTTGTAACTTTATTTACAAAATTATTACTTCGTTATTTTATTTTCGATACTCAATTGTTTTTAGATAGTTACCTCATTTGGGAGTTCTTCGGACGTAAATCAGAATTTATTTATTTGTAAGAATGTAGTTTTTTTATGAAGTATTTATTTATTTGTAAGAATGTAGTTTTTTTATGAAGTATTTATTTATTTGTAAGAATGTAGTTTTTTATTTCGTATTTATTTATTTGTAAGAATGTAGTTTTTTATTTAGTATTTATTTATTTGTAAGAATGTAGTTTTACATAATATGATGTTAATATTTTGTATGTTACCACATTATGTAGTGTACAAATATTCAAATGTCGTTCTTAACTATATATATATCTGCCTAGCCTTTTCCCAACTATGTTGGGGTCGGCTTCCAGTCTAACCGGATGCAGCTGAATATCAGTATTTTACATGGAGCGCTATCTGACCTCTAAACCCCTTTAACTGGGTAACACCATGGTAAGACTGAAAAAATAAATGTCGTTAAATGTCGTTCTTAACTAAGTACAGTTAATTTTAAGATTACTTAATAACAATAACTCCAATGTCATTTTTGATTGTTTTTTAAATAATGAGTAGGTATTTATCATAAAGATATTCGCTCTCTCCGACCTAAATTGTATATTCAATGTATGTATATATTCCTTTATTTAATTACGTAATTGCGCTTTAGTAATTATACAGTAATAAAAACTGGAAACTAAAATACAAGCGGTCTTTTATCGAACTTAATTCTCTGGGAAAATTAAAACAGGATAGTAGGGTAGGTACAACAATATAACAACAACAGAAATCTAGCCAAATTATCGACGATACGCGCGTCGATAATTTGGCTAGATTTCTGTTGTTGTTATATTGTTTTTGGACACTATTGTTACGTTTTACCAAAATGAAGTCATCAACGCCAAGCGTCAAGTTAATGTGACCGCGTTGTATATCAGTATCTATTCTATTTACATACCCTACTATCCTGTTTTAATTTAATAGTAAGTAGTCACAATTTTCTATCAGTGTACAATTAAATGTCATTATGAATTACATGAAATAAATTGCGTTGATTTGCGTGAAATAATTGGTCTGCTCGTCATTATCTGTGCTAAAAATAATTGACTGCAGCTATAAGTTAATCAAAATTCGATTACCTTACTCGTATGTTCAATGAAAATAAATTAGTTTTCATGGAATTTTGAAAATTGGTGATTTTATTGATTTCCACGTGCTCTTTTCGAATTTTCACTTTACCACCTTGTATGTTTGCCGCTTTCAATTCTTTTTTATTTTTTTATTAACCCAAGTCATGACAAGCGGCCTGGCAGCTTGGTAAACTTGTTTTGGATGTTGTTATTTAAGGCTTCTAGACATCTGCCGGGGTCGCGGGAACGTCCGAATGGGATACCGTGGCTGCGGGCAACGTACAGGCAACAATGAAGGAACACGGGTGGGTTTTAGGTAGTAAGAGTCTGACACGCCCTCCCGCTCCGCCCAGAACGGGAGAAGTAATTTGAAAATTTCCCACAAAAAAAAATATGGTCATGGTCTACCCATGTACCAAATTTCATTCAAACCCGTTTAGCCGTTTTAGCGTGAAAGCGTAACAAACAAACAAACTCACTTTCGCATTTACAATATTATTTAGTTAGGATATTTATATAGGGTGATGTCTTGACCGGTTTTCTACGAGTTTTCGTTGTCAGGTATCAGGTTGTCAGGAAAAATACTTGTGTAGGCGAAACTAACACGCACCAGTAACATGACAAATTGATTTAATTTACAGTAATAAATTCTTACATCAATTAATCTGCCTAGCCTTTTCCCACCTATGTTGGGGTCGGCTTCCAGTCTAACCGGATGCAGCTGAATACTGTATTTTACATGGAACGACTGCGAATGGATAAATTTTGACACATGGGTAGACCATCACCTGGATTAGGACGGAGAATACTTTGTATCTCGATATTCCCACGGGATCGAGAGTTACGCGGGTGAAACCGCGGGGCGCAGGTAGTTTAAGCTAATCATCAAGTGTACGCGCCATTATTGTATTCATACACCCATAGTCTATCTGACTAAGACAGTCTTAAGAGCCAGGTCTGCGTCTAACCGAAACTTTTTGCTTTCTTCAAAATAGACTCAACCACTCAAACAAGATTTCTTGCTATAGTTAAAATGACATGGTGTTTTTTTCTTTAATAGTACGAGCAGGCTACTCACGCTATGGCTTGAAAATGCACGAACCCTTTAATGATACCTTAGCGTGTTCGACAATAAATAAACTTTAAAAAGATCGCTACACCGATAAATAATCAGAGGTGGTATGATTTCTGTTGTTAGTATGAAATATGCTGTAATTAATTTGGACATGCTAAACTACTCGTATGGAGTGGCTAGTATGGTCGTTCATAATGGGGTTGCTTTAATAGTAAGGAAATAGAGGAAAACCCTTTAAAATGGTTGGGCTGGATGGTGTAGATCCGCCCGTCACGTTCGTGAAAGTACCGTCAGTGTTGACTGTCACTGGTCATGTCTTAATTGCCAGGACTTATCTTTGTACTAGGCAGCTGGCTGATCCTGTTAGCTTTCTTGACAGTTAAGACTATCTGCCGGATCATCATCTTTTGAATTCAACGAGAAACTCGAAGCTACCTTTACAAAAGTCAAGTAAACGCTTTTTTGTGGGTCAACAGTATACCGTAAGAAAATTCGGTACCTAGCGACATAGATTTTAGTTTCCTTTCGTCGCGTGCCAATTTAAATTGGCGACCTCGTAGGTGTTGTTAAAAATGTAAGCGTGACGGCTTGCGGTCACTGATATATGGTTGTAAACTGAATTGAATTACAGAACGGATTCGACGTCCATTGCTTAACATGGATCGAGAGGTTATTCTTGAAGGACCAAGAGGTCATACAATAGAGATATTGACTGGGAAAAGAAAAACGATTTAGTCGGTCAGTCAGATAGATAATAAAAAAATATTAGACACATATTTTTTGCTTTATCATATTAATAAAAAAAAAGTTTAGATAAAACGCATAAAAGTTGGGGATTGGGGGTTCGCTACATCACATTTCAGTATAAAATCTACCGGGGAGTGACGTCATGCCACATTTAACTCAATATATTGCCGTAATCTTTTGATTACGTAAAAAAAGAAAAAAATTGTCTACATCCTTATTATATTGGGCACTGGATAATTGACTATAATTCCTAAGATTTTAATGTTGCAAATTGTTACTAATTAAACATTGGCTCTGCTCTCAAAATAGTGAAAGAAAACTTCGTGAGGAAACCGACATGTACTAGAACCAAAAATTCAAAAACATTGTTCCATCTACCAACCCGCTTTGGGCTCGCGTGGTGGATAACTAACAGCCCACTCTCTCTCGCATATTAAAGCCCTGTGTAATGTAGCAACATTAAGGCTAGTTATGTTGAACATACTAGGAGCTCGTGGCTAAGTAATAACAGCCGCACGGGTCGATCCATCAGGTTAACCTACGCTTGCCAGGGTTGATCTGTGGATGGGTGACCATCTTTACATACAAAGAATAATCCGTGTCTCGGAAAGCACGTTAAGCCGTTCGTCCCAGCTGTCATTCGTGGATCTTTGACAGTCGTTACGAGTCGTCAGAACCCCGAAAGTCTGACAACCAGTCTTACCAAGGGTATCGTATTACCCATTTACAGGGTTGTGAAGGTCAGATAGGCAGTCACTCCATGTAAAATACTGGTATTCAGCTGCAGCCGGTTAGACTGGAAGCCGACCCCAATATAATTGGGAAAATTGATTGCTCAACATGCGCTGAAATAAAAAGTTGCCTTGCAAAGTGTTCTTTGCTTATCTAGAAAAATAATTGGCTCAGTGTTGCAAAATACTTATAATTTTTATGATTGTATAGCGTGTTTTAATAAAATTGTATTGTTTTATACGACCCTACTTCAGTGTTTAGTTTTTAACGTGACCTGCCAACGACATTGTTAGCGTTGCAAGAGGTCCTGCCGGGGTCGCGGGTTTGTCTGAAAGGGATATCGCGACCTCGGCACACAGGCAACGGAAGGAACACGGGTGGGTTTTAGTCAGTAAAAGTCTGACACGCCCTCCCGCTCCACCCAGAGCGGGAGAAGTTATTTGATAATTTCCCATCCAAAAAAAAAAAAAAAAAAAGCGTTGTAAGAGGCGGCTAAAGTCCAAATTGCTGTCAATTATCTTGAGATATTTCAAAAACCTTTTTCATTTACATTCCCAAGGTTTTAATATTATCATTATTATTATCAAAGTTGATGCATTTATATCTAATATGTTGAATAGATGATCCCATTTAATAAAAGTTTTTAATTTTTATGAGCTATTCATGAAAATGTAAAACTACACTTAAAGTATGCCCCTTCTATACCCGCCATACTGTATAACTATTAGAGAAGGTATTATATAAATTCACTAGATTATTCCAGTACTATATCACAGTACTAAATCACAATAAATAAATACAAAACCCATTCTGATTTCTCACAATACGTAAACAACACATGGCACACGTTGGTAAACTTAACAATAAATTTAACAAAATAGTCGAACCAATTTGTACGAAATAAAGCTAACTTTGATCATAACAATGAAATACTGACCCTGCCCGACTATAAAGTAATTATGTAGAAGTTGTATAAGAGTTATATAAAGGTTATATAAAGCTCCCGGTTCCTGTACTCACCACTCTTCATGAATCTCGGGCACGCGGAGCTATAAAATTGTTGAATAAATCAAGTTAAATTGTTTTAAGTAAACATTTTTGACGTTGAAGTGCTTCGAGACATGAAGGTGCTTTGAAAGGCTTCAAAGTGCAAGATATAGCACTGTTAATAATTAGCTGGAATTTTACTGTTTGTTATATACTCCATTGTTGGATTCCTATACCCGCACTATCAATAAAATAATTGTGCAGTCTCTTGTACTTACTCTAAAACAATTTTAAGTGGTTTTATGAATCTTGGTTGTCGTGATAGCCCATGGTTAAGGCTTCGCCTCTAATGCACGAGGTTCTTGGTTCAAATACGGAGTAGTACTAATGTGAATTTTTCCATTCATAAGTACTTTCTGAGTTTATCTTGGACGTTACTGACATCGGTGAAGGAAAAACATCGTGAGGAAATCTGGACTTTAGTTATACGTCTGAAATCACCAACCCGTCTTAAGCAAGCGTGGTGATCAATGCTCGTGCCTTCTCTAAATGAGAAGAGGCTTCTATCTTGCATTGGGACACTAGGCTCCTATTATTATGAATTTTCAATTTGTTTATTGACGTTGAAAGGTTCTTCGCGCAGCCGTGAGGAACCCTTCCCTGCTAATTTCTTACATCGCACTTTACACTTTTTATTATTATTATTTCGTTTATTGAACTTTTTAACATATAAAATACAATTTTAAATATTTTTTAAAATACGATATAAAAAAATAGAGAAATAGTGTTCCACCGGTGTCGGGAGCAGGGTCCAAGTTACCGGTGGTTACGCTTCAGAGACAGGAACCTCCTCACAATGCGAGCCGTATCGAGGAGTACTGCCTTCTGAATCAGACCTTTGATCCAATCGCCTTACGAGAGTCTCGAGAGATGTTAGTCGAGGTTTTCGGCCATCAGGCCACAATTTTTTTATTTGCTGTATATTACCTATATTGTTTGCCTTTTAGTCAGTGCTAAATAAATATATTTTCTTTCTTTCTTAATAAATAAAAACGATTTATAAAGACCTGACGTTAAGCCAAGATCATCATCTGATTATGATCAAAGTCTCAGAGGTTAATAATTATAATTATTTATTGTTGATTTACAAAACCTCAAACCAATCGGTTTGCACTGAATTCGTAACATGAAACGAAGATTAATCTCAATAATTAATGTATGATGATTTCATTTATACAATGGTATGTTTCATTCGGTTTGAAGGTTTCGTTCGGAAAAACGAATTATCATTTATAATCAGCCTATTATGTTCCCACTGCGCAAGCCTATGAGAGGGAATGGCCCGTAATCCACCACGCGGGCCCAGTGCGGGTCGGTGGACGTCAAATGTCTTCGAATTTTCGGTTCTAGGACATTGTCGGATTCCTCACGATGTTTTCCTTCGACGTTTTGAGTCCGAAAGCGCCCGCTTGGGTTCAGCACGACCTATAACTTGTTAGTCGGGGCCGTTACCACGGGCCACCAGTGCTCCCCAATTTATCATTTAAATAATTAATATCTGTTAAAGTTTAAACAGATAATGGTACAACGATTATCCATACGCATTGCGTATTTCACCACAACGGTTTGTGGTGAAATACCCAACCCTCACCATGTTTACATTCACCATTTCGAGAGCAGAACCGATTTTTGACTAACAATTTGAAGCAATAAATATTGAAATCTTTAGAATTACTTATAGCTAATTTTCTATTGTCCAATATAATTCTGTGACCTCATGATCCTGCAAGTTTATGGTAGTAGGTTATACCAGGTTGTTGGGTTCCGGGGAACCTAGTAATTTAAAGGATCCGATCTTAAAAATAAAAAAATCCGGCCAAGTGCATGTTGGACCACGCCCAATGAAAGGTTCCGTATTTGGGATGAATTTATTCTAAAAATAAACTTAACTTTGTATTTGAAAAACATGTTCTCCCATACAATCTATATAATACGTCACGGTCAATTCTCCAACTGCAACTGTAAGTTTGTAATCAAATATTTTATTATTGTGATAAAACTAAACATTTACGATTTTCGGACATTTTCATGTACTTGTGCTGTGAGATCTTGCTTCGTGCCAAATTTCATGATTCTAGGTCAACGGGAAGTACCCTGCAGGTTTTGATTTATTTTCGAGTATCAAAATATGTCGCTTAAGTGGCCGTATTTTTTTATTGCTTTGACTTAGAAGCTTCATTTTTTTGTAGCTCTTTGGAACCATAGACTTACCTGCGTATTTGATATTAGTTTCAACTTGATACCTCCACGCGTTCCTGAGAAAAGAGGTCGTGACAGACTGACGGACGTACAACGAAGTGATCCTATAAGGATTCCGTTTTTCCTTTAGAGGTACGGAACCCTAAAAATTGACCTTTATAACATCACTTTTTTGTCCGTATACCAAAGAGATTTAAAAAAAAATCTTATAGTATAATATCGCCTTATCAAATAAAACTCATATTTTAACGTTAAAAAAGGCAGACATAAAACAACATAGTTGCAGTATATTGCCAACATGTAGTACCTTGGAAGGCTCTAACTCAGCGGTTAACGTTGCAAACAAAGTTTCTCTGCAGTTTGATTTAAGAACCCGACTAGTAACTTACCCGTGTTAGTTAACAAATCGTTATTGGAAGGATGTGGTGCGAATGGTTTAGCCATGATGTAATAAATAAGAACAGACTGAATTAACTACCACATAATATATAGAGCCTGACTCGTTTGTTTAGTGATCAAGAGCTACTGTTCAGCATGAGATCCTGGGTTCGATTTCCGGGTCGGGTAAAGTGTTATTGGGTTTTTACATTAGAAATTTCTCAGTAGCAGCCCGGAGTCTGGATTTGTGCCCGGTTGATGACAATAGGCTTGCCCCCTATACATGGGACTTAAACATAACGAAATGTGGATGTACTAATAAGTACACCTCTACTTAACCCTTTGGGTGTTACAGGCGTGATTTTATGTTAATATATTGAGATTTTCGATCATTGTCTCTGTCCGCTAATTTATTTAACTGTAATTTTTATGGTGTAGAAAATAAATAAATTAAAATCTTTATTGCAGACCACATGATTCATAAAAAAAATCTAATTTATAATAACACAAAAAAATAAAAAAAATTATCAAAAAAAGGAGAAAAATATCTGTCTGTATAAATCAACAAACTGCGACCAAGAATATATACTTCTGTCAAGTGAGAAGAACTTTAGATACATTATCGTCACAAAATTACGATTATCACCAGCTAGTGCAGCTAACACCTTACTTATCGTATTCCAAACTTAGCTGTCATGATTCACTTGTGAATACTACGACGACGTTATTGGATTTACATATACATAACATTATATCATGCTTGCATTCCCCGAAGGATTAGTGAAAGGTACACCTATAAAGTTCACAAACATTTCGCCAGTTATGTTTAACTCCCATGCAATCGGAGCGAGCCTATTGCCATCAACCGGGTACAAATCCAGACTCCGGGCTGCTACTGAGAAATTCCAGTTGGAAATAACCAACAACACTTTTACAGACCCAGGATCGTTATCCACCCTAGTCGCCGCAGGAGACGCCCCGGGCGTCGGGATTCGCGAGCCAACTTCCGGCCACCGTAGGCGCGGGCTTGCGGACGGTGAGCAATGGGTAGCTCGCCGTCCGATAGGGACCAGGCCCGGGTCGATGGCGCGTTGTGTTCCACGCGCGCCTCAAAGAGATGTCAGCACCAACTGACAGGGTCGGGAAGGGCGAATGCCTGCCGGGGTTGCGAGTTTGTCCGAAAGGGATATCGCGACTCCGGCACACAGGCAACGGAAGGAACACGGGTGGGTTTTAGTCAGTAAAAGTCTGACACAGAGCGGGAGAAGTTATTTGATAATTTCCCACCCTCAAAAAAAAAAAAGGTCGTTATCCAAAACCTTATGCTCAGAAGTAACACTTACGTTCGATAGATCAACGGGCCCCAGTTTTGGCTTAGTTTGTGCCAAAAAGAGAGAAGTCGCCCTCTATTTACTCCATACTCCCCGGTTTTATCAAATAGAACGTATCATTGTTATCCGTATCTAGCGATCCATTGCATCGTTAGAATGAGCATCACGTTTTTTTTTATCGATGTCTGATTTGGTTTTTATTTTTGCTTATTCTTACTTACTTATGGGGGAAGTAGGGTTACGATATTATGTGGGTAAGTTATTTTCTGCTGATTTGGTTTCCGTAAGATTATAAGAATTGGGGTTTCTTTTTGGAAATCTGTACTGCTATCTAATTGCGTAACACATTCTCGTAAATGATTAAGATTAATCTGTTTAATTTTGACAGTTCAACAACATTCATTGTGTTATTTACGTTGTTAAGCAGATTTTTTTTCGAACTTATGTAGCAATGGATGGAGGACAATCTGAATCGTTTTGAAAGAGATTGCTACTCTTTCAAAACGATTCAGATTGTGATTGATCGTGTATTACACACTTATACTGCGGTCGCAATTTATTTGCCAAACATGTAAACAAACACGAGTTTTAGGAAAAACAATTGTAATGCCTACACATAAGATCCAGTTTGCGCTACAACATCATATTTTTTATGACTTTTTCAACAGTACTAGTCAGTCTAAAATCAACTTTAGTTACACTGACATAAAGTTGATGTTTGTTTAAGTGGAACTAACATCTATTGGAAACAAGGACATGAATAAACCTTAGGGTGCTGGCCCCTGTTTTTTCTTTGAACTAGTCAAAATATTAACTTCCATGTGGGTTGTGTACTCTTTGTAGTTTTTATAATAATCAATGTATAATTGAATTATGCATAATAACAGTTTCCAAGCATTGGGTGAAGATGGATGGTGCCGCTTAGCCCGACAGAGGTATCGCAGCAAAAGAGCAGATAACTGAAACAATTAATATTTAGACCGACCTTTCCCCAGCAGTGGGATAGTATAATAAAAATTAAAGATAATGCGAGCAATTCCTTTCAAGAAGTTAATGTTGTTTATTCTTGTCTAAAACCCTGTTGACACACAATTTTACGACGCACTGAAGGTTCTAAAGAAATTCATCATGAATTTAACGACTAGAGGTCTGCCCAATTCGGCTTTTAATAAACTTGAACCGTTTTTTAAATTTTTCCCAAAGGCTAATTCAGACTTTGTGAAGTGGAAATATTGAGTTGGTAAGTATCTGAATAATAAAAGAAGTCTGAGACATTTTTATACAATAGTGGCCTGAGAGGAAGATTTAATTTTAAGGTTTTGTTACTTTATTACTGTTACTTTTTATAGAATATTAAATTCATTTATAGGGTATTATGGGATAGTGATAATATGTAATTGATCTTATCTTAATGGTGATTTATTGCCTAGTACAGCATACTTTGTAATACCTACATTATTTCTAAGATTTTTATTGTATTTCAACAATTTTATTTTGAGTAAGTAGTTTATTTATGGGTAAACGATGTAAACAGAGAAAATAAGATATTAAACACAGGTAACCAGTTACACAGCCCAATTTAAAATCCCAAACATTATCCTAGGAAAATTGCCTACAGAACTGACAGATGTTTTAACTTGTCGACTGTTTCATAAGCAAAATCCCTATAAAACAAGCATCAATCATGCCAACAAGTATATTGAAAAATACATGTGCCTTCGTATGGAATAAAAAGTAAAAAATATTAAATCTTTGTAGGGAGGGTAGTAGGATAGTGAGTGTCACTGCCACAGTGTCACCCTAATGCCTATTGCGACCCAACAAAGACATGAAAAATGGTCGTGTGTTGAGACATGAATGGGATAAAGGTACCTCTTATCTGTGGGTAGATTCAACATCACATGTTGGAGAATTCACACTTGACGGAATTTTGTGAGTCGGATGCATGGGGTATTAGATAACTGTAAGTTGTGGTGGTAACTATGATAGGAGATATTTCCACCAGAGATGAGCGAGGATGCGTAGCTAGGGATTTGTGTGAAACTAACCAATAACGTCGCTTTACTGGCGTGAGGAAACCGGCATGCCTGAGAGATATTTCTTGAGGGCATGTGAAGGCAAGTCAGAGGCGAATTTATTTATTTATATATACTTTATTGTACCTACACCACAAAAATACATTACAAAAAATTATAATTATGCACTACAAAATATACAATGGGCGACCTTATCGCTTTCCGCGATCTCTTCCAGGCAACCTTAGAATGGACAGTGATTTGCCTGGACATAAAATGGGGCTGTCGTTGGTGCAAATAATAAGTGGGAATGGGCGGATGGGCGGCTTTAAAACTGACTGACACCAGGTTAGTAGCTAACCTAACCACACGCAAAGAAGAAGACTGGCATAGCTTGAACTAAGCTAGCGTTGTTATTGGTTAGTTTCACACACATCCCTCGCTAATGTCGGGTGGAAAAGCAGCCCTACACCCCTGAAAAGAAGTTTGTGTGATAAAAGCTAAAAATGATTTTGAGTATATCTGCCTAAGAGCTTGGCCACAACTTTCGGCGGCGCGTCAAGCGGTGCGGTGTCGGAACTAAAAAATTGCTGCTGCCAGCGGCGCGTCGCACTGTGGATTGAAAAATAGGAGCTTAAATTTTAAAGTGTTGGTTTTTTGCTTAAAATGGCTTCTAATAGTCAATATTATGCATAAATATATCATAGGATACAATCAGGTAAGCAAAGCAACTTATATATTTTTTGCAAAAAAAATGTATGGATTAGCTCCATAAATTTTTTGCTTATTTCTCCGAAACGGAGAGAATAACCGTTATATCCTTGCACACGGTGATGCAACTATTTATTTATGATGTTTTGACATACGTCCTATAACGAGATTTCTTTTTTTAATACGGCACCTTATCTGAAAACATCAAGTACGTCAAAAACGCCAAACATTTTTTTGCAAAAAAAATAAGTTGCTATTTTGCCTACCTGATTTTATCCTATGATATATTTATGCATAATATCGGCAATTAGAAGCCATTATAAGAAAAAAACCGACACTTTAAAATTTAAGCTCCTATTTCTTCGAGAGCCTTCTTTCGATCCACAGTGCGTCGTGGCATGGTTCATACATTTTTGTATATTTGTTTTTACCGCTCGCCGCCGCCCCGCGCTAAGCCACTGATAGCGGCAAGGTCGTGGCCAAGCTGTAAGACGGGATGTCTGGGATGTATTTATGTAGGTACACTTCTTACCAATTAAGCACCAAATATTAGTTTTTACTCCATATTGCCAAAACCACATAGCTGAATTTTATTGCGTCAGAATAAATCGATGTTAAAAGCTAAAACTTCGAGACAAGTTTCCATGTTTTTCTTTAAAAAAGAATGACACTGCAGTACACTGACTTATTTCTATCATTTTGAACTTCGAGAAACAGAAAACTTTTAGATAATTGAAATAGTTCACGATGCTAGTTTTTCCAAGTTAACCTGTACCAGCCAGGCACGGAACTTATAATATGATTAACCCAATTGAAGTTAGAATGTAAGTGCATTGAACTTTGATACAACTTGTCCTTATTCGTGGTCGCGTGCCCGAAGCCGTGGCGTGATCGTTTTATTAACAGTCATTACAGAATTTCCCAATAATAAGCCCGCTGAAACATTAGCCGTCGGCTACACGAAAACAGAATTAATAATGGCCCAAGTTTGTGGTTAATTCAGTCAACATCTGCGCAAAATGTTTGGGAGATTTTTTTTTACATTCTATCCGTCCATGTTATCCGTAAATATGGCGTCATTAAGCCCTCAGAGTCGATGCAAACTGCCTTTATTAAATTAGAAGTTTTTTTTTTTGTGCTGCATTAAGTCGGGGATTCATCAATGCGTCTATTATACCGATTGGCCCCGCGTTCGAAGGTATCAAGGGACTCATCCTTTTATTTATTGAAATGAAATTCGCTGAAAGGCTTCGATGTAGTATCATTAATTTGGAATGTAATTACGAATGTAGCAATTAAGTAATTGGTGTGTTGTGTATTTGTTGAACTTAATTGGGTTATTAATGTGTTCAAATAAAGGCTTGTACCAAAATGTGTTACTATAATTATGTCTATTTCATTAACTTAATACACAGTAGGCGTACCTTGGTATAAAATGGATATTCCTATCTACAATATTCTAAAAGCAAATACATACTGAGCGAAATCTAAATAAATACGCAACATTCTTCCAACAATATCCTGGTATTTTTGTAAACTGTTAAAATGTTTCACTTACACATAAATCAATCAAATAAATATGAGTGGCTTGTAAGTCTCCTCAAAGCGTATCTCACGGAATCGCATAAAGAAAATTGGTTCCGAGCAATTTTGGTAATGCAAGAGTTGGCTGGTCGGGTAGATACAGATGGCTCCTGTTTTGATTGAAAGATACAAATGTAGTTCTTTTGGGGAGATACGATAGCTTCTGGGTAATCTGGACTTCACCCAAAATAATTCTGCAGTGGTATTTGGGGCAGCGAACTTTTATTTTATTAAATGTTAAAATAGAAAACTAGTGAATACGAGGTTATGTTGACCTAATGAAAAGTCTTACCAAGGGGTATCGATCGTGTTACCCAGTAACTAGGTTGTGGAGGTCAGATAGGCAGTCGCTCCATGTAAAATACTGGTATTCAGCTGCATCTGGAAGCCGAAAATCATTAGATCAAAATTTGTTAATGAAAACAAAATTAATGTCTTTTGTTGTGTTTGGTTTTTCGGTTTTGAGCATATTAGTTTACTTTGACTATATAACGTTTGGATAATATTCCGAAATCTCATATTTCTTGGAACCGGAACTTCAAATTCCAAATTTTTCAAAATTTCAAATTTTCAAAATGCAAATTTTTCAAATTTCAAATTTTTCAAATTTCAAATTTGTTTGCCAATTTCAAACGCTGACGGACTTTGAAATTGGCAAACAGAATCACGTGTTTAACATAATTTTAAATTCGTGTAGCTGCTGAAATCGTAATAATTTCGTGCTGCTATACAATTCGAATTTAAATAATGGCGAACAGCCAAATTGAACTAATTAAACATATTTCGCGCTGTTCAATATTTAAAATACAATTAAAACTGTCATAAAAATCTGTATGTTTTAATGAAACTCCGGGTTCGAATAGATGGGAGTAAAATGTCATTATGAAGAGAGTTTAACGATGAAAGATTCAGCACATCTAGCTGCTTAAGTTTTTATCTACTTACCGATTGCCACCCTTCAAACACATTCTAAGGGGTGGATACCTGAATCCCCTTTATTGCCGAAATCTCAAGAGTGCATTTATTATCTTGCAAATGTGAAGAGAACGATGAAAAATTCAATTTAAAATACACCATATTTTTTATGTAAGAGTAGTTTGAGAGCATTTTAGCCCCCTCTTCCTTCCACGAAAAACCACCAAGCTACTTACATCAGAAAAGGATAAAACCCTACGCCCAAAATTACTTTTTGTGTTAAACACAGATTAGCCCACTTCAAACAGACGATTAAATCTCCCATAAAATATTTCAGGGACGTGAAACATTTTTTAAATTCGACTTAATCACATTTTAATCGAATTCCTAAAATTAAATTTCCTCGAGGTAAATAAGAAAGGGGGTTATGACTGTTTGATATCACTAATTTCACGGGTTCCGAATGCCTGCAATAAATTAGAGGAGAGGAAATGAGCTTGGCACCCCGGAAAGAGGAAAAATTCTAATAAAATTGTACCTTGTCTGTTAATCTTAACCCTCGCGACACGGCAGTTTTGTTCTGATTTCAGATGCCTAGGTAAAAGGGGATTAATATATCCTAAGAGGCGACACGTTCCGCGGTTGAATTTAATTAACGGTGAGCATACCTGCCAGAGTTTTATCGCGGTGTTCATACCAATGCCTATGAATGTCCTACTTGCGTTTGTTTGTTTTAATTACTTTTTTTTTGTTATAGGGTTGTGACTAATTAGGTTAGATCGCGTTTTTGATGTCTGTTTTAATTATGTTTGTAATGATGTGTTTATTTAAGTAAGGGTCTTCTGGGGTTATGAGTAGAGATGTCACATTCACAAAGGGTTTAATGGCCGGTTAACGACTATGTGTCTAGTATGTGCCATTTGTGATACTGGATGATTAGAAAGTACTATATCTTTTATAATTCGCTTTGTTGCAAGCAGAGATTGTTAATTAAACGTCGATATGCACAGATCTAGATTGAGCATTGCAGGTCTAACTATACTCTCTGCAAAGTCCGTTTTTTTCCACACATCTACTATTATACAGGGTGGCAATTTAGTCACCTGCATCCGACTAAGGGATGATTCTACCCCTCATACTGAACAACTTTCGCTATGAAACTCATACCTTATTTCGGATATGTGTTTCATAGCGAAAGTTGTTTAGAATGTGGCGGCATCTACATCGCCACATGCGAACTACGCATTAAAGACCTGACGTCACCCAAATCCTGCATCGCGCAATTGAAGTTTACCGCGCGAACGACATATATAAGACTATCCGGCATCAATCGTTGGGCAGTTGCCCGCCAGACACGACACCCCTCTGGTCGGAGGATCCTCCCTTTTCTATAGAGGATGAGTGAACTTTACACCCTGTTCTTCATGCCTCTAAAAGTATGACGGGTAGAATCAACCCTTTAATGGATGCAGGGGACTAAATCGCCACCCTGTATAGTGATTTGACGTGTCCAAAAAATATTTATCACTAACAATTTTTTAAATGTCAACCTTACAAGAGATCTAAAGAAACAACGTCACAAACCTGAACTAAAAGAAGGAAATACTTCAAAGATATTTAGCTTACACAAACCCGGGCTGAACTAAATACGGATATAAAGAGCAACACTGCCATAAGACTTAATCTCATTTGCAAAGCTAAACTAACTTTTTTCAAGTACCGAGCTTAGCTATATCCCGGCCGGTTCGCTTCCAACCATGACTGTGAATTTTCAGTTTAATTAAAAGGAAACAAGAGAATGGTGGGTCTTCTCGTCACTTTTCAATGGGTTAGTTTTTGTACGGGACCATTTTATAAATGAGGAACATGCTGGAGGAGTGAATCTGGTTATTTTTCTGAGAATTAATTGACATTTTTGGTTTGCTAGAAATAAATATGCCCAATTCCCTTTACATTTTTTTTTTTTTTTGCTCTTTCCTTTTATTTTGCTTTCGACTCGACTACCTCGTTGGTCTAACTCTAGTGATCGCAAATGCTACTGTTGAGCCTGGGGCTCTGGGTTAAATTTCCGGGTCGGGCAAAGTGTTACTGGGTTTTTCCATCTGGAATTTCTCAGTAGTAGCCCGGAGTCTGGATTTGTGCCCGATTGATGGCAATAGGTTCACCATCTTACATGGGACTTAAACATGATTGGTGGAATTTGAGTGTACTATAGGTATACATTTGCCTAACCCATCGGAAAACAGGCGTTAGTTGTCCCTTACGTCTTCGCAATACACGACACAAAACCTACTTTTCTTTCAAAATATACACATACATAGAGTACCATAGAAAAGAAGCTCATAGACATAGAGAATGGACTGAGCGTTCTCTACTCAGTTTTGCAGTGAATACAGACCGAAAAGTACGAGAGAGACGAAGCAAATGCGCGGCCAGTTGTTTTCTTTTTCTAGCATTCTGATTTTGATAGAGTATTGAATTTCTCAATTTGACAACATTTTATTTTCTTTTACAGGATTGCAGAAAGAGATAGGTATTGGCCGCATAGTCAGTTTGTCTCTTTATAGAGAGTGGTCACTTTTGTGACGCTAATGTTCAGTCCATTCCTATGTCTATGTTTCAACCTTAGTGAAGTTTCAATTTACTGGGAATTGTTGTCAAAACAGGTAAAGCAATTACGACATCGACTATATCTATACGTAGGTAACTATCTAGATACAACCCTGTACTGTCGCATCCAGATATTTAAATAGCTATTCACTCCGTCATTCGCCGGCGGATTTATGGTTGACTTCGTTTCCGCTTTTTCGAAATCTATTACTACCCGGGTACCCGGGAATTATTCGCAGGTATAAGTGAAAAAGTACGTCCCCTCCCGGCTCGACGTTGCACTGTATATTTCCTGTTCGACAGTAAAACACAGCGTCGGTATAGAAGGAAAACTCTTTGATTTTGCGAGAAATATTTGTAAATAAAAGTTACGAACAGTTCTTGGAAAATGTTTTTAAAGAAAAATCGAAAACGTGTGTTCAAAACGCTCAATAATTTTCTACACAAATAAATAAAATTAAAGTAGCTGTTTGCAATGGGATATGACATTGTATACATATGTAAAATAATCCTTGTTCGTGCCGTGAGGGTACTCAATATATTTATTGCTTCACATGTAAACCTAGGTGGTAGGTTTTACAAAAATATGATCATTGTGGGCACCCCGTCGGGCACAGCAAAGTAGGAGAAAGGAAGAGGGCTTTTTATTTTGACGACTTAGTTGTTATGATTCCTATATATACCTATTGTAATTATTTCATAAAACTTGTAAATTATTTGTCATTTAAATAATCATTGATATTATAATAGCATTTACTTAGATAATATTAAATTATATTAAATTTAATTGTACACGGTTCTTATAAAAAAAAAAAAACCGCCCAAGTGCGTTTCGGATCACGCACAATGACGGGTTTCGTAGTTTCGAAATTTAAAAACTGGCTCGACGGTTAAAACCTGGTCCAAATATCTATAATCATTTTTTGTAGTTCGAAGATAGCATGTTTTATTCGTCAACATAACTACAGAATCAACAGCCATGCTATTCTGTAAACATCTCACCGTGAAAACTTGGGTGAAGTGAGCTGTCAATAGTGTCAATCCCTGTGGAATGACAGCTCACTCCCCGCTCACTTCACCTAAGTTTTCACGGTGAGATGGTTACAGAATATCACTGCAGGACTTTAGATTCGGTATGTGTTCAATGTTGGTGAAATTACAATCGGCTGTAACGCGATGGTGATGAGTGAATGACTGGTGTTTAAAGGAACAGCTACCTGCACGATCATGCTCTCTTGGTAAGTGCAGTAGATTAGTTCAAGTTACTCCAGTCAATTCCAGGTACACATCTGTTTTTGCATCGTGAATAATATTGACATCCTTTTTTTTTTCCTTCCGTTGCCTGTGTGCCGGGGCCACGATATCCCTTTCGGACAACCCCGCCATCCTAAGATTGCATCTTGCAATATTTAAAAAACGTGTTTCAATTATACCCAGAGCTGTTATTAGGTACGTGTACAGTACAGCGAGTCACAGGTATAAGATGCATTCGAAGGATTATTTTCGTGGAATATTCTATTCAACTGAATTTATTTAAGTAACTAAAAACGTATGTTCCTGAGATGAGTGACGCATCAAACTAGACACAGAACAAATAGTCTACCTGCATAATTTATATGATTAATATGCAGAATAAACAGTACGTTGACGCAAGATGCAACATAGTGTATGAGATGACATGCCCAGTGAAAATAAAGTATGAAAACTAAATGGTTTACCTAAATATTAGTCATCCTCCCCATTCACGTTGATTTAATAATGGATGGATTAGTTCCTAAGAGATATTTATTATTTCAGAAACAATTACGAACGCAAACACTTGAAACGTAAATCAATTTTCAGTGCACGATTTTAGAATACGGATGAAAAAAACCTTGTATTGTACACTAAATTCAATAAAAAACCAATCAACTAAACAAAAAAAGCACTTCAATTATTTCGGACCACAAACAATATACTCGAACAACAATATATTTTTACGCCCAGTAAGTTACAAATCAGTGCCTATATTCGAAGGGCGAAAATTCAGCGGTAAATCCGTTTCCCGGCTTTGGTTGTCGGGCCGTCCCACTGTCAATTAGCTAACAGGTAGTGGTACGAAGCCAGGTGTCAAGTGATGGTAATTAACTAGGAGATACTCCTGCGCTCGAATGTACCGTATGTGCGGTGTCGACACAATGTGACCGTTACATGTACAATCGCGAACGGATATAGGTGGCAGTACGCGAAAAGGTATTGTTTTTGGTTTGAATGACGAGGCTGGGTGTGTATATTTTATTTTTAGAACAAAATAATATTTTATTTGGTACGAAGCCAGGTTTCAAGTGATGATAATTAACTTGGAGATACTCCTGCGCTCGACTGTACCGTATGTGCGGTGTCGACACATTGTGATAGTTACATGTACACTCGCGAACAGATTTAAGTGGCAGTACGCGAAAAGGTATTGGTTTTGGTTTTTATGAGTCTGGGTGTATATATTGTTTTAAGGAAAAATAGTATATTATGCAATTAGTGAATAAAGGACGGATTTAAAGCGAGGGCCATAGATGAATCACGAACAAGTGAAGGATTTTAACGACTGAATCACGACCGTAGGGAGTGATTCATGACGATTGAATCACGAGCGTAGCGAGTGATTCAAGTGTTAGAATCTTGAGCGACGCGAGTAATTCATGGCCCTCGATATAAATCCGTTTTATTCAAGAGTTGCATACTATACTTTATACCATGACTACGAGAAAAAGAAAGATTTAAGCGAAAATAGACATTTAATGAAGAAAAAAGGAAGGTTGAAATAATTAAAATGCACATAAAAGTTGGAACAATTACTAAAATTAAGAGTAATTTTCTTATTATGACTAATAATAATCAACTTGTGAAGCGATATTTATTTCCTGTGTATTGAGTATGTTTTCGTAAGGAGGTTGTATAGCATTGAGATGGAGGTCGCATATATAGATGTGTTCTAAATTCAAACACCAAAATAGTGATTAAAAGTGCTTTTTATTCACTGAAAACAGTGAATAAAATAAGCTTTTTAGAGGAGGAATAGTATAAACAATATTTTTTAGGCTCCACCCGTTAGAGGTGAGCGACTAGTTATGTTATGATATTATTTTCGGCCCAGTAACGTGCAGTCTTCATCCACTATTACTGCGTCCTTACAGCGATAACTGGTCCGTTAAAAAAGTCTAGAACTAAGTACCTTAATTATTACCAAGGTTACCTGCATGCTTAGAATGACCACAATAGAAATGGGTTTTGTCGACGGAAGAATAGACAAAATGACAGATAAGCGATCATAATCTGTCATTTTGTCTATTCTTCCGTCGACAAAACCCATAAAAAACCCGTTTCTATGGTTGTTATGCTACGCGTGCTCGAAGAGATCGCAGTAAGCGTACAAGCCACCCATTGTATATTTTGTAATGTAAAACTATTTCTTTTTGTAATGTATAATCAGGTGTATAATAAAGTATGTATAAATAAATATGATTAATCAGTTAAGAAATAGTCCTAAAGTCCGAGGATATCGTTTATACCCATAATATGTAATAGGGTACATAATATTAGTTGTTGATTGAAAAAAAAAATAACAGCAGATTTATCAACAACAAGTAAAAGCTCCCGCAGACACTCAATGAACAATTTCTATGAAAACTTCATGGAACTTGTTCTATCGGTGTCGAGTCGCGTCTGTTTGTTTTAATATTTTCGTACCATAGTCACACAAGCAGTACTGTATCTGTGTGTCTAAGGAAAGCTACCTAGAGAATTCATTTCGGGATTCCGTAAGCGGAAACAATAACTGACGTCTGTGTAGGGATTCCTCAATTTGGTAAGGTATTTCCCGGAGAATTTCTTGTTCCTACCGAACGAGACATTATATTTTATTCCGTCTCACTTCATTTCTAAGGGTAAGGCTAAGCGTATGCTGAGACGCAGCATAGCACGGTACAGATTTTGCAGGGTAGGGCAGGCGACGCAGACATAGGCCTGGAGCGCATGCTGCGACGCAGACACATTCGCGTCCTAACTAGTACAAACAATAGACGGCTGTGTTACCTGAGTCGGACAAAAAAAACAAGTGAAGACCTGCACGCGTCGCGCAGATATGTGTGCCGGCTCTACAACGAGACGCAGAGCAGAACAGACACATGTCTGCGTCGCACGTGCCTACGCCGCAGCGTACGCAGCTGTCAGTACGTTCATGCTTTACAAAAAGTGCACTGACCTGCGTCACCTGCATCTCAGCATACGCTTAGCCTTATTGTTATGTAATGCAAATTTTTGAAACTTTTTCGAATACAAGGTGGGGCAAAAGTAATGTCATTATGTGAATTGGCAGCCATTTTGAAAATGAAAAATTGAGCTCAGTTTTCATAGAAAGATTATTTAAAGGTGTAAAACTGATGACATTAAGTAAAAAAAATGTATTGGTCAAATTACCACCTCCTAAGTTGATGCATATTTGTGCTCGTTTTACGGCATTTTGAATTAATCTGGCTCCAATTCAGTGATTTCATGTTCAATGTTGGCTTTCAAGACTTGCAAGGTTTGCGGTTTATGTTGGTAAACGCGAGATTTCAAAAAGCTCCAAAGGAAGAAGTGTGGCGCCGTCAGATCTGGCAATCTGGCCAGCTAGTTCAAATCGCCGAAACGAGAGATTATACGGCCTGGAAATGGGTGTTTCATAATCTCCGTCATTGCTTGAGCTGTGTGTATCGCTCCATTGCATTGTCAACTTCTTTTTCTTTTCGTGTGGTTAGTGACTAACCTGGTGTCAGAGTTTTAAAGCCGCCCATGGGCCTCTGACTTGGCTTCACATGCCGTCGAGAAATATCTCTCATGCATGCCAGTTTCTTCACGATATTTTCCTTCATCGTTTTTGAAGCAAGTGATAATTATACAATACGCACATGAATCCGAAAAGTCAGAGGTGCGTGCCTTGGGTTCGAACTCGAGATAGGTCTCGATTTCGAACCCAAGGCTAGTGCTAGTAGCGCTAGTGGGCTAGTGGTGTGACCGTCAGACTGCGTCAGTCTGACGGTCACACTACTAGGCTATCACTGCTTTTCTTTGTCCATTAATTCTTTATCTGTCTACAATTGTTCATCTAGGTGTCAAATCATATTGACATTATGACGTCAATTGCAAAAGTTATGGCATTTTCACATTATGACATTAGTTTTGCCCCACCATTGCAAAAATAGAATTTTCGTAAGAAAACACATTTTCACTTGTACGTAACAAACAGCTGAAGGAAATGAACAACCCCTAAAGTTTCGGAACATGAAGAACTTAATTAACCTAAAGAAACTTTTGGGTTAAAAATGTGTAATTTTTACTAAACTTTCTTGCCATATTTAATTTTCATACTGATGTAAACGGGAAATTTTATTATGACAATTTCTTCCTTGTACATAATGACTTTGGTAAAAACAGAAAAAATTAAAGGCTAAGTATTTGTGTCGCTGCAGGCCAAGAATTGGACATTTTGAACCTGAACGCATTCATCGAGACAATTTTCTTGAAAGTGACAAGAATAGATTTATAGTAATAAAGTTACGTAAATCTTTAAATTCTTTACCCATTGTGCGTTTTTATAATTTCTAATTCAAATTCAAATAATTTATTTCAGACATGCGTCCATAGTGTTAGTATACAAGATAACTTAAAGACTATTGTTAGTAAACATGAAAATGAATTAAGTTAGTATACAAAATAACTTAAAGACTAAGTGTTAGTAATAATAAAAATTAATTAAAAACGCTAATTGGTGTGGATTCTCACCCATTGGCGCAGCAGAGTCCCACCGATCTGAAAACGTGACGATATTATAGTGGACGTCCACGGCTTCCATCACGATGATGGATTTATTTATGAAGACGCTTTTAGATTTCCGTCGACACGTGCACGTATTTCCATATATTACATGGACGTGGACGTCCACTATAATATGGTCACATTAGAAATTATAAAAGCGCATATTGATTATTTTTCCGTTACAGTTTTAGGCCGGACGATATACAGCCTTGGATTGAGTTCACGATTCAGGGACCTTACTATGACGTGTTAAAACCATCACTTTTCCCTTGTGAAATAAGGATAGTGCTATTCGTCCTGTATAGCTTCATCTCTCTCTCACACTGGAACGATGATTGCTTTAACAAGTTATAGTACAGTCCCTGGACCCTGTGTTGAAATTTCTCGCTGGTTATTTATAAAAAAAATAGCTATGCGGTCAAAATGTATGGAGCAATGTTGGTCCAGAATCATGATGTGAATTCATGATAACAGGTTGCGTCTCGATGTACCTGCCACCCTGCATATCGTCCAGCCTAAACTGTAACGAAGGAACTCTTTGTATATATGTAGGGATTCTCTAAAATTTGTACGCCAATGGCAAAACATAGAGAGCCAACTGAATTTTAACTGAAGACCAAATGTGTTTAACAAATAAATAATCATTCATTCATTCATTCTGTATATATCATAGGATGATTTGATAATTCGGATTTTCGCGAAAATCTTAGGAATATTGCGAAAACACGGATAATTAGAAAATGGTGAAAACATTTCTGCGAGCAACTTCGAAGTAGCGTTCGCCGGTCGCCGCCGCGGCACTGCTCGCTTCACTCGCTCGGCTCACGCGCGCTAGATCACAGTCCTAACGTGCGTTACGCATCCCCGGCTCGTGGGGGACGAGTCGGGGTATGTGGGACTCCTGTCTAAATACAGTATACCCACTAAAACTCAGCGGTGCTCCCGCATTGCCGTGATGGGCGGGCCATGGGAAACCGGCTCAGCGTTTACATCCACAGCCCTCCCGGCGCATGCCCGCCTAGCTGGCGGGCCCCTGGCAACCCTACGGGAATGGCCGGGAGCACCTGGCCATTCCCGTCCGGCACTGGTGGAGGCCTGTGCGATGCAGGCGAGGGTGCCCCCGCACCCGTTGCCTGCTGGCCTCCACCTGGGAGGAGGAGTCGGAGATGACTGTCGAACTGACGTCTCCTTCGACCCCTCCTCCGCCTCTAACCTAACCTAACCTATTTCAATCAAGTTGCTCACAGAAATGTTTTCACCATTTCCTAATTATTAGTTTTTTCGCCATATCCGAATTATCAAATCATCCTACGCCAGATATAAGGAACGCTCAAAATAGGTATCACATTGTAGATTGCACTCCATTCTCCCTCTAATTTCCAATAGCCAGCACATTATAAATATTGATAACTGTCCTATAAGTGACAATACACCGATACTCGAGGGATGAGTTTGCATTTCTCATTTATCTATCATTACAAAGTGTAACCCTTGATTAGATTTAAAGAATGGCAACAAAGCAAGGGAAATAGGGTTCGACGAGACTTCATTATATATTTTTCTCTCTGTTTCTTCCCACCCCATTCTCCCCCGTAATCATTGCGTTCCTATGGCATGTCTGCGGAATTAAAGATAAAAGTCGAGGTAATAAAAGGGGAAATAAGGGAGAAATTGCTATAATATTAAAATATCTCAAAAAAACTTTCGGAACTCTGAACATTTGGCCGAAATATTAGAGATAATATGCTGAGAATGAATTTACATATAAATTAAAATAAGATTAGCAGCATTAGGGAATCCTTGGGAGCATTCCGTAGGTGCCTTAAAAATATTTTGTTCACAAAATATAGGCGCAAATAAACAGCTAACCTGGCTTGGAATTCTTTTTGCTGAGAATTTACTTAAATTGTTTTCTACTTACATTTCCCGCGTTAGCGAAATATTTCACAGCTTAATGATATTGTTTTCTCGAATTATTGAACGTATTTTTTTGTAATTTTTATTCGTGAACGTGCCTTTAATTAATAACATACATTCTATCAGTATAAATATTAATATTTACCCCAAAAATATTTCACAATTTGCTGAAAGGTTTTTATAAAATTCGCCTTTTCAGAGCAACTACGACAACTGCATTTAATATATAAAATGCAATGCAAATAATTTTAAAATATAAAATGTGAAAGATATTGTACGACGGTTGTATAATAAGGTAATAGAATAAAATGGCAACAGACAATGTTCTCTTTATTTTATAAATTATTGTTACATTCAGGTATATAAAAAAAAGGCAATTTCTTTCACACTAGCTTTTGCCCGCGGCATCTCCCGCATTGAGGTTGGGAATTATTCTACATTTACGTACTACAGAGATAAAAAGTATTATATGCCCTAACCCAGGTCATGGTCTACCCGTGTGCCCAAGTAAACCCGTTCAGCCGTTTAGGCGTGAAAAGATAACAGGCAGAAAGACAGACAAACAGACAGACAGACTTACTGCATTAAGGTATAATATTAGTATTGATAAAATCAAAAAAGTTTCGTTTCTTGATATACCTTTTATTATCTGTCATCTACTCACAAGATGGAAGCGTCGGCGATAAAATGAAACTTTACAAACAGGGCTGCAAGCTGCCAAGACATAAGAAGAAAAAAGGCAAATAAAACTTGGCATTGTTTTATAAGAGACGTAATTAATATTATTGAGTGTTATTACCCTGAAGCTAGACTCATTTGTTTATTACTTTTTTTTAGAGACGGAAATAAATTGATAATTTTGGTGAGCTACGACACATTCTCCTAAAAACAAATCCCTACGCCGCAGTTAGGTAAAAAGGCAAAAGTATTCCAGCAAGCTATGGGCATCTTACTCACAAGCTGCTTGCAGGGCCCTTCGTGTCCAATACAAGAACGCATTCAGGGCAGTGTAGGTGCTGCCCCGCTTCGGCAGCGCCTCGGGCATGTTTGCAGAAGCGCGCACCGACTGTTTCCACGCCCTCATGCGCAAGCGGTGCGCGTCCTTGGTGCGCAGGGTGGGAGCTAGCTCCAACACTGTCCTGCCCGCTTAGCATGACCACAATAGAAACGGGATTTGTCGACGGAAGAATAGAGAAAATGACAGATAAACAATCACAATCTGTCATTTTGTCTATTCTTCCGTCGACAAAACCCGTTTCTATTGTGGTCATGCTACGCGTGCTGGCGATAATTGCTCCAACGTTGAGCATAGCTATAGCAGGCAATATACTGGTGCTTGATTTTTCATTATACACATATATAACCATGTAATGCTGTGGTATTACGGATATTATAATTTTAATTTTTCCTTCTGACATAACTTCATTTACTTCATTTAATTCATTGTCCTATTTAATTATTTTTTATTTTCCTTTGTGCTTTTGACATTAATTGATTTGATCTCACATTTATCTGTTACTCATGTTTTTACGTCATGTAATTAACTTTATTTATTTATTAGTCATTTATTCAACTATTTGTCACTTATTTCATTGCACTAATAGTGATACCTATAAAATTTACAAAATTGTGTATTGTTGTTTGTATTTAATATGGACCTGAAATAAATGAATATTTTAATTTTATTAGTAAATACAATATTCTGTATTTACGAACAGTGTGAAAAGTAGGTACATGCATTTAATCTTAGTGATAACCCCTACAAGTGATCGCAGCTTATACTTAGTTATTAGAAACAAACTGCGCCCCGCGGTTTCACCCGTATCTCGATCCAGTGAGAATACCGGGATAAAGTATCTTAAAATGTCTTAACCCAGGTAACAAATTTCATCCAAATCCGTTCAACGTGACAGCAGCGTGACAAACTCACTTTCGCATTTATAATTATAGTTAGGATTATAAGAAGTGCAAAAGACCGCCTTTTGTGTCAACTGGAGACAAGGAAAAGACAGTGTTTTCTTTTCTGGAAATTACATGCACTTATGTCATAGTATAATAAAAAAACAGTATTATATCTCGGCAGTGAACTTGCAATAATTACCTACAACCGCTCGGTAGATAAACCTTCCGCGTCCGTGCGTAACTGCCGCGCACTCGATACTGTTGCGTACGAAACGCGTCGTTTCGGCCGTTTTCTATGAAGATAAATACTGTTACTTATTAATACTGTGGTTATGTTACACCTTATAAAAAACTTGTTCCAACGGATAATATGGGCTGTAAAAGAGCTACAATTAGTCCATAAGAACAGGGCTTAGGCACACTTATACACTAGAAGGTAATACTTTAATTAAACAGTAAGTTGAGGAAGGTGGATTTAATATTTTGCGTTGCACAGTGCCTGCACGAATTAGTCTTGGCAGTTGTTCGCTAATAGTAATGAGTTTTTAATTCCTGTAAGCCATTTTCGTTCGAAGCTCAAACATTCCCGGACTAGCGTTGTAATTAACCCATTTATTCGTAACAAGATTGTTCCTCGAAAAAATTAATCGCAGAAACGATTATTTTCGACTTACAATAATCGACTTCAGTACTTACTTTGTTCGTTGTAATGTTTTAACTTTTGTTCTTTCAGGGTAGGTTTCTTGTGTTAGATATTTAGGTGTTTGACTGTTTGGAATTACAGCTGAAATTCAGTAACTACTGATGATCAAGTGATTTAAAAAACGACTTTTGACAGTTTCGTTAGTAGAGTGGTCGCAAGCGCTACTGCTTTGCATAAGGTCCTGGGTTCGATTCCCTGGTCGCTCAGTGTTTTAGGTTTTTCCATCAGAAAATTTTAAGTAGTAACCCGAAGTCTGGTTTTGTGCTCGGTTGATGGTGACTCATCCCTATTATATAAGATTTAGGCATAATTGGCGAAATATGGGTGTGTCCACCTACAGGTACACCTCTGCCTAACCTTTTGAGGATTACCAGCGTAATGTTATGTAATATTACGTGTTAAAAAAACTTTTTTTTTTACTAGCCTACGCTGTCCCACTCCTGGGCAAAGGCCTCCCTCCACTCCTTCCATCGTTCGCGAGCCCGTGCGTCCTCCTTCCAGTTTTGACGGAACCTATCCAGCTCGTCCCGCCATCTCCTACGTGGTCTGCCGCGACCCCGCCTCACTGTCTCAGGGAACCAGTTCTGTGTTATTTGGGCCCACAGTTTGTCCGGCATGCGGCAGACATGTCCTGCCCAACTTACGTTAATTTTATCGAATAACTTTTGTTAAAGTAACGAAATTTAGTAACAACCAAACCGAATGGAGTCATGAATGGGGTCTCCAAAGGCACAGTATAGAAATCAAGCTAAAACTTGTGTCAAGTGCGGTTGCAGAGCAATCAACTTTGTAGCAAGTTACGCCCATGCCACTGGCTGGATAACTTGAAGCAGAGCAACGCAACTTTACCAACTCGTACCTGTTTAAGTTAAAAACATTTTCGTTACAAAAGCACTGTATGTTTAACACTTTTATCACTTGAATCGATGTTACATTTGAATGGAAGGATTTGTAAGTCTATTGTGTTGGAGATTTCTTGTGTGGTATCTACGTACGTTGTTGTTGTATACGTTGTGGGATAGTTTTATTGATATTTCAGCAGTTTAGGGTATGATTTAAGTAGAATAGTATCATTTAGTTTAACTAAGCATAGGTAAGTTACTGCTGTGTTGAGTGACTTGACTAAAGAATGAATCACTAGCAGCTGTTGGTTATAGATACATATTACCTAGTACCTTTTTGCTTCTAGGATCAATTAATATGCCTAGCCTTTTCCCAACTATATTGGGGTCGGCTTCCAGTCTAATCGGATGCAGCTGAATGCCAGAATTTTACATGGAGCGACTGCCTATCTGACCTCCACAACCCAGTAACTGGGTAATACGATACCCCTTGGTAAGACTGGTTGTCAGACTTTCGGCTTTCCGTAACGACTGTCAAAGATCCAGGAATGACAGCCGGAACCAATGGCTTCACGTGCTTTCCAAGGCACGGAGGAGTCTCGGTATGTAAAGATGGTCACCCATCTACAGACCAACCCCGGCAAGCGTAGCTCAACCTGATCGATCGAACTGTGCGGCTGTTATTACTTAGCCACGAGCTCCTCCAGCTTCTACATGTCTATCTACTCCTAAGTTAGATATTGAAAATTTTGTTATCGATTAAGTACAAAATGTTATCACGATTTGGCAATTTAATGCTTAATGTTATTTTGTCTTGTTTTATCATTTCTTCGTTGTATGAGCACAATTTTAGACTATTTATTATACTTCAGCTCGTTCTTAGAAACATACTTATTAAGAAACTACAAAACTATGCCACATTTATCAATTATAACTTTTTATTTTATTGCGTTTCTATTACTTTTTATGTTTGAGATAAACAACTGTAAACTATAAATTTTAAGTTTGCAAGTTATTTTAAAAGTCACAGTACCTAAGCTTTAAAATAAAATAGGTATTAAATATTTTTATGTTGATCCAAAAATTACGTTGTGTTTTAGGAATATTTTCGCTCCAATTCTTATCCTTTACTATTAAACATTTAATATTTGTATGTATAAAAGTATATTTGTAATCACGTTCTTGAAAACGGGTCTAACGATTTCGATGAAAGTTGCAATACAGGGGTTTACAGGGGCGAAAAATCGATCTAGCTAGGTCTCATATCTGGGAAAATTCGTTTTGTTCGTATTTTCACCCGAGCAGAGCTCGGTCGTACAAAGCTTAGAACAAGATGGCTACGTTAGAATAACGATATGGCAGCGTGGAATTAGTAAGTACCTACTATCATGGCAGGATGGAATTAGTATGAACGATTCGATACTATTAAATGAGCATTCTCTATTTTCACCAGAGCAGAGTTCGGTCGCCTAGGTGCTAACATTATTAACTAACATAAGAAAGTCACCCACATTTTGGCAATTATGTTTTAAGTCCCAAGTAAACGGGGGGCGAGTCTATTGCTATCAACCGGGCACAAATGTAGACTTTGGGCTGCTACTGAGAAATTCCAAATGGTAAAACCTAATAACTGTTTTCCCGAACCGGGAATCGAACCCAGGACTTCATGCTCGGCAGTAGCGTCCGTATCATATTGGTAAATTGAGTAGGTACCTACCTACCGTAGTACCTAACTACTTATGATTAATTAGTTACTACTTAGTTACCGTCTTAAAGCTACATTCTGAGAGTAAATTATTAGAAAAACGTGCCTTTAAAAACCGGAAAGTCTCTAGTCACCAAAGTGCAGTATAAGAAAAGACTCCAGCTTTTCTCATTTCAGCTACTGAACACTCCATATCAGTAACAGGTGGGGCACATAACTTTACGTAACGAACTGCTAAAGTGGTGCAGAACGAAATTGCGAGCACTATGTCACGTGACTTGCTAGTACCTACCTACTGGCTGAGGATCCATAGCGATCCAAAAGAAAAAGAAAACAAGCTTTTAATATTTGAAAAAGTAATCAAATTCCGTTTTTTTAATGAAACTAATCAAAAATCTACAAGGTCAAATGAAATTAGCTAGCAAAACTCCGCAGACGAGATGTTTATTAATATTTGAACACGATAAAATAAAAATAAACTGATTTTCTAAACTCATGCTTCAAGTGACAATACGTCCTGCGGTCGCTGACCCCAAAAGAACCGGCTAAGTGTGTGTCGGCCCACGCTCAATGAAGGGTTGCGTAGTTGGGATGAATTTGTCCCAAGAAAAACTTATTATTGTAGTGGAAAATCATGTTCTTCCATACATTCCAACTGCAAATGTAAGTTTGTACGCCATATCTTAAGACTTCTTATAGATTTTCTTGTAATATATAAGTAAAGAATCATTCTCTGTTTTTTTTTTAGGCTTAGTAGTTTCGGAAATAATGGTAAATTTTTGTAATTTTTAATAAATATCTTTAAAAGTATTTATTTTAAAATTATTAAAATAAAATATTTCAGATCTTTGCAACAAGTCCTTTCATTTGATATGTCACGCGGTACAGTTAGCAGTTTATTTAATTTTAATTTTCTTATTTGCCAATATATTTGTACATAGTTTGTATAGTTCGTGCTTGTTTCAAATTCAAAATGTTTTTATTCTCTTGTGAGTAAAAGTGAGTTTTATTCACTGTTATCGATGAATAAAATGTCCTTTTTACGAGTGACAATGGTAAAAATATTGTTATGTGGGTACATTACATTATATCTGACGATTCACAATACATACTAGTTACTTTTATTTCCTGGAAACATTCTAAGATATAAATACAAGGTAAAATAAAGATGTCAAGTCGGACAACATCGTAAATGGAGCGAGGTTTCGGACCGTTTCTCCGGTAAGACGAGATAGAGATCTCGACAAGAAAAGGGGAGGCCGCTGCCCAGCACTGAGACGAATTGTTGGCTCAAAATGACAAATAGAAGTCATAAATATAACACCAGAATCTGTTTGTCGGCATTATCCGTTGTAACAAACCGTTTGTTTTATTCCTAATTTTCGGTACTTGTATTTATTAGAAATCTCCAAAACAATCTCAAACTGGAAACGTAAGGACAAGGATGGATTAGTTTTTTCTTTTCTTGATAGATCTTTCTTGGAGATAAGAATCGCTTGAAAAGTAGGTACCTCTCTATTTCAGTAGGTAGGTAGTGATCAGTCAAAATATATAGAAAAACATTATTTGACTTAATTCTTAAAGATTTAAGTTTGGTGAATTCATTTTATTCTGATCCTATAAAATTCCAGTCCAAGGAATTCAGAGAAATCTGTTTTTATATCGTTATGTCGTCTCAACCGTTGTAGATCATAACACACTAGGTCTTAAAGAGACGCGGACGGTGAGCAATGGGTAGCTCGCCGTCCGATAGGGACCAGGCCCGGGTCGACGGCGCGTTGTGTTCCACGCGCGCCTCAAAGAGATGTCAGCACCAACTGACGGGGTCCGGAAGGGCCAATGCCTGCCGGGGTTGCGGGTTTGTCTGAAAGCGATATCGCGACCTCGGCACACAGGCAACGGAAGGAACACGGGTGGGTTTTAGTCAGTAAAAGTCTGACACGCCCTCCCGCTCCACCCAGAGCGGGAGAAGTTATATGATAATTTCCCACCCTCAAAAAAAAAAAAAAAAGGTCTCAAAGAGACTACAGGACCTAAACGCAAGTTTAATAATACCTAAAAGTATATGATCCACTGCAGTAAACAAAATCAGAAAAATATATGATAAACTTCAGGATATATGCTAGTAAGATAGTGTGTTGAAAACATAATATTTTTTTTTAAATAAGATAGAAAAAAATCACGAAGAAAATTTTTTTACGATTAAAAACCATAATAATATACATGCAATCATTATGATTTTATGTCAGATTATTCTACTATCAATACGATTGTTTGAAAACAGATACTTGCTTCATATTTTGCGATAAATTACCAGAAATGTGTCATCGCGCTTCTCATTCTTTCCTATGCAGTCCGACAGTGACCGCGCTTTAGCTGTTGTCCGCCTCTTAATCAGAGAATGGACGGCTATTAAAATAATAATAGTCTTCTGACCGCCATTGAAGATGAATATCAAGCCAGCATACCACATATCATAGATCAAAACAACAACTACACGGAAACTATCATATCTGGGGGCTTCTGCGTTGTAATCCTCCATGATGGCTAATCAAATATCATTTGGTTCACTAATCTAGCGATTAATGTGACATCCAATGTCGGCCCATCCAATTTCAACCGCAAAATTATGTGTTCCATGAATGATAATCACCTGTGCGGCTGATTGGTCACATTGATTGCACAATCACATCTGATCAATCAATCCATGTTTGTTCGAGATTTAATTTAGATGTCATAATCTGTGTGAATTATCGACACGTGTCAAATGTTGTATGTTGTATTTAACATTAGTAGCGTGGGTTAATTTAGGTGAAAATTCAGGTATAAATCTTTTCAATCTATAAACTGTCTAATATTTATGTATGTTACTTATTTATGTATAATTCATTAAAATTAATGGTTTCCGTACGTCTTTTTCAGGTGACCACTGAATATCAGCGCTGTGCTGGCGGTCCCTGGGGGGCACTGCATCATGCCTTCTTGTCACAGTCGTGACGTGCCAGCAGTTGCCGACTATTTCTGTTTTGTGCTCGTGATTATATTTAAATCCATTTTGTTTTATTGTTCTATTTGAGTTAATTCTCTTTTTTATGGACGTGTTTATGTGACAAATAAACTTATTTTTCTTTCTTTCTTATATCGCAGTCCACTGCTGAACAAACGCCTCTCCCAAATTGCTCCACAACTGTTTCCATCTTCCGCGCTAGGTTCATTAAGTCCCTACCTATAAATCAATGGAAATATACCTTTACTGTAGTTACAGCAAGTCCTAAAAAGATATTTATTCATCCTTTTTAATCTCTTCTGTAAAGACCTCCGTAAGTTGTTAGTAAGCCTACAACTTTGAACACTGTCAATATTAACTTTTCACTTAGTTCATTTTAAAATGTGTCAAAGCTCATTCAAGATATTTTTATTTTTAGGGTTCCGTAGTAAATAAGGAACCCATAAAGGTTCGCCATGTCCGTCTGTCTGTCTGTCTGTCTGTCAGCGGCTTAGCTCAGAGACAAATTAATCACGCTGACAAAGTGGTAAAATAAAATCAAGAAAACTATATTTTTTTGGGTACCTCCCCTACACATAAAGTGGGGATGTATTTTTTTTCTCATCTACCCCATAGTGTGGGGTATCGTTAGAAAGGTCGTTCAAAATATTGAGTTTGTGAAACCCCTCTTGGCCGGTTTTGTTATTATTTATGTAACGTCGTATCTGGTAAATAATCTTTGCTTTTAGTAAGTAAAAGTAATTTTACATTAAAGCCCTTAAAGAACTTTTAAGGATTGTCTATTAATATCTTTGATCACGAAGCATTAATACTTTTTGAGTCTGAATCAAAGGCTACTGAAATAGAACAAAGAGTCAATGAAGGTTGTACATTAACAACGTCCGTATTGTTTCGTCACAAAATAGATAGGTATCTACAGTAGACCAACTCTATACACCGAGCGAAAACAGGCGCATGCACTTAGGCCCTTTTTTATACTCGACTTCCGTTGAAAAGGTGACCGTTCACACGGATTTGGTTGTACTTAGAGCTTTCAGACATACACGAATGCCAGTCGCCGTGTGTTCAGATGAATATCGCGAAATTACACGACCCGTGCCGCTGCCATGTGTGTGTGTGTGTGTGAAAGGTTCAATATACTTCGCAAAACCGCATGCAGCCGTCGTGGCAGTACCGTGTCCGTATGACTGGACGGTTAACTCACGGTCACGGCACGGTCGCGGTGACATGTGATGCCTACATTACTTAGGGTACCTGTTCCGCCACCGAAGAGAAGGCGACTAGCTGTCAACGATTTTCTCGCTCAAGAAACGTATAAAAGACTGTAGGTCCCGTGTAAATAAAAGAGATAAATATATTAATAGTTGTTATATATTGAATATATTTGTTCCAGTGACAAGAGCTATTAGAGAGTGCTCGCTCAGCGATGGTCGCTTGGTGGACAGAACACTCGCTGAGAGATTCATTCGCTCGTGTCGTCGTCGGGAAGTTACTGCTCGTTGCTCGCCAACTTGTTTTATAGTTGCTAGGTCTACTCGCTTCTCGTTAAGGCGACGACAACTGACTTTTAATGATTTTATACTGAAGATCACGTCTAAACCAGTAGTGTTAATGATTTGGAAAAAAAATATGTTAAATTAGAGCATTTTCTTAATAACTTAATATATAAATATTATGTTTTTAGATTATGTTTATATTACATGGTGAAATTAAATTGTAAAGCTATGTTTAACGCAGATAAAAAACTATTAATCACACAGAATTTATTAAGCGTATTTTTCTGAAACCTTCTCTATTTTAAAGATAATATAATTATTAATCTTTTAGTATACGTGTTTTAATAAAATACCTTTTGTAAAAGCATAAGCGTAGCTTGCTAGCGAGTCGCATTACTGGCTGGACGTACGGCGCGTTGCGTGAGCTCAGTACAGAACATGCAACCTGGCCACTCAAGGTCACTGACATATATCTGCGTCTTAATTGCCGGGCGGCGGCGGTAAGACAGTTGCCTATGATATCCCTCACGGATCTCGCTGTATGGAGGCGACCTTCTGAACTTATCTATTTTGTGACCGTATCGTTTCGTCAAGAGAATAGCACAAAAGATAACAATCACGGCCCATTGAACCGAATGTAATTGATAATATAATTTAACAAGAAAGGATGATAGCTCACTGTCGCCAATCGCAATCTACTTCGACGGTAACAAATATCGGTAAATATATCTTCTAATCTGATTCTATTGATCCTAAATATTTTTCCTTCCGGCTCGTTAAAGATGGAATGTATTTTCTATTTTCGTTTTTTTTTTTTCGTACGGTTTAATTGGTTAATTACGTACGTTAGTGTGTAGGATGAATCCGTTCCTCGGAAACCACGTTAAGCCGTTGGTCATTGACAATCGTTACGGGTCGTCAGAAGGCCGAAAGTCTGACAACCAGTCTTATTAAGGGGTATCGTATTACCCAGTAACTGGGTTGTGGAGGTCAGATAGGCAGTCGCTCCATGTAAAATACTGGTATTCAGCTGTACCAGATTAGACTGAAAGCCGATTCCAACATACGAGTAGTTGGGAAAAAGCTAGGCAGATGATGACACTTCTGAGGAATAACTCTTTGATAACTGTTTCAATACTAGCATACTGACAGTTTCAAGTTCATGGATTGACAAAATAGATAACAAGACTTTCAGAAGTTCTAAACAAAGTGACACTCTACTAGCGAAAACGATTATAGAAAAGTCAAAATGTCAATGCTGTTGAAAGTCGTCGTAGAATTACGAAACATTTTAAATTGAATGAATTTGATTGGCATTTGTAGCCACTTTTATTAACTGCTTTCTGTCAGAATAAATTAAATTAAATTTATTGATCTTTAGTATGTTTCAAAATTTTTTTTTTAATCTAAAACGTTTACAGACTCGTCTCATTGTGTTCCACCCCGTTTTTAGCAACTTAAAGCCCAAAATAACCAGCAAGAACTGTTCCAAATATACCAGGAGCGAATGAAGCTAAAGGAAGTGTTTGCTTAGCGAACATAATTGAGACTGTGTAGGACGAATTTCAATATGTTGCCTCTAGTGATACAAAAATACCAAAAATACAAAGCCTGAACATCCCTGTTTAGTTTTTATCCTATCTTATTGCGATACATCAAAATGAAAACATCTACATTACCTACCTCAGAACAAATTATAACAGCAGTCATTACGATATTATCATTCTTAGATAGGTATGATTTTACGCACGTGAGTGTTTAAGTTTACTGGGTTTTAAAATAATATAGAACTTTAAAACCCAAAGGTTTATTAACACCAGAGATCACTTATTCGGGTCCGCTATCGAATGACATGGGAGTGACCGCCCGGTCGTCAACGTCATTCACATGTAAGTATCCCATTAATTATTCACTAGAATTTGTGGTAATTCCCGTGACGTCATGTATAAAAGAGACCGGCCGTTATAGTTATAAAGGTATAGTTCAGATTACCATATTGATTAAACAATTACATGATCAAAGGTTTTTCTTATCTTATTTGGTACGAATTTTATAATAAAAGATAATAGGTACCATCAAAGAAGTTCATAACTAACCACCGTAAGGACTATTATTGCTTGCAGCGCTCGGCCGCTATAGAACCGGGCCGGTAACAGATATGATCATCGTGTTCACGGGATTTTGTTTTCAAACTGCTTAGATATGAAATTCTTCGATAGTACGTGGGAGCAAAAGGTTGTTTTTAGTTTTAATTAGTCTTGCAAGTAAATCCACAGTGTCACTCATGTCATGAATGACATACATCCAAAAACTCTACGTATACTTAAAACTTTGCAAAATAATTGTAGAACTAAGGAAATTAATAGAAATACAGTAGGCGCTCGGTAATCCAGTGCTCACTAATCCGAAACTTCCAATAGTCCGGCGTTTACTAACTTAGCACTCATAACAAAGACATCCGTCTCCTACTGTAATCGGGCAGGTTTAAGGTGAGATATTGAAAAAAAAAAATTTAAGTTTATGGAATAGGGATCCAATATTTTGGTGTATGTTTTTTGACTATATGGCCTAGTATCCTGAAAAAGGTATACACGATACATTGGAATTTTCTCGATACAAAAAATGCTCAGCAGTAGCAGTAAATCAAGCAATCAGCGTCAGGTGGTACGTTTTGTATTGTCATCTGACATTATGCTGAGCTGAGGCCCTTTTGGCATTATAATCATTTGTTTTCTGTTTTTATAGTTAAAGGTATATTTTTGTAATGCCAATACACATATTTTTCTTTATAAATAAAACATTTATATTGAATACTTTATTATAACAAAATATATCGCAATATATCAACTTTTTTGCCCCAATTACAATGATTTTCGTTTTTGCCCGACGTTGGTTGGCATTTCGAAAACAGATGCGAATATTCGTTTGTTAAAATCAGTGAAACAGGCGGTTTACGTACAAAAAATTGCGGCTCCTGTAATTTGAAGGTTTTTTATGGCGTTCGTTAATATAAAACTGCGGTGGTAAAATTGAAGAGAATAAAATTCAACCACTGAAGCTAAGTGTACTATGGTAGATACCTATATTATTATCATTAGTTCCTTTAACGCGGATTTACTTCAAGTATGTGATAGATGTACAGTTAAGCATCTTATGGTTAATTTTTACTTGCACTTTAGTATTTTTCCGAGTACGTCATTGCCAACGTTTTAAATGAAAATGACACTTCGCAAAGGTGGCATGCGCCCACAATGTGTGAAAACAAAAACCTAGGCGGTCATGTGGACTGCGGCCAGAAAGTAACTTAGGACATTAGTGAAATGTATTTTACGTCATCGTAAAAACCCAAAAGACCAAATACAGTAAAACTCTGATTCAGCAATTGATTTGTCTCAACAAGATCACGCTCTATCCATCTTTATTGATTGTACTACAAACACACAGATGCCATTAAAGTCGAGCCTAACACATAGACTAGCCCATAATACCACAAACTAGTTACGGTTGTGTATCTGGTATTAACCATCGGGTATCAATGGCTATATTAGGCAATTGATTCCTGATAGCCAAGATCAATAGGATTCACATGTATATTCTACGAGTAGGTATTTACTTACATACCTATTAAGTATTATCTACTAACTGTTTTCAGATAGTAGATAATGTTAGCCTTTAGTGTTTACGTTGGTAATTATATCAGACTGAAAACAATTTTATTACTTCTATTATGAAAAATAATCTAAGTAAGAAGAAACATTGCTGAAGATCTCTCAAATGGTCTTTTTCCGCCTTATTGCAAAACAAGATTTATTGTCAGACCCAGGTAACCAGCCATTTTTGAAATTGGAACTTTATTCAAACTACGGTACAGTTCTTAATATAAAAGCAGCCAATTACGAGTCGGACCACCGTTTAATATCTAACAATCGTTTTTTTTTTCAATAACTTTAAAAAACGCCGAAAAAATCACGTTTCTTGTATGGGGACCCCCATAATTTTTTTCAGATTATTTTTATTATTTGTTGTTGTACCGTCCATCGTAGTAAAAATCTCAAGTATGTACCTATTACGGTTCAAAAGATACAGCCCTGTGACAGACAGACGGACGAAAGGACAGACAGCGGAGCCTTAGGGTCCCGTTGGCAACCTTTGGGTACGAAATCCCAAACACTGACAACTTAGTGCTGGGCTAAGTAAGTTGTCAAATTTGTATAAAGAACTGTATTTCAAATGCAGTTACGTTCTTATCATACAAATAATACTGATTCGATAGTTTAAAACCATGTCAAAAGAAAAACCTATTCTTTACTATAATATATAATATTATAAAGAGGTAAAATTTGTTTGTTTGTAAGTTTGTATGTAGGGGTCTAATCTATGGGGGTATCAGTAGGATTTGAACAATTCTTTTTGCATTGAATAGCCCAATTCTCGAGGAAAGTTATAGGCTCGCGGAGGAAGTCGCGAGCAGAAGCTAGTTTTGTAATAAAACAGTATAAGTTCTATTATTAGCATTAGGTCAAACTGGGTCTAAAGATGAAGTCATTTTTAAATTAAAATCCGCCTTTATATATTGTTTTAATGAAAATAATCATTATAAATCATGTTCGTGTTCGACCAAACATAAAACTACTTTCCATCTGCCTAACTTTTTCCCAACTATGTTGGGGTCGGCTTCCAGTCTAACTGGATGCAGTTGAATACCAGTATTTCACATGGAGCGACTGCCTATGTGACCTCCACACCGTAGTTACTAGGCAACACGATACCCCTAAGTAAGACTGGTTGTCGCAAAAACGACTCTGGAGGACCAAAATTCGAGCACCTCAGTCCCATTAGAATCACACGCATGCGTTAGGATTAACAGGCTAAACATTGTCGTACATTAGCTGTGAGTAATTGCTAGCTTAGCACACTGTGGTCCTTCTGGCCGTCTCGCCACGCCACAAATGTGGACGGCCTGTAGCGGTCACGGCGCTTGTTAACTAAAACAGAGCAGGAAAATTACTGGTCTTTATTAGTTTCTTCCTTGTTTGACATATTGTTTGTTTGGCTTGATTGTGATTAGTTTTGAAAAAAAAAAAAGGAAATTGTTTATTCTGCACAAACAAAATGGAATTGGGTTATGATGTGTCGTTGTTTCATTTGAAATGAGAGTAATTACTAGCATTCCGTGTTCTTAGCGGCCGTGCTACAAATGTGGATAGCTGGAAGCTTTCAGAACGCTTCCTAATAAAACATCACAAAAAAATTACTGAAACGGATTTTAGGGTTCCGTACCTGAAAAGAAAAAAAACCGAACACTTCGTTGTCCGTCTGTCAATCTGTCAAGGCCCTTTTTCTCGGGAACGCGTGGAGTTTACAAGTTCAAATATGAAATGCCCTACGATCACCTACCTAGAATCATGAAATTTGGCAAGAAGCAAGGACTCACAGCACGAGTAAAGGAAATGATGAAATATCCGAAAAGGCTAATTTGTGGTTTCGTCACAAAAAAATATATGTATATTCTGCGATTTAAACTTAGGTACATTTGCTGTTGGAGAAATGACCGGAACCTATATCGATGTATGAAAGAAAAAAAAATTCAACTAAAAAGTTCATCCCAACTACGGATACCTTCATGGTAGTAGTCCGACCCGCACTTGGCCGGTTTTATTTTTGTATAATTTACTGGCACCGCACAGTGGTCCTTCTCTCTATGTTACGTCGCCATAAATAAATAAGGCGTGTGTTACTTTTCTTTAAGTATTTAACTTTCATCATCATCTTCCTGCCGTGGCCCCATGTTACGTGGGGTCGGCGCAACACGTTTTCTTTTTCCACTCTCCCCTGTCAACCGTCACGCTATTCACTCTTTCATATTTCATTCGATTAGATATATTTCTCATTCATAGATTTTATAAACTATATTTGAATTGTATAAATTCAATCTCTTAGCATTGCATAACACATGTGTGAGTACTACTCGTATAAAGCTACCATTTAGGTACTGGGTATGTCTTTCATTGACTTGAATGTGCCCTGGCGACTGAGAGTATGTCATGTTCACTGTAATATCTCGCTGATGGTGGCGCGTGTGTTGGATCATTTAGCTCCCTTCAAAATGGTTGAGCGAATGGTGCTAATCCATGCGTCATGTTCGTGAATGGGCGCCGTCAGTAGGGACTGGTCATCTCTTAGCAGCCTCAGCTTATTGTAATTTAATTTAATTTTTGAATTGTTTATTTTTTATGTCTATTATGGACGCTTTTAATGTTTTGCATCGTTCTCACATGTATAACTTCAACATGAATGATGTAACCAATATTTTGTAACCATATCATGATTTAAAAGAGTGTCCGTGGAGTTTCTTGCCCGTTCTTCTCCATAGGTACCTACTACGCTTTGGAATGGGCAACTAGCTTCATCTTTCTGACTGATCGACCCCTTGACAATTCAAAAGTGCCTGTAATTGGTTTATTTGAAATAAATGCTTTGAGTTTGAGTTGATTCCTCACACAATTCATTCACATTTTCTTTTTCTCCCTCTCTCTCTCCATCCATCATCATTTATATTCATCACTCTTTTAGTCACATGAGTATCTTCTCTCCTCATTACATGCTCATACCAGGCAAAACAATTTCCTTTCAACTTTACTGTCACGGGCGCCACTTTAACATTTCCCCTTATACTCATTTCTTACTTTATCCATTTCGTCACTCCACACGTCTTAGAAAATGGAGGATCCTCCGACCAGACTGGTGTCGTGTCTTGTGGGCAAGTGCCCAACGATTGATGTCGGAAAGTTATATATATGGCGTTTCCACGGTTAACTCTAATTGCGCGATGCAGGACTTGTGTGATGTCAGGATTTTGTGTGACGTAAGGTCTTTGATGCGAAGTTCGCATGTGGCGATGTAGATGCCGCCCCACGTCCATATCAAAAATCTCTCATTATAGGATTAATTTATTTTTGACGTACCTTTCGTAGAAGTTGTATAGATATAAATAGAAATACAGTAGAGCAGGAAAACCTGGTTGTTTGTCAATAAGCCAAATTGGGGCCATTATTAATATATTTCCTCAGCAACGATTCCTTTCGAGAAATCCTCTTCCATTATTTCTCATTGATTTATTTGAATAACCTCATAATGTGATCAGTGGCACCCATTGGTAACGACCCCGAATTACAAGTTGTAAGTCGTGGGTTCAAACCCAGACAGTGTTTTTTTTTGTGTAAATAATTTCATCACCACTGTTCTCAAAATGGTGAAGGATTAGATGATGAGAAAACCAGCCTGTCATAGAACCAAAAATTTGAAAATATGTGACATCTACCAACCCGAATTGGCTCGCGTGGTACATTACAGCTCACTCCCTTTCAAAGAGATGAGGCCTGTGTCCCAGCACTGGGAAAATTATAGGCTGATTATATGTAATGTGAATGATGATTTTAGTATTTAAGCGCATATCCGGAAAAGCCTATCGTTTCTCCCTTTTCGATATTGAATTTTTGGTCCAACCATAAGTGGAGTAGTAGTGTCTAATTTGATTTCGGTTCCATAACTAAAAACTGTTGACGTGAACTAGATTTCCCTAACATGATTTTGCAAGCGTGCAGGTATGTCTGCTATTGTGACAAGCCCCGGGATGCATCACAACAAAAAAGAAACATTTTTTTTGGAACAGCAATGAAATTACCTTTCACTGACATGTTGCCCGCGGTTAAAAATGTTTTGAAAGACAAAAAGATTTTCGTTTGTGATGGGCCTATATTTTGAGGTTAAACTATGGAGCCACAGCCTACTAAAGAGGTTAAGTTGGTCAAAACTTTGACATCTGTTTTCCGGGTACTATTAGGGCTGACTATGGTTCCCATGGGTGCGACTAAGGGATAAGCTGTGGCTTGTGGGATGGGCAACAGAATATGTGGACTAATAACATCTTATTGCGGTCAGTTACAAGGCCGCGAAGTGATTATGTCAACAAGGAATGGTGGTTTTATCTATAACTACATAATAATAAAATAGTAACGAAGAGTTTTGGTCCGTTTGCCTGTTTCCATTTTTTTTTTTTTTGAAAATTTTTAAATAACTTCCCCCGCTCTGGGCGGAGCGGGAGGGCGTGTCAGACACTTCCTCTCGACTAAAACCCACCCGTGTTCCTTCAGTTGCCTTTGTGTTGCCAGGGGCCACGGTAGCCCTTTTGTCTGCTTGCCTGGATGTATGTACGGATTGAGCAAAAACAGCTGAACGGATTTTGATGAAATTTAGCACACAAATAGTTTATAACCTAGATTGATACATAGGGTACTTTTAATTCCGGTAGTATATACATATATAATTCCCGTGGGATATTTTACGACATCCACGCTGGCAAAGTCGCGGGCAAAAGCTAGTTAGTTATTATAATATATAATAAATAAATGTTTCGTCAAATATTTTTGGATTGATTAAAAGGGCTTATCCTAAAAGTTGGTAACGTCGCAAATAGCTATCAAATATTTACCTGTTTTGATTAATTTGGCAATAATACTGTATGCAAATATGAAACGTGGCTAACTAGTGAACTTAAATATTGATTATGAAATGCAATAATTAATATCGTGACACTGAATATTTAGTTTTAGATGTAAAAAAGGGACAACATCAAATTCAGTGTTAAAATTGCAATTCATTATTAAGTTCGCTAGTTAGCCATATTTCATATTTCCATACAGTAATATTGCCAAATTAATCAAAACAGCGAAATATTTGACATCTATTTGCGACGTTGCCCACTTTCAGAATAAAACCACTTACGAAGTAAGAGAAAGTGGTTAATCAGAATAGTAAGTTGCAGCCTTAGTATCACAAACAAATACTATTTTTCTCTAAGCATAACTTCAACTAACTACAACTTTATTAAAAGAAAACACGCAAAGTTTTTCTAAATTTAATACTGCACCAATATATTACCAGTAATTTATGTTTAAAGTTCCACAGTGTTGCAAGCACTAGCCGATGGGAGCAAGTGCATTACACAAACACCACTCGGGTTCGTTATTGGCCGACTCGGAAGTCACAACATCGGATTGCTAGCCACATACAAACAATATTGCGTTGCATGACTGCAATGTAGGACAAGGATGTGTGGACTATTTTTAGTCTGTGGTTTTTAGCTGCGATTAGTGACGTACGTTTTATGAAAACTATGTTTTCTAATTTTGCATAGTTCTAATATCATTTGTTAAATTAACATCACGTTTTCTGTTCTACGTTAATTGGTTTCCGCACTTAGTCCTTCAAGTGGGTTATTCTACGTGGGCCATGGCGGCCGTCGCTGGTTATTACAACCAACCCACCTCCCTCCAGTAGATTAGGTCTCCTAGTCTGTTCAGAACATTGCACCCGAGGGTTGACATCACGTATTCTATGAAGCCTTCTAGAACCGCACAAAATAACTAATTATTGCCAAGGATGTCGTAGTAGGAACCATACGACAATTAGCATATCAACAAACAACACAGTAACAGCAGTGTTATTACTGTGAAATATTTACTCATGCAAGTTATTTAAACGTGTAACCATTTTGTTTGAACAGGTCATAGACTCCATCAAATTTAGAATCTCTGAGGTAACCTAAGAGAGCGCCCAAAGAACACTAGCGCCACTCCTTAAAAAAAATATGATCTCGTGATTGAGAAGGAATTATGAATGCAATTTGGTAATAATACTGTATGGAAATATGAAATGTGGCTAACTAGTGAACTAAAATATTGATTATGAAATGCAATAATTAATATCATGACACCGAATATTTAGTATTAGATGTAAAATAATATATTTGGAAACATTCCAAATGCCTTTTTTACACCTAAAACGGTTACAACATCAAATGCAGTGTTATAATTGCAATTCATTAGTCTATTCTACTTTGCTAGTTAGCCACATTTCATATTTCCATACAGTAATATTGCCAAATTAATCAAAACAGCGAAATGTTTGACATCTATTTGCCAAGTTGCCCACTTTCAGAATAAACACAATTACGAAGTAAGAGAAAGTGGTTAATCAGAATAGTAAAAATACTATTTTTCTCTAAGCATAACTAACTACAACTATATTATAAGAAAACACGCAAAGTTTTTCTAAATTTAATACTGCACCACCAGAATAAAAAAAATCATTTCATTTCAATAAAAAAAATTTGGACACGTATTTTTTGGTTTATCATATTAATAAAAAAATACTTAGATAAAACGCATTAAAGTTGGGGAGTGGGGGTCGCTACGTCACAAGTAAGTATAAAATCTACACACTCGTGACGTCATGGGAAATTTTAACACAATGTATCGCCGTAATCTTTTGATTACGTAAAAAAGAAAAAATACGTGTCCAATATTTTTAAATAATTTTCCTAACGGACAAAAAAACATTTGTCGTCGTCCCTAATGCAAACAAACTCATTTGCATTTTTCTATCCAAAGCTATGAATCCGTTATGAATAATGTAGAGCCAAGTAGATTACAATCTACCAAATGAAAGATTTTCAGCAATGCAATATATTGACAGACGAATCCAAAAGTGCAGATTTCAGATGACTGTAATAGGTATTTTATTTTAAGTTCGAGTTAATTTTCTCACCGTCCTTGATAACACCCAAAACAATGCGGCCAACCCAAATTGGAATAACCAAAGTAATATTTCATAAGAAAATCTGTCACCATAATTTCAATTAACGTCTATAGACCAAGTTGTTTGCAAAGTACCCTTTAAGAGGTTACGCTATTTGGACAAAACCCGTAAAACTTAATTACGTTTGCGCATAAATATTACTTAAAGCAATTTGGACATGTATGTGGAGCTACTTAACAGCCCTAATATTACTCTGTCTGAACTTGGTGTGTGTATAAGTTCTTAGTCAGTTGTAATTTGGCCTGCTTTAGATGCGGGACCGACCTATTTCGTGTTTGTACTAACTTGTATGTCACCGAGTTTGACCAAATAGACACAAACTATTGGAAGTCGATACCTAAGTGCTTTAACTGCTGTTTCCATTTTGGAGTTGTGTAGATTAGGTGGAGGTCTAATGTATTTTAACTCGAGCTTCTTCTTCTTCTTTTCGTGTGGTTAGTGAATAACGTGGTGTCAGAGTTTTTCAGCCGCCATCTGACTTGGCTTCATATGCCGTCGAGAATATCTTTCTGGCATGCCGGTTTCTTCACGATGTTTTCCTTTACCAATTAGAGCTAACTCGAGCTGTGTTTTTGTTTATTTATCATGTTTTTGTTTTGTTTGGGTGAAAATTGTTATAGTTGGTTAGAGCCTTTGATCGCCCCATAATGCATGAAGGAATTGTTAATACATATTTTAACTCTATCCAGTACCCATTACCCAATCCAAAGGTTTAATTAAAGTTCTCTTCCTCTTTTCTACTTTGCTATGTACGAAAGGGTCCACAAAGATTATGTCTTTGTAAAATTGTTTAAAAAGACATAATCACTGTGGAGCTTTTAAGTATATTGATACTTGAGTATTGAGTAACGTTATAAATGAAGGGTTACCGCTGATTGTAATAATTTTTTAAATTTAAATTTAATATGATTAGATTTTCTTTTTTTAAGTTTGTTTTTTTACCGTGTTTTTTATGGAATAAAGAAAAAATACAATAAAAGTGTTTTTTTTAAATTTATTGTGGAAATTATAAAGACTAGATCGTGAATTTTATATCAGAAAACAAACCACCGGCAACATCCGTTTTGTTATATATCCAGAAACAATAAATAAATAAACGCTGTAATAAATATTTCAACAAAGCAAACGCTTCAACTAAATCATTATTTCCAGGTTTTGATAAGCTCACTGAGAGGCGAGAAATATCTTTTCTAGCAAACTGGCACGGAAGCGGCGGAACATAGGAAATCGAGTGCTGTACACAGCTTTATTTATTTTAACGTCATGTCTGTAACATCCGGAAAACAATCGTTCGTTCCATCTGCTGATAGCGTTCTAATATATAGCTTTTGTACTCACGATTATCTATAATAATAATATAATAAAACTAAAGAGCTTGTTTGTTTGTTTGAACACGCTAATCTCAGGAACTATGTGGATGTCGGATATCTAATATGTCGGATGTGAAAAATCTTTTTGTTTTTGATAGCTAAATTCTTGAGGAAGTTTTAAGGTTATTTAACATCACGTACGCCACGACCCTAAGGACCCCAGGAAAAAGAAAAAGTCAGAAGTAATAACGCGTGCGGGCGATGCGATGCGATGCAAAGCGGCGGGTCGGGGCCGAAATTTCACGCGGAGGAAGTCGCGAGCAGAAGCTAGTTATTAAGATAAATATCTAGCGTCGTTTGTTAGATGTGCGAAATGGATAATGGCGTTCTTATTTTTTGTTGTTTTTCGCTTGTGATTTATATCGATGCAGTGTCATGATTGAATGCGGAAGGAAGAGTATTAAGAAATATTTTATTGGCGATTCTTGGATACGATTTCATGGGAGTTTGTTGTTTGTTGGTAATGATGTATGGTATTAATTCATTTCAGCCAAAAGACGTCCACTTCTGGACATAGGCCTCCCAAGGCACCGCCACTTCGACCGATTCTGTGCTTCCAGCATTCAGCGGCTTCCTGTTGGGGTTTTTTTTTAAATCTTTGCGTTGAAAATTTACAGGCGTATGCATGTATGCATATTACACAACTGAATTCAGGAGTTCAGTTGTGTTGAGTCAGGACTCAAGAAAAGGAGTCACCCTTAAAATCCCGGCCGTATTTCCGAATTGAAGTTACGAAACTATTTGACAAATATTTAGCAATACAAATAATATAGAACAGAAATGTAGCGAATATACAGGAAAATAAAAGCCAGCTTAAATCCCAACAAAAAATATAAGCCGACAAACAGACAAAAACGAAATACAAAAAACTGATACAATCTCATTTACAAGGAAATCTAATAAACGAATCTAATTTGTATGGCGAGACAACGGAATCGTTGCTAAGTGACATCCGTTGCGATGTCAATTAGGCTGCCCTCACCCGGCTAGTAAGGAGGCGTATGTGCACGGTAATTAGTGTAGTCTGTGGTGTACATCGTCTGCAGTAAGCCTTAGGTATCAGTTCTACTCGTATGCATCGGTGTGAGAATGTTGAATCAGTCGTGTCTGGGTTCAATTAATTTATATTGCACTTACTATGATAGAGATATTTCTTTGGTGCTGTAATGACGTCAAGAGGTCTGCTTACTGCGAGGAAACTCTTTTATGGTAACGGTTAGAGCATGGTAAATTACCATTTTTTTTTAAAGTCACTGACGGAAATAAACATGCGCTATCAATATCTGTTGGTCAGTGTCAGGTTGTATGTTGATTAAAATATGATGAGAAGAAAGGCCGAAACAAACTCAGAAGTCAGAGTCTCTTTTAAAGTCCAGACATAAATATTGGTCAGATCATGTGAAGACCATGTAGATTTGTGTCTGAAATGGTCTTTTGAGGAAAGAACCACGCAGATTTGAGTAGTATTTATTTGTGAGGTACATGAGTACAAATAGGACTTTTCTTGGTTGGATCGGTTATTAATCTGAAAGATCCTGTTCCAAAATTGAATTTAAAATTACGTGTGCAAACAGACTAAGCTTTTACTCGGTAATTGCATTTCTTCTTTTGCAACGCGTATTATGAATGCTGGTATATTAATCTGATTTTGTATGCTGTTTGGTTTCCACACTTTTCAGAATTAGATAGTACTTTTACGGGTCATATCTCTGGGCTTCGACTGTGGCCTACTATATGCGGGAGTATCTAGGGAGAGTCCGGACGGGAGGCAGTTTAATTAGCTCAGGGATGAGAAAGTTAACGGTCTTGTGGCGGCATCTACATCGCCACATGCCAACTACGCAACAAAGACCTGACGTCACATAACATCCTGTTGTCACACAAATCCTGCATCGCGCAATTAGAGTTTACCGCGCGATGGACATATATACAAGCTCCCGACTTCAACCTCTGGGCAGTTGCCCGGCATACACGACACCCGTCTGGTTGGAGGATCCTCCCTTTTCTATGGTGGATGAGTGAACTTTACACCCTGATCCTCATACCCATAAAGTCTCCTTACCAATTCAAAATTCAAATATTTTATTTCACTTAAGCCTACATGGCACTTATGAAGCTAGGTGCACGGTTCCGATTGGTCGTTTCAATCGGTTAGTTCAGCGTGTATGTAAACTTCTGTACAAAACTCATCGTTTTATTTTTTGTGTTGTTAAAGGCATAAGATGCTACAGTTTCTTTTGCCTGCCTAGGTGCTAAGTAACTTGGGGATGCTAGACATAATAATTATGTATCAACAACAATAATGTAGCTATTATATTTTATGTATACCGTGTCTTCGAGATCGGCTATAGATAGTGCCACCTGTCATGTTGAGCATGAAGTTCCGGCGTGCACTGAATACATTGAATAACAACGATATAACGTATAGATAGAACAATCAGCGACGTTTGTTACTGCATAAAGCGATTCTAGGGAGACAGAAATACATTATTACAAGCTTTTGCCCGTGACTTCGTCCCCCGACCCACTGCGTCGCATCACATCGCCCGCCCGTGTTACTTCGTTTTTGCTTAGCGTTCTTTTTGATTTTTTTTATTTTTTCCGGCTCCTAAGGGTCGTAGCGTGATGTTACATAGCCTATAACGTTCCTCAAGAATTGGGGTATCCAATGAAAAAAGAATTTTCATAACCGAGTGTAGTTCTAGAGTTTAACTACATACAAACTTACAAACAAACAAATTTTACCTCTTTTTATTAATTAATTATATCAATATTATATTATAGATTAAGTAGGGGAAATATTTAAGTGATCGTCTAAAAAATTTTTGCGCTTCTAATGATGCACAGTTTTTTTTAAATAATTGAGCCTTTTTTAACTTTCTTGTCTTTTCTTACAATTGGTCGCAGTAACTAAGCTAAGGTACTCGTAACCCGGACCAAACGGGTATGGTTAGTTAAGGCGCGCGAGGCAAAATAAGAATTATTTGAGGTTCAAATAAAGAGGCGCAAGCATTATATTAGAGTGTTCAGTAATATTTTCGGGAGCGCATAATCAAAAAAATACAAGCCGTTAAATAGAATATCTCTGTTAACTTCAGTAAATTTTCTATCACGATACACGATGTCACGAAATCACGGCGAGACTATCGCCGCTATTTTCTCGCAGACAGTAAGTCAAGATGGAGCAAGATGGCGCCGGGCAGTAAGTCCGTCTTTGTAGGGTTATTTTTAACTGCGTATAAAGTTTTAATAAATATATAAAGAGGTTTTTTAGGGATCTTGAAAAAATTTATTGGATCTTGAAAAAAATTATTGGATCTTGAAAAAATTTATTGGCATTTATGTATGAACTGTCAATGTGAATATGAACAGTCATTGTAACTGAGTAGGAGGTAAACCTTTTTCTTTTTAGGAAAACTGTTTATAACTAGACACAACAAATTTTAATGGGATCCTTTCCTACTTGCAACTTTTAATGGACAGAAAATCTCTTGGAGGACCTTTTTTAAGAATAAAAAGCGCAAAACACTCAGTGTAACGCATCTGACATTGAGTAAGAGAACTCAATATCACATCAGTGGCCCGACAGTATACATTAAAAAGTTGTGCGCTCCGGCCAAAGCGGCTCAGAACGAAACTTTCAAAATTATACCTCTGCCCCACGATAATTTCCTTTCTAATGCTCAAGTTGAGAACTCTTCAAAAAACTTCGAGGAACTTCGCGTGAATTCCCTTTTTATTTCTTATAAATCTAGAAGAAAATAGAATTTATGGCATCCTCTTTAACTTTTTTACAAGGGAGCAAATGTTAAGTTAATTATGAACACTTTTTTTTTGTTCTCGGATTTATTTTGGCGGTTACTTTGAACTAATTTCCTTATTTAATATACTTAACAATTTTTTGTTTCTTTAAGGTAGTTTATCTATTCTGCTTGTTGCTTAATCTTTCTGTTTATATTTTCCTATGCGATTGTGTTATTAAAAAGTCTAATGTCTCGCTGACGGTGGCGCGTGTGTTGGATCATTTAGCTCCCTTCAAAATGGTTGAGCTGAATGGTGCTAATCCATGCGTCATGTTCGTGAACGGGCGCCGTCAGTAGGGACTGGTCATCTCTTAGCTACCACGGCTTATTTTAATTTAATTTAATTTTGGATTGTTATTTTTTATTTCTGTTACGGACGCTTTTCACGTTTTGCATCGTTCTCACATGTATAACTTCAACATGAATGATGCAACCAATATTTTGTAACCATATCATGATTTAAAAGAGTGTCAGTGGAGTTTCATGCCCGTTCTTCTCCATAGGTACCTACTACGCTTTGGAATGGGCATCTAGCTTCATCTTTCTGACTGACCGACACCCTTAACAATTCAAAAGTGCCTGTAATTGGTTTATTTGAAATAAATGCTTTGAGTTTGAGTTGAGTTTGATTACCATCAATTTAGTTTCTCCTCTTGGGTTTTTCAATCAGTACATAACACGCAAATGTAAGTCATGAAAACCAGCTTGACACTCACTGTTAAAAGACACATAAAAATCAATCATCCTAAATGAAACATTTTTTTTTTGGTTATAGCATTTGTTTTGATTTTAATATAAGTATGAAAGTTGAAAACAATTTTTTACCGACTACGGCGGAGGGTTATGATTTTGACCGGTATGCATGTTCATCTGTTCCCTCAAATCTTCTAAACTATTCGTCATAATTTGACAAATGAGGTAACGTAGGAAGCGTCTTGATCGTCCGCTGGACATTTCGGTAGTCGGGTTTTAGTTTTTGAACTTACTGTATTATACCTGTTAGTCTGCAATACATTACATCATTTAGATCTGATTTTTTAATTTAATATGACAGTTTGACATCCTATCCTAATATTATAAATGTGAAAGTTTGTATGTTTGTTTGTTACACTTTCACGCTAAAATGGCTGAACGGATTTGGATGAAATTTTGCAAATGGGTAGACCATGACCTTGAAATTACATAGGATACATTTTAATCCGATATTCCCACGAGATCGAGACTTATGCGGGTGAAACCGCGGGGCGCAGCTAGTATTTTATATAAAAAAGCTGTTAAATCACAATATTTATTCCTTAGATTAGTGAGAGGTTCCTTAGAGATCTTGAAAAACCACCTCTGAATCTTCTGAAAACGATAACCTCCGTTTGGGTTACGCCGCAGTTGGGTAAAAAGGCACAAAAATAATTTCCCAAGTTCCCGAACCTTCAAGTGCAACAATTTATTGGTAGGTATTTCAAATATCTATCGGGCATATATTGCAGAATTTCTGGGAATCGACCGACATTCATTGGCGCTCGTTAGCATTCGATGGTATTCAAGTACATGGATCCAGCTATCCTGAAGGGCACTTCCAAGTCAATCGGCATTTATTATATACCTGATAAATGGTACAGAATTCTGAATAGCTTTACCTGAATATTTTTTAGCTTTTTATAATGTTCTGTTTAATTTTTTATTGAATTTAGTATAAAATTTACTTTGAATTTACGAACAAAAAGACCTGTGCTCTAATTGCGTAATACACGATCAATCAGAATCTGAATCGTTTTGAAACAGATTGATATTCCATTGCTTTATAAGTTGTAAGAAAAAAGAAAGAAAAATTATTTATTCTGCATAAACAAAATGCACATATAAAGACAAAAGACATAAAATACACACGTACAAAAGTAGCCAAACGCCTCGTATTTAACCAATAGATTAAAAAAACAAAGTTGTTCATTGGTTTATTTTCAAGTTGTTCAAGGCCACGGATCAAAGACAATATTGCGTAATTACTCTTGTGACATTGGCAAATGACAACAAAAACAACAAAAACAAAATTCTGATTGCAGAGTTCGAAAATAAAATCTGCTCAACAACGTAAATAACGCAATGAATGTTGTTGAACTGTCAAAAGGAAACAAATTAGTCGTAATCGTTTACGAAAATATGTTACGTAATTAGATAAGTAGCTGGTTTGAATCTACATTTACATTGAAAAGGCGAAAAAATATAAAAATATTGTTTAGGTGAAAGTGAGTTTGTTTATTTGTTTGTTACGCTTTCACGCTAAAACTGCTGAACGGATTTAGATGAAATTTGGCATAAAGGTAGGTCCATGACCTGGAGAAGGACCTAGGCTACTTTTCATCCTGGATCGCAGACCAAGTCGCGGGCAATAGAATAGAATAGAAAACTTTTATTTCGGACAGAGTCCATAGGGTTAGTAACAATTTTACTTAGCATCTAGAGTTAGTAGGTACAGACACGGATAACATAAAATTAAAATTCAGCGTCGAGCTGCATCCACCCCCATTGGGGGATCCCACCGATCTGCGAACACACTGAGAATACTGTTGGTGCTGCCGCGAACACGTGACATCAGGGATGCACATCTTTTTCTAATAATCACAGCAAAACCAAAAGCTAGCCAATAAATAAAACTAAGTTGGACCTAAGCAGGGAGCGGTAGATTTTATATGAACGGGGACGAACTTAAACAATTGAGTAATAATTACCTAGTGCGTATTAGACGAAATAATTCCATTGGTCACTGTAAACAAACTCGCTCTTATACCTAATAACCTAACCAAAATACGTAGAAAACATGAATGAAGAACGTTTCCTCGTTGCCCGAGAACGAATGAAAGTAAATGATTAACAGCACAGACTTCGAACTTTAAAAAACATCAAGTATTTTCGGCCCTAATAACTTCCTCGCATGTTGCTCCAAACCCTTACCACGAACTCCAGACTGCAGTCTTTTTACCAACTTTTATTTTGAAACAACTTCTGGGAACTATGTCGTGCTCGCGTGCCTTCGTACATGTAATGCACTTTCCTCTAAGTAAATTGTATGGAAGCTAGATTTTGTTTTATTTTCTCTCTCCTAGTCTGACGGGGAGACATTAATCTCTCACGTCCTTGCTTTCTCGCTCATTAGACGTGGAAGGAAAAAAAATATGCAGTTTAAAAAAACGAATAAATACGCTTTTATGACGCAATAAAAATTGTAAAATAATTAAATTGACTTGTATTAGTTACGATATAAGTACCTATGCAGCTTGTCACTTCTTTTATAACCAATGATTAATTCGAAAGCGTTACATCGTAACTAATACAAGTCAATTTAATTATTATATATATTTTTAGTGCGTGATAAAAGCGTGTTTTTTTTAAACTGCATATTTTTTTAGAATATTCTTCATTTAGTCATAAGTCTAAAGTCAACGAAGTTATGACTTGAGCGGTTTACTAGGAGCCACTGAAGAGTTCCCTATCCACCTACCCGTTTTATTTGTTTGGGAAATTATCGAATACCTTCTCCCGTTCTGGGCGGAGCGGGAGGACGTGACAGACTCTTACTGACTTCGGACTTTCCAGCGCCTATCCACCTCCTGGCTCAATCATCAGACACTCAACACCAAGAGCAATATATTCAACTCATCAAAACGAATCATAATCATGAGCCCAAACTCGAGGGGTTTACTAGTAGGCACTGGAGAGTTCCACTATCCACCTCCTGGCACCATCGTCAGATCAGCTCCAAGATACCAAAATATAGTATTGTCATCCGAACTACTTATACATACAAAGTTTTATTTCGATACCACAATTTTATTAGAAGTAGATTAAAATTGACATTCAAGATTTTATTACATTGTTAGTAATAAAATCTTCTAGCGAAGGTAATATAAAAGTGTGTTAAAAAGGGAAGGAAAAGATTGCGAAAACACTTGCATGATATTATTAAATAAAAAAATGATGGTCAAACTATATCCGTAACATTTAAAGGCTGATTGAAAAAAATGCTAATCAAAATCAACATCCCTATATTTTTTTTAGTTTTTCCTTTTAAAAAGCGAGAAGAGCAGAATTTTCAATATAAATTAAGTTTTATTCTCCGAAAAGAGGATTAGAAATTACTGAAAGTTCGGTTTACTGTATTTTGACTGTTTTTAATCTCGTGGCATTTTATAGAATTTCAGCTCAAAAATGTAACAAATAATAATAATAATAAAAATCTTTATTGTAACAAAAACCTTAGACATTGCTTAAAACTAGGATTCATAACTTGGTTAAAGGTCATACTTATAATTTAAACACTGACTCCTAAACTAGGTGATCCTGTGACTTAGGAGTCAGTGTTCTGCTGTCACTGTGATACTAGAAACCTTTTATGTTGTGTTCCAACATTACAAAAGCAGTCACAAAGTAAGTATATAAAAATTAAAAAAGTAAAAGTAACTATGTATAATTATAAAGGAGAAACCCAAACTTCATAGAAACTTGGGCCTGGTGTTACAGAGCTGGAATTTGGCCATAAGTTAGAACATTTAGGAAGGTTCCACGAGCCCAATTTTCAAGTCTCTCAGCAATGGCCAAATTGGTAAAATCAGACAATGTTTACAGTTTAGGTTATTTTTATTGAGTTACATAAAAATGATATTTTTGAGGCTTTCTTTCCTCCGTAGATCTGAAACGCACATGCGCTGTGCTGCTGCGGTGGCACAATGAGGTTTTAGGCATAAAAAGCGCTTAGAAGTGACTTCAGATTTATCTACTTAATTGAATCTACTGAAAACCTCACCTGAAAACTATGTTATTAGACAAGGCTCACTTAAGTCACTACTGGCTAGCAGTTTGTTAATATTGTATCTACTAAGGACAATTGGAATATTTGATGCAATCTCAAATTACAGTAATCTGAGATTGCAATAATATAATACCTAAAATAAAAAACCCACAATTCTTTTAAATTGTTTTATTAACCACCTTCTCCATTAGGATTATCATAATATAATAATATACTATCCAAAAATTGTGCAGGAGGCAATTGATTACCCTGGTGCCGTGCCCAACCAAGATACCATATTATGCTCATGGTGTGAGCGCAGCAACCAACAGTTCTTTTGCCAACAATACAGGTGCAATAATATTGGATTATAGCATCCCTTCCACATAGAGAGCTGTCCACTAATATGTATACAAAATACATTCTATTACTTATGTGCCTGGATTTTATTCTTCCTCTTAACATCCAGGTTGAGTCCGATGTTGACAGCTCTTGCTGTAGGTAATTGTCCACCTCTCTACACACTTCTATGACATATGAGCCATTTTCTCTCACATGCTCCCCATAGTAAGAACGGGCCTGTTTTATTTGGTATGTGCCCAAGGAGACAAGAATAAGCTCGCTGTATGTTAATACTGGAAATTCGCCCACATTATCTCTTTCTACATCTATTGCTTGGAACTGCGCCCTACGTCGATTTATATTGTTGTTAATCACATAGTTACTTAATCTATTTTCCACATACATGTATTGATTAATTTTTTGCAAGATTTCCTGAGCATCACTACGGTTTGCGATTGGAGGGTGGAAAGCATTTATTAAAGCGGCAGCCACTTCAAAGTGTACCATAAAGTTTTTTGACGCTCTATTAAAAAAGTCTTGGCGGAAAAGCTTAAAATCTCGCTTAAACCTACCATTGACTACTTCTACAACCCATCTACATATTGTAATTGTTCTCGATTTATTGGCTTCGAGGGTTGAAAGTTGAGATTCACCCTGTTGCAAAGAAGATGGTACATATGTCCTATAGCCACATTCATTGAGTAAGGGCAAGGCATCCCGGAAGCCCCTATCCAATATAAATGCATCTCCAGATTCAAAATACTGTCTTAGAACAGATTCGTTTCTAAACTCTTTATTAATTATTTCAGCATCTGAAGTTGTCGCTGGATAGGGGCCCCAAACATCAATTATGTATCCGTCTGTACAAACAATCAAAAATGGTTTTACAAGATTTTGATATTTATGCAAACTGTATGTCTTTTTTTGGTACTTATAATTTGAGCTTTTTTGCACGTAAATGTATGTGCCATCTAAAACAACTATAGGTTTTACTTCACCATTATGGTTACCAAACAGTTCATTTGGAATAAGAAGATTCCTTTCAATTATTTGCTGCTTATTAATATGATTAAGTCCCAAGTGATGGGGCACAAAATAATCATACAAGAGACTTCTAGCTTTACCCAGTAGAGTACCTAAAGTAGTTTTAGGTATTTGCAGAAGTGTTGACAATCGATCATCGGAGTCCCCGGTCCTAAGTTTAATTAAATAAGCAGCTAATATGGTAGATCCCCTTTTAAGATTCAAAAACTGAGGCACTTCATTCAATATCTGTCTGAATTGCTCTTTGTTAAAACCAACCCAGTGGTAAAAAATATGGTCTTCCATAGACTCAACATTTTCGAAATCCAAAAAATTACAATCAGACTCTTTTAACGAAAACATATCTTGAATTTGATTTGCACTAAATGTGTTGGTAATATTATCACTAATATCATTGAGAAAGTCCCATGATGTGCATGTTAAATGGATATCACAAAGGCGATTATTTGGAGGTACATAATAGTTATACATTTTAAGTAACTGTTTTCGCATTGTAATTGTTATTCTGTTTCTTTCATGTCTCCGACATCCTTCCACAAAACATCTACTTTCAGTTTCAACAGCTCTATAATAATCAGGTAAAACAATAAGAGTTCCAACTGTAGGTGCGCTTGGTGCAGAATAAGTTTCTTGCCTTGTTGAAGGTTCTTCTAAATGAGGAATGTCCTGACTATTTGGCTCATTTACAGTTGATGAAGATGCACCAGATGTTGAGGGGCCTGAATGGAAATGCCGGGATGCTCTATTTGCTCGCACCCAACAAGAGTGACAGACAACACTTGAAGCACCCACCTGAAAATAATGTATCTACATTAAAGGGTGGTTACACTTTGAAAAAGACTGATCTAAAGAAATCCTGCAAATGAGAAATCCTGATGTAGGAGCTTGACATTATCACACCATTTTTCCCAAATCACTTAAATGCTTTAGCATACCAAATAACATTTTTAATGCCCGTGTTATCAAACTAAACTAAAAAATGTAATTAGTAAACCGTGAATAAAACTAATATACTAACTGTGCGTGGTAGGATCCATTCTCTTATAACTTCATTTATTCTGCGTTCTTGCACTGTACTGGTCCTAAGTTGATGGCAACGAACTCTTCTCAGAAGAGAACGTCCACAGTGAATACACACACGTCGGTGTCCTATAGGTGTCGGTGTCTGTTCACTCTCTTCTGGTCTATTTCCATCAAGAGATACAGCATTGGCATGATTCCAGCAAACTTGGCAGATAAAGTCGTTTTCATTTACCTGAAGCAATCATTTCTAATTAGACTATTAGGTTGAGCACTAGCATTTAGGAACAGCCATCTGAGTGGCACATTTGGGTAAACATAAGCGGCTTTATTACATTCCCACTGCGGTGACACAGACCTCCTCTCTCAGAGAGGGAATTGGCCGTAAATAACCATGCCATCAGTAGGTCGACTTAGGGGCTATCAAACTGGACATAAGGGATAACACTATTTAGTATGATTACATTAAATAATTACCTACATAGTACCAAAATGTTACGTTAGAGAAATATCGGATACTAACCATTTGAGGCGCGACCCATTCCTGTACAATTGAAAGAATCAGTTCATCTTCCAAACGTCGCCTTCCTATTGTATTGCAGCGGTCTGTTGCTATTCCGCAATTAATGCACAGGCTCATGATGTCGCTTAAAGTCGTCAGAGCAATAGCAAATTAGCAATACACAGATCCACTTTTCCAGCAAAGGTCGGCAGGGGTGGCAGGGTACGGTGTCCAATGTTCAAGCGAGGGTCAGTCAGAAGGCAATCAATTTCGGAGTCCAGTATTCGAGTAGAGGTCTTAAGAAATTATAAATCCCGAGGAAAACAGAAAAACACATTCACTTGCGCAAAAATACGAAAAGCGAATGACATGTCATTAAAACCATGACATTGACAATTGATAGACGTTGACATTGACATTTGCCGTAGTGCAATCGATTTTTTTATCGACTATTTTTGCTTTTAATGATTTTTGATGCTGTTTGTTAAAAATAAATTAGATTCCAGAAGTTTTTTTATTTTATGTTGACTATAATACCATAAAAAGCAATAAAACTAAAACAATGGAGTATTATTTAATTATTTGTAACAGTATCGATTTTCACATAATCGATCATATTATAATACCAGCGTTTGTGAAGTTAGTGACGTTTTATGAAATAAGTGTTGTAACAGTTTATAAAGGTTGTTTTAAAACAAAAAATAGAAATCTAAATATTTTCTACACTTGGCCATTGTTATTAGGGCTAAGATTTATATGGGTTAATTAAGAAAAATAGACGATTTTTTTAGTATATATCTGATTCGTGTAACGGTTAGGCCCAGAAACGGGTTTCTCCTTTAACTATGAAGGTACTAAGGATATTGAAAACGACTTCTTAAAAGTGTATATGTGTGTGTATGTTAGAGTAAGGATGTGTATGTTAGAATGAGGGATGTATGTGAGGGTGTGTAAGTAAGAGTGTGTTTAGTAGTATTTAGCGTTTGCGTGAGGGTGTGTTGAAATGTTTAAGATTATGTAGTGTATATGTACTGCTGATAATTATGTTCCAAAATGAAGAGAAAAATTGCAAACACCAGTAAAAACAGGTTACAGGCCTACTGCTGGTGGTGCAATAGTTCCTCTGTTCGAGCGTAGTCTTGATCCTGCAGCCAACTTTGTACTTTAATCTTAACTTCGTGGTTGTTTAGCCCAGCTAATTGAATGGCTTTATGTACATGTTTAAATACACTTATAAATTCACTTTTACAATTCAAAATTAATAGCAGGTTGTAGGGAAACACAATCAAATTAGAAATAAAACTATATTCGACAGTAATAGGTTTACAATCACAATTCCGTCAAACCCTATAAAATATGAAATGCCATAATTCCAGACCATGCTTGCAAACCAAAGAAATGTTTACGTTTGACAGCTTAATATGTTCATAAAAGTGGCTGGGGAAGAAACGTAAACACGGAATAGGGTTCTCTGCAGTTGTTTACAGCTCACCTGGGAAATTAATTACAAAAATATATGTAGCGTTTGGCCCCGGCCGCGTCGGTGTGTGCTTTAGTTAGGCGAGTAAAAATGTGAATATTTGTTCAATTGCTAACTTGGTTGTTGCTGGTATCTTGGGTAATCAAAGGTTTAAAAGGAGTAGGTTTTTAGTGATGGGATTTTGAACTTTTTTCAGAAACTGATACGTGCTTTAGAATTGATGAATGGTACCTAGTACCTACAGGGTTATTGCTTAGTAACAAATTATTTGAAAACTAGCTTCTGTTAGCGACTTTGACGACCAACCTTTTCAAGAACACACTTTTACAAATCCGACTGGTACTTCCGGAGATTGTCTCCTACATACAAACAAATTTTACCTCTTTATAATATTACTAGCTTCTGCTCGCGACTTCGTCCGCGAGCCTATAACCTTCCCCAACAATAGGGCTTACCAAAGCAAAAAAAAAAAAAAAAACAAATCCGAGAACACAAACAAACAAATTAATTCGGACAAGTCTCGATCCCGTGGGAATCAAACTCAAACTCAAAGCATTTATTTCAAATAAACCAATTATAGGCACTTTTGAATTGTCAAGGGGTCGGTCAATCAGAATGATGAAGCTAGTTGTCCATTCCAAAGCGTAGTAGGTGCCTATGGAGAAGAATGGGCAAGAAACTCCACGGACACTCCTTTAATATCGGGATAAAAAGTATCCTATGTCTACCCATGTGCCCAATTTGATCCAATAATACAAGAATTCGTTCAGCCATTTTACTGAGTAAACCCACTTTCGTATTTATAATATTAGTTAGGATTAGGTTAAGTATTAGTTTAAAAATAAAAACTAAACATAATGTTCTCTGCATTGATTTTTCAGGTCTAATTATTACGAGTGTGTTAAAAAACGTAGATCTGAGCGTCTAGAACTGAAAGCTTATTGCCAAAACCAACAATTGAACCAATTTCATAGAATCGAGAACTTTCCACGTTTACGTTCAAACAACAAAAGAACATTTATTATACACAGTAGAACGCCATTGCGTTTATATTTGCTTGCCGTCTACACGTAGCAATTATTTAGATTTAACATTGTTCGTTACAGACTTATAATTTAGTTAGCAGTCTCCGGGGCGTACTGAACCAATCGATAAGAGTGGCTGTAAATACTTCAGACACTAAAGTACTAGTTACTAATTAGACTTCTAAATAATAAAGCTTTGAGCGATTTTCCGAGAATTTGAGACAGAAAAAAATGTCATCAAATTTATTGATTTTGGCGATGTGTTGAAAACGATATCTGCAGTGCTATTCTGTAACCATCTCACCGTGAAAACTTAGGTGAAGTGAGCGTGGAGTGAGCTGTCATTCCTCAGGGATTGACACTATTGACAGCTCACTTCACCCAAGTTTTCACGGTGAGATGTTTACAGAATAGCATGGCTGTAGTGTATATATTGCTTTTGTCTAAAATAATTATTATAAAGATTAGATTTTTTGTATCTTTGTGTGTAAGTTTGTTATGAATAAACTCAAAAACTACGCACAGATTTAAAAAAATCTTTCACCAGTAGTATGCTATATTATTACTGAGTAACATAGATTATAATTTGGATTGTGATTGTAAACCTATAAAGATATAACGCGGGCGAAGCCGCTGGCGGATAATAGTTTTTTTTTTTTTTTCTTGTATCATTTCATGTAACACGTCATATATAAGGAAACAAGCATGTATATAGCACTCAGTATTATAAATATCCACCGGACATGAAACAAGGCCAGTTATTGAAAAAAAAACCAGTCATTCAAAAATCGAACGCCCCATCTCACCGCGAAAACTCGAACGTTATCAAACAACGAAAGAGATGCTCATAAATTCGGAGAGGCCTTTTTGCTGTAATGCCTTTCATATTTCTCCCGAAGCACACTGCGGGTGCCGTTCAAATAAATTACAGCCATCAATAAAAATCTCAGCGTGGAGATTCTACGACTTATTTAATTTATATTCCATCAGGGCCATATTTATCAAATATCGAAGCTTTTTGTGTGATATTCCGATTTTAAAAATGGCGAAATCATTTTATTGCTTTTTTATAGGCTAGTAGACCAGGGTAGAAGCCTTTAAAAATAATTTAAAGTGAAAAAAAAAAATAGTAGGATGAAACCCATTAGAAAAGGAGGGAAATATTATAAAAATTTAAGGAAAAATAGTTTACGGGCGATCTGAGGTCGGGAAGGGGATGGGGGTGAGTTTTTAAGGGTAAAAAACGGTTTTTCTCGATTTCCGGCAAAACTAAAAGTCCTATCGAAAAAAGTCAAATGGCAAAGTTGTATGTAATAAAAAGATCTAAATCTTTTGTATTTACACTTTTTTCACATAACCTCAAAATTTATGTGAAAAATTCAAAAAACCATGTTTTTGGTTTTTTATTTTTAACTTTTACAATATATATTTTTTTTTAACGAAATTTGGTGAAAACTTACCTTTTTATGTCCCAAATACGCTGTAATTTATTTGATTAAAAATATTTATTTTTACACCTTATTTTGAATTAATATCGAAAAAACACCCTAATTTTCAATCGAAAATTCACCCGTCAAAATATCAGCTTTTTCAAAAAGTTGGTATGGTTTCTGTTCGTTGAAATCTCTACTTTCCGATGGTGAAAAAAAAAATATATGTTACTTCAGTAAATCTTCTCAGAAAATGCAAAAATTCAAAAAAAACTTGAATTCGAATTGTTTTTTTTAATTATTATAAATAATTTTGAGCTATTTATTAAAATTTACACTTTAATTAGTCGAAAAACGTTAGATTACATGTGACATTGATAACAAAAAAATTGCAAATAAAAATATACTACTATAATTAACAAACAAATAAGTTAATAAAATTAATATTTAATAAGACATCTACAATATTTGGATAAAGTTGTCGAATCTTCTTTAAATTATATGCGTAGATGCCTATTTATAACTATTTTAGGATAAATTATATATACCTGAGTAGATATACCTGAGTGACCTACGAAAAATTGTAGCCCATCAAAAGGTATTTCGTGGAGAAGTGGGGAAGGGGCTAGGCGGGTCTGGGTCTTACTACATACATACCTACTATTATATACTATATATTTCGTAGCAGCTGTTACAACCGTTAGCCTAACCAGTATTCGAAATACAGTACAGTATACAACATCGCTTATAAAAATACACGTGCACGCTGAGTTTCTTGAAGATAATTGTGACAAGTTTACTTAAAAAAACAAAAAAACTTCCTAATGGCCAATGCCTGCCGGGGTTGCGGGTTTGTCTGAAAGGGATATCGCGACCCCGGCACACAGGCAACGGAAGGAACACGGGTGAGTTATTTCCCACCATAAAAAAAAAAAAAAAAAAAAAAAGGTTATGTTACGTTAAGCATACTATTTATTAAAGAAAATATTACGATTTATATGTTTGAGTTGATTGATACAGATAAAAATAGAGATAGTATTTACCTTCCTATGCAGATTCGAAAAGTTTTTTTGTCTTTTTAAGTAAACTTGTCACAATTATCTTCAAGAAACTCAGCGTGCACGTGTATTTTTATAAACGATGTTGTATACTGTACTGTATTTCGAATTCTGGTTAGGCTAACGGTTGTAACAGCTGCTACGAAATATATAGTATATAATAGTAGGTATGTATGTAGTAAGACCCAGACCCGCCTAGCCCCTTCCCCACTTCTCCACGAAATACCTTTTGATGGGCTACAATTTTTCGTAGGTCACTCAGGTATATCTACTCAGGTATATATAATTTATCTTAAAATAGTTATAAATAGGCATCTACGCATATAATTTAAAGAAGATTCGACAACTTTCTCCAAATATTGTAGATGTCTTATTAAATATTAATTTTATTAACTTATTTGTTTGTTAATTATAGTAGTATATTTTTATTTGCAACTTTTTTGTTATCAATGTCACATGTAATCTAACGTTTTTCGAGTAATTAAAGTGTAAATTTTAATAAATAGCTCAAAATTATTTATAATAATTAAAAAAAAAAAATCGAATTCAAGTTTTTTTTGAATTTTTGCATTTTCTGAGAAGATTTACTGAAGTAACATATATTTTTTGTTGCACCATCGGAAAGTAGAGATTTCAACGAACAGAAACCATACCAATTTTTTGAAAAAAGCTTATATTTTGACGGGTGAATTTTCGATTGAAAATTAGGGTGTTTTTTCGATATTAATTCAAAATAAGGTGTAAAAATAAATATTTTTAATCAAATAAATTACAGCGTATTTGGGACATAAAAAGGTAAGTGTTCAGCAAATTTCGTTAATAAAAAAAAAAAATTGTAAAAGATAAAAATAAAAAACCAAAAACTTGGTTTTTTGAATTTTTCACATAAATTTTGAGGTTTGTGAAAAAAGTGTAAATACAAAAGTTTTAGATCTTTTTATTACATACAACTTTGCCATTTGACTTTTTTCGATAGGACTTTTAGTTTTGCCGGAAATCGAGAAAAACCGTTTTTTACCCTTAAAAACTCACCCCCATCCCCTTCCCGACCTCAGATCGCCCGTAAATTATTTTTCCTTTCATTTTTATAATATTCCCCTCCTTTTCTAATGGGTTTCATCCTACTATTATTTTTTTTGGTTTTAAAAATTATCGACCCTGGTCTATAGGTTTTGAGGTTGAATTAGAAGTTTTATTATACTAATTGAGGGTAATAATGTGTAATTCAGATGAGGTAATTAGTTCCTTCGGTTATTTTGAGTAGTGCGATAAAATCGTGGGTAGTGTTAGGGTATTACTTATTTCTAGTACCGATAAGAGGCTTAAGTAGTTATGGCACAATAAATCGTTAAACTGAGCATTTTTACCTGTAAGTCCAAAAGCACAATTTCAATGAAGAATACATTTGAACGTGTACCTAACTGCACACATACCTAGGAATCTACCAATAAATATTTCAGCTTGCAATTAAAGTCTGCCTTGCCTTGGTTTGATTAGGTGATTGACACGTGGTTACATAAGATCCCACGTAATTTATATTATCGTTGATGGTAGAGCAGTATCTACGTCTCATTTCATCATCTACCTAGCCTTTTCCGAACTATGTTGGGGTCGGCTTCCAGTCTAACCGGATGCAGCAGAATACCAGTGTTTTACATGGAGCGACTGTCTATTTAACCTCCACAACCCAGTTACTGGGTAATACGATACTCCCTGGTAAAACTGGTTGTCAGACTTTCGGGCTTCTGACGACCCGTAACGACTGTCAAAGATCTACGAATGACAGCCAGGACCAACAGCTTAATGTGCTTTCTGTGGTACGGATGGGTTTTGGTATGTAAAGATGGTCACTCATCCTCGAAACAACCATGGCAAGCGTAGCTTCACCTGATCGATCGACCCGTGCAGCTGTAATTACTTAGCCACAAGCAGTATCTACGACTACATACAAATATTACTACTTACTAAAGGTATTGCGATTGATTGCTATTTTATGTGTTTTACGAAATTACCCCACAAGCGTTATTGGATTTGTTTTTTCAATAAATAATAATGATATTAAGAAAATACTGTATTTACTTTTAATTGTTTGTCAGATTTGGTTCTTTATTTTCTGTTGCTTTCTGTAATTAATGTAGTGAATATGAGCGTTGGTAAATCTAAATAAAAAAATTAAATAAAAAAGTCAGATCCGAGTGATTCTTTTATTTAATTTTTGGGTCTTGATCTTCAGCTAAGAAATATAGATTTAGTGTCTGATAGAACCAAACAAACGTGCCTCATCTACAACTAAGCCAACTATTTCTTATAAATTGGTGAGGGTAGGAACCTGGAACAACCGTTGTACAAAAAAGGCTATTTTGTTTAAAAGTACGAGTACTTATACTTTCATTTATAGTTTACCTAAGCCGATATAATACGCTCATTACGACGTATTGGACGTTCATTTTTGTTTCATTCCACGTTTACACGACACCGACATACACATTATATAGGAATTACCGTTAATCTGCTTCTTTCATTTTAATTTTCGATCAATAGGGATGATGACTGGAGAAAAAAAAAACTATTTAGTCCGTCAGTCAGATAATAAAAAAATACTAGACACGTAATTTTTGCTTAATCATATTAATAAAAATGATTTAGATAAAACGCATTAAAGTTGGGGAGTGGGGGGACGTCATGCCACATTTTAACTCAATGTATTGCCGTAATATTTTGACTACGTAAAAAAAGATAAAATTCGTGTCCAATATTTTTTAATAAACTATCTGACGGACAAAAAATTTTTTGTCAACATCCCTATTGGTAGGTGAGTGAAAAATGCCGAGTGCCGAAATCTAACATCATTGGATCGATTTAAATGAATTAGTTTTCGCTTTTGATTCATTTTGTGTTCAGACTTTTCACTTCGAGTAAAAAAAAAATTACGAAACTTGAAGCATTTGATATCGACTTTACAGGTTGAAGCTATACATACATAGCTTCCTAGCTAAACGTATGTATCTGTATTGTCACAGCTTATTCGTTCGTATCGTTTGATATCGCTAAGAGTAGCCTAGCTATTAGCTAAGGGCTCAAAGCATGTTACTGGCATTATGCTGTTACATAAGGTCACTTTGTTCGACTAACTTTTAATAAAACTCGATGTTGGCGATAAGTTAGCGACGCTGAAATGGGACTGGGTGGGTCACACAGCTATAGGATGCATCAATACAGATGGGCTAGGATCATCACACATTGGGTACCTGAGGACGGGCGTCGTCACCGAGGCAGGCCTAAGAAACGTTGGCGTGACGATTTGGACTCGTTTCTTACCTGAACTGAGAAGGCACAGCATAAAGAAAATTGGAAAAATATGGGGAGGCCTTTGCCCAGCCGTGGAAAATAATAATCGTCATAAACAATTGCACAAAATCAGGATTCTTTTAAAAGCAGCCCAATTATTTAACCAGCATGGATTCCAGGTTTTGTCAATCAATTATGTTCTTATTCGTATGGAACGTGCAACAAGCCTGTTGGTCGTTTATTATCAAGGATGTAAGGTGTGGTGACTCTGACTTTCAGCATCACCCCATTATTTTAAGAGGTGATGATGACTTTGTTAATGTTCTGAATTCAGCGTCGGTATTTCTTATTATTCTGCTTATCATCTACTTACGACCACTTATCGTGTCCAAACGAATCAAGTATAACCGCCACATTAACACTAACTTTAACTTGGTAATATAAAATGTACTTAGTTTATAAAACTTTAAGCACAGAAAATTTAAAAATGATCCAACAAATGCCTCATCCACACCACCTGTATGTCCCAAAATGATAGAGATGGAAGCAATGCTATCTGCTAATTGCTCAGACCACCTTTGGCTAGACCACTATGCGGTTTCCATACAAAAGCCCTATTGACATGAAATGGTGAGGTTCAATATGTGAAACGAGCCGGCTCTGGATGCAGAACGGTCGATTTCAAATTGATTACTATCGCTATTATGTACGTCAACAGATGTAGGATGCGATCCCAATTATCTTAGGAGATGAGTAATTATGAAATTGTACTGTAATTGGCTGTGGTAGGTTGAGATAGTGCATCTAGGTTCTCCGACGTGGACGACTATGGCCTTGTTTAGATGCAATCATTTGTGAACGATATTCAGAAGTTTGTCTTTTTTACTAACTGTACGTCATCGTGTGCTAACGTATTCGATTTGTTTGAAATCGTAATAGGTAATCGTATCTTGGGTTTATCATGAGAATGTAAGCTGATTATTGAATTGTCTTTTAACAATATGTGCATGTTCTCGTTTACATAAAAGTGATATGGAAATCGGATACTGGACCCTGATAACATTTTTAAAGCTTTCATTTGACTATTTACAAAATATCACATTTCATCTCATATTGAATGTCTTTTTTATACTATGTTTTTTTTAAATTCAAACCGGTTAGAACAAAATTCTCAACTCTATCGACTCTTCAGCAGTGTTCAACAGTCATAGCTATTGCAGCAGATTTCTTCAAGCGACGCTATAAGAAATTCGTTGTGCAAATATTTCTTGCACTGTTTTGCTACCAGGAATATTGTTAAGATCACCTACGTACGTAATGATAAATGATGATATTTTCAATGACTTTTTCGACCATGCTATAGTCCCCAGATATTATAGTTATCTATCTGCATAAAATCTAGCTAATGATTAGTGAATTAAAAGAACAATCATGTCAATTGAATATGTCGTTCCCGAACCATAAGTATGTACACTAATTGAAAAATAGAGAAACGTTTTCAATTATATAATTAACAAAAGAAACATCACATCAAATAAATTAATGTACATACGATCCTAAAGGCACTTAACATAACTGTATGCAAAAAAATTACAAGCAACTCAACAGCCTTAAAAATTCAAAATGTTCGTAATTTTAGTTCTAAGTTAGAAGCACTGCTTCATTTTATCTCATGTTGCCGTTAGGGAGACGAAATCCGGATTAATTAATTCTGAACTCCGGAAGTGCGTCGGATTCAATCCGGTCGATAATTCCGTGCAAGTTCCTGTGATATTCGATATTATTACATACTGGTAAGCATGAATCGAACGAATTTAATTTCTATTATTGCAAATATTGAGGCAAAATAATTGATGAGTATACAAACACGAATTTTGCTCGTGAAACAATTTACGACATTTTGTTATTTTGCTGAAATATGTTTTAGTTCCGGTGGGTTGGCGTTTTGTATTTATATTTGTGTTTATCTAATAATAGACATTAAAGTTTCGGTATTTACTATGGTCACTGATGGTTCAAACGAAATAAATTCGATCGTAACGAGATTGTATTTGGTGAATTGCTGTAATGTTTGTAAATACTATAGCTGAGTGGATAGATAAAGATGAATGATCACACACCCCTTAATCGATTTGTTTGTTTGTTTGCGTGCAGCTTAGCGTCAATTACTACTACTATTTTGTCTAAACACTATTATTGTTTCTAATAGCGGTTGCGCATGCCTCTTTGCCTATGCAGGTACTTAGTTAGTGTTATAGTTTACGAATAGTTATTAATCAATTTGAAAATTTGTACAACATTAGTCTATTGCTAACTGTGCAGGCTTGTAAATGGTTTATCGTCAATTACCTCATTGTTACTTCTGTATTGATAGCTGTAAGCCACCAAAACACAATAAAATAAATAAAATAAATAAAATAAATAAAATAAATAAAATAAATAAAATAAATAAAATAAATATCAATTACCATCGATTATATTGTACTTATTTTTGTATACTTACATCTATCTTACTTTATTATAGAGAGAGAGGTACTCGGTGCTGTTACCATTTTCTATTAAAAGATGTAGGCGGTACACAATATTACTTTGTTTTACTTTACTAGCACGAACTTTAGACAGCAACCGTCAATCATAAACCGCTACAAAGTAAAACGATTTAAAACCTAACTCAGAAAACGTCAATAAAACCTCTGCAGATGAAGGGGAAGTGTTGGGAAACACGGCCGGCACAGGTGTTGCTTTTCCAATTTAGCATCGCACCGAGGCAAGGATGTGCGCCGGTGATTTTCATTTCCCGAACAAGCCACATGGCACGCGCAGTGATTACGTACCAAGCGTGGACCGGACTTTTGAATTGTTGATTAAAATATACGTGTCGGGCGTCAAGTTCACTTTTGGGATACGTGTGTAAGTCTTAGGAGATGCTGGATCATGTAAAAGTCTATAGAAATGTAAAGCCTTCTGGAGTTGTATGTTACTGTTGTCAGTTTACTAGAAAAGAGTGAACAAAAAAAAACGAACTGTCCGCGAAATAAATACGGTGTTAAGTTTTCATGTTAAGTCATCAATCTCGAGTGCTAAATGTGTCCAATTAAATCAATAGAACTATCATTCACATGCATTCTTTATGGTTACCGTTGCGTTCATTTTGCACAATAGCGTAACAAACAAAAAAAGATAGTAATTCTGTAGAACAAGCATTTACTTATTCAACTATTCTTGTTTACAGCTTTTAATAATGAATCCGTTCTTAAAACAGGTAACCAAGTCATTAACTAAGTCAATACGTCGCCAGCGCTGCTTTACCCGTGACAAACACTAGGCCTTAAGAAAATGAGAAATCCTCTCTGAAAAGGCGGGCTGTCAACAGTGAGAACAAAAGTTAACATTTCAACTATTCTGGTACCTATCTATTGTCTTGTTTGAGCTATGAAGCGGCGGCGACGGAACGCTACTCGTTTCAGGCCAACTTCCTTTTGGAAAAACTTCAAGAAAGCATCCCATCTCGGTTTGTGAGAAGATTGCGAAATATTTCTGTCCCCGCGGTGTCATTTGCCTAACTTTCCAGTTTGAGTAAGCTTAAAACCTCCAAGTTTTTGCGCTGAGAATGCTTTTGAAGTTTCTCTGATGCAACATTTTTATATTTCGACGGAAATATTCTCTAACAATAAGCGCAAACAAGTTTTTTTTCTTCAAACAGTCTGTTAATGCGTTGGTCGGGAGCGGCCGGTTCACGGTCCCCTTGCCTACCTTCTTTGTCAATTATTTTTGCGGTTTGCTGTGAAAAGGGAACGTTAGGGACTCGGGATTATTGTGAAAAAACCTATTAATTAAAATCTCAAGTCTTTTATACAAAACATTCACTTAGATTAGATTAATATGTTTGTGAAATTTATTTAGTTGGTGCGCTTTATGTTTGAGTATTTCATGTAGTCAAAAATTCTGTAAACACAAAAGAATTCAATTTAGGGAAGCATAGGATAATCATACCCTTTATTGTTCCCTCTGATTTCCAGCAGTCGGAACATGATGGGCTGATTAGAGCGTTATAGGCACAAGCCTCAAGGGAGTGGGCCGTAACCCACCACGCGGGCCCAGTGCGGGTTGGTAGATGTCACATGTCTTCCCATTTTTGTTTCTTGGACATGGGCCTGTTTCATCACGATGTTTTCCTGCACCGTTTTGAGAGCTGTGGTGATGAAATAATTTACACAAAGTAAAGTGCCTGCTTGGGTTCGAACCCACGACCTACAACTCGGTAAGTCGCGGCCGTCACCACTGGGCCACCACTGCTCAGTGTGTAGTGTAGCATTTTACGTAAATTAATGCTTTAGTAAATTGATGTACGATGGATTTAGTAACATCAAAATTATACCATTTTTTTGATGATAAAAGGGATTAATATTTTTCGTTGTTAGCTTTTTGTCAATATATTTTCATATTTGCACGGGGATTATCGAAAGTGATGAACAACGCTCAATAGTAGGTACCTATATAGTAAAAATAAAATCCTTTATGATAAAAGGTTTTATTGTGATTTAAAAAATAATTTATTGACATAAACGAAAACGCGTGTTAAAATCTCATTGATGACTAGCTTTCGCCGGCTGCTTCGCCCGTGTGACGACGGAAATTACCCCACAGGAACATAATACCGGGATAAAAGTATCCTTTAAATTAATCCAGGTTATAAACTATCTGTGTGCCAAATTTCATCCAAACCCGTTAAGCGGTTTTTGCGTGATTGTGTAACAAACATCCAAACATACAAACTTTCACATTTACAATATTAAATAGATAATATATATAGTAGGATAGTAGGACAGTAGGATATATTTTTCATCGTAAAATCAGCCTATTACCTATTGGTCTTGATAAGTAATGTGAAAGCTCTTAAGTTTATCCTGTCACTTTCATTATTTTATTCGCGTCAACGGCTGAAACAACTGCAATCGTCGTCACACGTCGACGGTCGTCAACGTGCCGCTCCTGTATTTGAGTACGGTGCTCAAATACAGGTGCCGTCAACGCTTGCCAACGGTTGCAGTTGCCTCTGCCGTTAACGCGTGCCGTTCGTGTGTATGAGTACTAACAGAATCAGATGGAGAGATATCGTGAGGCGAGCTACGACTACACCTGCAATCGACACGACCGATTTCTCAAGAGCGAAGCGAAGAAAAAGTAAAAGATACCAATATGCTTTGTTTCGCTTTGTGGGCATTCATATTTTAATGTTTGGCCTCGTACTAGTAATAGAAAAAAATCACAATCTAAAAGAAGCGTTTGGCTTTGAAAATTGTGTTTGCAGTACGTAGTGCAGTTACTACAGGCAAGGAGTGGTAAGCATCCTCTTAAAATAAAATTTACACGCTTTCAGGCGAAAATGTTGATAGCATGTAATTCCAACAAAGTTGACATTTTTATTTAGGCCAAAAGAATTATTGTTGAGTAAAAAAGAGTTGAGCCTCATACAGTTCACGAGTTTACGCGATAAATAAGAGATAATGGCCCATTTCTTGGAGATATTATTATGAAAAAATGAGATCCTCTATTGTGAGCCTGTCTATTGGGAATGCTATTTTTGTTATTGATGTGATGGATATATTAAACGAATAAAATATCGTTTGAGTGAAGATTTTTGTTTTTACATGCAAAATTACGACTGTTTTTTTACATTTTTATATTTCCCTTGGGAGATGTAAAGGCGAAGTAAAGTTTATGGATGCTGCTACTCATTATTCCTGACTTGAGTCTGTGATTATTAAAGGGATGATCCGTAATTTATATCTCTCGAAGGGATTTGACAGCATACTTTTAAATATTCCTTTTTTTTACTGTTTGTATTTCCTGTGCGTGTCCAAAATAAAATATTTTTCTTTCTTTTCACCAATTTTCTCTTGACAGTTGGTTGAATGTATCAGTAGGTCAAGTATTAATGCATAAGACCACAGCTGCAACCCGAAATCTCAGTCAATCTCAAAGTATTGTATCACTGAATATGTTAAACTGTGGTACCACTAGGTATAATACAACTCACGCAAAAAAAAGTTTACACACAAGAGTTCTCGACAACAAAGTATGTTAAAATCGTTTGAATATCTAATGTGGACGAAAGTTTCTGTCTAGCATTACCCAGCTTAGTTTATGTAGGACTATATTTGTTAATTTTGTTTAATCCTTTTGTACTTTATTTGACAGAGTTTTAGTTTATAAATAACAGGCCCTAGTGTCCCTTCTGTTTAATTAAATTCATTTATGTAACTAATTTTATTGTTAGGTCCTTGTCTCTAGGAATACCTGGATAACCGCTTTAATTTGGTAGGTAAATAAAGCTGTTACTAACACGTGTAGTGTCTTCCATTGAATTAATGATTTTGGTAGGTATTTGATTGAGTGGCGCGTGGTTAAATATTAACGGCTGCACGGTTCGGTCAGGTTAATTTACGCTTGCCGCGGTCGGTTTGTGGATGGGTGACCTTCCTTTACATATCGAGACGAGACCCGTCCGTGCCCCAGAAAGCATGTCAAGCCGTTGCTCCCGGCTGTCATTCGGAGATCTTTGATAGTCATTACGCGTAGTCAGAAGCCCAAAAATCTGACAACTAGTCTTACCATAGGTTATAGTGTTACCCAGTATCTGGGTTGTGGAGGTCAGATAGGCAATCTCTCAATTTAAAATACTGGTATTTCTGATACGTTGATGAGCTGCATCCGGTTAGACTGAAAGCTGACCCCAACATATTTAGGAAGAAAGGCTAGGCAGATTAATTGAAAGATAGAGAAATTTACTTAGGTATAGATTACTAGAAAACTTATAAGAAGTCTATGGTCTTAAAGTAACATGGTAAATCTCTCAATATTGTGCGTACAAACTTACATTTGCCGTTACAATGTATGGGGAACACGTTTTCAACTACATAGTTAAGTTTATTTTTGGGATAAATTCATCCCAACGACGGAACTCTTCAGTGTCTGTGAGCCAACACGCATTTGAACAGTTTTTTTCTAATCCGAAATTCAAGTTTAATAAAACTCGCTTCAAAATTAATCAAAACGAAATCCTGGGTTAAAACGCGTAATCTTTAATACGGCAGTAATCGATGTAATCCATTCCACTCCGGTTATTATAAAAATATGTTTTAGAAGCTGAAGAGGTGCTTCCACCAAGTATTAATTGAAAACCGGCAGACTGTGAGGTATCTTGACGTATCGCTAACATCACATAACAATGCCTGTATAATCCTGTATCAGTCCGGATCTACAGTTTTGGACCGTTTACAGATTTGTTCTTAGAAATTCGTTACAAAACAACGAATTTCTAAGAGCGAATCTGTAAAAGGCGTGAAATTATTTCCATTTTCTTCGCCTTTTCTTGCTCCGTTGATTTAGTGGGTGAGTGAGGCTAGCAAGGGGGAGTTCGACCCCTAGGTCGGACAAAATTTTATTTGTTTTTGAAATTATAGTTACCGTAGCCGAAATCGGCATGGGATGTTACTTAATATACAACCTTAGTTTTTGTTTACTCTAAACCTCTTAAGGGGTCATTGTACTCATCATTATGAATAACTTTCACTATGGGACCGACGCTGAAATCGCGAAAAAAAAATCAGCTGTTCCCTACATTTATATTCGTCTATCTCGTCGAAATGTAGGGAACAGCTGATTTTTTTTTCGCGATTTCTGCCTCCCCCACTCACCCACTAAATCAACAAGGCAAGAAAAGACGAAGAAAGTGGAAATAATTTCACGCCTTTTCAAAACAACGAATTTCTAAGAGCGAATCTGTAAAAGCTTAGAACCCTTAAGAGGTTTAGTGTAAACAAAAACTAAGGTTGTATATAATTAAACCTGTGACAGACTGGATGCGGAAGACGGAGGACAGAGTATTGTGGCGTAGCCTGGGAGAGGCCTTTGTCCAGCAGTGGACTTCGATAGAGTTGTTTGACTCATTTGTTTTTGACAATAACATTCTCAGCCAGCCCAGAGTCTAGATAAGATCGCCCCACACAAGTATTCCATGAGCTAGCTATATTGCCAGAAGGGAAAAAAAAATTGGCGAAATGAGGGTGTATAGGGACTATTAGACCTACCCTTTCGAAGTAAGTTGGTATACAGTGTTGGAACAAAAATCTTCAGATACGAGACATTTGTATTCGAAGCTTTCAAAAGGCGTAAAATAATTTCCATTTTCTTCGTCTTTACATTCTCTTGATTGATGAATGTAAATGCCTTACTTTGAGATTTATTAAAATGCAAATAAACTTTATGGAAAGCCTTTTGCGAATTCCCAATGTGTAAATTATTTCAAGTATTTAATTATATAAGTATTTTATAAGGTTTCTGTTTAACATGAGTGCCATTGGAAAAATTGAAATAGATTTTTTTCAACTTTCGCCTCTGTGACTCATTTTTTTTTTTTTTTTGGGAAAATGCAGAATTATATATGATACCTACAAAAACGCGTATTTAATTTAAAAAAAATCAATGTAAGCAACACTGAGCTCCCGCAAATAAACATCGAGAAACCAACAACAGTTTCACCGACTTATTTATTTATTTATATAATTCACGCACACAATAAGGTACAAAGGCGGACTTAATGCCTTAGGCATTCTCTACCAGTCAACCAAGGGTGGTGAAAAGATGGCAGGTGCTCCGATTTAGAGGAGATAATAATAATAAAAAAATATAAAAAGACAACAATGAATTATAAATAAAATAGGTACACAAGTACGTATATAGTTTATACTTAGCGTTTTACAAAGTACGCAAGCCTAATTAGAGATGACGAGTGTTCCCAAATTCTAATTAGACGTTATAATTTGTTCCCACACAACTCTAGCACGTATTTGTGCGTGTATCAGAGCCATCCAATCAGCATACAGGAACGTAAATCCGCATATCATTCGGTTTGGCGTGATGAAACAACGTCAAGTACCTACTCAAAGCAACTGCCCCACCGCCGGCGATTAACGAGCAGCGAGTAGAGTTAGCAACTAAAAAGGAGTTGGCGAGCAACGAGCAGCCAGTGCGCGACAGCGACGAGCGACTATTCGCTGGTATGTGTATACCGCGGTGGTGGCCCGGTGGTATCGGCCCCGACTTACGAGTTATATAGTTCGTAGGTTCGAACCCAGACAGGCGCTTTACTATGTATAAATAATTTCATCACCACTGCTCTCAAAACGGTGAAGGAAAACATCGTAAGGAACCCGGCATATCCTAGAATCAAAAATTCGAAGATATGTGATATCTACCAACCCGCATTGGGCCCGCGTGGTGGATTGCGGTCCACTCCCTCTCACAGAGAGGAGGCCTGTTTCCCAGCAGTGGGAACATTATAGGCTGATTATGAAGTATGTACCAAGTGTGAGTCTCTCAACGAGTGTTCTGCCCGCCAAGCGAGCGTTGCTGAGCGAGAACTTTCTTTGATAGCAATTTTTACTGCGACCAACGATTACTCGCCGGCGGTGTGAATAGTCAGCGATCAACTATTATTACCTCTTTTACTTACACGAATTTACACTCTTTAGTACGTTTCTGTCCCACGGTCGACGAGGAACCGACTAGCTACCGACTATTTTCTCGCTCAAGAAACGTACACTAGATGCAGGTTCCGAATTAGTAAAAGAAATGCATATATTAATAAATAATCGCTGACTGTTCACTCTGCTGGCGAGAACTCTCTCTCCACTAGTTAATCGCAGCGATAAGAGCTATCAAAGCAACTACTCGCTCAGCGACCCTCGATTGGCGGGCAGAATACTCACTGAGAGACTCTCGCTTAAGCACACGCATACCAAACAAGTGGGTCGGCAGTCATTCTACTCATCGCGCTCGCTCATAGCCCAGTGAACAAAACTATCAGAACTACACACTCGCTGCTTGTTATTAGCTCTACTCACTTCTCGTTAATCGTCGGCTGTGGGACAGGTGCCTGAAGCGATTGTAGCTAATTAACTGCAAACAGCACGAGACGAGGGCGTGTTTGCGAAATATATTTTTTCGCTGTTTTTTTGTGCAGTCAGACTGATTTTGGAACGGTTGACGTGTTGTGTCGAAACTGCGCTTGATTTCGCTAAATGTCAAAAGAGGTTTTTGTTGACATGATTTGTGGTTTTTTCTATAATGAATGAGCGTGATTTGTAACTTTTTTACATTTGGAAAACAGAGTAGCGTAGAATAAATAAGAAGCAGTATTATAAACTCAAACTCAAAGCATTTATTTCAATTAAACCATTTACAGGCACGTGAATTGTCAAATAGTCGGTCAGTTAGTCAGAAAGTTGAAGCTAGTTGCCCATTCCAAAACGTAGATCTTTATGGAGAAGAACGGGCAAGAAACTCCAAGGACACTCTTTTAAATATAGAAAATTACAAAATCTTGGGTACATTAATAATTCTCGTTGCTTCTATAAGTGAGAACAACGTACAAAAAATAATCAAAACAATTGAAAATAAGCCCTGGCAGATAAGAGATGACCAGTCACAACTGACGGCGCCCGTTCACGAACATGACAGTGGCAGTGACATTGAAATAATTACCTACAGCCGCTCGGTAGATCAACCTTCCGCGTCCGTGCGTAACTGCTGCGCATTCGATACTGTTGCGTAGTAGTAATACACCGAGATTTCGAAGCTTGTCGTTTCGGAGATAGAATACTGTACTTATTTATACTGTGACTGTAGACTGGTAGGTATTCTCTAGAAATCTAGCCCTTCAAATGCAAACTACGTAAAGTTTAGGATTACTGATAGATCAACCTCAAAGTACGAGTCAGAGGGACTTTTCCATGCAAATATACTACGTACGTTTATGCTGTATCAGTGTAGGTAGGTACCTATGCGACAAAACAAAAGTAGATTCGCTACTATTGAACACGCCACACTAATTAGTTGTCGGTCTGTCCTTTCTAAATTGAAATTATTTGGCAAAAAGCATATTGTTTACTTTAGCAGCAAGTTTAACCAGTTTTGAGCTCCCAGATGGAACTTTACGTACAGTAATTAAAAACTTAAGACCTAGATTTTGCTAAAGTAGCTAACTACCTACAGAAATTTTATCCAGACAAGCCCACAGGTCTTCTGGGAAAACTCAAAGTTGCTTTAGTTTTGGGCCCAAGTAACGTGTTTAAGTAAACCTTGTAAATATGTTCGCAGCTTAAAATTTCATTATTTTAATTACAATGCGAAGTGCGTAATTTTAGTCTGAACGGATGAAGCAAAGATAAAAAACCCTGTAAATATATTTTTAAGAGAAAACCTGTATTTTTTTCATATTGGTTTCTATCTAATTTGGCTATAGCTAATCGTCACACAGACAGGCCGCGCCAGGCGTTGCCACACCTGTCGAGGCCTGTCGCAGCCCGTGCTGAGCATTCCCACGGCATGTGTCGGCCTGATGCAGCCTATTGGCCGCTATTCTAACATGTCAAGTGATACGAAGCGCATGACTGTGGTTTTATTCAGTGCAAAATAAAGCCAACGAAACGCGCCCGTACAGGACGCCACAGGCTCCCTCGCGCCGCATCACGCCGCGCCTTCGAAGTTACCGACTCCCGACGGATCGGACGGGCGACGACAGGTCACCGCAGGCCTCATCGAATGCGACGGTTCGCATGGCCTGTCGGCCTGGCCTGGCGGGACCTAGCCTGTGAGAAAGCGTGCCGTGGGACCGGAGCATAAGAAGGTGATAATAAGACAGAAGGAGAAATAAAAGCCAACACAGAAGCTACAGTCAGACAAATTAATTGTTAAGGAATTAACACCGTATGTCAATTTGCTGTGTTTATAGCTATTTCATACAACTGTCAAAGAATAACAGCTGTGATTTGACTATACGAACAATTTAAGTTGGTAGTCAATAGTGGTGAACAGCCTGGGTAAAAAAAAAACTATTTAGTCCGTCAGTCAGATAATAAAAAAATATTAGACACGTATTTTTTGCTTTATCATATTAATACAAAATGATTTAGATAAAACGCATTAAAGTTGGGCAGTAGGCTCGCTACGTCACAATTCAGTATAAAAATCTACCGGAGAGAGACGTCATGCCACATTAAACTCAATGTATTGCCGTTTGTTTGTTTGTTTGTTTTGATTACGTAAAAATATAAAAATATGTTTCCAATATTTTTTAATAATCTATCTATTTATGTGTTTACAGAACTTCACTGACTTTACATACCTATTACTTTTATGAAACGCGTAGTACCTGAAACAACGCTTTCATAAAACTCCATATTATCTAACACAGTAATGGACTCGCAAATGAGTTATGAAGAACTCGGTGAGTTTGATTAGTTCAATGTAAGTAAATATGAATGCATCAGTTCGTTCCACGAGTACGTAAGTGAGTAACTTTATACGGAACTGCTTACGGTAGGAACAGTCAGCGACAAAAATCAACACTTTAATTTTTTCAAAATGTACATTGAGCTAAATCTATATATATAAAAATGAATCCCTGTTTTCTGGTCACGCCATAACTTGAGAATGGCTGCTCCAAATTCGATAATAATAAAATTGTTGTGTTCGTTATTCTCAGGACAAGGTTCTTAGGTGAAGGTAGCGTAGGTAGGTATGCAAGTAGGTAGGTATGTAGGTAGTAGATAGGTAGTGTTGATAGGTAGGTAAGTAGGGTAGGTAGGTAGGGTAGGTAGATAGGTAGGTGCGCCGTAGATAAGACTTAGTGCTACCCGTGCGAAGCCGTGGCGGGCAGCTAGTATTTAATAAAAATCGGAACAGAGTTAAAATGAAATAATATTAACTTTTTGCTTTTATATGATATTCTGATACAATGTTTGGAATAATTTTGTGTCATTTTAGATGAACCATTTATGTAAACAAGCTGAAGTGGCAGCGGGCTGGCCATGTTTGTCCAAGGACCGATGGCCGGTGTAGCAGACGAGTCCTGGAGTGGCGACCGCGTATCGGCAAGCGTAGGACGACCTTAAAAAGGTGTCTGGTAACGACTGGATGCGGAAAGTGGAGGACAAGGTGTTGTGGCGCACCCTGGGACAGGGTCTTTGGCCAGCATTGGAGTGCGATAGACTAAGTTGATTAAATTTAGCAGTGTTAATTGACTTTTGTTGATGACCGTACGTTCTTTTAAATTATTTAGTTTGATGTTCAATCTCAATTTCTAATGTAGCTTTTGTTCATCACCAGTTTGCTAGTTAAAACCACATTTTTAATCAGTTTTCAGATCTGATTAGTTATAAAATAAAATAGTTTATTTGCGCCTTCAATTAAGAATATAGTTTATACAATAAAAATAGGCCATAAGGTAAGTAAAGTTGAATGATAGAGTTGCAGCCAATACCTAAGCTAAGATAACTTAAATAAAAATAAATGTAATAAAAAACTTAATATTTTGTAATTATAGGTATCAGCGCCTACCCTCGATATCATTATAGCCGATGTTAATGTCCCTAATCTGTTTAAATAAGTTGATCGAAAAATAAACATTCTATCAAATTACTTGTCATGTTTCACGATTTCAAGAAAGAGTTACGTCCGTGTCCACAAACACTAGGACACACCTAAATGAATGCGTAAATAATAGGTAAAAATACAACAGCGCGCTTTTATTTAATTTTTAATTTTGTTTTACATACACCCGACACATAAGTGTCGGGTGTAAAACTTACATTTATTTAAGCTCCAGCTACAGATGGGTTCACTCCGTAAAATCATTTAAATAAAAAGTGACTCTAGCTATGACACAATAAAGTGCAATTCAGGTCGCACAACGCTAATTACCGACAGTTATATTCACCTAGAAGTTGCCTCTCTTTTTCTCGCGTAACTCTTAGTTCTTCTGGCTACGTTACATTCTTTGAATTGCCCCAACTACTTGTAGCGTGTAGGTGTGAAGCACCTAAAATTCGGAACGATCCATCTGTATTCATCTGTGCTCCATCTAAAACCCATTAAACTTTTCACCACAAATTGCGTCGCATCACATTTTAGGTCAACAATTTCATGTAATTGATGCGTTTCCGTATTTCACATGCATCAATTATACACAGAAATAACTTAAATCGTTCGGGCTCACGTAAACCAAAACTATTTACATTATTGGTTGAACATGAGCATCGAATCAAATGTTCCGGCTTTTAATTAGTAGGAAATTCATTGAACGGTTTAGATTTTACCAATAGCTTTCAAACAGTGCATTTGTTGTAGAACTGTTTTTGAACGTAATGAAACTACGTTCTCTTTTGTTTTCTCTACAACTGAAAACAAATGAATAAAACATTTTGTTTGCATGTATTGCAAACCTTGTATTTGAATGTTTGTCTGACATAATTTGTGTCAAATGTTTGTTTACGACAATAGAAATGACACAAAATGTGTTGTGTAGTAAAATATTCAATGGTTTTATATTCAGCTAATATTGGCCAGTGCATAAACAGGATGATAGGGACATCGACGCGAAGCCGATTACCATGGATTCAGTACATGATTCTGATCGCCCCTGCACAGATTTTTTTCGTCGGTTATTAAAAAAATATCTGCTGTTTCATAGAAAATTGCAATACGTACGCGGTCAAAATGTATGGAACAGCTGTTTTTTTTAAAATAACCTACGAAAAAATTCAATGCAGCGGGGCTCAGAATCATGTACTGAATCTATGGTAACCCCTGTCCCTGACATCCAGTATAAATGGCATTGATATTTTATTTCATTACCAAATTAAGTCATACATGCGACCTTTCTCTTGATGGTTGATTAGATATAATGTCAGTATTTAGATACAGGTACAAGCCTCACAGAATGGTTGCCGAGAAAGCGTAGAAGGAGCGTTGGCAGATTAATAACTAGGTGGGTGGACGACCTTCAGAAGATCGCGGGGAAGACCGACTGGATGAGACTCGCACAGACTAGGGAATGGAGGAGGCCAATACTCAGCAGTGGGTGGAACAAGGCTGCCAATGACAATGATGATGACAAGTTGATGATGAATGAATGATGAAACTCACACATTGACTTTTTATAACAATCTTACCTACACTATCATTACAGATCTATGATCCAATGCGACAGATTGGCCTTACTAACTAAATCCTAAATCTACACCTTATACCTAGTTAAAAATATCTTAATCTAAATAACTTATAACATATAGTGTAACTTACTTATTAGTATCACTTGTTAAAATGTTAGGAATATCGTAATTTTGCAATGTTTGTAAGTATGTGAGCACCATGTATCTATCACATTATTAATTTATCTGCCATTGCTTCATGTTCATTCTTTTTACCTATCGTGGTATAGTAATCTTATTCTAGATGCATCGTCTTCACATATAATTAATGGATACAAAATATTGTAAAAACATTTCAAAAGAGTAACGATGGAGTTTCTTGCCCATTCTTCTCCATACGAGAACTACCTTTTGGAAGGGGCGACTAGAATCAATTCCATTTTGTGTAAAATTGACGTTCAAAAGTGCCTCGTATGTGCCTAATTGAAATAAATTGTTTGACTTTGACTTGTTTGACTTTTAGAATCTATCCTATCTATCAAAGATATTTTGCTAGTAAGTAACCGTAAATCAGAATATCTCGAATAAATATTATTTACCCTGTCCTCACGCCATAATCTACGGGTTACCGCAACAACAGCCCCAAGCGTCCAGACACCTCATGTTTTATAAAATTTAATTATGTATATAAATATAAAACTTTCACCTTAAAAATATATCATAAAACTTGCGGCCACGGAAATATGAAGTAATTTTTCACCTTGAACAAGATAAACGATTACAGCTCCGCAGCTAGAAACTTTTGCTCGCCATGTTGATTTCTCATCTGGAAGTAAGTTTCCCCAACATTTTGCTGCAGACCTTCAAGTTTTACCCAGTAATTTTTTTTGCACACCTACCTCCTAATTAGGCCCAAATGTTCTCTCTAGATTTCTGAGTAATTCGAGTAGGTACAGACAGTTTCTTTTCTGGAAAGGTTTGGTACTTTCGTAATTACGCTTCGTTAGGTAAGTGCCGGTAATTGTCCATTTCATCGGATTACTCACTGGAGCTGAAATTACTGAGTCTCCTGAAGTTGATGTTGACGAACTGAGTTAATAGGTGAAGTTTGTAGCACGTGGCGGGTTAATGAACTTTGACTGTCCATCAATTTACATGAGATTACATTGATGTTGTAAACAACGAAATAGAAATAGAAAATAAAAATAGAAATAGAAAATAAAAATAGAAATAGAAAATAGTTTATTGTCCAGATAATACAGTAAGCAGGTTTACAGGTTAACTCCAAGTTGAGACGACATGAGTAGCTTAAAATATTACCTACGAGTACCTACAGCTAGGTTACAAAATATTATTTACTAGTGATCTAATCTAAACAGTAAGTCTGTATCTTGAGGCTCGGGGTACGAATTCCAGAGTGGAGACTAGAGAGGCGATTTCAGAGGTGAAGTGAGCTGTCATTTCTGCGGCTTGACACTATTGACAGCTCACTTCACCTAAGTTTTCACGGTGAGATTTTTAAAGAATCGACCGGCAGGTATATACTTATGTGTTTGTTTATGTGTAATTTGAGTGTGGTGTGTGTGAATCTGTGTATGTGTGCGTATTTGTACCCATTGTATATCGATTGATTCAGTGTCAGGTTAGGGTATTTCTATTAATTGTGTCGAGTGTCGATATGTGATCATTCAAGGTGTATTTTTCACACATGGTTCTTTATCTCTTTGCGAGCTCCCGCGAGTGACGGTACTTAAGCAAATTAAAACCTCCATGCGGCGGTGCTCTATATGGAACCAGATCCGCTACCAATCTACTGAGAGACTAAACACCACAGAATTCTCGAAAATCTCGTTGCGACTCGAGAGAAGAAGAAGAAGTTACTTGGTGGTCATGTATGGCTCAGAGGCACCTTATAAAAACATTAAGTACCCGCGCAAACTTTGCTCAATCCTAGGATCCAACACAGGACCTCACTACACCAACAATGGCAGTCTACTACAAAAATACATTTATACCGTAGAAACATGCCTACTCTCACTACCATCATAAATGGTAATTGATCCCATTATTTGTCTCCAACAACATCTACAAATTATTTGTCACACTTAAACACACAGCAATATTTCCTCTTCTAAAATATTCTTGCACTGCTCCGCTCTTTTATTCAAACTCTGTGAAATATAAAAATAAATTTGCCAAAGCAACACGCACTATCTTGTTGTTCAGAAGACAATGATTTATTCACAAAATGTATGCAAACGAACGTTTTAGACGTGGTTCTAATGTTAACGTCGCTTTGAACGTTGATGAAGTAAATACAAGATGGTTATTGACTGCTTCTAGTTAATGTTTAGTTACTCGTCTTACTATCTGCTGGAGACAAAGAACTACAATCACCATACCGTCTGTTAAGTCTGGTGATTTTGGCGTTTTCCATTTTGACTATTTTATCTATGATAGCCAATGGAAGACCCATGTTGCACTGGATATTTGTTACTCGTATCATCTTCATCATGAATAAATAGGCTAAGTGACTACAGTAGGAGTCCACTTTGATATGTTATATATATATTTTAGTGGCTAAATATAGCTAGATTAAAACAGCCATGGCTAGTGGAGACTAACTATAGATATCCCACTATAATGGCGTCTATTGTACCTATAGATCAGTAGTAGAGTGTACTACCATCCGTAGAATAGATTTTCTTCATTTCGTGTGGTTAGCGAATAACCTGGTGACAAAGTTTTAAAGCCGCCTATGTTTTTGGGCCTCTCGACTTGGCTTCACATGCCATCGAGGAATATCGCTCAGGCATGCCGATTCCTCACGATGTTTTCCTTCACCGTTCTTGAAGAAAGTGATAATTATACAATACGCACATGAATCCGAAAAGTCAGAGGTGCGTGCTTTGGGTTCGAACTAGACTTGGCGTGGGTAGAACAGATTAAGTTGACGTTTGCGGCATTATAATAATTATAATGCCGTAATCGTCAACTTATGTACACAATACTTACATCGAATTGCGTTCACAAATCTGAATTTATCGGAAAATTTCTCAGATACTGAAAGGCTCAAGTATACGTACATCCTGTTTATGCATCATGCATTATATCCTTAAGTATTCCATGTATACTTGTGACTGAATATCCTAGTAGTTAATCAATGCTTGTTACGAAACTGTAAACGTTTGAGTATTCTAAACGTTTTCAGGAGGGGAGACTAATGTTCGTATTAGTGGTAGTAATAATATTTGATGGCGTGCTGTATTTACTTTAGAATTTGCGATTGGCTTTCAACCCTTTGAAATGTTGTTTGTCAATAGTAAATCTATCTGGGAATATTCGATTAGTTGTTAAGGATGTATTTGGTCGTTACATTGCTTGATTGGGTATAAAAACATGGTATACCTTCGCTACAAAAACAAAGTTAAAGCAATATATTTTAAAATTTCAGGCAGATAAGTTGCATAATCCTTCCTCAGTCATCATGTACCTTTCATTCCTTACGAGTTCAACAAATTCCTATCATCCCAATCCCTAAAAAATAAAATATTGGAGCCCCAATTCAAATTCCGGTAATTTCAAGACAAACGCGGCGTTCCGACCGCATATCTGTCCAGTCCAGAAATGTGAAAAATAAAGAATTTCAGTAATGCACGCTAGCGCTACCGCGCCACCGCGGCGCTCGGCGGAACCATAAGGGAGGATGTGTCCCAGCTATCTTATCACACAAGCACTCCTTTACTCTTGCACTTCTTATTTATGAGCCCAACTACAAGATACTAGAATAAATTTTAATAACTTATTTGACTGCACACCATTAAAATATTACATTTTAGCAAGTATTTTATGCATCATGAAATCATCGGTAGCTGGGTAAAGTTGAGATGGTCATTATTAGATTTATACGTATCATGCCAAAATATTAAAATAACAACAAGCATGAATGACTTTATCTAAAACTATTTTTGGCCCGTGGCTTCGCCCGCGTTTATGTCGAAAAATATTCCACGGGAAAGTAGGTACTACCGGGATTAAGAGGAAGCGAACCAATGATCACACACCTAATAGAAGAGGAAAAAATAATCGCAGGAACTGTCCAAAAATCAAAACAGTTAAATAATTAAATTTCAATCTCAAACAAAAAAAAAATGTAGAGGAAAAGGTCATTGACCTTTGTCCTAGCGCCGCGCTCGCCGCCGTCAACCATCATTATTTTCTTACGCGTAATTTCGAATCTGTGATATCTTGAAAGTATTCATTTAAATGATATGATGTCAAGGCATCTTTTAATCGAAATTAAATTTAAATAACATATTATTGGATAAGGATTAATATAATACCGGGCAAAATAGCTTCGGAAATAATAATGCAAATTTTACGAAATTCTGAAAGATAAAAATGTTTACTGTGGGTCATCCTTAGAAGACGTAGACATTATGCTATCGCAGACTTTTTTTTTGAACAATTTTTAATGTACAATCCTGGTAAAACAGGGCTATCCAACATACCTTCGCGGGCTAATTAAATTTACTACAAAAGCTGGATGGCCGCAGCAACAGATATTTTCAGTTTTCAAGTAAAAAATATACAGGGTAATCATTTCTTTATACGTTTATTGGTTCTTCGTTAATTTATCTTTAACAATCATATCGATATCAACGTCATCATTCGTTGTTGCCATACGCATTGCATCAAGAAAGTGACTTATCTGACAGTGAAGATTAGAAAATTACATAGATTTTATAAAGTATTTGACAAAGAATTCTATTATCTAAACTATTTATATCCAAAACTATTTTCTGATTAATTTACACTTTAAAACATGCGTCGCGGGCCGCATGAAAACAAGCCGCGGGCCGTTGTCTGGACAGCGCTGCTGTAGATCATAATTTTACATAATATTATCTCTTACGGTGCCGACGCCTCGTTGGTCTTGTGTTCGCAAGCACTACTGCTGATCATGAGGTCCTGGGTTCGATTCCCTTTCGGACAAAATTTTATTGGGTTTTGTTATCTTTAATTTCTAAGTAGCATGTGTGTTTGATTGGTGAGGTTAGTTCGCCGCCCTTTGTATTGATTGATCGTATTTGTTTTAGAATTATATCAAAAGTCATTACATTGACTGAATTTACGAAAAATGAAGGAGCAAATGAAAATGACTGAAAGGTAGGTTAGGTTAGGTAAAAACTATGACCACATAATGCACGAACCGAGCCGCGGCATCAGCCGGCGAGTGCCAGGGTCCGTTTAGGCCACTAACTTCAACAATCAAACAAAATAACAAGTGTCAGTGAATCAGTGACAATGCAATGCTTACGGCACTTTAGCCGGGCCAAAGCAGCGCCACATTATGCCGCTAGCGGCACTTTATCCGATAGGGATAGGGTGCTACTAGTGGAAATTCTATACACTGCCTATATTAAATGGCGGCAGCAGATTTTTAGTAATGAAGGGATTACAAAAAATCCGTAAAATAAAAGCAATATAAAAGTAGAAAAATCGACGATTTGTACCAGATTTTTAGTAATCGAAAGATATTTAAGTACAGTACTCATAGGTAAAGTTGCTCATTGAAAGTAAATATGCCACAGTTGAAGGTACTAAGAATCCTGAGGTATTAAAAAGTTTTCCATTTACTTACTTTAGTACCTAAGCCCGTCGTAACTTTAAAACAAAATTAAAAGCTTTGTAATAATTCTATTTTTTCATTTAATACCTATAACATCGAAATCTAATAAAAAGAGATTTATGGCCGATCTGCCCGATTCAAAGAGACCCAAAGGTTTCATTTCCGTCCATTTAAATGAAGTGAATATTTATCTAACGGGATAAATTATTTAAAGCTTTTGAGGAGAATTTGGTATAGGTAATCTTTTGGGATTATTGACTTATTGTTACATATTAGTAGGTAAGTACCTAAATGTTATATCAGCTAACATGAATAAATTGTGACTTTAAAGAAAAAAAATCTCTTCTTATTCGAAGAAGGATCGAGTGCTAATCACCAGTGCATTCGTGCGATTTAGACCAGTCAATTCCAGTTTGAGCTGAGTAGTGCTGATCCATGCGTCATGTTCGTGAATGGGTGCTGTCAGTTGGGACTGGTCATCTCTTAGCTGCCATGACTTACTTTAATGTTTGAATTGTTTTTTGTTTTCATCTTTTTATTACGGACGCTTTTAACGTGCACGTCTCTACATTGTTCTCACATGTATAATTTCAAAATGATTGATGTAACCAATATTTTGTAACATTTTTTTTATATAAAGGAGTTTCTTGCCCATTCTTCTCCATAGGTATCTACTACGCTTTGGAATGGGCAACGAGCTTCATATTTCTGACTCATCGAATCCTTGACAATTCAAAAGTGCCTGTAATTGGTTTATTTGAAATAAATGCTTTGAGTTTAAGTTTGAATATTATATCAGGCCATTTAAGGAAAATGTCTCTTCTCATTCAAAGAAGTATCTCGTGCATGCGTATAGTATTTTAGCGATTAGGACCAGTCCACATATAATTTTTTCACGATTTTTTAAATATTATATAAACATTTAGGACTAAGTATTCTATTTATTCATTTTATTTTTGTTATTTCACTATGTGGTGCACCGGTTTACGACATCACGTGAATGCCGGCTGTCGCTGAAAACCAGTGCTGGGGCTCTGTCTCGCATAGAGTCGCAGCATCATGCTGAGCGATGGCCGTTTTGCGTGCATGTGACGCATATTTTCCCCCAAATTGTTTATTTTCGTGTTTTGTTCTTTTTCCTTGCGTCAAGTGTACCGCAATTAAACGTATTTTCTTTCTTTCTTTCTATGTTTTCCTTGACCGTCGATAAGTAGTGCCCAAGTTTAACTTTGCAGGGAAGCACTCATGAAATTAAAAAGTCATAAAATCCCTTATTTTAATAATGACGTCACTATTAAGTATGAATGAATAAAAAAAAAAAAAAAAAAAAAACTGTACGTTGATAAACATAATTAGGTACGTTCTCTGTTTATGGAACAGTGTATGTGTCTTAACACCACCAACACTTGGGTCAAAAGCTGGGTTAAATAAAATCTTTCACTTGGTGAAAATAAAATCGGCCCTTAGTGAAATATTTATATGATTTTCTCGCCTAAATATTAGGGATGTTGAAATTTTTTTTGAATTTATGTTCAATGTATGTATTAAAAAATATTGGACACGTATTTTGTCTTTTTTACGTAATCAAAGTAATTAAAAGATTTCATACATTGAGTAGGCAATGCGTTAAAATGTGGCACGACGTCACTGCCCGGTAGATTTTATACTGACTTGTGACGTAGCGAGTCCTCAAGTTTAATGCATTTTATCTAAACCATTTTTTATTATTATGCTAAAGCAAAAAAATACTTGTTTAATATTTTTTTATTATTTGACTGACGGACTAAATAGTTTTTCAGCCAATTCACTACGGATCTCTGTTACCTGATTATTTGAAATAAAAATTATTATTATTATTATTAAGGGCCGATTTTTCAATCGACAAATAACTTTTATCTGGGGAATTATTTTTGACGTTTCGACAGCTGAAGTATCTGAATATTGAAACATCGGCTCTAAAGTGTCTCCTTTTGTTATGAGATGAGTAACTACTTGTCTCATGATCTTGTTGAACACATATTATAATTATGGTGACGTTAAAAACCCAAATTATAGGACGATGAATTGGTATATTTTTTATATTAAAACGGATTTTTAAGTATTTCTTGGTACAAAGGAAAAAATAAGAAGAAAGGAGTCAAGTTAATACAGCTAAGTAAAGTTGGTATCTAAGTACACTGCGGGTTACTAAGGTTGGGGTAAAGGTTGTGTTGTTCCCCGCATTATGTTATTGTAGGGCCCGTCTTAAAGGGGCTTTACCGGATTACCTACTAATGTTACAAATAGCTGAATATTGTTTCTGTGTAAGTAAAATCGGATTTTGTCGGTAATATTAATTGATTCTTCTTATTAATTAGGCTTTGTTTAACCGATGTTAAAAGGTTTATTCTTAGAGCATTTCTTTATTTCATAAGTACGGAACTCTATCGAATCTCTATTTAATTTTATGGTCTTCAAAACCACAGAAAGGTCGTATATTATATTAAAAATACATAGGTACCGTATTTGTTACTAAGGACCTCGTTAACAGTCGCACGGGTCGATACATCAAGTTAAGAAACTACAGTTGCCGGGTTTGGTCCGTTGATGACCATCTTCACATATCGAGACTCCTCGGTGCCTCGGAAAGCACGTTAAGGCGTCGGTCCCGGCTGTGATTCTTGGATCTTTGACAGTCGTTACGGGTCGTCACTTGTCAGAAGCCCAAAAGTCTGACAACCATTCTTACCTAGAGGCATCGTATTACCCAGTTACTGGGTTGTGAAGGTCAGATAGGCAGTCGCTCCATGTAAAATACTGGTATTCAGCTGCATCCAGTTCGACTGGAAGCCGACCCCAAAATAGTTGGAAAAAAAAAATCGGGGAGTACGTGCGCCAAAAGACGAGGTACACACCGAGGGTGCAGTTACTAGAATCTCACCGAAACGTCAACTTCAAAGCGTTCGTCGTGCGTGTACCGAACTGTTATTTGTCATGGAAGAAAACTTTTGGCCACAGGACGTGGTGCTCTGTTGCTTCCGCGGACAAATTCCACAGGACAGCACACAAGCTTTGTTTATATTAAAATATGTATGTTTAGGTTAAGGTATATTTCTATGGGCCTGTGACGCCTGAAATAAATGGTATTATTAATTATTATTATAAGGCTACGCAAATATACCGTATTTGTTACTCTTTGTATTAGGCTTCTAGACCTTCCATGGTAACCTTAGACGTCAGTTAACTGATTATTTGGTCTTCATTTTGAAACCAGGAGCACGAGGACAATAAATCTTTTTATATGTGCCAATTTTATTGCTATAAAGGCAACACAAAACCTCTTCAATAGCTCATCGACGACAAATCCCTTGACCCTCCATCAAACTGTAGAACTACCGTCAAAACTGTACACAATGAAGAATAAGGTAACATTAAAGGTAGGAAAACTTGCTAGGGCTGCCACTGTTCATATTATGTTATTGTAGGGACTTACAGCGGCTTTAATGGATTACCTCTTGGTTGAGGCTGTCAGCTTCAACCCTCCCGGGAGCAGGCTGGCACGGGGGCGGTACAATGCACGTCAAAAATATATTCACAACAGAATATTGAGTGGCTTCGGGTCGTATTGACGTTGTTGATACGGTTACGATAAAAATGTTTTGTGATTTTGTGTATTTTCTTGTCCATAATACTGCATCTTGTGAGCATATAAAAATATCAAATACCTTACGTTCAGTAATTAAAAAGGCCTTTCTTTAAGTTGATGTTAGGGCGATTTGCTAAAGTGTTGTTTTGCTATTAGGCCCATTTTTTTATTTGCTTTTAGGGCATCTTTGTATATGGAAGGATTTCGTTTACTGTATGTGTCAGTTTGCAATTATTATTTATCAAATAGCCAACTGGCTGTTACACTGGCAGATATTCTGATAGTGAGCGGATTCACGCCCGATGCTCGGGGGAATAAGAAGTGATCAATTTAATGTATCGTGCTGATTTCCACCATATTGAATTACGATGACTTTCGGTCACTTTGACATGACTGATTGAGATTGAAACTACTGTTTATGTTAAACCAGCGGCCTGCCCCTGTTTCGCACGGTTTTTTACGACTACACAAAAATATCAAGATTGCTTTATTATAATTGTAAGTTTAATATTAATGTAATTTAACCCAGAAAAGTCCCTTCCTTCCTTCCATAAGGCTTTCGGAAGAAAATCTCAAAAAGATGGGGAAACCCGCATCAAAATCCGTTGTAGAGTAAAGAACAACGCGGTCACAGAAAAGCGACTTTTATTAATATGTATGTATAGATATAGAAGAAATCAGCCGTAACTGAAAGCCATAACCTTAAGATGATAGTATTTTTTGTAGTCCTTTCATAGGTACTACGTACTTAAAGAAAGAAAGAAAGAAAATACGTTTATTTGCGGTACACATGACGCAAGGAAAGAACAAAACACGACAATAAACAATTTGGGGGAAAATATGCGTCACATCCACGCAAAACGGCCATCGCTCAGCATAATGCTGCGACCCTATGCGAGACAGAGCCCCAGCGCTGGTTGCTACTTACATTTGTAGGCAGTTTTACAAAATGTGTAACATTAGACCACCGGCAATATACAGGGTGCCAGGGGCATCGACGTACAGCCTGTTACTATGGATTCTGGACCCCTGCGTTCAAATTTTTCGTCTTTATCTGCTGCTTCCTACAAAAGTACTACTACGTACTTACGCCTCGTCTCATCTCGTTTCGCCTACGTTCTACTGTAGTACTTATGCGGTCAAAATGTATGGAAGAGATAGACAAATTAAAAACACGGAGTCACACGTGTTGCACAATCTGTCATTTTATCTATTCTTCCGTTGGCAAACCCCGTTTCTAAGCGTGATGAATCGAACAAATTACGTGTGACTCTTTGATCGATTTTTTATTTGTCTGTTTGTGATGTCTTGTTTATACCTTTTTAGATGACTTTTTGTCGTAGTTGGGGTTTAGTTTTATAACGTTTATTTTTATTTAAATTATTTTAGGATTAAAATATATATATTTTTGGAATTTGCTAATTAATCCTTTTCATTTGATACCCCACACGGCAACATTGTTTTTTTTTAGTTCATGACTTCTAATCTTCCTCATTCAATTTGATGTGACATCACACAGCCTATAACCAGCAGATGATCAAGACGCTTCCAACCATACTTCATTTGTCATATTATAATGTGTAGTTTAGAAGTTATGAGGTAACAGATGCTCATCCATACATACATACTTACCGGTCAAAATCATAACCCTCCTTTTTGCTTCGCCGTAGTCAGGTAATAATATTATTTTTTTGGCGTCTACCTCTGGTAGTTTTCTTACCAGCCAATCGGCACACAAATACATTAATACCATTTAAAAAAAAGCTATGCGCAGATGTCGAACTGCACCAGAATTATGATGATTACAACATGGCTTTCAAATGGACGACAATATTAGTAATTGTTACATAGGTAGGTTATTATCTCTGTATTGATCGCATCGTATCGTTACGTTACAATCCAATCTCACTGTTTATTTCATCAACATAATTGTTTCGCATAGTGGATAGTACAATTCGGCGACAACTCGGTTAGAAACGGCAAATTTTCTCCTGGAGGTACCAAATACAATGCAATTCAGTATTTGTATTCAACAGACATAGGTACCTACAATTTTATTTATAATATAGGAGTTTGTTCCGTATGCACTTTGCAGTTTAGCTTATAAAGCGTGTAACAAAATCTCTGTCCGATCCGTGAGGGTGTTGTTAAGAATCGTACTGAGAGTCTATTCATGTGGTAATTTTCTGGAAAAAAGAAAAAAATATCACCTTTTTTTTTTTCAATGGGGTATTTTATAGGTTTATTACATTGGGCGCGGCCGGCCGTCGTTTAGTGGGTGTCATAACTTATGACCTCTGTAGAAAATTTGCTAATTTATAATGGGGTAATTTTAGTACTAAAAACGTAAAGTCAAAGTCAAATCATTTATTTCAAATAGGCCCTTGTAAGGCACTTTCGAACGTCAAAGTTTACAAAAAAATTAATTGATTCTAGTCGCCCCTTCCAAAAGGTAGTTTTCGTATGGAGAAGAATGGGCAAGAAATACCACCGTTACTCTTTTAAAAAGTGTTACAATATTTTGTACATGTAGGTACATTAGTTACATAACGTAATCTTTAAATAACTAGCAATAACATTTTTTTTTTACAAAAAAAAACTTTTTAGTAATTTTATTGCGGTACCTATGCGTCCCCTTTAACATCGGACAGGGTTTTTGTTCGGCTTCGCCCGCGTTGACCCTAATAGCATCAGCTATCTGCCAGTGAAAGTCCCGTCAGAATCGGTCCAGCTGCATTAGCTGGAATAAACAGACAGACAGACAAGAAAAAAATGTTTTTTGTTTGTGTACCGAATGTACTTTCGTATGCATTTAGTAAAAAACTGTTATTTTGTCATTATAAATAGACCCTTCAATTTTATTTTTATAATAGTAGGTATTTAATTAATGTTTTGGCTAAGTCACTTATTTATTATTATAGTCTCTTTGATTTAACTTAAATTAATACACAAATGTATTACAATGCATTTGTCCCTCCGTCAATCAGTCCCTCATTATTATTTTACTGTTCTATTTAATTCAGTGTAAAGCTTTGGTAGCTTTCAGTGAGCGCATTTTGACACCTTAACGTCAAATATTGATGAAAATGACAGATTTTCGTGTCGGCCGTTATAATAATGACGGCCACCGCTCTTCTAGAAAACTGTAGCTACCCAGTTGTACAAAGACAAACATTAATGCCCCGTTACGTAATGGATCGTTAACGCTAATGATTTCATTGCTTACATCAAAGAACCATTAAAATCGAGTCTGGCTCTTGTGGTACAGGAACTCCTAGTACAAGTGCCAGGGTTACACAGATGTTTGTGACTTTGAAGTATAAATAAAGAAAAATATGTAAATATAATATAATATAAAATGATGCTTTTTAATGGAAGATAACTATTTAATGACAGCTTTAAAAGTTAAAGATCCTTGCTGCAACTGGCTGTTAGTCTGTATAATGTGTCATGTCAAAAAAGTTGCCTTTTGAGTTGTCTTGCTAACCGTATGTCAGTAAAAATGCCGACCACACATATAAAATAAATGCATAGTTACTCGTTTTCTCAAAACATTCCATCTCAATTGCGAACTTACAAATTTCACCACGAAAAATTCCATCTCAATTGCGGACTTACAACTTGTTACTTAAACTCCTAAGCTATAAATAATAAAAAACAGACAACGTAGAAAAACGGTTCTATTAAACATACTCTCAAGTTGGGAGCACCTCCTTGGTAAGAACTTGGAGTGCTTCTAGAAGTATTTTGTAAGTAAAGCCGGTGCAATACGGATTTTTATGATGCTGCCTAAGATAGGTTTTTACTTTTTAGCGGACGAGACTCAATTTTAGAGCTCATGTTACGGAATGGCTATTGATACTTCTTGATCCGTTTTATTACTTTTGGTAGGGAGGAGATCTTGAAATTATTTGATGATTGTGGGAAATGAAATTGTAGGTAAGTACTATTTCTTTATTGCTGAGTAACTCAGTACTCAGTTATAATGTTGATGTGTCGATTTCGTATGGGTTTGAAGAATTTCTTCTAAAGGCGTCACTCCATTGTGACCCACGGCCACGCTGCGCAGGAATACGTGGATGGCAAACAAATGCACCCCACAGCTACCGTGGCAAATCTTTCCATGCAAATCTTCGTAGCAGTAACAAGACGGTCGACTTTATGGTCTCATCTACCGAATAGTAGAAGTACCTGTCACTTCTCAAGGGGCGTTTACGAATAGATAAAGAGTCATCTTAGAGAGCCTCCACCAAACAAAATTGAAATGAAAGAAAAGCGACATTTGCGCGACAAAATTGATGAACAGTAATTTTATTTTTACACCAGAAGATAAAGGATTTCATTTGAGGCAAAGTTGACTACGTTTTATGAGAAGATCCAGTTTTAGTGGTTGCCTACGTCGTAAAAAGACCAACACTAAAGAGTTTTCATTTCTAGGAACAGTGTTTTCAGGCTATGGGGTACCTACTAAATGCATAATTTATTCGCTGATATACTTAAGTATTTCATGAGTAATTAAATCGGTACCAGTAGATGTCGAGATGCCTTTATTTATGTAAATTCACTGAATCGATTCCGAACGAGAAGATACTTTTGAATACTATAAACTACAGGAAGAGGTCAGTCATTATAGACACAGGGCTAGTAATAAAAAAAAAAACATAAAAAATTAAAAGCTCTAACTTATTCACTGAAGAGCAAAAATCTGAGATTAAAACACTCATAAAACTTAGCTTTTGAGACAATAACCATTATTACCTTTATAAAAGGTCCTTTTATAAATAATAAAAAAGCATTCAAGAGCGAGTCCGACTCGCACACAAAGGGTTCTGTACCACCATACAATATTAATCACTACATATTTTTGACGTGAAAACGTGTTTTCGCTCGGAGTACTGGTGTAAAGTTAAATTTTTCTGACCATCAAAAACATGTAATATTTCAATCACTAATAAATGCAAGAATTTTAATGCTAGAGCAATAGTCGAACAAGCAAAAGGTAGGTCATATTTATAACAATTTTGAGTCAAGATATAATTCGCCTATGACCATCATATCGCGAGGGGAGGCGCATGCCCGCGACCCTCTATTTTTCACTATATGTTGAAATTCCAATTCGTATAGGGCAAAAACTTGTTCATAACATTCGTACTAGAACGGTAATTCTGATGTCGTTCCCAAAAATTGACAAAGGACTATAAGGACCTAAAGAGATACAACAAAAATATTTCGTAAAATAGGGGTACCTATAAATGAAAAATCATTTCATGTATAGACTCATATTGGCCGTAAATCTGCTCGATCTGAAAAATATCACAATCGATGAAAGCTTGCATCATTAGGAATGCAATGAACATTAATTTTTCTTATTCATTGTAAATATTGAATAATGAACATCGATCACCACACGTTTTCACGAAACTTTGCGGGGCGGGCTCGAACTGCGCCTAACTCACTTTGTTTCGTGGGCCTTTGGGTACGGAACCCTAAAAAGTAGCTTACTCTCAAGGCAGTTAGGTACTAGAAACTTTGTAACTTCGTAAAGCCTCTCTTATCAATGGAAAGAAAAGGATTAAAGTTGGAGAAGAAACATAAATAACGATGAGTACCTCGCCTTAGATGGATGTAAAACTTTTTTATCGAACGTAAACATTACTAAATACCTTTATCTCTCTTTTTTCATTCTGTGAGACGCAAACGTTTTATGAGAGTAATGTATCTGTCACTTGGATCTGATATTTTAAAATATATTGTTAATTATATGAATGATATTATTATGTATTGTTGATGAGAAGAAAAAGACGGGTGAGAAAAGTAACGAAAAATACAACATGATAATAATCATGAAAAAATTATAAAATTTTATTTAAGATATATTGTAATCACAGGCGGGTTAAATGCCTGATTGCAAATCAAATATTATTTGAAAAATGAATGCTTTGGATGGGACAGGTTTTAGTTTTAATTTTAAGTTTAATTAGTATTTCTGTTCATGGATGTTGTCGAGCCTAAATTTGTTTTTTTTTGTGTGTTAGTTATTGTTCTCAAGTATGTGACATGTAATTGTTTTTATTGAGAATAAAGTTTCTTTAAACCTAAATGTCGAGAGCGCCCTAGGAAAGCACCTCACTGACGTCCCACTAGCGGCCATATCTATACAATGTGAAATTTAATTCGTTTGCATCCTCTTAAGGGGTCATTGTACTCATCATTATAAACAACTTTCGCTATGGGGCCAACCCTGAAATCGTGAAAGCTAAACAAATAAGAGAATGTAGGATTTTAGAGCGAGCGAGGCGAGCTCGATAATTTTTGCATCTCGCCTCGAAGAGGATAGGTTTTATTTTGTCCGTTCATACAGAAAGGACTAGCTGTGTCGATTTATACAAAGAAGCTTAAGAATTAAGATAGAGTAGGATGCAAGAGCGAGCGAAGCAAGCTCGGTAATGTTAGCATCCCGCCTAGGGCCGATTAAACGGAAATAAGAGTTCGGTACTTTGTCGACTAATGCACAGAAGCTTTAGAATTGGGAGATATTTGAAGAATGTTTGAAAATTTTAGGATTTCGCCTCGAATAGGTTAAGTTCTCTATTATTGTGTTAGGCGTTTTTGGAGATTTCTTTAGTTCTGAATGTTTTTACACCTATATTTATTTAAGCCAGGGAGGTGCAAGTACCGTCTTGCACCCCGCTCCCGGCACTCATATTTGGTATAAAATGTGTAAATCTGGGTCTCTAGCTATCTACATACCAAGTTTCATCACAATCGGTTCAGTAATTTTTTTGCATGAAAACGTAAGATATACATACACACACGCTTTCACAGTTATAATATTAGTAGGGATAATTAGGTAGGCCAGGACGCGTGTAGAAGGCGGAGCACACTTCGGAAGCTCTACATCTCTATATAATTAAAGAATATTTTATAATAATAATTTTGGGTAAAAAGGTACAGATTTGGTACATGGTATATAAGTTACAGGCAGATTCAAACCTTTGTGAGAGCTGGAGTCTATACTGGGTTTGGGACCTGTATGACAGATCTCCAGGCTCACACACTTAAAATTTCAACATTAAATTGCACTTACGTAGGTACTACAGCTCCAAGTACCTACTGAGAGGAAGGGAAGTTAATAAATATAAAACAAAAGGAGATGTGCTATGTGTGTGTTTGGAGAGTGTTGTGTGTCCGTGAGTGCAATATAAGTCCACCCACCCAGCACCTGCGAAGGGCACTGGGCGCGAGCACCTACTTGCCCAAGAGTGTGTGTGTGTGTTTCTGTGTGTGGTTAAAGCTTCGTGCAGACCAGCGCGACGCGACACCGGTTATTGTTATACCGACAAGTTTTCTAAGAAATTTTATTGTTCGTGTCGCGGCGCGGCGTCGCGTCGCGCTGGTCTGTACGAGCTTTATCAGGTGAAACGCGATCAAAGATTAATTTGAGTAGGTCAATATTCCCGGTAGACGAAATTATTTTATTAAAAAAAATATATATACTTATATATATATTATATATATATATAAAAATATAAATATAATATTATTATATTTTTATATTTAAATAAATATAATATTTTAACTTTATTTTTGTATATTTCCAGTTTCAGCATAATCCAATTCAAGTAGCCATTACGTTATAGTTTTTTTTAAATTTTGATCTGCACATAGGGTGTATATTTAATATCTTATTAGCATTGTTATAGACGTAGCTACTGAGGAAAAGGATACTACGTTGGGCCGAACGACAATTTGTGCGAATGGAGAGACAGACAGTATGTTTACGTCATTGGGAGAAAAATTTGGAAGGAGCCAGGGAGTTTGAATATATGTGGTAAAACAAGGTAAAGGATAAATAATTTGCGAATAGAGACAACCGTTTATATTGTATAAGTAGGTACGACATATTTATTACAAAATTAATTTTATGTTTACTTTTTTTTTTTTTAACTTCCGCGCCCCTTTGTAACCTCGCGCCCTTAGGCACGTGCCTAGTCTGCCTTAGAGATAATCCGCCTCTGATTGTAAAGTATTGATAAATTATAAGAATGGTATGTATTGTTGATAAGAAGAAAAAGACGGATGAGAAAACTAACGAAAAATACGACATGAAAATAATCAGAAAAACTTCAACTGTGTTTCTACTTCAATAGGAGATAGGTACCTACTATTCTTTAGTCGCATTCAAATAGTCGAATTAGCTTATCGAAATGAGAGATGTTCTCTAACCGTTACTGATTCACATCGTAGGTAATAAATCTTATTTAGTCAGAAAATTATTGTGATTTTAGTAACTACAATCCTAACTAATATTATAGATCTGAAAGTGAGTTTATTTGTTTGTTACGCTTTCACGCTAAATCGGCTAAAGGGATTTGAATGAAATTTGGCACATGGGTATACGGTACATGACCTAGGATAGGACATTACAATACTTTTTTATCCCAGTAGTGCGTTTCCGTGGGATAAGTTCCGACCTCTACGCGGCCGAAGCCACGGGTTATTAGCTAGTACAATAAATCTTCTAGCTACATTTGTAGCTATATAGCTCATGACTTTCTATACAAAAGAACAAGAATAAAAATACTGAATTACTAAGAATCAGTTATCGACAAATAATGTTGAGTGAAGGTTTACCTACAACATGATAAAACGAATCTTCATCAAAATGAAACTACGTAACAAAATACTGAAAATATTTTTCCAACAATTGGAATTTCAGGTTCGTTATTCTAATAAATTCTTAACTACCTTGTTATATTATTATAAATCAATCTAGTATTTTAATAGGCTCGAAAATGTAAAGCAAATATTGGTTTCAATTAATTCTAACGAATTTCTATCAAGGTTACATTGAAGCAAAGCAATTTCAACCTAAGTAAATTAATTTAATGTAAACTTATAAATGGGCGGACCTCTAAGGCGATTACAGTTTGATATCAATTTATAGGCGATACGAGAAAACTTACATTGACATGGTTTGATTTTTAGGGTTCCGTACCTGAAGAATGCCAAACGGAACCCTATTACTAAGTCTTCGCTATCCGTCCGTCTGTCTGTCACCGGGCTGTATCTCATGAACCGTAATAGGTAGACAGTATTTTGTATCCATTATTTGATTTATATGAGTGTCCGTGGAGTTTTTTGCCCGTTCTTCTCCATAGGTACCTACTACGCTTTGGAATGGGCAATTAGCTTCATCTTTCTGACCGACCGACCCCTTTTTTTTTTTTTTTTTTTTTTTTTTGAGGATGGGAAATTATCAAATAACTTCTCCCGCTCTGGGTGGAGCGGGAGGGCGTGTCAGACTTTTACTGACTAAAACCCACCCGTGTTCCTTCCGTTGCCTGTGTGCCGAGGTCGCGATATCCCTTTCAGACAAACCCGCAACCCCGGCAGGACCGACCGACCCCTTGACAATTCAAAAGTGCCAGTAATTGGTTTATTTGAAATAAATGCTTTAAGTTTGAGTTGAAATTTTCACAGATTGTGTATTTCTATTGCCGCTATAACAACAAATAATAAAAATAACATTAAGTTAATAATTAAAGGGGTCAATAAGAAACATGTTTTTGCCGGCGTTTTTTAGTAAATGTTGTACGGTGGTACGAAGCCCTTGGCGTGCTAGTCGAACTAGCGCTTGGCCGGTTTTTTGCTTTCTGAGTTTATCTTGGTCATTACTGATATCGGTGAAGGAAACCGGGCCTTATCTATACTTATAATAAATCTGTAGAGAGGTCAATTCTGTACATGATATATATTTACAAAATAACTATCAGGGGGTAATTAGTGATCGATACTGATGCCAAAAATGCAATCAGTAAATTTTTTGTCTGTCTGTCTGTCTGTCTGTATGTTCCTTATAGAAACAAAAACTACTCGACGGATTTTAACGAAACTTGGTACAATTATTCTTCATACTCCTGGGTAGGTTATAGTATACTTTTCATCACGCTACAATCAATAGGAGCAGGGCAGTGAAGGGAAATGTTGGGAAAACGGGAGAAGTTGCTCCATTTTTTAAGCTTCCGTCGCGTGTGAAGCCTTAATGGTTAAAGCTACATAGACATCATTTATGACGGAAATGTTCTACATAAAATTATCTAAAAAATATCCTACAACAGCATATGTCTATCTTTTATGGTTGACTCACAATAACACGTATAACTCCCGATAGCTTAGCAGTTCGGAGCTTTCTGATTATATTTGTTTACTCTTACGTTTATAATACTCTCACTCATCCCTAATTAAAAAAAGTTAATATTATTACCTATTCAATAAAAAAAGAATCATAGTAATCGGTATAGAAACACCAAACTTATACATGAAATACGCTAATAAGCCATCGCGCCGTCGCGCGTGAATACTGAATCATGCCATAAGGATTATTTTTGTGTAACGGTTGCCGCGCTCGACGCGGGTCGTGGCGGCAGTGTATAAAAAGGCGGGAGGTCCGAGCGCGAGCTTCATCATTCAATATTTGGCTTTTTTTTTTTTTTTTTTTTTTGGATGGGTAATTATCAAATAACTTCTCCCGCTCTGGGTGGAGCGGGAGGGCGTGTCAGACTTTTACTGACTAAAACCCACCCGTGTTCCTTCCGTTGCCTGTGTGCCGAGGTCGCGATATCCCTTTCAGACAAACCCGCAAATTCAATATTTGGCTGTTGATGCGTTTAGAGTGTTCGACCTTATTGACAGACAATAATTGATATTAACAAACCATGCTTATCAGCGCGACTTTTAGTCTTTAAATAGTTATAGTTTATTTGAATTTCTTTTGTTGTTATTTTTTAAAATACCTAGGTATTAGTTGTTTTGGTAGTGTTTAAATATTTGTTCAAATTACAAATTATTACTTAATAGTTTGCATTTTATTTCTTTTTAGGTGAAGTAGAAGTAGTACGCATAGATTTTTAGATACCGATAGGTAAGTTTTGGCTAATTTATGTTCAATTTTATTTTTGTATTAAGTAGGTAAAAGCGTAGATACTTTTATTAATTATAGTAGTTATAGGTATTTATTTTTAAGTGAAGTAGGTATAGGTAGGGAACTCGGCTAAAAGTAACCCAGTTGCAACAAAATGTAATCGAGGCTCAAACTTTAACAGGCTGCGGTGCAGGAGAGACCGTCTTTATTCCCAGAATTCCCATAATACCAAATAATTTTCCATTCCAATTTAAAAGAACGCAATTCCTAGTATCGGTGTGTTATGCAATGACAATTAATAAGGCTCAAGGGTAGACTTTTCGTGTTGCTGGAGTAGATCTCGGTGTCAGTTGTTTCTCGCATGGTCAGTTATATGTCGCTCTTTCCCGGGTTAGCAGTTCTAGAAATCTTTATGTTCACGTGCCGGACGGGTCAACTTTCAACATAGTTTACCCGGAAGCTTTGCGCTGAAGTATTTTCGTTCTATATGTACTTAAGCCGCATGTGAAAGTGATCTAAACAATATAACTAATACATTAACTTAATAACATACAAGGAGTTACACGCTGACGGAGTCGCGGGCACAGCTATTAATAATAATATTCTGCGGTTCCTTATTGCGATATTTTTCAACAGTATTGTGGATTGACATATTATATTTCCCTACTAAAATACGAAAGTTAATCTGTCTGTTACATCAAAACCACTGAACCGTGAGGAAGGACATATGGTACTTTTTTACGAAAAATGACGGAAACGCGGACGAAGTCGCGGGCAAAAGCTAGTGGTTAATATAAGTCTGAAATCACCAACCCGTCTTGAGCAAGCGTGGTGATCAATGCTTGTGCCTTCTCAGTATGAGACGAGGCCTTTGCCCTGCAGTGGGACAATAATAGGATGGATTATCCTATACTATTAAATGAGCAATATTTATAATCACGTTCTCGAAAAAACGGCTCTAACGATAAAGATGAAAGTTGCAATATAGGGGCTTACGGGGGCGAAAATCGATTTAGCTAGGTCTCAAATCTGGGAAAATTCATTTTCTCCGTATTTTCACCCAGCCAGAGCTCGGTCACCCAAAGTTTAGAACAAGATGGCTACCTTAGAATAATGACATGGCTGCATGGAATTAGTATGTAACATGCATGGAATTAGTATGAACTTAGAGGTGACAATAGAGAATGCTTATTTAATAACTGGATGCTATTAAATAAGCATTCTCTATTACACCAGAGCAGAGCTCGGTCGCCTAGGTACTTATTATTATTTACGGTTTTGACAGCATTTAGAATTTTGTACTAAAGTTGAGCTTAAAACTAACTTGGTTACTTAGTTCGAGACAAATTTTAGAACTTAATATTGATGAATCAAGACAATTAATTAGGGCTGAAGAAAGTAATTAGTTTACTTTCTTGTGAAGTACAAATAATTAAAACCCAATCAAATTGCACTTATATCTATTTAATTAATTAGAAACTTGCACAATTTTTTTGACTTACTTTTTCAAACAGAATGAGTTGATTCTTCCAACCTTTCAGAAATAAAGTTCATCTCAGGATCCCTTTTAGTGATGTCACTAACTCACTCATATTAATAAAATTTAAATATAATAACCTAATCTAGCTAAAACTATTAACAAACTAAAATATGGTGTCTAAAAATTCGTCCGCATCGCTGTCGACTGGTAATGTACTGAGACTGGCGGCATTGCCACGTTGTATGGCAATGCCCACTCATCTTATCCTAAGGAGCAGTAAGTAGCTATTACGGCATCGTTTTATACCGGACTTAGGCGTGGGTTAAAGGGCATTCTTACAGTACAAAAAAACCTTTATTAACTCAAATTAACACAACAACCTTGCACAATTCACTCAGTTACAAATAAGCAGTAAAGGTAAGTAATATTTTTGTTTGGTAAGTATCGGTACTTATTATGGTTGTTACACGGAACTGATTCACTCTGCTGCCCGTACTAGTTTAAACTGTATTACGGTGGAACAGTTTTCCTCGTTCTCTGTAAATTTACTTATAGTAGCAGACTTGTGACAAAATGATTATTTTAATTGCAAAAAGGATTTTAGTTATTTACAACAAAGCAACAAACAAAGTACAGCAAAAGAAAAATACGGGAAGGTAAACATAAAATAGTGAACTTGATTTTTTGTCAACTTGTAGGTGGATGTTAAAGTTGACATAGTATATGTAAAATATTTTGAAGTTAAGTTTGTTTACATTGTGTTTGGTTGCACTTTTATTAAATGTGTGTTTATTATTAAAACCAAAACCAGTTGCAGAGTAAATTTGAAGTTAAAACAGTCACCATACTGTGGTTTACCAACCGCAGAATCCTATTACATATGAGACACCCCTGGCCGCTAATGAAGTTAAGTGTTTTTTCACCCAAATAATACAATAAAAAAATAAAGAACATTCTTTGCTTGAGTGGTGGTATAGAAGACGTTTTAGAGTTCCTTAGTTATTCCTGTGTATATACCTGCACCCTAATTGGGTAACAGACTTTTCAAAATCAAAAGTCATATATTCAAATTTGGCTGAGAATAAAAAAATGTACATAAAAAAATACAAAAAATGTAAACAAAACTAAATACGTACCAAAATAAAAGCCTCCAGGCATAAAAGGCGAGTCTGCTTACATATGCAATGCTTTCAATCGCAATCCGAGGATTTGAAGGATATTCCTAATCCATTACTTCATAGGTTTGTAAAATTTAACTGTTCAAAAACGTAAATAACGCAATGAACGTGGTTGAACGTTATGTGTGTTACGTAATTACCCTTCCGGAGGCTTCATATCATCCAGTAAACATCCAATTTGTTGTGGCCTGTTTGTCAGTTACATTACAATAGCTTATTAAAGGCAACTAACAAAAGGTATTTACAAGGCAGATGATAGTGGAAATGCCGGGAGGAGACACCCTGGAAGGACATATACTGACCTTATTGGTCATGATTGGTAGTGATCTTCATACAGGTCAGGCGCGTAGTGATCGCGACCGGCGTGCGTGTAAGACCAGCCGTGCTATTCTGTAAACATCTCACCGTGAAAACTTAGGTGAAGTGAGCTTGATGTGAACTGTCGGTCGATTCTGTAATAATATCAACGTGAAACTTAGGTGAAGTGAGCGCGAAGTGAGCTGTCACTGTCACAAATCGACCCGCAGGATGCTAGGGATTAGCACTATTGACACTTCACGCTCACTTCGACTAAGTTTCACGGTGATATTTTTACAGAATCGACCGGCTGTCATTGCACCTAAATGCTAAGGATTGACATTATTGATAGCTCACGTTACTTCACTCTTCACGGTGAGAATTTTACAGAATGGATCGACTGATGTATGAACGTAAATAAAGCAAAAGGAGTGTGACAAGATCTTAGCAGGTGGCGTCCTGTACTTTCTGCCTATCCCGGACAAAGAAGGTTCAACTATTTCTAAATTATGTTGAGACTCGACGTTGCTGCCCGTTCTTTTTGTTCATCCACATGTAGAGGAGATTGTTCTTTGCCAGGAATAACATCAATTAGAGCATTTATCCAAAAAGTTGGCAACGTTGCAAATAGCTATCAAATATTTATCTGTTTTGATTAATTTGGCAATATTTCTGTATTGAAATAAGAAATATGGCTAACTAGTGAACTAGAATATTGATTATGAAATGCAATAATTAATATCGTAACAGCGAATATTTAGTTTTACATGCAAAAAAAAGTATTTGGAAACTTTCGAAATGCCTTTTTTACACCTAAAATAGGTACAACATCGAATTCAATGATATAATTGCAATTCATTATTAATATTCTAATTCGCTAGTTATCCACATTTCTAATTTCCATACAATAATATTTTCAAATTAATCAAAACATGTAAATTTTTGACAGCAATTTGCGACGTTGCCAACTTTTACGATAAACGCTCTTAATAGTTTATTGAAACCCCACAATCAATAAACAAACCTTTGTTACTTAAACAACAGTTTGTAGACACCATTTCTTGGCTACTTTTGGTCACAATACCAGCAATCAAAACGGAAGTTTAAACTAAACTACCCCTAACTAGTGGTTTAATAATTATAGGTTCAGAAGCTTCGGGTCTTGTTAACGAAATTATACGAATATTGGAGTCAAACGCCTGATTGTTGGGTACCATCATCTTTACTTGCTGAATAATGTATATTGTTTAGGTCCCATATGTTTGTTTAGGATGATATTTTGATGAAATACCGAATAATATAATACTAACGTCCGCTGAACAATCTTAGCTGTTGATTAATGTAGGTGTTCGTGTGTACCTGTCTTTATAAATTATTCAAAAGCGTGTACTGCTAATATGGGCCTTATAATTATGAATAATAAGTAAATTGATTCGATGACGGATCATTTAGGGGTTCTATTGGCAAGGCTTCCATGTTTGGTAAGTGGATTAGATAGACCACTGTGTAAGTTGGTTAAATTATTATTCAGCGGGTTCAAAATTCAACAAATATTATTTCACATAAACCTACATGGGCACTTATGAAACATCAGAAGCGCGTTCACGGTTCCAATTAGTCGTTTCCTATGGAGAAGAGCCGGCAAGAATCTCCACAGTTACTTTTTTTTTAATAATTGTCTTTTACAATATTTTCAAATTACAGTGTTAATAGGTATGGGAGGACAGTGTATGTCTTTCAAAAAGTACTAGACACTTAACGAAATAGAAACTGCTGTTAGAATTCACTCGCATAAGTCTCGATCCCGTGGGATTATTAAGATAAAACGTATTCTATGTGCTAAACTAGATCAAGTTCTACCCATGTACAAAATTTCATCCAAATCCGTTCAGCCGTTTTAGCGGGAAACCGTAACAAACAAACAAACATTCGAACATCAAATCTTTTCTCTTTATAACATTAGTTTAGAAGTTTAGATAAGACTGTATTCGCCAGGATACAAATAATTTTTATCTATGACCTACAAAATAAGTCACAAAACCGCAATTAAAACACTGTTAACCCATCTCTCTGCCCCAATGCCAAGGTGAAGCCAAACGCGTAACACTTTCATAAAGTCTTGAACCTTAATTGATTCGCAGCAATAATCGTCCCTCCTTAACACCTCGCACATCTCGCATTGGATAGGATTTCCGTACAATGAGAGCTTAGCTTATACTGGAAATGTATAGCTTGATATCGTCGCCTTAGAATGAAAAGCTCGGGAATGCAACTTTGACTTTTTATTTTATTACATTTATGAAAAAAAAAACCTCGCAACACACGCAGTTTTGTGGCGGCATCTATATCGCCACATGTGACCTACGTATTATACTGACGTCACGCAAAATCCTGCATCGCCTAAGCAGATTTTACCGCGCGGTCAGCATATAATATAAATTCCCAGTTGCCCACCAGTTTTTCGCATATCAGAGGTTTTCACTCTAAGACGACGATATGTAGCCGTGTGTACATACAGTAGGTATCTTCACCCACATTTCGCCAAGTATATTTAAGTCATATGTAATAGTCGGCGAGCCTATTGCCATCAACGGGACACAAACCTAAACTAAGAAATTCACATAGCTTAACATCACGTATTCCCCGAAGGGTTGGGCAGAGATGTACCTATAGTACACCCATATTTTGGCAGTTATGTTTGAGTGCCATGTCATAGGGGCCTAAGAAATTCCTGATGGAAAAACCCAGGAACTCATGCTCAGCCGACTAGACCAACCAGGCAGTACAGCCAATTTTAATAGAACGCCTACAGAATAGAACGCCTGCCTATTCTGTAACAATCTTACCGTAAAAACTTAGGTGAAATGAGCTTAAAGTGTTTTTCCACCTGCCGATCGATTCTGTAAAAATATCAGGATCGACCGACTGAAGCTAAGGATTGACAGTATCCGCAGCTTCTACACCTTTTAACAGTAAGATCTCACTGTGAAAACTTAGGTGAAGAAGCTGCAACTGCTGAAACTTAGGTACAGAATAGGCCGGCAGTACTGTGACAAAGCAGACAGTATTTAAATAAAGGCACGTTTGGTTTTACCAGGCGCCAGGGAAATCAATGATACGGATTCATTTCGAGCTCACTCCACCGTGACCTACTAAAAGAACGCTGTTGTCCCAACTAAAATTAATAAAGTGGAAAATTGCATCAAAGTTAAAATAAGAAGGAATGTTTTAAAATTAAATGTGATTAAAACCCATGTCCGGATACGTATCAATCAGAATGTTTTTAAAAACCGGTCAAGTGTGTGTTCGACCACAAGGAATGAAGGGTCCCGTATAGTTCGGATGAAATTATCCCAAAAAACAAACTTAACTTTGAAGTTGAAAATGTTCTCGCATACCGAGATGGATGTTTCATGTAAGTTTGAAATCACAATTATTTTTACCGACTTCAATACAAATTGTTATAGGTGTATGTATGTTTGTCCACGCATATCTCCGAAACTATTAATCAAATCGTGATAATTTTTGTTTTTATTTTTTTACATATAAACCAGGAAATCATAATTATCTACAACGCCTATTGACTTAGAATCATGAAATGTGCAGGAAGCAAGGTCCCGCGGCACAAGTAATGAAAAAAGTCCGAAAATCGTGAATAGGTATGTAGATATCGGGTGTAAAAAGACACTTTCCGAAGCCGAAAGCCACATATTAAACCCATTATTTGCATCATTTTTTTCCACTAGACCATACCTGGGAATCCACTGGTTCTGGAGATATTGAAGGTCAAAGTCGCATTTTTTTTTTTTACTTTTTCACGAAAATGAATTCTATGCGATAATACGAAACTTTTTTCCAAACAAACATTACCTGAATTTTAGATTTATCTTAACAGATTACGCATTTGAAGTTACAAAAACGCAATGAACAACAAGTACCTACCTACGTAGCGTAGGGGCGGAGCTTAACTAACACTGAATCCGTTCATTCAAGCGTGGGTTCGCGTTACATTGCGCGCAATAAAAACTTGTTTTTTTTTATAAAAAAAAAAAAAATTACGGTTCCCAGCAATAATTTTTGCGCAAAGCTACTTAGCTATACGTACAGTATGCGTAGTTTACGGCTTTGTGATGTGTCTTTTTACACCCTGTATATCACATTAAAAAAAATGCAATTTCAAACTTACATTTGCTGTTGTAGAATTGACCGAGACGTATATCAATTCATGGGAGAGCATATTTTTCAACTACAAAGTTAAGTTTGTTTTTGGGATAAATTCATCTCAACTACCAATCCCTTATAGAATGGACATCCATTTGAGCTCAGATTTATAGCTCAACACATGGTCATATTTTCTGAGTTATAATATAAACTGGATACAATTGTTGAACAGGGGCTGTACGATGACTTGTTAAAGCAATCATCGTTCCAGTGTGAGAGAGAGATGAAGCTATACAGGACGAATAGCACTATCCTTACTTCACAACGGAAAGGTGATGGTTTTAACACGTCATAGTAAGGCCCCTGTCTATCGAGCTTATCGAGCAAAACCGCATTCAAGTCAAAGTAGCACACGTCACCATAGTTGATGATAAGGAAAATCAAAGTCTGCACAAGCATAGTTTTCGCGGTTTTGTCTTTGGCTTCTGACCCTGACAGCAAGCAATAGATTCTATACAATTTGTCAAACTTTTCTGTGTTGATAATGGATACGAGGCTTTTGGCTAATTTGTAAAGTGGTTGATTTGTTTTTTTTTTGTAATGTGGGTTTAGTTTGTAAAGAATAAACACTTTTCTTTCTTTTTTTCTTTTTCGTCTAAGCGGGCAAAAATTTTATCAGGCGATACAGGGATCGCAGAGTACCGTTGGTCCTTTGACTAATACTAGAGAAGCTCATCAAATTAAGCCTCTTAATTTGAAACTTTATTTAATAAGGCATCTTCTTAGTAAATGGGAACCTTTGATTTAGATTTATGTTTAGTAAAATGTGCAAATCAACGTATAAACTCTTTAAAAAAAAAAAGAGTTACAATACATCACCAAATGTGCAATATTTAAATGATAACACTCACACTTAGTCCGGTTTCATTAGATATTTTGTTTAATTATTACATCCGCATACGCAGCGCAAAAATATATGATCTCGCTTCAATATTTGTATTTGACTGCATTTTGAAAATAATAACCACAACACCGCTAATAGAGTTAAATACTCGTCAGCAACAGTAACCACGAACCAACAACGTTCTATTAAGTGAATACTCGTAACGAACAGCATGTCTACCTCATAGAAATCAAAACCACTATGTAATCAAAACAATTTACTTAGTTTTTTGTCGTCTGCCTACTAAACTTTATTATTTATGTGAACACGACGAGTGAAACCAAAAACTATTGATTATCGAACTACTACTAGTCAATATTAATAAAACTTTTTCAAAAAAAAACAACCGACTTCAAAAAAACACTACAAAGTGAAAAATAACTTTAATTTCGGAAGTCGGTGGCAAATTACGAAAATTCAAAACCAAAGACACCTTTGAAGACTGTTGTTTTGTTTTTGAAAAAGTTTATATTTTTCACTTTTTAGTTGTGGTACCTACCCCACACAAATTCGAGTACCACTACATGAAGTTATCATCATATCATCCAGATATACTAAATGGGAAAAATACGTATTATTGAAGCTTACTCAAAAACTATCCAAGCAAACTTAATCAAATTTTTATGAGACCAACTTGGGAGCATACCCTTTCATACAAAAAAAGAATATTTAAAATCAGTCCACAATTGACGGATAAATCGGCGGACATACATTTAAAAAAAAAACAAACATACGCGACGAACATATAACCTCCTCCTTTTTGAAAGTCGGTTAAAAACAAACAATGAACTATAAAAAGTAATTATTAAAAAAAAAAACAAACAAACCATCGGTGAGATTCGAACCCTAGGCTCGCCATAATCACACTTACCGAAGCTATCAAATCACTGAGCTAGCATATCATGTACTTTGTTGGTAGAAATGATGAGCTACGTGTGTGTGCGTGTCTATAGTATTGTAACAATTTATAGAAGAAGGTCGTAAGTTAAACCGAAGCGTTAGTCTATTGCTTTGTGAGATTGCTAATGGACTTATGAACGCTACTGTACCTATATAGTACACCTACATTTCGCCAGTTGAGTCCCATGTAATAGGGGGCGAGCCTATTGCCATCAACCGGGCAGAAATCCAGACTCCGGGCTGCTACTCAGAAATTCCAGATGGGAAACCTCAATAACACTTTTCCCGACCCGGGAATCGAACCCAGGACCGCTCAGCAGTAGCGTTTACGACCACTAGACCGACGAGGCAGTCTTGATATAATTTTATGGGCCCTAAAAAGCTTATCTCCTAACTTGAGCCAAGAAAATCTTAGCGTGTAGCCATGTCGTAATATTATTATTTTTTCATCAAACAATGTACCAAATCAATAAGAACTGTAACAATCTTTACCTTCTATAAATAAAGTGTTTCCAAACAAAGTACGCTACAAGAAAATGATTTCAATTTCCGATGTTTCATTCGCTAAAAACCGTTGCAATATTTTTGAGTCAACACCTGAACGCTGGGCAAACACAAACTAGAAGCAAAAAGTCAACAATGGCTGCCAACGCTGGCTTCATTTTTAGCGGGAAAGAAAAAATATGATGAGCAAACCGAAGTGCGGATGTCCAACGAAGTGTTAACAACAGAATTTAGAAATAAATAAATGTTGTAGGTAGGTGCTGGCTTTGTCGCCTTTGTTTATCAAAAAGACTGCCCACATAAATTGCCCGTATATTCGAGGTTAGACTGGAAGCCGACCCTTTTCCCAGATGATGATTGGAATCACAATTGTCATTCTATGGACCAGTTTCTAGAACAAAAAATATCGTAAAACTAGCTTTAGCCCAGCGGCTTCGCCCGTGTGCATGTCGGAAATTATCTAAGCATAATCAGCCTATAATATTTCCACTGCTGGGACACAGGCCTCCTCTCAGTGAGAGGGAGTGAGTGGGCCGTCCCACCACGCGGGCCCAGTGCGGGTTGGTAGATGTCACATGACTTCGATTTTTTTGGTTCTAGGATATTCCGGTTTCCTCACGATGTTTTCCATCACCGTTTTGAAAGTAGTAGCGATGAAATAATTTACACAAAGTAAAGAGCCAGTCAGGGTTCGAACCTATGACCTAGAACTCGTCGCGGCCGTTACCATTTTGCCATCACTGCTCATTAGAGAAACTGGTTCTTTGACAGTTGTACTTTAAAGAAATGGCTATATCACGGTAAAGCTTCGTGCAGACCAGCGCGACGCGACACCGGTTATTGTTATACCGTCAAGTTTTCTTAGAAATTGTATTGTTCGAGTCGCGTCGCGGCGTCGCGTCGCGCTGGTATGCACGAAGCTTTAAATGACGTGGTATGTCAATTTGATAATCAATTAAGTAATTTCCCCGACTGTCCGTTACCTACTTTCGTTCGGCGCTAATATTCTGTGATCCCCGTGCGTATCGGAAAGAATGGTGATATGGCAACTAATGATTCACGGATCGATAAAGTTAATACATAAAATACACCTCCTAAATATCTCAAAAACCATAGAAGTTTCAACAACATTTTTACAAACTGTTCCTAAAACAGAATTGATTCCTTTTAAGATGGCTCTACCAATGTTAATCAAGTTAAAAACGTGGAAAAATCTCCAGAATTTTATGTCGAGAATTCTTTATACCTCAACCGAAGAAGGTCGGGTAAAGTAAATATTTACTTTATAATCGTATACGGCGTATTTCATTTGATATATTATTTAATTTACCTGAGTAATGAGAATGTTTCGTTTACAATTTATCTTTACGAAATTATAAGAATTTCATTTTGAAGATATTGCGGGCGCGTCATTTGGAAAGGAGCCAAAATCAACAAGGGAATGTGATCACACATACCTACATAGGTATCTACTTATAATCAAATATCATCACAAATTTCCAATTCAGCACTAGGAAAACCAAAGCGTAGTTTCAACCTAAACTAGGCGACGAAGACGTCTGAGCCTTTGCGGCCGATTTTTTCAACAGCAGTCTTTCAAACTTTTTTGATGTCCAACTCGTCTATTAATGTATTTTTACTTCTAAAAGCAGGATTAGGAATTTAGGATAGAACTAGCCAGACTTATTCCCTCAAAGTTGAGGCCTAAACCACAACAGACTGACCGACTTTCAACTTATGTTTAACACCAGCTATAATTACGGTGGGAGCTATGTACGTATGCTGGCGTATCTAACGGTCTCGGGCCGCCAATGCGTCACGGCAGGTTGCCCCGGGGCAGCGTAAAACACGTTTGCTAAGACCCAAAACCCACCTGTGCTTCTATCCTATAAATAAGTACCTACGCTCACCGTGCCCCCGTAGGGACAATTTATTCTATTTATTTATGAAGTGAAATTGTGAAAAGTATCATCATTATTCTTTTATTATGAGTATGTTTTTTGGTACCTGAAGGGAAACTTTAATAATTTCTTTAAGTATACGATCCTTCAAAACTTTAAGAGCGTTCTTGAATACATTGTTGATGTTGTTAATACGAAAAGATGTGCGCTAGACATCTGGCACCTGCATTAGGCATACAATGAATCTGGTTTCACCAAATAAAAAGAAAATAAGCCCTTAATCTTCTTGCTAAATATTTAACACTCTTATTTGCAAAATTAAAGCTGAGGAATCACATCACAGCGAAAAGCTCAAAATTTTTTAGTTTAAAATTGGGATTAACTAAATAGTGGTGAAAAGAGAAATGTGGTTACAAGCTTATCTCATGAGGAATCACAGCGTTGAATCTGCGGTCGACAATGGACGTTTTGTACACGGTCTGAATTATTTTTGGCGTACTAAAAAACCCCGTAAAACCCCCTTTGAATTACGGCCGAGAGAAAAAACTCCAATCCTGTATTACTGAGAATAATGTTGGAACACACGAGCCTCTCAAAAAAATACATCAGTGAAAATTGTTTTCCGCCCGGAGGTAGAATGTTTGCGAAGATTACTTTCACTGATCGTCGGCCGCGGACGATTTTCTTACTTTATGAGACGAACAGGCGAGGCTAGGAGGTGAGAATAGTTCAGCCGGGTAATAGAACGTGTTCTTGAACTTTCCGTCACTTTTTCTTTATGTCTCGGTTCTGCGATAGTGTCGTGGGAAACCGTGATTACGTTGGCTGAGTCCCGGTCGTATTTCATTGGTTGTAAACGGTTCTTGCTCAACTATGAGAGGGATGTGACTGTCAGTGGTCGTGAACAGGAAAATTAAGGCTCGTAAATAGAGAACTAAATGATTTAGTCGAAAAATATTTTCTTCAAGATGACACTTAAATGATTCGAAAATCTAAAAAAAAATAAACTCCAAATAAACTTTTTTCAATATACCATTAAGGTTTAAAATATCCTTGAGGCTACAATACGGAGGTCTCGAAAGTACCCTCATAAAAGAAATAGTTTCCAATTACCAAAAATGTACAGTCAGCCGTCAAAAACCTAACCCTTTTTGTGGTTCGAAGGAAATAAAACGAGGCGGCCGCTTTGCCAGATTCAAGCTATAGTTAGGATCCGGCCGCTACGTCGCATTCAAGCACAAAATGGAAAACCCGGGAAGGTACCCCAAGGACCGAGTGAGGCTCTTTATGTAAATTCGCAGTGTACAAAAGGTGGAGTAATGTGAAAGAGAGATTGGGATTCTCCGTTTTCACGCTCCGACGTTGAGCCGAACTAAACTCGATCGACACAATTTAGAAATAAAAATTTAACCGTTCCGGAATTGAAGACAAACACGCCGAAACTCAAATAGGGCGTCTCCTTGCGGGAACCGACTCAATTTCCGTTGAATAGTAAAAATATGTACCAAAAGAATATTTATTACTACCCTGTCTCTTTAAAAAACCATGATTGAGCTTGTAAGAAAAAAAGGTCCCACGTGGTTACATCTACAGCCACTCGAAAAGCATCTTCCACATCGAACTGCCTGCTAAATCAAACATTCAACTAACCAAGTTGTCCACGCAAACGAAATAAAAAATACCGGAATTCTCCACCAAAATAGGGCCAGTAAGTAATCGTAGCAACATAATTGTAATAGACCACCAAACGTAGCCAAGGGACCAAAAGTTATGGATCAGACTGTAACTGCGTATATCGGTATCGAAATGCTCCCGACGGACGACCGTAGATACCCAGTACTGCCCGTAATATAATAATATAATAAACATAGTTTACGCTATCAGTTACTGGGATTAAGTTGCTTAATCGTATAAAACAGTAGGAAGGCAATGTAAAATAAAACGCTTCTTGATAAAATAAACTGCTGATCGATTCTGTAAAAAGATCAACGTGAAACTTAGGTGAAGTGCGCGTGAAGTGAGCTGTCAATAGTGTTAATCCCTAGCCTCCTGCCGGTTGATTTGTGACAGTGACAGCTCACTTCACGCCCACTTCACCTAAGTTTCACGTTGATCTTTTTACAGAATCGACCGACAGGCTATTTCAGCCTTAGGCGGCGTACCGACATACTACGCGTTTTATGCACATGTACTTCCAATGGTTATTGCAATTGTGAGTCCTATGCTAATAACATACAGCTTATTTTCGCTGTACGGTGGCTAAAAGTACGCGGTGTTTGTAGGAGGATTTCAAAATAAGTTTTATGTAATTAGCATAGGACTCAAAATTGCAATAACCTTTGGGAGTACACGCGCATACAACGCGTATGTCCGTACGCGGCCTTAAGATTTAGGCTCGTCATCCACGACGCTACTCGAAAGTAACCAGTTACAAACTCAAATCACCAGTGAGCAGTCAGAATCGCGACGCGACTTACTAACGCGTTATTAACTAGTTTGTGATGGGTTGTGTACGGACCCCCATTGAAATACTAGTGAAATACTTTTAACCGCCTCTATGGTCTAGTGGTTAAGACCTAGACCTATTTCAGACCCAGAGGACGCGGGTTAGATTCCCAGTGGGAGCAAAATTGTCTGCTTAGTTTGGTTGGTGGTACCATCTTATATAAGTCTCTCGCCATAACAACAATGTTAACAGCATTGTTGGTAAGATAGCCAGTTCCTCTATGAGGTTGAGGATTCCGGGTGAAGCTCGCTTATACCTTCGGCCTGATCATCACTTACCATCAGGTGAGATGCAGGCAGCTTCTCCGTTCCGAATTTAAAAAATCTAGTGCTCATTCTGGTTACTGTTGAGAAGTGTCGTGGACTTGCAAAATGAAAAACTCCTGCTCTCACAGCGGCAGCGTGTACACCGTAAAGATCACTGAAACGATTTGTATAAGCGAGGTTATCAGGTTGTTATGGCAATCCCCTATGACAAAACAAGTCTTTAAGACAATCATTGGAAGACCTATGTCTATTCATTCTAGCACATCTAAAAGACAATTTAAAAAAAGTTTCCTAGTACAAGACCCAGGTCTACACAGATGTTTGTGTCTCTGAAGTGAAAATAAATAAATTACAAAATTTTTATACCTGTGACACATACCATTTTTTTTTTAACTGGGCCCTAAGAATTGGCACAGTGATACCAAGAAAATACAAAAATAGCAGCTTTGTATATCGAGATAAATAAGAATGACATTTAATACAATAGAATCGACACTTCTATAGAATTTATAACAATTCATATTTATCTCATAAATAGAAAGAAAAAAAAAAACTGTCTGAGAAAGATTTCAGTTCCATTTGAGAAATAAAAGGTATTCGTTTTAATTTACAATTAAGCTGATATCATTTTTGTTCAAAAATAGTCGTACATTAATCAAAATAATAATAACATTAGGGTTCCGTGCCTAAAAAAAAATCGCACCGTTAACTGGATCACTTCTTTCTCCCTCTGTCCGTCTGCCTAGACCCGTTTTTTCAGAAAAGGGTAAAGTATTAAGTTGAAATTAATATCATATACGCGGTTCTTTGGACGAAAAAAGTTCAAGCTTTTAAATCAACGCAATCAAAAGATAAGATAATTTCTGTCACATTTTCTGATACTCGTAAAACCTATATAGTATGTCTCTTTGACCATGGATTATGAAATATGGCAAGAAGCAAGGTCTCACAGTACAAATAAAGGAAATGATTGGAAAATTATTAATCTGTAGTTAAAACTTACATTCGCAGTTAGATCATCGATCGTTATAAAGACCGATGTATGAGGGAACATTATTTCCACTGCGAAGAACTGCTGTGGATTTTCGCCTTTTGTAAGACAAATTCAAAAGTCATTTATTTAAACTAGGCTGAAAATCAGCACTTTTCGAACGTCAAAACTACATAACACAGTCCCCCAAAACGACTCCCACCCTTCACCACTTTCCTAGTGCATTAGCTGGGAAGAAGAAATGGCGCAACAAACTCCCCAGCAGCACAGCTGTCTGTTCAGTTAGAAAAAAAAATGATTCTTTAAAATAGTATGCAATATAATTCACATTACGCAACACAAAACATAATTTTAATTATAAACCATATGTCAGCTAGCACTCGCCAATATACTAACCAAAAACATCGAGAACAGAAATAAAAACTAAACGTAAACAGAACTTAATATCTAAATAACAGCATTCAGACATAAAGGGCGTGCTTACATATTATGTATAGCTTATATTAACTTAGCAATGAAAAATAATAAATAATCCTTGATCCAACTTACCCTTTCGTTAGTTGGTGGTATAGATACGGAACGCTTGGTGCGCAGGTCCGACTCGCACTTGGCTGGTTTTCTTCTTACAGCTGCATTACCTATTCGTGCTTGTCTCAAAGTTCTCTCTGTCTACTTAGTAAGTTTGCCTAACCATTATTTGTTTAACTTTTGTAACGATTTTTCATCAGAGAAACCGACCAAGACGGCAAGTTTAATACTACCTATTTCTTTAATAACTAAATAACATGACAAAATACTGTTACTCCAAACATTTTCTTCTTTAACATTTAATATACCTATGAAGTTATAGTCTGTAGAAGCTTCGATAACTCACTTATTTCTCAAGCAGACGATAGGAACTCGAATATAATTTACTAAACCTGCTACAATCCACTACAACAGTATATATATCGCAATATATATGTACAACTGTAGAACTCCGTCTAACTCGGTAACTTGAAATTTAGCGCGTTCTCGAGAATATCGGCACCCTACCGTGATTGGCAGCGAGATAGTAATATTATTAATATACTCGTGTATAAGCGTCTTAATACCCCTATGACTACTTGTTTCATCGCTAAGGGGGATTGTAAAATAATAATATTAAGTGAGATTTGAATACTATAATATCATTTTGGAATTACGGTGTTTTAGTAATAAGTTTTGTAGTATAATCCGATTAGTTTGAATAACTAGGGGATCTTAGGCGCACGTAGCTAGGCGGGTAATAATGCCTAATGACCGCGTGATCAACTTTACTTAGCATGACTCCTAATATTTGCCTAGGACAGGATTTCAGTAATGATTACAAATTATTAACACTGACGACAATAGGGGTTTTTTTTTAAATAACTGACAATGCAACATATTTGTCAAAAACGACTTCTTCGTCTTTTCGTGTGGTTAGTGACTAACTTGGTGTCAGAGCTTTAAAGCCGCCCATGAGCCTCTGACTTGGCTTCACATGCCGTCGAGAAATATCACTCAGGTGTGCCGGTTTCCTCACGATGTTTTCCTTCACCGTTTTTAAAGCCAGTGATAATTATACAATACGCACATGAATCCGAAAAGTCAGAGGTGCGTGCCTTGGGTTCGAACTCAAGCCCTATGACTTGCCAGTCCGACGGTCACACGACGCTATCACTGCTACAAACTACCAAATTGTCACATTTTCAGAACAGCCGGTCGATTCTGTAAAAATATCACCATGAAACTTAGGTGAAGTGAGCGTGAAGTGAGCTGTCAATAGTGTTAATCCCTAGCATCCTGCCAGTCGATTTGTGACAGTGACAGCTCACTTCACGCTCACTTCACCTAAGTTTCACATTGATCTTTTTACAGAATCGAACGACTGGTGCTTGTTTAAAACAGAAAATGTATGAAAGAAACTTGAAATTTTGACGGATTGCCATCTGTAACCTCTTGTCCGTCAGTTCTATTAAATAGGCCTTCACATCTCTCGTAGTTTATATTTATTTCGTATTTTGTCGATGTTAATGAAAAGTAGTTCAAGAAGTGTGTGCGATATGGGTTTAAAAATGTCTCCTTCGATGACATTCAAGAATTTGTTCCACTTCGCTCATCAAATAGAAAATTTTAAGTGAAACACCAATGAGAATGTTTCGAGAAACCCAAGTATTAGCGGTTACTACCTTTGTTCCCAAAACAGAACAGTAGTTCTCATCTTGGTGATAGTTGAAGCGACACATCAAGTTTGAATATTTGGCTCGAATTGGACAGCTGAATCTAAAATGGGTAACTGTGCGGTCTTGTTTCGTATGAATAGGTACGTTTGACTTGGTATAGTTACCTCGTTATAGAATTAGTGGTACCTACGTCATAAGCTGTTAAACTTATAATATTATATACCGAATATAGACTAGAATAAAGGATTTATATCTAATACCACTAAGCCTTATTCATACCTCATACGTATCTATATTATAAATTAAAGTCGTTTTTCGTGTCTGTGTGACTGCATTGATCTTCTAAACTACGAAACGGATTTCGATGCGGGTTTCATAATCATTTAGAGAATTTATTCTGGAAGTTTTATGTGTATAAAACATTAATATTTAAATTGGAAATAATATAGAAAACTCAAGGTTTTGTCAAGTCATAAAAACCGTGCGAAGCAGGGTCGGGTCGCTAGTCTAATACAAACAGAAATATAGGCAGTTTACACCTACATAATACCACCGAGATCGCATCCAATGTCACATATTTGAAATAGCTACCAATTTTGAAAACGGTATGTTCACAATATTGTGTTCTAATAATAAAATCCTCATTTTCTACCACAATAGAAAACAAAGTCATCAGAATGTATACTTTCCATTAAGATAATTGAAGGCAATGTAATACAAATACGTTTTAATTGCCACATACTGTGGGCGGCAAGGAAACCTACAAATGAAATTAAGTGCGTCAAACGCCTGATATATGATACTATAAATAAAGCTTAATAATCTTGGGTATGCGACGTAACGCTGACGTCACGGAACGACAGATGACGTGAGCCTCCAGCGACGTTCTGTCAGCGGATATCACGGATCCCTTCGCGTAATATAAGCGCATATTACTCCTACGTTGTATTCTGTCATTCTGTTTCGGATATTCGGATATCAAGACTCTATAATTGTGTGTTGCGTCATCGTTTTCTAGGTGCGTTGGCTTATTTAGGCTGGTTAAAATGCCTAGGAATGTTATTTATTTACCTACTCAGTTATAATCTTAATTATAATATACAAGCTAACACTAAAATATATATAAACTATTAGCTAACTATACAAATATATGAAGGGGGGGGGCTGTATGGCAATGCTGATTCTCTGGCCGAAGAATAGGCCAGCCTTCTGGTCACAAGAAGAGTCGACCAGCCAAGAAATGTCTATAGGCATTTCTTGTACCTCTTACCATAAGAGATGATTAGAGAAGTATCTTGTGCTTCTAAAAGCAAGTCAAATAAAACAGTACAATAAAATAACCTTCACGATACTTTTGCACGCCTGGTACCAACCTTACTAACAGGCTCTTGTATAGCTTGTGCCACATGATAAAAGTAATAATAATATATGTATTAGACCAACCTGGAATTTCCGTATCACACTAGTTTCACAATAGATCATGGCAGTTGGTAAATCGTTTCTTTTTGTCTTCAGCTCAGTAATCCTTTTGCACACACTTTTGCTTCGAAAAAAGGTATTGTAATTTTAATCTCGACAGAAGAAAAACATATATCACACAATTTCTTTTGCACATGTGTTACAGATTTTCATAACTGATTTGGAGCCTATGTTTTATTGCCACGCTCTTAGGCGTAGCAATAAGCCGAGACCTAGACATAACCCAAATACTGAGTTATTGTAGATACATAGTTGTTATGTTTATTACCAGGTCAATTCTTAGAGAAACTGAAGCTTTCTGCTTATTAGTAATTTCTGTTCAGATTCCAATTTAAACGAATGTTTGTTTTTTTTTGTTTGTATGTCTTTTTCTTATGTTCCGTTATTGTATTTTTTCTGAATCCACCTCAAAAACACTCGAAAAACATATAGTCGCCGAGAGATAAGTTAGATTGAATAATAAATTAATAACCATCTCCCATAATAAAAAAACAACCAAAATTATGGCAGACCTAAGCATTTTATGGAGAAAATATATTAACGTGGGTACATTTTAAATGAATCTTCTGGGTAAGTAATAAAAATGACCCGCATTTATTTAGATCTAAATAACATTTTTTCAAGTCTCGTATAAGACTGAGCTTATATTTATAATAACAATATCATTTTCATGCAAAATGTGTACCTATAAGTGTTTGATTATAATCATCTTTGTACACTCTAATGTAAAATTTTAGACCTCTAGTTTTATTGATTTAGTAGTTTCCCTTATTTTCCCATCAACAAATAATATAGTCTCTTTTTTAGGGTTCCGTAGTAAACAAGGAACCCTTATAGTTTCGCCATGTCCGTCTGTCTGTCTGTCTGTCCGTCTGTCTGTGCGAGGCTTAGCTCAGAGCCGGTTAGTAGTAGAAAGCTAAAATTTGGTATGGGTATACATTTAAAAAAATATTTTTAAATAAAAAAATTAATAATAACTCCTGATCCGAACAAACAATCGATCGAACCCCGCCCGGCCCGTCTCAAGAGCCCGTCTCAAGATCCCGACTCAAGAACCCGACTCAAGAGCCCGACTCAAGAGCCCGACTCAAGAGCCCGACTCAAGAGCCCGACTCAAGAGCCGGACTCAAGAGCCCGGTTCAAGAGCCCGGTTCAATAGCCCGGTTCAAGAGTCCGGTTCAAGAGCCCGGTTCAAGAGCCCGGTTCAACAGCCCGGTTCAAGAGGCCGGTTCAACAGCCCGGTTCAAGAGGCCGGTTCAATAGCCCGGTTCAGGATCCCGGTACAGGAGCCCGGTTCAGGAGTCCGGTTCAGGAGTCCGGTTCAGGAGTCCGGATCAGGAGTCCGTTTCAGGAGTCCGGATCAGGAGTCCGGTTCAGGAGTCCGGATCAGGAGTCCGACTCAATAGCCCGACTCAACAGCCCGGTTCAACAGCTCGACTCAAGAGTCCGACTCAATAGCCCGACGTCCCGCCCTTTTTGGGTTTGGACGGCGCTGCTCAACCCGGGCCGAGTTCAACCCGCCATCAGAGGACGACCAAGTGTCCTCCCCCTGCCAGCTAAATGGTTGTACTTGGATTTGAGAATAAAATCACAGCAGTAGTATATATAACGAATTTAAAAGGAAAACTATCACAGCTAAGTAGGCTTTACAGATTAATGAGTAATAATATAATCGACCAACTAAAATTTGCAGTTTGAAAAACAGATCTCCCATTCATTCCTGACGGGAGAACATGTTTTTCAACTAAAATGTTAAGTTTGTTCTTGGGCTAAATTCATCCCAACTACGGAACCCTTCATTGTGCGTGGTCCGACACGCACTTGGCCGGTTTTTTTAAATCATTGGATTGTCAGATGATTGTAACTGTTGTGTTCATACTCTATACTAATTGAGAGATACGTTTTGGAAGATAGTTTCATTATCATTAAACGGTTGAGGATTGTTTGGTAAATAAATATACCGACAAACAAGCTATTCCATTTCGTATATCGCAATAAGTAAATTCTTTCGTATACATAAGTATAACCGAAGGAGAAAAAATGCTTTGTTCTAAAACTGTCATCTGTACCTTCGCGTCCCCCTTAGGAGTTGATATTATTTTTTCAAAGGATATTTTATTTTCAGTGAAGCCCCAACAAAATAAAGGAGAACGCTTTCATTTCAAGGAAAATAATAATACCTGCTTTTTACCTGTCATCGATGTCTGTTCTTGATTATACTTTTGTTATGCTGGAATCTTTTGTTTGTATTTTGACAGTGCGAGATTAGGTACCTTTACCTAGTGTTTATAAATAAATCAAGAGACAATTACTATTCTGTTCTGTGCTTTGTGTCCAGCAATGTTATTTGAATTGCCCATTAGACATTTCTTAGTAGCTGCTCGGTGTCTGTATTTGTACCCGGTTAACGACAGTCGACTCGCCCCCTATTGTATGGGATTCAAACGTAAACGTATGGCGCCACTGTGTCTGCTGATTCCTTCGGGGAATATTGGCGTGATTTTTTCCTGTCTAGGATGTGATTTTTTATGTAGGTAAGGTTCGCTGTTCAAATTGACTAAGAGATTCTTAGTCAGTTTTGTACAGCACCAAAGAGTTTAAAGGAGTTTACCGAGAACCTGAGCCACGTAAGTATAGTCACACTCCACCTTCCTTTATGGACGCTGAAATTGACCATGAAGGTTTTGAATATTTGATGCTGTTGACTTCTAGCGTTGTCCAAGTTGTAGACTTGTTTAGCTTACCCACAAGCCAACCCAGTACATTATCGTTGCATAGCTTTGAATAGAACCGCAACATTTAGTATTTATGGCAGTTTGAAGTCTCAGGCAAACAACAGGTTTCTCAAACACGTGTTTGGTAAATATCTTGATGACGTCGGAGAATAGGTACTTTGTCTGAGGATTGTGCATCTGACAGCCGTTGACAATGACATAATGAATGTATGAGACGACCGCAGTTATTAGCTGTCAAATCTTAGATGCGTAACAGAAGATGATGTACTTTAGAATAAAAAACAAAAACAGACTTTGAACAAGTAGGCAAGTCAAGTTACACACCCCCAAATGTTCTTGTTATTACAAGAACCTACGCGGAGTAATATCATCAAAGTTTCGGTTGGAAAGTTTTCCACTTCACACTATTATTACAGCATTGATTGTAATGTTAGAAACTGTACACAGTATCGTAAACATGAATGATAAACAATGTGAAAGAATGATAGCGGAGTTGAATGCTGGCTTGACAAACCCGCATTCTGATGTGGCTTATGTTTATTTTCGATTTCACTTCACTTAGTATACGCGAAGGAGGGTTATAAGATTAAATTTGATGAAAACAGATGAAACATAAACATTTTAATAAGAAAATTGGATGTCTTGCGTCAATCTTGACATAGAGATGGCGTTTTTAATCGGTTTGTGGTAAAACAAGGATAAGTATATTTGTTTAATAAAATTATATAGGTAAATGTTTTCTCTCGTTAACACATAATATACCTAACAAGAGTACCTATGTTTATATGATTGTTTATTTCAAATGATTGGAAAGTTTTAATTGGCAACGATTGTTCTCTTTCTATGCACTCTGATATTAAATCAATATATCTACTATTCTCTACTGCCTCGTTGGTCTAGTGGTCGTAAGCGCTACTGCTGAGCATGAGGTCCTGGGTTCGATTTCTAGGTCGGGCGGGCAAAGTGCTATTGAGTTTTTCCATCTAGAATTTCTCAGTAGCAGCCCGGCAGCATTTGTGCCTAGTTGATGGCAATAGGCTCGCCCCCTATTACATGGGACTTAAACATTACCGTACATTATACATTACATTACATTTACCTTCCGGGAATAGAGTGATGTTATGTTTATTTGATACCTCCTCTTCATTAAAATTCTCTTTTGTGTCACGAGTAAAAACAAAAAAAAAATTAAGTGAAATTCTCTTAATTTTTACGTATACTGTACTTATTGCGTTATTATCACACATAAGGGTACCATGACATTAGTTTCCAATACCTACGTATCGCATCAGTAGGTACATCAGTTTCCACAAAATGTATCTGCGTACTCTTTGTGTTACATTGTTTTTATTTTATGGTGTTGTGTTATGTAAGTTATTATTCAATTGAACTAAATATCGAATAGTGATTCTTCCTTTATTAAACTGTTGTCTCTTTTTAAGGTGAAAATAAACAAACTTCTAAGAAAACACTGACCATACTTGCGTATTTACAAGGCTTCATACCAGGTCAGACCTTGAAAATTCCAGCATTTTTAATATCTCCTATAATAATTGTGCCTAAAGTAAATAAAGAACACAATGGGAATGATCAAGCAGTGAGCAGTGAAAAAGAAAATAGTGCAATATTGAAGAAAATTATACCAGTGAGAATTATACTTAACGGCACTAGCGCAAATGAAGAAAACAATGACATTGAAGTGAGTTTCAGACAGGCACTAAATAGAGGAACTCTTGGCAAAAGCGACGTGAGGGAAAACCAAACAAATGATACTATGCAAAGCGATGGTATGGTTGCAAACAATACAGTAGAAAACACTATTCAAGAAAATAAAACGGCCACACTTGATACAACTACTACAGCAGATCATAGTCCCCAGAACGTTACAGAACTTACTACTACTGAAGCTAGTGGACGATATCCAACAGCAATTTATAACGATCAAGTTGTAAACACAATAGCAATAACAGACGGACCACCAAACTCTTTTTTGCTACCACCTTTACTAGACGAAGAATGGAAAAACTTCACAGTAACTGCCAATATAAATATAACTAAAGAAAATACGACCGAGACCATACAAAATTCAGACAATACTACTACATCTCAATCAGTAAATGAGACTGATAGTACAATAAAAGGTCCCTATCCAGCTGCCCTATACCACAATGCGGAGATTGATCAGGTATCAATTACGACAAATTCTTATACAAATGAATCACTTTTGCCTCCGCCACGAGATGATCGATGGAGGAGCTTCTCTTCATTGGGGGAAATGTTTTCACCGTCGAGTGAATTTAGGCCATTAGCAGGTTTGTATTACGACGGCTTTTTGCATAGACCTCTGCCTAATAGGAACCCGGGTTTTGTTCCGTACAATCGATACTTTCTTTATTAGCTGATAGGTATATTATGTCTTTTCTTATCGTTTCTCTTAAATAAATATACAGATTGTTTGTCTGCTTTGTCGTTATTTAGATTTACTTAGCTTTACTTCCACCTTGAATAAATTAACAGATTCAGCAAGCTTGGTTTCAAGAAAATTAATATTTTGCCTTGTAATGAACTGTCACAATTCCCCTCTAAGATGAACTCCAATACGCAAAGCTTTATCGACAAACAAGGACTAAAAATCCTTGATTTTTATTCGATAAAGTCCAGGAATCGTTATTAATATTCATTGAACACATGCAATATAAAAAGAATCGATAGAGTTGTTCCCTAACTATGTATAAAAACGTTCTCACATTTCGAACAGCATCATAAAATTCTAACAATGGCGGTAACTACTGCAAGTCGACAAGGCTCTAAAATTGGTATTGTCAGTACATAGTCGTAAAGCAAGCATCGTCTTTTGTGTACCGAGTCATGTGTGTAACATTGTTACGTGAAGATCGGCACTAAATTAGTGCTGTTTTATTGCTGGTTGCAATCCGATCCACTTTAGTATGTTTCGTGTTTTAGAATCAATAAAATTGTTTGAGGTTATAACTTCATTGGAGTTTTGATATTTTCAATTGCAGCTCCTAATAATGCAGATGGTTTTATTCTTGCGTTTAGATTAAAATAACGTTACGAGGAACTTAAAGTTTGGAGTGCAATAGCTCGTATCTAATCTTGCTACGTCCATTACCAGTTTGACAGTGTCGCGGATGCCTTAGCCGAAAATAGACTATTAGCCTCGCTAAATGTACCGTCAATGTACTTTTATCGACAAAAAATAAGTCTAAGTCTAGTCTAGTATTAAGTCTTTCCGTTGTATATTGTCTATTTATGTTACATAAAAGAATCTAAGAAAATAGAATTGACACCAATATTTTTCAACAAAGAACTGCAATGATTGTTAATATCTCTACTTTTATCATTAACCTCACTGTCTGGTTGGAACAATATAAATTTCTTAATCGTGTCTTTTTTAGTCACACTGTATGCGACTAAAGACACGACCATATCTCAGCAAAAATAAGAGCCCACAGGTGACTTCCAGAACATTTATTATTCACCTGACAAAGTCACTCGCCATTGGAAGTTTCCTATAAAATGTACTCGAGAACGAAGTAGATTTTCCTTCAAAGTGTTATTGTTACGACAAGAAAGGAGCGACGATCGATTCTCCGTTTTATATGAATTTTGTGTTGTAATCTTTCTTTGCGTCCTTCATTATTGTGTCTTTCATCTTCGTTATCTTTTGTTGTCATTTAAAAAGCTTCTTCCTCCATGAATATAAGAAGGTGTATGTTTCATTTATTTGCGAACTCAAAGTCATAAAATAAAGATTCGTTAGCACCGTTTACGGCTACACAGTAAAACCTGTTGAACTTTTGAAAACTATAATATCGAGTGCAGCGTGCTGTGTTATTGTTTTTGGATATTGCATGCACGGGAGTTGCTTGGGGGCATTTTTATAACAAAACAAGGATACGTAGATACTCATAGGATACTCATTCATTAATTAATTTTCATTAATTGATTATTGTTTTCTTTTTTTATTAATTATCATGTTGTGTTTTCCGATCTCGCATAATTTCGAGCAACCGTTTCAGTACTTATACTTCTGTACCATGTTTATTTGTCTCTTTTTATGCTTACTTACTCTTAACTATACCAAAATACTATTAGATATATTACTATTACTACCTTCATTATTTCTCAGTCAACTTTTACCCAAGAGACCATCGACGTGACTTGTTACTGGCTGGAAACCTTATGCTTTCTCATTAAAAGCAAAGTTAGTGAAGGTCTGTTATTAAAATCTTATCAGTGGACTTTAATTGTCTTTATAATGAGGTGGACCATCAATATTCAAAGTAAGTATTTGTCTCTCCAAACAGTCCCTCGACAAATCGCCGCCTAGAATAAGATAGTAGGGGACAAAACTTCACGCATTGACCCCTTTTTAAAGGTTAATGTCTTGCGCCTCCCTTCACGACACCTGAATACTAATCGTGAAACGCGTTTTTTGTTCAGGTTTTGACGCTATTCAAGAATGTGGTTTATATAAGTACGTTTTCTAAAATAAATGCTCACTGCCGTTATTAGGCAACAAAAATACGAAAATCAGGCTTTATACTGACCTGACCTGGGTGTAAAATATTGCTTTTTGCGATAAACCTTTGCCCATTGTATCACACCCCTTGTAAAATTTATACCTGTAATATTTAAGGTGTACGTAATAAAAAGTATTCTATTCTGAACCGATTTTTCCTAAGTTCATCATTATCATCATTTTCCTGATCTTGTTTCTTGTTACTTGAGGTCGGTGCAAAACGTTTTCTTCTTCCCTCCTCCTTCAAAGTTAAAGTTGAAAAAAAAAAAAACCACTTTATTTCCACCACTGGGTTGCCAATGCCTGCCGGGGTTGCGGGTTTGTCCGAAAGGGATATCGCGACCCCGGCACACAGGCAACGGAAGGAACACGGGTGGGTTTTAGTCAGTAAAAGTCTGACACGCCCTCCCGCTCCGCCCAGAGCGGGAGAAGTTATTTGATAATTTCCCACCCTCAAAAAAAAATAAAGAAAAAAAAGGGTTGCTATTTAATAACACTATACTTACCTATTTTTCAGCCTGATTATTTTCAGCCAGAAATCATTTCGTTTTACTTTACCATGACTAGTGATTTATCGTTAGCTAGCGGTCAAACTTTTTTAAGTTCTAAAAAACCCAACAAGTACGAGTTTGAGTTCTCGCCGAGGTTTCCGTGGCAGTAAAAGGAAATTCATTTGTACTTTCGTGGAACCGATGTTCTTCTACTACAAAGTATTTTAGGTACGTAATTACTAACATCAAGTTTGTAAAAGTTTTAACTACACGAAACTAATGGATTCTCTCGTAGAAAATGTATTTTCTGTGCTGCACTTATTTAAAAATATATATTTGGCTTAAGAAAAATTACAATCAAATGAATGCTTTAGTTTTGAATTTTACGTGTAATTATATAGAAATAGATTTTGGCTAAAAATATAATGTGCTCTACGAATTACGTGATTTGATGCCCTGTAATAACTTCTGAGAACAACGGTTACTTGGTGGTGAGGTTAAATATTTTTGGATTGGTCACTAGATTTAGTGGTGTACCTTCCTATTAACTCATCAGTAAATCCTTATAACTGATCATTGATACTCGAGATATTAATAATATTCGTAGTATTTCATCGATCTAATGTCAGCATCATAATACTATGGTAGATATATCAATCTCATCTACTTCTAAACCTAGACCACTCCCTAGCACCACAACTCGACTCGCCTCCCGCATGCAGTCCACTCCAATAAAAAAGTACTCAATCTAAAACACTCGCTGGAGTTAACTTAGAAAATAGAAAAAATCAAGCGCAATTCTAACACAGAAAATATATTCGCAATCTCCTAGTTTCCATTCGACGTAAAGCCAATCGATTTCGAACACAAAAATTGCTACATTATGTGCTTAGTGTAAAGCTACGCATACAACAAAGTATGTTCTAATTTCGAGCTAGTCGCTGTTGGTAAGCGCATTCTGACTGCAGTATGCAGAGCGAATTTTCTCGAATATTCTCAACTCGTTTATTGTCCGCTACCTACATTTTCCCCTTAATCTTTTTGAGCTTTATTGCTGCGTATTGCTTTAATCTGTTGCTTTAGTTCGGGGTTCTCGCTTCCAAACGTAGTATGTGGAATGTAGCTACATTTTTGTTTTAACCTTTGATCTTTACGTCAATAAGTATTGGAGGAGAGTTGTTTGTTTTTCTTTAAATATTTTCCACGTTGTTTAGAAATAGTCTGACCAAACCTTTCTGATTTAGATCAGCATGTGTAGACGTCGCATTCCACTAAGCCCCATAAGGTATTGGTGTTATAACTCTGTTGCTCTTTCATTTAAAGGAAAATGACTTTTTACGTTTACAGAAATTCCTTTCTCAAAAAGCTACCAACTTCCAAAAAAAAACCTTACAAAGTGAAAAATAACTTTAATTTCGCAAGTCGGTGTCTTGGTTTAAAATTTTCGTTTTTTGCCGACTTCCGAAATTAAAGTTATTTTTCACATTGTAGTGTTTTTTTTTTTGGGAAGTCCTTTTTTTTTTTTGTGAAAAGTTTTTGTTTTCACTTTTTAGTTGTGGTATCTACCCCACACAAATTCGAATACCACTACTTGCTATGTTAATAACAGTGACAGAAAGTTATTACCATATCATCCACATACTAAGTGGGAAAATACGCATTATTGAAGCTTACTCAAAAACTATCCGAACAAAGCTAAGAAAATTTATATGGAACCAACTTGAGAGCATACCCTTTCATACAAAAGAAGAATTTTCAAAATCAGTCCACAATTGACGGAAAAATCGGTGGACATAAATAAAAAGAGCATACATATGCTACGAACATAGAACCTCCGCCTTTTTGGAAGTCGGTTAAAAAGAACACACATAGTTCACTTAAATAGAAACTTAAAAAAAAAAAACTTTAAGTAACAAACACAATTGTCGGTCGATCTATCGAGTACATTCACTGAATAAGGATTGTTATTGTTGGTAAGACAAATACAACATTAAGCTATTAAAAAAAATGTTAATTGATGAAGAATCTCTTATTTCTTTCGGTAACTTATTATAGCTACACTCCCTGAAACTAAATAGTTCTTCTTCCGTATAAAGCCCTAACTGAAGGCAGATCTAAATAAATAAATGTAAATCTAATCTTAAATAATAATCAATAATCTTTTAGACAATTTTACACATTACAATGTACAGTCCATATTTATTTATTTACTATAATTATTACCATTTACATTTGTTTTTAAAGGTGGGAACAACAAACAACAACAATACAACAATGTAGTCACAAAATCCACACTCAGCGACGTCACCCGAAAACCAGTTAAACACCACCATCAACAAAAATGAAATCTTTTTAAACTGTCCTATTTTGACTGACAGGGTCCAAATTTATATCCGTCGATTAACGTAGATCATCAATTAACAAGTCCCAAGTAACGACTCTGAGTACAAGTCAATGCCGGCCAAATGATTATTAAAGAATAATACTAACTGTTATTAGTTCTATACTATCCCTATTCCTAGTGTAGTATTTAAAAATGTATAGTACGTATATACATTTTTGAAGGTTAAATATTTTATTTATAGCGTAAATTTATATCGTAGGTGTTAAAAATTAAATAGAACTTAGATTGGTTTGTTTTGCGTTACTTGTAGGTCATGAAGATGCGTAATAGCGGCCTGTTCCCAAACTTGAATAGAGTAGTCTAGATGCGGTTCGACTAGTGTATACAAGTCAGTGTGATTGTGTAACGAATTGAAATTGCAAACATTTAGCAATATTTCGCAGAGTTCCTGTCAACTGAATCAATCTGCTTCTAACGTAATCAATGTGTGGTCTGAATGTAAGCCTACTGTCCAAGATCAGGCCCAAGTATTTCTCATTCTTTGATCTTAATAACTGTTGGGGTTGGCCATTTACCGTTAGAGGAGGGAAATCAGAAATCTTTTTACTTTAGTAAACTTATAATGGCCTAGTATAATTGAGTCTTTAAATTCTCATGCTCATTCATGAGAATGTGAACTTGATTCTCCCTTCATGTTTAAGCAATGTCTGGTCAGAAGTCATAATATAAGATCTAATCTGGTATGTTTACGAGCTTCCCCTGCGCTTTAAGAGCTCGTTAAAATATTGATCACAGTGATTCCCGCGAGATGGCGTTAGCAATTAAAACTTTCTGAAGCTTTGAGAAGCGTTTGTCTATGACGTCATAAATGTCAAACTAGATTGCTATTATTATTGGAGTTGCTAACTAGAAAAATTACTATTCTATTTATTGTTAGGAGAATACTAGCGACCCATCCATGCTTTGCACGGGTGTAATGACGACATGTCCAAATCTCAAGATTTCTGTGCTATATCTAAGTAAAATATTAACGTATTTTTACACATAAAACTTCAGGAATGGTGGTAAAACCTCATTAAAATCCAATGTGCAGTAGCGACTTTGTTTTATACTTTGTAATGTAATAACAGAGCTCTGGTGCAATTTCAGACATACAGTATACTCATCTTAAAGCCTAACGATTTTATTATTTGTAATCTAACATGATTGGTCGTAATAATTTGGACAACCAATCACCGGCCAACACTACATTCGATCCTCAATTTACAGTCTACGATTGGCTAAGCAACCAATTACATACATCGATGATCTATTCAGAGAGTACAATACTACTATCGCAAATCGTATGCAGCAAATACTCTTGATAGTTTTAGCATTTCTATGCAACAGAGTATAGAGTGCTCCTGTTGGGTTGAAGCCGGGGCTATTTTTCTAATGAATTTTCCAGCTCTGGATGGTTTTTATAGTGCACCGAACAATATTAACGGAACAGAAAGACCTGCGGAAATTAGATTCGGTGCGGTGTCGGAAAACAACAATATGAAAATTATCAAGGTTACTAACACGAAAATTAGCTACGAAGTTGGGTTCGATTGGCACTTAAATCAAAATTATATTTTAAGTTTAAGTTCGAAAAAAAATCATAAGATTTTCAAAAACAAGTCCAAGAAGATACAAGCTAAAATTAAAAATGTTTGAGGCAAAATTAAACTTCCTAGTTATTCTAGGACTAGGACGTAAAGGACGAATATCTAGGCGAAATAAGAAAATGAACGCCTTCAGGCCCAGCCGATACAAAATACCTCCCCAAATAATTCTTACATCTACATATCGGATGATAATGAAATCTGAGCCGTCAGATACGGCAAGCTCGGATTATTGAGCAACGTCAGGCTCACATCCTCAGCGCGGTATTACATATGATTTATTTTAAGGGGTGAGGTACTCAACATGCTCCCCAGATAACTTTTGCGCACCATTCATGTATACCTAGAGTTGTATGTGAATGTTTGAAGAGTCTGTGATATGATTTATTGGTCTTAGCATATGGCTGCACGACCGCCTTTCATTTCTTACGCAGCTTCGAGGTTAAAGGCGTATGAAATGTGAATGAGAAAGTAATACTTTTTGTGACCGAAGTTTGTTCTATGACTTCTTTACTGAATAGGATTATGAAAAGAATATTCAGGCGTTCTATAAATAAATATTCCTTGGAAAGAAAATAAAAGAAAGTCTGCTGGCGTTGGATGAAGTGTCATGTTCAAACAATTTATATTTATCTAAAGAAACAAAGGAGTTTTGTCTAAGTTACCGTCCCTAGATGGCGTTGAATATTATCACCAGCTTCTTCCACCAGCAAAAATAACGAATTCAGTGTGATGTTCAGCCATAAGCAGTTACCATAACACAGGCAAATCTTTGCATAAAGGAACACAAATGCCGCGATTACTTCAAAATACAAGAATATTATACCCTAGATATTTTGAATGAGCAAAATGAGGTGAGTGAATGAATTTTATAATTACTTGCGCGCCACTCGGTCCCTTCGGCGGTTCCGGCCCAATGTAAAATTAATTTCTGTCTACACACAGTAGGTATTACACAGCTTACATTGGGCTACAAAGTGTGTAAACGGTACGTTTACGAAGAACATGCTACATTATTTGTTCGTTATACTAGCAATGGGTATTTTCTGAAAAGTAAATTTGGCCCATTAAATAAATATGTAATTTGGAAGACTTTGTTAATATATTAGGTCCCCACCTATGAAATCAGCGTTTTGTATGGAGAATTTTAAAGAAGTTGCATTTTTCATACTAACATTTTCTTAATTTATATAACAACCATGAATACTAATGTTTTAAAACTTTTATGCACTAATGTTTAAAAACTAAGATAACGTAATAAACCACTTAGATTAAGCGACAAAAATAAGTTGTGGCTAAGTTAAAACACATAGTGGTCATTTCTGCTAACAAAATGAGGAGTAATTTTTAAGGTATTTTTTATGTTAAGAAAACTATAAGTAATAAGTTTTTTTTTTACTATTGGTATTATTCGATATAATACCAAGCAATTGATGAATATTTTAATTCATAGAAGTGACAAGGTTCTTTATTTGTGAGAAACAAACGCCAATTTCATAGGTATATATATATTCAGCTGACACTACAAAATTATCTGCCCAAAAATATTTCACGCAGATTCGTTAAACTTATCGTAGAACTTATTAAATACATTTTTAAGGTATTAACTGCGTTCAACATAAACATTGTTTTTGTACCACACTGCTGCAGTAGGTACCTTGGCGATGTGCAGAGACAAATTAAGTTAAGTTAAGTTAAGTCTTAGGTGTCGAGTTCGAACCCAAGGCTCACTTGGAGGATAATGATCACTTGCTTCAAAAACGGTGAAAGAAAACATCGTGAGGAACCCGGAATGTCTGAGAAATATATCTGAAGGCGGCGACGGCATGTGAAGCCAAGCCAGAGGCCCATGGGTGGTTTTAAAACTCTGACACCAGGTTAGTCACTAATCACACGAAAAGAAGAACACGTAACTTTGCAAACCATGTACAGTACATGTAGTATACCATTTCAACCGTAATAGTAATAATATATCTTCGTGCAACTTACGACCATCTGCTACGGTTAATTTCCTGAAAGAAACTATCCTACCTATTATCACATAAATTAACTCAACCTATCGTAGTCCACTGCTGGAGATAGGCTTCTCCCAGGCTGCGCCAAAACACCCTGTCCTCTGTCATTTGTATCCAGTCTATCCCAGCCACCTTTTTAAGTTCAAGTTCAAGTTATTTATTTCATAACAAAAATACATTTGTGTCGAAATATTTGCACAGTAAGTACACAAAGAAGCAACATAAAACAAACAAAATAAATAAAAAAAAAACAAAATTTATAAGTAACCTCGTTCCTCACCCATCATCGAAGTTAGAACGTCTATCCAATTTCCAAATACTAACTTTACAAACATTAATAGTCCTATTGTTCCAGAACAAAGCCCCTAGCAAAATCTACAAAAATACATTTAATGTCATACATATAATGTCATAATACATTTAATGTCAAAATATTAAGTATAAAAAAGCATACATTTAATGTCGAAATATTAAGAATAAAAATAGTAATAATAAAAAAAAGCAACATTAATAACAAAGTCAAAGAGCAAGCAGGTTACACTTATTTAATTTAGGTACTAGTTTTAAGATTTTTGTCATTACAGAATTCGTCAATGCTGTAATAGGCTTTATTGATTAACAAAGCCCTGAGTTTATTTTTAAACATGTTCATATTCTGAATATTCTTTAATTCTGCTGGTAATTTGTTAAACAGATTGACAGACTGCACACGTGATGAGTGTTTGACAACATTAAGCTTTGCCTGCAGAATAGTAGGAAGATCTTTAAGGATCTTTAAGGTCGTCGGTTCATCTAAATGGGGGACAACGCCACTACGCTTGTCGATACGCGGTCTCCACTCTAGGACTCATCTGCTCCACTGGCCATCGGTCCTTGGAAAAACATGGCCAGCCTACTGCCACTTTGGCTTGCTTGCTCTGCAAGCTATATCGGTAACTCCGGTTCTTTCTGGAATGAATGAATAACAAATTTATCATATTTCAGTTTAAATGCCAGCACTATTCCCTGAAATATGTGAAATAAGAGCTTATTTATTAACGCAATAGCTATTAAATTAGTTATTATGTGGTTTAAGCTATGAAATAAGCGGCTAACAATTTCTATATTGTTTGACAAGCTGTCAGAAATCACTGGTTTTAATAAAACAACGTTGAAACCACAAATTCTGCTGATCTAACATTAATAATTTTCATTTATAACGAATGAACTGATTGAAATAGTTTGTTGTATATTAGTTTAATTAATCGCAATTTTATCATTACATATTATAGTATGTTCTAGTTCTAGTTCTAGTAACATGAATTTTGTTATTTCTTAAAATACATATTAGAATAATCAAAAATGATATCTTCCGAGATCATCTCAGAGGACGCCCCCTTAACCATTACTATTTTTCATTCAATCTATCCATCGTTTGGCCTTCCGTCATCATCATCATCCTAACCTGATCACAACGTTGTTGGGGTCGGCTTCCAGTCTAAACGGATGCAGCAGAATACCAGTATTTTACATGGAACGACTGCGTAACTGACCTCGACAACCCAGTTACTGGTTAACACGATATCCCATGGCAAGACTGGTTGTCAGATAAATCGGCTTCTGACTACCCGTAACGACTGTCAAAAATCTATGAATGACAGCCGGGACCAAATGCTTAGCGTGCTTTCTGAGGCACGGAGGGGTCTCGGCGTGATATGGATAATTTAATAATAATATTAATTTGTTCCTGATGGGCTAAGAATGTAAATAATAAGTATTGAAAATGAGATAAAGGAAACAATAATTTTATTATTTACACTTCAAAGTAACAAACATCTGTGTAGCCGTGGCTCTTGTACTAGGAATTCCTGTATCACAAGAACCAGGCATGGATGGTCACCCATCCACGAACTGGCCAATAACAATCATCGTACATACCAACTATAATATTTAAAATGGCAATATTCCGTTGCACCGCCATCGATGCACGGTCAGACTAGACACAACACTAAAAAAGTTGTGTTATCTGTGTGTTCCAAATGTTTTAATAATACTAAGGTAAGGGCTACCTATAATTATTAATTATGAAAGTATGTTTGTACTATGTGACACGAGGAACACGTTAGTAAATCGAATTCAACCACTGATAAAACCACAAAACCTTTTTTCCTAAAATTCCAATTAAAACAAAACACTACTTTAAACAAAATACAATTCGCACAGAAAATTAATTCAACCGCTACCTCCGTACATTGTATTCGTACAACTCGCGGGATTGTTCGGTAAACAAGTTCAATTTCGGTGTAGCAGACGTACGGCACAGCCGGAATGTCTGCGGTCTACCCACCTGACCTATGACGCTTTGGAATACGTTATTGCACGGAAGACGCGGTTTTTATGCTGCATGCGTAATTTTGAATTAAATATTTGGCGTAGTGCAATGGCGGTAAAGGGAAGTAAGAATAATAAGGAAGTTTTTTTTTGTTGCTATGGGAATGGTTGGCTTTGCGATCTACGTAGTTAAAGTTCTGAATGTTTTGATTTTTACGACAAAAAGTATGACAAAATCAGGCCAGTTAACGAGCTCTTACAAAGCTTATCTCAGTGGCTTTACGGACATGTCAACAGAATATTTAATGAGTTCAATCTCGGTAATTTATTTTTTTCGTGAATTTCTTTATGGACTTTAATGCTTTTACTAATAGCGTATGAACAAACAAAAAAAAACGCTTTATCTTTTAAACTAAATTGTGGTTAATTGGAAGTCAGATTGTAAAGAGAACTCGTATAAAACGGAGAAGGGTACACATACGACACAACTATTCGGAACGCGCGACAGTTTCTATACGTCTTCACTGCTTGACCGCCACCCATGAAGTCTGCTTTGCTTCGGCCGGTCCGAGCGTTATGTTCTAGACCCTGTCGAGCGCCGCTTGGCGATGCTGGCGTCCCGATGAGTCAACTCAGTAACGTATTTTCGACACATACATCATCATAACAAAAGAAAAAAAGATAGACTCCTATGTAAAAACTTGTTTTTGGAATTACCTAATACATCGCTTTAACAAAAACGTTACAATAATGAATAGTATCATAAAAATATCTACCAATATTCCAAGGTATTTTCAACGTAGTTATGACGGGAATATTTCTTAAAATATTTATTTCAACAATCACACTAACAGAGTTATTTCAGTTCAGCTTTATATGGAGCGACGAAAAGCTGACATTTTTAGCATTGTCCGACCGGTATGGCTAACAAGAATTCTCGAAGCTTTGTTAGTAAAACTGATTCTTGTAGCTAAAGTTGAAATTAATGTTGATATGGCTTTTGTTTTATGAAACTAACTTCCACCAGCGCCTTCGCCCGCTTGATATCTTTATAAATTATAGCCAATGTTAATCAGTGATAATATAGCATTACTACTGGTGAAAGAATTTTAAAATCAATCCAGTGATTTTTGAGTTTATTCATTACAAACAAAAATACAAATCTTTTCTGTATATAATATTAGTTTAGATGAATAATAAACTAACCGCTAGAACACTTTACGTCAGTTTAGTTTGGACTTGGTTCTAATTTCGTTACGAATTTCGGATAACTAAATCTGCTGACATTTATTGACGTTGAACTTCAGCGGCAAATCACTATACATTTTTAAGCTAAAATAATATTAATGTTATAAGATAAACATTGTATTGCTTTCCATCGCATTTTTTCCTACCATATATAATGTGAGAAAATCGAAAGACTATATATATATAGGTACTTGTACCTTACACTTTTCTATCGGAACTCTGCTTGTAAATATCATTTAATATCGTGGTATTAAACGTTACTTCGCATTAGTACTTCTTGGTGTAATGACAATTTGTGTTCAGTTTTAAATGTAGCAAAAAGACGTAGCATGCTTGCTACGCCTCGTAGCGTGCTACGGTCTAATGCTCATAACCCTAAAACACTGTGAACGATTCTACCTACAGTCATTATTTTTTCATTCCCATTTAAAATTCAAGTCTTCAAAAGTATTCAAAAGATCAATGTTAATGTAGTATATTTATTGCCTTCCATTTATTCGAGAAGGAAATCATCCATAGATGCTACACAATTTATTTAATAATCGTTTTATGAAAGAGTGGAATTTATTTATAGCTTAATTAAGTTAAATAGGTCAGATAGTGTAGTCGATCTGACGTTGAATCTCGCCTCCAAGCCCGGATAATACTACAAAGATAATATTTCAGGAATTTAATAAAAATATATAAAATAAACCGCGTTCATTTCGCGACGAGATTCACTTGTCCGTTGTGATTGAAATGAATTATTTCTCAAGGAAAATGGCTAGAAGTAAGATGAAAATACTTTAGCTTTAATGGAATGTAGCTCCCACTGAGAATAGGCTACTTCCATCCGTCCTGTGTTATGACAAAGAGGGTATAGTTTCTGGTTGGAGACTAGTGTAATCAGTATTTCGGAATTTTTGGCAGACAAAATGCAATGACTGTTTTTTTTTACCATAATTGATACTCATTGACCTGTGTTTAAGTTCAAGTCCTTTATCCCCAATTCATTTTAATTATTATATTTCCCTTTTCTCTCTTTTTGTTTAAACTTTATCTGAGTATGTATATTATATTTTTTTCTTATTTTTTATTTTTGAGAAAATCAATTATTATCATTTAGATTATACTCAATTATGTCATCAATTTTTTTTTGTATCAATGACTTCCATAAATATTTGTACGTCTTCTGGTATAACATAGCGCGCTTGTATTTTTTTTTTAAACAACCATTTTATTTTACCTATGTTAACAAATGATTAAATGATTATGATTATGATGAATATTTTATCATCAAATCCCGTAGCTTTAAAAAAAAATGAAAGAAAGAAATAAAGGAAAACTGATGAAATGTGGGTGTTACTGTAAGATTACCTCTGCCTAACACTTAACGTTATGTTTGCAAACATTGCCCCATCAACGATCAAAATTGAACGATTTTGCAATCACCCTACGCTTCCATATACCTACCTAAACCATCCGAGGTTTTCTTTCAAAGGAGATGACGGATAGGTGAATAAAATACAAGCATAAATTTAAAAAAACAAAAACTTCCGACACAAACATTTCCTCAATTCTCTTGCCTACTCCATCATCAGACCCTGTTCACCATCTATCTATAACCTATTCATTCAGACCATTCCAATGAGCCCAAACACGATACCTGTGCTGTAAGTTGGTAAGAGAGTTGGGTACCCTGCAAATTCCAGGTGATGCTGCAGCATCAGTTCAAGGTTACTATGTTCTTCTAATATCATTGAAGTAACAGAATACCAAATTTCAAAACGATCAGACCTGTGGAAGATGCTCACATGCATTCATCAACTAGAAAAGAGCTGATGACCTTGAAACGGCTGAACCGATTATGATGAAAACATGTCTAAGAACCATCGCTGGAAAACCTGCTTTCATATAGATAAAACCGCATTCAAATCGGTTTACCCGTTTAAGAGCTACGGTGCCACAAACAGACAGACACACAGCGGTCAAACTTATAAAACCCCTGTTTTTGCGTTGGGGGTTTAAAAATACTGAAAAAGTTAAGGTCTGTTTCGAAAAGTCTTTCTCCTGTCAGAGATGTTTTTTCATTGTGATATTGTCGCGTTACGTTTTATCTACATAATATTTTCCACAGCAAAATAAAACTAATTACTACAAACGACAAATTGAAACCCACACAAAAAAGTCACCTCTATTCCGACAAACTTCAAAGTAACTGAACAAAAAAAAAGAACTGTCACTTTATATAAATGTATTTTCCCGCCACTTATTCCTATGAAGCGTGTTCTTTGTAGTCAGGTTAATAATTTATTGATCTATCTGAACGCATTGTAGGCACCTACTTTTACTAATTGGTTCCCGCTGAAAGGTTCTTTTAGTCGGCGCCATTTCGAGGCTGCCAACTGAATTGTTCGGAAATAATTAAACGTAAGTACGCCCCGGTAAGTAATTATTTTTCTTCGGAACTCATCTATAATTCAATACTTGGGAAGGCTTCGATGTTTGGTTTTAAGCACGCGACTATAAATTGAGTCACTTGTTAATTGAGGGCGATTATGGAATGGTTTTTACTGTCCGTTTTGTAAGTTTATTGTGTATATGAAATAAGTTCAACATTTATTTTCAAATTATCCCACACTACCCTTCTGCTTGCGACTTCTTGTGCGTGAAATTTCTTGTTCCCCCGACCTACCCCGCTGCATCGCACTCGGCGCGCCTGCGCTATTGCTTCGTTTTCGCTTAACGTTCTTTCTGACTTTTATCTTTTTGCTCGGCACCTAAGGGTCTTAGCGTGATCGCGTGATGATAAACAGCCTTCCTTAAGAATTGGGCTATATAATGCAAAAGATTTCATGACATCTTGGCTGACGTAAATTATATAAAGAATATTCATCATCACCATCGCAATTACCATAACCATCACTATCACCATCACCATCGTTATCACCATCACCATCATAATCATCATGGTCCTGTTTACAACCTCTCGAAAAATGGGTCGTCGGTACCTACCATCTGACGGCCAACTATAGCACCGCGCGCTCTCATTGGTCAAATCAACTAGCGCGCGCTTCCCCCGCTATCTGTTACACACTTCCGTCGCTTTTCACAAAATCACTCCCAGAGATTGCAGGAAAGCGTGAGGAAAGACGTTACACATCAAAAAACAAAGGGGAACGCCCGAAAAATGCCTGAAATGAACAAAAACTACTAATAGTCCTTAATTGTATTTAGAATAAAATATTTATAATGAAATAATTCTCAAGTTTGTTTAGGTAGGGTAAAAATATAAAGATCTTTAAAATATTCAACTTGATATCCGTATAATTCATTCTTATTTTTATAATGGAGGTCAATGTTTATTTGACATGAGTAAGTTACATTCAGCCAAACAGGAATCGTCAAATAATCCCTAACGAACTATTTTATAGAATTTGTGCACAGTTATAATTAATTTAATATAATTCGGCCAATAAGTACTGTAAAACGAATTAAAATAATTTATGCATATCAAAATTAATTAAATCAAAGCATTTTCAAAATAGAAAACATCGCAGGCTGTATGAATTACATGTCCTTTGCCTTACTGACAGTTTGACATTTACTGCATTTCATTTTTCTCTATGTAGTCTGTGGTTTGTTTACTTGATTCATGGTTTTGCGTTTGCGACATGAGTTACACAATTACAGATTGCTTTTTAAGATATTTAACGACGACTGTGGCCATTTTTAAGGATTTTGATTTTACTTCTGCACACGACACCCATTTTTGAACACGGACTTAGATTGGACCCGCCTAAACGACGACTCGGCTTTTTGACGACGGATTTGAACCTACTTTATATACGACGCTGCTGTTTTTTTGGACATTTGCCCCGTTTATATTTAAAAATGGATAGAAGAGTACACTGCGTTAATTGCTATCTCGATATTGCAAAGATGAGACGTAACGTCTTATCAGTGCAAAATGATGAAGTACGTTGTTTAATACAGGCATGGATAACACCTCAAGCTGTAAGTATTGAGATTCTCTAGTTTTCTTACCTATTTATATTGAATGCACTGACATACAACAAATAATATATTATATTATATTCCTTAATCTTGACTTACCTATATTACAGAAAAAAATGTTTGAAACTGGCTTCTACCTAGTTTTTTTTATATGATTGAAATTGTAATGGGTTTCCTACGACTTGTAGTACAATTTGGCGTATACATTGTTGTCCATTTCAGGCATTTTTTTGTATAGTCGATGGGCATTCCCCTTTCAGCGTTATTGTTAGTATAGATAGATAATTTTGTTTTAAAAGAACTCATGTATGATAACGATCAATATTTGTAATCTTTTCATCAGTTTTTGGTTTCATTCCGTTATTTCTAGTGTACAATATGCTGAAACAAGCCAAGATAAGTTTTACAGGACACTGAAAACTTCTAATGATAGTGAAATATAATCCCCTGTACATTGACGGTCAAATTTTATACGTACCTAGTAAAGGTAAGAATACGATATTAGTTTAGCGATACAATATATTAAGAGCCTAGTAAAAGCGACGTACAGGCAAAAGTAGTTTATCCGTCTTTATCCTAACTTACGACGGTAAACAGCTGATATTCACGAGCGCGCGTTATGTGACTCTTATAACATTGTAATAAGGTATAAATTGTAATGATTGTAGGTATAGTTGTCCATGAACCTACTACCATTCACAGATCATCAAGAAAACTTCAAGAAGGCATACGAACTTTATATTCGTCGTAATAGATATTACATATGATATCTTTTTCGCGATATTTTACCGCATTCAATTTCACGCTACCCGAATAAAGTTAGATCGTAAAGATATACATAACCTAATCTTTTTCCAAGTGGCGGAAATTTCAACAGGAAAATATGGTGACGTCACGTTTCCTGTATTTCTATAGCTAACGGGAATATGCGACTGTTTATTTTTTTTCGAAATAGGAGCCACACGATTATGTCAATCCTTTTGGTAGCGGTCTTCTTTGTCGATGACGACCCCTTTGATGTAGTTTTTTTCTATATAAAAACGACCGTGGTTATATAGTATGAATATTAAAATATTGTCTTTCATGTCGATCTTATTAAAATGTGGCATTTTTATTTGTTTCGTTTTTTTTGTTGCTATGGAGATTTTGATACATATATTATAAAAAATAAAGGAGGCAGGCGTTTGCCCAACAGTGGGACACGACAAAGGCAAAAAAATACAACAGTATTTACTTTGGTTGGATTGGAAATCTGTGAATTGAATTTGAAAGTCAATAAATTGGCTTTTCAGACCTAATGTCAATAGGTACTCATTTTCAAACTGCAACGATTAATCACCAACATAAACAAATCTATAAAACCGTCTAACTTTCCATTCCAATATCCTGAAAAATGAAAAACTTTATACTTCAGTATAAAGTTTATACACAAAAATAAATCCAATAAAATTGCAAAAAGAAAATGTTCCAGAGATTAATTTTCCCAAAGTTAATAAAATCCGAAGTTTATATCCAAAACGCATTCTTTTAACTGACAGTTGCTTGTTTGCGTTGAACCGAAAGAATTGATTGAAAAGAAACAAAATGTAAGGGGAGAAGTTTTCCCCTTTTTCATCATTCTGAACGAAATTGTGTAGACAATGGAAATGTAAGGTATAATAATTTAAGCTTAAGAGCGTTTATTCTGAAAGTAAATAGATATCAAATATTTCGCTGTTTTTATTAATTTGGAAATATTACTATATGGGAATAAGAAATGTGGCTAACTAGCGAACTAGAATATTAATAATGAATTGCAATTTTAACATTGAATTTGGTGTTGTAACCAAATTAGGTGTAAAAAAGGCATTTGGAAAGTTTCCAAATACTTTCTGTACATCTAAAACTAAATCTTCGGTGTTACGATACTAATTATTGCATGTCATTATCAATATTCTAGTTCACTAGTTAGCTACATTTCATATTTTAAAATTAAATTAATAAATTAAAACAGGCAAATTATTAAAACAGGTAAATATTTTACAGCTGTTTGCGACGTTGCCGTTGCCATCTTTTAGGATAAACGCTCTTAATAACTGGGATGTATTTTTTCGTTAAGTGACGGTATTTTTGCATGACTTATTTTACCTTTTTTTCCAAGTCCAGGCTCCAGCCTTTTGGAATTGCATTTTGTTCATTTACTATTTTAAATAATGATCAACCTTTTAGGTCTTATTTTTCTACTCTCAATTCAGAATTCTAAATGAATGTGAATTAATGAATGCTCTCTGCCCTTCAAAACTTCATCTCAGACAAATCAATAGTAATCAGTACCTATTTAAAATTTCGAATTATTGGAACGTTCCTTATCGCGCGTTGTGAAAAAATTCTCACGAAAAGTTGTAACGACACTTTTTGCTATAGTAAGCTATTGTAAGCTGTGCGGCGTGCGCATGTTCCTCTGTCTGTCTCTCTCTCTCTTCGAACTTCGTTCCATCCGGGTGTCCCTTGACACCTCTCAATTTTTTTAAATTTGGAACGATATACCGACTCCGATCAAAGATTAAAATAATGTGTCCGTAAATCAGTTGTTTGTGTGTCTTCTAAATAAATAAACAGACCTCACTTTGACATAACTTTATTCCATATTCCACTGCGAAAATGAGTTTGTTTGTTTGTTACGCTTTCACGCTAAAACAGCTAAACGGATTTGGATAAAATTTGGCACATGGGTAAACCATGACCTGGAGAAGGACATAAATACTTTTCATCTTGGATCTGAAGAGCTAGTTTACTATATAAAGGATAATACCGTGACTTGCACATAGAAAATTCCAATTCTATAAATATAGGTACTTGTCTTTACAAGGGCGTAAAAGAAAGATAAAACGCGGTGCACACGTTGACTGCTAACATAAAGAGACAGTTAGTGTACTGTTAAGTTTTACTTCTTGAAATAATAGGGAAGGTCATTGATAAATTAGGTAATCTTTTTTTATCAACGGTAGATTACCAAAACATCACTTGCGTTCGCTAACACGTTCCGATCTGTTTACAGTCTGTTTAAGCGTGCATAATTTTTTGCGTGATATATCAGTTTGTTTCACCTTGTAATTGTACCTCTTACCTTTTGTCTATTGGTTTAAAAATACTGTAGAAAACAAATAAAACTTCTATTATCAAGCTTTCAATGACAATCATAATTTTTAACGTTGTCTCTAAAACCAGAAGGGAAAATGTTTTATGCTGTTTAGAAATTGACCTACCTTCCTAGTCAAAATCTGCGAATATATCGCGGATTTTGACTAAAATAAACATTATATTGCCCCCATTACTGAATATACATGTACGTCGCATAGCTTTTATGATAACCGCAAAGTACGCGAACAGATGCAAAACTTGTTCAAGTAAAACAATTTTATACAAATTACTTAACTACTTTGAGGCATGAGAGAACTAAGCAAACTTCGGGCATGGCACTTTTAGCAAAATTTTACTTCCCCGAGGTGGCGTATTTGCAAACTTTCATATAAACAGCTCAGTAGAAAGGTAAACAAGTTTAGTTTAACTCTAATTTCGACACTCTAAGGAGACGTACTGTACGTATAAAGTTCTGGCGTCGTCGTCTAATTAGTATATAACTTGGAGCCATTCGTTTCAATTTAGTTTTGGGCCATTTCCGTTAGTTTGACCAAGTTTCACCAATATTCTTGATATAGGCCACGAAAGCATTAATGGCCGAGAAAATAATTTATGAAGGCAGCGCGAAAGGTACCTATAAGAAATTATACAATTTATTATTCAAATTGTGGAAGCTAGGTAGAGTTATAAAATAAATCCGTTTCCAAAGTCTCCCAGACGCGTATGTCTTGCCCAGAGTATTTAAACGACAGCAATAAATAATTTTAAGCGCCTTTATTCTTCGAAAACTAGCAAAGAGCTGTCGATAAAATAAGGAATAATATATTTTTATTGAATTGGCAATATCTAAAAACGCTGAGTAATACGATATCAAAACTTGGAAAGTTTGAGGCAAGCAATCGCGGGCCGAGTTAGAGAGACAATTTCAATCTTCAATAACAGAAAAAGTCAAATTGTAACCGAATAAGAGTGAAATGAAACATCTTGAATATCCATTTTGGGGTAAAAAGAAGGAGACAACAAGACAATAGTGACCTTTGTTATTGAATTAATTTCGTATGGACGAACCCTTTATCATGAAAGTCGATTGTTTGTCCGTTGTTTATATGTTAGGTACGTCCGTTCTGAATCTAATAATATGATGGTGAAAGGGTCACGTTTGTTTGATTGGCGTCTCTTGTGGGCTACGGATGTAAACGCTATGTTTTATTACGATCACTGGGACCTGACGTTCAATAACTGAACATAAATAAATTTGTGACCGCTGTATTTCTTTTATGGACGAAGCGAAAACGAAATTGCTTGGATCTTTTAACTGGCCTGACGTATTGTGGTTTTACCTTCGGTTATTGTGTATTTATTACGTTATAAGCTTGTTACTTTTTGTCTTTACAATAAACCATTTTGACAGTGAAATATTATCTCTAGAACCAAAAATTCGTTACTTACCACAGTAAAAATAAAAATTAAGCTTTGATTTATTTGACTGTATTATATCAATATTTACTTGCCTAGCAAAATACATTTTCAAAGTACGAATACTGAAAAAAAAAACTAAAAAAGCTCGCTCGCTCTTAGCGTGATTTGTTGAAAAAAAAGGTAGGTAGGTAAAATCGAAGATTTTCGTACACAATCCCGGAAATTTCCATATCTAAATGGAAAACCGACCCCGAACAATCAATTTATCCTCCAATATCCTCGGGCGGTTTATACCACCTGTACAATAAATATTTATACATCTCTCCCTCGGTTTGTATCGCGATACTCTTGAAACGGAAAACTTTTTTACCAACAATTATGATATGATGTTTCTTGTTAGATTGGCTGGTAAGGGACTACGTAAGAGGCGGTTGAGAGTTCTTTAAAGTAAGTGAACGGAAGATATGTTTGGTATTTTATCTTTGCGTTGTTAAAATGCGTACCCACATGTAGTTACCATGTGGTTACTCATTTAACAACTTGGTACTTGTATGGTATAACTTTCTTATAAAATAAAATAGTTAGAAACAGAACGTAATGTCTTTTCGTTAAACGTGTAGGTACCTACTTTATTTGCATTCCATAATGTAGGTATAAAGGTGTTATAATGGTTTATAGCTAAGGTACAATTACGGACCGTGGAGGGCACAACAAAAAGTATAAAATTAATTCTTAAATAAAAATTAAATTAAAAAACAAACTGAGTAACAATCAACAATTTTTAAATAATTATGTTCTTAACATTAATTGAGATCAGTTATAGGTTGTGGTACATAATAATTATTTGATAAGGTCAATTAAATATAATATCATTCTTATCATATTTATCTATGTATGTATGAATGTATCTATACGACTAGGGCCTTGTTTACCGAGACGCGGGGCGTTCCGCGTCGCGTTGGGCATCGCGGCCCGTTCTAAATTCAAACATACCTATGACTTTGTATGAGAGCATTTACTGATAAGCGATTAAACACGCGTTTGCTTGAAATGCAGGCGGAGCTCGCGGATGGCATTGCCACGTCGCAAGCGACGTTTATCGTGGCGGCGCACGCAGGATTGCGGCCAGCTGTTCCTGCAATTTTCCGTTCACGGTAAAACGTAGTGACACCCGCGGTGGGGCCCGCGGCGTCGTATATGATGACGTGGGCAGCTGCACGTGGCGCCTGTTTGTAAACTGAAAAGACGTCTGAAGCCTCGTGAGACCCGCGTCATCGTAAACGAGGCCTAACTGTGTGAAATTTGAGAATCAAAAACACTTACTGAACTTTGAGTATTAAAAACACTGTCAGCTTCATAATTTTGACCGAAATTACACAGACAATCAAGAATAACTGTTATTTTAAGATGAAACAAAATTATTGTAGGTACCTAAAGCCTGAATCCACAAAGACCGTACTCACGTAGACATAAAATAATTTCTGACAATTTCCCCCAAAAAACCGTCTACAAGTTTGTATCCTTGAACTTCCACTCAATAAATAAGAGACTACTTACACGTTCGTTCAGTACTGAATATAACTTTCCCATTTCATGGTTACCGAGCGTACGTCAAAACAAGCCCAGTATATCATTTCAAGCCGTTATGATAATAGCGAAGTTCAGTATATCATGAAAAATGGTATTCAATAGTCCCAGTGCGGTGTACCTAGATTTATTTATAGGGCTTTTGTTGTGTACGTGTTTAGGGTAATAAAAAGCAGTCATTTTTGAGTATTATATAGGCGGTATATTGGAGATTATAATACATATATTTAGGAAGCCTTCAAAATAGAGTTATTGGAGGTTTCTAAATATCAGTCTCTTTCCGATAAATATTTAAGAGTATTTTTTACAGCTTGAGTAGGCCTTGGAAAGTCTTTTAAGGTGTAAAAGTATCGATTCGACGAGGTGAGCTGTCATATTTTCTGGTGTTTGGTTGTCAATGGTATACCGTGTGAAAACTGGTAGTCATTGACAGCTTAACGTATCGAAGGATCCTGAAATAAATAGTCCAGGCATGACCCATTAGATGCCTTTATCCTCACAGATAGATTCTATGATTCTAAATTTCATCAGTTCGAATACCTACAACCTGATTGGACAAATAAAAGGTATTCCTAACACTGATTGCAGCTCGGCAATAAAATTCAATTAATCCCGAATTGAAATATTATATCATTCTATCTAAAAAGTTTTGATAGAAATACGAGAATTTTGTACCAAAACTAATTTTGGCGATGGAAACTAGTTTCCCAAATAAATGCACATCCGAACTGCGCAATCGTTTGAAATGTGATAGTTTCAAATTGGAAAGTACACAAATATTTTGTTGCTCTTGTATTTTGATTTAAGCTGAATTTAAAAAAAAATGGTTAGAGAATGTCCCTTTTTAGGGTTCCGTAGTAAACAAGGAACCCTTATAGTTTCGCCATGTCCGTCTGTGTGTCCATCTGCCTGTCCGCGGCTTAGCTCAGAGACGTTAGTACTAGAAAGCTGTAATTTAGCATTTGTATACACATTAATCATGCCGACAATGTGGTAAAATAAAATCAAGAAAAAAAATGTTTTTTAGCGTATGTCCCCTACTCGTAAAGTGGGGATGTTTTTTTTTTCTCACCTACCCCATGTTGTGGGGTATCGTTAGAAAGGTCGTTCATGAGTTTGTGGAAACCATTTTTGGATTCAGGGATCCGTTGGCGAAATATTAGGCTTTTAACTGAAATGTTTTGTTAGAGTCAAGTGTCCCCCCCCCCCCCCGCCAGCTAAATGGTTATACTTGTATTTGTGAAAAAATTCACAGCAGTAGTATATATAACGAAATTAAAAGGTAAACAGTACGGTATCAGAGCTAAGTAGACTGTACTGGTTAACGAGTAATAATCAACCAACTAAAATTTGCAGTTTGAAAAACGTGATATATGGAGAGTATCTATCTATCGGATTTATCCGTATGGGAGAACATGTTTTTTTACTACAATGTTATGTTTGTTCTTGGGATAAATTCATCCCAACCACGGAACCCTTCATTGTGCGTGGCCGACATGCACTTGGCCGGTTTTATTTGTTGATTTGAATGCAAACTCTTAGCGACCATTAAAATTATAGGAAACTTAACCGTGTTCTTGCCTATAATACTTAGTCACTATTATAACCAGGGTCTATGAATAGGAAAACGTAAATCGTACTAGTAGTTCTCGAATTATAACTACTTTACAGACAGACAAAACCTATATAACCATACCTACCGTTTAACAAAGTCACTAATACCTACCTATTTTATCTTGTAAGGCATTCTGAACACTGATACCTATATCAGTGTTCAGAATGCCTTACAAGATAAAAACAAATAAATAACGATAAAAGTACCTGTCCCTTAAGTTTATACCCGCCATGACAGATGGAGTTACCGCATACCCAAGCATTACATTCGCTGCAATTTATCATACACCCTTGTTTTATTCTCAAGCTTTTGTTGTTTTTTAAGGGAAATAAAAGTCTTTTTACAATGTGGCTGTAATAATAAAGAATAATTATAACGATGATATGGAGAGCAAATATTTAACCGCAGAGTTTTTATGATATTGTTAATTCATTGCTTCTTATGTGTGAAAAATTCGTCCGCTCAACAACATAAATAACGTGATGAACGGGGCTGAACTGTCAAAATGAAACCCATTACTGTCATTTGTGTTAAGCAGCTACCCCGCTTGGCATACATAAAATGCATGACATTGACATTGCCATGACATTGATTGGCTGTCATGATTTTACATAAATTGAATACCTAATTAACAAGCATTTCGATGAGGAAAATTAATATTGTTATTACGTATTTAAAATTATGAAAAATAATTTTATGATGGTAAATAAAGCAAAAATGTTTTTTTTGAAAACATTAAGTCTAGCCTAGCCCCTAGATAGGTACTATGAGCTATTGATAAATTTGATGAAAGAAGACAAGATTGATTTAATTAAAAGGGATTTATAGGACATCAGCAGAACACACAAATACATGACAAGACAGTTGACAGCGCAAAAGAGAGACGAGAAAAGAAAAGAGACAGAATACGATTGCGTTTCGTTTACTAATATAATATTCCATCCATCTATCAAAAAGAGTTTGAACAGAATAAATACTGTAAGGTTTTATGCGAAAAGCGACCTTATATCATACAGGCTCTTAAGAAAATAGCCATGGCTACATTCGAACATTCTAGCAATTTGTATTTAAATAAAAAAGGAATGTGGTTTTTGTTTGAAGAGGAAAATTAGCTGCAGAGTTGTGTGCGCATATCTATTAAATATTGTGATGAGCTTAGAAAAAACATATAAAATTATCATCTATTATTGCTCTACATCCCTCCACACACACACTTTGAGTGACGTTCCTCCAACGTTACAAATGGTGGAGAGGCGCCGGGTATGGCAATCATAGATGATACTTTTATATGTTTATTCTAAGCTAGCAGAATTACCTACTTATTTCAATAATTATCCAGCATTTTGAAATGGAAACTTCATAAATACTGCCTTTTTATTGTTGTTTTTTAAGCCCAAACTACAGTACCTATCTAAATGTTTCCAATACGGGTAATATTTTGTAAAAATAGGACGATTAGATTCAATTTCCCAACCCGAAAAATATTTTTCTCTGCATCACAAAGATCTTTAAATAGAATTCTTTAAACTCGTTTTTCTTTTCCCCGTTGAAAACCAATGGAAAAACAAGCCAATTTCCCTTTTGTTTCGAGTTTCGGGCCCATAAGCTCTTCGCAGTCAATTTAACATCAGTTATTTATTACATCTTTACCGCACTTAAATGTGTTTTATTTTTATTCCTTGAGGTGTACCTGTAGCTGCCCCGCCATTAATAAATCTTTTCTTCAGAGACCTCTAAGTGCGAAAACTAGGAGCTAATGTACGGAAAATAAAATGGCTTTACACTTGCAGCTAATATCAATTTAATGTTGCTTTCGCCTGTTTTCGTGGGGAAGAGGAAAATACATGGCTTTTTCTTTACGAATATGTCTTTTTGTCTGATCCATACATGGCTGATTCTTAATTTGCTGCATGAAATATTTATATAAGAACGAGCACTTGTGAAGCGAAGAAAATACATGGTATTTTCCGTTCAGTTTTTTTTGTCTAAAGCTACGTAGGGCTTTCCTTAATGACCAGTTATTACTTGAATAGTATATTTATATTATAAATTGAATTAACAATCACCTTTCATGAATAGGTAGGTGGTACCTATGCACATAAAGACAAAGTTTTTTTTTTTACCGATGTCTTAAAGATGTTGTATCATCTGTTACAGGACTTCGACAACACAGAAAAAGACACAGAATTTTTGTCCTTCTTTTCTAGAAAAGTTAACTCATTGTTCCTACAAGGTTATTTCTACTAACGTTAAGAAAAGAACGCGAAGATAATTCAGTAGCAGGGGTAAAGAGAAATTGAAATTATTTTCTTTTCATAACGTAAATTCGATTAGTCTTTTGTCGGGAAGCACCTTAAATTATTGAAGATCAAAAGGTACTTGGAGACCTTATCAGGATATCGATTTACACTGAAACAAAAAAAAATGGTCAAATGCAGACGAATGATATTGAATGATAACCGATGATTTGTTGGTTAAAATAGGAGATGTGTGCTTGTGAAGTTTGAAACGTGTAACCTATGAAAATAAATTTGTGTATTGTGGGATTCTGTTGGTTAATAGAGATTTTTAAGCAAGACAAAATGCTACTGACCCCAATATAACGAAGAAAAGAGCAGAATGACGTGGAGAATGATGTAGGTACCTACAACAACGAAAAGCAGATAAAAAATTAAATGATATCGATTTTAAATACAAGCTAATTTGACTGTGCTTCAATTCATAAAATTCTAATAACGTCAGTGACCAAAATAGAATATCAGATTTACCTACTAAAAGAACTCGTCCCAAGGCGTCTGGGATCTACCTTACATCTACACATATATAAAAAAAAGACCTATAAAATGTAACAGAGCAATACGAAAACTAAAATACTTCGATAAAATGTTTCTACTGAGGATTCTAGTTCAATAAATCGGAATGTTTATTGATGATATATAGGTATGAAGTTAGTTTCTATGAAGGGAAACGAAAAATTTCGATTACACAAATGAAACCAAATAAAAGACGCAAGAATTGCGATCTTAGATCCCTTTATTTAAAGTAGGTAATAGTAGATCTACTGCTGAGCATGAAGTTCTGGGTTCGATTCCCTGGTTGGTTTTGAATTTAAGTCACATATACTTAATTCAAAATATTTACAAATTTTCATTAGTTATGTCTAAGCAAGTTTAATATTGAAGTTACCTTGACCATTCGTCGATTCATTCATTTTTGAAGAAGGTTATAGTTCATATTATTACTTAGTAATTAAAATAATTATCGTACGTGTTGCCTACAGGTAAAATTATCGGCTACAAGCGTTTGAACTAAATATGTTATGAAACCTACACATTTAATAATGAATGATTAATTCGAAATAAGGAACGCCTAGAAGCGGTTGTAAGTGGCACAAATTATCGCATTAATTATTTATTACTGTGTGAGTATATATGGTTACAATTAAATATACAACATTATACGTCTGTACTTAATAGTTCACGAACATAGCCTGTAGGCAGACTACCTAATTACCTTTGTATTCCCTTCCCTTCTTTTTTGCCTGAACATTAATTGAATAACATAATTCACAACAAATAAAGTACGTCAATAAGGCACCGCCGTGCCGGCGAGGAAGCGACTAGCTAATAAAACGATTTACTGGCTCACGAAACGTAAATAACATTGTAGGGCCCATGTACGAGTAAGTAACAGAGATATTTATATGAATAGTTGATTGCTGACTTTTCATACCGCCGGCGAGTCATTTGTCGAAGCGACAAGAGCTATCAAAGAGAGTACTCGCTCAGCGACGCTCGCTCGACGGGTAGAACACTCGCTAAGAAACTACGCTTGGAAATAAAGGAAACTAGCGAGTAATCTCTCGCTGCAGTCGCGCACTCGCTGCTCGATGCTCGCCAACTTGTTTTTAGTTGCTAGTTCTACTAGCTTCTCGCTAATCGCCGGCGGAGGTAGCACAGGTGCCTAAAATAAATTCCAAAATATTAAAACCCCGCCAACATTGATTGAACTCCTTTTACCAAAAAGTTTAAACCCTCAAACCACGCGACAAACACCCTATAAAATTCATAAACTAATCAAGAGTGGAAACAACTTGAAAGTTTTCCTTAAAACGTTGCTATAAATAAATTGTAGACATCCTAATTAAACGTTAATAATACACTTGCCTACTAAAATGTTAATTACAAACGGTTGTTTACACGACGCAGCAGATTTACAATGTAAACTGAAGCGGTGAGGTGAGACCATTATTATTCATCGTAGTGCCCGAATGGCTTCCGAAGACTATGACATTTTGAATTGCCAATACGCATTCTAATTATGAATGACCGAATTTTTCATTCTTTTGTTTTAACAGCATTTGTTTTTTTAAGTGAACCTCGGGAGTCTTTAGTAAGACCTCATTTAAATTAAAGGATAACTAATATGTTTATGTCTCAAATGTTTCTTTTAAGTTACTATCGTGTTGCATTTCAATCACTTCTTCTCGATATTCATGAGGAAACTCAGAAACTTTGACAATGAAAGGATTGCGGATCAGTTTCGGAATACTTTTGTCTTGGCCGTCAGGAAAATAGCGATTGATTCACTATTTTTACGTTTTCAACTGGCATACCAACCCATACAATAACAATTGTAATTGTATTTATAATTGTATTTTTTCTTTTATTTTTTTTCTTTTCTACTCTTACACATGTTGTCTACGTCTCCTTTTATCTACTTTCCTATCGCAGGTATGCTAGAAGGGATTTATTTTTGAATAAGCATCACCTTTGTACGTATTTTTCTGTTCCTTACTTCTTGTCTGTTTAAATGTGTGTGCATAAACGGCAATATTTTTTTTTGGAAACCAATATGGTTCACATATTGCTAATGGGTATCAGAGATTTGTATTGGTGTAGAAAAACAATCAGTAAACCGACATACCTTACAATTATTGGCGAAAGGGCAAAAAAATATCCCGTGAGATTGAACTGCAACACTGTCGAAAGCAATTTAAAAAATTCTGACCGGCGCTGTGTTGTAATAGAAATTGGTAGGATTTTTACGTGAACGTCGCGCGTCGTGACTATAGCATATTGGTGCCAATCTAAATGCATGTATCTGAACTGAAATCCTCTAAAAAAAAAAAAAAAAATAGCTAAGTCGGTTCCTCGTTAAAATTGATTGCTACTTCGAAGGTTAATGAATCACACACAACATAACATTACGCATGTAATCCACGAAAGATTAGACAGGGGTTTTAAAGGGATTACAAATTGGTCCATCGAAAAATTTCAAGTGATCATGATCATTTTTTCTGCAAAGAAAACTGTATTAAACCCCTACTGTATTAAAATAACCATCACCATAAAGAACAATAGAACAGACCTCAAACTAATATCCGGTCCAATATCAGAGCAACTAATCGTGCTGGGAACTAGTGGCCCCAAGAAATATAGATAAAGTGGGTCGTAGTTAACTACATTGTCTCCTGGGATTAATGATAGTATAGTTCCCCTAAATTTCTCTACCTGATACCATAGAATAAGAACACCAAAACAGAACCGAAACTATGAAGCTGCCTAGGCAGCCGATCCATGTAAAATACTGGTATTCAGCTGCAACCGGATAGACTGGAAGCCGACCCCAATTAGTTGGAAAAAGGCGAGGCAGATCATTATGATGAACGGAACCGAAACTCGATTTATGTGTGCGCCAATGTCGCCAAAATGCACGGGTCTTAGTAGGAGCAATAGGTAGGTACAGTACGACACAACTTAGATGTAGCATCGGCTAAATTCGTAAAACCGATACAATCTGAACTGAGTGCGCCTTCAAAATCACCAATATTTATTCATGCTTCAGGTGAAAATGATCTTTACGCAAACGCAATAACTTGTGAAGTCATATAACCAAATACATTCGTAAAATATGCTTCATCTAAGTTGTGTCGTACTGCATCTACCTACTGCTCCAACTAAGACCCGTGCTTGCTCAGGTCTAAACAGGGTTACAAATATTGAAATAATCGAACGTGGAGCGAGTAGCGTACACCGCATTATAGATACAATCTTATAAGCTGCTGCTATATCTGCAACTGTGACTATAGTCACTGCCACCAAGATCTTACATAAATTGTAACCCTGCGTACCATACTATCATGACTAGTTTAGTGTAAAATGTTTGTCAAACCGACCATGGTCAGGGTTGCGGTCACCAAGTCGATTGTGTTAGACTGTTCTGTAGGCATTTTTTTTGCATTATGTACTCTCGGATCCAGGCTAGGCTAAAACTTATGAGTGCATGACCCTGTTAGGGCGCAGCAAGTATTATTAACGTTAACTTATATCTAGGTAAAATATTTGGAAGTTAACATTATTACTAGATATCAATATCACAACATTAATTTGTTATTACTAACATATAATATTTTTGAAGCATATTTAATTTAATTTATATTAATTAAAGTCACAGTAAGTCACAGTTTAGGTTACTATGTGTTCGGAGCAAGAGTTTCACCTCTACCCACTCTTATTCTATGCTAGTACCGAGCGTACCCTCCGTAAACATAGGTAAGTTAAGATATGGTGGCCGTAAACAAAGTTTCTATAGGCTGGCGTGATGGGCTAATCGCGCATAAATTAAGTAGAGGGCACTAGTTTTGGTTCAGAACTTGTGATAAAAATTTAGTATGTTTTCGAGTGGGTCGCTGTTGAGTTTTTAGTGGTGTTTGTGCGGAAGCTTTGTATGTTTGGTTAGATTGTTTGGCAGGTAAAAATTATGTGCAAATAAGTAGTGAATGAGCAGTGGTAGCTTGTGCTACGCGAACTCAATGCTTAATAAAATCATTAAATGAGAAGACCAGTTTCAATGCCGATTCCCGTTATTAAAAACGTTTAATATCTAGGAGCAATCTCATCTCAGCAACAATAATGTCAAAAATCCTACACGATTTCTGACTGAAATTAGGATGGGACCTTTTTTAAAAAGAAGGGATTACCCCTCTATTTTTAAAGTCATCGAACTAATCATTTCTAAAACGAGCACGGTGTTACAAATGCGCTTTATAGGTTCACTTTACAAACATTATAATTTGAAAAGGAAATGTGAAGCTATTTAAGCAACTGTGAAAGCGTTGGCTCCGGAACAATTCCGAGCTACTCTAATAACGTCACGAAGTAACGTGTTTCAGTACCTCAGAGAATCGCGTCTAATACATTTCAAGTATGTCATAGTACTCCCAGATTGAATAGCCAACTCACTAAACACGTAACGTACGTATCACTTTGTTCGTATTTTCCTGTCTGTTTGTAATTATGTGTGTGCATAAATGATGATAGCCTAGTGATGTGACCGTCGGAACTCGTTGCCGGGTCTGGGTTTACTTATAGTCATAACCTAAAGTCTTGAATTCAAGTAAATTTGAGAGTGATTTGGTTATTTCGAGGCAACTGCGGTAATGGCGTGCAATTGGAGATGCCAGAGCAGTAATAACCTAGTGGTATGACCGTTAGACTGCCAAGTCATAGGTCTCGATTTCGAACCTGAGACTTTTCGGATTCATGTGCGTATTGTATAATTATCACTTGCTTCAAAAACGGTGAAGGAAAACATCGCGAGGAAACCGGCATGCTTGAGAGGTATTTCTCGACGGCATATGAAGCCAAGTCAGAGGCCCATGGGTGGCTTAAAAGTCTGACACCAAGTTAGTTACTAACCACACGGAAAGAAGAAGAATGGTTAAATAAATAATAAATAAATCCTAACTAATATTATAGATGCTAAAATGAGTTTGTTTGTTACGTTTTCACGATAAAATTTGGCACATGGGTAGACCATGATCTGGATGAGAACATAGGATACTTTTTATCCCAACACTCCCACGGGATCAAGACGTATGCGGGTGAAACCGCGGGGCGCAGCTAGTAAACACATATTACCTAAAATGTTCCCCTTACGCGCATTTTGATTCGATAAAATGATTGAGAAAGTTTCCGCTTCTCGCATTGGCGACATAAAACTAATTTTATTGATATTCGCCGCGTTTACTTTTACAATTTTCCGAACCTTTGCCGTAGGTCGTAAAGCTATACAGCCCTTGACCGAAACTTTCTGCGGAATCCTTAAGCGTACCTTCCTATATCAAAAATTTACTGACTTCGTGTCTTTTTACGGAGTTTTTTTTTGGTTCGTGTCAATTCTGAACGTTAAGCATTAGGTTCGTAAGCGTTCTTACGTAACCTTTCATCGCTCTTTACATTAAAATTTTTACCGGTTACATTAAGGTAAGGTTTTTGTTATTGCCTTGATAACTTTTATCTTGAGGTCACCTGAAAAAAAATTAATCTGAGATTCTGTGCCATTAGGACAGCTCCCCTTTTCGACGCCTTTTGTTGTCTATTGTGAGATAAGAAAGCATTGTTTTAAAGAAATTACACGGCTCGTCCGAGGAAATGTTGTGCGGTCGTATTATTGTGTGGCTACGTATTTACCTTCATGTGTTTTGTTTGTAGGTGCATTTTCATTAAAATACGAGTACTATAAGGTTTCTCTACTTGTGGCTTAATAACTTAAGGTAAGTAAGTCTTTATGATACTTGTGTTTTTTGAAAGAAGCGATTAATCAGTCAGTGAGTCAAATTGACCCTTTTTGTAAATACATTACATGTTGTATGTCTTTTCCTTTATTCGCGGTGTTACACGTAAAGCAATTATTCATATTAACGTTTACTGAAAAGAATCAATTATCAAAAAAATATCGTGTAAAACCAATAATTAAATACAATAAAATGAAATCGTGCCATAACAGACAACAGTGAAAAAGACAACAGAGGTTTACATCATTAAACGATAACGTTATCGATTAATTTGCTACGACAAACAACTATCTGTATAATTACAGGCATACCCGAAGGCAATTACAGAGTAAATATACCGTAGTTATTACTAGCTTTTGCCCGCGGCTTTGCCCGCGTGGATGGCGGAATATATCCCACGGGAACGAACTACCGAGATTAAAAGTACACTATGTGTTAATCTAGGTTATAAACTATCTGCGTGCCAGATTTCATCCAAAGCTGTTCAGCCGTTTTTACGCCAATCCGGAACTTACATCCAGACAAACGGATAAAAATTCAAAAACATTTATTTTTGGCTTTAGACTCGTTCCCACACCTCGTAGCAATTACTTTTTTTCAAAAATATTTAATGTAAAGTTTTGATTTCGTCACTATTTTATTTATTTATTTATTTATCTTTCTAACAGCTTAAACTATCATTACAGGGTTTACCCTAATACGTCAGCTAAGAACCTAAACTAATAAACTAAACTATATAAGTACATATAACCAAATTAGAAAAAATTAAAACTAACAACATTATTAAAATACATAGCATTACATAATTACTAACAAAACATAGTACAAAAATAAACATAAAAAAATGAACGAACGATGACGAAACGAACGACGATGATGAATTTATTATATGTACTTATAGAAGATCACTGCTGAGATTAATACTGTTTACTAATGAAATTGATGTTCAGTATTTGCGATGTAAATTTTAACGAGTTCATTCGGTAATCGGGTTTTTGTTGTTCAAGTGAAAAATGTTGATCGAAATTACGGGTGTTGAATCAGAGCTTTCGTTTATTTATTTTTTGCATTGCGGTTTTGGTTTGAGCACCGGATTTTGTGTTATTATCTTTTGTGATTTGTTTTTCTTATTTATTTAATACCAATCTATTGACCTGTACGTGTGGATATCGCACGAATGATTGGAAGCTTGGTTATTGACCGGTAATCCATATTTAAGTTGATCGATCTAAAGTAACTAGCTTGGTTTCATATGATGACAAGTATTTCACAGCAAAATACTGTTCAATATGCTTGCAAATACTTTAATTTCCCACTTTTAAACACTTCTCAATCAATCTGTCTAGCCCTTTTTCCAATTATGTTGGGGTCGGTGTCCAGTCTAACCGGATACAGCTGCATACCAGTATTTTACATGGAACGACTGCCAATCTGACCTCCACAACTCAGTTACTAGGTAACTCGATACCCCTTGGCAAAACTGGTTGTCAGACTTCTGAGCTTCTGACTACCCGTAACGACTGTCAAAGATCTACGAATGACAGCCCGAACAAACGGCTTAACATGCTGTTTCGATGCATTTGTCACTTCTACAACTATAAAACTGACCACTGAATTTTGGTATAACTGAGACCAATATATTTTCGATAGACACATTGAATTCCACACAACAGCGTTGTAGCCACATCGAAAATTTACTATTGTGAGCTGAGACGGCGACAAATCCAAGTCGGATCCGATAACGAATTGGATACAGTTGCATTACCGTTCGGGGACTACACTAGTGATCCCCTATCAAATGTTACAATTTTATCGATATTTAGATTTACGATTACGGTTTACAATGTAATCTTGTGTTGGAATGTATGGGTTCGAGAGTAAGAGGGTTTCGTGCAATTAAGAAGAGTGTTTAGGGGCTTCGATTCATTTCTTTTATTGAGTAGTAAAGATATACTGTTTACTTTTTCTGTAATTGAGTTATTTTAAATTAAAAAAAAAAGATCTGGGAGAGATTTAGTCAAGCTACTGAAATAAATGAACTACGTTTTCTAACCACGTTAACCGACTTTCAAAGATGATTATTTTTACGATAAACGATTTCGATATAAAGGAATTACAAGAAAACATCGCAGCACTAATCACAGCATGAGTGGCGATGCGACCGTCTCACGACATGTGTGCTGTGGAGACAAGTGGCGCCGCGCGTCGTCACTCCGCCTCGGACGATTGCCAAGCTTAAGGTGGACTTACACCGACTGTACGATGCAAGACAATGCCAGAAGAAAATTAAAAAAATTATAGAACAGTTCTTTTAAAATCTGACTGTTTCACCGGACAACAAACTACACAAAAAATACTACGTACAACTCAAGATGATGCGGGGACTTCAGGTGCCGATGTGCTGTTTTACAACAGACTGGTTTTACATTCTTAAACTATGACTATAAGTACAACTGCTACTACTAGTAGATAAGGCTAATTTTCCTTAAAATTATGACAGTGGCACTAAAAGTAACTAAAATGCAATAAAACCAATTCACAACTAGAAACAGCGTGTTACCTTCTGTAAGTAGTGACAAAATCTTACCGAACAGAGTTGTCCTCACCTGACGCCATTGCGAAAATGCTTTACCTTCAAGTTGATACCGTAATACAAGGAAAACGCCTTATGTAGGTTAATCTCAAATAGAAATAACGTTTTCTTTTGTCAAGATTCAACAGAGTGAGCTATCAGTTTTTCAATGTTAGGAAAGGAAATATTATATTTGTGGTCGGTCGTTTTATATGCAATATCTTTATATGAGCCATAAAACTATCTATGAGAAAACCTTCACTTGTTTAACTCCAAAATTAAACGATGCCTTCAATGTTGCCGGATATTACACCAGGAAATATGAGCTGTAACCCGTAACTTAATATAACGGCCCGCCATCCCATTACCGACTTTAGTTTTATTTTTTCATGCAAACGCTTCTACTTGAACCTACTGTAGTCTTATAATTTTTACAGGATTAGCAAAAGTGTATAACTAATAGATAAAAACCGGCCAAGTGCGTGTCGGACCACGCACAATGAAGGGTTCCGTAGTTGGGATGAATTTATCCCAATAACAAACTTATCATTGTAGTTGACAAACATGTTGTCCCATACATTCCAACTGCATTACTATGTTATTTTGAGACCATAGACTTCTTATAGGTATTCCTGTAATCTATGAGGAAAGAACCATTCTCTGTATTTTTTTCAAAATTTCGGAGATAAGGGGGGGGGGGGGGGAATGGTAAATTTTCATCAATTTTCTTAAATATCTTTAAAGTACTTTGTTTAAAATTATTAAAAAAATATATTCGAGATCCTCGCAACAACCCCTTTCATTTGATATGTCACACGGTTCAGTATACAAAACGTTTTATTTTTAGTTTGTTATTTGCCCCCTAAAGTAATTAGCTAAAGTATTAGTATTTCTGTGACCCAAACACGAATGTGTAACGTAAATGAATGAATTTAGAATATGCCCCCATATTCTAAATTCATTCATTTACGTTACACATTCGAAAACACAACACAGAAATACATAATATGTGTACCAAATTTCAACTTAATCGGTCCATTCGATTCGGAGCAAATTGGCAGTGACAGACGGACAGCCAGACAGACAAACAGACACACGAGTGATCCTATGAGGGTTGCGTTTTTCCTTTTGAGGTTCGGAACCCTAAAAAGTAAAAAAAGAGACAGTAATAACAGTTTTAGTAATTATAATAGGTAATAAATTCATCAATATCGTTAATCAACAATAATAGAATTATTCATTTATTTAATCTATCTTCAAAAAATACTTCACACCAAAATAAGGGATGATTTATGTCAGTCCGTGTCTGCACAATTTGTAGGGGCCTGGACTCGGACGGGACATGGACGCTGCACGGTGTAGCATGAAATGTTCGTGAATTTTAGCTCGGCTCGCGCCCGCCACGGTCTAGCATAAATCATCCCTAACACTCCCTTTCTTGCATATCTTCCCTCTTCTTGCATTACATCGCAGTGTACAATCCCCCTTACTTGACAACGTGCTCTAACAACAACACTACGACTATTGGTATCACAAGAGCTTCCGATGTGAGATGTATCAGCACTGAAGATTTATCACTAGCTTTTATGTTTATGAAAACAGGGTGTGGATTCGCGAGGCGCCTCGCGGTCTGAGTCCGCACTTATTATTTGATTAGGAGACTGGATAAGTGATGTGTTTAAATTGATTGTTTTAGATGAAAATAACAATATTGTTGAGTGACAGCATTTTTTTTGTTGCAAGTTAGAGGTTATTTATTACAGCGCCTTCTTCTTCTTTTCAATCGCTCTCTCACTACTGAGAATCGTGACTCGGTATCAAATTGTTAATGGTCTTTTTCCATCTGTTACGATCAGTGGCCTGGTGGAGTGCCGCGCTGATAGGTATCGTCAAAAGCTCGGATACTTGATCCGACCACCTTTTTGGGCTTCGACCCTAAAGGTCTTTTGCCCTCTATTTTTCCAGTCACCATTACGAGTAAATGTTCCATGTTATTGGTACCTCACTTGGAAGCTATCACTATACCTTATAATAGATATTTATCTATCGCCAAACAGCGTTGCAGTGTTTAATTTTGCAAGGCTATGTGCACATATGAGACGTTGCAGCTTTGCCTAGAGTATAGCAACGGGATACTTCTGGTATTAAAGACGTGCATAGGCATCGATAACCCTTACCATCAAGCAGCTGGTCGTAGTAGGCTTGTTTGCTATACAAGAATATCTATACTCCATTTGAAGTAAGATTAGACATTTAAATAAACCTTTATTACAGTCCGTTCAACCGATTTTGACTTCTATTGCCTTGGTGACATGACAAATGGCAGCTGCAGTAAACAGTTGGTATTGTAAACACTTTTTTGCTTTTAATAAACACTTTGATTTTGATTTTGTAAATCAGTTGAATGGACTGTAAGAAAATATAATAAAGTTTATATGTCTAATCTTATTTCAAATGGAGTATACATATAATAATGATACTCTCCCAAGCGAGTATCAATTGGGAACACACAGGATTCCGTCTTATCAATCGAACATACAACAGCACTTCACAAACCCTCAAGCACCCATTATCAAACCATCACACGGACCGCTAACGACTTAAACATCCACGAAGCTGTTACACACACAGATATCGATATCTAGAAACATTATAACTACCCACCTTCCTGGAAAATGGCATAGAAATTGAGCGGAGCGTCTGCCTAATAACAGTACGCAGAAAACGGAAGTGGCTTCAAAGCGACGCCCCTTATGTCATTGTGTTGGTAACTCGAAGTTACGAAATAACTTCGTAACTAGCGACCAACTGCGGAAAATGGGGGTGAAATGAATGTACTCAGTTAATGTTGATAGTTTTGTCTGCAATATTTTCGTCCGTGTTGGTCGGAGTTTGCAGTTTATGTTAATCAATTTGTAACAAAGGGGCCTTTCTCGTGTTGCTCGAGCTATATGAAAATAGATATTGATGTGTTAAAATAATATATTTAGTCAGCAAGGACTGTAGCAGGCTGTCGTCTCTCTACGGAAATAATCTAGTGAAGAATATTGGAGATGAAGTTCCTAGGAAATACATTGAGATGACGGTTGATTTAGGTATTTAAGAAAAAATATGTACTGCGCCTTTTCCAAATAAACTGAGAGTACCACCCAAAAATTAAAATTTTATTATGATTTCCTTCAATGCACCTTCAAAGTGTCTTCGTACATCGGTGTTCGAAGCCTCACACCGCAGCGTAGGCACCTACATATCACACGTATTCAGAAGAGAAGTGCTAAGTACTTCGCAAAGTTTCACCCCCGGGAGTCTGTCCTAGTTGATAATCATAACGAACGTCTTAAAGGAATTACTCAATTAGCAAGCTCGAGCTACGCAGTTGTTACTTGGTGCTTGGGAACGAGTGTGTTTTGTTTGCTAGTATTATTACTTATTTTTGTTTTGTGTGAGTAGGCTACGTTAGGCCTATGATTATGTGTGTGTGAAGTGTACAACGTGTGACAGAATGAACGCAAGTCCTGAAAGTATTTATTGCAGAATCGATTTCAGATTCTGTATACTCTCAGTGTTATTAAAATCGTCAGTTAAAAATCAAGGTAATTTAAAATATTGTATTATTAAATAACGTTCTTATGTGACTGCGTGTGAGGGTTTGGTAAAAGTTTTATGAATTTAAAACATGCTAGAAATATAAGTCCATTTTTTTCGAAAACATAAATAAAATGTCTATACTATAATTTATGATTCGAAATATGTCGTCATTACAAAGCTACATGTTTGTGCAAATAAAATAATATCGAGTTTTATATACCTAAATGCAATAACAAATTTCTTATTTAAAAATTTCAACAAATAAACCTGGGATTCGCTTATCTATAACGAAGTCACGATCCTATATCCATTTTCTCACAATTGACTATAATAAAAATAAAATAATAACTTTCCAAAAAAAAATAACTTTTATTTCAGAGTAATAACTTTATTCTATAATGCGAAAAAAGTCTCAGTTTCATACTAGTAAGCAGTAATCTAAACATCATCACATATTTGTACTCAGGCCAGGCTTAGTGGCGGTTAAGTTAGTTTCAAATCGATCGCACCACGTAGTTTAAAGTAGTGTGTAGTAGCGTGCGCTAGTTAAGTTGATTTGCGGCTCGAACTAAGAACAAGTTCGTAAACTTTGCCCTCTACATACCCACTTTATTTCTGATTTGTTGGCATATTAACTGTAATTCACCGATACTAATGGCCTGTGAATTTTCATGTTGATAAAATAGTGTATTTGTTTAAGAACTGTGGTGTTATTGTGTTTATAGAATGTTCTGAATTCGGCTTTTGGCAGCAAATGCTAGCAATGCTCGCAATGCTCATGTTATATCATTCCCTTGTATGTAATGTGGTCAATATTGCCCCACCCCATCCCATGACTACCTATTGTTGTGTATAATTTTAAGAGCGTTTATCCTAAAAGTTGGCAACGTCGGAAATTACTACCAAAAATGTACCTGTTTTGATTAATTTGGCAATATTACTGTATGGAAATAAGAAATCTGGCTAACTAGCGAACTAGAATATTAATAATGAATTGTAATTATAACATTGAATTTGATGTTGTACCCGTTTTAGGTGCAAAAAAAGCATTTGGAAAGTTTCGAAATACTTTTTTTACATCTAAAACTAAATATTCGGTGTTACGATATTAATTATTGCATTTCACAATAAATATTATAGTTCGCTAGTTACCCACATTTCTTATTTCCATACAGTCATATTGCCAAATTAATCAAAACAGCGAAATATTTGACATCTATTTGCAACGTTGCCCACTTTCAGAATAAACGCTCTTAAGATAAAAGTGAAGGGGATAAGCATAGTTAGTCAGCGTCCTCAATCGCTAACTATGCTTGATTATCACGATTTAGTAAAAAGAGAGGGAATTACTGACAATACATTATTGTATTCCCTCCAGTGCCTGTACTATTCTGTGCACACGTTAACACAGCACCCTGCTCAGTGTTTTACTTATGGTTATCATACTACAAAAGCGCTTTCAAAACAATTTACGACTGCCTTCAAAACAGAAACACCCAGTTAGCTAATCAAGAATGTTAAACTGTGCAAACCTAACCAAAGACGACTGACACTGCCACGTTTCGGTTTCCCTCGCTTTCCAACATGACAGCAGCTGTCACACAGTGTTGCCAGCTGATAGTCGATTACGTATGTCACGTCATCTATGATTCTGTCACTATAGCTTGCAGGGAACTTCCTCGTGCTAATGAAATGCAATTCTCGAGGATATATCGCAGGAAACGGATTGACGGTCTTGATCTTTGATTGTTGTTCCGATTATTGTTGTGATATGTTAATGCTTGGTATGTAATGCTGCGGCCGCATCTGCGTCTATCGTGACAAAAAGCAATGCGTGCCGAAGCTTCGTATGTTTTGCTCGCTAAAAAGTTATCGTGCTAATGCGGTGGTCGAATTAGCGGCTTCACCACGTTTATTATGTACCGCCCGGGCGATAAATGCTAGGCAACCTAAACTATCGCGACGATAACCGGTAATGGTTGGTCACATCTGCGTGTATCGTATCACGGTGCGAAGTTTCGTCACGATAGACGCAGATGCGGCCGCAGCATAACTAAAACTAATTAAATGTCAAGTGTAGGTATGTTAAATGTCAAGTTGGTGGTGCTAAATGAACTTTCTTCTGCTAAGTTTTCAGACTTGAATACTTCTTATTAACAAAGCTCCGATCTCATTTTCTGGTATCCAGTATCATTTATAATAGCTAATTTATTAAGAAATCTGTAATCTTTTCTAAGCCAAAATTAAAATGTAGACTTCTTATAAAATAATTCAGCTTACCGGCCGAAAATTTGGCCCTGACACGTGATACCCGGCGAAAATAAAATCTCCTTATTTTACAAAAATGCCTCACATTTTTCCACGTTTAAACGAGGATAATTCGTATTTATCTATTAATAAGGAGGCTTTCTTCGGTAATACTCATTATTTCATAATAATTTCTCTAGTCTCGTAAATCATACCTAATCCTCAATGCTACTGAGTTCCCCCAGATTGAAATGAAGGCCTTGAAAGAAATTATTGTGGGGATTACCAAACAACACAAAATTAAGTGAGTTTGTAATTTATTCCGGGGCCAATGGAAATGTCTGTCTTCCGAGATATTTCTTAGTTGTTTTGTTTTAGATAAATACATTTTGCGGTAGGAATAATAATGGAGTCGTTATTAATTTCACTATGACTTGAAAAGGGGCGGGAGAAAAATGAAGTGAATAATAATAATTGAGTAGTGATTGTGACCTATTTATTTATGTGGGTCACGTAAATTCGATACAATCTTCTTCAGTTATCGGTCCCGTAATGGCCGATGTAGGATATACTCATAGACTTTATCGAGAAATGATCCTGTAGAGATTTCGCTATAATCTTCAGGCGTCAGTGGATTTGTTATGACTATGATGATGGTTTAATGTTAAATGGTTTCTGCGTACCTTAATTTTTGGCGTTATAATCTTCTAGAGTACTGGGCCAAACAAAACATTTAACTTATTTTCAAACATTATTAGCCATCGACACGCTAATGCTGGGGCAATATTGTCGCGTTATCGCGAACTATACTTCGCGCGCTCTCTGTTGCTCAGCGAGACGTCGAGGGGTGTGCGAGAGAGAAAGCGTGAAGTTTCGTTCGCGAGAACGCGACAATGAAGCCCCAGCATTAGCGTGTCGATGGCTAATACTGTTTGAAAATAAGTTAAATGTTTTGTTTGGTCCAGTACTCTGCATCGCTAATTCTGGGGCCACACTGTCGCGATAACGTGAACTAGACTTCGCACGCTCTCTCTCTCACTCTGCTCGACGTCTCGCTAAGCAACAGAGAGCGCGCAAAGTATAGTTCGCGATAACGCGACACTAGCCCCAACATAACACCAATCGCAGGCGCAAAAATAAAGGTGTGTCCAAACATTGAGCGGCAAGAGCGCGGCAGTAACACGCGGCGTTTGCAGGACACATCTCTGTCGCGCTCTAGTTCGGACCAAACCGGCGAATGTTTTCGCGGCAGTACTGCGCGGCACATCCGAGATACGCCGCGCACTTCAGTTGGCAATATCAATCTGCCTAGCATACAATACTTCCGCAGAAATACGGCCAGACACAATTAGTTACGAATGTTTCCTAAAAATGTTTGTGCGCGGCAGGTAGACAGAAGCGTTCGCGCGCGGCAGTCGTCCAAACACAGCGCGGCAGCCGCGCACGATTGCCGCTCAATGCTTGGACACACCTTTAGATTCTCACGTGAACAGGTGACAATCATGCGGCGCCAGATTAAAGGTGGGTTATGGTCTGCGGGGAGACACCGCATGTACACCGAAGATCGGAACCATCCGAGAAAACCTGTGGAGATTGTCTTTGCTGCGGTCGACCTGCACGCGTAGCATGACAACCATAGAAACAGTTCTTCTACGGGTTTTGTTAACGGAAGAATAGACAAAATGATAGATTGTGATTGTTTATTCATTTTGTCTATTCTTCCATCGACAAAACTCGTTTCTATGGTTGTCATGCTAAGCGTGCTGGGAGCGTTATAATCATACTTATGGTACCTACTCTTTATCGAATTGATACGTGATGTATGGGTTTGGCTGCCTCATGGATCTAATAGTAGAAATGTGTTGTGTTTGTTGCGTTTAATTTTAGGCAAACGTATATCTAATAAAAGTTAATCAGAATCTGGCTCACATTTTTTCACTTGACTGACAGTTAGAGGGCTTATGAATATGAAGCATTTTTCGATACAGTTCTGTTTTAGTACCATTGCAGCATACGTATGGCAGGAAATATCACTTTTTAAGCTCCAGATCTGATATTTGACAAAAGTTCCAAGTCAGCTTTATTTTGCATAAATACCTACCCTTATTTTGAACGTTTGCCACGACTCAGCTGAATACGTACGTTCTATCGACACCTGCGATAACTTACCTTTGAATTATGACAAGAAACTTTTCACATTCATCTTGTTCTAATTAAAACAATCTGTTTTAGTCGAGAACAAGTTTAATTAGAGTTTTGAGCTTGCAACTATAGATTTGGTTTATTGAATTAATAACGACTGTCACGACTGTCATTTTCACTAGTATTTGACATTGAGGTGTCAAAAAATTATGTGACCGTTGTCCTCTTTATTTTCTTTCAAAGCTATGAAATAAAATTAACGAAGGAACACAGTTTAAACCATGTGTGCAATAGAGGGTAGGGGTGTCGATACGACATTATATTAAACTTCTTTTATCTTACTACAGGCCGGCCCGTCGAGAGAGTGCGTTCTTGACACCTCTTAGTTTTCATACTAACGAATATGTATTTTGCGAATTTGATCCTTATTACTACTAGAAATTGTTCAACTGACAGGTGTCAGGAACGCACTCTGTCGACGGCCGGACTGCACTAACGTTTCCATTCCATAAACAAAATTCAATCAAATAACTACCTAAATAATATCCAATTAGTCAATAAAGCTCGTTGGCTAAGTAATTGGCAAGACCCATAACACTAAATAAATAGAATGAAAAAAATAATAACGATATTTGGATTTACGTATTTGATGATTTCAAAATACTCTGCACTAGCCGTATTGCCAGAGCTTTTTATTAATTCATGTATTAAGGTCCCCTAAGCTTGTTCAAAAGTGGAAAGCATCTGCTCCCAATCTTAGTTGCAAGTGTATAAAATAAAACTGCTACGTTTCTTTTATCTTTCCAGGCAATATTTTCATAAATAAAAAATTACATTACACGGACTAGAAGTCACGTATTATCATTATCTAGTTATACAATTGCCAAGATAGCTTCAGCGGATAAAGTCGGAATTGTCCGGTGGAAAACGAGTTTCATTGCTAGCGAAATGCTGGAGTAATTTCATGGAACATTTACCCCCCGACCAGGGGTAGTGTTTACAGTACGTCCTTTCTCGAATACGCTTTATGCCAGCTTCCATTTTTTGATGTACATCTTTATTTTATGAATAATGTATTTGTATGAATATAATTTACATGTGTGTGGTGAATTTGTGTAGAAGTAAGGAGGTTGGAAGAATGTGGGAAGGTAGTGAGTTTCTTGATTAAAATCTGAGGTAGGTTGAATGATTTTGTTTTTTACGCGACTACGGCGTAGCAAAATGGAAAGGAAGGTTTGATTTTGACCGGAATGTCTGTACCTATTATGTGGCCTATTTTCTTTGAAATTAAAACAATTAAAGGTAACCGTGAAATGAAACATTAAATTCATTAGTAGAATGGAACGTAAGATGAATGAATGAGAGGTGGGAGTGTGAGAGAGCGAGATGGAAAACGAGAACGCCTCCTCAACCCAATAGAAAAAGGAGAACATCCGTTAGAGACGCTGCACTGTGACCATCTTGGTCCATTGGATGCTACGAAGATTTTGTATAATCACATTTTTAACTGTCATTGATGCTTATTCCAAATTCATTAGGATATGTCCCACGAAGACATTAACGTCTAAAGAGACAGTAGACAAACTGAAAATTCATCAAAAAGATTATGGAAATCCATCGAGAACTAACACTGACAAAAGGACAGCCTTTACAGGAATGGCGGACGATTGAAAACTAATGACGACGTTTAGGAAGAAAAAAATTGTATTGAGTGTTTTAACGAGCCAAAATAAACGAAGATAACAATAAAAAGTGTTTCTCTCATCAAGCCCATCTCCAACTATGTTTAATCATCTGTTCCCTCATACCTTCTGAACTACGTACCATAATTTGAAGAAATGAGGTATCATCGTTGGAAGTGTCTGGCGTTGGTGGTTATAGGCTATGTGATGTCACATTAAATTATTAAATATGGCGCACTCTAGAGGACATAAAGTCAACAACAAATTATTTATGATTCCATGGTGGGTATCAAATGAAAGGGCTTAATTAGCACCATTAAAAAAAAAAATCCCCAAAGTAGTTTAAATAAAAATAAAAGTTATAAAAACGAAAACCCAACTACGACAAAAACGCCAACTAAAAAGGTATAAACAAGATATCACAGACAGACAAATAAAAAATCCGGAGTCACACGTAATCTGTTCGATTTATGACGACATAACACGACGTGTAACTCTGGATTATCCTTACTGATATCTTTTTAGTTGGCACTTTTGTGGTAGGTGGGTTTTAGTTTTTAAAACTTTTATTTTTTAAATTCTGGGATTAAATCGTTTACTGCTTAGATGAAGTATCCTAACGATAATTGCTATTTGCCCGTGCTTAAAGATGCTTTTCGTAAGAGTGAGTTCACGTTAATGATGGTACGTTTGTGATTCGACTCACAACTTATAACTGTCTATCCCATAGACTATCTACAAACAGAGTATCTAACGTCTGTCCGACGTCCAAGCTGTTAGGACCTTATGCCCGAGACACACGCGGCTAGTTTCTCAAGCCAGGATAGTAAGCTAACAAGCTAGTAACTCTGCCTTCGTGTAAACAGAACTAGTTTCATTTTTAGGCTAGTAAGCTAGTGAGAAAACTAGAAAGCTAGAATAGAATAGAATAATATTTATTTGTTTAAAAATATGGTAAAATACAAAAAATAATAATACAAGAGCATGCATGTTTTTGCTTAACACTCATAATAGTTTAATAGGATGAGCTTCTAATTTGTGTTCTAGGTGGACCCACAACAGATTTTACCATCCTGGATTGTGTACTAGGTTCATGTGGCCGGCGGAGCTAGTATACGATTGGCTAGTGTGCAGTGACTAAATGTTTTGTTTTTCTGACCGCAACCACGTGTTGTACTGTACTTGCTTGAAATTATCATGTAAGCAGCACTTGCATGTGCCAAGCCAAGACAGCAAGCAAGAATAATATACCGAGGTTCTAGCTTGTTATCCTAGCTTTGGAAAACTAGCCTCGTGTATCTCGGGCATTACCGCTTGATCAACGATTTAAGTAAACCTACAACATTTATCAGATCTTCATTACATTAGTTCAGTGAAAGTCTATTTACAACAATACCTACGAAACCTATTAATAATGCTCTATCCTTGAATACCTAAAACACTACATAAATATCCTAAGCAGGGTTATAAATAAGTAAAAACCTGCGTAAGAAAAAGCCCGTTGCGTACATTGACGAATGAACGCTGTTCCCGAAGATACCGAGAAGCTTCATTTATTGATGAGTCCTTATTTATTAGCGGCGAACCGATGAGAAGTGTGGATGAACTTCATGCGTTTCCTTGGTTACTGAAGTGTCGATGTTCATTTTTTGTTGCTGCATGTTTTTTGTTGGGTAAGTGTTTGCCTCACGATTTCTAATAAATAGAATAGCTTTATCGATTTCTGATTGTGGTCGAATTGTCTCATGTAATTTGGCTGTTTTCATCATTTTAAACGTTACGTTACTTTTATGAAATTGGGAACATAAATCGGTTTAATAATTTTTTGTTGCTATCATAATGTTCTGCTTCAAACTGCGAGCTATCAATGCAACAACAAAGAATTTTATTATAAATAGCAGATTAATATTGAGTATTTTTCTGCGACTTTTTACCTAACTTCAGAAGGACCTAACCAAAATTCCGTTATTCGCAATTACGATCAAGAAACTAATATGATAAGCATTGCTTGCGAAGGACTACAAACCGCCGATTTATTCAAAGAATTTATGAAAAACAAAACATGGTTCATGTTATATTTATTCCCTTTTAAATGATTATATTTTCATACAACGGCAACGTCCCAAAGACGTCAAGGAACAGGTCCTTAAGAAATGAGTTTGACGTTTTTTCAGACAACTTTACTTTAGGAGCTCGGTTTCACTCGAGTTCTCTCCTAAAGGTACCTACTTTGCTTTTAGAAACGAATTTGTTTTTGATGCAGAGTAAATAAAAAAATATTTGAAGTTAGGTATATAAAAAATAAAGGGGGTAAGCATAGTTTATTCTGAACTTAAATGAAATGTACCTAATTATTAAAAAAATACCAATATAATATCCTAACTTATCTAAAACTACGAGTATTAACAAACTAAAATATGGCGTCGAAAAATTCATCCGCATCGCTGTCGATTGGTAATGTACCCAAGAGACTGACGGCATTAAAAATGTTAATTTAACTTACATTCGGACTGTACGGGGTGACCCGGAAAAATGGATCACTATGAAAACTAATAAACGTAGAAAAAATTGTTCACGGATTTATAATGTTAATTCATCCAGGTGTTAGTGCGCTGTAACACCACTGTCTTTTAAATAGTTAAATATAATAATACGTTGTCCAATATTGTTAATTATATGGGTACAATGGCTGTAATATGTAAAGTAGTTTTGTTATTAAGGGCGCTCATTAATTACGTGAGGCAATTTTGGCGATTTTTTTAACCTCCCTCCCCCTTTAGTTAGATATAGTGAGATTTGTCTCGACCTCATGTCCCCCCACCACCCTAATCTCACGTGAGATTTTTCAAAAGCCGTATTTTTTGTGTAAGTACTTACTTTAATCTGTGACTGCATTGGATTTATTAAAAAAAATAACATAATTTGATTAATTATTACTTTAACCCATTTTATTTATGTAGTTTTCTCGTAATTAACTGTTTATTGCGGAAAAAAAAAAACGATATATTTCCCGAGACCCCCTCTCCCCCACGTGAGATTGGGTGAGATTCGGCTCGCCCCCTCCTAAACGCCTCACGTAATGAATGAACGACCCGTTACCTGTAAAAATAGAAACTCTTGAAAAGAAATATGTATAAAAATAAAATAGAAAAGGTTAATAAGTTATGTTATATTTGTCTGCAACTTTCCAAGAAAACTGCCGAGAAATCTGCGAACTTTTTAAGGTTTTCTTTTATATAAATCATACACCCGTACTACCTACTCGTTATCTTAAAATAGCACACAAAATCAATAGCAGCCAGGGTGGTTTCCAGTCAGCTCGCCGTCCGATAAGAACCAGGTCTGGGTCGACGGTGCGTTGTGTTCCACGCGCGCCTCAAAGAGATGTCAGCACAAAAGACGGGGTCTGCTAGGACTGATGCCTGCCGGGGTCGCGGGAAAGTCCGAAAGGGATACCGTGGTCCCTGGCAATGTACGAGCAACTGAAGGAATACAGGTGGGGTTTAGTCAGTAAGAGTCTGACACGCCCTCCTGCTCCGCCCAGAACGGGAGAAGATATTTGATAATTTCCCACCCAAAAAAAGGATTGGTTTCCACTCTAACCGGATGCTGCTGTATACCAGTATTTTACATGGATCGACTGCTTATCTGACCTCCATAACCCAGTTACTGGGAAACACTACCCCTTGGTAAGACTAGTTGTCAGACGTTCGGGCTTCTGACTAACCGTAAAGACTGTCATAAATCTCCGAATGACAGCCGGGACAACTATCTCCGCGTGCTTTCCATGGCAAGGAGGGGGATATGCAAAGGGCGTTCACCCATCCATGAACCAACCACGGCGAGCCTAGCTATACCTTTGATCGACCCGTGCAGCTGTTATCATTACGTACCTACGAGCCCCTTATATTTATGAAATTCTTAAAAATTACTCGACTATGTTTTAACATATCCACGAAATAATTTCGCAAATTCGAGTCTGGCAAGTTACCGTGATACCACGAAAGTACCTACTTTCTCTTTAATTTGAGCTGACGCGTAAACTTCAGGCGGCTCAACTTCATATCGACATAAGTGATATGAACGCAAATATCGTAATAAAGTTTTACTAGATTTTGTGCGCGGCTTTGCTCGTGGAGTTTTATAGAATTACGTGGGAATAGTTTCAAGTTCTACTTTTTATGTTATTGGGTAGCTAGTGTATGAACGGATGTATAACGAAGCAAAAGCAGTATGTTAGGAACGTAGCGCGTGACGCGCCTGAGTTTATGTGTGTGTTTGATAGCAAACTAGGAGGCGGCCCATCTCATGATAAGAAGTCCCGGCTACCTATTGTCTATCTACCAACACTAGAGGCAAAGTAGCTATACGCCATCCCAGAGACAAAACTATCTGCCTGTATTTATATGTGTGCAATCAAGCATAACTCTTCGAAACGGTGGTGGAGGTGGCGGCAGAAACAGGGGGTAGAAGGTACATCCCCTGTACGGTGGCACAGTGGCCACGTGCTGCCGTGGACAACGAAGTATAGGGGGACCCCTTTACAGTCTCCCCAGGGTTGTGCCCTAACTGGGGTGGTATTTTAAGAGGACACGGTGCCATGTGCTGATGGTGACCACCGCGGTGGTTTTGGTGTGGTAAGATTTCTACACTCCCTGGTCTTATCTTAAAAGCCCGGGCGCCTTTTCAAGGTTTCGCTCCGAAAACAAAAAGAAGGTATATCCCGGGACGAAAGCTTTCAAAAGATCTCTTCTATAAAAATCGCCACAGACGATTGATCTATATTCACCCATATGCCATTAACAAAAAGAACAAGGACAACCTACGCAGAAATACACAAATATAAGTACGGATTATAATAATTTATGCGGTTCCAAGGCTTGAGCCGCATAATCGTATAACATTATTACTTAATAGAAATAATAATATAAGAAAGAAAGAATTACTTATACAGTATTAATAAGTACAAAGACAAAGGAAAATATTCTGCAGACAGACAGATCTATTTTATTTATTATATTATAAGCTCCTGCCCGCGAATTCGTTCGCGTAGACGTCATAAGATACACAATATGCTAAAATAACAGATTTTTATAAAACTCATTTCGCATTGTAACGCCCACCCGCGTTGTTACTTCGTTTTCGCTCAGCGCTCATTCTGACTTTTTTCTTTTTGCTCGGCTCCTAAGGGTCACAGCGTGATGTTTATAAATAGCCTCACCTTTCTGAAGAAATAGGTTATCAAATGGTAAAAGAATTTTTCAAATCCGACTGAACAGATCCAGAGATTAGCGTGTTCAAACAGACAAACAAACTCTTCAGTTTTATTATATTAGTATAGATTCAGATTTGTATAATATGCCTACGTAAGCTGGAGGGATCGTAATGTAGGATCAGTAAATGGAATATTTTTTTAATTAGGTATAAACACGGCACTCGTTCTTTTTTGCGTGTGGGGTAAAAAATTGAGTTGTAAAAGGCACTGAAGTGTGTTTTATACTACTTAGCTGGGCTCTTGTTTTTTTTTTTCCAGGGGTTATTGCTTGTGTTTGCGTGTGAGTGATTATGTAATTGAGTTAAAAGACGTATGCTGTTAGCAAGTCTATAGAGTAAGACTTAGGCCGAGATCTATAAAGTTACTTATCACGTACGTTTTTCCTGTCACTGTCACACAACTGTCAAAATTCAAAAGTCACTTATTCAAACTAGGCTGAGAACTAGCACTTTTCGAACGTCAAAATTACATAAGACAGTCCTCCAAAACGCCCACCCTTCACCACTTCCTAGTGCTTTAGCTGGGAAGAAGAAGTGGCGCAACAAACTCCCCAGCAGCACTGTTGTCTGTTCAGTTAGAAAAAAAATATACTTGATTCTATAGAATAGTATGCAAAATAATTTACATTACTCAAAACAAAACATTAAATAAATTTATTTGCCATAATGACAGCTAGAAAGAAAGAAAGAAAAATAAGTTTATTTGTCACAGAAACACGTGCATAAAAAAAAAAGATGATAAACTCGAGTAGAAAATAATAAAATGAAGCAGAATAGATTTAAATACAATAACGAGCACAAAACGGAAATAGTCGGCAGCTGCTGGCACGTCATGACTGTGACAAGAAGGCAAACAGCTAGCAAACTACAAGTGTCGTTGATAGATCTCGGCCTTTATTATAAAATAGATAGATTATAAAGTAAAAAAAGTAGACTGTAATGCCCGGTTCACATTATTCCAGTCCAGTAATCCAGCGAGTCAATCCATTATTCCAGTTATTCGGTCAGTCAGACAAAAAACAACAATGCGTGTTCACTGTTCAACGTTTAATCTAGCACTGGATTGGCCGTCTACGCTATTCCAATGGCGCTAGAATGGGGAGCTGGAATGAAAAAGTAGACTTTCCATCCATTCACTGGACCGGATTGTTCACTGGAATAGGTACATTGCAGTGCATTCCAGTGTCGATTCACATTATTCCAGTGGCATTCCAGCGCTGGTTTTCATCGCTGGACTGGAATGCTAAGAATGTGCTTAGGGCATTTTATATTTCAGCATAGGTACTGGAAATCAATATTATAGGGATCTAAAAAGAAACTGTAGAAACTTTGTTTACATTGTCTCTTAACTAATTAAATAGAGAAAGTATTAAGATGTATTAAGATTGATGTTACAATTTTTGTCCTGTCATTAGTCAATGTTGTTCAAAGTAGACTTGTACAGTTATATTCAAAACGATGTATGCAGCATTGCCATACAACGTGGCAATGCTGCCAGCCTTTTGGGCACTTTTCTTGTTGACAGCGATGCGCACGAATTTTTTGATAGCCCTATGACTGTTTCTAAAAATTAATAATATATTCTTAAGCTTATCCTAAAAAAAAATAGATGTATGCGTCGAAAACAATTCATTTAATTGCCTACAATCTGTGTTCTATAATTTTGTATCAGTGCTTAGCCACAAAACATATTACACATTACTTAATTGTAGCTACACATTGACATAGTATAATGGAAAACAAATTGTTCAATGAATTCTTGTCAATGTGTCTTCTTGAGGCTGACTGTACTATGGAGGCTCGTAATAAGAAAATAATGAACTTACTCCAAACTTTTAAAAGACACTGCGTGTTTGATAAAGCTGTTAAATACAATTTGGATTTATTTTTGTTTATCCGTTTTATGAAAGAGGAATGTGGTGGAGGGCTCCTGGCTAAGTAATAACAGCGGCACGGGTCGATCGATCAGGTTAAGCTAGGCTTGCCGCGGTCTGTCCGTGGATGGATGACGATCCTTACATACCGATTTCCGTGCCTCGGAAAGCACGTTAAGCCGTTGGTCCCGGCTGTCATTCATGGATCTTTGACAGTCGTTACGGCTAGTCAGTACGTCTTACCACGGGGTATCGTATAACCCAGCGACATTTTAGTCAAGTAGGTAGGGTAGGTTACCTACTGTCGATATTTAGTTAAGCTTTGTGCAGACCAGCGCGACGCGACAGCGCGACGCGACACCGGTTATTGTTATACCGTCAAGTTTTCTTAGAAATTGTATTGTTGTAGTCGCGACGCGGCGTCGCGTCGCGCTGGTCTGCACGAAGCTTTATTTGGTACAGCAACAGCAGAACATAAAAAAACATAAAAACAGAACAATTGATATTGTATGCCTATTATAGATATAAACAGCATTCACCACAAAATAACATCGTAATAAATTAAAACAACTTATAAAAATATAAAATACAATTAAAAAACAAAATACGTGGATATTTGTATAAAGAAAAAAATTATATAAAAGTTATATTTACTGAATGTGTTTTAGTAAATCGTCGTTTGACACTTAATTACTATCCATTGGCCATCACTGACATTACTCTCCACAAAACCAATTATCATCACTAAGTTCCCTATCCTCCTCCGTTAAGGAGCAATCCTCACTATTCCCCCTTCAGTATGTTTTGGAAAAGAAATATGACGCAATTTTGGTAATGCTTAGTTGTCGAGCCACAAGGGAATGAAAAATTCAGGGGGTCGGCGTACATTACCGTACCGCATTGCTAAGAGCATTTGTTCCCTTACCAAATTTGAGGAGCGGAATATTTTCGGTAAGAGTAATGGTGTTCACTTGTCCGCTTTGTTCGCTGCTGTCGTCACTACAAGGGCCCAGGTGTTTAGTTCTGCATTTATAAATAAAAATATATTACTTTACTTTGTGTGTGCAGTAGTGTGGGGAAATAAGGCTCGGGTACGTAGGTATTCGTTTTTTTTGCTTATTGTTGGTGAATGTACCTTATTGTGAAAGTGTTGCTGTGTTTGAGTGTTATTGCTTTTTTGTTTGTTTATGTAGTACTAGTATCCGCCAGCGGCTTCGCCCGCGTGATATCTTTAGAAATTATAGCCTATGTTACTCAGTAATACGTAATATAGCATTCTACTGGTGAAATAATTTTTAAAATCGGTCCTGTAGTTTTTGAGTATATTCATTACAAACAAAAATATAAATCTTTTCTCTTTATAATATTAGTGTAGATTAGATAGGTCCTAGATTTTATTTTTCGTAGTTAGTACGTACCTATGTATTGACATCGACCAACATGCACTAGGGCCCGCGTGGTGAACACAGTGCGGAAACCTGTGTCCCAGCAGTGGGAACGTTATCGGCTAATGATGATAATTATACTTTATGTGTTTATTAACGTTTCTTTTGCCATTGGATCACATTATATTCTAAGCTAATCAAAGCTTCTTTCACGAAACGTAAACCATCGTTTGCGAGTATTGGAGCTCATGATCCTGATTAGAAAATCAAAAGAGGGGTGGACTGTGGCATCCTCCTGGGATACTAACAGGATTATGTAGGTACTTCGATCACCAATCCACCATAAGCGTTCTTACGGCATCACTCTTCATGTCCCGTAATACCGTTGTTATATACAGGGGCGGCTGAGGTTTGGTAAAAAGATTGTAATAATGCCGAGCCCATCGCACATCACACCCTCTTTCATCAATATTATGAGATGAGTTGCAGAAAAAAACGAGTAATCTCAACGTCACACAGATGTTTAAAAACGTGTTAAAAAGTGGGGAGAAACATAATATGTACATTGTAACATCGACGAAAAAAAAATGCTTTTAGGCTATCTTACTGCTGAAGTGGTTAATATAATATTACATAATTATTTTCAGCACTTCAGCAGTACATATTGTATGTATTAATTAAACGTGTACAAAAGCATAATTATATGACAGCTGCTTAAATTCTCGCTGTCAACAGTGCAATCAGTATTTGACATAGCAATTAAACCGACTAGTAACCGTTATCTCCATTACTGAATATCTGACAATGAACACAGTACATCGATTATAACCAAACATAGTAATTATCACCTACCTTCCCCAACAGTATCTCAATTAATCTCGCAGTGGGAACATGCAAAAAAGAATATTTCAAAACTATTGTACTCTAACAAATTACTTTTCACCCACTCTGTAGTTTATTATCGTGAAACATCTGGACATTCCCCCTCTAATACACTAAAACCCAATGCTAAAGTGTTATTTATGACGCACTAGCACTTTTCCCTCAATTTCGTCTGCGTAGATTTCGATTTGGGAATTTTCCATAAATATTTCCAAACCCTCTAGATCCATCGAAAGTTCAACACCCCATTTCACCACATTAGAGGTTCCCTTTTTTAATATGATCTTGTCTTTTCCCAGGGTTTAAAGTGTAGAAGTAAATGATATTAAACTAATATATAAGATAGAGACCTACTCACCGAATACAACACAATTGGTTCAGTGATTTTACCATAAAAACGCGTCAAACAGACAGACAAACAGACCCCTTTGGCATTTTTAATATTTCAACGTATTGACAACAGTCTACCAATGCAAAACTAATACATTTAATGGCCCGAGGGGAACCAAATATCGGAAAAAGTAACGTCACCAAGTGCATTATGTGAGTGAGGAAATCTGCCGAAACATGTATTATTAAATTTGCACACGGCTCTTTTACTGGCAGATTTTCTTGGAGGGCTCTCCCCGTTTTCTCTTTGATAGAAATTGGGGAAATAAATGTAAACCGGTGTAAGGGGGAAGCGTCTTGATGGATTAAAGAGTTTGTTTTAATTTTAGACGTTGATGTATGTTTTTATCTTGTTGATAGCGCCATGATTATTTCGGTATTTTAATCTTCGATAAGTTGTCATTGTTACTAATTCGAAAAAAGAATAAGAATTCATTATTTTAATGTTTTATTTCTTTTAACTAGAACGTTTTTTTAAAGACTAATTATTTTTAGAAACTGCCTTTTAAAAAGCAAACGGCAAAAACGCAGCCTTAAGAAAGGTACTTAAAAGTTTAAAAAAACATTAAAAAAATACTCAGGAAAGGCTATAAAATATCAGCTAATAATAAAAATGGTAGATTGAACGTGAAATAATTGTTCAATTATCACGCTCGAGCTAAATATACCAACTAGCTGTGAGCTATAATCCTTTTATTCCTGGAACTAGTTAACACGCTTATAACGAAAGTTCATTCCGTAAATCGGTATGAATAACATCTACACATTTCTTTAATAAAAATTACCAATGGTTTCTGAAAGGCTATTTAATATTGTCTAGGCTTCCGCTTGACCAATACAGAAAATGTCAAAAGCAAATCAATATAATTATAATCTAACCAAATTATAACAAGCGCCCCGAAATAAGCATTTCAACCTATTACTTTGAAATTAAATGTTTTTAAATTTTGTAAATAGGATAACAGAATCACTTTTACGCGTCATATAAAAAAAATATATAAATCTAGATGAGTTCGGCGTTTCCTATCTGACTACTCTGAGAAGAAAGGCCGAATCAAACTCAGAGGTCGCAGTCTCTTTTAAAATCGAGACATACACATAATCTTGGTCAGGCCATATGAGGACCATGTATATTAGTGTCTGAAACGGTCTTTTGAGGAAAGAACCACACAGATTTGAGTGGACTTGTCCAGTCAGTGCAAGCATTTGTCAGTAATCGTGTAGCTCAACTCAGAAATGCTGGTATATTTGATAATTTTACATAATAATTAAAATTTCAAGTTTTATGGTTTTATCACAAGGCTTAGCAGAGCGAGCAGCTCAATCCCAAGCTTTTTTATCTTCTAAATAATCCAAAATATTATAATATTACCTTTTTTTACAAAGTTTGGTTTTAATACGGCTTTTAAATCGTTTAATGGATACATTTCGAATGTCAATGGGAAGTTTGTTGTAAAAGCGTATATATTGACCTAGAACGAGTTGCCTACTCTGTGGAGACGAGTGCAATGTACAAGATTGTGTTTATTCCTGGTATTTAAACTATGAATATCGGACGTTTTCTTATTTGATATATTTTGGGTACATACAATATATTTTATATTGTGAGGACTTAAACATAACACACACACCCAACAACACCACTCACAAACTCACTCATTTTTTTTTATCACTATGAAAAACAGTTATGTTTAAGTTCCACGTAATTGGAGGTGAGCCTATTTCTATTAACCGGGCACTAATCCAGGCTTCGGGATACTACTGAGACATACCAGATGGAAAAACACAATGTTACACCCAATGTTATTGTTATGTTAAATTAGTCAAAAATCCCAATGTTACCATTATTGACTCGTTCTAGTTGGGATTTGCAGGCTCGGTAATCCCCGTAAACTTAAAAACATCTGTAGGTGCTTGAAGTTCTGACGGAGTCCAAATATGTACAAAGTACACGAAGGGTCTCGTACTAAAGACTAAAGAGAAACAACAAGCTAAAATACAACAGAAAGTTGAAAACTTTCTACCAAAGAAAATACATGTAAGAAATAAATACACAGAAATACATTTCAAGAGGAAAAACACAAAACATTTGAGACGCTGACAGCAGAACAATTCTTTGTACTTGCTGCAGTCAACATCGTATTAGTTTCAGATGTCTATATATTCCAGACATTAGCCATTTAAGACCACAGACCGCGTTGATATAGTTTTTAGACGATATACGTAGAAGGTCCACGTTATAAGGTTTCTTTTCAGACCAAATAAAAAATCAAGACAGAGCGCTGCGAACAATACAGTGAAGCATGCTAAAACTGCACCGCCGCTCTGTCCATACACGCTCACACGCACACATCTACAACTGACACAACAATCAAACTACACCACACAAAGTGCACACATGCTTATGAAACCGGTTTCACTTCACTGTTGACAGCTCTTTGTCTTGGTTTTTTATTTGGTCTGAGGGTTGTTTTTGCGGCCAAGGTTCGAAGTATTTAGTAGAAGGACGTCAAATCGCACCTTTGGTAGAACAAGGGCATAATTGTCATAAATTGCCAAAATGACTTAAATATGCAGAAATGCTTTAAAAAGACCCTTTGAACTGGAGGGACAAAGATATTCGTTTGGCAATTTATGACAATTATGCCCTTGTTCTACCAAAGGTGCGAAATATGAAACTTTCATGAATGCTTACATACATACATACGTAAACTGACGCCTTTTTCTTATGGGGGTAGATAGATACTATAATATGCTTCTTTTTTTAATGTTCATCAGTCTTTGAACAAAATATTAGCCATAATAAACGAGAATATTTCAAATTGATTGATTAGTGGTCGCGCGTGTTTGAAACGTGTAGTATGTGGACATCACTACCCACCCTCTTCACTATTATACAATCTACTACTATCTTGACGGTGACAGCTTATTCATCCATCACCATTTGAAATTGAAGTTGAATGGACACGTGCAAGGACTAATCATAAAATCTGACCCAAGTACACACAAGTGCCATTTAAACAGAGACACCTCTAATGTCCTCTAAAATAAATAAGATCCAAGACTCATTTGCGGTAAGATATCTTATCGAACACTTAAAGCAACACCATTGCGCCATAACTTTGCTCGGCGGTGTAAAGAACGCAAAGCAATCTCTATAAATCGAAGTTATCTTCATAAATATCCGTTGACCCGCAGCAGGAGTTCTTAAATTGATTCTACGTGATACGGAATACGAAAAGCATCTATATTGATTCCACTTCAGGCCCAGGCCAAAGTGAGGGGTGACGCGTGAAATGTTTTAATAACATGGAAACTCTAGGAGTTTTTATTGGTACATTTTTTTCATTTTGAAATATTTATTTGAGGGTGGTACCTAGTCTATATGTGCGTAGGTGGTGGTTAGGCTACTTATCTGAATTTTATGCTAAAAATGCTACCACTATTGAGACACATGATATACTAATAAAATTCGTGGCGAAGAAAGTGCGTTGTACACGCTTCTGTCATGGACTGCCTTCAAAACCATCAGTTTCCATACGAAAGTTAAAAACGTTCACACGCTTGATTTCTGTGGAAATTGTTGAAAATGCGGTTTCTAGCAGCAACCGCCAAAGCGTCTCCACGCTCTGTGTTATGCTACTAAGTACTTTTATTGTATTTATTAGTTTTGAATAAATATCTTACAAAAACAGATAGGCGTTAACATTATCTATTATTCAATATGTTTAGAGGACTTTTTCCAAATATCTTAAACCATCAAACGCTGAAGTAGAAAAGTATCATTCTCACCCTACTTACAAAATTTTGTTTGCAATGTTTTTGTAAACTACATAGATTTGTGGGTTAATTTAAAAATCCTTGTAACTTCAACACACACGTTGACCGATTAGAAGCTCGTTAAGCATGCCTTTCTCGTCCAGTATTGACCCACAAGTACCATTAGTTTAACTAAACGTTTCCTGCCCTCTTACAAATGAAATATTTACACGATGTCGCTTAATCACGCCTGCTCACACAACGGCTTTACACGCCCGTTACAATAGCCTTGAACTTACTAATAGCTACTATTAAGGTTAATTTTGAAGTAAAACATGTTTGTTTGGAGTTCCGCATGGGAAAAGCAGTTTTTTGTCAGTCTCTTAAACAATTCATAGTTGCCCTTAAATCCCATTAAAAATGGTTTTGTTGCGATAATTACTGTGACCACGTAACCATCTCACCGTGAAAATTTAGGTGAAGTGAGCGTGGAGTGAGCTGTCATTCCATATGGATTGACACTATTGACAGCTCACCTCACCCAAGTTTTCACGGTGAGATGTTTACAGAATAGCATGGCTGAAACCTTGACTGCTGGGTATGAGTTCTAGATTCTCAAAATGGGTATCAAATATATTTTTACATGATGTTCATAACGTCGTTTTTGTACGAAGAAAAGTTTCTAGTGCTTAAGATTGAACCTTGAATTTATCGGCGCCAAACGTTAATAAAATAGTGGTCTGTAAATCTCCCTCCGACTACAGAACTACAAGGAAATTGAAAGTTTATGTTACAGCCTAAACTTATTCAAAGGCCATCCGCTTTAGTCAATCAAACGCCTAACAAAGTTGCAGGGGTACGTACTATTGTTTTTGATTTGTACTAAAGTCTTCTAAATATTTTAAACTGGATTCCTGTGTAGGTTGGCCAGTAAAATAAGTCGTTTCTTATGTAATACTGAAGTCAAAATTTCAAATACACCTCGTGTTTTAGAAACGCATGTGAATGTAGATGCTTAGATTTTTTATGATCTATATTTTGGTGGATTCAAACGGTATTCGATACTTTAAAAGTGTCGATTCAATGACTTGTTCAGTTTTTTACTTCGAACTTTCACTTAGAATTTTCCAACCTGCAAAATGACCCGACGTTAAAGTACAATTTACAGGATTTTTTTCTGGATATAAAAACAATAAGGCTGGATTCAAATATTCAATTCAAATATTTATTGGAACAAAAACAGGTTCACGAATTTTTTAGTGTTTGTTAACAGCTACATTAGTTTTAAAAAACTGTGTTGCAGCCATTAGCGCCCACCTCCGAGTGGGGAGTCGTCGGCGTTCTACATTTATAATACAAAAACCATAAAATAAAAAATAGTTATAAAAACCCTAAAGTAAAAGTAGGTATATAACTATTTAACTAAACTAAAATCTGATTGATTATGATTACATTTAATTCCTATGAATAAATTATTGAAATTATTATAACATTCAAAGTAAATTAGGTTAAAATGTTCCAGTTCTCTAATGTGATATGTGTCTGTATGTATGTATGTATGCAGGGTCTATCTGCATGTGTCTGTATTATATTCTATTGTATTATATACTTAGGTAGTAGCCATAGGTATGTGTCACTAGATTTCCTAACTCCTCATACGTCAGGCTTTGGAGCCATTTGTCCGTGAGTGCTCTACACTCCCGTGAAGTAAGTGGATAGATATTTAAAATCTTATTTACTCTGTTGTACAAAACAGGGCCACAGAAGTGATACTGTCGTTTCACCAACACGACATTGGCCGGCTCAGTCTGGCACACTCTAACCGCCCTTCGTTTTTTTGAACCGTGATTAGGGTCAAAAGTAAGTTTTGAGTGTTTGCGTAATATAGTGCTTAGGAAAAATGCGTGCCTCATTGTAGGCACTTTACAGAGAGCATAGAGTTCGATGGTAGGGAAACGAATAGGTTTATGTTCCATAACTTTAAGAACTGCTCTCTGTGCCCGTTCTAGTCTAAGCAGCACTTACCAGCGCCACCCCAAGCCGGTTATGATAGAGTGCGCCAAGACTGAGTAAACCATTTTCAGACTATGAAATTGCGCAGAGATCTAAAATTTTTGAATACAAATATTAATTTCCTTATCCGTGTCACCAGTGACCCGATCTATTCATTCCTCGACATAGTACTGTCGATAATAACACCAAGATATTTTATGATGTTAGCTCGCATAATCACATTACAGCTACAGGAAGTGTTAGTTATCAAACAGCACTTGTGTGCAGTTAGGCTGTAGGGTAAAGCCCGTTGCGATGCTGTTCTTGGTGCAAACGTGATAAAGTTAGTTTTATCCAGGTTCAAGGTAAGGAGATTGCTAGTTAGCCAATTCATAATAACCTGTAAGGCAGTTTCCGCATAGGAAAGAGTTTCAAGCCAATCATTACCATGAACAAGTATTATAGTGTCATCTGCGTGCATTATCATTTTAGAATTTCTTAGACATCATTTACAGAGGTAATTTATATAAATTAGAAAAAGGTTAGGTCCAAGGACACCACCCTGTGGGACTCCATGGATGTAGAAACATTACGTAATCAAAGAATTTTGAACTCGTGTCCATACTTTCTGATTGCTTACTGAAACTCTACACCCTTTTGTCATGTTTTATAACCTTTCTGTGATTGTTTCATATACCACTAAACGAATTTATTTTGGTACTACAAGCAAATTGTATTGATAAAAAAGTTCCGTAATAACCAAATCCTCAAAACATAATCCTCCAACAGAAATCTGAACGAAAAATCTTAAACACAGTTATTAATCTTTCGCTGAATAGAAATCATACACGATCACAGCACGCCGATACACGTACGCTCCCTGAATACGCATCGAAAGTGGCTCTACCCACCTCGGTCCCGTCCCAACCTCCCGAATGATGGAGGCACTGTGACGGGAATCGGAAATAGGATCCGAATGTTTTGTGGTTATTCCGATTGAACCCTGAAAGGGGTACGTACACTTGAAATTTCAAACCGATCCGCGACCAGTTTTCTCGTTAAACATAGAAGGTATTCCCGCAGGTAAAAGGCTCTTTTCTTTCCGGAATAAAAGGACGAGTGGGTTTTAGTTAACTTTGGCAGGTTTATTTATAGAAGCGTATAATAAAAAAGAAAACTAATTTTGGGTAAAGTAATAAACATTGCTCCCTTTTTTAGGATTCCGCAGTGGATGCGGGTTAGATAGGATATTGTATGATATTCGGACATGTGTTTTCTGTTCGGATTTGCGACTTATTGGTTAATTTAGGCACTTTTTCCTTGTTCATACGAATTCATTTAGAGGTTATGTTAATAAAAAACAAGATTGTGGAATCACAGAGAGGTTTTGTTGTTCCCAGTTTATTTTAATTAAATAATAATAAATCCCAATTCGTCTTACTTAAACATCCTTTGAAGAAGAAAATTTCTTCCATGAATATTTCTGCCGCGATGCCAAATTTCTTTTGTGAGTAACTGAATAATACGCCATTGATATTTGGACTCGTAAAATCATTTATCGTGCATAAAACAATCCATGGTTAAGACAAGCAGAAGTTATGGCGTAACACCGCAGCTGTGAAGGGTACCTAAATAAATAGCTACAAATGCCTTCAGTATAGAATGTTGTTGACACAAAGCTGCCTGGGTATTATTGATGGGTATAATTTATCGCATTCGCCCCGTGCTCTAAGGGGAAAGCGAATGAAATCACGAAAGTACCACCCTAAAATTTATGATCCCCTCTGAACCTTTGATGACTACTAATTTTTCAAAGGCAGCAAACGAAAAAATTGACAGCCAAGAACTTTCTTTACTTACTTCGCCGACGAGGTATAAATTATTAATTGTACCCGATTTTTATATAGGGTAACGTGATTGATGACAGTGGAGGAAATCGATGATAATAGCAGTAAGCCAACCACCAAGCTGAAAGTTATTGCTTCTATACTTTAGCTATAGGTATAATCAAGAATTTATGAGCCAATAAAGTAAAGCGACAATAAACTCCCTTTTTCAGATTTATGAATGAACTATATTTTCTTTTACATAAAGGACCCAGAAATTAATAAAAATGTCTGGGCACAAAGATTTTAGTAAGTTATGAAACAATCACCCACGTTCACTTTACTTCTCGTCTTTTAAAGCCAAACAATTATGTTATTTCCCCGCTAATCAATACCGCTATAACCAATCGTTAAATAAACAGAAAAACCGACACAAGCACAATCTCTAATCCACATCCCAAGAAAATGATCTCAATGCACACTCATAAATCCCAGATTCTTATTAATAAAACAGATCAAACGATTAGTATAATCAGATTGATCCATCTAATACCGCGGCGGGAAGCACTCTGCTGTCAAACGCCAATCTTCCCTGCATCGAATGGACAACCGGGATGTAGAAACCAATTTTCCTATCGACTAGATAAGTAGGTAAATACGTAATTTCATGGTGCATTAAGTCCCAAGTAGATCATATAGCGGTCTGTCTGCCAATTTGCATTTGTTGTGTTGTCGTGTTCGAAGACAATTTCCTCGGATTTATTTTTAGATTCGGTTAGGGACGCTTTGAAAGAGCTAAACACATTTAATCTACATAGATAATAGAGATTGGTGGGTAGATATGTTAGTTACCTACTTTGAGGACGGTTTGGTCGAAACATAATATGTTTCGACCAAACCGTCCGTCCGTTAAAAAAAAGAGTATATTACGGATATTATCCGTAATATACTCTTTTTTTTAACTTTGATATCGAAACAGTTTTTTTATAGAATAATACGTACATAATACGATTTAGTTAAAGTATCACTATTGAAGATGTCGCCCGAGGTATAAATAAATCCGGCTTGGGCGGAGCATCGCCATTTCCTCGTGGAGAGGATCGGTGGCGCTGATCTCTCGCGGCCGGCCCTGGTCCGGGCCATGGTACGTAGCGAGAGGGCATGGGAGGCCATCACCTCCTTCTGCGAAGCAGTAATGCTCGCGAAGGAGGAGGCGGAACGCGTGAGGGAGAGGAAAATTTCGCGCCCTCAGGCGCCTAGCTAGCCGCCACAGGAGACGCCCTGGGCGTCGGGAATCGCAGGCCAATTCCCGGCCTCCGTAAGCGCGGGCTAGCGGACGGTGAGCAATGGGCAGCTCGCCGTCCGATAAGGACCAGGCCCGGGTGGACGGCGCGTTGTGTTCCACGCGCGCCTCAAAGAGATGTCAGCACAAATGACAGGCATGAGTCCCCTAGAACCGATGACCGATGATGTTCTGAATGATGAACCGATACCGTGGCCCCTGGCAACGAAAAGGTTACTGAAGGAACACCGGTGGGTTTTAGTCAGTAAGACGCTGACACGCCCTCCCGCTCCGCCCAGAGCGGGAGAAGCTATTTGATTGATAAATTCCCAAACAAAATAAAAAAGGTGTAAATATATGGAATTTTAAACTCTACTAATCTTAATCTTTTTTTATGTCAAATATTGTTTGAAAAGAAGTTAACATTTTTGGTGCAGGTGTTTATTATGTTATGCTACTAATTTACAAATAAAATTAAAATAACATTAAATTAAAATATACAACTAACACTAAAATATATAAATTATAAACAATAAAGGGAGAGCTCATTCGGCATCAAAAAATTCGTCGGCGTCGCTGTCAGTGGGAAAAGTGCCCAAAAGGCTGGCAGCATTGCCACGTTGGATGGCAATGCTGATTCTTTGACCTAAAAATTGGCCAGCCCTCTGGCATTTTTGGTTGATTGTTTTGTTGTTGTAAGAAACTAATGAATTTTGCTCCTTTAGCGGCTGAACGAGAGTTGCCGAGAATGGCGTGCAATTGGAGAGGCCTATTTCTAGCAGTGCACTGCTGTAGGCTGATGATGATGAATTTTCCCCCTTAAATGTATTAATTTTCCTTTCAATATAAATTAAATACTTTAAATTCAAGCACTAATTACTCAGAATGTGAATTGAACACTAGCACAGTTGGAAGATCAATTTGAGCACGGGTTCGAATGCCACTCGTATTAGTTGTTTTTAGGGTTCCGTAGTTATAATTTCGCCATGTCCGTCTGTCTGTCTGTGTGTCTGTCTGTCTATCCACGGCTTAGCTCAGAGACGGTAAGTACTAGAAAGCTGTAATTTGGCATGGGTATACATATTACTAACGCCGACAACGTGGTAAAATAAATACAAGAAAAATATATTTTTTAGGGGACCTCCCCTAGGCGTAAAGCGGGGATGTATTTTTTTTCTCGCCTATCCCTTAATGTGGGATATCGTTGGAAAGGTCATACAAAAATATTGTGGGGATGTGAAAATAATTTTTCAATTCAGGAATCCGTTTGCGAAATATTAAGCTTTACAGTGCTCATTTTTGTTAGTGTCAAATGTCCCCCCCTGCCAGCTAAATAGTTGTACCTGGATTTGTAAAAAAAATCACATATACAACGAATTTAAAAGGAAAACTATCACAGCTAAGTGGGCTTTACAGGTTAACGAGTAATCATCGACCAACTTAAATTTGCAGTTTGAAAAATATGTTCTCCCATACATTGCGTATGGCAGAACATGTTCTTCAACTACAATGTTAAGTTTGTTCTCTGGGTAAATTCATCCCAACTACGGAACCCTTAATTGTGCGTGGTCCGACACGCACTTGGCCGGTTTTTTAAACTCTATTTCAGTATATAATTGGTAAATAAATAAAGATGATAGAGTAGTCAATAATAGAATACTTTACTTTTACACAAAGCACATACGCAGAAGATAACCATACAGTATCGTAAGTATAAACGTGTAGATGCATAGTTAAGGAAGTTCGTGGTGCGAGTTAAGAACAAGTTCAAACAAAATCAAAGTGTAATGTGTCGTTCAAACATCTGTTACGGTTGACGTGATAACATTTCCTCCGAAATATTGAGAAGTGATAAAAATTCATTGAAATGCAGGCACTGGAATTGATTGATTTGCTATAAGGACTGATTGACCTTCATTTGTTTAATGTTTAGTCTATAAAGCCAAAATTGTGCATCTTTAGAAAACAAAGTCTAAAACTTTATTTCTAGCCACGAATTTTAATAAGTCTATAATTCAAAATTATGTTATTAAGTAATAGTTACACTCGATTTCTGAATTGAGACTTTGAAGCTGAGAAAAGTAATACTACTCGTAGCATGGTGGCTCCTTCAACGAAGCCCTCGAAATAAAAATTGACCTTCGCGGTATTTCGCCTTATGTAAAGTAGTTTGATAAGTTCTCAAATAAGAAAACGAGTATTAGTTTATTGGTCATGTTGATTAAATTAAACTCTATTAAATTTTAATGCCTTATATAAACGCCTTAATTAATCTACCTATTACCCAAAAAAATACAGTGCAAAAACTTAATTCAGTTGTAAGTGAAAATAAACAAGCCGAAATTGAGCGAGTTATTAATGAATTTAACTTTCATAAGTACACATGCACGACGCGTGTCGATTTAATTTGACTGCGCTTGGTAGCCTGACGTATGTCGGATGATCTGAACGAGCCTTTATAAATAGGCACTTTGAGTTACAAATAATCGATAGGTTGGCATGGTGGATTGAGCTGTTTATTTGTTAATGTGGAACTCTGTAATTTTACTCGTATGTCTTGAAATTAGTATTGAATGTACCTAATACATTCAGACTTTAAAAGACATTTGTTTCGAAGAACACAATGAAAAACTTTGAAAAAAGTAGTGATCAATATTAGTTTAATAATTATTCGAGACGAAAAGACGGATTGGACGATAATTGAGAGTGAAATTTCAAGGATGCGTCACGCTTCGGCACATTTGTACACGGCACGGTTTCTTTACAGTACGGCGTATAAAGCACGCCGTACTGTAAAAAACGTGTTTGTCAACAAGCAGCCTTAATGAGTGATCCATACAACACTGACAACCGTGTTTACATACGGCGAATAAACCGTAGTTTTTCACAGTAAGAAAAACGTGTGTGTACAAAGGGCCTTATTATTTATTTTATGTGAAGTTTTACTTCTATCACGTATACGGTTTTGCACGCGCAATTTTTTTTTCGATAAGTTTCTGACATCACTATGCTTACAGATTTTTTTGGGACTTGATTTTTTTTTACTGGGTATTAACTTCATGCATTCAAACTAGGACATTTAGATTCATATCACAACACACTATGCCCATAATAATGGTATAATAATGTGCCCATTATCTGCATATCAGTCGAGTGCATAATGTAGACAGTGTAGTCACTGAACTAAAATAGGTTATATTGATGAACGGCTGACGTAATCAATGTACCAGTGTGCGGTGTGATCTTCATATCGAAATGTAGTGATACATGGTTCATTAACTGCACTTGATACTGCACTAATCCACGTTCCAAAATCCTTGCTTCAAATACTGATTTAGAAAAGACTTTTAATGAGACAAAAAAATTGTTTAATATTATTTTAATGTCAACCAGCTGAATCGGTCATCCAATGAACACGTCACTATCCTCTGTCTCACACCTTTTTTATTCTCAAGGGTCAACTCTTCTAAGAATACCTATACTTTACGATAACACAAGATAAGATAAGATACATTTTAAGGGAATCACTATAAAATTACCTAATTACCGAAGTCACCATTGTCAGTGTTTCTCTGTAATGTCTTATTTCTTCTTTAACTATAAAAATTTAAAAGTTTGTCAGCACAATTTCAAAAGTCATCACAAAATAATTCGCATTCATCCGTCCGAAATCGTAGCTCTTCGTGATTACCGTGTCGAACTCAAACGTGGCATTAATTGAAAATGAAATGATCAGACGCTCATGACATGTGCAACTATGCTGCTCTTGCACAACCATTTTAATATTTAATTGGAGAGCAAATATTATGTATTCGAGTTCGATATTGTTCTGCTTGGGGGAATGTTTTTTATGTAACTGTGACGATATAAATGTAAAGTTTTGAATGTAGATGTGGACTGGGAGAAATTACTTCCAATGTCTTCTGCCCTAAGGTACCTATAACTACCATAGTCCAGAAAACTTACGTTTGACAAGGCGATTTTTAGGGTTCCGTAGTAAATGAAAAAAGGAACCCTTATGTATTGTGTTTTATTTTTTTCGATCTAATCGAGTTTATTATCTTCTTTTTTATGCACGTGTTTCTGTGACAAATAAACTTATTTTTCTTTCTTTCTTATAGTTTCGCCAGGTCCGTCTGTCTGTCTGTCCGCGGCTTAGCTCAGAGACGGTTACACTAGAAAGCTGTAATTTGGCATGGGTATACATACTAATCACGCCGACTAAGTGGTAAAATAAAATGAAGAAAAATATATATTTTTTAGGGTACCTCCCGTACATGTACGGGGTGCTTTTTTTTTCTCGTCTATCCCATGTTGTGGGATGTCGTTAGAAAGATCGTTCAAAAATATTGTGGGTGTGTGAAAATCATTTTTCAATTCAGGAATTCCTTTGTGAAATATTAAGCTTTAAAGTGCTAATTTTAGTTAGGGTCATTTGTCCCCCCCCCCCCCTGCCAGCTAAGTGGTTGTAGTTGGATTTGTGAAACAATTTACAACAGTAGTATATTATGTAAAAAATTAAAAGAAAAATTATCACAGCTAAGTAAGCTTTAGAGGTTAACGAGTAATATTCAACCAATTTAAATTTGCAGTTTGAAAAATATGATCTCCCATACATTCCATAAGGGAGAACATGTTTTTCAACTACAATGTTAAGTTTGTTCTTGGGATAAATTCATCCCAACTACGGAACCCATTGTGCGCGGTTTGACATGCACTTGGCAGGTTTTTTTTTTATAACAGGGTTAGTTAAAGTTGTTTATTCGTAAAGATTAACTAAAATTACACACTCTTTTATCATCAGCCATTGACTTTAAATTGTTATTTTATAATTGATTTAAAACTGACATACGTGTAGCAACAAAGTCTACAAAGTCTTTTTTTCAACCATTTTATATGATTCTAAAAGGCATACCTACTGACCCGCACCAACCCGCTCTAGGCCTGCATGGTAGATTACAGCTCACTCCCTCTCGAAGAGAGGAGGCCTGTGTCCCAGCAGTGGGAAACACTATAACCTGATTATACCTACTGATGCTTTATAATATAAAACGAAATAATTGAAAAGCCTAGCCATTAGCCAAAACTATATACCAAATACTGCCCAAGAGCGTGTGGGATCTCGCATAGTAAAAGGTTCCGTAGTCGGGAAGAATATTTACGCATGCACGTTCAGAGAGACGGACATGACAAAATTATAAGGGTTTAATTTTAGCCATTAGGAAACCCTAAAAGTTATAACATTTATATTCATCTCTTGATAGATTTGATAACAAGAAGACAGTAAGTTATGACTACTGACAGTCAGACAAATGTTGCCGCGTTGCCAAACTCTTGGCACGCCAGCATACAGTTATTACTAGTGAAACAACCGGTTGGACGATTTTGTTTGCCCGATTCAGATTATCGGGACTGTCTGCTGATTGGGCAGTTTAGGCTTTAGATTTGAGTACGAAAACTTCGGATTGGTTTGATTTAGGTGGATGGTAGAAAGGACGGTTTTGTTTTATTAGCTTTCAGGGAAAAATAATAATGTGTATTGATGTTCTGATCCAGGAGAGTATCAGGTTTCTGAATGACTAATCAGATTAATCTAAAGTCACTTTTCATAATTATTATCTGGAGTAATTTGATTGGCTGTTCTTATTAGTTTAATTATAAAGTTTTTAGAAACCTATTAAATCTGATTCAGAAGTGAATTATCAAAACATTCTTCTGCATCTTAACTTAACAAAGGCTTTAATTTAATTCATTAACTCATAGACAATGCACAGCATTAACCGCTGGGTCTGAAGCATAAAATTTTGTGAAAACAATTTCAAAGTATATTATGTGAAAACAATTCCATTCCCATATTTAAAAATAATGCCTTGCTAATACTTGAATATTGTGTATTCACAACACGTTCATTTTCAATTATCCCTATTACTGCAGAACACATTTATTCAACTTATCGATTAACAATTCAAGTGAAATAAATTCGACATTTACACAAGGGGGAATGCCCGAGGCGACAGAACTGACGTTCAAGCGCGCCCGTGACGCGTGTCGGCTACGAGGCTACGAGCCGCTACGAGGCGCTACGAGGATCTACGACGTGCTACGAGCCCAGCATACGAATGACTACATCGACAATCCGTAGCCTTGTCTAACACAACCAAATTGAATTTAATCAATTATAAATTGTTTTAAAGTGATGTTTGGACTTGAATAAACGGATGGTCTGCCATTTGAATTTTATATTACGTGAGTAAGAATTATTATTTCCAGCTTGTTTAACTATAAAAATAAATCATGATGAGGAGACGATAAAAAAGTGTGGAGTTATAAATTAAGCACATGTACACTGCATGTCATGGTAAATAAATTATAACAAGTGCTCCAATATTTTACACAAATTAATTTTAAACGTTCCGCGATAATTTATGGGCCGATGTGTGTTTATTTTATTTTAACTAGCAGCTTGCCTCTGGCGTGGTACACGCGCGAAATACCCTCATCGAAAATCCCTGCACATTCATCAAAAATATCCCTAATTGGGTAATTATGATTTGAACGCTTAGCCTGACTGTGATGTGTTCGGGGACGAATGGAGCAAGATCTTGTCAGTATGTTTGGAGTATTGTGAGATGAGCGTACGACTGTTGTGTACTTTGTTTTAAAGTATTTGTCTTTAACTAACTAATAAATAAATTAAATCCATACAAGGTCAAATAAAATTATCTGGCGAAACTTCGCAGACGTGATGACGTGATATCTAATGACAATAAAACAAAACCAACAAAAATCTGATCTTATGGCTTCAAGTAGGTAATTCTACCAGCGGCTGTTGATCCCGCAATCAACTGGAGTTACTTAAAATTATGAGTTAGCGGTTTCATCTATATAAGTCTCGATCCCATGAGAATATCGGGGTGAAAAGTATCTTATGTCCTAACCCAGATCATGGTCAAATTTCATCCATATATATGTTCACCTGTTTATCGTGAAAGCATAATAAACAAATAAACTCACTTTTACATTTATGATATTAGTTAGGATAAAATGTTTATTTGTTGGTTTATCGTTTTTCTATAACCTGTATAACCAAGTCTGTAAAGTTTCCCCACCAAGAATTTGACCTTGTATAAATCATAATCCTAATATACAGGGTGTCAGGGACATCGACGCGAAGCCGGTTACCATGGATTCAGTACATGATTCTTAGCCCCCATTTTTTTTTTTTTTTTTGGGTGGGAAATTATCAACAATTGATTCTTTTTTAATAACCGATCAAAAATTTCAACTCATGGGGGTTCAGAATTATATAATGAATCCATGGTATGTTTTCGCGTCGATGTCCCTGACACCTTGTATATATATATGAATATATAGCCCCTGAGTTGAAATTATTCGTCGGTTATTTAAAAAAAAATCTGCTGTTTCATAGAAAAGTGCAATACCTACGCGGTCAAAATGCAACAGCTGATTTGTTTTTACGTCTATATATTTATATTATATACAAGGTGTCAGGGACATCGACGTGAAAACTGTTACCATGGATTCATTATGTGATTCTGAGCACACCTGCGTAAAAAATTTTCGTCGGTTATTAAAAAAAAATCTGCTGTAATATTATAAATGAGAAAGGTTGTATGTTTGGATGTTTGTTACTCAATCACGCAAAAACGGCAGAACGGATTTGGATGAAATTTTGCACACAGATAGTTCATAACCTTTTTTTTTTTTTTTTTTTTTTGTTTTTTATCGCTGAGAAATGCGTTACGCATCCCCGGCTCGTGGGGGACGAGTCAGGGTATGTGGGACTCCTGTCTAAATGCAGTATACCCACTAAAACTCAGCGGTGCTCCCGCATCGCCGTGATGGGAGGGCCATGGGAAACCGGCTCAGCCTTTACATCCACAGCCCTCCCGGCGCATGCCCGCCTAGCTGGCGGACCCCACATGCCCCCCACTTGGGTGGGGAGCTACGGGAATGGCCGGGAGCACCTGGCCATTCCCGTCCGGCACTGGTGGAGGCCTGTGCGATGCAGGCGAGGGTGCCCCCGCACCCGTTGCCTGCTGGCCTCCACCTGGGAGGAGGAGTCGGAGATGACTGTCGTACTGACGTCTCCTTCGACCCCTCCTCCGCCTTCGGAGCGGCGCCGCGTCGGGATCATCCTCCCGCACGCGCTCCGCCGCCTCCTTCTAGGACATGACGTGCTCGCAGAAGGAGGCGACTGCCGCCCAGGACTCCTCGTCCCTCAGCATGGCGTTAACCACGCCGGGGAGCGAGAGGTCCAGCCCGATTACCGCGACGAGACTGCGGCGCGGCTCGGACCATGACGGGCACACCTCGAGAGTGTGCTGCGCCGTGTCCTCCGCCGCGCCACAGTGGTGGCACGACGGCGTCTCCTCCCGTCCGATCCGATGCAGGTACGATCCGAAACAACCGTGTCCGGACAGCACCTGCACCAGACGGAACGAGAGGAACCCGTGCGGGCGCTCGAGCCAGTCCCGCAGGACCGGCCCGATCGCGTCGAGGGTTCGGCGGCCGAAGACTGCGGTGACGAGGTCCCTCGTCCAGTGGACGACGATGGCGTCCCTCGCCTCCCGCCGGACGGCCTCCCGCTCTTCCGGGGCGAAGCGTTGGCCTAACGCCCTCCGCCCCGCCTTCCATTCATACACTCTGGCGAGCACCCACGCCTCGAGTTCCCAAGGAGGGGTGCTGGCCAGAGCGCATGCCCCGGCGAAGCTCACCGTGCGGTGAGCCCGCGCCACCCGCTGGGCTATCGCCCTTTGAGGTGCCCGCAAGGCCGCGGCGTTCTCTCGTCTGTGGAGGGACTCCTCCCAGATGGGGGCCCCGTAGAGGGCCATGCTCCTCAGGATGCCGGCGTAGAGTTGCCGGCATCGCGCGCTGGGCCTCCCCAAGTTGGGAAGGAGCCACGAGAGAGCGCCCGCGGTCTTCTGCAGGCGCGACGACAGCCCGCTGAAATGCGGGCCGAAGCGCCACCTGCTGTCGAGTACAAGGCCCAGATATTTCATCTGGGCCTTTACCTCAATCCTGACGCCCTCCACGAAGATGTGGGCATGAGGTGGCGGGAGGCGCTGCCGAGGACCTCGGAAGAACACGGCCTCGGTCTTGTGCAGCGCCACCGTCAACCCTAGGCGGCGGATCCTCCCTGCGACCAAGGATCCGCCCGCCGAGGCCAAGTTGGCCGCCTCCCTGAAACTCTCCCCGCGGGCGGTGAGGAGAGTGTCATCCGCGTAGCAGACGAAGATAGTTCATAACCTAGATTAACACATAAGATACTTTATCCCAGTAATACATTCCCGTGGGATAATACATTTTCAACCTCCACGCGGGTGAAGCCGCGGGCGAAAGTTAGTAATATATAACAGAACAATGACATTTTTCTGTGTAGATATTGATGTCGATTTTTACGTTTTTATTATTGGACAAATAAAGTTAGTTCAGAAACTATAAGACTCCTGCAAACAGGCGCGACGCGACACCGGTAATTGTTCTACCGTGAAGTTTTCTTAGAAATTGTTTTATGAGAAACGCGTCGCGCATGTTCGCCGGAGCCTTTAAGGCCCGTGCAGACCAGCGCGACGCGAGTGCGCGACGCGACTCGAACAATACAATTTCTAAGAAAAGTTCATGTTATAACAATAACCGGTGTCGCGTCGCGCTGTCGCGTCGTTCTAGTCTGCATGATGCTTTACATCGACTAAAACACGTGAATATAATTCTATGAACGAACTCTTACACAAGAATCTGTACCTATGCCATGTTACGCTACGCCAAATGTTTTAAACACAACTTTTGGATACCTCGTAGAATATTATTTCCCTAAAAAAAACCCTTTCCCTTTAGCAATCATAATGTACCATTCCTACACATACAAGTATCTATATATATCTACGTAACAAACATACGTTCAAAGTTACACATGAAACAAGCATTAGCATACCGAGACAAAGAAACGGTAAATATGTGCGGCACTGAATAATGAAAATCTCGGGATGTCGTCGGTAACGCTTTTGTTATAAAACTGTGGTTACACGGGCAATTTTATCAGCAATGCACAGCAACTGTTGCCGGAGGTAGATACAAATGCAAATAAAGCAATTTATAGATTCGTTGACCTGCTATTTGTTTGGACTATGACGTTATTATTTAATTATGTTTCTAGTATTGTTTGGATATTGACATTGTTTTTTTTTTCTTTTTGTGTTGCTTTAATTTTTTTTTTGTATTATTTGAATTTTGCAATTTTAATTTAAATTCTATTTTATTGTATTGTCTGCTTAGTGCGACTAATTTTGTACGCCATACATGGCAAAACATGTAGCTACCTAACTTACATATAAGACCTAAATATTGTACTCATGTTTTACAAAATAAATATATCTTTATCTTTATCTTTAGCTTTATCATGATTTCCTCTAGCTTAAGCTTTCATCTTCCGTTATTGATCCAACAGCTGGGTCTCAGATCTCCTTTCTGAGAGAGAAAACGGCCCGTTATCCACAACTGGCCCAGTGTGGGTTGACGGATGATACCCATACCCAGCGCTGTGACATTTTAATTTTTTAAAGATAGCATGCCGAGATAGGAGCCTTTTGGCCTCGTACAGGACTTTGTTCTTTAAATTTTAAAGTTACTTTGTTTTTTATTGTTTTTAGTTTAATGTGTGATTTCCTGTGCGAGTCTCAATAAATACTTTTTCTTTCTTTCTTTCTTTCTTTCTATACCTTCGAATTTCTGGTCTGGATCTGAAACATGCGTGATTCCACAATTTAATATGTACCTTCACCGTTTTCAAAAGAGAGATTCTTTATACTGTATTGCCAATAAGTGTTAGTGTAGTAGTTTTTTTTTTTCTGTGGCTGGTAAATTATTCAATTTATTATTTTAATTTTAAATTAAATTATCGAATTATTTTCTCCCATTCTAGGCGGAGCGCGAGGGGTGTCCGACTCTTACTGACTAAAACGCACCCGTGTTCCTTCAGTTGCCTATATATTGCCAGGGACCAGAATTAAGCAATTCGAGTTGCCCGTGTATCCACACCTAAACGCTTTTGTTATAACACGAGTGCATACGGAGTGTATCCGTCGGATAACTGATTCCATCTGTCGCTTTGAGAGGCTGGATGGATTGCACTCTCAAAATGTGGGTGTACGTTTTATTTGAGAGAGTTTTTCTTTTTAAATCGTTTGTTAATTGACGCTGCATAGAAATTTACTGACGAACACTGGCTTTATATAACCTCTAGTGAGTGTTTCTGTTAATGAGATGTAACGTCTAAAGCGTAACATCACGCCAGTTATTCTCGAAAGGGCAGGTAGAGGACTGGACTGGCAAGATATTTTAAACAGACTAGGAGACATAATCAACTTCTGGAGGGAAGGTGGGCTGGCTGAAATAACCACCGATGGCCCTCTTAGCCCACGCACAATGGTCCACCTAAAGGATTAAGTGCGGAAATCAAACGCTCTAACATAGAACATAAATGTATGAAACGTCAAAATTTCGCTGGTTAAGTTTGGGTCCCAAGTAATGCCGAATGTATTGTGTTGTGGTTAAAGAGGACCAAGGGACAATGCAATGATCATGAAAATGGACTGGTTGTTTGCTGACTTATGATTTGTACCGTACAAATCACAAGGTACAAATTGTACTTATGCATATCTGAGGATTGTTATACGGTGCCAAACGGAACCGTACTAAGCCTTCGCTGTCCATCCGTCCGTTTGTTGAAAGAAATGATTCCAGTGTCGATTAATAAACTGACGGGGTCCGGAAGGGCCAATGCCTGCCGGGGTTGCGGGTTTGTCTGAAAGGGATATCGCGACCTCGGCACACAGGCAACGGAAGGAACACGGGTGGGTTTTAGTCAGTAAAAGTCTGACACGCCCTCCCGCTCCACCCAGAGCGGGAGAAGTTATTTGATAATTTCCCATCCAAAAAAAAAAAAAAAAAAGGATTGTTATAATCCGACTTTTTTCCATTTAATCATCCGTGTTTTAGGATATATTGAATATTCTTTACAGAAAACTACACAAAATAACCATAACGTATAGGTATTTATGCATATAAATGATTAAAAGTAAAATAGTAGGCAAAAACAAGAAATAAATAAATAAAATTGCTTTTAGAATCCGTCTACAATAATTTTAATGGAATGCTCAGCGTGTGGCATGTAGGTCATGTCTATAGGCATTTGGAATAGCCATAAGATTTGCAAGCGAGCTAACAGCCATTCATTATTGCTAGGAGTTCGCATGAAAGTTGAATGGAAATAAATTTGGTTGTAAATGGGATCTAATGGTTCTCGAAACGTAATAATAAGAATAGGAGTGCTCTGGTTATGTGAAGATGTTTTAGCTTTTAAATATTATGATGGACTTGAGATATATATAAGCAAGAGGACATCGCCGTCGAGGTAGACAGCGGCGAATGTGGTGTTACGATCTGATCATGTTTTCAGGGTCAACATGGCCAGAGATCGCACAAGACAGAGAGTTTTGAAAGGAAAAAGGAGATGCCTTTGTTCAGCAGTAGGACACAATATAGCAAGCACAAAAAAAGAAGTGGTTACCATGCAAATCATATTTTTTTTACGTTTGAACGTCTTCTTTAAGCAACGGCTTCTTTTTTTTTGTTTGCTATATTGGGTCCTACTGCTGGACAAAGGCATCTCCTTTTTCCTTTCAAAACTCTCTGTCTTGTGCGATCTCTAATTTTGATTTGAATTTTAATGTTAATTTTATTTTGATTTTAATTTGGATTTTACTTCTTATTAATTTTCTAATTGTGATTCTCATTTTAATTTGATTTTGTTTTGGATTGTGATTTTAATTCTAATGACATATTGATTCTGATTTTTGATTTTAACTACAATTTTTACTTCTCATAAAAAAAAAAATTACTGATTTAATTTGTTATTAATTTTAATTTTGTTTTTTTAATGGTAAATTTCTCACTTTATGTATTGTTAATATCAACCGAAAGAACGGAAGTACCTAATACAAGCAATGTTTTGCTTAAAAGGTAGTTCCTAACATTATATTGTTGCTTGTACCTACATAAGTTTTAAAATAAAAGTTTTTTTTTTTTTGCGATCTACACAAAGACTAAAGACTAGAGTTTACTTGAGAACGTTTTCTTAAGTAAATTTTAGTCTTTCACAAACACAATTTAAAAATATAATGATGCAATGATTTTATTGCAATAAGACAAAATGCTGAGAACAAAGATTCCAAAAATCATTTGACCAAGTTGCATATAAACAGTAAATGAAAAGGAAATAAAAGAAAAATAGGTTTATTTGTCACAGAAACACGTGCATACAAAAAGATAATAGTAGTAGTTTCTTAACTTGTTAAACTTTCTGCATCAAAACACCTGGCATCTAAAAACCAGCAACAAACATAAAACAAACGTCATCTATAGAGCCTTAACTCGTTCAAGACTAGCTGTATGAAATGAGCTCTCAGCCACGCGAAAAACATTTTATTGCTTTATTACGACCATGCAAATATAACCACGCGCAGTTGCAGCGACCTGGAAACGAAGGTCTTGACCAGGGTGAGGAGCTTGCGCGGATAACAAGGCGGACGTGAAGTATCCATACTAATATAAAAAATGCGAAAGTAACTGTCTGTTTATCTGTTATCTTTTAACTCCTAAGCGGCTGAACAGATTAGGATGAACTTTGGCGCTCGGATAGCCTATGACTTGGGTTCCCGTGGGATAATTTGCGACCTCCACGTGCCGAATCTGCGGGAAAAAGCTAGCCAAACACATATGAAACAGCCGATTCCGTTATAGTGAAGTGACGGCATGTCTAGTTCGACGACTTAGCTAGCGAGCGCTCGTCTATTGTTTTAGGATTATGATTTCTATTAATTTATGTTTGTTAAAACAAACAATGATATTAATCATCATCGGGGCTTTATCCCCATTTATACGATGCAAGTTATTGAAGCAACATACGACTGGCATCGTCTAAGCACTGTTTAGATACAAAAAAGGTGTAACTTTAATTTGCTTCTTCAACTTATGTTATGCCTAAGAAATGCACCGTGTAAATCAGACTTTAGCCTCTACTGTCCACAACAACTCGCAATGCAATGTGGCCACATAATCGCGCCCACCACCGCGTCCGCTACCGCGTTGTCACCGCTTGTTCACCCTAGATGAAGCCAAATGGCTACCGACTGCGTTGAAGAACGCAAATCTAGGACATAATCTAAACTATATCACGCCACTTTGCATTCCCCCAATGCGTTTTTGAAATGCTAGGTCTACTGGAAATCCACCAATCGACGTTCTACAAAATTCTGTTTGTAAGAACATTTTGCGCTCCGATTGGCCCGTTTTGAGTTGAATATAATAGTCATGTGAGCTTTCAACTCTTGGGTTTCGAATTTAAAATTCGATTTTATTGCTTTGTGATTTTAATTTGAATATTCGGATAAACCATATATTTTTTGAACTCGTTTGCCCTGGTTATTTCATATCCTTCGCACATTTTTTTTTAAATGATGACATCACTCTAGTACGAGTCAATCATCTGCCACACTTGATCAGTCTGCTGAACATTTTTTCATTAACAACGCGTAAAAAATCGTCACTTTTGTCCCATTTTCTTTCCAAGAACACGTCAAAACAATTTTTCACTAAATTATAACTCCAATATCAAATATTACAATAAGATTCCTATTCAACGCACAACACGAGTCTTTCTTGTTTTATTGTGCCTTCAATTTTTATTTCCTTGCCAAGCCACAAAGCTAGATTTTTATAGACTAGAGAAATATGTGGAAATCGTTTACAGTTTATGCGTCAACACGTAACTAATCTTGTCTGGAGTTACGATAACGTGAATCTTATTAAAGTAGTAACTTTGATGCGACGTTCAACGTGTTTCAAGCCACGTTTAGTGATAAACTTTAGGCTGGATATTGAGATTGAATTTTATAAAATTTTGTTCATGTTGAACGTCCAGGTACGACCAGCCACGTTGCTTCTCGTCTCGAAAATTTTCGGCATTGAAGTCCCATGCTATAACGGGCGAGAATAATTGAATCATGTTATAAACTATAATAGGTAAGACGACTTCACGAGTACAACTAGAAATCCCAACTGCTTTACCTCAGTTATATCGACGTTTCCGCTTTCCTTGAAATCACTTTTCCAAATATATAATAGTCCTTAGAAAAGCTGTTAACCGATATAATTAAAGTTCTCAAAATACGATCTCCCATCATGCGATAGCGTGCCGAGTTCATTGTAAACCAAACCTTTGTGTTACTAACCTGTCACTAATGAGACCCAAACACGACCCAACCGATTTTATTTGAATTTGGAACATTATTTAAATCATTAGACAACATTATACGCCGAACAGGTCATTACGCCAAATTGATGTTTACTCAAAATATTGGACGCAATGTTTTCTTACATCAAAAGAAGAAAAAAATGTTTTCCCATTTTTCACGGTGGCAAAAATAATTTGATTTTACTGGAGGGATGTTGGCAGTTGATTTTAAATTTAACTTCTCTGAACTTGGCAAAGTGGAATGGATTTTTTATGTACCTCCTAACATTAAGTGTTTATTTTCGTGAGAAATTTTCTTTTTACTTATTAAGTAGGAAAATCTTGATAGGCGGATTATATGAGCGTTAAATATTTTTTTATATTATAACTTTGGCTCGATAATATTATAATGGTAGTATTAAATAAAGCTAGAAACATTTTATATCAATAGACTTAGCACTTACAGATTCATAAAATTCGTGGAAACATTTGCTTGAGTAGTGGTGTCTATTTTTTTTTCAACAAAAATTTCTAATAAGCGCCACGAATCTTTTTTCGTGACTAAAAAATGTTGCTGGCTGGAAAGTGAAAGTAAATTTTGACCTCCCCTTCTGTTTGACTTATTACCCCATACCATCTATTCGGCCATTATTTCTCTCCCCAGTTCTAACATTGATCAGTACACAATGAGCTCCGATCAAAATTAGGTCAATCTGTTTTAGTTTTCAACGAGTTAATGCATTCAAATCCAGTGAACGTTTTAGGGGACCCATTATGTCATCCACAATCCCGTGTGCCCGGTCATACGGAATATCACCGGGCGCGGCTTCAACTCGATCATCAGGATTACATGCAGTACTAAGGCGGATAAGGGAATAGAACCTGTAAAGATTATATTTAATTTATTTATTTAGGTTAGCCAACAATTGTTTATACAATATATTTAAAATAATTTCCTTAATAGTACGTTTATCAGTGCAACAATTACTAACAGGAAAACACAACATCCACCATTTATGCAATATTAGCTGCGCCCCGTGGTTTCACCCGCAGAAGTCTCGATGGTGAAGAGAAGAAGAAGAAGTGGGAATATCTGAATAAAAAGTATTCTATGTCCCAGGTTATTGTTTACCCATGTGTCAAATTTTATCGAAATCCGTTCACACGTTTTAGCGTGAAAGCGTAACAAACAAACTCACTTTCGCATTTATAATATTAATAAATATTATATTATAGTTAGGAGAATATAGGTATTAGTCCAACATAAGAGTGTAAAAAGTGTGTTTCTATTGTTAACGTGTTCGTATATCCATGAGTATACTTTTACTATAAGACGTCATAAGGTTTATTAAATACTGTTGCATTGGAAGTTGATGAATGGAAGGGGGTTTGTGATAAAATTTTTAGAAGAATTGGGTGTTTTTGCTAATAAGTGAGATAGTCAATTGGAAGCAACCAAGCTGTAGATGAAAAGGTGGTACTCGCAGGTGTTTTTATATTTTCCAAGATATCAGAAAAATTACGAAATTATAAATTCCGCATTAAATTCTCTTTTATTTGCACAAATTGTTTCCATAAAAATAAACATCACATTGTTTGAAATCCGCGAGACAATGCACATGAAAAATGTGGAACCGAGTCCCGACAGAAAGCTCCCGTTAATTACATACGAACACATTTAAGGACTTTAAATTTTAGATACTTCGCACATTCTACCGCTCAAAAGTAAATCAATATGCATAGAAGGTAACGTAGGTACGCTTCTGTGGCGCAAATTAAAATAAATTAATTTGTAAAATAAAAAAAAAATCCTAAAACCTTGTTAATTGTTGAATTACCGAGATAGAATCCAGTTTTATTAACTAATGGTATTGGAAATTGAAGGGTGATCTGTGTACTGATTGGAAAAATAGCTTGCTTGGTACTCTATCTATACCTTTCGCTTAACTAGTGTACATGAACATTAATCGTCAGTAGTCTAACGCCCCATTTACACGACGCAAGTATCTTGTCTGTGAATTAAAATAAAATTGAAGCAAAGAATTACTTGCATCGTAAACACTGTTTACACAGTGCAACTTTTATTGTTGCTTCAAGTTATGGTATGCTACAGGCAATTAAATTGCAACGAGTAAATCAGGCTTATAGACTGATTTAGGTACACGGTGTGATTATATTGCCTGTGTGCAAGAAAGTTGCATCATGTAAATGGGGCTTTAGTTAGTATAGAATACGTGAACACTGGCCATCTATCCCCTTAACATAAATTAGTGTCGTGGTCTTTTAAGACAACCAGGATGGAGGGGGAGAGCTTTCATTTGCTGCAAATCACCTACGGCACCTAAAATACCTACCGTTTGGCATTTTCCACACTTTATACGTCCACTTAAGCTGTTTGAGAAGTATATAAAATAAAACCTAGTACCTAATGGTTCCCAGTTTATTGGTGTTTTCAAAATAAAGAGGTATTGGTACTGCATTGAGTGCCATTCGCTTTGTTATGTGAAACCTTTTATCGGTTAGTTAATTATTTGTAAGGACCTTTCGTTTAAAAGGAATTGGTTTTCGCTGACCGGTGTCGTGTTTGGTTTTTAGATGAGTGTGTCTATTCCTTTATCGTTCGGGAACTTTTTGCATTAGATACCGAATAGAGCAGTGATAGCCTAGTGGTGTGACCGTCGGACTACTAAGTCATAGGTCTCCAGTTCGAACCCAAGCCACGCACCACTGACTTTTTGGATTCATGTGCGTATTGTATAATAAATTACCACTCGCTTCATAAAATTAATTATTATTCGTAGGTCAAGTTTACTAACATAGTTGATAAGAAATATTGTTACTAATGTATTGAGTCTTGTTACTTGTTAATCAAATATAAATAAAATAAAAAAAATAAAACATCGTGAGGAAATCGGTATGCCTTTTTTTGAGGGTGAGAAATTATCAAATAACTTCTCCCGTTCTGGGCGGAGCGGGAGGGCGTGTCAGACTTTTACTGACTAAAACCCACCCGTGTTCCTTCCGTTGCCTGTGTGCCGGGGTCGCGATATCCCTTTCGGACAAACTCGCAACCCCGGCAGGCATTGGCCCTTCCGGACCCCAATCGGCATGCCTAAAAGATATTTCTCGACGGCATGTGAACCTAAGTCAGAGGCCCATGGGCGGTATAAAAACTCTTACACCAGGTTAGGCAATAACCTCACGAAAAAAATAAATTGGTTTATGGCCGATAATCACAACGAGCTTTAGAAAAAGACTGACACGAAGCTCTACAGTCCTTTCATAGTTATTAACCTCTGATACCGGCACCCCAACAGCGACCTTATAATAATGAGAATAAAGATCATTGTGATTTTGACATACTTATTAGTTACTTATAGTTTTAGGTCGTGGGTACCCGGGCAGGCACTTTACTTTGTGTAAATTCGTATTACCAAAAAGGCGAACTTTTGTGAAAAATTTGATGTGCTACTGAAACGGCTGAGTATGGTTCCTTGTTTTAGCTATTTAACTAGCGACCCGCCCTTGCTTTGCAAGGTTTTTACGACTTGACAAAACATCGAGATTTCTTAATTATCTATAAGTTTAAAATTAATGTATTATACAAATAAATATATAAATTATACCTTCCGGAATACATTCTCTAAATTGCGTTGAAACCCTCATCAAAATTCGTTGAGTATTTTAAAAACTACGCGGACATACAGACAAACGCGAAAAGCGAGTTTGTTTTATAATAAGTATAGATTAAGTACTAGAATATGGTGATAGTGTAACATACTGGTAACATACTTAATGTGTAACATACTGGGGAACTACTTTTCTTATAAAGCTGGAGCACTATCCTCAAATTAAACAAAAATGACAATCGAATATAATTCCCCTGACAAAAGAACTTCCACAAGAACCCTTACTTCCCCCACGTCTCAACGGAGTAACTGAAAGTGCTACAGAGCAAAAAAGAAAAAAGAAACGGGCTACTTTTTAACCCGACCGCTTAGGTAAGTTAGTACCCGCGGGAACTTGAGATACCGAATGACCCCGCACGAGTTTTAAGTTCGCCGAAACTTAAAAATCTCGAGGGCAGAAATGTATAAGATGTATATCATAAACTTAGCTTGTTAAGAAGTGTGTGTAAAATTGTATGATATAAAATACAGAGGTTAAACGAAAGAACTGCGGGTAATGGAGTTTCTTGCAGGCACGGGTGGAAATATACTTGTTTCTATGTTCTCGAAATCTTGACATTTCATTTGCTTTGTAAACTTATTTGGAATTCTTTTTCTTTCAGTAAAATAACGACATCGAAATTCGGCACAATCACCCTTATTTAAAACGTTGCTTAAAATTAAATAATTATTAAGTCAGTGTAGCGTAAATTTAAGCTTAATTTATCTTAACTTTAAGCAACGTTTATAAATTAGAGTGAATATGTTTTTAATACAACAATAGGAAGGAAGAAAAGGACGGTATGATAATTACGTATATGTTAATTACCGAGATTTACACGAAGTATACGAAAATAACTCGTATTGTAAACGTACAATTGATCATTAAAAACAACTCCGTAATTATTTCACAATCAAGGATACATAATCGAAAGTCGTAATCCATTATTTATAGGTACGCAGTCTTAATTTGGAGCATTTTTATAATAACCGTTCGGTACTTTATTATTATCAGTTCTTAGCTTTAATATTCCAGTAATATCGGAGGGTCGATATAATTAGTAGGTGGGTACCGAAATTTTCGGCCTCATTTAACGAAAAGTACCAGAAAACTAATTAACTGGTTATCTAATTAAGTTTAGAGGAAGTTGGTACTTAATATTATCTACTTTAATACTTATCTTAATCTTTGTTTACTATCGATGCTTTTACGCTTTGTAGAGACATTGGTTCGGATTTTAAAATAAGCTCAATAGATTTATTATGTTTGAATAATATCGTTTTTTTGGTGTTTGACCAAGTGTACTAAAGATGTTGAAAAAAATATTTTTTTGTTTGTCAGATTATTGGTATTATTATTATTAAAAAATTATGGACACGATTTTTTCTTTTTTTACGTAATCAAAAGATTACGGCAACATATTGAGTTAAAATGTGGCATGATGTCACTCTCCGGTAGATTTTATACTGACTTGTGACGTAGCGAGCCCCCGCTCCCCAAGTTTAATGCGTTTTTTCTAAACCTTTTTTTATTAATATGATACAAGCAAAAAGTACGTGTCTAATATTTTTTTTATTATTTGACTGACGGACTAATAAGTTTTTTTTTTCATTCTACAGTCAATATCCCTATTCATTCGTGTATAAATTAAACTACTTATCTACTACATCAAACTTAGACTGTTATATATTATTATAAACAAAAACTCTCGCCAATATTCGTGAAAAAGTTTAAAGAGCACTTAGGGACAGTCCACCGCATATCAGTGGTAACACTTGCACTACGAAAATCACCCTTACTGCTACGACTTAAAGGCTCTGTCAATGTCAAATTGATAACACTTATGTGCCGGTAACTGTAGATATCTTGCTACACATACCAACAAGCTTGCCAGATTCTCAATCCACAAAAATAAAATGTCTTTATTGAACCGAATGATTACGTAATACATATTATTGAAACTAATTTGGCTCCACAAAGCCTACCCCAGATAAAAAATAACGCAACAAAAAGAACAATACCCGAATTGATTTTCTAGTAAGCCCAGGCTCCGAACGTCCAAACATAATTGACATGAATCGACTCTCAGAAATCTATTAACAAGGGAATTTCTGATCGCACTGTTCGCCTGGGGCACGTCATTATGCCCAGCCGAGCTTCGCCCCTAGATGGGCCCCCGTCATAGAATAAATGCAATCAACGGGAGAGCGGGCACGTTCATAGCCCACCGGTGGGCCTGTCCGCCCACACGACGTCTATTACAAGTCATCGGGCGACGTCTACGTGAAGTGATTGTTCGATAATATGTGATTTGAATGAAGGGAGGCGTGATGTGCGTTAGCAATTATGTGTGTCCTGTTTTAGATGTTTGTAAGTAGATTGTATTGTATATCAACTTAGAAAGGAAAGATCTGAACTGGATTGACACAAAACAGGGAAGAATTGCGTAATTTAAAAAAGACGTTAATTATACAGTGGAAGAAACAGATAAAAACGTATCTGATATACACAATATTCAATTAATAATTCGCTACGTCACAGTAGCTTGCGTAGCATGACCGCTAAGCCGTAGATCTTATCTTGAGCTGACTGACCGTCACGTTCGCTTTAAGAAAGAATTTAAAATCATACTTAATGACGAATTTATTAAAAAAAATATGAATTTATTAAATAATCTTGCTAGTCATATTGGATCCACCTATCTATAGTCACCTCATATCCAAACAATGAATAATTATAGCGCCAACACATAAAATAACAGCACTTTAAGTAGCCATTCACGTGTTACTATTACAATTCATTGACACAAATAAATACATCGCCATTGACACACACACACTCATAATCACGTGTATGGTACTTGTATTCAGTCGTATCCCCACACTATCGATGGAAGGCATTTCGTCGAATCGCTGTGTATTTTTGTCCACAATACAATTGTTTGTCATGTTTCCGGAGGGGATATTTATAGTGTTGCACAACCATGACTTCTGTAACACAGCGGGAAGCGATCTCTCCGTAAATAAGGCAAAAAATTCCGATTGCCATCACGGAAAAACGCTGTGTTGCGTCGAAAAAAGTAATATTAATTTATTGGAGCGTTTTATGTTTGGTGTTAATATATTTATATGTGTGTACCTTTCATGTGAAGCACATGACAAACAAACGGAAGTGCTTACAATGTACCGCATGTTAACTTTGTTTGGCGGGCAGGTAGGTATTACACCTACTTAATAAGCTGCAAAATATGCTTGGGCGAACGTGTATTTAGTTCAAATGAATTCGACACTAATCTTTCCACAAACTTGAGGAAAGATTAATACTTATTTTTTTAAAGATCTCAACGAACATCGAACCTTCTCCTTTGTTTGTAGTTGATTATTATACTGTGGCGGCATCTACATCACCACATGCGAACTACGCATCAAAGACCTCACTTCACACATCATCCTGACGTCACTCACATCCTGCATCGCGCAATTAGAGTTTATCGCGGGGTGGACATATATACAAGCTCCCGACTTCAACCTCTGGGCAGTTGCCCGCCAGACACGACACCCGTCTGGTCAGAAGATCCTCCCTTTTCTATGGTGGATTAGTGAACTTTACACCCTGTTCCTCATACCCCTACCTCCAATACATATCGTCGCCGTACAGTAAAAATTGTAATAAACGTTATTTTACAGAGGAAAATAAAAATTGTCTGATAAAATACGAGTTTGTTATTATCATCAATAAAAGACATTAGAAGCATCTTAAAGCTTTATTCTAAATATGCATGACGAGGTTTCTTACACAACAAATAAATAAAAAGTAAAACAATGATATTTATTTCTTTACGAGGTTTCCTCTGCACGGCGACGATATTCAGGTTGAGTTGTAGCGTGACGTTTTATACGAGTATAACGTGTGAACAAGTCCACTACGCTGTATGTCACGTTACATACTGCAGGTGGCATCGCAGAGGGCTTGAAATGCGAAGCGATCTTAGAGTTTCTTTCGATAAAATGTTTACGCAAGTACTGAAGTACTTTTTATGATATCCTGTTTGTACAATATATGCATAGGTTAGGTTCCTAGGTCGGGCAAAGTGTTATTGGGTTTTTCCATCAGGAATTTCTCAGTAGCAGCCCGGAGTCTGGATTTGTGCCCGGTTGATGGCAATAGACTCGTCCCTTATTACATGGGACTTAAACATAACGCGAAATAATCCCATATAAGTATAACTTAGCCTAATCCTTCAGGAAATACAGGCGTAGTGTTATGTTTATGCATATGCATTCATTTGCAGTCCATAAAAGTGTGCATTATAAAACACAATACTCTACTAGTGTCTGTAATCTCGCACTAGTGCCTTTACTTTACGGCCTGTCTCGGTCTTGAGTGTTCCGGCGGAGATTCCCCAGCGCCTTCGTCGTTGAAAATGGTTCTTTTAATTATTTATTATTGACATTATTGCATTTCGTTAAATATTTTCGTTACAAGATATAACCTATTGCATTTTATTAAATTACATTTAATAAAATTGACATTGTTACTACTGAATCATTACAAATGAATTAACTTAATAAAAAAAGTCTCCCATAAATGTATATTTGTACGCCAAATGGTAAAACATAGTAAAACTATAATATAACAATCGTGCATAGTTTTGTAACCTATGTTTTCAAATAAATATCAATTGATCAATTAATTGATTAAGTTTTAAAATGACCGGTCTTTTCCACACGAATGAAATGTTAAGCAAATTGATACCTTACGTCACTTCGCTATTTTACAGCCATTTCATACAACTGTCAGAGAGTAACAGTTGTGTTTCGAATATTTCTATGAACAATTTAGTTTTGTAGTCAGTATGGAAGAAAAATACATGTTGTGCCGACCCCATATAAATTAAGATATGAGCAGGAGAATGAGGTGCTTGTGGCTAAGTAATAACAGCCGCACGGGTCGATCGATCAGGTTAAGCTACGCTTGCCGCGGTTGGTCCGTGGATGGGTGACCATTTTTACATACCAAGACCCGTGCCTCGGAAAGCACGGTAAGCCGTTGGTCCCGGCTGTCATTTTTAGATCTTTGTCAGTTGTTACGGGTCGTCAGAAGCCCGAAAGTCTGATAACTAGTCTCACCACGGAGTATCGTGTTACCCAGTACCTGGGTTGTGGAGGTCAGATAGGCAGTCGCTCCATGTAAAATACTAATATTCAGCTGCATCAGGTTAGACTGGAAACCGATTCAATCCAACATAGTTGTGAAAAGGCTAGGTAGATGATGATAGCAGGAGAATGATGAGTCAATTTGCTTAATAATTGATTTTCCTGTCTTGAAGGTTATCTCAAAGAAAAACGCCGGCATAAGTTTTTTTTTCGCTACTGATGAAATGAATAAAGCCTAATACAATTTAAACAAAATAGTTTTAAATTGAAACAAAGAACTTAACTTTATTTATTTAGATAAAATCTACTAACTCTAAAAGGTTAGTCAAAATAAAATAAGAAAACAAAACTATTTTGTTCAAGAACTTAGTTAGAGAACGATCTAGCAAAAGTTTTGAATCATTATGAAACAATTTGAAGTAGTTCTAGCACTTCAATCATTTATATTTCTAAAATTACTCTGAACACTGTTCTTGGTGGTCCTATAACGCAATACAATTTTTTAAATTCAAGGCCACATCTTCAACTCCCCTATTAATGCAATCAATCAAACCATTCCAATCACCAATCTACAAATCATTTAATTCAGAATAAAATATTCATATATAAAATAAGTTAGTAAATTATTAATTATTTATTAATTAATTATTTACAATTCCCCTATTTTATATTATAAAGGGCAACTCTAGATCCGTGAACGGTGTTCCAGTGCCTCATAGCCGGGCAATCAACCGTTCCCAATATGGTATTCAGAAGGCTGTTAGAGCTGCTACTCGTTTTTTTACTATTGCCCTAAAGCAGTCCGAGCTGGCCTTAGCAAACATACCTGATGCTCTACAAAAGTGAGGCAACCCCAACAGCATCCTAAAACCATTATTGTACAGTACCCGTAAGGCATTGAAAGATTTACGCGTATAACGGACCAACAGGCTGCAGGTATAAAATGACTGGCAGTATGCCTTAAAATGAGCAATTTTGACCTCTTTTGTACACCGTGCAAACCTGCAAGCCAGCATATTGCATCTCACTGCCAACGCCCTACGTGCAATCAGCCGGGCACAAATCCAGATACCGGACGGATACTTTAAAAAAAAAAAAAAAAAACAAAATTCAAAAGTCATTTATTCAAACTAGGCTGAGCCGTTCGAAAAGTGCTGATTCAAATCAGCACTTTTCGAACGTCAAAATTACATAAGACAGTCCCCCAAAAACGCCCACCCTTCACCACTTCCTAGTGCTTAAGCTGGGAAGAAGAAGTGGTGCAACAAACTCCCCAGCAGCACAGCTGTCTGTTCAGTTGGAAAAACTTGATTCTATATAATAATGCTTTAATGCAAAAATAATTTACATTAGCACAAATTGCAATCAACTCATAAAATAAAAACTTTTAATGAGTAGATTATGTCAACAATAAATGAAAACAAAATTTAAAATAAATTGACTTACAGTCAAATAAATCCAAACAATTATATGAGCTCATATAGTACGAGTATCATGTAGTCTTTGATTCTAAAAACACTTGTTTGTTGCTTGGGGGGGGTACATTGGAATAGCTTAATTAATCCCAAGCGTTTTTTTGACATGGCTTGGGAGTTTGTTGCAAAAACGTATACTTTGGCTCTTAAATGAATTACAAATTTTTTGGAGCCTAGTCCTCGGCACAATAAATACATCTTTGTTTCTAGTATTTAAGCTATGAATGTCGCGGTGTTTAGAATATAGATTTATATTCTTTTTTTATGTCATTATGTTTATTTCCTTAAATTTATCCCTCAGTGAATGCCTACAACTTAGGTTATAAATTGCTCGAATGGCACGTTTCTGCAGCACAAATATAGCCTGAAAGTCGGCCGCATTTCCCCACAACAAAATGCCATACGATATTACACTATGGAAATAACTAAAGTATACTAATCGAGCTCTTTCTACATCAGTCAAATGACGGATTTTATACACCGCGTAGGCTGCAGAGCTTAGCCGCTTCGACAATTTGGTTATATGTGGGCCCCACTGAAGCTTCTAATCCAAAGTAATACCTAAGAACACAGTGGTGTCCACAAGATCCAATTCTGTCCCATTTTCTAGTACATTGGTTTTCACCTGCTTAACGTTAGGTGTCAGAAATCTAATACATTTAGTCTTTTTCTCGTTCAAAAGTAAATTATTAACACTAAACCAATGCACAATTTTAGAGAGAGCATTATTTACATCGTCAATAACGGTCTGTTGTCGCTTAAACTTAAATATAAGTGATGTGTCATCTGCAAATAACACTATTTCATGACTGTTCTTTATAAGATACTGAAATTCCAGATGGAGAAACCCTATAACACTTTGCTCGAGCCATCGATTCATACCCAGGACCTCATGCTCAGTAAAAGCGCTCGCGACCACTAGACCAACGACGAAAAAGCAAAAACCAATTAATCATGGAGTATGTATGCTATGAGATGCAGTTCCATAAGTGCTTTGATATTTGTGGCAAATGTGTGACAAAATGGAATGTCAATGTGAATGTCATCTGCCACAAATATCAAAGCACTTTTTCAAAACCACCACTAACCTGTCGGTATAACAAACCCCGGGCTACTTATAAATTTCACCACTCCACGGGAACGGTGAAAATCGAGTTTCAAGTGTTCCTACCAACGTCAGCATATTGGCCGGGCCACGGCTTCTGTATTATGACGTCCTATTTTGCCGTGACATTTTTCGTTCAACACTACCCGATTGGATTTTTGAAACGTGTAAATTTGATAAAACACAGTACGTGGGGAATGAGTGAGTTATGGCCGTTTCAGATTGGAGAACGCAACGGCGGAAACGTAAAAGAGTTCTGTATATCATTTTAAGCCGTAAACTGGATTGGAAACCGTGTAGCCGTATTACTTTATGTTTTTTCTTGTTTTTTTTATCTCGGTGTCTGACTTGATTTGCATTCTAATATCGTTTTTGAAGTGTACGTTTTAAACTAGCTTTGAGCTCTTACGAGACCCTTAAATTTTGATTCAGTTATTTACATGTTTGGCTTTATTTATGCGATACCTTTATGTCAACACGTGTTTGAAATAAATTAGTATTCATTTCAACATTAGTGTAGAATGAATTAGTATTATGCTTATGTTAATACATCTTATTATTTAATTCCTTCTTGTAAGAGAGGTTATTACGTCTCAAACTAACGAAAACATATTCGCTAATTATTATTCTGCTACCTACCAAAAACTCCACTAAAATACTTAACAACAGCGAACTAGCCACCAAAAACAGACACAAAGAAAGATGACACCACCCCATTTTACACTTTTAATCTATAAAATATCGTCATACAAGATAATCTATCAAGCTGTGTGACAACCAGCACGATATTGCAGCGAAATATAAAATTGCTGGGACGGTCCCGCAGGTAATGGTGGGACGCGTCATCAGAGGTAAATGCAACGAGGAAATTCCGCGGCGGGCACACGTGCGCCAGTCTTGAGCGGCCTTATGCTGCTGTGGATGCGATTGTACTTAATAAGCTTATTGTGGAACTGTTGAGTGTGTACTTTGTATTTTTTGGTAAAATTTTGTTTGGTCTTTGTTTTTTGTTCCATTTGTTAACGAAATTAGTGCTATGAAAATAACACAACCTTAAAAATTACGGCTTAAAAGTTCACGTTGTCATGGCTGACTTTGAGATAAAGTAGCTTACTATGTAGGGAGATAAAGCTGACTAATGTAATTAAATTGCTTTTTGTATTGTTCAGTCGGTTTCATTAATAGGTACCAGCTTTATTATGAGCATTACTTTGTATTCGTATGCACAGGGTGTGCCCGATTAATGCAGATATCTGTTCATAAAACTTGTCTAGAGAACAAGAAAAACAAATAAAAATTAAACAACTAAACCAAACTTCTCCACCCCACTCCTATTCTCAACAATGCAACGGTCGCAGGTAATATATTTGGAATTTTCCAGTGCTATGAAAACGTTACGTGATCTCGAGTGAGGTTTTCGTCTGTAAAACGGGCCAAAACATCCCTATTACCTCAATGACCTCCTTTTCCATCCTATGAAATTTAAGCTGTCTTCATATACAATTGTTTACTCCGCAAATTGTAACTCTGCGACGACAAAGGAAACTTCTGTGGTTCATAGAAAGTGGTGACGAGTGCGTACGTATAAACAAGACACGCTAATTCTGTGGGTGTGTGAGTGTGGTGTTTTAATTAAAGCACCTGAAGTTTGAAAAGGGAGTGTGTGTGTGAGTGCGTTTTGCATTTTTGGTTGAGTAGCACTTTACGTGAAGTACGTTACTTCGAGCGAAGTTGTGCAAATGTGGTTGGGTTCATGTAGGTGTGTTTGTAGTAACTAATGTTTTCTTTTGTGAACAAGTCTGTTTAAATGTAAGTTGTAAAGTGTTCTTGAGAAGAATCTTGATTAGTTTGGTTTACTGACATTGCGTTTTCATCAAATTGTTTTCGGTATCATATTTATTGCGTTCTTTATATATGAATATCTGTGAACATACGAAACTACATTACATTGCCGTTAGTTTATATACCAGTAAATAAAACAGCAATGACAATATACCAAAGCTAACATTGTAACTGGCCGAATACACAATTGAAATTCATTTCAGCGCACAAAACAAATGAAAAAACTACTCTATTCGCGCCAGACTCAATAAATAACGTCCATTAACAAGCCGACAAATATTTAATAAGACTGTAAATAAATAACAGTAAAATTGTACTTTGTACCTTTTTTGTCTATGTATATGTATAGACACAAAAGTTTAACAATTATTGACACATTGACGATAAATTATTATTTACATAAAACAACGGAGGTGTTCAAAATGCTTGACGGAATGCATTTAAACATTTTATTGGATCGTTTGACTGTTTATTTGACCACTCTTTATTCGTTCATTTATAAATAAATAAAACTATGCATACATACTAGCAACTTATAATAATATGCTAGAGTAACATTATGGGTCATCTAACTTAACCATAATTAGTTCTTCAATGTACTTATTCCGAATAGAAAATATAATATTTAGCCTTCCTTATCGATTTCGATAACGAAACATTGAAGTTATTGTTTCCTAGCGTAAAACTAAACTAAATTCGGCCTGGCAAGTTATATTTTATATGCATTATAAAATATAACTTGCCAGGCTGAATTTAGTCTTAAGTACACGGTCACAAGTAATGCAATTGAGTTAGACGGCAGAGTTAAAGGAATAGCTATAGAAGAGTTTCGATCTCTGCTCACGTATTTGGCATTTTTCGGTTAGTGTATCAAAATGACAAACAAATAACTAAATACAAAGATTTCATGTTGCAAATGACATTATAAGCAACTGTTTACACGTTGCCAATGTCATATAATTAGAACACTTCTTTTCACATAACTTACGAGCTAATTTAGTTTTCTGACGTACACACGGACGGAGTCGCAAGCACAGCTATTTTAAAACAAACACAACAAACGGAGATCTTGACTTCGTGAAGTGACATAAAGCTTGCAATTTAACTGATATATTAGTCAATTTGAATTTAAATATCACTTCCTACATAAATTAATGGTGGTTCTTTAAAACAATTTTCGTTTCTGTCCCTCTGTTTTGAGTTCTATTCATATTAATTGCTGGCACGATATTGCACTTTGCTTTTGTAGGTGCTATTATAATGTCAGCATTTTCATAATTTTTAAGGGGAAAGAGCTTTTTGGCGCTGTTTTTTTATTTGTGCGATCGTGTTTTGTTTTCTTTTAAATTTTTACGTATACCTATCTGATTATTCGGGTAATTATTGTCAAACTCCTTCTTAGGGACCCGTAGTAAACAAGGAACCCTTATAGTTTCGCCATGTCCGTCTGTCTGTCTGTCCGTATTTCCACGGCTTAGCTCAGAGACTCTTTGTACTAGAAAGTTGTAATTTGGCATGGGTACACATATATGTATACTTACACATATACATATTAATCACACCGACAAAGTGGTAAAATAAAATCTCTGAAAAAGATTTATATTTACAGATAAGATTTTTTGGGGGTACCCTACACATAAAGTGGGGATGTTTTTTTTTTCTCACCTATCCCACGGTGTGGTTTTCACGATGTTTTTGGAAAGATCGTTTAAAAATATTGTCAGTTTGTGAAAACCATTTTTGGATTCAGGGATCCATTTTTTTGAACTTACATTTGCGGTTGCAAAAACATGTTCTCCCATAAATTCCGTATGGGAGAACATGTTTTTCAACTACAAAGTTAAGTTTGTTCTTGCGATAAATCCATCCCAACTACGGAACCCTAAATTGTGCGTGGTCCGACACGCACTTGGCCGGTGTTTATGGTAACCATTTGACTTTGCCTGTGCTTTTATTTCGTAGCAGCAAGTATGGTTTTTGTGGTTTAATGTGTGTGTTACTAATGACATGCGGTTTACAAATTCAAACTCAAAGCATTTATTTCAGATAAACCAATTATAGGCACTTTTGAATTGTCAAGGGGTCGGTCAGTCAGAAAGATGAAGTAGTAGGTTCCTATGGAGAAGAACGGGCAAGAAACTCCACGGACACTCTTTTTAATCAAAATATTCTTACAAAATATTGGTTACATCATTCATGTTGAAATTATACATGTGAGAACAATGTAGAAAAACGTGCACGTTAAAAGCGTCCGGCAATACCTGTCTGTTTATATATTTCTGTAAAAGTAAATTTTTTCTTTTTTTTGTCGTAAAAACAATCCAAGGCGAAAATTTCAATTCTAAAACAAATATTACTTACATAATCCTGGCTCTCCTTGCAAGAATATCTTTAAACTAAGTGGCTAACCCTTCGACCCTAACTACCGTCTTCTATTTGCATAACAAACGGTTGACGCAAGCCCTCTTTGATGTCAATATACAAAACTGCTCCGCCGCGGTGCCTGTTTAACTGGCCTCTTCAAAGCCGACTTGAAAATTGGGTCCAATAATCTGTGGAGACGGTTTTATGAATGCATAATTGTATAGAAGTTTTATGACAGTTTGAAGGGGACTTGTACTTAAGTCCAAGATTTCCATTACTTGTTTGGGTTATATTTATCTACTGAGCTTAATTTGCTTTTCCAAAGAGTGGGAAGACGTCGTTCGCTAGACTATTGCTACTTTTAATCCTTATGTTTTGTTTAATCCTAGTTAAAAATATGTTCGTCTTCCTAGCCTAGGCAGAGAGGGATTTTGGTACGTAATAGACGATCAGCTATCCACGGGGCGACCTCGACAAACGCAGCTTCGACTGGCGCCGTGCGGTTATTATGATTTAGCAATGAGCCCCTCGGTCCTAGTCACAAATAGGTTTACATTATACCTTCATGTCTTCTGTATGCATTTTACCCAGGTCCCTGTAAGCTGCAACATGAGAATATAAGTATTGCCTGCAAATGTAAAATGCAAATGAACCGCATCTGCGCTAGTAACTGAAACCAATGCTTACACTTTAATTGAGTAACCTACATTATTTTTGAGGCTATTATAGCCTATTTTGCGTTTGAAATTAACCTTACGAACATGTAGGTAGGTATGTGAAAAATGTATTTAATACCCAGACATTAAATTCAGTTTGGGCAAAACATAAAATTAAAAAGATAATGATTTTTTCAATAGTTTATCACCTACCTGTTCTCATAGGTCTCGAGTTCGAACCCAAGACGCACCTCTGACTTTTCGGATTTTTGTGCGTATTGCATAATTATCACTTACTTCAAAAACGGTGAAGGAAAACATCGTGAGAAAACCGGCCATGCCCAAGAAATAATTCTCCACGGCATGTGAAGCCAAGTCAGAGACTCATGGGTGGCATAAAAACTCTGAAACTCTGACACTAGGTTAGTCACTAACTACACGAAAATGAAGAAGACCTGTTCTCATCGTTCCGAATTCAACATAACTTCCATTAGCATAAAGTTGATATTTAAGTGACCCTGAACTCCGCTTTACTAATTACACCATTTAAATCAAAGTTAACTTCTAAATTATCATAAAGCAGCTCATTATAAATTAATACCTACTATAAGTAATTCAACTTCTAGGAATGAATATCATATTCACACTTCACACGTCTTTGCTTTCGACATTGGACATTTTGAATTGGATATCTAAAGTTTTAAGAGATTATTCACCGAAGTCTGAATGAGAAATTTGAGTTTTATTGGAATATAACGATCTCCACTTAAATTAACTCTAGCCTAAGAAACTTTAGCAAATTATTTTATGATTCAGTCCTTAAAGGACTGCTCGCTTGTAATTTGCAGTCACAATAGCTTTATAAGTGCAATAATGGTTTGAGAGGAAAGTTCGTTTCTGCAACTTAAGTGTTAAAAATTACACGTCATTTGATTTCCAAAACGAAAGAAAAATTGTTCTGGAAGAAAAAAAAACCGGCTAAGTGCGAGTCGGACTAGCATACGAAGGGTTCCGTATCACCGTACAATATTTAACAATCTGTCTGGTGTAGCCTTTTCCCAACTATGTTGGGGTCTACTTCCAGTCTAAAATACTGGTATTTAGCTGCATCCAGTTGATGCAGCTAAATACCAGTATTTTACATAGAGCGACTGCCTATCTGACCTCCACAACCCAGTAACTGGGTAATACGATACCCATTGGTAAGACTGGTTGTCAGACTTTCGGGCTTCTGACGACCCGTAACGACAACCGACCAACGGCTTAACGTCCTTTCCGAGGCACGGAGGAGGCTCGGTATGTAAAGATGGTCACCCATCCACAGACCAACCCCGGCATGCGTAGCTTAACCTGATAGATCGACCTGTGCAGCAGTTATTACTTAGCCACGAGCACCGTACACTATTTAACACTATACATAATTATCGGCAAGACGCCGAAAAAGCACATTTCTTACTTTATTTTATTTGTATTATTTTTTGCTATAGCGGCCATAGTAGTACACAGTCTGTGAAAATTTCAAATGTCTACCTATTAATTTAATTTTTTAATAAAGATAATTAATCATTTTAATAATGTAATGGTATTTAATTTTAATTTAATTTATTATGATGTAATAATTTAACAACAATGCATTGTAATATTGCTATGGGTTAATACCTGAAAAATAAACGATAATAATAATAATAATTACGGTTCAAAAGATACGGGCCTGTGACGGACGGACGGACAGCGGAGCCTTAGTTCCGTTGGCACCCTTTGGGTACGGAACTCTAAAAATTATTAAGAAAGACTAGCAAAGGTAATAAAAAAAAAATTACGACACCTTTGAATGACAATGTTAATGCATATTAAACTTGTCGCAGATTCAACGAAAAAATACCACGTTGACTTAAGTATTGTTTTACAGTTCCATTACAATCTTAATTCGAAATAAATAGGTATGGCATTTAGAAAAAGATTTAACCAAGATTAGGTGTCGTTTCACAAGAAATACTAATAATATCTAGTGTAGGTACCTATATACAGTCTGTAACAAGAATACCGTCTACACCTCAAAAATATCATGTATTCTTTACGTAGGAGCTCTTCTCCTTACCTACAGGGGGTTTCACTCGATATAATTAGTTCGACGAAACAGAGATCTTTGAATGTCACTTGTCCTCAATTGAATTAAAATTATTATGAACAGGCAAAAACAAATTTCGAGTCCTTTTGTGTTGTACGCACAATAAGTATTGTAGACGAGTACGTCAAAATAATGAATGCCTCTCGAATTCGATGATTTGCTTTTATATTTCGTACAAAAAATTATTTCAATCGCTACGAAGAGACGTATTTCGATTGTCCCAATAGTTTGTTCATATGAATGAATTATGTGGCACACTTAATTCTTATAAATATATCGCAGTAAGATGGTTTTAGCCGTGATATATTTATATCCCTAGGGATATAGCTATATACCGTAATATAGTTATATGAAAGCGGTTCATAACTATCTTACTAGGAATATATCTATGATACGAGTACGTTCTAGTTATATAACTTGGCCGATTTGTTTTTTTTTTATCTTGTAATAGTCCGAATTTGGTTCAAATGGAAAAGTTTCAAATTCGGAAAAAAACGTACATCCTTTTGTCTATGGGTTTTTTGAATGGATTTATTGATAATTAGACAGGAAAACGTCTGTCGGGTTAGCTAAAGTGTTGAATAGAAATCAAAATAGAATCTGGGTGAGGACCCAGATTCTAATTTGAAATATAAAAAAAACACATGAGGACATGTTTATTTTATTTTTCATTAATCAATAGTAAGACAAACTCTTAGGTAAGATTGTTTAATCTTAATAAATAAGTGTCATTACTGAAACATTCACACAGACACCCCATTTAAATTTTATCAAGTACGTACGTAAATGTTGATAAATTTCTTAGGTTAGTTACCTTGAGAACACGAGACAGACTAGTAGATTATTTCGATACTTGAAACTTCCATTTAGTTGCTATTTAGGTACACTAATTTGGGTTAACAGCTGTTACATAACACGTAACGCAATTTATTTTCTCTTAGCTACTATATAAAGTAAGACCTTATTTATGTTATTATTATTTTTCTAATATGATCTACAACAACATCTTGCTTAACAACTGAACATTCTGTGTATCAGAATTTTTGTTCAGTTAGGTGGTCTGTACCACACCCGTAAATTTGATCAAACCTTTCTGATACACCCTGTAGATGAAATTAAATGTAACTTAAAATAATAACTGCAAGCGCTATTCATTAACAGTTACAAAAACTAACATGAGATTCCTGCCCTCTAAATAAGCATACGTATTATATGAAAAATGGCAAAAGTCACAACTTAATTATTTTTTTTAATAAACGCTTCATTCCAATAAAAGAATGACGAAACGAGTCCGGACGTATAACATTTTAAATTACTTTTCCTCCTACAGAAGACCATTTTTAAGATAATTAAAATAACACATTCCTACTAAATGTTCCTCCTTCAAAGGAAAATTGACAAAATTAAAAGTAATTGTGTATTTGAAGACTTTGTGTCTGTTTGCTTTGTCTCGTTAAGATATTCAAATCTGGACAAAACAAGAGGGACAGAAACTTTGGACAAATTTCGTATCGACACTTCGTTATCATTCGAGAAGAAGCTCTCAACTCAAACGGACACTTGGGGATTTGGATAATAGATTTATAATTTACATTTCGAAACAAAGTTGACATCCGAGTTTGCTTGTGTTTCAAAATTAGGGGACAATACGCAAATGAGCAAGTTGATTTCGTTTGAAACTTTTGATGACATAGATCAGTACGATAAAAATAAAGTAGGTAACTGAAAAGTTTAGTATCTAGGAACGTAATGCATAGATAATGAAAAGGACAAGGGAAAACGAGAATCTCTAGTTTCTATAATAAATTAAACACGTAAAGTCCTTTATGCTTTTAATTTAGGTTGCTTAACAACTGATACACTGGTCCGTACCATACCCTTAAATTTTACCAATCCTTTCTGATACAACCTGTAGATGAAATTAAATCTAACTCAAAATAATAACTGCAAGCGCTATTCATTAGAAGTTACAAAAACCAACACTACGCAATAATAAATAGGTAATTAAAACAAAACAACGACACAAGCTGATATTTCAGTGACTTTTCCTTTCCAAATACGCTACAAAATTTTGCGTACCGAGAAAACAGCATGCAGTGGAATTGAGAGCAAAATAGTCTCCACCAACATCCATTGTAACTGAAATTTCGGCCTCATAAATCTAGCTGGGTGTACCAAAGTTCCCGTATGCAGTGGACACAAATCTTGTGTTGGGAGTCGACTCTGCAAAAAAGTACCAATAAAAAATTCTTAGAGCAAACTTGCGTCGCATATTTTTTTGGTTTGTTAGACGAGTAACGTGACGTGGTGAATTCTATAGTTCAAGCATAAACAATATTATAAACTTCGTATTGTTCATGTCTATTTTTATCTTTATACATAAAAAAATGGTATAGTGAGAAGTCCATTGTATTCAGTACACAAGAAAACTTGGGATTTTGTTCAGCTTTTCTAAGAAAACATTTTCTCACATCTTCCAAATGAAAGCCGACTCAAAAAACTACGTCAAAATTACCAACACCGATTCACAAAAGCTGCTTACGAGCGTATACCCACCCACACGTGTAGGTCGTCGCTTCGTGGTTAAAAAGCAGCTTTTTAAAGCGTAATTTCCCGATGAAGCAACTTTGCGAATGTGCGGCCTTATATTCGCTGCCAATGGCCATAGAATGTCTTTCTAAACGCCACTCCACTCCGGTCTAATGAGGCCGTTCCATCCATTAAGCTATTTAGTAATTAGGTGCGAGCATGACGGCGCAGTTGCGAATGGACCACAATGAGTGAAACAACTCGTTTATTCACTTCGCATGTTCCCTTGACGCATTTTTTATGTTTATTGGGTTAAGAGCAAAGCCTAGCTTGGCTACTTTTTACATAACTCTTGCAGATACTGCTCTATTATAATCAAATTTCAGACAAAAAATAGCTATTTACTTATTAGATTTGAAACTTCTTTTGCATAATCTTGTTTATTTATTTTATTTCGTCTTCTTTGAAAGTTTTCGCAACCACGTCTGTCAATATCTTATTATATCTATCTCTATTTTCATAAAAACACTAATAATTCGAATTAAAAACCGATTACCGAAAACAAACATTGCGACTGACAAACAAATAAACATTCCAGTCACATTTTTGGTTTCATCCTTAAAATAAATTTAATAAAACGTCAGAAAAACTGTTCAAAAGATAAAGAAAAAACAATAAAATGTGCATGGGCAGTCGGCTACAGATGTCATCAAATCTCCATCAGGAGGGGTTTGCTTGATTTGAATTCGATGTGCGTGCGGCGTCGGTCTTGTTCGATACTGTACGAATATTTTATGCGCATAATACAATTAGATGCATGTGTGACTATAAATAGGTACATACAGAGTTGATTTGGATAAAAAGTATTATGTTTACTGGCAGCGTGAAGTCATCATGTTTGGTGATTTTCGTTTTGGTGACGAAATTATACAGATAATTCAAAAAAGCCGAATGTTTCATCATTCTACTAATGTCAGCACTATACTTTTGGTAGCAAGACTATTAAACTATTAAGGGTCCTTTCTTAAAGTTGACAACGTCGCAAATATCTGTCAATTATTTAGCTGTTTTGATTAATTTATCAATATTACTAAATGAGCTATAGAAAATTTGTTTATTCTGAACATTACAAAAAATAGAGATAAAATACACAAATGATAAATAAATATATGATGAAATATCAATCTATAGTCAACGTACTAAAATATTGATTATGGATTGCAATTAATTGTGTGCCGAACTTAGGTCTAGGTTCCGCGTGTGTCGACGCACACGAGGAATCAGAGGCTTGTGAACTTTGATTATTGATTCTCCTTATAGAGCGTTCCGAAATAGTAATAAAAAATAAAAAAAACCCGGCTTCGTTAGGATCGGCTTCCAGTCTAACCAAAACCAGTATTTTACATGGAGCGACTGCCTACCTGACCTCGATAATCCACTTACTGGGTAATACGATAGGTATCCCTTAGTAAGACTGGTGGTCAGACTTTTGGGCTTCTGCCTACCTGTGACTACTGCCAAAGATCTACGAATGACAGAATGGACCAACAACTTACCGCAGTTGCCGAGGCACAGAAACGTTCCTTAGGTTCGCACATTTTGGCACTTGATTTATTTATACAACCCTTAAATCTATCTTTACAGGTTGCCCTAATGCGATAGTTAAGTACAAAAAATTGGAGGAGGGGCGACAAGAATATAAAAAGGATCTTATATTTACTAAAGCAAATACTTAGTTAGTAGAATTGGACGTGTTAGTAAACGAACATCACTACACTTTCTATGAAAACAAAAAAAAAGAAAACATTATTGTATTCATATTTTTATAAATAACCAAACAAAGAGCATTCGGGACTTCAAAAACCTAATTTCGAGTTGACTTTTGAAGCGGAGTCACAAAAGATATTATTACGTCTAAAGGTTGCTTAGTTAGTGCCCTCACTAAGTCTCAGTGAATTGTTGTGTAAATACAACAAGAGTTCTCGCTGAAGTCGATACAACTTTGAGTTTACAGACATTATTGCTTTCAAAGAGTACTTCGTTCATTATCTTACACCGAGCTTCCAACTTAATAGAAATTTGTTACAATTAGAACATGTTTATATCTAGGGAAAATTAAATATGGGTTTGATATATGGCCTGTTAATTTATGAAGCTGTGCGTCGTGGTTTTACGTGCGTGCTATTCTTTTTTTTTCTAGTCTAAAATAATGATTTCTTAGACACCTAGATATCTATTATCAAATCCCAAATCAGTTCATGAATAAATCAGAGGAGGAGAGAGCATGAATGCGTGAAGTAAACGTAATGTAAAGTCGAATGATTTCTATAATTGAAAATACAGCTACCCTTTATTTAGTACAAGAACAATTTATTGGAATCAAAAACAATAGAAACTCAATTTTAACCGACTTCCAAAAAGGAGGAGGTTTTATGTTCGTAGAGTATGTATTTTTTTTTTATGTCCACCGATTTCTCCGTCTATTGTGGACCGATAAAAAAAAAAAAAATATGAAAGGGTTACTGTCAAATTGGTTCCATATAAATTTTATCAACTTTGCTTGGATAGTTTTTGAGTAAACGTTTATGATACGTATTTTTCCCACTTAGTATATGTGGATGATATGATGGCAGGTAGACGTACGAGTATTCGAATTTGTGTGGGGTAGGTACCACAACTAAAAAGTGAAAAAAAAACTACTTCCAAAAAAAAAATTAAATTTTCGTTTTTTGCCACCGACTTCCGATTCAGTTTTTTTTAAGGAAGTTGGTTGTTTTTTTTTTTGTAAAAAGAGATTTTTTTTTTTAATATTTATACAAATACATAAGTGTCTGTTTGTAATGACAAAATAAGTTTATTACTATATCCATATGCAAAACTTTTTATCTGTCTGTCTGTTCGTTCCGGATAATCTCCGAGACTGTTAGTTTTGTCAGAACTTTCACTGGCAGATAGCTGATGTTTTAAGGAGTAACTTAGGATACTTTTATTTTAGAAAAAATATTAGGGTACACGAGGGCGAACTCGCGAGCAACAGCTAGTCATGAATAAAAACTTCAAAGTAAATAACATTATGTTTACTCCGCGCGTTCGTGCTTGGCCCCCAGGCCGTGTGTTTATAGTTATTTAATATAGTTAATTGACTCAGGTGTGACATTGAGGAAATCCATTATAAAGTTCAATAGACGTATATTTAGTAACCTAATCAGCTTAACTGTTCTTTAAAGAAATAAGAAATGTACATTGCGTTCGGCGCCTGGCGTAGCAACACGTCGTGTCCGGGTTTGCAACAAGTCAATCGTCATCCTGAGGATGCTTCGTTGAGAGGTAAAACACGTGCCGATTTCTTACAGGGTTCTTTTTGACTCTTTAAAGGACAGTTAAGCTGATTAGGTTACTAAATATACGTCGTATATTGTATGTTATTTAATAAGTAATAATATGGATGCATAATTGTACCTGGTAATTAGCGCACACTAATTAGATACAAGTGGGTTCAGAAGACTCGGAGAAACGTTTGACTCGAGAAGCATTTTGATGTAGTGGCACTTACAGAAGGGTAGAGTAGCTGGTAAATAATTCGTGACTCCAAAGATTTAGACGTACCGGTCGTATTAAATAAATAAAAAATTACTAGTTTGAATGAAAGAAAATGTCTAAATGTCACCATTTTGTAGGTATAGATTTTTCTCCCTGGCTAAAGGGAGACGCATAATATTATCTCTTTAGCCTACAAGTAAATATTTATTGAAAGTTCCAAATAAATACTTAAAGGTTGGCAGCGTTTCTATACTTCGATAAAGAACCCGAATCAGAGAAACGATCCAAATCCGACTACAAATGTAGGACATACTTCGTACACGTAGTAACAAAAGAATCGCCCAGTAAATAAAACAACAGCATACCAATATATCGCTGAAAAGGCATCGAAACAAGAAAGTTCAGAATACCCGAGGGAACAGCACAACATTCGCAAATTTCTAAAAAAGAAAAATAAAAATACTCGTCTCAGAAGTTACTCTCAGCCATAACTTGTTGGTTGAAGGTTTTTTTATAGAAACATGGACGAAATACAATAACTCGAGCGGTCCCTTACAAGTAAAAAGGGGTAAAAAAAACTCCACTTTCAGTTCATAAGAATTGCTGGCAGTTTCTCGATAACAAATATTTGATTAAACCCGCTGAATTTTAATGTGGGAATTTTTAAAGGCCCCTTTTTGTGCACCGATGTGTATTTATCGGGTTATTGGATAATTTTACTAAGAATTCGGCAAGCACGTACCATGTGTTCTCATTTAGAATGTTTTAGGGATTTTAAAATTAAAATAATTTATGTAAAAAGTGTTGTTTTTATTACAACGCTTTTTGACATAGGTGTTCTGCGGCTTGGGGTTTAATAATAGGTATGTATTATATTATTAATAATACCAAGTATTATACGTCATCGGTGTACCACATGAGTATTAATAATTATATCTCTCATCGCTTTTGAGATCGGTCACCCTTGGGATAAGGACCCATGGGTATCGCAGGACACCTACCCTCCTACCCGCCCTTAGTAGCCTACTCAATCACCATTAATTATACCATGAATAATTACGTTGATTGGTTTCAACAGCCCTATTTAGGTACTGCTGTTAAATAATCGTGACAGTATTAACAAGTATATAAAATCGTACTTGAAGTAAAATGTTTTATAATAAAATAATGTATACTTAATGGAGCACTTACTACCCTATAACAGTACCATTAAATTATCTGAAAACACAGCTATTATTACATTCATATTTTAGTATAAAAACATTATAACTCACCCCGAAGAGTCCTATAAATTTCTCACGGCATGTTTAAAAAATCTATTATTTACATCATTCTAAAATTGCTCTATCCGTGCTTTTGCTTCAAAGAAACGACTTCTAAGATTGCTTGCATAATATCAGAGTAGCACTTGAAAATATTATTAAGCAAAACAATATCCATAAAAAGTCCCGCGCCAGAAAAATGAGTTCATTTATAACACCTAGTTGCCACGAATATGGCATTCAGTGGCACAGAAATGAAGTCTGGACTAAGTTGAACGCATAGCGTAGTAGCTGCAAACTTTTGTTATACAGTCTCTACGGCATTATTAGATAAATGAAGTCGAAGTGAAGTCTGAAACGCTTTTAATTTTTGTCTTCTTTCTTTTAATTTTGTAATAAAAAAAATATGCGCGGTTATAAAACTTTGAGATAAAAACTGAACTGTTTCATTATGTCCTTTGTCAGTTTAATTTATGAAAATATTGAGACAAGCTATAGAATGGTTGTCCAAAAATATGGCATATACAAGGTAATCAAGGTAGTCATTCATTCATTGAACATTGGTAAAAAGCCTTTTCCCCCATTAGTGTCAGCTTACTCTTTCCCGAAACCGCTTTTTTTTTTTGGGTGGGACATTATCAAATAACTTCTCCCGCTCTGGATGGAGCGAGAGGGCGTGTCAGACTTTTACTGACTAAAACCCACCCGTGTTCCTTCCGTTGCCTGTGTGCCGGGGCCAGGATATCCCTTTCAGACAACTCGCAACCCCGGCAGGTTCCCGAAACCGCTGACAATAAAAGGTTAATATCGCGATCGTAACATTGCGTTGACCTTTAACAACTTTTGAATTTAGAATTGCGAATTGGTTCCATATTGACACAATTGGTTCCATATATTGACACAGACTCAGCTGTCAAGTCATATTTTACGGCTCAATACGGAGATCATTGCCAAACTACTCTTTCGAGCAGTAGTACTCTTTCGCCCTTAAGGCGTGATAAGATAAAACACGAAGTTATTAGTCGCATTTATAATATTAAGTACGTATTCAAAACCTAGAGGAAACACAGACAGTTACATTTGGCTTCCAAACTATCAGCTATCTGGCCGCTACAAATGAGTTCTTTCGCTTCCGCTCCCAGCAAGCAGCCGTGTCGAGAGCATCCGTGCACATGCTAACGCTTGCAAATTTGTTTCAAGCCGCGCCAAAGTTCAGGCATTTGATCGATTTTTGGTCGAACTGGTTTAGACGACGGGTGAAGATTTATATTTAGTACGTGAAGTGATGATGCAGAAATGAATAACTATGAGATGATATGAATAAAAATCTGCGGTGCTATTCTGTAAAAATATCACCATGAAAACTTAGGTGAAGTGAAATGTCATTCCATTCAGATGCTAGGGATTGACACTATTGACAGCTCACTTCACCTAAGTCTTCACGGTGATATTTTTACAGAATAGATCGGCAGATGTCTTCTTGTGTTTTTCCTGACTGATCTCATTAGGTAAAACACGGAATGAAAATTATCACTTGCATCAAATACACACTATTGATTTTAACAACATCTCAACCTTTGCAAGAAACACAAACGGTAAGAATACATTAAAAACTGTTTCGAATTCGAAGTAAAATTATCAGAACCCCATATTTTTGTTTTCCAAAAATACGGCTTATTTAAATAATATAAATAATTTTATTAGAATTCTTATATTTATATTAAAGTTTCTGTTCCCCGAATAAAATATAATTTAAGAAGACCGACGTGTTGTGAGGAATTCAGAACATGAAACTGTGAATTTTCTTAGAAATTTAAACAACGCTTTGTTGACAAATTGCTCTATTGAAACTCGCTACAGTGAAAATTAGCCGAAAAACAATTATTTTAAAACAAACTTCGAAAACCTAATAGTTGTTCTAACAAGGACATCAATCAAAGCTAAACCCAATAATACTAAAATATTCATAGGTACTAGAGTCCACCACTGAAACGCCACTTGACGTGGCGCTAGTGTCTATGTCATTGCATTAAAAAAATGTAGTTCCACAATTTTCCGCCGGCCACTCTAACAAAGAAAATTGTTTGAATGTGTCAAATTAACTCAAAATAGATCATCATTATCCAAACCGTGATTGTCATTTTAATGCGCAGTTACCAGTTCCAAATTACACATGCGACCAATCAAAATAGTACACGATATAATATGTAGCGCGAGCTTTGTGGTTCATTACAGCTCTAAGCCGATATTAATAATTATGTACGAAGCAAGTTCCACGCCAACGGTGTTCATAAATGTGAAACTAAATACACTGGCAGCCAAGATTAGGGAGTCGCCAGCAAATGAGTTTATGGCGTGTTAGTGTACCTCCATTGTATCATTAGGGATCAAAAACTCGAGCTTTAACGTTAAAACGTTTGAGTAAATAACGTTAAAAATCTTTGCGTTATTATAACTGTTACGAAGGTTCACGCAACGTCATGGTTCTATTGTTAGTTTTATTTAGATATTGTATCGTTACAATTGCTCTATCGTGATTTTTTCGGTATACGTTGCTTATTTACGTAATGTTTCCATTATGGACACGCACGCGATCGATTCTTGCTGGCACATTTTTTGTTCTCGAGCCTTCTATGTTTCTCCTATTTGGTATTAAAAGTATCGTCTTCCACACCATCGATATTATACATCAGTTCTTTTATGGGGTAATTCTTCTCAGGCTAAAAATGTCTTTATCACACAACAAAAATGTGTCAGAGCTATCTGTGGGGTTGGACCGTTTCAATCTTGTAGACCTTTATTTAAGACATTAGGATTACTAACTCTACCCAGTCTGTATATATTTGAAGTAGGATTATTTGTTAAAAAGCACTCTGAGCGTTATACTAAAGCCATAGTAAATAAAAAATCCCTTTCAAGAGATCCAACCCGACTGGCTGTCACAAGATGTAGAAGCACACTAGTTCAGAACAATTGTTACAATATGTCTGTCAAAATCTATAACCAAATACCCAAACAGATCAGAGAGCTACCACTAAACTACTTTAAAAATAAACTTAAGAAATGGCTCTATAATAATGCGTTCTATACAATAAGTGAGTTCTTCAATTATAAGCAAGGCTCGAAATAAGATCTCACTAGTAATATAATAGTAACAATTGAAGTGTTTTTGTATATAATTTTACTATAAGATATTTTGTGCATGCTGAAATAGTAAGTAAGCAAAATATGAGAAACTTCTTATACATAAGTTAAGACCTATTCTGTACCATATTTTATGCAAAATAAAGAAATTCTAAATTCTGTTCGGTTGATCTGTACACGAGTCTGTCATAGTATATTTTTTATTTGTGATATAAATTGATATGACAAAATGTTACACGAACAATGTTTTCTACGAAGTCATATTTTGTCATGTTCGATACTATTCTACACACGTAACGTACATCTTAAACATATTTTATATTTAATTTGACAAACGAGCTGAGTTAATGTTATGTTATAGGTAATTCATCTTCCTTTACAAGTAATTCTAAGAAAATGACTTGTTTGGTAAATATTTCTTGGAAAATCTTGGCAAAATATCCCAACCGGGGTTTAGGGAGAATCAGATTATTTTTATAACCAAAAAAGAGTTTCCAAGTGTTATAACTTTTAAAGGAAATTGTTTAAGGGAAAAGGGAAATTAATCTTTCTCTTAATTAGTAAAGTTGGTCGGACGCTGCGACGGAGAATTCAAGGCCAATAAATCAAGGTGTTGCTCCAGTTTCAAACAAGTATAGCAAAAACCATTCTGTGCTTTTAACGCTTCCAATATTTTAGACCACCCTTATCGATATTTCACTCTGTACATTGGCCAAAGTTATCAGTCGTGGGCAAAGTTACGTTGACGGTTTCGACCTCCGTCGGTTCCAGTGAAGTGTTAAACTGTTTGTCCACCGTACCGTGAACGAGATGTCAACGAGAAATGAGATTACGCGGCCATAGTAAATGCACTCTCGCTACTTCGGCGTCGTTCGATGTCATCTCGTTCTCGTCGACTGCCCGTTCACGGTGAGGTGGACAAACGGTTCATGATAAAACTTGAAACTTATACACGTTTTTTTTTTCTATGGCTCTAAGATAATTGACAAATCTTTGCACTAATTGGACAGGTCAATTCAAAACTGTGTGGTTCCATCCTCAAAAGATCATTTCAGACACCAACCTACATGGTCCTCAAATGATCTGACCACGATTATTTCTAGATTTGTATAAAACCATTGTCATTGATGAATTTTATTTATACAATCACATGAATATCTACTTTGTAAAGTATTATATTATTATTTTAATTATTGTGCGTGAAGACTATGTGGGTAATTTTTTTTTTCTCAGTTTTTATCATGGTCTAGCTGTTTAAGTAATTTATGCGGCATACCTAAATGTCCTTTCTTTGGTATTGTTCGAATCATTGAGCTCCTCCTCCTGCACGATTACTGACAAATGATGCGTGCAATGACTGGACAGGTCCACTCAATATGTGTGGTTCCTTCCTCAAAAGACGATTTCAGACACCAATTTACATGGTCTTCACATGATATGACCAAGATTATAGACATAATACATATGAAGGCCTTTAAAAGAGACTGTGACCTCTGAGTTTGTTTCAGCCTTTCTTCTCAGAGTAGTCAGATAGGAAACGCCGACCTCATCTAGTTTTCTAAATCTGATTGACGTGTAAAAGTGTCTGTACAAACCTACTTATAGAAATAAAATCATTTACTGTATACCCACGGGGAGTTTCTAGGAAATCGCCCCACGGCATCCTCGTGGTTTGTAACTTCACATGGAAACAATTTCGAAAATGTTATATAACTTAGGTATGTGAAGGGGTCCTAGTTTGGTTGAGTTCACATTATTGTGGTTAAGTAAGACGGATTATATTGAAACTATACCTATATAATTAATGTTTAGGTACAGTAAAGGATGTAGGGTATTGTAGGCATATAGGTACAAATTCGGTACAAACTATGTTTAATCTAAAATGGTTATACAGTTAAATGAATAGTAAAAATTTTTAAGTTAAGAGGCGAATTAAGCATCCAAGTATACGGAGACAAGATTTGTATGCAATCGCAGAAATATGCTTGGATTTATTGGTACGAGTGCATGACTATCTCTCTCTCTTGTCTACTGGTGTCTGGTTCTATTAATTTTATTAACTTAACATTAACTGTAATTCCCAAAGGGTTGGGCAGAGGTTGATGGTTGTTTTGTAAGGTGTATTATTGAGTTTATGAATTCTGAAATATTTCTTTTTTGTATCGACAGTATCTACACCTTATTGTGGTCTGGGCTCAGCAAGTAGTCACCTGATATACAGGTGGGCTTTTACTGTGAATGGATCTACATAGTCCTTTCATCAGCTCTTGGTACCAATTTTTATCAATAGTTGTATAATCAGCGCCATTTTGCCAACATTTGGAGAACGTACGTTGCGCTCGAGTAGACAATTATGTAATTGGAAAGTGACCCTTCGCTTTCGACGGATTACTGGTTAGAGCTGTCAAGGGGTCGAATCGACCCTCTTAGAGTATTTGAGAAGGTTCTCTAAGCGTTTGACATTTCGTTGGGGGACGTGAAACGAATTTCACGGTGTTGGGAACGTTTGTGAGCATATTAAGTATTTTAAGTGATAATTTTGGGGTTGGAACTACCTTTGCGTTCAATCGTGTGGTCGTAATGTACCCGTGACGTCATGAAGTGATGGTCGTTTACGTTTAGTGGCGGAGACATTGAATCGAATTGTGTGCTTGGGTGTACGAGTACTTTCAGTTGAATGTGTAGGCTGAATGTCTTGCTAATTTGAAAAGAGGTTTGATTTATCGGATGTTTTTTTTTTCAAATGTTCCTTTTTTATTGTATTAACATTTGTATTTAAAACCACTTTAAAATGACAATGTTGAGGCTGACTGCTGGCGTCGACCAAGAGAGGGTTGAATGGCTCAGCTTGTGGACCGGCCAAATGTGCAGTGTGCTGTGCCAAGGTTGCTGGTGAGGCTGAGGGTGATGAGCAGGAATGCGCGTCCGCTGCATGCTGGTGGTCAGGATGGTCACGCTGAAGTAGTTGCACGAAGGCTGCGCTAACGTACTTACTCGGGGTCACTATTATTGAGGCATGAGGAACAGGGTGTAAAGTTCACTCATCCTCTATAGAAAAGGGAGGATCCTCCGACCAGACGGGTGTCCTGTTTGGTGAACAACTGTCCGACGATTGATGATGGCAAGTTATATAATAATATGCTGATCGCGCTGTAAACACTGCTTGCGAGATGCAGGATTTCGCGTGACGTCAGTGTAATGCGTAGTTCGCATGTGGCGATGTAGATACCGCCAGAATACTAAATGTGAACTTATGCGTTAAAAAAAAGCATTTTTATTTATACCTGCCTAATTTAAATAGGTACAGGTTTTGTTTCATATAGAGATAAACTACTATACCACTTTCGAATAAAGATGGGGCCCTAGTCCGTCGAAAATTTTATTCAATTAAATTTTCATCAAATTCTAATGCAGTACCTACCCGTCCCACTTCACTTATGACAGACGGGTACTTTAGTCCCAATTCAAGCCATTCAAACTCATCACCAATACGCCGAAATCAAAACAAGAAGGGTTTGTTCGAAAATTCGAAATTCAAACACAAAACGGATAAAGGGATTAAAGTTGTAGGACATTAAAGGAAAATGGCCAGTTGGATATAATTAGTAAAATAGATTTAACGAAGAATCAAAGTGAAAGGTTCGAGAATGTTCGAGAAGAACCGATTGGGGCCGAATAGATAATTATAATTCTCTGCAGGGTTCGTCCCCTCCCTTTTAAGACAAGCTAATGTTAATACGTAATTGAAATTTTGATACCAGGTGGATTTATTTGCTAATCGCCCTCTTAGTTTGAATTAGGGTGATTTTAATTGTGAAATCTTTGCCTTAGAATAATCGAAAAATCAAGAATGGATTCCGCCTGTTTCGTGGGTTTACTGAAACAAATCTCTCGCTGATAAACATCCCAACTCGGGACAAATGTCAGTAGGGTTTATAATATTACCTTCTTGCCGAAATCCTACTACAATCTGTGTTACCTACCGGTAAATATCCAGAGCATGGACTTAGATTCTTTCCAGAACTGCTGTTCAAATGAGTAGCAGTAATCAATGGCGATGTAAAATAATAAGTACCTGGTCAACCGAGCTCTGCTCGGGTGAAAATAGAGAACGCTCATTTTATAGTATAGGATAGTTCATACTAATTCTATGTATAGTAAATACTAAATCCATGCTGCCATGATAGTACATACTAACTACATGCTGCCATGATAGTAGGTACTTACTAATTCCATGCTGCCATGATAGTAGAGTACTTACTGATTCCATACTGCCATGGCATTATTCTTAGTTCGGACGCCCACATTTTTGAACAAGATGGCTTGTTAAAAATTTTGGGCGACCGAGCTCTGCTAGCGTGAAACTACGGAGAAAACGAATTTTCCCAGATATGAGACCCAGCTTGATCGTCTTTTCGCCTCCGTAAACCCCTATATTGCAACTTTCATCGAAACCGTTATAGCCGTTTTCGAGAAAGTGATTACAAATATATTTATACAAATATTGCTCGTTTAATAGTATAAGATAAGATACCAGTCTATTCTTGCGCACTGCAGGGCAAAGCCTTCTTCTCATACAGAGAAAGCATGAGCACGCTTGCTTAAGACGTGTTGGCGATTCCAAACTTATATTGATTAAAAGTCCACGTTTCTTCACGATGTTTGTCGTTCTGGTGAACGAGTTCCGAGTTTATGTTGGACATAACTGACAAAGGTATGTCATTTATGTCCAACATCAACTCAGAAAGTACATATTAACTGAAAAAGTCACATTAGTAGGTACTTGTCCGGATATGAACCAACAACCTCTTGCATGAGCACCACTAGCCTGAACAGCTTTACCACTGGGTCATCATGAAATATGGCCATATAAGCCAGTAGGTAAATTAATGAGCCGGTTCCAGTTGTAATGAGACGGGTTATTATTACCCGTAGACCATACGTTCTCATTTTATCGCAAAGAACAACTTCTCAGCGTTAAAGGATTTAAAAAAGCTCTAAGCTAAAGTTACACTGGAACTCTCGAACAACTCCCAACAAAAACTAAACTAGAAATGAGCTAGGACTAAAAAAAACCTAGCCTTTTGAACTATGTAAAGTTAGACACTAAACGTTATCCGGTCGGTGGCTTTTTTGTAATTATTGAAACTAATTATTATACAACAGTTAAAAAACAGGGCGAAGTTATAAAAATGTTGGCCTATTTGGGGAGGTAGATCTGGATATCACCTTGTTTTGTAATATAATCTACTGAATATATGAATCTATGGTTGATGGAAAAACTCCATAATTTATACCACACTCTGTAAACAAGGTGAAGCAAACATAAACAAGGTTACAAAATCGTGAAAAAAACACCGTTGAAATAATTCATATTTTAGTATCTATCTACGTAGGTAGCTCGCAACTTTACCTACGTAGCTACTGAATATGATAATTACAAGAAATTCAGCATTACTCTTCCAAATTGTTTGTGAAGTCACCTACGCGTTTATGAGAAAAAAACTACATGTAAATAAAGGTTATGTATATTCATCACGCAAGAAAAGTTCAAAGACCCTTGTGGTACTCAAAGCAAAAAGGTATGAACCTACTTTTCCTCGGTTCCTTAACATCGTACGCGTATAATTCAATAAAGACTTGAGTGATCCTAACTCTAGACACACTCAAGAAAAACTACGGTCAAACACATATTCCCAAGTAAAAGAATCTCACATTGATTTTCCATGAATACCAACTTATGTTGGCGACATAAAACTGCCTACTTGCGCACTTTCGTCAAACGACCAGTCCGATAACCTCGCACCTCATTACACACTGACCCTACTCAATCCTATCGGAAACGACGCAATCAAAAATCGTTAAAAATACAAAGAGTTAACGATGTCATTAGGGTTTATTTCATATATAAATCAATGGGATCTAAGCCGTGGACGCACGCAATGCTGCGAACCTAATAAATCCTCCACTAACTATAGCGCATTCATTAAAATTTCTTCCAACGTGCGTGCGATAAACCAGGAATACCTTCACTGCCGAAAACTTCGACTTATCTCTCTCACGTAGTGGGTCGTTACGTTAAAATTATGGTCGTGGTTAAACACATGCTACATTTACTCGAAAGTTCATGTTACGCCCGAATAACTTCTCGTTTACCGGAAGGGTTCCATTTGGAACGCAAAAACACTTCTGCTGCGTACAGCGTCAGGCCCAGATGGGCTTACTACTCGTAGTTCGTTACTTGATCTTTGTAAAACGGGGTTGCAAACTCTTTCGTGGTTTAATAAATTAAGTATATATTAAATTGTGGTAGTAAGTTAATCTACTATTCTCGCTTGGAGTTTTCTATGACAAAAGTGCCAGAAAAGAACACACTGAATCACTGTACAATGTCTTTTCAAAAAAATATTGAGATGAATAGCCGATTCCTACAATAAGGATGTTGACTGGAAAGAAAAAAAACTATTTAGTCCGTCAGCCAGATAATAAAAACATATTGGACACGTATTTTTGCTATAACATATGAATAAAAAATGGTTTAGATAACGATTAAAGTTGGGGAGTGGGGGCTCACTACGTCACAAAGTCAGTATAAAATCTACCGGGGAGTGACGTCATGACACATTTTAAATCAATGTATTGCCGTAATCTTTTGTATACGTAAAAAAAGAAAAAAATACGTGTCCATTTTTTTCAAATAATCTACCTGTCGGACAAAAACCATCCCTATTTACGGACCGTTATTTGTTAATATTAAGACTTTTGTATATTTACATATAATGAAACAAACACCATCATAGCTTTGCATAGTTGACCCTCCCATATGGAAGTAGCTATGACAGGTAAAATTAGCTTACGAATCTATTTACATGCCCAGTTTGGCAATAAAAGCTACTGGTATCTGGTATTGGTAAGTAAAACGTTTCGTTTTTGGTTCACAGGAACCGAGCATAAGTAACAAGATAATCGTAATAAAGCAATAATTTGAGTTTTCCACCGAAACAACCAGTTATTAAAACAGAGATTGCAAGAGAATAAGTTTCAACCTACACGGAATGACGGGACTTTTGAACCCCAATCATTTTACAGGCAATTATGAACCCCCGTTAATTTCGAATGGGGCTATAAATAAGGCAGCACAGATTTTCTTTCAAAGTTGATAAAAGTAATTACGTGGTGTGATGAATGCATTGTAATTAAATTGAAGAATATGAATAATTACCTCAATAATTTATAATCACTTACACTGACTTTATACTGAGTTTATTTAATAAATGCAGGTTAAGTTCTGAAAACAAAATGACTAATACAAAACTGGCAAAATTCTTCATAGAATGAAAATGAAAAATGTATGGCTAAAGTGTGTCTTACCCATACATTTTTCATTAAAAAAAATATCATCCTCTGACCACCATCCCAAACAATAGAAAACTAGTTATTTTATTAGATCTAAAAAGAAAGCTATAAAGAAAGGTAAAGAAAATCACTATTATTGCCGTCCACAGTAAGATGCAACCTACCCATCCTCCTCTTATTATTCTACAGTCGCCTTTTACGACGCCCCATACTCCTACAACACACTAGATTTTAAACTATCTTCATTACATTTTAAACACTGCGACAAACTCATTCCACATAACCTACAATGCACAAACGCCGCCGTCCAAACAATGACATGCGAACAGCAATATACTAACGACACATACATACTATGTATGTCACTACACAATATGAGTGGAGCGGAAATTAACAGACCGCATTGCATTTCATAATGCTTGTAATTAACGAAATAATACGAACCGCGTCGGAATATTCATTTAACAGCAACATCAAAGAGAAATATTGTTCATTCGATCGAATGATACGTTTAATTATGCCCTTTAAGTGCACCTACGTGTACGTAAGCAGAAAGGATGGAATGATCTTTTTAATGTCAACCATTAAGTTGCTTAATGTGGTAAGTGATATTGATAATCTTCGAAATGATCTGCTGCATTTAAAATATTGACAATTAAGTTAGTTAAAATGTAATGTATATGTAAAATGTGCGGCTGTCAGACGAAAATCGTTGAAATGAAATGAATTTGTTTATTCTGTAAATAGGATATCGGAATCACTTTTACATGTCATATTAAAAAATATTAAAAATAAGTTAGATGAGGTCGGCGTTTCCTATCTGACTACTCTGAGAAGAAAGGCCGAAACAAACTCGGAGGTCGCAGTCTTTCAAAGTCAAGACATAATCTTGGTCAAGCTACAGTCTGCGGTGACAGTCGTTACAGGTAGTCAGAAGCCCAAAAGTCTGACTACCAGTCTTACCAAAACAGTATCATGCTACCCAGTAACTGGGTTGTTGTGGAGGTCAGAGATATTTATTAATTTTGTTAAGGTAAACAAACAATTCCCATTCAATAATTGGAAGTTTGCGGTATTCAGCGACATCTGGTCAGACTGGAGGCTGCCCCCAACATAGTTGAGAAAAGGTTAGGTAAATGATGTAACATAGCTATCGCTGCCCCGTCTTAGTAGTGGTAGAGCTTTTTATTTAATGTAATTTAAATTACCAAGCAGTATTACTGTATTTCGGTTTAAAGGCTAGGTTAATCCAGTCAGGTTAATTAAGGCCGGTGAAATCACTTACAGAACATATACAGGTGGATTTTTGAGTTGGGGCAGAAAATTCAAAACACCGTTTTCTTATAGCGACAACCCTTACTGTCCTGTCTCAAAAATCCATTCTGTATACATGATAAACATATTTTAGCTTTGTCTCTGGGACAGATACGCACCTGTTATATATGCCTCTGATGCAGCAGATATCCATAGACTCCGGTGACCAGTAACCATCATGTGAGTCGTCTGCTTTTCAGACTACAGATGTGATGAAATTTTTATACATTGTGTTAAGAATGTGGTGTGAAAGTCGCCTGAAAGTTGATGTAGAAGTACAAAACATTGTGTTTAGGATGTTCTGTGAAAGTCGCCTGAAAGTTGATGTAGAAGTACAAAACATTGTGTTTAGAATGTTCTGCGAAAGTCGCCTGAAAGTTGATGTAGAAGTACAAAACATTGTGTTTAGAATGTTCTGTGAAAGTCGCCTGAAAGTTGATGTAGAAGTACAAAACTTTTTAATGTTAAGAACACTGTAAATTGTTGTTAACAGTAAAAAAAAAAAAAAAAAACCGTTTTCCCGTGTTTCCGTAATTGTTATTCACAAAACAGTCTCTTTTAGGGAAAATCGGTTGTAGTCTCGATTTTTTTATAAATTATTGACAACTTGAAGGCAAAAACAAATTATTAGAAATTGGGCCACTTTTCTTAAAAAGAAAAAAGAGCTTTTGCTTTTCATTTTGCAAGCCTTTGTTGTTTTTTTATTTTTTTTTATTTTTCATTATGTGTACTCAATAATGTATGAGCTGTTACCTGATAATGTATATTATACAAGTTTTTATTCTTGTAAAAGATAATTGTAATGTTTCTCGTTGGTAATTCTTAATAAATAAATAAATATTTTTATCCGCTTGTAGGACAGCTTGGTACTGTTAGATTCTTAACTCGGGTGCAGACAGTTCGATGCCCTTACCAATGTGTGACATAAATAGGCCACGCTTTGGCGCGTAACAGGCGCTTATGGTAACATATTATAGCCTACAGCAACAGTCATGATTGCATACCATATCCAATCAACCATTCGCTTAGCAAGTGTGGATATTTTACAATGGTTAATTCTTAGGGATCTTTCTTAAGGCGACGATAGCCGACTTTTAATGATTTTATTCTGAAGTGTTAATAGTGAATCTGAATAGTGTTAATGATTTGGAAAAAATATATGTTAAATTAAAGCATTTTTTTAATAACTTATTATAGGAATATTTTAGAATAAGTTTATATTACATAGTGAAATTAATTTGTAAGGTTATGACTAACACGGATAAAAAACCTAGAATCACGCAAAATCAATCAACAGTATTTTTATGAAAATTCCTCCATTTAAATATTTAATTATTGATCTCTTAGTATTCGTGTTTTATTAAAATACCTTTTGTTTTATGGATATTAAAATAATAATGTGTCTAATTTGGGACAGCGCTCCTTGATGGGCGAGACCTATTACTGGTTGGATGTACGACATGTGGCGTGACCTCAGTCGGAACACGCAAGCTAACCACTCAAGGTCACTGGCATATATCTGCGTCTTAAACTTGTTTCTTATATCTGGGTAAACATATCCCTAATTTATTGTATTGGGGATTGAATTGCTTCATAAGTGAATTATGATCACGATTGCCATAGTAAGGTTTTTCACATAACGTTGAACGATGACACAACCCTTTTACTTAAAGCAGTATGCTATCATTATAATCATAAAACTCGTAAACATCTTCTTCTATTAAAAAGGTTCATAGGTATTCTCTATTCGTTGTGACCTCAATCACAAAACTAAATATAAGTTCAGTAAAAACGTTATCCCAATGAATAACTAACGGCAGATGGCTATTCCATTGCCAAAAAACATCATAGCTAACCGCTTTCCTCTCTCAACTCTTGAAACTGGCCAGAGACAATAAAGTTTTTATGTATTTTGTCCCGACCGCCATAAAAATATCAATTGTTACTGTAAATGTGTGGTGTGTTATTCCCCTTAAAATATGATGTTTCTTTCAGAATGTAGTTACCTACTATAGTAGTTGTGTGTGAAAATACCCCATTAAGCTTTGTGCAGACTAGCGCGACGCGACAGGGCGATGCGACACCGGCTATTGTTGTACCGTGAAGTTTTCTTAGAAATTGTATTGTTTGAGTCGCGTCGCGCCGTCGCGTCGCGCTAGTCTGTACGAGCCTTTATTGTTATACCGCCAAGTTTTCTTAGAAATTGTATTGTTTGAGTCGCGTCGCGCCGTTGCGTCGCGCTGGTCTGTACGAGCTTTTATTCTTACTTTAGTCTGTAAAAGATTAAAAATATAGATTTTATAAACATTAAATAGCATCACGCCTGTATTCCCAGTAGGGTTAGGCAAAGGTTAGCAAACACATTTTATTACTTACAGTTTATTACTTTAATTTAATTTACAATTAAATATTATATATATTATGTACAAGAATGTAAAGAAAAAAAGAAGAAAATTAAAATAAAGGGAAAAAATTATTTAAAAAAAAAACAGCGTTCCATACATTTTGGCCGCGTAGGTATTGCATTTTTTAGGAATAAGGAGGTTTTTTTTAAAAAAAAACCGTCGAAAAATTTCAATGCCCCCTGCATTGGTTCAGAATCATTTACTGAATCCATGGTAACAGTTTTCGCGTTGATGTCCCTGCCACCCTGTATATAGGAAAAATACACACTACACAATTTCTTGGAATACTCATACACTCCGACATGACATGGAGAACAATCTGATTATGTACAAAACCAAGTCGGATTACCTAAAAAAAAAAAACCTCAAAACCCAAAAATAAATCTGATAAAGATAGGTATTTTGCTTGTTCATTACTCAACAGATCGTATTTGAACTAAGATATGACTAGCTATTACCACTCAAGCCTTACAGACAAAACAGAGCCGCAGGGGTTCGTCTCGTAAATCGGGACAAAAGTTAATAGGGAGAGAAACCCTCAGTTCCTAAAATTACAAAACAAATCGCGAAGCATTTTAATTTACGACACCTTTTGTTTTCTATCAGGCCAACAATACCCCGGACAAAATATAATAACAGAACTCATTCTATGTTCAACGACATTCAAGAGTTAGGACCAATACATATTTATTTGACTTAAAAAGTTTCATGAAATATCCAATTTGTTTGAGAAAATAATGCCTTCATTTCAACCGGTCATCGGTTTCCCCTTTGATCGGGTTTTATCATTCCATAAATAACAAAATGACAAAAAGCACTCAGTTGATTGCTATACCATTCTATTTCTGAAGCACCAATCGACTTATAATATGGTAAAGACATACTGTTGAAGCAAATACACGAAGAAGTCAACAACGGAAATTTTCCGGAAAGTTCAGATCCAATTTTGCGTGTAACTCGATTTTCAGGGCCTAATTTAGTTTTTATCAGTTTTTGGACCTCTCGTGAATAATTAAGCACCGTTATTCTATTATCTAAGAAGTCTAAGCACATAAATGGATTATTGCAATTAAAAGTTTTTATTACTAAGGCTATTTCGTGCAAATTATTATGAATTTTGCAGATTTGGCTTGATACCTGTTTTTAAAATTATAGTCAAAGTAGAATGAGCCTTATTAAAGAGCCATTAAAGCCCTTGATTAAAACAAAATGAACATTAATCACTCTATCCATCTCAATCACTATATTTTGATCCTTGCAAATGATCCCTTAATAAACTTCTTCAATTAGCCCCAATTTATCACAATTTGTCTGCCAACATAACAATAACAAATGGACTCCATTTGGGGCATCACCATGCAATAAACAGGCATCTCATTACTTTAAATGCGCATAAAACACCCACTATTATTTCGGCCATTATACATTCTCGTTAAAAGCAAAAATTCAGATTCGAACACATTGCCGGTGGAATATTTTTTAGTAACGAGCCTCGCTGCGGTGTCATACACACTGTCGGAATTTCCATATCTAAATGGAAAACGGCCCTATACAATCAATTTTGTTCCCACATTCCATTTGAAAAGTGCACCTGTGCTGAGAATATGGATTGTTTATTTTTGTTTGAATTGGAATGCGTGGCCAGCAAAGCATGTTCACACTTGTGTCACGTAACTCCTATCGCAGCCATTACCAGTAAGTGGTTTTGTTTCTTAGAGCGATACGCTCTCTCACCTTGTGTTATTTCTTTAGTAAAGGATAGTGAACTTTGTGTGTGATAGCGGTGTGTAGCGCATGGATTTCGCTTATGCTGTTCAACTAGAGTTATCCTACATCATATACTATCATACGAGCAATATTTGTATATATATTTTTGTAATCACATTCTCAAAAATGGCTCTAAAATTTCGATAAAAGTTGCAATATAGGAATTTACGGGGGGCGAAAAATCAATCTAGCTAGGTCTCATTTAAGGGAAAATCGTTTCCTCCGTATTTTCACCCGAGCAGAGCTCGGTCGCCCAAAGTTTAGAACAAGATGACTACCTTAAAACATGGCAGCATGAAATTAGTAAGTACCTACTATCACGGCACCATGGAATTAGTAAGTACCTACTATCATGGTAGCATGGAATTAATATGTAGCTACTATCATGGCAGTATGGAATTAGTATGAACTCTCCTTTACTATTAACTGAGCATTTAACTATTTTCACCAGATCAGAGCTCGGTCGCCCAGGTACTAATATACTATAACTGCTATTCAAAGTTAAATGAAATTGTATCGACGTACATCCAACCTAAAAATGGGTTTTTTATGTACGGTGAAGTGAGTAAACTTAAACAAAATGGGATAAGCATGCATTAAGAAATTACTTGTACTCATATTTTTCTAACATTTTCTTGATACGAAATACACACTTTGTAATTATAAACTGCCTTGTCTTTGGTCGGCCATAGTAATAGCTATCAAATCAGTTCCATCTTGAAACTCATTGAACCCTAATCGTGAAATAGGATTCTCAGAGCGATATTAGATTTACGATAGGTGAAGAGGTCTTGTCAATATTATTTGAAATAAGAGACAATCTAATAAGTAAGAAACGAACTTAATTTTTTTTCCATTTGGGTAAAAAAATCCGCCTCATTTTATTTTTTGTAGGATTTTCTTCAACCCTTCAGAAAAGTTTTTATTTACTTTGAAACGAAGAAATTCGTACTTAATGAGTAGGTTTGAGTTGTTGTTTCCAGTTTATTACTTAAGTAAACCATGTCGTATAACTGGCTCAAGGATTATATTTTTATTTATTTTAAAACGCTTTCGAATCACGCAACCGTTTTTATATTATGAATTTAGTTTCTTTTAATCTTTTATTTACTTCTTTCGAGCTAAGATCTTCAAATTCCGGGTTCCGATTAGGTGTTAAATAATTTTAAGACGTTTCATTTCGTAAGGGACGTACTGTTTCATTTCATTAGATAGTAGCAACCCGCCCGGCTTCGCACTGATAGTAGAGCATATTTGCGTAAACTTTTTCATTAGCCTGTGTTGCGTCGAGCACATGGCATAAGCATTATCAGCCTATACTTTTCCCACTGCTGGGACACAGGCCTCCTTACGGTGAGAGGGCGTGGGCGGTAATTCACTACGCGGGCCAAGTGCGGGTTGGTAGATGTCACATGTCTTCGATTTTTTTTTCGATAGGACATCCTTCACCGTTTTGAGTGCAGTGATGATGAAATAATTTAAACAAAGTAAAGTGCCTGTCTGGGTTTCAACCTACGACCTACACCTCGTAAGTTGCGGCCGTTACCACTGAAGCATCACTGCCCTTTATGCAATACAGGTACGATGTTACCTCGATGGTCCTAGTTTATCATTTATAACTTCCAGTTACAGCTTTATGTAAGCGGGCACGCCCTTTATGCCTAGAGGCTTTTATTAAGATATTAAGTTCTGTTTACGTTTACTTTTTATTTCTGCCCGAGTATGGTTATCGATGATTTTGTTTGGTATATTGGCGTGTGCTAGGTAACATATAGATAATCATTTAAATTAGGTTATTTATGTTGAATACCATTATATAAAATCTTTTTTTTTTCTTTCTAACTGAACAGACTGCTGTGCTGCTGGGGAGTTTGTTGCGCCACTTCTTCTTCCCAGCTAACGCACTAGGAAGTGGTGAAGGGTGGGCGTTTTGGGGTACTGTCTTATGTAATTTTGACGTTCGAAAAGTGCTGATTCTCAGCCTAGTTTGAATAAATGACTTTTGAATTTTGAGATGAGCTTTGCGTTATTTTTCGTGGTTTAATATTATTTTCATCCACATTCAGTTAGTCCAACTAGTGTGGTTTTCGTAGCTCAATTATTGTTGGTAGAACGCATGATTGTTATAAATCTAGATAACGTCTTAGTTTTTATATACCTTGACAGCTTCTCGATGTTGAATATGGGGCAACCAAAATCGTGAAAAACACACTGCCACGTTTTTGTTCGATAACGTTGCAGCAATTTTGTGCTAAAATCTTGTTCATTACCATCGTGACTATTAGCGGTATAATTAATAGAATTACAATAAATTAGGTATAAATAATTCAATAATTACACTTAGAACAAGGTGAACCAATCTCGTTTATTATGCTAATCTTGACGCACATAATAAGCAATTAATACATTACCGTATAATACCTGTGCTGGGACAATATAACTGTACATAGGTATATATATAACTATTATGTGCATTGCTGGTCTGTTTTGCTCAATTACCTCCTTACTGAAGATGTTCAGTGAACCTATGTGTCCTTTGTCTATAAGCATATTATGCTCACAATTATTGTCACAGTATCTAATTAAGTTGTAGAATTCAGGCAAGGTGTTAATCATTGATCAGAAACTAACTGAACAGATGTAGCCTAAATCACCTAAGTCTGGAAAAGGATGAGAACTTATCCCTAGTAAGCCTTTGCCCTAGTTTCAATCCACGTTTTGCCAAGAGTTGAAGTATCTACTTTTGTCCCAGAATTTTGTCAAGTGTGGTATCATAAAATCTAACCTTCATCAATCAATATGCCTAGCCTTTTCCCAACAGTGTTGGGGTCGGCTTCCAGTGTAACCGGATGCAGCTGAATACCGTATTTTATATGGAGTTACTGCCTATCTGACCTCCACAACCCAGTAACTGGGTAATACGATACCCCTTGGTAAGACTGGTTGTCAGACTTTCGGGCTTCTGACGATTGTCGAAGATCCGCGAATGACAGCCGGGACCAACGGCCTAACGTTCTTTCTGAGACACTGTGGAGCCTCGGTATGATAAGATGGTCACCCATCCACAGACCAACCCCGGCAAGCGTACCTTAACCTGATGGATCGAACCGTGCGGCTGTTATTATTACTTAGCCACGTTAAAACCTAACCTACATAATAATGCAATATTAAATAATGATAATGGTAATAATTACAAGTACCTGGGGAACCGAACTCTGCTCGGCTGAAAATAGAGAAAACAAATTTTCCCAGATAGCTAGATCGATTTATCGCCTCCGTAAACCCATAAATTGCAACTTTCATCGAAATCGTTGGAGCCGTTTTCGAGAACGTGATTACAAATATACACCTATATGTACAAATATTTATCTTTTAATAGTATAGACCTGCTGTCAGTTTCATACTAAATGTAGGATTATTTAGTATAAAACTGACTGCAGCAGTGCTATTCTATAACCATCTCACCGTGAAAACTTAGGTGAACTGAGCGTGGAGTGAGCTGTCATTCCACAGGGATTGACACTATTGACACTTCACCCAAGTTTTCACGGTGAGATGTTTACAGAATAGGTAGCATGGCTGGTGTCGAGAACGCATTCTCACTACGCGAAGGCTCGGCTGGACACTACTTGTATATCCTATATAGGGTGAATGGTAATTAGTGACCAATACTTAAACACGTGACGAAACATCACGTGAGAAAAAGAATCAGCTGTTCCCTACATTTATGTTCGCATAACTCGTCAAAATGTAGACAACAGCAGATTTTTCTTTCGCGATTACTGGTTTGGTCCCATAGTAAAAGTTGTTCATAATGATGAGTAAAGTCACGTGTTCAAGTATCGGTCACTAATTTCCAGTCACCCTATATAGTATAGGATACCTGACACCTGTCAGTTCCATATTAACGACTATGTGTTTTGCAAATTTGATAATTATAGTTGGTACTAGAAATTTTCCAACTGACAGGAGTCAGGAACGCATTCTCTCGACGGCCGGACTGTAATAGGTAGTCGAAGTTATATGTACTATTGATAAAATTGATGATTTACCTATAAAAGTTGTTAGAAATTGGCACGTTGTCACAATGCCACGCATTGAAAGTAAACTTTCCAGATAGGTACAGTACCGCACGTCGTGGTAACACTTTATTCGCCTTAAGCTGGTCAAGCTGGAGTTTCAACAGAATAAGAGGCCAACTTATACTGGATTTGTTACCCCTGACTTGTGCGGCCTACCGTACTTGCTTTATTTTCATAACTTGAGTCAACTTGAATTTATGTAAAAAAGCTCCTTCATAGTCACACATCACAAATCTACATGGTCTTCACATTATCTGGGGGCCAACCACCACCTCTTATAGCAATATTATTTTAATATTACTTCATAGTGGGAAAATGATGGAGCTTTGCAGGACGTATAGCTCCATCTCATTGGTAGTACACACCCTGAACCAGATTATTCCTGGACTTTAAAAGGGACTTTGACCCCTTATTTTGTTTCACCATTTGTTCTCAGGCGTATTCAGAAAGGAAATGTCGATGTCATTCCAGCTTTTTTTTAACTGGTTGGACTTTTGAGATGGGACAGTAAGAGCAGCTACCTTAACCGTTGTAGCTACAGGAAAACGGTCTTAGGAGACTTACCTTAAGTTTTTGAGATATTTTGATCTGCATCCACAGATTTTGAAAAAGAAATACAGTCAGCAAGAAAATAGGCAGTTTCCATAAAAAAAAATCTGATGAAAAGCGCTCGTGTTTCTAATAAGGAACAAAAAGCTCTGTTGGACCAACTGAGGTTTAAGAACGAGAAAAGAAAAAAAAAAAAAAAAATGTTTTTTTTTGTTTTTTGAGATTTTTGGTCCTTATAAAAAACAGGAACGATTGGCATCAAAAAAAGCTTTTGTGTAAACTGCCCATTTTCTTGCAGACTGTAATTTTTTAACGGTAAAGGTAGCTGCTCTTACAGCCCCATCTCAAAAATCCACCCAGTATAACGTGTAAAAGTGATTCCCGAAGTATAGGATCTATTTACAGAATAAACCATTTTAGTTAATTTCATTAGAATAATGATTAAACCGACAACTTTGACAGCTTTACCATGAAATCGTCACGTCCAAAACTACGCGTCCACGTACTTCCATTAATATGTAGTTGCACCCTGGCTGCGGTTACCCCTTCGGTCTTGTATTTCCAAAACATCGTGTTTACAGAGCGCCTACAACGTAAATTCGAAACATTCCTTAAATTTCAAATTCCGAGGATAACTGGTTTAGCTGGATAACCGGACAGTAAACCCGCCCTGAAACTTACGCCAAGTATTTTCATTTATCTTAGTTTACTAAGTTAGTGTCGGTAGGCAAAAATGTGGAAGCATACATTAATGAGATCCTTCTCGGTATTGAAGATAAAATATGAATAAATTGGTTAGTTTTTATCTTCATTTAGAATTATGAGAAAATAAAACAATGTGAGAATTTATTACTTAGATACAGACTTCTCGGTATTCAAAGTTAATTTTGTCTGACCTGCTACCGCGGGTCTTGATATGGGTGATTCATAAAAGTAGTTTGTTTTAATTAGTAAGTATTCTGAAAAATGATCTCTTTACACATAAAAAGTATCAAGGATAGTACAAATATAAAAAAAATTGCCTAACCTTTTTATAGCTTGACTGTACTTATCTCTAAGTACCTAAAGCATATTTTTTTTTAAGTGTCGATTCACCCGTTTCGGGCGAGTAAATTCGTGCTTTACACATTTTGCGTCTACAGATTATATTCATCTGATTATTAGAACTGATTCACCATTATTCCTTACCAAATTCCGCCTCCATTTTCCAGCAAAGCAAACCAACTACCAGTCAATCACAGCTCAGCCAAAGTTCAACAAACGATCAACAAAATCCAAAGCGTTGTTCCCAACTCGACATCGTCGACTTCCCAGGGAATTCACTTGTTGTTACACAAGTACAGTTTCTATCCTAATTAGTTCATCAGATAATTTAGTTTGCGAGTCGCTCGTTACGCCAGCGAAGTGGACAGGCTAATGCAGCTAGAGCCTATAATCTAATTATTTGACGAGACAAATACAAATTAGTAACGTTGCGTACCTGCTTGGACGAGCTTGCTATTAAATTATTCATTGATTTTACGAGTATGACGCCATTTTGGAAGATGGCCGTCTACTTTATGTGAATAAGAAAGTTCTAGTAAGTACAGTCAATTAAGCAAATTGAGTATCAACTTTAATTGTCCGTATATTCAACTCACAACTCATTTTTGACAGTTGAATGAAATAGCTATAACACGGCAAATTAACGCAGGGTATCCGTGTGGTTAACAGCTAATATCCCTGGCTGTACCTACTCAAGATAATAACATAAACAATTTGTTGTAGTAGAATTTTCAGGTTGGCTTTGTTTTCGTGATTTAAATTGCTATTTCCAGTATCAGCGCAATTTATTATGTGACTGCACGAGTTATTTTGTCATTGTAATGCCTCCGCGCGTTCTATTTTCGAATGTAGCGCTTCGTTTAAGAATTCAGGTTGATAAAACAAAGAGCATCTCACCGAGAAAATTACGGAAGCCGTTTCTATTTAAAAGCGCGCGAATCTTGAATAATCGTCACAATTTTCACAATGATAACTCAAAAATTCCTCGCTGGTCCAGTGGTCGCATGCGCTACTGCTGAGTATGAGGTTCTGGGTTCGATTCCCAGGTTGGGCAAAGTGTTATTGGGTTTTCCATTAAGAATTTGTCAGTAGTAGCTCGAAGTCTGAATTTGTGTCCGACTGTTGGCAATTAGCTCGCCCCCTATTATATCCTACTGAGTCCCTATTGAGTCCTACTATAGATACACCTCTGTTTATGACGCAGATATATGCCAGTGACTTTGAGTAGTTAGTTTGCGTGTTCTGTACTGAGCTCACACAACGCGTCGTATGTCCGACCAGCAGTGCTATTCTGTAACCATCTCACCGTGAAAACTTAGGTGAAGTGAGCGTGGAGTGAGCTGTCAATAGTGTCAATCCCTGTGGAATGACAGCTCACTCCACGCTCACTTCACCCAAGTTTTCACGGTGAGATGTTTACAGAATAGCATGGCAGTAATAGGACTTGCCCATCCCAAATTAGACGCATTATTAGTGTTTTTTTTTTATTAAAAAAAGGTATTTTAAACAAAAAACGTCTACTAAAAGATCAATAATTAAATTATCTTTAAAATGGTGAAGGTTTTAGAAAAATACGCTTGGTAGTTTTTGAGTGATTCTCAGTTTTTTATCCGTGTTAGACATAACTTTACAAATTAATTTCACTATTCACTAATACACATAATCTAAAATATTCATATATTTAAGTTATTAAAAAAATGCTCTAATTTAACACATATTTTTTCCAAATCATTAACACTACTCATTTAGACGTGATCTTCAGTTTAAAATCATTAAAAGTCAGTTATCGTCGCCTTATTCCTTCGGATGTGTACCATCAAAGAAGTTTCATATCTAACCAGTTTCAAATCAAAATCCCGTGAACACGATGACCACATCTGTTACCGGCCCGGTGCTATAGCCGCCGAGCGCTGCAAGCAAGAATAGCCCTTACAGTGGTTAGATATGAACTTCTTCGATGGTACAGGCATGTGCGTTGTGTTACTTATTTAAAAACCCTTGAATGTTTATTCGATGCGTCGAATGCGTAAACTGTATCTATAGAAACTTGGTAACAAAAACTCACGTTTATAAGAATTTTGACATAATGTTCGCATTATTCCGTGACGGATAAAGTAATTTAATACAAAGCTATAATTTACAAAAGAATTATATCAAGACAGAAATATAAGAACGCAGGGAGTCACCTTTATATCACGGCCTCAATGAAGCGAAATGTGTCTCATTTTTCGTGTGCTAAATAAAAATATTTCATTGTCGTAAAAGTGTCTTTGTAGGTGTATTTTCGTTGTTTCTTTGTTGTGAGACAGACGTCCTATTCATTAACTTGGTATACTTTTTAAGCCGTTCTGAGATTTTTACAGGTGTACAAGAGAGCTGGTACGGAGAGGTCGGTACATCATCGTGTTTTTCTTTGTTTTCTTGCGTTTTTTACCCGCTTTGAATTATGTTTATGAGTCTTTGTACGTAAGAATATTATTTTCACGACAATTATTTTAAAATGACATTCGTTTACAAATATTTTTGGACGTATCCATGTTTATTTAACAGCAAGAAATCTCGAAAACGGCCAACATTTTTATAAAAATATTCTTGATCGTCAACTCTAGCTATTGAACTGGGATGTTATTTAATGAGACAGTAAAAAACACAACAAATCGATTTTTAGAAATGACTTTAATCTTCCTTTTACTTGGAAATAATTACAGACTTTAAAAATCTTAATCTATAATTTATTTACAATCAATATCTAGTTAGTTACAACCTTAATTATTTTTATACACAAAGGAAAATTACTAATTTAAGTTATACATTCTGTGAACGCTTAGATACCTACATTTTTACAACCTATATCACATTTTCATTTTTTATGTCTAGTGTCATTACAATGTAGGTGAAAAACAACTGTTTGCCGTGAAAAATAAATGAGTTACACAGAAACGCACTGAAACAATGCTACACCCAAACTGCATTGCAAACTTTCAATCACAACTCAAAGGATTTTATAGGAAATTGCTAATCCATTGTTTCATTTGTTTGCTGTTTTGCTGCAAATTCAAACAAATTCGTCTGCTCGACAACGTAAATGACGCAATGAATTTTCAAAATGAAAGTCATTGCCATTGTAAATGTGTTACGCAATTACTCCACTGATTGACCTTCTCGGCAAAATAAAGAAAAAAATTAAACAGAATGGTTTAATTTTTTCGCTTTCAATGAATGAATCAAGTACATTATCATGGCAAACATTTATTAATTTTACCCCACATTAAAATAGGATTGATGCAGGAAAATACCCATATGAAGTTACATAATATAATTCAATTTACACTTAAGTCCGAGAGTTAATTCTATTGTTCAGAGTCAGTCACTAACCACTCATACTACTAACATTTTAAAATGATTTCATTTTGTATCTTAAAATCGTATTGTCAAGCGTTTTATGTACATTTAGATATGTTATTTGATGAGAATAAAATTACTGTGAGATTTGATGCAAAGAATATTAAGTATCTCTGACGCCTGCTATCCAAACTTATTTAAAGTTAATTTATTTACACAATATACTACAAAGTCAAAGTCGTAGTCTTCGTCTCGGTTGTAAAACAAATTACCTAAGAATAGAAGCCGATGTCTGCAGCACAATTTCGAGTCTGAATAACTATTGATCAAATGTTAGGGGAGGCACTTTCGCCAAATTCAGTCTTCAATCTAATGTTTACACAAAAGAAAATCTGTTAAAGGTTAACGTCTTAAACGTTAAACTGTTGTTTCTATAAGATCCGGGGAGGGTCAACAAAAACCGTCTTTTAAGTCCGGATAACCCAAATCAGGCATAGCTCTTCTTGAACCGTTGCCTCTTGAGTTCTCAACTCGCATGCCTCGCCCAGCTCGACCTAAACTAGCGTACCTTGTATCCGCGAGCTTATCCCTTTGTGCTACCTCGTCGTAGTAACGAGCGTCGTTCAACCCTGCACTGTATTTCTGACTTAAGCTGTACTTATCTATCGTCGCATACTTTTGTACAGTAGCATATTGGCGAGCAGCTTCTGGTACGCCGTTTGTTTTAGCGCGATCAAACGGTCTTTCCTCGGGTGGTAACGCACCATCAAGTCTGGCTTTGAATTCCTTGTCTTTTCTTCGTCGTCTTTTACATGCGCACAGAGCAACGGCAATAGCACATAGAAGAAGACCAACTCCAGCAGCGGCGGCTACGTAGGGTGGAGGTAAGGATATCCTGAAGGAGCAGTTCGAATCGTCTTCATCATAGCCTGAAGGACAGTGGGCACTACCGTCACACCACAGTGCGATAGGAATACAGGCGTTCAACTCCGGACAGCTAAACAGAAAAAGAAACATTATTAGAACTCTCATATAGACTTCCATCTAAATATTCTTAAGGAATTTCAAGACTTACCTATAACGACATTCCAATGACACAGGTGGAGGTATAGTGTTGGATTCGGGATCATGTTCAAAAGAAGGTTTTTTCATCAGTTCAATCCATTTGATTGAATAATCGGCCTGCTCATGTTGCAGAAAATCGATAACGTAGCTCCGTGCATGAGGTTTCAATGAGGTTTCCAAAGTAGTTTGGTCAGATTTCCACCCTGGCGAATACAATTCTATGACATTTGTACCATCTGGACATACTTCTCTTAATTTTGATGTATCCTGAGCTTCGTATATGTACAGTCGATTTGGAGTGCTACAGAAAGGTGATGACGCTGTGAGCTCATAACCAGGAACTTTGACATACAAATATCTCCCTTGGACAGCAGTAACTTCATCCCCTCCAGGTTCAATGAGCCAAGGTCTATGGACACATGCAACTTCTGCTCTCACACTTTCTGATATGACATGTCTGTCACCAACTATTTCTGGTGCTACTGGTATTTGTCTTTTATCAAACAGTCTGATTTCTCCACTACTGCCTCGTAGCCGTCTTTTGCCCCATCCTGTAGAACACACAGTTTCATCACCTGGTCCAGTCGGAACAAATTTATATTCGCCTTCAAAAGCAAAGTCATCGTAATCTTCGGTAATATTCATCATCGTCACGGTAAAGTTGATTTCTACAACTGGGGCGGTTAACGTATGGACATTTAATGGCTCAGATCTGTTCGTACAAATGCAGTCTCTTTGTATTGGCACTCCTTCCCAAGGATATTCTGTTATAATAATTTGGGCGAGTCCTTCGCCCCCAATGGTTCTTTTCGCAGGCCTATCGCATTTCCAGCGACTCGTTCGGGAGTCTTTGTGCGTATTACAATATTTATTTCCAAAGTAAGTGCTCGTGAAGGTCAATTGTATTCTTTCTCCTTGTTTGGCTTCGAATCTGCAAACATTATCATAATTTCAATAATATATCTAATGTAGTTCCAAGTTTTTAGAGGTTCTTAGAAATAGTTTTTACCTTAGTATGCAAGTTAAGTTTTGGGCACCACCTCTTCCATAGTAGAATATTGCTCGGGGAGCTTGAAACCTTCCAGAATAGGTCTGAGCAGATTTGAAGACTCTGTCGCAAGCTGATTGTGAGTCTACCAACGGTTGTCCTTGTTCACTCACGTCAACAAACTCGTAGCGGAGGACAAATGAGACCGGATAAAGGGCTGATCCTTGACGAAGTTCCTGTAAACAAATACAAAGCTAAGTATGGATCCAAACAAAAATGATATCCGTTCACCTAACGTTTACCTAAATAGAACGTCTTATCATCAAAATTACTGTCTGCAGTGTCCTTCTGAATAGTCATAACACAGTTTATAGAACATTTTCCATTAGTAAAATAGACGCTACCATTAGTAAAAGTCTAACAAGTACATACATTAATCACTCATAATGATCTATCCCCATCAATTTTCCATTTTCTCTAAACGTTAAAACTTATTTCCACTTAATAAGTAGTGTATCGCCAAGGTCGACTCACGGTAAAGCGAGACCGCGTGGTGTAGTAAAACTTCAAATATTTAGTTAGAAACTTGCTTCAGTCCTTCCTCAGTTGAATTTAATATTGAATAATAAAGCAGTTCTCAACTAGTGACTTTAACAACTTGCTTAAGACCAGGTTTCCTACATTAAGTAGGGCGTATTCTAGTTGCTGAGCAGTTGCGTAGAATACTAATGGCAATGTTAAAGTTTTTGTAATTACTATATGCGTTAACTAGTTCTTTCAGTTATTCGAAGGCGAGATTTGTTGGATAAGCAATTTGAAGTTTCAAAGTTTTCAGATCTAGGAAAATTGACAGAATATGTATGCAGATCCGTTCAACTAATGCTGTTTTAGGTATCCAAACAGATCTAAAACCAAGCTCAAATACAAAATGAGAGAAGAGTATTCGCAAATTGGAAACTGAAATCAACTCTGACAAATTACGAATTTTAGTGCCTCGTGTAGAGTCACCGGAATGCGCACAAAATTACGGTGAATCGAGAAATCCTATGAAAATTGGACACCTATCAGTGCTCACACTAAATTGTCAGTAAACCAATTAATTTGGTTGACAAGTTAGACCCAGTGAAATGAATGCATGTAGTATTCTACGAAATATGTTTGTACCTACATCTGCAATACGTACCTAGATTAAACCTCACCACGTTCAGACTTCGAGTTTATGCAAAACACCGCAAGAAAATAAAAGCAGCTATAACGAGTGATGAGTCGCAATAAATCTGAGTTTTACAAACACTTTGGGACGTGTCTCATCCGGTGACACTCCTAACACTTCAAATAACGTGACAACACTAAAGCATTCTATCACTGTGAGAGTTGCGAACTAGCACGTGCTCCCTGCATTATTCACTATGGCAAATGCAACTGGAGTAGCACGTGACTTATCTATCCTGGCCGCTATGAATGTTTCACATACCAGAAAAGTTACATCTAGCTGAGGGAATACAGCTGAAAGGGCAGTGGCGAGGGAGAAAAGGAAACAATGGGTAGTCACTGGCGTAATCCCGCGTGGATTGCTTGCTTTGAATGTCAGAGTATTGGATCGATATCAGAATAAATATAAGCGAACTGATATATGCGGGCTGATATAATGGAGAAATCATGTTTATGGGATTATTATTATCATCCTCTGATTTGTTGAGAGGGTCGTTTATGAAAAGGAATATCGTAATTTGGGTATTTTTCGATCCTCCTTTCTATTTGCTTATGATATAAGGTAGTAGGTATACGACAACGAAAAACAAAAAAAAACTTCTGTGACATTAAAATATAAAAGAAATGTATCATTTTCATCAAAGAAAGATAACCCACAAGATGTTACAAGGACTTTGACTTTTAATCGTTCTTGTCATTAAGGTCATGACAACAACAAACAAAATCATGTAGCTACAAGATTTTTCTGGTAGACATTTTTTTTATCAAAAGAATTAAAGAACCTTGGGTTTATTATGTTTAACTTATGCTTTTTTTACGAGAATTTGTCGTTGTCAAATTGTGAAGAAATGTCGACAGTACTTTAAGAGAATTATACAATAATATTGAGACATTTTTCATTGTTTTCCGGTTGATGGCATTAGGCTTGCCCTCTATTACATGGGACTTAAACATAACTGGCGAAATGTCTATGTCTTCGGGGATTAGAGGCGTGTTGTTATATTAATGTTTTTCACGAAATTCACGGAAATAAATACAGCACAGTCTCCATTACAATCTCCCATACATATTCCAGAAGCCATATCCTTAGTAATTCAGTCGGAAATATGCGAGAAAGACATAAAAATTGCGCAAGAGTACTCGCACTATTATCTTGCGATGCACGTGACGTGTTTTATCCCCTGCTTCTAAATTCATGACCGTTCCGAGTCACTTCTATGCAATATACTCCTTCTATATTTTGGCTAAAAATTTCTCGTTGCCTGTCACACTGCTCTTTGCATACGGGAGTACGTACCAAAATGGGTGGATAAATATTTGCAGCAGTAATTATGTGAGCTTTGGCAGTTAGTTGTTCGTTGGCTGTTTGTTACTTTAATTACATGCTTAATTCTTTTGTGAGTTGTCCCATATTAGTGTAGAATCAGGTCGTGGTGATGAATGATTGCAAAAATAAAAGGTGAAAACTTATTTCTGTCGATTTTTCAAATAGGATTTAGTTTTTCTACGAGATATTTGTAAACCAATTGAATTACTTTGCGATAAAAATAAGATATAAAAGTGAACTTATGGTTTCAATATGGATAAAACTAATATCATTCCATTTGTTTTACCTAAGCAGAAAATACAAAGGTTTAACCCCTTTGTAAACTCGAATCAAACATTTTATTGCAATAAAAGGTGACTGAAGATTTTTGATAAAGGTTTTTAATGGAGCCTATTGTCTTCTGAAGATCCATTTTATGCACAAAAATAGGGTCTTTGTTAAAGCCTTTGACATTTCATTAATCACCATTAGACCACGAACAATTCGTTCACCTTTCGACCTTTAATTTTCACCTTTGATATTTTCATCAAAAGATTGGGACGCACATATTAAAAGAGCATTATCATGATTATTAGGTCGTTTTCAGCAATTGTGTTTTATATAAAAGTAAATTGTTTTTTTTTTTTTTAAGAAAGAGTGAATGCGTAACTACTTACACCAGAAATCACTAAATACGTTAACGCTTAACGAATTTAAAATATTGTTCTATTTCTGCAAATTATTTAAAGATGACAGAGACAGAATTATGTTTTAAATACGTTTAGCGCTAAATACATTTATTAAGTTTTGGTGCAAGCAGGTCTTAGATTTCTTATAAAGTATCCGACGAGTGAGGTATGACACCTTATCCTGAAGATAGTGTAGAAGTTAAAACCTATCGCACACCAGTCCGAAACGTCTATTGCTGTTTTGGCGATAAATGGATCACAAACAATTTCAAGTAATTTTCTATTAAATAATATCTGTATTGCTCTAGCTGCAGCTTCGAATCGTACATATCAAACACCAAAAATCAGAACAAATATGATATTCAAAAAGCGCAATAGCCCAAAACTTTTCCACTTCGCCATCTCCTGCGAATTTACTTAGTTCAAAAGATAGCGTGCATTCATCCCACTAAGTAGCACGTGTATATCAGACCTAATTATTTACTTACTTGCAGAATAGTTAGCGCATTCCCAGTAGTAATGTAGCTCTCAGAGGGGGCGCACGGTCGGGTCGCTCTGGTCGCGTTAGAGAGGAGAGCGTGGTCGCAAAGTCGGGGCGATTCTTCGCGACAGAAGAGTCCGAGTCGGGACTTCTTGTCGCTCATGTCCAGCTGGTAGGAAAAAAAGATATGGATCAGCAAATATTGTAGATAGACTTCATAATACGCTTAAGTATAACAACACATATTCTGTGAGTACCTTGAGGAAGATAGTAGTAAAATCTAAGTACCTAACAAAATTGAAGACTTCAATTTTATTTTAAATCTTATGAGCCAGAAAAAATAATGACCGCGCCTTACAGTAGTCGCATAAGATATATGTAACAACTAACTATCTTGCTATCTTGGCTGACTAACTAACTATCTTGGCTGACAGTACCAACCTCTCGGAAAATGTATTGGTACCATCTCACCGCCAACTCTAGCACCGCGCGCGCTCATTGGTCAATATCAAATAGCGCGCGCTTCCCCGGCTTCCTGTTACACACTTCCGTCCCTTTTCACAAAATCACTCCCACAGATCGCAGGAAAGCGAGACGAAAGATGTTACACATCAAAAAACTTTTTGCAAATAAAATAATATATTTGCAAAGTTTTTTCTGGCTCACAAGACTTTATATGTCGTCTCCGGGAAAGGCCAATAGTAATGAATATTTATAGCATATCAGTGCTCAAATCAATTTTAGTGACATCTCGACTCATTAAATACTCCCCCATAAATTCATGCAAATTGAAAGAAAACTAAAAAGGCCCTGAATAAATTATTTAGTTATTCAACTCAGCCACACTATTTACATAGTGTATCTGCGAGTGAACGGAAAAACTTTTCTGATTAAAATGCCAACAAAAAAATAAGTTGAACTAGAACCGCTTATCCATTCTTAATGCAAACTGAAGAATCCCGAACGAATGAATGAATGAAACGAAACACCGCACTGCAGTCGGTGGAACTCGGTAAAAGTGCTCAGACACATTAAAGAAAATTAATGTTTGGCTGCCGACGTCAAGTGGGAGGTTGAGGTGGTTGGCAAAGTGAAATGGCACGAATAAAGGCAGTGAGAATGCCGCCCAATTCTATATCGCCTCGTACTTGTATCATCGCGTTAGTCTTGCGCAGTGCGAAAGTTTCACTCCTACATGCTAAACTTAATCCACATTTCATTACGGTACACGTTGGCTCCGGACTTTTTACCATTTAAATTCATGTACTATAAAATTTTATACGAACGACCCGGTATTGTGATTCGGTATGCGATAACAATTTAAATATTTTAGTTTTATTGCGCGAACGCCAAGAATTGTTTCCGATAAGTATGGAAGTTAGACAATAACAGTTTTAAGTGGAGATTTACCGTGTTATACGGGACATTAGACGACACATGGTGCGGTACTTCCCTTTTCTGCCTACGAGACTGCAAATCGAAATGGCTTTTTAGGGATTTTTGGAAAGTTGTGATGCTTCGGCGTTTCGGGAATCGTGCGTAAAGCGAGAGCTTATTGATCTATTCATTGAACATAAAATACTTGATGAAACCCACCATACATATAGGCTTTCCAATTCCAGTCAATTAAAAATGAATTAGCACTACAGGCATTACAAGTTGTCTAGGTATCCAAAATTCTAAACAGAGAGTGGGCTCAAATAATATTTCTGTCGCCGTACCGATTTGAAAGATATGAAATAACAAATGACGGTAATTTCTTAGCAGCACGGTCTAACTTGCAATTATTATTCAAAATGTTATATTTCGGCCTTGTCTCGAGTATAAATCTAATCCCTGTGCGCCCATTTACAAGATAAATATTTAACTCATTAGGAGGGAACTAAATTTCTAAGAAAATATTTAATTAGCGTGATATGAATCGGATTTAAAATACTGGAGTTAAAAAACTCTATTTTTAACAACTCTTCATATGTTCACTTTAATTTAGAATATTCTTTTATTGAAAAGCAAGTTATGTACTTGTTTAAAATCAATGGGTTTTCTGATGAGCAATGAAAGTTTAGGGTTAATATTAATTGGTGTCTCGTATTCTCCTACACCCAAAGCCACAAAGGTAATGATGACGGAATGGTCGTAGAGCCTCAACAGCGGCTCTTTTACTTTATCCTCCACGTGGTTCACAAGAATAAAAGAAAGACAAATAAGTTTATTTGTTACAGAATAAAAACAAAATACATCTATAATCACAAAACAGAAACAGTCGGCGGCATCTGCACGAGACTGTGACAAGAAGGTCTGCACTCAGCATTATGCTGTGCTATGGACCCACAGCACAGCACTTATTTTGAGTGATAACAGTTTATGATTACTACAAAATCCTCTAAAAATACACTAGGTATATTGCAACACAATTTTTAATTTACCCGGTAAGTTACCGCACGACGCCCCGTTGCATATAAAACGCGTTCTTTATGCTATGAATAACCGAACGAGAATCAGCCGGTACACTGTTACTTGTTAAAAATATAGCTTCGTATAAATTCGACGGCATTCGGGTATACGGTACCTATTGTAAAGGAATTAAAAAGCACGGGACAGAAAAGATACAAAATAAAAGAGGCTTATGAACTCATTGGTGCAAATTCTGTGCAGCTTCAGTATGGGTTATATTTGCTGTGAATGATGATAATGAATGAGATGAAAAACGACAAGAGTATTGCTCTATTATTTATTTATAAGGCTAGTATAATAATTATGGTTTTGTAAATGAGGTTTTGGTGTACAATAATTAATCTATCTATCTATCTATCTGAACGTGTGGCCGACTTAGATTTATTTCACAGGTCAAGTAAAATAAAGTACCTACCTTGACTAGATTCCCCTAAACAATATACAATCGCTTCAGAAGACAGATCGTGACCTTCAGAATGCATAATCAATCTATAATGTTCCCACTGCTGGGACACAGGCCTCCTCTCTGTGAGAGGGAGTGGGCCGTAATCTACCACGTCGTCCTAGTGCGGGTTGGTAGATGTCACATAATGTTCGATATTTTTTGTTCTAGGACATTCCTCACGATTTTTTCCTTCACCGTTTTGAGAGCAGTAGTGATGAAATAATTTACATAAAGCAAAGGCTGGGTTTAAACCTACGACCTACAACTTGTTAGTCAAAATGCATCCATAATAAAGTATCATAAATGTATAATATATAAGTGAGGTTTTTTTACACAGTGCATGTTTAAGGATGGCCCGGCTCTTATGGAATTAAAATACTAGCCATATTCTGAATACAAACCGGCTGGATAATTGCGTTAAACACTTACAATGGCTTTCATTTTGACAATTCAACAACATTCATTACGTTATTTACTTTATTGAGCAGACGAATGTTTCAAGCATATGAAGCAATGAATTAGCAATTTCCTTCAAAAATTCTTCGGATTGTAATTGAAAGTAAAATAAGGGCGCAATTAGGGTCTTGGTTTAACGTCTATCACGAAGACTCAGCGTAAAACTGGGAGTAACCTTTCTATCCACCCCATTGTACAAACAGGCGCTATAGCATCACGTGTTTTTAGTGTATTTACTCTAAGGAAGGAAACTATACCAGCTTCTTTATGGCTCAAAGATTAATCTGCGCTGTTGTAGATAAGTCATACCGGTACCGTGTATCAATCATGCCTTTGTGCTTTGTGAAAATAGAATTCTTGAGCGCTCAGCTAAGTACCTACTGTTACCTAGGGGATTAATCTTAGGAATAAAGACTTGTATTTAATAGGTAAAGTATAAAATGTTATAGCTTTTAGAACTTGGATGATCGGATTAGATGAGGGTCTCGAGGCTATTACTGCGTTTGTTAGTAAGATTTTGTAACTACAGATACTGAAACTATCTGCTATCAATGCCATCCTAATCCTAATTAATAATATAATTGCGAAAGTGAGTTTTTTGTTTGTTTATTACGCTTTCACGCTAAAACACGGCTGAACGGATTTGAATGAAATTTGGCACATGAGTAGACCATGAACTGTATTAGGTCATTTTATCCCAATATTATGTTCCCGTGAGATAGTTTTTGACCTCCACGTGGGTGAAGCCGCGCGCAAAAGCGAAAATTGCATTCGGAAATAAACTTAACGGAAGATTTAAAGTTAAATATCTACTTGATTAACACCCGGTTTCTGATTTGAAAATTTCAAGTTGAGAGGTAATGCCAGAGTTTGACAAATTCTCATCTTTAAATTCTCAATTCAGAAACAGGGCCTAAGTCAAAGATACCACGGTAAAACTTGTACCAGATGAAGCAAACATTTGGACTCGTCATGAACCAATGTAGCAGAGTATTTATTATACGAACCTAAAGATGTGCAAAACATAATAATATGCAGTTTTTTCTAAGCAGAACCATTAAGTAAACTTACCTTCCGATCCAAGTCAGCATCAGGGGCGGCACCGTCCCATATCGTCAGCTGTGACGAACAGTCTTTTTGTTGATCGAAGCCAGCAGGCTCCGTTCCAGCGGAATGGTACTTCACAAACGACACCCAAACTATCTCGTTGGCGCGACCCTAGAAATCGTAAATCGTTTTAACTACCAGTTACAACCCTAGTTGTTTTGTTTGAAACCTTACATCAGGGATGGTAAAACTATGGCACAGACGTGCCAATGCTGGCAAGTGGCAGAAAATTTTGGCAAGACAAAAAAGGGCTTTTATTCAACACTTTTTAGAATTTTATTTTTTTATAAAATAACTTTTAGGAAGTAGCATTTTAAAAACCGTTCCTCGTAAAGAATTTTAATGTCAGTAATTTAGTTTTATCGTTTATGAAATCGGTGGCACTTCATGGCATACCGTGCTTTTGTAAAAAGGTTTGCCATCCCTACTTTACAGCCAGTAGACATGCTAAATGGTTGCCCGTACCGAAACGTCGGTAGTTTAACTGGTACAGAGTATCGAATTACTCCGGTTTTGTTAACAAGAATTCAGGATACCTTTTATGTTTTGAAATTGAGTCAGACCTCCTCCTACAGGCTGTTAGCCTTGTTCTATTCCTATTTTGTCAATAAAAAGAGACCTATGAATAGGTCTTTTTTTATATAAATAATTTTCGTTCTTGCTTTTTATCGTTTTGTCTCTTAAATAACCTACATTGTTTCAGGTATAAATAATAAATAACAAACTCTCGTTACGTATTCATTCTGAAACGATTGCGTGACTTTTATACATTTATTACCCTTAATTGAATACTAGATAGAGCCTTCAGTAATTAATATGTCTACCAAAATTAAATGAAATTATCTTTTTCCTTTACTACTGTAATAAATATATGTTACCGTAGTACGATATTATGGAAAATTGTCAACGAATACAATTTATTTTGACTTATCTTTTCTAGAAAGTAAGATAAAAATAAGCTCCAAGGAATATTGGACCTTGTACACAAGAAGGAAATTATTTTATGTATAAAGTGATCAATAATTCGCTTCATTTGTTTACCCATTATTTATAATAAATCTACTGATTGATGAAATATTTATTTGTGATATTAATCGAACATACATCAACATAAATATAGAGATAAAGAAATAAAAAATTTCACTACTAATTCGGCAAACAACCGAACAGCAAATATTTTTGACGATAGGCATTTTAAAATATGTTTTCCGGACGGATTTGGTCTAGTTCCGCTACAAATATTTCATGGAATGAAGTTAAATCACTTAAAAGATATTGTTTTCCGGAGTTTTAGCAATAACGTAAATAAATCTAGCATCATATCACCGTTTTACAAAAAGGAACCTTGAAAAAAAAAATGGTATCAATATTCAATGACTGAATACGTTAACGAATATTATAATATTATTTTGTAATAAACTGACATTATAATATTCGTTGTTAACAAAATTAATACACGTATGAAATACCAGGGATTATTCTGAAATACTAAATAACAAGAAATTCTTCACAGTTCATTCTGGGTTTAAGAAAAGGCCGTTTGCTGCGCTACCGAAGCAGACTAGTTTCAGGTATTTTCTAAAAATACAGCACAAAACAAAAATATCTCACTCAAAAATTTACCTGAAAATAGTAGACACACGAAGTATTCGGTGGCAGTGAATGCCTCGGATTCCTCAATACTCCGCTAGTTTTGTCTGAGGAGCGCAGCACAAAACGGCAACGACCATCCGAACGCACGTACGAATGTGAATCCTTCTCCACATACAACACCTGCACAGGAAAACATATATTTACTTGAAAGTACTATATACAAGTATCAACGACTTCGCTTTGTATTGGATGCAATACAATCAGCTTTTTAGTGCAGAAATAGTATGGATTTAACTTAGCATCATCGTTCGGTCTCAATTGGAATTGTTGCAATTTACAAGACGGAAACATTTGAAATTGTGTTTTGTAATCGTTGGAAGTTTTTAATTCCGAATAAAGTTTTAGAGAATCTTCGATGCGTTTAATTTATTTTATTTATGAAAGTGGAAAAACCGCTCACTGGTGATATATATTATAAGCATCGATTGATTTGTATCTAAGTATTAATAGTAATATTTTAAGCAATTGTTTAAACAATTGCTTAAAATACAGTATGTTAATTAACGAATGGCGTTTCCGTTAATCCGCAAGCGTCCATACATGCTAATAAAAATACAACATTAAAAAAAAATACTAATATATTCATAAAAAATATTAAATTCATACGTAAAAGAAACACTCTGTACACGTGCACTTGTCGCACTTGTCTTTTCACGTTCAAAGACAAGTGCGCGTGTACAGAATGTTTCTTTAACGTATCAATTTAATATTTATTGTGAATATTTTAATACATGATTGTATATTTATTTATTTTGTAATCCCCTAGTGGCATTTATATGTCCGTAGGTGTGTCAGTGGCATCACAGCGGGCCCTATCAAAATTCGCTGCGGTATAAATTTTAAAATATCGCAGCATAATGCTGAGATGGGAGTATTTTTGGCCTCGCACTGTTGGTTAATAGTAAAAAAAAAATCTTTTCCTTTATTCGAATTCTTTTTTTTTGTTAGTATTTTTTTTTGTTTTTCTGTTTGTATTGCATCTTTGAAGAGATTACGTAATTTTCTTCCGACGGCCACCAAGATTGCGCTTGCCCAATCGATTCTTCTACCCATCCTTGATTATGCTGATTCCAGCTATCTTGACCTTACCCAAGACCAACTTGATAAACTTGAGCGGCTTCAAAATGTTTGTATAAGGTTCATATTCGGTTTGCGCAAATATGACCATGTTTCCGAATATCGCGTGAAGCTCAAGTCGTTACCAATTCGCCTTCGCCGGAATGTTCATATTCTTTCCCTGTTGTATAATGTGCTTTTTTCCCCTTCCACCCCTCTCTATCTCAAGGAACGTTTCCAATTTCTCTGCGACTCCCACACGAAATTTTTAAGGTCATCAGATAACTTGAAGCTTAAAATGCCTATGCATTCCACAACTTTCCTCGACAAATCTTTCACTGTCCAGGCCGCTCGTTTGTGGAATGCACTGCCAGTTGAAATAAAGCGCGCGCAATCGTTACATGTGTTTAAGAGACTCGTGAAGGAACACTACTTGTCGTTGTGATCTTGTTCTCGTAACTGTCATTATCTATAGTCTTCATTTATTTTCGTTGCTTATATATTTTGTATGTATGTATTTATGTATCTATTATTTAGGATATGTATCTGTGTATCTATTCTAGTATATTGTATACATATTATTTGCACCAACGACAGCCCCATTTTTATGTCCAGGCAAATCACTGTCCATTCTAAGGTTGCCTGGAAGAGATCGCAGAAAGCGATAAGGTCGCCCATTGTATATTTTGTAGTGCTTAATTATTATTTCTTGTTATGTATTTTTGTGGTGTACAATAAAGTATATATAAATAAATAAATAAATATTTCCTGTGCATTTAAAAAATACTTTTCTTTCTTTCTAGTAAAACTGAACTAAAAACTGTATTTAAAATTCCACAATAACATATTTTAACACTCTTCCAGTGTCCCATCACAGATCTTTTGCACACATACCAAAGCACAAAATACATTCAGCTCTGCCGTCTCCAATACTCGCACATAACATTCACAATCTGAAAACCTCACCTGTACTTCGAGTTCGAATCCGGGCAGGTAGCTCAACGGTACCGGGTGAAAGGGATTATCGTACGGCGATGTATGAAACTCCAGCAACATATTGGGACCTCTGCTGACAATATCTGGGACCGCATCTCCACCACAAAGGCGAACCAGGATCGGCGAATCGCGGGTGAATCCGTCCCAAACTGTGAGGTAATCTTGCACGACATTGCACTGGTCCCAAATCCTAGAAGATTGATGGATTAGTGAAGTTTGACAAGTTAAGGTTTTAGAATAGATGGGATCTGGAGTGTTGTTGAGTGATAATTTGAAGTTTCGTCTCGTATTTGGGGTGGATTAATTGAACATTTTGTTACGTTTAAAAATATTACAGTATCACTATTTTCTATACAAAAGCTGACAAGCCGTAATATTTATTGCTTAAATAAAAGTTATCTGGCTAAAAACCAGCCCGTAGTGAGCATGTGGTGTGTATGTGGATGACCATAATAAGCTATATATGATGGATGACACAAAAAGTTTCATGAAGCTTTTCTAGTTATTTAGACGTAAAAACACTAGTACTAAACATTCATTAAATAAATGACAGCTTATACCGAAAGCCAAAAAGACTCATATCAAAATCAATAAAGCCCAACACAACGTCGATTCACCAAAAATGACTAAGCTTAATCTCTTCAGATATTCAATAAATCCACTTTGAAATAAAATTCTAATTTGCCCATCTTCGTTCGCACTCCGACGCTTTCTAAATCAACCGTAAATAACGTTCCCAAAATGTCTTGGACGGATAGAATTTGTCAACATTATTAGGGTAACAAATGAAGGTTTAATATCAAGGAGTAAGAGGCAGCGCAAACTGTGCGTCTTGTCGTTGCGTCTAGACGCTGTAATAAGACGCTGAATTGTCGCATGCGACTGTCATCGGGTATGCGCGTTCATCATGCATCTAGTTGCTGCGATAAGTGGCGAGAGCGTGCGTCTCTCCTAGCCTTTCGTTGCGACTCTGTAACTCGACACCAAGTGTGCGGAGCTTTGAACAAAATACATTAAATTTGTCGGCCACAGCCTGTCGTTGCATCTAGTCGTCGAGCTGTCGCAGTCGCATGTCGCATAGTGTGCGAGGCAGCTAAGACAGTGCGTTAACTAATAACGTGGCTGGACAGTAGTAGTTTCATTAATCTATATTACGGTTGTAATTACGATTATCATCTGACATGAGTAATGGTATGTTCTGTTATAAGGGTAGCAGAAATGGAAGTTTGAGAGGACGTTTTGCAGGTTGACGGTAGTAATATAGTAAACTATTTAATAGTAATATAAGTTACGGGCAATGTAAACTCCGTTCTTCTTTTCGTGTAGTTAGTGAATAACCTGGTGTCAGAGTTTGAAAGCCGCCTATGGGCCTCTGACTTTGCTTCACATGTCTGCCGTCGAGATGTATCTCTCAGGCATGCCGGTTTCCTCGCAATGTTTTCCTTTACCGTTTTTAAAGCAAGTGATAATTACAATACGCACATGAATCCGAAAAGTCAGAGGTGCGTGCCTTGGGTTCGAACTCGAGATCTATGGCAGTCCGACCGTCACACCACTGGCTATCACGCTCCTAACACCTTTGTTTTTCTTTCATTGTACAGTAAATTATTTTCTTAATTCATTTAAGAAATTTCGTTTTCGATCGTAGTTTTTCAGTTTCATAACAGACTGTCCAACAATAGATTCTCGCACAAAAATGTTAACCCAGTTCCCAAAAACCGATTTTTCAATTTTTCACACATTTCAACAACGTTATGGTAACAATATTGAGGGCCAAGAGAACTCCATGCTTGTTTTTTTTTAGCATCTGCCTACAGTTGCGACAAGAGTTTTAAAGAATTTTATTCACATTATCAGCAAATTCTAAATACAAGTAGCTTACTGCGATTGCATTTTACTTTAATGAAAAAAAAGTGTCGGATCTTTTGCTTTATGAACGTAAAATGAAAACGCGAAAATTACCCTAAGCTTAAGAACGTTCATTATTCTAATCTCAGTGTCAATATTTCAATAGTTTAATCTCTAATTTACCTACATTTTTGTTGACATTGGTTATCACTGAGGTGCGATTGCGACAAGATTTTCAACGTTTTTAATTACAGGAACTGACCTTCTAGTCCCATATTTCATATAAGAGTATGAAAGAGTTACGAATGCAGTAGTTCCGTCAACTAACAAAACTTCACACTCACAGTAGTAAGGAAACACGGAAGTTTTATGTGTACTCACTTTAAGACGCGCTGACTCCTATCGTACTTCACTATTTGGTCTTTGATATGTATTTTGTGACTATTCGTCTGTCTTACTGCTACTAAAGCATGTTTATCTGCTGGTATCTGCAAAGAAACACATCAAAGTAAATTCAACTCTGTCCACAAGCTGCCAAAGTACATTTTTGTTTACCGTAAAACTTCCAACCCTTACGCTTCCGACATTTATTATGTACATTTCAGGTGTAACAGTTACGCAGTTTGGTGTGAATTTTATATTAAATATTAACACAAAGAGCCACACAAAGGCCACATTACATATCTCTTGCTTACGATTTATTTTCTAAACAAAACCGGGAAAAAACACCTTTTTAATTGCTTTGCTCTCCGGTTTTAACTTTTCCTTCGCACCTTTTATTTTGAATAAAATAATGCCGCAATGATAATAATGACGCAATTTAGGTATAGTTCCATTTTCAATCCTTTTGTAAAATATTCCAATACCTATCTAGCCCAATAGCATGACGCTACAATGAAAATGATCCTTATACAGTATTATGTGAGTTTATAATACGGTAACGTAGGTGCCCCATTTATAAATGGAACAATAGTTTCATTTCAGTACCAATAGCAATAAACCTACACAATCAGAGTTACCAAAACATGACGTCGTTACACACTACTAAAACAAAGATCTAGATGTGTAGGTATATGAAATGAAATAGGTACCAAAAAAGATCACAAGATATACTATTTAGAACTCCTCGTAACCAGTTGCATCACTGGTTTCTCGTATCCAAAACGCAAGAATACATAAACCCAAAAGATAAATCCCATTTCCATTGCTTACCTTAGTGTGTTCAATGCGGTATGTACAAGTTGCGTTTCGGGGATAAACGCCAGGAAAGTTCGGGGACTGGATGCGACAAGCTTTAAGGTCGCAGTCACTCAGTATTCTATCGCAGTAGGTCCCAGGTACCCTCTCTCCTCTCCACGCGCCGACAGTGGCATTACCGTATCGTAATCTCGCTTCACTTCGCCTTAAAAACTTGTAAGCCAGCTTGAAGTCGAAATTATAGCCCACGCCCTGTGATCAAACGGGTGTCAGAATTTGTACGGGTAAATTAAGTTAAGGTGGGAATTAAGTTGATAAGGGAAGTTTTGGGTTTTTGCTTTGAGTTAAGTAAAATAGATAATTAAAAAGTGAAACTTGTGTGAATCTTACCGTATTTACCATCAACAAATTTTGTTTTATTTAAATATATAACATTGGATGAAATTAATTTATTACCCAAGTATTTACCAACATAACTTTCAGAAGCCCACACAAAAATATAACGGAAAGTAATCTAAAATTTACAACTTCTGTCGTATTGAGAAACAGTCATTAATCAATTAGAAGAGCAAATTTCTATTTCGAGAGATTCTCTTTAAAAGGAAAATATCAGTAAAAGATAAAAGGCGAAGCGCATTAACAAAATTTAGGGCGCCATCCGAAATGTATTAAATGGTTCCGAAACGAAATTCCCGTTATTAAATTAAGGAATTAAGGCGGTACCCAATAACATTATTGTAATAGGGTGGTATCCTTATCCGGCGGTCCCGGGAGGGCATCCGTAATCGTCGCCTAATTAATTGATCGAAAGTTCAACCCTTAGTGCACATAATACGGCTGCTAACAAGAGATAAAGGGAAGGCACCGAACCGTTAAAAGCGGGGCGATGTGAAATATTAGTCAAGTCACAGGCGAAAACGTGTAGTTAGTTACATCACGTCAGTACAACACAAAGGGATGCTTAGTAAGTGACTCTTAATGAAGATAAATACTGTTGTTCATTTATACGGATTAACTTTGCTGAGAGCAAAAAGTCTAATTGAACGTGTCAGTTTGTTGTGTTAACAAATTGTATGTTAAACCTTATCCCTACGTGTTCCCTTTCTAAATGTAGCTTCGTGTATGAGATTTTTCATGTCGGTTTTAAAATTATTTGCACGGAAGAGGCTCATTTTTTTACCCTCTTTTTAATTAATGTCAAACTTCATGCGATAGAGATAAAATATCAAATCTTATTTGAGAACATCTTAATTTGTAACTTCCGGTAAAATTATAGTCTCCACTTTTATTACATGTAAGTAGGTACTTTATACGTTTCTCAATATAGATATTTAATAGATTTTTTAACTATAAAAACAGATTTTATATGTAAAAAAAATATATCGCTTAACAAGTAACTTGTATCATCTGATTCTCGATAGACCAAGAAGGTTAATTTTTAAACGGACATTTGATTCATCCACAAAATCCATCTCACCTGTTGACTCAACCTATCCAATCTCAACGTCATATTAATAGAATCTGACTCCGAGAAGTAGACAGTGTAGCCCCACGCAGAACCGCACCATTGTCCTGTGGGCGGCGACGGAGAGCGCTCCACTATCGTCATGTGCCCGTCAGGACAGCCGTCCGAGGTAAAAGACACGAACTTCCCCACCGTGAACGTGTCGAATGTTAGCTGGAACAAGGGTTTTCGAATATAATAGCTGGAACATAGGATCGCTAGTGTTTATTAATTATTAATAATACTTCAATCTAATCAAGATTGAAGTATATATTATAAACACTAGCGATCTAGACTTATTTGTCTATTTATTGACAAAACATCGAGATTACATTATTTTATGCAAGTTTGTATAAACATATACGTACATCCCATTCAGACAATTTTTTTTAAATAATTGTGAAAATCGCATCTAAATCCATTGCGTAGTTTAGAAGAACAACGCGGTCGCACAGACACACGAAAAGCGACTTTGATTTTATAAATTGTATAGAAGATATAGATCATCATCAGCAGCATGGTGGTCCACTAAGGGCAATAAGACTCTCTATTATTATAAGCCTCTAACCAAACACGGATCTTAGGTACACACAGCCTTACCATCCTGATCAATATTTTTGTACAGTCAACAAAACGTTAAACAGTAATTAGAATGCAAGCAAGTTTTTGTGAAAATTCATATATACATTTACCGGTTATAATTTGCATAGTAATTAATTTCCCTGATTTTACAATAGAATTATTTTTTAGCTTATGTTGTGAGCCTACTTTGACATATTGCAGCGTTACTCTGCCAAATTAAAACCTCTGTGCTTGCAACCTTTTTATTCCGTACTCGCCGAAAAAAACTAGGAGACTATTTTTTTTTTAAATATAATGTGAATGCAAAACGTCAAATATTGTGAATTTGAAAGTGGAAGCTAGTATAACTATGCGTTATAATTAAAGGCATTCAACTTCATTTAATAGTTTTCTACAATGCCGTTACACATGTGACGTGTGACTGCAGCATAATAGCAATAATATTTAAAATGTTTAGTTTTGCATGTTTACAAAGTCAAATCAAATTGTCTACGTTTCAATTGCATAAGATAGGAAGCGCGGAGTCTCCTAACACAAGCAATTCCTTGCTTAAAAGGTGATCTCCAATAATAATGTACCGTACTGCCCTTTGAAATTGAAATAAACATTTTTTAATTGCCTGCGAGGCACACTGCTAAAATGTTTGCTTACATAACAAAATGTTTTAATGTTTCCTTAAACTTACTCTAGGCACTTATAAAATAAAATATAGATGAAAATAATTATTTTAGAATAGTGCCACGCCTACTGCGAGGTGGTAAGACACATTTAGGGATCCAGAGAGAGGAACTTCCTTACAATGTGTGCCGGTTCCAAGAGTGAATGGTTATTGTTACGACTTGCGCAGGCGTACGACGGTCATGCGTTTTGTGTGGTCTCTTTTGAATGTCTGAGTATATGGACTACGGCAAATTTACGCCACCTTAAGAAATATTTTACGGTGCTTTTTATTATTCGGATAATTAAGCAGTAAAGAACTTTAAAGGGATACCTATTCAGACACGCATTTTTAAAATTTTACATTAATATGTAGAGTAAAATCATTGTGGGACTCACAGAAATACCTACTTCATATTTTTCATCATTATTATTTCAAGATTGTTAGATAATATAATCATTATGTAAATATCTTGTTTGAAACTAAAATTCATAAAAAAAAAAATAAAAAAAAAATTGACCGAGGAGAAAAAACAATACAAAACCCGAGTATAAAAGTCTCGATTGAAACCCCTAAAAAAGAACGTAGTTTAAAAAAAGCACAATACCATCCAAATAATAAAGTGAAAATCGTCCGACCTAATGCTCACCGACCAACAGAATGATGAAGAAGAATTTAAACCTTCAAGAATAAGACAGTAACTTCTGTGGAGCGTATATTTTTAATGAGCTCGTTTGTCGATATGTTTCCTTTTCAATTTCAACCCTAAATAAAGATGACGCGTGCGTTCCATTCATACCGTAGGAAACGGAATGGCGTATCCTATTTCAGGAACGGTAGAGCAATTTGTGTTCTGCCCCCGCACACTGAGGCAAATAATGAACCGTTTATAATACTAACGATAACTGGGTGGAGTCAAATTTAAATAAGGAATGAGATGTCTTTGACATTTAATTTTGAGCATGGTTTAAGTATGTAAGCTGTGTCGCCATGAATCACAATAATCCGTATTTCTCTTAGTGTGTCGATGGAAATCGAAATTATATCATCACAGGATTTAGCTACAAGTATTTTCAATGGCATCTATTTCTTCCTGTAACGTGCAGGTATCTGGGCATGTAGGACATGATCTTTTAGTGCTCCATTGTTAGCAGAACAGCACCACAATTGCACTCTTGATTGGATTGGTCTATGAATCCTCTCCGGATTAAGTATTCCTTGCTTCGGTCAAACTGAGATGGAAGTCTGTTGAATTTTGAATTCAACTAGAAATACTTAGTAATCATAAAATTTGTTCATCATTTATTTAAAAGTCTAATAATAATTAGTGTCTGTGTCGAATTTCCAAGCATTCTAAATATTAAAGCTACCTTAATCATGTCAAACGCGGTTTCAACTAATGTTTTGACAGGCTTTGAGACTTATTTATAATCTTATGACTCAGAATTGTTGGTCTACTGAGGTAGACTATGAATAATTCAAATTCAAAAGTCATTTATTCAAACTAGGCTGATAATCAGTACTTTTCGAACGTCAAAATTACATAAGACAGTCCCCCAAAACGCCCACCCTTCACCACTTCCTAGTGCGTTAGCTGGGAAGAAGAAGTGGCGCAACAAACTCCCCAGCAGCACAGCTGTCTGTTCAGTTAGAAAGAAAAAATTAATAATAAAAGCCTTAATTAAAGTTGTACACAAAACTGGCAAAAGAATGTGGTTGTTCTTAAGTTACAATTCTGCCTATCTCTTTATAGAATACGGGTATGATGTTATTTTCAGTACCTAATTTTCTTACATCAAAATTATCTATATTAGATTTCATAACTTCATGTTTTACGTCCATTTATTCACTCTATAAAAATTCAACACGGGTAGGGGATGTTAAACTAAAAAACAATATTTCTCTTTTTTATTATGAATAAACTGAAAAATAGCTTCACATTTCCAGCATAAAGAATTTCACTAGTGAGAAAATTACAAACGTTAGCAGTCAATTTCATAATCCCACCACTTTTACGTCAATACCAACTCCACCCGATCAAAATTCAACCCCAACCGTCCACTAAAATACAATCTTCTTATTTCAGATTACAATCACATACTAGTTCAGACCAATCCGTTTGACGGGGGTCTGTTTCGGGATTCGGATCACGTCGCCAATTCTAAATACCTGTATAATGTCTCCATAGTTTCCTCCTGTGGCTGTGAAGTTGAGGTGGCAGACGAACGGTAGGTGGTCCTCACGAGGCCTACGGACCTCTAATTCGTATGTGCGACCCACGTCCCCCATGTACGTCCTGTTGCATGCTGTAACAAAGAAACTCGGATTTAGGGGGTTATTGTTATTAGTTTTGTGGTTTTACCAAGGGGTAATATTACCCAATAACTAGGCTGTGTAGTTCAGATAGGCAGTTCATGTAATATACTAGTATTCAACTGCATCCGGTTAGATTGAAAGCCGACCCCAAAATAGTTGGGAAAAGGCTAGGCTTTGTGGTTTTACGAAGACACATATAGTCAACTCAAATCATTAATATATTGAATGGAAACTACATTTTCAAAATGGTAATAAGATAGCCTTGTGTGCTATTCACTTACTAACTTAAAAGCTATGTTCAAAAGAATAAAGATTTCGGTCATGCTTCGTATACTAAAAGGACTTTGAAAAGAGCAGGTCACCTGTTAGACCTTCGTCAGTTTATTATAAACTTAAGTTACTAAAGTAGTACATAAAATAAAACGGATTTCTACGATTCAAAATAAAGAACTTCATCGCACATATATGTACTGATTTCAACCAACCAACATGAACCCAAATCAAATTCAAAATAAAACTGCCAAAATAAAGGAACAACACTAAGGTTAAATATTACTTACAAACAACTATAACAATAAAACACATGTTTAAGTTTGCGTTACTCTTGGCACGGGACAAACAAAAGCAGTTTCTTCCCAGACATAATTATTTAGCATACCGTGAAGTGAAAGAGCGAACATTGTAGACATACGAGTAAAGTATTGGATGCTGGTGGGTTTTTTTTATTTTTGTGACGGCTGCTACCGCTGTGTGTTGTGTATGGAAAGGCTTCAAAGGACGCTAGCGGACATTGGCTAGTTCAATCTGGTATTGAAACTTTGAAATTACAAGGTCTGATCATCATAATCATTTATTTGTCAGAATATGGTACATTATACGGTCTTAAGATTAGTCAATGGTATCATCACATTCTGCCAAGTGTGGCGTGCAAATATTAGGTGCATTCATTTATTACAGGATAGAGGTTAGTATTAACATGATTGATTGCATAATTACGAATTAAAATTACAATTTTAGTTGTGGCAGTTAATAATAATATCATTTGATCTGAATATGACGACCGGCGCCCGCGCGTCCACTTCGCGCCACACACGATGCGGCCACGCAGGCAAGGCGATGGTAAGTCCTGCCATAGTGCGCCATCTGGCGACGGCGGGGCCGTAACAATTTCGCTAAGCATGATTTTCTGTCAGGAAATATCGCCCTTGACATTAATAATAAGTCCGAGACGATTGCGATTAAACAGATATACTATACTAACTTCTGCCCACGACTTCATTCGCGTGGAAGTCGATAAAATACAGCTCATGGTACTCATTGATAATGTAGCTTTATATAGATGAAAGAATTTAAAAAATCGGTTCAGTATTTTTCGAGTTTATCCATTACAAACAAACATACAAAAAAAAAACAAACATATTGTCTTTAAAAAAATATATATACAATAGTTTAACAGCCGTTGCTCTACTTTACAGATTCATTTTTGTCAGTTACAAAACTGATACAAATTTATATAGAAAATAATAAAACACAATTAAATGTTGAAAAGAAAGATATTTACCTACAAATAATTATACTTAAGCAGTATCCGCGTCTCTAATACGACTATACAAGTAGTAAAGGGTCCCGAAAGGTCCTAGATTATATTTCAAGCAGTATCCCCGAAATATCGATACCTTAAAACAAATGTAACAACGCTAGTCACAGTTGCAAAATATCTGATAGTGTGATCAGATTATATAGTCAGTAGCCCAACGCCCAGGCAAAGGCTTTGATTAACTTCGATCCACTATTAAAAAAGGTCGCCTTTGAAGTTAACAACATTGACGTTGAATTTTTGAAAGGAATTTGATTATCGCATTTTCGGCGTCTCTGAATTAAGTTATAGAGTAAAACCTACAAATTTACATAATTTTTGTTTCTACTGAAATGTTTTTCACTTCTAAACTACTCAGACAGTAAACAATTTTAGTTTACTTGTTTTAATATTATGATGTTTTATGTACATATTATTTATTTCTTTTAAATATTTATAAATTAAATTTTTAAATATTAGAAAATATTAAAACATTTAAAAATATAAAAAGTACATATTATTATTATTTTTATTCTGTTAGCGTATTATGTAAAAAAATATGATATTGTGTAAAATAAAAGAAAGGTAATATTATCACGTCTGATAATAATAGTCAAACATTTAGTAGTACCTAGCACAGCTCTTTGACAAGGAACTCGTCCGGGGCAATACTACCTACCAGCTATGCCTGATAAGCAGCGTTGTTTAATTCTGATTTGAGGTGCTCTATAGTCACTTGAGACATTTTACCTTTGTTGAGATGGCAACGAACCTGGAGGCGACTCGTATTAAAGATGTCTAAAGGCAGCTGTAACCGTTCACCATGAGGTGGGGCAGCCAGGTTATTTTGTTTTTGTTTATATTACAAAAATCAATTGTTGAACATGAAAAAACGTAACGTAATGTGGACTGCGTCGTTGATCTAACTCTAAGTGATCGCAAGCGCTACTGCTGAGCATGAGTTCGATTCCCGGTTAAGACAAAGTGTTAATGAGTTTTTTCATCTAGAATTTCTCAGTAACAGTCCGGAGGTAGGATTTCTGCACGGTTGAAGGCAATAGGCTCGCCCCCTATTACATGGGACTTAAACATAACTGTCGAAATGTGGGTGTACCTACTGTAGGCGTACCTCTGCTTAACTCTTCGTAGAATGCAAGCGTGATGTTATGTGAAAAAACTTAAACTTATACGCTGTTCAAACGTTCATGTAATTCGAATTATATTTTAAAGACCATAATAAATCCATCACATACGCTCCCAAAAGCTTGTGAGAAATGTTTCCACATATCATAAGCTACCGTCTGAACCACTCGACATATTAATCGTTATGGAGCTATGTCTATTGGGCTGTCATAATTGATGTTAGACTGTCATACTGCATACAACTGAATCGTCCAAACACACACAACATGTATTACAATTATGCATATCAATATTTACTGTGACATTGGTCGATAGTGCCTCGATTTGACTAGTATGATCGCGATTCAGGTTGAAGGTTTGTTTTTCGTTGAAAAAAAACCTATTACGGTTCTTACCAAATCATTAGAATCATTAAGCCTTAGTACCTGGACGACCGAGCTCTGCTCTGGTTAAAATAGAGTATGCCAGTATAAGATAGTTCATACTAATTCTATGTACGTACGTTTCGAGTACGTACTAATTTCATGCTGCTATGGTAGTACTCGTAGGTACTTATTAATAATTCCATGCTGCCATGTCATTATTCTAAGGTTCATCTTGTTCTAAACTTTGGGTGACCGAGCTCTGTAACGTTCGGGTGAAAATACGGAGAAAACGAATTTACCCAGATATGAGACCTAGCTAATTCCATTTATCGCCCCCGTAAACGCCTATATAAATCACCACCGTAATTTCATTCAGCACATTTCACTTTTCACAACACCAATAATTGATTTTAATTCGCTTATTTATTATCACATCTGCGCGACGTCACTGCAGGGATCCAGCAGAATATCAGCGTCAGGTATATTTGCCTGACACATGCTGAGTTGGACTCCCATTTGGTGCAACCTTGAGACGCACACCGCACTTTGTATGTTTCACTATTTTAAAGTGTCTTAGCCAATAGTCATCACAATGTCTTTATTTTCTTCTTTATTTTATTTGTTTGTATATTGGCACCTTATAGCTATATTCATGTATTTAGTTATTATTTAATGGTGTTTTTGTATTTTATGCTGTCTTTTGTGTGCACCGAATAAACGATTTATCTATCTATCTATCTATCTATATTGCAACTTTCATCGAAATCTTTAGAGCCATTTTGAACAACGTGATTACTAGTATATATAATTATATACAAATATTGCCCATTTAATAGTATAGGATATTGTTGAAGCTTAATGATTCTAACGATTTGGGATGATTTTTTTGTAAATGAAGCGTCATCATTTCAGCCGAATGACGGACATAGTCTTCCCCCAAGCACCGCCACTTCGAACGGATCTGTGCTTCCCGCATCCAGCGGATTCCTGCAGTTATCAGTCCACCTTGTGCGTGGCCAATGAAGCGAAAAAATAACGACTGTCCAAGTAGAGAGCGTTTTTTGACACCTTAATGAAAACGGATTTACATCCGTTACCTCACACTCTCAGGTCCAGTTGAAAACCAGCATCAGGCACTTATAGTTGTCTGGCATTTTTGCTGAACTGGACCTTTTTGGCGCAGCCGTGAGGCACATTTTCCTGCTAATTTCTTACATCGTACTTTACACTTTTTATTATTTTTATATGCTGTATAATTATATTGTGTGCCTCTTATTCTGTGCTAAATAAATGTATTTTGTGTCTTTTCTTTCTTTCCTTACTGGTCAAAATTACAGATTTTTATGACGGCCACCGCTTTTCTAGGAAACCGTAGCTTAAAAGTGTCCGATATTATGTAACCGTGATATCTTCCCGCTGTATCGTAACATAGAACAGCATAATAATGTGAGGCAGACTAATAGAAAATGCCTAAGGCATTAAGTGCGCCTTTGTACGTTTATTTTTACTTGTGCATAAAGTTTCAGAAGAAAAAAAAATATCACAGCTATTTTTAAGCCATGAGGGAAGAGGACTGTGAGGTATTTGCGCTGCATAAAGAAAAAGTGATCCGTGCAGCCAAAATCAGTTCGAGGTTAGTCATGTCATAAAAAGGCCAGCGTTACTGTACTCGGTTTCAGCGATATCATCAACCAAAGCCGACACTATTATAACATTAAATTAATTTCCGTGACTATAAAATTTGGACTAGTATGAATTTGGTCCAATTTTTATAGTCACGGAAATTCCAAACAGAAATACGTCATGTCCTAAATTTATGCAAGTCATTATAAAATACACCACCGCACCTGTACTATTGTTAATGCTTTCAGAATAAAAATAGGGAAATGAGAAGGAAAAAGGTCGTGAATAAAGCGCCCCGTACAATGGAGGCCGGCCATATTTTACGATCTTGTTTAAAAAATGCGCCTTTTGTCTAAACTGACAGCGCATTACATAGCATAAGACAAGTGTACACTTCGGGCCTGAATCATTGTTCCCATTCATGTTCCCAGCTTTTGTTTTCGGGTAGGCAAACGTGAAATATCAAAACAACTTCACCACTTAATTACGTAAAATTATACCACCCAATTCCTTAGGTTTATTTCTTGTAATATAACTTAGATTCGGAAGTTTTGATTGTTAAGTAACTTTTAAGTGAAAGACGAGCTGTCGAAACGGTAAAATTTATTTAGTTTCTACTGTGGGCCTCCTCATTAATTTTAATGGTAGATACGTTTGGTGCTAAGGCTTAGCAATTAGTTTTGACACCCGAGTCATTGGTTCGATTCCTGTATAAAATGCAGACTGTAAATGTGCGTACCAGAGAATTTCTCTTACCTTTTAAACCACGTCTTGGAAACTACTGCAGGCCAGTTCAAATACCACCTAAGGATTTATCGTGGTTACATTTACCAATTACTTAGAAAATCTTCAAACAAAAATGCTACTACTCAACATTTTGTATAAAAAAAAAATATTACCGCACAGCCAAAGTTAACAAAAAAGGCCGGTCCCCGGGACATAATTTATATTGAATTATAGAGCAAATTTAAGTAGGAGGAAAATATTAGGTTAGCTCTCCTGAATTACTGAGTCAACTGAGCCAAGTTATTAGAGGATTTAGTAATAATAAAAGATTAATGGAAGACAAACTCACTGATCTCATCGTTACTCTTACCAAAAATTTATAGTTTCATAAAAGGTGACCATTAGTTGGTTCTGGTTATCAAACAAAAACTTTTGAGTACCAATCGTTATCTTTTGACACAGTCCTTTGACAATATTCTGAAGACAATTTTACGCCATTACACTTCTAAAGAATAACTCTTTGAAAACTGTTTCAATACTAGCATACCTACTAACAGGCCCATGTTCATGAACTGATAAAATAGACAACGGGGTTTCAGAAGTTCTAGACAAAGTGACATTGTATTACCGAAAGCGATGATGGAAATGTCAAAAATTTCAATGCTGTTGAAAGTCGTTATAGATATATGAAACATTTTGAAATCGATTGCCACTTGCATGCCAGCCATGCTATTCTGTAAACATCTCACCGTGAAAACTTGGGTGAAGTGAGCTGTCAATAGTGTCAATCCCTGTGGAATGACAGCTCACTCCACGCTCACTTCACCTAAGTTTTCACGGTGAGATGGTTACAGAATAGCACTGCTGGACCACTTTTATAAACTCCTTTCAATTTATTGATCCTTAGTATATTTCAAACAATTTTTAGACCTCTTTACCAATAGAAATCGTTTACAGACTTGAGACTCGTCTCATTGTGTTCCTACCCCGTTCTTAGCAAATAAAACCCCAAAACAACCAGCAAGAACTGTTCCAAATATACCAGGAGCGAATGACGCGAAAGGAAGTGTTTGCTTAGCGAACATAATTGAGACATTTTAGTGAGAACGCAGTTAGTAGTCGCTAAAGTTTTCTCAGAATGGGAACGAAATTGTTCTTCCGAAAGTTAGTCGGAGACGGTTCTCAGATAGGCACGCTAGAACGTTTGCGATTGCCGAATGATAGTAGGTATAGGAGGGAATGGGAAGTAAATGTTTGCTTACTAAGTGAGACTTCTTTTTAGATGCTATCAAAGAAATCGAAAGCTTTTTGGGAACGGTTTTCGTAACTGAGTAAGCACTTAGCGAGTTTCACAACAGAGTGGGTAGATACCCTTTTGAATCATAACTTTTGAAAGACCTTTTTAATATACGATGTATATTTTCGAGATTGTTTGACTACTTTCGTCAAACATGAGTAATACCGTAAACAGTCGTGAACATACATTTGTATCTGCCAGTAGTTATATGTATACAAACCTGCATGTGTGACATGCAGTAGAGTAAATAATTAAATTATGAAACATGTTTCATTGCCTCGAGTCATTGCTAGAGATCAACAAATTCAATATTAATTTATAAATTCGTAATTACGACTATATATTAACCTTACAGGATTTAAATTTTTCAAACCCCGTCCATTACGTTATCCCAGAAATTGATCTCAAGATCACGCTATCCAGCCCTGATATAGTTAGTTCAACATTACCGTTACCAACTTAGAAGCTGGTGAGTGTGGTTTATGCGGTGGAAACAAGCGTGTAATATGGTTTCTATGTTAACTATTACTCTGACCGTACAGCAAACATAACAAAGATTGACATAGCAATACAGGCAACAAGCCGCTCGTATTACTGCACAGCACTGCAGAACAAACAGCAAGTAAACTTCATCATTAGAGACCTCGTGTTGCCAACGTAACAAAGATTGACACAGCAATGCTGGCAACAAACAGGGCTTGTTAAGACTGCATTACAACGAGCCTGTGTCCAGCTCTAATTATGTACGAGCGCGCATGTGCCGCGAACATTTGTGGAGAGGATAATTATTATTTTGCCAGAGTACGTGCATCAATGAAGAAAGAGCGAGATAGATATAGCATGCTTTTTTTCACAGCGATTAGTTATTACTTTGCCAGTTTATGTGCTAAATACGAAGACAGAACCAGATAGATAAAACACGGCTACGTACTGGGCGAGTTTTTGATCAGGGATAAATATAGCAACTACCCCAATCGATCGAGATAGGGCGATTATTGATGTCTGAAATCTATTTACCATTTTTCAAGCGTTTCAGGTCAGAATTAACAGGAGTGGGAAACCGTCATCTCTTTCTGCGAAGCAATAATGCTCGCGAAGGAGGAGGCGCAGTGCGTGAGGGAGAGGCGAATTTCGCGCCCTCACGCCCCTAGCCGCCGCAGGAGACGCCCTGGGCGTCGGGAATCGCAGGTCGATTCCCGGCCACCGTATGCGCGGGCTTGCGGACGGTGAGCAATGGGTAGCTCGCCGTCCGATCAGGACCAGGCCCGGGAGGACAACGGCGCGTTGTTCCACGCGCGCCTCAGAGAGATGTCAGCACAACTGAAGGGGTCTGCTAGGACCGATGCCTGCCGGGGTCGCGGGATAGTCCGAAAGGGATACCGTGGCCCCTGACAACGCATAGGCAACACTGAAGGAACACGGGTGGGTTTTAGTCAGTAAGAGTCTGACATGCCCTCCCGCTCCGCCCAGAGCGGGAGAAGTTATTTGATAATTACCCACCCAAAAAAAAAAGGTCAGAATTAATAAAACCTCAATATTTGTCATATTGGAACGAAAATGTTGATTTCCATGCATTTGGATTGTTTTTATTTTGCCAGTGCCACAGTAACCGTGGCTATGTCAGTCATTAGAGATAGATTTCCTGTTCCAAATTGTGCCAAATGGCTCTAATGCACAATAAGAGAAAATACACAGTTTAGTTTGCTGTTGTATTCCGATCGAATTCCACAATATACGGTTGGAATGGCATAATCACTATGCATAGTAAATGAGTCGGAATTTGCTGTGTAATTAATGTTATCTGCTCTCGGTACTTCAGCATTGTAGACCTGCCTAAGCTTTTCTAATCAACTACTTGATGAGTTTTAAATGGTCGTTATTTTATTTACTCCGGAAACTTACAGTTAACTTATACAATGTACTTAAAAAATATGAAAGTGAGGGCCATTTACAAGTTTCCACTGATAAACACTAAAATAGAAACGAAAAAAGGTCGGTACAACGTACCTATAATATTAGTATTGATTCTGGTATAACACCGAACTTATACTGGGTGTTAGGTTTAACAAAAGATATAATATTTTAAGGCAGTGTAGTACTCATGGAAAGGAACAACTTTCAGTATAGATCCCACTGTGAAAAAAGAAAAAAAACTGTTCCCTACAAAGTGCAACCACCTACACGATTAAAATGTGATGTTTTTGAATTGAAAACTTCTTTAGGCGCACTTTGAACTCTTTCTGAACAGTGAACGAAATTTAACTGTCATGCTAGGGTCGATGACGCTGAATCGGGTATACTCGGCTCCAGTCGTAAGCTTCTATAGTGTGGTCATAAGCACACACCCTCTTTAAAAAAAAGCAAAGAACTCGCTCCTAGAATTGTAATTTAGCTCATTAATACCCAAGCAATAAGCAATGAAAATATAATTCAGCATTTATGGAGTGTATCAAAACTGTCTTTATAAATGACAATAGTTAAATGTACATTCATCACACAAACGACAGTCATTTTCTCAGGCTGGCTAATATTCCTACCACAACATGAGAAATTCTTAAATAATTCAAGAAGAAGAAAACGTTACAAGGTGTTATTGAAATAACTAAAAACTTCTTAAGGGTAATGTAATTTTACTCATAATGAACAACTTATACTATGAGCAGCGGTAACGGCCGCGACTACGAGTCGGTCATGGATTCGAAACCAAGCAGGCACTTTAATTTGTGCAAATCATTTCATTACCACTGCTCTCAAACTGGTGAAGGAAAACATCGTGAGGAAACCGGCATGTCCTAGAACCAAAAATTCGAAGACATTGTGACATCTACCAACCCACACAGGTCCTGCGTGGTAGATTACAGCCCACTCCCTCTCACAGAGAGGAGGCCTGTGTCCCAGCAGTGGGAATATTATAGGCTGAGAGTAGTTATGAGTAATGATGAGGACAATGACCCTCTATGAGGTTTTAAATTACTTCAATGACACTATAAATTCAGACTTTCAAAGTCATAATTTTAATTTAAGGTATCTATGCGTTAGAAAGCAAACTTGTCTCGTTCTCTAATTCATTGCAAAATCATGCACCAAAGTTTGTTCAGCAAGTTTTAGTAAGACTGCATTACCAAATGGGCGCACGCGTTTCACTAATTAGTTATGTGTAAACTTCAGTCGTCGAGGGATTATTTGCGGTGTACATAATTAAGCTTTCAACAGTTTTCTATTTGGAGTGCTTCATGATAATTTTATCTGTTTTTACATTCTAGCCAGAACTGCGGCGTTTTTAGTAACACATTTAACACATTACCTGTCAACGAAGCTGGCACTTCATTTAAACAATTAACGTGTATTATATTATTAAGCCCATTGGATGTGGATGTTATGATTTGACTTCTTACTCACGTGGCAATGTTATTGAGGTAAATATTGTAAAGGGAAATTGACTACGCGGTTGCTACGAAGTTGCTACGCAACTGCTACGCCGGCTACGAGTCGTAGCAAATAACCAACGTATAAAGTCACGAGTGAACATAACTGTTATGATAGTACATGTGATTTTTTTGCATGTAGTACAAAAAAAACGAGCGAGTCGTAGCGTAGTCGCATAAATGATGTGTAACATCTGACATCTTGGAGGATGTATATAATGATATAAACAATATTCATCATCATCGTCGTCATCATTATCGTCATCGACATCATCATCCTGTTTACAACATCTCGGAAAATGGGTTGGTACCATCTGACGGCCAACTCAAGCACAGGGCGCGCTCATAGGTCAAATCAAAATATGGTCAAATAGCGCGCGCTTCCCCGGCTTCCTGTTACACACTTCCGTCGCTTTTCACGAAATCAGTCCCACATATTTGATTATTTAGATTTTTTAAGATTTTAAATTTGTATTTGATTGCAGGAGTAATTTTGATTTCGATTGCAGTGAGAGGAAAGATAGTACATATCAAAAATAACATAACACAGTCTATTCTGTGAGCCGGCATTTCACGTGATGCTAAGGATTGACACTATTGACCGCTCACTTCAATCTCACCTACGTTTTCATGGTGAGATTTGTATAGTACTGCTACCTTATTTATCTATTCCGTGCTACTGCTGGCTGGCACGTCTTTTAGCTATTGTGGTAAAGAAAAAATTCAGATCACCACGTGCTCTTCCTTTCTCCTCTATCCTTACAAAGTCCTTGCATTATTTGTTGGTAATCTATTACCCGAACATTAATTAGTTAGATTGGAAAAACTGTTCAGCATACATTACCGTACATGAGTGCACAATGTGCCGTGCAGTAGATATTCCTGTACAAACTCGTATCTGTGTCACGTTTACATTTGCGGTCTATTTAATTATTCTTTCACCACCATTCGAGTATTCGATGTATTCAATGTTAAATAATTTAATCGTGTGACGATGTAAAATGATTTTGTTTTGTTGTGATATTTTTAGTATAGTGAGGACTGAGGAGTTATGCAGTGTACTGACTTAAAGCCATCATCTCACTTAATATTAATAAATCAATCCACTTCTATTTTGTTAAACAATAAATTTTCCTTAAGCCCTGTTAGGGCCCCGCCTCCGCCAGGTGGAGCACGGCGAGACTTTCTGTAGCCATGCCTCTGCGCCAACCAGTGCCCTTCCCGCACCGTCACGGGCACCGCGAGTTTTGAAAAAGAAGAAGACTCTTATTCAGACCTCGCATGGCGTACGTCTTTTCAGATTAATTCAGAAATAAAATATATTTAATAGCAGGCCTAGTGTTTTGGAACCTATTTACAGCGGCAACAGCCGGAACAAACCCAATTTTCGTTTGGACGCGTCGTGTCCAAACGAAAATCTTTTTTTTCAATGTGTTTTCGAAATACTTAAGTTAGTTATTCGAATAGTTTCAAATAGTTATTCCAATTTCATAAAATTAATTAATCCAAATCCAATTACGTACCCACAAAAGTAAAAGGCTCAGAAAGACAACAAAAGCTAACATAAGCTAAATATTTATGAATAAAATAAAATAAACTAAACACCTCTTTCTCGAACGTTTTAAAGAAAGTAGCACATTCATTCACCCACATAACCCTACTTTGCAGCGTGACCGTCACACACACACATTTACACCGCCGCCGCCATCTTCAAGTATTTTTACAAAATGTTTAGTTTTCAGATTCGCGACCCGGATTGCGTCACTGATCCAGATTCTTGAGTAGTCCACTCCACCACCGTGATCGGATGTTTTCACAATTTGTCCCCATTTGCCGGTCACCTATCTGAATGCAATCGGTGAAATGTTTCAAATAGGGGTTGGCAATTTTGGGAGATTTCGAATTCGAGGTTTCAGCATTTTGGAACTAGTGAGAATTGCTAGTATATCTCTCATTATTGCTTTTGTTCTTATCATGTTTAGAATTTTACTACAATTTGTATGTAATGGTGGCTAAACAGAGATCAATATTTTAAACTATACAACAACAACTATATCTTTGGGGAATGTAAGTGTGACGTTGGATGTAGACTTATATTTATTTATATACAAGAATGCATTTATTTAAATTAAGCTTGTCAATAATTAATCAGAAAGCTAGACGTGCGTTCTTAAAACTATGTCTTCACGGAGTAAAAAGACAAGAAATTCCATTTAATAGTTTTGTTATATTTGGGTTCATAACATTATGCAGCTAGCCTTAAAGAAAATGAGCCTAGGCAAAGTTCTCGTCATGATTTGCAGCTGCGGTATATTTTTCATTTCGTTTCCTTATTTGATGAAAATACTAATAAAGATCATTATAATTTTAAGCTTTGGGCAGACGTATTTTACCGGTATCATCCGCCTTGACTCAATGCGGCGTATTTTTACAAAATGTTTTAAAAAGCCCGGCTTTCCGTTTTTTGTTGCACCTGACCTGATTTCGGTTTGTGTTAATATTTTTTGTACCCCTGCTTTTCACGAAGAGTAAATATTTAAAAAAGCGAATTGATTTTATTTTAAAGCTCCGTAGTATGACCCATTTACATATTTAATTCGGGTGTAAAAACAACGAAATATATTTTTCAATTTGCGCGATGCTAAAATATTTTGTGGTTTTTGGTTTATGTAAATTCAGAGCTTTTTCGGATGTTAATAGATAACTTTTTATTTTTTTACACCTTTGTGGATAGTATTTTTGATGCTTGAGTACTCCGAATCATCCATTAGCACACATAAGAGCTATAAAAGTATAAAGGTACAATATCATAATGTAAGCACCCTCTCCCCCATGGGAAGAAAGCGTGATTTTATATATTATGTATGTATGTAATAATATAAGTAACAGGTTTATAAACGAATTTCTTGTCTGAAATAGACGCCATCTAAGATAAGAGTCACCGTCTAATGCCCTCGACTATTTGAGAGATTCTATCCAAGTATCCGGTAAGACTGCAGTCTGTGGAGCGAAATAAAGCTTCCTAAAACTTTAAAATGCTGACACAGAAAGGTAAAATATTTGGGAATAACGTTGGATACCTCTCTTGATAGTTCGCGGTGTTGAACCCAGGTTTAAGGAGGAATTTCGTATTTTAGAGAGAATGTTGGAATGAAGTTGTTTTACCACACAGGCTTTTACCAAGTATAGAGTTGGTCTACTTTGTTGTTGGATCAATAAATGCCACCAAATATTGTCCTTGTGGCGGCATCTATACGCCACATGCAAAATACGCATCACACTGACGTCACGCAAAATCCTGCATCACGCAAGCAGGGTTTACCGCGCGACGAGTATATATACAACGTCCCGACATCAAACGTCCAGCAGTTGGACACCAGAAACGACACCCGTCGGCGGATACTCCCTTTTCTATAGAGGATGAGTGAAGTGACAACTCAAGAATCCCTTATTAGTAGAAACGACGCTTCGATCCTACACTGGCGTCTGAATTTGCTATAAAACGCAACCTACTAGGCTACTTACTACCTACTGCTTAACATAACCCTAACTTATTCTGAGCGCGGGCGTTAAACTCCGCAAAAACTTAACAGTCTCACAACAAAACAAAAAAAGACTCCTAATTTACTACAATTTCTACCGAGTATTTTTAACCAACCGACGAGTATTCACACGCTGTATAAAATAATTGTGTTTAGGTATAATACCTACCTATTCGCACACACAAAACAAAACTTGTTAAAGGCATATAGTAAAGACAAAGCGTCTTTGAGATGTTGATGTTGTCTTTTATTTAATGTTGTTTTACACAATGTAATAAGATCACTCCATATTATATAATGTATTATTTTTATTGTTGATGAAATTAAAATTTGCAATGACTTAATTAATAATGAGTATGGACATTGAATTGTAATGATAACGTATAATGAGTAATTTTGATTTAATAAGTAATTTTATAATGTACTTTTGGTAAATATAGTCACGGTTTGTGCACCATCTCTTCTTACCAATTTGTACGCCACGAAATACGCCATAGAGCATTTCTGTATATAATATCTTGCATGAAATGTATGTACACTATGTTTATACAAATTAATAAACTTACTAAAAAAAATACAAAATATTTATTAATTTTAACCGCCTCTGTGGTCTAGTGGATAAACCACCTGTCTCAGACCCAGAGGTTTCGGGTTTGATTTCCAGTAGGAACAAAATTTTCTGCTCGGTTTGGTTGGTGGTAGGGCTTGTTCTAAGTCTGCCTGGCTAGCTACCACCATCTTATCTAAGTCTGTCGCCATAGCAACAATGTTAACAGCATGGTTATGTTTCGGCAGTTAGAGGTAAAGCTCGCTTGCACCTTCAGCCTGATCATCACTTATCGTCAGGTGAGATGCAGGCCAAGAGCTTCAACGTTATGTTAAAAAAATAAATGCAAACATCGTGAAAATTTTAATAGCCAACCACTCAAAGACTGAGGCGGACAATAAACCTTCTTTAATTATAGCGACCGCCTGAAAACGAGCTTTCCCTTTTATCGTACCCACGTAGGTGGTCATTAAGCCAAAATATAGCTACAATTAACAAAAAAACCTGCGTTTAATAAGGTGTTAAGTTTACCGTGGCGGTGTTTACAAAATGGACTGACATTAGTCACGGAACCCACGTCGAGATACGGCCGTGTGTGTTTAACTCGCTAGAATATTCATAGGGACAATCATTGTGCTTGCAATAATAGGGCTGGGTTTACTAAATGCTTTATCTTCTAATATATAAAATTCTCGTGTCACAGTGTTTGCAACAAAACTCCTCGGAAACGGCTTGACCGATTCTTATGAAATTTTGTGTGTATATTCAGTAGGTCTGATAATAGGACATAAACTATTTTTTATACCCCTAAGTGATAAGGGTGGTCCACCCCAAAAAAATATTCTTTATTCAATTTTTTATTGTTTCATTTTTTTTTATTAGTACTGTAGGTAGGTAGGTATGGTAAAAAAAAGGGTGGATAGGTAGGTATGTAGGGAGGGTAGTAGGTATGTAGATAGATAGGTAGGTAGGTAGGTGGAGGTAGCTAGGTATGTAGATAGGTAGGGTAGGTAGGTAGGTAGGGTAGGTAGTGTAGATAGGTAGGATAGGGTAGGTAGATAGGTAGGTAGGTGCGCCGTAGATATGTACTTAGGGCTACCCGTGCGAAGATGGGGCGGCAGCTAGTTATCTAAAAAAATTATGCGTTGAAGTGCTCACAGAAAGTTGGTTTACTACCAGGCAAACAATTCATAGACAATTCATAGTAATCGTTACTTTGATAATGACACTGCCCTCATCCTATACTATTAAACGAGCAATATTTGTATATTTACATATATTTGAAATCACGTTCCCGAAAACGACTCTACGATTTCGATGAAAGTTGCAATACAGGGCGAATACGGGGGCGAAAAATCGATCTAGCTAGGTCTCATATCTGGGAAAATTAATTTTCACCCGAGCAGAGCTCGGTCGACCAAAGTTTAGAACAAGAATAATGACAGCTTAGAATAATGACATGGCAGCATGGAATAAGTAAGTACCTACTATTATGGCAGCATGGAATTAGTATGTACTATCATGGTAGCAAGGAATTATTAGTATGCACGTTCCTATACTATTAAATGAGCATTGTCTTTTTTCACCAGAGGTCGCCCAGATTGACAAAAAAATCTAAAGTAATACAAAAATGTGTATCCTATATTTTGAGACTGAGTCTACCTACATATTATAAGTTTACTTTGATAATACCATGTTTTTCCAGTATGTTCAATTCAGTTTTGAAACTAATCCTTTAGGGGATTAGTTTCAAAACTGAATGACTTCAAATTCGCTGCATTGAAATCGCAACTCTATTATTTCAGTACAGTTTCTATACCACTCGCTCAATAAAAATGTAATTCCTAACTTCGTTCTGTGGTCTGCATCAGACTGATGCACCGACTCCCCAGAGAGACGGAGCTGAGCAAACTCATTGTAATCTACTTCTTTCAATTCCCTTTGTGAGTACATCTTCAGTTCTTTTGTGTAAGACAATTATCGTTGCAGACATTTTCTGAGCAAAAACGTATTTTACGAACGCGGAATGAGAGCCGTTTTGGTGAAACTGCGCGAGGCAGATTAAGGCATGCTTTGCGAGAGAATTTATTTGTGTTAGGGATCGGCGATAGTGCTATGGACTGGCAAATGTACCCGAGAGTATATTTTGTTTGAGAGCCCATTCTAAAAGCTTATTCGGTTAATATAGACGGGGATTATTACCACTAATTTTCTGTGGTTTAGGTTCGTCTTTGTTCTGTTACGAATTTAGTTTCCACGAAACGAAATTCTTATACCTAGGCTTAGCATTCTACAAAGCTAGTGAAATAAATGTTGTTTTCTCCAAAATAATCTTCCAAAGTTGCCGTCGAGTTTGTTGTGAACAATAAGGATAATCATGAAAAATGTTTCTAAACCTAACAAATATTCACGAACCTCTGAATACATTATTTATTTATTTTTTTAAAGCTTACATTACTTTAAATAATAGAATACTCATAATTGATTTTAGGATTCACCCTAACATAATGCCTTTATGCAACACTCTAATAATAAAGAAAATGTCAGGAAAGGACACCCACAAGGACATACGGCGTACGGCGACCTATTAGTGATGCCCTTCAGAAAGGGTCAGGTGCTTCATAACTTCTGACCGCTGATGCTTTATATTATAGGTTAGAGAAAAGCTATGAAGCGGCTCTACGGATTGTGACTCGTCTTAGATTGACGTGTAAAAGTATCCTTTATTGTTTATGTATTCGAAGTGTGGAGTTTTGAGCTAAAAGATAACGATATCTTTTTGATTGGACACTGATACTTCACATAACTTCACTTGCTTAAAAACGGTGAAGGAAAACATCGTGAGGAAACGGCATGCCTGAGAGATATTTCTCGACGGCATGTGAAGCCAAGTCAGAGGCCCATGGGCGGCTTTAAAATTCTGATACCAGTTTATTTACTAACCACACGAAAAGAAGAAGAAGAATACTTAACATAACAGCAATAATAATTATACTATAATAATATTAATAAATTTCTTACTGAAGCATTGATTTTGACATAGCGTTTTTATGAATTATTTTTTATTTACTGTCGACAATTTTAAAATATTAGTGTTTGCTAAATTCATTCTTCATTAATGATATTGACTTGAAATTTAACAATCCCAACTAATCAATTATTCATATTTGCACGCCATAGTACAAACAGGTCTGATCCTGTTTTATTTTCTTTATGATATCCTGCATGCACGTTTTTATTCTTGTATGTGTGTACACATGTTTGAGCAATTTATATATCTTATCTTAACATCACGCCTATTCACCGCGACGAGTTAGGCAGAGGTATACTCACACATCGTCAGTTATATGAAATGGAAACTGATACATTATAGTTAATTAATTTCTTATAAAAGCCTACCACGGCCATATGTTTAATCAGATTATAACAAGATTAATTGACGAGGAAACAATTAATAGCGATGTATGAAATCTCAATCCATGACAGTTACCGCAGATGACAGTCTGAAGTGCATCATCATGTCTTTGTAAATTTTTGTATCTTATTTGATAAACATCATCCAGATATAAACTCCTAAACAAACTAACCAACAAAATAATGCAGAAGCGATAGGTACACAGTAACCTAACCCAACCGAACGATTACGTAAATCCATAAACATGTTGTATAATATGTTTTGGCGGAGTCCCCGCATAACTCCCCGGGATGAATATTACATAAAAGGCAAAAGGGAGCCAAGTCTGTCCATCGCTGACACAGCCACTCCACTGCCACGCGACGAAGCATTCGAGGCTACGAGAACCGCGATTTGGGTCCCGTAAGAAGATTTATAGTGTCAATCGGGTCAATAATGTGTGGCATTCGTTTGCAGAATAAACTTTGTTGTCAATTGATAACATAATAGTTCTCGATGGCTTTGTTAGTTTAAATAAAAACAAAATCTCAAAAAGATTGGAAAGCTCCTAGAAGCCCGTTTACGATTACGTCAGTTCTGTTATCTCATTAAAATCATGAAAATCACGACGGCAAAACGACCTATTCATTTTACAAGATAGTATGAAAAAAAACCTAATATAATTGAAAACATAAATATTTACTTACAAGTGGAAAGAAGAGGCCGTACTACAAAACAAAAGAGCTTTTATCTGCCTAGCCTTTTCCCAACTATGTTGGGGTCGGCTTTCAGTCTAACCGAATGCAGCTGAATACCAGTATTTTACATGGAGCGACTGCCTATCTGACTTCCACAACCCAGTTACTGGATTATAGGATAACCCTTGGTAAGACTGGTTGTCAGACTCATAACGACTGTCAAAGATTCACGAATGACAGCCGTGACCAACGGCTTAACGTGCTTTCCGAGGCATGGAGCACCCATCTACAGGCCAACCCCGGCAAGCGTAGCTTAATCTGATGGATCGACCCGTCATTACTTAGCCACGAGCTCCTCTTCACAAAACAAAAGAACTTGAAGAACACAAAACAAAACATTCCAGTGCTATTATCAACTACGCACAGACGCCTACACAACTCAAACTTTCCGCTTCTTCACAAAGTCGCTTGTTCTAAGGCCCTCAATCCTTAGCCTTCCTTTACTACCTTTTCTTTTGTGACAGATGTCAGCAAACCGAGAAGGGGAGACATATTAAAAATGCGTTTGAATGACCTAAAATGAGTTTCAAAAGATTTATTCGCGCGCCTTTTTGTTATGAAGAGTTCGGCGCCTTTCACTTCACATATTACTTTTACAAATTACATATTTCATGTCAATGTCCCGAATGTATTCGTAGGCTTTCAAAAGGTACCTAATAATATCGAAATAATTTTTTAGATATGAATTGGTCTAGCTTCGATGATTCTCATATATTAAAGCCTACACAGTAAGATTTCATTTCCTGTGGCATACCATACCAATAAAAGCAGTAATGCAAGTCATTTGTTGGCTCAATTTTAATGTATGCCCCAGCCAAAAACCTTGCATCGTGTAAATGGGGCTTAGGTAAGTTATAGCAATAATCAAAGATGCGGAATCTTCATACATACATAAACTCACGCCTTTATATAATAGGGGTAGGCAGAAACTACAGAACACCACCTGCTACAATCCTTACATACTCTTTTTGCCTCATTTACGTTCATATATCTGGTCATACACGCACGTCGGTTGCGAGCTCATCATTATCACATTCATCAGTAGTACTACGCACTTGACCTTTCTGAAGAACATCACCAATATGGTCAGTATATGTCAAGCGGAGTCTAATCAGTGTTTAGACGGTGCAAGTCACTTGTTGATTTAATTTTATGGTACCTATGCCCCAGGCAAGAAACTTGCATCGTGTAAATGGAGCTTATCGCCCAAGTTTGCACTCCTGAAGCACGACACATAACAATCATCTTATACAACATTATTCAAGAAACATTATACTACAAGTACTTACGTGTACAGGACTTGGGCTCGTCGCTCTTATCTCCACAATCGTCCTCTCCATTACAATACTTGTCCAACGATATACACTGTCCAGTGTCACACAAGAGTTCGCTCAAGCGACAAGGCGACGCTGCACCAACGTTCCGTGGAACCATCACTTTTTTAACTGGCACTATACTAATATCCGACGTCTCTATACTATCCTCGTTCACAAACTCCTCATTTAAGTCCTGAGGACTGCACAGTTTTAGGGATAGTAACACTATTATGAACAGAAATGTTCTACTGCTGGTCACGTCTAGGGAATTCTTTGGGTGACACATTTTTAAGTCACCGTCCGATTCGCACTTTTGTCACAACATATTTTTCGGGGGAGCACTGCACTGTTAGTACCTGTAACAATAACACAAAGGTAGGTTCATATTTTGTTTCAAAATTGTGACTAACGAGAAAAGAAGGTTGAATGAATGCCAAAAATCAATCTGCCTAGCCTTTTCCCAACTGTTTAATGTTGGCTTCCAGTCTAACCGGACGCAGCTGAATACCAGTATTTTACATGAAGCTACTGTCTGTCTGACCTCTACAACCCAGTTACTGGGTAATACGATGATACCCCTTGGTAAGACTAGTTATCAGACTTTCGGGCTTCTGACTGTTAAAGATCTACGAATGATAGCCGGGACCAACAGCGTTCCGTGCTGTGCGAGGCATGGAGGGGTCTCAATATGTTAAGAATGGTTACCCATCCACGGACCGACCTCGGCACGCGTAGCTTAACTTGCGATCGACCCGTGCGGCTGTTATTGTTTGATGCAAAACAATATTCAAAATGTAGGTATATTAAATGATGTTAGGTACTGTACTATTATTAACTTTATGAGTTTAAAAAGCTCCACATTTTGCGCACGTGACCTAAATACCCTACAAAATATCTACTTATTCACTGTTCCAAGTTATTTCAAACGTTCACCTCAAGCTTTAGCGGGAAATCATTAAAATAATAGTAGGAAAATTTTATGCTAATCAATACGACGGTACAAACTTTTACGTAACCCGTTACTTGTAGAGACTAAGTCGGTTTTCGTTTACGTAATCATAATTTCAGCTATTTGCAAAGGGTGTAGCGAAGCGTGTACTGAAATGCTTATTGTGTGAGTTCATTATTAAAAGTTGGTACTGTTTAAAGCTGTATTTAGTAGTGAGTTAACAGATTAGGTACCGAAGGAAGGTCCGGTGGAAGTACCTAACTATGTGTTAGGCTCACACAGAAAATGATTCGCATATTCGTGTACCTACATAACCCTTTTTCCCGACCTACAATAGAAACCTAGCCTACACAAAGGAAACCTTGTGAGAAACGAGGTTTAAGGTTCAGTTCATTACTGAGTGAATATTCTACAGGATCAACAAAGAAACTTACTGAGGAAATATTGACAGATTATCAACACATTTGGTGGTTTAAAAAAATACGAATTAAAAACTTAGGTAACTGGCGAAAAGTGATTGTACCTTAGGTAACCCTTGGGTAAAACAGGCGTGATGACGTCATGTTATATTACGTTTTTTTTTTTTTTGTATCATTTTTTCTCCTTCCACATAAAACACCGCAGTCGTTAAAAACAGCATCATTAAAAAATATCATAAAACCGCAAAATAATTAAACGCCTAAAATAATTAAAAGATTAAAATAAATTGATTTACGCGCACAACATTTCTCTCGGTTTAATTAATAATAAAAATACACCTATTTGTGAAACTTAATTATAAGCTTCGATACTGAGTTATTAAAAAGTAATTGGGTGCTTATTAACATATGGATGGCAGTGAAGTGAATTACTTGTACAACATTAATTAAATTATTAATTTGTAAGTTACTCTTGATTGAGCTTGTAATGACATTTTATTATAGAAGACTATTGACCCGCCGTAGCTGCGCATTTGCTGCGGATTTTACGAACTGACTAAACATCGAGATTTTCTTTATTATATCTGAGCTTAATATTGATGTATTATATACAGAAACCTTCCGGAATAGTTTCTCTAAGAATATCAACGCGGTCATACAGATGCAAAAAGCGACTTTAATGTATAATATATATAGATTATAATATTAACATGATTAAGTTATTATTGTTCGATAGATCGGTAGCTACATTAAGTAATGCATTTTTTTAATCATTTGAAATGGATTTCTAAATAGAAATCCTATCAAACATCCCATTTATTTTTACTGTAACGGCATTAACAAATTCTGAAGTCATGTTTTATAAGGTTCAAGTGGACAAATATCAAATAAATTACATCAATGACATCGAACAACATTTGACACGAAAAAAAACCCAATATTCGCTCGACGTCCTTGAAAAGGTATTTTGGCTGGAAAGTTTTGATCTCTACTGAAACTTTTCCCCATATTCACAAGGATTCCCAATACCTACGTAACCTCGATAATTCAGAACATTAGGCACCTGTATTTTCCCTAAAAGCTACATTGAGTGAACAATATGTGACAACAAAATACTTTTTTATATACACTTTTATTACCATATTATTATAATACTGTTGGGGTTTTCAGTTCACTGATTTGAAAATAATTCAAACGTTAATTTGGCCCTTGATGTCACCGAGTACAGGATAGGTTCTGGTACAGTTCACGTACATTAGTAGGTACCTACGCTTTGGTTTGAAAGGGTTTTTAAACAAATAACGAATAATCTGATTTGTGTTTTTAATTTTGATTGGAGTGAAGATAAAAGAGTATAGCGTAGCGAAAAAGGTGATCTACAAAAACAGAAAACTTTCTACTATTTTGATTTACTGAAATATTTCATTTCAATCGACTAAACAGAATTTTTGGTAAAAGACTAACAACCTCTAAAGACCGACCGAACCCAAAATTCAAAAGTCATTTATTCAAACTAGGCTGACAATTAGCACTTTTTGAACGACAAAATTACATAAGACAGTTCCCCAAAACGCCCGCCCATCACCACTTCCTAGTGCTTTAGCTGGGAAGAAGAAGTGGCGCAACAAACTCCCCAGCAGCACTGCTGTCTGTTCAGTTAAAAAAAAAAAATTGATTCTATACAATAGTATGCAAAATAAGTTACATTACTCAACACAAAACAGTAAATAAAATTATTTGCCATAATGACAGCTAGCACACGCCATATACCGACCAAAACATCGAAATCTATACTCAAGGGAAAATAAAATCTCAAAACGTAAACAGAACTTAATACCGGAATAAAATGCCTCCAGACATAAGAACAGAACAACTTTAAACCGCGAAAAAAAATCTGCTGTTCCCTACATTTTGACGAATTATACGAACATAAATGTAGGGAACAGATTTTTCCATAATGATGAGTAGTATGACCTCTTAAGAGGTTGTTAATGTTTTACCAATAACCCTATATACTAAGTGTTTAAATGAGTTACTAGAATTATTAAGAAGATGAAGCTTAAGAAAAAAATATTGATTAGCAGGACTCAGTTTGTGATCACAGGATTAGCTCCAGACTGGAGCACAAATATTTATACAGTCATTTACTTCAATATTATGACAAATTGTCTCATGTATACCTTTAAAAAAAACACTAAGTATTTAGCAAATAAGGCTTTTAAAAAACAGCATATTTACGTGTATGATAATGCAACACGCTTCCCCAAATAGATACGGGAGCCATTGAACACAAAATAATCCCATTTATGTACCGTACAAAAACAAACAATAAGCACTACCCTAATGTATTATCATAATCCGACAATAAAACACTTGGAACCAATCGGATTACAAAAACACATTTTTGTTTAATCCTATTAAATCAAACGTACCTACACTCGTAAATATCAGACTTAATCCCGAAGTGCATGCTCGTATAAATCATAAATCAGCAATGCCGTATGTATCTTTATTCCTATCCCAACAAAGCATAATGTTAATCCTTTGAAACCTACCGTTACCATTAAACTTGAACTGCTAAGGCAGAACCATAAACTGCATACATGAAATGAATAAATGAACACGTTAGGAAATTATGTAAAAGTTAACAGTAGCCAATTATTTTTAGTTTATCATCCTAAGATAGGAACATTATTTCACAATACATATGAACATCTTCTCTCGATATGCTTTTTAAAAAACCTCTTGCAAAACCTTATCATTAGCAAACACTTCAAAACTAAACATATTGCTGTTTGGTGGCGAAATCGTTATTGAAGTACGCCGTACGCCGATTGATATCTATCCAAGGAGGATATTACACTGTCATACATCTATGATCGTTATTGAAGTAGAATCTATGAGTCTAAAGATAAGTAATGAAAATGAAATCTTTTGTGAGCTTCGATATTTTAAATATTTCTAGAATAAAATATAATATGATCTTAAATACGATCTAAAACATATCAATCAATATGCCTAGTGTTTTTCCAATTATGTTGGGGTCGGCTTCCAGTCCAGTATTTTACATGGAGAGACTGCCTATCTGACCTCCACAACCCAGTATCTGGGTAATATGACACCGTAGTAAATTGTAATTTACTGTGTTCAAACCTAAAAATTCTAACGCACTGTGTTTTTTATTAAAAATGTCTTGTGTTTTAGTAAAATACTGCGTTTTTATCTATCGTATCTCCGTAACGGTGGTAGATACAGACAAACCGAAAATTTTCCCAGATCGCACTCGGTCTCGTTATTACAATAACCAAAACAAGCATAATAATATAAAAAAACACAGTAACTGAAGTTACTGTGTTTTCATTTACGAGAGCAGAATTATTATCATAGATATATGTAAGTGTAATATTCCCCTAGGTCTACAGCTACTTAAATAAGACCTCCCACCTAAAAAGGGCAACTATTCTTCACCAAAAATACAGACCAACTACTAATAAATTCCGTACGATATCCCAAAGTGCATATAACAAAATAATAAATCAGTTTCTATACACATTTCTTTATCTAGGCATGATCTAGCACTTACAGGTGCGCGTTGTAATTTATGGTCTCCACACATGTCGGAAAGGGTGGCTGAATGTATTGCCCTACTTACGAGAGGTCGATTCTGCCTCACACTTACTGAGTTCATATACGTTTGTGTTATATGATTTGTCCTTTGTTTTTGCTTCGGTAGATGGGAACAGTGAACAGTATTTTTTTCTATCGTCTTTACGCAATGTGTAGGTAAATTGGTCGTGTTCTTTTACCTAAAAAGTCAAGGTTTTTAAGCATTTACTGTGATTATAAAAACAAACTGCTACTAAAACTTACATTATCTTAATAAAATTATGTAATTATAATAATATTGACTGCCTCGTGGTTGAAGGTGCTACTGCTGAGCATGACGTCCTGGGTTCATTTCCCGAGTCAGGCAAAGTTTTATTGGGATTTTTTCAGTGATGGCAATAGGCTCGCGCCCTATTACATGGGACTTAAACTTAACTGGCGAAATGTGGGTGTACTATAGGTGCACAACTGCCTAATCCTCCCGGGAATAACATTCAGCATAACCTGATAGAGGCATGATGTGTGTTTATTCATAAAAATTATAAAGAAGTAAAATTGTTTGTTTGTAAGAAGTAATCTCTGGAAGTACTGACTCAATTACAAAAAATGATTCACTCATGAAAAGCTACACTATTGCCGAGTGCTATAGGAAATGATTTATAGTATAGTTGACTTCCACGCGGATGAAGTCTATTCGTAGATTTAATTTTACGGATGAGAGTCAAGTTAAAGAATTAAGCTTAGATACTCATATTTTATTTTCCACCATTACCATAAACTAGTGCCACTGCCAAGTATTTGCGCATAAAATTAGTACCATAAACAAGAGAGGCGCTAATTAGTCGAATAACAGAAACATAACTAATAAATCAGTGTAATTAGTTACACTCCTTGTTATTATTATTATATATAGCCTTTATTTATTCCTTAATTAAAATAAATATATTCATCATACGATTCTTAATTCATTCAGCACTAGCATGATTTTAAACAAAACACAATATTAATAAATATAAGATACCTATTCTATTCCTCACTTATTTAATATAATTGGTTCACTGATTCGTTATTATCACAAAATAATTGAAGTTCATCACCACTAATATAATAATAATCCATTTATTAATAGTAACGACATAAAATTTAAGTAAGTACTTATTTTTTATTATATATATCAATATAACAACTAAATTTTATAATTTTTTCAATAATATTTTTACAACTTTAAAATGTTTAGTGCTTGAGAAATTTAATCTAATTTAAATATTAATTATTTTAAAATTAAGATTGAATGTACTTACGTGCTTTCAAAACACCTGCTACTCCTATCCTATACTTATTTGTATATATAATATATATAAAGTTGTAATCACGTTCTCGAAAACGGCTTTAACGATTTCGATAAAAGTTGCAGGTTTATGGGGGCAAAAAAATGATCTAGCTAGGTCTCATATCTGGGAAAATTACTTTTCTCCATATTTTCACCCGAGCAGAGCTCGGTCGCCAAGGTACCAAGGATAAGACGAGGTACCCAACTCCAATAACTTCATCAGTGTAGATAAATTAATAAACAGAAAGTGCAAAAAGCCTTTGTCTCAAGACTACAAGGGCTCGAATTTCTTTATAGCTTGTTCATTTATTTCTTCAAGACTTTTCCTTTTATTGCAGGACACTTAAATGTCTTCCTTTCTTTGTAAAGGTAAGAGTATTCCATATCTTTGTATTTCAATAATAGAATAATTTATCTTGAAGTAGGATACTGTGATAACAGTTTTATGTGCGTAGGATCGTCGTAACGCGAGTACGAATTTTCATAAACGGGTGTAAGCCGTCACGCTTTTCAGCGTTCAAATGTAAATTTTCCTAAATTCCTTCATTTCAATCCTTTACCGTGATCAGGAATTCAAATCGCGGTTTTAATCTTGAAAGGATTTTGGGAAAAAAGTGAGTTTTGATCTTAACTTTTATAATATTTTGTTGAATGGGAGAATTGATTATATATTTTAATTCAAAGTAGGTGTTCAGCCCGAATAAATCTGTTGTAACAATGCGAAATCGTGTTCCAAATCCAATGGCAATTAAATTAATACTTATTCAGTACCTCAACTACAAATAAATTATAATACCACAATATTATTCCACACATTCGTATTTAATACAATTTAATTTTGCTGAAATTTTCATACAAAACGTTTCAGTAAGGCTTTAATTATAGCTTATGATAGACGATAATACAAGTACATAATGTATACCTCTAAATATGTACGAAGCTAAGCCCGTTTAATTAAACGCCGGTTGTAATTATAATCAGGCTTGCGCTCAATAAATTTGACGTAAAAACAATGCTACGGAGGCCAAATGAAATGAAGTATCCAGAGCTTCATAGTAATGCTCCTATAACAAGAGTAACAGCTGTGTTTACATTAAAATCCTGTTGAGATTGCCTTCTAGAGGGGCTCGTGTCAATCATCAAGGTTAAGCAACGCTTGTCGAGGTTGGTTTGTGGATGGGTGACCATCCTTAACTAACCAAGACTCCTTCGTGCCTCGGAAAGCACGTTAAAGCGATAGACATTACATTATTACAAAATATTTGTTATTTTATTTGTTCTTTTTCGTTTGGTTAGTGACTAAACTGGTGTCAGACCTTTTTATGCTGCCCATGGGCCTCTGACGTGGCTTCACATGCCGTCGAGAAATATCTCTCAGGCATGCCGGTTTCCTCACGATGTTTTCCTTCACCGTTTTTGAAGCAAGTGATAATTATACGATACGCACATTAATCCGAAAAGTCACAAGGTGCGTGGCTTGGGTTCGAACTCGAGACCGATGAGTTAACAGTCATCGTCACACCACTAGGCTATGACTGCTAAAAATGTTGAATTTATAATTATAATAAATTAAAGTAAGAGAGATCCTGAAGAGGTATTGAAGTGCTTAAAATAGTCACCCATCCAAAGACTCACCGCAGCAAGTGCAGCTTAACTCCACAGAACAATCTATCCACAAAGCTAAAAGCCACGACCCCTCTCTCTGTTTGCATTAATAACCGTGCAATGTGCACGACTAGGCGTTTCGGATGCCACCACAACTGTGACGTTGCAATGCAAATGAACGTAAAAGCAAATTTGTGTTCCCCAATGCAGAGCGCTTATAAAGGGTTTAAATTTGCAATTCTATTATAAAAGCGATGCAGATAATACGTTGAAATGTAAAACCGATTGGATGGCCCGTCGAGTGAGTATGTGGATAGGTTGATAACGTTTGAACTGTGAGCTTGGACATGACACTGTATTTACTGCGCTAAACCCCAGTGATGGTTGAATATTGCCGTGGGGTTGCATTCTGTACTCATTTGTGACGCTTAATTTGTGCTAATTATTGTTTTTGGACTGATAAAAATGACGATGGTGTTTTGGGCTATTACATTTATACAGGCATAAGGAACAGGGTGTAAAGTTCACTCATGCTCTATGGAAGAGGGAGGATCCTCCGACCAGACGGGTGTTGGGTGGGCAACTGCCCAATGATGCTGATCGCGCGGTAAATTCTGCTTGCGCGATGCAGGATTTTGCGTGACGTGAGTGTGTTGCGAAGCGCGTATTTGGCGATTTAGATGCCGCCACACATTTGACATAATATGTAAATTTTTATTGCAATGCCAATGTATACTGGCTATAGTCACTACATGGGAAGTTATGTGTAGAACTGAATATTTTTATTCTGTTTCGACGTGAAATAATGTAAGTAAATATCGAATTTCACTGTTACTTCAGTGCTTTAGAAAACCGCTGACGAATGTTTAATTCAAACCACGGGTTTCACTTGCAACAATATAAAAACATTCGGAAAACCTCGATCGTAAAACCTTTTTAAATTGCAACAATGATCCCTTCAGACAAGATAATTTTCTGGACAGTGACAAATTAATGAGTAAATAAAGCGTTGATAACGATCACTAACAAAAACAGTTGATAAAGAAACCCCTGCTTAAAGACACGCCCCATGACAAATGAAGGCTAAAGGAAAAAACAATTGCGCAATTTAAATGCCACCTCAGAGCTAAGCTGGACAAATTGACTCTTCCAGCCATTTTTGTTTAAACTTGCATTATTCTTGTTGGAACTATAATATTGTTTGGCTTTACAGATTTAAATGCCTTTTGTTTACCGTGAACCACTTTTCATTTGGTTTCAGGGACCTGAATAGATGGGGTCTGCTTAATTTGACCACTAAGTGGCCACGGGAACGTACTACAGGGCAAAACAGTTTCCTATGTTCTAAGCTAAGTCATGGTTTACCTGTGTAAATTTCATCGAAATCCGACAGACAGAGAGAGATACTTCCGCAATATTATAAAAACAGTATGGAGTATGAATTATGGTAAAACATATATGATCAGGCCTGACAAAGTAGCTTGGTCTAGGAAACTTCAACAATCGATACCGTCGCTCAGTAATGACTGTCAGAGTATTTAAAAGACATTTTACCTTTGTTACCTTGATACGATTTAATCGTAGCTTTGTATGGATCGATAAAATCGGAAAAATTAAGTGTTACCGGCGATGACTCACGTTTGAAATGTACCTACCACTTAAGACTAGGTCAAATAAGGTACATTATGTAGGCTAATGTAATTAGGCCCACAAACGAACACTTTGTTACTTCACGTGCTTAGGGCACTTAAAAAACTGCAATAGCGTGGTCATGTACAATATAATGTGACGATTATGAAATCGTTTCTCTAGAAACAGGTACAAATTATATTTATTTAAGTAGTTATGGGCAACGTAATTTGTGTGTTTGGTAGTACTAATGAAAACCTTCAAGCATTGCCTGGTTAAAAGGTTTCTGCTTTTTGACTTTTTACCTAGAACCGCCATTAAATAAATTGTGGGTCTGTTTATTTATTTTCTAACTATTACTATTTTAAGCATGAAAATAGGTTTATCGCTTATGTAACTACATTTAGGCAATATTTAAAACAATGGAAATCATATAGTCAGCATATTATTGTAATACGTATTAGTTCTTAGTGGTACATACGTCGTGGTCGACGGCGCGTATACGCGCTTCAAACTAGCGGTGCAATTTCAAGGCAGAAAATTCGTCATCGCCGCACAAATAACGCGCGTATAAAAAACTCCGCGTGCATAAGACCTTGGTATCTTAGCTACGCCTCACCGCTTGTATACAACAAGCACACATAAATATATATTAAATTCCGTTCCGTTATCCATTCCAATAAATAAAATATCACAATATATTACGCATTATAATACTACAAAGGACGATAATCGATAACTAATAAAGCAAGGTCTAATTTTCTAAACGCAAACAACATTCCTCTTTATCATCGAATCTCCGTCGGCCACTTCAATTAGGTCGGCCGCCTAGCCCGAGGCTACACAGCGCTCGACGAACTATTTTATTAATTTGCATAAATTCAAATATTCAGTAACAGATTGGGTGAGCAACTTGGTTTAGCTGTAGAACATTAAAATTGCTTTTTCCTAAGAATGCCTGTTAGGGTTGGTAAACCTTTGAGGTAATGCGGGTTAATCCTTGCCTCGTTCTAGGAATTGTAGTGATTGAAGTGCTTTGATCCAACATTCAGGCAATGTTCTGGTGCCTACAGGTAGGTGGTTACAATTTCTGTGAATAGTTCACAGATAATCGTGATTAGTTCACGAACCTTCCTTGTCGGAACATGTAACGTAGATATCTGTTTCAGTGTTATGTGAAAGCTTGAACAAAATCATTGGGGCTCCTGCCAGTAGGTAGGTTATCTTTAATTCGATTCTGAACTTCACTATGTTTTATAATAATACCAGTCCTACCGACAAGAAATTGCGTTCCTGACACCTGTCAGTTGAACAATTTCTAGTAGTAATAAGGATCAAATTCGCAAAACATATATACGTTAGTATGAAACTGAAGGTGTCAAGAACGCATTCTCTCGACGGCCGGACTGTAGGAACCTTTCTAGTAGATAGTTAGGGGGTTAGTTAGGACCTACAGAGAAAAACAAAGTCTTGATGGATAATTATCATAATCTTGAAGCCAAAGCACAAGTCTCCTATGCCAGTATTTTTCCTTTACTCATTTTTCTTCCTCACACTACTGTTTCAAAATTTACTTAAACCAGATAATGATGTATTTAACTACACTTGTCACTTGAAAGTACGGCAATACTTAAAACTTATGGAGTGACAGTGGAGTAGTACTAAGTACCCTTGGTTGCCGTAACCTAACCCTGAAAGACCCGTCTGCTGTCATACAGTAATCCGATCCAGCTGAATTATTTCTGCTCCGTGGTTTTAGGGGCTCTAAGTCATACCACAAACGTCAGTTCTTAGGGTCTGCATAATTTGCTCACCACAACTTTAAACTAGGATTTATTTGATACTTCAGCTTTGGTTTTCATGAAAATTTGTTGCATGAAGAGGGTAGATTTTAAGATTTTATGTTAACGTTAGGAAGGTAAATTAGTGTAATGGATATTTGTACTATAAAGTAACCTGGTTTTCAGAAACAGGCATCCTCTTTCTCAGGCGTTTCTGAATCTTTATGGTCTATTAATGCATTTAAAATTTCCTCATTTACATGTAGCTTCTGACCGGAACTAGGTAATTATAACACTACACAATGTCGGCTATTTCATCACAGTTTCTATACCTACCAGAATCACTCCTAGATGGATCTCACCGCCTTCCTTTAGTTAAATAGTCCCTCTAACAAGATTTCCTAGAACTAATATCTATACTTATCTATTGCCAGTCTATTCAAAACCGAGATCGCAAGTCATAAACTGCAGTCCGCAAACTATTTTATCAATTTTCATAAATCCAGTGTCCCAGTAACAGATTGGGGAACTAGGGAACTATGAATTAGTAAGGTCCCGCCTGTTTGTGGTCGACGAAAAACTACCAAACTTTTTTGGCACGAACTCAAAAGCTCTTGGTATTAAAACGACTGGCCAAGCGCAAGTCGTCCCTACTTGCACACTTGTTCTGTAACGCATTTTGGTTAGGTACGTGGGAAAGTTAGGTTTTGGGGAGACCCCTTTAGTCTCCCCAGAGATGTGCCCTAACAGACGCTGCACAGAGGGGGACCCGGATTGGTCTTTTGAGAGGTAACGGTGCCCCTTCCATGTGTAGATGGTGACCACCGGGGTGGTTTTAGTTTCTTTTAGAGGTAGGAATCCCACACTCCCCGGTCTTTTCCCCAGAGACCGGGCGCCAGTTGAAGGTTTCCCCAAAAAAAGGTACGTGGGAAAATACAAATTGTAAGAGAAAATAAAAGCCTAACTACATAATAAAATATTATAAATGCGAAAGTGAGTTTCTTTGTTACGCTATGACGCTAAAACGGCTGAACGGATTTGGATGATATTTGGCACAGGGGTAGACCTTGACTTGGAGAAGGACATGGTTACTTTTCATCCTGGATCGCAGACGAAGTCGCGGGCAACAGCTAGTAAAATTATAAAAGGGTGTGTGCTTATGACTACGCGATAGAAGTAAAAACTTACGACTGGCTGGAGCCGAGTGTATCCGACTCAGCGTCACCAATCCGAACGTGATGGTTCAGTGTCGGCCATTGTTCAGAAAGAACGCAAACTGCGCCTAAAGAAGTTTTCACTTCAATAAATTGTCTAACCTATCCTTTTCGTGATAAGGATGTAGAAAAAAACAGACGGACAGAAGGACATGATTCCATAAGAGTTCAAATTTACCAATTTTAGCACGGAACCCTAAAAAACCTAAACCATACAGTATGTTTTCTTCATTTATTTAATTAGGTTTCTACGCTTTCGCTTTATGGATTCTGGTAGTGTTCTAGTAATTTAATTTTTAATATTGCTAGCTTTTCCGTTTCACAGAAACAATAACAACGCTTGCAACACTGGATCATTAAGACAGCCTGTTAGCCATATGAAAAGGAATGTAAATCAGTTTTGTACTGAATTATTAATGCTTTGAAATAGTCTCCTCATGGGCACAGTATAAATAACTACTTATTTATACTGTGTGTGTATTTTCGTATTATGTCTTCATAGAAAACGATCGAAACGACGCGCTTCGAAATCTCAGTGAATACCAGTACGCAACAGTCTCGAGTGCGCAGCAGTTACGCACGGACGCGGAAGTTTTATCTACCGAGCGGGCGTAGATAATTATTTCAAGGTCACTCCTGAGATATAATACTGTTACTTTATTATACTGTGACATGGTGCGAAGTTTTAACTTTTCACCACACCGTGAGCAGTCATGTCACTACGTTCTGACTGGCTAATATGTATTTAATTTAATTTATTACTAAGGCATGAATTATTCACAATTTAGTTCGACACGAGAGAAGAAAATGAATGTAATTTCGCTATAATTTTTGAATGATAGGGAAGTACTACCAGTAATCACCTTGATGGTTGGATTGGCTGCGATTATAAATAATTTAAGTAATCAAATGGACGCAGCTGGTGTTCCTCTCACATCCCTTAATCACAATCACACCCTTGGTACGTAAGTAGATGGTCATTTGACATGTTAATCCCGAATAATGTAGGCATTCTATTTCCCATTAAGGTAATTGATATCTGAAGCACATAAACCAACACCTAGATAAACTAGTACCTATAACTACTCGTTTCACGTAGAGTAGATAATTACCTTCACGCAACAAGGATATTTGATAATTATATAATTAGTTAATGACGCATAGGTGATAAGCATTCAACATGGCATATAATAATTTATAATAAGTAGAACTACTGTAGCCAATAAGCCTGATATTGTGGTGGTAGATCGACGAGAGCGCCGTGCAATGATTATTGATATCGCTGTCCCTCATGACCAGAATCTCGTGAAAGCTGAGAAAGATAAAAAAAAAACAAATATCTTACTTAGCACACGACGTTGTCGACATGTGGGACGTGGACTCGGCAATCATTGTACCGATAATCTTTACGGTGAATGGCTTACAGCGGAGAGCCTCAGGAGGCTCTCATTGCGTGGCTGGATCAAGGGCTTGATTCAGAAAGCAGTACTCCTTGACACAGCACGTATAGTGAGGAGGTTCTCGCTAGAGCCCTGACCACCGGCAGCTTGGACCCTGTTCCTGATGCCGATGGGCTACTGTTTTTAATATTTTTAAATGAAAATATTTTAAAAAGTAAACAATATATATCGAAAATAAATAAACGAGGTAGTTACAGTAATAGTAGTACTTAATAGTAATTTTATTTCGAAACTTCAGTACACGTTACATTAATGAGGTCTCGACCCCTAAATTAGGACACCCTGTATGACAGGGGTCGAGGTTCCTCCAGTTACAAGGATCAACATGAGAAGGTTTAGGCTAAGTATATTTTATACTTAATTTTTACAACAATTGAAATAAAATATATAAAAAAGTGCAAAAACTTAATAAAATCTAGAACATATTCTGTCTTAGATTAGAATATAGGTAGCGTGTGTGTGGTGAGATGAGTGATGTATTTATTTATATAGTATTATATATAAAGGTTAATAGGTATATGTATATCCTTATATTTAAATAAATATATTTTTTTAATTTTCGATATTGCACCTACCACTGTTTATCTCTGCATCACCCAAAGGATGACTGGTAGAAAATGCCTATGACATTAAGTCCGCCTCTGTACATTTGTGTGCTTAATGTGTTTAATAAATAAATAAATAATTGATGGGTATGTGGATGTAGTAGGTGTACCTAAAAAAACTAGTAATTACCCACTGGATACGAGTTTCTATTTTATAGACGGCTGAAAAGGAATCAGTACGATTGGCAATTTGCGGATCAGTACCCTAATTACGTAATACACGAGCAATCAGAATCTGAATCGTTTTTAAATAGATTGCTAATCCATTGCTTCATATAATCGAAAAAAAAATCTGCTCAACAACGCAATGAATGTTGTTGAACTGTCAAAATGAAACAGATTAGTCGTAATCGTCCGCAGCAGGATTGTAAAACGAAAAACAGCTTAATTTTTTTTTTTTTTAGATTATATGTAACAAACCTTTTTGAGAAAAAGTTCATTAAAGACTCAGTTGCTGTTATGAGAATTGGGCATTCTGCGCCTACATTTTATTTTAAACCCAAAAAGCAGTCAGCCACTTGGTTTTATTGCAGTCAACGCGATTAAATTCGAAATCAGCCTTCATTCCCTGGCAACAGTAGGTTACTAATTTGCATGACAGCCGTCGAGCAAGCAACAGTAATGAGCATATGTGGCACACAAACATGTCGCACTGGCAACATAACTCATCCCATAACGTATGGTAGCCCATAAACAGAGACAGCTCTTATAGTTGCACCTACCGCGTCACAATCCTACTCAATCCTAAGTGATAGTTTCTGTCTCTCTCTTCCTTGTAATTAATTATATCCTCTTATACGATCTCACTTCAACTTTGTGGAGCAAACCATTCCTGTTTATTAATGCCAACCATTATTCAACGGCAGCCGCAGATGAGGCAAAGGGAACGAACATTCTTGAAATATATTCATCTTGTCTCGTTAAAAGTAAGTTGAGTTGGAAACTTGACTTTATGATAGTTGTCGTTTGTTTTTAATTCTACAATCTGGTTGGAACTGTGTCTTTAGTATTTTATGCATTTTGTACTTTTTAATGAAACTTCAGCCGACAAGTATTTAATGACTGTGCGACAGCTCTGGTCAATTAATTTCACATCTGAGTTATTTATTGCTATGCTGTTAAAAATTAACGAGAACGCTTTAATTAAATAATGTGATAACAAGGAAGGGCATTTCTATTTGTGCAAATATTGTAGGTAGCATGAACAGTATGAACAGTATTACTATATACGGAAAATATAAGTAGATAGGTAACTCTTTGTGAGAAGGACACTTTACCTAAAACTGATGTATATTTTTTCCAAATATTGTTTTATTTTCCCCAAAATTAATTGCATAATTATAACCAAATAATAATTATCTACCCGACACAAACACTATAAAAAATTCCATTACTTTTGTGCATTATTTCCCGACACAATATTACTAAACAAACTGAAAACATATACGTCCGTAATCTACGAGCACCAACATAGGTATATTGAACCAGTGTCCATATAATTTTATTACTTATAAGTGGGTAGTACAATAAAAGCCGGTTGTTCGTTGCACGGCCAGCGAGCTCAGTTGTATGTTTCCTGCATACTAAACAGCGTGAAATGCGACTTCGTATATTATTATTTGCTTAATAATTCACTAGCATGCTGATTAATAATTTCAAAATGGATACAATCATGCTGTGGTAGTCTTTATTTGGTTATTTAATTATTCAATCATCCAAATGTGTGGCTTGTTTTAAAGTGTAACGCGCTGTGACGCAATTGTGTAAATGTATGATTATCTGTATATTCTGTGGTTTTTAAATTTGAGTTGGTACCTAATTATAATTTTCATTCGTTTTGCAAAAGAAGGAAGATATAATTGTATACGTTTAATTTAAAAAAAAAATGTTTCTTTTAGTTGAAACCTTCGTTTCTTAAAATAAAAAGTAGATTGTGAATCTTTGAAACCTATATTGAACAAGCCCCAAAATACTATATTCTGTGCACATTCATGAAATGTTTGATGTTAGGGTGTAACGTTTTGATTGCAATATCCAAGACAGTGTCAGTTTATCAAGGAAGCGTTACATTTTAATTGGTATCTCCCTCCAATCTGTCTGGTAGGCGTGTTGATTATGATAGTACCTACAAAGCCATTTGACTAGAGAGCCACTTCGATATTATCTAGTTTAAATTATGGAACCTTTATTAAGGTAAGATGTATTCTATTTTTTTTTTTTATATTTATGAAAATTGCCGATTTTGCTGTTGTATTCTAATAATTCCTTAACCACTTTGCAAGTTGACTTAAAGATGATTACAACCCTAGCAATAAACATTATTATACATACAATGTCGCCCACGGGCATGTGACCACTCGTATTTTTCTGCATATTCATGAAAGATTATCGGAAATTAACTTTAAAAGGGGGGTCTATCTTTAATATTTTCCCCTTTCATTGGTTAATATTCGGTAATTTTTCATAAATATTCCGAAAAATACGGGAACATGCCCATGGGTGGCACTGTATTATATTTTATAAGAAGAATAAATATTCTGATAATAGCGTACAGGACTTATCAATTATTCATTTACGAATATTGGTTACGGTTTTTGAATATTAAGATAAGGGCCCTTGGTTTTAATACAGTCGAAAATTCAAAGACCGATCCAATCACCACTCTGAATTCGGATTAAAGATAACCTAATCTCTTAATTCCAAACTGAAATCTCTTCTAATTAAAATTAAGGCAAGCAAAATCAATATCTACCTAACATTAAAGGTTCGGCCCCCAATACATAATTAGGCAGCTTACAATAACACTTTACAGGGTCCCCAAAAGTTTCTTCGTTAGATTCTTCCCGATAGTATCGTATGCAAATTTCCTAAATGCCTGTACGTTCCCCCGGGCAAACTACCGTCTGCATTCAGTTAAATCCCTGATGTAGGCCAATCTCTGCACAAATAAGTTTCTCATTGAAAATAGGAGCAGTGGTATAGAATGGATTCTGTATCAGTCAGTTGAGTAAATAATTTGTTTCATGATTGAAAGGGGGAGAAAAGGAATGTTTGGATTATATATAATTGGTAGGCTTTGCTGAGTAGTCTTTGAGTCAATATTACCTTAACATAAAACTCTTGGGCCCTACACATAATTAAGCAGTATGCAGTTATACTTTACTGGGTCCCCAAAAGTTTTTTTGTTAAATTCTTCTGATCCAAGGTGCAACATGCTTCCACATTCGCCTACATTCAGCTAAATGTCTGATATAGGCGAATCTCTTCACAAATACCTAAGTCACTCATTGAAAACCGTAGCAATATGTATAGTGTATAAAATTTTGTATCACTGAACTGAGAAAATAAATTGTTTTGTGATTAAAAAGTTGAGATTGAATGGGGGAGAAAAGGATTGTTTGGAGTATAATCTAATTGGAAGTTGCTGAGTAGTCCTTGAGTCTTGAATAGGGTGATTTTGTTGATCCAGCTTTTAACTGCGCAAGTATTAGTATTCTTTGTTGACTATTTAAATAAAAATGGAGGCGGATGGGTTTATATGAGTTGAGACTTCCTCCTTGACCTCACCGAAACATTACCATAATTACTTATTATTCACAGAGTTTTTCATAATTTTCAACATTTTATAAGCAGTGTGCTCAGCAATCATTCCATTACCTACTTTCTTAGTTACAAAAAATAAAAAACATCGCCGATATTGTAGGAACACAGATTATTGCAGCACAACGTTAATATGTAATAGCCATACTCAATAGCGGACATTGGCTAGACATTGACCTATAAGCTGATAACATCGTAGTGCTATTCCATATGATTTTGACCTAACATAACATTAATATCCTATGAATTACGAGTAATAGTCTCCATAAAATATGACAGCCCAGGTTTGACATAGAATACTCAATCTGCCTAGCCTTTTCCCAATTATGTTGGGGTCGGCTTCCAGTCTAACCAGATGCAGCTGAATACCAGTATTTAACAAGGAGCGATTGCTTATCTGACCTTCACAACCCAGTAACTAGGTAATACGATATCCCTTGGTAAGACTGGTTGTCAGACTTTCGGGCTTCTGACGACCCATAATGACTATAAAAGAATCACGAATGACAGCCGGGACCAACGGCTTAACATGCTTTCCGAGGCACGGAGGAGTCTCTGTATATAAAGATGGTCACCCATCCACGGACCACCTCCGGTAAGCGTAGCTTAACCTGCTGGGTCGACCCGTGCGGCCGTTATTACTTAGCCACAGATTACTGTTGAGCTAAAATATAAATATCTCATTAATTAGCATTTACTAAACTTGAATTCAGAATCTTAGATAGGCAGCTGGTTATCAAAGGATCACAAACTCAAAGTCATATAAAAAAGTCTAAGTTCCATTGCAACCAACTATCTAAGATTCTGATTAATTCAAGTAGTTAATGGTGGGTAGGTGTACAAACACAAATATTTTCAAAATGTACAGTTTAATTAACAACGAAAGCAATTACCCATATAGCGCTTAATTGGCAAATAAACTCGCATAGTATATCAGACTGGAACTACACATATGTGTTTACAAGACGCTCGCGCTAAAACACGGCAATTCCATTTACGAACGTTCCAATGACAATATTTTGTGACGTAACAAACACAGAACGAATATAGACATCTACATTCATCAACAAAATCTTCTTAGCAGTAAAAATTTAAATTAATGCAGATTTTCCTTTACAAATTTCATTTGGGGACCCTGTCACTGAGATCGTTTGCCCTCGCATTTTCTTACTAACGAAGTGTTCCTTTAAGTTGTTATTCCCAATTCTCTACGGTATGTTAGGCAAAGTAGGAAGGTACCTATTCAAATCATTTTTTTGCTCCGAATTTAGTCCGTTGTATATTTAAATTCATTGTCTTTAAGTGACCCGTGCAAGAAGACGTCTTTGAGACCTTTTTGTTTTACAGACCGTACGTAATTTGTCTCAAAGTATTTTTTTTTTAAGTTCGAGTTAACTTTGTGAAAAGCTATTAAATGGGGGGGCATGGTAAAGTTAAAAGTTTTTAAATTAAACTTTGCTTAAATATGCCTTACAAAAATATTTTTTTTATGCAGCGCACTAAAATAATTTGGAGAAAATTCGATTAGATCCGAAAAACATCCCAGATACAAAACATCCAAAGTATTTTCCACCAAACTTCCTATAATATTGTATAAAATTAATGACCCTTCAGACTGTCCTAACTTTATTATAATCTCTTCGGTGCGCAATCGCGCAACCAACCACATGATCCAAATTACGCGAGCGACGGAGAAAAATAGATCGACATTTTTCATCAGAAAACTTTGCTTAGCAACTTCCCGAGCCAGGCATGTCTTCTTTATTAAGCCCGATAGAAGATATATTACACATCTAATACCTACGGGTTCCGATGTATAGGTACCGACTACCTACGAAACCCTAAGGAAGTGTGATAGGAGAATAATAGGCGTAGGTACCGCCTATAAAGATAACGTCGTTCCGTTTCGGTTACTGCGCTGACCGACGCAGCGTTGACATTATTCCTTACTTCCAAAGAAAGATAAAACGAAGAAAATATATCGTGAGTAATCCCATAGGGCCGTATATTTTCCTTATTTCGAATATAATTTACGTCAACTCAATTCGACAGTATGCAAAAATGATGTAAAAGAACCCTCCCTGAAACTTATACGAATTAATGTTGTGGGAATAAGTTACATGAGAATAATTTTCTCGGAAAATTATGGATTGCCGAAGGGCGCTTTATCAATGCCTGAGTAATATATCGCTCCTCGTCTTATATTTTCCAAAAGGAAAACAACTTCGTCATGAATTTAGGATCACGAGTTTTTCTCGTTGGATACAAATATTTTATGATATATTAGAACGGCACTTTTAGTAATAACAACGAGTATGGGACATCTAATAAATTATAAGGAGATGAAATAATATTTGGAAAATCCAAGAGTGCACTTATTATTCTTATCACTCATTCAAAAACAGAAAAATTGTAAAAGCAAAATTATTTTAATGACTTCTTCTTGAAGTATGTTTTGACTGTTTATGTTTTGACTTTTTTACCCATAAATATGGGTAAAATTTCTCACCTCGCAATCTTTACGTACTGTCAAAGACTATCTAGGTTTGCTTTGTTAGTTGCTAGGCACCGAATGAGGGTCGAAGTTGGAAATATATAGGTTTTTTTTTATTAGTTAGTTTTTTATTAATTATAATTAAACTACTTTGAACAAAAGAGCCATTATCAATAGAGTTTCTCCAATGGCTGAAAAGAATCTATTAAAAAAAAATTGACTCAATTAATTGAGTTTTCAGGTTTAAACTATTTTGGTGTTTTTTCGTTTCTGCTGCATTAAACCAATTTTTGAACAGAAAAGTACAGAATTAATCTCCATTAAATTATCTATACAATATAATGGTTAAGTAGGTTCTGTGTACTAGCAGGAGTGTAACAATAAAAACAGTTGCAGAAAGGAGGCAAAACAAATTTTTCGATCGCAAAGCACTCTCTGTTGCTTCGCATTATGAGCCGTGCGATTAATCTTCCGTTACGAATATTATTTTAATTGCACTTAAGCAAACATTAAGCTGTCCAAGTGCTCTATTTGTTATAGAAACTTTACATAAAAACATGGCCACATATCAAGCTCTTTATGGTTATTATCCTCGTATTCGTGACATCAAAACACTCCCGACTCCAACCACGATAAACAAATGACCTCCCCGTGTGTTCCACACTTTCCGGTCAGTTAAAATATTTGAAACAAAAAGCCAGTATCATAACGATTACCTACCACGATTACCGAACAAACAACTTACGAAGAAAAATGCGCAACATGAGAAAAACATGAGCCACACAACACAACAAACAAAATATGTCTGACACGCTTCACTTGTTCTCAGCAGTATTGTATTTTGTCGGCCATCATTGTGTTTTCGAGCATTTGTTTCCTTACGAAACGGCAGTTAGGAATATTTATTGGATGAACTTGTGGCGTGATGTCGCTTTTTAGCCAATTGTAGCCATTTTTGTATCAACCCAATGGGGTTAGATATATAGAAGGTAATAAAAGTTCGATGGCAATTTCGATTCAGTTGTACAATCACTTCGCTATTTTTATATCTTGTTACCACTTGAAACGACTGTTCAAAAATTTATGTAGGAGAACGTGGTTTATCACCCACGTATTTTATTGGAACTAAGTTTCGGATGGCATTACGGGCTATAGTTTCACAATCTGAAATGCTAAACTGTAACGGATCAACATATTAAAAGAGGACATGTACATTTATACGACTTTAGAAGGGTCCCATTTTGACAAAGTTTCATGTTTATCGCTCAAATTAGATGAGAACATAAAGTAGTAACTTACGTTCAACAATATCATCATCGGCCAAAACATAAAATTATTGAATTTTGCACTCCCCGTCCCTAATGAACGTTCTAAAAAGATAGCAAGCACAAAAAAGGTAAATACAGAGATTTTTATCAAAACACTTACGCAACGCCAATCATTATAATCCCGTATAATCCAATTAAATCTCTGAGAGCGGCCATCAAAAAGTCTTATTAAAGTTTTACAACCCATCTTATGACGGACAGGACTTATGCAAATGAGTGAAGGGTGTACGAACGGCTGTGTGTCCAGGATTAAAGGGGACGGTTCGAGTCGGGCTGTTTTTACAGTGCCACATGGTGTCGAGGGCTTTTAAACAAAACAAGCAAACGAGGGGGCGTAGATAAGTAGCTAAACGGCCACATCTACATTTTTGGGTCTCTGTTAGTCTATGTTCTCTTCTCTAGCCTGTGGTCCCCGCACTTGCTCCAAGGGATTAGCCCGAAAGCTTATTGATGAGGCGAATCCAGGTGCGATTATGCGGTCCTCAATATTAAAGTGGGTTTGATAAATTATTCAATGTTTTGACGGGAATGTTATAAATCATTTATGAACATTAAATACACATTTTGGTATTTACGGGTACGAACAAGCCTGATAACCGAACCTGGGCTCTTTGGCAAAAAACGCGATCTAATTCAGAATTAATCTACGAGATATTTCCTAGATTACACAAAGGAAGATTTCTGTTCTGATATTAAATAGGAAGCCTTTATAAAAAGCAGGCAATATATTTTCTCTCGTCCTTCGTATCTGACCTAGACGGTTATCTAAGTTCTCGCGGCGTCCGTTAGATATTTCCCAGCAAAACACCACGCCTTTGGTAAAAGTACATCGTTTCTAATCTTCCCTTGCTTTCACGGCTTTGTTTTAGAAAAACCTCCCTTGGGCATCGCGTCGCTCCCTCCACCGTCTCACTGGCTTCAGAGTACATTATCTATGTCAATACAGTAAAATGGGCGAGCCATTTTACGAAAACATTTTGCTATATCGCGTGTAGCCTTAAAATAAGGAGCCGTGTGGGAACCATTACGTAGAGATTCCTGTTCCACAAACAGCCCATAATATGGGTATCGTTACGTAACCCACTCACAATGTATTTTTTCCGAAACACGATTTATCGGATACAGCACTAAGGCTTATTTTTCAGCAGAACAAAGGTGACATCCATGTTGGATGGGATTATCTATTGTGATGCATTAGTTTCGGGTCTGTATCAAAAGGTCGGAACGAAATACCATGTTTTATTTGTGTGACACAAATATAGCCGATTTGTTAAGCGGTTAGTGTTATAAATAGAGCCTGAAATCGTTTGGATTATTGTGGGTATTTCAAGTTAACATAACATCTTGTTTTGCTGTAATAAATATAAATGGCTCGGATAACGCCCCTTCGCTTTTCCTTGAAGTCGTTTTGTCTCTGTATTTCTGTTGACTCCCGGCAATATGTTGTAGCAATGGCTAGGCAAATACAGTACATTTAATTCCTATCAAGCTTATGTATACGAAGACTTAATTCAAGTCCATTACACTATTCAGCAATTCGAATAAAATTAGTGCAAACAATTTAGTCCGACTCGTCATTGGGTACAGCCAAATGATTGTTTCATCTAATACTGTTATTTCCAACTGAATACCAGCACAGACGGCTACTTACAGTTAGCGTAATCCGGTTTAATCCTGTACAAAGTAAGTGCTCCTAATACGGACACTATTTCACGTAGATAATTGCTTGGCGAACGAAGCGGGTCGCCAGATTAAGGCCGGGTGCGACAACACTGCGCGAACACTCCTTTTAATACGTGGATTTACTTTCATAATGTTATTTGTTCAGCGTTTTTAATAATAATGTAGGATGAACTGAATATGTTGGTTTTCAGTAAAACTGGAATGGCTAAAAGGATTTTGGTGCCGCCACCGCACGTTATCATCGTTAGGATATACTTGAAATTACTTACTTAAGCCGTGTATTAAAGTTCATGAACCGTTTTCATTTAATGGAAAATGACAATGAATACAACATAATAATGAATATAACGTATACAACTGAGAAAATAAGCTCGCTCAAAAATCTTTCATAACAATAAAAGTAATTACAAAATCTGCTTTCAACAAACAACTATTTAAGCTAACAATAGCTCATCATAAACCCATTTAAATCATCTTTCTAACCACTCTCAACAGTTGGCGTAATAAAACTCTATCTCAATTTAAATTTAAAAAGAGGGTAACTTCTATTCATAGTCATGCAAAACAGTTTCAAAGTAATCTGTTCAATTAATCCCTTGTTGAATAAAAAAATCAATACGAAATATTTAGGGCAGGACTATTCATACGAGTTTAAAATTCGAATTAAGTTTTCACTCGGTCCTCCCAATTCATACCGTTTGATTACTGTTTTGATTACAAAGGGCGTTCTTTCGACCCCCGAGGGGTCCGTACACGGTCAGTTGATCGATAACCATCGCTTTAGGGTTCCTTTCCACTGTTTTTTGTGTATTTATGATCAAAGCTGATTTAAGTGGTATGAAAATTTATTGTGTTCATGCTTACTCGCATCTTTGCTTGAAGATATTCCGGTCTCGTTTGGGTCCACTTTATTTATGTGTTTTTATCTGTGTAGGTACTTCTAAGTATTTATGTAATGATGAGGGTTTCAGGCAAGATGACGTGTTTATGTTTAGGGGAGTTCGGGAGTTTGGGCTTGACCGTTTGATATTTCCTCTTCAAATTCTGTCTAGAAAGAAAAAAAAAATTGTGTATTTTTTGCATTAAATGGGACTTCATTATGAAGACAATCTTGTATTTTATCATTCAGGTATTTAAAACGTAGAAGCAAACACACTTTTTAGGCATTTGAGATCATAATGTTATAATTAGGTTGAAAGGCTTAAAAGAATAAATCGTTACCGAAATAACCTATTTAATCATATATTAATGGGCTCAAAACTGCATTATATCATGGCCCAGAAAGCCCGGACCACCATGAAATGTAATTCAATATTTTAATGTTGGCAACTTCATTATCTTTTCAAAAGTCTTGCATTATTCATAACGAGCAACATTTACGTAAATAATAATAAGGGTTTAAAAAAATGTTTTGTATTTTTTTTAACGTCGTTTCTGAATGTTATAGAACATTCTGGGTCTGGTCGTAAAGACCAGCCAGTGCTTTAATTACACAGTAAATAGCGTGGGTTACTTACTTTTATTTTTCGAAAATGGCCGCCCTGTGTAAAACGGTTTTTTAAAAGAACACCTCTGTTTTAAAAGCTCGTATAAAACTAGTTTTGTACTATCTGTGAACATTATGTGAGAGTTAAAGAGAGCAGTCGGATATAAAAGTTATCTTTTTACCCTATTAAAGCAATAAAACGCATTAAAATATCAATTTTGAAAGCTAGATTTAGCAATAACCTCATGTGATACAAAGTAAGTGATTATTTGATTCTGCAATCAGTTAAAATACTAAAACCATATGGGCCTTGATGCCTGACAATATTTTTTATTTTTTTATAACAATCATGCAAAGAATCACATTCCTATTCTCTGAATCAACAGCTTAATAAGTTAAACTCAGTCTGTGTGTTTATTCAGATAACTTCTAACACATTTTAATACAAAATAGGTAATACAAAAATAAAAAACAATCTAAACATTAATAACCATATAAAAAGACACAATCATACGATTACAATACAACATAACAACACATACAACACAACACACAATTTCTATATAAATATAGTAATTTATCATATAAAGCGCCACCCACGAAAATTGTAGTTCAGAAATAATCCAAAGGCAATAAGGTCTTCAAAAGTAAACGTAGGCGGTAAGAACTTATGATCAATATGTCCCCTTTTCAATATTTATAATGAGGCGAGTTCAATAAAATACGAATAATACTGAAAAGGTTAAGTGGACCAACTTGTCGGCGTAGGCTTAGAGGTACACACTTAGGTAGGTCTAATAGAAGCTTTATAAAAATACTCATGAGACAATATCAAATACAATATCTAACTGAAGAAGTCATAAAACAGCTCGGTAGATCTTACTGTATTTTTATTAGAGCCACTTATTCAGGGTCCGTTGTTCAGGCAAACAAATTCCTGGATGTTCGAGCTCATTGAAATCATTATGCCATATGTTTTTGCTGTGTTATGGTCAGACTAGCATATTGACAGCTACTTCGTCCGCCCCTTATACCTTATCCCATGGGAATATTGAAAAATCGTAAACTTGTCTACATCAATTTGATCCTCTGTGCATAATTTCAAGTTTCTTGGTCAAAGACTATTGATAACAAATAATAACTTGAACAGTACCATCCCAAATCTTTAACGAACGGAAGCAAAAATGCATTGAAGGTCATAATTTACAATTTAACATATTATCTCCATCAGATAATCTGATAAAACATATCTATTATCACAATATCGAGAAAACCAATCTACCTAGCCTTTACCCAACTATGTTGGGGTCGCCTTCCAGTCTAACCGAATGCAGCTGAATACCAGTATTTTACATGAAGCGACTGCCTATCTGACCTCCACAACCCAGTAACTGGGTAATACAATACCCCTTGAGACTGACGACCCGTAACGACTGTTAAAAATATCCACGAATGAAATTCGGGACCAACAGCTTAACGTGCTTTCCGAGGCACGGAGGAGTCTCGGTATGTAAAGATGGACACCCATCCACAGACCAACCCCGGCAAGCGTAGCTTAACCTGAAGGATCGACTCGTGCGGCAGTTATTACTTAGCCACGAGCTCCTCAAGGAAAGTAGGTACCGATAGAAATTATAATAATTACATATATTTAAATCAGACACAAGTACCTACGTACCTGTACATAAGTACCAAACTAAACTACAACTTTTTTTGCAATCGCAAAAACAATTTCGACTGTAAACCGATTTAAATAATACCTATGTAAATCGATATAGCTAAAGGAGATAACGTTTCACTGTGTATTCACTTATACGATTATTTCAGACAGTGGCCGGACATACAGTTTGCAAATATCGCAGACTCTGCGAAATTCGTCGACTTGCACAGACGAGACTACAGGTCTTGCACAGATTACGATGGAAAAATTAAGAATTAAAATGTAAAAACCGACAAAATACGAGTCGGACTTACGCACGAAAGGTTCCTTAGCACCGGACAATGAAAAGCAAAAAACGCTACAAAAAACACGTTTCTTTTTTCTTGAATATCCCTTTGATTTTTAACGCCATTGTTGTTATAGCGGCAATAAAAATACACAATCTGTGAAAATTTCAATTGTCTACCTATTACGGTTCATGAAATACAGCCCGCTGACAGACAGACGGACGGACAGCGGAGGCTAAGTAGTAATAGGGTTCCGTTTGGCACCCTTCGGGTACGGAACTCAAAAAGTAACGACAATATAACTCAGTAAAAGTTCACCGACAAAGAATCAGTGCATCAGAGAAGTTTGACGACATAATTTGCTTGTGTAAAATTGCTCAACTTGCATTAAAATGCATTTCTTTATGTATTTTGTAAGTTTTTTATGGATTTCAATTGAATGGTTTAGACATGACGTCCCAGAGTGACTTAAGTAATATTTTGATGTCCTTCAATAAAGCAGATGCAGAGATGCATACCTACTTATCCAGAGTCCAGTATGACCGTGAATGAACAAAGAGGATCCAAGAAGATCGTAGCCCATATAATAGGCGTTACTTTATATGTAAAACATATGATCTATCTCTATTCATATTTTTATATCATTCTAGATATAATTATTGTGATACAACAAACACCTACACAATCGCTTACAATAGCCACTAAATTCCTACAATGCCTAAATTGGCCCATTGGATTCCAATGGTGACGTTACTGAAATCTGTTCCGAATGTTTGCTTGATATCTGTTACTGTCGTCATGTTGACCTAGTAACTGACTCCGAGATCGATTGTTGCTAATAATTCAATTCTTGGAGGTGACGGAATTAGATGTGGAGTATGTAGGGTTCAGGTGCAGTTGGAGTTGCAGGAATCCAATTTTGAATTAAGAATTCCTATCCATCCACATCAAAATATTCAAAGTGTTCATTCTTTTATTGGGACAGATGTATAAATTGCTGGTATTTTCATTTATTTTTAACGTAAGTTGAAACTCCTTGACCAACCCCCTAGGGAATAAGTTGCTTTTAGGCTTTACATTGCCGTTGACCGCTTCATCGCTTACCACGCAAGCGAGGAAAAAATACAGTAATAGATGGAGTATTTTCCTTTGCGGAAATCGCACATGAATAAGACTTATAAGTGCTTAGAAGTCTATAAGACTTATAAGTGCTTAAAAGTCTAGACGGTGGATGTGTTGCGGTTGGGTTGACAACCGCAATTGGCGCGCATTAACCATTTCTTTTTCTTCTTTTCTTTTTATATTTCGCTACTTGGCGTGAAGTTAACGGAATTGAAAGTCTTCACACATTACACAAGCTCTAAGTTCCCTGGTAATAACAGGAAAAGGTTACACTGCGTGACATAAATCTAGATTTTGATCTGAAACCTTTTATGGTTTGAATGTTGAGATTATGCAAATCAAGAAGAGCGTAATGTCGTGTAAGGTTGCTCTAGAGCACTATCTGTGTCTGGATATAATAATCAGAATGAGTCTCACTGTGCACTAGCAGACGTAGAAACTGTGTATTGTATATACTCTATTGATCTACAATTACCAAATACAATTATTGAAACTGCACAAAACATGGGAAAAGTTTTTTTGCGATTTCTAACTTTTAGTACTCAAAACCTCAGTTGCTCCAATAGAGTTTTTTGCTCCTTATAAGAAACAGGATCGATTAGAATCACAAAAAAAAAAAAAAAATTGCCCGTTTTGTTGCTACTTGTACTTTTTTTTTCAATATCTATGACTGCAGTTCAAAATGGCTCAAAAAGTTAAGGGTACTCTCCTTAGACCGTTTTATATCGGTGAGTAGACTTAATTGCCCCATCTCAAAAATCCACCCTGTTTATTGCATCTCTACTACCTCAAATACTTCCAAGCTAATAAAAAAGTCTATAAGTCGCCGATATGTCGCTAACGTTCTATTCTAGCTCTTCATCACTTAGTCGCTCCGCGGCGACCAACTTTAATAAATGGGTGGATGTCTGGAATCGCGTACATTGACCTGCTTAGCTAACATCCGATGTCCGTACTACGACTATCTAGGACGTAATAAAGACATTGATGTGTGGACATGGTAAGACACTTGTCTAGAATTAAGTTAAGGTATTTTCTCGGATTTTTGACAAAGTTTGCGTTTTAACAACATTTTGGAATTACTTGTTTAAGTAACTAATGCTAGATTAGTAATTATAATAGTATTTGAAGTCTTTATTCGATAAGACAAGATGTCGGCGTTTTTCAGTATCTGCCATTTTGTGAAGTCTAGTGTAGAAAGAATTTACTTGCGTCAATCTCAATATCAACCTCCGATTTTCATGAAAATAAATTCAATCTCAAGAGAAAGAGCTTATTCTCTTTACTGCCGATCGAGATATTGATGGCTATACATCGACCGAACCGCCACGGTCAAGTAAAAGGCGTTCTTATGTAGCTATTGTATAGATAACTCCTAAGGCTCGGATACGAGTTTCCTCCTTGAGCGAAAAATTTCGTCTATTTTATTCAAGGTCGCAGAGCATGTCGTATAGCCTTCAGCTTGCAAAACCGTTTACCTCAGGCATTTTCCCTACATAATGTACTGCCTTTTTGGTAATTTCACTTGTTTAGGTATATTTGCAAAAAGCCTTATCTTGTAATCTGTTGGTAGTATAATCTCTTTTGTTTCCAGCATTCAAATATAAACTGTAGTCCTAGTACTCGTATAACGCGCAAATGTAAAATAAAATACAGGATGGTTTTAAAATATATTTTCTGCTTTGTTATTTTGTGAGGGAAATATTATCTCGGTGCCAAATTACTTGGTGATTAAATTAAAAGAGGGTCATCAGAATCTTAATGGGCTAGTTTGTTCTCTTCATAATGTGCGGACTACTGGAGCTTATTATTCCTATTATACAACGTTGGTATTTTTGTCGTTCTGAAACCAAAAGGTCCTAGATAAGCTGCAAGGATTAAATATTTTTTTTGAAATAAAGGCTACCTAATCCACGGATCGTTCTGAGTTATAGTTGGTGGACTGGTGATCTTCGATTTGAGAGTATCAGAGAAATTAATTGTTTGTTAAATTGACACACTATGTAATTTTGCCCTGTTATAGCCATTTCATAAAACTGTCAAAGAATGATAGTTATGATTTGAATATTTATGGGTTATTTAAGTTGGTAGTCAATTAATTTCCCTTATTTTACCTACTTGTACATTGTTACAGAAAGTTTGAAAATTACAGATAGTGACACCTCAGTTCACGTCACGTCCACATTTCACGTCCGTTTTAACTAACCATCCTGTATAATGTCATGTTCAGCACGCTTGCTATAATTGGTAATTGCTATTCATACACGGATGGATGCTGTGACCATTGCTCGGGGGATTAAGGTACCCAATACCACGGGAAGTGATGACGTGTTGCTTGTTGCTTGCGTTTCAAAATAATATTTTTACAAAAACATGCATTACAAAACGGCTAGCTCAGAAAAGACACATTTGGTTTGTTACAATAACCTTTTTTTTATCGTTGCCTAATACTACGATATTTTTTTTGTGATAGCTAGATACTTTTTTACTACTGCATTTAACATAATATCACGCTTGTAATTCCCGAAGGGCTAGGCAAAGGTGTACCCATAGTACACACACATTTCGCCAGTTATGTTTAAGTCCCATGTAATAAGGGGGGAGTCAATAGGGATGATGCCCGGGTAAAAAAAATTAAAATCTAATTAGTCCGTGAGTCAGATAATAAAAAAATATTAGACACGTATTTTTTGCTTTATCATATTAATAAAAGATTACTTAAGTTGGGGAGTACTTTTAAGTTGGGGAGTGGGGGTGGCTACGTCGCAAAAAAAAATCTACATACTCGTGACGTCATGGCACTTTCCACCTCAATGTATCGCCGTACCTAATCTTTAGATTACGTAAAAAAATAAAAATTACGTGTCCAATATTATTTTATAATCTCAAAGACGGACTAAAAAAAATTTTTACTCATCATCCCTATTGCCATCAACCGAGCACAAATTCAGACTCGCAGCTGCTAAGGAGAAATTCTTGATAAAAAAACCAGTATCTTTGGACATAATTAGGTACCACAGGTAAATATTATCAAAAAAAAACACCACGCTACAGATCGGATTTCAGAGCAATAAAATCCGTATACCTATTCCGGGACATAATACCTTTTTTTCGTACGCATTATATCCATAACATAAAGCCATTTTGGCTATAATCACATATCTGTATGCAAATCTCAATGGACATGAAACCATTTCGCGTGTTTTAATTGCGTAACGGATGGTCGTCCGCACTCATAACCGAGGGAAAATTATATCTTTATTAATAACTGGCCCCGTTTTCCTATGCCGGTAATTTTATTAGAGATCGTTCGTTTTTTTTTTTATTTGATGGAAAGTATTTTTCAGTCTGGCAACTTTATCGAATGAGCTATATTTTTTTAAATTCAATTTGTTATTGACTAGCTCGTTGGTTTAGTGGTCGCATGCGCTAGTGCTGAGCAAGAGGTCCTGGGTTCGATTCCCAGGTAGGGCAAAGTATCATTTGCTTTTTTCAACAAGAATTTCTCAGTAGCAGTCCGGAGTCTGCATTTGTGCCCGGTTGATGGCAATAGGCTCGCCCCCTATTACATGGGACTTAAAACAACTGGGGCAATGTGGGTGTACGACTCATCTATAGGTACTGCTCTACCTAACCTTTCGAGGATTACAAGCGTGATTTTCAGTACTGTTATAAATTAAAGTTTGTACTGGTTTTTGATGTTGGTTTATTGTAAAATTCCGAGTTATTTTCATTGTTGTATTTATTTTACTTATCTCCATTTTGCTGTAATGTAAATGCAATTAAATTAATTGTAATTTTAATATTCAGAATTACAATTAATTTAATTGGTATAATTATAAAAATAATAATAATACCAGCCTGTTACTGTCCCACTGCAGGGCAAAGGTCTCTTCTCATACAGAGAAGGCACGAGCATTGATCACCACGCTTGCTCAAGACGGGTTGGCGATTTCAGACTTATGTATATTAACTATAAGTCCAGGTTTCCTCACGATGTTTTCCTTCAGGGATAATTATAATTAACCAATAATAACAGCATCATGAAAATCTTTGGAGTGGTTAAACCAACAATTAATGAATTCCAATAAATTACTATAAAAAATATATAATATAATGTGAAATTATTTAAAGTGAAATAAATTTTTTGTATACATTATCGTATTATGTCTTGTTGGTCTGGTGGTCTACTACTACTCCTGAGGTCCATGATCATGAGGTCTTGGGTCCCATTCCCAGGTCGGGCAAAATGTTATTGGTTTTTAACCGACTTTCAAAAAGGAGGAGGTTATATGTTCGTCGCGTATGTAGGTTTTTTTTTTTTGGATTGATTTTGAAAATTATTTTTTTGTATTAAAGCATATGCTCCCAAGTTGGTCCCATACAAATTGTATTAACTTTGCTTGAATAGTTTTTGAGTAACCTTCAATAATACGTATTTTCCAACTTAGTATATTTGGATGATATGATGATAACTTACTGTCACTGTTATTTACATAGCAGGTAGTGGTATTCGAATTTGTGTGGGGTAGGTACCACAACTAGAAAGTGAAAAATAAAACCTTTCCAAAAAAATAACAACCGACTTCCAAAAAACACTACAAAGTGTAAAATAACTTTAATTTCGGAAGTCGGTGGCAAAAAACGAAAATTCAAAACCAAAATTAAAGTTATATTTCACTTTGTAGTGTTTTTTGGAAGTCGGTTGTTTTTTTTTTTGAAAAAGTTTTTCTATCAGGAATTTCTCAGTAACAGCCTGGAGTTTGGATTTGTGCCCGGTTCATAACAATAGGCTCGCCCCCTGTTAAATGGAACTTAAACATAACTGGCGAAATGTGGGTGTACTTTAAGTACACCATAGTAACCCTTCGCGTAGAACTAGAGTGATGTTACGTTATCGTATTATGTGGTAATCGTTTTATTTTATGGTTTCATATCAAGCGACAGTGAAAAAGATCTGCAGCAGATCGGCACCTGCTCACAAGCCATTTAAATTACTCGCAGAAAATCAAAACCTTTCGTAACCTACATAAATCCTGCGAAACGTTCGAAACAAATCTTTGACGTTCAACTTATTGGTTCCCAGTTCCCAGTAACAAGTATTTCGTGTATCTTATAAAAGACATTTTCAAAAGAGGTACTACGAACTCAATTCAATTTTCTCGATTGAGGTAGCAGCAGTACCAGTAGTGCGAGGTGACATTCGAAGAGTACAATGATCGCATTCTTTGGAGCGTAGCACATAAAAGGTGCTTCTACCTGACCACGACATTGGCTTGGATGCTTCAACGATTTTCGCTATGAAATCTTATCATATTTCTTGGCTGTGGAGGTGTTTATTGGGTGGAATTTGCTGCGGTAACGTTAGTAGAGTTTAAATTTGATTAGGTATGACATGGTCTTATTTAAAACATTATGTTTTTAAAAAGAGACGTTTATTTGGTCGTAAAGGGTTCATGATTAACCAACACATGTTTTTTTAAGCATAAGGCAATCCTTAAGACCCATTTTTCTGTATTTCCCAATTCCAAACCAACAGCAATTAGACACGTACTCAAAAACCCAAAAGTAGAGCCAAATTTACTTAACTAATCAAGTCTAAGTCCCATTCCAATTCTCGCAAGTGTCTAAAGCTGCAAAAAGTAACATTTACAGACCTTTATAAGCAATCTAGAAGTTTTCTTTTAATCGTACGAGTTGTGGTTTTTCTGCCTTTGATACAATTACATTCGCATGATCAAGGCACAAATTTTTGCCGCACCTACCCTTTCGCGGTCAGAAATACTCGTTTCAATTGATCTCGTACGTAAAAACATTAGGGGAGTACGGTGTAGAATTAAATTGGATTAGAAGTTTTTTATTGTTGCGAGTTTACTCGAAAACTGCTGTATTGGTTTTGGGAAATCTTTTTTGATAATTTTTATTACTTTTGCGTACATAGTTCTAAAAATAATCGGAAAAAAATACGCTTGAAGAGAATCGGTACCTATGTTAATGGATATTTACAAGCTTTTAATATTTTATACTATACCTATTGGAAAAAGGCTAGGCAGATTGATTGACCTGTGTATGGTGCAAAATATTGAAATGTTGGATATTCTATAAAAAATAAAGAGGAGCCATTTTAATTAAATGAAAAAACTGGCACGATTGCAATCTCAGTTACATAAAACTAACAATAATTTATAAATGACCGTTAAAATATTATCCAACTGAACCGGTCCTGAAAAAAATATAATTTAATCCGGCACAGAATACTCAACGAAAGAGCAACTATCATTGCAAAACGAGCCATTTTTATTTAAAATCTCGTTTTGAGCCACTATTGACTCGAGGACAGTAAAGTATGCTTCCAGCGAACAGAGTAATATAGGATAGGCCACTTCGCAAACAGGCTCTGTTCAAATAAATCTACTGAAACTAAAATACTTGTCGATTTTTTATTTTAACTTCACTTTTTGGCTTTTCATTTAAAATAATTCTCAACTATAAAAAATCATTTTTTAATTACTCTGCACTTTTTGACTTGCATTTTAAAATTATTTGAAATATTTTTGAAGTTTTACTTTAAATTCTTGAGTGGAGTCCCCGTACTTTAATTTTATTGAAGGGGAAATATTATGTATGTTAATTGCATTAGCACATGCAACAAAGTTATAATGATGCTTAAGCACACACCGTTGCATTCTTTAGTAAGTATTTAATGCTCTTCCCTTTTGCAGGTTTCAAGCATAATCCACCTATAATGTTCCCACTGCTGGGACACAGACCTAGGCTGTAATCTACCACGCAGGCCTAGTGCGGGTTGGTAGATGTCACATGTCTTCGAATGTTTGGTTCTAGGACATGCCGGTTTCCACACGATGTTTTCCTTCACCGTTTTGAGAGCAGTGGTGATATAATTATTTACATCAAGTGCTTGCCTGGGTCGAACCCACGACCCAGGGCCACCACTGCTCCAGGTTTCAATAGTGGATCCAATTTCTTTCGATTCTGTGCAGGTATAAGTGATTTTAGTTTTTATTCTTGTACTGTCCGTTTACTAGTTATTACATACAATTTCGCTAATAATTTGTTTATTTTATTTCAGTTTATTTTGTGGTACAATTAGGAACTTATAGTATTACATAAGAGAAGCTCGTGGCTAAGTAATAACAGGCGCACGGGTCGATTCATCAGGTTAAGTTACGCTTGCTGGGGTTGGTCCGTAGACGTGACCATCTTTTTATACTGAGACTCCACGTTAAGCCATTGGTCCGGCTGTCATTCGTGGATCTTTGACAGTCATTACGGATGGTCAGAAGCCCGAAAGTCAGACAACCAGTCTTACCAAGGGGTATCGTATTACCCAGTTACTGGGTTGTGGAGGTCAGATAGGCAGTCGCTCCATGTAAAATACTGGTATTCAGCTGCATCCGGTTAGACAGGAAGCTGACCCCAACATAGTTGGGAAAAGGCTAGGCAGATGATGATGAGTATTAAATAGGGGAGAGGAGAGGAGGCCTGTGTCCCAGCATCGGGAACGATATAAGCTCATAATGTTTAGTATCAAATACATTTCAGTGCTTCCGTCATTCAATAATTGTGTAAATATTTAGCTTCAGCAGTCAATAAAATTTGATTTAAACTACAGCTAATTACTGGTTGTAATTAAATGCAAATAGTAACCAAGCAATCTAGGTATATTATACCTATAATAGTATTGAATGACTAACGTATTCCTATATAAGGTCCCATTAAAATAGATGGACAAACTTTTAGAAATCATTCAGACCACCAAGATTAGGATAATGGTAAAAAAAAAATTAAAAACGCATTAGATACTTACAAGAAAAATAAATCAGGTAGCGAAAATACAATAACAATGTTGGTTACCCAATGTCATTTATTATTTTAAGTCAAAATAAAATCAGTTTAATCAGTGTTTTTTTTGCTTGGATATCTTTGGTAAGACGTACTGAACGCTGTGTTAAAATTTGTCCATCTATTTGAATGGGACCTTGTATACGTCAATGATTGTAATACATTACGTGATTACTATGCAAGTTTATTACAACTACAGTCCATTGCAGTTATAACAATCTCGTAATGGCTTCCTTTGATACATGGAGATGACGTAGCTTTGATGTAGCTTGCTTACCTATCGATGGAAAAACCGATATAATGTCCAGGTTACATACCACAGCTGAAAAAAAACCTAGGAATCTGTAGATTCCTAGGTTTTTTTTCAGCTGTGTTATGTATATAATTATTTTGAAAATGTGATTCATTGACTTTTTTTTTTATTATCCTATTTTCGAGTTAATTTTTTTATTGTTTACATTTCCATGCTCCAAGTTTTTTTCTTCTTTCTTTCCTTTGGTCATAGACAAACACTGTATGTCCTGTCAATTCCTTGACTTTATATTGTATCATAATAAAAAGATGATTCTGATTTGGAAAAGTTACTGAATCTATGTGAAGAGTAGTTTAATAAATGCCATTCATGAAATAATATACGATGAGTATTTTTGTGTGGACCAATAACTTCTTATTTTGGTTTGTGCTCTCGATGAAGTGCGAGACTAATAAGAATGTGACTGGAGGCTATGTATCAGATATTGTGGATTGTTGGCTCTATTGCAAACGATGTAACAACAAGATGTAGGGGCATCTTGTTAGCAAAAGGAAATTGATTTTTATGGTAGGTAAATTCAGGAAAACTAATTGTTAATCAACCAAAAGTCATTTTGCCGTGTTTTAGTCATTTCATACAACTGCCAAAGAATGACAGTTGTGATTGGAATTATCTGCCTAGCCTTTGCTCAACTATATTGGGGTCGGCTTCCAGTCTATTCGGATGCAGCTGAATACCAGTATTTTACATGGAGCGGCTGCCTATCTGACCTCCACAACCCAGTAACTGGGTAATACGATACCCCTAGGTAAGACTGGTTGTCAGACTTTCGGGCTTCTGACGACCCGTAACGGCTGTCAAAGATCTACGAATGACAGCCGGGGCCAACGGCTTAACGCGCTTTCCGAGGCACGGAGGGGTCTTGGTATGTAACGATGGTCACCCATTCACACACCAACCGCGGCAACCGTAGCTTAACCGAATCGATCGACCCGTGCGGCTGTTATTAATTAGCCACAAACCCCTCGACGGCTAAGAAAAGCGCCAAAAAATTGCATACGGTTGTATTCCTTGTTTCATATCTATAATAAAATTCATGAAAACAAGTATTTTGCTGTCTTTTCACACAGTCACGAGTTTATAAATAGTGTAAACTATTTATAAACTCAGCATAAAAAAGTAGTGTTCAGACACGTCGCTGATTGGATCAGGGTGTCAATTGATAAATATCATTTACTCACAAAAAATTGGCTTGTTTTTTGTGGAAATAACATAAAACGTACCTACGTGAAAATAAAACCAACTCTACGAAAATTTTCATGGATTATTTACGTGACAAACTTTTTTCGCAGTTTTGAACATTTTGCAGCTCAAAGTCCCCGAGGAACCGATGTGACATGACAATCCGTTGAACTAGTTTCATTTTACAAAACGTTAATTACGGAAAATATTTTTCTGTTTCTGCCGAAAAACATGTCACAAACTAATATTGTATCTACCTATAACCAGGACGACACCGACTGACGGCTCAAAATTGTGTTAAATTTCGTCAGACATATCAAAGTTGTCATAAAACTGCGTAAAATACAATACATCGAAGCAACATAGGACGGGTACACACCGGAGCGGGCTATGACATTTTCCGTCCTCAATAGAGTTACGCCCGCCGCGTCAAACAATGAACCCAGTCAATCGCGGTATCGCTGGTACTGCAAACAACACCGCTGGGCGTAACAACGGGGAATTGTTGCAAGTGTATACGGGACTTAAAGGTGGGTTTTGGTTGCGTCTATTGTGTACTGGGATGAAGTTTGGTATCGATCCCGTCAATCTTCAGTCTCCGCTATGATGACGGTACCTAACAACATTTGGGTCTCAGTGTTGTGTATGATTGCTCAGACATACACAAACTGACAGAAGTAGGGAAGCCTTGGCAAAAATTGCGAGGTTCAAAGCGAGTTTTTTTTTCAGAAACATGGCCTAGAACAAATCGATGAACATGATTGTATTGAAGAGTAACACCGTTACAAATTGTTAAGCAAAGATTTAAATCGTAGATTTGCCCTCACCGTACTAAGACGCATGAAAACGTGTCCGTACTGAGAAGAGTGAGCTCACACAATAACAATGGCGTTTCCATGACAATCAAGTCAAGTCTCTGCGACACTGTGTGTGTACGAGGCGTCAAAACGAAATAGAAATGTGACCATCTTTTGACGCGGCAGGGCAAATCTACGATTGAAATCTTTGGTTGTAAAGTCATTTTATTTTTGTTGAGAACTGGGATAAGCTATGTAGGAAAGTGCGAGCGTTTACTGACCCTCGAGCTAAAGGTTGGTGGAATAAATTTGAGGTTTTAATAAATGAATCGGCCTTATCACATCAAGCTTGGTATTCCTTGAATATTCCTTGGTATCCAAGAGGCAATCATCATTAAAGAAAAATGCACATTTTTCTTGTGAAAAGTCTTCGCTACGTCTATAATTTACAAGACCAGTAAAAAAAATATCGCAAATATCGACCATCGGACCAACCATCTAGAATTTCAAGCATCATAGTTATACCCGACATAACTCCTAACAGAGTTCAGCTGCCGTGAAAGAACAAAGGTGAAGCTGCAAAAGTACGTATTTCTCCATTTTATAAACTTGGTTGAACTTTGTAAAACATTCTTGGGCTTGAGTATTTCAAAAGTATTTCTCTGCGTCAGTTATAGACAAACTGTGAGTGTACTGGGCAGGTATTGATTGTTCAAAGGATTAACTTGTAACGGGTAGTCTGCAATCTATTACATTAAATTACTTTGTTGCTTTAAACTACTTTCTACTTGTACTATCCTGATTGTTTGTTGGACAAATGCGACGTTCCAGTAGGTACTTGTAGTTTTTCTTTTCAATTGATTGGATGATGGTTTGTTTATTTATGGGACAAAAGTACTGCTCTCAACTGCTGTCATTCCGGCTATAGATTTTAATTCTCACATTGAAAAAATTATCCAATCTTTATATTTTCAACATTAAACCGATCTAAATTTTTACTCCGTAGTCTAGAACGATATCGACGCAGAGATCTCAATATAAAACTAGTTGTTAGTAAAGATTTCTTTGAAATCTGACAGTTTTCATCGAAATACCTGAACATCTGTTATGGTTTAGCCGCATTCAATTCACGGAAAATGGAATAAGGTGGTGAGGTGGTGGTGGTGGGTGGTGAGGTATTTCACATTACATGCTTATTAATATGGCTAAAATCAAGTACCTCCGCATAATTAGATTCTGACGAAAGACCGGGATCCGCGAAATCTCCCAACCCACCTAATATTTTATTTGATCATTCATGTCGACATGAGGAAAATGTACGTCAGGTACTAGAGGGTTTTCAGATTTGCATAGCAATCAAACATGCCTGATGTTTGAATTGATACGTGGAAGAATATATTGGAAATGCTATCCACCAATATATTTATCTGTCAAGGGTGATAATACCTAATGGCAAAAGGTTTTTTTAAAGGTTTGTCGTGGTGGTGTTTTAGGATGCATACACAGGTTTTAAGAAAGTCTTCGCTTCAGTAAATATTTTGATAGACGTGATTTAAGCGCAGGCCATACTGGGAACGAAACGAGACGAAGCTAAGTTCGTTTAGCTTTCTTCCGCGTCTTTTTATACTTCGGTTCACATCGCGTACTAAGAACGAAACCGAAACGAAAAGGGAAGTATCGATAAAATATAGTTATCGATTTTTAGAACCTTATATATACTACACTAACCTCATGTATATAAACTATATCTTGGACATTACTGACATAAGCGAAGGAAAACATTGTGAGGAAACCTGGATTTTTATAATTAATATACGTCTGAAATCGCAAACCCGTCTCGAGTAAGCGTAGTGATCAATGCTTGTTTTTTCCTAACTATGTTGAGGTCGGCTTCCAGTCTAACTGGATGCAGCTGAATACCAGTATTTTACATAAAGCGACTGCCTATCTGACCTCCACAATCCAGTTATTGGGTATTACGATACCCCTTGGTAAGACTGGTTGTCAGACTTTCGGGCTTCTGATAACCTGTAACGACTGTCAAAGATCCACGAATGACAGCCGGGACCAACGGCTTAATGTGCTTTCCAAGGCACGGAGGAGTCTCGGTATGTAAAGATAGTCAACCATCCACGGACCAACCCCGGCAAGCGTAAGCCTTAACCTGATGGATCGTCCCGTGCGTCTGTTATTACTAAGCCACGAGCTCCTCGAGCAGTGGGACGATAATAGGCTGGTATTATGATTATTATTGTTTATAGTTGAATATCAGGGATCCAATTTACATCCTTAACAATACATTCAAAGTCCTGTTGTGTTAAAACTATAATTAAAGTAGAAACAAATGAGTATGCCAACTAAATGTTTGGTAAGTTGTTCTTCTAATTTATTCTGAGATAAACACATAAAACGGGAACGCGCCGCTACAATGTATGTTCAGTAACTTTAGTAAAAACAAAGGAACAAAAATAACTAAATTGAACACACACATGCAACAAACAATGCATAGTTACAGAGGTTAAATTAAAAGTGCTTTATAAAATACTAATTAGTGCCTGCGACTTTGTTTGCTTGGAACTTTGAACTCCAATTTCACCCCTAGGAACATACACAAACTAGACAAACAAGCTATATATTATTGTTTCGGTAATTTTGTAGTGTGTGAGCTTGTTTATTAGTGCCTCCGCAAGGTATTTGCCACCCCCTTTCAGGAAAGGTATGGAAAACATATAGATAATATTCTTCTCGAAGTAGGAAAAACCCCCACAAGTCCACTTAAGAGGACGTGCATACCGAAAGTAGCTAACGTCGCAAATATTTATCAAATATATTGGTATTTTGATTATTTTGTCAATATTACTAAATTAAATTATGAAATATCGCGCACATTAAAATATTGATAATGATTTGTAATAATAACACTGTATTAGGTGTTGTTTAGGTGTAGAAAAAGCATTTCTCGCCCCCTGTTACATGGGAATTGAAACAAAATTGACGAAACGTGGATGTACTTACTTAGACCTCTGCCTAACTCCTTGCAGTATACAAGCATGATGTTATGTTAAAAGCATTTGGAATATTTTAAAATGTCTTATTTACGCCAAAATCTAAACATTCAGTGTTACAGTATTAATGATTGGAATTCATTATCAATATTCTAGTGCACTGTAGAGCGATTTTCATAATTAAATTTACCAGTATTGATAACTTTATCAAAATAGCAAAATATTTGACAGCTATTTGCTACGTTGCCAATTTCAGAATGCATCCTCTTAAAAATGCTGTCGTGATGGAACCTGAGCAGTCAACTCCGTTACCAACTAGCTGATTGTCCAATATTTTTAGCATTTTATTAGGTACCTACTAGCTTCTGCGGCAACTTCGTCAGCGTGAAACTTCTTGTTTTTTCATGCAATATATATTCTATGACACACGGCAGTACTGTAGCTTCCCATTAGTGAAAGAATTCTCGGAATTGGATCTGTAGTTCTGAAGATTACCCTCTACATACAAACTCACAAATTTTACCTCTTTATTATATTGTAATTATTATTTTCCTCTATTTCTTTATTTACATATAAATTTTATTTTTAAATATTACAATATAATAAATAGTAGCCCACTGGTATCGGGAACAGGGTCCAAGATACCGGCGGTCAGGGCTCCAAAAAATGGAACCACCTAACAATGCGAGCCTATATTATTATTATTTCGTTTATTAATTTATATTCTTATTTAATTATATTTTTAAATATTACTTAATATAAAAAAAAAACACAAAAAAAAAAAAAATGTCCGCCGGTGTCGGGAGCAGGGTCCACACTACCGGTGGTTAGGGCTGCAGAGACAGGAACCTCCTCACAATGCCAGTTATGTTGAAGAGTACCTCCATCTGGATCAAGCCCTTGATCCAACCGGTTAGCGAGAGCCTCGAGATATGTCGGGTTTATTATTATTAGCTTATATGCTTATTTATTTGTTAGACCAGAAAGAGTAAACATGTAACACAATTTGTCTTAGTTACTTAAAATTATGCTTAAAAGTAATTCAGACACAATAATTGTGTCCAATATGACACAATTATTAAAGTGTGTCGTATTATTAGCATCTGCTAATAATACGACATACTTTAGGTTAGGTTATACAATTCGTGTCGATACGAGAGAAGTATAACCCCATAAGTTATAAAGACAAGGGGATAAGGAAGCTCCTATAACGACATGTCATGGACCCGTTAACTCCTTAACTTGAGGGCGGCTATAACAGCAAACTGCCAAAAATGGAATTATTAAAAACACCTTGCTTGTCAGTTGAGATTGTTAATCTTATTTGGTCTATTGTTTTCTTAATAACCATTTTAAGTTGTACAACCATGTAAAACCTGAGACTTCTTCTTCTTTTCTTGTGGTTATGGTTAGTGCCTGGTGTCAGAGTTTTATAGTCGCCCATGGGCCTCTGACTTGGCTTCACATACCGTCAAGAAGTATCTCTCAGGCATGCCGGCTTCCTCATGATGTTTTCCTTCACCGTTTTTGTAGCAAGTGTATAATTATACAATACGCATTATGAATCCGAAAAGTCAGAGGTGCGTGCCTCGGGTTCGAACTCGAGACCTATGACTTGGCAGTCCGACGGTCACACGACTAGGTTATCACTGATCGACAAACCTGAGACGCAAGCCTGCAAACCTGAGACGCATACCCGTCATAGCGTAAAGTCAGGAAAATTTATAGATAAGCAAATTTACTACCAACTTAAATGGACCGTATATTCAAAACACAACTGTGATTCTTTGACAGTTGTATAAAATGGCTATAACACGGCAAATAGACGTAGGGTGTCAATTTGACAAATCATTGATAGCCTTGACTGAATATCAATAAGTATAACTTTATGTAATGTTCTTATAGCAGTCGACTTCTTACCATAATCTGTTTCGAAGATACGCCATGATAGAACAACTAAATATTAATGTTTTTCTCTCATGTTGGCACGAGCTACTCATGCTAGGGTTTAAGCCAGTCAGAAAAACCGTTAGTGAAGCTGACTTCCCAGACGGAGCCATACTTGTTGAAAGTGGAGGCTTATTTTATGCATCTCATCATCTGCCTAGCCTGATCCCAACTATGTCAGAGTCGGCTTCCAGTCTAACCGTATGCAACTGAAAACCAGTATTTTACATGGAGTGACTGCCTATCTGACCTTTGTACCAATTACTCGATAATACGATACTCCTAAGTAAGGCTTAGCTTATTTTATGCATCTGAATATTGGAATCCCTTAAAATGTGATGAAAAACCAAACGCAAGTAAAAAGTTACCAAAGTTACAATTTTTAGGAGTGACCTTCGGAAAAGTTCTTTAAAAGCTAAGTACCAAGTTCAGTATCTAGTGCCTACTTGGATTTAGAGATGTATTTCATAGTTAAGTTTGGATATTTAAAATATTACTTTTTTATTTGATAGAGCGTTATTTGTATTGCGTTGAATAAATTATTCCCTAATAATTGCCGATTGAATTTACATTAAATTCTGCTTACCAGCTAATTGTTTTATACTGAAAAACCACCAGTTTAAATTATAGGACAATAAAAGCGTATACAATGTCATACATAATTATGTAAGGTCAATTGATTTCATTAAATATCTACGTTTGTTTGCAAACAAATGCTTCAATCAATAATTTTGATCGATTGATGTGTTAATTATTATTAAAAAAAAAATAGTAGTAGTCCCTCTAATAAAACTGAGTTAAATTATAATTCCGATTATTACAGTACCCCAAAAATATCGCTCCAATTTTTTCCTCGCCTTCCTCGTACCAGTCTCCGTTAAAAGCCTCTTAAGAAAATACATTTATGTTACAAACAAAGTTACAGTAAATAAACATTACAAATACAACAAAGAACAACGTAAACGGAACAAAGTAAAAACGGAAAGGGATGCTGGAAGATGAAAAGTGTTCCAAAACGTATTATTATTTACCTTACATTTGTATTTGTGAAGGCAGAAATACAAACTCCATTCCGGCACTCTGCGTACAATTGTCTGATATTAATTACGTTACACCAACACTAGCGTCACATGGATTACAATAATACGCCAAAATTGGCTTCCTCGTGCTTATTTATGAATACACAACATTGAATCCCGCTGCGGCCGCCTTACATCCCGCTCAATCTACCGCAACACGACTAAACTGTCCCAATTTGTAAGCTATCATTTCAACAAATTAATGTTCAAAAATTACATAGTGCTGCCTTAATAACCGTCTCTTTTGAGGACAAAGGGTGTCCCTTCAGCATACTGTCTCCGCTTTTTACGAGTGAATGTCACAAAGAGTCGCTTTTATTCACATCTAACAAAAAAATAACAAAACGCCACGAATCGTCGCCGGTTCTATTGTCCGATGATGTGGGTAGGGGGGACAAATGCGAGCGCGTGTGCTACGGCGTAGGCGCGTCGTAGTGCCGCTACGGCCGGCTCGCCACTGGCGGGGGCTACGCGAGCCCGGCCCGTTCACCTACACATCTACATCGAGCTCGCGAACCTATCGGCACAGGGCGGCTCACCCACACACCTGCACCTCTTACAAGAGGGCCGCGAGAGGAAGCGGGAAAGTAACATTTTTGGGCTTGTAAATGATGTACACACTAATGGTGATTTACTCACACACGCGACGCTCAACGCACAACTTCTCTCATGCTCATACACATAGAAGCGATTTAAACTTGTAATCCCTAACGATAATTTGTATTCAACGGATTTGATTTATACTGAAATAGAAACGAGTAAGTTTGATTTTAATAATATCCGTCCGATGATCGAACAATAATTTATAAGTTACAAATACTTTACGGGTCGTAAAACCAATTATCGTATGAATGAAATTAATAGCCTGAAATAAATGTGAAATTATTGAGTCTAGAATTCCTTGTTTTAAATATTCATTTCTTCAGCTCAATCGAATATACCTCGATATCATATCGATACGGCTGACTCGATAATTATGCAAAACACTGACAGCGGTAATTAGACGCAATACATCTATGACTGATATCTCAGGCAATTTACAGGGAGACTTCCGGTTCTGTTAAGAGGGCGAATGGTCCACTAACTAAAAAAAATATTATCTCGTGACTGAGAAGGAATTATGAATAACGGCTAATAAGGACCCTCGGTAAGTGTGTCTAGAATGTTGTAATACATTTTATAAAGTTTAATATTGATCACGAAGCAACAAAATTCGATCTAAAGAAAAGCGTCCACATTCCTCTAGCCGTTTTATTCATAATTCCTTCTCAGTCACGATATAATATTTTTTTAAAGAAGTGGCGCTAGTGGACCATTGGGCGCCTCCTTAGGAACTGTGAAGGATTTTTTTTACACAAAGGATCTTTTTATACGGTTCTTTAACTAATTAGTGTCTTTAAAGAAGTACTCATATGTAAATAAATACGTCGCGGCTGGTGCAGTGACTGAGCGATTGGCGTACAGCGACTCGCCAGTTCGAATCCGGTACGATTTTTTTTTAATAGACTGTCGGATCTAGGTTAACGCTCCCAAGATACAGAAGAAAACTCTGAAGGGAAAAACGTTTAAAAACATACACATATAATATTTACTGACAAAACACATCGTCATGAGAATTTTAATAACATTGAGAAAACAGAAAAGATTTGTTTGGGACAGTTGAATTTAAAACTAACGTAAAATTATATCATGTGTGATTCATGACTGCGGAAATATAGGTCCATTGCATGTCCATTGTACTCGCAGAAAAAATGTGGACGTACCTAATAATTATTCAGATTTGTTACAGTTGTAGGTAATCATGTCATTTCGTCTAAAATAGGTTTTTATCTTTATTAATTAATTTATCTTTTATATAGATTCTTTTCTATTTTGTGAATGTGAGAACGCTATAGGCTTAGTGGACTGTAGATTTGTTGACCATCTTCTATTTTGTTAAGTACCCGGTTCTTATTGAAAGACCTACACTATGCTTCCATACCTATTAACACGGTTATTTAACAATATTGTAAAAGCCAATTATTTTTAAAAGAGTAACCGTGAAGTTTCTTGCCGGCTCTTCTCCATAAGAAACGACCAATTGGAACCGTGGACCTAGCTTCTGACATTTCATAAGTGCCCATGTAGGTTTATGTGAATTTTGATTTTTTAATCTTAATGAACTATTGTTTGTCTTTTTTTATTTTATTATTTTTAAGAAAACTTACAGGTACATTTATGCAGTAACATTCAGAAGAAGATGGCCAGTTACAAGTTTCCATTTACGTTTACACTTAAGCATAATATAACTTAAAAAAAAAAAGTGACTACACTTCAAAATAAACAATCAGTTCTTCAGTTTTTCAGTTCATGACACAAGAGAACAAGACTTTTCCGTCTTTATTGATTCTGTATAATTAAACAGTACAAAACGAGATGAGAACTTTCTTAATAATGTTTTGGCAATCCAGTTGAAGGTTTCAACGGGTGATTGAAGAGAAAATTTGTTTAAGATTTACTTCAACGTAGCAGCTACTCAGTCACCCCTCCGAGTTCCCCGGTAGATACTCTGTATTGTCGAAGTTTCCCCGAACGAAAATTTACGTAGGTATTAAAGTTGAGTGAAAAGTTTTCAATGAAGATGTCGCAATTAATTTTCGATAAAATTAAACTCGTTAACGTCGGAAAATTACAGTCTTTGAACGGATACTAATTGAAATGTAGGAAAGTTTTTTCATTAAAACCTGCTGTGTATCTGTGACGCGCTGGTTTTTTGGTAAAGTATGTCGTTAAGGCTTTATTAAAGGTTCTGCAATTTTCTCTCAGCCCCGTAAACTATCATGGAACATGGAACCTTCCAATGACTGATCCAATTAAAAGGGAAGTGTCATCTTGACTATCCTTGGTAGACGAACTGTTGTTCGCGATTACTATTTTGATAATTGCGCACAGGAGGCTTCTGACAATCTTCTTTGTATATTATTGTGATTCTTTCAATTGAACTGCTACCCTCATGTACCTACTTTTTATCTATATACTGTGTGAATATTTTACAAGATTGGAGCTTGGTTAGATACGGTAAGGTCCCATAAATCATATACCTATCTCTAACCATTCATATATCGGTAACTATCAATCTGCCTAGCCTTTTCCCAACTATGTTGAGGTCGGCTTCCAGTCTAACCGGATGCAACTGAATACCAGTATTTTACATGGAGCGACTGCCTATCTGACCTCCACAACCCAGTAACTTGGTAATACGATACCCGTTGGTAAGACTAGTTGTCCGACTTTCGGGCTTCTCCCGTAAAGACTGTCAAAGATTCACCAATGACAGTCGGGACCAACGGCTTAACGTGCTTTCCAAGGCACGGAGAATCTCGGTATGTAAAGATGGTCTCACCCATCCACGAACCAACCTCGGCAAGCATAGCTTAACCTATTGGATCAAACCGTGCGGCAGTTATTACTTAGCCACGAGCTCCTCATCGGTAGCAATATTATATCGTAAAACATTCCATAACATCAAAATAATTCCCCACTCATCTGTAAAAGAAAAAAAAATATACTCAGTATTATGGATTGATTTTCCCGCACTACTCGTCACCGTCAGTAGCAAAAAGGTTCACTGCAATGCGTATGGCGTACGGAAAACAATTTGTTGCTACTTATATATTGTTACCTAAAGTAACTGAAACCAACATAACAGATGGTATTTTTGGAACCCGACCCTTCCGTGGAATATGCAATGCGATTTAATATTGTGCTGTTCCTTGAATCCAATCAAGGTTTCTGTGTACTACGTTATTTGTAGCTATACAAATACTGTTGTGGAAGTTGAGGCATTACATCGCTGACAAAAATGCTTGGCTCAACGCTGGTCCAGCTCCACAAGGGCGCATAAACTAATTGATTAGCATTCGAAAATATTGTTGGAGCTGCTGAAGATTGTAAAACTATCTTCAGATTGTATAAATTCAATCTCTTAGTATTACATAATTGCATAACACATGTGTGAGCACTATGTACCTACTTTAAAGCTACCATTTACTGGGTACGTCTTTCATTGACTTAAATGTGCCCTGGCGGCTGAAAGTATGTCATGCTCACTCAAATGTCTCGTTGGTGGTGGCGTGTGTGTTGGATCATTAAGTTCCCTTCAAAATGGTTGAGCTAAATGGTGCTGATCCATGCGTCATGTTCGGGAACGGGCGCCGTCAGTTGGGACTGGTCATCTCTTAGCTGCTGCGGCTTATTTGAATTTATTTTTATTTTTGAATTGTTTTTGTTTTTACATTTTATTACGGACGCTTTTAACGTGCACGTTTTTCTAAATTGTTGTCACATGTATAATTACAACATGAATGATGTAACCAATATTTTTAACCACATTCTGATTTAAAAGAGTATCCGTGGATTATCTTGCCCGTTCTTCTCCATAGAAACCTACTAAGCGTTGGAATGGGCAACCAGCTTCATCTTTCTGACTGACCGACCCCTTGACAATTTAAAAGTTCCTGTAATTGGTTTATTTGAAATAAATGCTTTGAGTTTAAGTTTGAGTTATTCATAATTTTATAGTCATTGCAAATGACGAGCGCGCGTTATGTGGCTTTTTGCCATATCATCACGCCTATGTTTCCCAAAGGGTTCGGCAGAGCTGCATGCTGAATAGTAACATCCACGTTTCGCCAGTAATTTTTAGGTTCCATGTAATAGGGGGCGAGCTTATTTATTTATTTATTTGCTAACATGTAAAACACTGGTTAGTAGGCATTCATTAAAATTTCATGACACAGTATTAAGACATGCACCCTGTAAGGGCACTGCAAATGCTGCAATGCTACCGGGCACAAATTCAAACCCCGGGCTACTTCTGAGAAAATTCCTAACGGAAAAACCCAGTAACTCTTTGCCCGACTCAGGATCAAACCCTTTGGCTGGGCCATCATTGCTTCTATTATCCTACCTATTATATATATTATTTCTCAAATATTTATAATGGTGGTCTGGCAGTTTGAGTACTTTTCGGGGCCTACCTAAATATACTTTCTTTGGTATATTTCGCCAACATGGTGATTTTCAAGCGGGACGTAGATATTCTGCTGTTTGGATAATCTCCAAAGTTACTTGAAAGATCTGCGACCTTCGTAGGACCTCACGCTTAGCAGTCAAGCTTACGACTAGACCAATGAAGCAGAATTTGATATTGAAATAAGGTTTAATTATCAATCATTAACGCAACAACAGATTTAACGTTAATAGTGGGTAACGTTACTTAGTAATAACCGAAGTTAATCATGGTGCACGATGCTTGGCTAATTACCAACTGGTAAGGTGATCGTAGATTATTTCAGAGCGTGGGCGTCGAATTCTCGTGTTATGACGATAAAAAGGTCATGTGGGTGTCTAGAAGGCATCCCTAGAAGTTATAAGATCATGTGGGTGTCGTACGAGGCATCTCTAAAAGTTGTAATAAGGCAGAATATTGTCAAAATTCACGTGAAGTTGGTATTCCCTGAAGTGGTTAACAGCGCTTATTGTACACCTACGAATCGCCCTTTTCAAAGTTCAAACTGTAATCAGCCTATAATTGTTCCCAGTGCTGGGACACAGGCCTCCTCTCGGTGAAAGGAAGTGGGCCGTAATCCACCACGCGGGCCCAGTGCGGGTTAGTAAATGTCAAAATGTCTTAAAATTTTTGGTTCTATACGACATGCCGGTTTCGTCACAATGCTTTCCTTCACCGTTTTTTTTAAAACAGTGGTGTTGAAATAATTTACACGAAGTAAAGCGAATGCCTGGGTTCAAACCTACGACTTACAACTCGTAAGTCGCGGCCGTTACTACTGGGCCCACATTGCTCCTAATAACCAACCTTAACCTATAAATACACTTAAATTTAGATCACCTATAGTTGCTTGATTGTCCCGTCTTGTCTGTATAGTGGTTTCAAACACTAATTTTCTGCTTCGGGTCCTCAGTTTGATTCTCGTGTCAACCAAAGTGTTATTGGCAGTATATGTTTGTCACACATGCATAAATATTTACAATGTAGAGTATTATACTAGGTACTTAAATTATTCTGAAAGTGAGGACTATGTGGGTATTTTTTTTTTTTTTGTCAATTAGTTATAATGATATTCTGGCAGTTTGAGGACTTTATGGGGGCCTATCTAAATGAAATGTACTTTCTTTGGTATTGTCGGTCATGTTGTTGAGCTCCTTAAGTTCTGAGTTGAGCTACAAGATTGCTGACAAATGCTTGCACTGACTGGACAGGTCCACTCAAATCTGTGTGATTCTTTCCTAACCGGTAAACAGCCCGCGGCCGAATCGGTGCCGAAATTGACACGCATAGTGTCGCCTTTTCGGTACCAGCGGGCCTTGACGGTTGGGACGCGTGGTGTCTCCGAATAGGCGACACTGAGCCTTTACCTTTATGACCATTTCAGACACAAATCTACATGATCAGACCAAGGATATGTCTGGACTTTAAAAGAGACTTTGACCCCTGAGTTTTTTTCGCCATTTCTTCTCAGGGAAATTTCTTCAAGATCATATCAAATGGAGTCGACATTTCAGTCAGAGACTCCATCTGACATGATTTTTTTTATATGACGTGTAAACGTGATTCCGATATACTATTTACAGACTGAACAATTTCATTTGACAAGGGACTTAAAACATAACTGGTGAAATATAAGTGTAATATGCACCTCTACCAGCCCTCCAGGAAATACAGGGTGGCAGGGCGCAAACTGTAACCACGAATTTAGCACATGATTCTAACCCCCTAGCGTAGAATTTCTCGTCGGATATAAAAAAAAAACAACTGCTGTTTCATAGAAAAGTGCAATACCTACGCGGTCAAAATGTATGGAACAACAATTTTTACACAGAGGGGTTAAGAATAATTTACTAAATCCATGGTAACAGGTTTCGCATCGATGTAGATAATGTTTTATTATATCAGTTAGCATTTATGTTCAGTTGCTTCTCAAATAAAACTAAGTACCCATTGAAAAGGAGTCAGTTTTATCTAAAACACCACCAGTTGCAGCAGACAATTCGACGGTCAATTCACTTGAAAGACTGCAATAAAAGTGCATGGCCATGTACGGCTATTCACCATTTTGGAGCAGTATTAGCGGGCGATCATTCTTTAGGCGTCGCACTCACACCATTAAAGTTACAAAGACTTAGAAACAAATGGATGTGACTCAAATTGTAGATAGAGCGAGGTGCTTAAACATATTCAGTGAGCGTAAGTTTGATTGCTTTAGTTCGTTTAAAATAGCTGAAAAACATTTTACCTCTGTGTTTGATGTACCAAATTTTAATAAGCTATGTTCATAATACAACAAAATTTCTAAGAACTCGATTTTGAACATTTTATTAGAGGTAATAAAACTTCCTCTAATTAGTCTGATTATTCACACGCAAACTACACCTTATTATGTAGGTATAATAAACGTTTCATCTAAACCAAGACGTAGGCACCTGTTTCTTTTAATAAAAGTGTGATATTAACTTAAGTAATGATTAATAAGCGTAATGTTGCATCCCCCAGCTAGATGGACCGACGACCTTTAGAAGGTGGCTTGGACAGACTGGATGCGGAAGGCGGAGGATAGGGTGGTGTGGCCCAGCCTAGAGGAGGCCTATGTCCAGCAGTGGACTGCAATAGGCTTGGTTAATTTGTTGATTGAAGAATAGTTCAACGTTACATACCTTATCAAGGATCAAGGTATCCTATAAATGGCAATCGCAGGCCGATTCCCGGCCACCGTCGGCGCGGGCTTGCGTACGGTGAGCAATGGGTAGCTCGCCGTCCGGTAAGGACCAGGCTCGGGTCGACGGCGCGTTGTGTTCCACGCGCGCCTCAAGGAGATGTCAGCACAACTGAAAGGGTCTTCTAGGACCGATGCCAGCCGGGCTCGCGGGAAAGTCCGATAGGGATACCGTGGCCCCTGGCAACATACAGGCAACTGAAGGAACACGGGTGGGTTTTAGTCAGTACGAGTCTGACACGCCCTCCCGCTCCGCCCAGAGCGGGAGAAGTTATTTGATAATTTCCCACCCAAAAAAATAAAAATAAAGGTTTCCTATAAATAGATACATACAGAAAATAATTATAAGAAGGATTTAACACACACTTTTTGGGCAGCTTTAACACGATAACTACATACTCGTATAAGTACTTAATATGAACAATTAAGTCGCAGATTACAGTGTGACTGTTAATCTAAGTAGCAAGCACGTGATCGAGGTAATCTTCTCACAGAATTATTGTCCGTTATTATAATTGGGCCTACCCACGTTCGATGCTGAATTATTAGGAGGTTATGTTGTAGAGTATAATCACAATGGGTTCCTGCGCTAATTTTATGCAGCAGTCATGGTAACAGAACCTTCAGCATTCACAATTACGTATAGAGTAGCCTCAAAAGGGGCCTCTTGCTCATCATCATCTCCATGCACTCTTCCTCATCATCATCATGTTTACCTTAAATAACTGCATAAAAAGTTCCCACTGCTGGGACACAGGCCTCCTCTCGGAGCCATCGACCACGCGGGCCCAGTAGATGCCACGTCTTCGAATTTTTGGTTCTAGGACATGTCGGTTTCCTCATGATGTTTTCGTTCACAGTATTGAGACGAAGTAAAGCGGAAAACTACGAAAAAAAAACGTAATATTTGTCAGATATTTCGAAATTGTCAGATTGTTGGATTGTCGCCTGTTGGATTTATTAAATAAGCTCAAAAATATACTCGTAGCTTTACATCCGTACTAACTGTATAGTAATAAACTAAGAACTAGGTTGCGGAGGTCAGCTGGAAGCCTTTCCAAGCAAATATTGATGTTGAATTGTGTAACTTCTCCGTCAGTTTAGACAAGCAGTGAGCCAACCCCAACATGGTCAAGAGGAGTAAGATGTTGATGGTAGCTAAAGTTGCTGACCGTACTGAATCTACATACCTACCTACCTAAAGACTTTGTATTTGTTTCAGTATCTCTTCTTAGAGTAGTCGCATAGGAAACAGCGACCTCATCTCGTTTTCAAAATAGTATTGACGAGTAAATGTGTTTGTATAAACCTACTTACAGATATGAAATCATTTTAATAGCAATAGTGTATACAATTTTGAGCTTCTGTCACATCGGCACTACCTACAAAAGGGATATCTCTTACTAAAATATTACTTGTACTACTCCTAGAAACAAAAATATATGTCAAAAATAAGTCACTGATTTGACTAAACGGGGCACCAGCGCCGCCTTGCAGCGCTCTATAGACTCTACAACATAATGCTCGACCAGAGTTCAGCGAAGTTTGTCGGTGCTGGTCAAGTGGTGGACACGTTAAAAGAAAGTCGCGCGTTCCGTATAGTTGTGTCGTGTACCTACAGTGTGTGAATTGCTAGTGTGAGTAACTTGATCGTAAATTATAATAATTTCAATTGCTCAATAACCAACACTACCCATAGTACGCCCACAGTAGTTAAAATATGGCTGATAATAAAGAGAGACACGGCCGGACCTTCTCCATCATATAAATAAGTTACCTTTAAGGTGCTCCCATACATAAAATACGCGCTTATATGGGGAGTTGCGTACACCAGCAACCAGCCTAACAGCTATACCAGCATAGGATACTTTAGGCGATGCCAGGATTAAATGTCCAAGATGCACCTGACGTAGGTACGTTTCTTTTTGCTCTTTAACTCTTTGTTTTCTGGTTGCAAGCGTTGTTTGTTGCATGAAGCTTTAGTATGACCAGTTATGAAGGCTGTTTTAATACACGCCATTCTTCTATTATACAAAAGATAACTTAGAACATTAATAGCTATTTCTGTACGGTAACTAGCTAAGGAAACGACCCGAGAGAGTATGTGAAAACTGTTACGACAGGAAGCGGAGAGCGTAACTGACGTCTGCCGCTTGAATGATTAGCGAGTAATTCAGTATCGTATTCAGCTCTTCATTGAAAAGCGGTTTTAGCTATCTTCTATACTTAATATAAATGAGGTTGAGTCGCTTTTTAGCTACGCAATGGATTTTGATATGGTTTTACAAAAAAAAATGTGCGGTCGGGACCCCCACCAGGAAGGAAGTTCCTTCTCACGTATGATATAAAAAAACAACATTTTTGCAGCCGCCATCTTGGATATACATTTTGATGTCACTATCGACTTTAGCACCCTCAAAAACTATGAAAACGATACCCATGATGCAAAGTTTGAAAATTTTCGCGGCGGCTCTCTTAGATTTATATTTTATGTCACTATCGGCGTTAGTAGGTACCCTCGAAAACTATGGAAACGACACCCATGACTAGAAAATTCTCGCAGCCTCCATCTTGGATTTATATTTGGACCTCACTATCGGCATTAGCACCCTCGAAAACTATGAACAAGAATGCCCATAACAAAAAAAATAACCCGCCATCTTGAATGGCGAGAGTATAAATTCAGACTTTCTTTCTCTCTCTCTCTTTTTTCTCTTTGAATTTGAAAAAGTCGCCAGTATGAACAATTTTTGCGTGACGATTTCTGCCAGTGCACGCCAGCTGCGTTAAAGAACTTCGTTCCAATAATCATCCGGGATAAAGGCTCAAAATAATGTTGTACACCGCAACAATCTATTGTGTAGTTTAGAAGATCTACATAAGTCGTCACACGAAAAATTACTTGTTTTATAATAGATAGTTAATTGATTCAGGCGTGACTTTGCGAAAATCCATTATAAAAATACAATAGACGACGTATATTTAGTCACTTAATCCGCGTAACTGTTCTTAAAGAGTCATAAAGAACCCTGTAAGAAATCGACACGTGTTTCACCTCTCAACGAGGCATCCTCAGGAAGGCGATTGACTTATTGCGAACTCGGATCCGACGTGTCGACACGTCAAGCGCCGAGCGCAGTGCGCAGTCACTGCACTCGGCGCGTGACGTGTCCTGAGGATGCCTCGTTAAGAGGTGAAATACGTGTTGATTTCTTACAGGGTTCTTTACGACTCTTTAAGAACAGTTACGCGGATTAAGTTACTAAATATACGTCGTCTATTGTATTTTTATAATAGTTATTGAAGTACCTGCTGTATGTTAACTACAGTTTAAGAGTATACAGGTATTTTATTTAGAACAGCAGACATTTATTATAATCTTAAAATAAGAACTTCTATCTAGAAAACAGAAACCATAAATCCCATTCAAGACTTGTAACCACTAGTACTTATCGTAGCTATTATAATGGAAAATTTTATCATATTACCTACATTTAATAGAAGAGTGCTACATTATACAGATAAACAGTAGCCAACAAAGCGGATTACATAACTAATGAGGTATATAATCTTTAGAATTTGTAAGAAGTAGGTATGAAATACTGGAGCTTTTTTGTCACTGGTTTCTTTCAGTAGTTGTAACAGGTGATTGCTTATTTTAACAAAACCAATTGATGATTTATTCAGTTCAGCCACACCGTAAGAAAAAAGCCGGCCAAGAGCCTGTCGGACCACGCACAATGAAGGGTTTCATAGTTGGGATGAATTTATCCCAAGAACAAACTTAACATTGTAGTTCAAAAACATGTTCCCCCATACATTCCAACTGCAAATGTAAGTTTGTACGCACAATATTGAGTGATAGTAGATAGTAGTAGTTTTCCTGTAATCTATAAGCATAGAAATATTTTCTGTATTTTTTTTTAAATTTTAGGCTCTGTAATTTTGGAGATAAGGGGGGAATGGTCAAATTTCATCTACTTTCTAAAATATCTTTAAAAGTATTTCTTTTAAAATTATAAAAAAATGTATTTGATATCCTCACAATAAGTTCTTTCATTTGATATAACACACGGTACAGTTAGCAAAACTTTTTTTTTTTTCTTATTTAGCTCCAAAAGTGACCCCCATGTTCAAAATTCATTTATTTACGTTTCCACGTTCGTGTTTGGGTCACAGAAATGCATATGTGTACCAAATTCAACTTAATCGGTCCATTAGATTCGGAGCAAATTGGCTGTGACAGACGGACAGACAGACACACGAGTGATCCTATAAGGGTTCCGTTTTTTTCTATTGAGGTACGGAACCCTAAAAAAGGCAAGGTATATTTTATAGGTATTGCAAAGTCTGAAGTCCAATAAAAGAGATTAACAAGTGCCTTCGCTTTGAACAGCTGATCTTCCGCCTGCCATTGTATGCTTCACTATCATTGAACAGTGTAAGATACTGACCTATGCGAAGTTTCTTCTTCAACATGTAATGGTGTGTAGCTCTATTTTTATCTATCGATTCTACTTATTGCCAATGTTTAACATTTTTAGGGTTCCGTACCTCAAAAGGAAAAAACGGAATCCTTATAGGATCAGTCAAGTCTCTGTGTGTCTGTCCGTCTGTCACAGCCAATTTGCTCCGAATCTAATAGACCGATTTAGTTGAAATTTGGTACACATATATATTTATGTGACCCAAACACGGACGTGAGTAAATAAATTAATTTTGGGGTTACTTTTGGGGGCAAATAAAAAAATAAATAGTTTTGCAAACTGAACCTTGTGACATATCAAATGAAAGGACTTGTTGCGAGTATCTCAAATATATGTTATAATTTTAAACTTAATACTTTTAAAGATAATTAAGAAACTATTGAGCCAAAAGTTTTGAAAAAAATACATAGAATGGTTCTTTACTCATAGATTACAGGAAAACCTATAAGAAGTATATGGCCTTAAAATAACATAGTAATTCTCTGAATATTGTTGTTGTAATGTTAAGTTTGTTCTTAGGATTAATTCATCTCAACTACGGAACCCTTCATTGTGCGTGGTCCGACACGCACTTGGCCAGTTTTTTTTTTCTGTTTGGTTTGAAAAATAAATCAGTTGAGAGCAAAAAAAATATAAGATGACTGAGCTAAACAGGAAATGAGAATCATCAAAATGTAATGTACCTACATTCTTCATATATACCTACCTTCAACATACATAGCGAAAACAAAATAGATTACCGTAACCCAAAATATCGTAACGTATTTCGCAACCCTTCATTCATTTCATGACAGCCTCGCGTGTGAAGTACACACAAAATTACACTCTGTTTTCCCCAACAAAAAACAAGCAATTCCTTGTCGTGTAAACGCGCCCTAAGGCTAAACTACTACATGAAAAGGCTCGCTGTAGAAAAGGCAAGACCGCGATAGCCAGACCTTTGGAGAGCCGGCTTAAGATATTGCAGCTATCGAAAACCCTTTGAGACTAGCGGAAATTTAATTTAATCGTATTTTCTTCTTTGCTAAACGACCTCTTTATGCCATGGCATACGGGTTTTCGTCTTTCGAATATTCTGTTCAAAATTAGAAGCATTATCGTACCGTGGTTTGCTTTTGTGGTTTGCTTTTGTTAACATAATTTTTAAGAGCGATTTCAGTTCGTAGTACACTGAATTATATTTGTCCAGTCATTTGGTAGTTTTACCTGCAAAGTTTTCCGTGAGTTTTGAAATTTTCAGTTTGCTACCTCGTTTATTTACCGGAATAAATAAAATCACCAATTTTCAAAACTCCTGGAAAACTTTCCAAGTAACCCCCTTTTTGAGCACCAAATTACTGTAGTGAATGGGTAATACAGAAAAAATGTGGTTTTTACAGAACATTGCTATTCATACAACGTGCATGCGTTAGTTAACTAATAACATTATCCTTTTTATTCGCTGAAACATACTGATCCGTTTGTTTTGTGTCATGCGAATACATTTATAGTTTACTGAACAAGTGAAATTATATAAATAATTTAAAAACACCCGACACAAACAATTCCTCATTTCTCTTTCCTACTCCACCACCAGACCCTGTTCATCATCTTTATAAAAATCTTTATATAACCTATTCATTCAGACCATTCCAATGAGCCCAAACACGATACCTGTGCCGTAAGTCGAGTATCCTGCAAATTCCAGGTGATGCTGCAGCATCAGTTCAAGGTTACTATGTTCTTCTAATATCATTGAAGTAACAGAATACCAAATTTCAAATCGATCGGACCTGTCGAAGACGCTCACATCCATTCATCAACTAGAAAAGTGCTGATAATCTTCAAACAGCTGAACCGATTTTGATAAAACATGTCTAAAAACCACCGCTGGAAAACTTGCTTTCAAATCGGTTCACCCATTTAAGAGCTACGGTGCCACAGACAGACACAGACATAGTGGTCAAACTTTTAACACGCCTCTTTTTGCGTCGGGGGTTAAAAGTATGTTAAATTATAGGGTTCTTGCGTTCTAGCAAAACATTGCTAGTACAAGAACCCTATAATTTAACGTTCCATGATGTATGTTTTTGCTAAATATATACCTATTTAATGCATGACTAGATTGATGGATAAAATAATATGTATGCTTTAGGTACAGTCGACCGTACTTCGTTGGTAACCCTGAGCTGGCCCAGCCTAGTCCAGAGGTTCAATAGGTGTGATAAGAAGCCAGCTTGTAGTTATTACGTTACCATTATCATTGCGGCCCGGTCCATGCTATGGTGTTCATTGATACATTTCAAAGAACATCCAAAATAACGTTAATTGTAACACAAAAACACTTTCGAAACCAGACAGAAGCTGCCAACGTCCCAGAAACTCCCGATAATCAATATTTAAAGTTTTAAACCTCGAAATAGTTCTGCAAACGTAAATCTCGACAGCTCAGCTCAGCTCTCAGACCCGGAGCTACGAAAGGCTATAAGCAATTATCGTAAAAGGGAACTCTTTGGAAAATACCCACTCTATTATTGTGCCTATTGTGACCTTTCATAGGTCAATTGCTCCGACGGAGTGGATTAACGCTGAATTGAACTTATCTCAGAGCCGTTAGAGTATGTTATTGTACGTGTGTACTTCATATAATTGACTAGTGAGTTTAGTTAATTTCTGAGAGTAGCTTCAAACAGTGTGCCTAGTGGTGTGACCCTCAGACAGCCAAGTCATCGGTCTCGAGTTCGTACCCAAGCCTCGCCTCAGACTTTTCGGATTCATGTGCTTGGTTAAAAAACGGTGAAGGAAAACATCGTGAGGAAATCGGGATGCCTGAGAGATATTTCTCTACTGCATGTGAAGCCAAATCAAAGGCTCATGGGCAGCTTTAAAACTCTGACACCCTGGTTAGTCACTAACCGCACGAAAAGAAGGAGAAAAAGCTTCAAACAAGTAAAAAAATCTGGGTACTTATTTCATAGTTTTTACAATAATCTAATAAAAAAGACAGGTTTATTTCCTATCTAGATGTATATGTGAATGTTCAAAAGTATTAAGATCAAAAATAAAAGACTTGCTAGAACACAATGTAGACAAAAAATATACGCGTCGCCTTGAGAACCTCCTCCTTTTTTTGGCGGTTAATTAAATACTCATAATATACCTTTTTAGGTTGTTGTATTGCATTGCGTTCGAAAACTATCAAACTCATTTTAAATTAAAAAGAAAAATCCTCTCAAAACATAACATACAAGCTCCCTAAACGACAGTAAATCTTCGATAAAGGATTTCATTGAAAACGTTTCGACGTCAAACAGATACCTAGTTAAGAAGTAACAAACGGTTTTATTCGTAAGTACTAAACAACATTCATTCACATTCTCTACATTCGATTTTACTGGTCTTTGTTTCATTTACATCGATTTTAATCGATTACGGGCATCGTTTCAGTGTACCAATGCACTACTGACCCTCGAAGAACGATTATTATGTTCAATTACAGAAGGAGGTTGGAAACTACCATTTCGAGAATCGCTTTATTGTATTGTGAAGCTAATGGAATTTGTAGTTAATTTATTCTGAGTCAATATTATAAACCAATGTTTTTTATGAATAACTGGTTCTACTAATACTTTTGTTCACAATAATAGTTCATTAGTAATTCGTAATTGACAATTTTATTAGCCGTACCTACATATTTAATTCACGCATTCACTATTCAACAGTAGCTATTACGTTAATTTAAGGCCAATTAATACAACATATTCGTTTAATAGTGTAACTTAATTAGCTCCTGATAATTACCGTATCAATCATAGTAAAAGCACTGGCTATTGGGATTACGATATTAGCCTAAATATAGCTTTGGGGCCATCAATTAACAATTTTTGTGTATGTTTGGCCCGGACGGAGAGTGGAAGCGTTTGTGAAACCATGTTAAGGCGGAGGATAGCACATAGTTGTTATATTGTGCTAACAGGCCGGAGCCGAAAGCGTAGGGCCGCGTACTATGCTTAAAGCGATCGTCGCGCAATACGCCATTGTCGCACTCATAAGTTCCGTTTTCTTCGGTGAATCTGAACGTGTGGTCGCGCCAACAGAAGGCGTATTCCGGTTTTCCGAACAAATTAATTAGGACGCGGGGCTACAGAGAAGTGGCAACGTAGCCTACTGAGGGCCAACACAAGTGGTAATCGCTTTCAAAGCGTTTCGTATTACTAAAACGATTATACGTATTGATGTATGTGGCCAATCTACATCGCCAAATGCAAACTACGCATCAAAAGACCTGACGTCACACAAACTCCTGACGTCACACAAATACTGCATCATGCAATTAGAGTTTACCGCGAAAACGACATATATAAGAATATCCGACATCAGTCGTTGGGCAGTTGCCCGCCGGACACGACACCCGTCTGGTCGGAGGATCCTCCCTTTTCAATAGAGGATGAGTGAACTTTACACCCTGTTCCTCATACCTCTAAATGTTTTTGCTTTTCGGTAGAGCTTATGTCAGTCCCATTGTCTTTTGACGTTTCCCATCCCATCATCGTTACCGCTGACAGAATGTCACTTTGTCTAGAACCTCTGAGCTACTTCGGAAATACTCCAGCTCAATTGTAATGAAACCCTTGCAGTGCAAGTGGGTGGAACAAAGCCCCTAATCAAGATGACGATGAGACACAAAAAACGGCCAAGTGCGAGTCACTTGAAGGGTTCCGTACCGTATTAAGGTCGAACAAAAACGCTGAAATAATCACCTTTCTTGCATGGGGATCCGCTTTTACTATTAACTATTAATTATTAATTATTTGTTGTTATTTCAACTGTCTACCTATTACGGTTTGTGAGATACAGCCCGCTGACAGAGCGACGGACAGACGGACAGCGGCGGTTTCGCAATAGGGTTCCGTTTGGCACCGGATGTTCATTTATTAGGGTTCCGTATCCGGTTCGGATACGGAACCCTAATAAATGAAGTAATAATGACTCTTCATAAAACAAAACTAAAAATAAATGTACAAAAAATTACACACAGCTAACCGTTAAAGGTTAAACGTTGCCTCGAATATATGGTATTATTCATCATTAACACAGATAATTAATAGACGCTTTCAGTCGACTGTAAAAGTCAACATAAATCGATACTCATAGAATTATAATTATTATTGTGAAGCCAGCTCGCAGCCAAAAATACTTCAAAATTCAAATTCAATTCAAAAGTCATTTCTTCAAACTAGGCTGAGAATCAGCACTTTTTGAACGTCAAAATTACATAAGACAGTCCCCCAAAACGCCCACCCTTCACCACTTCCTAGTGCGTTAGCTGGGAAGAAGTGGCGCAACAAACTCCCCAGCAGCTACTACTATCAATACTCAAACTAAAAAAACAAAGGCCAATTTATTTACAATAATATGCATATATTTCCCAGACTCAAACTGTCTAGTAGAAATAGATTAAAGGCTCTTAAGTACCGACTCCCGTTCAAAGTTATCGGTTAGCCAACTGCAGTGAAACTTACTCGACAGTGTTTCTTGCAAAACATAATAAATCTTTCTTACTGTCATTGATATTTAGCTCGTGCGAGGGATTCGCGCCACAATGGAAGGAGCCTTCAATAAATCATTTAGATGTATTCTGTTTGGTTACATAAGTACGGTATATTATGCTTCCGATTGCTGCAGACAGGTTTAATCAGTGGAATATTATAGTACGTGGTTTGGTGTTTGTTTTCTTAATATTTTATGTAATAAGCGGTTAATGATTGTCCAACTCAAACTCAAACCATGTATTTTTAATTAAACCATTTACAGGCACTTTTGACTTGTCAAGGAGTCAACCAGAGTATGTCAGTCATAAATATGAAGCTAGTTGTAGTAGGTACCTATGGAGAAGAACGGGCAAGAAACTCCACGGACACTCTTTTAAATATAAAAATTGGTACAAAATATCGGTTACATCATTTATGTTGAAATTATACATGTGAGAACAACGTAGAAAGACGTGTACTATTTTTGTTGTCGCTATAGCAAGAAAATAATAAAAATAAAATAAAGTCATAATGGGTTTTCGGTGTTTTTTGCAACATGTTATACGGTGGTACGGAATTCTTCGTGTGCAAGTCCGACTCGTACTTGGCCGGTTTTTAATATTGCTGACTTTGATTGCCAATTAGTTTTTGCTTACTACTTAGGTAGTAGATAACTCTATTACCTATTAATCATTAGAAGAACAAACATCTAAGCATTCTTACCAGTCACCTTGCCAAAATCGATCGCCAATTTTAATGGAATGTTTATTTATCCCAAGCGAAGCTTTAGTAATAATATTAATAATAATATGCCACAGTACTAAGTCCTTGCAATATCAAAGTGCTCCAATTAACTCAACCATATTCTGATAACTACATTAATTGAAATACCTTCACTATGAACTTCTACGGATTTAATTAAGAACGCAATCTAAATTATTCTGGAATGGATTACAGTATTTGTTCAGTATTTTTTCATCAATGTACTACGTAGTCGCCTTTGTATAAAAGTGTTTTGGAAAATAGTTGTGTTTTGGAAAATAGTAGAAGTGGTTTGGTTGTTGGAAAATAGTTGTTTAATAAGATTAAAACCATTATAATATTATGCACTAAACAGCTTTTACACAAAAATATACCCGATTTCCAATCTACTAAATACAAAATTTTGTCTAAACAAGTGGATTCGAAATCGAAAAGAACCCCACAATTATCCCAACATAATTCTATCCGTTGGAGTCCTATCGTTTATTTTTCCTTATTATTAATCTCGATCAACCGCTGGATTATTAAAAAAAATGAGCACACAAATCCGAACGGTACAATAAACGACGAAGAAGGAAAAGTGGAATAAGAAAAATCAACGTAAAGAAAAAAAAAATCTTCAAACTTTTTTTATAACATCGGGCGTAGTCATTGGTAGAAAATGAAAAGGACACCCCGTTACGATTTCCATTAACAGGGAATAGGAATGCGTCGAAGGCCCGGGGGCTCCAATAAATCAATCTGCGAGAAGACAGACCTCCCCAAGTCGCTCTCAGAATATATACAGTATTAAATTTTGCAGGCTACATGAGTGTGCTCTAAGCTTGAAATGTGAACGGTATACGCTTGTATGGCGTTCGGACAATACGTGTACCAGAAGTGTTTTAGACACACAATCCGGGCTGCAAGCTGTTTGCAATATTTGTTGGCTCACATAGTAACCGACCGGTCAGATGTTTATATCAGTATTTGATGAATAATACTAGTGTGACAAAAAATTGTTTGTTGGAACTGAAATTGTAGGAGGGTGCTTTTACTATAAGTAAAAGTTAACAAAGTTATGCCATTAGTCTAGAATCTAGCCAACGCCTTGGTGCTGTCTAGATAGCTACTAGAAGTCGAGTAAATGACTAACACGGTGAAAATTCAATTAACAATTTATTTGAAGGAATTGTGTCATGCATACTCTGAAAATGAAAATGATTTATTTTTGGGCCAGTAACCGTAGACAAAAAAAAAGTATTAGGTCGCCTAAAATTGCACTGTTCAAATTTTTTGGCAGAAATTTTGCAGCTTCGAATGACCTTTGCTAACTGCATGGTGCTCGAAAAACCTCGAAATGTTCGGACTTCTTTCAGTTTTTGACTTATACGAGTACCTAACTTCTAAAAGGAGCATTGTACGGAAAAAGTCACACTATCTATTTTTTTATTATACTTACAAAATGCCACAATTCAGCAATTTTGAGCGCAGCTATAGCTGTCCAATAGAACCAGAGATATAGCACTTCAAACATTGGCCATATTTCAAGAAAATTTCAAAATTGTAGTTTTCTTGCAAAGGGAAACCAAGATGTTAAGTGTTCTTTCAAAACAGCCGGACCTTTTTGAAGCGACTAACATAATCAGTCTAAACTATGTGTTGTGATAGCCTAGTGGTCTCGAGTTCGAACCGAATGCACGCAACTCGTGACTTTTCGAATTCATGTGCGTCTTGTATAATTATCACTTGCTTCAAAAACGGTGAAGGAAAACATCTTGAGGAAACCGGAATGCCTGAGAGATATTTCTCGACGGCATGTGAAGCCAAGTCACAGGCCCATGGGCAGCTTTAAAAACTCTGACACCAGGTTAGTCACTAACCACACGAAAAGAAGAAGAAGAACCCACTGCTGGGACACAGGACTCCTCTCTGTGAGAAGGGGTGGGCCCGTAATTTTGGTAAAAGAGGTGATAGACATAATTACAGTACAAGAAATAGGGACCTATTAGTTCAACCAGGTTTCAGACTGGCTAAAGTGGACTAATCTTTCATGGGGTACTGTTTAAAATGTTACAATAAAATTCCTGCCCACATACTTCAACTGAATGAGACGAAATTGAAGTCTTATATAGAACGCACAATATATTATAAGTTGGGGGATTACATCACTGATAAAAATGCTTGGCTCAATGCTGGTCCTGCTCCACAACCACAACTAATTGATTAACATTTGAAAATACTGTTGGAACTGCTGAAGATTTTAAGACCATCTTTGCATTGTATAAAATCAATCTCCTTTGTATTATGTAATGGCAGAGCACAGGTGTGAGTACTATGTACTAAAGAGCTACCATTTACCGGGTAATACGTCTTTTAATGACTCGAATGTGCCCTGGCGGCTGTGAGTATGTCATGCTCACTCAGATGTCTCGCTGATGATGGCGCGTGTGTTGGATCATTTACGAGTAGCCCCCTTCAAAATGGTTGAGCTGAATGGTGCTGATCCATGCGTCATGTTCGTGAACGGGCGCCGTCAGTTGGGACTGGTCAACTCTTAGCGGCCATGACTGATTTTAATTTTTGAATTGTTCTTTGTATTACGGACGCTTCTAACGTGCACGTCTTTCTACATTGTTCTCACATGTATAATTTCAATATGAATGATGTAACCAATACTTTGTAACAATTTATTTAATTTAAAAGAGTGTCCGTGGAGTTTCTTGCCCGTTCTTCTCCATAGGTACCTACTACGCTTTGGAATGGGCAAACTAGCTTCATATTTTTGACTGACCGATTCCTTGACAATTCAAAAGTGCCTGTAATGGTTTAATTGAAATAAAAGCTTTAATTTTGAGTTTGAGAATCCACCACGCGGGCCCAGTGCGGGTTGGTAGATGTCACATGTCTTCGAAGTTTTAGTTCTGGGACATGCCGATTACCTCACGATGTTTTCCTTCACCGTTTTGAGAGCAATGTTGATGAAATAATTTACATGTTAGGTACAGTCAGGGTATCGCGACCCCGGCACACAGGTAACGGAAGGAACACGGGTGGGTTTTAGTCAGTAAAAGTCTGACACGCCCTCCCGCTCCCCCCAGAGCGGTAGAAGTTATTTGATAATTTCCCAACCTCAAAAAAAAAAAGAAAAGGTACAGTCAGGGAAATTAATTGTTTATTAAATTGACTCACTACAGACCATTTACTATAACTTGTCCCTTGCGGTCATGTTGGCACCATTGCTTGTCAAGCTTAGTTTCAATACCAATAGAGTTCAAATTGGCGACTGACAGAAAGCGCTACCAATCGCGACACGAGTTAAGTTATAATGAATGCGTTCATTATACCTTAACCCGTGACGTTCATACATTTTCCGTGACAAATCACTAAACACCTGCCTGTGTGCCGTGGAATTAGTAAGTACCTACTATCATGGCAGCATTGAATTAGTAAATACCTACTATCATGGCAGTATGGAATTAGTAAGTACCTACTATCATGGCAGCATGGAATTAGTATGTACTATCATGGCAGCATCTGGTGAAAATAGACATTTTCACCAGAGCAGAGCTCGGTCGCGCAGGTACTGTCTTTAATTCTTTACACTGTAAATGTAATAATTTTACAACAGCAGATGTGTTTAAACCAGCTTGCTGCAGATATAATTTCAATGTAAATCGTGCGCGTTCAAAATCGTTAGTTAGGCCGGCCGGCTGAAATAGAGCTTACTGTTTTTGCTCACAATTAGATTCAATAAATTAGCGCTAAACGAGAATTTCGCATTAACAAAGCAGTGACACTGACCTCATTTCCATAATCATTTCCTCGTTACAACGCGAAATAATTACACCGTTATGTGTTGCCATTACGCAATTAGGTTATTTTATTGATAAAAAACTAGCTGATGCCCGCGGCTTCGCCCGCGTGGACCTTGATTCTTTTTCTAAATAAATACCTTAGTTACTCCTTATAAAATCAACTATCTGCCAGTGAAATTTCCGTCATAATCGGTCCAGCCGTTTCGGAGATTAGCCGGAACAAACACAAATGCCAAACAAAAAAACAAAAAAAATTGTTCTAAATCATATGCAATTAGTAAAAATCTGTTATTTTGACATGACCAAAAGACACTTCAATTTTATTTATTTGTATGAATACTCGTAGATGATGGTAACTGATATTTACTTCTGTAAATTGGTAAATACACGTCAAAAATAACGTATGTATTAATACTAGATGACTTCGGCGTCTGTCTGACTACTCTGCGAAGAAAGACCGAATTTTTTAATTCCAAATTAAACTTTTAGGTCAAACAAAACAGTACGATACATTTTCTAGGTACCTCGCGATATTTTTTGGCCTCATAATTAGGTATTTTAACGCGTAAAACCCTACCTAGCAGGTAGGTACTTGTATATACTTACTAAACACTCAGTCTGCCCAAGAAAATCACCATTTCTTTTAGCACTGGAAAAAACGTAAGGACAATAAAATAAAAGAACGAAATTTTATTTTAGCAGAAAAATATCAAAAAGTTTCCGATAATAATTTATCTTCAAGTCGGTCTGTGATAAAACATTGTAAGGAACGGTTTCGCAGTAACAACAGAAACATCTTCAAAATTTTAAACAAGGCCGATTCTTATTCACAAAGACTCCGCTATAAAAGTGACTCCCCAAGTAATTCTACACTGTATCAATCACGTTGCAGTAGTAAAATCCGACGTAAAACTTACTTCGGATACAAGTACGGGAGGTACAAATAACAAAATAGTCAAGTATACAGGCGTAGGTACTATAAACATCCATGAACTACGCATGCAGTCTTACCAACCTGACTAGCGAGGGGTATCGTGTTATAGTATTTTTATCTCACGAAGCGACGCGCGCTTTGGTTGTGGTAACTAAGTGTACAGCCACACTGTGAATGTATGCGTGAAGACGAGTAGCGTCAGCACACAGACACGTCCAACTTCGCTATTGCCTCGGACGGTACCTAGAGCTCCTACGATTACACACAAATTCACAGCGGTTTTGTACACTTAATAAGCACAAGTAGAGCGCGCGTCGCTTCTTGAGATAAAAATACAATACCAAGTTACTGGGTTGTGGACGCCAGATAGGCAGTCACTCCATGTAACATATTGGTATTTAGCTGCAGCCGTTTAGGCTGGAGGCATCCCAAAATAGTTGGCAAAACTCCCCGAGTGCGACGTATAACCTCCTCCTTTTTTTGAAGTCTGTTAAAAAAGCTAGGCACGAGGTACTACGCAAGCAACTATCATTTTTACTAAGTCGGTAAATTGCTTCACCAGAGACATTTAGAAAAGTAATATTAAATACTTGGTCACTCAAATTCTCCTTGCTGTAAGCCAAGCTCCCTGCATACTTATTTCTTGTGCCAACTGTACTGTACCTAGTTCCCTGAATTTGCTTCCGAATCACGTAGGTAGACACTTGCAGCCCTGTTCGACCAATCACCGACATGTTTGAGACGAGAATACGTTAAGGAATCCTTGATATTAAACTTTTAAGTGCCACGATTCTTATTTGTATTTGTAGGTCATGAAAATCGATGGGGAGGTATTGGATTGGAAGTAAGAGCTACGTTTTAAAGCAAGGTCGTTGAAGTAATTCATGGGGTTTAGGAATCCATTAACACTTTTGAACTTCTTGGTATTTAATCTGAATGCTGTGATTTACCTAAATGATAGTTAATTGTGTACACAAAAATGATAAATTGTTTTACAAATAAAAATATTTGTCATGGGTCATTTCATGGTTTTTAGGGTTCTGTACCTCAAAAAGAACCAGTGACGGATCACTTCGCTGTCCGTTTGTATGTCAGTCTATCAATAACTCTTTGTCTCAGGAACGCGTGGAGATATCAAATTTTGATTAATATTAGATACGTAGGTCTACGGTTTTTCTTGGAGTACTAAAAAAACATGAAACTCAACGGAATAAAAAAAAATACGGCGGTCTATGCTTATTTTGATATTCGCAAATGAATCAAAACCTATATAATGCCGTTGAACTAGAATCGTGAAATTAGGCAAGAAGCAAGGTCTTACAGCACAACTAAAGGAAAAATACTGAAAATCATTAATTAGTAGCTTTAGCACATTAAAAAAAATGCGATTACAAACTTACATTTGCAGTTAAAGAATTGACCGTGACGTGTATCGATGTACGGGAGCACATGTTTTTCAATCACAACGTTAAGTTTGTCCCAACGACGGAACCCTCCATTGTGAGTGGTTCGACATGCACTTGGCCGGCTTTTATTTGAAGTGCTCACGCTGAAAATTACTTTAATTTGACGCACACTGAATTGTCAGTCCTCGATTACTAAACTGCTGTCTGACTAAGCTTTTTATGAAGTGCTAAACGTAGTAGATATATAGACAATTTGATAAAACACCTTGAAACGTAAAGTCAGGGAAATTTATTGTCTAGCAAATTGACAACCAACTTAAATTGTCCTTATATTCTAATCACAACTGACACGCTTTGACATGAAATAGCGATACCACGGCAAATTGTCGTAGTGTGTCAATTTGATAAACACTTAATTTCCAAACCTACCTACCAAAGGTACTGCTAATATAATATTGAGGCTCATGTATCTCTCTTTCATAGTTTTATGTCGTACCTAAAACCCAGTTTTACGGTCTCCTGACCATAGAATACTAAACAATATGACCGCAGGTGGGTATCCTACACATTCGGTTTAGTTATTCATTTCAGCACTGTTAGACTCTGGATTTTGGCTCTCACATTAAAATCACACCTATATTTAAGCTTTGTTTTATTGTTTATGGTTGCGATTGTGTTTATTTTATTGTCTGGGATCCTTTGCTGTCGTAAATTCTAAGTATTATTGTGTCTGGTAGGCGGACTACCTTGTTGGTATAGTCGCAAGACTTTTAGCCCGCGTCCAATCGTCGCGCGAATACGCGAGCGGTCGCGTGCATAGGTCACTTTTGTTCAGAAAACCGCAAAGCGCTCTCTGTCGGCGCGACCACGCGTTCTGGTTCACTGAACAAAAAGTTCGAACGATCGTGTATTCGTGCGACGATCGCTTTTAAATAGGACTCGGGGTTAGGCGTGGGGATGATTTGATCCCTAGGTTGGACAAAGTGGTTCGTGGTTTTTCTAGAAGGTATTTCTCAGTAGCAGCCCCGATTCTACATTTGCGGCCGGTTAATGGAAAAGATCTCACCCCCTATAACAAGTAACAAGTAATGGATTAAGTACATGATACTGATAACTGACGAAAAATTCCAACTCAATGGGGTTCAGAATCATGTGTTCTGAATCCATGGTAACAGTTTTTGCGTCGATGTCCCTGCCACCCTGTATACATCTCTGCCTGCCTGCCCCTTCGGGGAACATAGACGGTCGTGATGTTAAGAGTTGTTCACTTAGAATTATATCAAGGCAAGGTTTCTAGGAATGAACACCGGCAAACTAAGTGAATTTATTGATTGAAGGTCCAATTCTAGTGCACCAGTTTCATTCAAAAGCGTGCTCCTTTCACGAAAACAATTTACGTAGAACTTGGAAACTAGATTTTAGCTATTTCATTAATATTCTCAGAAGCAAAATGAATTACGGTAAGTACTTAAAATATCGTCATTTTATTTACAGATGTCTATTTATGTCTGTCTGTGATGTCTTAAGCCATAAGGTGATTAAATAAAGGCACTAAAGTACGTCAAGCATGCCTCATAAGCTTGCAAATCAATCAATCTGCCTTTATGCAACCGTAAGCCCCACAAACTTTCTTCTAAACTGTATATAAAATTAAAATATAACAATTCCCTTAGAATCTGTTTTGAATTTGTTGAGAACACAAGGGAAGCGATTCGCGCATTTCATGCTTGCCAGTTCTAGAACAAAATCTATTAAACTTTGGCCGCGCTGTTGCTACCCGCTATTGTGTTATGAAGTAACGTGATTGCTTGTCAAACGATTTTCGTACTTATTACATTGTAGTCATCAGGAGACGGAACCGTCAATATGTCAAGAACATAGACGTGATGTGTATAAAGACGAATTTAGCACACCGCAGACGGCAAAATTAGGTACTTACGGTGTCATCAGTGGTGATGGTAGTAATGTATGCGACGGTGTCCTTCACCAGCTCAGGGCCGCGCGGATGGAGCGGCAGCTAGGACTCCGTCTGCGACTTATCATCGCGGTTTTCTTCATCGGAAGTCTCATTCACAGCCGCTATTAGAGCCTGGAACAAAATAAATGGGGTTACTACTTTATTGTCGGTATGCTTTTAGATTATTGGAAATCATCTAACAAGTGCTCGATTTGTGTTTTGTGGATCACCCGTTTTTTATGCAGAGGTTTTAAAACCAGTATTTTATCTCATTAATGAAACTTATTTAGAACAGGTCGTTTGTAAAATTGATTTAAAAACATTACAACTGTCATGAGTGACGGCAATAATTTAAATTGTCATGCTTATGATACAATGGTTGACGAATAAAGTAAAAAAATATCTATTCTGTGAAAAAAATGGCATAATGACCGAAAGCTTTTTTTACTCAAGAGGTGCTAGTTACTGGGCTAATATACCAGCAACAATCGACGGTGTGCTCGGAGGATATGGTCACATCTCGCAAACAGACATCAATGGGTCAAAAGAGTTCTTAGACGAAATACTGTCGTTTGAAAATCCACCAGCCACAAAAATAGCCCTCGATTGTGGCGCGGGTATCGGAAGAGTGAGTAAGTATGTACTAATTCCACGTTTCGAAAAAGTCGATCTCGTCGACCAGGATGAAAAGTTCATGCAAAACGTCAAAGAATTCATCGGCAAAGAAAATCCGAAGATAGGAATGCTGTACCAAACAGGTCTTCAGAATTTCAAGCCTGATAAACTCTACGACCTTATTTGGTGCCAGTGGGTAATCGGATATTTAAAGGATTATGACTTGATTGACTTCTTTGAGAGATGCCGAATGTCTCTGAACAAGCACGGCGTGATTGTCGTCAAAGAAAATATAGCATCATCTGAAGCATTAGAATATGATGAGGACGATTCGTCTGTAACACGTCCCATAAAACTACTGGAAATACTATTCGAACAAGCCAAACTGAAAACTGTAAAGATGGTCGTTCAAAAAGGATTTCCCGACGAGATTTATCCAGTACACTCGTTTGCTTTAACTGCTCTAGAGTAATAATTAAATAATAGTTATATTAAATTACTGTGATACATTTTATAGCTATGGTACCAATTAAAATGATAAATAAACTGAGATGAGTATTAATAAAAGTTGTCTAGATACAACCACATTAACTTAAACACAAGAAACTAAAGACTATTAATAGGACGAGCTATTCCATTATGATACAACGTGATTTCTAGTTAAACAACCAACTATCATACTTATTGTAGCTATCACGAGAAGGGTTCGTTAATGTCTCAAGACGTGATGTTAATAAAGACCAATTTAGCTCACCGCGGATGGCAGTTTTTTTTGTAATTACAGCTGAGTCGGGTAACATTTCGTAGTATTTTGCAAAAGTAGACCGAGTTGTCGGTTATATTATCTTCGATTAGTTTCAACATCCTATACATTTTTGTTGGAAGCCGGTTCGATAAGTAGGAATATAAAGTCGATACATACAAAAAAAAACTGACCGAGCCTTACAGTAGTCGCATATTACTATGATGTGACATCTGAAATCTTGGCTGACAGTACCAACCTCTCGGAAAATGGGTTGGTACCATCTGGCAGCCAACGCTTGCACCACGCGCGCTCATTGGTCAAATCAAATAGCGCGCTTTTCCCCGGCTTCCTGTTACACGTTTCCGTCCCTTTTCACGAAATCACTCCCACAGATTGCAGGAAAGCGAGGGAAAAGAACACATCAAAAACCTCAAACCTATTGTATTTATTTGTTTGGTATGTTGACGCATAATTTTACATATTTCACCGAAAGATTACTATATACCGAAAAATTTGGGAAGCAGTGATACCCTAGTGGTGTGACCGTTGGACTGCCAAGGCAGGACCTCTGACTTTTCGGATTCATGTGCGTATTGTATAATTATCACTTGCTTCAAAAACGGTAATGGAAAACATCGTAAAGAAACCGGCGTGCCTGAGAGATATTTCTCGACGGCATGTGAAGCCAAGTCAGGGGCCCATGGACGGCATAAAAACTCTGATACCAGACTAACCATACGAAAAAAAAAGAAATCACCGAAAAATTGTCGTGATCTGACAAGAATACTTGTGACTTGCAAGAGATAGCCGTTTTGTTTTCCAATTGAAATGCATCTTCTTTATATATATTAACTCCTCCTAAACGGCTGGACCGATTAGAATGACATTTTGTGTGTATATTTAAGTGGGTCTCTGGATGGTTTATAAATACAATTGGACCCGGTAGGTGGCGCTGTTCGGGCAGGACAACGTCTGCAAGGTCCATATTTGTATAGATTTCTAGAAACAAGGGAGGAGCCTAACGTATATTTTGCAAAGTCATTCAGCATACAAAGTGTCTTAGTAGAAAGCGTTACTTGAATCAAAAGACGGCTACCAAAGCGCCCAAACAGATGTGAACAAAGATGAAAAAAGTTTCAGAAATTGGGAATGGAAGATGATTACAGTACACTGAATGGAGTCGCGCGTTATTATCAAGTCGCCTTTGTACTGATTCCGAATGTTTCCCTTTAAGAACTTCCACCAAGTTTATGGCTTACTCCGGAATCGTGCCTAAGAAAAAAAAAAGTTTAATTCACATCGAATCTTATAATTCTTTATTGTTCTTGCTTTTGTTATTCAAACGACTATAATTTCGGTATTTTATTTAGTTTATTGTGAAAGCGGTTCACTAAGTTTCTTTGTCTTTTGTTTATTTAGGTTTATTGTTTTGTGTAATTTGGTTTTATTTTCATCTGAGCAGAAGTTTCTAAATTAAAATTTTAATAAGGTTAAGCTGAACCAGTATTTTTGTAATCTCGCTCTGATTGCGTTCAATGGAATTATAACCGACTTCAAAAAAAGTAGGTGGTTATGCATTCGGCTAGATTTTTTTTCAACCGACTTACCGAAGGTACGGAAGGTATTTCATTGAAACCAATCGTGTCGCAGCGACAGGTCGCCTGCTGCTGTCACCTGCAGTCGGCTACGATATGGTACCTTTATCTGCCAGGGCTTATGTTTAATCTTATATTTTAGATTGTTTTGAATATTTTTTTTACATTCTTCTCACATATAGAAACAACAAGAGTAATGTACCCAGGATTTTTCAATATTTTCATTTAAAAGAGTGTATTTGCAGTTTATTGCCTGTTCTTCTCCATAGAGATCTACGTTTTGGAATGGGCAACTAGCTTCATCTTTCAGACTAACTGACTGACTCATTGACAATTCAAAAGTGCCTGTAAAGGTTTTAATTGAAATAAATACTTTGAGTTTCTGGAGTTGTCTTGTCCAAATTTCAATAATTCATACAAAAAAGGACGTTCAGTTTTCCCGAACTTGAAAGTTTTCTAAGATTTTTTTTTACGTATAACCTAACTCGATCATTTTAAAACAAGAAATTAGCCAAATTGGTCCATCCGTTCTCAAGTTATGCGCTAACCAACGACCGGCATTTAATTTAATAGAAGAAATGCAAAGACCGTTATACCAAACAAACACTCACGTTTATGGCATTTCTAACAACACTAATGCTTTCTAATTATGCATCCCACCAACAAAAGGAGACAAACACCACATTTGTAGCATACCTATTGTGCACTTTATACCCAAAAAGCTAACAACATCATGCATAAACTGCTCTTACCCAGTGACCCGTCCAAAACCAGCCGCTAATCTAAATTAAACCGTGTTTTGAAGAACAGAAGGCGTATTATCATTTGGTCGTATGGTCACGTCAACTCTTATTAAGTTCGCCTGGTAAGCTCCTTATCAGGCAGTGTATGGTGTAGATAAAGCGAACGCCAATGCCCGCTGTCTGCTGGAATGCATTCGGTGTAATCGCGTACAATGGTGATTTCAGTTTATTTGTTCTACGTTCCGCGTTGAGAAGATGTAATGTCGAGTGCTAAGTACAATTTGCCCGTTTCTGGGGCGATTTTGTGATTCAGTTTGCAACGGTTTTCGTACACGGCTACAACTGTAAATGTTACTTTATTTCAGTGTTATTGTGATGTCGTGACTGTGCCTTGGCAATCTAACGTTTCGACTGTAATATACTATGTTTTTGGTATTTATACCGTTATAGTTAAAACCCATAACAACAATTATAATGTTGCATATAATCAAAATACAATTTATCGTTCAAATATTCTTGCTTCAGCTTCTGAATACCGCAAGTGGGGCAACAAAAGTTATGCCACCACCAGTACCTGTCCGAGCGAGTAGGGCGGAAGACCATTTCTGGAGCTTTACTGCACGAAATTTGACAGCTTCGCCCCCCAGCGCCCCGCTTTGCCCCTAAAATTTCTCACCCCAATATTATTAAGCTGGCTTTTATCGCGCCCACCTCACCGCGTAAATTAATAGAGGTAATTGTGGCGTACAGTTTAAATGAGTAAAAACTGCTCGGAACATTCAATTATTCGGTTCGCTTGAGGAAATATGGCTGAAGGGGGCGAGCTTGTAAAAACCTTTGTTTTAGTTATGACTGCGTGATTATTGAGATTAATTAGTAGGATTTGGGGTGAATGGTTTCTTGTGCTAATCGGTTTATTATTATGTACCATCGCGGACACTGGCGGTGGACCACTTTTCAATCTTAGTACTAAGGGCATAAATACGGGTGACAAGTGGTCGACCATCATTGTCAGCGATTGTACGTGTGTGCTTTACGTTTTGGTATTATTTAAATTTTATTTATTGGACATTTATTTAGCTAGCTAGTCGCATCAAAAATTCAACCTAAAGCAGCAACAGTACTGACGAACACCTAATTTGCCGTATAATATTTTTTTTCAATTGAGCGATAGTAGACATTGCTTACAAATTATAAAATTGTTATAAAAATAATTATTTAATTATTAATTACACAGTGTGGAATGCAAATAAAGTATTGAGTATTGAACAATGTTCGCTAGCAAGTAGGATAATAAATTCAACTTAATGCAACATACCTACTGAGTACTGACAAACAACCAACCTGCCGTCAATTTGTTTTTCAATTAGTACATAATCACAAAATAAATTACTTATAAACATTTTTAAAACAGTTACATCGTAAAACTTCCAGTACCATAAACAAACCCAACCCTACAATGTAGGTATAAACTACTAATCTAAATTTAATACCTGTAACAAAATCTTGTACAAAAACTTTCCTCCAATTTAAAAGTACGCAGGTAATGTAATTTTGTAAGTTAATTTCAATGCTTCTACGTCGCCCTAATTCGTTTAACTGGGAACGCTCCCGAAGAATGTTATCGGGATTTTATGAATATTCAAACCAAGTAATCATGTCGAGGTAAATACGATTAAAACGAGTCTGCTTTAAAATTTAATTCTGTCTGCCAATCTCAAAGTTTACAATAATATGGTTAGTATTTAATTATAATAATAATATAAATCTACTTGACTAAAGTAATTGCATAGGCACAACCTTGTAGCCGGGATTATCCACCAGCAACTTGCTCTGAAATACAGTCTTTTGGTATCGGAAATACCGTACTATAGTATAGTAGTATGTGCCCGAACCTGTTCTAGTTTTAACAAAAACCGGCCAAGTGCGTGACGGACCACGCACAATGAAGGGTTCCACGCACAGTGAAGGGTGTTAGTTGGAATGAATTTATCGCAAGAACAAACTTAACTTTGTAGTTGAAAAACATTTTCTCCGATACGGAATGTATGGAGAACATGTTTTTCAAACTGCAGATTTGGTCGATTATTACTCGTTAACCTGTACAGCCTACTTAGCTGTGATAGTTTTCCTTTTAATTTAGTTAGGTTCCTCTCTCAGGAGCCCTGACCACCGGTAACTTGGACCCTGTTCCCGGTGGGTTATGCTTTTTTTAATATTTTGTTTTTATAAAAATGTTTAGAAATATGAATTATATGTATATAGATGAAATAAAGGAAATATACATCTATTTGCTGTCGCTATCAGACTCCAGCGGGGTAATTCCGTAACAGACTAACAGTAGCAATGGGTTTCATTTTGATGGTTCTGCAACATTAATTGCGTTATTTACGTTGTTGAACAGACAATTTTTTCGAACATAATATGAAGCAATGGATTAGCTATGCTTCAAAATCATTGAAATGGTGATTGATAGTGTGTAACGTAATAACCCCAATGCATATGCATAAAATATAGTGTCGTAATTTCGGCATCTGGAAAAAACTTGAATAATTGGTATTTTTATTTGTTGTTTCTTTTCAGCTTCTCAAATAAGTTGCCTACCATACCACTGCACAACGTCATGCGAATCTACCCTATATGCCTAACTTAATTGTTGTTATATTTCTGGAGCATTTAAAAAGAAGGAATGTAATCTTTTTATTGTATCTCTTTATAGGTAGCTCGCAACTTTCTCAAGACTACTTACATAAAACTTAATGTGAATTTAAAAAGTTTCTTAATTAAGCACTCGAGACATTACGAAGGATATGATCCAATTCTCTTTTTGCCTCATGAGAGACGCCGTTTGCGTCATGAGAAAGTACCTTATCTTTGGCTACTCTTGACCTGTTTTAGTGGCTTACAGATGTCGAGTTCCTTTATTTTTGGTAAAATTATAACAATAATGAAGATTTTCTTTTACTTACTAATGGTACCTGTAAGGAAATAATTGTTCCTAAGAGGCTATCCTTAACGCATCCAGGGGATTTTTCTTTATAATGACTTCTCTTTGTAAGCATTGCTTTGAATAAAATGAAAGAAGGAGTTTTGAATGAACTATGTAGGTATATCAATAAGAACAAAACAAGTATTTTTCTTTGCTCTAGCACTGATGAATATAGATGGTTGACTCCTCATTTTAGGTACGCGACGAGCTCTTCTTGTTGGGCCAATTCAGTGAGCGTCACATAGTCAGAAGATATAAGCATTACGGGATAGAAAGAGAGTCAAGTTCTAGGTGAAAATAACTAGCGCTGGGTAACCAGGTAATTACCGCTGAGAGACCTGAATTGCACTTTATTGTGTTGTGGCAAGAATCACTTTTTATGTAAGTGATTTTGCGGAGTGAATTTGTGGCTCTAGTAATATCATACTGCGATTACCGACCTGATCCTGGTTAAGAAATTTCTATCCAAGCTAGTTCCTAATTCCTTGACAACGTAGACTTCACAAGTAAAGAATGCCGCATTCTTACATACAGTATCTTGGTAGGTAAGTACCTACGTCATCAAAGAATATGGTTGTCATCCAAACTTATTTCAGACGTAAGGGGAAATAAACAAGGAAATGAGAGATGTCGTTTCTGTTACAAGTGCCATTTTCATGATATTCAGTGTTATGATAATGTCTTGTAGTAAATAAAACGGGGAAAACTGTACGTATGGAATCTGTGCCAAGGAAACGGCAGGAACTTTTATATAAGTCTATGATTTTAGATGGGTGTAGAAAGCGGTACTTACAGGTATGGCTGTTTTGCTAGTTGACAGATGAGCTCCTTAAGTTTTGAGTGGAGATACGCGATATCTGACACAGGCGTGCACTGTCTGTGTCTAACAGCTTCTGTGGGCAAGTGGTTAGAGCACCTGTCTCAGACCCAGAGGTTCAATTCCCAGTGGGGGTAAAATGTTGTGCTCGTTTTGGTCGGCGGTAGGGTTTGTTCTACATAACTCCGCCTGGCTAGTAACCACCATCTTATCTAAGTCGTCATAACAACAATGTTAACAGCAGCTGTTGTGTTTCGGCAGTTAGAGGTAAGATAGCCAATTCTTCTGTGGTTGAGGATTCCAGAGGAAGCTTGCTTCTACCTTCGGCCTAATCATCACTTACCATCTGGTGACATGCAGGCCAAGAGCATCGCCGTTGTGGTTAAGACATTAAACTACATTGTCTTCATCTAATCTGACCATTACAATGTTATTGTATGGAATTTAATGACAGACGAGTTTGTTTCGGTATTACTTCTAAGAGTAGTCGGCTAGGAAACACCGACTTCATCTAGTTCAAACGAGCAATATTTTTATATATATTTTGTAATCACGTTCTCGAAAACGGCTCTAACGATTTCGATGAAAGTTGCAATATAGGGGTTTACGGGGGAGAAACATCGATCTAGCTGTCTCATATTTAGGAAATTTCATTTTTTCCGTATTTTCACCCGAGCAGTGATCGGTCGCTAAAATTTAGAACAAGATACCTTAGAATAATGACATGGCAGCATGGAATTAGTAAGTACCTACTATCATCGCAGCATGGAATTAGTAAGTACCTACTATCATCGCAGCATAGAATTAGTAAGTACCTACTAGCATCGCAGCATGGAATTAGTAAGTATCGCAGCATGGAATTAGTATGAACTATACATGAAATTAGTATGAACTATCCTATACCATCAAATGAGCAATCTCTATTTTCCCCTTAGCAGAGCTCGGTAAACCAGGTACTGAAAAAAATACGAGTTAAAGTGTATTTTTTTACCAATTTACAAAATAAAAGTCATTTATCACTAGTGTGTTGATAAGTAGGACACGCAGGTACTGAGTATGGATTCTGCAGGTCCGTTTTTCATTGGCTGTGTGACGCTGGGCATCCCAGCATATCTATAGGTAGACGAGGAACGCAGATAGCAAATATTTTTACAAAAAAGCTCAAGTTATTTTGTACTTTAGATATGGCTTCAAATGGGATTATATTTTGATATGAATTAGTTTAATACAATACATTAAAAAAATAAAACAAATATGTCACTTTGTCGTATTAAAGAAAAATATTCCAAATTTAATTCAAGCAAAATTACTATATTATAAGTTCCACTCTTATACTATTAAAAAAATAATTAAAGTGCGTCAGTAACGACATTAGTAAAAACGATTTTTAATATGCCGCTGTTCTACAATTTTCCATAGTGCGTCAGTTTCATAGAAATTCATAAAAACCAGTCGTGTCGCGGTGACACGTCGCCTGCTGCTGCCGCTTGCGGTCGGTTACGGAATGGCGCCTTTAGACTTCGAACGTCTGTGGGGTCAGCTAGTGTAGACGATAATGACTTGTAATGCATGGGATGCTGCCCATCTTCTTCTCTTCTATCGGTGCGAACTATGTAATTATACCATGCTCATGCCGTTCTAAATATATACCTATTATTATTAGCCAATCTCCAAAGTGTTAGCTGGGTGGCCCAGGGTCCGCAATATGTACACGCAAAAACCATTACTAAGATATCAGGACAAATATTTGCACCCAATAAACAAAATTAAAAGTAAATAAAATTTTCATGTATAATGAAAATGAGAGTTCCATATGTTTTTACTGTAGCCAACTTTATCCAGTACTAAAATTTAAATAAAACAGGTGTTGAAAACGGCAGATACTTATAAAATAATAGTTAATTCACAGACCACAGATTGATAAGCCTGAAAACAGAACAGACCGAACTGTTATGACAGATGAAATCCACAATTTAGGAAAGATCGCTAAATGAAATCATACCTAATCGCTAAACTGAATCACGGACTAATTAGTCCAAAGCCTGAAATTTGGGGCAACAGTATTGGATTTAGCAGCACTCGGCCAGTTGCATTAGCTAATCCGTCGGTCAGCACAAGGCTTCGTAAGCCAATCAGACGTGCCTACGTTACCGCATGGCGCTCCGATTGGCTGACCGACCCGATTACCTAGTGCCATTTTCCGAATCGCTGTCAACACTATCAGCTAATAATGAGTCATATCGGAGCGGCTCTTACGGATTAACGAAACAGCGCTTATCATCCTAATGGGGAAACAACATCATCAGATTCTACTAGAGAAATGATGTTGATGCTTATGTCTAAGCAAAATCTGTCTGCCAGTATTGCATTTATTCATTATCAGACCGTACTGTATCCATAACAGTCTCGACTAGAGGGTTCAGTTTAGGGTTGAAAACATTCGAACTGATTGTGAGTGTAATATAAACGCGAAACACAATTCGTATTATTAAAGTAGTAAACATCTGGATACTGCTGTCTTCAAATCTAATCAGTAAACACAAAGTATCAAAAATCCACAACAATGTTACAAAACCATCTGTTTTCCACTCACAACCAATATAAAATTTTTGGAAAATACAAAAGTGCACGACTCGTAATGGTCATTCAAAAAATTTACCCATATTGATGGGTAAATTTTTTGAATGAAATTTTACCCATATTGATGGGTAAAATTTCTCACCTCGCAATCTTTACGTACTGTCAAAGACTATTTCGGTATGCTAGGCAATGGAAGAGGGTCGAAGTTCGAAATTTATATAGTTATTATATTAGTTCGTTTTTATTATTGACTAGCTGTGCCCGCGACTTCGTTCGCGTGGTTGTCGAGAACAAAACAACGTCGTTTATATAAGAGTATATCACCTTTTGGATGATTTAGATAAGAGTCCTGACTTCGGTACAGTTGATTACGTTAATGCTATATACTATGTTAGCGGTGGAATTACCCGGAGCATATACAAAAAGGTTGTTTGGGTTGCTAACACGTGATAGAGAAACATAGAGTTGGCCGTGTGAAAAACAATCAAAAGTAAGGTCTACACCCGCAACGGATAACGTCTGGCCTTGGGCTTTATTAATAGTCATAGCGTAACAGAGGCTTACAGGAAATTGCACACGTTTGAAAGTAAACGGAAAGTCGCGGTCCGAGTTCTTTGCGAACTTAAGCGCGACTCCCTTTCTGTGAATGTCTCTGACTCACGTGAGAGAGAGTGGCGCTCCCGATCAGCAGACAGCCGGACTTCGCGGTCCTGCATACTCTCTTGAGACCGCAAAGTCGCGGTCCGTGTTCTTTGTAAACTTAAACGTGACTCCCTTTCGGTGAACGTTTCCGATTCACGTGAAAGAGCGATGTGCTCTCAGTTAGCAGATAACCATGCTTCACGATCTTCTTCCGATTCCTGAGACCTACAAAGTTTCATCCTTTTCGTATTCCGGCTACGCAGCGAAAGGTTAGTTTTTTTTCTTTGAGGCATTATTTTCAAGGAAAATTAAAGCAATAAACAAAACCAACAACACTTATGACTGAATAGCCTACAAACTTAAAAGAACGGTGCGTCGAACAGTCTAGTGTGACAACGTATCGTCTGTTCGTGGTCGTGACTCAACGAATTGGCAACACTAACTTACTGTATAACGATTGGCACTATTGGATTCAAACTACGAAACGAAGTAAATAAAATACATTCTTTTCTTTACTTCGTACTTTAAACAGTTCAATCAAACCAATGACCAAAGTTGACCAAACGAAACCAATAAGATAAGCCAATACTTTTTTTTCGACCAATTTAGAAAATCGACAAACCAAGCAACCAAAGAACATTAAGACACCTAATGAAACCCAATTTGCCTAGTAAACACGGTGGACGTCATTCTCGCGCGGAAAATCTTAACACCGCGATTCAGAAAATGACGTCATTTGCACAACGCCATCTATCGGATTTGGATTTCAACTATCAACATTAGTTCTATTTTTAGTCTTAAGATGTCGTTGCAAGTACTATACTGAATTGCGTAACGTAATATTTTACTTCTTGAACTCACTAAATTAATCATATCTTTTGATAGAGTTAACCGATTTCGATGAAACAAAAACTAAGTTAAACCTCAAGTTGCGTATAATTTGTGTATATAAACATTGTCAGCATTGAATTCGTAGATTTTACGTGATGTGCGCACAAACAAACAGACAAACAGACAAAAATTTCAAAAATGATGGAAATGGGTTCTGTTACTTATCTTTTCACACGCTGGCTATTTTTTGTTTCAATTTCTTCAATGTACAAAAATGACTTTTCTACAGATTTATTATATGTATAGATAGATAATGAAACTACTTTGAATAAGAGAGTAATTTTCAATAGGGTTCCTGATGGCGGAAAACGAATCTTTAAAAAAAAATGACTCAATTAATCGACTTTTCGCAAGCAAAATTTTTTCAATCTGTAGAAAAGTCATTTTTTGGTGTTTTTTTCGTTTCTGCTGAATTAAATCAATTTTAGAAGTACAGAATTAATCTCCATTAACTTATCAATACAATGGTACAAATACATCAATACAATAAAAATTAAGTAGGTTCTGTAGTAGGTGTACTAGATAAGATAAGATATTTTATTTGCATAAAACATGGTACACAAGGTGTTATTGGAAAATATGGATCAAACATGTTTTGCTTAAGACTAAAAGCTCGTACAGACCAGCGCGACGCGACGCCGCGCCGCGACACGAACAATACAATTTCTAAGAAAACTTGACAGTATAACAATAACCGGTGTCGCGTCGCGCCGCGTGTAGCTGCACGAAGCTTAAAGCTTCGTGCAGACCAACGCGACGCGACGCCGCGACGCGACTCGAACAATACAATTTCTAAGAAAACTTGACGGTATAACAATAACCGGTGTCGCGTCGCGCGACAAGTCGCGCTGGTCTGCACAAAGCTTTAAGCGTGCAAACTTACTTACTAAAAATACATAATAAAATTGAAATACATTACATAGATTTCATATGAAAAAAATCATTAATACCATAGGAATTATTATTATTAAGCGATTTATATAATTGGGTTTTAAACAACGTACAATTTAATGTTTTAAACATTTTTGGTAATTTACATACATAGCCAGAGAGTTTTTATTATATTTCACTGATCGAGGCAATACATCTTTAGGGGTATGAGGAACAGGGTGTTAAGTTCACTCATCCACCATAGAAAAGGGAGGATCCTCCGACCAGACGGGTGTCATGTCTGGCGGGCAATTGCCCAGAGGTTGAAGTCGTGAGCTTGTATATATGTCCACCGCGCGGTAAACTCTAATTGCGCGATGCAGGATTTGAGTGACGTCAGGATGTTGTGTGACGTCAGGTCTTTGATGCGTAGTTCGCATGTGGCGGTGTAGATGCCGCCACACATCCAGCACAAGTCTGTATTGGTCTCGCCTACTTCGAGAGCTTATTTCCTCCGCTGGCAGGAGCAGGAGTGTAACAATAAAAACAGTTGCAGAAAGATGGCAAAACAAATGTTTCGATCGCAAAGCACTCCCTAATGCTTCATTTTATGAGTCGTGCAAAAAAGTAGGCCGACAGAAACTAAAATTGGTATAAGCGCCATCTATATTCTATAGTATGGTACTACGGCGTGAGCATGTCAGTGACGCGAATCCATAAGTTTATCCCCTACCAAAAATGGCTCAACGCGCCTATAGAAGTTTTCACTTCAAAAAACTCCAAACATAAGTTTCATCACATTACTCCACCGTCGGTTATAAATAACGCCGATAACATCAACCTTCGTTTCTAAAACAATAAAGTAAATAAGAGCGTAGTACGGGCTAATTTGTGCAGTATCCATTCGCTCGGTCTAATTTACAGCAGATATTAAAACCGCGGGCCGCTTCACACGTGTCCCGTCATAAATTGTAGGAGTACGTTCCACAATGAAATTGGGCGCTGGAACAATGTTGAATCTGCCTCATTTGGGTGGCGCAATTTTCTCATTATTAATAGAAATTGGAAGGTGAGGGAATAGTTAATTTATTGTTTTTTATTGTATGATTTTTCGGGAATAAATTAGCATGGACTATGTAACAGTTGAATTGTAATGATCCGCAATGATAACAACATTCCTTCTAAATTATTTAAGAGATGTGTTGATTGTCATGCAACTTTTGTCAACAACTGTACGTGTAATAGTAATGTAAAAGATAGTAAACTTCGTCTTTATATACATTATAAAATGATTACCTACCTACCTACCTTAGCCTTATTATAAAATAATTACCTACTTTTAAATCCCTAATAACAGAATCCATGTTTAATAAAAGTTATAAACTGCCACAAAAATCAAATAAGGTCAACTTCCAACGAAAAAAGCAAAATAAATGCCTACCCGAAAATTGAAATAACTAATCTTCTCGACTTAATTAAAAACCTGGGATAAATGCAATGAAATTAAATCATAAACTTTTGACACTAATACAGGTATACAACCTTTTATTCAATCTAACTTTGGGAGCGAAATAGGGGCAGGTAATGTGGTATTATTTCCTCATTAATGTGTGTCTGGAAGTTTCGGGGTTGGATTAAAAACTCCCTAGGGATGTCGCGCCTGCGCAGTAACATTTCGGCAGGCGGCATATTCGGGGTAATTGTGAAAATAATACCATTATTAGGATATTTGATTCCGAGAATCTGATTTAGTTGACTATGAAGGTGATTTACGAAAAAGTCATGAAAGCTCGGAGTTACCGACATACCTTGCAGAGTAAAGGCCATCGCTCATTATAACAGCACCGCTCCGACACGGCAAATAACTTGTCATTTAAGTTAGGATTTTAAATCAAATGCATTAAAATTCTATTTTACGACGGCTATACAGAATAGTGGACGGCGCGCGGGCACTGATCGGCCCGCGAGCCGGGAGAGCTCCCTTCAAGCGCGGAGCACCAGCATACATACGGCGGCGAGGCGCCAGCATGCATACCGCCTGCAGGCGTTTCTTCGCCGGGGAGCGGGCTCCTCGCTTGAAGCGTGCTGTCCGCGCGCCGTGTGACTGCTCGCGGGCCACTCACTGCCCTAAAATACTAACTCGAATGATAAGTTTTACGCTTTGTCGGAGCGGTGCTGCTTTAATGAGCGATGTCCTTAAGCAAGCTAAAGTGGCAGTGGGCTGGTCATGTTTGTCGAAGGACTGGTGGTCGGTGGAGCAGACCTGGAGTGGAGACCTCGTATCGGCAATCGTATTGGGACGCCCCCCAGCTAGATGGACCGACGCGACGACCTTGAAAAGGTAGCTGGGACAGACTGGATGTGGAATGCGGAGGACAGCGTGTTGTGGTGCAGCCTGGAAGTGGCCTATGTCCGGCAGTGGGTCTGCGATAGGGGCTGAGATAATTGTTGATTGATGGAACTTTCGACAAACAAATACAATCGCTTTAGAAACAATTTTTGTAAACGCCTATAGGCAATTTATCAATTAAACTTATTGGTCTCACTCAGTATCCCTGTATGTAAAAATATTTTACTTTAATCATACACATTTTAGATTACTGTCCCAGTTTGACCTTGCGAAGTAAATTGTTTCTGAAGAGCTCTTCACCTCTAATATCAGTACTAGGTATTCGAAAAGAATGCAATCTTATTTCTACCTTGATAAACGATTTTGAGAATTGGATTTATTTCGTAAATAAAAGCTTTATTTCTTTTAATGACATGATATATCTCCAATAACAGTTAATAAACACAGACCAATACGCAATTAAAGGCTCCATCAGACCGACGCTACGCGACAGTGCGACGCGATTCTGGTAGAACAATTTCCATGAAGTGTTCATAGAAATTATTTACTATAGTAGCGTCACGCTGTCTCGTCGCGATGTCACGTCGCGCCTGCGAGCGAGTGCCTTAATGCTACCAATCAAGGAAAGATTTTCTTTCAAAGAGAATAATATAAATAGACTGCCCCGTTGGTATAGCCGTCACAAGCGCTACTGATGAGCATCGCCGACGTATTCTGTAAATAAAAAACTCACCGTGAAGACTTAGGTGAAGTGAGCTGTCAATAGTGTCAATCTCTAGCATTAGGTGGAATGACAGCTCACTCCACGCTCACTTCACCTAAGTTTTCACGGTGAGATGGTTACAGAATAGCACTGCCTGGTCCCTGTTCCGATTCCCTGGTCGGGCAGTGTTATTGAGTTTTTCCGTATGGAATTTCTCAGTAGCAGACTGGAGTCTGGATTTGTACCCGGTTGATGGCAATAGGCTCGCCTCCAATACATGGGGCTTAAACATAACTGGTGAAATGTGGATGTACTATAAGGTACACCTCTGCATAACTCTTCGGGGAATACATGCGTTATGTTTATGTTAATATAAAATGACGATTCATCAACAATGATGGTTGATAGAAATGATCTCATTTAAACGATACGTTTTCCTTCTATTCAAACAGTAATGTCAATATTCTTGCATAATAGAGACTAGGCAAGCATAAAGAGAATGCAGCTAAGAATGAAAACAGGGAACACGGCGTGGTTGTAATCTGTAAGGTCGTATGTCAATTCAGAAAACAACCGTGGGATGCGCAATTTTACTTGTGCCAAGACTTTTTTTTAACCTGAGCGTGGAACTTTTATTCTTTTCAATCAATCAATCAAATAACAGGTTCAAAGGATGTTACAAAGGTTCATAAGGTAAACTGTATTATAACCATGTGAGGTGTGCAAATGACACAATATTATTCTTAATCAGTTTTCTTATTAAATTACATTGTCACTGAAAACATAGATAGATAGTCAATTTTGTTACACATAAGATTAAATCTGAACTAATAAATTATAACAGTAACGTCAAGCAAATTAATAATGTAATTATTATCACATTGAATTAATGTACAAATATTTGCTTTAATCAAAATACAATATCTTTATCTTCGAAGTAGTCTATTACATTATAATAACACTTTTTATTACTGGAGGAGCTCGTGGCTAAGTAATAACAGCCGAGCGGGTCGATCCATCAGGTGAAGCAACGCATGCCGGGTTGGTCTGTGGATGGGTGACCATCTTTACATACCGAGACTCCTCCGCGCCTCGGAAAGCACGTTAAGCCGTTGGTCCCAGTTGTCATTCGTAGATCTTTGACAGTCGTTACGGGTCGTCAGAAGCCCGAAAGTCTGACAACCAGTTTTACCAAGGAGTATCGTATTACCCAGTTACTGGGGTGTGGAGGTCAGATAGACAGTCGCTCCATGTAAAATACTGGTATTCAGCTGCATCCGGTTAGACTGGAAGCCGACCCCAATATAGTTGGGAAAAGGCTAGGCAGATTGATTACTGAAGAGACGTTACTTGATTGTGTAAATCAAGTAACGTCTCTTCAGTAATCATGTATTCGCTTTTATTATGTATTCGGATTTCATGTGAGAACAAGGCAATCGTATTTGTGTTCACACCCGCACAGTTGTTTAGCGTGATCGTACCTTTTTTTTATTTAGTTTTTTAGACTCCCATTGTAAAACTTGTTTGCATAGTCAGTGAGCCTTTGCGTGATATGTTTGAAGTTTTATTTTTTCAATAAAAATTGTACCTTTGACCAATCTACGCTTTCATACAGCGTACAAAAGCGATCAAGGCTTTTGATGCAAAATCAAACGTAGATTGCGAAATTGATGCTGGTATTGCTGAAGCGCTGTTGTATGCAGTTTATTAGTTCGACTGTCTTTTTTTTTTCTGTTCATACAAAACAAAGCTGAAAGGGATTTGTATGGAGGAATATTTTATGACAGTTATTGATGCTAGTGTAATTATTCTATTTTCAAGGCTTTTTTGAAATACATTGATGAAAGAGCCGCCAAAACGAAAAATAATATTAAACCCTGCCTGAGAGATATTTTTCAACGGCATGTAAAGCCAGAGGCAGCTAAAACTCAGATAGGCAGTCGCTCCATGTAAAATACTGTTATTCAGCTGCCCGGTTAGACTGGAAGCCGACCCCAACGTAGATGGGAAAAGGTGAAACAGATGATGAATAACTATATGTTTCTAAAACCATCGAATTTACAATAATTTGATGACTATGAAATAAAATTACTGCTCAGTTTTCATACGGTTTCTGCTACACCAGTCTTGAAACGAAACCAAAAAAAACATTCACTTCTAAACAATATAAGGGACATTTTCAAGAAATTCCCAGGAAATTAGTAAGAAGTTTCCGTGCGTCACAGTTGCGTGGCGCACGGAGAACACGTACCGTTCAGATTAGTTGGTGTAGCTAACAACCGAGTAACTTTCACAATTAATACCAACCGACCGCACTGGCGGGTTGACTCTGCCGCGAATCTACGACTGATGCGATTCGAACGCACGAGGAAGTATAAAATCGTTTTAAACTCAAAAAAAAAAAGCAGATTTATCAAATGCCAAAATAAATGCACGGACTTGAAAAATATTGTTTCCCTATACAAGATTAAAGCTGTGAAGGTCTTCTTCAAAACTGAAATTTTATAAAAAAAAAGACGAGCGAGCCTTACAGTAGTGTCATATTATGTGTAACATCTGACATCTTGGCAGACAGTACCGAAAATGGGTTGGTACCATCTGACAGCCAATTCAAGCACCGCGCGCTCATTTGTCAAATCAAATAGCGCACTTTTCCCCGGCTTCCTGTTACACACTTCCGTCCCTTTTCACGAAATCACTCCCACAGATTGCAAGAAAGATGTTAAACATTTAAAAAAATATTAGTTGTTAGTATTCAATTCCAGAACAGAGCTGGAATGTCTACTCCAGCTGTTTCCTATTTATTAATCGGACTTGTAAATGCAATCAAACAAGCCACCTTTCTAAAATAAAATTAATATAAATCAATTGCATTGGGGGATGTCAGCTACCAATCGACGAGTAAGTGGTACGGTTGCACGTTCGACTAAACGCAGGACAAAGGGGGAGATAAGAAGAAATAGGGGCGGAAAACTATTAAAATAGTAGAGAAATAAATCTGTGATACGTCTCTTACATTATTTCCCTGTAGACTATTAGTTACGACTGGTTTGTAAAGGGTACGGTCTGTACGGGACATTTTCCTGGTTCTATAACATGGTGATTACGATACATAGGTTACTGGAAAAGAGGTTGAACCATCACCATCTGAAAAAGGTATTATTACATTAGCAATGTTATAACACAACATAACATCACGCCTGTAATCCTCAAAGATGTAGGCAGAGGTGTTCTTATTATGTTATATGTACGAGTAATAGGGGGCGAACTTATTGCCATCAACCGGGCACTATTCTAGACTCCGGGCTGCTACTGAGAAATTCCTAATGGAAAAACCCAATAACACTTTGCTCGGCCTGGGAATTGAGCCCAGGACCCCCATTCTCAGCAGTAGCGCTTGGGTATTAGGTGTAGTTAAAATTACTTTATTCATTTAATTTTATATCATATCCGTGCCCCGGAAAGCACGTTAAGGGCTCTTTTTTCAATAGTCAGATAACATTTAATTGAGGAATAAATATTGCAGTTTGACTGAGTTTTTGTATAGAAAATATGTCAAACTGTCATATTTATTCGTTAAATAAAAGTTATCTGGCTATTGAAAAATCAGCCCTAAGCCGTTGGTCTTGGCTATCATTCGTGGATTTTTGACAGTTGTTACGGGTCGTCAGAAGCCCGAAACTCTGACAACCAGTATTACCAAGGAGTATGATATTACTCAGTTAATGGGTTGTGGAGGTCAGCCATTTAAAATACTGGTATTGAGCTGAATCCGGTTAGACCCCAAAATTGTTTGGGAAAAGGCTAGGCAGATTGATTGATTTAATTTTATGTCATGTTAGTTAAAATGTAAGGACAGCTGTTTACACTGTCGTCGTATTTATTTACTAGCTTCTGCCCGCGACTTCGTCCGCGTTAAATTTGGGCCTCTGACCCACCGCCGCGTCGCATCACATCGCTCGCCTGCGTTATTACTTCATTTTCGCTTAGCGTTTTTACTGAGTTTTTTTCTTTTTGCTCGGCTCCTAAGGGTCGTAGCGTGATGTTAAGTAGCCTATAACTTTCTTCAAGAAATGGTCAATTATGTAAAAAAAAAAACGAATCAAACTGGTAGTTCCAGATATTAGCGCATTAAAAAAACCAACAAATAAAACTCTTCGGCTTTACTATTAGTATAGATATAATTATATATTTTATAGAAGTATAAATTCGGTCTGACACAATCTTAAAACCATTGTTTGCGATTTCAGCGGTTTTATTCGGTACGTAAAAAATTCCATAAAACTTTTTACAAACTTCTACTATTTTCGTTCCAATAAAAGTGTTGGAACCTGAGCAGCTGTCCACAATTTGAGGGGAACTTTTAAGTGCCTACACATATTATGTAATCTCAAAAATACTTACAAGTCGCACGACTCAATCGTCCGTATGCAGTAAGCCTCCCAAATCGATTTACTACCTACATGTCAGAAATAAAGTTTTGTAGGTATCCCCACGTGAAGGGATTATCGGATCTGTAACTACTGTAATCCATTAGGGTTGTTTATAGTACTTAAATATTTAAATCCTTTTGCCATGGGAGCTTTATGGGGAATACGACCTGTTTATTATGTAGGTAGACCAATTTAAATTAAATAAATAACTATTTTGAAAGGAGAATCTTGTTAGTTCTCTATCAGGTTCGGCTTACGTTTTTATAATGAATAAATTATTCCATACTATAGTTGGCTAAGTTTTAAGGACTGGAAGTATATTTGTGTTAATCATAGGAAAATTAATTTCGAGGATATTTTTCCAAGCAGAGATGGAGTTCCCATTAGATGTAATATAGACACACACACACGCATATACAATCACCCCCGTACACACGAACCCACGCACACCTTACTTACTCACTCCCGTCGATACTCCACAACTCATTTAAGTGTAATCAATCAATTTCTCTATTTTAATAACAAAAAAACTGTAAGATTTAACAAAATACCTATTGCTTTTTCAGTCTATTAACAGAGAGGTATGGCGCTGTCAGGTTTTTCACGTAGTTCGGCTGCAGATGCTCCCATGTTGTAATATTTTCATTATAGCCTACAAATTTATTTTTACGCAATTTACGGTTGTTATAATAGTGTTAATATTTTTGGTGTCAATAATTAAACCAATTTTAACGTCATGCTAGGTTATCTATCAACTAACAACTTGACTCATCATTAATAAAAATAATAATACCAGCCTATTACTGTTCCACTGCAGGGCAAAGGCCTCTTCTTATACACAGAAGGCATAAGCTCTCTTGCTCAAGACGGGTTGGCGGATCACTCATTATATCACGGCCACAAACCTCATAAAGCCAATTATTAAAAAAAAAGTAACCGTGGAATTTCTTGCCGGCTCTTCTCCATAGAAAATGAACAATCAGAACCCTGCACCTACCTTCTGACGTTTCAGAAGTGCCCAAGAGTCACATTTTATTTCATATTTAGATTTTGATAATAAACAGAGTACTGTCCGAAAACACAGAAACCATCCTAAACATTAAAACCAAAACTAATCTCAACGTAAACATCCCAGCATTTTACCAAAAGAATTTGTTAGGAAAACATACAAGACAACTTCAGCAAATCCCGTAGCCAGGTGTTCAGTTTCACACACACGTAACAAAAAGCTTACAATAAGTACAATAACCGAACTTTTCCCATTAACAGTGTTTCAACAAACTGTACTCAGTACTACGGATGAATGAGCTGGGAATATGAATGTAAGTAGTCTATGGACGATTAGAGATCGTTAAGTCATTCTTATTATTGGGACGTGATATTTGGTAAATAACAGTTATAGGGAAACTTTTCTTGGAAGATTGAAGGAACTTTTAGGGGTAAACTTTTGTGGTTACCTATGATGAATGGAACGTTACAACTCGTCTTCGTAAATAATGCTGAGGGTTATGTCAAGAATATGTGCATCAGAACCTTCTTTGGCTTACTGAGTCACTGCGTCAGAATCTTCTTACTGGAAATAATCAGTAATACAAACACAACATTTAATTGAGATTAAACCAATAAGGGTTGTCTTTATTTTCTTCTTTATTTTATTTTTTTGTATATTGGCACCTTATATTCAAGTATTTAGTTATTATTTAATCGTGTTTTTGTATTTTATGCTGTCTTTTGTGTGCACCAAATAAACGATTTATCTATCTATCTATTAAAGAAACTAACTTTCGGGCTGTGGAATCCGAGTGCTCAATTCTGTTTAATGATATCTAAATGGTTGGTTGACACTTCCCGTGACCCAAGGAGTGGCTTATACCTTGATCAGAGCAGCCTCTAGCCAAGGTTAAAGCCATTGCTATGCCATGTCTTCTAGGAACATTAGTTTATCAGTCGACAGCGATGCGGACAAATCCTATGACGCCCAAAGATTTAAATCGTAGATTTGCCCTCACCGTACTAAGTCGCGCGAAAAAGTGTCCATAATGAAAAACTGAGCTCGCACAATAATAATTACATTTCCATCACAAAGTCTCTGTGTGTCAGAGGTGTCAAAACGAAATAGAAACGTGACCATCTTTTGACACGGTAAGGGCTAATCTAAAATTGAAATCTTTGTTGACGCCGTATTTTAGTTTGTTAATAGGTTTAAGTATTAAATATAATTTTTTGTTGGTTAATTTTCTATAAAAAGTTTATCCAATGTTTAAGAATATTTATTACATTTTTTTTTTAAATCTTCTTCTAAACTTAAAACTTAAAATAAATTCTTGTCAAATATAGAAAAAAGAACTTTACAAATCATAAAAAGAATAAATCAATTTCTAAATAGCGTAACTTCGTAAGTACAAGTGATCAATTTGGAACACAAAACCGCCGTATCATCACAGTTGTCAAATCGAATCTTCGAAGCAAATTGTATCAAGTCATCGAGTTGTTTAAGTCACATCTTAACGCACCATTAGGAGCAGATTGCGTGAGCGAGATACCGGCTGTTTGCTTAATGTACTCGATAAAAACTAATTTGTAACCTTAATGGACGTTTACGATTTATATGTAACAAATAAATGATCTTTTTGTACAAATGATCAATTTGTTTTTGAGATAAGAGCAGTGTTTGAATGTATTTTTGTGGATAGGTCTATAAAAGAAAAGGTTGAATAAAACCCAAAAGTGAGTGTTGATACTCGATAAAATTAGACGTCAACCCAATCAATATTATTGACAATGGTCTTCATAAATATTATCAGTAGTGAGAGGAGAGGAAAACGTAGTAAGTAACTACTTAACTATTCTCCATTATATTATTTAGGTACTATACAGGGTGGATTTTTGAGATGGGACAGTAAGGACGAGGGTACCTTAACCGTTGTCGCTACAAGATTATTTTCGGCCAGTCTATCCATCGTTGAAATAAGGATGGGGTCTCATTACCTACGAAATGTATGGAAAAAGGTTTTTGAGATTTTTGACTTTTATAGTACTCAAAGCTCAGTTGGTCCAATAAAGTTTTTTGATCCTTATAAGAAACAGGTCAAAAAAAGTTTTTGTGAAAACTGCCTATTTTCTGGCTAACTGTAATTTTGTTCAAAATCTGTGAATGCAAATCAAAATCTTTCAAAAAGTTAAGAACAGTCTCCTAAGACCGTTTTCTTGTAGCTACAACGGTTAAGGTAGCTACTCTTACTACCCCATCTCAAAAATCCACCCAGTATATAATACTCATGCCGCATTATTCATTATTCCGCCGGTCAATCGAAGTCGATCGTATATCTATATTCAGACAGAGATTTACGAATGACAAAGGATAAAATATTGAGGAAAAATAAAACTCTTATTTCCTTATATAAATAATCTACCTACATACTCGCAATAGTTCTTCACAGTGAAAGAAATTGACTGATACAAGTTATCTATAGAACTACTCAGGAAAAGAAAGGCAAATGAGTTCCACCATGGTTCCACCTCTTTATACTAGCAGTTTCATTTGCCTGGCAGTACCTAGAATATCTTTCCCAAAGATATATATACCATCTGCACGCTATAACCGAACTTAACGTGTGCACCTTAGAGGCGAGGCCATCGTGAGGCTTACGGGAGCCTTATCTTAGCACAGAATAGTGTTATAAACGGAATTCCCGTTTGGTACCGGGCTAGGACCGTTTGACCCGGGCACTGTCATTCACGCTCGTAAAATTTACGAGCATCTCTCGAAACAGGCTTTGAAGAATAAGCGTATCCCGGAAGCGCCCGCACCCGTCTGATAAAATAATATTGGAACAAGAATATCTAGGTATGTAATGCGAACCGATGTAATCGTAAATATGAATGAGCCACTCAAATTTTTGTGGCTCATTTCAGTCTATTCAGAAAAATTGCAGGGTTATGCTGCAAATATTTTGGCAATGAAAGCCTAAATGTTAGAAAGAAAGAAAGAAAAATATTTTATTTGGGACACGCACAGGAAATACAAACAGTAAGTAATAATAAAAATAAATTATAAAATAAAAAACAAAAAAAGGAGAATTTAAAAACAGAATAATAACGACCTGTGCGAGGCCAAAAAGGCTCCTATCTCAGCATAATGCGGCGATATTTAAAAAATAAATAAATACCGCAGCGCTGGTATTCTGATAAGGCCCAACGCACCTCTTGAAAAAAAAAATAGTCCTCCAGACCGAATACCGCTGTGGCCGACACAGCGACCAATCTCAGCTGAGACCAGGCTTCGGCGTGGATATATTATAGTGTACAAGTATGTGCGCAGACACAGGTGCACTCTCTCTTCCCTCACTCTGATAGCCCGATAGCCCGGTGGGACGGCAATCCGACACGACCGGAGAGCGATCAGGCGCCAAACGTTGGTCCTCCGTTCTGATCTCTCTCCGCTGGTGCCTCGGAGTGCCTTTCCGAGGCACTATACCAACACCGAGGTATCACACCGCCAATATCCAAACTCCAGGTTGCTACTGAGAATTTCTTAATGGAAAAACCCAATAACACTTTGCTCGACCCAGGAATAAAACCCAAGACCCGCCACCACGAGCAGTCAGTTAGTTAATTGTGTCAGTCGTGACTTTGCGGAAATCCATTAGGTATAAAATAGATAGATAAATCGTTTATTTGGTGCACACAAAAGACAGCATAAAATACAAAAACACGAATAAATAATAACTAAATACATGAATATAAGGTGCCAATATACAAAAAAAATAAAATAAAGAAGAAAATAAAGACATTGTGATGACTATTGGCAAAAACAATAACACGCGTGCGTTACGCGGATTAAGTTACTAAATATACGTCGTCTATTGTATTTTTTGAGCAGTCAGTTTAATAAAGATAGCATTAAAACAACAAATGTAGATTAAAGGGGTACAAAAATAAAATCTCTTGAGAAAATAAAGGTCTTTATAAAATAAAATACATACCTACTTGAAAAGTTGAACCCCTAAATTCCAAGCTTTATTACGAGTACATACCTACGACTGACAAAGGCTAGACAAATATGTAAAAGAGGCTAAGTTGGCTCAAAGCCAAAAACTTTAGAAATATGGATAAAACTGGATGACCACAAATTGGATCAATTTAAACTTTTAGAATTTAAATTAAACAGTAAATATTAACATTTTATTGATAAAGGAAGAGAAGGAAAGAAGAGATTGTGTTCTTTTATCATGATCAAATCATGCATAATATTTTGACATTGACAGTGTCAAAATAATGCAATTATTTTAAGCTTTTTTTTCCATGACCACTGCATATTAATTATAGTCACTGTAGTGAAAATCCATGCATTTAAATGATAAATGATGTTTTTTAAATTATTTAACATTGCATACTTTTACTAAGGTCAGTGTGCTTAAATATTAAAATCATGAATACGAAACCACATCATACACCTAAAGTTAAAAGCGATCATTCTAAAAGTTGGCAACGTCGCAAAATAGCTGTCAAACTTGTTTTGATTAATTTGGCAATATTACTGTATGGAAATATGAATTAAGGCTAACTAGTAAACTAAAATATTGATAATAAAATGCAATAATTAATATCGTTACACCGAATATTTAGTTTTCAATGTAAAAAAAGTATTTGAATTTTCCAAATGCCTTTTAGGGTTCCCTACCCGAAGGGTGCAAACGGAACCCTATTACTAAGCCTCCGCTGTCCGTCTGTCCGTCTGTCTGGCAGCGAGCTGTATCTCATGAACTGTAATAGATAGACAGTTGAAAATTTCACAGATTATGCTTTTCTATTGCCGCTGTAACAACAAATAATAAAATAAATAAATAAAATTAAATTTAAAATTAAAGGGGGGTCTCCATACAATAAACTCTTGATTTTGAAAATAAAACATTCTAACCCTGGCATGTGGGGTGTCATTGTCTGAAGCTCATCAAGTAGAACACAAATATATATTTTTTTATTTTTAAATTCCGAAATGATGAAATAGAAGGCCGTAAAAGTTGTCAGTTTTAGACCATTTTTCTACGAGCTTCTATCTCAACAACTAAACAAGTTAGGAATTTGAAACTTCTGTATATTATGTACCATATATAATCAACAAATACTAAAAACGGCGATTCTTATAGTATTTATTTAAATATGGGTGATTTTCTGCAACTGCAAAAATTACTTTGTAATTTATAGTATAATTATGAATCGGTCATTTAATATTTCATATTAACATGAAAAATAATAATATTCTTCGTTTAGTATTTTCATTCATTTGCTAAATAATGTACGGTGGTACGGAACCCATCGTGTGCGAGTCCGACTCGCACTGGGATGGTTTTTTTTACACCTAAATCGGTTACAACATCAAATTCAGTGTTGTAATTGCAATTATTCTAGTCCACTAGTTAGCGATTTTTCATATTTCCATACAGTAATATTGCCAAATTAATCAAAACAGGTTTATATTTGACTGCTATTTGCGACGTTGCCAACTTTTAGAATGAACGCTATACATTTAATCATATTTATAACCTTATTAACTTTCCAAAATAGTAGATAGTGGTTTTACTTCGATAATAACATTGAGTGATAACTAAATGATTTTATTAACTTCAACTTAAGAAGCTTTCATGTGAATATAATTTAAAACGTATTTACTTGAACTACGTGCCTTTATATTGCTTTGATAGCGTGGTTATTTTAAGGGAGTGTTTTTTAAATATTTAAATTTAAACTTAGCTTAATATTTTAATGTAAAGTACAAAATAACAAGATACAGAAGCCCTTTGATTCTTGATACTTTAAATTACGTATGAAATTGCATTATTTTGCATACCTAAAACCTAAACCTAATACTCTTTGAATTAAAATAATGTTTTATTGGAGCATCCAATTTTCTTAATTAAACAGAAACCAATTCTTTTATGACCTATTTAAATCATTTTATTGCAACTTGAAATCCTGACGAACAGCCAAGCCACAATCGAACAACCAAGATATTTCAAAGAGCTTGCCCTTTTTAATCCTAAAACACACATCCCACACAAGTACAAGCAAGTGGCATCACATAGTTTGTTCTCCCTCAACGTGGAGTAGTGTGGGGCGATCTCTTTCAATTAAGTGAAGCCTCCTCAAGATTTCGAGAGACTAGGCTTTCCTCATTCTGAAATTCGGGTCAGCCTTGGATTGTCCCGAATATCGGCTTTAAGCGGAATCTCGTTACTTGAATTGACAAGTAATAATGTGGGTTTATACATGACTGAACATTTGTCGATTCGTTTTTGTCTACGTTTCGAAATTCGAACGAAAGCGAATATGCTCATTGGCGGATGGCGTGTTTATTTTAGCGGTTAATATGATTTTTTTTTGGAGCTTAAGATGTTCAATTTGCGGCACTTCATTGATATATTATCATTCATTCATGTATTTTTACAAAGTATGACGTTGGATTTTTACGCTGAAAAAAAGGCATAACTTTTTCTAGATCAGAGTGTGAAATGCTTGCTGAGAGTCCTGTGTTAAAACCTTAAAATTTCAATTACATGTCAATCTAACGTCTAATAGTCTGATAGTCTGAATTATCACATAAATGTCTTACAAAATAAATTCACTAGGCATATTGATATAAAAAAACGTAAATCACTTAGGTATTATTATAAGACAGCTGTTGCTAATAGACGAACGAGAAATCCTAAAATATGAATATGATGAAAAGGATTACCCATCCGCCGGCAAAGCCGCCAAGTAAAATAATAACAGATATGAGAATTATAATAAAAAATATTGAGAGAATGTAAGCGTGAATCCGTTTATGGGGAATTAATTCGTGTGCTCTGCGCACATTATTTGTTCCTGTTCACATAAATCTTCGTATAACGGGGCTGGGAAATTACTCGAATTATTTTAGTGAATGCTCAGCGTATATGATGTGTACTCGGCCTATGTATACCAAAGATCAAAGATATTCTAAGTTTAGAATAATTACTTAGTGGAAGTTTGACGCATCAGCTTCATTATGATAAGGTTAAACATTTTGAAGACTTATACCAATTCATCCATATGATGATTAATTCGATCAATCTACCAACCAACTTTACCTTAGTCCAGTCAAACTTTATTAATATTTTAAAACTCCACTCTCTTCTCATATTATTTTCTATTTTGCGATCGCGCGCGGCCATTCCTTCGGCGATCATTCATTCAGGATAGTCCATTTTGTAGAGAAACGACACAAAAAAAGTAGCAATCATACCGGACTTGAATGAATGGCCACAGGCTTCAACTATTTACGACCTGTATTGAGCAGGCCTTAAAACCTGTCCATATTCTTCAGTATATTTGCTTTTCACTGGAAAATAAAAGCATGTAAAGAATCTATAAGTATAAATCTTTTTGACAGGGTCACAATATCGTGACTGAAAATTCAATTAGGCATTTGTCAACGCTTCGTTGGTCACGGTCGGCTCGTGCGTGGTGCTTGCCTGACGACCACGTAACGACAAAGAGACCCCTTATTTTTACATTATTTATTATTGAGGGAAAATTTTGGACTTATTTTCTTGTGGCAGTTCAGTTAACAAGTTGTCTGATTTATTGCCGAAATTATCGGATGTTATATAAGTTTTGTAAATAGGGAATTACTGTCCTTAGCGGAGTGAGGCCGGGGCCTTGGGAAACTAGTTTGCGTCTTGTTCTTGTGTGTTGTGTATAGTTTAATTTACATACATATAAGTTCTATTTGCCAACAAATACCATGAATACAGCTACCCTTGTTCGAGACTACATATTACATGGTTATTCGGATATTTCGAGTTGGTTGGGGCATGAAAAGGTAGATTAAGCGTCACACAAAAAGTATCGGGCGGCTAGACTAGGGACGGGATGGAGGGGCGAATTTTTCTAATGAACCGTTCGAGACATACGAAGGAATTCTGTCTGATGTGTTTGATTGAAAATCGAACTTTACAAAAATACCACTCTAGGAGACGGTTTAAGTTGTATCATCGATTTACATAACTATGTATGTATTTACAAAATAATTTTCATCCAGAAACATTGTTGTGCAGTTCGTATTATGATCCACACAGCCGTACTGTTTACTAGGGACCCGCTTCTACTTCGCACGGTTTTTATGACTTGACAAAACAATGAGATTTCTTAGGTAAACGTAACTTTAATATTAACGTATTATATACATAAACCTTCCGGGATACATTTTATAAACGATGGTGAAAACCTCATCAAAATCTGTTGCATGGTTTAGAAAAATAACGCGGACATACAGACAAAGCGAAAACCGACTTTGTTATATAATATGTATGCTAGCTTTAACCACGAATTTCTGCGATTTCTTATTATGGCACCTCTTTGGTCATGAGCTATCCGAATATCAAAAAATAATTAGCCTAAGTCTTAAGGGGAAGGCGTGACAATTGATTCGCTGTTACGACGTACAGTAGATGTACTTGAAGAAAAATCAAAAGGTTTTCTGTAGTACATCTGTATAGCAACAAAACTAGATTCTGACTGTAAAAATTGGAATTATAGACTGATTTATTTTCATACAAAAAATGTATTGAAAACAACTATGTTTTTTCTGTCATGATTTTCCCAATTCACAAAAAACTACCATCAAAATTCCGCCAAAACTTTTCACTAGAAAAATTGTCCGCCACATATTACTGCAAAACATATTTTTAGAACACAACAGAAAATAGAAAGTGTAATAGGTTGTTCTGTGCTCGGTTCTGTTTGAGTGAGAAATCAATTTGTTCCACCGTTTTCATTTATGCGATTCGAGCGTTCCCATTTATTCGGACGCAAATTGGAAAGGGACCAACTGAGTTGTCAGCTGTGGCTTATGCAGTCGTCTCGACTTAGCAATAGAGTACGGTGTGCGAGTGAAACAATCGACGTACTACAAGTGCCACTGATTCTGAATGGACTTATTGTGCCTTGTAGTTTTATTTTGAGGTTACTTTGGTTCACGAACGGGGTTGATTAGGTCGGTTTTTAACGTACAAAGGCTTGATAATCGGGTCACAGAAAGCTAGTGTTGATGTAAATGTGTATGCTCAGGAAATCAGCATAGAAAGGTACGTATAATTTAAAAGTAAAGATATCTATAGAGCTAATTGTTTGTTTAGCCGTTATGCCTCAAAGGGTAATAAGGGTAAGGAGAATAATCAAATTAATAACTATCGTATTGATTGGAGATTGAAGAAAGACATGAGTGGATAAGGTTGGAGGAGGACTTTGTCGACTGGCAAACAGATCTACAGAAAATAAGTAAAATTCAAATAAGAGACTAGATTAAGGTTTACATTAAATTTAAGTTTTCTATGTATTTTGTCATATAATTGTAATATGGATCTGAATAAAAGGCTATATTATTATTATTTATTTATTTATTTATTCATTCATTCAGTACTTACATATACATAATAAGTTGATGCAAACATAAACTCATTTTTGCATCAACTTATTATGTACTTACAGTTTTACCGTGCACCAAAATCATCGACCACATAATTTTAACAATCATAACAAACTTAAGTTCATAATCATAAAATTATACAGTAACAAAAACAACATCGAGGGTAGTAAGCCATATGGGTATGGTATATGATTATATTATTATTATTATTTTGATTGGAGATTATTGAGAGGCATGAGGAACACGGTGTAAAGTTCACTCATCCTCTATGAAAAAGGGAGGATCCTCCGACCAGACGGGTGTCGTGTCTGGCGGGCAACTGCCTATCGGTTGAAGCGGGGAGCTTGTATATATTATGTCGATCGCGCGGTAAACTCTAATTGCGCGATGCAGGATTTGGGTGACGTCAGGTCTTTGATGCGTAGTTGTATGGCGATGTTGATGACGCCACAATTACATGTCGTAATAGGATAGGACCTCTAAACTCAAGTTATATTAAGTAAACCAGAAAGTCTTGAAAATGTTGACCTAACACACAACAACATAACAATAAATTGGCCAGTTATGCTTAAGTCCCATGTAATAGAGGGCAAGCCTATTGCCTTCAGCCGGGCACATATCCAGACTACGGGCTGCTACTGAGGAGTTCCTGATGGACTCAATAACACTTTACCTGACCTTGGAATAACAACAAACCCAGGACCTCATTTTATTAGTTAACTCAGCAAACAGCATTTTGTTTTTGTAATGTTTTTGTTGTCATTTGCCAATGTCGCAACAGTAAGGCCGTTTGTAGACGCACGTTTTTTCCATCGGACTACGGACAGTGTTTTTCATATTTGTATGAGTTATTCACCGGTCCGGCGTCCGATGCATGCACACACATTCATTATAAACCATACACCACCGCGAATCCGGCAAAAAAAATGTTCCGTTGTCCGGTGAAAAAAACGGACGTATTAAGCGGCCTTATTACGCAATATTGTCTTTGGTCCGTGGCCTTGACATCAGCCAATGAACAAAATTGTCATTTTTTTTTGTTTGAATACTAGGCTTTTGGCTACTTTGTATGTGTGTATTTTATATATTTTTGTCTTTAAATGTGCGTTTTTTTTTGTGCAGAATAAACAAATTTTCTTACTTTTTCTTCTCTGTTCTTTTTATATTCTTGAGACCGCTAGACTAATGAGGCAGTCCACACATCTTGAGCTATATTACGTTAACCGTTGGACTTATAAAGTTGTAAAATGAATACCTAATTCATTTTCGACCCGTATATTCGCAGCGAATCCCCGTCAGTCTTGTTCCCACTTATACCAGTGCTAATATGGGCCAGTCCTTTCACTTGATGTCAGGCCTGTCTCGCCTCCGTCGTGCTTGGTTATGTAGCGCTCTTCCTACACATTTTGTGGGACACACTCGACACTTACAATTTTGGTAACAAGTATGCTGTTTAAACAGGTTTATGTAAATATGGTTAAAAGTATTATAAATTACATTTTTTATTTTGATAATTTGAATAAGCATCATTGGTGCCGTAAATGCCGTGCCATAACTGTTTGCTTAGATCTGGTACAAATTATACCATATTATTATTATAATACTGAATTCAATAAAATTCATGTATAGCAATTGGTTTATTTGACCAATGTATGTTAAACATAATTTCCAATAAATATTTTTGCCAATTTATTTGTCTAAGCTAATAAATAAAATTAATATTATAGTATCAACACATATTTTAATCGCAATTTTTCCTGAAAACAATTTAAATTGAAATCTCATCAATGTTATTTTCCAAAAATGCTTTCACTATTTCATTTTAATTTCCAGAACCCAAATATTGGATACAATTATTTGTTTTTAGTACCACCCAGTTATTTGTGAAATTTTAATTATTTTGTGAACTGTGTCAATGTGTACTGATTGGGCAGATGTTGAATTAACTTTTACCTTAGATGAATAGTGAAAATTAATAATTGCTCACAGATTTTAATCAAGCGTAAGCTTATTCAGTATCGCAAATATTGCTAACGAGGTTTATCGTTTGAGTTGTTCCATTAGATGGAAACTTGGTCAATTGCGACCATGTAGATTAAGATCACAATTGAAATAAAAAAATACTATAATTCCTACCTACCGACATCAAAATATCAAACGACTTCATCAGCGCACCCCAAAAAAGGTAAATGTGAAAATGCACTCAATCGCTACATCAACGAAGCATAAAAATATAAAAAAGAACCCAATCACCGACACACATTCACAAATTAATTAAGGGGAAGACACAAAGGTATTTAAGGTACGCAGTCCGTCCTAAAATGCCCAACGCTAAAGCAAAGGGGACACTGGCGGGATACCTTTCGTTTCAAAGATGGCTGGAATTCTTGAACGCTTAAATACAATGTTACAATCTGAAGGACGAGGTGGCGAAACTTTGTCAGGTCGTTTGGGCCCCGCACGATCTAGAAAGTTATCTTGGAAGTGCATCGGAATTACAACGTGCTACCAACTTTGCGATTCGAATCGGAATACGGAGTGCGGGGTTAGAGATACTGGAAGGGTGACGGGATTACAAGGTGCATTTGGCGGGATGTACTGTACAGTGTACACCTCTGTGTACCCTTTGAGGAATTTAGTTAAGTTGTTACGTGGTTTTAGTGATTGGTTATAAATTTGTAATGTTACAAAAACTTATCATTTGGGAAGTTTCCTGTCTTTGTATTGCTAAATAAACTTAATGTCTTGATCAGCTTAGAGGTCATGCCACTTTATTGGAGTATTTCGTGACTACCTATTTAAAATAAACAAGTTCAGAAGTTCATTGAAAATTCAGAATAATTTCAATGAAGAAATCGTGGCCCATATAACATGATAATAAAATTTTAATGTATGTTGTACGCATACACGATTTCATAATGGAACAATTTCAGATAACATCCAAATCATTATGCAACGAATGACCGCTGGACATGCGAGCATGCGTTGTAATCCGGAGATAGGCCCCGTGATTAATATTATTAAATAGCGTTTTACATACATGAAATAATATTTTTTGGAAGGCCAAAAAGACACGTTAAATTCCGATTTGTCTTTTGGCAACCCGTATGAATTACTTATTGATCTTTCGATCGAAAATAAACAATAATATTCTAAAAATATAAAATATTGAAAGACAAAGTATCGAAAAAAAAATGCATTTGTTTGATGCATTTTCGCAAAAACGGTTGAAAAGATTTGGATAAAATTTAGCACACAGATAGTTTATAACCTGGATTAACATATTATTATATGCTTTTAATCCCGGTAGTACATTCCCTTGGGATATTTTCCAAAATCCACGCGGACGAAGCCGCGGGCAAAAGCTATTTTGTGAATTTTTAACAAGGTGAATAGAAAGATCTCGATTTGTGACTGCAAAGCGGGTGAGTAAGCACAACACTCATAACAATCAAATCATATAAAAATACCTTCATGCTCTTCTAAAAGTCTTAGGTTTGCAAAGCAAAAACCAACAAAGCATATTTCATCCAGTGACACTTTATTTCTTCGTTATTAAGGTACACATTTGTGTAAAACGCTACGTGCTAACTTTGAAGAGATACCTACGAGAGTAAACGAAGTTCGAGTGCGCTTGAATGATAAGTTTTCCAGGTGGGATAGGGAATTCACGGCTCTCAAACTTGATGAAATGACGGCCGCGGTTATATGCTGGCAGGTGGCGAGATATTTATGAAATTGAATGGCTTTGTGACTTGTTTACGTAGGTGAGGTGGGGTCTACTCTTTGTTGCTTCAGTTTGTTTTATATTGCTTGAAGGTAAACGTTGTATGAGTACAAACTATTGAGTATTATTTGTAGAATCCCTTTATTGGCAGTTAAATCAATTTTAAGAGCTTTTAAGATTTATTTAAAAACTGAACCCTTATAGGATAACTTTGTTGTCCGTCTGTCTGTCTGTCAATCTCTCAAGACCCTTTTCCTCAGAAACACGTGGAAGTATCAAGTTGAAATTAATATCAAATACGTATGTCTGCGGTCCCTTGGAGCTCTAAAAAAAATCAAGCTTCTAAGTCAACGCAAATTAAAACAAGACCTATAGGGTACTTTCCGTTGACCTAGAATCATGAAATAAGAAGCAAGGAATCACAGCAGAAGTAAAGGAAAAAGTCCGAAAATCATGTAGTTTCACATAAAAAAAAATGCGATTACAAACTTACATTTGGAGAAGGAGAATTGACCGTAACGTATGTCGATGAACTACAATGTCAAGTTTGTTTTTGGGATCAATTCATTCCAACTCTACTACCATTCATTGTGTGTGGTCCGACGCGCACTTGGCCGGTTTTTTTTAACTGTAAACTTATACACATTCCTGGTTTTTTATGGAAACCTATCTATACAATATCAATATGGTATATCTTAGGCTGGTAGAAAAAATATCGTTGTATCGATACATCTATATTTTTTGTTCGATATATCGATATTTTGACTTTCGAAAAGTGCTGATTTTCAGCCTAGTTTGAATAAATGACTTTTGAATTTTATCGATATTTTTTGGCGATATCTATTATCTCGATATAAAATATCAAGTATCGAAAATGTATCAAATATAATATATTTCCAATAGCAACACCGTTGTCTTCCTGACTAAAATGGCTAGATTTCAGAGCCGTAAAAGCAGACTTATTTTTTTATCAATGTTTTATTAATTTATGATTTTACATTAATAATAATGTATCTAGTTTGGTAAATAATGTACCTTAAAAAACTAAAACACAATGGAATTTCATAAAGTGTAAATATATTTTTTTTCTCTGGTATATCTATGTTTTATTTTTCGATATAGGTAGGTACCTATCGAAATCAATATCAATATTTTTTTTTTATATGAATCGATACGTTTTTGGACTTATTGCATCCCTAATGATAATGAGCTGTGTCAACAACACACATGTGCCCAAATGCGACTTTTGAATCTTAAAACATAGCCAAAAAAAGATTATATAAAACACAATACATACACATTATATTATTATTTTAGCTATTATAAAAATATGAACACTCTTTTTTTTTTTTTATATGCTACGAAAACAAAATTCATAGTTCAACTCCTAACATAGTCCAGTTTTACCGTAAACTTGTAGTAAATTACAAGTTTCATCGTTTTCAAAGGAATTCACCCGTGTGCAGTCGAAACGAATGTTTACTTTGATGTAAATGTTTGTACTGGGATAAAGGAGCCGAAACTAAAACAGAGACTATGTCGGACCATTCATAGTTCATAGTTTGCGAGGTTTCTGGGTAAAAATATACGTGGTTTCATGTTGTGGGTAATTAATTACAAGGAAAAGAAAGAAAGAAAGAAAAATATTTAATTTGGGACAATTATACAATTAGGTTAAAAGAAATGATTTTGTACTGCTAATTACCGAAGGCCTGATTCGTTTTATTGTAAAGACTAACTTCTGCCCGTGACTATGTCCTTGCGTGTCACCTTCCTCGGGAATTGGGCTATCCAATGCAAAAAGAATTTTTCAAATCCGACTGGAAGTTTCAGGGATTACCCACTACACACTTACTTACAAACAAACAAATTTTACCTCTTTATATTATAAGGATTTTTCGTTTAACTTGGGTGAATTTGCGCTGTGCCATTTTATTTTCACGGTTTATTGAAATACATTCGTTGATGTATTTCAATAAACCTTGAAAATATAATTATGTATTTAGTATTATTCAGTGTATTTTATCCAGTGTCAAATAAAAAAAAACACAGAAAAACCACAACTAATAAAATGTTATCAATCTGTATCTAAATATTGCATTTGTTCCATCGCTAAACATTGCCAGCCCAGTAACAAAAACACAACTGTCAAAAAATATCCCTATTATCACAACCATCACATCGCCTTTTATCCAAATACAATCACAAAACTTAAAACGATCACAACTGAATAACTCAAAACTAACTAAAACGGTACCTTCCCTCTGCCTCTACATCATTTTTCCGCCGGATAGTTGGGGTCATAAGAAGTGATGAGTTGCCTCCAAGTATGCCCGACTCCACACGGAGCCAGGTTCATGTAAACTGCTTCCAGAATATTCCAGATGGCACGGGAATTGCCACCTTCTAGCTTGATTTAGTAAAATTATTTTTAGAAGACGCTGGTATGACGAAATTAAGTTTTCTAGTTCTGTTGGTATTTATGTTACTATAATTATTTAGACAGACAATGTAAATGTCTAATGTAAGGGTTAAAAGTAGTCGCTCATACTGTCTTGACATTTAAGGAAGAATTCGTTTTCAGCTGGAACAACTACAGGATGTAATAATACCCGTTTAGTAATTTTATTACATTGTTATAAAGTAGATTAGTTTAATCGAAATTACTTTGAATCATGTTATCATCTATTTAAAAAGACAATTCCGAATGCATATTAACGAGAGTGAAATATTCAACGAGTTTAGCAGAACGATTAAAATACAAAAAGCCGACCGCAGTGCAACAGAATAATGATAAGCGAACATTCATAGTGAATACAAATTCACTCACTTATTCCATTTATTTTAAACAATAACGTTATCAGCGCTCAACAAAGGTGTTGATGCAAATGAACGATATAATCTGCGTGAACATTTTGGTTTGTGATGAAAAGCTGTTGTCAATATCTTTATCGCACAATAGGCAGCTTCATATAAGGGAGAGCACTCGTATAAAGTAACATGAGTGGGGAAAATGAAAAAGTTGCCCGCGGAAATGTCACTGATACAAGAATCGGAGCAAATGGAAAAACTTTGTCGAACACGATAAAAAGAAAATTAAAAGCTTTTTGATTTTGAGATGACATCGCGCTGATGCACGATTTTATTGTTGCTAAATGTGAAAGCGATGAGTTTGACGTATCCGTGCGTGATTTGTGAAAGTACCCCCCATATCGCTTCGGTAATAAACGTTTACGAAGACGGGAGATAAAGGAAAAAGAAGGTTTCATATTAGTAGCTAACAATATTTTATCTTGCCATAATGTAGCTAAACATAGGACCCTTTTCCAATATTGCTCTCGAGCTGCTTAAAAAATATATGAGGTTGTTACATAATAGAATGCACTTGCTTACAAAAGTTTCAATTTAAAATTGCATTCAACAAACTTTGTGCTTTTAATCCGTTCAGGGACAAACTCAAAGCAGCTTTCGGTGGGCTTTACTCTGTCGGCCACCGCATGCGGATTTTGTCGGACAGTTGCAAGTGGCGCACCCTGTACATAGATTAATGTGTGACGCATACCGCATGACGCCTGACGTTCCACCCACTTTGTAGTTCTGATTTTATGATTTCACGGGTGAGGCCGCGTAAGCGTGGTTAACCCGCCAATTTATGTCTTTGAATAGTGACGGAATAAAATTGCACTTCATTTTAATATTGGTCGGGAATTTTCGGTGTTATTGTGTACAGTCGACAGTTGCATAGTTAACCATGCTATAATACGTGTGTCTAACGTGTATCGCTGCGTAAAATAATTTATACACCCATTTGAATATTACCAAAAATAAAAGAGGATTCCATTTTCCGATTTTTTCAATCATGGCAAAACTATTCTTGTTTTCTGTCGAATAATTTTTTATCGTATACACGAAATTGATTGGACATATTGATATCGGTATGATTGGGGCGTATACAATTCTCTTGGAGCAAGGGTTAGCTCATATCTTTTGTAGTAAACAATCATAGGTATGTTCATCCGAAACCTATCTGATAAAGCAGTATTATGCCGTTACAATAAATGATTCAATTTCCTTTACGCAAGTATCGGATCCACTTAAGTATTATGAAAGTAATAGAGGAGAGGGAATAGTTTTCTTGCTGACGCTACTTTTACGATAATGACAGAAAACGCGGTCCAATATCTATAAAATATTACAGCCGTACTCGTCCGAATGCCGGACGCTAGCGAACCGGACCGGGCCGGAATGAGACGCTCGTTCATAGATTTGATTGTCAGAATTAACTTTAACCGATGGTTGAATAAGCTTTTGTAATAGATGGATTATTGGCGGGGGATAAATCGGGGGATATGTGCAGAGTCGACATTTAATGTGTTCTCAAATGTAAGTTAACCCAGACTAATGCACCGCAGTGTAATGTAAAATGTAAAATGAAGTAACATTTCTCAGTTTTTTATTTATTTATAGTGGTCTCTAACAATAAACATTGAGTGTGTCTGTGCAATACTGCGTATGCAGTGCGCATTTGTCCGACTCCTGTAGGAGGTCTGTCTGTACTTTCCTCTGTTCCAAAATAACTCTGACCACGTGGCGTAAAACGCGAATAAACAGCACACACACAAAAGAGGCCTCCGACGTCAAGCGGCGTAACGCCAGATAACGTTACACTCCGGGAGAGGCCTCCACCATCATGTGTGAGCTGAAAATGAGTGTAGCCTATTAACTCATTGTTTCTGCATTTCTTGCTGCTTTGAATTGACGTGGAAAGAAATAAAGCAGAAAAAACCCTATTGCGAGTGGATCAAAGAAAAATAAAGATGGGTGATTTAAAAATACTCCTACTAGCACTACTTATTTCATAAACAGTACCTGGGCGACCGAGCTCTGCTCTGGTGAAAATAGAGAATGCTTATTTAATAGTATAGGAAAGTTCATACTAATTCCATGCTGCCATGATAGTAGGTACTTACTAATTCCATGCTGCCATGATAGTAGGTACTTACTAATTCCATGCTGCCATGATAGTAGATACTTACTAATTCCATACTGCCATGATAGTAGGTACTTACTAATTCCATGCTGCCATGTCATTATTCTAAGGTCTCATTCTGTCATTGAGCTCTGCTCGGGTGAAAATACGGGGAAAACGAATTTTCCCAGATATGTGACCTAGCTTGATCGATTTTTCGCCCCCGTAAACCCCTTTATTGGAACTTTCAGCGAAATCGTTCGAGCCGTTTTTGAGAACGTGACTACAAATATATATACAAAATATTGCTCGTTTAATAGTATAGGATAACATTACGCCTGTATTCCCGAAAGGTTAGGCAGTGGTGTACCTATAGTACACCCACATTTCGACAGTAATGTTTATGTCTCATGAGCCTTTTGCCATCAACCGGGAACAAATCCAGACTCCGGGCTGCCACTGAGAAATTCCAGATGAAAAAACCCAATAACACTTTGCCCGACCCGGGAATCGAACCCAGGACCTCATGCTCAGCAGTAGCGTGACCACTAGAACACCCAGGCAGTTAATGCTTATCATACTACATGAATTTTATCTCTAAAGGTATATTATTATATTATAGAATTTTTACTAAAAATATATATATACTCTTAATACCGACTCCTTTACTCGAAAAATACTGGACTGAGAGGAGCGTACTAATGCCAGGATTTAGTTAATGCCGGGATTTTTAAGCGTCAGTTCACTTAAACCTGATATTCTGTTCTATAAAATATTTGTTTATTTCCAGACTGACTGCGAGTGAAAACGCAATATTGAGTGGAAACAGTTTAAATGCTTAAATGGCAGTAGCAAAGAAGTAAGACGGGCAGTCAAAGAACCATGAGTTCAATTCCCAGCGGTTGAAATAGAAGGGCCAATGCCTGCCGGGGTTGCGAGTTTGTCCGAAAGGGATATCGCGACCTCGGCACACAGGCAACGGAAGGAACACGGGTGGGTTTTAGTCAGTAAAAGTCTGACACGCCCTCCCGCTCCACCCAGAGCGGGAGAAGTTATTTGATCATTTCCCATCCTCAAAAAAAAAAAAAAAAAAGCGGTTGAAATATAGAGGCAAACTATCAGTGTACCTATAAGATATCATTAGTAAAGCTCATAAGAAGTATTAACTATAAAACTTCTTGTTGTGACGTATTCTTGTTATTTCTTTTTGATGCATTCATTATAAACTAAGTTTTGTTTAAATTCTCGTTTCTCAGGACGATTTAATTGAATAAGTATAAATCTATACATATTATAAATTGAAGTAGCTTTTCGTGTTTGTCTGTATGTCCGCGTTGTTCTTTTAAACCACGCGACAGATTTTGATGAGGCATTCACCATCGTTTAGAGAATTTATTCCGGAAGGTTTATGTACATAATACGTTAATGTTAAAGTTACGTAAAACTAAGGAATCTCGATGTTTTGTCAAGTCGCTAGTTCATTATAAACTAAGTTTTGTTTGATATCTCGTCTCGCAGGACGATTTCATTGGAAGACTCTTGTATTCTTTAGAGTACAGTCACGAGCATTTTTATCTATTTTATGTATTATATCCGGTTTATTAATTTGTTGCAGGTACAGTCGCGAGTACAAATACCTTTCACTGACGCAAAATTCAAAAGCGATTTTCTCCTAAACTATTAATATAAATTTTATATTGTTACGAACGTAGTATTGTCGAAACCATAGTATTATGAAATTGGTATTTTCTTTAAGTTGCAATCGTAATTTCATGAGAAAATCGCATTTGAATTTTGCGTCAGTGAAAGGCATTTATACTCGTGACTGTACCTGCAACAAATCAATAAACCGGATATAATATAAAACTAACTACACGGATTGCGGCAAGAGTAAACTGGTAGAAATCGTCTCGTAACGAAAAAGAGATTTGGGTCCCTCCCCTATAGTGGGGATGTTTTCTTTTTTCTCATCTACCCCATGTTGTGGGGTATTGTTAGAAAGGTCGTTCAAAAATATTGTGAGTTTGTCAAAACCATTTTTGGATTCAGGGATCCGTTTGCGAAATATTAAGCTTTTAACTGAATTTTTGAATTTTTTGCTAGAGTCAAGTGTTGTAGTAGCTGGCAGGGGGGGGCCCTGCCAGCTAAATGGTTGTACTTGAATTTGTGAAAAAATTCACAGCGTATATATAACGAAATTAAAAGGAAAACTATCAGAGCTAAGTAGGCTGTACAGGTTAACGAGTAATAATCAACCAACTTAACTTTGCTGTTTGAAAAACATGATCTCCCATAAATTCCGTATGATAGAACATGTGTTTCAACTACAACGTTAAGTTTGTTCTTGGGATAAATTCATCCTAACTACGGAACCCTTCATTGTGCGTGGTCCGACACGTACTAAGCAGGGTTTTTTTTATTATACAGGATGGCTACAGGTTTATACACAAGACGAGATAAGTAGCTATTTCAATGTTCTTAGAACCAAGTTACTTGGTTATAACATACTGCAAGCGGTAAGAGTTAACTGAAGTTAATTAATTAAATAGTAGTTAAAAGTGCGAACTACCATTACTTAGCTGTTATATTGCAATCTCTACTTTTAGTTTACTACCTACATATCTCACCATTTCTTTAGGTATTTACCTACATAATAATATAATGTATAACATGTTAAAATAAATCCTTTTTTTTTGTAGTAAAATTCGGGTTGTCCGACCTGTTTTATCTGTATGCTGGAAATACGTCACTGATTCGACTAATCGGGGCGCCAGCGCCGCCTAGCGGTGCTCGATAGACTCAACAACATAACGGTCAGCCGGAGATAAGCAGAGTTTGTCGGTGGCGGTCAAGCAGTGAATACGTTTTGAAACTTTCGTGCGTTCCGTATAGTTGTGTCGTGTACCTTCAGTGTATGAATTGCTAATGTGATTAATGTCATCGTAAATTATAATTTAATCTGAACTGCAAACGGTTTTTCTATTGCACAATAACCAACACCACCCATAGCACGCCCACAGTAGTTAAAATATGGCTGAAAATATCGATAGAGACACAAACCGCCTCCGTTATATACTTATACTAAAATAAAAGAGGTAAATTTTGTTTTTGTAAGTTTGTATGCAGGGGTAATCTCCGGAGCTAACAGTCGAGATTTTTTTTTTTTTGTACTGGATAGCCCAATTCTTAGGGAAGGTTACAGGCTCGCAGATAAGTCGCGAGCAAAAGCTAGTAAAGAATATTTTAATAATTAACTTAAGGCACATTTGTGTTCTTTCTTTGTCGAAAGATTTATGTATATACCTGAATGTTTAAGAAAACTATGTAGGGATGTCAAACTTTTTTGTCGGATTTCCGTAAGAAAACCAGATTCCTTCTTATTTTTTAATTAAGAACAAACGTCTACCTGACTTTTTATAATAAAATAAGACAACCCAAATCAATCGCACGGCTCTAAACCATCCACGTATAATACCTGGACGGTACAGTGTGTTTGGAAAGCTGTAAGCACCTTTAATGAAGGGATTAACGAGAAAAAGTGGCCCTGCCCCGCCTGGCTGGAACCGGATTAGCGCCGAGATCGGATCATTAGTGAGCGATACACCTGATTAGGGCCCCGTAGATCCTTTGATACCTCTTGATATATGCTTTCATCTTACGTGACTAAGTGATTCGGATGTGGAGCATGTAGGTAGGTACGGGTAGATGGCTTTTAGGCTGTGTAAGTTGTATCTATAAGTAGATACTTATGTGGATATGGATTTGATGCGTGACTGTTTGGTTTCAGGAAAGCTTTCAGAATATAAAAGACAGATATTGTGACTTCATCACTCATAGCACGTTCTATAATTCCCATACATATCTGCAATAAGTAAAGTATGAGAAAATAAATAAGGAGCTGTGTTAAAATTTTGTATAAAATAAAGTAGGTATGTATATTCTATCTATCTGAATACGAAGAATATTTTTACTTTCTCATTCGAAATTGTGAGGCTATTACGCCTGTTTTAAATTGTATTACCATAAAACTAAAACAACCGCTATTTTATATACAGGTTGTGCGCAATTTATATAGTACCTCCATGCAGCCACTTGGCCCAGAGAGCGCCACTGTCGCATAATGCGACCACTCGGTTACCCTGCATTACAAGGGAACCGTTAAGTATGTATAATACAAGCTATGGATTTAAATAAATACTCAAGGTTCAGCCATGCTATTCTGTAAACATCTCACCGTGAAAACTTGGGTGAAGTGAGCTGTCAATAGTGTTAATCCCTGTGGAATGACAACTCACTCCACGCTCACTTCACCTAAGTTTTCACGGTGAGATGGTTACAGAATAGCACTGCAGTTATGTTCGTGTAGATGTCGTTAACTGAAATTAATGCTCTTCTATCGTTGCGTAATAACTCGTGGCTAGATAATAACAGTTTAGCGGTCATCGGGGACAGGGTGTAAAGTTCACTCATAGAAAAGGGAGGATCCTCCGACCAGACGGGTGTCGTGTCTGGCGGGCAACTGCCCAGAGGTTGAAGTCGGGAGCTTATATATTATGTCCAACGTGCGGTAAACTCAAATTGCGCGATGCTGGACTTGTGTGACGTCAGGTTTTTTGATGCGTAGTTCGCATGTGGCGATGTAGATGCCGCCACAACAGCGGCATGGGTTGATCGAAGGGTAATTAATGACAGTCGTTACAGGTAGTCAGAAGCCCGAAAGTCTAACAGCCGGTCTTACTAAGGGGTATCGTGTTACCCAGTATCTGGGTTGTGGAGGTCAGATGGGCAGTCGCTCCATGTAAAATATTGGTATTCAGTTGCATTTGGTTAGACTGAAAGCTGACCCTAACATGGTTGGGAAATGGCTAGGCAGATGATGATCGGTGTGCTATTAATATTATTTTAAAAATAGCAGTTTTTTCCACAAGACGTACTCGAGATATGTATTGCAACGAGAGTTATAATTAATGTTGTTTCATGGGATGACATACCGAATCCAGCGACATGTCAACAGCGGTCTCGACATAGATAGCGATCGCTATACGACCGAATTCGGTCGCAAAGTCCTAATGGCGTCCCTCGACGATCAAAGTTGTTTGACAATCACGAAAAAATCACGTGCTTGTGAAGCACGGCGCGCGCGTCTAGTGACGCCATTAGGACTTTGCGACCGAATTCGTTCGTATAGCGATCGCTATCTATGTCGAGACCGCTGTTGACATGTCGCTAATGCACTGGATTCGGTATCTCATTTTGACTCGGTGACACACTTTAACACCAAAAATAGTTTAACCTTCCTTATTTACGTCACTCAGTTCAGTGGCGGATTAATAACAAGAATAGTTTAGTTTATAAGGGTCTGTTTCAACAGCTACGATTAGGGTCCCCATTAGCAAAGTTTGCAGATACAAATTTTGTTCCATTTTTGAATTTATTCGGTGAGTCTTTATTCGAACATCGTGAAACAGGCTCTAAGATGCTTAGGTGTCATGATTTTCTTAATCATTGTGCTACGTTTTTTATAATAAAGTACCCTAACTATCGAACGTAAAAAAAACAACAAAAACGGGAGAAAAACGGACTGAGGAGCAATTGCCGCATTTTTAAGAACGTTCGCATTCTATTCTTAGTCTCAATCTGTCAAAAAATCCTCAAATTTCCTTGTATTTTTGACATTGATTGCCGCTGAAATGAGTTTGCGACTTCAATTTGAACGTTTTTAAGTACCAGAATTGGCCTTCTGATGTGCAAGAGTGAAATTACGGTGTTTCTTTTTTTTAAAGCATAATTCATTACATTGAAAGTCTGTTGGAAGTCGTTGCTGCAGTGGCACTTTTTAAGCTACAAACATAATAAACAAGAAACTTTGAAAAAATTATATTATACTCATAAAGGAAATACCAACCATATAGTACATTAGCGTTGTACAGCGTGTTTTATTTATACCCTAACCACCATAAGCTATAAAAATGGGTCGACGGTCGTTACTCTGCATATTTTCTAGCTTGCTCACTGCCTGTTTGAATAAGTCCTGAATTATTTATTGGCCATAACAAGCTGCGGTGTAGCGATTAAAATATGGATGCAATTGTCCTTTGAGGTTACGAAGTTTAATTGACTTTATAGGCTCATGACTTTTATTCATTTATTAATTTTATAAAAATATAACCAAGCAGGTGTATTCCGGCCACCGCTGAGAGAATGTGTTCCTGACACCTTTAAACTCGTTAAACATGTGTTCTTTTGTAAGTAACTGACGGGGGTCAGGAACGCATTCTCGAAATTTACTTGTCAAGGTGGAGACTGACTTGCAACGTTTGTTTGTAATGTATCGAGTTTTTGTAACGCGTTACAGTAGTCACTGCAGTGAGCCGAGCCGCTCGATGCGAGCGCTGGATCCTCTACTCGACTGTCAGCTTTTTCGTGTATTCCTTTGAAATGGAAATATGAGAAACGAAAATTTCATGTACTCGAAACGAGCATTCGCCGCGTCTTGTGTATCGCCGTTTTATAACCAAGCTCGCCTCGAATGATACATTACAAACAAATGTTGCAAGTCAGTCTCCGCCGAAGATTGGTAGTAATGCTACGGTTTCGTACAATACTGAATACTTTATTAACATTCCTCAATATGTACTTAGGTGGTAATTTAAAATTATAATTATGTGATCATTATAGACCCTATCGGGCACAGCAAAATACTAGGAGAGAGGAAGCTTTGAAAAACTTAACTTATCAATCTTCTGAACTAAATCTAATAATATTATATTAGGGGTGTTTACACATAATTATATCTATAGTTTACTGTATTAATGCTTCTTAGATATGTTAGCACTTATATTCTCTTCCTAGAAGAGCGATTACGAAAACGAATGAATCATGAAAATGTGTTAATTTTACCAGTATTTAACATTTTAGAGCCTATGCATATGATGCATTGCGGCGGCTGCGGCGCGGTGCCGGAGCGGTGTCGCTGCGGCGCTTTACATACAAATATCCACGGTGCGTTGCGGCGTCGCACTGCACGTACACCGGACTTGCAGTCCGCGAGACGAGGCAGGGAGGGGTGTACGCGTTGCAACGCCGGAGCGGCAACGGAGCAGTACCGCTCAGTTCTTTGTGTGACCGCCATTGCGGCGCAATCTTTGCGGCGCGGCGCCGCTGCGGCGTAAGAACACTATGGCACCGCAGCGACTGTGTGCCCGCCAATGCAAGGAAATCTTTGCGATGCGGCGCCGCAACGCATCGTGTTCACAAGCTCTAAGGTGTCAAAAAACGCTCTGGATTTGGACAGCCGTTATTATGTGACCACCCACCGCTTTCTTAGAAAACCAAAGCAAGAGTAAGGAATTTCGATTTTTGGGATGACCTTGAAACACCACACCGGTTCAATGAGAACCGGTTCTAAATGAAAATAACATAAAAACTTTGAACATGTTTTTCTTGAACGAAATAGAGAGCAAATTGTTAGTAAAACAATAGAACAAAGTACCACTTAGCTTGTAAACACCATTCTCGAGTGTAAAAGCAAATCGCGCGAAGTATTAAGAGTATCTAATTGTATTATACCTCTAATCAGGCAGTTTCTATTCAGCCACATTTTAAAGTTACATGTAATCCGGGTGAATGGTCTGAACGAGCTGGCTCCGTAAGTTTTAATAGAAGAAATCCCTGCCTCCCATGTTTTACAAAGCGGGGCTTTGTTAGTTTTAATGATTTGCTTGTCTTCAATCGGTCATGTCTGGGAAACTGTATCGTTGTTATTGATAAATAAAGATCTTCTTCTTTTAATATTTGAACAAAGTATTTGTTAATGCTTACGTTTGGAAAAATATGTTGTCGAAAGTTTTTACTTCGGATTTTAGCTTGCTTATAGTTGTGATCAGTGTGATGTTTACCTGAATTTTTGGGAGATATTCTAAGCTCAAGAGTTTTGTCGCGTTAATTTGACCTAGGGAGTTACCATCTACTGCTTTAATAAAAACATTATTAACTAAAGAAATAGCTTTCAGTGAAGTTTTTATTCATCTAGAAGCATCTTACACCAAACGAATCATACCATGTTGTGAAGGACCAAAATGCGAAGGGAACAGAAACGCATTTGAGAAAATTGATTCTTTTACGCTTTATCATAAACTAAAAAGAACCCAAGATTGATTCATCCTCATATAAAGGAAGTATGAGTACAATACTAAAACGAATAGGAAGCAACTGCAAAGATTTTATTATTTCAAAAATACGACTCTTTAAGGGAATGTTTGACAAACAGAATATTTACGAAATAGCATCATTAAATTTTATTATGACGCACATTTCAAAGTTTAGGAGTCATCAAGTGACAGTAAAATACAATCATAAATTTTCTAACAAAATGCAGCAAATTGCCGGAAATTTGAAGATCGCTATTTCTTTATAAATGATCCAATAAAAATTATAATATTTATAGTATGTGAAGATCGTTTTTTGCTTACATTGGTATGTATATTGATCTTACACCTACTTTTAAATCAAGCGTGAGAAATAAAAAGTATTACCTAGATGTAAAACCTTTTCTTGGCTTTAAGGATTATCATTGACCATTTGAAAAAATGGGGTGGTCAACAAAATGTAACTCCCACTTTATCTCCAAAGATTAACGTATTTCGATACCAATAAAACAAAACTAACTGTAGGTAATACGAACTACGATAATCACGTCACCTTAAATCAGAATGGCTGTTACTAGTAGGAAATTGAAATTTGAACGTGAATGTTCCATTTATAAATCCCGGCAAGCTCTTGTTCCGTCCCATCCATATTATTATATGGATTTACATGAATAAAAAGTTTCACTTATCGAACTTCGACGTCTGTTATGTCATTGTTCACAGATTAAATAGAGAGATTTTTATGAAAAAGTTTGCGTCGAACATGTCAGATTTGAATTTGAAATTAGAATTTTGTGAAAATTTGTTAATGACGTCTTTTTAAAGCAGGACAATGATGACTCAGTGTGGACATGTATCCACAGAAGATGAGGTTGACTGTTCAAAGTCATCTTAACTCATAAACGTCAACCTCTTTTTATCGTAAGTAATATCTGGTGTTAGCAGCAATTTCGGCTCGTAGGACCAAATATTGAGGTTCTAGAAAAAATCCCTAAGTCAGACAAAAATATTCGCATGTGATAAAGTTCTCGTGTACGAAACACTCTCAATAGAGCCAGAGATTGGAACTGTGCCCGACAAATAGCGACAAACCCAATATCGATACAGACGACCTGTGAATGTACAATGCTAGCGGCTTCTTTGGTATAATTTTAGATAACTGGATAGTTCAGAAAACTGGACTAAACATATAGTAGTCGGTTTTTGAAGGTTTGTAGTGATTTTAAATTCTATTAAACATGCTTTCAGTAACCAATATTACTTCGTTATTCCCCAAGCCTTCATTCAATTTCATTGACAACTACTGATTTAATTTAATATGGTTTCTGTTGCCAATGTGTAGCCTCCCCAAATCCTAATTTAAACGATACAAGTTTCTGGAACGTTCAGGATTGTATGCAAAAATGTATGTATGTACAATCATTGCCATTAAAGAATCGTAAGTAAGCGTTTACACGTGTGCGTAAGCTCAGAGTGTCATTCTACAGAAGGGTAACCCTGAGTAAGAATGAAATTGTTAAAGCTGTGTACCGTGTCGTCCATCTTGCAAGAGAGGTAAGGAAGACTTTTAATTAATATATATTTTTAGTTATTGAATTTTTGTATTATATTCTATCTGTGTTATTATTTTATTTTAAGAGTATGTGTCTATATGTTATGGGTTTAATAATTGCCTGAAATAAATGATATTTAATTTAAATTTAATTTAATTTAATTAAGCTGCATACTACAATAAGGGTGTTGTCCGGGGGAAAAAAAACTATTTAGTCCGTCAGTCAGATAATAAAAAAATATTAGACACGTTTTTTTTTATTTATCACGTTTATAAAATATTTTTTGATAAAACGCATTAAAGTTGGGGTGTGTAGGGACTCGCTACGTCACAAGTCAGTATAAAATCTACCAGGGAGTGACGTCATGCTACATTTTAACTCAATGTTTTATCGTAATCTTTTGATTAGGTAAAAAAAGAGAAAATACGTGTCCAATATTTTTTAACAATATATTTGACGGACAAAAAAAATTGTTGTTAACATCCCTATTGCCAAGTTTAGCGATACAATAATAGTAGGTAAACGGCTTTTTGGCTTACCAAGGCAAGTCATAATCTACCTAGCTTGTTCCAAAGTATTTAAAGGTCGCTTTCATGTTAACAGATTCGTTTGAACATCAACGTTTCCCATGGCTGTCATTCCGACCTTTGCAAAATAATAATTACTTGGTAAAATCTACAGATATTTAAGTCTTAAATCAGTTTATATACGCTTTGGCTCTCGTCTGACAACCAGTCTATCAAGGGGTATAGTGTTACTCAGTTAGGTGTATTGTGGACGTAAGATAAACAGGCGCTTCATGTAAAATACTTGAGTTCAGCTACATTATGGTCTGTTTAGACTGGAGGCTGACCCGAATATAGTTGGGAAAAGGCTATGTAGATTGAATTAGACGTTCTGGCTCTTGATTACCAAAAACGACTATACCTACAGCAGTTTTACAAGCTGCTCTTATCACCCACCTAGCATTTTTACCAACTATGTTTGGGTTGGCTCCTAATCTAACAAGCTCCACTAAGTACAAGACATTGGCCAAACAGGGCATAAACACACGCATTGATAGTCAACGCGTATGCGCCAGTAATAGCCTGTTTTCCCTAGGTGAGTCTCGCTACTTCCACGGAATTATAAGTAGTAGTTACAAGTACGTGTACTATGTACGTACTTACAGAGCTAAGATACTTCCAACCGTTTTCACAGGGTCCAAGCCAGTTACATATAGAAAAAATTGTATCTAACTATTTGATATCTAAATTTATTTATTTATTTATTGAATTTTGATGGATTGATTGAATTTAAATCTTCTATAACTTGGTGTTGTATATTAAGTTATTATGTGTGAGCGCAGTCATAGCTCCTGTTGGTTAATATTATATTATTTGTTATTCTTAATATTAATTATCTCGAGGTTCGATTCCTAGTTTTGACAAAACGTGTTATTGGGTTTTTTTATCTGTAACTCTCTCAGTAGCAGCCCACAGTCTGGATTTGTGCCCGGTTGATGGCAATAGGCCCCCATAAAACATGGGCCTTTAAGCATAACAGGGGAAATGTGGATGTACTATAGGTATAGCTCTGTCCAATCCCCTTCGGCGTAATAAGGTGTGATGTTATGATATGTAAATTAACAGAAGTTCATATTATTCTTTTTAAATTGTCAATTTTTATGAGTAGGTTCCCTGATATAGTATGAGCATAACCAAAAAGTTTACTCAATACTTGTATGAGTAAGTATATTTGTTTAACCATACTTTTTAGAAACAGGAATGCATAGAATATGGACATTCCGGACCCAAGGCGCCCTTGGAGGACACCCCTGGGTGTGCCACGGCAACTTGGGTTCGGACCCGTGGCACCCCCAGGTCAATTAGTGTAGTGCTTGTTAATGTATATACCTACTTGGTTTTAAAACTATGTATAGTTACCTACAAATATACGTTTTTCTTTTCTTTTTTTTTTTTATAAAGTTACACATTAAGTGATACTTTATTCACATTACAATCTAGCCTATTAGCTAATAAGTAATTTAAATATAACATAAACTGCTAAGTAACTATAAGATTAAGAAGTCGTCCAATAACGTCTTTCTTATTCAATATAGGGGGAGACACTTGATTCACGTGTTCTTTATAAAAGTCAGCACTTGCACTACAGTTAAAAGTCACTTATACTGCACTAAACTAACTCAAAAGGTTTTACCCTCTTTAGCCTTCGCACTAATTCAGTGTTGTCAAGGTTCATTTGTTATATTGATAGTACTTACACAAACAATTAGACAAATTTAGATTTCATTACACAAAACCTCACACTAACTATCTTCACGTAGATAATTCAGATATCGCAAAAAGGCTATATACTCAGTACTTTAATTCGTTCGCCGCTTAGTCTACAAACTAGCAGAGAGGAGCTAAACAGATATTTTTCTTCGCTTTAATCCGTTTGCACACTTCAAAACCTAGCCGTACCAAAGCAAATCAAATAGAGCAACTCGCAATAAATAGCGATTTCGTGTTTCTTTTCAAAATAAAATCTCGTTAGACATTTCCAGTTTCATTCCCCTGCTTCGTTCACGACATACTGGGATTAAAGTAGATCAAACGAGTTTCCATTTTTCAATTGATAAGTTTCATTATATCATTCTGATGGAGTCTTTGAAAGTGCTTCAATATGTTGGGCCGTAGTTCTGTTGTTCGTTGACTGTATTTATTCCTGTTTTGCTGTAGAATGTTGTATTTTTCGTTTCTTACGAAGTACTTATGTAAGTCAGACCTGCACTACGTACCTACTTAAAACTCGCATACTGTATCGTCTTCTGTAATAGCAGGACATAAATAGGTTTAGAAATAATTTATCGGATTTTGCTCGAGTTTGCTTAATAAACACCAAACAATGTATAAAACTGTCAAACCTAAAAACTTTTAATTATTGAGAACTAGGCTTTTGGCTACTTTGCAAGAGTGTATTTTGTCTTTTTTTTTGTAAGTTGCGTTTTGTTTACGCCGAATAAACATGTTTTTTTCTTTCTTTCTTTTCTTTAAACAGATTAGCCAAATCAAGTTTAGTTTTGGGTCTGCTGCCCACGTTTCTAATTAAAAACGTCGAAATTAAAGTAAAGCTCCATTCATCAAATTATATTTTGTTTAAATATTCTGTTCTGCCACGTCAGTCATTTCCGGCGATCCCCACAACGAACGGGGTGGAACCTGCCATAACCATCACTTTTGGCAGTTATATTTACAAATTGTATCGCTGATCGAACGTTACTAATTGGGATCGCAACCCCATACGAATGCCCCGTATACATAGAAATATTTGATGTACTAGAAATCGGAATAACGCCAAAAATAATAGGGAACGTAGTGTTTAATGTTCTAGATTAGATTAGATAGAGAAACACTACCGGCGGCGTAGCGTGGTGCTACGGCGTAACCTGCCGCTACGTCGTAGCACCAGAAGCAGTCCGAAGTCTTTATTCTACAAAATGGCTACGCGGGAGAGGCAGTACGGTACCTTACAGATTGGTAGGTAACAGACAGTCAGTCATTCCAACAATACACAAATACACAACCAAAATAAATAAAAAACAAAACACGTCAACAAAACACACAAATAAATTAATTACAACATTAACAAATTGAGAAAAACACAGCGTGCAAATAAACGGACCGCACACTGTAACGTTATTTTGGACTCATTAAACCAGGGCTGATTTTACACACATATTCAGAGAGATAACTTTGCCGGCGTTATGCAGTTAAATGGATTAAATTCGGCCGCAGCTGGATTGTTCGCGTAATGGACACCCTGTACATGAAAACGTTGAGCAAACTTGTTACTGCGAGCCGTGTGTGTTAGCAATTTTTACCTCAATTTATTGGATGCTATTGACGCGCCATGAATTATTTTAAAATTGTGGCTATTGTAGTCTTTTCAAGTACTTGCTTTTTTGTTTGTGGGTAGTTTTACATGCTGTTAAAGTAAAAGGTTTATTGAATATTCAATTTATTAAAAAAAATCTCGTGGCTAAGTAATAATAGCCGCATGGGTCGGTCCATCAGGTTAAGTTACGCTTGCCGGTGTTGGTCCATGGATGGGTGACCATCTTTACATACCGAGACTCCTCCGTGCCTCGGAAAGCACGTTAAGCCGTTGGTCCCGGTTGTCATTCGTGGATTTTTGACAGTCGTTAGGGGTCGTCAGAAGCCCGAATGTCTGACAACCAGTCTTACCAAGGGGTATCGTGTTACCCAGTAACTGGGTTGTGGAGAGCAGATAGGCAGTCGCTCCATGTAAAATACTGGTATTCAGCTGCATCCGGATAGACTGGAAGCTGACCCCAACATAGTTGGGAAAAGGCTAGGCAGATGGATGGAATTTTTGTTACATTCAGAGCTACCGCTGTTTTTCCTTGTATTTATTACACACACACCCACAGAATTAGTTACGGGTGTGATAATTTTTTTGATTCTAAGTTAAACTTGTAAGATATTTTTTGTCCATCGAATCTATAACAAAAGAATTCATCACATAATTCACAAATTTATAATTTGAAATATGTCGTTACCCTTCTGTAATCTCATTATAGTTTATAAAGAAAATTCCTTTGTATAAAGAAAAGTTTCCGGGGGCCTTTCCGCCGCTCCATACCATTTTTTTCCAATTTCATCGAAATTTAACGCCCGCGAAAGGCAATGGGCCCCGGATTATTGAAAGTCGTTTCAATAAATCATATAACAAAGAGTTCCATTTTACATGAACCCGTTATTGGCTGCTTTCTTCTACATAGGTTTAGGTAACGTATTTAGCTAAGATATAAATAAACGCACTTAAGGCTTTTAGGCCCTTACTATACTTTTATTTTTATTATACGCACATTACTTGCTTTCAAAAGCTAGACGTAATCCATAATGATTATCTTAATACACCAAGTTTAGCCATACCGCCGTACTAAGTAACAATTTACAAGTAATGAATGTTTAAAGCTGAAACACACAAGTAATCGTCTAGGCAACCTCGACGTTACGCTGTTTAATTTAATGCGAACGCAGCTTAAAACCTTTTATTAAGGGAAAAGCAATAAAAGTTGAAGAAATAATTTCCACCTACGTTTAAAGAGGTTCCCGAAAATTTTAGTCATAAAACTCTCCCGGCACCGGCTACATTAACCAAATTGTACAAAACAAACATATCTAATAATTACGCCGCGGGCACCGAGGCTCGTTTTGTGGAATTATGCGACCGCCTGTAACTTTTTCAATCTGAACTTCGACAATTAAATTTACTCCCAAGTCTGAACATAACATTTCAATAAGGGCCACGGATCGGTTAGAACCCGTGTTTGTGTTACAAAAAACTGTTTGCCTTCCACACAATTTAATACTTGATAGTCCGCGAATCACATAGGCTGAAAAACACACTTCGACAGTACAATGGAGCTGTATGGTTTGATAAATACGATAAGGAATAGCAGTCAGAGAACGGTTTGAAAGAGCTCGTAGGATATATCATTAATCTTTACATTACAAATTCATTCGGTAAGAACTCACTCACTTGAATTAAGCAGAATTATAAATGAAGTGTCACGCGAACGCGCACAAAAAGTGTGAAAGGAGAAAAACCTCTGAATAAAGCGACGGCTGCGTCAGTTTTCAACTTAGAGATGAAGAGAATGGGTACCGTCCTACGCACAGGGGATTAATCGAGTAATTCTCAAGTTTAAATGTGGAAAAGAAATACGGAAACACGGACGGTTTACGTTTTGATTGTAAAATCGATTTCAGTAAGGGTTTATAGACTGTTTGCGAGTAAACGGTCATCAAAGAAGCTATTCTTCTCGGAGCCCTTTCATTAAGTCTGTTGATGATTCCGTACGCACGAAGAATGGGCTTGTTAGATAGTTAGCTCGCATTGAATCTTAAGGAAGCAGTAGGTAATTGCCGTCACTAACGGGTCAGAATATGAAAATTCAGACTAAGCTATTCTTCAATAACATAATTGCGCCTTCGATCGTCGATTTCGATTCGTCTTTTAAATCACAAACCAAATGGCATAATTTTCACGAAATCGAAAATCACGAAATAATACGTCATAAAACGATTCAGTACATGACTTTTATGTCGCCATTATCCGCGACTACGTCATTGTGAGTAGGCTAAAACTTTTTACTTCGCAAGTTTTTGACGCCACGTCGTATATATGTGATATATTATAGGATCTCGGCTTTTTTTCTTGCAATGCTAAGCGACACAACAGTGCGTAGTGTGCTTGGGGTTTTGGTATTTTTAAAGATGTTTTTTTTTTTTTTATAACTAAACGCGAATCACTGTTCGCACTGTTGTATTGTTGTGTTGTTGTTTAGTTATTTTGAAAGATGAATAATCTTTGAAGTTTTTTTAATTCGAGCATATTGTTGCAATCCGAATAAATGAATACTGCTATTACGAAGAATTGAAAAGAGTAATACTGATAAATTCCACCCCTGAAAGTATCTTTGGAGTCGAGAGGATCTTTTTTTAGCTATTTGCACGTATCTCCATCCGGACTTGCGGTCGCCATAAGCACAGTCGCGACCACAAATACCGGCCACAATTACCTCAAGACGTACCGACCTTCCAAACTTAGTCGGGCGCGACGAATGCCGAATTTGCGCAGACTTCATAGAAAATGCATGTGAACTGTCGACCGCAGCTTGCGGCGACTTGTGGCCGCACTGTTGCTGCGGCTAGCAGCTTAGTCTGCAGCTGCACTTAGATAGACAAATGTACATGTATTATGAATGTGTGTTCACCATGTCCTTATAGTTAGGTAATAACAAACACGTTATGAGGACATAATTGCTTGTATTTATGCCAAAGTATTGTGTTACATTGTTGTATTGTCTATACATAATGTATTAACAATGTTTGTTTTCTGTAGGTATCTACAAATTTGAAGGTTCTGTTTTGTAACAGGAAATAATAACAGTAAACAGTAAATGTTTTGGTAAACCTTAAACAATTTGACTTGGTATAATTATGTGCGATTTATGCCCTGCCTACCGATGATTATTAGCCTTAGATGTTACTTGGCGTTAAATAAATATTTTTCAATTATTTTAAGCTCATATTTATTACCCGGTTACACATGAGCAGTCTGATACAGTTGGTGGCATCAAATCTGAGATTGAACTAAAATAACTGCCACTAGCAGCTTGAAAATAGATTTTGTTTAGTAGGTACTTCTTAGTTGCAGTCGTATTTTTTTGAGTTTTCTATCGATTTTCATATAAGTATGTAAATTTTATGACGAGTTAAAATTATACAAGCGTTAACTTTTTGTATCGTGTTTTATTCGTAAATAACACGGATTAGTATTTTGATAAAAACATTTATATACACTTCGATTAAGATATTTCGACCGTGCGATACATGATTACTTGCACTTTAATACATCCAATTAAATTGCAAAGACCAGTCTAAATTATGATCTAATTATTGTTTCATTTGAGTTATATTAGGGGGGGGGTTATGTGTATACTTGTATACACATATATAGTAAGTGATGCCGAATTTACCCTGTTTGCCTATTCCATAATCAAAGGCAATCGTATTAAGGAATAAACTTCAGTCTTGCGTCAGAGCTGACACACACAAACATTTTTTTTTTTTTAATTTGAGCTTCCGTAGTTTTAAAGTTTAAGGTAAATAGGGATCATTTTTCAACAAGCCTTTATTCATCAAACAGCAGCCTATTGACAAAGATTCTAAAGACTCCAAATATCTTCAGGCTTCACTTTTAAAGCTAAACAAAAGACAGTAAGCGAAGCTTTTAATTGAGTCAGATACTAATTTGCAATCTGCCATCTTTATTCAAAGCAATGTAAAAAGAGATGACGAGACGCGCTGGGAAACGCGTCCTTTGTCGAGCGACGTGCCACGACACTGACAGGGCGTTCCGATTTGTATGTAGATAAATGGAAAGGATATTAAATCCCTCTTATATCCAGTGTGTTCGCGATGTAGAAGAAGAAAAACTTGTTTGGATTATTGAATACTTGGTTTTAGTTTCTTTTACTGAAATTCTTAAGTAATTAGCATAACATAACATCATTTTCTAAAACTATACCCACATCACAGATAAGTCAATTTGCTTCTTTTTTAGACGAGCGTTGATAGCTGCGACACAGTTTTTAACTTTTGTAGCAATCATGGTCTCCATTGTATATCCATTTTTTTTTGTTCCAAATAATAAACTTTTACTTTTTTTACTTTTATCATGCCTGTAATTCCCGAAGGGTTTAGGAAAAAGGACAGAAAAATATTTTATTTGGGACACGCACAGGAAATACAAAAATAAAAAAGGGCTTTTAAAAAACTAACAAAATAATAAAGATCTGTCCGAGACCAAAACACCTCATATCTCAGCACAATGCGGCGATATTTAAAAAAAAATACCACAGCGCTGGTATTCTGATAGGGCCCTCTGTGATGCCACGGACACCACCTACGGACTTAAATAAATCCCACTAATAAGCTGAGCGATGGCCGTTTTGCGTGGATGTGACGCATATTTCCCCCAAATTGTTTATTTTTGTGTTTTGTTCTTTCTTTGCGTCATGTGTACCGCAAATAAACGTATTTTCTTTCTTTCTTTCTAATTACAAAAAAAATAAAACAACAAAAATAATAAAAAAATAAATAACTATATGAATCTACTCACGCCCGACGTTCCAACATCATTTAATTTTTGTCCATGGTTAGTACACCCACATTTCACCAGTTAAGTTTAAATCCCATGTAATAGGGGGGCGAGTATATTGCCATCAACCAGGCATAAATACAGAGTCCGGGCTGCTACTTAGAAATTCCTGATGGAACTTAATTAATTAAAATAAATTGAAACAAGTCTATTATGTAGGTGTAATTCATAAAGCTACGATTTTGTTGAGATAGTATCTTTCACCATCTTTTTGAGGGCCAGTTCCTTGAGATCCTTTTACGTCGCGATCTTCACTTGTTCTTTTGTCGGTGTGATGTGCCTCGGTGTTCTTCTTCTTACTTATGCCCCTGTTTATCACGGTTTTTACGACTTAAAAATTCAATACACATAAACCTATTAGAAAGAATCCTCTAAATGATGGTGAAAGCCGCATCAAAATCTGTTTCGTAGTTTAGAAGAACAGTGCGGTCACACGGAGAGATACGAATAAGCGATTTTATTTTATAAATATAGATTGTTTCCTTCCATGAAATCTAACGTTCATTAATTGTAGGTTATAATTATTTTATTTGCCATTACATGGGTGGTTTCGAACCTGAACTCTACATACTATAACTAGAGAGTTAATAGCGTAAATAGTTGCTTTTATCAGAGGACAAAAGCAACAATTTACGCATACTTCTTCATAAGTAACGACATTAAATTATTATTTTCCGACATTCACTCAGATGAAGTCATGGGCACGAGCAACTTACCTACAAATACTTTTGTTTTTGATTCAATTAATATTCATTTATTTATGACCAATGAGAAATATCAATGAGATCGCGACAGATAAAGCATCTATTCATTTACTCAATCAAAAAGTGAAACAACAGTCCGGTGTTTTCACTTACGTTTTTGGTTTTTCCCCAGTTTCGTAATGAATTAAAATCTCCTAAAAAATCATCCCAAGTCCTTGGTATGATTATAATAAATAATAACACATCATTCCACATATTTAATAATTTTTCAATAACATAAAATACCTACAAAACATTCATTTTACAATATCAGAAGGCGAAGCATTACTTTTACACATTCGCGATGCAGAATGAAAAATAAACCAACTCTAAGTATAATGCTACTTATAATACGATTATATTACGAGTATGAGGGAGGAATCCCCTTTAATAAATCGGTGGTGCCATAGAGTAAAATAATACATTCGGTGGTGGCTACTGTAAACAACAGGGTTACTAACTTAAATTCATTTTTACCCCAAAATTCCCTAAATCCCTGTCAAATAGAATATCACTAAGCCATCCATATTATTGGTCATTTTACCCTAAAAATGGGAGAAATCCCTTAAAGTGGAAACATTGAGTCCAAAGAAAACTTCTTCACGATAAGTCAAACAAATGAAGAACCGTTGCCAACAATATGACTGAATATCAATAACATCTACAGAGTATTATTCTCTTTCATTGAATATACGAAATAAACTATGATAATGCTGAAATGTATCAAATAAACAGATTAGATATTCAATTCAGTTTATTCATATGAGTCTTGTTTTTCTTCAAGTCTGTTTCCAACATCTATCAATGGAATTTGTCAATTGAAAATTCTGATTGGAATGGTGATTTGATTAAATTTGAGTTTTGAAATACCTAAGAAAATACGAACAAATAATATTATGTTATAGTTCTGTTTTTCTTGAAACTCACAGTGAATCACTCTTCTATTTATATAAAAGGACAAAGTGACTGACTGACGGATTGGCATATAACGCACAGCCGAAACTACTCGGAAGGCCCATTAGTTTCGGCTTCTTTTTATAATATAGACGAGTACTAAGTAGGGGTTTTTGGAGGTAGAGTTTCCAAAAAACCCCTAGGATATAAACCCTATAGGATTCTTATATGAAAAATCTTATTCCTCTGGTTAATATATTTGAAAATAGATACGAATACTTGCCTAAGTAAATAAAAAGGATGTATTTATTAGTTTTTACTCCGGTCCGATTAATCAAAAACTCAGTTTTAATACTTTTGACAGCAAATAAAGTTATGGGGTTTTTCCAAAATGGACCCCTAACACGAATGGTAATTACATTTTTAAGGGCCAGATTTTACTAAGTGGCTTGACTAACTTAAAAATATAATTATACTCTTTAAGTCAAGTTATGGAAACGTACAAACAATTTTTTAAATTCCACTCCTGTGGGGGTGAAAACAGGTGATACAGCCATGCTATTCTGTAAACATCTCACCGTGAAAACTTGGGTGAAGTGAGCTGTCAATAGTGTCAATCTCTGTGGAATGACAGCTCACTCCACGCTCACTTCACCTAAGTTTTCACGGTGAGATGGTTACAGTATATAGCACTGCAGTTTATATGAAACATCTTATTTCTTTAATCTATTAACTTGAAACTTGGCTCAAATACAAATATTATTTATACCATTCCCCCCTTAAAAAGCTTATTTTATTCACTGTTTTCAGTGAATAAAAAGGACTTTTAATCACTGTTTTGGTGTTTGAATTTAGAACACATCTATATATGCGACCTACATCTCAATGCTATACAACCTCCTTGCGAAACACATACTCCATACACAGGAAATAAAATATCGCTTCACAAGTTGATTATTATTAGTAATAATAAGAAAATTACTTTAAATTTTAGTAATTGTTCCAATTTTAATGTACATTTTAATTAATTCAACCTTCCTTTTTCTTCATTAAATGTCTATTTTCGCTTAAATCTTTCGTTTTCTCGTAGTCATGGTATAAAGTATAGTATGCAACTCTTGAATAAAACGGATTTATATCGAGGGCCATGAATTACTCGCGTCGCTCAGGATTCTAACATTTGAATCACTCGCTACGCTCGTGATTCAATCGTCATGAATCGCTCCCTACGGTCGTGATTCAGTCGTTAGAATCCTTCACTTGCTCGAGATTCATCTATGGCCCTCGCTTTAAATCCGTCTTTTATTCACTAATTGCATAATATACTATTATCTAAATAAATGATAAAAAAAAGTAATCAATTTTTTTTTTTAACTTCCTTTTAATGGTTTTTAAATGTTTAGTGGAAAGTACAAAATCCGAGCGGACAAAGACGCAGGTGAAGACGTGGGTGAACTGGTAGTTAATTTATATTGATGGTCATACTATTGATGTAACAAAACCATTCATGTTTTACAACCTACCGTACAATGGGTATTTTAGGGTGATATTACACCCACTCAATCGACATTGACCAATAATGACCGTCGATCTATATGTTGATCGCGTAGGCGTACCTAATAGCTCAGGTTATTCAACGGATCAAGGCATCGATGCGATGTCAAAGATGTGGGTGTAATACTACCTTTAGTACGTATACATATTTTGTAGGTTGTATATATAAGTTAGAGAACTAAATAATTGGCGATAATTTGCCACAAAATAAATAAATATTCTGCTGTTTACAGTAAATGAAAATAAATATAAAACATCATAACAATTTACATAAACCACATTTTCTTTGCGTTACCTGTTGACCTGCATACGAGAAAAAGAATCAGCGTCCCAGTAAATCTGTCCGCTATAAAATAAATTACGAATACCAAACTAAAAATAATTTCAAAAGGTGTATTAAAACCGCCACTTTGAAAAAAACTAGGAATAACAAGATAATTTCAATTCAGTCCCAGCTAACGAGACTCCGACGGGTAAAAGGTAAAAATAAAAGAGTGGGTAGAGGGTAGAGCAGGAAAAAGCTATCTGAACCACGCAACAGTCCTTTGATTCATTACAGTTTTCGATTAGGTACCGTTAGTTTGGCTTTAAAAAAATATAGCCGCTTTTTGTGTCTAGCGTACGGCCGCTGGTTTTTGGTGCCTATTTTTATATACAGGAAGGTTTAATGCGGATAAAAGATCGTATGGATCACCCGTAATTATGATAATTATTAATAAATAAACTAAACTATTTAAAATGAAGATAGGATACCGGCTTGCATTAAAAAAACTATTTCCACTAGACCCAAAAGTGTGGAAAATACAAATAGAGTCAAACTCAAAGCATTAAATCATTTACAAGCATTGTTGAATTGTCAAAGAGTCGGTCAGTTACTCAGAAAGTTGAAGCTAGTTGCCCATTCTAAAACGTAGATCTCTATGAAGAAGAACGGGCAAGACACTCCAAGGACGCACTTTTAAATATAGATATTACAAAATCCTGGTTTTATTATTCTTGTTGCTTCTATATGTCACTCTCTTATCATCTTCTTTCGTTCCTTATTTTGAATCGTTTTTTTATTTTATTTTCTGCGTGATGCATTCTTACAGCATAATTTTAATCTCCAATTCCAACTTCATGTAATCGTCATTTTCATATTGTTGTTATACTTTGAGTTTTACTGTATATTTCACAGACGATGAAGTAGTCATACTTCAACTTATGTTATTTTATTTTATTAATGTAAACTAGACCCAATAATAAAAAATCAATCTGCCTAGCCTTTTCCAACTATATTGGGGTCGGGTTCCAGTCTAACTGGATGCAGCTGAATACCAGTATTTTACATGGAGCGGCTGCCTATCTGACCTCCACAACCCAGTAACTGGGTAATACGATACCCCTTGGTATCGACTAAGGCTGGTTGTCAGACTTTCGGGCTTCTGACGACCCGTAACGTCTGTGAAAGATCTACGAATGACGGCCGGGACCAACGGCTTAACGTGCTTTCCGATGTACGGAGGAGTCTCGGTATGTAAAGATGGTCACCCATCCACAAACCAACCCCGGCAAGCGTAGCTTAACGACGGATTGATTCGTCCAGTTATTACTTAGCCACGAGCTCCTCACTTAAATAATAATACCAGCCTGTTACTGTCCCACTGCAGGGCAAAGGCCTCTTCACATACAGAGAAGGCACGAGCATTGATCACCACGCTTGCTCAAGACGTGTTGGCGATTTCAGACTTACATCAACTATAAGTCCAGAGCATCGTGAGGAAACGTTCTTCGCAATTTTTTCCTTCACCAATGTCAATAAAGACCAAGATAAACTCAGGAAGTACATATGAATTGAAAAAGCCACATTGGTACTTGTCTGAATTTGAACCCCCAACCTCGAAACTTTTAAGAACGTATATCAAGCTAAGAATAATTGGACGTAGTTAAACAGAAAAAATCCAACCCACATAGAGTTAGTTTTGAGATATTCAAGTTTTAAGATCAGATCGTGTTATGTGATCGTATGACCTGCCATACATACGGGTTGGTAACGTATGGTCATAATGACATGATGCGTTGGGATTATTTTTGTGATATTAAAGTTTTAACTACAAAGAGTGTTTTGGTATACATAACTCATTTTCGCCCATAGTGTGGGTTGGATCCTTTCTGCTTAACTACGTCCAATTGTAGGTATTACTTTACAGAAGAAACCAAATAACATGGTTCTCTAGGAAAGAAAGTAAGTGTTATTTTTATTTCTTGGCAAATCGACTTTTTATAGTTCCTACAAATAGATTGGCGAAGATTTTCTTCGAATTACTAAGTTCATGTTCAGAATATCAAAACCGGGTAGGTACTATAATAGTGTACTTGGATACCTAAATAAATAAGTTTTGTAATAAAATAATTGAGGTCCAAGTACAGAGTACCTAATACTCTACTTTGTATGAAAGTATGTACTCATGTAAGACCGTTAAAGACAAAGTCGTGGGCTCTGGTTCTATAAACATACATACAATTCGATAGCTACAGTAACAATGAACAGTAATAGGTACTCTATTCAAGCGGTCCAGGGTTCGATTCAGATGTTGGGCAGTGTTATTGGGTTTTTCTACATGAAACTTCTCGGTAGCAGCCCGGAGTCTGGATTTGTGCCTGGTTGATGGCAATAGGCTCGCCCCCTATTTATGTTTTTAAGTCCCATGTAGGGACTTAAAAACATAACTGGCGAAATGTGGGTGTACTGTAGGTACTCCTCTGCCCAACGCTTCGGGGAACACTGGCTATTCTATTCTATTGATTTGAACGATGTATTTTTTGTAAAAATGACTCAAGATGAAAAATGTAATATATTGTAATGTAATTTATTAATTTTGTTTTGTTTTGCAGTGCTCTTACAGGATGCATGTTTAAAACTTATTATCTTATTCCAATCTCTGTAGAACATGTTTGCAATCGGTCTAAGCTTTATAGCAGAACTTTTTATGTCATAAAAAGTTTGGTATACACTCATTTCAAAACTCATAATTTTGTTAGTCAGAATCATATTTAGGCATAAATTTCATATCCATAATAATTAAAAAGAAGAACCATCATATCGCAGAAAGTTCACACAAACATGTAAACATGCGAACACCATGCATGCAGAAAGCATGGTTTCTGTCACGGCTCCGGCGGGGCCACGCGAGCTTATCGTCACAGATGGTTTTAACGCTCACCTCCGCAGCTTCGGCTTGCTGGCCGGGGACCCGGCCAGCCTCAGCCGCGGCAGCGAGTTTTAAGACATCTGCTCCTCAGCTCGCGGGCCGGCTCGTCCCTCCGCGCCTACGCGGGCTTAAATTACACTCTAGGGGTAGGGCAGTCTATTAAACTACGTGGAGTCGGTTTTGCAGCCATTCGTTTCTGTCACTAACTTTTGTAGCACAACGTATTGACTTTTTAAGAGAATATTTTATTTTTAATTTAAGGTAATGCTATTTTATAGAAATGGCAATATGCCTAAAAAAATATTTCAAATAAAATTCTACCATCTTAAAAGTATGCCATTATAAATTCGGACGTAAAAATATTCGGCCAAACAATAATTATATGAAATAATTTTTCTGCCTTTGAAATATTCTTTTAAAGAAGATTATGCCGAGTGTGTTATGCCATATAAATTTCGTAGCATCAAGATTCTGCCAGATAGAGGGAACCCGTTTGCAATAAACTGATTTGATTAGATAAACCATTTTTGTAATATAAACGTAGTTGAAAATAAACTAAATAACTCTAAATTGAGATTTTTTTGTTGAGAACGCAAATGCCTTAAGTAATGCAAAGGTAGACTTGGACAACCAAGTCTACCTTTGCTATACTTAAGGTGCATGCAACCCTCGCCAGGGACTTGGTTGATGGCAATAGGCTGGCCCCTTACTACGTGGGACTTAAATGTATGTAACTGGCGAAATATGGATGTACTATAGGCACACGTCTGCCTAACCCTAATACAGGTGTGTTGTTATATTATGTAAAGTGAATGACGGTGAAATTCAAAATTTCGTTGCAAAAAATTTTAGAAATTTTGAATTTCGTGGACTATATTGAAGAAATCTCCTGATGTAATGCTAAAGTCGAGCTTGACATGTTTAAATTCTCAATTCGGGAAAAGTGGAGGACAGGGTGGTGTGACATAGTTTGGGAGAAGCTTATGTCCAGTAGTGGACTGCGATAAGCTGAGTTCATTGATTGTTGACAGGCAAACGATAATGATGAAGTTACATACAACCTAAGGGTGACTATACAGGATGGCAGGAACATCGACGAGGAAACTGATACCATAGATTCAGTAGGTACATAACTATGAAATTTTTCGCCAGTTATAAAAAAAAAAATCTGCTTTTTCATAGGAAAGTGCAATACCTACGTAGTCAAAATGTATGGAACAACTGTTATTTTTTTTTATAACCGACTAAAACTTTCAACGTAGGGGCTTCATAAATCCCAGCTTGGGCGGAGCACCGCCGTGTCCTCACGGAGGTGATCGGCGGCGGCGATCTCTCGCGTCCGGCCCTGGTTCAGGCCATGGTCCGGAGCGAGAGTGCATGGGAGGCCGTCACCTCCTTCTGCGAAGCAGTAATGCTCGCGAAGGAGGAGGCGGAGCGCGCGAGGGAGAGGCAAGAGTCGCGCCCTCGCGCCCCTAGTCGCCGCAGGAGACGCCCCGGGCGTCGGGAGTCGCGAGCCGACTTCCGGCCACCGTTCCACGCGCGCCTCAAAGAGATGTCAGCACCAACTGACGGGGTCCGGAAGAGCCAATGCCTGCCGGGGTTGCGAGTTTGTCTGAAAGGGATATCGCGACCCCGGCACACAGGCAACGGAAGGAACACGGGTGGGTTTTAGTCAGTAAAAGTCTGACACACCCTCCCGCTCCGCCCAGAGCAGGTGAAGATATTTGATAATATAAAAAAAAAAAAAAAAAAAAATGGGCTTCATAATCATGTAACAGTGTCCATGAGAATAGTTTCTGCATCGATGCCACCCTGCATGAGTGCATGATTGCCACCCTGTATATTTTATAAAATTATAATCAACAATAAAGACTGAACAAAGAAAATCCACTTAAAAAAATATAGTTATTATTTATTATTCTCATCATTCAACCAAGCGGGCCATGACCAGCAGATTGAAAGATTAAGATTAACGAGACTACACAAGACTCGAACGATATGTTCCATTGTACGAAACGATTGAATGACTTTCCATAAACAATGATACAACATTCTGTCGGATCCCATATTGATCCGAGCCTCGGATAATAGACGGATATATTGTACAGGTAAACGTTTGAGAAATTGGAATGTAACGTAATAGATTTTTGTTCCGTGCTTTAGAACACTTTGATGTTTTACAAAGCATTTTGTAGTTTTGTGCCTGTGTAGGTAAATGTTGACGAGATGCGTTTGAAGGGATGATAATGAGAGGATATTGTTTTGGAAGAGACAAAGACATTCTGGAAAAATTAGTATTTATATTGTGTTTAGTATGTGATATAGTATTTCCTTCGATAGTGTTGGTGACTTCAGGAAAAATTAACAAAAAAGTGGTTCATAAGCTACAGTTAGTAAATGTGGTTGTATCCGTATTAGTACGCATAGTAAACACTAGATTTATATATAAAAACACTAGCGAGTATAGCGACTCGGTCCCCTGTGTCGCACGGTTTTACGACTTGCCAAAACATCGAGTTTTTTTTATTATAAGTACGTATGTTTAATATTAATGTATTATACACATAAACGTGGTTCACGCAGCATAGTGTTTTAGTTAAGTGTTTTTTGTACAATTCAAGGTAATAAAAAATTTTTTTTTTTTTTTTTTTTTTTTTTTTCCTTTTAGGAAAAACGCGGTCACTCAGACAGACACGAAAAGCGACTTTAATCTTCTATCTGTATCTAAAACAAAGTCGGATTAGTTACACCATTTATATCAAGAACGGCTCGACCGATTTTTATGATCTTTGATTTGTTGGATTTGTCTCCGCCCCAAATAGCAGAATAAGTATTAAAACATCGAACAAATTAACAAAAAAAAAACATAATTAGTTAATTATGTAGGTATGTAGGTAGGTAGGTGCGCCGTAGACAAGTACTCAGTGCTACCCGTGCAAAGTCGAGCCGGATAAAGCTAGTTTATAATATGTATAAATATAGAATAGAAGATATCATAATGTGTTCCCTTAAATACTGATGTATTTTTATTTAGACCATCAATTATCTCTAATAGTCAGCACAGTAAACTCAACAATACAACCACACCCAAAAAGGTAATAAAAAAAAACACTTCAACGAACAACTCCCACTCAAAGTTTTTTTCACATTTCATGTCTTGATGCAGTAAAGTCAAGTTTGAAATAGGAGGAACGACGCTGAAGTGTGCTCTCGTGAGAACCTCATTATTCCAAAGCACGGGCCCTTTGTATGACAAAATAAGGTTCCTTAACAAACCTCACATGCGTACGGTTATAGGAGACAAAAAAAAAGTTTTTCGGCTGTTTAGGGCTGAGACGGGTTTGGAAAATGTAATTGTAGTTGTTTAGTTTAACTACTTAATTATTAGTTAAACTAAACCCACTGCAATTATATTTTAATTTTCCTTTTTTCTTAAAACAATTTTTTTTGCCTTTTTTCTTATTTTTTTTATAATAATTTATGTTTAATAATTGTCCTTAAATGTTTAAAAAAGATCTGGACTCGACCTGGCTCGCTTCTTTTAAAAAGGATTTGCTTTGAAAGCATAAATAGCATGATTATTATGAAAATACAGGGTCAAACTAAAATAGCTAGCGAAACTCCGCAGACGTGATGGGTATCGATATCTCAACACGATAAAAAAAAATGATTTGATGATTATTATTTTTCTGCGGCCCATGACCGCTAGTAGTGTAGTTTTTGAAGTATGAGTTGAGTTTTTTTTGGTTTTTGTTTTGTTCTATCTTGTTTGAAATATCGATACCCATTACGTCTGTGAAGCTTACACAAAACTAATATACTATTACTATTCCAAGTAACTACACCACACACAAACCGCGTCGTTGGCTAAAAAAAAAACATCAGTTTTTTTCTTTTGTTTTTTATGTTTAGATACCCAGCACGTCTGCGGAGCTTTGCTAGCTATTTTAGTTTGACCCTGTATATGGTCTCTTCATGTCAATAAAAATCAGTTACACTTGTTTCGGAAAAACCAAGTTACGAATCAACATCATAATTTCAGCCAAAATACGTCCATTGCTGGACATAGGCCTCCCCCAAGCACCGCCACTTCGACCGGTTCTGTGCTCCCCGCATCCAGCGGATTCCTGCGGCCTTCACAAGATCATCTGTCCATCTAGTAGGAGGCCTTCCAAAGCTACGTCTTCTACTACGCGGTCGCCACTCCAGAACCTTTCAGCCCCATCGGCCATCTGTTCTGCGAGTAATGTGCCCTGCCCGTTGCTACTTAAATTTGCCAATTCTTCGGGCTATGTCGGTTACCTTGGTTCTCCTGCGGATCTCTTCATTTCTGATTCGATCACGTTGGGAAACTCCAAGCATAACCCTCTCCATTGCCCAGTTACGAATCAACCCGTTCAAATTAGTCATACTCCTCGTAAATTAAAACAAAAAACATGGTATTTAATGAAGACAAAAAAGAACATTTTCTCCTCAAGATACGTGCTCAGCAAGAACACCTCAGCTCAAAATTTTAGACGCTTAAGAAGAATTCTCGGGTAACCCATGAAATTGTTATAAACATGCTTTAGTTCTATACGTAACGCGAAGAACGCGACCAGCCATTTGTTTAAAAAGGCTTTTCCGCTTCGAACCAGCGAATAAATAATGCTCATACTTCTAAGTAGAGTGATGATTAATGATCCCATGAAATTGATGACAGTAAACTTATCTGACACTAGTTGATTTATTGAGCCAAAGTTGGAATTCAATCAGGTTTTTTCAGGCCGACTCGTTTGATTAAACGACGTGATCGTTTTTCTAACGAGTAGATTGTTTTAGATTTTTTGTTGAGATTGTGTAGAATAATTTGGGTTTTTAGAGGTTAAGGGTCGTGTGTTGGAATATTGGAAGGCTTACTTTATCGTGTGTGTTTTATTATCAGTATAGGAATGACGGTAATCGTTCTCTCCTAATTATAATTTATACCTACACGTTTTACAATAAGATTTCAGAGTGTAGTTATCAAATTATTATTTACAACCAACTATAAATCGATTTTTAACTTAAAATGATTTTTAGATTAGATTGAAATAAATTACACGAAGTAACTTAGCAACTGGTAATGTGAATTTTGTATTATATAATAACTCTGTATAGTGTATCTATTGTTTCAGGTATGTAATATAGCAGAGTCTGTGTAACAAAGGATACAGTTAGGCTTTAGAACATATACGATGCGTACACGATTACTTCTGCGAATTGTAGCGCCCAGGGAATGCGTGTGCGTAGCAAGCGCGTAGCGGGTGTGTAGCGGACACGTAGCAAGCGTAGCGGTCTCGTAGCAGTTGCTTCCGCTGAAGGTCTTTTTTATTTTGCTCCAGTTTTTTATAAGATTGGAATATCATAGTTAAAAACTCATTTTGAGCTACGCATATAACTACACTTCGTAGTTATATGCGTAGCTCAAAATGAGATTATAGAATTTACGTTCTATGTAACTTCCTCATATCGCGAGGTCGAGTTCTCGTCACAAATGCAATGTAATTTCGGCGAATCACTTACAGCCGCGTAAATAACGCCCGATTACGTTTGTCCAGTCCAAACTTGTCCAAGCTATTTTATGCTTATTTTATCCTAAAAATATTTAAAACTAAACAAAATTCCCAACTTCGTACATACCTAAAGAGTAAAGCAGAACAAGCCAAAGCGTACGTCTGGAGAATCGTGATGAGGTGAAACAATGGCACGCGACAGGACGCGAGCGGGCCCGACGCGACTTACTAAATCATTTCGCTGTACGAAATCACTAAGCTCGCAGTCTTAACGCCCTTCCACACGTAGCGAGCGGTGTCGCGACGTACATACAGTTCGACCACAGAATTTAATATAAGCGTAGTTGCATGCTTGTTGTGTGTAGTTAGGTTTTGCTGATGAGAAATTATTTTAAATAGCATGACTAGATTGAAATCAAAGTGCGACACTTGGCTAAGTTAGTTTATTGTGAGAATTTCAATTATTTTCTATATTAAAATAGACTTCTTAGGCATCTTGCTTTCTTTGTATTCACATTTTCAAGTGACGCCCACTGTTAAACATCGTTTTATTTAACAATACCCACAACAAAATCGTCTGCCGTCTATGTTTCTATTTTAAAATTGGTCTCGCCGACAAGTTTATATTTCAATGCCATGAATTATCAAAATAAAAGTGATTTCAGTCAGGCAGAGTCTGCAGTTATGCTTAACCGTGCGACAGTTCCGTTCATATGAAACAGCATAGTCGAAGCACAAAATATTCTCTCCCCAAACATTTCTGCACCGTTGACTTTTTTGTCTCGAAAAGAATTTTAGTAGGGAATGGTAAAGATTGTATTGTATTCAAAGGAATCTTGTGATGTATTACAACAAAGAAATTACGAAATCATTACAGGTAAAATATGTTCGCATCGAAGACAAAGATTCTAGGAAAATAAACTTATATTAAAATGAAACTTTATATAACAGTAAACAAGATGATATCGAATGTTCTAAAAGTTTTAACAACTTTATTAATAACTGAAGATTTTAGAATTCATTTAGAAGTAAAGTATTAGCTAAAGTGCTGTAAAAGTGTTTTATTTTACTAAAATGCTATTTTGTTATTTTTGCAGACGGTAAATATTTGGACGACGATGGCTTGTAGTCGACGAGACTTGCAGTCGTTATTTTTATTAATTAGATTTATAATAAGAAATAACATTAAATAACTGCAGTACTTTACTTATACCTTTTAAAGTTTTGATAATAAAAGCTGTAGAGAGGTGCTTTGAGATTCTTCAACTAATTCTTCAAATTTGATACAAAGTAGCGGTGCTTACTTGGTCTCATAATATTAAAATAAGGTGGTCTATAAAGCTTTATATATTTGTTAATTTCATTTCATTATAAGTACTTAAAACGATCTAGGACCAATATCAATTCTTAGTTGGTTTGAGGCAAATCCACAGTTTTATTACACTTTTTTCAAAAACTTACTAGATACCATTTAATAGTTTATTAATTGCACATAACTATTGGCGATAGACTAAAAGAAAGGTAAAAATGGTATGCAGCTTAAAAACACCCTATAAACAAACTCCAAGCCCGAAATCCTCAAAAACTCGGCCACTTAAAGGAACTAATTCAAGAACTTTAAAGCACACTCAAAACGATATTTTAATCAAGATATTCTTGATTGAAAAGTTTCGTTGGCTACGTACGGCTAAGTCCAGTTACCAGGCTAGCAGATAACGGTGGAAAGAATGAAGTTGATTAAACTGCAGTGTCCGACTAGATGAGAATTCTGGAGGTTTTACTACCCATGATCATACAATGTTGCTGGATGTATTGCGCCGTAAAATACACGTGCGCTTCGCTTTACATTTTTGGAATTAATAATGTTTTTCTTGTTCCTGGAAGCCTGGTTGATATTTTTTATCGAGGCTTGTGTTATATTAAATATTTCATGTTTAAGATACTGGATACCTAACTACACTTTTTGTTAATGAAATCAATCTGCCTAGTCTTTTCCCAACTATATTGGGGTCGGCTTCCAGTCTAACCGGATGCAGCTGAATACCAGTATTTTACATGGAACGATTGCCTATCTGACCTTCGCAACCCAGTAACTGGGTAATACGATTCCCTTGGTAAGACTGTTTGTGAAACTTTCGGACTTTTGACGAATCGTAACGACTGTCAAAGATGCACGAATAACAGCCGGAACCAACGGCTTAACGTGCTTTCCGAGGCACGGAGGAGTCTCGGTATGTAAAGATGGTCACCCATTCACAGACAAACCCCCGCAAGCGTAGCTTAACCTGATGTATCGACCCGTGCGGCTGTTATTACTTATCCAAGATCTCCTCCACCAAACTACAGTTTTTGTATCATTCTAAAATAAAGTTTTTTTTCCATTTCAGTTGAGCGTGTAAGGGGTTTTGGTCCAAAAATTTACGGCACCATGATGTAAAAACACAAGGGCGAGGTATATCTACAGTTCTGTCAAATAACTTCTTCTAGTACGCCATTTAAATCCGCGTTCTCGTATCCTTTGTAGATCTAAAGTAAGGCGTATGCTATACTACAGACTCACTTCTGTTTAACTTGAACCGTATTACATTTTGTAGGGCGACCTTTTTAAATACGCTCTCTACCAAAAGTACTCATGAAAGGGTCTCAAAAATTAATTATTAACACGAACATCCGCAAACAATCAACCCAGGATTTGTAACAACTGCCGGACCAAATCCTGTTTTCCTCGAAATAAAAACGGGTCAGGTGTAACAAAGAACCGGCCAGTTTATAAAAATATATCTGAGGATACTATTTGCTTACAGATAAAAACAATTGTTGGTGTTCGGGTGTGAGCAAATATAATACGGTATAAATTTTAAAGGCACATATTTCACGGCGCCGCGCTTACATTTCTAATTTTAACGTGCAGGACCGAATTTATGCTTCATACATGTGTTGCCTTATAGAGAAGTGACGTAATAACATTCGGCATTTGGTAGCGAGCACACAAATATTTGTTTATTCAGTAACCAATACGTATAGCCTTGTAATTCAGATATATGTGGTGGGAAATATTTCGTTTTATTTGTTTTTGGGGTTTCGTACATACGAATGAAAAATCGGATCCCTTATAGGATCACTCGTGTGTCTATCTGTCTGTCCGTCTGTCACAGCAAAAATTAAGTTGACATGTATGTTCCACGATTCTTGACAGTTTTCGAGTTAAAACAATTTTTTTTTAATCTTGAAAATTTTATGGGTATTGCTTTGATTTGGTACACATACGAATTTCTTTAATCCAAACACGGACATGTAACGTAAATAAATGAATTTTGAATATGGAAACTATTTTGATTAATAATATTAATTTGACTCCCAAAAGTGGGTCACATTTCGGAGACACAAATTACCCACTAACCTTAGTAGGTAATTTGTGTATATATCTACGGCACACCTACCTACCTACCTACCTACTTACATTCCAACCAATCTACCTAGGTACTTACATTCCTAACAACCTACCCACCAACCTACCCACCAACCTACCCACCAACCTACCCACCAACCTACCCACCAACCTACCCACCAACCTACCCACCAACCTACCCACCAACCTACCCACCAACCTACCCACCAACCTACCCACCAACCTACCCACCAACCTACCCACCAACCTACCCACCAACCTACCCACCAACCTACCCACCAACCTACCCACCAACCTACCCACCAACCTACCCACCAACCTACCCACCAACCTACCCACCAACCTACCCACCAACCTACCCACCAACCTACCCACCAACCTACCCACCAACCTACCCACCAACCTACCCACCAACCTACCCACCAACCTACCCACCAACCTACCCACCAACCTACCCACCAACCTACCCACCAACCTACCCACCAACCTACCCACCAACCTACCCACCAACCTACCCACCAACCTACCCACCAACCTACCCACCAACCTACCCACCAACCTACCCACCAACCTACCCACCAACCTACCCACCAACCTACCGCACGCAACCAACACGCAGAGCAAATGACCAACAACGCCTACAAGTACATCGAGCATTTACATATGAGCCCGATATTAAATATTACGCTCATTCGAAAGTGGGGATGGGTGCTATGGACAAGGAATGTCCGCATTGTAATGCGCTTAAATTTAAAAATAAGCCAGCCGGGACGTGTTGCGCGTCAGGAAAAGTGCAACTACCGGAAATTGAAACACCACCTCAACCATTAAACGGTTTACTTACCGGTACGGATCCAGATTCTAACCTGTTCCTGAAGTCAATACGAACATTCAATTCATGTTTCCAAATGACATCGTTCGGAGCAACAGAAATAGTTAAAAATAATACTGCAAAGGGTCAAAATTTTAATTCAACATTCAAAATGAAAGGCCATGTCTATCACAAAGTGGGCTCATTGCTGCCAATACCAACCGAACCACATCAATTTTAGTTAAGATAATAAAAGTACAATGAATTAAAAAAAAATATGTTTTGTTATTTTTATAGGCCGTCATCGTTCACAGCGCTCCATATACAGGTTTACGGGCGAAAAATCGATCTAGCTAGGTCTCTTATCTGGGAAAATTCGTTTTCTCCGTATTTTCACCCGAGCTCGGATGCCCAAAGTTTAGAACAAGATGGCTACCTTAGAATTATGGATGCAGCATGGAATTAGGAAGTACCTACTATAATGGTAGCATGGAATTAGTATGTACTATACATGGAATTAGTATGAACTATCTTATACTATTAAATGAGCATTCTCTATTTTCACCGGAGCAGAGCTCGGTCGCCCAGGTACTTTTTATCTACGAGAATAACAGACAACATTTTAAAAGAAACGTCATTATAAATTTTCTTGAAAACCTTCAACTGCTCTCGCGATCTCTCGATAACCGGTAAAGACTGTTCTCACGGAAGCTTGTGTCTAAGTAAAAACAGCCGCACGGGTCTCTCGATCGAGGTTAAGCTACGCTTGCCACGGTTGGTCCATGGATGGATGACCATCTTTACATACCAAGACCTCTCCATGCCTAGAAAAGCACGTTAAGAGGGCGCCTAAAGGTCCACTAGCGCCACTCTTTAAAAAAAATATTATCTCGTGACTGAGAAGAAATTATGAATAACGGCTAGACAGGACCCTCGGTAAGTGTGTCTAGAATTTTCTAATACCTTTTATAAAGTTTCATATTGAGACACGAAGCAACAAAATACGATCTAAAGAAAAGCGGCCACATTCCTCTAGATCGTATTTTGTTGCTCCGTGTCTCAATATGAAACTTTATAAAAGGTATTAGAAAATTCTAGACACACTTACCGAGGGTCCTGTCTAGCCGTTATTCATAATTCCTTCTCAGTCACGAGATAATATTTTTTTTAAAGAGTGGCGCTAGTGGACCTTTAGGCGCCCTCTTAATCCGATGGTCCCGGCTGTCCTTCGTGGATCATTGACAGTCGTTACGGAAAATCAGAAGCCCAAAAGTCTGACAACCAGTTTTACCAAGGGGTATTGTTTTACCCAGTAACTGGGTTGTGGAACTCAGACAGGCAGTCACTCCATGTAAAACACTGGTAATCAGCTGCATCCGGTTATTATTATTATACAACTTATTTGGGTAAAGGCTAGACAGATTGATGGACTCTATTAAAACTTTAAGAAAAAAGGAAAAAAAAACATACAACTGAATTGAGAACCTCCTCTTTTTTGGGAAGTCGGTTAATAAAATAAATTATTTGTAAATGAGGTGATTTCTGATTGGTCACAATGACATGCAAGCTACTTGCTTACTTTCGTGCAAGTAACTGGCTAGATTATTACTGGCTTTAAGTGCCAGCCAGATAGATCACACAAAAACAAAACAATTCGAAAAACTTTTCAACAGATTCTTAGAAACAGATATTAATATCATTTAGTCTGAGTAAATTATGATAAAGATATTATTTTTCTTTTCATCATAAGTGAATGGCCCTTATACTGTCTAGGACGAAAATTATTATTATGAAGATCAATAGAAATGGATCTAATGGATTGATTAAGAAGTTATGATGATTATACCATTGGCATATTACATGCATAAATGTATGTGAGGTGTTATGTAATATTCTTACTCAGGATCAAATAACTCGGAAACTGCCCTGAGATTTAATTTACTCTCTTTTAAAAAATTCGCTAAAACACAATTATGATTTAGTGAATTTACGAAACACTTTATCCTAGGGATGTTTAAAAAATAAAAGCATCTTCTTTTCTAGTATTCTTTTTAAACGACGTCTTTGCGGGCCAGCAAGCAAAGCGGTAGTCAAACGCAAGTCGGTTGCGTTTGACTACCACAAACGCACGTCTGTATTTAAAAAAAAACAGCTACAGAACCCGAGGCAGTTTACTTAATACCGGCACTAAATCTTCCCCTCACTTGTTATTTACCGCGTTCCATTTCTCTAAATACCAAACGTTTTTGCGCATTGCACCTGGACAGAGCAGAAAGTGCTAACCCAAAACTCAAAAGAAGATTTAAACGTTGCGCATTTTCAAATAGTCATAAGCACAAAATTGACGCGTTGTAACGCTGCTGTGACGTCATAGCTTCAACACGTCAAAGTGCTACTGATAGCAGAAATACCTTTCTGAATGCCACACGTGTGTGACAGGTGCAAGCTATTAGCATCCAACGGTACCAGCAGATTTATAGCTAGACCGCGCCGCGCAATGCCACAAAACTAAACTGCAAAATTTATGCGAGCATCTAATAAATTTGAAATTCAGACGCGTTTTAGAAAATAACGCTACGTATTTTAAATACCACTCCAAACAAATTTATAGGGTTGAAAATTAAAGCGAAATTCTACCCGAACCGGATTGATCGCGGCCTTGAATAAGAAATGGAAAAGTTACAAAGAAGTTGAAATAATCCTAAAAATTTATACATTTTACAAAGCCCTGGGAATCCATTTCCTTTATTGGTAACAAAGTTGGATTGTTGTGTTTGAATGTTATTTAATTTTAATAAGAAACAACTTTTTGGTTACGGAATTCGAATTTTGAAATAGAGGAATCCATGATTGACACGGCACATCCACAGGGAAAACCCGCGAATCTGATATTAATAAGTCTAATAATATTGGGTGAAAATATTGTGTATTCCACCTATGAAATTGGCGTTTTTTTCTCACAACTAGAGAACCTTGTCACTTCTATGAATTAAAATATTCATCAATTGCTTGGTATTATATCGAATAATGACTATCATAGACCAATAGTAAAAAAAACCTTATTACTTATAGTTTATAAACATAAAAAATTGCTTAAAAATTACTCCTCAATTTGTTAGCAGAAATGACCACTATTTGTTTTAACTTAGCCAAAACTTATTTTTGTCGCTTAATCTAGTGGCATATTACGTTATCTTAGTTTTTAAACATTAGTGCATAAAAGTTTTAAAACATTAGTGTTCATGGTTGTTATATAAATTAAGAAAATGTTAGTATGAAAAAAGCAACTTCTTTAAAATTCTCCATACAAAACGCTGATTTCATAGGTGGGGACCTAATACATAATTTACACGAATAAATCAATACAGAGATTTAGTTACACGGTACCAACTTACCTCAATTATTGTCCTCGCATGTTCCATTAGCAAAGATAATTTATATGCTACATCCATTGTGTGTTATAGCAGAACAATGCATTCCATCAACTAAGATGAGATTCATTTGCATAAATTCCTCTTCAGTGGGATCTTAGTTTCAACACAAGTTCCAACATCTCCTTCACGTTTCAGTTACGTAGTGAAATTTCTTAGTTTATCGTTCGCCTTCATGCGGCTCACAAAAGCTGATGTTAAGTGCAATATGATGTTTATTGTGAGTTCTGTTTGTTATGTTATGTTTCCGTGTAATTCCTGAGAGTATATTTAAAGGGTTATAAGTTATAAGGCAATTTAATAGATTTTCGGTGTGCTAGAAACCAGACACTAAATAACAAATTCTCTTAAGTTAGTACATATTCTAAGCTTCTAATTCAAGTAGTTTTTAAGTTTTAAGTCAGTATTAAGTTTTCAAGGCCCACTTACTGAGGGATACTAAGTAAGCCGGTAGTCTGAAAAAAAGTAGGTAAGTGTGCATGATAGTAACAACAAACAGTTACGTACCTAGTGTAACTTACGCAAATCATGCCAATTTTACTTCAATATGTCACAAAACACAAAACATGGCTTTCCATCTGTATTTAACGTAGGTACCTAAATATAGTCCATCAAAGCTTTATTAATTAAAAATAAACAACGACCAACTCCCAGGGCTCAATAAAAGAAAATAATTTACTTAAAATGTTGACTATATTTAGCAGAACCTCCAGATGTAATCGTCAATACAGCGTCCCATTTTCCTCTGAATGATGGGACCATTTTTTATATTAAATATTTTTCCTTCAGCGGCACAGTACTGTAATTGAAATTGAGGCAATATAGAAGCTTAACAAGTTAAAATATTGCATTGAAAACATAATTCATTAAAAACATTTTTTCTTTTCATAATGAGCAGCACGGTTGGCAAATCAAGAAATTTCTAAAGCCAGGCCCGTTCAGGATTCCATTTATTATTTTGGCATCGCTCCTGGGGCGGGTTCCGTCAAATTTCGTAAGCAACTGATGCCTTCAGGACGATACGAATTTGTCATTCACAGTGCCCTTTTGTTTTGTTAAAGCAATATTGCGATTCAATTAATGATCCCTATATTTTACTGTCAGCTCGCTTCACCTGACAAATCGCGTTCAAAATCTGACTTTTTGTCTACGTTTCGAGTCCCATTAAGAGTAAGAATAAGAGAAAAACATCGTTTATCATTTGAGCGTACTGACAGGCTACTTATATACTTCAATTTTTCAGCACATACAACAATAATTTTCACATGTTAACTCAGCCCTTTAAAACGTCCACTGCTTTTCATGGCCTACGAATGACGATAAAAATATCAATCACAAATGGTACTTATAATACTCACCTAAAAGTTGAAAGGCTGACCTAGATGATATCGTTATGAAGAATGGTTTTAAATAAACTGAATCAACATCTGTCATTACCAGCACGAACGCGAGAAGTAAACGTAACGAAAATTCGTACGCATAATTATCACGCATAGATAATAAATAGTAAGTTTTCAAAATTCAAAAATATTAAGTGCGAAACGAGTATTTTCAAATTTAAAATCGTTTTGCTTACAAATAATCAAGTGACAATACATACCTTATACAATGTAGAAGACGCTCGAATTTCCATCGCTAGATTAATTTGAACAAGATGCGGTTGGTGGCTCTAATAATCGTTTTAGTGCCCGCTAGGCTCTAGTATAACCTTCCTTGTCGATTGGAACGTGTTCAATGAAATAGTTACAATTATGTCGGGACATGGTTTTCGTCGTACAGTACATGAAATCCCTCAAATAGGTAATCACTGTTCTGTAATAGTCTTATTATCGATATTTTATCTACTTTCAGTCTCTTAAGAAACTTGAGAGCTATGGTGGCCCAGTAGTAATGGCCCCGAATTACGAGATGTAGGTCGTGGGTTGGAACCCAGGCAGGCGCTTTACTTTGTGTGAATAATTTCATCACCTCTGCTCTCAAAACGGTGAAGAAAAACATCGAGAGGAAACCCGGCATGTTCTAAAACCAAAAACTCGAAGACATGTGACATCTACCAACCCGCACTGGGCCCGTGTGGTGGTTTACAGCCCCCGCCCCCCTCCCTCCCTCTCGAAGAGAGGAGGCCTGTGTCCCAGCAGTGGGAACATTATAGGCTGATTGTGGATATACACTACTTTTTAAACTTGTAAATCGTTGAATTATGTTCATATCGTCGCTGCGCTTTCCATAATCGCTATGTGTTTTTTACACGAGACGCAAAAAACTGATTTTCTGAAAAAATACCCAGAGTATTCAAATAATTTACTTTTACTTTAATACATATTTAGCGTATTTATAATGGAACTTTCGATGTATGAATGTAACATAGCTACATTCCGTAACTCTTTAAATATAGCATTTATCACAATGCTGTTTTTACAGTATGTGTGTATTGAAATAACGATTCAAACTGCATAAAAAACCGAAAATCACGAAATAACACATAGCGACTTTTTCACGCGCAGCGACGATATATTTTCAGGATAATTTCGGTTCAGCTTTCCTGCCAATAAAAAATAAAAGTTATAGAAACTAAAACAAGAAAAACGCCAACTAAAAAGGTATAAACAAGACATCACAGACGGAGTCACACGTGTTATAAATCGAACAGATGACTTGTGACTCCGAATTTTTTATTTGTCTGCCCGTAATGTCTTGTTTATATGCGCGAAATGTGAGTGTACTATACTCACCTCTGCCTTACTCTTCAGGGATTACAGGATTATGTTATTTAATTAAAAAAAGCACTTGTGCTACACAGAATTTATTTAAACTATACCTATACACCTGGGCCACTATGTTAGCAAGATAACACGAGATGGGCCACCAACATGAATTTACAATGCACCACTGAGCTGTTTGAGATGTAGTCCCGATGCATTAGTAACGAAAATAGCGCCTTCCGGGGGTAACTAGACATGGCCAAAGACTTTACTAAGACTGTTAGGTTCCTATAAACGAATCGTTATCCGTACTAGTGGTAGCTTTTTTTATTGCCAAACTGTGCATATAAATAGATTCGTAAGCTAATTTTACATGTGACAGCTACGTCCATATGGGAGGGTCTACTATGCAAAGCTATGAATGAGGTATTTGCTTCATTATTGGTACAAGACACAAGAGTCATAATTTTAACAATAAACGGTCCGTAAATAATAGGAATCGGCCATTAGACAAGTCCAAATAGCAGTCTAGAAATGTATCTACACAATGTGGATATACTAAAAGGTAGTACAGTCGGGAAAATTGAGAAAATTTACTTACTTTAGCGATGCTGTCGCGCGTTTTGTAAACACGCTTCTGCATCGCTACTATCGCGCGTTAGTCGCGTTTGCAACGTGCGAAAGAAACGATGCAAACGCGCGGCTGTTTCTGACGACATCGGGGAACGAAGGGTGGAGAACAGACGGAGGGGTGCTGGGGAATGTGGAATGTGCCGTGTCAGTTAGTGAGACACTAACGACGCTTTCACATTTCTGTGTCGATGCTGAATCGCGTTTGCATCGCGACTGAAGCGCGACAGCATCGCGATAGTAGCGATACAGAATCTGGGCGAAGGTACACAGCCAGCGACAGCATCGCGGCTGTATCGATACACATGCGCGACAGCATCGCTACTGCATCGCTACAAAAAGTCGCCTTGGGCGAGGCCTCTAAGGCTCTTCAATGCCTACAGAAATCTCCTTGGTGAAAGGTGTCGATACATAGGCGATTAACTATTCCCATTTCAAATAGGCTGAAAAACATTTTTTTTTTTTTAAATTTCTGCTAAGTATAAAGAAAAGTTTTTAATTAGGTACGAAAACTTCATTAATTTTCAGGCCTAATTTGGTATTCCAAATCATAAGTCTATGTTTTCTTTTATTACTAACACTTGAACACGCCCACAATAATTACTTTAACTTTCAAGTTTCTATACATATTATAAACTAGCTTTTGCCCACGGCTGCGCTCGCATGGAGTTCGGAACGTACTACTGGCATAAAAAGTATCCTGTGTCCTAACCCAGATCAGATCTACCCATGTGCCAAATTTCATCAATTTCCGTTCAGCGGTTTTAGCGGGAAAGTGTAACAATCAAACTCACTGTCGCATTTATAATTTAAGTCCCTTTTCGTGTCTGTCTGTGTGACCGTATTGTTTTTCTAAATTACGCAACAGACTTTGTTGCGGTATTCACCATCATCTAGAGAATTGATTCCGGAAGATTTGTAGGATAACACATTTATGTTATATTTATATGATACAACAATCTCGATGATTTGTTAAGTCGTAACAACCGCTTTAGTGCAAAAAAAAAAGAAAACACAATAATTTTATATTTTAAACTACAAGTCAAGCTCAAAGCAATATTTCAATTAAAACCATTTACTGGCACTATTGAATTGTCAAGGTGTCGGTCAGTCAGAAATATGAGGCTAGTTGCCCATTTCAAAGATAAATAGGTACCTATGGAGAATACCGAGCAAAAACCTCCATGCACACTCTTTTAAATTATATTGTTACAAAAATATTAGTAACATCGTTAATGTTGAATTTATAATTATATGTGAGAACGATGTAAAAAAGACGTACACGTTAAAAGCGTCTGAGTTCAGCAAATAGAAACGTTTCTATTCACCAAACTTTCTGCCTACTCGAGTTCAAGATCTTCAAATGTTTTAATTTATTTTCCTCCTATACAGTATAATTACCATTTATTAAACAGCACAAGTACCTAAGTACTAACTTACCTAAGCAAGATACACGCAAAACCACTCAGTATAATTGCTCGCCTTAGAACACACTTGTGTTTGTAAAACTCGGTATCGTGAAACATTTGTATGTATAAAATTAGGACGATGTCAAAGCTTTGGCATGTCTGAGTCCTTATAGTTTATACGTAGGTATGTATGGACTTATACGTTTGTACGTAATATTTTATTTATTCATTTGAAGGTAAGTAGTGTGATTTGTAATGTGAGTTAAATGTTTGTATGTAGCTACGATTTGATGTTGATGATGCTGCTTTTCCTGGCAACGATACTAGAAGCAGTAATGCTCGCGAAGGAGGATCGGAATGCGTTAGGAAGAGGCCAGGGCCAGGCGCGGGCTTGCGGACGGTGAGCTAAGGGTAGCTAACCGTCCGATAAGGACGAGGCCCGAGGCGCGTTGTGTTCCACGTGCGCCTCAAAGAGATGTCAGTACAACTGACGGGGTTAAAAGTGTGAAAGTCCGAAAGGGTCACCGTGGTCTCTAGTAAAACGCAGGCAATTCAAGGAAAACGGGTGGATTATAGTCAGTAAGATTCTGACATGCCCTCCCGCTCCGCCAAGAGCGGGAGAAGCTATTTGATGACTTTCCACCCAAAAAAAAAGGTTACTAGACCATTTCTTCTGCATATGGATTTATCATTATTCACTACATATTATAAAACAAAATCGCCCGCCGTGTCTGTCTGTCTGAACGCGATAAACTCAAAGATCACCGCACGGATTTGCATACGGTTTTCACCAATGGGCGGAGGAGTTCATGAGAAAGGTTTATGTGTATAATTCATTAAGGTTTACCCTACCCTCCCTAACCACCCTACCCTACCTATGATTAATATACGAAACAATGTGCTAAAAAAAACAGCTATTGTAGAGTTAGGACCTAGACTGCCAAAGAGAAAAAATCTGTTAAACAATGTTATGGAGAACTTAACCAGACTCCACCAGACAACCTTCTACTAACCATCAGCATAAATTAAAACAAAATCAACATCTACATTACAAGAAGACAACACAACAAACAAACGGAAGTCTCTCCTATTTCGTCTAGTACGGAAAGTATCAGGAAAACATAAAGTGAACTTGTAAATCGATGACCGAATTGGCTTTGGTCCAGACCAACACAGAACATTACAAAAATCTGTTGTTGCACCATTTGGCAGGGCCGCCGTAGCGAGAGGTCACGTACCCGCTTTATTTAAAAGATTTTGTATAAACGCCCCTCGAGCTCTCTGACTATTCATTTAACGACAGAAACGCTTAGTGACTTTGATATCAGACGTGAGGAAATCGGAAATTGCTGTGATGTTGTTAAGTTGTATTGGTTTTATTAATATAATTACAAAAAAAAAACAATTGAATCTAAAGGATGATTTCCACCAAACGGGTCGCATCGCATCGGATCGGACCCTATATTACAATCTTTAAACGATATTAAATCCTGTACACAGTAATTAAAGTTTTATTAAGAAGCCTTTCGTTAAACTAACAAATATCGTGATATTTTTTTTATTTATACACTGCATCCCGTGGGATATAGTGCAGAAATAGAAACAATCGACAAGCTTACCGATACAGCCATAATTAAATAGGCCAGAAAAGCAAAAGCCGATGAGGGGACTGAAAGACGACACCGTTCCAACCGCTCGACCCAACGTCAAAAAAAGAAGTGCAACTTGCACTGAGCAGATTCAAAAACAAAAAGGCCTCAGGGCCTGACGGAATAAAAGCAGATGCCCTCAAACTTGGGGAAGAAGTCTTGATCGAGGCATTTGTGCCTCTTGCTAACTTTTTATTGGCCTCAGGTTCCTTCCCTAAGCGATGGAAAACTGGCGTGTGCATACTCCTGTACAAGGCCGGCAACAATCACCGTCAGGCATCATCGTACCGCCCGATCACACTGCTCAACATCATGGGCAAGTTGTGTGAACGACTGATCCTGAGAAGATTTAACGCTACTGTCAACCGGCTACAACCAACGTTCCAGCACGGCTTCACAAGGGCAAGGGACACAGCAACCCAGATTCTACGTACCGGAAAAATAATCACTGATGCGCTAGCCACGGAAGTTAGCGTCTCCGTGATATTTATGGACCTATCGAAGACCTTTGACTCGATCAACCACAATGGCCTGATCATAAAACTTCAGAATCAAGACGTTTCCAACAATATCATTAAAATAATTGAGAACTACCTTGAAGGCAGAAACTTGAGAGGTAGATTCAGAACTACCATAACCGAAGACAAACCGATACTTCACGGCGTGCCCCAAGGCTCGATCCTGGGACCGATCATCTTCAACTTGTATGTCCATGATATTTGGAATATAAAAGTCCAAATCAGAGGTCTCAAACTCTCACAGTACGCGGATGATCTCTGTATACTCAACAGATCCATGAACCCAGAACACGCGACTATGCGTCCTTAATGGGCAGCGGAAGCCATCATAGACTACTATACGAGATGGAGGTTAAAGTATAACATGGAGAAAACAGAATGCATCATGTTCTCGAAAAAGAAACAAATTCGGCCAGCGGTGAAACTGAAACAACAAACGTTGCACTATCAATAGCAGATCAGATACCTCGGTGTCATCTTCGACAAACATATGAAGATGAACCAGCACACCGAAAAGGTCGTCAAAAAACTGAAACAGGTCAAAGGAGCCCTCGGTCCAATAATAGGATATAATGCGAAGACAGAACTAGACACGAAACTGGCCATCATTCAGGCCTGCATTTTACCACTAATAGACTACGGAGTGGTGCAACTACTCTCAAGGCATAGCGCAACGAACTTAAGCAAAATCAAACGCCAATACAGACTGGCACTGTAAAATGCCGCACAACTACCAAGACGAACACCCACGGAAGTGATCTGGGAGATGGCTGGCATAGAAGCCGCGCCGAGGACCTCAACACCAAAATGTTGGAAAACATTGCAAAATTAGAAATAGAAGATCTTGAATCCCCTGGAGACGCCTACCAAGTGCACGGCGAATTTAACCCCCTCAGGGTTAATCACAGAATAGGCCATTTAATGTATGACCCTAATAAAAAAGGATACAAGCGGTGGCCTACTGACAAACCGAAAGCTCCGCGTCCCCTTAAAATAAAGTGAAAAATAATAATAATGACTTTATGAGAAAAGTAAGCACACAACATAAATGAATAAAACACGTAATTTGTTTGTATAGTCTCACAAATTGCGGATAAACAGAACACAGCAAACATAGATCCATTAAGACATAAGTTAGCTGACTCACCTCTGTTCGGCCCACCGGCCACAGAGACATTTTGTAATACACAAAGTAGGCAAATAAATGTTATTCTGATTCTGATTGGTGGAAATCATCCTTTAATCGACTGTTCTCTTTGCCAGCGTTGGACCACCAGCCGGCCTGAGGTTGAGCCTGCTTGCTGTCGACGATACTGTATAAGCTGGCCAAGAAGCAACGTGTCACGTCTTGTGATCGAGTCACAAGAATTTGAGATAATAGACTAAAACATTTACCCAACCATAAGTTAAGGTACTTACAGAATTATTTTAGTAATTCTGAAAATACAATTGCATTCAAAGAAATCTAATCTATTTATATTAGATCTAAAACATGAAATATCATAAAATATGTAGACTCAATATTCTTATATTTTCACGAAATATCAAGTCAAAATCTTCAGACGTTTGTACCAAAAATCAATTACTTTGCATCTCGCTCATAAAAACTTCAGCATAAATATTGAATTTTCGACTCGCCACGAAAAAAGCGGTATTTAAATGAACTTAAAGAAATACGGCCTCAAACGCAAATAAAACTACGCTTCCAAATACCAATTCGACTAAGACCAATAAAACACAAGAACCTAATACTACTATCATTTCTACGAAGAAAAAAAACAATTCTACGGCCGTGAAAACTAGAATTCATGACACTAGTTTCAGAGAGACATGCGTAGGTACGTACATAAACTGTGCCCTGACAAGGCCACTACAACTACAAGTAAAAGTCAAAGAAATAGTACTTGCACGTCAGTTATATCACTTTACGACGTCGTAATGCTCCCCCTCGCTGAACTTCGTTCCGTTTTACTACTAGTCACTCATTAATGAAACGTAACCTCTCGCTCACTGTGGAGGAAATAGGACACCTGATGATTAATGAATTTTTGTTTCGTTTGTGGGTCAGAGATGATGAGGTGAGGTACAAGATTATTGTTTGAATGATGACCCTTTCTAATAGTGGATAGGAACCAAAGTAGGACCAACCTTTGGCAAGCGGTCATCACAGGCTTTTGACTTCATTTTGGCAGGCAGTATCAGAAATTACAACAGTTTTTGTAAATTGTCAGAAATCGACTTACCCGGTGTATCACTCAACAAGTTTAGAAGATCAGTGTCTGTGGTACGGGATTCATTCACTCATTTTCACCTTTCACCTTTCGTGGTAACTTTTTTTTTTTTGTGTAATCCTAATATTCATGTATTTTGAATTTTGCAACACAAAACAAGTAGATTTATCATAAAAGAGTAAAAGTACACTATTAATATACCCACATAAACAAAACAAATTCAAACTACAAATGCACATTCAATTCAGGAACCCTCACATCAAAAGGGCAAATACAAAGTTCTATAACAAAGAAAATCCGCTGCAGACGATGCAATAAGTGTTGAGTACTAAATTCCCTGCCTGGAGGCCTGGAGCTAATGGTGCGTAGGGAAATTGCATAACTTATAGCAATTTTCCCCTACTTTGGCCCCATCGGGGTAACGCATCATTTGGCCAACTCACCGCGTCGTTACTTCTGAGGCAATTATGAAAGTAGCCAGTCACAGCCTCCAACCTGTAGTACTTGATGATACGAGAGTAATGCTGTTGTGCTTTTTTATGTGGTTTTAGGAGAAGGGATCTTGAGTTTTAATTGCTTTAAAAGTTTCCTTAGGTACTCGAGGAATTTCTCTAGTATTGTGAACGCAAATCACATTAGGTACAACACACACGTACGTCACACTCATCACATCGCAATAGCATATCTACTCTTAGATATGCTATTGCGATGTGATGAGTGTGACTTGTGTGTACTTGACATCAATCCATAAAAAGACAAAAAAATGAAATTACTGCTTTCTTATTAATGTTGCAATAGCCGGGCTACCGAAAGCCGGGAAATTAACCCTAGAAAGATAACCATATTTTGACTGTCACAAAAGATAACCATGCGCTTCGGAGGCGCACGATATATTTATATTTTTTTTTTTATGAAATACCTATTTATTGTATTTATTTACTTGATTGTTTTGAAATGTGGTTAATGAACTAATAATAAAAAACTTTTTTTAGTGAAATATTTTATACAACGTGTAACGGAAAGGGTATATCAAACATACCAAGGGCACGGCTTCTTTGGATGATATTAAACGATATTGGAAGGGTTTTTTAATCCTATCTCTACATGTTTGGAAGTTATGAGACTTTTTAATACATTGATACCAGAAACCGAAGTTTTAAAATTGAAATAAACACATCACTAGCACTAAGTCAGCTGATCGGTGTCAGCGAACTATTTGTAAGTAAAAATAAACCTCTTACTCCTGGTATTTCTAAATAAAAGGTTCCGCATGTTTATTTTTTGTTTACAAAATATTATTACTGACTTTTCCTAAACTTTGATGATGTCTGTGAACTAGTTACAATACAATTAATAAAATTGGTCTAGGTATCAAAATGTAACGAAATAATATTTAGAAACATTACACACTTGTTGGTTTTTTACGTAGTTGTCCTTTAGAAGATTACTTTGTAGATAATTATTATCTACATAGTAATCTTCCACCCACCACCCACCTTACCATCGTACCCACAACACAGTAAATACCTACCTAATTCAAAAACAATATTCCTGTAAAGAAACGTGTGCAGAGAAGTTAAAAAGTGTCGGCGGCATATGTATGTAATTGATCTTGTTTTAAATAGATAAACCTACCTATTCGCTGTTTATGATTGTCAGCACAATACTTTGGGCAATATCATAATAATGTTTACACATACGATCCAGGAGATTCGATTCACCTTACTATTGAATCGATTTTCTTGAAGATCGCTTTAAAACGATTTGTTTCGAAAAATCGTCAGCGTGTACCATTGCATTGATCATAAAAATCGAATCTTTACGTGCATCCTACCAGGAATTAATTGCTTAAATAAACATTATTATTTGCCATTAGAACTTAGAATAGAAAAAGGATTTAGTAACGATTTATGTCCAACTGAACCCAAAACATCATTTCAATTCATTTCTTTGCAACTTATGCTACTCCTAGTACAAATAAAATCACAGTGGGCTCCGTTCATAATTGTTAAAATATGTTTATTTTTTAATAATTATCAATAAACTATTATCAACAAGGTAATAGTTTTGTTTTATTACAAAATAATAGCACGAACGCATATTTTTTGTCTGTAGGACTAACCGAAAGAATTATCGGAAGTTCACGGTCTGTCGGTGCTGTTTGAAGAGGTACATGGGTTCTATTGGTTTGAGCACGTTTAGTCTTTATAATTCAAATGAAGTCAATAAATAATAAAAAATGTCGCAAAACTGCATCTAAATGTAGAAAGAAATTAATAAAAGTACTAGGACCGCATGAGTAACAGGAATTGTTATTGCCGAATTGAAAATCGTTTGCTCACAGATCCCTGATTACGTCGTTACACACACAATGAGAGCATCTTAGTGTGTGTAACCTATTGGGTTAGGGTCTTAGGGTATGTGAACCAATTGCAGTCCCTGTAGTTTCTATTACTCCTGGTAAATAAAACTTCTAATTCAGATTTCTAACGAGATAAGGCGGCTCCATATGATCATTAATGGATTGAAATGAAAGATTTTCCGGAGTTGCGGGAATGTCCTTACAAGATAACGGGGCCCCGGAATGCAAGGGCAACTGAAGGAACAGGGTGGTTTTTAGTCAGTAAGAGTCTAAGCACTTCCTGCCGTCCCACCTAGGGCGGAAAGTGAGTCATTGATGATTTTCCCACCCCCAAAAAAATAAAGGATTTTTCAATTTTGCATTTGAATAACGTAATTAGTCAGCTCTGATGTGTGAGATTTACTTAAATGTTTAACGGAGTTTAGTTGAAATTATTATTAAGGATGTAAAATAATCTTGAATTCTTGAACAATATTTTTCAATAGTAGTGGACACTAATAGGACAGCTACAGGTACAAGGGCAACTGAAGGAACAGGGTGGTTTTTAGTCAGTAAGAGTCTAAGCACTTCCTGCCAACCCACCTAGGGCGGAAAGTGAGTCATTGATGATTTTCCCACCCCCAAAAAAATAAAGGATTTTTCAATTTTGCATTTGAATAACGTAATTAGTCAGCTCTGATGTGTGAGATTTACTTAAATGTTTAACGGAGTTTAGTTGAAATTATTATTAAGGATGTAAAATAATCTTGAATTCTTGAACAATATTTTTCAATAGTAGTGGACACTAATAGGACAGCTATAGGTATGTAAATTTAACGAAATAATATTTAGTACCAGAATAGCAGGAAAAGAAGCTTTATTTAGCATTATTGTTTGTTCTTGCTTTGCTCGTCAGTCGACACCGTTCCGCGTCTCCGTCTAGTGCACTAGTTCCTATCCCTGTGATACGCGCATCAGTTCAGTGCGGTAAAAATGTAGTGTACGCAGTGCAGTGTGATACAATGGACCTAATGAAAGTGCGGATTGAGGCCGCTTTCAGGACCATTACACCAGACATGCTACGCAATGTTCAGGTGTCCATGAACAAGCGAGCGGCCTTGTGCATACAATACCAAGGTCACCACATCGAACCCCATCTTTAAAAATGTAAGTCAATTTACTAAAATAAGCAAAGCTTTAACATTTTACTGTTTACTCGGTAATAAGTAATAATAAGAGATGAAACTAGTTAACCTACCTAAACTTTGTTTCAATTTTTTACGTAAGTTCTGTTATCTCAGTTTTTACGTGCAATTTCTGGCTTGATATTAACGAATAACCTGTAAATCAATAATTACGCATTAATTTTTACATCATGGTAAAGTAGGTACGGTTTAGTGCGCGCGCGCGCAATCGCATTGGGCGGCGCGGCGGCGTCGTCGGCATGTTTTTTCTTTCGTCAGTTCGCGCCGACAAAGAACACCGCCTGCTGTAGGCTACTACTGTACTAGGCGCGCTGAATTACGGAGGAGATGTATCATGATATTGGCAAGTAACGTGGAAAGTTATTGACCTACGTAGTGCTGTGACACGTTTGTTATGATTTGAATTTAAGAAACATATGAAACCGAAAATTTGGTATCAATTCTTAGAGTATTTTATTTTGAGTTGAAACTACGTATAGTGACTCTATACCAGCTGTTATCTTTAGTGCTTAAGGATAGCAATAGGGTTTCTGTTACACGCTGTATATTTTAAACATTAAACTTAATTCACAAAACCTCTAGAAAAAATCAACAAAATTAGCAGTCTTCTGTTTACAGGAACATAGTATCAAAAAATTATATATTTTTTTCTTAAAAACGAATTATATTATTTCTTACTAACTAATCAACTAAAAAAATAAACAGTTATAATAAACATTTTATGTAAGTCTATATAAATTCATACTTTCACTAAAAGTCACACAAAAGATAACCATGCGCCTTTGGAGCGCAACACTTAGTCATAACTGCAAAACTATGGTACTTACCGCGTAAAAACGGCCGTCCCGCGACTCTGTGCACCGACCACTGAGCTAACTTAAAAGGACAGGTAGATACGAGCGCTCATTAGAAAGACACAGCGATGTCAAACCGACGCGGGCGCCTCTGAAGCGTAGGTTATCTTTCTAGGGTTAAGGGGACGTGCACGAAATCGACTGATTTTGATACATTTTGTTCATATTTTGTGAGAAAAGGGAAACGAATTTTAACAAAACTATTTATGATTTGAAAAGTCGAGTTCTTTGTTTTGCATGTGACTGAAAAGGATTTTCAAATAAATTAAGTATTCATGGAAAATCACTAATATTCGCAACCAGTTTTCCGAAAAATTACGCGACACTTACGTTTGACCATTTAGTTTAAAGAAACAACTATTTTCAAAGAAAATTCAAAAATATTTTCAACATCATTATGGTCTACTTGCATGTGGCTGAACCACTTTTTTCAACTTCCATACAAAATATAGCAGAAAAATAATGTTGAATAAACGCTTTTTTTTTAAACCCAGTCTGTAATGCATTTTTTCCTATTATTTAGCAAACCATATCAAGACAAAATCAATATTTTATTTTATTCTTGAGATAAAATCAATATTTTATTTTATGATTATACAATATCTTCATTAAATAAATCAAAGGCGAAATATAACATATTTTCGAGAGCGCAAGAGTGATGCAACTATTAACAAGTGCTGTGACTGACACGAACGGTTTAGCACCACGAAAACTACGTTTACAATCAGGTAGACTTTCTCACAATTAAATAAGTAAATGACAAAAGAAGGGTTTTTATCATGCACTAAGAGAAAAAAACTTTCTCGCAATGCACGACGCATTGCGAGAAAGTTTTTTTCTGTTTAATCTACTACTGTTGACGCGGCCGCCCAACAAATTCCCCAATCTTTAGAAATACAAAAACAAAATGTAGCCTTCCTGCATCAGGAACAGAACACAAACCACGCTTATTTTTTTATTTTATTAACTATGCTTTTGCACACGTCACTAGATCTAATCTACAACACCGCTTGCATAGCGAAAGCAATCTAAGATCAATCCTTGCCTTTTTCCGCTCGCTCTGCGTACTTCCTTTCCCCGTTTCTCTAAGCTGTGTTCTTTACATTTGTAGACTATTGTAAATTACATGTACTATATATTATGTAGGTAGAGTCAGGCAAAATGATTTCGTTGTAAAGTGTAGGTATATATGACTTGAATTGTCCGTGATTACCAATTATGATATTTTAAGCGCGTCTGTGGTGTAGTGGTAAGACTACCTGTCTCAGACCCAGAGGTTCCGGGTTCTATTCCCAGCGGTGGCAAAATGTTCTGCTTGATTTGGCTTGTTCTAAGTCCTCCTGGCTAGCCACCATCTTATCTAAGTCTGTCGCCATAACAACAATGTTAACAGCATTGTTGTGTTTTGGCAGTAAGAGGTAAGATAGCCAGTTCGTCTGTGGTTGAGGATTCCGGGTGAAGCTCGCTTCTACCTCTGGCCTGATCATCACTTACCATCTGGTGAGATGAAGGCCAAGAGCTTACCCGTTTTGGTCGAAAAAAAGAAAGAAATACAGGCCATGTGCGTGTCAGACCGCGCACAATGAAGAAATTCATCCCAACTACGGAACCGTAGTTGGGATGAATTTATCCCGAGAACAAACTTAACATTGTAGTTGAAAAACATGTTCTCTTGTAGCTTCCGTATGGGAGAAAATGTTTTTGCAACTGCAAATGTAAGTTGGTCGATTATTACTCGTTAACTTGTAGATCCTACTTAGTTGTGCCCAAAACAAATGTTTTTATTTTACCACTTTGTCGGCGTGATACATAATTATGTATACCCTTGCCAAATTACAGCTTTCTAGTGCAAAGAGTCTCTGAGCTAAGCCGCGGACAGACAGACAGACGGACATGGCGAAACTATAAGGGTTCCTTGTTGACTACGGAACCCTAAAAAAGATTACTCAAGTCACAACTGTCATCCTTTGACAGTTGTGACTGGAGTAATCTTTGTCGTATGAAAATTTACATTGTGTGTCAATCTGCTAATTTTTTTTTTTCTAAATGTACCATCAGAGAAGTTCATATCTTACCAATTTCAAAACAAAATCCCGTGAACACGATGAACACATCTGTTACCGGCCCGGTTCTATAGTCGCCGAGCGCTGCAAGCAAGAATAGGCCTTACGGTGGTTAGATATGAACTTCTTCGATGGTACATAAAAACGATTTCCTTGTTTCATAGAAAAACAAGACAATTCTTCTATGATTGAATCGATAATGTCAAACGTAGTATGCCAACTAAAACCTTGTTGCAAATTAGTAGGTTATTAATTTGCATTTCCAAACATTTTATCTGTGACTTAAACCTTCATAAAATAAATACGATCCTTTAAGAATGAGATTAAGTCAATAGCTCTTCTCTTTACATCAACTTTTCTCTTTACATGCATTTTTACTTCACTGGCTATTTTAATTGACTTTTTGATGGTCGCTCCAATTAATTTTGAACGTGGGGTCGATATAAACAATACTTTTAGTAGTAAGGAAGCTGTTATGTGATAAACACATGACACACACATACAACCGTTATGTAAACCATGCTGTATCCTCGGTCAAATCTTTTGAATTATGAGAAGAAAATGAGTTTTTCTGCAATTACTGCAAACCCTTGCATCGCCTTGGTTATGTAAAAATGAATTGGTACGGCAGTCTTTTAGTTTAAAAATTAATTTGTTTATTTTTTATCATAAATTTAGTACCGCAAGTTAGCCATTCAGAGTAGCTCGTGGCTAAGTAGTAATAGCCACGTCTGACAACCAGTCTTACCAAGGGGTATCGTTACCCAGTAACTGGGTTGTGGAGGTCAGATAGGCAGGCGGTCCATGTAAAATACTGGTATTCAGCTGCATCCGGTTATACTGGAAGCCGACCCCAACATAGTTGGGAAAAGGCTAGGCAGGTGTAAGTTAGCCATTCATGCTAAAATAAGTTAATCCTTGCACTCTGTCGTCCCACGGAACTACAAACATTCTAACATTATCGATCGTCTTCCATTCACCAGTACACAAGTTCAATGTTCTTCTTCTTTTCGTGTGGCTAGTGACTAACCTGGTGCCAGAGTTTTAAGCCGACCATGGGCCTCCGACTTGACGTCACTTGCTGTCGAGAAATATCTCTCAGGCATGCCAGTTTCCTCAAGATATTTGACAAGTTCAATGAAAACTATAAACGAATACCGTTTTTTTTTCAAGAAAATTTACAAAATAGAACGCCTGGTTTAAAGAAAAGAAAAAAATTAATTGATGTTTAGCCAGCTAAAATCCTTGATATTGAATCCAACTAAAACATAATAATTATACTCTTTAGTAGCGCAAAAGTTGAGAAAATTCTATTTTCCATTTACCTATAAACAAAGTGAACACATAAATTCATAAATTAGCAGCCTCGCTCCCTAACTATTGGCTTTTTACTGAACAGAAAGCGTCAGGTGTCGGCGCAGTGAATAATTAACGACTTAGTGCATGCGAAGTGCCCGCTGCAAATAATAACTTAGTTACTACCCTGGATATTGGAATGTGCAATTTAGTGTATGGGGGATATGTTGTGAAACAGCAAGATATATATCGCACCCCTAGATAAAAACCCCACTAACTCAAAAAGTACGAGTTTCGAGTTAAGCTTCGTGCAGACTAGCGCGACGCGACAGCGCGACGCGACACCGGTTATTGTTATACCGTGAAGTTTTCTTAGAAATTCTATTGTTCGAGTCGCGTCGCGACGTCGTGTCGCGCTGGTCTGCACGAGCCTTTAGTGGCTTTATTGAATTCCTGACTCGAACACCTATACATCAATCGTCATTTCTGAAAAAATATTTTTTTTGAGTTGCCGGAGTCTTCATCTAGGGGTGCGATATATAGGTTGCTTTTTCTGAAAGAATAAGAATGATTGGCAAAAAGATATCTAATAAATAGTTTAGTACATCTTTCGCTAGAAAGCAAAAGAAGCCCGTTTTTTAACCTCTTCAAATAAAGGAGGAGTTATCAGTTCGTCTGTATGTGTTTTATTTTACGTATGTTCTTCGATATTTTCGTCAATAGTAGAAAATATTTTTCTGGTAGAGGAAGCTTGCGCGGTAGTCCCATATAAATTTTATAAAATTTGCTTGCGTTGTTCTTGAGTTAGCTTCGAGAATATATATTTAATCCACTTTGTGTATCTTGATGATGTTATACTTCCTGATATTGTTATTCACATAATATCAAGTAGTGGTATACTAATTTGTGTGTTGGTAACTACCATAACTAAGAAATGAAAAATAAAAACTTTTATTAAAAAAAAAACAACCGACTTCCAAAAAAGAAACACAAGTTAAAATTATTTTACTTTTGGGTTGTTTTTTTTTTTTTGTAAAAAAGTTTTTCATTTTTTGTTGATAACACAGCATACCTACAATGACCTACATCACTTCTTTCGTCCGTATATACGCTATTAGCATTCTGCGATTAGCAATTCGTTGCGACATCATTATGGCAGTATTCCTGTGGCGGCATCTACACCGCCACATGCGAACTACGCATCAAAGACCTGACGTCATACAACATCCTGACGTCACTCAAATCCTGCATCGCGCAATTAGAGTTTACCGCGCGGTTGACATTATATACAAGCTCCCGACTTCAACCTCTGGGCAATTGCCCGCCAGACATGACATTCGTCTGGTCGGAGGATCCTCCCTTTTCTATGGTGGATGAGTGAACGTTACACCCTGTTCCAAATACCACTAAATTCCTACTTGAGCGCTCATTGTAAAGTCATAGAAATTAACAGATAAAACAACTTAAATTGTTTGTATATTCAAATCACTACTGTAATTTTTCAACAACCCTGTAAATTGACGTAGGGTGTCAATTTACTTAACAATTTATTTCCCTGACTGGACCAACTCAAACAGCGAGCCACTTTAATGGCGACATTTTTAACACAAGTTTACGGTTCCGCGTTTTCATTTTATTAAACGTTATTATTGATTGATATAATTACATTTTTCTAAAATAGCATCTTGGAGCAACCTGTACATAAGGAACTTGAAAATTTTATTTTTCAATTTAAGAACTATTTTATCTTATTATATTTTTAATGATTACTGGCCACTAGCTCTACCACGGGTAGAGAACGTGCCGCTAAAATCGCGACATTAATTTAACACACGGGTGTTAAATTAATGTCGCCATTTTAGCGGCACGTTGTATACAAGAACTTTTGAAATAGAACTTTATGAGTTTTCTCATAATATTTTACTGAAGACGAATAACCACGTGATTACAACCATCATCTAGGAACCCTTTTCAACTCCAAATTATTAGCGTAAACAGCCTAACAAGCGATTTAGAGATAAGAGTACTACAGAAATAAAGGATAAGACAGGGTAAGTGGCATAAACAAAGTGAGGTCTACTCTCAACTACTCAACATTAGGTGGATTCAAGCAGAACTGGAAATAAAACAAGTGGTGCGTGAGGAACGTAATTCACGACGTCTGTGCTACATAGATATACATAAATAACATAGATCATAAAGAAGATAATAATTTTAGATATTAATCTTATTACTTAGGAGAAACTGTTGCAAGCTGACAGAATAAAGCTTCGTGCAGATCAGCGCGACGCGACACCGGTTATTGTTATACCGTCAAGTTTTCTTAGAAATTGTATTGTTCCAGTCGCGGCGCGGCGTCGCGTCGCGCTGGTCTGTACGAGCTTTAACACATAACATAACATCACGCCTGTAATCCGGAAGGGATAGGCAGAGGTGTACCTATAGCACACGCACAGATCGCCAGTTATGTTTAAGTCCCATGTAATAGGGGGCGAGCCTACAACCGGGCACAATACCACACTCCTCTCTCCTACTTGATCTATGCTGTGCCCAACAGGGTCCATAATTGTGACTAATATAATTATTTACCTACCAACTTTATACATTATGGTATGCAATAAAGAATTGAGAATTGAGACTGCGGGCTGCTACTAAGAAATTCCAGATGGAAAAACCCAAGAACACTTTTCCCGACCCGGGAATCGAACCCAAGACCTCATGCTCAGCAGTAGCGCTTGCGACCGCTAGACCAACAAGGCAAAATATTTTTTGTAATAATTCTTCTCTTCTTCGACGTTAGATCGCGATCACATACGACGCGTCGTCGATGGATTGTAATAATGCACATGGCGATAAAGAGGCACCTTAAGCCAATACAATATAAGATCAAAATACTCTACTGTTACATTGATTGCTAATATAAGGCAACGGCGACAGTATTGTGCATAAATAGCAAGGCTCGATATCTAAATAAAAAATCTACTAACCATCGAACAACCATTTAGTTGAATGGCTACAATGAACACGATGTTTTCGATCGTATTTTCGATCAATGAACACGTTGTTTAAGTCAATGCTCAATTGCACACGTTTTTTCGATCTACAACACCATTTGCTCGATCTAGTATCGGGGTGGGTGAAAGACTTATATTTTTAAAACACACACATGTTTTAGATGGTGATGACGTATACACCAATGTACGTATAAAACATTCTAGATTTATGTTGATTCAGTTTAAACCAAAAACCATTTTTGTAATAATTCCCATAATTGCCATTGCAAGTTCTATGACACGAACTTCACGCAGTCCTAAAAACCGTTTAATTTGCACGCGCCTAACAAATTCCAACCACTTTGCAGTTCGATTAATTTGCAAGACTCGCACGCCCTACCCATGCATTCCCCTACTCACTACCTACATTGCGGTACGTATGTTCAATAAAATGCACGTAATTTGTGCGCGAACTCGCAAACACGTACCCATTGTCGTTCATTTTGGGCACAGGTGTTGCGCGCACTGTGAACAAGCCCTCAATTTCGACTAAGCTGGAATGGGATGCCGATATTATGCACACTTCTGCGCTTTTGGGCAGTTTAATTCATGAGATACATAATGATCATGCTGAGATAGGAGCTTTTTGGCCTCGTACAGGACGTTCAACTTTTTTTTTTAACCTTACTTTTTTTTATTGCTTTTTTATTTATGTTTTTATGAGTGTGTTATTGTTTAATTTGTGATTTCCTATGCGAGTCTCAATAAAAACTTTTTCTTTCCCTTCTTTCTTTAGATACATGATTTAGACACTTAAGTAGTGTCTAACTCATAAAACTATATTTTTGTAGTTTAAATAATAACAAATTGCAGTCCAAAGTATTTCATTTAGTATGCAAAGATTATGTTGCAAATAGTTTAGTCGTAAAACGCTATGAAACTTAGAGTAGCCAACTTCTTCGTTACTCAGAAGTGTAATCTTGAAACTAAGCTGCTTTGCATTGTAGAGTAGATACCTACAACAACAACAAGTGTATGGACCTAGGTATATAGGACTCCCACAAGATTTTGGAACAAGTGAAATGGTATTATCCTGCAATTTTATTTTTAGGCGATGGACCGCACGGACCCCGCGTAGAGGCCTCTGGCAGGAGGCTTTTGGACCTCCTACATTGGGCAGGAGCTGCTTCAAGACAGCCCCGGCCCGCTCCAGTCTGGGAGCCAAACCTCGGTAATGCTCCACGAAGTTCCACCGGCTGTCGAGGTCGAGTCTCAAATACTTCATCGAGTATTAAACTACCTCTTTGGTCTAGTGGTCGCAAGCGCTACTGCATGAGCATGAGGTCCTGGGTTCCATTCCCGTGTCGGGGAAAGTGTTATTCAGTTTTTCTATTTGGAATTACTCAGTAGCATTCCGGGGTCTGGACTTACTTGGGACTTGAACATAACTGGCGAAATGTAGGTGTACTATAACAGGTACAATTCTGCCTAATCCTCCGGGGCATACAGGCGTGGTATTATGAAAGAAGTACCTATTATAGTAGACAAAGTCGACAACACTAAAACGATATACTGTATAAAAATAACGCCAGTAAATCATATGAATAAAATAAATGATCACTAATATACGGAACCTCTTATCCCTATTTTCCCCATTTCAATTTCCGACGTCTACATTTCTTCCGATTGACGTCCTTGTAGATTTCACCACTGTGTACCATTTATCGAGACAGGCAAACAATTATTTTAGAGTTATTTTAAAATGCAACCAGGTGCTTATAAAATAATCTTACAAGATGAAAATGTAAGGAATTGAGATTTTTTAATCACTATTTCAGTCTTTTACCCTAAGTACAAGTTGTACAAGGTGTGCATAATGATAAGAATAATCGATGGTTTTGAGGTTCAAACTTATATTTAATTATATTAGTAGAAGTACTCTTAAATCGAAACTGCTCTGTTAGAAAAAGCATGGGCATTCTCCATTCTCAAGAAAACTACAACTTACTGCGAATATAAAGTAGATGTCTTTTATGTAATATATTATTCACAGTGCATGTTTTATAGTGTATGACCAGATGTATGAACCTAAATAAAGCAAAAGGATCGTAGACAGTGGCGTTCAGTAGTTTTTGCGTGTGAGTTTATGTATGTACGTTTTGAAGTGTTAACATCTGCAATTTGTACCGTCTGACACCCCTTCACTTTAAGTTCAACCTCTTGGGAGGTCTCCCATTTCATTGAGTTTTGTTTCAAATGAGCAACACACGTATGCACTATAAACCTGTGAATATAATGCTCTAGGGCAATGGCGCCCGAAGAGGTGTATTTCGACATTTATATTTCACTTGCTTTTGCCTGCGGCTTCGCCCACGTGAAGGTCAGATATTATCCCAAAGAAACGTACTACCGGGATAAAAAGTCCCAATCCTATTTGTTAATCCAGTTTAAAAACTATCTGTGTGCCAAATTTCATCCAAATCAAATCCTATTAGTAGCATAATACATAATTATTGAAATACTATCGTGAATTCCACACCATTTGTCCGAGTCCATGATTTGTCCGACTTCTTCAACAATCATCGTCATATTTAATAGCCAATTTACATTAAACTATTATACACCAAAACCTTTCTCATGAATCACTCGTCCATTGGGGAGAACCGTATGAAAATCCGCTCGGTAGTTTTTGAGTTTCTCGCGTTCAGACAGACAGACAGACGCGGTGGATGGATTTTGTTTCAAAATATTAAAAAAAATACAGACAAATAAAACAAAGTGTTGGTTGTGAATTTATGGTAGGTACCTACAGGATAAAAAAAGTAACAAACTAAAGATATTCTTATATTTTACTCTGAAATGCAAACTGCGTTTTCACCAGAGATTTATTCATATTAGAAAAAGCCAATAACACATTGCCCGACCTACGACTACCAGGTAGACCAACAAGACAGTTAAGCACAATACAATATTCTTTTTATTTAGGACACAGAAATAAAGAAAGAAGAAAGGAAAATAAGTATAATATGTCACAGAAAAACGTGCATACAAAAAGATAATTAACTTGAGTAGAACAATAAAACACAATAGATTGAAATATAATCACGAGCACAAAACATAAATAGCCGGCAGCTGCTGGCACGTCATGACTATGAAAAGAAGACTCAGCATGCTGATGTGCCCACAGAACAGCGCTGACTTTCAGTGGTCACCCAAAAGGCAAAGTCAAAGTCAAATCATTTATTTCAAATAAGCCCTTGTACGGCACTTTTGAACGTCAAAGTTTACAAAAAATTTAATTGATTCTAGTCGCCCCTTCCAAAAGGTAGTTTTCGTATGGAGAAGAATGGGCAAGAAACTCCACCGTTACTCTTTTTAAAAAGTGTTACAATATTTTGTATATGTAGGTACATTAGTTATATAATTATATGTGAAGACGATGCACCTAAAAAATAAATTAAAAAAAAAATAAAAAATAAATATAGGCGTACGAAAACCAGGTCAGAAAAACCGCGGTATCAGTTCCTACTCAAAACCACGGCTCTCAGTCCGCATGATCATGATATTTCACCATTAAACCAATAGAAGCTCCTAGTAGCCCCTGCCGTCCCAGTGTTTCAAGCGAGGCGGATAATATTTGCCTTTATGGCAGCCACGTTAGTTAGAGATCGGGTGCAGGCATTAATCCCGTGATGTACGACCCGCCGCGCTTTCCTGCATACATTTCGTTATAAATAACAGTAATGCAGATAGGTATGATTTAATTTATAGTATCAGGGTTTTCGGTTGATTGGTAGATGAGGAATTATCACAAATTAAACTCACATTGTAACTTGGCAAAAAATGCCCCGTTAGGCCCTTTGGCACGGTTTCTTTACGGTACGGCGTAGAAACTGCGCCGTAGAAAAAACGTGTCTGTCAACAAGCCTCGATAGGGATCTATACAACATTGACGACCGTACCTACACACGGCGTGTAAACCGCGCTGTTGATAAAACATATCTATCAACAAGCTTCCATAGTGATCTATAGAACACTGACGACCGTGCCTACACAGGGCGAATAAACCGTAGTTTTTCACGTCAAAAAAACGTGTGTGTACAAAGGGCCTTACTATTTGCACAATCGTCAAAGTTCGATAAATCTTCATGTAATAATCAAAGGTAGTCAACACGAAAGATAAAATTCCAAGAAAATAGCCTTGCTGTGCCTGTAAATTAAAAACTAGATAATCAGCATCATCCATAGCTTTATTCGTCCCACTACAGGGCATAGTCTCCCTTTAACGTTTCTCTTCGTCTATCAATATTCTTGATTCTATATTTTAAGCTAGGGCAAAAAGAAATGTCTGGCGACATTATATTCGAGCACACTTTAAAGTCGAATGTTTACAACACGACAACAGCTACCAATTTCGTCTAGACAAACTCGATATGAATCAATAAAAATCCAAACACGTAACTTACAAAACTTTATCTAGAACGAATACAGCACACAGGGTTTGATTTAATTAAGCTTTATCACCCAGTACACTACCAACCAGTTACAAATAACGGCCTACTTTGCAATCTAGCCCCTTTGATTTTATGCGATGACCCATTATTCCCCGGAGGCCTGGATAAATTTCCCGGAGCTTCCTCGGTACATATATGGGATTTATACTCATTCATCAACCTTTAGTCGAGTCGAGAGATAAGTACCAATTTACTTGCAGCCACCTTAGTTTGCATGTACTTTCAACGTGCTAGCCAGGATCTGCATTTTAATAAAATATTGGGTTACTGAGGTGTTTACCTTAAAATATACGTAATTTTATTTTTAAATTATGCCGGGAATGTGTGGTGGAGTGCCTGCATTTTATGACTTGGGAATTAAGACCGCTTTTGCTGGACTTTGCTTGTACTTACCTTTCATACGCATGACCATGTCTTGTCTATAGCATGGTTTTCGCGACCAAGGTGATTTTTGTTTTAATTTCTATGCTATTTATTATTGTTATTTCCTGTATTTCACTATTTACTTAAGTCGTAGGATGATTTGATCATTTGAAATTTCGTGAAAACCCTAGGGATATTGCAGAAACACAGATAATTAGAAAATGGTGAAAACATTTCAGCAACTTGAAACTAGCGCTCGCTCGGCTAGCGCGCGTTTGTTCACAGTTCTAATCTAACTTATTTCAACCAAGTAGCTCACAGGAATGCTTTCACCATTTTCTAATTATCCGTGTTTTCGTTATATCCCTAAGGTTTTCGCGAAAATTCGAATTATCAAATCATCCTACGATACATATAAATTAGATTTTTAATTATTACAATAACAAAATAATAAAAATAGTAGCCCACGGGTATCGGGAACAGGGTCCTAGCTACCGGCGGTCAGGGCTTCAGAGAGAGGAACCTCCTAACAATGCGAGCCGTGTCCAGGAGTACCGTTTTCTGAATCAAGCCCTTGATCCAGCTGCCCAACGAGAGCCTCCTTAAGTGTTGGTCGAGGCTCTTGGCAATTAAGCCATTGGCTGATACGACTATCGGCACAATGATCGCTGAGTCCACATCCCACATGTCGACAACCTCGCGAGCCAAGTCAAGATACTTGATTTGTTTATCTTTCTCGGCTTTCACGAGGTTCCCGTCATGCGGGACCGTTATGTCAATAATAATTATGCGCCGCTCTACTCGATCCACCACCACTATATCAGGCTTATTGGCAACAATTATATAGTCCTGGCAGTGATGATGGATCGATCCCAGTACAATGTGATATTTCCATTTTCGGGAACTAGGTCGGTTACATACCTGTATACAGCACTTCCGATTCCACAAGGCTGTATTTCAGAGCAAGTTGCTGATAGATAATCCTGGCTACAAGGTTGTGTCTATTAAGGAATCTTCGTATTATTATTTTTTAGTCTTTGACATTTCTCGGGACCCTGGGGTCGCGGACCTTTGGAAGGCGTACCAGGGGCCGAAGCCAACTCGCAGAGGCCCGTTAGGTGTTCTAATAAAATGAGGCACCAACCACCAATTATCCCTGTATGCACCACGACGTCAACGTAGAGATACTGCCGTGGGGGTATTATTATTATTATTATAGTTTACGTCACGTAACATTTAATAAATAAGAAAATCTACTTTATCGTATGAAAATGTCCAGAAAAATAGAACTCGCACGTTTTGGGATTCAAATACCCATATGTTGTTACCTTGTATAATACTCGTAAGTACCAGATCCACTGCTGCACGGCCCTACTCCAAGCACATGCCCACCGTACGCACGAATATAAAAATATTGTAACAACAAACCTATAACAATAAGAATGATTAATGATTGCCATGTCCCATCCACCAACGGCATGACATATGAAATTTTATGAATATTTATCATGCGAATTTTTCATTTTATTATAAAAATTCTTTCGACGTATTTATTACCATTTAAATAAACAATGTTTTCCCCATGACCAGACTGAGATTTACTATTCGTTTTTAAACAAAGAATTCTTTGCAGAGTCATTAAAAATACTAGATACTTTAACGGAAGTATGTCTATGGAAACACCGGACGAACCAGTTCAGGACTTACTACTCAAAAAGAAATCCACAAAGCACGAAGCAAAACTCTCATCACAACCTGTTTAAAAATGTATATTTTCCGGCAAAAAACACCTAACTAAACCGAATTTGTGCCCGCATATACCTCGCGGGAGAAAATTCACGATGTATAGGAGATCTCGACCGCCCCCGACCGCAGCCGAGCGCTCCAATAAAGAGCATCTCGTCGGTCTCAACAGCAATTTAATCAGCTTTGTTCTTTATAAATAAGCTACGGTATTCGCCCGACCCAGGCATGCTATTAACTTTGTCTTTTATTTTTTTCGTCGTCAGTTCAAACGTATAAACTTGGCCTTATTAGAACAATGTTGTGTAATGACAAACCTTGGGTTCATCTTTGAATTGTTGGACAAAATGTCGAAGGTATTGTTCTATTGTTACATGTTATTGTATCAATACTTACGCTACGAGACTTTTAGTTTTACTGAGTAGTAACATTAGCAATCGCTTCCTGTACAGTACGTGGCGATATTAAGTGGGTGTACTAAAGGTACACCTCTGTCTAACTGCTCTTTCTCATTAATCACAACACAACACACACACACAAAATTTTATTTGATCCTAAATGAGTTTTATTTTATTTTATTTTTATACTATCTTTAAATTATTTATTATAACGGACAAACACTTTCCAATGTCTATTATTCTAGCGTATGGCACTAGTGGGTTGCAGCTGAAAATCAGCGTCAAGTGGTTCACTTTGTGTTGTCATCTGACATTATGCTGTGCCGAGGCCCTTTTGGCATTATAATAATTTGTTTTCTGTTTTTATAGTTTTATGGTGTTTTTTTTTTTTTTGTAATGCCAATAAATGCATTTTTCTTTCTTTCTTTCTTTCTAACTCTTCCGGGAAAATAGGTGTGATGTTATGTTATGTGGTACTATTAATAAATCATAAAAATCTAAGATTTATTTTAGAATCCGTTTTTCCTCCGTGCCTCGGAAAGCACGTTAAGCCGTTGGTCCCAGCTGTCATTCGTGGATCTTTAACAGTCGTTAAGAGTCGTCATAAGCCCGAAAGTCTGACACCAGTCTTACCAAGGGGTATCGTATTACCCAGTTACTGGGTTGTGGAGGTCAGATAGGCAGTCGCTCCATGTAAAATACTGGTATTCAGCTGCATCCGGTTAGACTAGAAGCCGACCCCGACATACTTGGGAAAAGGCTAGGCAGATTAATTGATTTATTTTAGAATCTACGCTCTAAGCTCTAAACTAATAAATCATTATAAATGGTCTCAAACTATAGATACTCGTAGTTCAAGTTATCCAAAGTTAGCGGAGCACACGCGGATATATTTGACAAAATAATCAATCCGAAGTTTGACAGACGGAGTCAGGAAAGGCACGTAGCTCTCGAACGGGTTCGTTATCTCGTTCGAACTGCACTGCCACCCCCACAGCGGCACCCTGCATACCATGAACGTACGACTGACGTGGGAATACAAATCAGTAGACAAGACTTTTGTACCCAGAATTATAATTTTTGGGTTCTCTTTCTTATAGTGGATGTATATTTTACAGTCACATTAATTTTCCTGTTTATAAATCTTGGCAGGCTTCACAAGTTTACAGATCATAATTCCGTTGTGATTATGACAAAGAGAATAAAAACCAGTTTTATACACAGCACTAAAGAATCTCGCTGCCAAGCCATGTTGTCATGAGCACAAAACTTATCGTTTAGCAGTACAATGTGGGTGACATTGAAGGCACGTCTGCTCATTTCTATGTGCATGATCCACTGAATATCAGGACGTATTCGATGCAGCACCTGTTCCCCGACAACTCGCTAACTTTGCTTCACAAGTTTGCTTAAAGTATTACGAAATTTGAAGCGGACGCCCGCGTTGCCAACTTGTCCCACATTATGTTTGTAAGCCTGATGAAATCGACGTCCTACAAAACTTTTCACCTTGTTATTATCACTTTTTTCAAAAATAAGTCCGTATTTCGAATTTCGAACGCACAATAGAAATTGGTAGTGAAATTCAAAGTTGACCGGTTCTGTAGTAACTCTAAGGAAACTTGTTCTCAGTGACTTTTGGAACTATCGCATCGAACCTATTTCACAAGGGGGCCCTCTATAACTTCCCAAAGCTGGAAAGTTGTTTTAGGACTTCCTGCTTTCCGGAGTTATTTTGAGTGGTCACTTTACATCCAGTAGAATTTTTCACAATTTACATTTTGAAAAGTTTATCATGACTTGAAAACTGCAAATCGAAAGAAAACATGTTTTTTCAACAAAAGTTTCACAACACGACAACAAATCCACTGAAACTTAAAGTAATTATGTTGTTAATAATAAATGTTGTTAATGGAGCACCTACATATAGAAATAAAATATGGTAAGTACGTGTTTATTGTGGTTTTGTCATAAACCCAATATTTCCGAGTCATGTTTGTTTCATCTTAAACCCTCCAACATTGATGCGGTGGAATGGTGCGTTTGTGTGGCTGTCATCTAATCCGTGTGACGTTGGTAACTTAAATAAAATCACGTTAAGAGGCTTACAACAGCTAAAGCGGGGTCACTGTCGGACTGCATAGAAATGAAAGAGAAGCGCGATGACACGACGCAGGTAATTTATTGCAAAATATGAAGCAGTTAGCGATTTACAGAAAATCTATTGATTGGACTGGAAAATTAAAACACTATTATGCTAATATGTAGCTTATGTAGCTACAAAATCAGTATGATTGCATGTAAATTAATATGATTTTTAATCGTTAAAAGAAATTTTTAGAGGTATCTTCATGATTTTTTTCTATCGTATCAAATTAGTTGTATTATGTTTTCAACACACTATCATACTAGCATATATCCTGAAGAATATCATATATTTTTCTGATTTTGTTTACTGCAGTGGATCATATTCTTTTACGCATTATAAAACTTGCGTTTAGGCACGTTTAGGTCCTGTAGTCCCCTTAAACAAAAGCACAAAAAATTACTGTTATTATATTCACATTGCTTATGCATTCACATTACAGAGAATCCTATCTAGGAGAAACTTGACTTCTAGAAGTACAAGACTAAACTTAAGCTCAACACTGCAAAAACATTTCATTGCAATAAAATAACTCAGTAAGCTGAATTCCCGAGAGTTCCAAAGATTACAAGCATTTTTGCATCTCTAAACTATTTCAAGGCATACTTAGATGCGCTATTTTTCTTCGTCTTTTAAATTATGGATGAAAATGCTATACTACTCGTATACTGCTATATGTAGGACATGAGTAGATCCTTAATGTAGGATATTCTCTACTAATTTTATTTATACTTTATTAATTTGATTTTGGAGAAGGAGTTGTGGTATTTCCCTCTATATTATCGGCTCTTAGACGCGCGTGCCCTCTCGCTCCCGCCGCTCACAGCTGACTGACTGCTTTACGACCGCACGTGCGCTAGAGACGACATAATGCTTCCTTCTCTTTCACTCACAGACACTACATCCCTTCCTTATTTTATAATTTTTGTTTAATGAGACAATTCTTAAGATTCTTACTTAATCAATTTATTATCACTATAACTTCAGATTACTTGATTGGGAATAAACTATAATTTTATATATTTCTTAATTCTGGTTTTTAATATCCTGATTATTCTCCCCCGTTTCTTGACTTAACCGTATGCGTGGCTGTATCAAAATTAAGACTAAGTTTATTTGTTTTGTTGGCATTCTTCACATACACTTTATCTCCCACTTGTAAGTCAACATCACGTGCTCTTCGTCTTTTATCTGTATACTCTCTTCCTTTTCTTTTTGTTCCTTGTCTTTATCTCTTACATCCATGTCTCCAAAACTTTGTTCTGCAATATCTATCATCGGAATCTTGTCCCTAAATTTCCTTTGAAAGAAACAGGGAGAGAGTATACAAAACTTCATATTACGGGCATCACCCGAATAAAACTTCCATGTATCACACTCTGACATACCTATGTCGCATCACGTCATGTACTTGCAGGCATCACCTGTACTAAATTACATTACGAAGTCCTTACAGGCGTCACCTGTTCCCGGACTACCAGGCATCATCTGGTAACATCACAACTTAACACAAACAGCACTCGTTTGTGTCCAACTCATCAGGCTGATATTGTACATCAAAACTTATGTAACAGGCGTCACCTGTGATTTAGTCCATACAGGAGCAGACTTATGTTCTCTCTTATACGAGCATTATTACTTTATACAGTAATCTAATATTAGTCTAGTCTAGTACTAGATAACGAAGTCAATCATGCAACTCAACAGTATGTACGCATTTTGTATATTTTTTCAATTTTGAGCCGACCGGGAATCGAACCCGGTCTCCGTAGTTCACAGGCAGGAATTTTAAATATGACCGAAATGTATTCGTTTATGGTATGACCTTTAGCTTCTATAAATAAATCATGCAATTAGTCGACACCATAAGTGGGTACTTATTTTTATTTTAGTTAGCAATGAGAAACGTAAACAACCGGCCCGCTTGGTAATAATAACCTACAGCATCAATAAAACAACGCTGTCGTCTCGCATCATAGGTGACTAGATAAATATGTTACATATACGAATAGAATGTTTACTTCACGGGGCCTCGCCGTTATTTGTACTGTGAGTTTAATTAGATTGAGCAATCCTAGTCTCAAATCTCAAAACACCGCACATTTTTTTTTTTTTTTTAATTTACAAGCAATTTGGAACTAAAAATTTTAAACTAAAATCTAGGCTATCTAGTTCCGAGATAACCGAGACCAAGCACAAAGATTCCACATTAAATTTGATCAAAGAAAACAGAACTTCAGGTATCTCGTTCATGGTCAACACACACACACAGTCACACACTATTCCCCACGGGAATACCGAGTCAACCCTTGACTCTATGGTCTTCGCTTCTAGGCGAGACCCGACTATACCACCCAGAGCTACCGCCTACCGCGTACCCACGGACTACTCATTGAGTAGATACCGATTTCCAACGGGCTACGGCTACGGCGATACTCTGGTATAGTCTCCGACCCACTGAACCCAGAACCTGGTTGTTCAATCTTAAGTGATAGCAACTCATCATCTATTTCATCTACAATCTCAATTGGTACTTGGTCCTCGGGCATTCTCCTTAAACTCGAACTCAAACTCAAAGCATTTATTTCAAATAAAAGAATTACAGGCACTTCCGAACCGCCAAGGGGTTCGGTCAGTCAGAAAGATTTACCTATGGAGAAGAACGGGCAAGAAACTCCACGGACACTTAAATCTTAATCTATCATGTGTGTGTGTAAGTTCGCTTAGAACTTAATGCTCTCAATGTGTAGCGATCGGTAACAATTCTACAACTCTGAATGGTCCCTTATATTTGGGGTCTAATTTAGTCTGGTTGTGTTCTTCGTTTTGAAGCAACACAAAGTCACCCACCGAAAACCTATCCAGTTGCGCTTAGTCCTATCGAACCGTTTTTTTTTTTTTTTTCATATAGAGCTGACTTTTCGATTAACCGGGCTGAGTTTTCCCTAACATGTTCGAGATCTGCGTCAGTATCATCGTCGTAAGCTAAGAGACCAAGACTAAGGGGGCACGCTACTTTACCGACTTGTAATTCGAGTGGACTTGCTTTTGTTACCCTATTGACTGTACAGTTTAGTGCCAGTTGCACATCTCCTAAGGCATCCTGCCACGACCTATCTTCGTTCACTTCAACCGCGGTAAGCATCAGTGGCGAAGGGTGAGTTTATGAGAAAGGTAAGCCGGAGCAAAAACGAAAAAAAAAAAAAAAAAAAGCTTACCTAGCCCGGACGTGGCGCACGTAGTCCAGTTACCAAAAAAACTGTGACGGAGTTCCTGGCTTCAGTCTTCTATAAGCAGATGTCTTCAGTCCACCTTTACCATACGTGTAAGCACTGATAGATTGAAACAGTGTCTTGCAAGTATAATAAAAGTGGCTTTGAAAAAAGCCGTTTGTGGTGTGATCAGTGTGATGACGTTGACGTATGATGTCTACTAGACAAAACTACTTAACTAAAATACTACTGACTTATTCTACTTATACTCTAAAACTATTCGTCTATTCTTTCGTACAAAGTACGCTAAGACATTATCATAAAAACCGGGATGATTCTTAATTTTTAGCAATAAATGTTTTTCTATAGAAAAAATGGCTAGATCAGATAATCGTTCTTGTTTTTGAGAATTACGCAAGTACGTATGAATTCGCTTCAAAGCCGAAAACGACCTCTCCGCGGATGCCACTGTAACGGGAAGTGTCAAAAATATACTACATAATTTTGTAATTTGTGGAAAAGTGTCGCACAATAATGAATTTTGAAAATTGAGATAAAGCTCGTAAACATCTAGTTTGTTCAAAGACGGAGTTGTGTATAAGACTTTCAACTCGTTCTTTAAAGCAGTGAACTCAAATATTTGCGGAAATTTTAATAGCAAAGAAGATATTATTTCATCAGGAAATGATCTACTATAAAAACTATACTTAGATTTATTAAGTAAATTAAGAAAACTCATTTGAGAAAGTGATTGGTACCTGTGTTGTATTTGCGTCTTAACATTGTCTATTATTTCAATGAAAAGACGCCGATACATAGTTCTAGTGTCTACTTCTGTATTTAGTCGTCTACGCTGACGCGGCGGCTCATGGAATTCCTGGACGTTGTCATAAATAAAATCAAAATTATTTATAAAATCATTCGCAAGCCAACTATTGAATGAATCTATTTCGCGGTTTGCCACTTCGATATCAATCTGTTTTGACTGCAATAAATTAAAAAGAACGTCGGTTTTTTGAAAAATGTCTGATAAAACATGCAAAAAAAAACAAAACTGCCTGTTTTCTAACTTACTGAGGAAACATTCTGCCAAGGAAAGAGATTCACTATCCCAAGATTGCGGGTTATCTAACATCGAATTAAAAGTATTAATCATGTCTAATCTACAGTTAAAAATTACATTAATAATGCGTGAGTGATAGTGCCAACGGGTTTCTGATACTCCAGGCATACGGCGGTCAGCTATTTCCTTCAAAAGGTTGGACCGTTTAGTTGATTTGTTGAAAAACCGAACAATACTATTTACGTGTCCAAAAAAAGTTTTCAGTTCCTGAATATTTTCAAGGGAACGGCTAAGTACTAAATTTAATATATGAGCGTAACATGGGACAAACATTGCCATAGGGCATGCATCGCGAATTTTTGCTTGTACTCCACCGTGCTCGCCAGACATTACTGCCGCGCCGTCGTAAGACTGACCAACTAACTTATTCCTACAACGATACTGGTCAAGTATTTCTAACAACTGTTTGTATAAAACTTCAGCAGTTCGACTACCGCTAACATCGTAAAAACCTAGGAATCGTTCTTCGATTCCAGTTTCAGATAAATATCGAAAAATTACAGTCAATTGCTCCCTATGACTGACATCGGGAGTTTCGTCAATCATTACAGACAGAAATGGAGCTTTATCTATCTCGATTCTAATGTGGTCTCGTAAAACGGATGCAATACTATGTATTAAATCATTTTGAATATCACTTGAGAGACCAGAAAACGCGGGGTTCTGAACTGAAGAACATAGTTCCAAATGAGAGTCCATTACGGTGTCATACTTGCTCAGATATAACAAGGTTTCAATATAGTTACCGCGGTTATCAGAATTCGGACGTTCATCGTGGCCGCGAAAAGCTACTTCTTGTTTACCTAACAAAATAACGGTGTCAATAAACCGTTTCATTAAATTCCTATTTCGAGCTACTTTCCTATTATGAGCTTCAAACGAATTGGTGAAAAATGGTTCTATCCTACTATTCCCGAAGTCATGTAAATCTTAACAGCTACGAATATGCTTTTCAGTCTGCACATGTTTTTTTGATGAATTCGTCAGATTATTAATATCTGTAAAACCCCCTTTATTCCATAAACTACTAGAATCTGAGAAAAGTAAACATGGAAAACAAAACATCTTATTTAATTTACAACTACCAGTCAGCCATTGATATTTATCGTAAAGGGATACATTAAAATGTTTGACAAACCCATCACGTCGTTTGTAGTTTATAGTCATATCTGGTCGAGCACGACCTAGCCTAATTATGTGTTTCTTATTTTCAAAACTTAACCTTGAAAAGCATGTTTCCTCACGAAGCAAATAATCTGTCACACAACAATCTAAAACTATTAATGCCGCCATCCTACTAATAACTTTTCAAATCTACTTTAAAAAAGTAATTTCAACTTGCTAATCTATCGACTTACCACAAATTCCTAATTACAATGACGGCGAACGCACAATTTCACAACAAACTCACGATTATCCAATTCTAATTGTTACACTAATACTACACTAATAACTTATATGAATACAACGAACAAAATGCTAATTAACTACAAGTATCAACAAAATTAAAGGATAAAAATTCTATTATCTATTTACGTCAATCGTCAACATACTATTGTAGTCTTTGATCGTCAACAAGCGTCGAGCGAAGTTTGTCCCTCCCCCCGTCCCGAACCAAACCGAACGCTTACGAAATTCAGCGAATGGATTCCTACACTGTACCTATCATAACTCGACTTTTTACGGCTTACTATTGCCTCAAAAAACAGCGTGTCACGTGACCTGAAGTGACGTCATGACGAGATTATTTTGTATAGAAATTTAAGTTTTCATAACCCGGGCGGACAACGAGTTATACTGGAGGCACAAGAGCAAAATTGGCGCGCACTTTAAATGTTTTGTTTTCGTTGGAATATAAAGACAATTTTTTTAATGTAGGTTAGGGTTTTGTAATACTTTAATTTTATGGTGTAAGTATTAAATAATACATTCAGTGTGATTATTAAACACTGCTGAGAACTACTAACTGTCATAATTTCCTAAGGGAAGCCGACAGGAATCGGGTTATTGGTTAGCTGCGCCCCTGGTAAGCATAGATTTTAAAGATTTTAACGTGCTAATTGTACGTTCAACTTGACCGGTTATCTCGCGATGATCCCGTAGGTATTAAATGAAACTTAATGTTTTTACTCTCACGAAATTCCCTAAACTCATGTGTTAACCTTTAACCAAAACTCAACAACGACTCGGCCAATTCTGACCATTTATGGGTTCTAAATTTTGAGATTAGGAAACTTTAATCCTCAACACTTTATTCTTTTAACAAAAGACTACTTCTACTTCTCAATGAACTAAACAAATATTGATTAATCATAGCAAAAATCATCAACCAGAGCCATGTACCATCGTTTTCCCAGATACAATCATCTTTTTCACTAAGATCTTTAGACACTTGGAAACCCACACACGAGTAAACCACTCTAACGCCACGGCTCTCCAGCCAACCAGCAATCACATTGCTCTCACACATCCAGCGCATGGATCAAACTATGGTCTCTCTAGACCCCGACCTCCGCCAGTCTCTACTGGTACGGTCACACACAATACGGCCAATAGAGAACCCTACTCGCGTGGTTCCCATAACTTAGGCTTGCTCATCACCACTGATCACCATCTATTTCGACTGGTACATGACCTATTGGCATCTTTTCTTAACTTTCCGTGACTTAGTAAGTACTGTAAGTACGATTAGAATTACCATTATTATTGCTTTTAACTTTAACGTATAGCGATCATCTTTAACAACTTCAGCTACATTAAACAGACCTCTGAACTTCCGATCTAACTAAATCCGATTTCGCTTTTTGATTTCTAATTAAACGAAATAGGCAAATCTGCCTTTGTCCTATCAAATATTACTTTGCAAATAAGTGTCGGGAAGCACATCACAAAATTAAAACAAAGAAAACACAAAACCGATCTACATAGTTGGTGTTCGCTAATCCTTACGTAACATAAGATTTGTTCTGTGCTGAATACACGTGTTTGACCAATACCCGTCAACGTAACAATGTTATTAACTCGTTTGCCACTTAATTTGGCTGCACAACTGTCCTTAACTAACGAGCATTCAGCACCAGAATCGTAAAAAAAAACAATACAGATCACCTTTTTGTTCTAACGTGCCTGAGGGAAAACTTCCACTCGCCGTTCACCGTTTGCTTCACCATCCGATTGGCTGCCACTGCATGGTCATGCACCGGGCCGCGATATGTCCTAGTTTCCCACACGTGAAGCACACGAAGGGCTTCGCTGACTACTGCGGGGCTGCTTGGCTCGATACTGAAGACGTCGTAAATCTTCTTCTGCTGTCGCGCACCATGATCGCGCACGATGATCACGCATAATCGCTTGCATGTTTCGAAATTCATAACACAGAAATAAAAATGGGTTAGAATTGGTAAACTAAACAAAAACTACACAAAAAAACGTTATGAAAAGTTTTGCCGGGTATTTCGCAAATATCTCAGAAACGGTGCGTCTGAGCTCAAAAATAACCAAATTTTATTACCCTTTTATAAACCCCAAGAAAAGGATAGGAATGCTAAATCCCAAAAAAAAACTTATTTTTCAGTTCTACCCTCGAATTATAATGTTCAAAAACACGGCACACCAACGGTCACTTTTAGCGTTTTCATTTTGCGCCTAAACCAACACGAATCCCAATTCTGATGTCGGATTTAGATTGTATGAATCTCTCTCGTTATCAGGCATATTTTAACTACTGTGGGCGTACTAATGGGTAGTGTTGGTTATGCGCAATAGAAAAACAGTTGCAGTTCAGATCAAATTATAATTTACAATAACATTACTTACACTAGCATTTCACACACTGTAGGTACATGATAACTATGTGGTATGTGGTGTGTGGTATTTCCCCCTTCCTTATTTTATATATATATATATTTTTTTTTTTTTTTTTTTTTTTTTTTTTTTTTTTTTTTTTTTTTAATAATAATAATTTAACTCACAGTAGTCCTGTTAATCCTCGTCGCCAAAATGTGGTATTTCCCTCTATATTATCGGCTCTTAGACGCGCGTGCCCTCTCGCTCCCGCCGCTCACAGCTGACTGACTGCTTTACGACCACTGTTGCCAACTCGGTGTCAGGTATTGGGGCTAAATGGAGATCCAAAAAGGGCTAAATGGGGGCTAAATTTGGGCAAAAAATTTAAAATAGGGAAAATTAATATTTTTTATAAAATTAAACAAAGTAAATATTTTTTTTAACAATTGTTTACTTAACATTAACCAAAAAATTCAAAAAAAAAAAAAAATCAACTTAGTTAATTAAAAATACATTTTAAAAGTCGATCTCCTCATCGGAGGAGGATTCATCACCGTACATTTCACTTGGATTTTGCGAAGTTGATGGTTGAGGAGATTGATTATCAGTTCCAGCAGGGGCCTTGTTCAGAATAAATTTATATTTTTCTTTAGATCCAATTTTTTTTAAGACATCTTTTGGGATGTCGTATGTGTAGCAAGTTTGACCGAATTTTATAAGACCAAATCGTATTTGTAATATAGAATTTAGTGTGTCAAAATTCATCCTATTTCGTAATTTGTTTTTAATTACGTTCATTGTGCTGAACACCCTTTCAACATCTGCGTTTGAGTGTGGTAACACGAGCATAATAAATGCCAATGAGCACAGTTCTTGATACGGATTATCATTTCCTGCATCTTTATATTGCGATACTTCATGCCAAAATTTTACGGTGTCATTAGTATTTTCCCATTTGTTAGTTTGTATGTTTTTCCATTGTGAAACAATTTTGTCAATTGTATCGCCATTTAATCCAAAATGTTCCGCTAATTTAATTATTTCCATGCCCTTGTCTGGTTTTAATACATGATCAACGCTCATAATGTTCATATTTTGAAGTGTCTTTATGTTTTCGGGAAGCCGTTGCTGCAATTCTTTGGTCAGTTTGACGGTGAAATCAATACAACGCTTTCTAATCATCTGTTTATCGTTTAAACTGTAAGTTTCAATTGACTTTTCAAAGCTATAGCCAAGGTATGGCATCGGATCTAAGTAATTGGCAATATTGTCTTTGAAAATATCAATGGAGTGTCGTCTTCCAGGAATCACAATTTTATCGCATAGGACCTCTAACAATTTCACTAAAGATTGCAGCAGTTTTGTTGGGTCACTGTTTTGTCCTTCAAATGCCTTTAACGCGTATTGTACTTGTGCAAGAATAGTTTTTATATAAACCAAATACGCCTTCCAGAATGGGTTATTGTACATGTTAAACAGCGTTTCGGCCGTAAAGCAATTATTTTTATTTTTGGCAATTTCAAAAAAAAGCTTTAACTCATCCCATTGATCCAAAATTCGCTGCACGGCAGGTTCTATGGAAAGCCACCTAGTGGCACATTTTTTCAAAATTTTTAATGGCTTTTTTCCGCAATTTATGGTTTCATAAATTTTTGCATACTGGAGACGGCGTTCAGGCGACAAACAAAACCAATTGTAAGTTTCTCTTATCAGGTACTCGATGTTCCGCGGTATCGTTTCCTCGGAAGCATGACTGACTGCGAGTTGCAATGAGTGACAAACGCATCTTACCAAAACTAAATGTTTTAGTCCATATTCTTCTTTTAAAATTTGGTAAACGCCATTATTTATTCCTACCATGACACTAGCATTGTCGGTCCCCAGGCCTACCATATTCTGAAGGTTTAAACCAATGTCTTGAATAGTTTTCACGATCCCATTTACAATTCCTCTGGCATCTGCAGTCTCTAATTCAGTGATTGAAAGAAATGTTGTGATAATTTTTTTCATTGATCTGCTATAGTACCTGATTACAAGGCCTAAATATTTTTGAACTGATATATCGGTCGACTCATCAATTTCAAGACTGTAGTTGGTATCACCAATATCCTCCCTCAGCGCCGATTTAAAATGGGGCGCTAACACATTTCTTATGATTTCACTACATTTAGTACGATGTAGTTTCATGGCACAAGCAGCGTTGGAGTCTGGAAAAGCTTTAGCACACATTTTATTAAGATGATCGACTTGCATAACAGCTGCGTGCTCTGCGATGTAGAGCGAAAGCAGTGCTTCTGCATTATGTACACTGCCTTTGGATTCCGCTTCTTTTTGTATAGATATCGTGGTCTGGCCCGTCGAAAATGGTTTCAATTTCTCTATATGTTTTTTCGACTCAGAGTGACGCTTCACTTCGTATAACTTTGCTGTAAATTCAATTTTACAATAAACACACATTGCTTTAGAATCATTTCCACTGACTGGTTTTAACCATTTTTTATATGCAGGATCATTCTCCCATTCTTTTCTATAGTGTTGAGCGTAATTAGTCTTCTTTTTTAAAGGAACTTCCATTTTTGCAATTTTCACACGTAATATCACCAAGAAATCTCACTGAATTTAAGATTTTATAACAGACTAATAAAGTCAAAAGAATATGAAATAAACTTCGCAATTCGGTACTTCGGTACGAAAAAGAAATAAAATAGCATTAATGTAAAATTGTTAATGTAAGACAAGGATAAAATCGTAGTTGGATTTTGGGGGAACTCCCTGATAAAGCCAAGCGGCTACCACCTGTCTCTACGATTCAAGTAGGAGGAAAAGAGACAGGTAGTTTGACTTGACGTGACATTGTGTGTTGCCCGCTTAGCTTAAGTGCGTTTAGTTAATGCTTTGTTATGTTTAAATTTCTTTCTCGTTGTATCGTATGATTTTTTAAATATTTGTAAGTACTGTGTGCCAGAATAAAGTTTTCTTAGATGGTTTCGGGGCTAGAAATAGGGCTAGGGGCTAAATCATGATTTTAAGGGCTGAATAAGCAAAAAAAGGGCTAGATTTAGCCCCGAAAGGGCTAAGTTGGCAACACTGTTTACGACCGCACGTGCGCTAGAGACGACATAATGCTTCCTTCTCTTTCACTCACAGACACTACAGGAGTAATTTGTTTTTTTTTTTTGGCAGATGAGATATGAGCCGAGACAGTTGTGTTTTTTTATATTTCTACCTTTATGTACTCTAAAATAATATACCGTTAGTTCCATCGAGAAATGCTGAATTTTATTTAGCTACCATTCCCACATAAATACTTTCAACAATCTCGTTTCCGTTTATCCGTCTATAAAAAATGAAAGGTGTAATAAATAAAAGAAATGGATAACAGAGCAATGTAAACGCAATCAATATAAACATGTTGATTATTCGATTACTCTCGTATTGCGCGTCCAATTTAAAATAACAAGGTGCATACCGAGTGTACATAGGCATAATAAAATGGTGAGTACGTGTCATCGGCTTTTGCGAGCTAATCGCAGTGGGGACGCTTGATTGCATGCACCGTATTTTCTTTTTTTTTTAGAGACGCGTTCAAACTGGCTTCATTGAACAAAGCAACTATCGCTGAGCTGGGATTATTGAACCAATTTAATTTAAGCGGAATAAGCTTTTTGATGCAGCTCTAATGAAGAAAGAAACGAGATCTCCCTGATTGGGCGCTACGTGTCTGCTGCGATGGATATTTGAAGGCAATTTATTGGATAAAAATATTTAAAAGGTAGGAAGATTAGTTATTGGAAAATTCTGTTCGAACGTTGAGGGGATTAGTTGAGAATTTATTATTGAGACTTAGATGTATAAGACGTTGTTGTTCGTAATGAAAGTTTCAGCTCTAAATGGCTATATTTCCACGTCGGTGTTGAAAGAAGAACATAGTGCTCATTATAATGAGGCTGAAACATTTCAACTGTTGTTTTGATAAACAATAATCTCACAGACTCTAAATAAGGTTCCAGACAATAAGTTTCTGAATACTAAGTAAGTCTCCAGTTTTAATAAGACAGCTTTCGTCCAACGTTTAATCTTTTAAACAAATTACTGGTCTGTATGTATTTTATATTGGACTTTGTCATTCGTGGATCTTTGACAGTCGTTACGGGTCGTTAAAAGCCCGAAAGTCTGACAACCAGGGGGTATCGTATTACCCAGTTTCTTGGTTGTGGAAGTCAGATAAAGTGTGGGCGAAGTGACTCACTAGACGCTTGACGTGTCAACACGTCGGGTCTGGGATCGCAACAAGGCAATCGTCATCCTGAGGATGCCTCGTTGAGAGGTGAAACACGTGTCGATTTCTTACAGGGTTCTTTATGACTCTTTAAGAACAGTTAAGCGGATTAGGTTACTAAATGTACGACGTCTATTGTATTTTATAATGGATACCCGCAAAGTCACGCTGGAGTCAATTAACTATCTGTCAGATAAGCAGTCGCTCCATGTAAAATACTGGTATTCAGCTGCATCCGGTTAGACTGGAAGCCGACTTCAATATAGTTAGAAAAAGGCTAGGCAGATAGGTAGATCTATTTCATAAAGAAAAAATGAATATGAATAAGCTATCACGATCACCGTCTCTTGCATGTAAATTGAGAAGAGTCAGTTCTGTTCGAATCAAAATTCAACCGCCGAAGTGAATGAACGAATTATTTGACTGATGTTTTATTTATTATTCTGGCGGAAATAACGAGGATGGTCTTCGGTAAATGTGAAAGTTATCATTCGTATAATTGGAGCATTATTCGAATACAAAAAGTTAGGATTTTCGTTATCGTCACAGACAGTTCAAGACCCTTGTCATGTTTTATATCGGAGAAAATATTTTGAGATGGGAAAGCGTAATTTTCCGAATATTTTCGGATGATATCCTTATTGCTGGTCGATTTTGAAGCATCAAAAGGCAAAGTTTTTTCCTTTTACGGAAAAGCGTATGTACATAAGGATTAGGGTAAGCCGTTGAGGTATTGAAAAGGCGGAAGGCTATTCGGTTTGACGGAATATAGGGAAGCGTATGTCCAGCTATGTATTTAGATACACGGATGGCTGATGAAGCGAGTACCGACTCAGCGTCCGTGAAATTAGTTTGTTGACAGACCTTTTCAAGTCTGATAAAAAGAAAATAAAGAGATTTCTTGCTAAAGGTCCACTACTCGACGTGAACATTCTCATGGATCTACTTAATAATATAATTACTGATTAAGACCAGTATCAACCGTAGTTCGTTATTTGTTTTGTTTTTCAGGACAACAAATGTTGTCCTGAAAAATGTACTACGTTTTAGACATACCTAATTCTTTGATCATTTTATGAGACATTACCAAGAAGAGAAAGGGCCGTTTCAACCTTAGATTTTCAGTGCCATTTAAGGCGTTATATTGACAGATGTAATTTATTTATTTTGTCGGTTTACCAACAATTGTTTACACAAGTTCTATGCTGTAGGTAACATGTGAAAATGTGTTTACAACATTACAATCACTTATAGGCAAACTCCGCATGCGTATACAACAAATAATTATTAATCTAGTTTTAAATAACTTCTCTAAAAGTGTAAGTAATGAATGAATAAACGATATAATGACATTTAACAATATAAGGTACGTATTATATGTAAGCACACTCATCTATTTATGAATGATTATTTATTTATTTGCCCAATCTTTCAAAGTGCACATCGATTTGATCACTGCAGCCATATATGACCTTGCATAACGCCTAGAACCGTTCTTCTCTGCGGTGGGCAGAGTGGTGTTCTGGGACTGCAAGGAATTCTTGATGGAGCACGGAAATTAAAGGTGTGCAATATTTGTGGCCAGTCAATTTTATGGTTGATTACTTTGCAAACAAACATTGCGTCATTAAAGATTGTCTCGCGAAACCAAAGTAAAGAATTTCAGTCTGTAATCTACTTAGGCAATTTAAAAAAAGATTGTCATAAAACATCTAAAATAGCAACGTAACCACTACCAGCGCCATCTTGCGGTAGTTAACGATGCATTGACGGTTTAAATAGGAACAGTTACCGTGGACAGGTACAGAGCAATCGATGAATAGCTCTTAATGTCGACGAGCTGATCGATAGAACCGTTTTCACTATTTGTAGCCTTTACAACTTTCGAGCGACTGAAGACGGAGAAATTTTCAAACGATCCATTGAAATCAGCTGCTTGGCTACTGAAAGTATAGCAAGTATATGTCCGGTAAGGTAGTTGCTTATTGAAAAGGCAACATCTTAAAAAAAATACGTGGATTGTTAAATCTTTACATAGTCAAAACAGCTCATAATTTTGATGTAAATACAGTACGACACAACTTAAATGAGTTTTTTTTTTTATAGTTTGCATTCATTCATTTCAATTTTACGAACGTGTTTGGTTATATCATTAAACAAGTTATTGTGTTTGCGTCAAGATCATTTCCACCTAAAGCAGTAATATAGATTTGTGATTTTAAAGGCGCACTCAGTTTGGATAGTGATCGGTTTTACGAAGTTTGCCGGGACTACAACTTGAATGGATACTGCAAAATTGTAGGTAGCCGAGATCGTCATCATTCCGTTGCCCTCATTCTAATTTATTTGGGGACGGTGCAACATGTCTTTTTCGTCCATACTTTTAATTACTAAATTAAACGAACTTACCTAAGTGAAGTTCTATTGTAATTATACGAAGTGCTTAGTCCTCGATAATTATCCTGATTTACTATGTAGTCCCACTATGTTCCATCGTGTACACGCGAATATTCAGAGAATAAAATAAATCCTGCAAAAAAAACTTTTACGCTGGCAACTATATCCAGCTTATGTCATTCTATTTAGAGTAATCTGCAATGAGAGAATTAACAGACAGTAATTCTCCAACTTCAATCCCAGGGTCAAACAACAAGATATGGTCTTGTTTAGGGCTTGGGAGGGAACATAGTATCGAGGACTAAACACTTCGTATAATTACAATAGAACTTCACTTAGGTAAGTTCGTTTAATTTAGTAATTATACTCGTGCTTAGTCCTCGATAATTATCCTGATTTACTATGTAGATGTTTAGAGAGATGAAGTTGGAAATTACAAACATGTTTTACACTATTATATAATAAAACATTCAAATATCATAAAATCAACCTTCTAATGTAACTGAAAAACTTTTCAACATTTAAACTTAATTCTCTTTTAATTCTAATTATCAACTAAGTATACAGTATACTCCTTTGACTTTTTATTAATTCATAACAAAAAACACATCAGTCTCAACATTACCAACATTCTTGCTTATTTTCTCTAATCAAAGGTCTATTATAATGCTTTATTATTATAATGTTAGCAAAAAAAAAAAAAAAAAAACTTTTGATCCTATCAACCAACCAACCGTTTTAAAGATACTTAATATCTACTGACACACCTCTACTCTCCATTGAAACTTGACATGTTGAATGAGGAGTGAATTTCTTGATGTCTATGCCACTGTCCATCATTGTATGTTTCATGTAACAACTAATTGTTTGGCTACTAACGTAATTATGTGGCTTTTTAAAATGAATTACAAATTTTCTGTATTAACTAAGGCTTTCACAATTTGTGTGAATGTAATATTGTAATGTAATCACAGGACAAATGCCAGGTTTCATATGAAAATAGGATAACATAATACTCTCTTGCTGTTTTCCTTTCTTAAATGTTTTTAACAAATCAGAGCAATAATCTGGATGTTATTAAGTCTAATTACAGATAAGGTTTCTTTGAGCACTAGTAAGAGCTGAAAGAATTACCTACTTTTCGGTTACTTTGTCAAGTGGTCATTGCTGTAATGAGTACTATGTTTCTATACAATTCAGTACCATTGATGGATTCCACGTATCATCAGTATTCAGAATGTATTTAGAAGATACCTTCTAAATCTCTTAATTTGAGGATCCATCCCTACATCAGAATCTTTGATCAATGACAATGCAGATCTATTAGTGTTGATTGGAGTATATGAACTGCCAATGTTGAATTGTTGTGTAAGAAACTCTAATATTTTAGTGATTGAAAAATCGTGAATATTTTTACCATTACCACAAATCCACCACTTATGTAATGCTACTGAATACTGTTTGACAATGTTATCTGATAAAGAAGATGTCATGACATTAATGGTGTCATCTGGTATCATTTGCTTCTTAAACACTTCCTTGACAATATGCAGAACCCCAGGGAAAAAAGACTGCTGTGCAGAGGATGCAGTATTCTGGAAGGTGACAACAACAATTGGTTTGATGGTTCAGGCCATATACCTGAATCTGTGATATGACCCTTGAATTAATAAATGGGTATCTTTAAGTTTCAGAATAGTTTTTTAAATGAATGCAAATGGTGGAAAAGCATAATATAATGGGTAATTTGCCCAAATTACTGTAAATGCATACATATTTTCTGCAAGTGGATCTCTATGCCAGGACTGATATCTATCACACTTAGCTCTAATAGCAACAAATAGATCATTGGAATGATTTCCAAAAGGATTTCACTGTGTCCTGAAATGCTGCAGTAGCCAGTTCCCACTCACAATCAATGTTTTTATTTCTAGACTCAAGATCAGCTTTTATGCTGTCCTTAGATCATACATAAATGTAGATATCCCTATTTTTCGGGCTTCATACCAATAAAATTTATACCTATGCCTAGCAATTAAGATTATTAAATTGATTTCTACCAATTTAATTATATAATCTATTGTTGTAGTATCGTTTCTATGTAATAAAATTTGGCATCATTTTAGGTCCTTTGTAAAACATTGTAGACCAAGAAAAAGCAGCTAACAGTTCCAAATAGCTTATATGATTTACCGTGTCTTCTTCTGTCTAAACCCCATTTGCTATCTGACCATCAAAACAAATATTCCCGAACAAGTGTGAGATGCATCTGACTAAATTTCAATCTCAAATTGATAATTTTTACAGGGTTTTTATACATTCATGCCACTAGTGTAGATCTTCTTTACAGTTCATATTTATGTTTATAATTAAATCAAAGTCATTACTGTGGCAAACTAACTCTGCACATTTTTGTTTTTCCAAAAATTATAGTGAAACATAACTCATACATAGACAACAAGCTGTTAGGATAAAGTGTAAAGAATAGATGAAATGAACATCACTTTTTATCTGTCACTGTCAAGGTCATATTCTTCATAACAATCACAAATCTAAGTACTCGGCAACTTGCATTAGATTTGAGATTATTTTTATCCTTATTTATGTAACAACCAAGAATCCAAAAGATTGATACTTTTACAAATAAAATGAAAATTCTAAGCATTCTAATATCATCCTCAAGATAAATCACAGATTTTAATCACCTACTACATAGATAAGGTATTACTGGTGTAGGACAGTACACAAACCAAAGCACAAACAATTGAAATCATAAACATTGTTTTTACAATAAACCCTCAAATAGCTTTTGTCATCACATCAATGTTCAGTGTTAATATATATAATTTAAAAAAAAAAAATGCACATGTAATCATTTTTATAGAAAATGAGTTTACATAAAGTGCATATGACTTTCATTTGAAACTGTTATGTATGGACATAATTTAATCAGACATTTCGATTTAATGTAATACTGGTATCTCCATTTCGTTTGTGCATAGTAAATATTTTTGATCAAAAAAGACTGTCCACTGACAGGTGCACACTGCACATTTATTAATAACACTCAAATCCAACCTATAAGGATCTATTCATATAACAGTATTTTCAGACTCTGAAAAGCACAATTTTAGGTGATATAGGTAAGTATTATGTTGTATAGGAATTTTCATAAGTAGAATTTTATATCCCTTCCTTCAACCGTGATAACTTTATCTTATGTGATCTTTTGCCAACGAGGGTAAAAATATTTAAAATGACATACAAATGTCTTTACCTCTATGTTTGGCATACATGTTTGTATTGGTACGTCTTGCTTGAAAAGTCCTCTGCTGTTGGATCTTCCCCGTGGTCCTAGGTTGATACCTGCCCCCCCCTTCCCTGTTTGGATCGACTCGAATGTGAAGGGTGGCATTTGAGTTTTCATTACATTTTCTGAAAAGTGTAGTTGGGGCTGCCTTTTTAATTACCTTTGCAGACTTGACGTGTTCATTAAATTTTTTCACTAAACAGGAAACTTTTCCATTTCAGTGCAACTGTTGTTTGTATCAAATTACCAATACTATTAACATTGCGGTACAGCAATTCCTAATTTCTATGGTAGTCCTCCACTGGTCCCTTTAAATACTTTTTAAGTAAAACATTTAGGTTTTCTTGGTGGTGGACGGGATTCCCAAGGCCATTATCATTGCTTCATGCAACTCCATAAAACCATCATCCTTTAGTTCTTCGGTATCTTCAAACCACACTATCATCATTAGACTAACCTAGTCTATGATACATGAATAAGTGTAAAGAACTGATAATTCTTTATCAATATTGTAATACTCTTGGTGGTGGACGGGATTCCCAAGGCCATTATCATTGCTTAATGCAGCTCCATGAAACCGTCATCCTTTAGTTCTTTGGTTTCTTCAAAGCACACTATCATCATTAGACTAACCTAGTCTGATGATACATTAATAAGAGTAAAGAACTGATAATTCTTTATCAATATTGTAATACTTACTTAATCATTTCTTACAAGAGAAAACAATAACACATGCATATCATAGAACTTCTAGATATACATTATATTTTGTGCTTTTTACCTCAACTTGAGGTTTCGACATCTAGCCTCGAGGTCCTGCGTTATTTGTAGTAATAATTTCTTACGAGAGAAAACAATATGTCGTGCATAGGCGGTGCATACCATAGAACTTCTAGGTATAAATTATATGTTGTGCTTTTTTCCTCAACTTGAGGTTCGAGATCAAGTCTCGAGGTCCTGCCTTATTTGTAGTAATAATTTCTCACGAGAGAAAACAATATGTCGTGCATAGGCGGTGCATACCATAGAACTTCTAGGTATAAATTATATTTTGTGCTTTTTTCCTCAACTTGAGGTTCGAGATCAAGTCTCGTCCGTCTTGTCGTAACACGAACTTCATGTTACAAGAACGGATGTACCGAGCACCGGTAATATGGCGGATAAATTATAAGCTTCTGCTACTTTGCAATCCAAATCTATCAATCGTAATCCACTGAAATTTTTCAATGATATCACACATACATACCTGTGTTTGCTTCTTTGTTTATAACATTTTAAGTCTTTCGCTGATCGGCCTTTATTACTGATTCCAAATGGGACGCCGGCGATAACTTATGCCGAAGTCGTCCTCGAGCTCCCCTACGCTGTTTCTTTCCAATTTTCTTCCACATTTTATTGACTGGCATTGTTTAACTTTTTGTTGTTGATAATATAAAAAAAAAAATAAGAAGTTTTATAAGAAAATTCAATAATTTTCTTAAAAATGACGTGCGCTCCACGACGCGAAAATAGTGAATGACATAAGCTGGATATAGTTGCCAGCGTAAAAGTTTTTTTTGCAGGATTTATTTTATTCTCTGAATATTCGCGTGTACACGATGGAACATAGTGGGACTACATAGTAAATCAGGATAATTATCGAGGACTAAGCACGAGTATAATAGTCGTCATCTCGGTAGTCACCCCCTTTCTAGCCATATTGTCTTTCACTCAATAAATCGATAGGATCGTTTCTTTGCTGGTAGCTGAGATACCAAACGCAAATTGTTGATAACTAAAATTTATTCTTCCAGAACATTGAAAACGAGTTAGAAAAGCGACAACGAATGAAATTATTCATTCGCGCTTTCACACACATTTGGCAAACTACCTTTCTTTATCTACAGCCCACCCTTTATACGTTACGTCACACCACCGTTAATCTCATAGACCGTTGATCGAAAAACGTTTAAGATAAAACGGGGTTTAAAAAATAACAGCTCGCCAGTGACGTCAATAAATCATGGTGGGTCGTTACGCCCCGCGCGCCCCCTGTCAGCGCTACGCGAAAACTCGCAAAAACATCCCAAATCTGTCTGGACCCACCCTTGTAATCGCTAGATAATGGGTGCGGATTGAAAAATCATCCTCGCTATATGTTAAGGGCATGCAAGGCTCAGTTGTGCCCGTAATTTGTCATTGCGGTAGAGTTTTAGGTTAGGTTAGGTATTATTAATTACTGTGATCAATTTTGCAATGAGGGTTGCAGATTATGTGTGGATTTTGGCGTTCCCCTATGGTTATTTGATTGATGTTTTTTTTTTTATATTTTTACTTGTAAGTGTTCAGGTTTGCTGTCACTCTTTTTTTTTTATAAATGTATTCCTGCCTTTGTTTTATGAATGAAATAAAAGTGAATTAAATGTGTACACAAAAGTGTAAAATATAATTGACACTTACAAACCATAAAAGTTTGAGTATGTGATATAAAAGTAATATAATATTGCCAATAAAATATCACTCAAAACTTTATTATATACAAAAAATATCAATTAATCGTTTTGTAGCAATAAATATATTTTACTAGTACATTGCATTTCCACAACAATAAAATTTTAACGTCCAGTGGCTGTAGTTGATCTTTATGACAGTATATAAAATTCGCAATATACCAAACATCGAAATAAAGCTTCAGTAAAACAGATAGCATGCTTTTACATTATTTGTATTGAGAAGGAATGTATTTCGGATTATTGAGCAAATATTTTGTACAGAGATCCAACGAATCATGACCCCTATGACAAAGAGAGTACTTTATTATTTTCAAGCCGTATGCTCCATGGATTTCATATCGGCAAAAATTACAAACGTCCATCCAAACTTTCATCCCCTATTTCACCCCTTTAGGGGGTGATTTTTCTAAGCAAAAATGTCATACTTTTAAACCCAGGTGTTTAGGCTGTGCGTTGTCTGTCATCTATTAGTGAATGCATGAATAAATTCAAGATTTCTTCCGCGTAGTTATTGCATTTTTCTATGACACAGCAGTTTTTGTTTTTTCTGGGGTGTCCCCAGCTTAGAAATTTTTCGCCAATTATAAAAAAAAAAATCTGCTACATTTTGACCTTGTAGGTATTGCACTTTTCTATGAAACAGCACATTTTTTGAAAAGTTTCAACGCAGGGGAGTTCAGAACCATGTACTGAATCCCTGGTAACCAGCTTTGCGTCGATGTCCCTGCCACCCTGTATAGTATTATACATAGGATTAGTAGGATTAAATATTATGTATGAACGGGGCCTAAATCTTATTTCGCGGTGGGAAGGGACTTCCTGACAATTTTCTGACGAAATGGATGTGTCTCTGCCTATCCTTTCCGAGAACACAGGCGTGACGTTTTGTTGCTGTGTATGTGTTTAAACGTCAGAGGCCTTACTATGACGTGTTAAAACCATCACCTTTCCGCTGTGAAATAAGGATAGTGCTATTCGTCCTGTATAGCTTCATCTCTCTCTCACACTGGAACGATGATTGCTTTAACAAGTGATAGTACAGCCCCAGCTCTTGTAGTGGTCTTCACTGATACCATCTTTATTGGATTCCAAGGTTTGGACCTAACATTTATTCTCTCGAGATATGGTAGGTAGGTACTTATTTATCAGCAGTTCCTTTCAGGATTCATAGGCGTGACAGCTATGTAATAATGTTCCGTAGTTTGCATTGTTCAAGCCAGACTAACAAAGGAAACAAATAGGCATCGCAAAAACCGACGATTTATTCGTTTGTTTGAATGTAAATCGATTTGATTTACCGATTACTGGTAGCTCGGTTGCTTTCAACGTACGTACGACAAAACAAAATTTCCTTGAAATATGCTGAATTTAAAACGGAATGTTAATGGCATTATTTATTTATTAATGAACTGATTTCAATTCATTGATTTTTTTCAAAATAATTCGTTGTACCGCAATCGGTACTCAATATTATTTGAAAGCAAGCTGTATCGACTGCACTAATTATGTCTACTGCACGATTAATCTAAATATAGCTTCAAGAATAGCAGAATAGGTGAATTTAATAGTAATGACTCACCTCATAGTCCAATAATAATAAATAAATAGCCTGTCGTGTCAACAAACTATTAAAAAATCTCATTTTTTTAATAATATAATAATGTACGATCATAATAATTTATAATTTTTTTTTATTATTTCATTAACCCGTTGTCGCTAAATGTAGCTCTTTTTTTGTAATTAGGAGTCAAGGGCTTAAACTGAAAACCAGCGCTTAGCATAATGCTGACGCTTAAACCTTTTGCTTCCGGTATTATAGGTTTGTGTATGTATTACTACTACCAGCTATAATACTGATTCTATTCTTCTATTCAATAGTCTGTAAAGTATTTAAATTATAAATTACTCAAATTTTTTATGCAATGTAATCTCGTAATGGCAATAGGCTCGCCCTAACATGGGACCAAAAACATAATTGAAGAAATGTGGGTCTACTAATAGGTTACCTCTGCCTTACACTTCCGCGAAAACAGTCGTGATATTATATGTTATGTTACTGTAACCACAGATGAATACAGATGGGACAGTCCGCATTTTAGGTATGAAGCTACAAGTAGGCGGCCGGCGGGCTCGACTTGTCGAATTCCATGGGCGAAACGTAGTCAAACGATATAAGAGTTACGCGATAGAAAGAGAGGCAATTTCTAGTGAAAATAACTGTAAGTAATTAGCGCTGTGCGACCTGAATTGCACTTTATTGTGTCGTATCAAGAGTCGCTTTTTATTTAAATGAGTTTGCGGAATAGTTAATTGATTCAGGCGTAACTCCATTATAAAATACAATAGACAACGTATATTTAGTAACTTAATCCGCGTAACTGTTCTTAATGAATCCTAAAAAACTCTGCAAGAAATCGACACGTGTTTAACCTCTCAACGAGGCATCCTCAGGAAGGCGACTGACTTGTTGCGAACTCGGACCCGACGTGTGGACACGTCAAGCGTCGAGCGCAGTGTGTGTGTTGCGCTCGACGCTTGACGTGTCCTCGTCGTCTATTGTATTTCTTTGATTTTGCGGAATGTCTCATCTACACTAATCTGTGCTATAACTTTGTTGTATCTTTGCTTATACAATATCTTTCACATCGCTGAATCTAAATGCATCAAACATATTTACTAAGCCTATGACAATACAGTTGCGAGTTCATGTATTAAATTCATGCAAATATTACTAATGCACTAAATATGGCAATTATGGAACAGTGGGTGTTACAGGCAACATTGTGGATGTTATAACTAAATTATGTAGGGGCACGAGTCCGATTTGAAACAGCCGTTGTGACATTATTGTTTGGATTATAATTATGCAGCAAATGATGTACTTTGTGTGTGGATGACGCATCTGTTTTGGTGGTAAAATAATAAAATCTTGACAAGTGGATTTGGGGCGTCTGAACAAAATAATGGTAACATTTTACATCGTTACCCAATTATGTCTCAACACGCTTTTTGAATTCTAAATTAGTTCACATAGCACTGTTACAATAGGGATCTTAACAAAATGTTTTTTTGATCGTCAGATAGAATATTAAAAAATATTGGATAGGTACGTATTTGTTCTTTTTTTACGTAATCAAAAGATTACGGCAATACATTGAGTTAAAATGTGGCATGACGTCACATGCCGAAAGATTTTATACTGAATTGTGACGTCGCGAACGGGACTCCCCAACTTTAATGCGTTTTATGTAAATATTTTTTTATTAATATGAGAAAGCAAAAAATACGTGTCTAATTTTTTTTTATTATCTGACCGACGGACATAATATTTTTTTTTTACCCAGTCAACGTCCCTATTTCTGCGATTGTTGCAACACAAGCTTGACGTTTGTTCTAGAGGAAACTATTGTACAAATCGACCAAGCTAAGTTTGCACCTCGCGTCGATTATGTCACACTGACGCTTAGCTAACCGCACTTACGCGACAGGGCGATCGCGGGAAGGAGAGCGAGGAAGCGGGCTGGGCGCCGCATTCCAGCGAGGTGCAAACTTAGCTTGGAGGAGTTGTAGGTATTTTATTTCATCGGAATCATTTTCGATCAAATCTACGTAACAACTTCTTTACACCTGTCTTATTTTCCATTTAAGTTGATTATATCAAGATCAGCATCAAACAAATGCCAACCAAACTTCTAACCAGACTATTTCGATAACTAAACATATAACAGGTGGTCATGTATAATCAACAGCTCGATATATCTTGCCCTCGCAAGCCGGGCTATCATCTGTCAAGCTTCTCACAGACAGCGATCAAATTGAGGATTTCTGGCTTACTGCCCTTTGTTGCTGCCTCATCACCCCCACGTGCAAACTGAGATTATACCTGCCTGTCTCACCATGGAGGTCTCAATTCACCCATTTTCCCCGAACACGTTTCGTACGTTTTATACTATTGTTTATCTAACAAAAAGGCTATGAACTGTGATATTGGTAACAAAATCAGTCAATCGGTGCAAACTATCAGCAACTATCTGGAAAATCCAATGAAATAAAAAATGGATCTTGCGCTTTATTCTTGCGTTGTGGGTGTAAATCGATCATCTACTTGCTGATAGATTTAGAGTTCATTAATACAATCGTGCGGAAAAACAAGTAAAGAAAATAACTACTTTTATTTAGCACAGACTAAAAGGCACACAATGCAACAGCAGATAAAAAAATTGAAGTTTAAGTACTCATAGTATCCCTAAGGATCCATAGTTTAAGAAGCGAAATCTGAAAGCCATTTCGGACAAATGCAGTAGGTAGTTTAAATGTTGTAAAGTAGGTATTACATAGGTCCCCCCCACCTATGAAATCAGCGTCTTGTATGGAGAATTTTAAAGAAGTTGCATTTTTCATACTAATATTTTCTTAATTTATCTAACAACCATGAACACTAATGTTTTAAAACTTTTATGCACTAATGTTTAAAAACTAAGATAACGTAATATGCCACTTAGATTAAGCGACAAAAATAAGTATTGGCTAAGTTAAAACAAATAGTGGTAATTTCTGCTAAAAAAGGAGGAGTAATTTTTAAGGTATTTTTTATGTTTAGAAAAATATAAGTAAAAAGGTTTTTTTACTATTGGTAGTTGTCTATGATGGTCATTATTCGATATATATATATACCAAGCAATTGATGAATATTTTAAATCATAGAAGTGACGAGGTTCTCTATTTGTGAGAAAAAAAACGCCAATTTCATAGGTGGGAACCCAATATTTCAAAAGGTCTGTGTTTTTTTAAATAAGCAAAACATTGCTTTCTCTTTCTGACCAGCCAGGCCTATTCTGTAAAGACCTATCCGTGAACACTTAGGTATAAAGTGAGCTGTAATTCCACTTGATACTAGGGATTGACAGCTCACTTCCCCTAAGATTTTACAAAATAGATCGTTATATCCACTTTGTTCAGTTTTCACCGTAAGCTTATTAAACACAGCGTAGAACATTTTCCAAGAAAACATCATCCAAAGAAAGCAATATCAAAGCTTAGAGACACCCTCCATTCCAACATAATATTTAAAGGAATATTGTGCTAATTAGAACTCGTGCGTAAAATATCGGATTACGCAAGCGGCTTGGCGGACGGGTTAAGTTCCGTGTCTAGTGCACCCGCCCCGCGTTACCAAGTCAAATTAAATTTGCATAAATAGTCAAATACACAAGGCCCAAAGTAAACCATTCTAAATTCGATGACCCGAAAGTTGTATCTCTGCAAACACGGACATTCGGAGCGGCAAATGTGACCCGAATTAATATTTGACCAGCGTGTTTGTGCTGTTCAAGTTGTGCCTTCATTTGGCTTCTGCGGGGACTTTACATTTGGTAATTTTCTATGAACTCTAATTTCAGGAATTAGTAGTCTGACCCGCCTTTAACATATTTAATTTACACCGCATGGGAACGTCGAAATTCGTATTAATTTCGAGATAAGTTAATACACACCTAGGGAAGTTATAATGGAATTTAGACAACTTATGATCCTAGCAACCGCGTTGAATTTGTTGGCGACGAAGATAAATGGAAGGCTTGTCAAAACAGAGGCCTAATGCAGTGTCTTATGAGATTTTCGATTGAATCTCTAGCAGTATTCCATTTGATATTTACTTTGGTATTTTTCGAGCTAACAGCGGCACATATTCGTGTATATTCCTACTCCATATTTCTGAATTATATTTTAGTAATATTGACGTTTTCATTTACTTTTATAGGTACAATAAACTAAAGACTAAAGCGTGATCACATAGGTATTAGAAAATAAACATTTTCCCCAAGAACGATAAAATGATTGGTGCTCTATATAAAACTAACTAAAACCAGGCTTTAGCAATATGACGTCGACATGAACACTTACAAATTTTTCAAGTTTGCACCCCACCAAGATACCGTGAACACCAAAAAATACGAGTATGTAGCAAAAATCACCTCACCCACACCTCGCAGATTATAAAGGCACCTGGGTATAAACCGTGCGAGTTTATTTTAAAAATAAACACGCTTGTTCATTGACGCGTCTAAAACATGAGCAGCACTCAGGCGGGGTGGCATTAAATATTTCATTTTAGAGAAGTTTTTATTACCTTCAGTGAACGTGTCCGCGATAAACGTTGCGAACGTGACTAGAGAACCTTGCTTAGACCGCCCGCTCACCTATACTTGTGGAGCTAGAGAGGCTGGATGTGACTAAGGAAGATAAACAAGTAAACATCATAATATAGGGGCTTTTATTCTCTAGTGTTCATGTCACGGTGAAACGATTAGTCAGTCAGCAATGTTGGCAAGTTGCAAGCACCCGTAGCACTTAGTATTGTTTCTTGTGGATTCCCTGTGGGTATAATGAGGGTTCTGAAAAGGTAAAATCTTAAAGATTCTTTCAATATTACGACGTCATTCGAATGAGCAAATGAAATAAATAATAACTCTTCAACAGAAAATGAATCAGCCTTCATAATTAACAACATGCAGCCCTATTAAAGTATTGATAAATTCAGAAGCGAGTTTGTATAATTTAATCTTGTCATCATAACTCCTATATAGCCTGTCGTAAAGCCTTAGGCAAAGGGATACAAAAATACCCTCATCTATGTTATTTTTCAAGCTTTAACACAACATGAGCCCGACGGCGACGGGGCGTTCGCGAGACGACAGCGGGGCGGTCGCGTTAGAAATGTGCTTCCTTACACCGCCCACCTTCCGTTAATTTGTAACAAACACGACATTATCACGATACTTTTCGCCTGCATGCAATATTATAAATAAGGGGAATGTTATTTTTTCGTATGCGTAAATAACGTGGATTTATTTATAGCTTTAATATAGCCAAGTCGGCACATATAAGGCAGCTACCAGAGCTATAAGAATTATAATTTGAAAAAGTATTCCTTTACACCAACTTGTAAAAGTATCAAAGATAAATTTTGTCACATAGTTTGACAACCCATCCATCTCCCAAATAAAGTACTATCTGCAGTGCTATTCTGTAACCATCTCACCGTGAAAACTTAGGTGAAGTGAGCATGGAGTGAGCTGTCATTCCACAGGGATTGACACTATTGACAGCTCACTTCACCCAAGTTTTTACGGTGAGATGTTTACAGAATAGCATGGCTGGTGTTATGTGATGGGGCCATGGTACTGATACCAAAAAAAAAAATCCGTCCGTCTTCGATACTAATTTCCATATAACTATATCATTCACAGGAGTAATTTAAACCTCGTAAAAGTAAATAACCTATACCAAATTTCAAAATCCACAAAACTTAGCTCTTGCACAGATCAGTTTAGCTCTTGCGCAGTTATCAATTCATAAGCTGAGTGATGCGTAGCCGCTAGCTAACAAACCTATACATTTTTATCTGACAAAGCTCCAAAAAAAAAAATACGAGACATACTGTTCAGATTTCACAGTTCACTATGCTATTTCTACATCATTCGATCGGCATACCACGAAATAAAACTGCATTCCAAGGCTTAAAATAAAACCCGGAACTGTGTTAGTAGTTGGTACTTTTGCAGCAGTTTTCATGTCGCCTATCTTTACTAACAAACGTGCGAATAGTGGATTGGTTTTACTGTGAAAATCGAATTCATCAAGTTTTTAAAGCCTACACGGTGCATCGATATTTGCCGCGGAGAAATATCATTGGAAATTCGTAACTCAATTACCTACTGGGCAGTTCTGAAAACCTGAGCTTACAGGATTCTGCAAACGCAGGAGTCGTAGAACTATTTGTGGTACCCGGAATTGGTGGCTTTTCGTGCTATCCCAATCATACAAGGTTTTAGCAATAACCTTAGCTTCCTAGCCTGTAATTTTTAGGACCTCCTTCCTTTTCTGCTGTGCTTCTCTGGTCTATGCGAGTCTCATTATCTCTCTCTCTTTCGCCTACCCGACAGAATTTGACATCTGCTGTCGATTGTCAGGGCCTTCTGAGGCAGGTTTTATTAAAAAGAACAATCTGCTTAACCTTTTCCCAACTATGTTGGGGTCAGCTTCCAGTCTAACCGAATGCAGCTGAAAACCAGTATTTTACACGGAACGACTGCCTATCTATCTGACCTCCACAACCCAGTAACAGGGTAATACAATACCCCTTGGTAAGACTGGTTGCCAGGGTTTCGGGCTTCTGACGACCCGTAACGACTATCAAAGATTCATGAATGACAGCCGGGACCAACGGCTTAACCTGTTTTCCGAGGCACGGCGGGGTCTCGGTATGTTAATATGGTCACCCATCCACGGACCAACCCCGGCAAGCGTAGCTTAACCTGATGGATTGACCCGTGCGGCTGTTAGTACTTAGCTCCTCCTCAGGCAATAACAGGAAGGCAAGGCCATGGCCAAGAGGGCAAGGCCAAGGGGCAGGTTTCATTAATTAACATTTACGTAAGTTGCACTAAAATAGAAGTCGATCTTCCCTCACCCCCTCCATATTAAGAGCGTAAATAAATAAAATAAATAAATAAAAATATGAATATGATGATATGAATATTCATAATGTATTGCCAGTATACGGACTTTGATGTTTTAACTGTTTTAGGTGTAAAAAAAGGCATTTGAAAAGTTTCCAAATACTTTTTTTACATCTAAAACTAAATATTCGGTGTTTCGATATTATTGCATTTCATAATCAATATTTTAGTTCACTAGTTAGCCATATTTCATATTTCCATTCAGTAATTGCCAAATTAATCAAAACAGCGAAATCTTTGACATCTATAAGCGATGTTGCCGACTTTCAGAATGCACGCTCTTAAGCTTTCACAGAAAAGTATTAGGTAGCATTTCCGTGTATCCACGTTCACAGCGCAGTATACCCACGCTTGGCTGACATTTAATTTAGTCGATTCCAGTTAATTCACGTACACTGTGGCACCTATCGACCTGCTCGCCCGAACTTTGTCTAATACACTTTGCAAGGTACATATTCCCATCCGCTGCAGTTACTATAATTAAGATTTTCTCCATAAAAGCTGAAATATCAAACGGTTTTATAAGTTTGATTATGTTTTGCGAAAGTTTTGAAACGAAACTAAGTAGGTATGTTGACTTAGATATACGAAAAAGCTATTTGTTATTTTTATTATATTGATTATAAATCTTATTACCAACACCTACCGTAGTATACCTAGTTTTCATTGTTTATTTAATTAATTTTAACTGGATAGTGACGTTATTAGACTGTTTCAGTGTTTTTGACAGTAATATTAATTAAACCTACAAAGCCTAACACACCACTCAAAATTAATTTAATGGTTGCACCGAAACTAAAATATTATAAACCACTGGACTTCGCAGTTATATTCATGCAGAAAACCAAACAGTTATTCACTTGCCCTATAAATCGTTCGATACCAGAGCATGACGACTGTTCAAAAATACTATCAAAACATAAAACAACGTTCTATAGTTATACAGACAACGTTCTATAGTTATACAGGGTGACTTTTAATTTGACATATTCCTTCCAGGACGTGATAGTGTGACTCATTTGCAACAATTAAGCTCCCCATTAGATCCTAGTTGAAAATTCATGGTATTCGAGAAAATTCAATTTTTATGTATTTTTTTAATTTGTCACTAAATGGCCTTCATTTTTATTCCATTGGGTGCATAATACTTTAACAAAACTTTCAATTTAACCAAATTTTCTAAGATAGCTGATTAAATGAAGATGTCATCCCCGTAATTTATACGCTTGTTGCCATAATAAAATTTTGAGATAACCGGTATCAAAGTTCGTGTACGTGGATTATTTTTGAAAACGAATTCAATAAATTTTCGTAAAGGTTTTATAGGGTGCTTAATTGTTGCAAATGGGTCACACTATCACCTCCTGGAAGGAACGTCAAATTACAAGTCACCCTGTATACAGCGTTATTACATAGTTTTGATTTAACTGCAATAAGCTGCCCCCGACGGCTTTACGATATGAAACTGAACAAAGAAATAGCCTGAGTTAACTTAATAATACTTCATAATACTCCATATTGAATCTACGACGACCCGACGGCGAAATTAAACAGTTTATTAAAATTTCAATTTCCTTGATTGTACGTAGCTGTTATCCAATGTTTTAATAGAATAACAGAGTAGGATAAGGTTCAGAGATTACGTAACGCAAGGCCTTTAAAGTATTATGATTTCAATTACATGTGACAGGTCCTGGATTATTTATTCAGAGAAATAAATGAAGGTATTTCTGGGCCCTATACCACAAAACTTTACATTGTTCAATTGTACAAAATATTGCATATCACGAAGGTTTTTCCGTTATAATTATGTGACTTAGACTTTTGTTGTATAGACACTTGTAAGATTTACAAATTTGTAAATTGTAACTTGTGAATTGTAATTTTTATATTTTTGTGGTACCCTGGTGCTACAGCAGCTTTGCTTGATTACGTCCATCAACGAATCAGGAAACCTGCTGCTGCTGTCAGCTGTCAAAACCTGTGTATATTCAGAAATACTGCATAAAATATTGTGATTCGTTGGCAGATATAATGGCTGCTACACACTATGCCGGCGGCATGGCGGCCGCCGGATTTTGCCGCGCGGGACGTACCCCCGGCTTTTGCGCCTTCATTTCCTTTGCGAACCTTTGTGCGGCTTTGTGCGGAAGGGCCGGGCGCGCCACGGCTTGCTCGGCGGCAGGGCCGGCATAGTGTGTAGGAGCTATTACACTAACCAATGTAATCGCTCGTCGCGAAATATAGCAACGGATTTTCTGAAGAGATTTTTAGAAACTGTGGATGAGTCTAATTTATTTTTAATAGACGCGTGAGATTTTTTACCAGTCAAAAACCGATCTTGCATTTCACTTAAAGTTGAAAAACAGACAGAATTAATAATTCAAAATCTCCCTCATTACAAGCAGCTGCTCAGAAAATACCACAAAAATTTTCAAACAAAATTCGTACTCGCAATAATGAACACTGCCACGTAATCCAGCCGAATTATTCCGATTATTTAATATAGCCTCAGCAATGACAAAAGTTGTAGACAGCTCCCGACCGCAGAGCCCATTTCATCCGGTAACCAAATCACGATTCTCGTTAATGACAGCCATTAACACAGGTGTTTAGTAATACGTATACCAGTCGGTGATACCACAATACAGGCTAAATGTACCTATTGGCTATAAAGTGCAAAGCAGCATTACACAAATCGACGCGGCATTAACACACCGTTTTCAATTGTCGACACGCTATTCTAGTAGAATTATATGTCTGTATGATGACGTGACGTCATATTTTAGGTTTTACATATGTAAGTAAGCTGTTTTGAATTCGATTAGACTAAAGAATTGGCGAAAATTTCCTACAAATGCTTGTTTTTTTGGCTCGTCACACTAAAAATGTTCGCGAATCGGCAAGGCGTAAAAAATCGGTAGGACGCCCTCAGGCTAGGGGAGTGACGATCTTTGCAGGGTGTCTAGTAGCAGCTGGATGAGAGTTGGCTAGAATAGAGCTGATTGCTGCACATATAGGTCCAGCAGTGTGAATAATTCCTGTCGCTCCCACATGGATTGCCACCAGGTGGCAATCGGGAATAAAATTCTCAGATGCCACCGGGTGGCGACTGGGAAATTATTACCCCCTCTTGAAATCACTGTACACTGTAGCGTGGATTGCTATCCCCCTTCATCGTTGTCTGTCTTACGGCTGCGATGAGGGGGTTGGCGGTCAGACTTTTCCAATGTGGTTTTATTAGTAGATAAGTGATTTTATTAGGGACATACAAACAAATTTTTCTTCATCGTAGTTGCTTTTAATCACTTATTATTATTAATCATAAAAACCTGGTGTAAATTTGTATAACAGATAATCAAAGTATTTAAATAATTAAAGTACCTAGCAAAAGCTTATCATCAGTCATAGTCACAGTCAGTCATATAGGTAAAGGTAAATATGTAACGAATAAAACCATATCGGAAAAGTCTGACCGCCAACCCGAGGGGGTTGCCAAGGTCAGACTTTTCCGATATGGTTTGGTCGATATGGTAAGTCTGACCGCCAACCTCCTCCGTTGACGATTCACGCCGCAATATACAGCGATTTGAAGTTGGGGCAATAACTTCCCAGTCGCCACCCGTTGGCAACTGGGAATTTTATTCCCGATTGCCACCTGGTGGCAATCCATGTGGGGGCGAATGGGAATATTCGCAGCAGTGGGCTGCGGTAGGCCAATGATGACTAGAAATATAATTTTTGTGTCTTAATTAGTGTCACAATGGATATTAAATCTTATCCTAATCCTAACTATATACAGGGTGGCAGGGACATCGACGCGAAGCCGGCTACCATGGATTCAGTACATGATTCTGAACACCCCTGAGTTGAAAATTTTCGTCGGTTATTAAAAAAAAAAACAGCTGTTCCGTACATTTTGAACGCGTAGGCATTGCTCTTTTCTATAAAACAGCATTTTTTTTTTTTTTTCAACGCAGTGTGTTTCAGAATCATGTTCTGAATCCATGGTAACCGGCTTCGCGTCCATGTCCCTGACACCCTGTATACGAGTATATATAATAATATTATAAATGCGAAAGTGAGTTTGTTTGTTTGTTACGATTGCATGCTAAAAAGCTCAACAGATTTAAATGAAATTTGGTACATAGGTAGACCATGACGTGGACATAGGATACTTTTTACCCTGATATTTTCTCGGGATCGAGAACTTATGAGAGTGAAACCGCGGGGCGCACATAGTTTATTGTATTGCGTGACCTTGGCACTTCTCAATTAGTCGCATAATATCTGCATAACCCCACGTCCTAACCAACAAGATCGTTCGCACGAACATGCGATCGTCGTGCGTGTATGCGATCGTCGCGTACATTTCGGTCGGCGAACCCGATCGCACGGTCGCGTCGACAGAAGGCGCCTTCGGGTTTTCACAACAAATAAGTGACTTGAACGCGGCGCTGGCGCATTCACGCGAAAGATCTTTTTGTTAGGGTTAGGATGCAGGGTATAGGTCAGCACTTTGTATTGTAACATTTAAATTGTCTTAGTAATAAAAGTTCTAAATAAGATGACAAATTATACATTTTAGAATAACTTAGTTGCAGAGTTTCTTATTTTAATGCTGTTTAAATGTTAATTAAATTGAAACCAACTTCAATTTGAGACTGCAAATCTGTCAAAACTAGTTTGCGAAGTCATCTCTTTTTGAAAAGTTTTGATACTTTACTGAAGTTTATGACACATCTCATTTGATGAAAATGACAAAGACTTCACTCACTTTTAACAATTTTCTGAAGTAGCTATTAGTTCGGTCGAAAAATTTCTTAAACTACGTACTTCTATGACCATTTTTCCACCGTAAACCTAGTGTTATTTTATTTTTGAATCGATCAAATTTTTAATCTCATATTCCTAGTAGGTTAGACTGTTAAGAAAAAATCAAACCATCTAATTTCACGTTTTAAATTACCTACAATAACCCTCAAATCTAGACAAAACAGCCCTAAGGATCATATTTTGGATGTGACTGTACATATCTACAACATTCAGTTCATTGAGAAAAAAAAAGAGGATGTTTGACCACATGATAGAAGCGATACAGTGCTGAGTATACACGATTCAACGTCACTGACCGACTGGAGCCGAATATGCCCGATTCAACGTCACGAATCGTGACGGTTCAGTTTTGTTCACTGTTGAGAAAGAGCGCAAAGTGCGCCTAAAGAAGTTTTCACTTCAAAAAATGTATCAAGAAAATTATTAGTCACTCATAAAGCTAATTCAGAATTCAGACGTCTGCCCGGATTTATGGTCATATAAATTGGATTAAACTATTAACTTTACCTATTACCGCTTAGCGTTCCCAAATAGTTGTATGTGAAACATTTGACCCCTGTCTCGTAACTCAGTTAGGTTTATTATCCCTATTAAAAGTGGGGGATAAATTCGTGAATATGAACCCTTTACTGAAAGAGACTGTTTCATAATAATGTTTCATTATTTTCATCATTATAAGCGTAATACCGGATACTGAAAGCAACTAGGGTACCTACCCTATTTTTCATATAGTTGTAAATTATAATGTCAAGGTTAAGCGGGAAAGTCCGAAAGGGATACCGTGACCCCTGGCAACGTACAGGCAACTGAAGGAACACGGGTGGGTTTTAGTCAGTAAGAGTCCAACAAGCCCTCCCGCTCCACCCAGAGCAGGAGAAGTTACTTGAAAAAAAGGGTTATTTTCTGTAAAAAAACATTGTGAGGTAACCTGAAATTGATGGTCTGAAAATGCCATGGAAGTTGTGAAGAGGAGCGGTGGTCTTATCATTTTTCATCCCATAACGAAGAGACCCGTACCTTGCCATGGAGCCAACTATTGGATAATAATGTGTTAGAATAGATTCTATATTTTGTGTATTAGCAGGCATAATAATCACCACAATTCCACACCATTTTGGCTGTATCTCCCCTGTTCTATCTGTTCCAAAAGTATTTGATGAAAATATAACACATGGATCAGAAAACGTACATGTGGACGTGTGACTGCCAATTTGTAGTGCCACTTGCAAATTGAGTGATTTGATTTGATTATTTGAATACTCAACCCAAAATACTCAACCCAAAATACTAATTTTAAATCACCGTAAAGATGTTTTTCATTTGACAAAAATGCGACATAATTATTCGAACGCGTGACAGTTCCTAGACTGGAGGTTCTGTTCTCGAGAACGGTTGGAAGGCAAACCAATTTAAATTAGAGTTTAATTTTGTCACCTCAATGTTTTTGAACGTTTTGATGATTTTTCAATTGCAATCAAGTAGGTTTAGGTTTAAAGATATTTATTCTCAAAAAAGACACAAAGTCACTTACATGAGAACAATGGTTAAACAAATTATAAATTTAAAGTTCGTCACAGTCGTCACTGTAGCAATTATGATGTAACACACATCCAATCCATTCAGCTTTTAGGAAGGGTGTTATTTGCAAGTAAAGTTATTCAACCAATAATATTATTTAAAATAGTGATGAGATATAAAGTTGGAACCTTCTAGATACAGATGAATGTGTAATAATTTCGTTGAGTGAGTGATTGCGTAATAATTTAACCTGAACATGGTTTGTTTAAATTTTATCAGATACTTTTGGAACAGGCTATAGCTGGAAATATACACTATTCTAGTTATTAACACAGAATTAACATGATACTAATATGTACATATTATGAATAATAATAATAATGATTAATAAGTTATAGTAATTTCCACTCTAACAAATTAAATATTGAAATAGGGTTAATACAGTGCATATAGAAATATAAACAAATCACAAATACATTACTGCAGCATCCGATTAATCTCATTTAAAATACCTACTGTAATTTGCAATGTAGTATATTAAATAAATAATGAATTTAAATAATACAATAATTATAAGATAATGGTATAAAATAAGTACTTACGTAATTATTTTTATAAAAACCATTTCAGGTTTCTTTATTAAAATTTATAATAATATCAGTACTTGCCCTGATGAAGCAAGCAAAATTAAAAACAGTTCATAAATGGCAACATTTAATCAAGTGAAAAACCTGCAATATTGCTTAATTAAAAATAATGTTTAATTAAAGGCGTACAGAAACAACTCGGTCGTAAAGCAAGGTTTTGTTAATAGAGAGAAACAAAATGATATGAAAAATTATTTACTTCAATTAACTAGAGCTTATTAATTTGAGCCGACCGTAAACGACGAAATTTTACTTTTTTGTGATAAGTTGGATGCTACCAGTAAGTAGAGATTTAAAACCCGTTTGAATAACACATTTCCCCGAAACAGAGATGAGAACTTAACTGGAAACCAACCAGGGACAGACAATACCGACAAAAATAAAAAAATACCTATAAATAATAAAATAAAAAGATTAAAAACGAAGCCAGCACAAATCACCTCGCCACGCCTCATCTTCAGTATTCCCCATATCGTATAAACCGAAAATTTCTGCGTTCCAATTTTGCACACGTCTGTACACAAATTTGCCTGAAATAAGTGGCCTGCGCGGATATCGAAAATTCGACGCGCGCCACAGAAATGTGTATCAAAAGTGGTAATATCAATGAATATGAATGTAAAATTTAAACTGAAGTAATTTTAAATTAGTTTAATGGAGTTTAAGGAAAGGCGTGGTTAGTCTGCTTAGTTCCGATCAAATAAACCTTAGACTAGAAAATGATGTAGTTCAGGCCCATTAATTTTTTTCTCTTGAAATAATCCTTAATTAAGGCACCTGTTTTGTTACGACTGAAGAGGGGTGGACAGTTCAAGACAAGTTTTTCCTTACAAAGTAATACTATTAAGCAAAGCCTCGTCTATTCTATGCTTAGTTCGGACGCGTTCAAGAGCTGTCAGTGTACGATATTCCATATCAATTTTAACACTGACAGCTCTTGAACGCGTTTTAGAAATGGTGATCGCTTTCAGTTTCATTGGTGAAATCAGCCCTTAGATTTAGCTCTTGCAGGATAATTAGGTATCTCGGCTCCTACTTAGGCGAATAACATAACATCACGCATGTATACTCCGAAAGATTAGGCAGAGGTGTATATATGGGCGTACCCAGCTTTTGGCCCAGGGGGGGGCAAATCAGAATTTTCTCCCCGCACATGTTTTACATAGTTTTATATTGCTGCTCCGTTCGCGTAGTTTTAACCGATTTCAAAAAAGGAGGAGTTTCTGTGTTCGTCTGTATGTTTTTTTTTTTTTAATATGTATGTGTATCGATATTTTCGTCAATTGTGAACCGATTTTGAATGATTCTTTTTCAAATGAAAAAAGGATTTTCAAAATTGGTCCACAATTGACGAAAATATCAATGAACACTGTAAACAAACAAAAAAAATCTAACATAGAACCTCCTTTTTCTGCGATTTTTTCTAAAATTAATACATTATACTGTACTGTACTGTTGATTGATACTGTAATTGTAAAGTAAGTAAGTCTTAACGTGACTCAACTTTAACTTTAACTTTTATCGACAACAGTACTTAGGCATACAAAATCCAGGAGGAGCAGCTGTCCCTAATGCCCCCCCCACCCCTGGGTACGCCCACGTATAGTACACCCATATTTTGCCAGTTATGTTTAAGTCCCATGTAAAAGATGGCGAGCTTATTGCTATCAACCGGGCACAAATCTAGACTCCAGGCTGCTACTGAGAAATTTCAGATGGAAAAACCCAATAACGCTTTGCCCGAACCGAGAATCGAACCCAGCAGTTTAGGCGAATAAATCAAATAAAATTATTTATTTACAGATCATACAATCCAATTTGTTAGATACATACACATCTTAAACACTAGTGTTAGTACATAATAATATTCGGAAAATTTTGGTCATAATTACTAGCAATGTCAAAACCATCAATAATAATGTCAAAATCACAACCATAATGTCAAAATCATCATTAATAATAATGTCAAAATCATAACTATAATGTCAAAATCATAACTATAATGTCAAAATCATAACTATAATGTCAAAATCATAACTATAATGTCAAAATCACCATCAATAATGTCAAAATCACTAACAAGACAATAATCACCTAATAATTAACAAAGCATTACTTCAAGGCACGATTAAAAGGCGGCGGCGGCTTTATTTTTTGTTGAATAAATGGCAACATATTATGTACTAAATTTTGGCAGCGGCTTCATCCGCGTGGATGTCGAAAATTATCCAACGGGAACGTAACACCAAGATTAAAACAACCCTATGTGTTAATCCAGATTATAAACTATCCGTGAGCCAAATTTCATCCCGATACGTTCAGCCGTTTTTACGCTAATCCGCAACATACACCCAGACAAACAGAGATAAACGGACAAAAATATTTCGTTTCTATTTTATTATATGTATAGCATGTAGGCGTATATTTTAAACGACTCTTCTTTACATATATATTTGATAGGTATCGTAGAAATACCAATAAATATAAATCTAAATTGTTAAAACCCTTTTGGCCTCGGAAATAAAAAGATATGAGTCGGAATAAAATATAGTATTTCAAACAATGAAAATTTGGGACATGCTTATACTTAAAAATAATTGTTGTAATAAAGACGAAAATAATAAAATTTTCATATGTATGAATATTCATGTCTAGTGACTTTATCCTTACAACATACCTTACATTTATTAGAGTAAAGTAATATTAAAATGTATAGCGTCCACTGCATGTTCAGATAACTGGAAAACTAATTACAAAATTGTAATCTGTTCATTTAAATGCAATACAAGTTGTGCAATACAACCTATTTTGCTCTTTCTCTCAAAGTAAACAGTATCTTTTAACGGTCAGTTTTGATAATGAAGACTTTATAAGATAAATCGGTGTTTTTTATTCGTCCCTCTATGCATACGATAGTTCTTTCATCATTATCATTTCAGCCGAAAACGTCCAGTGCTGGAATATATAGGCCTCCCCCAAGCATCGTCACTTCGACCGGTTCTGTACTTATCACATCTAGCGGTTTCTTGCGGTCTTCACGAACTCATCGGTCCACCTTGTGGGAATCCTTCCAACGCTTCGTGTTCCTGTACGCGGTACCTCAGAACATTTCTGCCCCATCGGCCTGCCCACTGCCACTTAAGTTTGGCAGTTCTTCGGGCTGTGTTGGTTACCTTGGTTCTCTTACGGATCTCTTCATAATGATTAGTAATGACCTATGGTACTTAAACGTGGTCACTCACAATGGGCCTCATCAGAAGGCTGAAAGTCACCTAAAGGACAATGGAGAAGGCTATCCTTGATGGTTATTTAATCTTAGCCAATTCCAAAAAAAAACAAGTAAAATATAAAATCTTGCGTACGTAGCTAGAAATTACTTATTCTCATTTCGTCCCTCAAAACTATAACATATACATCTTGGGCATCCTACGAATATATCTACGTAGATATATCCGGAGTATACGCCCGTGGTACAGCCGATAAATCATTGTGACATTTCACTGAAATGTCGACATCGGTCGTTAGTCGCGTCACCAGCGCCGCCTGCCGATAACACACAAAAACAGGAAAACTCGGGACTAAATTGTATACTTCATAGCTTCATAGATCCTGTGATAGGTTTTTTCTATTTACAGGTCATATATTTTTAGCGTCGTGTGTAAATAAGATGCCTTTTTTCCAGTTCATTTTTTATTTTGTCGTGGCATAGCAACAATGTTGAGGTCGGCTTCCTGAGAACTTTTATTCAGAACGACTGGCATCTGGCTTCTACTGTAACTACGGTGACCTATAAACATCTTAATGGTATCAAATATTGAAGTATTCCAGCAAAATCAAATTACCCTTTTTTACATTTGCATCATTCTTCAATTGCATAACAATGCAGACATAAAGAAACGAGCGAGCATTACAGTAGTATGTAGCATATAATGTGTAACATCTGACAACTTGGCTGACGTATACAGGGTGGCAGGGACATCGACGCGAAAACTGACACCATGGATTCAGTACATGATTCTGAACCGTTGATATTTTTTTTTTTAATCTGCTGTTTCATAAAAAAGTGCAATACCTCCGCGGTCACAACGTATGGGGATGACAACGACCTATATTATAGCCAAAATAAATTAACAACTTCTCCCCCGCTTGAATCTCTGACTAATTAGTTTGATACATACATAAATCTCATTACAATCTCATAAAACTCACGTTTTTTTCCTAAGGGGATAGAAACTACAGAACGCGATCCTCACCCATACTTGTAATAATCAGTGCTATTCTGTAACCATCTCACCGTGAAAACTTAGGTGAAGTGAGCGTGGAGTGAGCTGTCATTCCACCTAATGCTAGAGATTGACACTATTGACAGCTCACTACACCTACGTCTTCACGGTGAGTTTTTTGTTTACAAAATACGTCGGCAGTTTATTAACTTACTAGCTGCGCCCGGCGGTTTTACCCGCATATGTCTCGATTCCGTAAGACAATCGGGATAAAAAGTATCCTATATCCTAATCCAGATCATGGTCTACCCATATGTTAAATTTCATCAAAATCTGTTCAGCCGTTTTAGCATGAAAGCGTAACAAACAAACTCACTTTCGCATTTATAATGTTAGTTAGGATTAGAAACAAAACGCTTGTTTATTGGAAAGGTAAAAAATATATATATATCCAAAACGGTCCATATAATACCTTAGCATAAACAAGAAGACAAGTGTAAATACACAAACGTACTGATAATATTTTCTCTTTATCAGAGGGCCGAGAAGAATATTCGTCGAATAGAAACAAAGCGAGTGTCAAATATTTGTCGATGGCTGTACGGGCAAATCCTTTGAGAGCCCGTCCTACGTTACAGATTTACCCTTATATGAGTCCAGTGTTAGTTGCTTGTTTGCTCCGGGCGAGAAACACGAGATGTGCGGCGGATTGACGACCTCTACTTCGAAGAGGATTTTAAAATAAAACAGGTATTAAAATAGGTTCGAAAAGTGCTGATTATCAGCCTAGTTTGAATAAATTACTTTTGAATTTTGGTTGATTATGTTGTAATTGTGTCGATTATTTGTAATGGTTGACTTTTACGGGTAACGTCAGAAACATGGGTTTGATCCCGTTAATCCGATGCGACTACGATAAAACTATATGGTGCTGCTTCCGAGACACAACAGCTGATGCGTCGCCAATATGTAATTTTTCATAGTGTTATATGCATTTTAGCATTGTCACAGCCGTTCGCTTCGGTCGCAAATAATGCACAAAACCGAGTTCACATTCACACAAAGGGTTTCGTAGTTGGGATGAATTTATCCCAAAAACAAACTTAACTTTGTAGTTGAAAAACATGTTCTACCATATATCGATAAACGTCACGGTCAATTCTCCAACTGCAAATGTAAGTTTGTAATCACATTTTTTTTTCGTGTTATATAACAACAAATGAACTATTTTCGGACTTTTTCCTTTACATGTGCTGTGAGACTGCTTCCTGTTAAATTTCATGATTCTAGGTCAATGGGAAGTACCCTGTAGATTTTGATTTATTTGAGAGTAAACAAATATATCGCATAAATGGCCGTATTTTCTTATTGCGTTGACTTAGAAGCTAGGTATTTTTTAGAACTCCAAGAGACCATAGTATTTGATATTAGTTTCAACTTGATACCTCCACGCGTGCCTGAGAAAAAGAGCCTTGACAGACTGACGGACGGACAAAGAAGTGATCCTACAAGGGTTCCGATTTATCCTTTTGAGGTACGGAACCCAAAAAATGCCAAAAATTACAATCACACGCAGCTTCTCCACACCGTCAAAATGCGGAAAAAGTACTAGCTCCGTAGAATACGTAGACCGTATCTTTTGTAGTTATAGGAATATAGGGCTTTCTTCACCAGCATCTTCAGCCGACAGACGTTCAGTGCAGGGCAAAGGTCCCATAAATTGATTGCCTTGTGGCGGCATCTACATCGTCACATGCGAACTACGCATCAAAGACCTGACGTCACACAACATCCTGACGTCACTGAAATCCTGCATCGCGCAATTAGAGTTTACCGCGCGGTGGACATATATACAAGCTCCCAACTTCAACCTCTGGGCAGTTGCCCACCAGACGTGACACCCGTCTGGTTGGAGAATCCTCCCTTTTCTATGGTGGATGAGTGAACTTTACACCCTGTTCCTCATACCCCTAAAGCCTTAAAGACCTAAGATGCTTAATCAGTGTTTAAAACCATTTGAAAACCAATATAGATAGGTGTTACGTCGATAGTTACCACCCAAAGTGACAGGCGTGATACCGTTGTCACAAGTTTCCCAATTGTTACAACTTCTGTACCTACATGTAGGAATTAATTTGGGATGGGGTAACTAGCAAAACTAATTGGGCAACCACGCCCTTAGAATTAATGGCATTTTAAGTGATTATCAAGTTGTTAGGTGTTGTAAGGAAACATACATTGGTACATAATATGACATTGTACTAGTTGACCTGGCAGACGTTGTGCTGTCAAAATTTCAATTTCGATTTTTCGGCCGTTCCATTAGGTTCTTCCAAATTTTTTTTTTCCTAAACCACCCTTTACTGAGTCAAATATTTTTTTTAAATTTAAAATCTGCGATATTGCGAGACTAACTCACGGCAATTAATTTATATTTATATACTTAGATAAGATTCAAAATAATTTTAATTGTTTTAGGCTGTCAACTAGACCGCTAAAAGGGAATGTCATAACGTTACGGTTTCCGAGAGGAGTTGTGTTTGCCACATAGAGTCCGCAATTTACCGGCGAATGAAGTCACTGAAACGTTGTTTATGAAAGTAAGTTGGTGTGTTTTCCTAGAGAGCGGTTTGTGACAGCGTAAAGTCAAACCCCACTGGCATCATTTTCATCACAGCCGTCACTGCGACCGTTATGTGGCAGTTACCGCTCTTCTAGGAAAGAACTTAGAGCCTGTGTGAGCCCGTGCACACGATGCGTTACGGCGCCGCACCGCAAAGATTTCGCCGCACTGGCGGTCACACGGTTCTGCCGCACAAACGACTGGCCGCTCCGCTGGCGTTGCAACGCGTACACCCCTCCCCGCGTCGTCTCTAGGGTTGCAAGTCCGATGTACCATCGAAGAAGTTCATATCTAACCACCGTAAGGACTATTCTTGCTTGCAACGCTCAGTGGTTATAGAACCAGGCCGGAAACAGATGTGGTCATCGTGTTCACAGGATTTTGTTTTGAAACTGGTTAGATATGAACTTCTTTGATGGTACGTGCGGTGTGACGCCGGAGCGACGCCAGATATTTGTATGTAGGACGCCGTAGCTACGCCGCTCCGCCGCCGCATCGCATCGTGTGTACAGGCTCTTACAGTACCTTATATGTCTGACATGTAAATCTCAACGTCAAACAATATTTGATCAATCAGCTCCACGGAAGTAATATCTCGAAGATTAAGCAAACACCCTCACGTTTTCAATTTAAGAACGCTTTATTAATAAATTCTAAATATAGAGCGAACTTCTTGAATAGAACTCAGCAAGAGCAGTGTTGGCCCAGGGGTAACGGGGACTTCTACAATGCCGCATGTGACCGCCCGTATTTTTCTGAATATTCACGACAAATTATCGAAAATTAAGTTTAAAAGGGGGGTCCATATTAATTTTTTGTTTTTTTTTTTCAATATCCCCCTTTGATTTTATGGACTTACACTTGTGCTTTTAGGGTTCCGTAGTAAACAAGGAACCCTTGTAGTTTCGCCATGTCCGTCTGTCTGTCCGCGGCTTAGGTCAGAGACGGTTAGTACTAGAAAGCTGTAATTTGGCATGGGTATACATATTAATAACACCGACAAAGTGGTAAAATAGAATCAAGTTTTTTCTCTCTCTTTTTGTTAGAGTCAAGTGTCGTCGTCGGCGCCCCCCCCCCCCCCCCCCGCCAGCTAAATGGTTATACTTGGATTTGTGAAAAAATTCACAGCAGCAGTATATATAACGAATTTAAAAGGTAAACTATCAGCTAAGTACAGTGCGGCTTTACAGGTTAACGAGTAATAATCGACCAACTTACATTTGCAGTTTGAAAAACATGATCTCCCACACATTCCATATGGAAGAACATGTTTATCAACTACAATGTTAAGTTTGCTCTTGGGATAAAATCATCCCAACTACAGAACCCTTCATTGTGCGTGGTCCGACTCGCACTAGGCCGGTTTTTTTTTTTGATAAAAATTCTGCACCTTCCTTTTTTTTCATAGTCGATAAATTTTAGTAAAATATGTTAGTTGATCCGATAAAATTACTCATAAGCTTTTAGAAATAATGAACGGAATCCAAATTGAGCCAATAACATCGGAAATATGGCAAACGCTACACGAAAAATAAAAAAATTAATAACATGAAAAATATATGATAGACCCTATCTTTAATATTTTTCATGTTATTAAATTTTTTATGCTTTTAAGTTAATTTTCGAAAAAAATTATAAAATATTCAGAAAAATACGGGCGATCACATGCCCACGGGCGACATTGTATACCCCGACTTGTGTCGTAGGTCGTGGTTTCGAAAAAAGTAAATTATTTTGTCACTACTACTCTCAAAACGGAGAAGGAAAACATCATAAAGAAACCGGCATGTCCTAGAACCAAAAATTCGAAGATATGTGACATCCCCAAGCCGCATTGGGCCTGTTTGGTGGATTATGGCCCACTCCCTCTTACAGAGAGAAGGCCTGTGTCTTAGCATTGGGAACGTAATAGTCTGATTATGCATCACTGAAGTAATATATGTTATGATGGTCACCCATCCACGGACTGACCGCGGCAAGCGTAGCTTAACCTGATCGATCGACCCGTGCGGCTGTTATTACTTAGCAAAGAGCCCTAAACATTTTAAATTTAAGTACTTACATACGTTTTATTCCATAAATTCTAAATTTGGAACGAAAATTTTAGAATGTAACTCTAGAATCGATATTTCAAAAATTCCTTAAGTTCAATCGTAAAGAAACACTCCAGCGCACTTTTCCGCAGACTACGACCAACGAGATCCTTGAAACTTAACAAAATTCTCAACTTTAGCCCGATTCATCATGCCTTGTACAGAGGTAGCTTATAATATCTTCTGCGCCATTAAATCTAAATTATTCCCTGTACCATGCTCAAAAGTAGGTAATAGGGTAACTTAAGTGAAATATAAATTGCCACAAACTGTTGTAAAATATGGCTCAATATTTTCGGCTAGAAATGTTTTGTTTTAGCATATACAAATTACATAGGCCTATGTATATTTATGTTCTTATTATAATGAAGTTTTTAAACAAGATTACGTTAATTAATTTACGTTTACGAATTTAAAGTCGTCTTTTTCTTATGAACTGAAATGAAATTGTTTATTCTGTAAATAGGATATTGGAATCACTTTTACACGTCATATTAAAAACATATGAAAAATTGGCTCGATGTGTTCGCCGTTTCCTATCTGACTACTCGGAGAAGAAAGGCCGAAACAAACTCAGAGGTTTTTATTTGTCAGTAATCGTGGAGCTCAACTCAGAACTTAAGGAGCTCATACATGCTGTATACTTACCTTTTTACACTGGCCTTCCTTCTCGCTCAAAAATAAAAATCCTACCACGCACAATGGTCCCTACCCTAGTTCGGATGAATTTATCCCAAAAACAAACTTAACATTGTAGTTGAAAAACGTACATCGATATAAGTCACTGCCAATAAATTCTCCAACTGTAAATGTAATTTTTTAATAGATATTTTTTTTTGTTAAGTTATAAAACTACGCATGAACGATTTTCGGACATTTTCCTTTAAGCTTTGTGCAGACTAGCGCGACGCAACACCGGTTTTGTTATACCGTCAAGTTTTCTTAGAAATTGTATTGTTCGAGTCGCGTGGCGCCCTCGCGTCGCGCTGGTCTGCACGAGCCTTTACTTGTGCTGTCAGACCTTGCTTCTTGCCTAATATTATGATTCAAGGTCAACAGGAAGTACCCTAGTTTTTAAATTATTTGAGAGTATCAAAATATGTCGCGTAAATGGCCGTATTTTTTTTATTGCATTGTTTTAGGAGCTTGATTTTTTAAGAGCTCCAAGGGATCGTATACCTACGTATTTTACATTAATTTCAACTTGATACCTCCACGCGTTCCTGAGGAAAAGGGTTTTGACAGACTGACAGACAGTCAGTCAGATAACAAAGTGATCCGATAAGGATTCCGTTTTTTTCCTTTTGAGGTACAGTACGATACAACTTAGATGTAGCATAAATTTGAAAATTTGCATTCATTCATTTCAATTTTACGAATGTATTTGGTTACAACACAAGTTATTGCGTTTGCGTAAAGAACATTTTCACCTAAAGCTACTATAAACATTGGTGATTTTGAAGGCGCACTCAGTTCAGATGGTGATCGGTTTTACGAATTTTCCCGATGCTACATCTAACTTTTGTCATACTGTACGGAACCCTAAAAAGCAAGCCATGAAACATCAAATAAAAAAGAAACACGTTATTCAAGCCACCCTGTCCAGGTTGCATTTATGAAAAACCCAAAGATTTACTTACCCCTTGCACGTCACAACTATATCCCAACATAGTTGGTAGAAGACAAATGACAAATGTTCCGTGTGTTGGGGCCCTACTAGGAAAGCGAATGTTTATTTAGGGCCACAAATCCCGTGGTTTGCTCTGAAGGGTTACAGCGGTTATCACGTTTTCTTTTAACGGGAGACAGGAAAAAAACGGTCTTGTATTTACATTTGCGAACTTTATAGGAAAGATAAACAAGTACTTACAAGTCTACTGTCTTGTGTATGTTAAAATATGTATGGGGTATGTGAAGCCAATTTTTCCTTTTTTCTAAATATGTAACATAACATAATATCATGTGTATTTTCGCGAAGGGCAGAGGTCTACAGTAAACCCACATCCTTACTGATATTATACATGCGAAAGTAGTTTGTTTGTTACGCTTTCTCGCTAAAACGGCTGAACAGATTTGGATGATATTTGGCACATGAGATACCTACCTAGGATACCTTTTATCCCGATATTCTTACGGGATCGAGACTTGCATGGATGAAACTGCGGGGCGCAGCTAGTATAAATATAAAATATAAATGCAAAAGTGAGTTTGTTACGATTTCTCGCTAAAACCGCTGAACACATTTGGATGAAATTTGGTACATGGATAGACCATGATCTGGAGAAGAACATAAGATACCTGCAGTGCTATTCTGTAACCATCTCACCGTGAAAACTTAGGTGAAGTGAGCGTGGAGTGAGCTGTCATTCCACAGGGATTGACACTATTGACAGCTCACTTCACCCAAGTTTTCACGGTGAGATTTTTACAGAATAGCATGGCTGTTATCCCGATATTCCCACGGGATTGAGACTTAAACCGTGGGGCGGAGGTAGTTTCTAAATAATGATGTATTCACCTTAAAACTCAAGAGAATTCCGTCTGTTCCCTAGGTGCGTTGAGGCATCAATATCAAATCTTATAAGCATCATTATTGCATTGAATTGTGTTGGGGTAAAAAACAAGTTAGTAAGTGATCACCATTTGTCGCCGTTGTCTATGGAGTATGGCATCCTATCGTCGCCACCCCAGACATAAAACTAAAAAACCCATACATTTGAGATTTGAATGTCTCTTTATGAGAGATAATTACAATATGAGACAGGATCACAACACTACTTTGTACTTCCAATACATACATAACCAACAAATAGGTAGTTAGATACGAATATATGTGTAGTCCAAAGTTACTCTATAATTCCCAAGACGGAAGACAATAAAGCATCCGTAATAATGGATATTCTTTGAACTCACGACCTCTGTACTTAAGTGCGTATATAGTACGTATACATCTAATCTGTACTAGGACAACAGAACAGGGTAGGAGGTCTCATTCAGGCTACCATAGCTTTTGTTCTGCACCGGAAAATCAAGGAGGAAAGGGAATAAAGGAGGCCCTTTACAAATCCAACGAAGACCCACCTGACCTCGTCGAAGGCAATTACAGTTACTTTCTTTAAGAATAGATTGTCATTCACAGCGCTCTTATTGTTTGGCGCTTGTAATTTCGAATATCCGAATATTTTGATCCGAATAATTATGATTCTTCATATTTCGGAGGACAGCGCGAAATTAATTCCAAAGAAATCTTTTGTATAGCTGGTGTAAAATAAATTAATAAAGCTCCCGCTGTGTTATTGATTTTAATGAATTTGTATCCTGGATACTGGAGCCCGATGTTGGAAAATATTTTGTGCCTACACGAAATAACAACAGACACGGTGGAAATTATGTTCCAGAAAAGCAATTTTAACTTTACAATAATTTACAGTAGAAATATACTTCTAATAACATTAAAAGGTAACGCGCCCCTAACATACACAAGGCTTTTAGGTCTAAATGGCATTCCCTTTTTGATAATTACAGAATTACAGCAATATTTTGAATACCACACGTGTGAACTCATCCTAAGGTGACAGGTCGTCTGAGTCACCTTTAGTACTGAACATGCATCTCATTCTTTATATTTTCGAAGTATAACATTTTTCGCATGAGAATAAATTATGAAAATCATTTTTCGTTTTTATTAGCACAAATTGACCGTGAATATTGAGTTGAAAAATAGGTATCAATCATTTATTTTTAGATACCATTTTAATGGAGAATTTCCACAAGTGAAGATATTTTTGATAAAAATGTCCCCCCTATTACTAACTACTTATCTATAGAACACTGTGAACACTGAATTTTACCTAAAAAAAATCTGATTAAATTTTATTATTATCTAATTTACAAGACCTCGTTAAGACTACAAAAGAAGCTCTCGTATGGAAGCAGATTTTCAATGACAAAAACTTACGTAGGTAGGTATCGACCTACTTACGTAAGTTTTTGTCATTGAAAATCTGCTAAAGTTAGTAAATAATACCAAAAATGGAATGTATGCCCTAGAGGCTTTTATGAATTTGATAGAAGTAGATTTTTATTGAATTTTCCGAAAATAAACATTTTTAGAGAGTTCCAATAACTTGCTCTATCATTTCGATAGTGAAGACCCTTAAACCAATATCATTCGGTTGACTCGAAGTGTAGTCTGAAACCAAAATTATTAATCAAAAGTGAAAAATTAATTCATTAGTGAACCGATCCAATGGTGTTAGATTTCGGCACACGCATCTTTTACTCGCCTAACGAATGATCGAAAAATTAAATGAAAGGAGGAGATTAACGTCCATTCCTATATCATTTTGTAGATGTCTTGTGAACATGGAATTAAACAAAAATGAACAGTGAACCATTCACTCGAGTGAAGCATCTGCAGTGCTATTCTGTAACCATCTCACCGTGAAAACTTAGGTGAGGTGAGCGTGGAGTGAGCTGTCATTCCACAGGGATTGACACTATTGACAGCTCACTTCACCCAAGTTTTCACGTTGAGATGTTTACAGAATCGCATGGCAGATATCGGCTTTAGCAGTCATATCCGGCGGAGGAGCTGCCAAGGAGACAGTGACGTGCGACTACGTCTGGTAAAATATAAAAGCCTGCACCAACATTAATGTTTCATTTACAAATAATAGATGATTCACTTAATTCATATTTCTATCAGTAAAAACACAACAAAATTTGTCCCTTACCTAATACAAACGGAAGTTACGATAAAAATCTTATGTATTACTTAATCATGCACTAGGAAGTTTTAGGACGCAAGCTTTGAACTGCAACCGACTTGGACTGTGTAAACATTCCCGATTAGTCAACTTGCTGCATAATTTTCTTACTAAAACTGTTAGAAAGCAAATTTTTTGAAATTCTACGGAAAAACAACCTCAACAAATATTTATAGCAAAAATACCAAAAGGAGTTACGTCTCAACATGTTCAAAATAAAAAAGACCGTCGCCAGCTGTTTACTATTACTAACATATGCATATATTAGAAGCAGGTGCGGTATATTGATATAATTTTAACGCAAACGACGACGTAAATACACGCAGAGGGGACACCGAAGAGAACATGTTTGAACATGTCTCAAAATTTGGCAGGACTCCATGGTCACACCTTCACCACGTAACCCTCATTTGGTAAATAAAAAAAACGTTGATCTAAAAATGGTTTCGTTTTATTTGAGCATGTGCCTTCCATAGGTAACCTGTGTGTGAGATACAAATAGAAATGAAAATCAATTTCTTTTTGAGTTTTCCCATCAACTTAAGATGACAAAAAATAAAAAGTTGCAAGAAAAATATCTCAGATATTATTAATATCCGAGATATTTTTCTTTCAACTTTTTATTGAAAGTAGAGTAAGTATCTGAATATAAATTCTGGTACTCTACTTTGAGTAAACAGTCACCCCATTTTTCTGATAGAATACATTGAATACAGGTATAAATAACAATTTTGAAACCTTACATCATACGTACTCGATCAAAAACAGAGTATTGTATGACAAAATTGCATTTTAAAACATTTATTCGAGCCCCTTTCTTTGGGGTCGGACAAAACGGTAAAGAGACACTTAAATCGTTTTTAGAGTTCCTTAGTAAACAAGGAACCCTTATAGTTTCGCCGTGTCCGTCTGTCTGTCTGTCTGTCTGTCCGCGGCATAGCTCAGAGACTGTTAGTACAAGAAAGTTATAATTTGGTATGAGTATAAATATTAAACACGCTTACAAAGTGGTAAAAAAAAATTACGTTATCTCCCCTACACGTAAAGTGGGGATGATTTTTTTTTCTCGTCTATCATATTGTGTGAGGTGTTGTTGGAAAGGTCGTTCAAAAATATTGTGGGTGTGTGAAAATTTTTGTTAGAGTATTATAGGTAGTGTCCCTGTCAGCAAAATTATTGTACTTGGATTTATGAAAAAATCACAGCAATAGTATATATAACAAAATTAAAAGTAAAACTATCGTAGCTAAGGCTTTACAGGTTAACGAGTAATAATCTTAAATTTGCAATTTGAAAAACATGGTCTCAGATACATTCCGTATGGGAGAACATGTTTTTCAACTACAATATTAAGTTTGTTCTTGGCATAAATTCATCCCAACTACGGAACCCTTAATTGTGCGTGTTCCGACACGCACTTGGCCGGTTTTTCGCTGACGCACAGGGAGTTATCACAAAAAACACAATTCATTTTGCCTTGCCTCGGGGTACACATATAGTATTCTATTTCCAATATTGATCGATATGTCTAGCAAAGAGCTACTACAATATTCAGTGGAGTAGGTACATATAGCCTCTCAAGGCTTTGAACGCTTTAGATTTTTTAAGTAATCTGTGTTTATCGTCATTGGCTTACTACCGGATTATCGCCTCTTTGAAGAGGCCTTTCTCGTAATATCGATGCAAGGCGAACAATAGCTTATTACTGCGGATCCAGCTGCCTTACAGTGATAGCTGAGCAATAGCATCATAGTTTCTTATAGACTTGAGGTTTGGTCATCAAGGAAGTTGTCATCTCTTTTTTAAGTTTTGACTTTTCTGTCGTCTTTGTGATCAAAAATATCTGACATATATTTTTGACTGAATATAAAAACATAACAGTATATTTAAATTAAAACGCACCTACTTTAAGATTGGTAATTGACACGAGAATACTCTACATTAGATCAGTTGCCAAAAAGAAAAAAAATCGCTTATTATTGACATTTCTACTTTCAAGCATGACTGTCAGATATTTATGCTTCCAGTCTACATATTATCTTACATATTTTTGCAATATGAGCGGCACTGATAACGATATAGAAGAAAACTCGAAGGTTTTTCTGTCTATAAATCTAAATAGTCGTGTAGTCGTTCATGCAAAAGCATATTTGAAACAAAAATTACACGAAAAATATGTGAACCAAAACACTTTTATTTAAAACTTAATATTTGTGTTAAATAGCGGAGTTACACAGTTTGATCTGCTTAAGCCTTAGCTGCTCCAACTTTTTCAGCAAGCTCAATGCATTGTCGCATGAGTGATACATAGCTGGTCAGTATAGCTCGTTCTGTAACAACAAATAAACTTTTGATATTATATTCACGTTAGATATGGTCAAAAGAAAGGAAATGGGTAGATGAAAAAGAAAAATGAAGATATTATTAAAATTATCGATCTTCAACAGGCCAAAGGTGAGATTTTAAGAAAGTATGAGCGCACACGCTACACTGTGCTAATTCAGCAGGTTTGCAAGATTTTCTGTTACCACACGAAGAAATGAAAATAGAAACAGTGATTTTGGCTTCGTTTTCGATGAGACTGTGGCTCATTGGAATCACCTCATAACCTGGTCTCTGTGCACTAACAACTGCACTACGGAAGACCTGTGCGAGGCCAACGATAAATCTGTCGAAGTGGCAGACTCGGTCGAAGCTAATTTAAAACAGATAAATGGAATCATCGATACGACGAAAGAAAGGAATTGATTTTGGAATGGCAATCGATCTAACAATTAAATTGAAGACGCCTAGGCGTCTTCAATTTAATTGTTGGATCTATGTTTAGATTATGTAACCTAGGTTACATAACCTAAACAACATAGTAAACATAGGTAACCTTTATTTAAGTTTTATGCAAAATAATCCCTTTAAACAGAATTTTCATTCCCTTCTAAACCCGTCTAAGCCCTTGCGCTATCGTTTGAACAAACTACGTGCGAAGTATATTAGAATAAAACTTATCCTCGTCTGAGGATAATTTTAATAGAGTTTCCACTATTCCAAAGCTTATTCTTTGAAGGTTTAAAACTATAGAACTTGACGCTTTGTCTTCAGAATATCGATCAGTGAATGTAAAAGTGCGGTAAGTCAGACGAAGTTTTGATAACGTTCAATCTTTGTGGATTTTACTGAAATATATGAAAGTTTTTAAATGCACGTGATATATTTTGGAAATGAGTGCAGACGATGTAAATGGTTCATGAAGTACCTATAATCATCATCATCATTTCAGCCAAAGTAAAGTACGTATAAACTTGGTTTTAATTTTGAGGACTTAACATGTTGGTTTTGCCAACATGTTAAGGTTGCACTAGTCGATGGCTCGAACTCATTGGTGGGCGTGACTAATATGCATGCTAATTAGTCTAATTATTTATTAATTTATTTATTTAGTGAAATAGACGATGGTTTATAACGAAAACGAGCTCTTAAAATTTCATGAACATACTTTTGGGCGTATAGATATTATGGAAAAACTACTAGATGTATTTCCTCAAAATAACCTGAACGGTTTCTATTTTGCAATTTTTTTACTACATACGTTTTTATTTACGCCTAAAGACGACTTAAAATTAGTGTTGAAATATGGAATTCCAAAACATTTTTCCAATTCTGTACCGTACAAGGCTAGATAATGACAAGACAAATTGATAAGTTTTGAACGTACACTTTCAAGCAGACGAGTGATCATCATACTACGTTTGTATGGAAGAATGACCGACTAGCGTACCCTTAAGTCCTCGCAATTAGCACAAAAACATATCTTGAAAAACAATTTGATACCATGCGAAATAAACAAAGCCGTTGCTACCAAAGTCAAATCTTATTTTGGAAATATAAAAACTGAGGGAAAAATAAAAAAACTGATACGTGAATTCACAATCAAACTAGATAGGGATCACTGAACTAACGCCAGACTATAATCGCATCAAAAATTATACGCCACGCAACAATAACCACAAACAAAAAGCGGTAACGCCATATTTGTAGACATATTCATATTCCAATAATAGTCGATTTCGGCGCGAAAAACCGTGACATTTACGGATGTGGGTAAATCAATTCGGAGACGGGTGCAAACATTACCCATGTCAGCGAAGCGCGAAGGTTCCGTACTGGCGATTGTTTTACGCAAAAATGATTTGAACCCTATTCAGACGACATAAATACTACGTTGGTGAGGCCAGCAGGAATATTTCTGTACGTTCATCGCGACAAGCTTGGTGCAGACTGTTGTCATAGATAACACAACGGCCAGCCCAACGACTCAGGTAAACATTGGTTTTGTCAAATATTATGCGGATGAAATTTCAAGCATTCTTTGTTTCCACCTCATAAAATTCTCGTTCGCTATTATTTTTCCTACTACTCTTATTGTTGCTGAATTTTCAAAACATTATAATTTAAGTAATTATGTTTGTTTAATTTCGGACCCGAAAATGATGAAACTTGACGGTTGTATTTGTTTGTAGTCAATATACCTGCTCTTCGAATATAAAATATCGAACATCCAATTCAAAGGATACGAATACCTGGAACTGATCCATTAATATTGCAGTTATATGCCAGTATGGATGCTTTTATTGTTTGCAGAATTTCATGCCAGAACTGAGTTCCTCGAACTCTTACCTACTCATATCATTTTATGTAAAAGGTAGCTTGGAGTAAGTTTGTAAGTTTCGTCTATTTTTCCATAACAAAACAAAAACTAAATTTATAATGAAAATGCCAGTCCAGTCCAGTCCACTTACACGAGGCCTACTCGGCCTCCTATTAACGGGGTGTGAGATGAGGTGTGGCAGGACGCGCGGGTTGCGGGGTGTGGGAGGCGAGGGTTGTCCGTCAGTTGATCCGATCGCGGGACCAGCTGATTGATGACGCCGATTAGTGATGCCCAACCCGCCCACGAATAAATTGTCGACCGATTTTTTGCTTCGTAAACTTAAGTCCGAACCCGCCTTTTTATATGTCGAAAATTTCCAGACTCGACGTAGTGTGTTAATGGAAAAACGATTCGAAAATAATTTTAGATTTGGACGCTTTGTTAGGTACATTTTGTCTTTTTCATAAATTTTTACACAAGACAATTACTAGAAATTCGTTTACGTAGTTCTTGGTAAATGGTTCATGTAGTAATATTATAATAATTTCATTTGAGCCTGTAACGGGGATAAGGGTCTGAAATAATCAGAGAAAAGCTTCATAGTTTTTTAACCACCCTGGAAGCTTTGGAGTAGATACATAATGATTAAATGAATAATACTTCAAAGAATACATGTGCCTCATTAAAGATAAGTGGAAAATTACAGTTTCAAAATTCTAGGAAGCATTAATAAAATGGTAAACATTACCTATGCCTACCATTGAACGTGCAATGTTCATATAAATATTGGTACCAAAAACCCAAAATATGTATTATTTTATAACGTTATCGATATTAAAACCGATATTCCTGATACTATTGTACAAATACGACCCACAGAACTGCAGAATCATCATTGGCTACCTCCGTTTCGTTTAAGAGTTGAAATAATTTCAGCTTTACGCTTTATTTATTTTCCATAATCGAGCGTGAATCAGCGTTTTTTTCTTCTTCTACTAAAACCAACAATTGGTGCTTATAACGTTTTATTTAAGCTTATTAACGAAATAATAATGACTGAATACCGAACACAAATAAAAATAAGTTCTGAAGTAAAAAATGTTCTGAATATATTGAAATTAAAGATCGACTCCATTTTAAATACTATCTGACGTTTATTGTTTGAATTTAATCTTATTGAACACACGAATACTCTTCACTGAATCGAATTATTTCTGCGTCAGCAAATATTGGAAAATATTACAGTATAAAATAAAGCAAACAGGGCATTTTGTTTGGGTCTGGAAATAGGAATATACCTACTACTTAGTACCTAAGTATAGACAAATAACACTTTTTGGGTTCTGCTGATGTATTCTGTAAAAATATTATCATGAAACCATATACACTTTATTATTATTGAAGTAACCTTGAAGTGAGTTGTGATTCTACCTAATGCTAGGGACTGACACTATTTACAGCTCACTTCAAGCTTACTTCACCTATGTTTTCACGATGAGATTAAAAAAAAATCATTTCTGTGCGCCAGTATACTTTACTACTACGTATTGCTGGAGTTGTCGATTCGTCCACAAATAAATTGAATTCGTGCGAATCGCCTCAAGAAAAACTAATATTAATTAAAATGGTCGATTCGCCCGAATTCGGGAGAGCAATTTCGTGCGGGTCACTTATCACTTAAGTAAATAAAAAAGCGTTTAAAACTTTACCCAAGGAGTATAAAGGCAGTAACTACTGAACGCTACGTCCAATCCTGAATTACTAATTACCATTTGCTTCATACATAGATAAACTTTCTACACGCTAGTACCACGACGTACCTACTTATAACAAAACCCACAAACATGTGATCCACTCGTAGATAGGCAACATTAAAACAAATTACGTTCGTTCTGCAGCTAATGGCAATCTTGATTAGCATAGTACCACGCGGTACGTAAGCGGTAAGAGAGGTACGTGAGCGGTACGTGAGCGGTAGGGTGCGGTAAAGCCGGTAAGTAACAGTTGCGAAAACTATAAACTATCGCATCCGACGTACCGCGTTGAAGTGAGTCGATAATAAATCGCTAACTTGCTGTGGAATTACTCGGACGGCGGGACATAGACTGGGTAAATGTTACTAGACAGTTTTATGCCTAACAGAAAGGAATTTTGTTGGGTCAGAGACGAAACTACTCGAGTGTTTCGTATGTCCGACTGTCTTGTCGCTCGCCGCTCAGACTTAATCGTCAACTGGCGAGCGCGAATCTCGCGAGCGCGCGCGAGTTGGCACTTTTCGATTTTGCCTACTTTTTTTGTCGTCAACTCGCGCGTCTATATAATTTGATGTTTTAATGTATAGTCAGCTACAAAAACGTTATAACAAATTTAATTTAGTTAGGTACTTACCTACTATAAATGTATAAGAAACTTTATGAAATTTGATTTTTAAAATAAAACAAAATATACATCGTTTTGAAATCAGTTTATTATAAATCAACAGGACAAAATATAAATTATTAGTAGTATTTCCCTTACTAATTATCAACAATATCACATTGATTTGAGAATTTGGCTTATTATCTTATTATCTAGTATGTAAATTGTAAAAAACTAAGTAAATAAAATAGAAACAACGAAAACACTCCCCTCACATACTCGTATACTGAATATTGGTAAGTATAAAATAGTAAAGCTAAACATAGTAATTGACAACAAACTGACTTATTATTGCTCCCTAATAAAATCAATCTTAGGAACCATAGAAAGAGTCTTAGAAACTATAAAATCACAGATCACATATGGTTGTAAATGATTTTTACAAAAAACGCTAAACACTATCAATAAGTAGATTCATCAATTGGCTAAGTTATTACTGACGACCTACTAATAAAACTAATCACAGACTATACAATCACAGATCATGGTTTGTTATAAATGATTTTTATAGCAAACGTTAAAATAAACAGACTATGCTAAATTAAATCAAAAATCACAAGATCAAAAGTTCGATACATAAGTCAATATTTATAACCCCATGGATAAATTCGTTAACAGTGTTGGTAATGTGCTCGTCAATAGCACAAGTTTCTTTACATTTTGCAGTTATATTAGACTTCTTTAAGTATAAAGTCTGATAATAATTATCTTCTTCTTTTAAGATGGTCAAAAAATGTGCAATACTTTTGGGTTTGCTATTAATTTTTTTATTTACCGTAGAATGCCAGCTCTCAACCATGTTCGTAGTGCGGTGTTGGCTAAAATTACAAGACCATTTGTCTGCGAAAATGGAAGTCTCATTCAACCAAGTTCTTACAAAATAATCATTAAATTTTACAATATTTTTATCATTCGGACATTGAGACATAATATACAACCAACCATTCTCAACAGCTTCTTTGGGCAAATGTGCCAAAACAACGCACCTCTTTATATGTTTTCTAAATAGTACAGATTTTGTTATGCCTATTTCGTCAGCTTTCCGCCACAAACTTCGCGAAAAATGAAAGAAACACCCTCTAACGCTTGTTTCAGGGAATATGTCTTTGACTGCTAACATTGCAGCCTTCTCGAAGTCTAGTAGAATGGTTTTGGGATTAAACTGAGGAATTTGGCTCTTGATAAGGCGAAACAAAATTTTGTAAGTTGCTCTTGTTTTGTTACCCAACAACGCATAAATAACGGGTATAATATTATTATGAGTTTTACTACTTCCTAAATCAACATGTAAAGTGTACAACTGCTGGAAAGGTTTTAAACAAAATTTAAAAGTACCATCGCATAAAATGGTCAAATTTGGATTTGCTAAAATTGTTTTACAATTTTCACTAGCGAATATTAAAATTCTATTGATTGTTTGGTAGTCGGCTAGTAAAAAGTTTGCAAATATTTCGGGCACAGTAACATTCTTAATCGACTTAAAACATACCTTTCTTACCCCCAATGACTTATTCCGTTTTCGGTAAAATTTGTTTTTAATATTTTTATATGTAGGTATTTTTTTTATGAGGTCAATTCCTTTATCTTTAAGGGTTGAGACCGTATGTCGAAATGCATTTGGTATGGGTATAGTACAGTCACTTTTTACTTTTTCCATGCACTTGTCGAAGTTAAGCTCCAGTTCATTTGATACAAAATCAGGCTCACAGTCGTGCTTGTCATCTCGTTTGATGCAGTTATTGCTATCAATAATTAATCTTGCCTTGCAAACAGTCCTCTTCGAACACCTCCAGATACAGGAACCATCTTTATTTTCTCGGTCTTTATTATATTTGTGTCCTGCACGAAGTAGTATCGAACTTCCTCGCTGAGATGTAATGATGTCGTGTCCAGTTACATTTCTGGACGAACCTGCCTGTGGTCCACTTCCTAAAAATATTGTTTTTAATGACAAACATTTTCTAAAAAGCTAAATCACAAAAAAATATAAATTATCTATATAAAAAATGGAAAATCAACGTATATTTTTTACTATGGAATACTGTGTAAAATTGCCACGTGGTATTTATTTTAAAGTGCAATCGCACTATAAGAAAGTAAACGACAATCAAGTTAAAGTGAACAAAACAATTAAGTAAAGCCATATGTTAATTCAAAAAAGTAAAATAGTAAGAACAACGAGTTAATCTAAGGTTTAACTAATCAAGATGCCTGATAAAAGTAACAGAACACTTTGAGAGTATTACCCGAAAAGTTTAATTGTTATAAACTTACCCCCACAGTACATCAAAATCACTAAAAACTTCCACATTTTCACACCAAATGGCATTCTTATAGACTTAATAAAAACATTTATACTCTGTAAGTATGTTTACTCCGTAAGTGCACTGTAAACGTCAGCTTAGCTTACGTAACACTAACGTCACTAAAATAATAACTAGGGTGCTTACTCCTGATGAACTTCGAACGGCTAAACGATGTACCCGTCCCTGTCACACACACACATCACTTCCGCCATGTTAGACGTGACAGGTACATCGTTTGTAACTAAGTGCATAAGGAGTAGGCACTCAGTTTGCAAAATGAATTAGAAAGAGATAGCGCTATGACAGCTATACTGTTGTGCGCATGCGCGTTAGACGAGATAGTATGTGTCATTGGATGCGTTCCCCAGGCCTTCTCATTTCGGCCCTCTAAATCGTAATCTAAGTCAGTACTTCACAGAATCAGCTAACGCGGTCAATAAATAATTATTAATAGTTTTTGTTTTCAATCTCTTTTTATTTGACTGTACTTTACATAGACGCGCGAGTTGACGACAAAAAAAGTAGGTAAAATCGAAAAGTGCCAACTCGCGCGCGCTCGCGAGATTCGCGCTCGCCAGTTGACGATTAAGTCGCCGCATAACAACTGATTGGAACATATTAAATGGCCGTATATTACATGGCAAGCCTAACTTCTGCCTTCCTAGTTACAGAACAGCACTGTCTCCTGGCTCTGACCTGAATCTGTCTCATGAGTGATCTGTTAACACGACGCTTGGCGCTCCAACTACTTCACATACAATACAGTTTTAATTTTCAATCTGACAGTAGGACTCAAAGTTGACGTAGATCAACGAGGATATAGCTGAAAGGCTGCGGCACACCACCACGCCATAGGCAGCAGAAAAATAGCGACATCAGAAAAAAACTCATGTAAATAGAAGGTATAACAAAAAAGTGCCAAAAGAATCTAGTTTAAAAAAAAACATCTAAAGAGTAAAGGCTCCTACAAACAGGCGCGACACGCGACGCGACTCAAAGACACCGCTCGGCGCGCGACGTGCGGTGTCTTTGTGTCGCGTCGCGTGTCGCGCCTGTTTGTAGAAGCCTTTAAGCTTCGTGCAGACCAGCGCGACGCGACAGCGCGACGCGACACCGGCTATTGTTATACCGTCAAGTTTTCTTAGAAATTGTATTGTTCGAGTCGCGTCGCGCTGGTCTGCACGAAGCTTTACTCATCATTTCACCCGAAAGTCTTCTAGTTTTTTTTTGACATGTTTGGTATACTCATGGATGTCCTCCGCTCTGAGGCGGACGGAGGGGTCTGTATGACTTTTACTGACTAAAACCACAGTGTTCCCTCGCACACTTGCACTTGGCTACGGAGCCACTTAAGCACTCTTCAACGCAGCCCACGACTGGTGAACATAAGCCTCCCCAAAGCGTCACCACATTGACAGGTCCTGGATTACTAGAAACGTTGGAACGCCGGTGGATCATGACCTTGTGAAGGCAGGAATCCAAAGAAAAAATGTATTTTCTGTGTAAATTCCATGCTCAATGTAACCTAAGGGCAGGCGCACGTCGACCGCTCGCCCCCGCCGGACGCGACGCGTCTGCACCATCCGCTCCCGACCGAGCGTTATATCAGCTGCCATATTACACCTTGCTTTTATTTAATATCTCACTTTTAAAGATGGTCTGTAATCGCTATAAAAGCCGTGGTAATATAAGCTCACCAGGTATGTATTGATCATATCTTCTCTGAATGAGAAGCGGCCTTTGCCCTGAGTTGGTAAAATATTAGGCTGATTTTATGTTTACTACAAAAGAAAATTTAATCTGGACTGCGTTTTGTTCTGTATGAGATAGGTACACCTGCATGTGTGTGTAGCAGTAGATCTCGTACTACATAAAATACAATAGACTTAGATATATTTAGTAACCTTTTCCGGTTAACTACGAGTATTCCTAAAGACTCATAAAAAACCTTGTAAGAAATCGACTCGTGTTACACCTCTCAACGAGGCATGCTCAGGATGACGCGTCCGGCGCTCGGCGTAGCAACACGCCGTGTTCGAGTTCGCGACAAGTCAATCGTTATCCTGAAGTTACCTTGATAGTGGATCTCCGCAAGTTCACGCCTGAATCAATTAACTATACTACTACATATAATAAAATATAATGAAATGAAAGGGTACTAACCACCATCATTGCATTCGGAGCATGGGACGGCTGCCATTGAAACGTCACTCGCTCCTGTATGTCCAATGTCTTCAAGCACACTGTCACGAGCTGCAATATTAACAACATAGACACAGCATATCAACTAATGACTCATTTTCTTTATTCGATAACTCGGTCGATATACAGCATGCGGGGACATAATTAAAGTCATAAGTCGATAACGTGGTCGGTACACCATCTGCGGGGAATCCCCGTGTAACGACCAATGAAATTCATCTATCGGTAAAAAGCGTGCGGAGATTCACACCCAATCAAAATGACCCTTTCTGGGAACTGCCAGACGTGCGGTTCAGGTTCCCCGTATACCTACAGCAATCGTTCCCTATCGACTAATGAAAACGGTTCCCCGAATACAGGCCTTTTGGCATGCTTTACAGAAATATCCAGCACCCCAACTGTGGGCCCTAACGACTAATGAAAGCAGTTTCGTGCATGCGGGCCCTATGGCATGCGTTACAGAAATCTCCCACACCCCACATACGAGCCCTATCAATCAACGAAAATGAGCCTTTAAGTTTACTGGGGCCCGCTTGCGCCACAAATGACTAAATGCCTTTTTGCGCTAAACATGTATAAAACATAATTCTGTCTCTGCCATTTTCAAACGATTGACAAAAATAGAACAATGTTTTAAATTCGTTTACCATTAAATGTGTTGTGATTTATGGTGCAAGCGGGCCTATGAGTATGGGGTTCTAAATCTAAATGCGGTTGATTTGGTTTCCGAGTCTGTGGTCTCCTATAAATGCCATCGGCCATCGGCCGCTTACAAAGTCACACCGTACGCCACGTCACGATGCTCACTACAGAAATGGTAGAACACCTACGTAGACTTTTATTATTCGTAGCAGAAAACAAACCGTAACGTTGCTAGTACAACAAAAAATTCTCGGGAAGTTGACTCGATTGGCTTTCAAATCCCTTGCACGAGTACTTTCCCACTGTGCATATGATGCCTACGAAAATGACTTTCGTAAAAGTCGGCTCAATTTACATTGCCGTGGAACGGAATGAAAGCGATTTTTTTTAAAGCATGGTGAACTTTATGTCAAAAGTGTAAAGCCAGTGAGCCAAATAACAGGTCGCGCGTTTTCTGAAAAATTCTCGCGCTTCCCGGTAATTCCCGCAGTTACAAGCTCGTATCTAGTTTGAACGCTACACAATTGGCATTAAGTTCAGTTTGCTATAAACAATGACGTTACAAAAACTAGCTTTCATTCAGTTCCGATGTAAATTGAGCCTTACCGCGCTCTAGTACTGCTAGCCTCAATACAACTGGTCTTGATGCTGCTGTATCTGACTCACGAGGGCCTCAGGCTTGACATTTGATTCGCAAGACCAGCTTAAGAGCGTTTATCCTAAAAGTTGGCAACGTCTCAAATAGCTGTCAAAAAATGTACCTATTTTGATTAATTTGGCAATATTACTATTTTGAAATAAGAAATGTGGCTAAATTTGATGTTTTAGGTACCCGTTTTCGATGTAAAAAAAGGCATTTGCAGAGTTTCCAAATACTTTTTTTACATCTAAAACGAAATATTCGGTATTACGATATTAATTATTGCATTTCATATTCAATATTCTAGTTCGCTAGTTAGCCACATTTCTTATTTCCATACAGTAATATTGCCAAATTAATCAAAACAGCGATATATTTGACATCTGTTTGCGACGTTGCCCACTTTCAGAATAAACGGTCTTAAAATCGCAATTTCACCAGTACTGTATGAAATGACTGGCTGGCTATAAAAGACCAACTCTGCTAGCGTGACTTATGTACCTGCAATATTTATTTTTGCACACCCATGAAGGAAAACATTGAACCTAATTTGCATTAAGGAAGTATTGTAAAGTCCTATTCAGATATAAGCGATATCGCTGTCACTCTCGGTAGCGATACTGCATCCTAATTGCGAAAACATGCAATCAATCACAATCGGAATCATTTTGAAAGATATTACTAATCCATTGCTTCGTAAGTTCGAAAAACTTGTCTGCTCAGCAACGTAAATAACGCAATGAATGTTGTTGAACTGTCAAAATGAAACAGATTGTGATTGATTGTGTGTCATGCAATCTTAGGATGCTGGTCGGCCTTCTGGTTAATCACTTTGGACCAGTATCGCTACCGAGCGAGACAGCGATATCGCAGCGATACCGTATATATCCGAAGGCCCTAAATCTTACATTCTGAAACCGTGACCAGTTCATCAACAGTATCCAACACCGCTTCGGTGTTATTCATAACGTCCACAATACCTAGCAAGACTTTCAACTGTTCCATATTCCGTTAGTGTCGACTTTTACAGAAGCTTAAGACTGTTTCTTAATAGAAGACTATGTTTTTAATAAACCTATAAATAGTAATCTACAACTATTTTCATATTCTGTGACATTATTGATCAATCATTCATCAATGACACTATTACGGATGTTTTGTTTATGGCTCAAGCTATAAAAGAGGTTATTTATGAAACATAATTATTGCTTTTTGGGACAACTAATAACGAACAAAATAAGATAATTAGGGTTCGGTACGTCCGCATGAAAAAATAGAACCCTTATAGGATCACTCATGTGTCTGTCTGTCTGTCTTTCCGTCTATTACAGCTAATTTGGTCCGAATCTAACGAACCGATTGAGTGGAAAAGTACATATATATGAATTTCTGTGAGAGTCAGTTCACACCGAGACGTGACGCGACGCGACGATGCTTGAAGAGGCCAGTGGTTTTGCGCTGAGCAGCGCGGCGCCGCAAGACGCTGCGTGACGTCGCGAGGTGCAAGGGGAAGTCGCTGGAAGCCCCACACGCCACGCCTCGCTGCTTCGTGATACGTCGCGTTACGCCGCGAGGCATTTTCCAATTATCTCAATTAAATGTGTATCTTTTTGAGTAGTAAATAAAGTTATATTTTGTATCACTATCTTAAAAAGTGCACGCAGCGACGCTTCGCATCAGCAGTGCTATTCTGTAACCATCTCACCGTGAAAACTTAGGTGAAGTGAGCGTGGAGTGAGCTGTCATTCCACAGGGATTGACACTATTGACAGCTCACTTCACCTAAGTTTTCACGGTGAGATTTTTACAGAATAGCACTACACGTCTCGGTGTGAACTGACCCTAACACGGACGGGGGACGCGGGACGTCAATAAATGAATCTAGAATACTTCATTTTTGGGAGGCAAAAGAGAAAAAAAAGTTTTGCAAACTGTACCGGTGTGATATGTCAAAAGAGAGGGCTTACTGTGGGGTCTCATTTTGTTTATATAACTTTAATATAAATAGTTTTTCACCAGACCGTTCCCCTGCCCCCTCGTCTCCAAAACTACAAGCCTAAAATTTTGAAAAAAATACCGAAAGTAGTTCTATACCTACTTATAGATTACAGGAAAACCCTATAGGCAATCTATGGTCCTAAAATAATATGGTAAAACACAAACTTTACATTTGCAGTTGGAATGTATGGGAAATCATGTTTTTAAACTACAATGTTATGTTTGGTCTTGCGATACATTCATCCCGACTACGGACGGAACCCTTCATTGTGTGTGGTCCGACACCCACTTGGCTGGCTTTTTTTGCTTTTATTTTAGCAAGAAAGAAAGGAAATACGTTTATTTCCGGTAAACATGACGCAAAGGAAGAATAAATACACGAAGAGAACAATTTGGGGGAAAATATGCGTCACATTCACGCAAAACGGCCATCGCTCAGCATAATGCTGCGACCTTATGCGAGACAGAGCCCCAACGCTGGTTTTCAGTGACAGCCGACAAACTCAAGAGTGTTAGCAAAAACCATATTTTTTGTGAGTGGTTGAATTTTACCAAAATAAAATCTCGTCCGCCATCGTCTCACTAAACAAGCTGATTAAATAATACATAGTACTTACCAAGAGCAATCCTTGATCGTATCTTTAACGCTGCCCGGAGGCTCAACCAGTATTTGGAAATCGTCAGGATTATTTGGTAATCCTGACGGTCGGCAGGTCGGCAAGGTCGGCTTTTTCAGCCAGCAAAACTAATAACGGAGTACAGGAAGTAAATTTAGACCTCAAAATGTCATTATACATAACATCACACCTATATTTTCTCCAAGGGTTAGGCAGAGGTGTACCCACATTTCGCCAGTTACGTTTAAGTCCCATGTAATAGGGGGCGATTGCCATCAAATGGACTCAAATTCAGATTCCGGGCTGCTACTGAGAAATTCCAGATAGAAAACCCAATAACACTTTGCCGCACCCAGGAATGGAACCCAGGATGCTCAGCAGTAGCACTTTTGATCACTAGATCAACGAGGCATTTAACAATGATTTGCATAACACTTAAGTCCTAAAGATACTTTGATAAAAAAGATCATCATAAAAATATCAAAAATCACAACCTACATTACACAGATTTACGATCAGGCATCAGTTATAAAAGAAATGATATCTAAACTCCTAATTACCAGCGATTCGCTCAAGTGGGTTCATTATAGCGCTAATAAATCATGGACAATGGCAGTTTTATAGATCAAAAGAACAATCGTCTTTGATACCGGAGTTCGTGTAAAAGCCGGTAATAAAAATTAATAAACAGAGGTTGGTAGGTTGGTACGGTCCTACAAACACTACGGGTGATCCGTTGCAAATGAGTGCCAATTAAAATCTGTTACTTATTGCAAGCTAATTACGTTTTATTTTTGAGTATTTTTAATCTTAATTTAAGCTTGCTTTACTTTTGATGGCAGCATACTTGATTAATTCGGACGGCAGTTTTGGGAGTAACCATAAAGTGGGACTCTAAATTAAAGGCTATATAAATATATTGCGACAAAGTACTTTCCAAAGCACGATTTTTGCACCTCACAATATTTTGCTACTACACAGTATAACTAGAAGAGTTTGGTCAAATTGTTTGCGGTTACTTTCGTATTTAGTTCTTCATCTATATTTCATACTAGCTTCTGCCCGCGACTTCGTTCGCGTGGAAGTCGTAAGATACACAATATATTAAAATAACAGCCACATTTTTATAAAACTCTCTGGGCCCCCCTCGCGGCACATCTCCCGTCAGCGCTTTTTATCTTTTTGCTCGGCTACTAAAGGTCATAGCCTGATGTTAAATAGCCTATGGACCTTCCTCATGAATCACTCCGTCCATTGGTAAAAACCGTGTAAAAATCCGTCCAGTGGTTGAGCAGCGCAGCGAGGTATTTCTTTCCGACTTGCTAGACAAAAATTGTGATAGCTCGGCTAATGTTCATGATATAAATATAATTTATAGCCTATAGCACTCAGCAATAATGTAGCTTTCTCCTAGGGTTTTTTTTAAATAATTCCGGAGATCACCCCCTATATACAAACTTAAAAACAAACAAAGTTTACCTCTTTATATTAAGTATATATATTTATTTATATAGATATAGAAATACCTTTCAGGGCTCCTCAGCCTAGTCCAATATTTATTAATTAAGTCTGTAATCCAATTTTAAAGTTCACTCTACACAAACTAATACCTTGAGCTTGATGAAAATCATATTTGCTTCTAAGTCTCAATCTAAACAAAAGCTCAATTAATGTTTTCGCCAAGCGTTTAAACTTATGTATCCAATCAATTTCAATTTATAATACAATTAAGTGTAGTCGTCAATAAATAAAACCTTGTCTTGATTGGTGCGCGCGCGACCATCAGTTTTTTTTTGTTACCTCTTTTTCTACTACTGCGCTTTCCATAGTTTTCCACTCTCTGTGTTGCCCTTTTTGGCTAATCGGTCATGAACGAGTTCAAATAGTCACGCCAGCGATTCATTGGCCTGCATCGGTGTCGACTGACTTCGGCACCTACTGCGTGATCACTCTAACCCATTTACGCATCACATAATCGATACGAAAAATAATCATGAGCTCTCTTGTTGGGTCTTAACGTGCTAAACTATTGCTTGCCTATTGGCAAGATGTAGTGCTTTTAGAACCCCTTTACTTTCTGTCACTCAGATCTTAGGTGATATCCCGTTTGTTAACTCAGTTAAAGATCTAAAGACAAACTTTAAGAAAATTACTTTACACCCAAAGTAATCGCCAAGCAAGATTAGGTATTAGCTGTGTCTCTGGGATGAAAACGCATCTGCTGTAGGCGGCGGTGACAACTTCATCATCTACTCTCCAAGCACGAAATCTGTAGTTAGGTCTGAAGTTTTTCATACTCTGCATCAATTACGGATATAAGATTAGTTCGGAGCCCGAGCTAAAAGTGAATGAAACACGATTAGACAGTTGTCCCTAATGCTGATGTGTTTTTGCCCATCCGAAAAATAGAATTTGTCACTTGTTCTGACTTATTTGACGGACTTAGAAAGTAGGCCCTCGGTTGCGCCGGCACTATTTTGCCATCCATCATCTGCATCATTATCATCGTCATCTTCCTACCCTGGTACCATGTTACTCGGGGTCAGTGCAACACGTTTTCTTGTTCCATTTCCCCCTGTCAGACGTTAGTTTGCCATCCAATAACACAAAAAGAATCCATCATGTATCACAACCAATGTGGATGAGGCTTAGTACATTAAAGACCTTTGAATGTCTGACTCCTAGCTCCTAAGCTAAACAAGTCAAATGAAAGAAGTGAATCCTTTTGATCTTGAGAACTTAATTGAATTTACGAAATTGTGAATATTTTATTACTTCGCCGCAGCACTTTGATTTTGAATTTAGAGTATAATTAGAGTTCGATGTAACGATTGTAAGGTGCCTTAACTGTAACGATGACTTAATATGAAACCTTATTAGAGTTAACTTGTTAACTCGGGGTCCTATTTGGACCTTTGGACCTGCCGGCTGCCCTGACCTGAAAGTATATCTACATAGGACTCACCTATCTTCTTAGTTCATTATTAGTTATGGAACTGACGATACGTTACTAACTTCAATGTCGTCAGGACCCACAGAAATGTTCTAAAATAAAAGTAGGAACGCTTTGCCATACGAAGCATTGGATTGCCCAAAAAATCAAAGCAAGGACAATTTCTGTTTTCCTGTAATTCCGTGATAAGTAATCATTTACTACAAATACAAAAACAAATAAATAGGTAGCTACATAAAATGTTTTGGGAATGTACAAAATTACACAACTTCCTACCGTCACACGTATGTAGCACATACACGGAAACGCCATGACAAATAATAAAACAAAAAGCGAAAATAAAACGAATATTTACGACACATTTTATGTTTCTCATTTTCCATTAATGAAATTTTTTTCATTCACGATATGAGGCAAAATGAAGGTTATTTGAGCTGAAATATGACCCACCATATGTTCTCGGCGGCATTTTCTGTAATTGACTTCTCCCTAATGAAACGCCGCTCAGTCACGCCCCCGTGTTTAGCATTTTTGTAAATTCCTTTTTATTTCGTGTTTTGTGCTTTATACATACATAGCTACAGAACCCGGGAGTTAATTTGACATATAGAGATTTTAGAAGAAGTCTCTTCAAAAATCTCTGTGTCAAATTAACTGTCACGAGTGACAAAGACGACAACCGAATCTAGCCGAACTTTTTCTTAAACTCGATCCGTCTTTTTAAAGCGGATTAAACCGAACGAATACAAAACCAGAACATGATCAAGATTAGTATTTTATAGATATTCTTGAGATTTTAGTACGGAGTGACTAACGAGAGAATGCTCTATCCCTGTTTACACAAAATGAATTTGGGATAAAATGTTCATTCGCTCGTTTGGTCTAAACCGACCTTTTACAAAACGATTTGAAAGTTTTGTTCTAGCTTAAGCCGAGCCAATCATTATATTTTGAATATTATTTCGACTACAGTAAAGTTCTTAATACAAAATTGACAACTTATACTCTATTCTACTGTCAGTTTTTGTATTAAGAACTTTATGCTCGTCTGCATCATTTCCCTTGGGGGAACACGAGTAAGTAACTTTATATGGTAGTTTCCTTCACCTGTAGACTGATTGTTCTATAATGTCCATACTTATGCAACTGTCGGTCGATTCTGTAAAAAGATCAACGTGAAACTTAGGTGAAGTGAGCGTGAAGTGAGCTGTCACTGTCACAAATCGACCGGCAGCATGCTAGGGATTAACACTATTGACAGCTCACTTCACCTAAGTTTCACGGTGATATTTTTACAGAATCGATCGGTTTTTGTTGCTGGATGTCGTGGTTGTAAAAATGTTCACTGAGTGGTAAAAAAACCAGTGATCTTTAAACAGAACAAACGTCAAAACAAACGTTGTCAAACGTTGTATATTTTATAGTGTATTACTTTTTCTTTATGTAATGTATAATCTGGTGTACAATAAAGTATATATAAATAAATAAACGTCTTATGATACTTGCCAGAGTCTTTATAATAATAACTAAATGTAATGTGAAAATTATGATTCTGTTGTCACTGAAGGGAGAGTAATCAACAACAGTTGTATAAACTTTATCCATTTTATCACAAACTATTACATCGTTTTATGTTTAACAATAAAATTTTATCGCTACCAAAATGTCTCTCAAAATCTGTAAAGCGTGTCCTTTTTGTGCATAATGTAAAATACAATACATTACTTTATGCTTTAGATAATATAATTGTAACATTCATGAAAAACCGGAAAATGGTCGAAATTACATTAAAACGTTGTGTTTCTTTTGAAAATCTTTGTCTGCGTCATAATAATAACAAAAGGGCCAGGTGAGAGCTAATAAACAGAATGGCTTTGTCCTCTTAACGAGCTTTCACGGAAAGACTTAGCCGTGCAAATATAAATAAACTGCTATTGTTTCAGAACCTCTGCTTTTAGCGATCCGCTGGAAAATACAGCGAACGTTCACTGTTTATCTTCTTAATTACTGATTAGCCGATACAGACGTTTCCGTTCCTTTGCAGCTCAGATGTGCTGCACTATGTTTCATTAAGTTCTATATAAAAAGCAACGCAAAAATTACGCTTTGTGTTGGGATTTCAAATCATTTAACTTTCTATTGAGTTTCGGTTTTTATCTTTACATATAAATCTTATATACAATATAACACTAAATTATTTGATTATCTGACTAAATTAATGAAATCCTTATCCTTACATATTGTAAAACAAAGTCCCCCGCCGCGTCTGTCTGTCTGTCTGTTTGAACGCGATAAACTCATAAACTGTCGAACGGATTTTCAAACGGTTTTCACCAATGGACGGAGTGATTCATGCGGAAGGTTTTAGTATATAATTCATTAAGATTTTGTGTGAATTGCTTGAAATTTGACGATTATTTTTGAAGATGTCGGAAAAAGTGTGTCGCCAGTAAAGCTCTCAGTCGGCATCGACTGAGCGCTTTACTGGCGTGCGCCGCGTAAGCCGTAAGAGATACATCAAATTTATGTTGCACAGAATTGGAGATCTTAAAAAGTTCAACAAATAAGTCCGCGATAGCATATCATATTTATATCATTATTTTTCAGAATTTGATAAAAAAATAATTGTTATTTCCGACGCTATTTTGACCGTTATCATATTAATCCTTATTCAATCAAATATGTTATTTAAATTGGGAATTTAATTTAAATTAAAATTCGCCTTGATATCATATCATATAAATATATACCAGATTCAAAATTACGCGTAACAAAATAATCATGGTTGACCGCTAGCCGGGCGCAGCGGTAGGAGTCGATGACCTTTTCCTCGGCTATTAGGTATGTAATCCCGGTAGTACGTTCCCGTGGAATATTTTCTGACATCCACGCGGGCGAAGCCGCGGGCAGAAGCTAGTCTTATATAAAATATACAATCTAAATGACCAAATTAATAAAATCTTATATATTATACAATATACAATCTAACACTAAATTAAATGACTAACTAAGTAACTATACAAATAAATACAAAGACAAAAGGACTTGGGATTCGAAGTACTCGTCCGCATCGCTGTCATCCGGAAACGTGCCCAGAAGACGGGTATAGCATTGCCACGTTGAATGGCAATGCTAATTCTCTGGCCCAAGAATGAGCCCGCCCTCTGGTCACTTGAAGTGTCGACCAATTGGCGAGAAATTTCCTTAAAAAAGAGACGCGCACTCTGGGCCCATAACCCGCTACTGCCCTTTCTTGAGTAGTAATTCTCTTTTCCGCGTGTGATATTCTAAGATTTAATTTTGTGATACTGAGTTATGAGAGTCTTAAATGTATCATTTTAGGTGTACGTAATAATTATTATTACACCTTTAACTATATTTATTTGTTTAATAGGTAGCCTTTCGAATTTTTTCGTCAAATTAAATACGTGCCGGTCGATTCTGTGAAAATATCAGCGTGAAACTTAGGTGAAGTGAGCGTGAAGTGAGCTGTCGCTGTCACAAATCGACCGGCAGGATGCTAGGGATTAGCACTATTGACAGCTCACTTCACGCTCACTTCACTTAAGTTTCACGGTGATATTTTTACAGAATCGACCGGCTGTTGCTTTTGATATCCCATAACTCTAAGGTATTAATGAGACCATGTCAAAGAATCAACTGGCATATGAATTATTTTTCAATCTCGCATATCATCACAATTTTCCTGGGTAATGATAATATTATCGGATACATCTCTTTAATATCGCTCATTCCTATTTAGTATGTACGGAACTGTTGACATTAGTGAACAAAATGTACAAAGATTCGCATTTCTGTAACTGTCCACAGCGGGAAGTTTTTATTTTAATCTCCCTATTCCTCAGTGCGTATACTCGAATGTTTAACTTAAATGGAAATATCAAAATGTACAGACAAAATGGCCCGAGAACCGTCTTTATATTTTCAGAGACAAGAACAACATTGTTAATTAAATTGAATGATAAAGGTAGGTCTGCAAAGTGTTTTGTTTAAAAATAACCCTGAATGGAAATCCTTCACAATATTCTTAAAATGAGTAGAATCTTGGTTCCTTCTTTTTCGTCATATTTATTTATTACTAGCTTTTGCCCGCGACTTCGCTCGCGTTAAAGTAGATTTTGTCAATCAATTCTGGATGAAAGGTATATCCGTATGTCCTTTTCTGTACCCATAACAACGTGTATGCAAAATTTCATGATGATTGGTAGAGCAGTTATGACGTGAAAGCGTAACAAACAAACAAATTCACTTTCCCATTTATAATATTAGTCAGGATTTATGTTCTTTGCATCTGTGTGATGTATTAACGATCATTTTGTTTTGTTAGCACTATCAGCTTTACTAACGAAATAGGGTTGCCAACAATACTGTTTAAAACAGTATTATACTATTTTACACTTTAAAATACTGTTATTGTTCAACAAAAATAAAGTATATGATGAATATACTGTTTTCACTGATATCCAGAGCTATATCTAATTAAAAAGTTTCATCTACTACGTAAAACACCATGCATGCACCTGGGCATGGGCGCGGTGGTTCAGCTAGCCTTAATTTCAGAATTAAACTTTTATTGTCTCGAACTTTCCGGACACAGTAAATAGATAAATGTTATTGTTATTTTAGATGCTACCTACCTTTTAGATACTAGTATTATAATTAGTTCTGCCACCGAGTATTCACAGAATGAGTATTTTCAGTGATTAATGCTAAGAAGTGGTGGGACGACAGAAATAGAGCTTCAATACATATAATAAATTTTAAAAAGCTCCACGTCTATTCGGTGAGGCTTATAACGCCTTCAAAATTGGTGCTAGATTGATGAGTTGCGCGAGTAGTACTAATGAATGATGTATCTATTTAAAACAAATACTTATAATACTTACTGTTTATTTTTCCGAAACACTGTTTATTTTCCCACTTTAACATACTTTATTTCTTTTACAAAAACTTGGCAACCCTATAACGAAATGACAAAAGAAGTTTTGTGATAGGTACAGTAGGCTGCATGGTCTAGCGTAGTACGGAGTTTTCATAGAATAAGATGCCAGCCTATACAGGTTTTGTTACCACTGACGTGCAGCCTACCGTACCTATTCAGGAAAATAATAATTATCCATCTTCAATGATGAATAAACAATAAAAATGTTTTTGAGACACGTTGATGTCTGTACAACAATGTACAGTGATATGATAAGCTTGGATTGTATGAAATTGAAAATAAATAGTATTTTCTAGCACTTTTCACTAGTTTAAATACTGTCACAAAAAACATTTCTTCAAGAAACTGACCCTTCTCAATACACCGAAAAATGTCAAATAAATCCACAATAAGAACCATTCGCACCATAATACTTCGATAAACAACCCATTTCGGGGCACTTAGAGTTATCGTATGACACAGTCGTGTAGTACTCGACTACTCTTACATGGAATATCTATTACGGGGCACGTAAGCCCTGGCCGTTGGGGCAGCTGATAGGGGCAGGCTGTCCGAACTGGTTTAGCTCTTAAGTACGTCTTACTGAAGCTCTTAGCCCGGAGATAACTACCCCAATGTAATATGGGGTTGCATGTGGATCTTTCTAGAATCCTGGACTGGTCTGAAAATGAAGCGCTTGTGAGGATTTTCGGAAGATGTATGTTTTTTGTGGGGCTGTTTGTTTTGTAGACTTAGGGAAGGTTTATTGGTATTCCTAGAGTTGTAGTAAACTATTCGTGGTTAAGAGGGCGCCTAAAGGTCCACTAGCGCCACTCTTTAAAAAAAATATTATCTCGTGACTGAGAAGGAATTATGAGTAACGGCTTATAAGGACCCTCGGTAAGTGTGTCTAGAATTTTCTAATACCTTTTATAAAGTTTCATATTGAGACACGGAGCAACAAAATACGATCTAGAGGAATGTGGCCGCTTTTCTTTAGATCGTATTTTGTGATCGTTTGTTGTCAATATAAAGCTTTATAAAAGGTATTAGAAAATTCTAGACACACTTACCGAGGGTCCTTACTAGCCGTTATTCATAATTCCTTCTCAGTCACGAGATAATATTTTTTTTAAAGAGTGGCGCTGGTGGACCTTTAGGCGCCCTCTTAAGAGTGGCTCAAGATCGAGCACATCAGTGGCGCGTGTGAGGTCTAGGGGAGACCCTAACGTGCGCCTCTGATGTTAGCAGTGGACTGCAGCTATAGGCTGATGATGACACGACGTCTTTTGTTATTGACGATATTACCACATTTTCTTAATGGTTTTCTTATGAGAACTATCACCCTTTTGCCATTAGCAAAGTAGGAAAACCTTAATCAAGTACCTTTAGGTCTACGTCATAAATAAATTAAATTAAAAGCTATAAAACTAAAACCCAACTACGATAAAAATGTCATCTAAAAAGGTAGAAATTAAAAATCCGCAGTCACACGTGTTAATAATAAATCGAAAAGATTACGTGTGACTCCTTCTTTTTAATTTATCTGTCTGTGATGTCTTGTTTATACGTTTTTAGATGTTTTTTTTGTCGTAGATGGCTTTTAGTTAGACAACTTTAATTTTTATTTAAATTATTATGGGGTTATAACATATATTTTTGAAATGTGCTAATTAAACCCTTTCACTTGATACCCCACTTGATATAATGAAAAAATTTTTTTAGTTCATCACGGACGCCATATTAAATTGAATGTGACACTACATAACCTATAATCAGCGAACAAACAAGACACTTCCAACGATACCTCATTTATCAAATTATGATCAGAAGTTATGAGGTAACAGAAGAACATATCTACATACATACATACCGGCCAAAATCATAACCCTGCTTTTTGCTTCGCCGTAGTCGGATTAATAAAAGTATGCAAACGATGATATTAAAAATCGGTGATACTGTACAACCTTACTTTGCCATGGTATCGACTGATACAAATACAAATGCAGTCAATATGAAACTTCACTCGATGACTCGACTGTCAACATGATTATTATCTCAATTTAGTTCACCCCACTCAAACATTACTGTAGTAACTGAATATCATTAAAATAGCGACAATTTAGATTATCAACGGATATTCATCAGAGGCCGAAATGCTTGTCAATATTTAATCAAAAAGAGATTTTCTTGATAATGTTATCGAGGCTCTGTAGTTTATACGTCGAACCTAACAATGGCAGTTTTGTAGGTAGAGACCTTTGACTTAAATGTACTCGTACTCTAGTCGTTGTTTCTAAAGTCGCAATATAGACAATAAAACTGAACCCTAAGCCCATAATTTCGGTGTCCGTCTTCCAAAGAAAGTCTACTCCAGCAGGTCCATTCTGTAATAATCTCACCGTGATAACTTAGGTGAAATGAGCTGTCATTTTGACACTATTTGACACAAGCTCACTTGCTCACGGTGAAATTTTACAGAATAGATCAGCCCCGCTAATAATATAGACCCACACCACTTTTACTTGGCGTCAAATCCTAAGACGTTTATTTTAAGCCCAATGAAATCTGAACAGTCTACGAGTATGTACCTACACAGATATTCATTAAACAACATTACGTTCTCAGAGCACATAATAGTCTTGTTACCAAGACTCCGACTCTCCGAGACTGCGGGACTTGAGACGCATTATCGTAGGCAAGTCGTAAGGCAAGCCGTATGTCGTAAGGCAAGCTGTATGCAAGCTGTATAGCCAGTGAAGTGTGTGTAAAACATAAGAGGCCACTCGGCGTAACTGCATTGTAAGCAGAGAGCGAGTTAGCTCGATGATGGTACGATATACCTATGCATTAGTCGTCTTGAGGATCTTGTTATGTACAGTTAACTATTGTTGTGCTGAAGTTATTTGTGTTATGAAACTGGTTTACCTAATGTCTGTTCCAAAAATATCTGATGAAAGTGTAAACAAAGAGATTCTTTCGCAATCACTCGCTAAATGGGAGTAACACATTCATCTGTATATAAAAGGTTTCAACTTTATATCTCAACAATTTTTCCAACGATTTATTGTATGAATTACATTATTACAGACTTCCCTGGTACATCTTTAACGCAATATTATGTAAGAGTCTATAACTGCTCCCAAATTACCTAGTTATTTATTTTTTGCATTCTTCCTTGACATAATCATCCTAATATTTGACATTATTTACCTACAATTTAATTTCAACACTTTATTAGTGGCTTTTGTGTAAATGATAATTATTCAGATTTGTTACAGTTGTAATAGCAATGATGTCATTTCGTTTAACATAGGTTTTTTTTTAAGCTATTGCATAGCTTTTATCGGAGACTCTGAGCGCGGCGACCGAATGTAGAAATTCCGTAACGAAAAAAAAAACCTGACGCGAAAGTTTGTGAGGATGGATGGATGGATGTTTGTTACTCTTTCACGCAAAAACTACCGAACGGATTTTAATGAAACTTTACAGTAATGTGGCTTATATATCAGAATAACACATAGGCTACAATTTATAAAGATTTTATGTGATTTAGCCATAATATAACGATAAGTATCCAGTAAGTCGGAAAAAATCCTGCCCTCTGAGATCTATCTTTGCGTGCGCTGCCTAAACCGCTGGAGTTACATGAAAAGAATGTATTGTGGGGTTGTTTGTCTTAAAGAGTTCTAAATAAAAGTCCGCGACAGCATATATCTACCTTTTATGTGGAAGCCATTATAGCCAAAATAGTGAGCTATAAATACATTTAAATTGAATACTTTTTTTAAGTTGCATATTTTAGAGTATTTAGTTAATTCGTATCAAAATAAATACCTTCATCGCTTTCGGTATTTAATGTAGATAAAATTTGTCTTTTACACTAAGTAATTTGGACTAATATTTTAAAAGTTAGAACGATAAGAATGACCTGCGATGAGTCGACGGCGGGCGCGCAGAACGAGGGTGGCGGGGCGGGATAGGCAATGACGCGCGATCGCCGAGTGCGCGACCCGAACGCGGGCAGACGCGTGAGGGCAGACGTCATTGACGGTTGTGTAAATTCTGCGATTTAGGGGGGGGGGTATAGGGGTATTTTTTTTAAAAAATATTTTAAATCAACAATATTATCTTCTTATTTTTGAATATATGCTATGCAATAGCTTTACCGCGGCAGTCCTCGAGTGCCACACGTATTTTTATTAATTTATTTATATCTTATATAGATTCAGTTCTATTTTGTGAATGTGAGTAGGCTGTAGGCTTAGCGGACTGTAGATTGATTGAGCATCTTCTATTTTGTTAAGTACCTGGTACTTGTTGAAAGCCCTACACTGTCCTCCTATACCTATTAAAACTGTTATTTGAAAATATTGTAAAGGCCAATTATTTTTAAAAGAGTAACCGTGGAGTTTCTTGCCGGCTCTTCTCCATAGGAAACGACCAATTGGAACCGTGCACCTAGCTTCTGACGTTTCATAAGTGCAAGTAGGTTTATGTGTTTTTTTTTTTTAACAAATTCTTATTAATTTTCAGTAAACATCAAAGGTGACAAGATAATCAACTTGTTTCTGAGTTGCAAATATTTTTTCGGCAAGAAACTCCACGGTTACTCTTTTAAAAGCTAATGGTTTTTACAATGTTTCCAAATTACAGTGTTAAAAGGTATGAGAGGACAGTGTAGGCCCAACAACTACTCGTCCGCATCGCTGTCATCCGGAAACGTGCCCAGAAGACGGGTAGCATTGCCACGTTGAATGGCAATGCTAATTCTCTGGCCCAAGAATGAGCCCGCCCTCTGGTCACTTGAAGTGTCGACCAATTGGCGAGAAATTTCCTTAAAAAAGAGACGCGCACTCTGGGCCCATAACCCGCTACTACCCTTTCTTGAGTAGTAATTCTCTTTTCCGCGTGTGATATTCTAAGATTTAATTTTGTGATACTGAGTTATGAGAGTCCTAAATGTATCATTTTAGGTGTACGTAATAATTATTATTACACCTTTAACTATATTTATTTGGTTAATAGGTAGCCTTTCGAATTTTTTCGTCAAATTAAATACGTGAAGTTCGATTCTGTGAAAATATCAGCGTGAAACTTAGGTGAAGTGAGCGTGAAGTGAGCTGTCGCTGTCACAAATCGACCCGCAGGATGCTAGGGATTAGCACTATTGACAGCTGACTTCACGCTCACTTCACTTAAGTTTCACGGTGATATTTTTACAGAATCGACCGGCTGTTCCTTTTGATATCCCATAACTCTAAGGTATTAATGAGACCATGTCAAAGAATCAACTGGCATATGAATTATTTTTCAATCTCGCATATCATCACAATTTTCCTGGGTAATGATAATATGATCAGATACATCTCTTTAATATCGCTCATTCCTATTTAGTATGTACGGAACTGTTGACATTAGTGAACAAAATGTACAAAGACTCACATTTCTGTAACTGTCCACAGCGGGAAGTTTTTATTTTAATCTCCCTATTCCTCAGTGCGTATACTCGAATGTTTTACTTAAATGGAAATATCAAAACGTACAGACGAAATGGCCCGAGAACCGTCTTTATATTTTCAGAGACAAGAACAACATTGTTAATTAAATTGAATGATAAAGGTAGGTCTGCAAAGTGTTTTGTTTAAAAATAACCCTGAATGGAATTCCTTCACAATATTCTTAAAATGAGTAGAATCTTGGTTCCTTCTTTTTCGTCATATTTATTTATTACTAGCTTTTGCCCGCGACTTCGCTCGCGTTAATGTAGATTTTGTCAATCAATTCTGGATGAAAGGTATGTCCGTATGTCTTTTTCTGTACCCATAACAACGTGTATGCAAAACTTCATGATGATTCGTAGAGCAGTTAAGACGTGAAAGCGTAACAAACAAACAAATTCACTTTCCCATTTATAATATTAGTCAGGATTTATGTTCTTTGCATCTGTGTGATGTATTAACGATCATTTTGTTTTGTTAGCACTATCAGCTTTACTAACGAAATAGGGTTGCCAACAATACTGTTTAAAACAGTATTATACTATTTTACACTTTAAAATACTGTTATTGTTCAACAAAAATAAAGTATAAATTGATGAATATACTGTTTTCACTGATATCCAGAGCTATACCTAATTAAAAAGTTTCATCTACTACGTAAAACATCATGCATGCACCTGGGCATGGGCGCGGTGGTTCAGCTAGCCTTAATTTCAGAATGAAACTTTTATTGTCTCGAACTTTCCGGACACAGTAAATAGATAAATGTTATTGTTATTTTAGATACTACTTACCTTTTACATACTAGTATTATAATTAGTTCTGTCACCCGAGTATTCACAGAATGAGTATTTTCAGTGATTAATGCTAAGAAGTGGTGGGACGACAGAAATAGAGCTTCAATACATATAATAAATTTATTAAAAAATCCTCCTCGTCTATTCGGTGAGGCTTATGACGCCTTCAAAATTGGTGCTAGGTTGATGAGTTGCGCGAGTAGTACTAATGAATGATGTATCTATTTAATACAAATACTTATAATACTTACTGTTTATTTTTCCGAAACACTGTTTATTTTCCCACTTTAACTATAATATACTTTATTTCTTTTACAAAAACTTGGCAACCCTATAACGAAATGACATAAGAAGTTTTGTGATAGGTACAGTAGGCTGCATGGCCTAGCGTAGTACGGAGTTTTCATAGAATAAGAGGTCAGCCTATACAGGTTTTGTTACCCCTGACGTGCAGCCTACCGTACCTATTCAGGAAAATAACAATTATCCATCTTCAATTATGAATAAACAATAAAAATGTTTTTGAGACACGTTGATGTCTGTACAACAATGTACAGTGATATGATAAGCTTGGATTGTATGAAATTGAAAAGAAATAGTATTTTCTAGCACTTTTCACTAGTTTAAATACTGTCACAAAAAACATTTCTTCAAGAAACTGACCCTTCTCAATACACCGAAAAATGTCAAATAAATCCACAATAAGAACCATTCGCACCATAATACTTCGATAAACAACCCATTTCGGGGCACTTAGAGTTATCGTATGACACAGTCGTGTAGTACTCGACTACTCTTACATGGAATATCTATTACGGGGCACGTAAGCCCTGGCCGTTGGGGCAGCTGATAGGGGCAGGCTGTCCGAACTGGTTTAGCTCTTAAGTACGTCTTACTGAAGCTCTTAGCCCGGAGATAACTACCCCAATGTAATATGGGGTTGCATGTGGATCTTTCTAGAATCCTGGACTGGTCTGAAAATGAAGCGCTTGTGAGGATTTTCGGAAGATGTATGTTTTTTGTGGGGCTATTTGTTTTGTAGACTTAGGGTAGGTTTATTGGTATTCCTAGAGTTGTAGTAAACTATTCGTGGTTAAGAGGGCGCCTAAAGGTCCACTAGCGCCACTCTTTAAAAAAAAAAATATCTCGTGACTGAGAAGGAATTATGAATAACGGCTAATAAGGACCCTCGGTAAGTGTGTCTAGAATTTTCTAATACCTTTTATAAAACTTTATATTGAGACACGAAGCAACAAAATACGATCTAAAGAAAAGCGGCCACATTCCTCTAGATCGTATTTTGTTGCTCCGTGTCTCAATATGAAACTTTATAAAAGGTATTAGAAAATTCTAGACACACTTACCGAGGGTCCTTACTAGCCGTTTTTCATAATTCCTTCTCAGTCACGAGATAATATTTTTTTTAAAGAGTGGCGCTAGTGGACCTTTAGGCGCCCTCTTAAGAGTGGCTCAAGATCGAGCACATCAGTGGCGCGTGTGAGGTCTAGGGGAGACCCTCACGTGCGCATCTGATGTTAGCAGTGGACTGCAGCTATAGGCTGATGATGACACGAAGTCTTTTGTTATTGACGATATTACCACATTTTCTTAATAGTTTTCTTATGAGAACTATCACCCTTTTGCCATTAGCAAAGTAGGAAAACCTTAATCAAGTACCTTTAGGTCTACGTCATAAATAAATAAAAATAAAAGCTATAAAACTAAAACCCAACTACGACAAAAATGTCATCTAAAAAGGTACAAATTAAAAATCCGCAGTCACACGTGTTAATAATAAATCGAAAAGATTACGTGTGACTCCTCCTTTTTAATTTATCTGTCTGTGATGTCTTGTTTATACGTTTTTAGATGTTTTTTTTTTGTCGTAGATGGGTTTTAGTTAGACAACTTTAATTTTTATTTAAATTATTATGGGTTTATAACATATATTTTTGAAATGTGCTTATTAAACCCTTTCACTTGATACCCCACTTGACATAATGAAATTTTTTTTTTTTTAGTTCATCACGGGCTCCATAATAAATTTAATGTGACACTACATAACCATCAGCGAACAAACAAGACACTTCCAACGATACCTCATTTATCAAATTATGATCAGAAGTTATGAGGTAACAGAAGAACATATCTACATACATACATACCGGCCAAAATCATAACCCTGCTTTTTGCTTCGCCGTAGTCGGATTAATAAAAGTATGCAAACGATGATATTAAAAATCGGTGATACTGTACAACCTTACTTTGCCATGGTATCGACTGATACAAATACAAATGCAGTCAATATGAAACTTCACTCGATGACTCGACTGTCAACATGATTATTATCTCAATTTAGTTCACCCCACTCAAACATTACTGTAGTAACTGAATATCATTAAAATAGCGACAATTTAGATTATCAACGGATATTCATCAGAGGCCGAAATGCTTGTCAATATTTACTCAAAAAGAGATTTTCTTGACAATGTTATTGAGGCTCTGTAGTTTATACGTCGAACCTAACAATGGCAGTTTTGTAGGTAGAGACCTTTGACTTAAATGTACTCGTACTCTAGTCGTTGTTTCTAAAGTCGCAATATAGACAATAAAACTGAACCCTAAGCCCATAATTTCGGTGTCCGTCTTCCAAAGAAAGTCTACTCCAGCAGGTCCATTCTGTAATAATCTCACCGTGATAACTTAGGTGAAATGAGCTGTCATTTTGACACTATTTGACACAAGCTCACTTGCTCACGGTGAAATTTTACAGAATAAATCAGCCCCGCTAATAATATAGACCCACACCACTTTTACTTGGCGTCAAATCCTAAGACGTTTATTTTAAGCCCAATGAAATCTGAACAGTCTACGAGTATGTACCTACACAGATATTCATTAAACAACATTACGTTCTCAGAGCACATAGTAGTCTTGTTACCAAGACTCCGACTCTCCGAGACTGCGGGACTTGAGACGCATTATCGTAGGCAAGTCGTAAGGCAAGCCGTATGTCGTAAGGCAAGCTGTATGCAAGCTGTATAGCCAGTGAAGTGTGTGTAAAACATAAGAGGCCACTCGGCGTAACTGCATTGTAAGCAGAGAGCGAGTTAGCTCGATGATGGTACGATATACCTATGCATTAGTCGTCTTGAGGATCTTGTTATGTACAGTTAACTATTGTTGTGCTGAAGTTATTTGTGTTATGAAACTGGTTTACCTAATGTCTGTTCCAAAAATATCTGATCGAAGTGTAAACAAAGAGATTCTTTCGCAATCACTCGCTAAATGGGAGTAACACATTCATCTGTATATAAAAGGTTTCAACTTTATATCTCACCAATTTTTCCAACGATTTATTGTATGAATTACATTATTACAGACTTCCCTGGTACATCTTTAACGCCATATTATGTAAGAGTCTATTAACTGCTCTCAAATTACCTGGTTATTAATTTTTTACATTCTTCCTTGACATAATCATCCTAATATTTGACATTATTTACCTACAATTTAATTTCAACACTTTATTAGTGGCTTTTGTGTAAATGATAATTATTCAGATTTGTTACAGTTGTAATAGCAATGGTGTCATTTCGTTTAACATGGGTTTTTTTTTTTTGTTAATTAATTTATATCTTATATAGATTCCTATCTATTTTGTGAATGTGAGTAGGCTGTAGGCTTAGCGGACTGTAGATTGATTGAGCATCTTCTATTTTGTTAAGTACCTGGTACTTGTTGAAAGCCCTACACTGTCCTCCTATACCTAATAAAACTGTTATTTGAAAATATTGTAAAGGCCAATTATTTTTAAAAGAGTAACCGTGGAGTTTCTTGCCGGCTCTTCTCCATAGGAAACGACCAATTGGAACCGTGCACCTAGCTTCTGACGTTTCATAAGTGCCCATGTAGGTTATTGTGTTTTTTTTTTAACAAATTCTTATTAATTTTCAGTAAACATCAAAGGCGACAAGATAATCAACTTGTTTCTGAGTTGCAAATATTTTTTCGGCAAGAAATTCCACGGTTACTCTTTTAAAAGTTAATGGTTTTTACAATGTTTCCAAATTACAGTGTTAAAAGGTATGAGAGGACAGTGTAGGCCCATCAACAAGTACCAATAGAAAGAATCTTTATGACATTTGGTTATTTGCGCGTGTTCACGAGGTATCAATATTGATGACATACCTACATAACTCTCGTATAAATTGGCTTTGAATTACTGAAACTGTTGATATTTGAGTACCAGTTACCGAATACCTACCGGATATACCTAATTGCATTTTTATTAGTAGGTAATAGAAATATTCTACGAACATGTACCGATCCATCCAATACCAATTAATACAAAACTAAAGTTATGCAACACACGCCGTGTTCCTCCGCGTAATGAAAATTGACACGTCAATAATTACTTTTATGTGAAAGTTATTTCATTGATCGATTGGTGTACTAACTCCCACAGGCTCACAGCTAAGCAAAATGTTCTACACAATATTATGCTTCGTTATATTCGCTATTATAATATTGTAAAGATTTATTTACCATTTTCTATTTTACCCAGTACTTTTTGGTGGGACAGTGTAGTGTCCCATACCTATTAACTGTATACAATATGTTAAAAAAAAAATCGAAAGAGGCATATCGGTACTCCAATAACATAACCAAAAAGTAATAAAAAATCTTATTATTATTGAAAAGAAAAAGTTATTGGTATTTAAAATTCTCATTTTTCGTGCCAAAATGACCCCAAATCCATTAAAAATTATCAAATTTTCAACAGGGGTCATAAGTTATATGACTTGTCTTTAAACGACTGCCGCGCCCCATAACCCGATAAAATTACCCATTGGAAAAAAATGTGGCGAATTATTTTTTCTTCTTTCCTGAAAGTTATCACCTTAATAGACTCTCAGTACGATACTTAACAACATCCTCACGGATCGGACAGGGTTTATTTACATGTTGTAATTTGAAAGCATTGTAAAAGCCAATTATTTTTAAAAGACTTCTCCATAGGAAACGACCAAATGGAACCGTGCACCTAGCTTCTGACGTTTCATAAGTGCCCAATTGCCCATGTAAGTGTATGTGAAATAAAATATATTTAATTTAAAATTAATAACTTAATTGATTAATTGTTATCCTTTAATAAGAATGTCGTGCCTATAAAGTGCCTGCTACACGGTTGCCAAACTCGTCCCCGACAGAGGTGACCTTGGTTGGTGATCGGCGGAGCTGTTTCAACTACATGGTCGCCAACGTGCCATTCTGTCATGATATTCGAGGAGTAAAGACGTAATGGCGAATTTTCTTACCGAACGCCCCATTCGCGTTTCGATCAATTGTTTTCCATTTAGAAACAAAAACCTCCCAACCTAGGCGCTTTTGATTGTTGTCTTTGTACTGGTCGCGGCTGAGATCCCACAGACAGGTTAGGTATTTTCTTCCGCCATTTTGCAGTTTATACATAGAGAAACTTGTAAAACTTACGCTCGTAAAATGTGTGCCCAAAGAGTATAATAATTATAACGTGTGCCTCGCGCGATAATTGACAGCGACAGCGACTGTCGTAATCGCGGCTGGCAACCCTCGCGCTGTCTACATAGTCGGCCGCCGACTCAACCTCCTCTAATCATCTTTGGTCGCTAGCGCAGCTCTTTAAACCAAGGTCGTTGGAAGGTAAAACGAAATTTGGTCGTAAACCATCATCTACAGGGTTATAAACCATCAACCAAGTCACCTCTGTCGGGACGTGGTTGACGACCGTGTAGTAGGCGCTTAAGTGATGTCTTTACACAGCATTGAAGATTAGTGATTACCTATTGTTGTTGTCTTTGTGAAATGTCGTTGCATGCGCCATATTCAGTAAAAATTCAACATTAAAGTGGTAATTTAGATATATTTTTTGCAGGACTTGTAGCATATTAGGCAGCATTTAGATGCACTATACCTACATACTACAACTCTGTCTGGCTGCATGGTTTTTTGGTATATTTGAACCACACAGGACTAATTGATTTTCGATTAGATGTGTATGCCATGAGGTGAGGTTCTCGTACGCTAACCCTTTCTCCATGCTTATCGCTCAGTTTGGCATCGCTAAACAATTTATAACAACGATCAGGACAAAAGACACAGGACAACATAACATCTTTTAACATTTGTTACGATTCAGCCAATATTTGTTGAAATATCGAAGCCATTCGACACAGCAAACTTTATTTCAGTGTCGGTAGGAAACTGATGTCGAGATAAACATGACTTTGCGTTATACATGGGTGCCTATTATGTCGCTCCGATACCGACATTTCGTTCCCCGTTCGACGGAGTCGATTTCGAAAAATGCTTCATCAATTTATCTGTTCCCGTTCAGTGCTCGTGATCGATGACAACGCGGGCTGATATTTGTCAATCGCACGACATATAAAATACGTTTTAAACTTTACTCACAGAACCAATGTAGACAACATTGGTTCTGATAATTCGATGTCTCATTTCTCGTTACTCTGGTTTTTAATATTTAATTTCAGTTGATTTTCAATGATATCAAAGATTCTGTTCTTCTGTCTTCTGACTTGAACTCATTCCTTTTATGAAAACGCTTCCTTCACAGTTTTAAGAAGGTAACTCATTTTGTAACGTGTGTTATTTATAACTAGCTGCGCCCCGCAGCTTCACCCGCATAAGTCTCGATGCCGTAAGAATATCGGGATAAAAAGATAAAAGGTATCCTATATCCTAACCTAGGTCATGGTCTACCCATGTGCCAAATTTCGTCAAAATCCGTTCAGCGGTTTTAACGTGACAACAAACTAACTTCTACGTTTATAATATTAGGATCTAGTAACGATGTCAATGACAAAACTATCAACGATCTTTAGCATTGTCTTAGAAGTCTTCAAAATAATGTTGCTAATATTGACAAGCATTAATATTGATCAGTACCATTTATTGGAAAGCAAAGCAAATTAATTATGCAAACCGAGCATCGGTTTTCATTCGGTTGGCATTCGTCGAACTAATATCGGAATTGAATCGACAAATAAGGTGAATCCTCCTAAACACAGCAGGGGCTATACTATCACTTGTTAAAGCAATCGTCGTTCCAGTGTGAGAAAGAGATAAATAAAATAAAATAAAAAAATAAAAATACTTTTTATTCATAAGTTCACATATAAATTACATAGAAGTGACATCAGTACAGAGTTACATATTAAAATTACTAAGCAAATATTAAACTATGCCTAAAATAAATCTAGTGTAGGTATAACTTATATAATATATTGGATAAAGGCCTAATGAAAAACAATAGCGACCTGCCTGATGTAGGTTTATTCAAACCTGTGTTTCAGGCCTTCACGTAACAACGCTGAGTGTTTTATTGGACTATTAAATTAATGTACATAGAGCTAGCATTGATACATAATAATTATATTATTAAATAAAAATTGCCTTAACATTAATAAACTTATTGCATGATTTCTAGCAATTTTTCAGTGTCTGAGTAATTTAATGTCGCTAAGTATTCACTTAACATTTCACTACATTTTTTACAATTTACACTATATATACTTAGAGACTTATTGATTTAGATGAAGCTATACAGGTCGAATAGCACTATCCTTATTTCACAACGGAAAGGTGATGGTTTTAACACGTCATAGTAAGGCCCCAGGTACTTACGGGCTGTCATGTACAAACGTCGATGTCCTCGAAACTAGATACGACAATAGAAAAACTAAGTTGAAGAAGAACAATAGTAGTTGAGGGAGTACAGCTGTTCAATAATTTACCGGAGGATTTAAAGAAGTGTGTTATATAAACATACTAGCTATCGCCCGTATAGCCGTGCCTTGGAAAGCACGTTAAGCCATTGGTCCCGGCTGTCATTCATGGATCTTTGACAGTCGTTACGGGTCGTCAGAAGCCCGAAAGTCTGACAACCAATATCACCAAGGGGTACCGTATTACCCAGTAACTAGGTTGTGGAAGTCAGATAGGCAGTCGCTCCATGTAAAATACTGGTATTCAGCTGAATCCGGTTAGACTGCAAGGGGACCCCAATAAAGTTGGGGAAAAGGCTAGGTAGATTAACTAGTTATCGCCCGCAGCTTCGTCCGCGTGGAGGTTGGAAATTATCCCGCAGGAACGTACTATCGGGATAAAAAATATCCTATGTGTTAATTTCGGTTATAAACTATCTGTGTGCCAAATTTCATCCAAATCCATTCATTCGTTTTTGCGTGATTGAGTAACAAACATCCAAACATACCAACTTTCACATTGCTAATAATAGTAGGATAGTAGGATCTAAAGCAAAACTTAAGAAATATGTATGTACCCTGTAACGTCACCAACACCCCAGAGGCAAAAATTATAATTTTAATTACTTTGTATCGCATTCTATGTGAACTGAGGAATAAATTCTTTAAACCTAAACTTAAGAACAAAGCCCTATTTACCCGTTACAAAAGTTGCCAAAAGATTTCACGAAGAACCACCCTTTGTAGATTAGTAAAATTATGAACATGCAATTACCGTACAGAATTTCGAAACTAAGCTCTGTAAATATAGTGTCATTTATTAGGGGCGTGTTATAATTAAACTAATCTATTGGACGCGTGTGTACCAGGATCTACCACTTTACCCTGACCTTCGACAACTCGACCTTTCGGTAAGAAAGTACGTTCTTTGCTGTTTCAGTTGAGACGTGAAGGGTCTACTTATACTGGACATGTGTTGTTGCTTGTCTGATCTCGTAGAAGCGCCTTCTTGTGCTGGCAGCCTCCTTTAATTAATGTCTCTGAAACTACACGAGCCCCACGTATCCAATACTTGGTATAAGATGTAGGAAATTCTAAGTTCGGTAGTTTGATCACATCTTTCAAATATTGCGTGTTTCGGTTATGGGTGACGCGTGGTTATAGTTTTTCTTTGATGTTTAATTTGTTTATAAGTTTGTGGTAATATTGACAACTGAAAGGTATTTCAGCCTCGTGATCGGCACCACTTGGGAATAGTCGTAGGAGTACTAGTCTTGGGAGCGGTTGTAACCTACGTTAGAGAAATCTGCTAATATTCGCGCTCGTTTGCATAGGTTTACTGATTAAAGATTAATCTCGTCGATACCATGCTGTCTATCGTCATCAATACTAATGAACTGGCTACTGAACTGTGAGGAGGGGATGTCATTGTTGTATGCTGGCTTGTCCGTATTGTATCATACGCGCATCGTAGCGTGGTTATACTAGTTTCATCCATACTATCCCATAGTATAGACAGAGAAGGTAGGTACGTCTCTCTCGTTCTCATCAGCCATATTTTATCTACTATGAGCGTTCTATTGGTAGTGTTGGTTATGCGCAATAGAAAAATCGTTTGCAGTTCAAATCAAATTAATCACACTTACAATTGACACACTGTAAGTACACGATACAACTATAAGGAACAAACGAGTTTTTAAACATGTTAACTGCTTGACCGCCACTCACAAAACTCTCCTTAACTCCCGTCGAGCGTTATGTTGCAGACTTTATGAAGCGCAGCTAGGCGGTACTGGTGCCCCGATTACTCAAATCAGTTACCTACGAATTTCCCATATATATATTTAATATTGTAAATGCGAAACTAACTCTGTCTATCTGTCTGTCTGTTACCTTTTTAACGCCTAAAGGGCTGAAGAGATTTGAATACAATTTAGCACACGGATAGACCATGACCTGGGTTAAGACATGGGAAATGGTAAAATTTTATCCTGGTAGTTACGTTCCAGTGAGATAATTTCCGACCTCCACCATGGCAATGCCGCAGGCAAAAGCGCTAGTGTTTTGTAAACCATAACTAACAAATGTGTGATTCTCAAAATCAGCTTTACTATACAGGGTGTCAGGGACATCGACACGAAAACTATGGATTCAGTACATGATACTGAACTGAAAATTTCAACGCAGTGGGCATTGAAATATATCGTCGACATAAAAAAAAATCTGCTGTTTCATAAAAAAAAGTGCAATACCTACGCGGTCAAAATGTATGGAACTGCAGTTTTTGTTTTTTAAATCACCGTCGAACAATTTCAACGCAGGGGGTTCAGAATCATGTACTGAATCCATGGTAACAGTTTTCGTGTCGATGTTCATTGCCATCCTGTATATTTGGCAAAAACACATCACTAATCACGCAGTTATTTCGTCCCCATTCCCAATAAAACGGATTGATCGTGCGCACTCCATTAATCTGTCAATGCCAAGGACAAATGTGATGGATGTACGACACGACATTACCTATGTCCTAGCGACGCTATCAATCAACTGGGCGGCCAGAAATATTGACCAGCATCGTAGTTATGATGTTATTTGTGACTATTATGGATTGGGTCGATTTTATTCGACTTAGATGGTGTAGTGGTGGATTGATTTGTCTCTTGTGCTAAATAAAGGTTGTAGGTAGATTGTGTTGGGATTAATATTTGTATAATCTGGATAGGCTTCCATTATGTGAGCTTTTGTGGAGGTCGGAAATCATCCCACAGAATCATAATGATATCTCGCGAGGTTGTCGACATGTGGGATGTGGACTCAGTGATCATTGTGCCGATAGTCGTATAAGCCAATGGCTTAATTGCCAAGAGCCTCGACCAACACTTAAGGAGGCTCTCGTTGGGCAGCTGGATCAAGGGCTTGATTCAAAAGGCGGTACTCCTTGACATGGCCCGCATTGTCAGGAGGTTCCTCCCTCTGTAGCCCTGACCGCCGGTAGCTTGGACCCTGTTCCCGATACCGGTGGGTTAATTTATTTGTTTTTTTTTTATATTTAAAAATGTAAATTATATGTTTCAAGGAAATGATAATGAATAACCTTTAATAAAAACCTTACACATATTAATTACAGAAACGTGCATGCAAAAAGATAATTTACTCAAATAATAAAAACAAAATAGATCTATATTCCCGAGCACAGAACAGAAATAGTTGGCAAATGCACGTCGTGGCTGTGTCAAAAAAGCTTGTACTCAGCATGATGCTGTGCTGTGGAGGACCCACAGCACAGCGCTGAGTTTGAGTGTTCACATGAAAATGGCGCGCTATCACGTAGCATGCAGAATAACACGCACTAACATTAAACAATTCCATATGTCACGTAACGGCGCATAATCTTAACAACCCATCGTTCGTCTGATAGCCCATAAAACAAATACGAACGAAAGCACGCCACTGAAAACTTGTTCATATCTTGAAAGTTAACTGAAACTCCAAAGTGCATTATAAGTTCCACCTGCAAGTGAGGGGGGGCTTTAATAGGGACATGTCTGAAAGCTTTTGAATCTTTCTAGAGTTAACGAAATATTATGCAGAATAATGAATTAAATTAGCAATTCGTTAAGTATTTGCTATTGTACTTTGTAACCTTTTAGTTGTGGGTGGTTGTCGTTTCATTAGGTTGATGAGGTGGGAATTATATGTAGGTAGGTACTCATTGAGGATGCTTTTGTAAACCATGTATAGATTTGATTTCAGGTGCAAATTGTGCAATGATAATAAAATATGATAATCCCAGTTTAAGAAGCAGTATAAAAACTGTGAGCATAATCAACCTACGCTTCCACTACTGGGGCACAGGCCTCCTCTCTGTGAGAGGATGTTAGCCGTAATCCACCACGCGGGTCCAGTGTGGGTTGGTAGATGTCACAAGTCGTCGAAATTTTGGTTCAAAGGCATGCCGGTTTCCTAACGATCTTTTCCATTTCAGAGCAGCGGTGATGAAATAAATTACACAAAGTAATGCGCCTGCCTGGGTTCGAACCCACGACCTACAACTCGTAAGTAGTGGCCGTTACCACTAGGCCACCACTGCTCCAAAAGGTGAGAAAACTTTTAAACCAAATTCTTTATACTTACTTATAAAGAATTTTTTTTTCTTACTTTATACTATTTGCCACCCAATTTTCAACGATGTGAGCTGTCAATGATTAATTTGTTTATTTTAGTAGAACATGAATAAAAAACACTTTCCATAAAAACTACAATAAAGGTTTCTTGCAGTCACAAATATTTGAAACACACTGCTAAATAATAAGCACCAACAATTCTAATAGACGTCACCACAAAACCCACAAGATTTAATTCCGCTCCTTTTTGCAGAGAACAATTAAAATAAATAGCCAGGTAGGTACCCAACTAAACAGGGCCTCATATTTAAATGTCGTTCATAATGACATTTTCCTTCCCCTTGTTAAGAAATATAAAGGAGAAGTGAATTTTTACCTCATAACATCCACTGGCAATTAATATTTTCTGAAGAAAAGCGCCATTTGAAACGGAACACCATATTTAGGGGACTGAATTATTTACCTGGATCAAAAATTTATTACATGAGGAAGTACCTACAATTTCCGTTTTTTATTTTTTTTACTTTCTTAATTGGACATTTTAATTAATTTTTTTCACACATTTTTGTTTAATTACTTGAATGTAAAATACTTCTACTTACCCCTACCCTTTTAATATTAAAATATATTTATAGTATGTAAAAGTAGGTATGTAAAGATAAAAATAAAAACAAAGGGAAGAGCAGCAAAAAAAAATCCGCATCTCTGTCAGTGGGAAAAGTGTCCAAAAGGCTGGCAGCGATGCCACGTTGGATGGCAATACTAATTCTTTGAACTAAAAATTGGCCAGCCCTCTGGTCACATTAAGAGTCGACCAACCATAAATATAATTTTAAACAGATTTTTTTTGTAAATTCTTTGGTGGATAATTGCTATCCGAACAAAGTAAAAGATGCTTTCAATAAGTATAAATTATTAATTTTATCTTTGTGTTCCCGAAAAAGCCCCATAATTTGCTTTCATTTGTCGGATCCCAACCGTCCAATAATTATGGTTTGGCTTCCTATTGTTCGAATAACAACAAAAGGTCGAATATTATACCTTTTTGATCTCCAACCCTTGACAAAGTCTCTTTCATATCAATCCCAAAAGATAAGTATACTTGGTAGGTACATTTCTTTGTGTGCGTTCTCGGTAAAAGTTTTCAACACAATTTATAATTATGTTTTTTTTTTTATATATATAATTTAGGTATATTTTAACTACTGTGGGCGTACTAATGGGTAGTGTTGGTTATTGCGCAATAGAAAAACCGTTGCAGTTCAGATAAAATTATAATTTACAATAACATTACTCACACTAGCATTTCACAAACTGTAGGTACACGACACAAGTATTCGAAACGCGGGACACTTCCTAGACTGGAGGTTCTGTTCTCTAGAACGGTTGGAAGGCAAGTGCGCTCGCCCTGGCGCCCCTCCATTAGCTAGGCTCCGTCGTAGCACGAAGTTAGCCGAGTGTTAGTGCTGCCACTACTCGGATCACGTGCTGCGCTTCGTTTAGCGACCGTACTAATGACCGGATCCGATATATAGATCAATCTGCCTAGCCTTTTCTCAACTATGTTGAGATTGGCTTCCAGTCTAACCGGATGCGGCTGAATACCAGTATTTTACAGGGAGTGACTACCTATCTGACCTCCACAACCCCATAACTGGGTAATACTATACCCCTTGGTAAGACTGGATATCAGACTTTCGGGCTTCTGACGACCCATAACGACTGTTAATGCTCCACGAGTGTCAGCCGGGATTAATGGTTTTACGTGCTTACCGAGGCACGGAGGACTGTCGGTAAGTAAAGATGGTCACCCATCCACGGACCAACCCCGGCAAGCGTAGCTTAACCTGATGGATCGACCCGTGCGGCTGTTATTACTTAGCCACAAGCTCCTCTATATTTTTATGTAGGTATATAGACAAATAAATGGATGAAATAACTGCCTTCAGAATAAACTTAGTAAAAACCGTATTGATTATTTATTTACGTTATGGAGTGACAAAAAAGCTGACGGATTAAGGCAATTTTAGGCATCCGTAGCCGGCAACTGCTGTACTTGTAATTTAAGTCACACTTCAGTAACGTTCTTTTAAATTAACTGTATAAGTTAGTAAGCCTACCTTTCAAGTTTCTATATTATACCCAAATATAATAAAATATAAAAATAAAATAATATTTTTATTGAATAAACGTTGACAACAAGTATACAATTAGTTCACAGTAAGATTTAACAATAATTATAGTGCCTAAAAATTAACTAAATCTCAATTATGTTTAGAACAGGTGCAAGTATTGATGGTTCGGAATTACAATGTTAGATAGCGACCCGCCCGATCTAGGTTAATTCAAACCTGTGTTTCAGGCCATCACTTTACATTTGAATTAAATTGGCACACTAAAATTTTAATTTAAACTGATATAAAAAAATCTATTAACATCTATGAGAAAAAGCATATTGGTAAATTAATAACTAAAACTAAACCTATGTAAATATAAAAAAGTAAAAACTTACGAGGGAATAAATTATCATCATGACAAAATTTCTAGAAGTTTTTCTGTGTCTGTGTAATTGAGAATCGCTAAATATTCTGATAAAATTTTATATGATTTGAAAGCGACGCCTCTTTTATTATTTTTACCTCTCTATGTTACTACAAGACACATGGTATTCAACAATATCTGCACCCGTATAAAAAGAAACTAGAACACAATATTTTACCACCCATTTCTAAGTTCCAATAAGATTGTCCCCGCTTCGGTTCCAATAAACGGTAGCACGCTCGGCAGAGATCGCAAATTGGAAACACTCCCTATGTACACCCACGTACATACATCTACACATGTGTTATATGCTTCGTGTACAGATAATAACCATAATTAGTGCTGATTACTCAAAATGAGCCAACACTGTTGTACGTGGTTGTACCTATTACAGTGGAAAGTTAGTTAGGGAACCTTGTTTCGTGAAGTAGGTTCAATTATGTTATATTGTAGAGTGTCTATATTACCTAACCTTAACGCATATATTTTATTTTCATAAAATATTTCATAAAATATTTGATAATAGCTTTTGAGGAGCTCATGGCTAAGTAATAACAGCCGCACGGATCGATCCATCAGGTTAAGTTACGCTTGCCAGGGTTGGTCCGTGGATGGGTGACCATCTTTACATACCGAGACTCCTCCGTGCCTCGGAAAGTACGTTAAGCCTTTGGTCCCGGCTGTCATTTGTGGATCTTTGACGGTCGTTACGGGTCGTCTGAAGCCCAAAAGTCTGACAAACAGTCTTACCAAGGGGTATCGTATTACCTAGTTACTGGGTTGTGGAGGTCAGATAGGCAGTCGCTCCATGTAAAATACTGGTATTCAGCTGCATCCGGTTAGACTGGAAGCCGACCCCAACATAGTTGGGAAAAGGCTAGGTAGATTAATTTGATAAAATACCTTTTATATCATTAGGGGGAAAACTTGAAATAAAAACTTTCAAAGGCTTTAAAAGTTACGATTGTTCTACATACAATCTTTCTCAAAAATTGGCATCACCACGCAATAGCTCTCTGTGATGCGATAATCTTGTTCAGATCATTGGCATTTTTGCAACCGATTCAAATTAAAACCACACGACAAAATTCCAGCTCAAAAATACTGAAATGGACTCGATGTCAGTGCCAACTGCCAACGGTCTATTTCCATTAACCGGCAGACAGTCGGCACAATGGTAAGCAAGCTGTTAAGGCATAATGAAGGCATTGTACGTATGCCGCCGTCCCGCGAACGGATGACGTCATTATGTGCAACCTCTTGCCGACTCAGCTGAGCTGCCACCAATGTGATATATCGCCACCAAACTCGATTTATTAGTGTTTTGTGCTCGATTGTACATAGTCTTATTATTCGATTAGTCAGATAGGAAAAGCTAGCCAGAAATCTGAAGAAAAGAGAGAATGGAATTGAAAAGACGATGTTCTTTGTCCATATCTTTTTTTATTTAAGACAGTCAAAGATTTATAGTAGTTTCAGTTACATATTTTTCTGAAACACAAACTCTGTATTTATTAGTCTCTGTCTTTTGTTATTATGTATGTACCACGTTCGAGATGGTGGTGGTGATTCACAATTTCTCAATATCCAAGCTCAATTTTACGTCATATCTTCCAAAATGCGGCCAGAAATTCAACAAATTACGATTTGGATGAATAAAAAATCTTGTGACCGAATCCGGTACCGGGGTCGGAGTCTTCTCACATGACCTCAACATAAATATAGCCAGCCCGCTAGGAATATTCAAAATCATCTATCAGGCGGAGTGTGTGACACTGCTCGCTAAACAAACACTTCCACACAATAGGCATAACGGACAGTCCTCTCTCATGCAGAGCATGCATGGAGGCTGAGGAAACCGTCGCGCCGGTCATTCTTGAATGCACAGTCGTCACACAGATTAGAACAGAAACCCTCGGGTCACCCAGATCTTTCACAGACGTACTGAACAGACCACGAGACCTAATTAACTTCTGGAGGGTGTGCTGGGTGGAATAACCACCGACGGCCGCCATGGCCCACGCACAATGGTCCATCTGAAGGACTAAGTGCGGAAACCAAACCCAATAACATGAACACAGGACATCTTGTGACTGTGACGACTGCAGCTACGACTAAGGAAAAAAGATGTCCCCTCATGGTACTGCTGATTGGTCACCTTATCATTTAAATCAAAATTAATACAATCAATAGAGAACATTCAATATAGCCTTAATACTTTTCACCATGGTTAGCTTCAGACCCCGAAGGCGTACGTAGTGGATGTCAGACTTTCAAGATAAATCACTTCTAGTTCAATTTATTGGCACATGCTCTCACTCTATTACGACATTGAATTTAATAGGAGATGTCTCTTTGTTATTAATTCAATCCTTCAATGTTAGTCACTATTTTGAGGACAAATAAGTAATTCTTGAGTATTTATTGTGTTTTAACAGTTATTTAAGTATTTGGATACATTACTTCGATGGTAGATAAAATTCTTTCTTAGTAAATAAATAGGTTTGAATTAAAAGACACTTGCTCTAATAGGAAAGTCCCCTTTTCAAGCGTTCATTTGTGGGACCCACCTCATCTAGTACAGATGCATCCAGGACTACTTATAACATTAAATATGAGTTCTTAAGCTAGTGTGTATCAACAACTGGCGTGGGTTCGATTCCTAAGTCGGGCAAAGTGTTATTAGGTTTCTCCATTTGGAATTTCTTAGTAACAGCCCGGAATTTGGAGGCTGACGGTGTGATACCCCCATGCTTCGGAAAGCACGTTGGTCCTGCGCCTGATCTCTCTGCGGTCCTGTCGGATTGCCGTCCTACCAGACTTTGAGAGTAAGGGAAGAGAGAGTGCACCTGTGTCTGCGCACACACTTATGCACTATAATATCGCCCGCGCCGAAAGGTTGGTCTTCGTTGAGAAAATACGGTCTGGAGGACTATATCAACAACTACAAGGTTCTTATTAAAATGAAAAAGTAAATTATTGTATGTGTGTATTTGAATATTACTCTAATGATGGACCATAACAGGCTGCTTTTTTGTAGTTAAAAATAATATGTAAATTTCTACTACACTAAACTGCACTGTTATGATTGGAGACTGGCCAGATTATCACGTTGTTACAGCAACATCAAACTGGACCTGTGGCAACTTCTGCAGAATTTTGACAAAAAGTTCCTGCATTTTGTCAAGTTCTGTTTTGAAACGCGAGACCAGTGATTCTACATCTTGGAGAAATTTATCAGTGACCAGATTTTCTCGGTGGTTTGCCATCTTCACAGCCATGGAGATATTTTGAATTTTTCTTTTTTTCCGTTCACTGGGTTTGTCGAATTCTGCACTAAATACATCAACCTTTTTTTCCTGCGGTTTTTGAGTTAAATTATTATTCATAACCACCACCTTTTTCTTTTGTATTTGGATCTTCGCCTTCTTCTCAAGGCGGGCGTGATCTTTTTCAATGTAACCAGTTTTTATGTCCTCAATTTTTTTTCACCGGCTTCACTAATTTCGTTGACCATTTTGAAGAAACTAACGATTTCACAAACGATTGTTCATTACAGAAGACTGAAAGACTATTGACGCTAATTAATGAACAATCGCTTGAACTTATAACCTAATAAACTAAAAATAATTTTGTTAATTCGAGTTTGTGACCATCCTTCATTACAGAAATATAAATCTGAGGTTTGACATTTTACAGACTTCAAAGCTCACTTCAGAAATCATTTTCTTCTTTTAATTAAATGCATTCGAATCAAGGAGCATATACATTATACATTATAGTACATACTAATTCCATGATTCGCATTCAAAACGGAAAACATTAAATATAAAGCATGCCACTTGCCCCGTAAAATTTTAATATCATATTAACTCATTCATGATTATCATAGACTAGCTTCTGCCCGCGACTTTGTTCGCGTGGAAATCATAAGACACTACAATATACTAAAATAACAGCCACATTTTTATAAAACTTCCCTGTATACTACGTTTGTAGTTTTGTTCTCAGCAGCCAAAATATACAGAGAGTCAGGACTGGTGACTCGGGAGCAAGCGACGTACAGTTGTCCGTGTGAGAAGAAGCTTGTCCTGAGGTCGACACCCGCAGCCTTCAGCCTTCAGTGTCAGCCCCTGTGACTTGTTGATAATCATGGCAAAGCATACGCTCACAGGGAACTGCACGTGCTTAAACTGGTAATTGTGGGGAATAAGTGGTATACGTGGTATAAACTGTCTCACCATTCCTATATATTTCATGATTGACTGCTTACTTCCATAAAGGTATAGCGTGATGATAATCATTTAAAAAGCTAAATCGGAAACTATCTACAATATTCTAACCTTCTGGCACGTCCTTTTACAATTAGCGGAGAAAAATACGAACATAATGTAATATTGCTCATCCCTCATAGTCATTAGCGTGATAGTTTATACCCTACAGTATGACCAGACTTATAAGAAATATAGTATGAAAATTTTTAACAGAATCTGTACAGTAGAATTTGCGTGATCCTGGGACATAGGTACATACAGACAAACCGACAAAAATTCTAAAAACTATATTTTCGGCATTAGAATCGAGCAATTACTTTTTTCCAAAATTATTAAACGTACAGTTTTGACTTCGCTACGATTTTATTATATGTATAGATATATTTTTTTTTACTTGAATTTAATCATCTTATTAAACGACGCGTAGCCATACTGCTACGAACTAATCAAATGCTACGAGGTACGGGCTTATTGCTACGACAGCTGCTACGAGGCTGCGAGCTGCGTTCGGATACTTGAGACGCTCTGCTGTGTAAAGCAATGATGAACTCATAGAAATATGTGTGTAACAGATTAAGACCGCTTATCCTAAAAGTCGGCAACGTCGCAAATAGCTATCAAATATTTACCTGTTTTGATGAATTTGGCAATATTACTGTATAGAAATTTGAAATGTGGCTAAGTAGTGAACTAAATTATTGATTATGAAATGGAATAATTAATATCGTAACATCGAATATTTAGTTTTAGATGTAAATAAAGTATTTGGAAACTTTCCAATGCCTTTTTACACCTAAAACGGTTACAACATCAAACTCAGTGTTATAATTTATTGGAATTCATTATTGATATTCTAGTTTGCTAGTTAGCCACATTTCTTATTTCCATACAGATGCCAAATTATTCAAAACAACGAAATATTTGACATATTTGCGACGTTGCCCACTTTCAGAGTAAACGCTCTTAATACAGATGGGACACTCCGCAAAAACATTTAAACAAAAAGCGACTCTTGCTACAACACAATAAACTGCATTTCAGGTCGCACAGCGCTAATCATCTACAATTATATTCACCTAGAAGTTGCCTTTCTTTATATCGGGTGACTCTAATTAGATCTACTGACTACGTTTTACTCGCTGAATTGGCCCAGTAAGACGGGCGGGCCTGCTGCGTACTTGTAGCTTCATAATTAAGCTGCGGAGTGTCCAATCTGTATTAAAATGTGGTATAACCTAATTAAATTATACACCTGGCACCAATACGTGGAAATAGGACCTTGACTGTGCGTATTATTGTTTACGTAGGTATTATGAGCTTCTAAAGAACTGTTTAGTCTGGACTGGATTTACTTTTTACAAGCATCACTCTGTCATGAACTTTTTAAATCCACGACATCTTCACTACAACGTTGGAACTAAAACGATCATTAAGAAACGCTTTGATGCTCAAAGCTCAGCTGTCACAGTTGAAGGAAGGTAACTTCAAAACAATGAACCTTACAATGTGTCCGAGAGATGGCGCTGTGTTTAAAACTGGAGAAACCTTTTTGCTGACGTATAGGTGGAGCAAGTATCGAATGACCCGAGAATTTTGTGCAAACATAATATCAGCCGATTGAATTGATTAAATTGACCTTTAAAGTTCTTATGTTTTCTTGAAAGATTTTGATGAAACGACGAAGAAATCCTGAAGCAGTTTGTAAAACAACTAGGTACTAGGTACATCCTATTCGGAAAGCAATTGCGTTAATAATTGGTCCAGTGATAGCAAGCGCAGTATGAGGTGCGGGTTTGATTCCCAGGTTGGGCAAATTGTAATTGGATTTTTCTATCTAGAATTTCTCAGTAATAAAGTCTGGATTTGTGCCCGGTTGATAGCTATGCTTGCCCTGCTCGGTTCGTGGATGGGTGACCATACATTATAATATAATATTATAATCTTTATTTGCCAAAAGAATAACAACCTTACATTGACATAAATAAACCGTTACATTGAAACGACACTATGTCACACACAACGAAACATTCTCCATAAATGTCACAGGTGTCATCTACAGAGATATCATCCTTATTAGGGCAGGCATCCATTGAAGCAGAGGAGAGGACATGTCTTGTAAACAGCCAATGTTGTGTTCGAGACATCTCTACTCTCCGGTTTGGTTCCTTCTGCTTAGATTAAAATCTCCAAAAGTAAAATATGTTTTTGATTCAAATTCATCTGCCCTATGTCATCATCTGCACTAGCTTTAGTCAATAATTTAAGTTTAAAATGTAGGTAATTAAGTATTACGTATTAAGTACTACGGTCAAATCTGTTTTTTTTTTTTTTTTTTGGTTCCGTTTCGAAGGGTGCCAAACGGAACCATATTACTAAGCCTTCGCTGTCCATCCGTCCGTTTGTTGAAAGAAATGATTCCAGTGTCGATTAATAAACTGACGGGGTCCGGAAGGGCCAATGCCTGCCGGGGTTGCGGGTTTGTCTGAAAGGGATATCGCGACCTCGGCACACAGGCAACGGAAGGAACACGGGTGGGTTTTAGTCAGTAAAAGTCTGTCAAGCCCTCCCGCTCCACCCAGAGCGGGAGAAGTTATTTGATAATTTCCCAACCTCAAAAAAAAAAAAAAAAAAATGCAGCAATATTTATTTTGGTGACTTTTCTCAAATCCTTGCCCGTTCGAAGATATATTAAAATAATAATGAATACTAAAAATAATTATATCATAACGTTTTGGTTGAAAAAATACCGGTTTTCAATATGTCTGTATTATTTTGATAATTAATGGTATTATTTTGCAAATAACCTGTATTGTACCGGTTGTTTGCATGAGGTATATCTGTATCCAATATACTTGTATTTTTTCCGATTAATACCGGTATTTCATCGACCCTTTTCTTACATTATATCTGTTTAAAAAATAAATTAATTACAAAAACTTTATTTTAATATTAGTTTATAGTTTATTTCACAATAAGACATTCGAACATTGTGCCGCTTAGACACTAATTTGTTATTGTAACTATACACCTTACTTACAAACTAAGCATAGGTACCTACCTACTGCTTACTCATACAAAATTGCGCATACGGACTTAAATTCTTACATATTTTAAAACGTTGCGAAACGTGCAATAATGTATAAACAAATACACAGCACCTACTTTATTTCATGACCACGCATATTCATTGCACATGGTGCTTTACTTTTTCTTAGGTTTTAGTATGATATATGTAGTTGAAATAAAATGATATAATTAATGTTTATTAAAAATTATGAATATAATTATTATTATCAATTTATTTTGTTGTATGAATTAGGATCAATATTATATGATGTGATTTAATCATTTGATAAAATTTGCAGTGCCGTTATATAGTGCGTGCCGTTATATAGTGCATGTAATAATACTGTCATGAATTTTAAATGCATGCCTACTAACCAGTGTTTTACATGACAGCAGAAAAATAAGTAAATAAATGAATAATAGTAGATTATACAACACGTGAAAAAAAAGAAAATTTTATTCGAGGGATACAGGAACCGAGTTTTTTTTTTTTTTCCACGAGTTGTGTACTCTACCTTTTACCATTGACTGCGAGAAAATAAATAGTAGTAAAGTATTTATATTTATCTGTCGTAGTTGTAGTATTTATATGACTACCACGTTGGTCTAGTGGTCGCAAGCGCTACTGCTGAGCATGAGGTCCTGGGTTAGATTCCCAGGTCGGGCAAAGTATTATTGGGTTTTTCCAATAGGATTTTCTCAATAGCAGCCCAAACTAAGCCAAAACTCCCCCGTTGATCTATCGGGCGCAAGCGCTACTGCTGAGCATGAGGTTTTGTGTAACGATCCTGGTTTGGTAAAAGTGTTGTTGGGTATTTCCATCTGAAATTTCTCAGTAGCAGCCTGGAGTCTGGAATTGTGCCCGGTTGATGGCAATAGGCTATTCCATGGGACTTAAAAATATAACTTGTGAAATGTGGGTGAAATGTTGTGTTATTTATATGTATCACATTTTTGGCGGTAACAACTTTTACCATAATTACTGCTTCAGAACGAAATGATTCCGAAGAAATGATTCAGAAGAAGAAGTGGTATTCAGTGTTTCATTTTCAAAATGAAAATTAAAATCAAAATTAAAACAACCACGATAACAGATTGAAAAGAACCTAAGTAAAGTTGGCGGGATATTTTTTTTTAATTTATTTGTATAGCTTATAAGGAATAGCTCCATCTAGCCAGCCAGTAGGTATTTTCAGTACGTTTCATAATTTTTTTGTACATAGTTTGTTTGTATACTTCGTGCTTGTTCCAAATTCAAAATATTTTAATTCTCTTGTGAGCAAAAGAAAGTTTTATTCACTGTTATCGATGAATAAAATACCCTTTATACCATTCCCCCTCCAAAAAGCTTATTTTATTCACTGTTTTCAGTGAATAAAAAGCACTTTTAATCACTGTTTTGTTGTTTGAATTTAAAAAACATCTATACAGGGTGTAAAAAGACACATCACAAAGCCGTAAACTACGCATACTGTACGTATAGCTAAGTAGCTTTGCGCAAAAATTATTGCTGGGAACCGATTTTTTTTTTTTTTTTATAAAAAAAAACAAGTTTTTATTGCGCGCAATGTAACGCGAACCCACGCTTGAATGAACGGATTCAGTGTTAGTTAAGCTCCGCCCCTACGCTACGTAGGTAGGTACTTGTTGTTCATTGCGTTTTTGTAACTTCAAATGCGTAATCTGTTAAGATAAATCTAAAATTCAGGTAATGTTTCTTCGGAAAAAAGTTTCGTATTATCGCATAGAATTCATTTTCGTGAAAATGTAAAAAAAAAAAATGCGACTTTGACCTTCAATATCTCCAGAACCAGTGGATTCCCAGGTATGGTCTAGTGGAAAAAAATGATGCAAATAATGGGTAGAATATGTGGCTTTCGGCTTCGGAAAGTGTCTTTTTACACCCGATATATGCGACCTCCATCTCAATGCTATACAACCTCCTTGCGAAAACATACTCGATACACAGGAAATAAATATCGCTTCACAAGTTGATTATTATTAGTAATAATATGAAAATTACTTTTAATTTTAGTAATTGTTCCAATTTTAATGTGCATTTTAATTAATTAAACCTTCCTTTTTTCTTCATTAAATGTCTATTTTCGCCTAAATCCATCGAGATATAAGTACTAACGTTAGTACTTATATCTCGATGCCTAAATCTTTCTTTTTCTCGTAGTCATGGTATAAAGTATAGTATGCAACTCTTGAATAAAACGGATTTATATCGAGGGCCATGAATTACTCGCGTCGCTCAGGATTCTAACACTTGAATCACTCGCTACGCTCGTGATTCAATCGTCATGAATCACTCCCTACGGTCGTGATTCAGTGTTAGAATCCTTCACTTGCTCGTGATTCATCTATGGCCCTCGCTTTAAATCCGTCTTTTATTCACTAATTGCATAATATACTATTTTCGAGTGGCAATGGTAAAAGGCTTTTTATTTTATATACATATCGTATTTTTATTTTTTTCACTTTTTAGCTATTTGTCTTATATTAGGTCCCCACCTATGAAATCAGCGTTTTGTATGGAGAATTTTGAAGAAGTTGCTTTTTTCATACTAACATTTTCTTAATTTATATAACAACCATGAACACTAATGTTTTAAAACTTTTATGCGCTAATGTGTAAAAACTAAGATAACGTAATATGCCACTAGATTAAGCGACAAAAATAATTTTTGGCTAAATTAAAACAAATAGTGGTCATTTCTGCTAACAAAATGAGGAGTCATTTTTAAGGTATTTTTTATGTTTATAAACTACCTATAAGTAATAAGGTTTTTTTTACTATTGGTAGTTGTCTATGATGGTCATTATTCGATATAATACCAAGCAATTGATGAATATTTTAATTCATAGAAGTGACAAGGTTCTCTATTTGTGAGAAAAAAATGCCAATTTCATAGGTGGGGACCCAATACTAACCCCACACCGATTCGTATACCGCTACTTGCTATTTAGACAACAAGGAGTACCTATCATAAAATCATCAAGATACACAAAGTGTGTTAGATTTAAATACGTATATTACATATATACTTCGATAGCAAATTATAGATCCAGATTTTCTTAGGACAGTTAAAAATAACAATTCAAGTACCCGAATGAAATGTCACTTTATTTATATCTACTCCTCAATAATGATCTCATACGAGGTGCATTCAATAAGTACCTAGCCTCATCGCCAGAGGGCGCTGTAGTTTCAAAAGAGTTTTACCACAGTGTAGCACATTCTTTTTTAATTATTTTTTCAAATTTTCATTCCAATCCCTTCATTTGTTTTAATTTGACAAGTAGGAAAAAGCGCATCGAAATCAAAGAGCGCTTGGATGCTGTGTACGGTGACTCTTCTCCATCGATGGCCACCGTCAAGAATTGGTTCAACGAGTTTGCACGTGGCCGTACGTCGGTTTTTGATGAACCACGTCCAGGTGCACCGAAAACAGCTGCTACGGAGGAAAACATTAAAAAAATCCATGATCTCGTATTGGCAGATCGCCGACTGAAGGTTCGGGAGCTAGCTGAGACTGTAGGCATTTCAGAAGGAACAGTGCATCATATTCTTCACAAGGAACTCGGCATGAGAAAGCTGTCGGCGCGATGGGTGCCGCGTTTACTCACACCAGAAAACAAGCGCAACCGTGAGACCACATCGGAGACGTGTTTGGCGCTGTTTAAGCGGAATCCAGCGGAGTTTTTGCGTCGTTTTGTGACCGTCGATGAAACCTGGATCCACTGGTACACACCAGAGACCAAGGAGCAATCAAAACAATGGATCCCTGTAAAATTTACAATATTCATTCGCTACTTTACCATAAAGGTGTCGACATAATAATATAACATCAAAAATGTTATTTTAAAAACATTATATTAAATGTTTAAATTAATAGTTTCTGTCCTGTTTAATTCCAATATTTCAATAGTCGTTTTTATTTATGTATGAATTAAGTGTTAATAAAAAAGCACGAAATCACAATCAACAAACTCGTAATTTGACGACTTTGACATAATACTTGCGCGATAGACGTCAAATTGCACGCGTTACCATAATAAAATAATGACTCCCAACTCTTCAATGGGTAAGTTAGTGTCGATTGCAGTGGCAACATAGTTAACAATAGTAAATTCTAACCATAGTTCAAATGGGTATCAAAAAACGCAACTTGAGTTAACAATTGGTTAGAGTCTTAACTATGGTCAGTTTAACAATTGGTTAGCTTGACTATTACTAGGAATCAAAAAACCGGCCCTAAGTATTTATTGAATGACCCTCGTAATAATATCACAGCGGGTCACAGGAGCGGACATGATACTATTCGACAAAAGATCCATAGGTATTTACGAACAAATTAGATAAAACCTCGACCTCGACCTCGGAAATGGATTCCTGGAACCTTAACTAAATTAAATATTTCGTCACAGACTTTATTAAAATATATTAAGGCTTCCCTCGTATTTCATATACCAAAAATATTTTCTGTAAACATAGACGGACATCAAAACTTGTTCATGAAATGGCATTTCAATAATGAAATTGAAATGAAAAGCCTGCAACTATAATTCGCTAAAAAACTGTTAAAAACTATAAATAAATGAATGAATGAATGAAATGCCCAGACTTGATTAATCGAATGAACCCAAAGATTTGCACTAGCTCCTGGAGCCTCATGTTTCCGCGTTACAGAGACCATTGCATATCAAGGAGTAGACCGGGGGCCGCGGTAATGGAAATAATTAATTGCGAAACTTCATTAAGTTTATAAAGGTACTTGTCCAGGGACAACAAGGATTTCAACAAGTTCAATTAGTTTTAAACCCGTATACATATATGTATACCCGTACTAAATCCATACTTCCAAACTTATACTTATTACTTATCTTCTATACTCGTGCATCTTCTCTAACCCTTTTCGTCATTTCCGTACGAGACTTTTAACCAGTTTGGAACCTCAAGACCTCTGTGCGACACAAGCCGCTTATTAATTAATATTGTATATACTTCCATCTCCTTCTTTTTAGGTATTTTTTGTTATTTAATTAAATATTTCTGTACTTTCCATCGTATTTGTGAACATACGAGTATTATCTCTCTTTTTATCTTTTTATTCTGTAATCATTAAGTTCTCTGCTAGTGCTGTGCACTTCTGTAAGTGACGAATTCACAATACCTAAAACTCTATGTGATTTTTGTATGTGTATGTTTTAGTGAGTAAGTCGTTGAGGTGCCTTACCAATAAATAAATAAATATTAAAAAAATAAAATAATATATTTTTTTAATACTTTAAGCACAGAAAATTACAGAGGTGGAGTAAATGCCAAAGGCAAAAAAATTTGTCTCTTTTCTTTTCAGTCTGTGTGACCGCATTGTTCTTCTAAGCTACGCAACGGATTTTAATTCAGTTTTCACCATAATTTAAAAAATGTATTCCGGGCTTATGTGTATATAACATTCTTAATAGACTTACATATTATAAAGAAATATCGATGTTTTGTTAAGTCGTGTAAACCGTGAGAAGCAGGGGCGGGTCGCTATAGTTAATCATACATTTATAGTATGAGGAACAGGGTGTACATCCTCCATAGAAAAGGGAGGATCCTCCGACCAGACGGTAGGCCCGACGATTGACTTCGGGATATTGTATACATTAGTCACGCGGTAAACTTTGCTTGCACGATGCAGGATTTGTGTGACGTCAGGTCTTTTATGCGTGCTCTATGCGAGGGTCGTGCGCTCTATGGGCCTTTACGGGGCACTGGTGTGGGCGCGTTCTTTGAGGCTGCGGCCAGCCCGCCGGTTGAATGCATCCCAAAGGGCCATGGCCGGATGGCCGACTGGTCCAGGGATACCGCATGGTCTCCGGTGAGGCGGCGAGCCTCCTTGCCGGATTGTTGCCATGGGATCTGGAGACGAAAGTTCTCGCTCACATTTGGGAGTGGCGCGAGGAGGCGAAACGCCGGGTCGTAACTCCGCTGCCGCGAGAAATCGCGGAACAACGGATAGAGCTCCGGAGGGATCTCATGGCGTCATGGAGATTGCGATTGTCGTAACCCAGTGCCGGGCACGCCACAGTTGCGGCGATAAGTCCCCTCTTTGAGCAGTGGCTAGAGAGGCGCCATGGCGTCCTCACCTTCCGCCTGACGCAGGTCCTCACCGCAGGAGAACCCTGGGCGTCGGGAATCGCAGGCCGATTCCTGGCCACCGTAGGCGCGGGCTTGAGGACGGTGAGCAATGGGTAGCTCGCCGTCTGATAAGGACCGGGCCCGGGTAGACGGCGCGTTGTGTTCCACGCGCGCCTCAAAGGGATGTCAGCACAAAAGAAGGGGTCTGCTAGGACCGATGCCTGCCGGGGTCGCGGAAAAGTCCGAAAGGGATACCGTGACCCCTGACAAGGTACAGGCAACACTGATGGAACACGGGTGGGTTTTAGTCAATTAGAGTCTGACACGGAGAGCGGGAGAAATTATTTGATAATTTCCCACCCTAAAAAAAAAGGTCTTTGATGCGTAGTTCGCATGTGGCGTTGTAGATATACACCACACATTAATATTGTAATTGTGAAAGTAACTCTGTCTGACGGTTTGTCGGTCTGCCTGTCTGGTACCTGTTCACGCCTTAACGGCTGAAAGGCACACTAATAGACCAAGACATGGGCTAGGACAGTAGATTAATTTTTATTCCTGTAGTACATTCACGTGGGATATTCGCCGACCTCTACGCGAGCGAAGCCGCAGGCAAAAGCTAGTATGAGTTTTATGCAAAATATGCTCAAAAGTTATTCCGATGAGTGTGGAGGTCATTTTGTTGTCTACGAAATGTTCCCACGGTAAGCCTGAAAATTAAATAGAAAGCTTTCAAATTCTCCTTTCGATCCAAACTCGATTGTCTGACATTTTAACAAAGTAATTGATTTATATGCTCCACAAAAGAAGCTTTTTGCTTTATAGAACCTCAAAGGATTTTAAAGTTCCAGCTATCATATTACGTAACATAATATTTTCGTAAACGATTACGACTAATCTGTTTAATTTTGACTGTTTTACAACATTCATTGCATTATTTATGTTGTTGAACAGATATTTTTTTCGAACTTCGGAAGCAATAGATTAGCAATCTGTTTCAAATCGATTCAGATTCTGATTGATCGTGTACTACGCAATTAAGGTACAGGGACGTAATGCGTTTGTCGCAAGAGGGGACTTAATATTATGTTGCTTAACATAAAGTGTTTTCACAATTAAATAGAACCGACTCACTAGAATGGGAAAATGGGGTACACTACATAAATACGAAAAACTTTATTCCGACAGTCACAAATACGAATTTCAAAATACCGATTTTCATAATTCCGAATGGTTCAAAATTCCGAATATAACAACTCCGACTTAACATTACTTCTATTTTTATAATTCCTAAATTTCAATATTCCTTACGTTTATACCTATTCTCAAAATACCGAGTTTCAATACATCGAATAACAAAAAGTCCGACTTAATGATAATTTGAAACATCAAAAATACGAATTCCGATTATTAAATTACCGATTAATACAATTCCGAAATAAAAACGCCTTAACGATCGCCCTAACCTAACCTAACGAAACGCCCTTACCTAACCTTTTTTTTTTTTTTGTTCCGGGGTGGAAAATCCTCATGGATGTCCTCCGCCCTGGGGCGGGCGGAGGGGTCTGTCAGACTCTTACTGACTAAAAACCACCCCGGTGTTCCGACTCACACCTACGCCGGGGGGTCGCGGGAACGAATTGAATCTTCCGCAACCCCCGGCCGGTGCCGGCCCGCCACCGCGGGCCTCCTCTCGGGTCAGGGGGGGGAGTGAGGTGTTTGACTCCCCCCGCTACGTCTCAGAGGGGCGCGCGTGGAACACTACGCGCCGCCACCTCGGGTCCTGATGAGTGGGGGGGCGACGGACGTCCCCGAGTCCGTCGCCCCTGGACCCATTTAGGGGGGCCGGAAGAGGGCGTTGTCCGCCCTCCGCCGACGCCCGGTGCGCCTGCTGCGGGCCGGGTGAGTGGACGAGATCTCCCTCTCCCTTTCCGCAGCCTCCTTCTGCGAGACGACCGTCTCGCAGAAGGCGACCACCGCGTCCCAGGACTCGGCGCCGCCGACCATAGCGTTCACTACGGCCGGCAGCGACAAGTCACTGCCTACTCCTGAGATGAGGGCACGGCGCGGCTCCTCCCAAGCGGCACACTCTGCCAGCGTGTGCCGCGCCGTGTCCTCCCGGCAGTCGACGCAGTGGTGACACCGGGCGTCCGGCTCCCTGTTTATGCGACACAGGTACTTCCCGAAGCAGCCGTGCCCCGAGAGCACCTGAGTCACCCGAAACGACAGGGGGCCGTGCCTCCTCCCGAGCCAGCGCTCGACATTCCGCCACCAGCCCTTACCTAACCTAACCTAACCGAAGTGATTCATCAATAGTATAGGGAATTTGCAGCATGCAAGCAAGCATGCAACATGCAAGCAGGCATGCAACATGCAAGCAGGCATGTAACATGCGAGCAGGCATGCAGCATGTAAGCAGGCAAGCAGCAAGCAAGCAGGCATGCAACATGCAGCAAGCATTGTTTCTGTCACGGCTCCGGCGCTGCGGGGTTTATGCGGCTCCACACGAGCTTATCGTCACAGATAGTTTTAAGGCTCACCACCGCAGCCACGCAGGCCGGCCGCCCCACTCCTCTGCGCCTACGTGGGCTTAAATTACACTCTAGGGGTAGGGCAGACAAGACTGCGTGAAGTTGGTTTAGCAGCGATTCGTTTCTGTTACTAAATTTTGTAGCACAACATGTTGACTTTTAGTTTATTCGAAGTATTGAAAATCGGAATGGCGTTTTTCGGACCGAGAACCCTTCGAGCAATTGATTCTTCGAACGTATGAAAATCGGAAAACTAACCAATCGCATTTACGACTTTCGGTAAAAATAAATTTCGTGATTTTTAATAATAGACATTATAATTCTTAGAAATTATGAAATTCGGACTTTTGAAAATCGGAACATCGAAACTCGGAATAAAATATTTCGGAGTATTTGGGTGTTCCCGGGAAAATGGCTATTCGATAGCCGAAACATACTTATTATAAGGTTTAATAATTTGTATGTTTATGATATAAACAGCATCTATGAGTCGAGGTTTCTTCACGATGTTTTTCCTTCACCGATGTCAGTAAAGTCTAAGATAAATGTCAAACTGTTTACAATCTCAATGCGTTTTTTTAAACTTTCTCTTCACACCTAAACAGTTTCAATCTAAACTTATTTAAAGTTGAGATTGAGTTTTTATTTTTTGTCTATTTAAGACAAAAACTAAACATACATACGGACGAACATAGAACCTCCTCCTATTTTGAAGACAGTTAATAAGAGAGGCAAGCACTCCATCAGTGAAGTATGCTGTAGCTGAGAGATAAGTATGCTGCGTTGATTGTAAAACACTCATCGACTCGTTCCCTTCGTTTACCTGTCCTTACATAAGTCTCTCAACTGATAGAGAATCTACTAACAGTTGAGACCCTACTTTTTTTCATTTTTACAGGTTACATAATAAAAACCGACGACGTGCGACTCAATAGCAATAGCACGCAATAAAACGCAGAAAAAAACACATTTCTTATATGGCCCCTTTAATTTTTAACTTTATTTTATTTTTATTATTGTTTGTTCAAACAATAATAAACCATTTACAGGCACTTTTGAATTTTCAAAGAGTCGGTCAGTTAGTCACAAATATGAAGCTAGTTGCCCATTCTAAAACGTAGATCTCTATGGAGAAGAACAGGTAAGAAACTCCAATGACGCTCTTTTAAATATAGATATTACAAAATACTGGGTACATTATTCTTGTTGCTTCTATATGTGAGAACAATATTAAAAAAAAAACAAAAGCAATTCAAAATATACAATTTAATAAGTCATTTTATTCAAAATATAATAAGCCCTGGCAGGTAAGAGATGACCAGTCTCAACTGACGGCGACCGTTCAAAATTCAAAATTCATTTATTCAAACTAGGCTAAGAATCAGCACTTTTCGAACGTCAAAATTACATAAGACAGTCCCCCAAAAACGCCCACCCTTCACCATTTCCTAGTGCTTAAGAGGCTTACAACAGCTAAAGCGCGGTCACTGTCGGACTGCATAGAAATGAAAGAGAAGCGCGATGACACGACGCAGGTAATTTATTGCAAAATATGAAGCAGTTAGCGATTTACAGAAAATCTATTGATTGGACTGGAAAATTAAAACACTATTATGCTAATATGAAGCTTGTAGAATAATCTGACAAAAAATCAGAATGATTGCATGTAAATTAATATGGTTTTTAATCGTTAAAATAAATTTTTGGAGGTATCTTCATGATTTTTTTCTATCGTATCAAATTAGTTGTATTATGTTTTCAACACACTATCATACTAGCATATATCCTGAAGAATATCATATATTTTTCTGATTTTGTTTACTGCAGTGGATCATATTCTTTTAGGTATTATAAAACTTGCGTTTAGGCACGTTTAGGTCCTGTAGTCCCTGTCCTGGAAGAAGAAGTGGCGTAACAAACTCCCCAGCAGCACAGCTGTCTGTTCAGTTGGAAAAACTTGATTCTATATAATAAATAGTGTAAGTAATAGTAATAATAAAGTTAGGAAAGATTTTTAATTCTTACCCCGTGGTTTTCGGCATCTTGACGATTTCTGGCACGATTCCCTTAAGAATACAGCTAAAAGTAATTACGATAATGATAACGTACAAGATTTACATAAAATGAAGAATTACCGGACTAAGTAATTGCGGAAGGTTCTTTAATGTATTTTATCAATGAAATATTTTAATCCACCGTAATGGATTCTTTACAGTATTTTGTAAGACTCTCTCCCTTGTAGGTAGTTATTTCGATCAAAGTGAAGCGAGCTTTTCACACCGCAGCTGATGGGATAACAGCATCATCCTTCCCGCTCCATCTGCTGTCTGTGTCAAAAACATATTTATAAAAAAAAAAAACAACTTCCAAGAAAAACACTACAGAGTGAAAAATTGCTTTAATTTCGGAAGTCGATCTCTTTAGCTTTGTATTTTCGTTGTTGAAATTAAAGTTATTTTTCACTTTCAAGTGTTTTTCCTGGAAGTCGGTTTTATATTTTTTTTTTTTTTTTCGTAAAAATGTCTTTTTTTTTTCACTTTTTATTTGTGGTGCCTACAACCCTACCCCACACAAAGTCGTAAGCCACTACTTACAATGTAAATAACAGTGACAGCTAGTATAACATCATCAACATACACTAAGTGGTAAAAAATAAGTGTTATTGAAGTTAACTTAAAAACCACTCATCGGAACTTGACCAAAATATGAGACCAATCTGGAAGTATAATATCCTTTCAAATAAAATTTCAGTTTATAAATGACGGAGTTCTGAGGTAACAACATTTAATTCAACCTAAATGAGACACTCCTGCCTTTTTAAAGTCGGTTAATATAATGATCTCCGTCACCAATCTATGTCATTAATGATCATGTGAATAATTCATTTCAGCCGTTTAATTTATTAGCCATATTATTTGTGTTACCAGGTACAATAAATTACCACCTGTATATGCATAAAAGATGACGTAAACAATATAACACGGTGACCTATATCCAATTTGATATTCCATGAAACGCTCGGTAATCAGTTAATTATTGACACACCCACATAATACGTATAAATTATATCCGTTGGTAGGATTCGACATGCGGGAAACGTTAACTTGTCTGTTGCAAATGCTGGTTTCAGCAGAAACCTTTTCTGTCGAAGTATTTTGTAGCAAAATTTAATAACGTACTTAGCAATAAATTATGGACCTGCAAAAGGTACAATCACGAGCATAAATAGCTTACACTTACGCAAAATTTAAATGCGATTTTCTCGTGTAATAAGGATTGCAACTTTGAGAAAAGACATACGAATAGTATACTTAATTCCAAAAAGACTATGTTCATAACACCATACAATTTCTATCAATAGTTAGGTACTTTAACTGCATTTGAATCGAGGAGCTCGTGGCTAAATAATAACAGCCGCACGGGTCAACCCATCAGGTTAAGCTGGGTTGTTGAGGTCAGATAAGCAGTCGCTCGATGTAAAATACTGGTATTCAGCTGCACTGGTTAGACTGGAAGAAGGACCAAGACATAGTTGGAAAAGGGTGAAGCAGATGATGATGAATCTTACGTAAGTGTAAGAGATTTATGCTCGTGACTGAATACTGCCGTACATAATTATTACATCCGAAACACTTCTTGTTACAGAAAACGAAATATAACAACATAACGAAGGATGGTTTCCGCAAAAAATGGTCGCCATGGCCAAAATTCGATCTGGAGGACTATTCGATGGACTATTAAAAATATAAAGCCAGTCAGTAAGGCGGTGGCGAAGCATTTATAGCTAGCTATTATTGCAACATTGAGAAATAATATTTACTGTCGCAGTCTAACGTGCAGCAAAGTGAAAACTTCTTTCCTTTGAGCTGGGTAATTGTAATTAAATTGTCTTCCCAATATTTCAGGGAAACGTTCCTTTTTCCTGGGTTCAAAGCAAATTAATGGACTACTATATTTCAAAGGTCAGATCATTCTCAGAAAACTCTCCCAAAAATTCGTTAATTATCCTTTTCTTTTGGTTGTGTTTTACTAATCATTATGTGAGACGTGTGGAACGCAAGGTGAAAAGATCAGTCACTATGAGAACCTAAGGATTTCAGTCAAGTGGTAAGGGCGCGCTCGGATAATAAAAAATATATATGTCGGATCCGGTCATTAGTACGGTCGCTAAACGAAGCGCAGCACGTGATCCGAGTAGTGGCAGCACTAACACTCGGCTAACTTCGTGCTACGACTGAGCTTAGCTAATGGAGAGGCGCCAGGGCGAGCGCACTTGCCTTCCGACCGTCCCAGAGATCAGAACCTCCAGTCTAGGAAGTGTCCCGCGTTTCGAATATTTGTGTCATGTACTTACAGTGTATGAAATGCTAGTGTAAGTAATGTTATTATAAATTATAATTTGATTTGAACTGTAACTGTTTTTCTATTGCGTATAACCAACACTACCCATTAGTACGCCCACAGTAGTTAAAATATACCTGATAACGAGAGAGATTCATACCATCTAAATCCGACATCAGAATTGGGATTCGTGTTGGTTCAGGCGCAAAATTAAAACGCTAAAAGTGACCGTTGGTTTGCCGTATTTTTGAACAATATAATTCGAGGGTAGAACTGACAAATAAGTTTTTTTTTGTGGATTAAGTATTCTTATCCTTTTCGTGGGGTTTATGAAAGGGTAATAAAATTTGGTTATTTTTGAGCTCAAACGCACCGTTTCTGAGATATTTGCGAAATACCCGGCAAAACTTTTCATAACGTTTTTTGTGTAGTTTTGTTTAGTTTACCAATTCTAACCCATTTTTTTATTTCTGTTTTATGAATTTCGAAACATGCAAGCTATTATGCCCGGTCATGGTGCGCGACAGCCAAGCCAAGTCGATTGACAGCAGAAGAAGATCTACGACGTCTTCAGTATAGAGCCAAGCAGCCCCGCAGTAGCCAGCGAAGCCCTTCGTGTGCTTCACGTGTGGGAAACTAAGACATATCGCGTCCCGGTGCATGAGCATGCAGTGGCAGCCAATCGGATGGTGGAGCACGTGCTGCAAACGGTGAACGGGTGAACGGCGAGTGGAAGTTTGCCCTCAGGCACGTTAGAACAAAAAGGTGATCTGTATTGTTTTGTTTACGATTCTGGTGCTGAATGCTCGTTAGTTAAGGACAGTTGTGCAGCCAAATTAAGTGGCAAACGAGTTAATAACATTGTTACGTTGACGGGTATTGGTCAAACACGTGTATTCAGCACAGAACAAATCTTATGTTACGTAAGGATTAGCGGACACCAACTATGTAGATCGGTTTTGTGTTTTCTTTGTTTTGATTCTGTGATATGCCTTGATAGGACAAAGGCAGATAAGAAAAATTGATTGCTTATTTCGTGTAATTAGAAAACAAAAAGCGAAATCCATCCACTGTTGCGAATAGCATAATTTCTAATCTGAATTTGTCTAGGGATCGAATTCGCGACCCAGTGATTACCAGGAACTACCTACGCTACGATGATAAAACACATAGCTTTAGGATTAGGATACATAGCTAAATCATAATTATTACTAATATTAATCATTTATACTTAGTAGTATAGACAACTAACTCAGTGTCAGTTTTATCATCAATGCCAAGACTTTCGTACTAGCGTACCATTCAAACAGTTTTTCGAATCGGCGTGTTCGCAACAACGTCATTCGATATAGCGGTTTTCGACTTAATGTGTTTTCGAACTGGCGTACCACTCTTAATTTTTCTCGAAATAGCGTGCGTGTCAATAACGTCATTCGAATCATCATATCACTCCCGTTTAATAATGTAGCTGCAGTTTTTAATGATGATCGCTATACGTTAAAGTTAAAAAAAAAAGATGCCAGTAGGTCATGTACCAGTCGAAGTAGATGGTGATCACAGTGGTGATGAGCAAGCCTAAGTTATGGGATCCACGCGAGTAGGGTTCTCTATCGGCCGTATTGTGTGTGACCGTACCAGTAGATACTGGCGGAGGTCGGGGTCTAGAGAGACCATAGTTTGATCCATGCGCTGGATGTGTGAGAGCAATGCGATTGCTGGTCGGCTGGAGAGCCGTGGCGTTAGAGTGGTTTACTCGTGTGTGGGTTTCCAAGTCTCTAAGGATCTTAGTGAAAAAGATGATTGTGTGGTAAACGATGGTACATGGCTCTGGTTGATGATTTTTGCTATGATTAATCAAAGTTTGTTTAGTTAATTGAGAAGTAGAAGTATTCTTTTGTTAAAAGAATAAAGTGTTGAGGATTAATTTCCTAATCTCAAAATTTAGAACCCGTAAATGGTCAGAATTGGCCGAGTCGAAAGGGCACTGTTGTTGTTGTTTTGGTTAAAGGTTAACACATGAGTTTAGGGATTTTTGTGAGAGTTAAAACATTAAGCTTCATTTAATAGCTACGGGATCATCGTGAGCTTAACGGTCAAGTTGAGCACGTTAATCAGTTTTTTTGCACAATGAGCATGTTAAAATCTATGCTTACCGCGGTTGAAGTGAACGAAGATAGGTCGTGGCAGGATGCCTTAGGAGATTTGCAGCTGGCACTAAAGTGTACAGTCAATAGGGTAACAAAAGCAAGTCCACTCGAATTACTAGTCGGTAAAGTAGCGTGCCCCCTTAGTCTAATAGCTTACGACGATGATACTGACGCAGATTTCGAACAAGTTAGGGAAAACTCAGCCCGGTTAATCGAAAAGTCGGCTCTATATGACAAAAAAAACGGTTTGATAGCACTAAAGCGCGACTGGATAGGTTTTCGGTGGGTGACTTTGTGTTGCTTCAAAACGAAGAACACAACCAGGCTAAATTAGACCCCAAATATAAGGGACCATTCAGAGTTGTAGAATTGTTACCGATCGCTACACATTGAGAGCATTAAGTTCTAAACGAACTTGCAAGTATGCACATGATAGATTAAGATTTAAAAGTGCCCGTGGAGTTTCTTGCCCGTTCTTCTCCATAGGTACCTACTACGCTTTGGAATGGGCATCTAGCTTCATCTTTCTGACTGACCGACCCCCTTGACAATTCAAAAGTGCCTGTAATTCTTTTATTTGAAATAAATGCTTTGAGTTTGAGTTTAAGGAGAATGCCCGAGGACCAAGTACCAATTGAGATTGTAGATGAAATATGATGAGTTGCTATCACTTTAGATTGAACGAACAGGTTCTGGGTTCAGTGGGTCGGAGACTATACCAGAGTATCGTAGCCGTAGCCCGTTGGAAATCGGTATCTGCTCAATGAGTAGTCCGTGGGTACGCGGTAGGCGGTAGCTCTGGGTGGTATAGTCGGGTCTTGCCTAGAAGCGAAGACCATAGAGTCAAGGGTTGACTCGGTATTCCCGTGGGGAATAGTGTGTGACTGTGTGTGTCTGTTGTGTGTCTGTTGTGTGTGTGTTGACCATGAACGAGATACCTGAAGTTCTGTTTTCTTTGATCAAATTTAATGTGGAATCTTTGTGCTTGGTCTCGGTTATCTCGAAACTAGATAGTTCAAATAGGAAGGATAGCCTAGATTTTAGTTTCTAATTTTTAGTTCCAAATTGCTACTAAATTAAAACAGATTTTAAAGAGTCAAGTCCCTTTTAATTAAGACTGATGATATAGTCTTCATATGAGTCAGGATTGGACGAACAGATACTGTGGCGAAATTTTGTATTTTCCAGATTAACAACACACGAGGACGTGTGCATCGCAGGATGGCCGTGTCGGATCCGGTCATTAGTACGGTCGCTAAACGAAGCGCAGCACGTGATCCGAGTAGTGGCAGCACTAACACTCGGCTAACTTCGTGCTACGACTGAGCTTAGCTAATGGAGAGGCGCCAGGGCGAGCGCACTTGCCTTCCGACCGTCCCAGAGATCAGAACCTCCAGTCTAGGAAGTGTCCCGCGTTTCGAATATTTGTGTCATGTACTTACAGTGTATGAAATGCTAGTGTAAGTAATGTTATTATAAATTATAATTTGATTTGAACTGTAACTGTTTTTCTATTGCGCATAACCAACACTACCCATTAGTACGCCCACAGTAGTTAAAATATACCTGATAACGAGAGAGATTCATACCATCTAAATCCGACATATATATATATTTATGAGTTAGAATGAGAAAGACTATATGAATGAAGTAGGAGCAATTTATTTTTGCTATAATCCAACGGGCTGAACGAAATCTTGCCCGTTCAACGTAAATAAAGGTAGTAGAAATAGTTGAAAACAACTGAGAACGTTTGTATGTGGTTTGTTTACGTCTTATATATTGAATTCATCTCGCATCCAATGAATATCTGAGGTCAGATTTTCGTTGCCTAATCGGCAATCTGCAACTATTTTTAAGGCAATCGCTAATGCATCAAACGAAAGCACAATGTCAATGTATTTATTTTTATATAAAAAAAATATACATTTCAGACTATTTTAGTCCATAAAAAAAATATGACAGCTTCGCATTTTCTTATCTTTAAATAAGAATGATTGGTTCGAATGAAAATTAATTATTTACTAGTACTTATCAATGAAACTATAGACACCAAGGCTTGAAACCAGTTTTGAAATACCGGTTAAGGGGACTACAGGACCTAAACGTGCCTAAACGCAAGTTTTATAATGCCTAAAAGAATATGATCCACTGCAGTAAACAAAATCAGAAAAATATATGATATTCTTCAGGATATATGCTAGTATGATAGTGTGTTGAAAACATAATACAACTAATTTGATACGATAGAAAAAAATCAAGAAGATACCTCTAAAAATTTCTTTTAACGATTAAAAATCATATTAATTTACATGCAATCATTCTGATTTTTTGTCAGATTATTCTACAAGCTACATATTAGCATAATAGTGTTTTAATTTTCCAGTCCAATCAATAGATTTTCTGTAAATCGCTAACTGCTTCATATTTTGCAATAAATTACCTGCGTCGTGTCTGGACTGCATAGAAATGGAAGAGAAGCGCGATCGCTTCTCTTTCATTTCTATGCAGTCCGACAGTGACCGCGCTTTAGCTGTTGTAAGCCTCTTAATATTGTTCATAAACCGTTTTATTACCGTTCATCGACTAATCATTTAATTACAAAAATGGTTACGACGAAACTTAAATAATTTTGGTTACCGGATAATACAGAGTAGAACTTTAAAACTCGCGCTAACCTGATTAAATCGGTTTTACTCAGACACCCGCCCGCCGCCGCCGTTTGTTACATTAATTTGCGTATTCGCTGGCGTAGAGCAAGAGCTTTGTTATTGTAGGTGTATAAGCGATGGCGTAGTAGGTAGAACTCGTTTATACCATCGCAAATCAATCAGAATCGGAATTTGTAAAAAAACGGTTCCTGCATTAACCGGTTAAGATACCGGTAACCGAAAACTAAACCGCAATCATTTCTGGTTCGAAGTAATAGACCAAAATCGGTTTGGAAAATTAACCGGTTACCGAGATGACTCTAGTTTTATGTTATCATCCTCTTTTATGCCCCATAACAGTTATTTTAAGAACGATTCTTGAATGGTTAAGAAGCCGTGCAATGACTGTTTGTTATCAACGTTCAAAGCTCAAGGGCAAAGGGGCTTTGTTATCAAGGACTATTTAGATTAACAATGTATTCGATATAAAAAGTAGATATTTCTCTTGTTTTTAGGGTTCCGTATGTGCGGATGAAAAAACGGTAACCTTATAGGATCACTCGTGTGCCTTTCTGTCTGTCACATACGACTTGCTCCGAATCTAGTGGACCGATTAAGTGAAAATTTGGTAAACATTATGAATTTCTGTGACCTATACACGAATGTGTAACGTAAATAAATTAATTTTGAATACGGTTTTCACTTTTGGGGGCAAAAAAAATAAAATTAAGTACAAAAAGAAGTTTTGCAAACTGTATAAGGTGTACAGATTGCAAAACATCTTTATGTAAATTTTAAATTTTTAAAGTGACGTAATTATCACCTTAATTAAAGATTTTTCTATGAGGATTTCAATCTTTTTTTATAATAAAAATAAATGATTTTAAAGTTGTGGTATAAGTTATAGATGAAAATTTACCATTCCTCCCCTTATCTCCGAAATTGCTGAGCCTTTAATTTCTAGTCTATGGTCTTAAAATAACATGGTAACTCACAAAATATTGGGGGAACATGTTTTTCAACTATAATGTTTAATAAGTTTGTTGTTAGGATTAATTTGTGGAGTAGACTCTGCTGCGTAAGATAAATGAAACGAAGATTCACTGTAATATTGTTTATTATAACACCGTCACAACTGAAAGGATACAGTACTGTTCCGAACCGCGGTACAGAGCCTACTGGCTCGGCTACGAATGCAACATGCATCGTATGCAAATACAGTGCCCTTACAACCATCCCCCTTCCTTGCAAAAAAAATAAAAAAAACTAAATGGTTATTACAATAGGTATAACTGGTAACTTATGAAAGGTTTGCGAGAAACGTAAAATTCCACTTGCAACAAAAATTACAATGCACTTTGCCATCACGCGTAACTTCCTGTAGCAGTCGCTGGTTGTGGCTGTGTGAACACAACACTGGGCATGACATGTTGCAGTGTCGTCGGTGCGGGCGCTGGCGTCGCGTTGATCGTCACCTGCTTCCTCAGCCAATTCTTTAGCCTGCGGTTACAGCGTTGAACCACCACGCAAGCGGTTCCACAGACTAGTATGCAAATAATCACCAGCAACATGACACTAAACTGGTTCATTTTGGTGCTTATTATTTCTTGTTGTCCGTTTTGGTTGACTATGACAACTTCCTCCTTGCTTACTGCCTTACCCATTGTATAGTCTGGGCAACGATTCAAAATTGAGTAATGAATAATTTGTGACGATAATTACATTTTCGTTTATCGCAAACATTTCCTAACCAATGTACAATATTATTTTGCATTTTACGCTTATACTGCGTAGACACTTTATGTCATTGCACTAGGGTTGTATATAACAATAATAACTACTAATGAATGGTTGTTGATTATATTAAATTGTTTTTTTAACATTACTGACTTGTATCCTTTAGAAATTACAAATATGTAATACATAATTATACTTAAGTATGTTCTAATTATTGAAGAAGAGCTTTTAATATTTCTGCTCAGTTCTGTCGCGCCCTACGACCTGAATCTTGGGATCAGTTTATAACTACACGACAGAACAAAACAAACAACAGGTGTATTATATTGTTATCATTAATAATAATTAATTTCTTAATCTACAAACAAAAACGTGCAGGCCGTTTTATAGCACGCCCACTTCTCGAAAACTTTAATGGTACATCCTTGCTTGTGTCAATTACATTGCCAGCACTTTTAATGTGCGTATTTTTGACATGCTTATTATTTATAGGTATATCATTGTACGTATGATTCATTGATGCATCCGGTATATTATTATTTAACAAATAAGCTGGTTTGAGCCTATCAATCGACACACGGACTGTTTTCTCGTTTTTCTGAATGATGTAAACCTTGGAACTCCTTTCGAGGACACGATATGGACCGTCGTATGGTGGCTGCAAAGGTTTTCGCACAAAGTCGTTTCTTAAGAAGACGTGACTACAAGAATTAAGGTCTGGGTGTACAAACAGGGTTTTAGAACTAGGGTGTTTGTCCGCCATTGGCTTCAAATTTCTAATCCTATCACGAACTTGTCTAACATAGCCTTCGTCTGATGAAATTTGTGTCGAAGGGTTGTAAAAATCCCCAGGCAAGCGTAAGCTTTGGCCGTAGGTCATTTGAGCAGCGCACGCTCCGTTATCATTACGCAACGCTATCCTTAACCCTAGCAATACGGTAGGCAGTTCGGTGATCCATGACGACGTTGCCGTCAATCGGGCCATTAAGGCCGCTTTCAGTGACCGATGCCACCTTTCTACAACCCCGTTACTTTGTGGGTGGTAAGCTGTTGTTCTTAATTTATGTATTCCCATAACTCTCATAAGCTCATTAAATAAACTACTTTCAAATTGTTTACCTTGATCACTAGTTAATCTCAACGGGCATCCGAAACGCGCGATCCAGCCCTCATATACTGCCTTGGCGACCGTTTCTGCAGTAATATCTTTAATAGGAAATGCCTCCGGCCATCTGGTGCGTCTGTCTATAAGTGTAAGGCAGTATCGGTATCCATCCGATGTTGTCTGCAGTGGCCCTATAATATCAACATGTACATGCTCAAATCTATCGCAGTCTTGAAATTGTTGAATATCTGAAACGGTATGTCTACCAATTTTTGTTTTTTGGCAAGACATACATGTCTTAGACCAAAGACCTACGTCCTTATTCATTGTGGGCCAAAAATATTTTTCTCGGACCAACCTGCGCGTTGTTCTAATGCTTGGGTGGCTCAAGTTATGTAATTGTTCGAAAGCTATTCTTCGAAACTGCTCTGGTAGATAAGGCCTGGCGTGGGACGTTGAAACCTCGCAAAATACAGGGTTGTCGCATATTGGCAAATGGAGTTTTTTAATGATGACACTAGTATTTCTGTGACTATTCTGTAAGTACGAATCTGATTTTTGTGCTTCGCTAAGCTCGTTATAATCTATAAATGACGGACAGTCAATCGTCGAGACCCTGGATAAGGTGTCTGCCACGATATTTTCTTCTCCCGTTATATGTCTTATGTCCGTAGTAAACTCGCTGATGAAAGCTAAGTGACGGATTCTGCGCTGCGAGTCCTGCTCAGAATTGACAGTTTTGAATGCATACATTAGTGCCTTATGATCTGTATATATTATTAAGGGACGGCCTTCTACTAAGGTACGAAAGTGTTTTAACGCTAAATATATTGCTAATAATTCACGATCGTACGTGGAGTATTTTTGTTGAGTGTCGGTCAGCGCCTTGGAAAAATAACCTAGTGGATTCCAAGTATTATTAATGCGTTGTTGTAACACGGCCCCAACACAAGTATTTGATGCGTCAGACATTATTGCATACGGCACATCGTCGCACGGATATGATAACGTGACTGCAGTTTGCAAATCCTGCTTGCATCGCAAAAAGGCATCCTCTGAGGTTGTAGTCCACTCAATGCGAGTTTTATCTTTCTTTTTCGCATTGTGTAAGTACGAATGTAAAATAGATTGCTGTTTTACAGCATTGGGTATGTGGGAGCGATAAAAGTTTACCATACCTAAAAAACGTCTTAGCTGCTCTATGTTCTCTGGTTTTGGAAATTTACTAATGGCTTCAACCTTTTCATTTAATGGTCTTATACCATTCCTCGTCACCTCATATCCTAAAAAATCGATGCTATTTCTTTTAAACGCACACTTATCAATGTTTATAGTTATACCGAACTCTTCGAATCGCTCGCATATTTTGTGGAGATGTGCCTTATGTATATCGTCACTGGTACTTCCTATTATGACGTCATCTAAATACGAAAATAGACTGGATGTTTGCATGTTACCTTTATCATCCCGCGTAGAAATACTGTCCAACCCTTGAAGCACCGTATGGTTCATAAAACGTTGAAACGTTTGGGCGGCATTACGTAACCCAAACGTCATACGGCAAAACTCGAACAGCCCGAACGGTGTAATTATTGCCGTCTTTTCGATATCATCAGGGTTGACCGCAATCGCGTGATACGCCCGACGAATATCTAATTTTGAAAAAATTGACTTACCGGTTAGTATGTACGTGAAGTCATGTAGCCGAGGGATTGGGTAACGATCAGGTTTCGTTATAGTATTAAGGCTCCGGTAGTCGCCGCACGGCCTTAACTCACCATTTTTCTTAACTACTACATGCAAGGGGCTTGCCCAAGGTGATTTAGATGGTCGACAAATACCTAATTCTTGCATGACTCTGAATTCCTCCTTGACCTTTTTATAGCGTTCAGGCGGCAGTCTCCGTGCCCGTGCGTGAACAGGAGGACCCTCGGTTTCTATATGGTGGTAAATTGTATGATTAATGTTTTCTTTATAACAGCTAGGCTTAGTGATATCTGGAAAACGAGACAACAGTTCGTACATCGGATGATTGACTTCTACTGTCTTTACTATGTGTGTTTCATCATAGTTTATAATGGCTGCTATCGTACATAAATTAGTTGATTTATCAATAAGTTTTCGAGCCTTCATGTCTACTAACAAATTAAAATATCCTAAGAAATCGGCTCCCAAAATAGGTTGCTGAACATCGGCTACAATAAAGTTCCATCGGAACGTTCGCCGCAACTTAAAATCTAACGATAAAGATATAGTACCATACGTTTTTATGACGCTTCCGTTTGCCGCGTACAGTTTGTAGTCTTCACATGCAATTGTGCTCATTTTCTTATTCAGGGGGCAAACGGAAACGTTCGCACCTGTATCCACCAAGAAGCGTAGACCACTTTTGGAGTCAGTCACGCTGAGGCGGTATGATCCGGATATAGTGCATACATCCGCCGCTGGCTGCACCCGGGTTAGTTTTCCGGCGTTTTATTCTTCCACGTACACGGGCTGGTACATTTGTGTGCACGGTCCTTAAAATTGTAATGGTAATAGCATAGACCACTACTGCCGGTTGTATCTGTTCGTTGTGTGCCGCGCGATCTCCAGGACGACCTTCCTCTTCTGTAAAATCCACCTCGTCCTCTTACATACCCTTGTTTTTGGGTTTCTTGAAATTTTTCAAACTGTGCCGTGAGTTTGGCTATCTGCTCACCTGCGTCTGATGACGTCGACGGTATCGTTGTTACCTCCAGCACTTCCTTGGACCGCATGCCTTCCAAGATTTTGTCGGCTGCCTGCGCGTTACCTTCCAAATCTTTCGTGCCGGTGACAGCTAGTACACCTTTTACTGATGACGGAAGTTGCCTCATCCACAATTTTGCCAGCGTTTCTTCCTCAACCTTGCCGCGAGCTAAGTCACGCATGCGCCTTAATAATTGTGTTGGTTTATTTTCGGCCAACTCGAGGTTTAGTAATTTTTCAAAAAGTTGATTGTCACTGTCTTCGTATGCTGCAATGAGGCGTGTTTTAATGGCGTTAAATTTCCCGGTCTCCGGAGGGTCACGTAGAATATCGCTCACTTGGTCAAGAACGTCTTTGTTGAGTCTGCCGACAACCATATTAAATTTTGCCTCGTCGCTGAGTTTTTGTGGTGCCAGGATTGCTTCTGTCTGAGAAAACCATAGCGACGGTTTATCGCACCAGAAATCCGATAATCGGTTGCCGACTGCTATAGCTGCTACCTCCTTACTGTGCAACGGCTCCAGCTGCGCCGCATGTGTTGGAGGTTGTACTGGATTCATTTTATATTATAACGATCGCGAAACGGTACACTTCATAACACCGCAAAAGTTCACAACGGTTCTCGGGGTCACCACTGTGGAGTAGACTCTGCTGCGTAAGATAAATGAAACGAAGATTCACTGTAATATTGTTTATTATAACACCGTCACAACTGAAAGGATACAGTACTGTTCCGAACCGCGGTACAGAGCCTACTGGCTCGGCTACGAATGCAACATGCATCGTATGCAAATACAGTGCCCTTACAAATTCATCCCAACTACGGTACCCTTCATTGTGCGTGGTCCGACATGCACTTCACCGGGTTTTGGTTATTTCATATTTCAAGCTTTTTCCCGCAGCTTCGCCCGCGTGTTGGTCTGCAATTATACCACGGGAACGTAATACCGAGATAAAAAGACAAAATCCTATGTCCTAACCTTGTGTGCCAATTTTTATCAAAATCCGTTCAGTCGTTAAAGTGTAAAAGGTGACAGACAGACAGAGTTTCTTTCGCATTAATGATATAAAACTACGAATTTGCCTACCTGAATCGGCCATAATGGTAATTTAACATTGTGTACACTAACTGATTTACCTATAGAGAAACATGCCGTTTCCAGAATGTATTGATAAGACGGCTGGACTACCGATGAAGTCACGCACGTTCCACTTCACGTGGACACTGCGGACACATGAGCGTACGATAAGTTGACGCCGGTTGTGTCCAGTTGATACAGAGCAAAATAAATCATAAATTAAAGGTAGCAGTGATTTTTCTAGATCTATCTTTCGCATTTGATACGATTAATCACAAATACTGATTAAACTAAATTAATATGGTGCCAGAGGCAGAGCCCTGCAATTATTTACATCGTATTTAAGAAACAGGAAAATTTATGTAGAAACCAGCACTATAGAACAGAATGGACATCGGAAAACATACCAATTATCTATGATTAATATTACCACTGGTGTACCTCAGGGTTCCATGTTAGGTCCCATTCTGTTTATTATTTTTACTAACGATTTGATAAATTATATTAAAAAAATCATTCCAATTCAAATTGTTCTTGATAAATAAATAAATACAGGGTTCAAGGTTAACAATCCTTCGTGCCAAGTATAATGTTACATAGGTACAATTAGAATCTCTCATTAAAAGTTACGTGGATTTTATTCTGCACGTTCATAAACATTGTGCCTGGATTGCGATGTTTTTCCAGACGTGGCTGTTTTTTGGCCTACTTACCTTTTTAATTTTTACTTTAAAAATTTGGTTTTATTTTTATTAATCACTTATAAATTACTTATAACATGTAGGTAGTACCACAGATTAATACAGATAGGACACTCAGAGTCGCTTTTTATTTAAAATATTTCAATTAAATAAAAAGCGACTCTTGCTACGACTCAATATAGTGCAATTCAGGTCACACAGCGCGAACTCCCTACAGTTATATTCACCTAGAAGTTGACCCTCTTTCTATAGCGTAACTCTTAGATCTTCTGACTACGTTACTCACTGAATTGGCCCAGCAAGACGGGCCCGCCGCGTACGTGTAGCTTCATAACTAAACTGCGGAGTGTCCCATATCTGTATTCATCTGTGGTAGTACTCAAATCAGTTTTAGTTTGCTTACCAGTGGTAACTTTTGGAAATGCGTTATTAACTTTAACTCGGTCTTAACGAACCTCATCAGTTGTGCTGACATATCTTTGAGGCGCGCGTGGAACACAATACGCCATCGATCCGGGCCTGGTCCTTATCGAACGGCGAGCTACCCATTGCTCACCGTCCGCAAGCCCGCGTCTACGGTGGCCAGGAATCGGCCTGCGATTCCCGATGCCCCCTCGAGAACACGACGGTACTCCGCCCAAGTCGGGCAGACCTCCACCGTATGCTACACCGTATCCTCCGGGCGATCCACACAATGGTGACTCCCGGGCTTTTCCTCCCGCCTTATCCGGAATAGGAACCTTCCGAAACAAACGTGTCCGGTGAAGACCTGCTCAGACGGAAGGTGAAGGAAGCCAGGTCTTACAGCAAATGTAAAGGAAAAAGTCCGAAAATAGTTAAAATATAGTTTTATTACACGTGTTTTTTTGTGATTACAAGCATTTAATGTTGGAGAATTAATCGTGATTTATATCGATGTATGGTAGAACATGTTTTTCAACTACAATGTTAAGTTTGTTCTGGGATAAATTCATCCCAACTACGGAACCCTTCATTGTGCGTGGTTCGCCACGCACTTGGCCGGTTTTTTTCTTCATATTCACCGTCCAGGTAATAACTTTTCTCATGAAAAAGAATGTGTACAACATGAGAAGCTCGTTGAAATAAAATTGCGGATTCTATCGTCCGCTATTCACACGAATTGTCGGAAAATATATCGTGTGACAGGCTTTACTGGGGCAGATCGACAGACATTTTCATATTCATTTCATCAAAATCTTGCAGAAATTACGACATAGGCAGAAAAATACTCACAAACAATCAATTCTGAGAAAATGTGTCATGTTCTACGGATTAACGGATCATACCTGAAGAATCTCATAAAATAAATGTACCTAATCCGTAAAATATTCTTGAACAAAAAAGTCGATGTTCTGATCATACATCCCACTCTGTTCGCAATACGTACGACTTTTTTCGAACGAATAAATGAATCGGAGGTTATCCAAATTTACAGGATCTTACAAATAAATATTGCTGTGAGCAGAGCGTGAATTTACTCCATTAAAGGAAGATATTTTTCTGCAATGATTATTAACGTTTTATTATTAATAATTAATAATCATCATGAGTGCCATTTAGATACACGATCTATATTGAGACACGAAGCAGTGGTGACAGGGGTGGGAAATCGACAGTTTATTTCTGATTGACATTTTTTAGGATTCTGTACCTCAAAATTAAAATGTCGGAACCTTTAGGCATATTTAAGATACTGTTAGTACCTAGTTCGAAATTCAAAGGTATATTTTCTTTGCCTAAAAAAATCTAGAATAATGATTTTGGTTGTATTCAATCAATCTGCATAGCCATTTTCCAACTATGTTGGGGTCGGCTTCCAGTCTAACCGGATACAGATAACCGGACCAGACGCGGCCTGGTATAACCGGATAATGATTTTAGTTGTATTTTATTAATTTTATTTGACTTAATTAATTATACTAACTTAATTTTCCTGAACTAAAGATGAATAAATAAATAAATTAATTAATTACTTCAAATAGATACCATGAAGTGAACAATTCTTCGGTCCTAGCACGAACGCGCGGAGATAGGCCGTGTCCTAACAAAAGCGATTATCGCGCGAACTTGCGACCGTCAAGTTCATTTGCTCCGAACGCGTGGTCGCGCTCCTCAGAGGGTGCCTTCCGGTTTTCCAAACAAATATTGACAGACAAACGCGACGATCGCGTATTCACGCGAACGATCATTTTGGTTAGGCCGCGGGGTGAACATCACGTGGATTCGACTGCTTTTAAAGTTGAAAATACTCATTAAGTTGAAAATACAACACTTACACTTTATTCATACTTATGCGTGATACTATTTGTGCTTGCCGCTTCTAAAATGCTATGGGATAGTTGTATTTTCAAAAAGTCGTTCGAATTTACGTTCCGTGTACAAGAGTTGAGACTTGACCGCGCCTCCCGCCGCTCTTTGCCCCGATGACGCCCCGGCGGGGATCTCATACCGCTAAAGAGACCCAAAAATCGTGTCTACTTCGCAAGTCAAACCACGTGGTGCGTTAAATTTCAACTTTAAAGGCACAACTTCACACGTTCGTGCTAGGATTAGAAGAGTGTGAAATGTTTTTGACGACAGAACCGCATAACTTTTTAAAACGAACTAACTCATGACGCGAACCTTTTCCATGACCAATATAATAATTAAAACGATTAGTCGAATTTCCTCTCATAGACGGCAGGCAAAGTGTTGGTTACTCTAACACATAAACCGATTACTTACATGTGTGCCAATGAATTGAATGTGCTCAGTTTGTTTGTTTTTAGTTAGAACCACGCGTATTCAGAGCACGTTCGCTTTTATATTCATGAACGTTGATATCCTAATGCTAACTAATATTATAATAAATGCGAAAATTACAAGCTCACTTTGTTTTGTTTGTAACGATTTCACGTTAAAACGGCTGAACGGATTTAGATGAAATTTGGCAAATGGGACCATGACCTGGGTTAGGACTTATAGGACACTTTTTATCCCGATATTCCCACCGGATCGAGAATACCACGGGGCGCAGCTAGTTAGTAATAAAACATCAGTGTAGTACCTACCTACTTTATAGACATTAAAAGCGCCGATTTTCAACGCTTGGCTCAGCGCCGAAAGTTGAAAATCCAATACCGCACTCTTATTTCGCCATTCATTTAGGTGTTAGTGAAAATGGGCACATGACATACAGTTTATGTAGGCACACACACACTATATCGAAAGAGCTTCGATATATCGCATCGCTTAGGTTTGGTGGGAAAACCAACTTTTTTACAATTCACTTGAAGTAGAAATTCCGACTCGAACGTAAATTCCTCCTTTTCGATCAACATTTTTGTATATTATATGAATGATAGGAAGATGATTATTTTATGTCTGAAATAATTTACAAAAGACATTTAAAAAAATAATGATTACTCGGAAATTACCAAGAATCGCAGAACATACATAAGGGATTTTTGCATACCCCTGGGCATAAGGTTTTTTTTTTATAACGTCTTTATTTGGACCACTCTGTATATCACATTACTACCCCAGTTAGAATCAACAAAGCCACTTAAAATATTTTTGTAACTAATCATTTTATGTAAAAGTTAACTTGAGATTTATAGGTCCCTTTAATAATGCAAGACCCTTTTTACGTGTGACCATAATTAATGGTTGTTTTTGTTTGTATATTCAAGATGTTTTTAACAAAAATACTTAGGTCAGGTCGAGTGCATGGTACGTCCGTCGCCCCCCACACATCAGGACCCGAGGTGGCGGCGCGTAGTGTTCCACGCGCGCCCCTCTGAGACGTCGCGGGGGGAGTCAAACACCTCACTCCCCCCCCCGACCCGAGAGGAGGCCCGCCGCGGTGGCGGGCCGGCACCGGCCGGGGGTTGCGGAAGATTCTTTCGTTCCCGCGACCCCCGGCGTAGGTGTGAGTCGGAACACCGGGGTGGTTTTTAGTCAGTAAGAGTCTGACAGACCCCTCCGCCCGCCCCAGGGCGGAGGACATCCATGAGGATTTTCCACCCCGGAACAAAAAAAAAAAAAAAAGGTCGAGTGCATGGTGTGATAAAAATCAAACACCCGATAAGATTTCTACAAGAAGGGGCTCTTTTTATGTCATACGAATTTAATGCTTCGTAATCTTAACTTTCAAGGGGTGTAGTGACAGAATTACAGTCACTCATGTTAAACTTCGCAAGAATAGTTTTTATGTACATTATCAGATACAAAGTAACCTTGTTTTCAGACTTTCACAAGATCGTCCACATAAAGTAAAACATTAATACACTTTAAAACATGACTAGCATTTAAAATGTAAATGCACCGGTTCGCTGATGAGTGCAGAAAACTCGTTTTTATCAAAGCTTGTACAAACATTTAGAACGAATAGCATGCAGACTGTTTTAATCCATATATAGGTGAAATTGAATTCATGAGTATTCCCAAAAAAATATCTCCTGTTCCCTACATTTTGACGAGCTATGCGAACATAAACGTAGGGAACTGCTGTTTTTTTTTCGCGATTTCAGCGTTGGCCCTATAGTGAAGGTTGTTCATAATCATGACTACAGTGACCCTTTAAGAGGATGTCCATGAATTCAATTTCACCTGTATAATTACTTAGGTACCTATTTATTACTTGCAGCCGGGATACCTTCGGGAATTTACATATAGATTTTCTCGTTCAGTTTCCCATTCAAAAATACTGTTTTTACATCCATATGGTGAACTAACTAGTTAAATAGATTCGCTAAAGTTAATAATAGTCTTAAACTTGCAATCCTTGCAACAATAGGTGCAAACGTTTCGCTTAGAATTATTAATATTTTTTCTGACTACGGGATTAATTTCTACTATTACTAGGAGAACTTAGGATGCAAGGGCGAGCGGAGCGAGCTTGGGACTTGGAGCACCCCGACTCGGATAAGTTAGGTTCGAAGGGGATGGCGGGAAAATAGGAGCCGTCGACTTTTGCTTGCAAACAAATTTAGACCCGCTAAGTGATCTTCCCCAACGATAATACTGCCACAATCCCACAAATCTCGAAAGAAATTGTGCTTTCACTTTTGGGGTTTTCAAATATACAACAAAAAGTGTCGATCCTATCCAAAAAAAAATTGCTACTATAAAAACGACGGGATATAAAGTGCAGTGGTTCTCTGCCGTACCGTATCCATACCCATACCTATGTTACCCCTTGCGTCTTTTTAAAATAATGTAGGTACTAGTATGTTGCAAACTGTAAAGTACGTTATCCAACCTCAATGCTTTTCCCACGAACTGATATTTATTAAATTAGTAGCAGTTAATACAGCTTCACCCCAGAACGATTGATCTAATTTAAACCCTTGTACAGCCCGATTCAAACTTAATGGTGGCTCGGAACATGAGGCGAGTCGCTGCGCAGTAACGAATTCAAGTGTCAGCGGGGGGGTGAGGGGTGCGGTACTGCGCAGCTAGTGGCTCACTTCCGAGCCGCCACTCGAACCGCCCTGAAGGTATAGACCTTTAGGGGTATGAGGAACAGGGTATAAAGTTCACTCATCCACCATAGAAAAGAGAGGATCCTCCGACCAGACGGGTGTCATGTCTGGCGGGAAACTGCCCAGAGGTTGAAGTCGAGAGCTTGGATATTATGTCCACCGCGCGGTAAACTCTAATTGCGCGATGCAGGATTTGAGTGACGTCTGGATGTTGTGTGACGTCAGGCCTTTGATGCATAGTTCGCATGTGGCGATGTAGATGCCGCCACATACCATTGTACGACCTCCGTTCTATTACTGTTCTTATCACACATTCGGCAATACCATTAAATGCGGAGTAAGTGGCACTGTGTGTGGCAAGTGGTAGCTAACCTTTCTGCGCACCTCTTTCATTTCATTGGATAAAAAATACACTCCATTATCACAATATTAGTTAACAATTCTTAGACAAAACGAGCTTCACTTTTTGCGACATAATCTCGAAACATAAAATACATCTCATTTACGAGCTAACATGCGAACTACTTCCCACGACAATGGTTGGATTCACAAAAATCACAATATATTTTTTGCCATCAATAAACGAAGGAATAATAGGACCGCAAACATCTGTGTGCATTTTAAATAGCAGTCATTACGAATCTTTCTTTTCAATTTGTTAAATGGCAAACATGTTTTTTTTTTTATAAATACCAGCTTTACACAATTTATCGTTAGGCATTATTTTATCAATACCCGAAAATTGTTTCTGTCTTTTTATTTCCATAAATTTTGATTTACCAATATGGTCTACTGACCTTTGATGCCACAATTCATCATTATTATTTACGAACCTATTTAAAAAGGAGTCGCTATTTGAAGCACATTCGTAATCTAGTTTCACAAGCCGTTTCTATAAACACGACGACAGTCATTCCCGCTTGCTGAATTTTCTTTACAGATGATATCGAAACAGGAAAGTACATTCTGTAGTACGCCCATCTTACTGATAACTGGGAGATTTACTTTCTTCATCGCTTGTATACAAGCGATGAAGAAAGTAAATCTCCCAGTTATGTGTTGTGTGTGTGTGTGTGTGTTGTGTGTGTTGCAAAAATGCCACGTATATATACGTGGCATTTTTGCAACAGAAATTTTTATTGGCTTTTCTAGCTCAATGAAGTTTAGTGCCGAATCTTCTCGATTTATTAAACGATTTGAGGCTCCAGAATCTTAAACAAAAGTTTTATCATTTTGCCCATCATTACTGTCTTTTGTATCACTGCCCGTCATAAAAGCAAATCCAGAAGTATTTGCACTTTGGAGTTTCAAACTCACCATCTGAATCGTTTTGTTGGCGCTTTTGTAAGAAAAACAATTACTTTCCAAATGTCTGCCACAGTGATAACATTTTGTTCTTGAATGATTTTATTGACATTTGTTTCTGTTGATAGATAATGATTTCTTGAAATATTTGAAGGTGTTATTTGTGGACTCAAAGTTTCAGCTTGAAGTACTTTTTGACTTAGATCAAGTCCTAAGGGTGTAAGGGCGGGCTCGGATAGCAAAAAATAATATTTATGAGTTAGAATGAAAAAGACCAGAGAGTAAGAAGTAGGAGCGATTTTTTTTTGCTATTCTCCAACAGTACTTACAGCCAAAAATGTTTCCTCATAATTATCTCACACCCATAGACATCTTCCGCTCCAAGGCGGACGGAAGGGTCCCAGGGTCTTTCAGAATTTTACTAACTAAACCACACAATATTCCTTGAAGCAGCAGCAGCCGACAGCAGTCATTCGTGCGTTAATTCTCACCCCTGAACACTTTCGTAAACGACTGCTAGACCAGTGCCAGCCAGATGTTATGGTTTGCCCCGCTACGGTTGCAGATGGTCCTGAGAATCACACCAAGGCTCAGCCAACTAATAGCAACAGTAACTTTACAATAGTATAATTAAAACACGGCCTGGTTTGAAGTTTGCACGTGTTGTTACTTGATTATTATACAAAAACAATTGTAAAACCCATTGTAATTGTTTTTGGAAACGGTTCTATGTTATTATTCATACAAAAACCCTAACAGGTGGTCCTACGAATAAAATCATTATATTTTACAGCAAATTATTATAACACTGTGTTATCGTTCATTATTCATAAGTACCTGGTCGACCGAGCTCTGCTTGGGTGAAAATCGCGAATGCTCATTTTATAGTATAGGATAGTTCATACTAATTACATTTATAGTACATACTAATTCCATGCTGCCATGATAGTAGGTACTTACTAATTCCATGCCGCCATGTCATTATTCTAAGGTAGACATCTTCGCCGCAGGAGACGCCCCGGGCGTCGGGAGTCCGGCCACCGTAGGCGCGGGCTTGCGGACGGTGAGCAATGGGTAGCTCGCCGTCCGATAGGGACCAGGCCCGGGTCGACGGCGCGTTGTGTTCCACGCGCGCCTCAAAGAGATGTCAGCACCAACTGACGGGATCCGGAAGGGCCAATGCCTGCCGGGGTTGCGGGTTTGTCTGAAAGGGATATCGCGACCTCGGCACACAGGCAACGGAAGGAACACGGGTGGGTTTTAGTCAGTAAAAGTCTGACACGCCCTCCCGCTCCACCCAGAGCGGGAGAAGTTATTTGATAATTTCCCACCCTCAAAAAAAAAAAAAAAAGGTAGACATCTTGTTTTAAATTTTGGGAGACCGAGCTCTGCTCGGGAAAATACGGAAAAATGAATTTGCCCAGATATGAGACCTAGCTAGATCGATTTTTTGCCCCCGTATACCCCTTTATTGCAACTTTCATCGAAGTCGTTAGAGCCGTTTTCAAGCACGTGATTACAAATATATAGTATATTATATACAAATATTGCTCGTTTAATAGTATAGGTTAAGATAACTTAACATCAAGTAAATAAACTGGCATGAACAATTTTTTTATATTCCATATCATCAATACATATAATAAAATAGTAGCGAAATCAAATTGTTTCGAGGTGTGGCCGAGTCTAATGCCGAAAATATAGTTTTTTTTTTAATTTTCTCCGTTTGTCTGTTTATCTGGATGTATGTTCCGGATTGGCGTAAAAACGGCTGAACGGATTTGGATGAAATTTGGCACACAGATTGTTTATAACATGGATTAACACATAGGTAGGTTAGGTACTTTTAATCCTGACAATCGTTCCCGTGGGATATTTTCCTACATCTAGACGGTGTAACCGCGGGCAAAACCTAGTCATTGAATAAACCGTATAATTTATTTTCTAGGTGGGCGTCATAATAAGAATAAAATTTGGCATTCCTTATCTTGTTGATAATATTATCTCCCACGATTCAATAAGATCATCTTTTAGCAATCAAAGGCATCCCACACAGGTCCACGCCTCTTACCTATAATATTTTAAAAAGATAATAGAACCTGAAGCTATATAAAAATAGTTATGTAGGCCAACAAGTCTTTATTGATAATCACGCAAATTTTATTTAGCGTAGTACTTAAAACATCTCGTACTTCTCAAAAGATAACGTTGTTTTTGCGTAGGCTTTAGTTCAAAAGTTAAGTTATAATAGCAACCGGTAAAATTGATTCAGTAAATAAGTTTCCTATCTACATAAAACACATAATAGTGAACGGTATTATTACCACCTGCGAAAAAACTTAAACAAAAAGTTTGCAAATAATAACGTACTTTCACATGTCAATTTCAGAAATCCATATAAAACCTTAATACCGAACACTGAAAGGAGGATATTTCGCTTATGTAGATAGATCTTATGGAGGGGCTCGTGGCTAAATAATAACAGCCGCACGGGTCAATCGAAGGTTAAGGCCAGGTTTTCCGAGCCTGTAGGCTTTTGAAACGCTACCTCCGCCTACCCCAAATGCAGAGCGACATATTTCTTTACGATGCGCCGTCGATCATTTCGCGGAGACTGAATCCGAGCCCCAAGATACCAACTGTCTAGCTCACTGGCAACTAACGAATGCAACTTAGCTATAGGTAATATTTTAAGCCTCTTAAGGCGAAAGCGTCAGACGTTTTTTGCAATTTGCAGGTCAGTATCAGGTTGTATGTAGATCTAAATATAATTCGCGCCCGTAACAAATATTTATTTATAGAATTATAATCATAAAAATCATCAATACAACTCTCCAAGTTCATATAATCCTATTGAATGTCTATTTCATGAATTCAAGACATTTTAGGATTATTCTCACATAAGGAGTTGTATTGCTGATTCTAATGATTATAATTCTGTAAAAACATATTTGTTACGGTCGCGAATCATACTTTAATCAAGATACAACCTGACACTGACCTGCAAATTGCAAAAAACGTAAGGCAATTTGAATTTCCCGGGTTATCTTAGCGCATTCCCCTTAAGACATTTTATTTTGTGTTTAGTCTGTGTACCTGCTTAAGTATTGCCTGGACAATAAACAATTTTCTATTATTTTATTTCTATTTTCAAATCCTAGAAGTGGCCATTCCATGCACTTTTGCCTTTCCAAGCCAAATTATTGGTTCACCCACTCACCTAAAGTCCACAAGGTCACATGAAACCATCCCTCCTTTACTGTTCCACGAAAGAACATAACAGTTACACATAAAATACACACGTAACATATTAGTTCAATCGTTCATTTCAGAATGGCTATTGTTCACGTCCAATAACAAAAGGAGCAGTAATATCACCGGTCACTATAGCTTTAACCGATGACCGTAAAATTGAGCGCCACCGTACCGTTCGCATGAACTCTCCCCCCTGTAACAGACACACAACGTTCACCTGTGAACAATCAGGGTGATTAAATTACGTGCTCCCGAACTTTGCAACTGTTCGTCAATATTATTTGTGTAAATATCGTTCCAATAACATGTTTTATTTGTATTTGGCGTACATGTTTTTTTTATACTCTAACGGTATTTTCATTGCCCTGTCTTATTTTATAATTCAGTTGAAGAATGAGACTTTTTACACTTTTCAAGGAAAGAATCAAGATTGTCTTTACTTTAACGGACAGGAAAACCCCTTTTAATGTTAATATTTTCTTTAGACAATAATTGGTCGCCTTTTATTGTTTTACGATACCCAGCCACCAACACTGCCCTTTAGTTCTAGAGCCACGGTGTATGCTGCCTCTGAGGCTTGAAATACAATATTAATGATCACGTAACTATTGAACGAAACCCTCGTCACAAGGTAATCCTGGTACAAGCACATAAGCTTTCCTTTGACATGTGAACAGTAGTTGATAAGTACTATGAAGATCTTCAACGATCTTGTTTGTATGTGTAGGTGCATACGTTCTCTACGTAGGTAATCTCAAAATTGAGAAAAGCAATCTGTAAAGTTGAATTTGCTGAAGAACAAACTAAAATATGGCGTCTAAAAATTCTTCCTCTGTTACACTGATAATGTACTTACCCAAGAGATTGGCGGCATTAATACGTTGTATGGCAATGCTTAGCCTCTGGCCAAGGTAAAAGCCAGCTCTTGGATCACGGGAATTATCAACCAGTTTTAGTTTAGTTGGATTTTATTTACATTACATTTTAACTCTGAATAACAAATATCTCCCAGTTGATGAAAATGTACAATTAAATTAATTTTTTAAGTAGGTCATGCCTGAATTTCAATGAAGAGTATGAAAAAAGGCGTTCACAATTTAGCGAAACCAATATATCGGTAGTAACTTTTCTTTGCATTCCGGTCTGTGTGTTCCCGACTGGGGGACATAGAATACTCGTACAAATACATATATACCTATTTAATCGATTATAAAATCCAAGATTTATATAAATCCGTTTAAGATACACAAGTTGCTTTGTTATTGTAAGAAATGATTCCATTTTTTTTTTTTTTTTTTTAATATAATATCCATCATTCTAATTTCTTTATTTCATGTAAAACACTTATAAATGACATTTTTAAATATTCGGCCCACGCGTTTGGTCTCCAGAGTGCCCCAAAGGAACATACATACACATAGGCTGATAAACACATTACCCTCCTTTGCGTCGCGCAGACGGGTAAATAGTGGGACTATTTTGCCGTCGCTATTCCAATGGAACTATTTAACAAGACAACACTTCCTTTAGTCATGCGTTTGATAAGCTTGGGATCCATTTCCTTTGGCTGCCTGTCCATTGGAGCGGAAATGTACATAGCTAGGAATACATTACCAATAGAATTCCAATAAATGCATGCCTCCGCTCCGCTTCGCTTTACTGAACATGCCTACAGCGCTGCGGAGATTTGTTACATACATTCTAACCGCTAAATGTATGCAAAGCTGTGTCCTCTCAGTTCCTCCGTTTCGAAGGTCGCTTGTTGCTTTAGCACGTCACCCCGCTTCAGAATTAAAAAAAGACCCTGCTGGCCAGTAGGGTGGTCTTTTTTTAATTCTTCTGTTTCAGACGTCATAATGTGAAAAAGAATAAAATAAAATTAATAAATTAAGAATAATCGACGAACGTCAAGTGGGATATCAAAGGTTATTGAAAATCATTAGGTTTCCCTAATAATTTTTCATTTTAAATGATCATTTAAGATCTTTATCGATTTAAAGTTGGTTTGCAACCATTCTCACTAAAATTTTCAAAACATATATAAAGCTGTGATAAAGTTTTTATATAATGTATAAAAACCTAGCCAAACCAACAACCAAAAACAACAAATAAACTAGTAACAAGATCTTTATCGATTTAAAGTTGGTTAGCAACCATTCTCACTAAAATTTTCAAAACATATATAAATCTGTGATAAAGTTTTTATATAATGTATAAAAACCTAGCCAAACCAAAAACAACAAATAAACTAGGAACCATGTCTTATACACGTGGAAAAATATTATTTCTATTTTTATGCGTTACTTATCTCGGGGCCATGGGGTCCCGGTCCTTTGGAAGGCGTACGAGGGGCCGAAGCCAACTCGCAGAGGCCCCATAGACAATTTCAAATGGAATGAGGCACCAACCGACGATTATCCCTGTATGCACTATGCAAGTATTTGTTAGAGTATTAGTTGGTGAATTTATTGTAAATTAATTAAGGACATTTCTATGTAATAATAATGAGTGATAATAATGTGATAATTATGTAATAATAATAATAATGCCCCCACCGCCGTATCTCTACGTTGACGTCGTGGTGGGGCTTGCGCGCTCCAAACTCTGGATCTGTGCCGATAGAGTTTCCTTTTTCGGAACAGGTTTAGGTTGAGGGGCCAGACCAAGAGAGATACAGAAACCCGCAGGGCAGCATGTGGCGACCTGTTGGACAGTAGCGACCCCACGGACCCTATCTCCCGGGAGAAATCATGTTTCTCATCTCTGGCTTGCCTTTATTGGCCGGCTGGAGTGAACACTGACGAGGAACAGAGCTCCCACCTCATTCTTGCCTTAATTGGCCGGCTTGAGTAGAGATTCGCAAGAGCAACTTGCGAATCACCACTCAAGCCGGCCAATTAAGGTAAACCAGAGATGAGGGAATAAGATTTCTCCCGGGAGATAGGGTACCTGGGGTCGCTACACGCTGCCCTGCGGGATTCTGTATCTCTCTTGGTCTGGCTCCTCATCCTAGACCAGTTCCGGCCAAGTAAACTCTACCGGCACAGACCTAGAGTTTGATTGACAAACCCAGAATTTTACTGCTTTGTGTGCTTTTTTATGTTACCTTAAGCTTATATATTTTTGCGTTATTTAATACGAGAGAAATTTTTTCTAATTAGGTATAAATTAATAATAACAAAAAATAGGTACAACATTACTTCGCTACTGGGCCGTAAGTAATATAAATAAATAAAATCATGATCTCATGATATTAATTATGTATTTTTCCTTGTCCCTGTTATTTTCATTAAGTTATCTGTTATTAGAATTTCCTTAAGTTATCGTGTGTATATAGGCGCAACAAAATTGAGGTCATGCCGAGGGGCTTTGACGATTTTTGGATACAATTTATTATTAAGGACATGAGCTGTTAAAAAAATGCCAAAGCGGTTACTAGGCACGCAAAATATTTATGTTACAATCTATTTTTATTTTTGCTGTGAGTCTAGACAGGTTTATATTGTTTGTAGGTGGCTAGAATAAGCAGACTTTAAGTTAGAACTATAATAATAATGATAATTAAAGTTTGCAAATTGATTGTATAAGTAGTCGTTTGATTTTTTCAGAAAAAGTATTTTTGATAAGGAGATCTTTTAATTTGCCCAACGAACACTTTGGTTTTTGGTACACATCATTTTTACTATAGGTAGGTACCGGGAATGAAGGAGAAATATATTGGAACATTTTTCCTTCATGTAACTTTCCAATACTTATTAGTATTTGAGCTGAAATATTAACTTTTCTCATCATTGCTAGGTATCGATGGCAAAAAAACAAGATCACGGTCAATCATTTCAGCAGAAAGACGTCCACTGCTGGACATAGGCCTCCCCCAAACACTGCCACTTCGACCGGTTCTGTGCTTCCCGCATCCAGCGGATTCCTGCGGCCTTCACAAGGTCATCAGTCCACCTTGTGGTAGGCCTTCCAAAGCTACGTCTTCCGGAACGTACCTTTCGACCCCATCGGCCATCTGTTCTGCGAGCAATGTGCCCTGCCCACTGCCACTTAAGTTTGGCTATGTCAGTTACCTTGATGCAGGAGAATCAAGGTAACTATTCGATCAGAAATTAAGGTTACGGTCGTATTCTCTCTAAATGATCTTACGACCAATAAAACAATCAATCTGCCTAGCCTTTTCCCAACTATATTGGGGTCGGCTTCCAGTCTAACCGGATGCAGCTGGATACCAGTATTTTACATGGAGCGACTACCTATCTGACCTCCACAACCCAGTAGGTAACTGGGTAATACGATGCCCCTTGGTAAGACTGGTTGGTTATGACCAATAAAACGATAACCAATATTATCTATGGTAGATATTACCACAAAGTTCGTGTGAGATTACTTGGGCAAGTCTGTCGAGTTTCAAAGTCACATAGACTTGGGAAACTAATATTAGCCTAATTTTCTTCACCCACTCTTAGCCTTTGACATACATTAGGGACGTTTTTAGTATGTAGGGAAGTATTTAAGAGGATATAAGATATGATGAGGATGGAAACTAACTGGTAATTTCGTAACACACAATGACAATGCCATTCATTTTGACAATTCCACAACATTTATTGCGTTACTTACGTTGTTGAGCAGATTAATTTTTTAAACATATGAAGAAATGGATTAGGAATTTCCATCAAAATCCTTCGGATTGTAATAGTACATGTTACGCAACTGGCGTTCAGCTTTGGTCAGTATTGCAGTGTAGTACTGTACACTAATTGCGTAATACACGATCAATCGGAATCTGAATCGTTTTGAAACAAATTGCTAATCCATTGCTTCATAAGTTCGAAAAAATAATCTGCTCAACAACGTAAATAACGCAATAAATGTTGTTAAACTGTCAAAATGAAACAGATTAGTCGTAATCGTTTACGAAAATGTGTTGCGTAATTAGATAGCTGGTTACCTTTGAAACACTTCTCACTAGTTGTAGTTAGCTGTTTGGTAGTTCTTTTTTTGTATTCGTATTTCATTTTGGTTTAAACTTAGTTCATCTAATACCCTGTAGGTTAAGTAGTGGGTCGTTAAAATATTTCGTAATAAAAAAATGGTTGATGCGTTCATAAATAAAAATAAAAGAAGAACCTGAAACAACGAGTAATTAGTAGATACGAAAATAACACGCCCTATTCTCAAAAAAGTGCTTCCTTCCGAAGTTAATAAAATAAACCTTTATATTTATAGTATCGAAGAGATTCCCATAAGAGGCCAAAACACCTGCGAATTGCCTGAAAGCGTTTTCACCCGTAGGCATATGTAGGTACCAGTTAAAAAACATTTACAGTTCTACTAACAATTGAATATTCCAATATTTTAAGAAATTAAATTAAATGAAAGAAATAACAGACCAAATAATGAAGCATAAAATAATTCTGTTAGGTACCGACAACAATAGTAAATGCCAAGACAGCTGTAAATCTAATTGATGAAAATGATTGTAACAATAATAATGAAAACTAACAAACACGAAATATCGGTATTGTCTACAATAATATTGTAATAATAAAGATACCTTCATTTTTTCATGAAGAACATAGGTACATGGTCGAATTTGTATGGATAATATTTATTTTTTCAATATATTTGTTATTTAGGGTAAGAACGGGTGACGGCTACAAATTCATCAGTCCTAAGAATATGGGCAGTAAGACAATGTCATCATCTCAATAACTATTAATATATATATATATATATATTTATTATTATTAGCTTACTAGCGACTAGCGACCCGCCCCTGCCTCGCACAGTTTTTATGAGTTAACAAAATATTGAGATTTCTTTTTGTAAGTTAGATATAAAAGCCCTTGAAGGGGAAACTCAATTAATCGAACTAGACCAAGATCATGAAATCTCACTCACCCTGGTGCTATCATTCGCGGATGACCTCATCTTCATTACAGATGACCTAGAAGGGTTTAAAAAAACAAACAGATAAACGAAACGTGTCAATGAAATCTATCTACAGTCGATGAAAATAAATACGTAGGCACATAAATAACATCTGCATTAAGCAGGAGAAGCATATTTAGAAAACGATGTGAATAGGCCACTAGAAACACAAAGTCTACTATTACCATTCATAATAAACTCAAAGATGGACTGGAAACTAGCCAGACTCATGTATATAATGGTGATCGTACCTTGTATGATACCCGGTTTGAAAGTCTCGGCAATCACCAAAACTAACAGATAAAGACTGAGAAGATAAAAATTCTAACCAAACGCATCAAAGAACCACAGGATATGCTATCTCACACACGTTCACACGCGCGAAAAACCACAGCTGTTACATGCAGCAATGCAGTACAAAGCTAAATCCAAGAAAGTAGGCCGACCTATTAAGACGTGGTACGGCAACCTAAAGCAGGACATAACGTACTTTGACAAGGAACTTAGCTTTTGCATGAACACGACTGAAGACCGATATAAGATTAAGAAGGCTGCCAGCGAGATTTACATGAAACCGGAAACGTATAGCAGCGAGACCTCTGACGAAGACACAGAAAACAACAAAGTGTAACACAGCACAGCAGTGATATAGAAAAGAGCCGAGAAAGCAGCGTAACCCCGCCAACTGGGCTCGAACCAACATGGCGGCGACGTCGTAAAAAGATGCACATTCATAGATAAATATCACTGGTCTCTCCACTATTCCATTGCCTACTCTCGGATGTATAACCAGTACGGCTCACAAATCCTTCCATATCTTAAGGGCACGTCTTCCTCACCATTACCGCACCACCTGGTCTCTTTTCTTCCAAATAAAATAAAATCTTAGTAAATTTTAGTAAAGTATACTAAATGATACTCAATTTGTGATTTTGTACTTATTATGAAAAACATTAATGATCCAGTAAGAACAAAATTATTGTATAGGTGTGATTTTATAGGTTTACTTTAGTTATATTTACTAAGATTTTATTTTATTTCTAACAAATCGTATAGGTAATTAATTTGTGTTTTACAACCCGATTCCTTCCAGAAACAATTAATAGTAAATAAAAATTACCAAACAATTATTTTTGTACTTTCATTTAAAAACACTATCTAGGTATGTACTAAGTCTAACGAGACCTGTCCTAGTTATATTTTACTTACTATACTATACTATACATTTCTTTCTTTTCCAAACTAATATAAAATACCAGCATATCTACCTACACAATTTCTAAGGTGCCAACCCAAATGGGGCAGAATCCATCAAGATTTTAAACTAGTGGAATCTGCCCCACCGAATCGAACTAGTGGGGCAGATTCCACTGTTTTTTTTTTGGCTTTATCCAGATTCAGGGCAGATTCCACTTTGCCCCACCAGTGGGGCGGCCTGGTGGGGCAAAGTGGAATGATTCCTAAATCTCTCACCAGTCTTCCATATTTTGCTCGTCTATTAGAAAAGTGATATCAGTTCTTGACATGTTCGTTGTTCGATTTATGAGACGCAAACTTATCTGACCTTTGCATCAACTGAAAGTATTGAAGGAAAGAAATAAACATTCATTCAAGAGTACACTTTGAATGAAATTTTCCCTCCGCAGATATTTTGTGTGATTGCTGAACATTTACAGTTCATTTACAGATCGCTGTTCTTAGTAGCTGAGGGCTGATTTCACGGAATTTCACCAATGAAACTGAACGCGATCAGCATTTCTAAAACGCGTTCAAGAGCTGTCAGTGTCAAAATTGTTAATTGGGACAGCTCTTGAACGCGTTTAGATATGCTGAACGCGTTCAATTGCATTGGTGAAATCCGCACTTAGTATCTATTACCTAATAATTATAACGGTATTTCTAATATATTTATTTGCGATAAACTATCCTTCAAATTCATTACCATTACGTCGGCCCTAAGTTCAATCTCAGTCAGCAAAATTTCAGAAACTTTGGCAGCTAACTACTCACATCTGACCTTTTCAAACTATGAACAAGAGAATATCAATTATGTAGTATCACAATTTAACCTTCAGCTTCAGGCTTCAAAAACGGATAAAAGTTTAAATATAATAATTTTTTTGGTTAAACTTTCATGAGATAGGCCTCCGGGCTCCGTGACTTCCGTTGGCTCATTTGTTTTTGAAAGTGTTTTTCTGATAGACGAATTTTAGTAATTAAATCCGGAAGCTTTTTAACACCAGCCATGCTATTCTGTAAACATCTCACCGTGAAAACTTGGGTGAAGTGAGCTGTCAATAGTGTCAATCCCTGTGGAATGACAGCTCACTCCACGCTCACTTCACCTAAGTTTTCACGAGATGGTTACAGAATAGCACTGCTTATTCAGGAAAGGGATGAGCTGCAGCTCTCAACAAAAGCTTCTGTCCTCATAACACTGAGACTATAAACGCAGCAAAAGAAAAAACGTTTTCCCATTCCTTAGGTTTCCTGTACACAACGAAGTCGGAGCTGCACTAGTCGGCGCTGACGCCGACTGCATGTTTGTGTATCTGTATACGAATGAATATCGCCCATGCGTCGCACGTCGCACCGCAACCGCGCCGCTGCCGCGTCGGCGGCGCCGTTAGATTCTGAGATATTATGATTTTTTTTCAACTTGGTGTGGAACGCCGGTGCGGCTCCGGCGTCATGTATACCTACCATCAAAGAAGTTCATACCTAACCGGTTTGAAAACAAAATCCCGTGAACACAATGACCACATCTGTGGCTCGGTTCTATAGCAGCCGAGCGCTGCAAGCAAAAATATTATGTAGTCCTTACGGTGGTTAGTTATGAACTTCATTGATAGTACTTTGAAGCCTTACGCCTTCGCTTCTTCGCTTTAGCTGTAACTTGCTAAGAAAGATCGCTCAAATTGTGCTTTGTAGTCACACCACCAACCACCTTAAAACCATCTTGGTTGTAACAAACCAGAACCATTACTTAAACTTTAGAAATTAAAGTAAAGGTTTTAGAATAAACAATAATACCTATTAAAATTTTTGATTTTGATTTAAATTTTTAATTTTGATTTTGAATTTAATTATAATATAAAGTTTGAATTTTTGTTATTTTTAATTTGTGTGTTATTATTTTTTTCTTTTGAATCGTGTTTTTTTTTTTTATGGCTCATGTGGTCTGCAATAAAGATGTTTATTATTATTTTATTATTAAAAAGGAAAGAAAGAAACAATTAAACGATTTGTCAAATCAAAACGATTTTATTTGAATCATAGTTCAGACTAGTCGATTTGATAAATTACGATAAACATAATGATCTCTGTGTACAACATTTTTAAGGTAATATTGAAGACAACCAGGGCAGTTCACCAGTATTTTTGAAATTCTGCCAGTCGTAAAGGAATCTTCCTACCACTAATAATATTAACGATAATAGAACTAAATTGACTATATTAATGGTACTAATAGGCATGACATCGTCGTCCCCGCAGATGTTTCCTAGTGCTATTGTGCTGATCTGGAACAAAAAACATAATTAAGTACGATTTAAAAAAAAAACTGGCCCGTTGAAAGAGTTCCGTAACGTATTAAAATCGAGCAAAAAAAATGCCGAAAAGAACACGTTTTTTATTTACTTTAATTATTAAGTTTATAAAAAAATTTAAAAATGTTTTTATAGCGGCAAAAGAAATACACAATCTGTGAAAATTTCAACTGTCTACCTATTACGGTTCATGCGATACAAGCCCGTTGACAGACTGACGAACGGAGGGACGGACAGCGGAGGCTTTAGTGTTCGAACTGAGTGCACGCTCAACTCGAGCGTCCGGCTGAGCGGGGCGTGCGACGTTCGTGTTAAACACTTGCAAACACTCGCGAATGTCCTGAGTGGCGGCCGAGCGGCGCGGCGAAGGAGCGTGCTTGTATGCAGTGAGCGGGGCGTCGAGCGTGGCGTCATGTGCAAGTTCAAACCAGAGTTTTTGCAGCGGTGACGGAAGCGTTTGCGCCATTTCATTCGAAGATATTGTGTTATAGACATTCAATTTAAACTAAGCGTGCACTAAGGCCACTGAGCGAACGCTCTTTCGCTGCTTGCACGCAACGCTGAACGCTCCGCTGGACGCTTTTTCACTCAGGCCGTACACTTAGTAATAGGGTTTAGCAAACAGTAGGCCTTTTGCTTTCTCGTGGTCGTTGGCTTTTATTCAATAATATTATTAGTATTATTAGTATTCCTGTTTAATGATACTAGTCCAAATATTTTTTACGGTAGGTATACCTACTATTGCCATGTCCCTATGTTTTGTCTTAGGCCGTAATTTTTTTTTTTCTAAAATGTCTTTAAGTAATTACGTACCTACGCCAAAAAACAAAAATACAGTCGAACCTGGATAAGTTAGAGTTCAAGGGAACGCGATCTCTTTTTCGCTTATGGAGGACTAACTCCAGTTTCTAGCTTAAAGTGGTACAGCCGTGCTATTCTGCAAACATCTCACCGTGAAAACTTGGGTGAAGTGAGCTTGATGTGAGCTGTCATTGCAGCTGAAGCTAGGAATTGACACTATTGACAGCTCACTTCATGCTCGCCTTACTCTTCACGGTGAGATGTTTACAGAATGGATCGACAGGAGTGGCCTTTCTCACTTATAACCTCTATAAATATACTTATTTAAATAAATAATGTTACTTCTTCGGACGCTTACAACATCTTGAATTCACAAGTCAGCAGTGGTCCGTATCTTAAAATCATCATTATTTCCGTAGAGCTTTACTCTGACTAAACACAGTCTCGTCTCAGTTCTTCGAAAACCCTCAGATATATTTTACCCAATTTTCTTTGCAGAAAAAATCGCCTAAAAATTACACGCCATAAAAAGTTCTACATAATCTTTGTTTGTGCATAAATATCAGATCAAAAGAAACCTTCTACAGGACAATATGCCTCTAATCAACTTCTACAGTCCCTTATTAATTAAATATGTTTTGGTCAAACATCAAAGCTGAAACTGACAAAGATCCAAAAGGCCACAAAGTTTTATTAAAATTACTTGTAATATGTTAGCAAATTCGGTTTTATAAATTTTGTCAGCTATTTGATCTGGAAAGGCTACATAAAAATGGCTAGTAAATATAAATATGAATAAAGAGTTTATGGCCGCGTCCTAACCAAAAGCGATCGTCGCCCGAATACGCGATCGCCGCGTTCATGTCACTTTTTGTTCGGAAAACCGGAACATCGTCTGTCGGCGCGACCACGCGTTCCGGTTCACCGAACGAATAGTCAGAGACCGCATGTTCGCGCGACTTTCGCCTTTGGTTAGGACGCGGGCTATCACAGTAATTAGTAAATCAAATATCAAGGCTACGTCTGTTGTTATATTTTCAGTATTTCTTTGTTCAAGTCAAGGAGCACGCCCTCTATAATTTTGAAACTGATGTCCTCTCCCTAATTGCTAACTTTTAATAATAGGCTCTGAGGGACGAAAATACGATAAAAATATGAAAATGGCTTCTGATCTAAAATATCAATTATGTCCCATCAAAGAAGTTCATATCTAACCAGTTTTAAAACAAAATCCCGTGAACACGACGACCACATCTGCTACCGGCACGGTTCTATAGCCGCCGAGCGCTGCAAGCAAGAATAGTCCTTACGGTGGTTAGATACGTACGCAAAATACGCGCTTTGACGTGGAATTGTACATACCAGCCCATATTACCTATTACCTACGGTGGTTAGATATGAACTTCTTCAATGGTTCCTATCAAATGAAAGGCATGTGTCACATACGAGTACATGCACACTTTGCACCATGTATGCATATGTCATAATGTGACAGTTCCTAAATTACTCTAGACTGATGAAATTTTAGTTTTTCCATAAATTAGAAAACTTGGTGAATTGGTGATTGACAAGAGACCATGCCCGAGCGAGTGTGCTGTCGTAAGATAGCGAGCATTATTTCTTCAGTTAAATATACAGTGCCCTCCAAAAGTTAGTTGAAGATTCACTTCAGCTGGAATGGCACATTGTCATTTAAATCTGGTTTATGCTAGACCACGCCGGGCGCGAGCCGTGCCATGTACCATCGAAGAAGTTCATATTAAACCAGTTTCAAAACAAAATCCTGTGAACACGATGACAACATCTGTTACCGGCCCGGTGCTATAGTCGCCGAGCGCTGCAAGCAAGAATAGTCCTTACGGTAGTTAGATATCAACTTCTTCGATAGTACAAAACGGCCGATATAACTTGGCAGTTCCGAACTTCGCGCAGAAGGCTGCGCAATAACCTTTATTAGGAACCAAATGGTGGCATGAGGCGAGTGTGAGTGAGAGAACATACGCGAAAGTTCGCAGAGCCTATGTTCAGACCTGCCAAGTTATATCGGCCGTATTGTACGCCACGCTGGTGTATTACCTGTCTAAAAACCAATCGTCCTGTTTCATCTCCAGAATCTCTCAAAAATATTCCCATACATATGCAGAACTGATTTATTGCCCTTTTTGTACAATTTTTCAATTGGTTAAAGGGTCCGTTTGGGTATTACTTGGATCCCACTTATGGTAACCAGATGAGGCACTAGTATTGTGAGTTGCGATTAGAAATCGGATATTTTACTCGTTTCTTTAGAATATGTTGAAATATTGCATTTGACCTGTCGGCCGGCACTTGTCCTTAATTTTTTTTCCCATTGAATAGAGAATTTATGTATTTCTAAGCGGCCCGTTACCATGTGACGGTTTTTTTTTATCAATATCATACTTTTATTGTTAAAAAGAAATACGTGAAAGGCAGTCACAACACGTTCTTTCTATGTAGCCTCTTCTATTCTACCTAACGACTTCACGTCGAATTAATTAATTATAAGTATTGAAGAATATAAATGAATTGAAAAGCATTACATATGCAGTACTGCACCTTTCAACTAGTGCTTTCACACTAATTGGCACCTCGTTTGACGCATCAGGTAACATAAACACCTGCTCGGGGCGAAAGTAAACAGAACTAACGAATAAACATCTCCAAAAAAAATACTTTGAACGTGAATATTGTGAATATACGAGAAAATACACATTTGAATGATGTTATGAATGTTCGTAGTAATACAAAAAATATGCTTTCACTATGTAGTGCATACTAGATGTACTCTGCGTTGAACATCTATGTACTGCGCAGGGAACGTTCAGAACACAGATATCCGTGATTTAGAACGACAGACGAACCATTGACTTGTTCTCTCAGATGCATGTTCATCCTACTTTATTTAAATCTACCGTCCCAACCCAGCTTCGCACGGTTTTTACGATTTGATAAAATATCGATATTTCTTTATGATATGTAACTATTTTGCACATAACTAACTGTTCTAGAATAAATTCTCTAAACAATTGTGATGACCGCATCAAAATCCGTTGCATAAAGCTCCGTGCAGACTAGCGCGACGCTACAGCGCGACGCGACACCGGTTATTGTTATACCGTGAAGTTTTCATAGAAATTGTATTGTCCGAGTCGCGTCGCGCCGCCGCGCCGTCGCGTCGCGCTAGTCTGCACGAAGCTTAATTCAATAGAACAAGTCGGTCACATGGACAGACACGAAAACCGACTTTGTTTTATATGTAATACGTTTAGATATTATGTATATGTAAAAGGTTTATACCCTATGTTTGCGTCAAATAGCGCACAGTTTTTGCACACAGTATAAATCACTGAAGTTTAAAACAAGGAAATAGAGTACCCATGAGTAAGTGCATCAAACTTCTTGCTACCACTAATAAGGCCCGGGCTCCACCAAAGCGGAGATGTGCGGAGATGTCCGAAGCGGAGACGAGAAGAGATGTTTTTCAGCTAGGGTGTATCCACCGAAGCTGGAGCGTACTGGCTAGACTGGAGCGGAGCTGCGTGTGGTTGGCGGGTTGTGCGACATGGGGGGAACTAGCGACGCCGCTCACTGCACGCCGCGCGTCGCCAGCTTACGAGGCACATTTCACTTCTCCGATATGTACTGCCGCCCAGCTCAATCTCAGAGAGGTACAGCTCACATCTCCGGTTCGATCGCGTCATACAAATATGATACAGCTCCGATCAGTGGTCTCCACTGAAGCTGAGCGGAGACGAGATATGTGAATAAAGAAATTCTATTGGTTGTTTAAAACACAATATCTCCTCCCCTCTCGTCTCGTCTCCACTTTGGTGGAGTCCGGGCCTAAAAGTGCACACAGTCTAAAAATTAATTAGGACTGAACATTTGCTTCAAAAATGATGAATTTAGTTTTTAACTGACTTCAATTTAGCGGTTATCCCGCCATTTCAGGTGTAGAAAGAACAAAAATGTGTTAGTTCAAAAACTACAAAACCGCTTATAAAACTACTTAGCTAATACAGACTCCACAATATGAAAACCCTGAGATAAACAGAAATTTTTAGTTACCACGTGTGCAAAGCTCATCGACTCACCACCTGTTACCATGGATTCAGTACATGATTCTGGATCCTACATAGTATTCTCATAGTCACCACGAATTGATGTTGAAGATGAAATGCTGCCAACTGTCATTCAAATATTGGCTTTATTGCCAACCTTGGGTAGAACCTTTTGCGTAGCTCCGTATGTGTCAACAATCACCCATAATGCTCGCCCATATCGCTCAGTATGATCTAAATGCGTGAAAGAGACTGGCGTGACCCATTTCTAGTTACTGTGACTTCGCCATCGAGTGAAGATGAAACTACCAACTGTAAATAAAATCTGATTAACTGCCACGTTGGTCTAATGGCAATCGTTACTGCTGAGCATGGTCCTGGGTTCGATTCCCATGTCGGGCAAAGTGTTATTAGGTTTTCTATCTAGAATTTCTCAGTAGGCAAATCGTGATATTATTATGTCAATAAAATCCTGGCTTTATTGCCAGCCTTGACATAAAGGATGTGGCTTGCCAAATTCAAAGCCCTGTCCAGATTCTGAATCCGTAGCTACTTACAATGTTTTGCCAAAGAAGATAAGAAAAGAAAAAGAAAGAAGATGGGTCATTTTCACAAAAAGTGTACATTCCAGTTTGGGTGTGTCCCACAACTTTTGTATTTTTTTTAAAGCATAATATCTACATATAAGAAAAAAAACACTAAAGCTTTGGATCTGTGGTCAGTTTTTAACAATATTGTATAATATTGCTGCTTATAAAAGCAGCAATATTATCATAATTTCCAAAAATGAAGATAGAAGGTATCTATTTTAGCGCTGTCCCACTACCATTTTCATTAATATAACGTAACTTTAATGAATTTTGTTGACGTATATATAATAAATTGTTTGATATTTTGGAAAGTATAGTTATGCACGATTTGTTAAACAATTATAGAAATAATCGAATGTCGCTTAAAATATTTTAAATAAATTAATCTCTGTGAGGACACAAACTAGTTCAAATGGAAATTTCCCTTCCGAAACCGCAATTTTTGCGAGATGATGCTATCAAAACTACCGTTTACGCGTATTTTTTTTCGATCGGCAACATTCTTAATGCTGTCAACGGGTGAAAACAAGTATTTCGACCATTTTGACGGCGGCTGGCGGACGAACAACATTACCTCAGGTAGCGGTCCAGTTTTGCTTTTCCAGAGCCGCGACCAATTTCAAAGTAAGTTTACAAGTTTATTTCTTGCAAATTATTTTGATATCTTCATTAGCTTTCAGTGAACTTAAATTGATACCAAGCTTGTTGATTAGATGTGTTAGTTTTAAATAATTAAAACAAAAGTGTTTAAGGTCAGACTTCCGATACTTCCGTTCCGTAACCAAAACGCAGGTAACGTAGAAATGGAATTGAAAAGTTTCGGAATGGAATTCTTAGGAAGATGATACATTATATTCGTAGTATCGATTTTAAATAATAAAAAAAGAGAAGACTTCCAAATCTAATTCGTAACGTTCTTACGGAGTCACTTTGTAAAAAATAACAAATATTAATATATTATTTATTGTAACAAAACAATTTTGAGATTTTGCTAAATAGCGTTATGTGACAATAAGTGTTTTTTTATTTTGTTTTGATAAATATTATAATATATTGTTGAAATTAATGTACTCAAAATGACACACGTTCTAGTAAAATGTATTCATTTTCATAATAATTATTATTTTAATTGGTTGACTATGTAACATGAATATTTTTTTCAGGTACTTTATCTACCCAGTAAGAATGGTTGTCCTAGCAGACGTTGATAAATTTATAAACAAAAATGATTTTTTATTATTGCACGAATCAATATGGCCATGGTTAATCACTCATTTCCGAATTGCGGAAAAATGCCAGCCGAGAAGATGAAAAGATATCGGGAAAAACTAAAGAAAGACCCCGAAAGGTATGAAGAGTATAAGAAAAAAGATTTGAATAGAATAAAATGAAAGAATACGAACTTTTTTTCACTTTGTTCAACATAATAAATTAATAATACACCCCGTATTATGTTGAACAAGGTGTAAAATTTGAGTTGTGTTTAATTTTATATTAGAATATTTATAATAATTTGATCTCATTTTCTTGATAATGTGCAATAGTCTTAAGAATTCTATTCCGTTATAGGAACAGTCAATTCCGTGACTGTCCTATTTTATATTTTGTTTTAAATATTATTTTTAGAGTGAAACGCTATTTAATTGGTATTAGCTTTTGTTACCTTAGAGTGTAATCATTTGATTTATGTAATTATAAAAAGAGTTTCTAAGTTGTATCCTAATTGAGAAACATACCAGAAAGTATTGAACTAATTTGGTCCAAAGAGTAACGTAATGGAAATTAAAATGGTGTTAAGTATGTTTGCTATTGTTGATTTTATGTTTTATCTATTTTGTATTAAAGTAAAAAACATTGTTATCCAATTATACTATTTGATTAAATCCAAACGAGTTTTATTTTATTTCTTTAGCTGAAACCCATTAGTTTCGGAATGGAATAAATTTTGTTCCCCAGGGGCAATAAATTAATTGTATTTCAGTAAATAATCTTGATTATGAGGTTTTGTTATAATTTTCATATAGTGAAAAGAATAACAATTGTAAAATAAATTTGAAATAACGAATTACAATAAATAAATAAATTTCGGCATATTTTTAATAGTGTACACTTTTTCTGAAAATGACCCAGATACGTTTATTTGCGGTACACATGACGCAAGGAAAGAACAAAACACGAAAATAAACAATTTGGGGGAAAATATGCGTCACATCCACGCAAAACGGCCATCGCCGAAACCAAAACAACAAACGAAACAAACAAACGTTACAAACGTAACGAACCAAAAAAACGATTCAAACGAATAATTTCAATTAGGTTGCCTGAAATAACACTTATTTTCCTTTATCGAAGCATATTCTAATTTACCTAACAGAAACCGCTAGGAAACAAGGCTCTGATTTATTCATTAGTGTTTTAAAAACATTCATAGTTAATTAAAATGTTGGTCTAATTCTCCACTCCCATAAAAATACTTAGGAAGGTATCAAACATGATGTTTGTTAAAAAATTACTGGCGCAAGTACAAATATAATACATGGCTACTAAATTATTCTAACGATAAAAAGGTAGTTGTTGACGAAATTGAAGGTAGGTGTAACCGTCTTGAGAAAAGTAGTAACATTTAAATAGGACGCGCAGTTTTCTAGACACAAGACATCACAAAGAATACTATAATGGGACATAAAAACATTCAAAGGAAGATGTTGTAAAGCCCGCGCAGAGCAGTTACTTTGTTTTTCATATTATTCTTTATGACGTATTACCAGACATCTGCTGAGTCCACTCCTCGGTTTCTGAATATCTAATTTAATTAATAAGTTGTCTTTAAACTGGCACATGTCCTCGACTTGAGCGTTTCCTGCGGATACTATACTAATTGGATGATTTATATGAACAATTAGATCATAAACAATTCAATGCCTTATCTTACTTAAATAAACAATAATTACTTACAATCGGCCAGACGAAGCGAAACAATAATCAAGGTGTTAACCGAAAAGGTGTTGAGTTGTTAAAAGGCAGTCGTAGACAGGCGCGACGCGACAGCGCGACGGTGACGCGACTCTGGTGGAACAATTTCTATAAAAACTTCTCGGAAATTGTTCTATGGGTATCTCGTCGCATCGTCGTGTCGCGACTGTTAGCGGGAGCTTTAATTTCGTCCCCACATTAATAACTGAGAACTGAGACCCAACCTTTGTTGAATGTCAGAGCATACTTTGACGTTTCCAGAAACCGAGTACAAAATATTTCTATTAAGAAATTCTCAGTATCATCATCTCAGTTTAGAGTAACGCCTAGCAGACGGAAACGTCATGTTACTCGTAGCTCCTGTTTATTATTATCATTAGGCGGTACAATGACTTTTTCGCCATTTAAAATGCAGTCACATTTCCTACTCCACAAATTTTTTATGGCTGTTTTTATTCTGGTAAATCATTTTCTGGCATTCGCCGAGCTTTGTTGTCTCGGCGTTGCGTTGCGATGTGACGCAACGCAACGCCGCAATATTCTAGCCTGCTCGCAGAATATTCTGACCCTTTTTTAGTGATTGGAAATAGTGTCAGGCTTGTCCCCGAGAAAAAAACCAGGGATAGCAAATTAAATTTGTAATCCACCTGTACATTCACGGAAAATTTACTTGTACGAGTTTTACCGACGAATTCTGCCACAGCACAGTTGATATGGTATAAGTAATAACTGATACGCATTTTTTATATTTATTTTATCTTTAATGCATGATATATCTAGCCTGTTTACAGTTTCAGCACAGATGAAAACAGATGGGACACTCCGCAGTTTAGGTATGAACCTACAAGTACGCGGCGGGCCCGTCTTGCCGGGCCAATTCAGTGAGTAACGTAGTCAGAAGATCTAAGAGTTACGCGATAGAAAGAGGGGCAACTTCTAGGTGAATATAACTGTAGGTGATTAGCGCTAAGCGACTGAATTGCACTTTATTGTGTCGTAGCAAGAGTCGCTTTTTATTTAAATGATTTTGCGGAGTGTCCCATCTGTATTAATAAAATTGCTGTAGGAACGTGCACTACGTGCTGACAGTACATAATACACAACATTTTATTAAGATGAATAGCCTGCTGTGCGGACATGAAGTTCACTGCGACGATATTGCACATGTGTAGGTACCTACAACATATTGTATTGCTTGCAGTATTTTGCTTTAGAAAACAGGAACAATTTTTAAATTAGGTGTGTCTTTTATTTCATGACTTAGTTTTTCTTCAGTACATTCTGATAGGTCGCCAGTATATTAGATATCCAGGAGTTTTAATTCCTTGGATTAGCCTTAAGTAAATAACGGTTGCACAGCTGTAATGATGTTTTTTATATTGCTTCTAGCTTTTGTCCACGGTTTCGCCCGCGTGGCTGTCGGAAAATATTCCACAGGAACGTGCTACCGGGATTCGGAGTATCCTATGTCCTAACCCAGGTCTGCCTTTCATCTAAATCCGTTCAGCCGTTACGGCATGAAATGGTAACAGGCAGATAATAAATCTCTTTTAGGGTTCCGTACTTCAAAACGAAAAATTTAAACCCTTAAAGGATGACTTCGTCGCATAAAGTTGAAATAGATATCAAAAACAGGCAGAACCTATAAGACCGCCGCTAGCTACAATCCTCTCTCTCTCTTTCTCCCTCTCTCTCACCCTCTATCTCTCTCACTTTCTCTCTCACTCTCTTTCTCCCTCTCTCTCTCTCTCTCACTTTCTCTCTCACTCACTCTCTTTCTCCCTCTCTCTTTCTCTCTCACTCACTCTTTCTCCCTCTCTTTCTCACTCACTCTTTCTCCCTCTCTTTCTCCCTCTCTCTGTCTCCCTCTATCTCTCTTTCTTCCTCTCTCTCTTTCTCCCTCTCTCTCTTTCTCTCTTTACCCCTCTCTCTTTCTTTTTCTCCCTTTCTCTCTATCGAATTAGAAGAAGACACAATGTGAGAACGCTTTTCCGCGTGCTTTCACAATTCTCACTCTGTCCCTCTCTCTTTATCTCTCTCTCTCTTAACACTTTTCCGCGTGCTTTCACAATTCTCACTCTCTCCCTCTCTCTTTCTCTCTCTCTCTCTTAACACTTTTCCGCGTGCTTTCACAATTCTTCCTCTCTCCCTCACTCTCTTTCTCTCTTCTTCTCTCTCTTTCTCTCTCCTTCTCTATCTCTGTCTCTCTCTTTCTCAGTCCGTGTCTCGGTGTTGTATAATTGCAATTCATTATTCATATTCTAGTTCGCTAGTTAGCCACTACACCACTGTCTATGAACTAGGTACTACAAACTATCAGATAAAGTCGTAATTGGAACAGAATTCATAGGAAATTTCCTTCCAGATAAGTTTACCGGAATTTATCTGGAGGTAATAAAATAGATCTATTCCCATCCAATACCAAGAGCTAATACCATTTGGTATTAGTTTATTTCCGAATTTATTTTCGGTTCCCAACGAGTACCACATTTTTTTAAATAAAAAATCTATTACTAACGAATACCAAAACGTGACTTTTTGTACACTCAGCTTCACAAAGTTTTGCCAATTTATATCAGCTTCTAAAAGCTCTGAAAGAAGACGCAGATTTGCAATCAGTGGTTGTTAATCAATACATGACCAATGCACCTGATGCAAAGCGACGTGCAACGGAAACTATAGCGAAAAATCGGTGGATCACATACGTTACTGACCAACTCCGTGAACAGAAAATTAGCGTTGGTCATTGTTTAGAAAAATTAAGGCTCTAACTTCTATTTGGTGAAATTTTAAAATTAAGCTGATTATTACCTACTTAAAAATGCGTAAGTACTACTTTTAAATGTTAGAAAATTATTTATATTTGATGTCTTTGCAAAAAAAAAATACTGATTTATTACTACTAAGCTACATAATTATTTTAAAAGTTGATTATCTGTGATATTTTATAACCATTGTTAGATTGTAAGTAAATTCACAATTTTTTATGTTTTTTGCCAAAAACATTGTTACATTAAAAGTTGATTATTTGTGATATTTTATAATTTTTTTCGATTTTCAGTACTTTAACTATTCATATTCGATTTTTTCCCAAATTTTTTGGTGATTTATTATTAAGATACGCAATTATATCATCACCATAAATATAAGTCTGTGATATTTTATACTCTATACTTTTACATACTAGGTAAGTATCACAGTTAATTAATAAGTAGGTACTGAAAATTGCTACTATTTGATACTTTGTATATAATATTATAATTGTTGGACTTTTAATAGTAAAATAAAAGTATATAATATCTCTAAATCTCTAAAAATGACAAAATAAAAGAAAAAATAAATAGGTACTCGTATGTGATTTATATTCAAACCCTAATCTTGATTAAACATTACTTAAAATCACTCAAAGCATTTTAATTTTACTGAACCTGACTGTACCTGATTTCTTCAAACTTGTTTTGGTATTGGTTTTAAAATGTGGTACTCGTTGGGAATAGAAAATAAATTCGGAAATAAACTAATACCAAATGGTATTACCTCTTGGTATTGGATGGGAATAGATCATAAAATAGGCAAAAATAACAAATAAGACAAAAACGTACCTGTATAAGCGAAGTCTTCTTATCGCTGGATTTAGAACACCTGATGTCATGGTGATCCTTAATCACTCTCTTGTACTTCAGCAGTAAGCTTTGGAAGCGAGGTATGAAGTGACAGTCACACCGCCAGGGGTTGTCACCCAGGAACACGTGCATTATATTGTTATTAAATTGGATCGCTTTGTCAAACGCGTACACAGGTATCTGAGGAGGAAAACGCAAGATTAAAACGCGTTCCAATGGAATATTACATTTCAATTTAAAACTTGAAGGACTTCATAAACTTGCGAGGACGTAATAAGCTCAGATCGTAAATAAGGAAAACTTGAGAAGGCTTCCGAAAGCTGGTAACGTGACTAAACATTTGTATGTAATTGTTTTCTCAAATTACAAACCTGAACTGTGAACCTACAGCATGCATTAGACAGGTGTGGTAAAATTTATGGATTTGGTACATACTCAGACCAAATAAAAACCAAGACAGAGCGCTGTCAACAGTGAAGTGAACCCGATTTCGTAAACATGTGTGCACTTTGTGTGTAGTGTAGTTTGATTGTCTTGTCATTGTAAAAGCTTGTAAATGTATGCGTGTGAGCGTGTAAGTACGAGCGGCGCGGCGGTGTAGTTTTGACATGCTTCACTGTATTTTTCACAGCGCTCTGTCTTTGTTTTTTATTTGGTCTGAGGGTACAGACCATCAAACTGAACAACTTTCTCCATAGGACCAATATCGTAATCGCAAAAAAAAAAGAACTGTGCCACATACAAAAGTTCAATACGTACTCGCCCCAAATGTATGGGATGGTCTGATTATTTTTTCGCGATTACGATTTTGGCCCCATGAAGAAATTATTCAGTTTGATGGCCTGTTCCACACACTGTTCTGATACACGCTGTATATGGTACAGATGCATACTTAAAATGTTCTGGCAATCAAGTAACTGAGAGCAAACTAACATCAATGTAACTTTGATGCCAGTAGCACACCTCCCTCCGCCGCGAAACCGCAGTTGTTCAATTCAACTGGCTCGCGTCATGTTCCGCTAAGCGAAATTCGAGTTGCGGAATTCAAATTGAACTACAGCGGTTTCGCTGCTATGGTTTATAGCGGCGGACGTGTGCTACCGGAGTGATAAAATACTCCTAATATTTGATCAAACTCCTACCGTCACAGTATGTTGATTTATGGCCGATTCCTACAATTTATGAACTGTTATTGGTTAAAATGAAGACTCTTAAAATGAAGAAGCTTTGGTTAGTCTACCGTTTGGTTAGTCGTATATGAAAGAAGCTTACGAATTTATTTCTATGCCCAGTTTGGCAATATAAAATCCTAGCTTGGTAAACAACAAACACGACTCGTTGTAGTTTATAGGAGCATTATTAAGGCCTCCATGTCGAGATAGAATATTGCTACGAATAATTTCTTTCCGCAATTTGTTCAGGAAGGAAATATCAAAGGTACCGTTCGTTTATTATTTGCGCTTTCATACAATTGGAAACTGCCTCCGAGATACAGGTTCTTTGAATTCCACGTATTTATTTACACAATCACATATTGTAACCTGATAAATATCATATTGTACGTAAGTTGTGATATTTGAGATTAAAAAACCTTGTGGCGAAACTTTGCGATTCCAAACGCTCAGATCATTACTTTTTAGTTTTATTCATACATAAACTCACGCCTTCTTCCTATGGGGATCAGCAGATACCACAGAACTCCCCCTACTACGATCCTTACATATAATTTTTTATGTAGCCATATTATTTCCAATTATAATAAAAATGAAACAAACAGTAAGAAAACATTTTAAAGTTTCAGGAACTAATGTTCCAAATTAAAGTACATAGCAGGTTTATATGTATAAACTTTTTCTATGGTCGATTGCTTCTAAGTGCTCATATACACTAGCGGCACGCGTCGACGGCAGAGCCAACTGCAGCCGTCGATACGCGTCGACGGCAGCCGTAGTCAAACAAACGAGCAGCACGTTGTCGACGGCTGCATTTACCTCTGCCGCCGCTCGTGTGTTGCACTAAAGTTCAAGAACACGGTTCGGCCCTTTTTCTGATATAACATGTAATGACAACCACATCAGACATTCCAGCTTTGACTACGGGATGGCAAGGCCGTTAGCTTCCAGAAGTGCACGTGGCCACGTGGCGTTGACCACGTATGGTCAGCTGGGCCGCAAGCCATAAAACGTACCTGTTTCAGCAAGTTCCCACGAAGACTCAGCACTCGAAAAGTGGAGAACCACTCAGTGCCTTCCAGCTCTTTCACGGCTGATATACTGTTGTTGTCCAAATACAGGTCAGCTAGTCTCTTGTACTGAGGATTGTGTACTATGGCCCGAATCGTATTCAACTGCAATAAAAGATTAATGTTACAAGTTGTCCAGAAAGCCCATGAAAGACACAAAGTTCGTAATTATTCTGTAAATCAGCGCTATGCTGTGCCTCCCTTATAATAGCACAGCATTAAGCTTCGTGCAGACCAGCGCGACGCGACAGCGCGACGCGACACCGGTTATTGTTATACCGTCAAGTTTTCTTAGAAATTGTATTGTTCGTGTCGCGGCGCGGCGTCGCGTCGCGCTGGTCTGTACGAGCTTTCATGCTGAGTGGTTCGGTATGGTGCTCGTGAATTTAGATCTATTGTGTTTTATTCTTCTGTTACTCTATAATCTACTCGAGTAAATTATATTTTTGTATGCACGTGTTTCTGTGACAATTAAACAATTTTTTTATTTCTATTTTTTCTACCTGAGTCTGGCCATGAACTATTTTGATCTAGATGACATGTGTACATTTATCATTTGTTTTTAAAAATGAACGATGTTTTAATCTTAGTAAATAGAGATAAGCGCCTATCACGCGACGAGTTCACAGGTCAATCTAGAAATCGGGCCTCTCGAAACGCACTGTACTATGGAAAAATTATTAATTATTACCAACGAAGGGATAATAGTAAAAGATAATTTTGTTGATTATAACGAAGGAAGCTCAGGAATTGAAATAACTGAGAGAAAATAAACTTCGTGGGACTAATAATGGAATTAGAAATAATCAAGAAGGTAATCAAAGTGGCGCAAACAAATTTGATTAAATACATAACATCATGCTTGTAGCCCCTAAGGATTAGGCAGGGCTGTACGTATAGTACACCCAAATTACACGTGTGTTCAAACAAGAGCGCGGCAGCAACACGCGGCGTTTGCAGGACACATTTCTGCCGCGCTCTAGTTAGGACCAAACCGACGAATGTTTGCGCGGCAGCACTGCACGGCACATCCGAGACACGTCGCGCACTTCAGTTGGCAATATCAATCTGCCTACCCTTTAATACGTCCAGACACAATTAGTGACGAATGTTTCCTAAAAATGTTTGTGCGCGGCAGGTAGACAGAAGTGTTCGCGCGCGGCAGTCGTCCAAACACAGCGCAGCAGGCCGCGTGCGGCCGACGCGCACGATTGCCGCCCAATGTTTGGACACACCTTTAAGAAAACATCCCTGAAAACAGAAACGCGTTTCACCGAATAGAACTGCGACCAAAACCAAAGTGTGTCTCAATTTGTTCGACAAACATCGTGATTGAAAAACTACCTACTATATCAACGAAGAATGTTTCAAAAAAATATCAAAAGTTCAACATCAACCAATAATCGTGGTCGTAACATAAAAAGTAGTACATACCTTCTAAAGTAAATTATTTTCTTATTCATACTAGGTGCCCCGCGGTTTCACCCGCATAAAGCTTCGTGCAGACCAGCGCGACGCGACAGCGCGACGCGACACCGGTTATTGTTATACCGTCAAGTTTTTTTAAAAATTGTATTGTTCGAGCCGCGGCGCAGCGTCGCGTCGCGCTGGTCTGTACGAGCTTTAAGTCTTGATCCCAATGGAATATCGGGATAAAAACTATCCTATGTCCTATCCTAGGTAAATTTCATCTAAATCTGTTTTAGCCTGAAAGCGTAACGCGCATTTATAATAGTATATATACTAGCTGAGCACGCTTTTTTTTTTCTGTGTGTTGGAAATTATCAAATAACTTCTCCCGCTCTGGGCGGAGCGGGAGGGCGTGTCAGACTTTTACTAACTAAAACCCACCCGTGTTCCTTCCGTTGCCTGTGTGCCGGGGCCACGATATCCCTTTCGGACAAAGTCGCAACCCTGGCAGGATACTAGCTGCGCCCCGCGGTTTCATCCGCATAAATCTCGATCCCGTGGGAATACCGGGATAAAAGTTGTCTATGTCCAAACACAAGTCATGGTCTACCCTTGTGCCAAATTTCATCCAAATCTGTTCAGAGATTTTAGCGTGAAAGCGTAACAAACAAGCACACTCACTTCGCATTTTAAATATTATTACGAGTATAAGATAGGACTAACCACAGACTTATTATATCACTAGCAGCTCTGCATCGCACGTTTCTATGACTTGATAACACAACGCCATTTGTTTCTCTATAAGTAACTTTAATATTAATTAATAATACACATAAACCTTCCGAAATAAATTTTCTAAATGATGGTAAACCCGCATCAACACCCGTTGCGTAGTTTAGAAGAACAACGTACTCACAGAGACACGAAAAGTATGACTTTATAGTTATGTAACAGATATACCACGGATGATCCATATAAAATCACCTAATCACTTTACGCTTCATTTCTTGTCTCATCGATGTATGGATGAACGATCATTCTGTCACTCATCAACTCAGCAAGATTAAAAAAATCCATTATGGATGACGTCACGAACCGCGATGCACGAGTCAACATCGCAAACTAATTTACTCACACTCAACGCAATTTTTCTACACGGGCAATTTTTCATTATTATTGTGAAATGCTCAGTAGAGCAAAGTTGCTCCATTTCGCTCAATGCCAAGATTGTAGCAATTGCTGCTAGGGATAGCTACCTCCATCATAAGCATGACTGCGATATGGAGCAATTATCTACCATCGGATATTCGACAATAATTAATTTTGTAGACATTTAGAAATACACATATACAGAATGTATGGAGCAATTACAACAACATAAAGACAACACTGCTGAAATATTTTTGCAATTATTAGGAATGACAAACAAATTCACGAATTTTTGTCCTCTGCCTCCAGCAATCGCCGGGAATAATTCCTGATTTTTTTTCCCGTGTAAGCACTGCTTAAGGGTACACTAGTCGACGGCTCGAACTCGTCGGTGGGCGTGACTAATATGCATGCTAATTAGTCTAATTATTTATATATTTAGTTTTACTTACTTAGTATTTATTTATCTAGTTTTTATTTATTTATTTATTCATTTATTCATTGAAATAGACGGTGATTTATAACGAAAACGAATGCGTAAGATTTCATGAACAGACCTGGGCGTATAGATATTATGAAAAAACTACTGGATGTTTTTACTCAAATTAAACTATTAAATAAATGATCTGTCCTTGTATCTATTTTGCCATTTTCTTACTACATAAGTTTTTTATTTACGCCCAAAAACGAGATAAAATTAGTGTTGAAATATGGAAGTTTCAACGCTCATAACTTCCAAACCAATTTGTTTTTCCAATTCTGCTTCCATACAGGGCTAGATAATGACAAGAGAAATCCATATAATTTTTAGTTTCGAACGTATACCGTCAAACAGACGTGTAATCACCATACTACGTTTGTATGGAAAAATGACCGACTAGCGTACCCTTATCGAGGAATTCCTCGGAACTTCAAACGATTAAGGGGACTACAGGACCTAAACGTGCCTAAACGTAAGTTTTATAATGCCTTAAAGTATATGATCCACTGCAGTAAACAAAATCAGAAAAATATATGATATTCCTCAGGGTAGGATATACTCGTAAGAAATCAAGACACCTCTTAAAATTTGGGTGCAAACCTATTGCCATCAACCGGGCACAAATCCAGACTCCGTGCTGCTACTGAGAAGTTTCAGATGGAAAACTCAATCACACTTTGCCCGACCCGGGAATTGAACTCAGGACCTCGTGCTGAGCAGTAGCGCTTGCGACCACTAGACTTGAATTAAGCGTCGTGCAGACTGGCGCATCCCGTCGCCGGTAATTGTTCTACCGTGAAGTTTTCTTAGAAATTGTTTTGTTAGAGTCGCGTCGCGGCAGTCTGCACGAGGCTTTAAACCACGAGTGCTGAGTCCTCGCGTATCTATGGGAACATTTCTTTTGAATGTAAATAAATCTTCTAAGTACCGCCAAGTAACGTGACACGATTTCAGAAACCTAAACCATATCATGTTCTTTCTGTAAAACTCAATAACAATGTAAGTAAACAGAACCTTCATTCTCAAGTGCCAGACTTCCAAGAAGTGCGATAAAAAAAACTGCGATTAATCAGAAATAACAACGTCCGGTTGCTAAGTATTTCTATCCCTTTCTACCGCCCTCTTATGAGTTGGACAAACAAATAAACAATTGGATTAATTTGGATTCAAATTACATGACGTCATCAACCACCAAAAAAATGTTGTCTGGAATTTGACCCCATTGTTTATACCTTATCAGTACTGTCAGGAAGTCACTTTTGCTATTATTATTAACAGTCAATGAATCATATGTGATAATATAATTTAATAATAATTTTCGGTACAGTCACGAGTATATTATATTACTATGGACTGCTCGGCTACAATATCTGACATCGTCAAGACGACGGCAGATATATGTGACCATTGTGGAAGGCATATACAAGTGGGCAGCACAAATATGTGACATCGAAGGAACACCAAAACTATCAAGTGATATTCTATCAGCGATAACGATGGTGGAAAAGTGCAGAATATATTAGTTTGACACAAGCTCTCATCTGTCATCTATCTATCTTTACTTTGTACTGAATATTTGCACGGTATGAAAAATGGCAGACATGTCGTGAGCCACTCTTATTTTAAGATCTTGCATGTATGTATTGTTTTGTATCTGTATGTATACACATGTCCGAGCAAATAAAATTTCTTTCTTTCTTTCTTTCTTTCTTTCTTTAAATTCGATGTAAATCGATGCTTTAAATATAAAAGGAGAAACTGACTGACTGACATATCAACGCACAGCCGAAACTACTGGGACTAGGAACGTGAAATTTTGCACACAGCTTCCTTTTATATTGTAGGGCAGCACTAAGAAGGGGTATTTGAAAATTCCACCTTCAAGGGGGGGGGGGGGGGGTTGTTTCGGGAGGTTCCTGTTCAGAATAAAGCGGGAGGAAACGCCCGGGTGTCACCACTGTGTGGATCGCCCGGAGGACACGGTGGAGCATACGGTGGAGGTCTGCCCAGCTTGGGCGGAGCACCGCCGTGTCCTCACGGAGGCGATCGGCGGCGGCGATCTCTCGCGTCCGGCCCTGGTTCAGGCCATGGTCCGGAGCGAGAGTGCATGGGAGGCAGTCACCTTCTTCTGCGAAGCAGTAATGCTCGCGAAGGAGGAGGTGGAGCGCGCGAGGGAGAGGCAAAATGCGCCCCCTCGCGCCCCTAGTCGCCGCAGGAGACGCCCCGGGCGTCGGGAGTCGCGAGCCGACTTCCGGCCACCGTAGGCGCGGGCTTGCGGACGGTGAGCAATGGGTAGCTCACCGTCCGATAGGGACCAGGCCCGGGTCGACGGCGCGTTGTGTTCCACGCGCGCCTCAAAGAGATGTCAGCACCAACTGACGGGGTCCGGAAGGGCCAATGCCTGCCGGGGTCGCGGGTTTGTCTGAAAGGGATATCGCGACCTCGGCACACAGGCAACGGAAGGAACACGGGTGGGTTTTAGTCAGTAAAAGTCTGACACGCCCTCCCGCTCCACCCAGAGCGGGAGAAGTTATTTGATAATTTCCCATCCTCAAAAAAAAAAAAAAAAAAAAAAAAAGGGGGCGAAAAGGGGGGTTTCGTTTGTATGAAAAATCTTATTCCTTGAGTTAATAAACTTGAAACTTGGCACAAAAGTACTAGGGTTGCATGAATTCAAGATAGTATTTCAATCAGTAAGCGCTGTGCACAATTTCTGAGCAGTAACCTAACAAAAAGTACTAGGCTTGCATGAATTCACGATAGTATTCAAGGATTTGGATGAGGCAGACAGATAGTTTATAACCTAGATTAAGACATAGGATACTTTTTATCCCGGTAGTACGTTTCCATGGGATAATTTCCGACTTCCACGCGAGCTAAGCCGCGGGAAAAAGCTAGTTAATACATATGTAAGCTACCGAAAAGCTTATGCCATACGAAATGCTTTGAAAGCGATAAAGCGAGTCTAGGCTCTGACAAGCTAAAATATAAGATATTGTATGTAGGATGATAGTTATGTAAAGTACATTCCTTAGGAATGAAGTACTTGTATTTATGTTTATATTAGGTGCGCTGTGGACGGTCGCTCTCATACTCAAGTGTCACCGCCGCCCACAGCGATAAATACTAAGTAAATTGACATTGATTTATATTATTAAGTTTGTTTAGTTTACAGATTGTTTAGACTATAAGTAAAATTTCACTATAGCGATAAGTGCACTACTTATTATGCCGGGGCTACATTGTCGCGTTATCGCGAAATACTACGCACGCTCTCTGTTGCTCAGCGAAACGTCGAGTAGTGTGCGAGAGAGAGCGCGCGTTTAGTTCGCGGTAACGCGACAACGTAGCCCCAGCATGAGGATTAAGAATATTGTATTTTAAACTTCAGTCTTCAATAAACCATCATTTAGGCAAGACTCCTCGTTTGCTTTAAAAATAACCCCCGGCAACGCTCCCGAAACTTAACCTGATATAGGTACCTACATAAAGGTTTTGTAGTTCTTAGGTCTTCTTCTTCTTCTTTCCGTGTGGTTAGAGACTAACCTGGTGTCAGAGTTTTAACGCCGCCCATGGGCCTCTGTCTTGGCTTCACATGCCGTCGAGAAATATCTCTCGGGCATGCCGGTTTCCTCACGATGTTTTTCTTCACCGATTTTGAAGCAAGTGATAATTATATACGCACATGAATCCGAAAAGTCAGAGGTGCGTGCCTTGGGTTTGAACTCGAGACCTATGACATGGCAGTCCGACGGTCACATAACTAGGCTATCACTGCTCATAGCTGTTAGGTACATGAGGAACTTACAAACAACGTATGCATGATTAATTACATAGTGTAGGTACAAATAATTGTTGGGTGATACGCTCGCTGCTCGCTAGCTAGATCACCTACTAATCTGTATTTAGGAGAAGTTTTTTATAAGCGTGTTTTCGTTTTAATGTATACCTAAGAGAATATAATTTTCGACTACGAACGATCTGTATGTACAAATGAATAAATGATTATGATTATGATTATGATTATGGTGTTAAGTCATTGACTTAAATGTACCGTAGTACAGTGTAAAATATCCTAATTTGTTTAGAATACAATGTGCACTGTGTTTTTCACCCATGTGTCTATCAGACTCCTTCATGCTGGGGCTACATTGTCGCATTATCGCGAAATTTACTTCGCGCTCTCTCTCGCACACCGCTCGACAACGCGTATCGTTCGCGATAACGCGACAATGTAGCCCCAGCATAAGTGCGACATATCATTTCTTCTCACAATGCAGGCGTCTTACATTATATATTTATCAATTTGGAATCATTCATATGGTTTAAGACATTTATTTCTCAAAAACAGATTACAGTGTTCTTACTTTGAAAAAGAAACACTGATTGCATACATATAAATGTTTCTAGGAACGAGAATCGGAACGGTATGTTTGAAGTTATAAGTAAGTATTCACTATTTATTATCTAACCTTCAGGCTTCTGCTTCAATTTCCAGTCAATAAAACTAGGAATTCCTATAAAAACATCCTGGTTATGCTTAGAAGCCAGCCGAAACTGATTACCATATTTAGTACAATTTGACTTCCATATTTGGGCCAATTAAACCTAAATGAAGTTAGTTCGGGATGATAACTTTGATCTAACCCAAATCGAATATGACTCCTACGTAGATAGACTTGACTTAAGTTTGAACTTGTTGCCCATTTTCAGCCTAACTATTATAATTAACCTAAATATAATAGGTTATTTAACTCTTGTTACTTTGTAACTTCATGCTACAGCCACAGCAACAACGTTTATCCACAACAACGCGAACGTTTATACACTATGTTAAACTACATACAACTAACTTTTACTTAATTGACTGACTTAACCTCATTCAATAAAAACAATAAAAAATCTGATAAAAATTAAAATGTATCCTCCTTTATTTTCAATAAAATACCGTTAAGCCTGCTACCTGAAGTCGCTAAAGTTTAGAGACTTCAGGTAGACATGCAGGCGCACGTGCTGGGCACATTTATATTTGTTTTGAGCCTACGCAAATATAAAAATGCCCACCAGATATTGCGAAATGTATCTACGAATACAAATATATCATTAAAAAAAAAAACATTATTTTCGCCTTCGCTCACGTTTTTAAATCGCGATCTCGCCGCGTGATCAGCTCAAGAAAACGGCTCTAACATAACTCGTGTGACCCTGAAATTCACACGTGAGGGAAACCATAAATCTGAATGAGTTTTACAAAAACAATGGGTTAACTTTCACCGGAATTTTACCCTGTCTCGTGTGTTTGTATAAAGATGAAAATCTGGCACACACAAACGCAGGTCAGGTCATTCAAATATTTAATCTATGGTATCAGGTAAACAAGAATCAGATTTTTGACTTTGTGATTCTATACTTATAATAATATTATAAAGAGGTAAAATGTGTTTGCTTGTTTGTACGTTTGTATGTAGGGGGTAATCTCCGGAACTACCAGTCGGATTAAAAAAAATCTTTTTGCATTAGATAGCCTAATTCTTGAGGAAGGTTTGCGGAGGAAGTCGCGGGCAGATGCTAGTCACCACTATAGCACGAACGATGCACATGCCGTAACAGTGTTTTGAATGGGCTACCATCTAGGACTTGTAGGTACCTACACTTTATCATGATGACCCCTAGGAACTACAGTCCGGCCGTCGAGAGAATGCGTTCTTGCCACCCGTCCGTAGGACAATTTCTAGTAACTATAAGGATCAAATTCGCAAAACACATAATTAATTATTCGTTAGTATGAAACTGACAGGTGTCAAGAATGCTTTCTCTCGACGGCCGGACTAAGTGCCTTTTCATACGTCCCGGTTGCCGTCTAGCTGGTGCCGGGTACCCGCTAGCTAGCTGGTGGAAAGCCGGCAAACGGGACGTGTGAGAAGGCGCTAAGGGTCAAAATTTATAGAGACCTAACACAGTCTGACTCATACAGACTTATTTTGTCCGACATCAGGATGCTGTCTGAGTGTACTTCATTTGTTGAGAAATTGAAACAAATTCAAATAATATTTAAACAAAATCAATCTCAATTAGTATTTAGTAAACACTTCACTTTAAATTCCAATCAACAGTACCAACAGCCAAGAGCTGTTGACGGCTATTCATTCGGTTTTCGAGCCTTCTTTCAGAAATTGCTTGACGCCTGAAACTTCATGAAAAACCTGTTTATAAAGTTTCATGTTGCAAATTAGTTACGAAACCCGAAACTAATTAGCTAGGGAATATTTGGCAAACATGCAAAACGATAGTGTTCATGACGAAAACAATACACTATTAGCATTATTAATACCTTATTAAGTACCTACGGCGTAGTACGAGCTTATCTTATTATTGTCTAAGCTTTAGTTGATTGGCCTAAATAATACATAACATACCACCACGCCTCTATTCCCCGAAGAGTTAGGCCGAGGTGTAAGGGCCTTAACCTGGGCTTAAGTGCCTTTTCACACGTCCCGGTTACTGTCTAGCCGAAGTAGTCGGGTAGCCGGCGGCTAAGTATAGCCCATGTTCGTTACCTTTCACATGTACCATCGGAGAAGTTCATATCTAACCAGTTTCAAAACAAAATCCCGTGAACACGATGACCACATCTGTTACCGGCCCGGTTCTATAGCCAACGAGCGCTGCAAGCAAGAATAGTCCTTACGGTGGTTAGATATGAACTTCTTCGATGGTACCTGCGAAGGATAACGTAAATGCCCAAGCCGCCCGCTAGCTGGCAACCGGGACGTATGAAAAGGCACTTAGTCCGGCTATCAAGAGGAAGCGTTCTTGACACCTGTCGGTCGATTCAGTAAAAAGATCAACGTGAAACTTAGATGAAGTGAGCGTGGAGTGAGCTGTCACTGTCACAAATCGACCGGCAGGATGCTATGGATTAACACTATTGACAGCTCACTTCACGCTCACTGCACCTAAGTTTCACGGTGATATTTTTACAGAATCGATCGGCTGTCCGTTTGATACTAACAAATAATTATGTGTTTTGCGAATTTGATCCTTATAGTTACTAGAAATTGTCCTACTGACAGGTGTCAGGAGCGCATTCTCTCGACGGCCGGACTGTAGTTCTGCATATCAGATATAACTATATCACGGCTATCACCATCTTACTGAGATATAATAATATGTAACATATTATAAATTAAAGTCCTTATTCGTGTGTGTCTGTGTGACCGCGTTGTTCTTCTAAACTATGTAATGGATTTTGACGCGGTGTTCACCATCATTTTGAAAATTTATTCCAGACGGTTAATGTGTATAATACTATTCTTTATTCATATTAAACTTATATGTAATATCAAAATCTCGATGTTTAGTCAAGTCTTAAAAATCGTGCGAAGTAGGGGCGGGTCGCTTGTAAGATAATATAATCATAACAGCCCTACTTCACCCACAGCTGGGCAAAAGTCTCTCATTGTTTGTGCAAATATCTCCACGCTCCTGGGCTAGCCTGATTCAAGTTTCGCGAATCTAAATAACACATCTCTTGGTATCAATACTCGTACATAACTAATTTATGTAAACCGTTCAGTTTTGACAACGTTATAATAATAATAACCTAACTGCCGTATCTCTACATTGACGTCAGGATGGGGCTTTCGCACTCCAAACTCTAACGTCTATGCCGGTAGAGTTCACTTTGCCGGAATGGATCAAGGATGAGGAGCCAGACCAAGAGAGATACAGGAACCCACAGGGCAGCATGTGGCAAGCTGTTGGGCAGTAGCGACCCCACGGACCCTATCTCCCGGGAGAAATCTTGTTCCTCATCTCTGGCTTGCCTTTATTGGCCGGCTGAAGTGAACGAAGAACATTATATAATTAATAATTTTACTAACACATTTATATACTTACGTACTATTTACTAACAAATTATGGAATGTAAATTATTCTGAAATAATAATGATTATGATAATGACCCTGTTCCTGATGCCGATGGGCCACTATTTTTTATATATAAGTAATATAAATGTTTTTAATCAAAATATTTAAAATTGTAACTAATATGTATGCAAATGTAATAAAGGAAATGATTAATAATAAACGCCACTATACTTAATTATTTTTCTCACTTCAATCGGGAAATCCTACCTACGTATTATTCAAGGATACCTAATGGCAACACAGTCACCTTCCTACCGTACCTATACTCCATAGGTTTAGGTAGTTAAATAAAGGTAAACAAATCATAAAAAGGGTTTTTATAGTTGACACTTTCCAGATTCAAATACGATAAACCAAACTAAATTTATTTTAGAATTTTACAATAGTTTCCTCTTTTTATTTAAGTATCTATGTTAAACTTTATCATTTATTCTTAAACTACTCTTCGTAGATGTTACTGCTTTAGCACAATTTTTTAGTAAGATTTATAATAATAATATAATATTTTGCAATCTGTCTATTGTAAAGAGCCCAAACTCTAAACGTCAACGAATTATAACGTTGCTAAATTGAAGAGTACAACTGTGACGTAGCACGACAACTGAAGTGACAGGTATTACGTTTAGTCGGTTACCGGACAGCTGCCTCGTCACGTGGTTTTTTGTGTTTACCTTTATTTAATTACCTAAACCTATGGAGTATAGTATTAATCACAGTGATTAATCTTCTCATTTTAAATTACTTGTTCATTCACCTGCAGCTGTGCAGTCTCGACATGAATGGCCGTTTTAAGCGTCGTGCAGACCGGCGCGACGCGACAGCACGACGCGACTCCAAGAAAACTTCACAGTAGAACAATTACCTGTGTCGCGTCAAGCGACAAGTCGCGCTAGTCTGCACGAGCCTTTATACCACCTGCTACCGCTGGGAAAATTACACACTGACCTAGATAAATAAAGTAGTTACCAACGTTATTCTGTATCTAACCTACTCTTACGAATTGCAATACATATTAATTTATAACCGACGGAATTCGAAGATTGTATTTTCTGGCAAGGTTAACTGCCTTATTTGACCAGCCGTCGCAAGCCTACTGCTGAGCATGAGGTACTGGGTTCGATTACCGGGTCGGGCAAATCGTTATTGGGTTTTGCCATCTGGAACAGATTCTAGATGAAAGAAAAAAAAAAGAAGGAAAAAGTGTTTATTCTGCACAAATTAAACACACATCACAAAAAAAAACAAGACAATACCACTTTACAGATTAGCCAAAAGCCATCATTATTGACACAGAAAAGTTTGACAAATTTTATCTATTGCTTGCTGTCAGGGTTAGAGGCCAAAGATAATTACATAATGTGTTGCGACATTTACAAAATGAAAACAAACAATCAAACCTACAAAATTCTGATTGCAAAGTGGAAAAATAACAGTTTGTGTAACAAGTAACAACAATAACAAGAACAATTAAATTGTGCGTCTTAACTGTGCAAGAATAGGTCATGAAATAAATAAATAGATGTATGCCCGCCTGATGGCAATAAGCTTGCCCCCATTGGAACTGCCGAAATGTGGGTTTACTATAGGTACACCTCTGCCTGACCTTTTGGGAAATACAGGTGTGGTGTTATGTTATGAAGAAGAAAAGGGCTGTGATCATGATGATTGAAGTAGGTTAATGATCAGATCCGGGAACACGCAATCCGAAAAATAAGGTAAACCAAGTAAGAAAAAGTGACTCGTCACCACATGATAACAGTCATTTATTTATTTCATATAACAATTCGCATTGTGTTTGAATTAGGTAGTACATTAATCCATATTTTCCAGCACGAAAAAAAAAAACAATAAATTATGAATATCAAACAGTAATTTCAGTAAAAATAAAATCAATAACATAATATAAATATTGTGTCAATAGAATGTAAATAGTAATTATATAAATTATTGTAAATTGTAAATATTATCATGTCAAATGCTTATAAATCTAATCTATTAAATGCATAAAATCGGATAATGTCTTGAATATATATTTAATCTCACGTGTGTCACATTCAGTCGCACGTGTCGATGGAAGATTAAGCTACTCTTGCCGCAGTCTGTTCGTAGATGGGTAACAATCAATTACAATATCGAGACCTCTCCGGAAAGCACTCCTAGATCTTTGACAGACGTTACCCGCCCGAAAGTCTGACAACCAGTGGTATCGAGTTACCCATTAAATTGATTGTGGAGGTCAGATAAGCAGTCGCTCTATGTAAAATTTAGACTGAAGGATTGGAAATTTAGACTGTAAAATTTGGACGGGTTAGACTGGAAGCCGACCCCTACATAGTTGGGAAAAGGCTAGGCAGATTGATTGACATCGTATTATAATTATAAAGTTAATTATTGATTGTAACTCTTTCAACATTACGGCAATTAGCTTGCACAACAATTCACTAAAAAGCAATTAGTGCTGAACACAGGGTTACGCGGTTACGGTTAAAGGTCAAAAATATACCGGTACCGGTTTAAAATAAGGGTTGAGATATAACGATACCTTTTTAAATAAAGGTTGGGCTAAACCGTTATTTAACCTTTACACGACTTCGGTACCGAAAAACATGTGAGACGGCGCGGCGCGGGTGCGCGGGGCGGTCGAACACGTTAGAACTTGTGTATTTTGTACATTTTGTTTGCTGCACTCTTTTACTTATCTTTTTGTTTGTTTATCAAGGTTTCATTTATAAAGATTGAGGTACTGCTACCGATACATTTATAAAGGTAGCTTCATACCTAAAATGCGGAGTGACCCATATTATATTCATCTGTGGTAACACCAAATGCAATAAGTCTAGTACTTTTTCCTGTCTTGATTGTATCCTTAATGATAATGATACTAAATCTTGACCTAGCTCGCGAGGTTGTCGACATGTGGGATGTGGATACAGCAGTCATTGTGTCGATAGTCGTAACGGCCAATGGCATAATAGCCAAAAGCCTCGACCAACACCTGAAGACGCTCTCCTTAGGCAGCTGGATCAAGGGTTTGATCCAGAAAGCGGTACTTCTGGACACGGCGCGTATCGTTAGGAGATTCCTCTTTCGAGAGCCCTGACCACCGGTAGCTTGGACCCTGTCCCCGATACCGGTGTACTTCTACCGAAGTATACCGGTATGCATTTCCAACATCAAAATTCCACTACTGAAAAAAAGAACGGTATCGAAATATTTTGGTAACCCTTATTTAACGGTATGACGTCATACTGAAATTTTAAGGTACCTTAATTTTTGGGTAATTCAGTCCCTGGCTGAACATAACCATAAGCATTATCAACATTAAATGAAAAGCATACCTATTATTTCCGTCAATTTATTGTTTGAAGTGAAAAATGGCGTTTCGGTTGTGTTTGTTTTAAGGCTTGCGCACATTTGGAGGGGCCGCGTCGCTCCGCAACGCATCGGGCTGCAACGCAACGCACTGGCGCATCGTTTGCCAGGTGTATTTGTGCGTCTACTATTTTGCGTTGCGATTTGCGATGCAGCCCGCCTGTAGTGTGCGATGGTTCACACAAAATATGCTGATGATGGTTCAGTACTAAAGTGATGCAGGGGATTTTTTGCAATACGTTGCGCTGCGGCGCGAGTACCTACATAGAATATAACGGTTCAGGACCACCGAAAACCAGTGTATGAAAATCCCTGTGTTCGGACATGTTTGGTAGAAATGGGCGGTCATTTTATGTTGGTTGTTGTGAGCAATGGTTGAACCAGGAAGTGATCATATTGGAAATTATTGACTATAATTTTTGAAACTTAATCATCATTAAGTTTTAAAAATTAATAGTATTAGTAGTACTTTAAAGTCTTTTCACATCCTAGCTTGATATGAAGTTGAAGTTTACTTTCATATTTGAAACAGAGAAATATTCGATGCTCGTACGTAATGAGACCGTACCAAACGAGATAGACTGTTAATCTAACAGTAAGTAATGAGCTCTTTTGTTTTTACACCGGCAACGTCATCGCTACATTGTCCTAGCAAACCAGGTCTAACTGAAAGAAAAGAAGGAAAGAAAGAAAAACTGTTTATTCTTCACAAACAAATCGAATATTAAAAAAAAAATACAAAAACACACAATTTACAAAAGGAGCCAAAAGGCTCGTATTCAACCAATAAAAGTTTGTGTTAGAACTATTCTAAACGCAACCTTTTTTGTGATACCTGTCTTTTGACTCTGACAGTTGGTTTTTCCTCTTCCGTCCGTTCAAGACTTTGTACGACTGTGTTTATTTAGTTTCAATAATAAATCCCATAGTAATCTCTGCAAACCTTTCTTTTTCTGTCCAAATATCCAACATGGTAGCAGAGCGTGGTTTATAACACTCGAAAACGCTCGTATTTTGGACAGATTGACGAAAAAAAAATATCGTAGAATCACGCCACTGAAAAAAAATTGCAAAATGGCTTCTTCATCACAATATGTGAATTCGATTGAGAAACTCAAGGGGTCAGAAAATTATTCAACTTGGAAGTTCTCGATGCGAATGCTGTTGATCCATGAAGAACTATGGGAATTTGTTGAGAATGACATGAACGATGATAAACAAAAGAAGGCGGAAAAGGCGTTGGCACGAATTGCTCTATCAGTTCAACCAGCAGTAATTCCATACATTCGCTCGGCAAAAACTGCTTACGAAGCATGGAATAACCTGAAGAAGGCGTACGAAGAAAATAAATTTTATAAGGAAGACATGTCATCACATGATAAAGAAGGTGATCAACAGCTGCTTGTTGATATTGGTTTGAATCATAATGTAATTCAACCTTCGGAATCGCCCATTGTGAGTTCTGACATATCTGATGACATAAGAATATCACAGAATACTGAACAAAGAATAAGTACAATCACACTAGATGATTCCGACAGTGCAAAAACAAGTGATGAATCAGATGATCGCTTGGATCCAACTTACCTGGCAGGTGAAGATTCTGAAACAGAGTTTCCAGAAGACTGCAGCTATGATGATGCTTCTGAGTCTCATCTCATGACCAACTTCGTGACTATAATGGAATACAATGATCCTGATGAACCTCAAACTGTAGCCGAGGCATTAAAAGGACCAGAATCAGATAGTTGGCGTAAGGCGATGACTGATGAGTATAATTCTTTTATTAAAAATAAAGTTTGGACTCTGACAGAACCAGAACAGTATCATAAGCCTGTGTCGTGCAAGTGGCTATTTAAGAAAAAATATGGAGTAAATGGTGAGTTGTTGAAATATAAAGCTCGTTTAGTAGCCAGGGGTTACACCCAAAAATATGGTGTTGATTATCTGGAAACGTTTTCCCCTGTCGTGAGATACTCTACACTAAGGTTACTGATCGCTTTAGCAGCAGAATATGGCATGAGTATTGAGCACTTGGATGTTAAAACGGCATTTCTGAATGCAGACCTGAAAGAAACGGTTTTCATGCAGCAACCACAGGGTTTTGAAGTTAAAATTCAAATTCAAATTCAAATTTATTTATTTGCTAATATGGGTAATAAAATAAAGTTGTTAAAAATAGAGCACAGTTCAACCATATTACACCTTATGGCATGCAAATTACATGTTTTGTCTACATCATATTTCAATACATCACATTACATTATCGTACACTTAGCCAAGCAACCATCATTCATAGTAAACAATAACAATATTTTTAACGCAAATACTAACAATGAACAATGTCAAATAATTAATAGTATAGGTAAATTAAGTTTATTTGTTAAATTAAATGTCACTAGTAATAATTAAAATGTCATCATTAATAAATAATTGTCAAAATATATTTCTAATAAATGTCAAAAATAAATAATAAATAAATAGTAATAATAACGTCAATAATTAAACTAGTGCATTATTCACATATATCATATTTCCATACAGTATGTCTTTACATCCTCAATTAAAAATTCCTGAATACTATAATAATATTTACACAGCAAAAATCTTTTTAATTTCTTTTTAAAATCATCGGTGGATGGACTTTCTAGTATAGACTTAGGTAAATGATTATAAACACGTGGTGCCATACTGAAAATGCTCTTGGCATATAAAGCCGTATTGTTGGATTTGCAACAAATTTTGTCACCATGCCGCTTACTTCTGTACTTTTCAAAAAGATACTTGTTAGTTCTTGCAAAGCTAGCAATCTCATAAATGTAGATACACGGCAATGTTAATAAATTATGCTTGATAAAATACGGTCTGCAGCTATCAGTCTGTTTGATATTAAACATACCCCGAATACACCGCTTTTGCGCCTTAAATGCCATATCCTTATTGGTGGAATTACCCCAGAATATGATGCCATACTTTATTAAGGATGCCACGTAGCCATGGTAGGCTGCAAGTACAGCAGAGGTGTTTACGATTTTAGCTAGCATATGTAGGGCGTACGATTGCTTATTTAATTTTTGATTTAACGTATCTATATGTGACTTCCAATTTAAATTATAATCAATTGTCATACCTAAAAATTTTGTAGTCTCTATCTCATTAATTCTATTCCCTGTATAATCAATGTTAATACCAGTAAATTGAGCTTTACGATTGCGAAATATCATGATTTTTGTTTTGTCAAAGTTCATTCTTAAATTATTACTAATTAGCCATTTCATAATGTCACTTAAAGTTCTGTTAATTATTTGTTCTAAGGATAGCTTGTCTTTACCAGCAAAAACAACAGTACTATCATCAGCAAAAAGTATAGTGGGATGATTCGTTACTTTAGGAAGGTCATTAATATAAATGATAAACAGCAATGGGCCCAAAACACTTCCCTGTGGAACACCTTGTTTGACTTCCTTGTATTCCGAAATGTAGTTAATTTGTTTTCTAGTTTTGATGCATACTCGACTAATTAATGTGGACTGTTTTCTGTTGGTAAGATAAGAAGCTATCAGATCCAATGAAGTACCCCGAATTCCATAACTATATAATTTATTTAATAATATTTGGTGATCCACGTAATCAAATGCTTTACTTAGATCCATATATAATGCGCACGCAGGAATTTTACTGTCTAAGTTAGTTATAACTGTGGTGAGAAAATCATAGACAGCCATATTAATGGTTTTATTTTTCCTAAAACCCATCTGCTCTTTAGCAAATAAATTAAACTTTTCAAAGTAGTCATTAATCCTATCATAAATAACTCTCTCATAGATTTTAGAGAATACCGGTACTAGTGCTATGGGCCTATAACAATTCATATCATAAGTATCACCTTTCTTGAAAAGAGGTTTGATGATTGTTAATTTAAGTTGATCAGGAAAGTAGCCATTTAGGATGGATAGGTTTATAATATGACTTAAAACATTAGATATTTTAATTGGTGTCTGTTTTATAATTTTAGTCAATATACTATCATAACCAGTGCTATTGGTGTTCTTTAAGTTTAAAATTATTTTGTTTATTTCTTGGGGTGTAGTTGGATACATAAATAATGTTTCCGAGTGATTAGGTAAGGTCTTTGTTTTATTAGCACAACTTGTATTCCCTTTTATTTGTTCTATGAAAAAATCATTAAAACAGTCCGCTATGGTCTGCGGATCAGTACAATGTTTATCATCTTTATTGATTTGATTAATTTCATTTTTTGGCACATTACAGATTGTTTTATTAATTACGTTCCAAGTAGCCTTACACTTGTTTTGAGCAGTTTGGATAAAATAGTTATTCTGAGACTTTTTTGTCTGTTTTATAACACGCTGTAATATACTCGCAAAATTTTTAAACTTGGCTTTATTTGTGTCATTTCGATTCTTGCGATACTTCCATAATAATTGCTGTTTACGCATGCAACATTTTCTAATTCCTTGAGTCATCCATCGGGCTCGTATTTTAGAATATATTTTAATTAGAATATAAGGAAAACATAAATTATAAAATAAAGTAAATAAATCATAAAAAATGTCAAAAGCTTCCCGCGGGTCATTATTTTAGTATTAGTTAAGGGGAGTGAGAATATGGTATGCAAGCTCAACAAAGCTGTTTATGGTCTTAAACAAGCATCAAAATCTTGGTATGATAAAATTAACAAGGTATTATGCGATAAGTTGAACTTCTGTCGTTTAACTTCTGAACCATGTGTTTACTATAGATCTGAAAACCAATCGATGATACTCATAGCGCTTTATCTCGATGATTTGATCATATTTTGTTCACCGACATTCGAAGGAAAAGACAAAATTAAAGCGAAATTGCAGCAAGAATTTGATATCACGGATCTAGGGCCAGCCCAACAGATTCTTGGTATGAAGCTGTCTAGAAAAGGCAATGAAATCTCTCTTAATCAGTCGAACTATATTCTAAAATTGCTGAAGAAGTTTCGAATGGAAGATTGTAAACCTTCAGGAACACCAATGGAGACTGGTCTGAAGTTACCCAAAGAAACTCAAAAGGATGATACTTATGACTACAGAGGTTTAGTAGGGTCGCTTATGTACTTAGCAGTTTGTACAAGACCGGATATCAGTTATGCAGTGAGTTACCTGAGTCAATTTAACAACTGTTTTAGTGAAATTCATTGGAAGGCCGCCAAGAGAGTTTTACGATATCTAAAAGGTACACTCAATTTGGGTCTAATTTTTACTAAAAGTAGTATGGATATTAGAGCTTATGCTGATGCAGATTGGGCATCAAACAATATAGATCGTCGGTCGTACACGGGCTATGTCTTCTTTCTAGGGAAGTCTGTTGTCTCTTGGGAGAGTAGAAAGCAACGTACTGTTGCATTATCTAGTACTGAGGCAGAGTACATGGCATTGTCTGACACGTGTAAAGAAGCTTTATTCATAAGAAAACTTTTATTTGAGATCCTTGGTACCATAACTAAAGTTATCATATTCAATGATAATCAATCTGCTATAAAACTTTGTAAAAACTTTATGTTCCATTCTAGGACGAAACACATTGATATTCGTCATCATTTTATAAAACAAATTGTTAATAATGGTATAGTTGAAGTAAAATACTTATCAACTAATGTTATGTTGGCTGATGTATTAACAAAATCACTTTGTAAAGAAAAACATTGTGAGTTTACAAATTTAATGTTAGCTGTGTAGTTATGTCTATGTATGTTTTGTGAATTTATTGTTTAAGTTTTATAGAAGAAAAATATTGTTTTAGTTTGCGTTTAAGGGCCAGTGTTAGAACTATTCTAAACGCAACCTTTTTTGTGATACCTGTCTTTTGACTCTGACAGTTGGTTTTTCCGCTTCCGTCCGTTCAAGACTTTGTACGACTGTGTTTATTTAGTTTCAATAATAAATCCCATAGTAATCTCTGCAAACCTTTCTTTTTCTGTCCAAATATCCAACAGTTTGACAGTATTGTTCATTGGTCAATGTCAAGACCACAGACCAAAGACAATTTTGCATAATTACTGTTGCGATATTGGCTAATGACAACAAAAACATAACAAAATGACGATTGCAGAGTTATCTACCTACCTCTGTAACAAAGAAAAATTAAGCTGTGCGTCGCATCTGTGCAAGAACAGGTAATTGCTGAGCAAAATGCAGTGACTTCGGACGAACCTTACGTCAGCAGCGCTAACTAAGGAATGACAAAATGACGTCCCACTGTGTGATATAATAAATCAAAGAGCTTAACCCTGATCCCAACCCACGCATCTTATCCTAATCACCGAAACCGGACGGCAGTCTGGTACCTGCTACATTGTATTCTTATCTACACTTCCTATTTCAACCATATCTCTCACACAACCAACATTAAATGACCGTCCGCTTCTGCCAAACATTTACGAACACAGGGATCTCCTTAAACTGGTTTCCGGTGGTCCAGAGCCGCTATATGTTATGTACTGGCGCGGCCCACCCAAATTTGCGCGAGCCGCATTCCACTAGAATGTCTGGAAAAGAAACAATTCAAATTCGAAATTTGAATCTGTCTGATACAATTACTGCATTGCGGTGCAGTCCATCGGCGGCGGCTATTTGCTATGGCGCATTTTTGCAATGCGGCGCGTTGCGTTCCGCCGCTATATGTGCGCTTAGCTTTAACAGTTAGGTACTTGAATTTAGCTAGTTATCGCAATTTATTTAAGTTTTCACCATAAATTGATTTATGCAATCGATTGAGGCAAATGGTTTTTCATCAGTGTATTGACAATCTGACTTCTACCACCGAGCTGGAACGAACAAAACAAAACTAAGAACTGAGTAAAACTGATGGCTGGCTAGGTTCCGATAATTCTTGTTCAACCGCTATAAAGTAGTCACACACATGGTAGGGGAGAGGTGTGTCAATAGTTACAGGGAGGCAATTGTAACATATGATGTTTCAGGACATCTATTGACGAGTAGCGGTAGCTCTTGGTGGCAATCGAAGCTTTATTTGGTGCTGTTTTACCGACCGAACTTACTGCTAAAACAGTTCACGCATGCGCTCTCAATACATGAAAGTTTGAAATCTATCAAGTTCAGTAAGATTATTGTTCGGCTCGGTTTTTCTTATTAAACAAAAATTAAACACTTTTTTATAGTTCAGTGGTGATTTTCGGATAAGATAACATCCAATATATACGTGCAGGTATGTGAGTTGTTCAAATTGACCATAGATTTTTGTTAAATAAGTTTTCATTGCAAAATGGCGGCGGTGGTGCAAAAGTAACAAAACAAGGAGGGGCAATTGTAGCATGTTACATTTGACACTCTGTATTTTTCACACTAGATAATTATTTAATAGCACCATTTTATTTTGCTCAAGCCAGCGTTACCGACCAAACGAATGAAGAAGTCATCCTTGATCAATCGGATCAGCAAGATAATATATCGTTACCTGCGGAACTGATTAACAATGTATCCCCTTCAGCACCTTCAACATCATTTCAGATTTTGCCCCAGACCTCAGCTCAACCAACACCAAGTCTTTCCAATCAAAAATCGCCAGGTAGGACTTCACTAGCAGATTTGGTCCCGCTTACACCACGCACCACCTCGAGTCAAATCTAAAACTACGAGAGCTAAAGGGAAAAGTGCAATATATACTGATACGCCAGAAAAGGAAGCGTTACAGGCAAAGCAAAGAAAGATTAATGAGAAAAAGATACCTAAATTAAGAAACTTGGAATCTACGCCGACAGGGAAGAAATTGACCAGAAAACATACTGTAAGAACTGAAAATAATGAGACAGAGGAAAATATAAATGAAGACACATGATGCAGACGAAGACGATAATTATTGTATAGTCTGTTTTGAACATTATAAAACCAGTAGAGAAGATTGGTTGCAATGCACAGACTGCCATAAATGGGCACACTCCAGCTGTGCAAATAATGATCTATTACTAGTGTGTTAAACAAAAAAACTGTTTGTCGGAATGACTGTTATTGTTTTTTTTTTTTTTTAAGGTTTTAAGGTTTTTTTTAAGTATTTAGCGTGAACTGCTGACAAGATTTTGTTAGAGTTATTGTTTTATTGTTGACGATTTCTTTATGTTACAATTGACTCTCATTGCTGTTACAATTGACTCTCTCGGTGTAGCAATTGTAACACTCTTGACTGATCTCATTATGTGCCATTTTCTAAAATTTTATCGATATTTTTGTTACTTTCTGTATCGGATTTTATAATTAGATAACTCAACTATAATGTGACCAAAAATGATTGCGCTGTGATTTTTAATTAAAATATTATGAACGATTGATTTTTTTTTGTTACGATTGACACACCTCTCCCCTACATTATAAAGTTTCAAATCATGTGGCTAAAGTTGCATCCTTACAGCCAAGGGCATCTTGTAAAAGGACATTCACGATCGACGTAAGATCATTAGTAAAACAAGGCAGTTTTATGAAACTCACAGCAATCATTCTTATTTATTCTTTAGAACAATGAGATAAGAGTTACATTGCAATGACTTAAGTACTAATGGTTTTATGTCATTCTTTGATCGTGAATGCGGTGCCTAAGAAACATAATACGTATGCCCTTTTTAAATCAGTCAATCAACAGCCTAGGTACCACACAAAGGCCCAATTCGAAAATTGAAACATGTAACATCAAAAAATCTTCGTACCATTTTACCTTGTTGCCCTCAAGCCGAAGAGTGGTGGTGCCAGGTGGTAGTGCTGGTGGTGGGTTCTCCAGCTCCCTGTTGGAGCAGTCCACGGTGATAAGCGGGATCACGGCACCCGCGGCGTCAGACACCACGTGCGTCATCGTGCATGCGCAGGGGTTGGGGCAGGTCTGACGCATCGTCTGTGGAAGAATATTGGGCATGTCAATGTTCTTCTGTCAGAGTTCGTGCCGCTTGTTCGGGATGGCATGCATCGGCACAGCCGGGCAGAAAAACTCAAATATACAATGTGTTTCAAAAACCCTGTTCGTAAACAAACTTCTTATTATTGAGAATAAAACAGTTATTGCAATTTAAAATTTAGGTTTTATAGTAGGTACCGAAATTATCCCAATTCCATAAAAAAATGGGTACATTTTCAACAGGGGTCATGAGTTATGACTTGTAGACACCCATTAACGACGGCCGCGCGCGACCCATGTAAAATAACTCGGTAAAATTCTCCATTGAAAAAAAAAGCGGCTATTATTTTTTTATTTTTTTCCTGAATTACCGCATAAATAGACTCAGTATAATTCTTAACAACACCCTCTGGGATCGGACAGGGTTTTTGTTACACGCTGTATATGTTCGGGAAAAAGCCGCTCAGCACCCGAATTCTGCCGAGCCGACCCTAACATGATTCAGTGAGGACAGATGCCAAACAGAGTTTGCCGGTGGGCACGAGCCGAATGAAAGCCGAATACGAGTATGTGTCGTCGTTGCTTCGGGTCAATAAATACTGCTGACCCGAATACAAAATTTATATAATCTATCATGATACGATGATACAAAAAAAACTTTTTACAAAAAATATACAAACGACTTCCAAAAAACAAAAAACTGCAAAGTGAAAAATATCTTTAATTTCGGAAGTCGGTGTCTTTGGTTTTGAATTTTCTTTTTTTGCCACCGACTTGAAAGTTATTTTTCACTTAGTAGTGTTTAAGTATACCGCGGTAAAAGTATTAGCTAGTCAGTAAGATGGCTCCTTTTAACCGCTTACGCTAGCTACAATTTCGCCGGAAATCGTGATATTTTCATACATAGGTTAGGTACCTACTTAGGCGAGAGGAGGAGAGTTACATCTTTACGTAATACCTATAAAAAACTTAAATCGTGGAAACAAACACAACTCAGGCAGTGTCCTCTAAACCCAGCCGTATCCACAGAATAGATCATAATTAAATAAACAGAATAGAGTAGAATAAATTCTTAACTTTCTTTTTAAATGCTGTGGAGATGCGTTCCTTGCGAAGCACGTGTGGTGTGACTATGAATGATAGACTGAGGAATGATGTGATAAGGCAACGGAATGATTAAAAGAAGATGTAGTGACACAAGTTTAAAAGATGCGTTTGTTATGGCGAAACATTCACATAAAAACATGTTCAAATCTCTATTCCCTGACAAACATTGTATCGAAAATAGAAATTTCAACATGTTTCTAAGTGAATGTTGCGCCAGTGCAAACGCACAGAAAGATGGTTCAGTCATGTTGAGAGGATGAATGAAAGGCGATTAACAAAAAGTATTTACAAGACAGATGTGAGTGACGCCTTAGGAGGACATAATATATTGACCTTATTGGTGATTTTCTTCAGAAAGGTCAGGTGCTTAGCAACCGGCGCCGCGGCGTACGACGAGGCAAAAGGAGTATACAGGGACATGTATGTCAGGGACGCGAAAACTGTTACCATGGATTCAGTACGATTCTGAACGCCGCCTGTTGAAATTATTCGTCGGTTATAAAAAAATCTGCTGTTTCATAGAAAAGTGCAATACCTACGCGGTCAAATGTATGGAACAGTTGTTTTTTTTTTTTTTTTATGACCGACGAAAAATTTCAACGCAGTGGGGTTCATAATCATGTAATCATGTATGTTATGTGTCATGTATGTCATGTCTTGGTCTCCGTACGTCTCTTTCGGGTGACCACTGAAAATCAGCGCTGTGCTGTGGGTCTCCCATAGCACAGCATCATGCTGAGTGGAAGCCTTCTTGTCACAGTCATGACGTGCCAGCAGCTGCCGTCTATTTCTGTTTTGTGCGCGTTATTGTATTTAAATCTATTCTGTTTCATTTTTTTATTTTCTACTCGAGTTTACCATCTTTTTTTTTATGCACGTGTTTGTGTGACAAATAAACTTATTTTTCTTTCTTTTTCTTTTCTTTTCTTTATGTACTGAATCCATGTTAACAGGCTTCGCGTCGATGTCGTTGCCATCCGTCTAAGGATTGTAGCAGGTGGCGTTCTATAGTGTCTGCCTAACCCTATTTGAAGAATGCGTGAGTTTATGTATGTATCTGTAGATAATAATAGGTCCAACGTTCTTTTTTCCTTAACCGTAATCACTCGTGAAACAGGACGATTACGTCACCGCTTCTACAAAGAAACGTAAACAATGACCATGGATTAATTAGTTCATTTTGTTGGTCGGTTGTTCTACCTACTTGCTCAGAAAAGTTTTAGGTAAAAACAATGCGAAGTCTACATAAAAGCAAATTTTTTTTTTTTTTTTTTCAGTAGATTTTTCCAGCAAATAACTGTTTACGTAACACTCATTTGTGAGTTTGGAAATTACAAAAGTTTTATTCTGAATGGCCTCTTGTTTTTGGACTGAATATTGACATCGTTATGATGGCTTACATTTTTTTGATGTTGACTTCACTTTCAAAGTAGAAGTTCGAACGTCTTTAGAACAAACTAACTGCGCCTCGCTTTTTCACTCGCATAAGTAAACAAAGAAAGAGCGTAAAAAAAACAAACAAACAAACTCACTTTCGCATTTATAATATTCAGTTAGGATTATAATTATAATATAGTAAGGATTATTACTAGCTTTTGCCCGCGGCTTCGCTCGCGTTAATATAGATTTTTCTGTATAAAATATACCCTATCCTTTTTTTTTTTTTTTTTTGACGGTGGGAAATTATCAAATAACTTCTCCCGCTCTGGGCGGAGCGGGAGGGCGTGACAGACTTTTACTGACTAAAACACACACGTGTTCCTTCCGTTGCCTGTGTGCCGGGGTCGCGATATCCCTTTCGGACAAACTCGCAACCCCGGCTTTTCTGTATCCCTGACAACGTGTATGCAAAGTTTCATGATGATCGGTTGAGTACTTAAGACGTGAAAGCGTAACAAACAAACTCACTTCGCATTTCTAATATTAAGTTAGAATTAGGATTCTAGTTTGAAAGAGCAGCGAATTACCCCACTAGTACGTACGGTAGGTATTGTGACTGTTACTGGCAGCCTTGTATATTGTAATGTCAACAGTAGGTATACTTAAAGTAGTAAATTGTGCATAAATACATAAATAAATAAATTAACAAGATGTAGGGAAAACGTCATAATTATGGGAATTATGAGTCTTTAAGTTTTCTAGAGGGTGATAATGAGCTGCTTATTACAAAGAAGATCTCTTTTCTAACTAATAACAATAACGTCATGGTGAATATGATGATGATCAAGCGCAGTATAACGACATTGAAATTATTACATCGTGGATTTTGTGTCATTAGTCTTGGTACTAAACCAATAGGTATTGTAACTTGCTGATAAGCAAATTCTCTTAAGAGGCTTACAACAGCTAAAGCGCGGTCACTGTCGGACTGCATAGAAATGAAAGAGAAGCGCGATGACACGACGCAGGTAATTTATTGCAAAATATGAAGCAGTTAGCGATTTACAAAAAATCTATTGATTGGACTGGAAAATTAAAACACTATTATGCTAATATGTAGCTTGTAGAATAATCTGACAAAAAATCAGAATGATTGCATGTAAATTAATATGATTTTTAATCGTTAAAAGAAATTTTTAGAGGTATCTTCATGATTTTTTTCTATCGTATCAAATTAGTTGTATTATGTTTTCAACACACTATCATACTAGCATATATCCTGAAGAATATCATATATTTTTCTGATTTACTGCAGTGGATCATATTCTTTTAGGCATTATAAAACTTGCGTTTAGGCACGTTTAGGTCCAGCTATGCTATTCTGTAAACATCTCACCGTGAAAACTTGGGTGAAGTGAGCTGTCAATAGTGTCAATCCCTGTGCAATGACAGCTCACTCCACGCTCACTTCATCTAAGTTTTCACGGTGAGATGGTTACAGAATAGCAATGCTGTAGTCCCCTTAAAGTTTGCGCATTTTACGTAACCTCACAGTCCGTTCGAGATTAGTAGATAATTATAATCTGTCCTAAAACAACGAGATAATTTACAAAAACGGAACCGAAAAATTAGCTCTACATACATTTTGTTTGTTAAAGACAAGCCAGAAAATGGTTTTCGTAAGGTACCTATTATACATAACATAATTATGAAAACAGTGCATTTAATATTTGAATTTTAATTATAAATATAAACTCAAAGACAATGATATAAATTGTCGTAAAGAAATGAGAAAATAATAAAACAATTTGAAACTACAAAAGATACCTACTTAACGTACAACTAGAACAAAAAAAAGATTTTTCTAAGAATCATTTTCTCTCGTGGTGTACATTTTAAAACTAGACCGAGAAAATTCTTCTTGGAGAACTATAGTCTCAATTAAAATTAAAAGTTCTCTTGTAAAAGAGTTTGTACAAGTTACCTTTGCAAAGAATGTTTACCTTCCCATAATTTTTTGTGAATTCATTTTCTCATTTCAAGGAGACGCGCAATCTTCGCCATTATTAAATATTCCGGAAACTTTCCTTTGAAACAGTTTCCTTGGACTGCCTCGTTGGCCTAGACAAGCGCTACTGCTGAGCACGAGGTCCAGGGTTCGATTCCCGGGTCGGGCAAAGAGTTATTGGGTTTTTCCATCTGGAAATTCTAAGTAGCAACCTGGAGTCTGGATTTGTGCCCGGTTCATGGCAATAGGATCGACCGCTATTACATGGGACCTAAACATAACTGGCGAAATGTGGGTGTACTATAGGTACACGTAGGTACATCTCTGCCTGAATCTTCGGGGAATACAGGCGTCATGTTATGTAACACCTCACGATCAAGTACACATTGCAACACTAATTAATGTTTCTGTGCTTCAAGCGTTAAGGATTTAGCTAGAAATTGTACCCTTGCGCAATTAATATCTGGTGTGAAGCGAATTACTTGTCTATTATTAACCCTAGCTATACCTAGCTATAACTTTTGATTTGTGTAAACATATACCAAATTGTTTATCACTTTATCATCACAGTTCAGCGTCCATTATCTACTAAATCTCGCTTTCCTTCGACTGATTTCGTGAAAAGGCACGGACGTGTGTACTTAACAGGAAGCCGGGGAAGCGCGTGCTGTTTCATTTGACCAATGAGCGCGCGCGGTGCTAAAGTTGGCCATCAGATGGTACCAACCCATTTCCCGAGAGGTTGGTACTGTCAGCCAAGATGTCAGATGTTACACATCATATTATATGCGACTACTGTAAGGTTCACTCGTTTTATTTTTAACTTCATGTCTCAAAGTGGTGAAGGTCAACATCGTGAGAAAACGTGTCCTAAAACTGACCGCGTTGTTCTTCTAAACAACGCAACTGATTTGCAATAAGTACATCGAGATCAGCCAGGATAATCTTTCTTACCCAGACGAAAACAAGATAACATTGGATTTATCGGATTAACAAAAACTGAGATATGTATTCACAATATTTGAAACTCCAGATAAAACTCACAAATCTGTAGATCCATTAACGCATAAAACATCTATATCTGATATAAACATATTATAAATAAAAGTCGATTTTCGTGTCTGTCTGTGTGACCGCGTTGTTCTTCTAAACAACGCAACTGATTTTGATGCAGTTTTCACCAGAATTCTGAGAATTTATTCCGGAAGGATTATGTCTATAATAAACGTATATATTGAACTCGCATATAATAAAAAAACGACGTTATGTCAAGTCGTACAAACTGTGCGAATCCGGGGCGGGTCGCTCGTAGTACATATATGAAGTAGATTTTCGTGCCCGCTGTGTGACTGCGGTGTTCTTCAAAGCTACGCAACGAATTTTGATGCTGTTTTCACCCTCATCAAGGAATTTATTCCGGAAGGTGTATACGTATTATACACATAAACCTAAATATTAAGCTTATTTCTAATAAAGAAACCGCGATGTTTTGTCCATTCGTAGAAACCGTGCGAATCAGGGGCGTTGCGCTAGTGTTTGATAAGCAAGGAGACGTGTTTTCCAGTTCTCCATACAGGTATCTACAATCTGAATAAATTATCTTGTTATGTCTTATCCAATTTTGGCTAGTAACGTGTTTGATTATCTTACGCCGTGCGTCGTTTCGAATGCTTGTGTCATGCTAATACTTTTGGATTGATCATTTTTTGTGCCAACAGCAAAAGTTTTAGGTTTGCAGATGAACACCTCAAAACTATTTACTTTTTAACGCATTCATGGACACTGAACGACACACAACAGACATTTTATTCTTATAACGTCTAAAGTGTTAAGTTCAATGGCTTGCCCATATGCTGCGGTCCCACGACCCGCTTTTTCAAAAGCCAGTTCGTGCCAGGCCAGGCCGAAAGGCCGTGGGAACCGTTGATCCGATGAGACCTGTGGTAGGAATGGTCGGTACGGGCCGCGACAGGCCTCGACAGGCGCGTCCGCTCGCCAAGCCGCAACGGGCATCGACAGGCCTTGGGACCGCGGCTTACAATATAATAACTTTTTACCACATGGGAGCAGGAGACGCCCTGGGCGTCGGGAATCCCGAGCCGATTTCCGGCCACCGTAGGCGCGGGCTTGCGGGCGAGAGCAATTGGTAGCTCGCCGTCCGATAAGGACCAGACCCGGGTCGACGGCGCGTTGTGTTCCACGCGCGCCTCAAAGAAATGTCAGCACAGCTGAAGGGGTCCGCTAAGACCGATGCCTGCCCGGGTCGCAGGAAATTCCGAAAGGGATACCGTGGCCCCTGGCACCGTGCAGCCAACTGAAGGAACACGGGTGGGTTTTAGTCAGTAAGAGTCTGACACGCCCTTCCGCTCCGCCCAGAGCGGGAGAAGTTATACGATAATTTCCCAGAAAAAAAAAAAACAGCATTTAAAATTTGAATTTGATTAAGGCAATAAAGCAATGGTAACCACTTGTTGTATCAACAGTCAGTGCAAGCCACAACGATCTCAGTCTGTATACCAATCTCCTTTGCTTACTGTACCTTCATAATTCTCATATTCTACATCGTTCTCACAATATGTACATATCTAATTTCAACATGGATTATGTTATGTAGGTAACCAATATTTTGTGATTGTAACAATATTTTGGATTAAGAGTGTCCATGGAGTTTCTTGCCCGTTCTTCTCCGGGTACCTAGATGCTTACAATACGACCGATATAACTTGGCAGGTCTGAACATAGGCTCTGCGAACTTTCGCGCATGTTCTCTCACTCACACTCGCCTCATGTGACCATTTGGTTCCTAAAAATATTTATAGCCTTCTGCGCGAAGTTCGGAACTGCCAAGATATATCGGCTGTATTGTACGACGCTTTGGAATGGGAAAATAGATTAATTTTCTGACTGGCCTCGGGACTTGACAATTCAAAAGTGCCTGTAAATGGTTCAATTGATATAAATGCTTTGAGTTTGATTTTGCATAAAATACAAAACATGATGCCTGGGTAGAATTTTTTTTTTTTAAATTAGTCCGTCAGTCAGATAATAAAAAAAAATTAGACACGTATTTTTTGCTTTATCATATTAATAAAAAATTACTTAGATAAAACGCATTTTAAGTTGGGGAGTAGGGGTCGCTACGTCACTAGTATGTATAAAATCTACATACTCGTCATGGCACTTTTTATCTCAATGTATCGCCGTAATCTTTAGATTACGTAAAAAAAGAAAAAAAACGTGTTCAATTTTTTTTTTATAATCTCAAAGACGGACTAAAAAAAAATGTTTAGTCATCATCCCTATTACTAGAACTGAGATTTTTCTTATCCTGGATTTACATGAGAAGTTCGCTTGTATTCTACTTTTATTGTTTTCATACTACTTCCGTTAATGCAATATCTATTCTTAGAAAAACGAACAGTACGGAAATTCCAGCTAAACAAGCAATATAGCTACTCTTTAAACAACTTCGTATACATTATGTAAAAAAACGCTGTTCGGTCTGAAAGGGGCACATAGGTAGTGCAATAACATTACCAAAAAGTAATAAAAAATGAAAATAAAAAGTTATTTCTATTTAAAATTCACAACTTTGGTACCAAAATGACCCCAAATCCATTAAAATTATGACCGCCCGCGCCCCGAGTAAAAACCTGGTAAAATCCCACATTGAAAAAAAAAATGTTTTTTTTTTTTTTCTTAGAATTTTCGCTCAGTACGATCCCTCATCGACCGGACAAACATTACATGTTGTATAGGTACATTCGATTTCAAATACTTGGCAAAAATAGTATGAAATTATAAAGATGAAAGAAATAATGTGAGTTCTTTGTGTAGCAAACGGCTTAAAGATTAAGAAACTTTATTGGCTAATTAGGAGATAAGACAAACAAAGTCGCAAGAACAAAGCAAGCGACTTGTTGTATGTACCTACCTAGTAATTAGGTAATTACCAAAACTACCTTGTTTTACTTCGGATATTTGGATTATCGGACAATACTAAGAGAGTCACAAGGACGTTGCACATGACGCCATAGATTTTTCAGATAAAGGAAAACATGATGAGTGATTCGTTCGTTATAAACGAACGTTTTCAAATGCTAAACTTTACTGTTATCATTAAAAAATTCTATCATTATTTAAATTGCGGGTATACTTACGTAATTTCATTCTGCACATTTCACTTTTCACAACACCAATAATTCGCTTATTTATCATTACATCTGCTCGACGTCCGTATGTCACTGCAGGGATCCAGCAGAATATCAGCGTCAGGTATATTTGCCTGACACATGCTGAGTTGGACTCCCATTTGGTGCAACCTTGAGACGCACACCGCCCTTTGTATGTTTCACAATTTTAAAGTGTGTTAGCCAATAGTCATCACAATGTCTTTATTTTCTTCTTTATTTTATTTTTTTGTATATTGGCACCTTATATTCATGTACTTATTTAGTTATTATTTAATCGTGTTTTTGTATTTTATGCTGTGTTTTGTGTGCACCAAATAAACGATTTATCTATATATCTATCTATCTATCTATAAGAAGGTATGTATACATGGCTTTATACCTAAATAATTAAGAGAATATAATTTTATTTTATTATTTCATTAGGTATAAGTTGTTATGTATGTACAGTTCATATTAATTCTTAATAAAAATATAGCTCATATTATATTTTTGTCTGAATTTAAATAGGTAAGTCTGACATAAATACAGGCGGTTACTAATGTACAGTTAAGTTTTAGGAGCCGATACTCAAAAGTTTACTTTGGAATATGGTATAAGCAACTTGTACCAAGGAATATAAAAATATTAAAATGTTCGATTATTTTATATTCTAGTACGAAGTCTATTCAGTGTAAAAAAATCTTAGCAGGTAATAAGCCGATACCAGTACACTAATTGCGTAAAACCCGATCAATCCCAATCTGAATCATTTTGAAACAAATTGCTAATCCATTGCTTCATAAGTTCGAAAAAAAATCTGCTCAACATCGTAAATAACGCAATGATCGAATGTTGTTGAACTGTCAAAAGGAAACAGATTAGTCATTTAGTCATTTACGAAAATGTGTCACGCGTTTACTATTGGTTTATTGACATAGCTTGCCCTCCTATTACTGCACATTCAACCACAGGCCCATGGTAACGTTCAACATTGACAGCGCCTTTATTTGGAAGCTACAGAGCTGATTTTCGTAGTATTACTGACATGCGGTTGACCGTTCGTCGCTGAAATTTCACAACAACGCTCCTCTTGAGTCTAGGCACTCTTGCTGTTTCCAACAGAGCCTAGTTATTATTTTAATTGTAACCTTTACACAACAAAAAACGAACTTTTAATTAAACGCAAAATCTCGCCAATTATTTTTGACATCGTTAAAATAAATAGTAATTACGAAGACTTCAGTTGTATCCCGGTAAAGAATTAGGCTTCTATTGCACATAGGTACTCCAATTACATTACCAAAAAGTTTTTTTTTTATTATTACAGAAAATAAAAAAGTTATTGCTAATTAAAACTCACAACCGCCCGCGTCCAATTTAATAACCCGGTAAAATTTTCCATTGAAAAAAAATGTGGCGAATTTTATTTATATTTTTTCTCGTAAATATACGTACTCTCAGTACGATACCTAACAACACTCTCACGGATCAGACAAGGTGTTTGTACGTGTTGTATTATTACGAGCGAATTTGACTAAACTTTTATACCTAATAGGGAGAGATACGTGTTATCCAAGCGAATACATTTTGAATTTTTGACAGTTTTTCCATATTCAAACTGTCAGACGTAACTTTTTTTTTATATCAGCTCCATAGGGGTTGAAAACAGTATTGTACTTTGAGGTAAATACAAACACACAGAGATCACAAATCTTTTCGCTAATCATGTTGATAATGGCATAGCATCATCGCATGGTGATGCTTGATTAGGTGTAAATTCCGTAATTGCACTAATCTGCTAACTCAATTACTGGTTCACATCGATATTAATAGATATCTAGTGAATGAAATTACGTAATAATATCATGTTAGTTAGTACAAACATAATACTATGGCTTAGCTAATACCTATAACGCCGCGTCTGACTCCACTTTGAAATACATTAACCTCAAAAAGTGCTGTATAGAATTTGTTGAACAAATGTGTGTATGTGTGTGTGTCATTTATGTTTTATTTGTTTGTTTGTTGTTTGTTAGTTTATATTTTTCAACATTTAATTGAGTCACTCTATTTCTTTCGATGGAGAAGGCATGCCTATGTTCGCACGGATGTAAAAACATCGCACACTGGATTTTCAACTCTCGATATTGAGCCGAGCGTTGAGAATCCAACGCGCTGGTACGCACACTCAACCCAGCGCGATGAAAAATGACACTTGGATTTTCAACTCTCTGGACTAAGCAAAGCGTTGAAAATCCAGTACACGAAAACAAATCGCGTTAAGTGGGCTGTGGAGGCTTCGTATAGCTGCATTCGGAAATCTAGGGTAGCTACGATTCTTGAGTTACCTATGTCACGAAATTGTTGAGTTTAAATAATGTATTTCTTCTTTCGTGGCAAAGTATAGAAAACCCAACATTTCGCACTTATTAGTAAATTTTGCATGTATCGCACCAATTTCGTGAAAGCGAAAATTACGTATCCCTTAGACATAGAAATGGATAACCAATTTCCTTCAAAATCCTTCGGATTGCGATTGAAAGTGTGTTACGCAATTAGGATGCTGGTTGTTATGGTTGATTCCGATTGGTATAGTTAGGTTAAAAGAATGCTAATAAGATAGTTAATTGATTCAGGCGTCAAGGACACGTCAAGTGTCGAGCGTGGTGTAAAAACACACCGCGACACCGCGCTCGACGCTTGACGTGTCCACACGTCGGGTCCGAGTTCGCAACAAGTCAATCGCCTTCCTGAGGATGCCTCGTTGAGAGGTGAAACACGTGTCGATTTCTTACAGGGTTCTTTATGACTCATTATTTCATTAAGAACAGTTACGCGGATTAAGTTACTAAATATACGTCATTCTATTGTATTTTTTAATGCTAATAAGTTTAAAGTCAACCGAGAAAATTCGAACTCACCCGAATAATATCCATGACTTTGTTCAGTGGCTTCCCTCTATACAGTTGTTGATGACACACGAGATCATCGTAATCCACGATTTTCCTTCGGGTTGTTCCATTTTCATTCTCCATTGCCAACCAGTCGAGGCCACCGTCGCTGCAGTCCCAACTATTGCCTGCCAGTACAGACAAAAGTATTAAAAAAAAAGAATAGAGATTTAAAAAAAATATGTTTAGAGCTGAGGGCTGAGGGGCAATTGAACGTTCCCATTTTAATCTGTCAAAAATAACTCTAATTGTCCTAAATTTTTGACAAGTGTTGACATTGATTGTTGCTCAGATGAGATTTCGACTAGATTTAGAACGTTTTTAGTTACGGGAATTGGTATTCTGATTATTTTTCACAATACAATCAACCGCTCTTCCATGGTGGCAGTGTCACTTTGACAGCGCCTTGACTCTGTAGCAGAAAAGCCCCATTTACATGATGTAAATTTTTTTGCCTGTGGCTTACAATAAAATTGAAGCAACGACTTGCTTCGTCTAAACTGTTTAGACTGTGCATAATGTTGCTTGAACTTATGGCATGCCACAGGTAATTAAATCGCACCCTACAAATCACTCTCGGTTTTCATATTTCACGCATTTTTTTAAGCGTCACGTTTCTATTTCTTTAAGTTGTTATTTAAAACCATAGACAAGAGTCACGTGTTTTTAGGGTTCTGTTCTCTCCAGAAGAGCAGCGGGGCGTCGAAGGGCGCTTAATGATCTCCGGCCACCATAAACAGAAGCTAGCGGGCGGCGAAATTGGGGCTTAGGGCTTTGTCATCGCTCGAGCAATAAGGCTCAAAGAAGAGGTGGCACGCATTGAATGCGCGCCTCAATGGGAGGACATGCGGTCGTGGGAACGGCCCTACTTGGTGATAGGGCCCGTGAGGCATGGCCGGCTGATACCAGTCGGGGTTGCAGCGAATGTGCAGTTTATGATTTGTGCACCATCGAAGAAGTTCATATCTAACCACCGTAAGGACTATTCTTGCTTGCAGCGCTCAACGAAATAAATAATAATAAATAATATTTTTTTATTTCAACTATGTTACAGACAAGAAAATACATATGTAATATACATATGTAATTTTAACAATTACATATGTATTTTCTTGTCTGTAACATAGTTGAAATATTTTTTTTTCATTTATTATTATTTATTTTAACGGCTTTAGAACCGGGCCGGTAACAAATGTGATCATCGTGTTCACGGGTTTTTGTTTTGAAACTGGTTAGATATGAACTTCTCTGATGCTACCTATCTCCCGGGCCCCCGACTCATGGTACTAGAAGGAACAGTGGGGTTTTATTCGGTAAGAGTCCGACATTACCCTCTGTTCTTCCCAGGCAGATATCCATGACCATTTCCCCACAGAAGAAAAAGGGTTCCGTACCTCATAAGATAAAAACCGGCCAAGTGCGTGTCGGACCACGCACAATGAAGGGTTCCGTCGTTGTGATGAATTTATCGCAAAAACAAACTTAACATTGTAGTTGAAAAACATGTTTTTTCATACATCGATATGATATATCTACACCACGATCAATTCTCCTACTGCAAAATGTAAGTTTGTAATCCGGAAACCATCATTGTGCGTGGTCCGAGACGCACTTGGCCGGTTTTTTTTTCTATAAGCAGAGGGTCTCCGCATCGACCGCGGTCGGCGCTCTGATTGGCCCTTCACTGGCCTTCACTGCTGATGGGCCAATCGGAGCGCCGAACGCGGTCGATGCGTAAAATCGAGATGGTTAAACGAAACTCACACTAGACCCTCAGTTATTGAAATCAATAGAGAACCCCATAAAGTGTTACAAAATATGTGACATATTCCCAGAAATGTGTTATTTTAAAAACGCTTAGTGAACAACACCGCTATTCATTGCGTATGCACGTGTTGGGGCGTTTACAAAATCAATAAGGCCACTTGTTCTACTTCAACTGACGCCAGTCTTTATTAAATTATGGACCGTATTTATAACAAATTAGAATCCATTTTTATATAACCATTTCTAACTTCTCCTATTTCGCCGAATCAACTTGAAATATGAGCATCGTTCATTTCGAAGTGCATCGTGTCAACTGATATTATTTGATAATAATATCAGTTGACACGATGCAAAAACAAGTCTGATGACTTTAAACATTTCGAAGTTCAAAATCAAGAGTTATGCTTGTATGTGCACACGGCTACACATCAAGCTATACCTACATTTCCAGTATAAGCTGACCTCGCATTGTACGGAAATCCTATACAAAACGAGATCAGCATAAACTGGAAATGTAGGTATAGCTTGATGTGTAGCCTTGTGTACGAACTAAAAGTTTAAATTAAAAAACTTCTTTGCGTGTTGTCTGGTATCGTAAAAACGGATTACACGCTCCAGGTCACAAACGCTATTCGTCAAGTACGTAGTACATCATAATCCGCGATTGGATACTTTCGCTGGTACGTCATTAACTCTGTTCGTCACAAACGCGTTACGTCACTGACTCAGTTCGTCACAAACGTAGTTCACTTCCAGCTGTCATCTTTTGTCATTAGTAGGCGAGTACGCACGAAGGAACAAGAACATGATGAACAGGAACATCTAATACTTTGTTCGCGTGTGCGTACTTGCCACTAACGAACATCAAACACTGAGTTCATCAAAAATGATCGTGGCGAATCTATTTCGAATCTATGTCTACTAAAGAGAGCAGGGATTGAGCACAAACACAAGTTGAACTGTGTTCGTATGGTGTTCGTGTTCGCTTTGATAATTTACGTCCACACGTACGAACCAAATGTGCCGTGTTCAATACAAAAGACGTAGACATATTTATTTAGTAATGGGTAGTAATAAACGCTCCGAAAAAAAAAGAAAAAATTACTGCTTTAAATACTAATTTTCCGACAACATAAATGCGAATGCAAATAAAGAAACGAACGAATAAAATACAAAAATTTCCGAAAAACCAATACAGCGTTTGCTGACGTAATATTTTTTCACCAGCTTAAATTGCGTTGTAACGAAAACTATAGTTATTCATTTTCATCCCAAAACCCGAATTAAGGCTCGTTCAGAACAGCGCGACGCAACGGCGCGACGCGACTCGAACAATACTGTTTCTAAGAAAACTTCACGGTATAACAATAACTGTTGTCGCGTCGCGCTGTCGCGTCGCCCTAGTCTGCACAAAGCTTTAGAAAATAGTGAAAAAAATTATGCGAGCAACTTGGAAGCGAGCCACTTTTTTACCTCTGCACCCGAACACAACTACCGGTAGGTAGTTATTTTCATTAAAATTGAGAGTTAAAAAAGTTATTCTTTATCCAATAGTAGAAATTAAGCTGGTTTCTACAGAGCTTCAGAAAATGATTATTTTAGCAGAACATATGTTTTCGGAAACTTAGTATGTTTTCGGAAGTTTGGTATTTTTTTCGGTAATTCATTTTAACACAGCTTAGATAGTATTAAGCTTCGTGCAGATCAGCGCGATGCGACGCCGCGATGTGACTCGAACAATACAATTTCTAAGAAAACTTGATGGTATAACAATAACCGGTGTCGCGTCGCGCTGGTCTACACGAAGCTTTACAGTCAACCACAGATCGCTGTAAGCTAATTTGTTTTTCGGAAGCTTTATTATTTCCATTTAATAATGCCGTGTGCGATGTTCGTGTTCACCATGTTCGGTTCGTTCGTGCGTAAACTCCTTAAACATGTTTGTGTTCTTCAGACCGTTCTTTCATTAATAACAAAGAGTCCTTATATCAATGTTAAATGGATTTAAAAGATTTCGGTATGCTCATGAATCTATTGACGAAGCGCACGTGAAAATAATTTGGGAGTCCTATTCTTAGGTTGAGTAGGTACCACAATACAAAGCCAATACAATACATAGGCAATACAATACAAAGTCCGAGATCGTAGATGTGCTTTGTATATAAAATAAACCATGAATTGAATCTATATTTAAAAGAAAGGAGAAATTATATTGTCTTCTCTTGAAAGTACCATTAAAGCCTTTTCATATAGCCTAAGATCCGACCTAGAGACGACCTTCACCCATCTGTTTAATGGATGAAAAGTATTTTATATAAAATTTAATATAATTAAAAATATATCGCGAGAGGGTTGACTAAAAATTCAAAAATGACATTTGTTATATAATAATATTTCCAGCCGCTTACAAAATATTTCAATTTAAAGTTACAAAAGGTATTACGTGTTCAATGGCGGTCACATATTATGGATCATCATATGGACGGAAAAGTCTGAAATAAAGTTTTTTTTTTTTTATTGCTGTGTGGATTTGGATTATAGGTTGAATTGATATTAGATTAGATATAGATAGATTTATAGATTAGGATTGGATTGTAGACATGTAGCACGTTTCAGAAACTAGTCCTTAATAAAATGTCAAGAATATCAACAGAAGAATGCTCTTACTCTGTTCTGTATTCATTTGGTCTAGACCCACTTGAATAATCTCACGATCGGTGATTTTGCTGTCGTTATTAAGATCATGCCTATGATCTTTAACATTGTGATCGTAAAAAATGTCTTAAGACGCAGATATATGCCAGTGACCTTGAGTGGTTAGCTTGCGTGTTCTGTACTGAGCTCATGTAACGTGTCGTACGTCCAGCCAGTAATAGGACTCGCCCATTAAGGAGCGCTGTCTTAATTTAACGCATAATTATACACAAACCAAAAGGTTTTTTATTAAAACAAGCATGCTAAAAGATCAATAATTAAATTATCTTTAAAATGGAGAAGGTTTCAGAGAAATACGCTTGATAGATTTTGCGTAATTCTCAGCTTTTTATCCGCGTTAGACGTAACTTTACAATTTAATTTCACTATGCAATATAAACATAATCTAAAATATTCCTATATTAAGTTATTAAGAAAATGCTTTAATTTATCATATTTTTTTTTTTCAAATCATTAACACTAGGTACCTACTCGTTTAGACGTAATCTTCAGTATAAAATCATTAAAAGTCGGTTATCGTCGCCTTAATCGCGAAAATGAAAAAAATATTTATGCAAATAGTGATGGAATAAACCTATTCCCTTATCACAAAAGAAGCAAAGTCCATAATTATGCAATATTGACCGCATTTGATTAAATTCTTATTCTTTGGATAAGCGGGATGCCTGAGATCTTTTATTTAAAAATCTTTTCTAGACGCTCGCGGCTAGCAGTTTAATTTTATTTGGCCTACAATATGAAAAAGTCGGGTAAAAATATTATTCCTTTGCTTTTACAGGAACATGAGTAGATAATATTTATAAAACCCTTTGATGTTAAACCCGACGCAGGCAAAAGGAAGACTTAGCGGAGAGCAAATGGCTTAGCTTAGAATAAATACATTACGTAAGTACCTAGCTTTCGCGAAACCTAGCTCCTGGAAAGGATTTCATGTAATCTGCTTCATGTTTGTAAAAATAGAAACAATATTTCTACTAAGTAGTATTTTTATTGCCGAGACTGGAGAAGTCGAGACTAAAGCTACGGTTGCCTAGACGAGCGGCAATTTAAGTTAATAACGTCATTTGACATTATTACTGTGACTTCTTTTTTTGTGAATTGAGTTTTGCATGATACTTATTATTGTTCTAAGATGCTATTAAGGACGACCTTCACTCATCTGTTTAATGAATGAAAAGTTTTTATATCAAATTAAATTTCGTATGTTAAAATATATATCGCGAGTGGGTTGGCTGATATGATTAATAAAAAAACGGCTTTTTTTTTTAAGCGTCTCTGCGTTGAATAATGTTTAAGTGCCCCCGTAGCCCCGTAGCTAGTCTTCGAGGGAACACGGGGTGTTTTCAGTCAGTAAAAGTCTGACAGACCCCTCCATCCCCCCCAGGGCGGAGGACATTCACGAGGATTACAACCCCGTTACCAAAAAACAAAAAAAGGATTATGTGTAAGTACAGGCAATATTAAAAATGCTGGGACATGGTTTTCTAAGAATTCGTTTGTAGCTTTTGTAATATAGTAACATTTGTTGTTTGATCAATGAAATGAGAGAACCTTTTCTCTGCAGTCTTCCTTCCATGCCAAAATCAATTCCAATATTGAGACAAATAAAGTAATACTTCCGTGAATATATTCTGCTTAACATTTCACCTATTTTCCGGAGAAACCCACATAAATGATCCAGTAATATTATGTAGTAAGGACGCGTATAAACCGCGCCGTAGAAAAAACGTGTCTGTCAACAAGCTTTCATGGTGATCCATATAACACTGACGACCGTGTCTACACAGGGCGTATAAACCACGACGTAGAAAAAACGTGTCTGTCAACAGCTTCCATAGTGATCCATACAGCACTGACGACAGTGCCTACATACGGCGTATAAGCCGCGCCGTTGAAAAAACGTCTCTGGCAACAAGCTTCCATAGTGATTCATACAACACTGACGACCGTGCATACGGCGAATATACGTCGAATTAAGCTTCGTGCAGACCAGCGCGACGCGACACCGACTATTGTTATACCGTCAAGTTTTTCTTAGAAATTGTATTGTTCGTTTCGCGTCGCGCTGGTCTGTACGAGCTTTAAACCGTAGTTAATCACGAAAAAAAACGTGGGTGTAAAAGGGCCTAACGATGAAGACGGATTTTCTCATGCGTGAATATCATATCATGGAATAATTCCATTGGGAAATAGCACCTGGCGCCTGCTAATAATCTCTTCCACAACAAACAGAATAAAGTTAGGTACAGTCACGTGTACGTAGAAAGATGAACACGTCCAGCAATTTTCTGAAAGTAATTTTCAAATATCAAATCAATCTGCCTAGCCATTTGCCAACTATCTTGGCGTCGGCTTGCAGTCTAACCGGGCGCAGCTCAATACCAGTATTACATAGAGCGACTGCCTATCTGAACTCCACAACCCAGTTACTGGATAACACGATACCCCTTGGTAAGACCGGTTGTCAGACTTTTGGGCTTCAAACTACCCGTAACAACTGTCAAAGATCTACGAATGACAGCCAGGACCAACGGCTTAACGTACTTTCCGAGGCACGGGGGGGTCTCGGGTCGTGATGTATGTGATGGTGACCCATCCAGGAACCGACCGAGGCAAACGTAGCTTAAAACCTGCGATCGACCCGTGCGGCTGTTATTTTTTCAAATATCTATTGAATACTGCGGTGACGGCTCAATATGTAGGTCAATACGTGTAGAAGATTCGCTAAAACCAAGTAAAGGCTCCGTGCAAACAGTCGCGACGCGGCAGGGCGACGCCACTTTAATTAAACAACTTCTAAGAAAAGTTCACGGTAGAACAATTACCGGTGTCGCGTCGAGCGACATATTGCGCCAGTCTGCATGAGCCTTAAGTTGGGATATGAACTGGAAGATAATGATAATCTGGACCATAATATGTTGCTTCAAATTAATCAATTTTGCTCCGATTGCCTGTTTTTGTTTGTCCCGACTGTAGCGAAGAACATCATATCTAAGCTCTAAGATTTTGTTTTCAAACTGAAAACAAAATCCCGTGAGCATGATGACCATATCTGTTACCGCCCCGGTTCTATACCCACCGATTGCTGCAAGCAGAAATAGTCCTTACGGTGTATATGTAGATATGAAGTCAAGAGGAAAAATTCCTCAAAAAACTACAAAAAGGTTTCGATATAATTCGTAATAAAATAACGAACCTTCATTTCCTACCTAATTTAGTTCATGATAAATACTGTGTTCAAAATAAATACATAAACGTGATGTCCGTATTCCGCATTATACATTGCTCGAGGGCCATTAACCCAAACTTGTAGGTTGTCTGAGGTTAAAACTTAAAACAGGTGTGGATTTTTTTTGCAATATCTAATGATCTTTTTTGCGTAGACGGCACAACTTTTTATTTGCATTCTTTGTTAACCTTATTTTTTATTATTTTTATATTATTTCCTTTCTATACCTATTACCTATTCTACTATTTTGTTCTCTTCTTCATGTTCTGTGTGTCGAGCGGCTCTGGGCGGTCTGGCTCACTTGTATCCAAGCATTAACCAAATGACTAAGTGTACGGCCTGAGTGAAGAAGCGTCTAGCGGAGCGTTCAGCGTTGCGTGCATGCGGCGAAAGAGCGTTCGCCGAATGGCCTTAGTGCACGCTTAGCGTTCGTATGAGCCGGTCACATTTTTCATCATGGCGTCTGCGTTGTACGATATTATTGATATGTATTTAGAAGAAAATTTGTGGCTAAAATGTAATTATGAGTCAAGACAAGGTCCTAGTAACATTGTGAAGCAAAGAAAACAATTTGGAGAGTTTTCTATGTTATTTGAAACATTAAGGGTGAATGAAGATAAATTTCATGAGTATACAAGGGTGACAGTGGCAACTTTTGATTACATATTACAGAGAATTGAATCAAGATTAAAATGGAGTAGTACTAATTTTCACACATCCTTCAAGAACGCACGTATCACCGCTGCAAAACACAAACTGGTTTGAACTTGCACGCGACGCCCCGCTCGACGCAAACAAGCCCGCTGCTGCCGTACACTAAGTGTACGGCCTGAGTGCACGCTCTATTCGAGCGTCGGGCGGGGAGGGGCGTGCAGCGTTCATGTTAAACACGTGCTACCCGTAGTGGCCGTCCTGAGTGCCGGCCGAGCGGAGCGTGGGCAGCAGCGGGCTTGTTTGCGTCGAGCGGGGCGTCGCGTGCAAGTTCAAACCAGTTTGTGTTTTGCAGCGGTGATACGTGCGTTCTTGAAGGATGTGTGAAAATTAGTACTACTCCATTTTAATCTTGATTCAATTCTCTGTAATATGTAATCAAAAGTTGCCACTGTCACCCTTGTATACTCATGAAATTTATCTTCATTCACCCTTAATGTTTCAAATAACATAGAAAACTCTCCAAATTGTTTTCTTTGCTTCACAATGTTACTAGGACCTTGTCTTGACTCATAATTACATTTTAGCCACAAATTTTCTTCTAAATACATATCAATAATATCGTACAACGCAGACGCCATGATGAAAAATGTGACCGGCTCACACGAACGCTAAGCGTGCACTAAGGCCATTCGGCGAACGCTCTTTCGCCGCATTCACGCAACGCTGAACGCTCCGCTAGACTCTTCTTCACTCAGGCCGTACACTTACGGAGACACAGTTGACTCCCACTTGGCGTATGATATGGTATGCTGATGGCGTACAACTTAAGAGGCCGTGCACCAAATCGACTGATTTTGATCAATTTTGCTCATTAGTTGTGAGAAAGGGAAAAATAATTTAAACAATACTATTTGTGATTTGAAAAGTCGAATTCTTTGTTTTGCATGTGGCTGAAAGGGATTTTTCAAATAAGTTAAGTTTCATGGAAAAATACGAACGCGCTGTTCTACAAGAAACTACTTTTGATTTTGAACGTTTAAAAATATCATCAACATCTTTATATGGTCTACTTGCAAGTGGCTGAACCACTTTTTTCAACGTCGATACAAAATATAGCAGAAAAATTATGTTTTAAACCCTGTCAGTAATGTATTTTTCCAATTATTTAGCACATATCAAGAAATTTAAAAATTACACAACTGTTTGCATGCCTTAGTTAAGGTAGTTAGTATAAGGATCATTTTAACCTTAACACCTGTAACCTGTACCTACTTTCTGTGCAAATAAAGAACTATTCTATTCTATTCTATTCTACACATTAGTCTTCAGCTATCCTTGAAATAAAATCAAAATTTTATTTTATGATTATACAATATCTTCATTAAGTAAATCAAAGTTGAAATAAACCATATTTTCGAGAGCGCCAAAGTGATGCAACTATTATACCTATAATAGGTGCTGTGACTGACACGAATGGTGTAGCACCACGAAAACAGTACTTTTATACTTACACAGATTTTATGATTCAATTACTTCAAGCTTTCTTACAATAGGGATGTTGACTGAGTAAAAAAAAACAGTTTGTCCGTCAGTCAGATAATAAAAAAATAATAGACACGTATTTTTTGCTTTATCATATTATGAATAAATAAAGATTTAAACAAAAACGCATTAACGTTGTGGAGTGAGGCTCGCTACGTCACAATTTAGTATTAAATCTATCGGCCAGTGACATCATGCCAATTTTTTTTATTTTGATTGCCCTAATCTTTACATTACGTAAAAAAGAAAAACTCGCGTCCTATATTTTTTTATAACCCGTCACAAGGACAAAAAAAAATTGTTTTTCAACAATCCCTATTAGATCAGTTATTGACGAAAACGGTTTTACCCTATCGTCTCTATACCTCACCTGCTAAATAAAGTTGTTCCAAACTCCTCGGTCCCGTCAACAGAGGCGACTTCATATGTCTCAGCATGTTTCCTCGAAGGTCCATCTCGCGAAGAACTGGCATGTCAATCACGACCTCCGGCGGTAGCTCCCAGAGAGACATCAGACCGTGGAGTATCAGTTTCTGTAGAGGAAATGTTAATTGGTAAACATGTATGCTAATATTCTAAGTAAAAAAATAAATTTTAAATTTCTGGAGTTACAAAGAGCCCAAAGAGCACTTTTAAAGCTAATGTATTTTAAGCCATATAGATATCCCACAGTCGATCTATATAGAGTTAGTGGCCTTTTATCAGTCAGGAAACTATACCTTTTCAACATCATTCTATATTTACACAAATACACCCAGAAACTCAGGCTAGAAGGCGAAAAGACATTGTGGCTTACTCTCCACGGGTAGGTACGGTTTTTGCAAAGCGTCAGTATGTATGCCAGTCAGCTTACATATACAATAAAATAAACGCAAAACTAAAGTTCCACCACGAGGTCTCGCATCAAAGCAAAAAAGTGATAACAGAGTGGTTAGAAACTCTAACATTTATGAAGAAACAGAGCAAATTCTAATCAGAGTTACATGAACACTTATCTTCTTTATCATTAGGTTATACCTTGTAATTACATAGTGGTATTTTTCAACTTCGACACTATCAGCAAACACGTAAACTTGTACATAAACACACACTACAAACTCACACACGCACACACAATCAAACACGCACACACACAACCCCACTACTCACACACTACTATTATAGTAGTGTGACTATAATAGTCACACATACTCACAATAGCATACTACACAGAGCTGCTAATTACTTTATAAGTCATTGTTTCTCTGTTCTTAAAATAATTTCCTACTTTTATTTTAATTTTTATATAGTCTCAGTATTGTTATTAGAGTTGCCGCGAATAGTGTTTATAGCGAATAGTCGAATACCGATTAATCGCCATTCACTTTGGCGAATAGTCGAATAACTCGACATTACTATTCGACATAAAAAAAAAACATTAAACACATTAAAAATATTTCTAATTTCTAATAAGGTTGTGAGAAAAGAAAACAATAAAGTTAAAGAAATCTGTTTCATGTTATACATACCTACTATTACTACTACCTACGAACTACATCGCATTAGCAAAGGCTGACAGAAAAATAAACCCATATGAATGGTGGGCTTTGAGTACCAATAAGAATAGATTTCCTTGCTAAACGATACTTAATCACACCAGCAAGCTCTGTTTATTCAGAAAGACTATTTTCCGAGGCAGGTTTAATTTACGAGGAAAAACGAAACCGACTTGCTCCAGAACGTGCAGAAAAAAATGTTTTTTTGCACCACAATCTGCCTCTGTTGGATTTTAAATATTAATTAAAAAGCCTTACTAATTTAATTTCATGAATATGATAGGCACAGGCACATATTACAGATAATAATTGATATTGTGTATTGTTTTATTAAGGAAAATAATTTAAAAAAATATTATTTTTAACTCATTAGTTCTTTTGTTCGTTAAAAGTTTATTTTCGACGACTATTCGCCGAATGTCGAATAATACTAGCTATTATTCGGTATTCGACAAATATCAAAGAAATGACGAGTAATGCCGAATACCGAATAATAGCGAGTATTCGCGGCAACTCTAATTGTTATCTACCAATTAAGGGATGGAGCGAGACAACCTCAACACAAGTATTATTAATTACTTACTGGGGCTGTTTCATTCACATTTGTAAATGTAACCAAATGAGACACAATAAACAATTTTTTTTTTTTTTTTTTTATTCTATTACCTCGTTGTGACATACAATGATTAAGAGTTTTGCAGACGATAGACAATAATCGGTGACGGCGGTAACACAGCTACCGTCTTTAGTCATTGAAAATCGGTATTGGTGTAATGAAATATGTAGGTACTACATAATCTGCGGTCGCAATTTATTTGCCAAACATGTAAACAAAGACAAGTTTTAGGAAAAACAGCCGTAATGCCTACACATCTTCATAATTTTTTTATGATTTTCAACAGTACTAGTCACTCTAAAATCAACTTCACTTACACTTGCATAAAGTTGATCTTTGTTTAAGCGGAAATAACATCAATTGGAAACAAGGTTATAAATAGACTTTAGACGGTCTTTCAGCAAAAAGCCTAGCATTCTATTTATAATTTGATCCTTTAGAAGGCAAGACCCATTTTCAGGTTGCCGCTTAAAAAAGGTCCCGAATAAGCTTCGACAGACTGAATAACAAAATCTCAGCTCAGATGTATAACTGAATACTACAAACCATGGCGCTTATTTAGACGAAACATGGTTAAAAACCGTTTAGTGCTGATGAAGCCTTATGTCAAGTTTCGTCTTCTTTGAAAACCACGTTATGTGCGATGAAGTCAAAAACTTTTCTTTAGAGGGGTTTCTTTCTTTTAACTTTTGCCGACGAAAGACTGCAGCACCGATTTTTTCTGTCTTGAGAGACCTGCTTTTTGTTTTACGGAGACTAAAAGTTTCCTAGCTTTTACGGAGACTAAAAGTCACATTACTATCTACCAAGAGCCTTTGAGGAACACGGTTATGCAAATTACACTCGTAATGTTCCATCATACATGGTTCATTTTCAATTGCAGCTAAAACATCATTAAAATAAAGTCATGACGTCATTGCATCATCAAGGGCAGACGATATGAGATGTTTTTATTTAATGTAGCTCTCAGCAATACTTTTAAAACAAAAGACAGACTTTTTTAATAGAATAAAATATTATTTAGTGTAAAACATGAGTATACATCAATTAATATGTGCGAGATCTTTAAATAACAGGTAGATCTGCATGTTTTGCCATAAATGCATATACAAAACAACATTTTTTTTTTTTGTTCCTATTGCATTAAGTCCGCCTCTGTACATTTCTGTGCTTGAAGTATTAAATAAATAATATTTTAGGTTTAGAATAAACCATAAAAAATTGAGTCTACGTCTAGTTTTGTTGTGCATGCTGATTTTAAAAAAAAATGGAGGGAAAAAAAATGTTATACAGAGTTTAGGGTCAAATTGTGAAAATGTCGTAATTACAGGAATCTATTTAATTAATTGCGGTCATTTAAAAATTCCGATACAGTATAATTAAATAAAGCATTTGGCCGTGAGATATTTTTTTAAATGTATTTTAAACATAGCAGTAGACTTTGAAAACAAGAATGAGGTTGTTTCCGTCTAAAAACAAAATAAAGAAAACAAAAGATACGTAAGTACTACGTATTTAGGTAGGTACCAGGTATAGTTTAATATCCTATTTCTGCTTCCAATATTGGAAAATTTATCCACATATTTCCCCAGTGGCAAATCTCCTCATTTGAAATTATTATCTTAGAATAAGTCTTTTTATTCCAAGTTTCTTGTTATATCCCACCTTTCAACCTAAAATGATGTTAATATCTGAAGCGATATATAATTCAACTGCTAAGTTTTGCTTCAAAGCTGTGATTTAGCAGACCGCGTAGAAAGAAGCACCTGCCATGCGATTCTGTAAACATCTCACCGTGAAAACTTGGGTGAAGTGAGCTGTCAATAGTGTCAATCCCTGTGGAATGACAGCTCACTCCACGCTCACTTCACCTAAGTTTTCACGGTGAGATGTTTACAGAATAGCATGGCTGTAGTGCTATTCTGTAAAAATCTCACCGTGAAAAGTTAGGTGAAGTGAGCTGTCAATAGTGTCAATCCCTAGCAACAGGATAAATGACAGCTCACTTTAAGCTCACTTCATCTAAGTTTTCACGGTGAGATTTTTACAGAATCGACCGACTGATCTATTTCATACTTAGCTAGGAAAATTTTAGTCTCCGTAAAACAAAAAGCAGGTCTCTCAAGACAGAAAAAATTGGTGCTGCAGTCTTTCGTCGGCAAAAGTTAAAAGAAAGAAACCCCTCTAAAGAAAAGTTTTTGACTTCGTCGCACATAACGTGGTTTTCAGAGAAGACGGAACTTGACATAAGGCTTCATCAGCACTGAAAGGTTTTCAACCATGTATGCGCTAAATAAGCGCCATGGTTTGTAGTATTCAGTTATACATCTGAGCTGAGATTTTGTTATTCAGTCTGTCGAAGCTTATACGGGACCTTTTTTAAGCGGCAACCTGAAAATGGGTCTTGCCTTCTAAAGAATCAGATTAAAAATAGAATGCTAGGCTTTTTGCTGAAAGAACGTCTAAAGTCTATTTATAACCTTGTTTCCAATTGATGTTATTTCCGCTTAAACAAAGATCAACTTCATGCAAGTGTAAGTGAAGTTGATTTTAGAGTGACTAGTACTGTTGAAAATCATTAAAAAATTATGAAGATGTGTAGGCATTACGGCTGTTTTTACTAAAACTTGTCTTTGTTTACATGTTTGGCAAATAAATTGCGACCGCAGATTATGTAGTACATATTTCATTACACCAATACCGATTTTAAATGACTAAAGACGGTAGCTGTGTTACCGCCGTCACCGATTATTGTCTATCGTCTGCAAAACTCTTAATCATTGTATGTCACAAAGAGGTAATAGAATTTAAAAAAAAAAAAAATTGTTTATTGTGTCTCATTTGGTTACATTACATAACATATACACAAATGTGAATGAAACAGCCCCAGTAAGTAATTAATAATACTTGTGTTGAGGTTGTCTCGCTCCATCCCTTAATTGGTAGATAAGATATATTGAGACTATATAAAAATAAAAATAAAAGTAGGAAATTATTTTAAGAACAGAGAAACAATGACTTATAAAGTAATTAGCAGCTCTGTGTAGTATGCTATTGTGAGTATGTGTGACTATTATAGTCACACTATTATAATAGTAGTGTGTGAGTAGTGGGGTTGTGTGTGTGCGTGTTTGATTGTGTGTGCGTGTGTGAGTTTGTAGTGTGTGTTTATGTATGAATTTACGTGTTTGCTGATTCCCCCATTTATATAGGTAGGTAGGTACCTACCTATATACCTGGGACGGTACGCCCCATTCTACCTAGCTATCATATCGTCTGTTCTGCATCTTATAATCGTTACACTCTGCCTATCTATGTACAGTACAACTATTTTCTTAATGTCACTCGGGAATCATCGCATTTCCGAATACAAACGAATGCTATTTTTCCATGTCCATCAATTATTAGATTTATCGTGTATAACTTAATAAAAATCTTAAATACGTGTAACATTTATTCACTGACCGACAACACAGCCTAAACCGCTGGGTCTAGAAGCATGAATTGCACAAGAGTTCAATATAATTATAGCAAAATTGAGCACTAAAGGGTAAATAGGGTGTCATTTTTACCTGTTTTACCCGACAACGGCGAAGCAAAAAGGAGGGTTATGATTTTGACCGACATGTATGTATGTATGTCCATTGTTACCTCATAACTTTTAAACTACTTAACATAATTTGATAAATAAGGTATCGTTGGAAGAGTCTTCGACCGACAGCTGGTTATAGGCGGCGGTTAATATGGCGCCCTCTAGAAGACATAAAGTCACAAACAAACATATTTTTTTACGGGTCCGGTTGGGTATCAAATGAAAAGGCTTAATTAGCATATTTCAAATTAATATATTACATTATTACCCCAAAATAATTTAAATAAAATAAAAGTTATAAAAACTAAAACCCAACTACGACAAAAAAGTCAATCAACTAAAAAGGTATAAACAAGACATCACAAATTAAAAATCCGGAGTCACATGTAATATAATAATATATATGCCCTAAAAATAAAAATCACATTTTCAGTACCAAAATTACTTACCCAAAATTCATTAAAAATGAGCAAATTTTCAAAAGGTCAAAGTTATGTATGACTTGTCGACATCCGCTAAACGACGGCCGCCCGCGCACCATGTAATTACGCGGTAAAATACCCCATCGAAAAATATGAGACGAAATTATTTTTTTTTCGCTTTTCCCTAAAATTACCACATAAATAGACTCTCAGTACGATACCTAACAACACCCTCACGGATCGGACAGGGTTTTTTACATGTTGCATATTATAAATATAGATTAGTAAGTATAAACAACTATATAATTTAAATAAATATTAATGTTTAAATCCAATATATGAGTGGTAAAAATGATATGTACACAATTAGTTATCAGCCTACCTACCTACACAAAACGAAAGAGTAGACTAATATTAAAATTGTTAACAAATATCTATAATAGCCCTCCTCCTAATTTTTATGTTTCTATGCCCGACAGGGCCCACAATGCTCCAAAACTAATGTATGTCTTTATGTACCTACCACCTAAGTTCACATTGTAGAATGCAATAAACGTATTGAGTATTGACTATTTTAGTTGGTCCGGAGGAAGGTGATGGCATTCGTGATACAGGGTAATCCTAGTACGAGTGCCAAAGCACTCCTTTGACACCTAAGTGTACATTGCATAAGACCAATTTGTTTTAAGGAGATTTACTGTACCTATTCTTCCAGTAATAAAAAACTTTATATATATAGATTGATAATTTCACAAGCTTAATAAAGCATAGAATTGAAAGAGCTTTTCTTTGACATAATTACGTAGGATTGTTCTCGGTATCGATCAGGGGGGGGGGGGGGGGGGGGGTTGTACAGCCGAGCTATTCTGCAAAAATCTCCCCGTGAAAACTAAGGTGAAGTGAGCTGTCAATAGTGTCAATCTCTAGCATTAGGTGGAATGACAGCTCACTTCACGCACACATCACCAAAGTTTTCACGGTGAGATTTATACACAATAGACTCGCAGGTCCCAAACATTTTGGCACTCCTCCTTCTATTGTTATTTATTCTATTTAATTCTAAGCTATAAACGTATTTACAGTCTTTGAGAAATATAAAATTGAAGGCCATTTACAAGTTTCCGCTGATAAATACAAAATAACCTAAAATCAAAGAGCAAAAATTAAAAAAAAAATCACGATCGGTTATTCCTATAATTTGTTTTGTACCTAATTCTGAACTTGAGCGCGAACCGCGCAGTTTCATTATCGGTTATTGATCTCAGGCCAAAAAACTTTATGCATTTAACGGTTGATTTGAATGAGTTATAATATAAAGTCATTTTTATTGATGTGTAACATAATTTCCTATCGCTTTCCTGCTACCAAAATCTAAATTAATCTAAATAATCAAATCTGTGGCACTCCCACAAATTTGATTATTTAGATTAATTTTGATTTCGTGAAAAGGGACGGAAAAGTGTGTCACAGGAATCCGGGAAGCGCGCGATTTTGATTTGACCAATTAGCACGCGCGCTGCTAGAGTTGGCCGTCAAAAACGACCTTGACGAGGCCCCGCCACTTTAATATTGCTATTGCCTTAATGTTTCTTATTACCAAAGTGAGATGTCAGATGTTACACATCATAAGCGATTACTGTAAGGTTCGCTCGTTTTAAAAAAAATATTCGTTCCAATTTGTGCGTGTAAGCCTACGTACGCACGGACGATAAAATATTGCGGCGGGATTTTACCGCGCACTGGATTTTCAACTTTCGGTGTTGAGCCGAGCATTGAGAATCCAACAAAGTGCATCCCAGCGCGTCGAAAAAACACACTGTCGGATTATCAATTCTCGGCGCTAAACAGAGCGTCGAAACTCCAATGCGCGAAAAAACATCGCCGCTGAAAAACATCGCTCGTGCAACATGGGCTAACTGTCAACACCCATTTTTTTCGCGCTGTTTGCTACAGTTTAGCCTTTTTTCCTCATATACTTAATATCTTTATTTATACCTGCACGATGGTGTTACTCAGGGGAGTAACGTCACACCTCACAATAGAATAATTAGTTACATAGTCAAGTCTTGACAGGTTACTTTTATCTCTACTCAATATAACAAAAGGTACCTACTTAAAGTGTTGCATTCCGTACGCAAAAGACGCGCTTTGACGTGGAGTTGCGGACACCAGCCCGTATACCTATTAAAGTGTTGCATTTCAAGAGCGTACGTCAATCATTGCAATTTAAACCTTATAGCGATGACATAAAAGTCACACGAGGCGTGTTCGTGATTTGAAACAACTATAGAAGCTACAAACAAACACACACATACACACCCATCCACACACTTACAAACTGTCGTACGCGCCATTTCCGTCACTAATAATTGTGGCACTACTGTGATTTGCAAGTCTGCTCGATCAACACGTATAGACTAATTTCCTGTGCGGTGCGCTATGTATAATCCATGTGCGCACGCATCGTATTCTGTGTGACTGTGTGTGTGAGCGAACGTTTTGTGAACCCTGGACATTGGCCAGTCACCCCCAGCTTGTGAAATAACGGAAGGTGAACACTCGGCAATTGCAGCTGCAAGACGTCATCATCATCAATGAGTGGAAAAACGTCCACTGCTGGACAAGACATAAGTCTCCCCGAAGTACAGGCACAACGACAACATCCAGCAGATTCCTGCGAACTTCATCAGGTCGTAGGTCCACCTTCTAGGGCACGTACCAACGCTGTGCCTTCCAGTGCAGTTCAGGTATGTACGCGTATTACTTCTTATCTGCTTTAGTTCGAGTGTGAATATAAATTTTCATAGTAAAATCCTCAGACCAATAATTTTTATTGGTCTGAGGTAAAATCATTAGCCCCTATCCGGACGGGCCCAGAGTTGCATCATTCCTTCGGTATATTTTACTTTGGCTGTTTTTTGGGTGGATAAAACGCAGACAAACAAAGTATTTTAAGAGCACTTATCCCTTCTAGGACGTATGTACCTACCTAATTCACGATACTTATCCAAATTTATTTGTGGTCGGCGTCTTTTTCATCCATACAGGATATGTTAGTCGTCATCTCGGTAATCACCTCGTTTGTCCCCATATCATCTTTCACACAGTCCATCGATCGTTTCTTTGGTCTTCCCCTACTATTATAGCGATCCACACTCATGCTCAAACCATTCCTCACGACATTATCCTCAGTCCTCCGCAATTTCTAATTAACGATATGCTAGGCCCGGACTCCACCAAAGCGAAGACGAGACGAGAGGAAAGATCTGTTTTAAGGGGACTACAGGACCTAAACGTGCCTAAACGCAAGTTTTATAATGCGTAAAAGAATATGATCCACTGCAGTAAACAAAATCAAAAAAATATATGATATTCTTCAGGATATATGCTAGTATGATAGTGTGTTGAAAACATAATACAACTAATTTGATACGATAGAAAAAAATCATGAAGATACCTCTAAAAATTTCTTTTAACGATTAAAAATCATATTAATTTACATGCAATCATTCTGATTTTTTGTCAGATTATTCTACAAGCTACATATTAGCATAATAGTGTTTTAATTTTCCAGTCCAATCAATAGATTTTTTGTAAATCGCTAACTGCTTCATATTTTGCAATAAATTACCTGCGTCGTGTCATCGCGCTTCTCTTTCATTTCTATGCAGTCCGACAGTGACCGCGCTTTAGCTGTTGTAAGCCTCTTAAACAACCAATAGGATTTCGTTATTCACACATCTCGTCTCCGCTCAGCTTCAGTGGAGACCACTGAGCGGTGATGTATCATATTTGTATGACGCGATCGAAGCGGACATGTGAGCTGTAGCTCGCCTAGATTGAGCTGAGCGGCAGTACAAAGCGGAGAAGTGAGCTGTGCTTCGCAAGCTGGCGACGGAGTGGAGACGAGAAAAGATGAGAGCGGCGCCGTAATTTCGTTATCATCCAACGCTCGCCGCACGCGGCTCAGTTCCGGTCTAGCCAGCAGTCCAGCACACATCTCTGACCTCTAGCCAGCATACATCTCCGCTCTAGCCAGCACACATCTCCGCTCTAGCCGGGACACATGTCCGCTCCAGTCTAGCCAGTACGCATGTCCGCACAGCTTCGGTGGATATACCCTAGCTGAAAAGCATCTCTTCTCGTCTGCGCTTCGGACATCTCCGCACATCTCCGCTATGGTTAGAACTCCAGTTCGGGCCTTATGCTTAATTTTGTTTTATACCTAGAAACATATTATAATTTCATCTCGTCAGTGCTCGGTTAGACACGTGTAACTTTTGAGTTATCGATAAACCGGAATTTGAGTCATGCTTTAGCAAGAACAGATAAAACTCATCAACAATAATACGAACTACGGAAGTGATATTATTATCTGACAGTTCGGTAGCTCGAACATCAACAACTTTCAACGATAAACTCGCTCGATAAGATAAACACTTTTTATATTAAACTTGTAATAGGATTGTTGAATATTGTTTGCTGTTATCATATTCGCAATTTACTTAACAGCTGGTAATATTTATTGACGTAATAGTAACATATCATACATATTATAAAACAAAGTCCCCTGCCCCTGCCGTGTCTGTCTGTCTGAACGCGATAGACTCAAAAATTACCGAACGGATTTTCATACGGTTTTCACAAATGGACGGAGTGATTCATGAGAAAGGTTTAGGCGTATAATTAGTTAAGAATTTTTATAAATTGGCTGTAATATGACGATGATTCTGAAGATTTCGGACGGAGAGGGGACTTTAATGGCGTGTTCCGCGTTAAGCTTCGTGCAGACCAGCGCGACGCGACACCGGTTATTGTTATACCGTCAAGTTTTCTTAGAAATTGTATTGTTCAAGTCGCGTCGCGGCTTCGAGTGGCGCTGGTCTGCACGGAGCTTTAACCAATAGAGATAGATGAAAACAATGTACATATTACAGAATTAATCCTCTTAAAAAGATCTATTAAACTGTAGCAACGCTATATGTCTATCTTCTAAGATTAACACACAGTAACGGAAAAATAATGATAGAAAAGGCTTTTAAACATACCTACTTATCTTAAAATTAAGCGATTTTTTGGGGTAGCTAATTATTTACGGGTACTAAATTAGACTTATCATTTTCTGCATGTTAACTAGATTAAAACTGACTATATACGAAACAATTTGGACCAGTAGTTTAATTTTTATATTAGTGTATTTTGGTACACACGGCTACACATCAAGCTATACTTTTCCAGTATAACCTGATCTCGCATTGCATAGGATTTCGGTATAATGCGAGGTCAGGTTATACTGGAAAAGTATAGCGTGTGCACACTGTTTTGAGCAGAAAACTCAGCGTAATATTTTGAACAAATTTGGATGAAACGGTACGGTACGCTACTTTTAACTCCGGTAGGACGTTCCCGTGGGATATTTTCCGACAACCACGCGGGCGAAGCCGTGGGTAAAAGCTAATGACTTATAGTTTACATAGGCCTATAGATATGCATAATAAAATAACTAGATCACTTCCCTATTAAACAGTTTACCAAGATAAACATAATCGTACTTAATTTTGCATACAAATGCAAATAATGAACACGACTTTTATTAAGCATTAGATACAAAAAAACGCTCTACGACCCACTGTAACGTCCGGAATCTCACGTGTTCAAGTGTTCAAGTTCAAATTAAACATACCATCTTGTTTGAAGAGCATTTTTGTCCCTTTGCGAGGGAAAAATTATTGTGAGCCCAAAATTGGTCTTGGCACATTTTTGCCATATTGCTTTATTTGGAAAATCTTGTAAAATATTTGGATCTGCGGCAGGATTCAACAGATGATATATTTTTATTTCCAAGTAAAGCAGAATTATGAAAAAAAATGCAGAGTTTACTTAAGAGGCTGCTAATAGACATCTCATCAGACGATGAAAATGGTGAGGTACCTCTATCTCGTATAGCACCAAATGTTGTAAATGATATAGCCGATGACTTTGAGGTTTCTGAAGTCCAACTCCTGCCTCCTTCACTAGAAGATGAATTAGAGCGTGAACTTCGTAATAATTGGGCAGGAAATTATTTAGTCCCAGCTCGGACTTCTCTTGATCTTATCTTAAAACGTGACATGACCCTTCTTGAATGTGGTGGTACTCGTGGAAAAATCAGTGTACAATTACATTAGATCGATTCCACCTACAAGTGTTGAGTCAGAGCGTGCATTTTTCAGCAGCTGGATATTTATGCAGCAAGATACGGTCAAATCTGAACGATGAAACGTTGAATATTTTGTGCTTTCTCCGAAAACATTTCCAATAATGTTATTTCAAATAAATTTATGTGATGTAACTCCATGCTTTTTATTCGGTTTTATAAAACTATCTACAAAATTGCAAAACTTTATTATTTGTCTCTGGTAACGCAAATTGTGCGGATTCGCGCGGGACTGAGAACCTCAGCCCCGCAGGATTGCGGTACTGAGATTTTGATGCGGCATTGCATTCCCTAAGTACGACAGAACTTAGATGTAGCATCGGCAAAATTCGTAAAGCCGATCACATCCGAACGGAGTGAGCCTTTAAAATCACCAATCTTTATTACTGCTTTAGGCGAAAACGACCTTAACTCTAACGCAATAACTTTTAAAGTCATTTAGCCAAATACATTCGTAAAATTGATGTGGAGATTTTGTCGATGCTACATCTAAGTTGTATCGTACTATACCCAGTTCTCAACCGGAATACTTATTTCTTTTGCCTACCGTGCTGAAGCAAAGCTTAGCATGATATTAAAAGCATTAAGGCTCCGCAGACAGGGGCGACGCAACTCTGGTGGAACAATTTCTATGAAAACTTCACGGAAATTGTTCTAGCGGTGTCGTGTCGCGACGCCCCATCGCATCACGCTTGTCTACGACAGTCTTTATACCCCGAGAACTTAAAGTTAAGTAGGTACAGGTAACTGGAGCGCTTAATATCAACACAACTGTTTCATTGTTGGTTTGAAACTTAGTCTGTTCAAAATAAACTAATCTGAATAAAGCGCAGGCCACACTGGGGACGAAGTGAAACGAAGCTAAGTTCATTTAGAGCCGGCGCCCAGTGGCGGCACGGCACGGCAAGGGACTTTTATGCGACGAGTAAAAATATAACTTAATAGTATGACAACAAAATTAAAATTTCAACGGCAAGGCTTCCGCGACGTACTTAGGCACGCCGCGGCCGGCCCTTAGTTTTCCTCCGCGTCTTTTCTCCGCAATGTGCTTTATGAAAAAAATCATGTATAGTGTTAGTATCAAATGCATAAGTCATGTTCATTATTTGGCCAAATGCTGAACTTGCTTAGCGTTCCCGATTGTACGTGAAAGCAAATATTTAGTAAGATTATCGCTTCGACCCCAGTGTGGCCTGCGCTTAAGGCAACTCCTACACATATTTGCAGTAAATAGGTATATGTATAGCTACACCATACCGAAACGACTTTTGCTGTTTATAGGGTTATTAGTAAGCAAAATCCCAAGCAAATGTCAACCATTTTCGAAATTGTCAAATTACTCGAAAATGGTTGACATTTGCATAGGGGTCATAAGGGGTCATTTGGTTGTAAATAAATTACCTCTCCTAAATCCCCTTAATCGATTGCCGAGATATTACCAATAACCCTGTATATGGCAAACTATTATGGTGACGATTATTATATTGGACGTCCATGTAATGTATGGAAATAGGTACACGTTCTAACGCTATCGTGGACAGAAATTTAAAAGCGTCTACATTTATATTTCCAAACATTACATCCCTGTGTTATATCCCCATGCCGTGACGTCAACGTCCTTTTTTTGGCTAGGAAAGTTGTGTTTAGTTTAGTTTATTTATTTATTTGTGAGAAGTTGTGTATTCTTAAAATGGCGTTTGTGATCACAAAATGATTTGCTCGTTTTAATTTGGTTTAATTTATTGTTTTTTTTTTTATCTTGAATGTAGTAATGAATGTTTTGTTTATTAATTTCGAATATTAGAACATTAATTTGTACGCCGCCCGTTGGTGGCAAGACATAACGTTAATTTAATTAGCAATAATATTATACCGTACCAACTGACCAGACTCATGGGGAATATCTATGCAAAATTTAAACAGAATCTATCCTTGTCTGAATGTAACATACATTCACACACGAAATACACACAAACTTAGAAACGGAATTCTAGGGATTTCATAATTATTAATGGCTATAACTAAATAAATTGATAAATAAAAATTAAAGCATCTTCTGGGCACGTTAGTTCTATCGTGGACCTAATCCATCGCTTTCCATAAGGCGAGATCGAGGACAAGAGCAGCAGTGCTATTCTGTAAACATCTCACCGTGAAAACTTAGGTGAAGTGAGCGTGGAGTGAGCTGTCATTCCACAGGGATTGACACTATTGACAGCTCACTTCACCCAAGTTTTCACGGTGAGATGTTTACAGAATAGCATGGTAGGCCCATTTAGCAATAAAAAAAAGTAATTTATTTGACTACGAGACTCAATATCCTACGAGACAAATCACTATACTCTACTGTCTTTCAGACCGTGTATTTCTCTATTAAATACAGGGTGGCAGGGACATCGACGCGAAAACTGTTACCATGGATTAAGTACATAACTCTGAATACCCTGCGTTACATTTTTCGTCGATCATTTAAAAGAAAATGTTTCATAGAAAAGTGGAATACCTACGCGGTCAAAATGTAAGGAACAGCAGATTTTTTTTTTTAAATAACGGACAAAATATTTAAAACCGTTTCAGTAAATCCATCCTTCAAGTATCATTTTCCAGGGCCCCCTCGATCCAACCCGTGCGGTACGCGTCTATGTCATCTCAAGTCATGTCAATTAAAATATATAATAAATTACCAGAATTCATTAAAAAATAACAAAAATTTATTATATTTATAAATTAATTAAAACAATTTCTATTATCTAAATGCTATTATTAATATCAATGATTATTGAAATGACAAATTTTAATTTACAAGTTTTATAAAATAATTACAATAGGTATATAGTGTTAGGGTTAAAGGTTGGACACTAAAGGAAAGACCGTTCTAAGGATTTCAATAATACGTTTATTATCCTTTTCTTTATATATAGGAAGGTGTGTTCTACTAGTATTATGAGAGACGTGTGATCCCACACAAGGCTAAAAGTCTAGTACAGTCACTATGAGAAAGTAAGGATTTCATCAAGTGGTTAAGGGCGGGCTCGGATAGAAGAAATAATATTTATGACTTAGAAAGAGACAGACTGTGTTGAAGTAGGATCGATTTGTTTTTGCTATACTCCAACACGCCCCCTCAAAAATAAATCCCTTTCTTTTTAATTACGATATAATATATCAAACATTTGTATACAATTACAAAATCACACACCTTCCCCTCTCTCTCTGGGAATACAATCTTCATGGTCCAACATTCATTGCGCAGGATTAGGGAAACCCAGAAAAACCTAATCAGACCATCATTTATCAATTCATCCATTATAACTGGATATTATTAATGTTATTCATCTACTTATTATAACCAAGCTCTTATTATTATCATATCCTTGTCATTTATTTGACCACGTTGTATACAATTACAACGTCACCCCGAGTTTCATTCTCATCTCCGTGAAACGCACTGCGGGTAATAATTTTGTCAGGATATCAGCCAGCTGGTTATCTGTAGAAACATAAACCATTTTAATCACATTTTTCTCAACGTCTGTTCTCTAGAAAAATGATACTCAATATCAATGTGTTTAGACCTTTTGTGACTAGTAGGATTATTCGCGATGCTTATGCATCCATTATTATCCTCATAAATACAAATAGAATCTGGAATCGCAATGCCAATACTTGTTACTAATGACTTTAACCACAGAGTTTCTTTTACTGCTTCATATAGAGCCATGTACTCTGATTCAGTGCGTTAAGTTGCCACTGTTTGCTGCCTGTTTGTTTGCCAGCATATTATAGTGCATTGATCAAATAATTTAAACAAATAACCCGTAGTACTTTTTCTGTCTATTGTATTACTACCCGAGTCAGAATCAACAAAGCCACTTAGAATATTTTTGTAATCATTTCGTGTAAAAGTTAACTTGAGATTTATGGTTCCCTTTAAATAACGCAAGACCGTTTTTAAGTGTGACCATAATGAATGGTTGTTTTTGCTTGCATAGCGACTTAAGCTGTTAACAGAAAAACAGAACTTAGGTCGAGTGACCCAATAAGATTTCTACAAGGGGCACTTGTCATTTCACACGAATTTAATGCTTCGTAATCTAGTTTACTTTCAAGCGGTGTAGTGACAGAATTACAGTCACTCATGTTAAACTTCTCAGAATTGTTTTTATGTACATTTCTTGATCCAAAGTAACTTTGTTTTCAGACTTGGTTATTTTGATTCCCAGAAAACATTTGATTTCTTTTAAGTCTACGTATCTTAAAAGTGTTCATTATGTATGTTTTGAAACTATTCATAGTATTTATAATCACAAGATCGTCCACATAAAGTAAAACATTTTTTTTTTTTTTTTTTTTTTTTTATCATGACCAGCATTAAAAGTAAATGCACCAGTCCAATGATGAGTATTGAAAACCCCCTTGGAACCAACAGCATGCAGACTGTTTTAATCCATATAATGACTTATTTAATTTGCAAACCATACTACTTGCAGCCGGGATACCCTCGGGAATAGTCATAAAGATTTCCTCGTTCAGTTTCCCATTCAAAAATGCAATTTTTACATCCATATGGTGAACAAACAAATTAAATTGATTCGCTAAATATCATTTTAGTCTAAAACTTGCAATCCTTGCGACATGTGCAAACGTTTCATTATAATCAATCAGATTTATCTGACTAAAACCACGAGCCACTAATCTCGCTTTATACTTCCTGGGTTTTCCAAACTTATCATTTTTAACTGTAAATAACGTTTCATTATATATATAGTCAATCAGACATTTCTGACTAAAACCTCGAGTCACTAATCTCGCTTTATACTTTAAGCGTTTTCCAAACATTAACTGTAAATAACGTTTCATTATTTAAAATCAATCAGACATTTCTGACTAAAACCACGATTCACTAATCTCGCTTTATACTTCAAGAGCTTTCCAAACCCATCATTTACAACTGTAAATAACCAAATACAATCGATAACTAATATTTCTATTGGTACTAGACACCAGGTATCGTTGTCAATAAGGGAATTAATTTCCTCTTTGATAGCATTTTCCCTTAGATGCTTATATCCCTGGATTTAATTTCTGTATATGATTGAAGTATTTGAAATATTAAAGATTCAGCACACAACGAGCAGTATTATAAATACTGTCCTCAACATAATTCTCATTATAAGAAACTGTAAGCATGTTTTGGATCCTACTACTTTGTCTCAAATTATGGGATGTTTCATTGTCTCGAGATAAAGTTAACTCGTTGCCATTGTGATATGAAGACCAGTTCAAGCGCTCCCCTGTATCATATACAGATTAATTAGCAGGTATTATTTCCGTTTGTTTACATAAACAATCTGAATGATTTATCAGATCCACACCACTTTTCAAACGGGTGTACAAAGTCAGAGTTGTCAACAGAGTTATAACTATTTCTAGCCATAATCCGTTCGGGCGCAGGTTTCACTGGCCTATTTAATGGAAATTAATCTCATCCATTCCCACATCTCTGACTCCAATCCAACAAACTGTTTCCGTTTGTTTACTTATACAATCTGAATGATTTATCAGATTCACACCTCTTTTCAGACGGGTGTACAAAGTCAGTGTTGTCAACAGAGTTATAACTATTTCTAGCCATAATCCGTTCAGGCTCAGATTCACTGGCCAATTTAATGGAACTTAATCTCATCCATTACCACATCTCTGACTCCAATCCAACAAACTGTTTCCGTTTGTTTACTTATACAATCTGAATGATTTATCAGATTCACACCTCTTTTCAAAAGGGTGACCCAAAGTCAGAATTATCAACAGAGTTATTGCTACGTCTAGCCATAATCCGTTCAGGCTCAGATTTAACTGGCCAATTTAATGGAAATTAATCTCATCCATTACCACATATCTGACTCCAACAAACTGTTTCCTCTACCACAACCAACACCTTATAACCATTGGGTTCATAACCAACGAAAATTCCCTTTGACGATTTATTGTCAAATTTCGATGTATTACTTTTATTAACAAAATAAACAGTAGAACCAAAAACTTTTAAATACTTCAGTTGCGGCTTAGTATTATGGCATAACTCATAAGGTGTGTTATCCAACCCCAGTGCTGTCGTGAGACTGATATTTATTAAATAAGTAACACAGCCTCACCCCAGAACGATTGATCTAATTTAGACCCGTGTACCATTGTACGACTCCGTTCTGTGATTGTTTTTATCATACGTACGGCAATGCCATTCAAAGCCCGAGTATGTTGCACTGTTAAGTGGTAGCTAATACCTATCCGCGCACAGAACTCTTTCATTTCATTGGATACACATTCCCCTTCATTATCACAATATAAGTTAACAATTCTCAGACAAAAACGAGCTTCGCTTTTTGCGACATAACTCCGAAACGTAATAAAAACATCTGTATTCATCCACATAAATCACAAAATAATTTTTTGCCATCAATAGACGAAGGAGTGACCGGTCCACAAACATCTGTGTGCACTTTAAATAGAGATCGTTTCAAATATTTTGTTTTGATTTGTTAAATTGCAAACATGCTTGTTTTCCAAAAATACAAGCTTCACACAATTTATCGCTTGGCATAATATTATCAATTTTATCAATATCACAAAATAGTTTGTTTCTATTTCCATACATTTTGATTTGCCAATATGGCCCAACCTTTGATGCCACAATTCATATTTATTGTATACGACTCTATTTAATGAGCATTCGCTATTTAAAGCATGTTTAAAAAGCAGAAAGTTAACGCCAATAAGATTGTTCAAAAACTCACCCTTCATTACGGCAATGTTGTTGTGTACAATGATGGTAAGCCGACCATCATTGTACACAACAACATTGCCGTTTCTATCAAAAACGACCGTCTTACCTGCTTGCTGCACTTTCCTTACCGACAGTAGGTCCTGCAGCCTACTCCTATATCCCCTAGGATATATTAGAACAGAAAAGTACATCCTGTAGTATGCCTGGTACGCCCATCTCACTAGTAACCGGGAGATTACCTTTCTTCGTCGTGTGTGACGTTTAGAGCCAAATCTTCTCGATTTATCAAATGATCAGATGCTCCATAATCCAAAACAAAAGTAGTTAATTTTGTTTTGCCCGTCATTACTGTCATTTGTATCACTGCCCGTCATAAAAGCAAATCCAGAAGTGTTTCCAGTATGCGGTTTCGAGCTCACCAACTGAACCGTTTTATTGTTGGTTCTTTTGTTTTCTAAAGCTCATTTGTAAGAAAACAATGCTTTTTCAAATGTCCCTTTTGCCGTTTTCACAAAAGCTAATGTTATATTGTCTTCAGTCAATGTCTCCATTGCGGTGACAATACTGCTATAGCTGTACGATGCACATGCAGCCATAAGTTCGGGGGTTAGGAGCTTCATCGTTGATCACGATAACGATCAGTACTTCCAGTTCACATAGTAGATTGCGAATTCTTAATTTCCACACACTATACTTATCTCCATCAAATTGTCTTATGTCCCTTTAAGATCTTAGATCCATTTTCAAGCACTCTCACTAAAATAACTTTTTATTTATATTGGTAAATGCACAGAAAGTTTTTATTATTCAGTGTCCTTTTAATTTCACTTTATATTTTGTTCTCACTTTCGCTTAGCGTTCCTGGGCCCATAACCTGTTAGGGTTAAAGGTTGGACACTAAAGGAAAGACCGTTCTAAGGATTTCAATAATACGTTTATTATCCTTTTCTTTATATATAGGAAGGTGTGTTCTACTAGTATTATGAGAGACGTGTGATCCCACACAAGGCTAAAAGTCTAGTACAGTCACTATGAGAAAGTAAGGATTTCATCAAGTGGTTAAGGGCGGGCTCGGATAGAAGAAATAATATTTATGACTTAGAAAGAGACAGACTGTGTTGAAGTAGGATCGATTTGTTTTTGCTATACTCCAACATATAGAATAATAACAATTAAGTAGTCAAAATAAAAAGCCCTCTTCCTCTCTCCCACTTTGCTGTGCCCGACAGGGTCAACAATGATGATATTTTTGTAAAACCTGCCACCTAAGTTCACATGTGGAAGCCCTAAATATATTGAGTATTGAAAATACACAATACAAGTTCAAAATTTTATATACCTAAAAACAAAATAAGAGACACAAACCTCAATCTTGTTCACAGTGCTGAAGTGTCCCTTGAAGCCCTTGAGACTGGTAGAATTGATGAATTCTAAGAAAACCAGCTCAGGATAGTGGTACTGAAGGCGAGCGACGTTGAAGCAATCCCCTGGCCAGTTCTGTAACCGGAGGTGAGTTATCTCCCGCCTAGAAAAAAAGAGAGTATAAAAACGGTTAACAAGAAAGAAAATAGGGGTTAAAACTACGAATAATAAAAGTACTTTTATTAATTGTAGGGTTAAAATTAGGTACTGAAGAATACAGTCTCAATTATTCTATTTGGAGCTCGTAAGTCATTAGGTTATTGTCATTACTTAAGCCTACTCGTACTACCCAGAACAAGGCTCCCATAGCACAGCCTTTCAGGGAAAAGCTTACAAATCTTTAAAAAAAACTTTTTTACAAAAAGTGTATGCAAAGTTAATACAAATTTATATAAGACTACTTCTTCACGAGCTCTACTGTACCAAATGTACAACGCCAGAAGCTAGGTGTACATCAAGTGCACCTAGCTTCTGGCGTTTCTTAAGTGCCCATGTAGGTTTATGTGAAATAAAATATTTTGATTCTGATTTCTTTTTTATGAAAAAAGTATTCCGTACATCGGCAGAGTAATCACGTAGAAACCAATGTACCGATACAAACAAGAAAAAAAAAATTACTCGCCGAATGCATTACATGTTAAAAAGACCGGTTACTGGAGAATATGAAACGACGAATTCCGTTACCAGAGTGGATCAATTTTTTTTCCTTGTTGACAATTAAAAGTCGCTCGTTATATACAGTTTTTATACTTATTCGATCACGTTTATGTTGGAGTTCACTTACGTCAATTTCTATGGACCGAATAGGTATAAAACCTCGGACTAGGCCCACTTGTTTACATTTCCGTAATACCTCCATATTAATGTCACTATAAACGGTCCTCCTATATATGCAAAATATGTTTAATATTTATTTATCTTGCTTGGGTGGCTACCATTCTATTAAATTTAAAAGCTAAATTAATTAATTAAAATGATTTAATGTCAGTCGAACGCATGACGTCGGTGGTAACTCTATAAAACTTGGGCTTGCCTAGCGTAGTACGAAGTTTCAATAGAATAAGAGGCCGGCGGTCGGCGGCGGAAGCCGAAAGCTTCTGGAGTGGCGACCGCGTACTGAAAGACGTAGCGTCACACAAGGTCGACCGCTGAGCTGGTGAAGGCCGTAGGAATCCGCTGGATGCAGGAAGCACAGAACCGGTTGAAGTGGCGGTGCTTGGTGGAGGCCTCTGTTCAGCAGTGAACTTTCTGAACAGTGAACGAAACTGAACGGTCACGCTCGGGTCGCTGATGCTGAATCGCGTATACTCGGCACTGAAACGCGAATAATCGGCGCCGAATCGCGAATAATCGGCGCCGAATCGCGTATAATCGGCGCCGAATCGCGTTTACTCGGTGTTCACTTCTATCGTGTAGTCAGAAGCACACACCCTCTTTTTTTTTTAATTCTACCAAAACAGGGCTCAAAGGAATAGGATAATCAAATTTAGTCAGGGCCTACCTACCCTCAAGCCGTAATAGTAGAACACACATAATATTATTGTGACAGAAAACGTAATGTATCATATTTATGAAACGTCCCAACAAATATAAAAATGACAACCGTGTGATTTGGGTGATATGCTATACGTAATTTGGACACCTAGTGTGGGTAGACGCCTTGGTCGTGTGTTTGAAGATAAACTGTGAAGACAAACCGATTGCCATAAATAAATTTTCTTTTCTTATAATTGGAGAGAATTCGTACAATATACTCATAGTCCATTTTGTGCACCATTAGGTACATCACGAACTAAAAATAAGCTACCAAACAAGCTTGTGACGCAAAAGACCTTTAAAAACGCAATATTATTATCAAACTTGACTTGATACTAGCTTATGTAAGAATTCCTTTTATATTCTCGTTCACCAAGAAAATAATGATGCTGTGCAGACGTTTGTATATTTGATAACCTAGTCTTGAACAAAACTCTACCTTACAGATATTTAAAATGTCATGTATTTCTCAGAGTATCATTGTACTTGAAAACGCTTTGGCTCACCTTCTCTTGACCTCCTATGTGTTCAGTTTCATTATATTCTAGCCTCGCCCTCGAGATTAGTATTGTACACTTGTAGTTCCACCTAAGAGGTCGCCACTCATGCATTAATATGAACTACAAGAGTGCTATACTAATCTCTTCGGATGAGGGTACTTCGTTTAGGCAGTAATACCAGAGATTAATACATATGACACTCCGCAAAATCATTTAATTATAAAGCGACTCTTGTTACCACACAATAAAGTGCAATTCAGGTCGCACAGCGCTAATCACCTACAGATATATTCACCTTGAAGTTGCCTCTCTTCCCATCGCGTGACTCTTAGATCTTCTGACTACGTTACACTCACTGAATTGGCCCGGCAAGACGGGCCCGCCGCGTACTTGTAGCTTCATACCTAAACTGCGGAGTGTCCCATCTGTATTAATCTGTTAATGTCTTAATCCCAGCACCCTGATTGCGTCACACACTTTCAATCACAATCTGAGAGGTTTGAAGGATATTGCTAATCCATTGCTTCATAGGTTTGAAAAATTCGTCTGCTCAACAACGTAAATATCGCAATGATGCTCATGGCGTTATTAACGTTGTTGAGCAGACGAATTTTTCAAACCTATGAACCGTGAACTGTCAAAATGAAACCCATTGCGATCAATAAAATTGTTATTTTATGTGTGTTACGCAATTACCCCCTGGATGAGCAAAAATATCAAACGATCTGTTAAACTTTTCCAAATAACACAAAAGTAAAGACAAATATATTACGAATAAACCATTTCTTTTATGTACGCTTCAGAGAATACAAACGTATTATCGGGGTTTTAGGCTCGAAAATATAGGGTAACCTTCGGCACGTCAAGCAAACTTGTATGGATTTTGAAAACGTCAAATGTTACAAGGGTACGAGCTCAGACCAAATAAAAAACTAATACAGAGCGCTGCGAACAATACAGTGAAGCATGCCAAAACTACACCGTCACAAAATGTATACACGCACACATTTACAATCAAACTACACCACACAAAGTGCGCACATGTGTACGAAATCGGCTTCACGTCACTACTGACAGCGCTCTGTCTTGGTTTTTATTTGGTCTGAGGGACAAATAAAAATGAGCCTTTCGCTCTTCAATTTCGATTGTGGGACTTTTTCACTGAATTCTAAATTATATTAAGGTAGTTATATCATTTTGTAATTAAAACAAATCAGTAATTAAATGGCAATTATTTCGTCAACTTCTCCCCATGGGAGAAGGAAGGCAGATTTTACGGAATGCTAAGATCTTTTCACGGTACAGTAGCCATACGTAACAAAACGAGCAACCTTAATGCGTAACACACTGCCAATAACAATCTGACTGATTTTGAAGTATATTGCTAATCCATTGCTTCATATGTTCGGAAAATTTGTCTGATCTACAACGTAAATAACGCAATTAATGTTGTTGAACTATCAAAATGAAAGCCATTGCTACTGTAAGTGTATTATGCAATTACCTCGCTGTACCTATAACCGGCATGGTATTCTATTGAAACTCGAAACTACTCTAGGCCAGTCCAAGATCAAAGTGTTACCACTGACGTAATGCCTACTGTACTTTGTCTGCTTAACGTGTCGATGACAAAAATATCGACTTTTTAAATGTGTAATAAAATTATGCTTCTTTTACGTTTTCAGACGTACCTTACTAACCTTTTTAAAAAGACATTTGATATTTTAACTGGCAAAGATATCCCTGGCCAATCTTGTTGACTTATCTAGACATCTTGAGAAAAGTAATATCGTTATCCGTAATCCTTCCTTCTGGTTTCAAGAGCTTGAAGATAACGGGTTGATTTAAAGCGTCGTGCAGACCGGCGCGACGCGACTCTCACAATACAATTTCTAAGAAAACTTCACGGTAGAACAATTACCGGTGTCGTCGCACTCGGCGCGAGTCTTAATAAAATACCCCGTAGTTAAATTAGGAAAATGATATCGACTAAAATGTTACCACGTTATTCGAGTACCTACTCGTTTATAACATTTCAGATATTTTTAAACTCCTATTAAAAAGTTAGAAGGTTTATCGGTGGAGTTGACAACGATATCAAATGTTTGTTTTGGTATTTGTTAAATTTTTAATGGCACAGGTACAAATTGTTTTTCTCTTGTTTCCATTTTATTTATTACTAGCGACCCACCTCTGCTTCGCACGAATACCACGAGTTGACAAAAAAATCGGAATTTCTTTATCATAGGTAGTTAGGTAAGTTTAATAATAATAAACACATAAGCCTTCCGGAATAAATTCTCTAAATGATGGTAAACACCACATCAACATCCATTGCGTAGTTTAGAAGAACAACTTGATCACACTGACAGTAACAAAAAGCGACATTTATTTATACTATTAATTATAGATATTTTTTGGTAAAGTCCAAGCATTATAATACATATAAAGGTTGTTACCGTGATTTGTTTTATGGGTTATGGGGCAAATGGGAATGGAAACCTCACCCTTCTTTCAGCACAGGTCGTTTGTAAAGGATGATTCCCGAAAATACGTATTGCCTATAAGGAGGAACTAAGGTTAAATTAAAATAACTAGTGATCGCCCAGTAGTCGAAATACGACCATAACTCATTTAAATTTTAAGTTTGATAGGATAGTTTAAGATAGTTCATACTAATTCCATGTATAGCTCATACAAATTCCATGTATAGTACATACTAATTCCATGTTTAGTACATACTAATTCCATACTGTATTTTAAGGTAGCCCATCTTTAACCATAAACAAAAGAGTGTGTGTCAAACGCATGGTAGTGTGTGTAATGTTTTTTAAATTAATTTTCTTTATTTCTAATGCATGTATTATATTAAAATATTAGCTTTCTGTACTCCTTCTTGATATAAATTTTAACTGTAAATATTATACTCCTCCGCCCACTTAATTTTCGTAAAAAGGGGTACAAAGTATTAGATTTTTCACGTAATAATAATAAGGAGGAGCTCGTGGCTAAGTAAAAATAGCCGCATGGGTCGATCCATCAGGTTAAGCTACGCTTGCCGGGGTTGGTCCGTGTGTGAATATCTTTACATACCGAGACTCCTCCGTGCCTCGGAAAGCACGTTAAGCCGTTGGTCCCGGCTGTCATTCGTGGATCTTTGACAGTCGTTAAGAGTCGTCAGAAGCCCGAAAGTCTGACACCAGCCATGCTATTCTGTAAACATCTCACCGTGAAAACTTGGGTGAAGTGAGCTGTCAATAGTGTCAATCCCTGTGGAATGGACAGCTCAATCCACGCTCACTTCACCTAAGTTTTCACGGTGAGATGGTTACAGAATAGCACTGCAGTTTTACCAAGGGGTATTGTATTACCCAGTTACTGGGTTGTGGAGGTCAGATAGGCAGTCGCTCCATGTAAAATACTGGTATTCAGCTGCATCCGGTTAGACTGGAAGCCGACCCCAACGTAGTTGGGAAAAAGGCTAGGCAGATGATGATGACGTAATGATATATAGATTTGGGAAAGGTGTGACATTTCCCAAAACAAAGATTGCCGCCCCTGGAAAGGTCGAGTATAAAATGACTTGCCTATTCACAGATAGCATACTTCAGAGGGAGCAAACCAGGCCTTGCGACTTGGCGACCGCATTCGGTCGTATAGCGATCGCTATGTGTCCAGCAAAGTCGTAATGGCGGCTGACGGTCAAGCACGAAAAAATTACGTGCTTGTCAAGCACGTCGCCCGCGTCTAGGGATACCATTACGACTTTATCTATGTCGAGACAGCCGCCCCTGACACTAACACTAACGAAAAACGAGATAGATCCTCAGTGTATACAGTCATACAGGGTGCGTCTTTTTCTTTATAATCAAATATCAACCCATTCCTGATTCGCACGATTTTTACGACTTCACCAAACATGAAGATTTCTTAATTATATGTAAGTATAATATTAATGGACTATATACATAAACCTACCGGAATTCATTCTCTAAAAGTCTAAATGATGGTGAAAACTGCATCAAAATCCATTGCGTAGTTTAGAAGAACAACGCGGTCACTCAGACAGACACGACCTTCGCACTTTTTGTAAACTTTGACAAAAACTATATTAGCAAGCTTTCTTGTTAGTTCTTAGAAGATGTTTTAGCCACAGGTCTTTTAGTGCAAAGGGCAACTGATAGAAATCCGACGAGTGACGAAACACGAAGTTTGCCGAGGGACATTAAGAAAATAATTGTACTGTCCCTACATAAAGATACAAGATCAGTCAGAGTATAAAATTAATTAAAGGAAAATAATACGCAAGAAACACCACCCACAGAACCACTATAGCCAGTTTCCTTAATTAATGTTGACTGCAACATTTTACGTAGAAAGTAACAAAAACATAAACAAACGATTGTAAATTCATGTAAATTTATGAATAAAAGGTTTAATTTATGAACAAGATACCAATTTAGATATTCAATTATGTAACACATTCCGACAAATCTAAGAGGCTTTGTTTAAATATAACACAACATAACATCACGCTTGTAATTCCCAAAAAAGGTATATCTATATAGCAAATACATATACTGTATTTATTTTGATCAATGTTTTTTACACGTGCTACTATACAAAGTTTGAAGCAGAATCGTTTGATGAAGGAGCGATCTACGTAGGTGTAAATAACAATATTATTCACTAAACTAAACCACTGAACTTCAACTTCATGTATATACAAAATGTAATAGAAGTGTGGGCGGTCGCCTTTTTATTTCTTTACAAGAACAAAATGACGGCAAAAAAGTTTTCTCATAATCGTCCTAGTACGTTGAACATAAATTATTCTTGTCTTATTATTTATGATTTTAGTCTGACAGTAATTCTGTGATCAGAACCTTTGTAGTTGCAAAATTATAGGTAGCGTCTGTCGTCGTCGGTTGGATGTATTACCTATGTATAAAATTCTATTGTCGCCATAGAATTTCATACATAGGTATACATCCAACGGTCGTGTCCTTTTTGGTTGGACTGTCCACCCATGCCGATTCTTCTAAGTGATACATCCACCAAGGATACGTATCACTGAGATCCTAAGTTTCTTTTTGTTTGGGGGTCCGAAATTATCAAATTACTTCTCCCGCTCTGGGCGGAGCAGGAGAGCGTGTCAGACTTTTACTGACTAAAATCTACCCGTGTTCCTTCCGTTGCCTGTGTGCCGGGGCCACGATATCCCTTTCGGACAACTCGCAACCCGGCAGGTGAGATTCTAAGTCTAAGGCTGGTTTCACAGCTGTCCGGGAGAACCGTACGAGCCGTCCGTACAGGCTCCCGGAACGTAGACACACGGGCCTAGAACATTATTTCACAGCGACGCGGATTAGTCCGTACGCGACCCGCTCCGGGTAGAGCCCGTACAATGTATCGTACTACTCGCTCTTTCAGAGCACTGCGGGCGATACCCTTACGGTTCTCCTGTGTAAGGACGGCCCGTACGGGTCTCCCGGACAGCTGTGAACTCAGCCTTTGAAGAATCGCACATTATATTGAACTCGGTTGAAGTTAGTATAAGTCAGTTCATTTGAGCTTTGAATGAACTGAATTCTTGTTTTGATCACCTAATTCTAATTATTTTCATAAATATTGGTTTATTACTTACTTTATTCCTCGTATCCAGTAGGTAGCGAAGCCATCCTTGCAAACGAGACGGTACTGTGACTGCACGCACTGGGCTCTTGCCGAGTGTTCTCCGAGGGAACAAGGCTTGCTCAGTGATGCGTCCGAGGCATTTCTGGCGCGGAACTGAAACCCTGGAGTCACTACCGCCACCACGCTGAATAGGACTAGAGCCTCAGGGAATCCTGGGAACAAACAAAACACAGCTCTTATTTCTGCCGCACTAAAAGAACACCCACCCATCCGTCAACCCGCCAACCCGTCTCGTGTAAACGTGGTAATCAATACAAAATGAGGAATAGGTTTACACCTATTGCATCCTATTAGACTACCATTATTGGTATTCTTACGAATGGGTTATCTACATTTAAAAAAACCCTCTGTCGATAATCTAATTTTTTTTTTTTTTTTGATTCTTAATATGTTTTCGGGTTCCGTACCCGAAGGGTGCCAAACGGATTAAACGGAATCCTATTACTAAGCCTCCGCTGTCGGTCCATCCGTGTGTTTGACGGCTGTATCTCATGAACTGTAATAGGTAGACAGTTGAAATTTTCACAGATTGTGTATTTCTATTGCCGCTATAACTAAAACGAATAAAAATAAAATAAAAAATTGAACCCCCCTTCATTTTTAACAAGAAACTTGTTTTTTCGGAAACGTTCGTGAGCGAGTTCGACTTGGCCGTTTTTTTCTGTTGTGTCGTCGTTTCCACTCAACTGTCGATTTGCATTTGGAAGGCGATAACTATAAAAAATCTATTGTCTCGTTTGCGACAGTTCAACTGTTATCATTGATATTAATGCAGAATGATAATGACTTAGGTTTCGCATGATATAATATAATTGGAGTCTGAGTCATCTGTGTTTTCAACTTAGCAGAGATAAGAAGTATGAACTTGCTTATCACAAATTTAAAGATAAGACGCCTATTTTAGGACCAAGTTGAAAACGATCGTAACGGACTGCGTACGTATTTTATAACGTCTTACGTCAGGCCAATTTTATAGTTCGTGACCTATTTCTGTCAGTAGCCAACTACGCTCTTTTCAATTGCAGGGAAAGATAAATGTGGGTGTAATAATAAGCTTATTATTACTTCTTTTTACAGCCGCTGAATAAAATTTTCATTATTTAAGAAGCATCTTGAATTAAAGGTCAATTTTAATCTGTTTCATTTCGAGCCCGGGACCATACATTAGAATAATAGTCCTCTGATATCTGTCGGTCACCTGCATTTGAAATAGGTACCTCAAAGGACGAGTGATTTTTCAAAAAACCTTGTTTCTATTTTTACTAGAAAAACATCTGTGAATGCCATTATCACTGTCATGTTAAAAACTAGCATTTACTGCAAAACAAAAAGTAAATTTTCCCTAAAGAAACTTACAGACCTAAATCTCATTTTCGTACAGAAAGACACATTTCCAGTTTAATTTTAAAATGGCTAAACTGGTTTTTCTCCATTACTGAAAATTTGTTTGTAATGGAAATAAGGCCCTTTGTAAAATCAATCCTCGGATAACCCGCTAATAGGGTTGAAGAGGTCAGATGGTATACGCACCGTAAAAGTTTAAGATGGTTTTATAGTCCAGCTCTATGAGGCCAGGCCATGCTCCATACAAAAATGCCCATCATTCTTCACTTTAAATTACATACACATAACGTCACGCCTAATACAGGCGAATTACACCCACATTTCAACAGTTATGTTTAAGTCCCATGTAATAGGGGGTGACCCTATTGCCATCAACCGGGCACAAATCAAGACTGAGCTGCTACTGAGAAATTCAGATGGAAAACCCAATAACAGTTTGTCCGACCCGGGAATCAACCCCGGGACCTCATGCTTAGCAGTAGAACTTGCGACCACTACATCAACGAGGCAGACCATTTCAAAAATATATATTGTATGTATATCTTTATATAACTGTACTTCTATAATAGTGCAGAAGTAGTATCAGCAGTAAATAGGTAGTCTATTTACTTTACCGGTACCGTGTGTACACTGTATATCCACTGAATACTAGGTCAGCATGTCTGGGTAGCTGATACGTCAACGCACCAATACAAATTGGAGTTAATCTAATAACAACTCTTCGACCATAGCTACAGAGCGTAATTCAACACAGCTCGTTGTTAGTGAACGAGAATTTCTCGTTGAAATCATCTACATTGTGGTTTTTGTTCTTGCATTACCATTGGCTATTGAGTATATTTTTTTTACATGTATCGTAGCTTTGTAACATTTGTATTTGTTCTTAATCTTCCATGTTCAATATGGAATACATGTTTCCTCTCTACTCATAAGTGTCGTAAAGATGACTAAGATTCCATGGTTTGTTGGCTACTCACTGCTAAACTGCTCGAATGCACAGCCATATGTCTTAAATGTAGGAAAATTTGGTAATTTCCCCTTAAAGAGTTATTGGAGGCCAATAACCGCTAGCCGAGTACCTAATAACGCATTGCTACAACATAATTCCATTTTATTTTCAACCACTTCTGTGTATGCTTCTTCTATAATATTGTGGCGGCATCTACATCACCACATGCGAACTACGCATCAAAGACCTGACGTCACACAACATCCTGACGTCACTCAAATCCTGCATCGCGCAATTAGAGTTTACCTCGCGGTGGACATATATACAAGCTCCCGACTTCAACCTCTGGGCAGTTGCCCGCCAGACACGACACCCGTCTGGTCGGAGGATCCTCCCTTTTCCATGGTGGATGAGTGAACTTTACACCCTGTTCCTCATACCCCTAAAATACCATTTGACGAACCTTTCATATTCCCGTATCCACAGTTTTCCGGTTTAGCTTATTGTCTGGTCCACTGACTGGCAAGATCAAAGGTCGAAGATCTTCTCCCAAATCCGAGCCAGTATAACGCTTTCGTTTTCGAATATCTTCCGCCTTTTCTTCCCTTATTAACGTGTCAAACTAAAATGCATATTATGTTCCATTTCAAAATGACATTGGGGACGCTCTCAGACTACTTAGCTAATTGAAACACTATCTTTCATCGATATTGCCTTTCAGGTGAGATTGATTTGTAACTTTTGCAACGCTCTAAAGTCACTTAATTAGCGTAGTGCCTCTCGTCAAATTATATAACTTTACAGCCCACCATACCATATTGTTTATGCTTCTATGATCTGAGGAAGCTCTCAAAATTCTAGGAACTTTCGATAATTGTTTCGAAATAATCACCCTTCAGCTTCCCATCACTAATTGTAATTAAAATTGATTTTAGGAAGTAACTGTTCTATTTTCATATACAGGGTCAAATAAAATTAGCTAGCACAACTCCGTAGACTTGATGGGTTTCGATATAATGTATAAACACGATATAACAAAAAACAAAAAAAAAACTAATCTTTTTTATTTCATCGTGTTTTGATTTGGATACCCATCACGTGACCGGAGTTTGGCTACATAATTGATTTGACCCTTTAGAAAGACTGTTTTTAAAAGAAAGAAATATTGTTTATTCTGCACAAACAAACCACACATAAAAAAGACAAAATACACACCATCTTTTCCTCATCTTTTTCTTTCCAGCATTGAACACGCTTGGTTTCCTTTATCGTATGTCAGTGGCAAAGAAATCTAAGACAAACTTGGCAAACTAAGAAAGGACAGAGTTTTGTTTTTAGGGTTCCGTACCCAAAGGGTGCCAAGGCGAACCGATTACTAAAGCCCGTCCGACCATCTGTCACAGGGCTATATCTTTTGAACCGTAATAGGTAGACACTTGAAATTTTCATACAGTTTGTACTACTATGCCGATATATCAAAAATAAAATGTTGTTAAAAATAAAAGGGAGTCCAAATACAAGAAACGTATTTTGTTCGGCGTTTTTTTTTTACCAAAGTATGTTTTTTAAACATATATGTATTGTTAAATATTGTACGATGGTACGGAACCCTTCTTGTGCAGGTCCGACTCGCACGCCCGCTTTTGTTCTACACGGGCACTTTTATACTTCTCTGTTGCACATGGACTCTCGACATCCTCCTTTATCTGTCTATTTATGGTATTTCATTAACACATACGTGAGATGTCAATGTTTTGTCTAAACATTTGGTTCGTGACAGACCAATTCACAGGTAATTATACTGGCCGTCCTTCATACAATCTTATACTTAGCTTTGGTTAGCACTGTACTGAAAATAGCCCAATACGTAATAGGTACACAAGTTTTACACAAAAAACTATATTATACAAGACGTTTGCCCGACGGGGTTTCCCATCGCAACTTATCGGATCCCACAGAAAGACGCGACGCGACGCGACGGTGCGACTCGATTCTGGTAGAACATTTTCTATGAAGTTTTCATAAAAATTATTCTACTACAGTCGCGTCGCACCTATCTGTGGGAACCTCTGGGGGATGAGTTTCGAAGAAACGATGATACAATTAACCGCAACGGGTTCCCTCTACCTGGCAGAATCTTGATGGTTCGAAATTTATTTGGCATAACACACTAGTCTTCTTTAAACGAATATTTCAAAGGCATAAAAATTCTTTAATATAATTATTGTTTGGCCGAATATTTATATGTCCGAATTTACAACATGCATACTTATAAGATGGCAGTTTATTAGTTTTTTTTTTTTTAACGTCAATGTTGCTTCCACGCGAGCTTATCGCCGCAGATGGTTTTAACGCTCACCACCGCAACTTCGGTTTACCCTCGGCTACCCTCTCGGCTTCGGCCTCACCCCTCCGCGCTTACACGGGCTTAAATTACACTCTAGGGGTAGGGCAGATAAGACAATATTTTAATTTAAGGTTAAAAATGCTATTTTGCAAACTGTATTTACAAAAAATGGAATGAAAGCTTGTAAATACAAGCTTTCATTCCATTTTCAGCCAATAAAAGTGTGCCAAAAGGAATTAGATTATGTTAAAACGAGATGGAATATACATACCTACAAGAACTAATTAGCTCGTTTCTCGGTAGTCTGTCGCGATTACGATGCGGTATCTACTTATCGAGGAAAAGGCCCTTTATTTATTTTTGCGTTGATTCTGTCAAAGGTTTGAGGAGACGGTTCCACGGAAGTGTGGCGGTATCTACATCGCCACATGCGAACTACGCATCAAAGACCTGACGTCATACAACATCCTGACGTCACACAAATCCTGCATCGCGCAATTAGAGTTTACCACGCGATGGACATATAAACAAGCTCCCAACTTCAACCTCTGGGCAGTTGCCCGCCAGAAACGACAGCCGTCTGGTCGGAGGATCCTCCCTTTTCTATGGTGGATGAGTGAACTTTACACCCTGTTCCTCATGCCCCTAACGAAGCTTTAATATCTGGCTTGTCGGCTTAGTTCTATGAAAGGCTTTATATGGTTCCTCTGGGCTCCATTGGCTCAGAGGCTATCTGATTTGCTTCTGCACTACGTTGCGCTAGTCGTAAACTTGATTTCGCATCAACGAATATTAGTACAGACGACCTACAGTTGCGATTTTAGACGATATAACAATATGATTGAACTAAAAATTTGATAGAGTTTCATGGAGTTGTTGTGCAGCAATATGAGACGATCATAAAATGATGCCCAGGGAGAAAATGAAGAGAGAACGAAAAACTTTTATTTGGCACAGTACCGTAAACAAAGAACGCATTTGTAAAAAATTTCTTCTTCTTTCCGTGTGGTTGGTGAGTGACTAACCTGATGTCAGAGTTTTGGCTTCACATGCCGTCGAAATATCTCTCTCGGTTTCTCCACGCTGTTTTCCTTCACCGTTTTTGAACCAAGTGATAATTATACAATACGCATATGAATCTGAAGAGTCAAAGGTGCGTGCCTTGGGTTCGAGCTCGAGTCCTATTATGACTTGGAAGTCTGACGGTCACACCACATAACATAACATTGAATAATCAGTAGATTAAGTATATCAACAAGCGGCACAATATTTGGATTGCACGCGTACGTAGAATTCTAGACCTACTTTCTTTACTACTACTTATAAATATAGCATGCAGTTTAATGCTCGTGTTCAATGCCTCTCACGTCTGAAGACTACATCATTAGGCAGAGATTTCCGCTTGGAAGCCTAACTAGAACTCACTTAGCCCAATTGATTGGGACATTGGGGAGAATTTAAACTTTATCTAATAGAGAGCATTCTATTCTACTTTATTCTATATTGTACGATAGCAGACGGTCTAGCTAGACGGTCTTTATCCTAAGTTATAGTATAAATACGAAACTGAGTCTGTTTGTTAACCTTTCACGCTGCAACGGCTGAACGGATTTGGATGAAATTTGGCACATTGGCAGCATATGAACTGGGTTAATAGGTACATAGGATACTTTTTATCCCGGTAAACGCAGACGAAGTCACGGTCAGAAACTAGTTAGTTCATAAATTCTTATTTACTTATGCAGGTTGTAGTATAAATCAAAAACTGAAAAAAATTAAAGTAAAAGGGTTCGGTCGTTGGACGTTGAAGAGCACGGAAGTTCCCGAGTGTGCTCCGTCACAGTTTTTACTATATGTTTACAGAAATGTGCACATCATATTGCAAGTTTGAGCTACTAGCCGGACATCGAAATATAGCAGTGTTTCGTTTGTTTTGATGTGGTTTGCCAAAAAATACATTAAAGGCAGTGCAAAGTGGGTGAACTAAGCCAACGTGCGTTCTTGATCTCAGGCGAGCATTCCAGTGCATACGGTGGAATAACTGCCGCAGGACCCAGAAACCATTTCCATATCTTCTAAGGATCTGCTTAAGAGGTTCGCCTAAAGTCATGAGTGGATCTCATTATAAATCGACTAACTTTAAACTATAACACGTGTGTGACAGTAATAATATGTGCAGTGCTATAGTGATCCAAAATTGTTTGTTTTTTTGTGATTGCGCGTTCTATTTTTAGACATTTGGAGTGAGTCAAAGGTCGACTCAGATAGCTGTTAACCAACAAAACATTGCTTAGATTTTATTGCTCTTGGCTCTGACATTGGATTTTGAACTTCGAAGCCAATTGTATTTTTTGTGTTTATTGGGGTAGTAAAGTTATTTTTATGAAGGTTGAAGTTTAAATTTACATATTTAAATATATGTGAAGTTGCAGACGTCTTACGAATGTAAATCAGTTTTATACAGCCTTATTTATAAAAATCTCGCTAATCACTGATTAGCCACTATTTAGCTAAGTAATTAGTTAGCTCTTAATCAATTATCAACTTTTCTTTATTTATAAACGATAGATATCAAGTGATTCGTCGCGAAACGAAATAGCGGTGAAATTATGCGTTCGTTACAGATTATACCAAAATAGTCGACTATGAAACAGAATTTTAAGAATAAAGTTGTCAAAACCATGATTTCTGTATCTGTTGTGACTTTGACAGACAAAAGTTACAGATAAAATTTCATCGGTAATTTTTTTTTTTTAATAAAAATATTTATTAATTTTATTTCATTGTGTTTGTGATGGTAGCAATGAAAAGAATAAGCTCCAATAATTGGAGTAAACAGAAAAAGGTGTTTATCTCTAAATTTATATCTACTTACTATTGTAAACCAATGTAAACCAGTATGTAAACTGACCATGTGAATGATAAAGCAGTAGCCGTTATTAGCTATGTATTTTCATGTCCTTAATGCTTCTTAACACGAATAAACTATTTTAGAAATGTACTATAAGTATGTTCTATACTTGTTTATATACTTCTTATTGCTTTTTCACCAGGGATTCAGCATCTTGTAATAACAATTACTATACTTGTTTACAGAAAGTTTGACTGCTGCTGCTGTTTGTTTGAGCCACTAGCACCTAGCACAAATATTATTTAACCTCGCAAAGATGAGGGAGGAGACAATGCTACGTGAAAACGATGAGGTATGCGAGTGGCATGAGAAAATAATGGCACCCATGTCTTTGGAGGAAGAAAATATTCTTCGAGATCAAAAATAGTGAATTTATAACAAAAATGTAGCTTTATTATGTATCAAAATAAATAGTTTTCTATAAAATGTCTCTTGTTATTTGTGTATGACTGCCACAACGTGGATTTTCTTTAGTTCTGGGCCTTAGAGCTGGCGCCACCATAAGATGAGGGGCACATGGGAAAACACATGGGATAATCACTATATCCGATGAGCTTCCTCACGAACTCATTCTCTTCAAACCACCCGAGCACCTACTGAGCCTACTCCTGATTGAATTTTCCCTATAAATCCTTGCATCATGTCACGTACTTCGAAAGAAAAATATTATCTAATAGGTCATCCTTTTAGAGGATATAAATGAGTTTTTGAGTTTCTCGAGGAAGATAGACGTTGCAACACCTTTAAAAAAGATTTTGAGATACTCGATCAAACCATGATTTTTTGGTAATTAATACACTACACAAAATGCAATATTATTGCCCGGCTAGAGATATATGCCAGTGACCGAATGGTTTGCTTGCGTATTCTGTACTGAGCTCACGCAACGCGTTGTACGTCCAGGCAGTAATAGGACTTGCCCATCAAGGAGCGCTGTCCTAAATTAGATGCATAATTAATTTATTATACACAAAACAAAAGGAATTTTAATAAAACACGTATATTAAATGATCAATAATTAAATTAGCTTTGAAATGGTAAAGGTTTCAGAAAAATACGCTTGATAGATTTTGCGTGATTCTCAGTTTTTTATCCACGTTAGACATAACTTTACAAATTAATTTCACTATGTACTATAAACATAATCTAAAATATTCATAGATTAAGTTATTAAGAAAATGCTCATATTTAACATATATTTTTTCCAAATTATTAACACTACTCGTTTAGACGTGATCAGTCTCAGTATAAAATCATTAAAAATCGGTTAACGACTTGCTTTAGGTTAGGTTTGCATGACATGTAATTTGACATTAGCAAGCAAATGGTATGAACAATGCTTAACAGCACACATATTCAATGTATACATATAGGTATACATTTTATAGTATAAAAAAACTTAACAAAACAATGTTCAGCTGTAAAGAAAATTGCAGCTTTTCCGAAAATACGAATCAAAAGGTAATGATAATGAAACAGTTAATTCAAAACCATTTTATATTTTCACACTGTGAAGGAAAAACCGTCTTCGTTCTGACTCGAGTCCAGTGAAATGATACGTACTAAGTATACTAATTATTTCAGTAAAGTCTGCACACATCCAATAATCTAATTCGTGATAAGTTTATTATAGTAGCTATATTTAGTGATCCTCGTCAAAGATATTATTAGCTTTTCTGTTGGTTTTGTTTAGGAAAAAAACGTTTACTAATATACAACGTTCCTTTTGACATCCAATATCCCTAAAGTATAAGCTATAAGTAAAACGAATACAAAAAGTCCGAGAACAAGTGTTCCAAAAACACATACTTTGGAAGATAACATAACACTTCACACACACACACATACACACACACACACTACACCTGTAGAAATAACATTGGGAGACATTCGCCAATACCTAGGATGTGTATTCAATTCAACGGACTCAACACTAAACTACCTGATTTAGATGTATTCTTTGGTTCCCTGCCGCAATTCAAAACCCTCTTGCGCAGTCATTTAAGCAAACATTTTAATGGCCAACTGGCATACATAGTTTAGTTTAGTCAGTTATTTTATATTTAATGATATTTGTGTAAGTCTGGTTTTTATTCTGTTTTTGACCTAAGTCAACGGTGTTTTTTTTTGCTAATGATTTTATTATATTTTCCATTTTAATTAATTATATATAATTTATGAAGGTTGCTTTGTTGTATGTAAATGTCGTGTACACCTGAAATTGGTATATATATAAGAGCCCATATCTGTTAACTTTAATAGTTAATGAACAATATATATGCTGTTGGCGTACCTATTTTAAATAAATAAATAAACTCGATGTGTGTAAGTCTAAGTTTCATTGATAAGTGTCGTACTTATCAATGAAAAAATAATTTTCATTCAAACCAATCATTCATATAAAGCTAAGAAAATACGACGTTGTCATATATTTTTTTATGGACAAAAACAGTCGGATTAATGTTTTTTTTTTCTTTTTATTTTTTATATTTCACGTAAAGGTGTTTTACATAAAAAATCGTTACTTCGTCGAATTATTTTCTACGAAAAAAGAAAAGGAAAAGAAAATAATGCATATATCGGATGGTTCTTTGACATGGTCTCATTAATACCCTACAGTTATAGGATATCAAAAGGAACACGTTGTATAAATAAATATAACCCAGTGTGCACATAAATTGTATTTATTATTTTATACTAAGTATTTACATTATAATTAAGTATACCTATATATTTTAGTGATATTTATTTTAGAAGTATATATGTAAGTTTATTCTCATAATGTATGTTTATAGTTAAATTAGTGAATAATTAGGTGTTTTTATTTTATGTATTTTATTTTCTCTTCTACTCTACTCTTACACACGTTGTCCACATCTCTTTAACTACTTTCCTATCGCAGGTATGCTGGAAGAGATTTCTCTAGAAATAAGCATCACCTTTGTAGTTACGTATTTTTCTGTTCCTTTTTTCTTGTCTGTTTATATGTGTGTTCATAAACAGTTAAATAAATAAATAAAATACCGTTTGATCGGTCAGAATTCTATTAGAATAAGGTTAAAGATAAACAGTGTCCTGTTTTCACTTACCTCTCATTTTCGTTGCCTTCCGTTTCCTCTTGATGTATGTTTTCTTCTATCAACAGACACGTTTTTTACAGTCATTATACCATTTACTTTGAATGTTTTTTTACATTTTATTCACTATTTTCTTGCTATTTATACTGATTGTAAATTCGTTTTTAGCCTAATTATATTAAAGAGAGTACCTATAATTTTTAACGAACTTTTAATAAATTATAATAATAAATTGTATCGTAACCAAATAAAGTATTCTTACATTTCCTTAAAACAAATACAAATAAACTACTCTTAAAATTATTGTCAGAAGTGAAACATAATTTTAATATTTTAACTTGTGGACTCCATACTAGGTCGAGCCTGCCTCGTGGAGTCTCTGGAAACTTTCACTATTCTAAGAATATAAAAGATTTGTATGCTTTTAATTAATTGCTTCAGCAGCAGATGCCAATCAGCATCTTGAAAACAGTTTTTCTAACGAGCCTGAATGTCAAATCAATTTACTGAAAATGTACTTGCTTTGCAATCATTGATATTGCTCATCGAAAACTACATAATTCTATAAATTATGATATAAGTTCAGTATTCTAAATCAGTTTTCACTTTACTACTTCTATCTTTAATCTATTAAATACAAATCAGAAAATAGCTCCAAAATAATTGTTTAGTTCAACGTAATACATTTTCATAACTTTAAAAAATAGATCAATTTGATCTAATTAATTCCTACAAACTTTAGATAAAATCACTTTACACAAAACATAGAATCGTTAAACAGTTGCAAACTTTTTCTGTACTACATACGCGGAAAATTGGCGCGCTTTTCCTCAATTCCTGAAAACCGTGAAGCGCGCCCGACGACCGGATCACGACTGAAAGCCTGAAAACGATAAACATCACACATTTATATCTCGATCTTATTAGCGAGATAACTCTAACAGGTGTCTGTGTACTCACTATATTGGTACCTACAGATATCTCGGTGTTGGGGTAAACCTTTAGATTACGTTTGCTAGAGTTTTTGTAAAAGGCAAGTAAATATTTTAAATATTTGTGTTTTTGTTACGCCAATCGCGTTCGCTTAGTCAAAGATGAAAACCACTTTTCATATTGTTTAAGTTGTCTTAAGATCCGAATTTACTTTATTTCATTATAGGTATAACTATAAATTAAATTTAGATATTAGAACATAAAATAGATCGATTTTTCACCCCCGAATTGCAACAACAAACAATCTCTAGAGCCGTATTCGAGAACGTGATAAAAAATCACAAATCAGTAATATTGCTCGTTTAATAGTAAAGGATTAACTCAGTAACAGTACACAAAGCATGATACCTTTTTTAAATTACCCTATATTGTGTCCCATTGCTGGGCAAAGGCCTCCCCTTTTTCCTTCCAAAACTCTCTATTTAGTGCGATCTCTGGCCCCATTGGGCCCCCAAAAATGCTTAAATCGTCACACCACCCTCGCCGCGGTCTATCTCGACGGCGACGGTGGACTAACACGTTACATATAAGCATAGCATAATCAGCCCTTACTGTTCCCACTGCCGGGACACAGGCCATCTCTCTGTGAGAAGGAGAGGGCCATAATCCACCATGCCGGCCCAGTGCGGGTTGGTGGATGTCACATGTCTTCGAATGTTTGGTTCTAGGACATACCGGTTTCCTCACGATGTTTTCCTTCACCGTTTTGAGTGCAATTTTGATAAAATAAATTACTCAAAACAAAGCGACTGCTTGGGTTCAAACCCACGACCTAAAACTCGTAAGTCGGGGCCAATACCACTGGGCCACCACTACTCTTCGACTAAAGCTTGGTGCAGACTAGCGCGACGCGACAACGGTTATTGTTAAACCGTGAAGTTTTCTTAGAAATTGTATAGTTCGAGACGCGTCGTGCCGTCGCGTCGCGCTGGTCTGCGCGAGCCTTTATACGTTATAAATAATATTATTTTCAATTATCTCAGTGGGTACCCAAAGCATGTTTCCTTATTGTGGTTTTATCGATATCTATTTTATACATATAATAAAATCGTAGTGGAGTCAAAGCTCGAACACACGGCCGCACATCAAGCTATACATTTCCAGTTTATGCTGACCTCGCATTGTATAGGATTTCAGTACACATTGAATATTTTTGAAAACAAGTTATTTTTAGGTCTGGGAACGATACTTATGCCGAAAATATAGTTTTTGGAACTTTTCCAGCCTTTTTTGCCAGTATCATGCAAATACTGCCGAATAGATTTAGTTCAAATATTGCATAGATATTACCTACGAGTATAAAGTCTGGTCAGACTTTAGGGTATAAATTATCACGTTATTTGCTATGTACATATGTACATAGACAACTCCATAAAACAACTGCAACCCAAAGTCAATGAACTAGAAAAAAAGCAACAACAGCCATGCTATTCTGTAAACATCTCACCGTGAAAACTTGGGTGAAGTGAGCTGTCAATAGTGTCAATCCCTGTGGAATGACAGCTCACTCCACGCTCACTTCACCTAAGTTTTCACGGTGAGATGGTTACAGAATAGCACTGCTGAACACAGCGCCATTGGTGAATTAAAAAGAACAGCCGAAACCGCAGCAACAGCGCTAGCGAACCTAGAACAAAAAATAAACAAAATAGCACCATCTCCTCAAGCTGCACAACCACCTGCAGGCCCGCAGTACAGACCGAAACCACAACATCCGGGCAGGCAACAATAACAGTGAAACATCATTGAAATGTATTTAAATTTATTTTAAAAATACGATATATGACATTATATTTGTTTATACCATTCCCCCTCTAAAAAGCTTATTTTATTCACTGAAAACAGTGAATAAAAAGCTCTTTTAATCACTATTTTGGTGTTTGAATTTAGAACACACCAATATATTCGACCTCCATCTAAATGCTATACAACCTCCTTGCGAAAAAATACTCGATACACAGGAAATATATAGCGCTTCACAAGTTGACCATACTAATAACAGTAATAAGAAAATTACTCTTAATTTTAGTAATTGTTCCAATTGTAATGTACATTTTAATTAATTTAACCTTCCTTTTTTTCTTAATTAAATGTCTATTTTTGCCTAAATCTTTCTTTTTCTCGTAGTCATGGTATAAAGTATAGTATGCAACTCATGAATAAAACGGATTTATATCGAGGGCCATGAATTACTCGCGTCGCTCAGGATTCTAACACTTGAATCACTCCCTTTTTTTTTTTTTTTTTGGATGGGAAATTATCAAATAACTTCTCCCGCTCTGGGTGGAGCGGGAGGGCGTGTCAGACTTTTACTGACTAAAACCCACCCGTGTTCCTTCCGTTGCCTGTGTGCCGAGGTCGCGATATCCCTTTCAGACAAACCCGCGACCCCGGCAGGCATTGGCCCTTCCGGACCCCGTCAGTTGGTGCTGACATCTCTTTGAGGCGCGCGTGGAACACAACGCGCCGTCGACCCGGGCCTGGTCCCTATCGGACGGCGAGCTACCCATTGCTCACCGTCCGCAAGCCCGCGCCTACGGTGGCCGGAAGTCGGCTCGCGACTCCCGACGCCCGGGGCGTCTCCTGCGGCGACTAGGGGCGCGAGGGGGCGCATTTTGCCTCTCCCTCGCGCGCTCCGCCTCCTCCTTCGCGAGCATTACTGCTTCGCAGAAGGAGGTGACGGCCTCCCATGCACTCTCGCTCCGGACCATGGCCTGAACCAGGGCCGGACGCGAGAGATCGCCGCCGCCGATCGCCTCCGTGAGGACACGGCGGTGCTCCGCCCAAGCTGGGCAGACCTCCACCGTATGCTCCACCGTGTCCTCCGGGCGATCCACACAGTGGTGACACCCGGGCGTTTCCTCCCGCTTTATCCTGAACAGGAACTTCCCGAAACAACCATGTCCGGTGAGGACCTGTGTCAGGCGGAAGGTGAGGACGCCGTGGCGCCTCTCTAGCCACTCCTCAAAGAGGGGACTTATCGCCACAATTGTGGCGTGCCCAGCGCTGGGTTGCGACAATCGCACTCTCCATGCCGCCATGAGATCCCGCCGGAGCTCTGTCCGCTGTGCCGCGATTTCTCGCGGCAGCGGAGTTACGCCCCGGCGTTTCGCCTCCTCGCGCAACTCCCACATATGCGCGAGGACTTTTGCCTCCAGATCCCATGGCGGTAGTCCGGCAAGGAGGCTCGCCGCCTCACGGGAGACCGTGCGGTAACCTCGGACCATCCTAATGGCCATGACCCTTTGGGACGCGTTCAACCGCTGGGCCGGTCGCAGCCTCAACGAACGCGCCCACACCGGTGCCCCGTAAAGGGCCATGGACCGCACGATCCCTGCGTAGAGCCTCCGGCAGGAGGCGTTTGGACCCCCTAGATTGGGCAGGAGCCGCTTCAAAGCAGCCCCAGCCCTCTGCAGTTTGGGAGCCAAACGTCGGAAGTGCTCCACGAAGTTCCACCGGCTGTCGAGGACGAGTCCCAGGTACTTCATCGTCGACTCGACACCGATGTGAACCCCTCCTGCCGTTATCCGGGAACCCGATAGTGGCGCGTTCCGAGGACCATAAAAACACATGGCCTCGGACTTGTGCAAGGCCACCTCGAGTCCCAATTGCCGGATCCTATCGACGATTGTCGCAACCCCGCGTGTCGCCAGTTCGGCCGCCGCCTCATGCGACCTCCCCTGCGCCAGGACCAGCGTGTCGTCAGCGTAGCAGACTACACTGACGCCGCTAGGGAGGTCGGCGCGCAGCACCCAGTCGTAGCCGATGTCCCACAGATGCGGCCCCAGGACCGATCCCTGTGGGACACCGCACGACATCTCTCGCCGGTTCCACTCTCCGTGGTGACCGGGGTAGATGACGGCCCTGTCCGTCAAATAGGCCTCGACCACTCGACAGAGGTAGGTCGGCATCCGGTGATACCGGAGTGCCTCCCTAATGCAACTCCAGGGCAGGGTATTGAAGGCATTGGCGATGTCTAGAGACACCGCCAAGACGACCCCACCCCGGGCAACAGCATCCCCCGTCGTGAGGGCTCGAACGCGCATGATGGCATCCACCGTAGAGCGCCCCTTGCGGAAACCAAACTGGCTCTCCGCCAAGTCCGGTCCCACTCGCACCAGCCGCCCGACAAGGCGGTCTGCAATCACTCTTTCAAAGAGCTTGCCCACCTCGTCGAGCAGCACAATGGGCCGGTAAGCGGACGGAGAGTCCGCCGGGCGCCCCGGCTTTTTGATGAGGACCAGTTTCCCCGTCTTCCAACGAAGCGGGAACTGGCCCCTTTCCAAGCATGCGCTTAGGAGCCCCCTTAGTCGAGGCCCGAGAGCCTCCAAGGCCAGAACCCAGGCTTTTCCAGGTAAGCCGTCGGGTCCTGGGGCGGTATTCTTGGCATTCAGCCTACGTACCGCCACTCTCAAATCTACCTCGGTCACCTCCGGAGTATCGTCGTCGTCGTCACTATAGTGGTCCGCATTGGGCACCGCAGAAGGCGGAGCCATGGGCGGGGGAGTATATTCCCCCCGCGAAGGGAACAGAGCGCTCACCACGTCCTCCACGAGCTGGGGCCGGAGACTCTGCGTCAGCGGGGGAGCCCATGGGCGGAGTTTGTCTCTCGCCCATTTGTATGGGCGTCCCCACGGATCTCTGTTCAGAGTCTCCAGCGACTCCTCGCGGGCCAGTCCTCTGGCCCGCTCGATCTCCGCTCGGAGGGCGGTCTTCGCCGCTCTGTACCCGTCGTACAGCTCCGCCTCAATGGCTTCCGTATCCGGAGGGCGGATACGGAGCCTGCGGTGCCTGGAGTACCGGTGGCGCGCAGCAACGCATGCCGCGCGTAAAGCGGTCAGCTCACGCGACCACCAGCACACCTGGCGCCGAGCACGTCCGGGCTGGACCCGGGGCATTGCCACGTCACATATATCGGACATGGCCTCCCGGAACCACTCCGCCTCGCCATTGATGTCGGCAGGCCTGTCCGGTGATGACACCCAGGCCTGCACGATCGAGGCTTCCAGGAGGAGCTCCCGGTCCAGCTGCTTCAGCGCCCACCGCGGACCACTCGGGGTCTGTCGGACCGGCACGCCCGAGGTCTGGGCGGAGACGTCAAACCGGATGTACCGATGATCGGAATAGGTCTCCACCCCCTCCATGACGCGCCAGTCAATGACACGTGGTGACAGAGCGGGGCTGGCGAACGAGATGTCCACCACTGATTCACCCCGCATCCGCACACACGTGGGGACAGAACCCCGGTTTAGGACGACCAGGCCTGTCTCCAGAGCCCAGTCCTCCACCATCCTGCCCCGTGTATCCGTACACCGGGAACCCCAAGCCACGTTCTTGGCATTGAAGTCCCCGAGGACGACCACGGGGAGGGGATGATACCCGACGACGACGACTCTCAACTCCCCAAGGGAGTTGTGGAACTCGGCGAGAGTTCGGTTCGGGGAGAAGTACGCTCCCACCACGACGATCTCCCCGAACCGTGCTGCAACGCAACCCCGTCCCCTTTTGACGGCCTCGAGGGACGGGGTACCGGCGGCGGCCGACGATATAATGGTCACTGAGCCGCTCAGGTCCTCCACCCAGTCATCCCTGGGCGGGACAAAGTACGGCTCAGCGACCACGGCGATGTTAATCGACCACTGCGCCATGCTCTGGAGCAACAAATCCTGAGCTGCGGCGCAGTGGTTGATGTTCGCCTGGAGGAGGCGTAATGGGGCCACTATTGGCAGTCCATTCTAGCCTCCCCCCGAGCCCCGCGTGAGGGCCCCGCCACAGCGGCAACGGCGGCGGCGGCAACGACGGTGGAGGCGGCAGCGGCGGCGGCAGTAGAAGCGGCGGCGGCTGCGGCGGTGACGGCGGTGGTGGTGGGCTTGCCCCTGGCTTTCGCTTTGGCGGGTTGGGCGCAGGCCTTGCTCCCAATCCGGTGCTCGGCCGGCTTGCCAGCTGCCGCACATACGGCACAGTGCGGCGTGGCTTCACACGAGCCGGCCTTGTGACCGGGCTGACCACAGCGATAGCAGTGATCGCTGCGGTCCACCTCCGAGGTGCATTTCGCTCCAACGTGGTTACCCACAAGGCAGCGGAAGCACCTCAGAGGTTTGGGTTCCAGCAGTTTGACCTGCGCGGATACCCAGCCCACCAATAACCTATGGCCCTCCCCGGCGATTTTTCTGGCCGCCGACACGGGGCAGCTCACCGTTACGGCTCGCATCCCCTTGAAGTCAGGACGGATGGTGCCTACCCTAACCTGCTCAGCAGAGCACCCCCCAGTCCTGACGACGGCGGCCACCACCTGAGCCTCCACCACGGAGTCGTCCAGGCCCGAAATGCGCATGTCCACGCACTTGGTGGGCCTGGACACTCGGGCCTCGTCCGCATTTAGGGACGCCCTAAGCTTTTCAGCCAGGGCGTCAGCGGCCGGGCCACTGGCCGTTCCGGGGACCTCCAGCATCCGGGCCCCTGTCGCTGTGACCCTGACCCGGATGCCCTGAGCGGCGCCGATCTCATTGAGGTCCACCGCCGCCCCAACCTTGGTAAGCAAGTCGCGGTAGGACACGCCCTTCTTCTCCGCTTCCGGCTGTAGCGTTATCACTACAGCTGCGGACTTCGGGGCGCGGAGCCTAGCCGCGACGCTTTGCTCCTTGCGCCGCTGCCGCCTCGCCTTCTTTTTGGCCGCCCTCTTCGCCTTGCCCGCCTTCTGCCTCTCCCCGGCTATTTGCCACTCGGCGTCAGCTTGAGGAGATTTAGGCAGGGGCGGCCGTTTCGCCACCGGGGTCGGGGTCGGAGCTCCCGCTGTCAGGGCCGTGGCCGGGGCCCTCACCACCTTTGCCAGGGCTCTCGCTGCCTGTGTCGCAGCCCCACCCTTGCTCTGCCCTGACGGGCCTGGTTTGGCCGTGGCAGCTGCGGTGGCGGCATACGATGCCGCCTTCCGCTGGCCCGAGGCCAGCTGGCTCGCCGCTAAAGGAGGGCGAAGGACCATGCCCTCCAGTACGGAGAACCGGCTGTTGAAGGCAGCCAGCTCCTTCCGCACCAGGGTCAGAACCCGGTCCTCCGCCTGCAAGGGCGGGCCTTGCCCTTGCACCGCTCCACGTTATAACACAACGCGGGCGCCGGCTCCACGGAGCCCTGCCAGGTCTGCTCGGAGCTCCTTATTCTCCTTTCGGAGATGCTCCATGGCGGCTGTCAAGCGGGCGACCTCCGCCCGCATCTCGGACATACCGTCCGACGGAGGCTCGAGAAAGGCCTCCGCTGCCGCCATAATGGAGGCCGTGGCCGCGGATATGGCCTTGTCCTTGGAGGACTGGAGCCTCTTCAAGGCCACACTCCTGATCGCGGCCACTACTACCTCCGCAAACCCGGCCGCTCGCTCCGAATTGGAGCCCACAGCGGCGGCTGGCCCACCACCAGCAGGGTGGCGCCCCTCCATCGGCCGCTCCCGGTCCTGGACGGGGGTCCTCCTTTGTGGGACGGTGACGGCGACCCCCTCCGACTCCTCGGTCGAGGCCTCTGACGAGACCTCGGCGTCACTCTCCCCGCCGATTCCTGGGGGGGCATCAGGCCGCTTGATGCGACCCCGATTGCCCCGCCCTGGTTTGGAGGTCACCGCGCGACCTCGGCCTCTCCTCACTGTCGGCACCTTAGCGAGCGGTAGGCTTTCCTCGCTCGAGGATAGCCCTGCCGATCCTGCGCGGTCCGATTTATGGTCGCGCGAGCGTTTTCCCCCAGAACTTAGAACGCAAGCGTCCCGTGTCCTGGTCGGACTTCGCTTTGTCCCCTGAGGGACAGGAGTCTCCTCGACTCTTGTTGCCGTCGCCGGCAAGCGGTTCCTCCGCCAATATTATTGGCACGTCATCATGTTTGGGGTTTTGTTTCGAATTTGTTTCCATATTTGATCCCACGAGTAAAAATATTTCCAACCAACCAACCAAAAAAAATAGTGGTTCGCACTAGTGACTAATTAAGCTACCCATTAGTCAAGCTATCAACCTCCCTCACGGTGCGCCGCCGCTTGGAGGTTTGGGGTGATTTTTTATAGAGGTTTTCTACCTCGCGGCCCGGGCGGTTAAGCCAAGACCCTCGACCCCCGTCAAATGCCAGAGACATGACCTTGACACTCTTCGGGGCTACGAGACCAACGGTGGCAGGAGAAAAGACTTCCTCCTGCCTGCCCGACGGCAGGGTTAGTGCACGTCGAGCCCGCTCCCACTCGAACGCTGCTCAACGTGTACTCTCAACGAGTACACGTTAGAGCGCTCGATCCTCCGACAGGATATTGGCATACGGGCAACGAGACCCCTTAGGCACGCAGTACCTAATGGGGAGACATTGCCCGCACCCCAGGGTGCACCGTCCCAGAGACTGACCTTCCCCCCGGACGCATCCATAAGGGAACTCCAGCCCCCAGGCACACGGGGAGGTTTCCTGTCCAAGCACCCCTTGTCCAAGCACCCCTTGAATCACTCCCTACGGTCGTGATTCAGTCGTTAGAATCCTTCACATGCTCGTGATTCATTTATGGCCCTCAATTTAAATCCGTCCTTTATTCACTAATTGCATAATATACTATTTTACCATTGCCACTCGAAAAAGGGCATTTTATTCATCGATAACAGTGAATAAAACTCTCTTGTACTCACAAGAGAATAAAAACATTTTGAATTTGGAACAAGCACGAACTATGTACAAAAACTAAATGAAACGTACTGAAAATACCTACTGGCTGGCTAGATGAACCTATTCCTTAGAAGCAATACAATAAAATTTTTAAAATATATCCCGCCAACTTTAGTTAGGTTCTTTTCAATCTGTTATCGTGGTTGTTTTAATTTAAATTTATATTTAATAAATAACATAACATTAAGCTTTGTTTCCCCGAAGGGTTGGGCACAGGTGTACCTTTAGTTAACCCACATTTCGCCAGTTATGTTTTTAAGTCCCATGAAATAGGCCTATTGCCATCAACCGGGCACAATTCCAGACTCCGGGCTGCTATTGAGAAATCCCTGTTGGAAAAACCCAATTATACTTTGCACGACCTGGGAATCGAACCCAGGACCTCATGCTCAGCAGTAGCGCTTGCAACCACTAGACCAACCAGGCAGTCATATAAATACTACAACTACAAGACATAAATATAAATACTATACTACTATTTATTTTCTCGCAGTCGATGGTAAAAAGTAGAGTACACAACTCGTGAAAACAAAACTCGGTCCCGCGAATTAAATTCCCTTTTTTTTCACTTGTTGTATAATGTACTAAAGTGTGTGTATGTGTTAATAGTTTGCGGTCTGCACACAAGTATGAAAAATTACCTCAGCTATGCGAACTAAGCATAACTAACTTAGCTTAGCTCTTGGTCGGCAACCCGCTTTATGGAGCTAGGCAGTCAATCATGAACATGATATTATAGGGTGGATTTTTGAGACGAGACAGTCTGGTACCTTTAGCGTTATACCTACAGGAAAAAGGTTTTAGGAGACTGTCCTTAACTTTTTTAGAAACTATGAACTGCATTCACAGATTTTGAAAAAAAAATACCGTCAGAAAATGGGCAATTTTTACAAATCTTTTTTGAGGCACTAGAAAAGTCAGGAGTCGCAAAAAACAAACCTGAGTTCGAGGTGTAGCTTATAAAGTTCGATTCAGATATTTATTGCGATTTTATTTTCATTATTCTTCTATGTGATAGTTCGCTCGATAGTTCTACTGTGTGAAACCTCCATGTTTTTCAGTGTACGTACTGTACACTGAAAAACATGGAAGTTTTCGGCTCTCCTGTCAATTATGGTTATAATAATAAAATCAAATTCCCACGTACTTTAAAGATGCGAAACGCCCTTCTGACTGCCAACCCTGAATTTTAAATGTGTTTGCGGACGAATGGAGTAAAATTATGCGTACCTCACTACACAATAGAGAAAGTATGCAAGGGGAGTTCACTGTTAGTTAGATCGCCCGGAGTCCTGCCAGCAAGACTTTAACGCCAGTAGCACACCTTCGCCGCGAAACCGTAGCAGCGAAACCGCAGTAGTTCAATTCAACTGGCTCGCGTTATGATCCGCTACTCCAGTTCCGCTACTCGAATTTCGCGTTTTAAAGTTAATTTTCGATAAATTTTCATGAATATTCAGAAAAATACGGGCGGTCCCACCGGGCGGGAAAACCGTTTTTTTTTAAATTATTTGTTTACTATACAGGCACAATTTTAAGTGCTTAATAAAACCAAAGTGACTCATTTATAGTTCCTGATATAGGTTATTTCCTATAAATAATATTAGATAAATGCGCTCCAACAATAATAATTGGTCATTTATCAAGTACGAATACATCTACTATTATTATAAACAAATATGAAAGTACTTAAACAATTGAGTTTTATTTTAATACGCACTAGCCAAATGTTTAAAACTTCTGACGAGCGCAAGTTCAAAATCGAGGTCACCGTACTGCTGGAAGGGCCAGACAAAATTTCATACAAACTGCATACTGCTAGCAGGACTCACAGAAGTCTTCCGGCAGGAAATAAATATCTATGGTTAGGTGACTGTTAATGAGAAATCCCGTGTGTTCACAATCTACTATTATATTATTTTAGTAACAGTCGTTCGCCAGGAATAATCTGTAAGATTGCATCAGTCAGTGTATCGGTGTTGTGTCATTAATTCGTATAAGTATGCTGAACTAATAGAGAAGTATCGAAGAAAAAGGCATGTTGCACCGACTCTAACTGCCATAGTAAAATTAATACTTACGTGATAAGTATTATTTTATTTTCTGCATCGTTTAGCACATTTCCGTTAGGCTGTACCCTTGCAGCTGATAGACATAAAAAAGCGGGCGAGTACCAAATAGGGATGAGTATGAATGAAGCCAATAAATTCGGATAAGGGCAAGAGTTGTTTGTCTGTCTCACAAACAATGGGGCACTTAAGATCGTGTCCTGCACGATGCAGGAGCTGATGGACGCTACTGAAGGTGCCAAACTGAAAGCCAAATTCTGGGTTCACTCTATATAAATTGCCCTCGACTCAATAAGAAGAAGAAGGGCAAGAGAAAGATGATGGATGAATGACGCAGGAACATCATTAATTCAATTAAAATTAAAAATTTCGCAGCAATAGGAAATTGTTACCGAATGTTGCGGCTGTCGACCTCAGGACAAGTTGCTTCTCACACGGACAACTGTACGTCCCTTGGTCTTTCGTCACCAGACCTGACCCTCTTTATATTTTGGCTACTGAGACCAAAAATACAAAAGTAGTATACAGGGAAGTTTTATAAAAATGTGGGTGTTATTTTAGTACACTGTGATGACATACTTGAGGTGGTGTATGGTGCTTACTATGCAATACTTGAGCATTTACTTGTAACAGAAAATCGAACAATCGCCGTTTTTTAATTTGTCGATTTGAAAAACGAATAGAGCCAAGCATTAGAACCAAACAACGCTACGAACATTTTCACGATCATTCTAGCGAACGCTCTAGTCAATTCGACAGGGGTGCGGGAGGCATAGAGGGACGGCGGCGGAACAATGACAGAATGGCTCGGCTCGGCAAATAGCTCGAAGCAAATTTACTGTCTTCTCGTAACATTCGCTAGAATGCTGATTACAAGTGAATACTCAAATCTATCAGCACGCGAACGAAGTAGCGGGCAGAAGTTAGTTATAAATAAAATAAAATCGAACTTACATTTAGATAATCGGTCCTGGACATTGAAATTTATATACAAAGATAATGCTTGTTAACATAAATATTATTTTATAGATGATTTATGATTATTAACTCACCAGCACTTCGCCCGCGACTTTGTCCGTGCGGATTTTGTAGTTTCCCATAAACTTTAATAACCCCTCCTTTTAAAGGATAGTTTGAGAAAATTAATCATTACGGTCTTTAATTATTTACCTAGATGTGTTTATCATGATTAAAATTTGTAAAACAAAGGATTGTGGTTTTTCATACGAATTGTTTTCTCGCTTTTCAGTTAAATCGTTGAATAGGTAATTCAACGATTTAACTAAGGATTGAAAAATAGCCCTTAAAAACGAAATTTTAAAGTAGAAAATAATATAAGTTCGTGCATATATCCTTACATTACAACATGTCTTCTTCCGATAGATATAATTTATTATTATTTAGTACGTTTATGAATATTATCAAATAATACGAATTATACAAGTCGCGCACGCGGTAAAGGTACGGGCGTTGTCCGCGCTACATGGAAAAGTGTCCTTCACACGAACCAATAACCACGTTTTTCTCAGGCAATACGCACATCGTCCGGCGAATTCCAGGGATGGTCGCCAAGCTTATTATGTTCAGCTGATTCCAAGAGTATCTATAGGCGGCAGTAAAGCAGGTGACGTCACTAAAGTATTTAATTTGTTTGCGGATTAGTGGAATTCGGGACGTTTTGGTATTAGCTCTGGGCAGAGTCTACGGTGCGTGGTTGCCCGGGCACTTGACCGTGACATTGCCCTCCGGTCACCCTTTTAGCTTTTCTCTGAAATGACAAAGAAGTATTGAACAGATTAAATAAGGAATTTGTTTGATTTTGCAAACAACTCCAGAGCTTCTGCTTCTGTGAAAGCACCTCCTTTGCATAAAACCATAATAGTATCTGTATTTCGACTGTCATTTTCGCTATCATTTCTGCAGAGAGCAATGGATTCTGTACTGTCTTGTTGTCCATCCAGAATTTTCCTTGTTTTGCTTGGTACTTGATATCCAGGCGTTCTTTCTTCACAGTCATAGGCTTGAACAATTGCATCCACCATTCCATTGTTCCACGTTTGAGATGACTCGCTTTCTGATCGAAGTATTGTATCTCCCCTCTCGGCACAATCAGTTTCGTATGTTTCTGTCTTCCATTTATTTTGGCCGACCATTCCACAGTGATGCTCGGCGCACTTACAAGATTCAAGATGTTCTTGAGTGAGAACATCCTGTAAGATTTGACGACCATTGCCGGAATAAAGATACTCGCGTACACAAGACAAGCAGTCAACTGACTTATTCTTGTAGGTTCCTCTTCGAATAGCTCGTCGTGAGTTAAATCCCCACTGTTTATTGCTACTATAGTATATGAAATGCCAATGGGGTCGTCTTGTTCCTTATTGGTAAGCGATGAGCTTATAAGGTCCCTCATAAAGTTTTGTAAATTGATTTTGAGGGCCTGCTGTATACGTACCGACTGGAGATATTCGTCCCATTTTTCCATTACTACATTCCATTCTGTCACTACTACCTCCTCCAATAGAGTATCTTCTAAGTCGCTCGTTTCTCCATCTAATTCGGCATCCGCTTGCGTCTTCAGATTGGATAATCCCATCTGGGCCAGGACATAATTTTGATACATGTTGCTCCGTATTGTCTCCCAACTCGATTTCGGGGATATCTCCTCTTTCTTCTCTTCCTTTTCTTCTTCGGAGTCTGATTTTTGATGGTCCATTAGATGCTTCTGGCTGTTCGTCATCTGTTCCGTAAGATTCCTCTTGACCTTCTTCAGTGTTTCCTCTCGGGGCACAGTTTGTTTCGCACGCTTCATTGCGCTGGTGTACTAACGGGTACGTTTGCAGTGATTTTAGTTCGTCGTTTACGTCGCTTGTTGTGATGATGTGATACACGTAGAGGCGCTTAGCCATTACTGGTTTGTGTATCGCAAAGTCGCTCTATTTATACTCAGTCTCTGTCCCGTTATGTGCAGGTGCGCTTCCCACGCAACATTGTAAGTGTGTAATTTGCATTTCCAATTTGCATGTATAATTTTATCGTGACAATTTGCATTTTAATTTATTGCGGCGATTATCTTAGGCGCAATTTATTTCTGCATTCTTTTCCCATGCAACTTTGTAAGGGGATTATTTTTATCCAGCTTCCAGTATATAAGGGTTGATCGGGTTGGTTCGGTATCATTTGTCTTTTGATATGCCTACCGTCATGTCGATGTTGTGTCTGAGGCTGAAGAGTTTGTGTCTACGATGAACGTCATGTTGAACAGTGAACCTGTTGTATTATGATTTTGTTTCTTTTCATAAGGATTGTTTTAGAGAGGGTTTTTTTTGTTCTTTTTGTCATAATAAATTGTATGTAATTTGTCATTAAATATATTTTTTTTTTTTTTTTTTTTTTTTTATATAAAAAATGTTTTTTTTTTTTTTTTTTACAAACCCTGTCTTCCTTCATCATAATATTTTCTTATCATTATAAAGAGTCCGTTCATTTCATCGGTGTTTAAGAATGTTTGTTTTGTTAACCAATGCCATAGTTCCTTTTCTGATTCAAATATTAAGTTGCTTAGTTGTGTGTGATATGTTTCTTGTATTGGTTTTTTGATTTGATATATATTAGAATACCCGTTGTATCCTTCTGGTTTTAAGAGTTCTATATAAGACCTGTGTCACAGATCTCCAGGCTCGCACCCTTAAAAGTATAATTATAATTGCACTTACGTACTACAAAACATTAAATAGTGGCTCAAAGTATTGAGAGCAGACAAGATAAATACAAACAAAATGAATATAGGGATTAAAAGGAAAAAAAATGGTATAATTGTCACTGTACATAATTTTAAGTAGACTTTTCGTCACTTTAATTAAACTATGGTTATCAACAGTAAAATAATGTACTAGAAACAAACGATTAGTGTAGATACGAACATAATAGTCAAGTTAAAACGTTAACTTGACTATTAAAAAACATTCATTTGTTAGTAGAGACCACCGAAAAGACTTTTTCGACCGTGGTATTCTGGGAGAATTCGGTGGTCTTCTTTCCTTGTCAGAGAAGAAGACGGAAGAGCGCGTTTATTTTGAGAAGGCCTCTTCAGTATCGGAAACGGGGGACGAGGGGAGCGAACGTTTCCATGCTTTCTACCTGAGAATTATTAAGAAAGAAAAAGTATTTGGGGTTCACTCAGGAAACTACAAACAACCGAAAAATACATTTACACTTGGTGGGGGCAGGTTAACAAGTGTACACCTACAACGATCCCATTGTATTGGGTTGGGAACAATGGGAATCGGGCTATTGTTCGAAAGGAGAATGGGTCTGGAACTAACGATGACTTTGATGTGACCGCTCTCGGAATTTTATTGTGTTGTTCAGACAATGGATCCAGGGAATAGGGAGGGAAAGCTGCTGAAGCGCAGGTAACTTGTCATATTTGGCAAGTAACTCGAGGTCCTTGAGGGTATCCCTCAAGGACCCTTACCAACGCTATGATGATACCGTTCAACGTTTTAAGAGGACTCCACCTCCAGCAATAGGTATAACTAACTTCCATTTAGTTAGGCGGCATAAGCTTCCTGGCTGTTACACTTTGAGAGCAGTAGTTACGCCTTTATTTTTATAATGACAGCTTTTGGCGTAGGTAATAATACTCGTAGATCACCATGAACGGAACGTAACATGCGTGAAAATGTACATGATCTTGGTGCAGGGAGCGACACGTCCGTTCACTACGAGAGTCGGGTGACGAATGACTACTTAATAGAGATAATCATTATAATGAGAACTTTTATGCGAACCTAGCTAGTAGCAAAGAATAAAAATCTATAGACGCAAAACTGACACTCCGGACGAATTCTACGTGTTACGTGCAGTTTTAGGGTGTAAGAACCGTTCAAGACAGTCTGGGTTTCATGCAGCGCACGCGACGCTCTTCACGCCCGATCATCAACAAAATTGGCAACCCTACTTGGGTAAGCGACTAAGCGCAACCTGCAGGTAGTAGCGGAGTCGGTCGGTGGGGCGTGGAGGTTCTTAGACAATACTAGGAGTGGGGTTAACTGTTTAGGGTTCGCGTGAACCCAATATAATCAGTTTAATAACATATTGTTCTTTTTATAAAACAAACCAGTTTATACAGCTTTCAAAAAAAATACATAAACACATTGTTCTTCTCACAATGCGTATGCTCAAGGTCCCTTTTTCAAAGACCTATTTTTTCATGACGAATAAAACTTATGCCGAGTGTTTTCAACTTTGCGCCAGATAAAAGGAGACGATACTGAGAAAAAATATATAAGATATTTTTAGACAACCTAGCTAGGTGAAACCTTTTTGAGTGCTGATAAAAAATACCAGGATCAGTTCCTAGTATTTTAATAAGCACTTCAAATAGATGTCCTCAAAAGTTATATGTCGCTTCTCTATGTATTTTACTGTGTGTATATAAATAATAAAATGTTTAAACATAATCCTCATATGTATGTATAAGTACGTCCTGCCGAAATAAAATTCTAATCAATAAAAAATAGGACACGAGACACGTGGAAAGGGTTAGAGATAATTCATGGTCTGAATAAAATCGCAAATACATATCTAATGAGCAAGTTTGATGTTTTGTTCAACGACCGAACTGTAAGAAAAAAACTCGCCGTATCTGGCGTTAGTATTCATAAAGGCAGCCAGACGAAGAATTTAATATACATATAATGTATTTTTGGAGTCCGTAAAGGAGAATCGGCATATATGTAAATCCCTCAATAACTATTCGAAATAATATTTTGAATAAATCCCAATGGATGGATCTCCTTAGGCCCGTTACGGAACCTCATTCAAAACTCAAGCATTACTTAAAACTTGTTTATAGCCTTTTGATTGGTTGAAACTAGTTGAAAGTAATGCTTGCAAATACAATTTCTTTCTTTCTTTCTTTCTTTCTTTCTTTCTTTCTTTCTTTCTTTCTTTCTTTCTTTCTTTCTTTCTTTCTTTCTTTCTTTCTTTCTTTCTTTCTTTCTTTCTTTCTTTCTTTCTTTCTTTCTTTCTTTCTTTCTTTCTTTCTTTCTAGAGTCTTGAGTGAAGTTCTGTAATACGGGTCTTACTGAACTGTCTGAATATATATGTATTTAAACCCTCTAAATTTAGAAGTATTTATTTCAAATAAAACAATTACAGGCACTTTTGAATTCAGGATCTGTCAGTCAGAAAGATGAAGCTAGTTGCCTATTATAAAGCGTAGGTTCCTATGGAAAAGAACGAGCAAAAAACTCCACGATCACTCTTTTAAATCAAAATATTGGTAACAAACTTAACATATAAGACGAAACTTAGCGTTTACTTCCGCTTCGGGCTGTCAAAAGCACGCTACAAAGCACTGATTTTGACGGATCGAAGCGTAAAGTTTACGCTTAGTTCCCATACACAATAGATAAATAATTAGTGGAGGTAGTTAGTTAATTACTTGCCATTCAGTATATCAATTTCCTCATTTACTATCTCCATATTTGTCTAGATAAGTAATTAGTTGGAAATGATAATTACCATAAATGACCCCCAGTTCCCTAATCATGTTTGATTATCCCACGTCCCAAGTTATATAAGCATAGATAACAAGCAATTCATTACAATATCTATTTACTAACTTCCTCATATCGTGTCAGTGAGCCAGCTACAGTGTCCGCGGCCTGAGCTCAGGAGGGGTACGGAGCGTCGCACCTAAGATCCTGCACCCTAATTGCGTCAATCACAATCTGAATGATATTGCTAATTCATTGCTTCATATGTTCAAAAAAATTGTCTACTCAACAACGTAAATAACGCAATAAATATTGTTGAACTATCAAAATGAAAGCCATTGCTACTATTAGTGAGTTACTCAATTACCCCGCTGGATCTTTACATGAATGTATGTAAGTCCAACATAACTTGACTGCCATCAATATTTTTGTATGCAGAAGAGCATTAAGTAGCCTTTATCCAATTCAGCCAGTACTGACCGTAGCAAATTTTTTATCTAATTAATCAGGGATATCACACAAATCACAAAGGACAAATAAAAATATACAGTAGTTACTAATAGGTTCGTGCTACCATTTTGAATATTTATTTACGATGGAAGTGCAATATTTTAACACACAATTATATTTATTGCATCATTTGTCAAATATTCATTAGCCGTTGTGTAATTCGGCTCATTCGGTACAAAGTACGATCAACCAGCAAATCGTTGACATCGACAATCTTTATTTCGTGACAGCGGTTTTGGAAGTTCCAGAGTTACTGCAATTACTGATGAGCAGCGAATATTTAGAAAATCTACATAAATTAGGATATCCTTTAAGGGGACTACAGGACCTAAACGTGCCTAAACGCAAGTTTTATAATGCCTAAAAGAATATGATCCACTGCAGTAAACAAAATCAGAAAAATATATGTTATTCTTCAGGATATATGCTAGTATGATAGTGTGTTGAAAACATAATTAAAACTAATTTGATACGATAGAAAAAAATCATGAAGATACCTCTAAAAATTTCTTTTAACGATTAAAAATCATATTAATTTACATGCAATCATTCTGATTTTTTGTCAGATTATTCTACAAGCTACATATTAGCATAATAGTGTTTTAATTTTCCAGTCCAATCAATAGATTTTCTGTAAATCGCTAACTGCTTCATATTTTGCAATAAAAAAAAATAAAAAAAATTATAATTAATAAAATTATTTTTTTTTTTTTTTTTTTTACCTGCGTCGTGTCATCGTGCTTCTCTTTCATTTCTATGCAGTCCGACAGTGACCGCGCTTTAGCTGTTGTAAGCCTCTTAAAACAAAGTAATTAATTATATTTTTGGGGTTATGGTACAGATTCACTAATTCTCCTTTTTCCATTTGACCATGATCTGGCACAATAGTGCATAATTCATAATAGAAAGGTCAATAGACTACGGCGAGGCTGCAACGTCATGGTCGCGTCGGCGCGGCGGCGCGCGCGCCTCCCCCAGTCTCCCCCGTCTCGGGCCAGATAATGTTTGTTTGTTAGTCCCAGACTAGACTCAAGTCAGTTCAGTTCCACGTTGTGCGCGCGCCGTACTGACGCCCCTCGACGTCTATTTATTTAAAGAGTATTGACTTAATTAAGGACGTTTAGGTTAAATAAATGGTGCTGCGCAAAATAATTGTTTAATATGTGCATTTACAGTGACAGTGACTAAGTATAAAGTGTGTGCGTTATTTTTAGTATTTCTGGATATGCCAGTCGTGTCTCGATTCCTGTTTGTTGGCGAAGTTATAATGCGATTTTGCCGCGTACTGCAAAGCAATATCAAGGTACCTATCATTGAGTAATATTCACAGGCGTGTAAAGCGAATACAATTTTAAATTACAATATTTTTTTTAATAATTCGAAATCAATGAACATCGTCTGCCCCCGTTCTTTTCTATATACCTACCTACTCTTCAGAGGTTATAAAAGGCGTTTCAAAGAAATTATTTATGTTTGCTCTGTATGTTAACTCAATCCGTAAACGGCTTGGTGATGGGTCTTTTTACACCCTATATAAAACTGGAATTCTTTTTGAACTCGGTCAAGTTGTGTCGCGATTACGATATTGTTCACATGGAGAAAGTCGTGCAGTTTAATGTTCTGTACCACACCCTTAAAATATGATTACACCTTGCCGAAAATTGAACCCAATCTAATAAAAACCCCGTAAATATCCCCGTAATCACCTTGCTGTATATTGAACCTACTCAAGCTAATTAAAATAAAACCGGCCAAGTGCGAGTCGGACTTGCACACGAAGAGTACGTAGGAGTAGTGTTCCGTACCACCCATAGATGTAATAAAGAAGTAGAAAGAAGTACATACTCGTACTGTTATTTATATTTCTATGGTACCACCGCCTTACAATAGTTAGCAAAAAACGCCGAAAAAAACCCGTTTCTTGTATGATTTAATTTCTAACTTAATTTTATTTTTATTATTTGTTTTTATAGTGGCTATATAAATACACAATCTGAGAAAATTTTACTGTTACCTATTACGGTTCATGAGATACAGACCGCTGACAGACAGACGGACGGCCAGCGGAGGCTTAGTAATAGGGTTCCGATTGGCACCCTTCCGGTACGGAACCCTAAAAACTACAAAACCCAAGTTATTTCTGGGACCAGTACCCTAATTACGTAATACACGATCAATCAGAATCTGAATCGTTTTGAAACAGATTGCTAATCCATTGCTTCGTACGTTCGAAAAAATAATCTGCTCAACAACGTAAATAACAAAATGAATGTTGTTGACCTGTCAAATTGAAACAGATTAGTCGGAATTGTCAACGAAAATGTGTTGCGTAATTAGATAGCTGGTCGCGAGCTTTTTCTCCCAAATGAAAAAAGAATCACAAAAATCGACAGAGAAAAGAATGACGAAGATACCCCGGTGTACCGAAAACAACTCGATGAATTCATATACTATAATCACTTTTAAAGGTTCTGACCAGCCGGTACCGCAATTTAAGTTTTTTTAAACAATAAATATGTAAATCTTTAAATACATTTTATATGCCGACAACGTTTGCTATTTTACTTGACTAATTAGCTGAATTCGTTTAGGTACCCCAAGGGTACGAGTCGAGCGGTTCAAACAATGTTTTTAATTCGAACCCCTAAACACAAGTTAAATATGTTTTTCCAAATACATACTTGCACGTTGCATCTCAATGTTGTTTTTCAACTTCCGCATGGATGGAGTCGCGATGTTCAATCAATCTGCCTAGCCTTTTCCCAACTCTGTTGGGGTCGGCTTCCAGTCTAACTGAATACAGCTGGATGCCAGTAAATCAAATCGAGCGACTGCCTATCTGACCTGCACAACCCAGTTACTGGGTAACACGATACCCCTTGGCTCTTGCCTGTACATCTACCATCATGAGCTGTCATCGAAAAATTACTCGCTAGTGTATTAATACATTCAGTGCTGGGAGTCCTCCTGAAGGGCTCACCTATTCGCATATGGGATGCCGGGAGCCCTCGCGGAGGGCTCATTTTAAATACAGGTTTTTCTTAGCGAATACAGCATTATAAACAGTAAAAATAAAATCGGATGTATATTTTAACAACATTTATTAGTAGATGTAAAAGCGTTGGTTTTAAAATCCAAGCATATTTATTTTCAATTTTTTTTTTGTTCATGCTTACTAATATTCACTAAAAATTTAAAAGGTTGGACACTACGTATAGCGACAAGACCCCCTGAAAACATTATTTTACTTAGTTTTACTGTGTTAAATACGGTTTTAGACCTAATGCCGTTGAATGTCCGCGATGGTTAACTTTAGCGCAAACGTAATGCCGGTGACCCTCCCGGAGGGTTCACTTCCAATATCTATGGTGGCATGACGTATGAGCTCTATGAAAAGTGGGTGGAGTCGAAAGTATTAACGTGGATCAAATAGATTTTTTAATTAGTACTGCTCGCAGCATGAGTTACGGAGTCTTACGCAGGCGCTAAGGTAAGCTCTTTAGATCGTGTCGTCTAGGCTCGTGTAGCTAACTTCACTCTTATGTTTCGTTTCTTTCTTTCTCAGTAATAAGAAGAGATTACGGCTCATATGATCAAAATGTAGTGGTATCGCTATGGTAACAAATAAATTAGGATGGTCAATATCATGATATAATCCGACTAAATAGAAAGGTTGGCGGTTAGTGGACTACTTATGGTATTTAGGGGTTGTTGAATTTTTATTCCTTATAATAATTATGTATGTCTATTCAATTTGTAATTTTGTTGACGATGACGATGTGTGATTCGCGGCGTTTTTTATTTAAACTTAAAATGAACTAAGTACATATGTTTACTAAAATAGAATATTTTTAAATTAGCTCTTCCAGACATTATTTTGACTTTAATAAACTCTAAAATGTATATAAATTTAATCAATCAATCAATCAAATTATTTTATTTCCCGATCATACAATCCAATTTGTTAGTAATTACTAATTACATACACATCTTAAACACAAGTGTTAGTACATAATAATATTTGGCAAATTTTGGTCATAATTACTAGTAATGTCAAAACCATCAATAATAATGTCAAAACCATCAATAATAATGTCAAAATCATAACTATAATGTCAAAATCATAACTATAATGTCAAAATCATAACCATAATGTCGAAATCACAATTAATAATGTCAAAATCACCAGCAAGTAAACATGTTTCCCACCCACCTAAAAATGCTAGTGAGCTACGTACCTACCTAACTACTATCGCAAGCGTACTTTTCGATAGCGTCTGTCGAGTTATTAACTCATGGTGCCGTTTTGTTTGGTGACAACTGAAAAACGTTAGTGACTATCGAATAGATTAGGTTTCTTACCTATCGAAATCTATTATATAGTGGTCATGGTACGAATTTTAATTGTTTCTGTAAGTCCCGCTAGGAGCGCTGTACAAAATGTTTTCTTAAAAATCATTTACGGAGATGCTAGCGAGTTTTGTTTCCTTCACCACACAAGCCTCACCTTCGAAAACTTCATGAAAAGAAAATCAATTTTGAGAACGCCAAAAAATTGTCAAGAAATAGTCACCAATTTAAAAAAAATAGTCGCATTATGGTTCCGAAGTTATAGCTAAGTTGGTGAGGATTGTGGGGTGAAAGTGTCCACACAATCCTCACCTCAGTGCAAGCAAGCGGCTGGGAGTATCGGCTTGGTTTCAATTCCAAAAAATAGTCGTAACGCTATTCCAAATCTCGAAAATAGTCATTAAGAGATTCCAGAGATATAGAGGTGTCTGTCAGGATTACGTGGTGAGCCTTTAGCTTCGTACAGGCCAGCGCGACGCGACGGCGCGACGCGACACCGGCTATTGTTATACCGTCAAGTTTTCTTAGAAATTGTATAGTTCGAGTCGCGTCGCGGCGTCGCGTCGCGCTGGTCTGCACGAAGCTTTTCTCGCCACAACCCTCCTGATTACCGCAGAATTGTTACGTTTTTTAATTTAAATTTGGTGTCAAAAAATAGTCGTATCCAACCGTGGTAATTTCGACCTAGTTTACTATGTAGAAGTTATGTTAAACTTCCATATAAACTTCTACATACATTATGTTGTGGTACAGTCGCGAACACAAAAATTGCAAATATATTTTAATGTTGTTGTTTGTTATTGTTTAATTAAACGATAATAAAATACTGTAGTTAGGGTGTACGGCTTTTTTTTTTTTTTGAGGATGGGAAATTATCAAATAACTTCTCCCGCTCTGGGTGGAGCGGGAGGGCGTGTCAGACTTTTACTGACTAAAACCCACCCGTGTTCCTTCCGTTGCCTGTGTGCCGAGGTCGCGATATCCCTTTCGGACAAACTCGCAACCCCGGCAGGCATTGACCCTTCCGGACCCCGTCAGTTGGTGCTGACATCTCTTTGAGGTGCGCGTGGAACACAACGCGCCGTTGACCCGGGCCTGGTCCCTATCGGACGGCGAGCTACCCATTGCTCACCGTCCGCAAGCCCGCACCTACGGTGGCCGGAAGTCGGCTCGCGACTCCCGACGCCCGGGGCGTCTCCTGCGGCGACTAGGGGCGCGAGGGCGCGACTCTTGCCTCTCCCTCGCGCGCTCCGCCTCCTCCTTCGCGAGCATTACTGCTTCGCAGAAGGAGGTGACGGCCTTCCATGCACTCTCGCTCCGGACCATGGCCTGAACCAGGGCCGGACGCGAGAGATCGCCGCCGCCGATCGCCTCCGTGAGGACACGGCGGTGCTCCGTCCAAGCTGGGCAGACCTCCACCGTATGCTCCACCGTGTCCTCCGGGCGATCCACACAGTGGTGACACCCGGGCGTTTCCTCCCGCTTTATCCTGAACAGAAACTTCCCGAAACAACCATGTCCGGTGAGGACCTGCGTCAGGCGGAAGGTGAGGACGCCGTGGCGTTTCTCTAGCCACTCCTCAAAGAGGGGACTTATCACCACAATTGTGGCGTGCCCAACCGAAGTACACCCTCAGGTGTACTTCGGAGTGACCTGAAGGTGTACTTCGGTGAGTGCTTCTGGAACTCCTCGACGAGTAGAACCAAGTGGGGACACCTAGTTCTACTCGTCGAGGAGTTCCAGTAGCAGTCACTGAAGTACACCTTCAGGTCACTCCATCAAGTCCGGAGGTAAGGTCTCATCACAACTAACAAAAGGAGACCAAACTCGGGACACCTAGTTCTACTCGTCGAGGAGTTCCAGTAGCAATCACCGAAGTACATCCTTAGGTCACTCCATCAGGTCCGGAGGCAAGATCTCATCATAACTAACAAAACAAGCCCAGACTCGGCTCACTTGGTTCTACTCGTCGATGAGTTCTAGTAGCAGTCACTGAAGTACACTCTCAGGTCACTCCATCAAGTCCGGAGATAAAGTCTCATCATAACTAACAAAACGACCCCAAACTCGGCACGCCTAGTTCTACTCGTCGAGGAGTTCCAGTAGCACTCACCGAAGTACACCTTCAGGTCACTCCATCAAGTCCAGAGATAAAGTCTCATCATAACTAACAAAACGAGCCCAAACTCGGCACATCTAGTTCTACTCGTCGAGGAGTTCCAGTAGCAGACACCGAAGTACACCTTCAGGTCACTCCATCAAGTCCGGAGATAAAGTCTCATCATAACTAACAAAACGAGCCCAAACTCGGCACACCTAGTTCTACTCGTCGAGGAGTTCCAGTAGCAATCACCGAAGTACACCTTCAGGTCACTCCATCAAGTCTCAAACGAATAGGCATTTATAAACCGTACTTACTTTTACCGAAATAAATTTATTATTATAATAAAAATCTGGGAATACAAAATTATCTTACCATAACAAGTATCAAATTTGGTTTGTCGAATATTTTGTATTTGTATAGCGATCTTTTTTCACATGAGCCGCTGCAAAGAAGCAACACAGGTTCCACTCACGACAGCGGCCCAGCGTGGACTGATGTTTCTTTCGAAATGTTTGTGCAATAAATCAAAACAGACAAAAAATAAAATAACCCTTAATGCAATCGATTAAGATTCATCCGTAATAGCAAAATGTGTGAAAAAGATAGTTTCGGTTTTTATTTTTTTTTGCGACTATTTGTGACATTTTGAAACATTTTTTTTCTAAGTTTTAGAATTGAATATGTCAGGCTACTAATAGTATTTTTACAAATCTTAAAATATTTTGATAATAGAACAAAAATGTACCTAAACTCAACCCAGTATCGTTAATTTTGTGGAACATGGCAACGGAAAATCGTTTTTACAATATAAAAAACTATAATTTTGAACAAAATAGTTACTAACTTTTAGAGATGAAGAACCAACCTATAAGTAGTAGTTATTAGTTATATTTGATTCGGTCTAGTTTTGCCACAAAATGTACCGAAAAACCGCATAATTTGGTCCGATTTGCAAACGCGCCCTATTACTGTAGTTAGAGTGTACGGCTGAGAGGTCATTTGCAACCTTTCTTTGACATATTATGTCAAACCCTACATTCCCTTAATGGATTGACGACATATAAACAATAACCCTGTATACAATGTCGCCCATGGGCATGTTACCGCCCGTATTTTTCTGAATATTCTTAAAAATTATCGAAAATTTACTTTAAAAGGGGGATCTATCTTTAATATTTTTCGTGTTATTCATTATTTCTAAAAGCTTATTTAAGCTTTTAGAAATATTAAACAGAATCCAAATCAAGCCTCATCGGAGATATGGCAAAAAATATAAAGCAAGGTCACAAACGCTACTCAAAAAACAAAAAAATTAAATAACATGAAAAATACTAAAGATAGACCCCTCCCTTTTAAAGTTAATTTTCGAAAAAAAAACATGAATATTCAGAAAAATACGGGCAGTCACGTGCCCACAGACGGCAATGTAGGTACCTACCCGTGCGGGTTGCTAGTATATACTAGAAACCCGCACGGGTAGGTACCAATGACGCAGTTTTCACCAATTGATGGAGTGTTTCACACTCCGACAATAGGTGAAAACCGCACGAAAATCCGTTCGGAAGTTTTTGAGTTTATCGCGTTCAGACAGACGCGTTGGAGGGTTTTTGTTTTATAATATGTTATGATTATGATATTAATTATATATAACACATACTTAAAATACCTACCTAAAATACATAACTAACAATAATACAACCAAAAAATAAGGTAACCACACGCGGCGGAGGGTTTTTGTTTTATAAAAATTCGTACTTAATCATTTTGTGCTCAACTGTACTCGACTCGAACATGTATGTAGAAGTTTACATGGAAGTTTAACATACTTTTACATAGTAAACTAGGTCGAAATTATCATGGTTGGGGGCGACTATTTCTTGACTATTTTTTTACACCAAATTTAAATTAAAAAACGTAAGCATTCCGCGGTAATCAGTTGTGGCGAGAAAGGCTCACCACGTAATCCTCACAGACCTCTATATCTCTGGAATGACTATTTTCGAGATTTGACATAGCGTTACGATTATTTTTTGGAATTGAAACCAAGTCGGTACTCCCAGCTGTTTGCTTGCACTGAGGTGAGGATTGTGTGGAGACATTCCTCATAATTCTCACCAACTTATTATAGCTATAATTTCGGAACATTTTTTTATATTTTTTTTTATTAATTTACACAATTGGGCATACATTATTCACATTAAAATCTAGCCTATTAGCTAGTAAGTAATTTAAATATAACATAAACTGCTAATTAACTATAAAATTAAGAAGTCCAATAACGTCTTTCTTATTCACTATAAGTTAAGGGGAAGACACTTGATTCACGTGTTCTTTATAAAAGTCAGCACTTGCACTACAGTTAAAAGTCACTTACACTGCACTAAACCATAATAACTATGACTATTTTTTTAATTTGGTGACTGTATACGACTATTTCTTGACTATTTTTGGCGTTCTCAAAATTGAAAAATAAAATCCTTTACAAACAAACTTATACTCCATAGGTTTAGGTAATTAAATAAAGGTAAACACAAAAAACCACGTGACGAGACAGCTGTCCGGTAACCGACTAAACGTAATACCTGTCACTTCAGTTGTCGTGCTACGTCACAGTTGTACTCTTCAATTTAGCAACGTTATAATTCGTTGACGTTTAGAGTTTGGGCTCTTTGCAATAGACAGATTGCAAAATATTATATTATTATTATAAATCTTACTAAAAAATTGTGCTAAAGCAGTAACATCTACGAAGAGTAGTTTAAGAAAAAATTATAAAGTTGAACATAGATAAATAAAAGAGGAAACTATTGTAAAATTCTAAAATAAATTTAGTTTGGTTTATCGTATTTGAATCTGGAAAGTGTCAACTATAAAAACCCTTTTTATGATTTGTTTACCTTTATTTAACTACCTAAACCTATGGAGTATAGTTATTAGATCGCAAAAACAATAGAATTTTGTTATGAGAATTATAATTTTCCCTACCAAGTTACGGTGCGTATCAACTCTTGGTGCGTAAGTCTGACCCCCTTTTTGACGGTTTATTTTTAAATAATGAGCGACGTTCAATTAAATAATTGGACACTGAACGTTAATCAGCTCACAAAGTAATATCGTGTAAATAGATTAAAATAAATTTAAATAAATTTAAAAAAAAACATGAAATTTCGCGATTCGCTCGCCACGTCATCGTCGCTTTGTTCGCGACGTGGCGTGCGCTGGGATGTGAGGGATCCGCAAGGTGCATATTAATTGGACTGAGTTATATGTATATACCTACCATCGCGAACACTGGCGCCTGACCACTTTTCGCCCTTATTGCCTAAGCAATAAGGTCAAAAATCCTTTACAAACAAACATAGTTATGCGATCGCAAAATATAATTTTCCCTAACAAGATACGGAACTCTTGGTGCGTAAATCTGATCCTCTTTTTCCCGGTTTTTTGAAATTATGAGCGACGTTCAAGTAATTAATAGGACACAAAATAATAACATGTAAATAGATTATAAAAAATAATTTAAACAAATCATTTTTTTTTATTATTACGCTCGCCACGTTCGCGTCATCGTCGCCGCTTTGTTTGCGACGTGGCGAGCGCCAGGATATGAGCGAGATTGTGAGGGATTCGCAAGGTGCAATATTAATTCGACTCGAGTTATATGTGTTTATTTTGGCGCAGCAGGTCGATATCCTATATTCGTCGGACCATTCCGGCGATTGTTGCTTTAGATGACCTTGTGATCTATAATTATAGATGCAGGTACATTTTATATTTTCGATAGGTACCCATAGTAAAGAGAATACTGACTCACATAATAACAATTATCAATACATCATTATTGTGAATTCATTTTTTTTTTTGAAGGTACTAAATAAATAGTTAGAGTAAACCACTAGAATTAGACACTTGGATTTTTTTGAGTTGGTTGGTACGTCAGGAAGATCTTTTAACAATTCTACCACGAATGGGGAGAAATAGGAAGGGATTGTAATTTGTATGAACGTCCTTATTTTTTAATTAAGTCATATACATATTTTAATGTATGTTTTAGCGAAAAAAAGTCACAACCACAGCAAAACAAAGAAAACACTGTTTGATTTCGATGTCCGGCTAGTAGCTCAAACTTGCAACATAACACTAAACGTATAGACAACTGTGACGGAGCACAATAGAGAACGTCCGTGCACTTCAACGTCCAACGTCTGAATCTTATGTGTCCTGACTAGATAAAGGAAAGAATTTGAAAAACTGACGAAGATATAATAGTAGATTATACAACAAGTGACAAAAAGGGAATTTAATTCGAGGGACTAAGTTGGATCCCGAGAGCAGCGATGGATTCACGAGCGCAGCGAGGGATACAAGGACTGAGATGATTGTTTTTTTCACGTTTTGTGAAAAACTTTTTACCATTAACTGCGAGGAAATAAATAGTAGAATAGTATTTATATTTATCACATGATAAATATATGATCGGTAATAAGAGAAAAAAGGATAATAGCCGCACGGGTCAATTCATCAGGTTAAGCTACTCTTGCCGGGGTTGGTCAGCAGATGGGTGACCATCTTTACATACCGAGACTCCTCCGTGGCTCGGAAAGCACGTTAAGCCGTTGGTCCCGGTTGTCATTCGTGGATATTTGATAGTCGTTACGGGTCGTCAGAAACCCGAAAGTCTAACCACCAGTCTTACCAAGGGGTATCGTAATACCCAATTAATGGGTTGTGGAGGTCAGATAGGTAGTCGCTACGAGTAATATACTGGTATTCAGCTGCATCTGGTTAGACTGGAAACCGACCCCAACATGGTTGGGAAAAGGTTAGGCAGGTTGAAGAGAACAAAGGATTCAATATACTTTTATACCATTCCCCCTCTAACAAACTTATTTTATTCACTGTTTTCAGTGAATAAAAAGCACTTTTAATCACTATTTTGGTGCTTGAATTTAGAACACACCAATATATGCGACCTCCATCTCAATGCTATACAACCTCCTTGCAAAAACATACTCGATACACAGGAAATAAATATCGCTTCACAAGTTGATTATTATTAGTAATAATAAGAAAATTACTCTTAATTTTAGTAATTGTTCCAATTTTAATGTGCATTTTAATGAATTCAACCTTCCTTTTTTCTTCATTAAATGTCTATTTTCGCTTAAATCTTTCTTTTTCTCGTAGTCATGGTATAAAGTATAGTATGCAATTCTTGAATAAAACGGATTTATATCGATGGCCATGAATTACTCGCGTCGCTCAAGATTGCACTTGCTCGTGATTCATTTATGGCCCTCGCTTTAAATCCGTCCTTTATTCACTAATTGCATAGGTAATATGCTATTTCCAATTTTTATTTTATTTTATTCACTCAATGACTAAAAGAGAGTTTTATTCACTGTTATCAATGAATAAAATGCCCTTTTCGAGTGACAATGCTATAAAAGACTTTACTTGACATAACCACATACGGGGTAAAATTAAATTAGCTAGCTAAACTCGAAACGGCTTCACATCCGTGATGGGTATCGATATCTTAGCATGACAAAACAATAAAATATATATGTTTTTTTTTCGTTTTTGGGATATCGACTGCTAGTTTGGTAGTGGAGTTACGTGAAGTATGAGTTGAGGAAAATAGTTTTTACGTTTTATCGATCGATAACCATCGCGTCAGCGAAGTTTACACAAAAACAAACTGTTTTTTATTCCAAGTAACTTACAATTTTTTTTTATTTTTTTTAATTATGTTTAGTTATCGATACCCACCACCTATCATAACTGCAGAGTTTCGCTAGCTAATTTATTGCCCTGTATAAGAGATTGTATTGGTTTTTTAAGTTTGTTACATGCTTATTTTTAAGAGTAAAAAGCATTAAGAAATGTATTTTAGTATTTTCATGCATACATAGCATGCAGTTGATAGATACTTATTTACAAAAAATCCGCTTCGTGCAGACCAGCGCGACGCGACGCCGCGACGCGACTCGCACAATACAATTTCTAAGAAAACTTGACGGTATAACAATAACCGGTGTCGCGTCGCGCTGTCGCGTCGCGTTGGTTTGCACAAAGCTTTATGCAAGGACCGCGGAAGTACTCCATGACGAGGGGGCAAACTTCTTTGTTCACCAAGGTCCCGGTTTCCTTCGGTCAATTTATTGCAGTTATAAGACGAAATAGAGATAACTAGGTCAATCAAATTATAATACTATTATGAATTAGGTCTTTTCTCAAAGTTGCAGTCGTTATTTCACGAAAAATCGCTTTTGAATTTAGCGTTAACGTAAGACATTAATGCTTGTGACTGCATAATAAAAATAGAATATAACTCACCCGATCATTTTTTTACAGGCAATCAAATTGGAGAACAAGAATATTATTCCAAAATAAAACAGAAGAATTAACAATAATGGAGACCGGTAAGATAAAACGAAAGTCTTTTTTTTTATTTGTTAAGTCTATACCGTCCCACTACTGGGCAAAAGCCTCCCCCAAGTCCTTCCAGAAACTCTTTACCCGCGCCACCTCGAACTAGCCCGCGACGAAAGTCATCAAAAAAGAAAATAATTGGGTTTCATTAGTTACACTTCGCTCAAGGGAGTAAAGCATTCAAAACTAACACATATATTTTCTATTCAATTAAACTACTGTGCCCTTACTAAGCATGAGCCGTAATCTTGCCCTCCAATAGGTACAGGTAGTCCGTTTTGTTGTTTGGTGAGCCGTAAGCCAATGTCAAAAATCTTATTTTTAAATTCCCTACATTTTGTAGTTTTAGTATCATGTAACAAAAATGAGTTTTACATGATACTAAAAGTAGATACCCTAGACGGGTGGTGGAATTACTGGATGCCATAAACAAGTGGTCGGCAAACTCCAATCAATAGAGCCAAATATCAATACTATAACGACTAAGCTTTTTTATGAGAGCCAATCCTTTCTGTGTCCAAACTGTCTCAATACACTTTTCTTAATCCTTAAAAATCCCATCCCCTCTCACTCCACAATAGAAGTGCCAATTATTGATTGTGTGTCATAATAAAAAAAAACATTAAGATGACAAAGTTAACTAAGAAGATAAATAATCCTAAACAAACCTAATAAGTATTTGTTTCTAAATTCTATTGGTACTCGAGGGTGATTTTGCAATACATGTGATTTAGAAAACTGATTGTGATATTAAAATGACTAAAAACAAAGAAGTTATGTTTTTATCATGATAATAAACTCTCCACTAATTTTAGTCGAATTTTTGATTTTGAGGTCCTAAAAAACAAAAAACGTCCCAACACTAGTAAATACTGATCCGTAGGTGCCATTTGTGGAATAAAATTTTAAATAACAAATTATTCCACTAACCAACCTGCGAAAAATATCGATGGGTGCCGTATGTGGAATACCTCAGGTGCCATTTGCTCAGGTGCCGTTTAAGCGTGTGTATCAGAATGGCGGGTGTAATTTCCAGATTTGCCTAAATTTATTACAGTTATTTGGTACCTTCTGTGTACCTTTACGTACCTCTCTTGAAAATCTGTGTACCCACACCCGTATGATGATATTTTAAAAATTAGGTACACCCGCCATCCTGATGTCAGAACCGCGGGTGTACTGCTAACCAATATATGTAGCCAAGCGTACTGTTTATGTAAATTTGGTACCTCTTGTGTACCTGCAGATAAAAGTATTAAATAAACGAAATACTGCAAGGTTGCTGCGAAAAATAAAAAAATATTTTTTTATTACACGACATTACTTTGTATTTTATAATACTAACTAACAATAGTAACGACGTCAAAGGATAATAACAATCTTCGGTAATTGAACCTTGAACCTCCATATTAAACATATTGCCAAGATACGTTTAATGTGTACCTACCTAATATCTTTAACAGTGTAACGGACGCCGAGCATGTACCTGCACATATGTGTAACGGACGCCGAGCATGTACCTGCACATATGTGTAACGGACGCCGAGCATGTAATATACATATGTGCAGGACGTCCAATGATAGTTATAAGTAGTAATATAAGAACCCTGTAATGATCGTACGTAATTCTAGGTCAAGTCGAGAGCAAGTTTGGACTTGACAAAACGCGTCAGAACTTGTCCGAACTTGTCCGACTTCGAGACGCCATCCGCTTGTCTCTGATTGGTGGACCTAGGATTGCGTGCGATCACCATTTTGATTCCGAACGTGTATTGGATGACATGTTTTTAATAAAACACGATACCGCCGCTATTTGCGCTATCGTAGATTTATATAAGTATAGGGCAATCTTATTCATTTGTCGTAGTCGATCGTAGTCGATCGTAGTCGATCGTAGTCGATCGTAGTCGATCGTAGTCGATCGTAGTCGATCGTAGTCGTTTGTCGTCGTTAGTAGTTTGTAGATCAAAGTAAAACAGTGTCGTAGTAATTCGTAGTTCGAAATAAAACAGTGTGGATCGAAGTCGATCAAATCCAGTTAAGCTCTCTCAGTGTATAACGTATAAATAAACAAGAACGAATCAAACCAAGACATCTTTTATTGGGGAAATCCTGAAAAAAAAAAAAAAGAAAAATCAATACAGTCCACTTCAAACAGTAATCCCAAACCTCCGGATATCATTTAGTCACTGTTGCGTGCGTGACTATACCGGGAATCGGAAATGAAATTAACGGACACAAGTTACACACAGACTCAGGACAACACTTTAAATGTGATCCGCAAATTGTTGTTTTATGTGTTCTGTTTCACAACTTCGTGTTCAGCAGTCGCATACTACGACCACTGGACTACTGGCAGTCTACAATTACACTGATAGACAAACATCCTAATTCTATAAATCCTTCACAATTCTAAAATGGGCAATATGTTGTTTTTGTAATTATGTATACATATAGTTTTTTTTAATATTTAAGATAAGTTATCAATACGTAGATTGTTATTTTAAAAGATACGTTTTACGAGAATTTTTTTTTTTTTTTTTTGCAGCAACCTTGCCGTATTTCGTTTATTTAATACTTTTATCTGCAGGTACACAAGAGGTACCAAATTTACATAAACAGTACGCTTGGCTACATATATTGGTTAGCAGTACACCCGTGGTTCTGACATCAGGATGGCGGGTGTACCTAATTTTTAAAATATCATCATACGGGTGTGGGTACACAGATTTTCAAGAGAGGTACGTAAAGGTACACAGAAGGTACCAAATAACTGTAATAAATTTAGGCAAATCTGGAAATTACACCCGCCATTCTGATACACACGTTTAAGCGGGTGCCCAATGTGGAATACGTCCCTCATCATCATCATATCGGCTGATAATAATATGATGAAGGCATCTTACTTTTTAAAAAGTTTACCTTAGAAAACTTTAAAAGGTACAGTAAATGATTAATTTTGAATGTCCTGTTAATTTTTCGTGAAAATACTTCGGAAATAAATCTTTGAAATATAGTTTGTATTTCGGATAAAACTTGATATCTTGCTTAGTGACCGAAACCCCGAGCCCCGCGCGTATCTACACGCTCCCGCTTATCGACATTTGTACAGAGCCGCACTCTATAGGCTAAAGAGCCGCATGCGGCTCGCGAGCCACGGTTTGCCGGCCACTGCCCTAGACGATGGAGATATACCTACCTAAAGAAGACTTGTTTAATGCGGAGCGTATCGGCTCACAGAAAACTGTGACCTACACCAACGATTGCATGCTATTCTATTCCTGACCTTGCCTAGGCTATAATGGTATGAATTAGTAGCAACACGTTATCTAGACAGATTATTGAAAAATACTACACAAAATACTGTCGACGAAGTCGTCTTCTAAAATCTTTAAACGCAGAACATTACTCGGTACTCTTGGTATCGGCAGACCACGTCATGTGGATTTTCCAAATACTATTGGCCTTGATGATATCAACCGTCACTTCACAACCACTTGTCATTTGGATTCCCAAATGTTGTCCCAGACGGTCGATTACATTACTGGCCTAGCTAGTCCCATCATAGAACCATTTCAATTCTCTTCGGTCACCTTGGACGAAATTAAAAAGATCATCCTGTCCATAAAATCCAAGGCTGTGGGCTATGACGGCATCAGTCGTAGTATGGTCGTTTGGATCCTGGATATCCTTCTCCCTCCAATTACCAACATCATCAACTTTTCGCTTGATTCCGGACAATTCCCATCCCCGTGGCGTATGGCATATGTACGCCCACTCCCTAAAGTTTCAAATCCCTCCCTACCTAGTCACTTTCGACCCATTTCCATTCTCCCTTTCCTGTCTAAAGTGCTTGAGGCCTGCGTACACAAGCAGTTTACGGGGTTTGTTCACCGGAACAACCTTGTTAGCTCTTTCCAGTCTGGATTCAGGCCTGGGCACAGTACCGCCTCCGCTCTCCTTAAAGTGACTGGTGACGTTAGAGAAGCGATGGAGGATACCAAGGTTACCGTTTTGGTATTAATTGATTTCTCCAATGCCTTTAACGCCGTCAGCCACGATATTCTCCTTTCTATCCTCTCTCATCTTATGGTTTCGTCCGAGGCTCTGGAATGGTTCTCGTCTTATCTTCGGGGACGTCAGCAGTCGGTTCGCGTTGATGAGAACTCATCGAGTTGGCGCGACCTGGATGCTGGTGTTCCACAAGGCGGTATTCTTTCTCCATTGTTATTCTCCATCTTCATTAATTTTATAACTCACTGTCTTCGGTGTTCGTATCATCTTTATGCCGATGATCTTCAATTATATACAGCTGAGCGGGTTGAGGGTTTATCGGACGCTATATCAGATGTAAACCGAGATTTAGATGCCATCAAAAAGTGGTCTGACAGTTTTGGGGTGTCAGTAAACCCCTCTAAATGTCAGGCCATTGTAATTGGAAGCTCGCGCATGATGGGTAGGGTGGCACTTAGCTCTCTTCCTCCTCTTATTTTTAATGATACCGTCATACCTATTACCCCTACGGTGAAAGATCTCGGTTTGCATCTTGACTCGACACTTAGCTGGCAACGCCAGGTCTCTAGTGTTAGTCAAAGGGTCAACGGTACTCTGCGATCCCTGTATCGTCTGAGAAACTTTTTGCCTGCTAAGACGAAAACTATGCTTGTGCAGACTTTGATTTTCCCTATCGTCGACTATGGTGACGTGTGCTACTTTGACTTGAATGCGATTTTGCTGGATAAGCTCGATAGACTGCTCAACAATTGTATCCGGTTTATTTTCAACCTCAGAAAATATGACCATGTGTCTAGCTATAGATCTGAGCTCAAATGGATGTCCATTCGCCAAAGGAGAACTTTACGCGCTTTGACCACGCTGTTCTCCCTTCTCAACTCTCCCACTCCTCCTACTTATCTTGTGTCTCACTTCCAATATCTATGTTCTTCTCACACTAAGAATCTGCGTTCTTCTAACAATCTTCTCCTTCTCTGCCCTTCTCATACTTCTGACTTTGTTAATTCTTCCTTTCATATTCAGTCCATTCTTCTTTGGAATGCGCTTCCTCTTGATATCAGGACGGCCACCAGTCGGTATGCATTTAAGCGGAAACTGTGGAGTTATTTTCAAAATAAATAGAGTAGAGTCATCTCAACACCCCTCTCCCTTTATTTCGTATATTTGTATATATATTTAATATAGGTATATATTATAGTAAATATGTATGTATGTATGGGTATGTAGTTTGTAATCTATTTATGTATTGTTGTATCTATTTTAGTTATAAGTCATTAGAATATTTTTTTTCTTTATTCCTCTCAATTAGAGCACCTGCCATCTAATCTCTTCACCACCCTTGGTTGACTGGTAGAGAATGCCTAAGGCATTAAGTCCGCCTTTGTACTTTTTTGAGTGTGAAAAGTTTTAATAAATAAATAAATAAACATTTATGCCAATAATGCTGTCATCTTGATTACTGTTCAAAAACTGATCCTGTATAATCAAGAGAATTAAAGAAATTAATTAGCGGACCAGACGACCAGAGACTATCAGTAATAATGTTGTCATTCATTCCTTCGGTAATGAAATGTCATTTCAAATCTCCCCACATACTGTCAATATTTTATTCATCACTAGTTTGCAGGGTTCGTGGTCATGTCATTATTACTGATAGTGTCTGGTCTGCTATAGATTTGATTACTTTTCAGATGATGCTCAATTATTTTTAACCTGTTTATGCGGGAAATAATTAATTTTGTAAAGAAAATAGTTATTATTGGTGCTATTCTTGTTTCAGTCAACGTTCTGAACCAGATGGCGGAGTACGACTTCAATGTACCAATTGATATAGAAATGATATTTGAAGACAGCGATGATGATGACCCATCATCTCAAAATGTACGAGAAAATATAAAGGATAACAACAAACAAGATAAAATAAGTTCTGAAAATCAAATCACCGATAGAGGTTTAAATAAATCCACGTTAAATTTAAACACAAATAAAACAATTTTGAAAAAGAATCCCACTAAAGAAATAAGTGAGAATAATTTAAACAATTGCAAAAATGCAGAAATAAGAAATAACACAAATTACGTTGACCATTATAATAATCAAAATGAATTCGATGCTAATCAAACTACATTGGTTTTATTTGGTGATGAAACGGTAATTAGCAACGAAGAGAGTTTACCTAGTCCACGTCAAAGAAAAGATCACCATGAGCCAGTTTCTATGTTTATTGGAGATGTTTTAAACAAGTTATCCGAACACATAGTTCTTATACTGCAATCGTTTTACCACTACGGTGTAAGGAAAACGAATGCAGATAATAAAAAAAGAGAAGAGATATTTCATTTTATAAAATACCATTTTTTTGAACTATCGTATTCCACGGTCGAATCAATATTTTTGCCCCAAGAACAAAATGAAAGTTTTATTAATCAATTTTTAGATAATACTGTCCTACTTGCGAATAGCAAATCTTTGCAGTGGAAATGTCAAAGATGCCACGTGCTACCATTTTTTAAAGAATTACTAACATGGACAAAACAAAAAAGAGAACATATTAACAATAATCGCAATCCGTGTCATTCTAACGGAAATACAATGTTAAAGCAACAACTGATCAGACCGCTGGTACCATTGCATTTTCCACAATCTGAAATCCTTGCAAACAGCAACACTGCAACTGAAAAAACACAAAATAATCTATGTATATTTTCTTCTGGAACTCCTGGCAACGAAATTAGTATAAATATCGATGCAAATACGTTCATACAAATTAACGAAGGACAGCAGTATACCACAACCGAAAGACAGCAGTGTACCACAGTGGAACGGAATGGAAATCTTAATAATATTGTCCCAAGTTCCGAAGCTACTAGAAGAAAAACTCCAGTTGCAAAGCCAAAATACGGAAATCGCGTCAAAGATATCCAAAAGAAGAACCCACATTATGATCGACCTCCACCACCATATTATGTGAACCATAGCTCTAAAAACTTACCTTATAGGCCACAGATGTACAATCAAACAAATGTGAATACGAATCAGACAAATTATAATAACATGAGACAACCTCACCATAATCATCAGAACATAAGACAACCAATTCCCAGCTATCCAACTCAAGTACATTATATTAACACCAATCGAACATCGCCATCCGACAATAATAATGTAAACTATATGTTATATGATAACACAAATAATAATATTCCTATGGTAAGATTTGGATTTACACCAAGAGAATGCATCTATTATTTTATTATTGTTATTGAGACTCATTTACTAATTTATAATGGTGATTGCAGCATGGAACGCAGATGGAAAATGCAGTTACTTCTAGTCCAATAATAACGAATGTGTCTTCATTGAATCCGAAGACACGTATCCTAAATGTTCGTTGTTATATGTGCGGCAAGACGACTTCAACGCCGTATGACCCCTACAATCCCCGCCGAACACCATTTTACTGCAGTTACCTCTGCCAGGTAATTATTACAAACCTATGAAAATGTTTCATGTATGTCCTAGAACTCAAAATTCGAAGACATATGACATCCACTAACACATCCGCACTCGGCCCGCCCGCCTGTTGGATTATGGCCCAGTCCCACACAGAATGGAGCTCTGTGTCCCAGCACTGGGAAAACTATAAGCTTGTTTATGCGTTACTATAATGTTTGAACAGATTCAAATTTTACTGTAGGAGTAGGTCCTAGAGTAAAGCTATGAATTTTTGAAATAAATCTTGCTTGTCCAATCAAAAGCATAAAACGAATTTCTTTTTTGTTTCGAGTTGATCCCGTAAGAAAAATACCCTCTGGAAAATTGCCAACGACTTCAATGTCAGCATGGATATATTGGCAAGGAATCCCAAACACTCTTTAATAATTTTAAAGTCAAATCGTTTAGTGACGACGTCATGTTGTTTTTATTACTATTTGATTTCCTGAAGGATTATTGTGATGAACTTGTTGTGTAATATGGACGGGTATCTGAATTTAAAAATAGCTATTGAGTCACTATTCAGTGGTCTTATTCTACAAGCTTTGTGAGCCAGGTAGATAGAAAACATCAACATCTTTTTTAACAAAGAGAGTGTGTGCTAAACCACACGAAAGAAATGAAAACTTACGACTGGAACCGAGTATACCCGATTCAGCGTCACCGACCCAAGCGTGACGGTTCAGTTTCTTTCACTGTTCAGAAAGAGCGTAAAGTGCGCCTTTACTTCAAAATATTATTTTCTATTCATCTGCATCGGTTTAAATAACTATATTCCTAACATTAAATAAACTTTTTTAATTCCAGGAATTGGACAGCCAGTTTTACAAACCAGCGTGGGGTAATACGTAGGAACCGAAAGTACAAATTAATAGTATTTAAAAAATAATTAGAATATTTATATTTTATTATATTAACATTCAAAACTGTTGTTTTATTTTGTTTCTTTTACGTCCTTAGAGCTAGGAATATTTATTCAGCCTATAATGTCCATTGTGACTTTTTCAATGCATATGTACTTTCTGATATTATCTTGGACATTACTGATATCTGTGAAGGAAAAACATCGTAGGAAACCTGTACGTTATAATTAAAATCGCCAACCCGCCTTGAGCAAGCGTGGTGATCAATGCTCGTGCCTTCTCTGTATGAGTAGAGACGTTTGGCCTGCAGTGGGACGATAATAGGCTGGTATGATGTTATGTAATGTTGCACTCCCCGCCAAAAGCCTCTCTCTCCCTTTTCCAAACACGTCTGCCCTCTATTATTGCGGGCCAGCCATTTTGATAGGCGTCAAGTTCGTCCCTTTATCATCGTCTTGGCGTGCCGCGATTTGCTGCACCAAAAAAATACATCATCCCATGCAAGAATATTATGTGGTAAAATTGTAGCACTTGGTGCCAATCTACGATATCGAGCAGTGTTAGCCCGGTGAGCCATGGTGGCTCAGTGTGCCGTGGTTGCTCAGTGAGCCTTGGTGGCCAGGGGAAACTAACGCCATAACTTGCCAGTGTAAACCGTGAGTCCCGTATATCTATGGTGGGTTCCAAGGTTCAAACCCTGGCATGCATGCTCTTTACTTTCCGCAAATGATTTCATCATCACTGCTCTCATCATACAGTTGAAGTTGAACGTGATTTGCAGGATCTTCATCTACGTACTATCGAAGAACTTCATATCTATACACCGTAAGGACTATTTCTGCTTGCAGCGCTAGGCCGCTATAGAAATCCCATCAACCAATAGCATCGCAGCATCAGATTTTTGATGAGTCCTTTGTAAATGAAAAAAAGACAGTAAAAACCAGCTGAGGTGGTGCGTATTTTTCAATGGAAATAAATTTTCGTCATAGTTCGAGCACGTTTGGGACAAGTATATGGGTTTTTTTTGTTGGGTGAGATTTCGCACAATTAGCAGTTTTTGGGTGAAAGGCGGAAAATTTCCATAAAACTTAAACCCCGGTAGCACACCTCCGCCACGAAACCATAGCAGCGAAACCGCAGTAGTTTCATTAAACTGGCTCGCATCATGTTCCGCCACGCGAAAATCGAGTAACGGAACATGACGGGAGCCAGTTGAATTGAACTACTGCGGTTTTGCTGCTACGGTTTCGCGGCAGAGTTGTGGCTACTAACGTTAAGTGCAAAACTCGATAATCACCCATCATATTTGATTCAAATTAGCTCTAGTCATAGCCCCTTTTTAAGGAACGCACCTAATTACAAATCACCCCGTGGACAAAGCAGTTTGGGAAAAGAAACTGGGAGCTTAAGGCTGCCTGTCAATTGAAGCGGAACGAGTCAACGCAGCGGAGTTACGGACTGTGCGGACACGAGCTAGCGGAGCGGTTTTTTTTTTTTTTTTTTTTTTTTTTTTATTTGTTTATAGAGGGTTTGATCAGTATGACCATGCCACCCTCATAGGGGCATTCTATATCTACCTACGCTTAATACCTAAGTTTACCACTTTGTATAATTTTTTGGCTGTCCTGGACAAGTGAGCAGCCAAGATACAGTTATACATGCCAACATTAATTGAATTGAAATCGTTTTCTATGAAATAGTTACTCCTCTCAACCTCGTTCCTGACACATTCCGCTAAAATTTGAGTGGTATCTTCTACCTTATCACACAGAACAGTTGGGTGAATCACTCTTTCTCATTAAAAAGGCGAAGCTATTCAACGGAACATGTCCCGAACGTAGTCTGAAAGCAGTAACAATCTCATTTCGGTGCATATCTATATAACTAACTTTTGCAATAAATTTCATATTATAAGTGACCAGCAGTTTGGATTCCAAAAGAACAAGTCCACATCGTTAGCTATTTTTTCCCTCATGCAAGATGTACTTTCAAATATTAATAATAATTATATAACCACATGCCTCTTTTTTGATCTATCGAAAGCCTTCGATCTGGTGTCACATGACATATTGCTACAAACATTGGAAGCTGTTGGTATTAGAGGACCGACACTTCAGTGGCTGTCGTCCTATTTAAGCAATAGAAAACAATGTGTCGTAATCAATAAAAAAAATAAAAAATGTAATAATATCCTATTCATCGGAATATAAACATAATAAATATGGCGTTCCACAGGGAAGTGTGCTAGGCCCAATATTATTCCTCATTTATATAAATGACATCATAAAAATAACTAACCATAAATGCGTATTATTTGCTGACGATATTTCTATTATAGTGACACCTAATAAAAAACTAAATACCATTTCAGAACATGAACTTGACATTAATAATACAATTGACAAATTATTGCATTGGCTTGACATTAACCATTTGATGATAAATTTTGACAAATCCGTTTACATTCAATTTAATCGATCAAATAATTCCAAAAATGACATTAAACTCAATATTAATAAAATCAATGAAGTAGCGCGTACCAGATTTTTAGGTGTAATAATAGACAAAGACATTAACTGGAAAGAGCACATAGACAATGTTAGCACTAAAATTAATAAATATTGTTTATGCATTAAAACAAGTAAAAAATGTAACTAATATAAAAACTGCTGTATAATGTCATACCACGCGTACGTCGAATCGTTGTTACGTTATGGACTAATAATGTGGGGTAACAGCACTTCCAAAGAGCATTAATCGCTCAAACGCATTAAAAATGGGGAGTGGGGGCTCGCTACTCGCTACGTCGTAATATTTTGATTACGTAAAAAAGAAAATGCGTACCATCCAATATTTGATATAATCTACCTGACGGACAAAAACATAATTTTAATCGTTTTCCTTAATGGAAGTCTCGACGAAATGCATTATTTATAGAATTTGATCATAATAAAACCCTATAGAATCGATAGATTCGGTTATTCTGAATCCAAAAACTCTTAATTTCAGACATTTTCCGCGTCTCGGCTGACCGGACCGCATTTTTAAATATGTCAGAAACAAATACTGACCTGTTTCATAGCAATCTGTCTGATTTTAAGAATGTAGTTGAACGATAGATTTCAGATACCGAAAACACAATTTTCATAATCCTGTAGCGTCACACGTACCGAGGAGACCATTTGAGAAAGTTAAAAATTAGACAAAAAATTAAATACATAGCAACCCTGAAAATTTTGTTTTCAGCAATGCTATTCTGTAACCATCTCACCGTGAAAACTTAGGTGAAGTGAGCGTGGAGTGAGCTGTCATTCCACAGTGATTGACACTATTGACAGCTCACTCCACGCTCACTTCACCTAAGTTTTGTTACAGAATAGGACTGCAGGTGAACATTGGTCAGTTGATGCGAATAAATCATTTTTCAGAAGACAGTGTGTGCCTCTTATGTGTTGAACCATTTTGAACGGGTTTAAAAAAAATCGTGTCCTGTCGTGAGGGATAGGAGCGTAACAAACACTGCACGTTTTGCGGGCGACTTCGAAACGTTCTTTTGGTTTTTGGAATTATAGGTACCTACATTTAAAATTTCAGAAAACATATTTTTTGTAACCCCGGTACCTACACAAAAGATTTTAAAAAAAATAACCAGGTGATGAGACCGATCGGTTAAATATTTTGACATTTTTGAAAATGCGCTCAGGCCACATTGGACACGCAAAATATCTGAAACATTTTCTTAATAAAATAACGCCAAACCCATGTACATTTTTAATGAACCTAGGGTTGCCAACCATACTGTTAAAAACAGTATTATACTGTTTTTCACTCTAAAATACTGTTTACTGTTCAACAAAAATAAAGTATATGAATATACTGTTTTCACTGATATCCAGAGCTATAGGTACCTAAATAAAAAGCAAGCCGTTGGCAAAAAACGAAAATACAAAACCAAAGACTGACTCGAAATGAGAGTTGACCTATTTCTTACTTTGTAGTGTGTTTTTGGAAGTCTGTTATTTTGTTTTTTGTAAAAAAGTTTTAATTGACCGAAATACTGTTTATTTTTCCGAAATACTGTTTATTTTCTCACTTTGACCATAATATACTTTATTTCTTGTACAAAAAGTTGGCAACCCTAAATGAAACCGTCTGCCTATTTCTTTTGATATAGTAGAAATGGGCTCCCATAACACTATGACGTTTCTGACCGGTACTGCCCACCGAATCGGGTTCAGAATCATCTAAACTAAAGATTTTAGACGGTTTTAGCTGTAAAACGATGCGACATGGTTTTGGTCGTGGGCTCTCGTGCTATTGGAGACAACAAGAATTGACAGGGACAGCGCGGAATTTGAAATTTGCTCACGAAAGACCAGAGACAAAATGTAATTTTTATCGAACGAACCAATGGATGAGACGATAGCGAAACGAAGTGTACTTTGTCTGCCAATCGAACTTCTTTATTGTTGAAGCGATAGCGATTGTCGAAATAGAATCGCTCCGAAGCGAATGCCATTTGTCTAGGCCCTCTGACGTCACACAAAATCCTGACGTCAGTCAAATCCTGTATTGCGTAATTCGAGTTTACCACGCGAACACCATATATGTATATAACTTCCCCGACATCAATCGTTGGGCAGTTGCCCGCCAGACACGACACCCGTCTGGTCGGAGGATCCTCCCTTTTCTATAGAGGATGAGTGAACTTCACACCCTGTTCCTCAAATCACCAAATTGGTGACCCTGAGAATGAACGTCAACGCAACGTCAAGCGGTAACGTTATGAAATTAAAAATCAGGATATGAATGCTATTTTTTGGTTTTTAGCCGGTTCAATTCCCGAGTGTGGTAAGCGAATTTCCGAGTCTTTGAATGCAGATGTGTTTATTTAAAAAAATAAAGGAATGTTTCCTGTGAGTAAAATTTGCTATCTCCAGTATTTAGAGTATTTTCCCTCCAGGTGAGGTTCATACATTCCACTCTGTATATATTTATGTGTAACATACAACATTCTAAAATAAATTTGTAACACAATTTCTTGTTTTTTCTGTTACTTATAACAATGTTCGCTATTTAAAAATATAAGTTCGTAAAACAGTCGAATTATTTACACAAAGCACTTAGGATAAATTGAAGCTCAAGATTTGACTTGGCCAGTTTTTACTAGCAAGCCAAATGTACAATATTGATCTTAATGGAACCTATTCTCCTGCGAAAGAAAAAGTTTTTGCTATTATAATTTCGACAGGTACTAGGTGTTATTAAAAATCCATTACTTGGAAAATATTTCTACTGGTTTTTTATTTTTTCCTTTATAGACACAATTACCCAGCTAGACGCCAAATTTCAACTTTATAGGTAATCTGGAAGTGGTTTAGGTTTTTGATCTATAGGTCTAATCTTGAAACAGTCAATGATAAAAATGCCGATTTTTAGACGTTAATATCTCAATAGCCGTTTAGCTTTATTTATAAAATTTGTAATCTAAAGGGTTTTAATAAATAAACCAAATTTCACGTGTTTATGTAAAATAGATTTTGAGTTATTAAGAGGTCAAAAGTGGCTCCAAATGGTTTGTGTAATATAACGCACGGCTGCTGCGTCGCCAGTTCTTGGCTTGAACTTGGCTTGACACGCTGCCGCATCTCTAGTTATTACTTTTGTATTCAATAAATTTAATAATATGACAGTGACCAAAAGGATGACATCACATAACGAAAAAAGAAATGAAGGGGAGACCGGTACAAAAGCAACGGCGGGTCGCAAGTAACAAACACTATTAAGGCAGCTTGCTGCTTTCCCGTACTTTGCATGGTACATCAATATGACATGCCGCGCGGATCTTCTAAAATTAATGCATAACGTAGGTATTCTAAGTAATTGTAAAGTCTTAATGTGACTAACATAATTTTTATCGACAATAGTACCTACTGTTACACCTAGGCATACAAAATCCAGGTGGGGCAGCAAAAAACATATTTAAAAACTTATTTTATACAGGGACTACATACAAGGTGGCAGGGACACCGACGTGAAAACTGTTACCATTGATTTTTCGTAAAATAGGTCATAGGAATAGGTAAAATGGTCGCAGGGGATAACGTAACCGTTTTCGTGTTGACATCCCTGCCATACTGTATACTTCGTGGTTTTGTATCATTGTACCCATTGCTGTCCCCAGTTTTCCGCAGAAGGAGATCACCGCGTCCCACGACGCTGCACCGCCGACCATGGAACGAATCACAGCCGGCAGCGATAGGTCGCTCCCCACTTCCGAAACGAGGGCAAGCTGCACACTCTGCAAGCGTATTCCACGCCGAAGATTGAGCGCCCGGGCCCGGACCCACCCGAATAAAAATAAAATTGAATACATGAATTTTGAAATTGAACGCAGCCTTTGTCTTGTCAAATGCCGCTGTCAAAAAAATGAAGTGACAAAGTCAAACATATCTTAGTGTGCTGTCAATGTCATAATTACAGTTTCGTCGAGTCGAGCCGAGTTTCCTATAAATATGTAAACGCAAAACATCCAAATCAAGCAAAACAATTGTTTATCTTAATTAAGACAATACTCAAAGCATACCAAAAGCATTAAATCAATTTACTCTTAAAGATTTCAGTTAGGTTACTCTTTATTTACGATGTCTTCGGAGAAAGTGTTGCATTCTACACTGAATTGTTACGCCTGAAAATGTTATTATTTTTCGATATATTTCCGCATTATTGTAATCGGTTTCGCAAGTTGAGTGTTAATTACAAGTATAAAATGTGGTATGCTGCTTTAGTGCGATTCATACGAAGAAGATTAGTGTTGGGCATAATATTTGCTTCTTCGTTAACATATTGTATTGTCAGTTTTCTAAGAGAGGTTAGTAATAAACGTATTAGGTCAGGTTGGCCAGAGTAACCTGGATTGTGTCCTAGCCTATGAAACAATAAATAATGCTACTAGTAGCTTAAGAAAACTCTTAATCCGATCCAGCCTGTCCCTGCCCTCACCTAACGACGACCTTAACCGGGGTCCGTACCCCACAAACTACGTGACTGCACCCTTAGGGTGCAGTCACCTAGTTTGTCAGTTTTATACCATGGCTGGAGGCATTAATTTATTGAAGCACCCACAAGTAAGTCCGGTTAAGCAGCCAACAACCTCCTAGGTTAACCTGCGAGATGCCATACACGAAAAGAACTGAAGAAAAAATAAGTAAAGATTAGCAGTGCTCCTGTAGTAACAACTAATGTGATAGACAATTAACATAATTAAATACTAACTCAAAAATCAAAGCATTTATTTCAATTACACCATTTACAGGCACTTTTGAATTGTCAAGGAATCAATCAGTCAAAAATATGAAGCTAGTTGCCCATTCCAAAGCGCAGTAGGTTCCTATGGAGAAGAACGGGCAAGAAACTCCACGGACACTCTTTTAAATAAAATAAATTGTTACAATAATATAAAGTTAATTGTATTTATTGTATTAATAATATGGTCTCATGTTCCATTAATTGGGATATTTTTTCAAAACTAAATAGTATTTCAGATTAACTTAATTGTGAACGTACTGCCACAAAAAATTTGGGTAGCATTTATAGATTAACTAAACTAATATTATAAAGAGAAAAGATTTGAGTTTTTATGTTTGTTTGTAATGAATACACTCAAAACTACTGGACCGATTTTAAACATTGTTTCACCTGTAGAAAGCTATTTATTTATTTATTATTTATTTATATATTTTTTTTTTTTTTTTTTTTGCTATATATTATCACTGAGTAACATACGCTATAATTTATAAAGGTATCATGCAGGCGAAGCCGGTGGCGGAAGCTAGGATCAAATAAATATGTGCCTTTGCACACTTAGATGCTATGCAGTGTTTTTGAGACATCTTGTTAGTATTTTGGTTCATGATATTAATATACAATACTGGTCCAAATACTAACGTTAAAAATAAAAAGGTTCCTCAGGCCCAGGTATCCGAAAATACCCCATGTATGTTCCACAATTCTTGATAGTTTTCAACTTGAAAATTTTATGGATACCACTTTTAAATTAAACTATTTTTACAGGGCTTTTTAATTTTTATGAAATATTCTCAGACAAAAATAATCATGTTCCTATCATTAATAAAGATACAAAAAAAAAAATCGATACGGCGGAATTTACATTCGAGAGATAGAATCGAAATTTTGATTTCAACAATTATCACTGCCTGGTTTCTAAATCATTTTAAAAACCTAGGCAGAATGCAGGCTTGCACATTATCACAAAAAAGGTGAATCGAAAATTTCGACTGTACCTACTCAAACGTAAATCCCTCCTTTTTTTTTATTAGTACAGGACAACGACTGTCGGGTCAGTTTGTAATACAAATAACATACATTTTCCAGGGCAGTAGCAGAGGAATGATTTATCAAGATGTTTCATTTGAAAGGAAGCCATTTGTTTGGAGAACACTACAAGAACACAATGATACTATTGAACACATGATATGCAGAAACTCTGTGCAAGGAAAACAATTACTTGTTGATGATAGAGGTAATAATTCCATATACATATAATTAACACCTGTATACCCGAATGAGGTAAGCAGAGGTGTATTAGGCCAATTTCGTAAAAGAACCGATCAGTGGGTCTAATATACAACTAACACTAAAATATATAAATTATAAACAAGTATACAGAGGAAAAAAATAAATAAAGGTAGAGGTCATTGGGCATCAAACAATTCGTCGGCATCGCTGTCAGTGGGAAAAGTGCCCAAAAGGCTGGCAGCATTGCCATCCAACGTGGCAATGCTGCCATTGCCACGTTGGATGGCAATGCTGATTCTTTGACCTAAAAAAGATTATTTGGCCAGCCCTCTGGTCACGTGAAGATTCGACCAACCGCTTGGCGATGTCCCGAAATACTCGATGAGCACTCGGACCCCACAGCCCTAGTGTTTCATCAGTGGGTCGTCTTACTGTATGTTTGCACTGGCGAAAAATTCACATATAAACATGTTGAAATCTCTATTTTCTGTCAAACGTTGTATCGAACATTGACGGAAAATAGAGATTTCAACATGATTTTTATGGCAATTATTACCCGCGCCGATTTTATTTTATGCACTGGATTTCAACGCTCTGCTTAGCGCCTTGAAAATCCATTTTTTCAACGCCCTGGGACGAGAATGCGTCACAGCACGTTGGATTCTCAACGCTCGGCTTAATACCGAGAGTTCAAAATCCAGTACGGGATTAAAAACCGCCGCGATATTTTTACGTCCGTGCGAAGGTGGGCTAACTGTGACAGGCTGGATCCGATTAGGGGCGGTGTTTCAGCGCAACATGTCTTTTTCATCAAAAGGTACTTCTCTATTAGTCATCATCTCAGTTGTCACTTCCCACTCCCTTTCAGCGGTGGATCCAGGGGTGGGGGATCTAAGGGCTCAAGGATGCTGGATCTGTATCCTGGATCCACCACTGGTCCCTTTCTAGCCATAACATCTTTCATACAGTCCATCCATTGTTTCTTTGTCAAACTGTTAGACCTCGTAGGGCGTTATCTCTGTCACCTGTGACTGTCTCTTTCTAAAAGTCAATATGCCACATCATTATCCAAGTACTCGTACTACAGCTTTACTTACTTTGAGAAAATCAAATCAAATCATTTATTAGTTTGCCAAAATAGGTAATTAACACTTAATTCGCATGCATATCTTATTTAATTAACACAAAAAAGATATTATCATTTTAAATAACAAAATGGAAATAATCTATGTAATATAAATGTAATGCTGTTTGTTGCTAAGCGAATAACTTGAGAACGGCTGGACCGGTTCACCTAATTGTGGTTTTAAAATGTTCATAATAGTTTGAATTAGGTTCTTACCGAAAGAAAATTTTCAAATTCGTTAAAACCGAACATCCTTTTTTTATGAATTATTGAAATTTGGACAGGACGTCTGTCGGTACCTTGTAAAAAATTCAAATTAAGGTCAAGTCGTTTAAATTATCAAACAACAAAGTAACAGTAACAAAAATTTGTATTTCAGGTTATGTGTGCCACAGAAGTGACGTGACAAAGAATGGGTGTTGCGACACCGACGCTGAGTCTGCAGATAGATACAGCTGCGAGACGTGTACAGAAAATAATTGCTGTATAATATATGAATATTGTGTGTCATGTTGTTTGGATCCCAGTAAGGTATTGACATTTCTATCCATTCAATAAATGAATTTGTTTTATTATTATTTATTTCGAGGCAAATAGGAAATTAGTATGGGATATTATGATGGTATATGAATCACTGTTGGAAACATTATGTGTGCGTCAACAATTGACTGTCATATATAACACACAATATAATATAATAATATATATAATATAATAATACATATTTATATATATAATAAGTATATACATATATCTGAAAATGTCGACACTCTCGTGCTATGCTTATGAATGGCGAGCCATTGGTGCCGATTCTCTTGTCACAAATACCTCTAAACTAGACTAAAAATCACTAAAATTTAGTTTATTCCTGTCAAACGAGGATTTCCCATTCTGAAATAGACTAAAGTGACACAACTTATCTATATTTTAGTTTGACAGCACTAAGATAGTACTGAGTTTTTAGTTTAGTGAAAATGGCAATTTTGCTATTCTGAATTTGACGTTTTTCACCTAAAATTTTGACTGTTAAAACCAAACCAGGCTAAACCGAACAATTTTTAATTTATTTATTTTTTATTATTTAATCGCGATTAAAAAGGTGTGGGATTAAATAAGTTGTCATGAACTAAAATTTACACCAACATCTCGACTTCACGTGCAAAAACAGTACTGTATTTATTTTTTCTTTTGACTCAAGATGTTGGTAATATTTTTTCATATTTTCCATACAAAAAGTGAAAAATTCCATTTTTACACACGTCGAGGCTGCACCCATGCGCACCTCCGGCTCTAAAAAAGATCACGGGGTATGGCGAACCACGCGTACCACGTGGATTCGCGATTGTCAAATTCGATTTTAGTTGTATCAAAATTATTTTCTAATTTAGAGAATTTTATTTGCAGAATAGCTCTAAGATGATAGTTATTTTAGTGATAGTTTAGTTAGTTTAGTTCGGTGTACAAGAGAATCGGCACCATTATATGCCATTAATTAAAACAAATTTTAACTTTAATTTGTTTTCAGAGGGACATGCTAGAAGTAGTGTTATCCAAACTCTCAACGGAGAAGAATGTGCTCTTCCGCTCACTGAGCGACGATTACGAACTGTGTCTGACGAAATGTCGCACCAGTTCTCATAGTGTTCTCCATGAGAACTCTTATAAGGACCCTATTAATAAGCATTGTTTTGGCGATGAGTTGCCGAGATCCAGAACACCAGACTAGTGAAAATTAATATAATTATAATTGGCTTAAGTTAGTATTTTTTTTACGTTTATATTCATTTGAAATGTAGTTAGATAGAATATATAAGTTTGTCTAAATGATATTTTTGTGCACACTCAGTTTATGAAAATTGTGGGTATATAAACAAATGAAATTATCAGAATAATTTGTCTGGAAGAGATTTGAGTTTTTATCAGAATTTGTGTCACAAAAAACTCATTTTACAATGAAGATTAAGATGTTCGTCTCTTTAATATGTCTGTTAACTTAAGGTCAGTGACAAAGGATATATGTATAGATGCAAAATCAAGTAACAAAACATTTCAAGAGTAATAATAATTACTAAGCAATACATTATAATCTATACATCTGAAAGAGTCATTTTAGGAAATGTCTTTCACAGATAATTTTATAGTGTCCTCATACCGGCCTTATTCATTGTTTGTTAAATAAGGAGCCAGAGGGTCAGCGCAGATCGAGCAGCAAAATGCTAGACCAGGGGTTCCCAACCATTTAACATACGCGCCCCCCTAACTTTCTTTTAAAATCACCGAGTCCCTGAGTTACGTTGTAACTACTGCCCAGTATAGCAAGAGAAAGTGGGGTTTGCACCCCCTTGGATAGGTTAGATTTTCTTTTGATCATTCAAACAGAAATAGAAGTTACTTTGTCGAATTTTACAGAATAACTCAAGAATTATGAGAATGCATATTCTAAGATAGCAAAACGAGCTCGAAAAATGTTGTCAAATTTCAGATTCGTTACATTTTTCTTTTGACCATGCATACAGAAAAAGGAGTTGGTTTCTCGACTTACGTAAAAATGTTGAAGAATCAAGAGAATGTAGAATGGAAGAGCGAGCAAAGTGAGCTCGAAAATTGTAACACACCGCCTCGGATATCTTCGGTTTTCTTTAGTCCTTCATACAGAAGTAGGAAAACTTACTTCGTCGATTTATGCAGAAATGCTGAAGCTCATTTTACAGTACCTACCTATCTACAATATTTGAAACTTTCGGGTTTTGAAAACAAGTCTTAAACTTTTCTAAATCAAGAATATAAAATTTTATAAAGTTTAATATTAGAGCCGCCGCACCCCCCCGTTGGACACTGCAGAACAGCTGAAGCTCATTTTACAGTACCTACCTATCTACAATATTATGAAACGTTCTGGTTTTGAAAACTAGTCTTAAACTTTTCTAAATCAAGAATATAAAATGTAATAAAACTAGTTTAATATTAGAGCCGCCGCACCCCCTTATTGGACACTACGCCCCCCGAGGGGCTCGCGCCCCACCGGTTGGGAATCTCTGTGCCAGGTTCTTTGCTGCCATCTTGTGAGTGAAAATATGCGCGAACATGCTCGAACACGCCGCTGGAGAGCGTCTCGTGCACGCTATTTTGAACTCTATTGCAGTTGCGATTTAGGTCATTATCAATTTATCATTGAAATACTGCTCGATCATTTTGCTGCTCTGTCTGCGCTAACCTTTAGTCAGGCAGATTATGTAATTTAATACAATTAATATTTTATTACCGAATATCATCATGAATGTTACTGGTTTCTGAATGCAATCCGGTTATCAACAACAATTCAGTCTGAAACGAACTTCCTTGCTATTATTTGCCAAATATTAGAAGACTAATAAAATTGTTAAGATTTTTAAGAAAACAAATTATTTAAATTGTTATTGCACAGGGCAGTAAGCGATTTAAGATCCGATGTAATGAAATTATCAAAAGTTATTTACGGTTACTCGTACTGATTATGTGCAGCAACTAAATAATAGGCTTATTTACCAGAAGATAGGGTTTCACCAGCACCCGTAGCATGACAACCATTGGGTACCAAACAGGTTTTGTCGACGGAAGAATAGATAAAATTACAGATAAACAATCACAATCTGTCATTTTGTCTATTCTTCCGTCGACAAAACCCGTTTCTATTGTGGTCATGCTAAGCGTGCAGGTGTAGGTAAGAATCGGTAGGAGATAAAAATTTACTCGTGTAAACTGTACGATACTCAAAATCAAATCAAATCTTTATAACTGAACACAGTACCTACATTGCACACATTGCAAGATGATGAGTGAATTCGCAGTTCACTTTGTTCTCCCAATTAAAGCATGCAAAATTATAAACATTAGATAAATGAAAATTCTGAATGATTAAGACTGAATATTAGTGTCAAAAATTGATACAGTCACGATATATTCAAATTAAATAACGACAATAAAACAACTCAAACGCAGAAAGCATTCACCTACATGTCAAACAGTAATAATAAATAGTTTTTCTGAATCGAGAACCGCAACGTCATAGAAAATTGGAAGCGTGATGTAGGCACACTACGTAAAATCTTAAGAGTTTTCGAACCACAGTTCGATAAAATAGCCGAGTCTCGTATAAAATTGTTGTAGTCGATTTTTTGTTCCTCACTTGATAGTCAACACACGAGTTAGTGCCAAAATCACTTGGCGAGACTCGCATGAATATTCTAGTATCTTGAAGGGCGAGAAAATCCTCGTGTACTCGAAAAAGTCCCGTCTTAATTTAATTTAGTTGGTGCACAATTAAATCAGCACCATAATTGACACACGATCAATCACAATCTGAATCATTTTTGAAGGTGATTGCTAATCCATTGCTTCTAATGTTCGAAAAAGTTGTCTGCTCAACAACGTAAATAACGCAATGAATGTTGTTGAACTGTCAAAATGTAACGGATTGTGATTGATCGTGTGTTAAGCAATTAGGGTGCAGGGCCACATAAATGTTTATTATAGAAACATCCATAGTTAATATTTTTTGCATGTTTAACATTCGAATATGACCATTATTATGGGACAGAGTTATGAACACCATGCCTCCTTTACATGAATATGATGTCATATTCATTAGTTACCAGATTCAACAATGTTTAAAATATTGTATGGAGGCTATCATGAATAACAAATATTTTTTACACATTTCTATGTTTTATTTAGAATCTTATTTAACATCCACAAGTATATGTAACATCACAAAACAGAAAAAGTGATATCAACCGCAAGAAATCTGTAAAAAAATGGCGTCCTAATTTGCATGCTATCTCGCTCACACTATAGCTCCGTCTTTATTCAAGAACCACGGGACCGACTGCAAAAAAACCAGTCTATTCTGCCTTTATCTCATAACAATAACGATTAAAGCTTCGTGCAGACCAGCGCGACGCGACGCGACGCCGCGACGCGACTATAACAAACGCGACTAGAACAATACAATTTCTAAGAAAACTTGACGGTATAACAAAAACCGGTGTCGGCTCTTGCACACTGCACCCGAACCAGAAGCGACGTAAGGCGTGGGCGACGTGGACCACCGCCTACGGCCTAGCGGTCCCAGGGGCCTCGCACCTCGAAAGTTTATGCATTACTTACGCTTCACTCTAAGGATACCATTCCGTAGCCGACCGCAGCCGGCAGCTGCAGGCGACGGGTCACCGCGACACAACTGATTTCTATGTATGCTTAGGTATGTATTTCTAAGAAGACGACGTGTCGCTAACTACGGAAGGTAGTTCATAGAAACCAGTCGTGTCGCGGCGACACGTCGCCTGCAGTTGCCGCCTGCGGTGGCCTACGGAATGGTACCTTAATATAAATTTGTACTTTATAGCAAACGGATCCCTGAATCGAAAAATGGTTTTCGACCCACAATATTTTTGACCTGCCTATCTTATACTTAAAAATTTTACAGTCTCGACTCGACTGAACAGTTGTTTTATTTTTTTATTCGTCTTGCGCCACAGGAGTGCCTCACAAAATGTCCTTCGCCCACATCAAATTTAGGTCTTGCCCCGCCACTGACCCGAACTAATAAAAAAAAAAAAATACGTGTGGCACTCGAGGACTGCCGCGGTAAAGCTATTGCATAGCATATATTCAAAAATAAGAAGATAATATTGTTGATTTAAAATATTTTTTTTTAAAAATACCCCTATACCCCCCCCCTAAATCGCAGAATTTACACAACCGTCAATGACGTCTGCCCTCACGCGTCTGCCCGCGTTCGGGTCGCGCACTCGGCGATCGCGCGTCATTGCCTAACCCGCCCCTCCACCCTCGTTCTGCGCGCCCGCCGTCGACTCATCGCAGGTCATTCTTATCGTTCTAACTTTTAAAATATTAGTCCAAATTACTTAGTGTAAAAGACAAATTTTATCTACATTAAATACCGAAAGCGATGAAGGTATTTATTTTGATACGAATTAACTAAATACTCTAAAATATGCAACTTAAAAAAAGTATTCAATTTAAATGTATTTATAGCTCACTATTTTGGCTATAATGGCTTCCACATAAAAGGTAGATATATGCTGTCGCGGACTTTTATTTAGAACTCTTTAAGACAAACAACCCCACAATACATTTTTTTCATGTAACTCCAGCGGTTTAGGCAGCGCACGCAAAGATAGATCTCAGAGGGCAGGATTTTTTCCGACTTACTGGATACTTATCGTTATATTATGGCTAAATCACATAAAATCTTTATAAATTGTAGCCTATGTGTTATTCTGATATATAAGCCACATTACTGTAAAGTTTCATTAAAATCCGTTCGGTAGTTTTTGCGTGAAAGAGTAACAAACATCCATCCATCCATCCTCACAAACTTTCGCGTCAGGTTTTTTTTTCGTTACGGAATTTCTACATTCGGTCGCCGCGCTCAGAGTCTCCGATAAAAGCTATGCAATAGCTTAAAAAATACAATTGCAGTGTTTATGGTTCTACTGTCAACTTAGCTCATTTCACGCCCTAAAGTAGAGTAGAGCAGTGATAGCCTAGTGATGTGACCGTCAGACTGCCAAGTCATAGGTCTCGAGTTCGAACTCAAGGCACACACCTCTGACTTTCCGAATTCATGTGCATTTTGTATAATTATCACTTGCTTCAAAAACGGTGAAGGAAAACATTGTGAGGAAACCGGCATGCCTGAGAGATATTTCTCGCCGGCATGTGAAGCCAAGTCAGAGGCCAGGCTATTCACTAACCACACGCAAAGAAGAAAACGCCCTAAAGTTAAAAATCCACCCTGTATAATTTCTAGTTAGCTGGACTCACTGCATAACTAAAGGCAGCGCCTGCCAGTATTACAAGACTTCCATGCTTAAAAATGTCAACATTAGGCTTAATAAAATTTAGGCGAAATTAAGGATTTTCATATTAAATCTAAACTAAAAAAAATAAAGGACTGAGGACTGGCCGACACTAGCAATAGACAGAATTGTGTGGAAAAGGGAGAGGAAGGCCTTTGCCCTGGGGGCCTAAACGGCCACTTTAGCAATTCTGCTAAAAGCGATTCATTTCCTCCAATATGGCATATTTACACCAAATATGAATTGAATTGAGATATTATTCAGCTAATATGTCACCATTTCACGAAAATTAGAGAAATTGCTAATAAATTGCTAGGAATTCAGGAAATGAATCGCTTTTAGCAGAATTGCTAAAGTGGCCGTTTAGGCCCCCTGCAGTGGGACAATACAGGCTAATAAGATTAGATTATATAATAAAATAGTACTTAACGAAGTCAAAACTGTACATTAAATATTTTTGAAAAAAGTAATTGCTACGAAAGTAGGTACGAGGTGTGGTAGCGAACCACAAATGATGTTAACCATGCGCTCGACTAAACGGTGAAAATCCTCAGGGAGGAAGCCATGCGATATTGCAAAATGCGGCGTATGGGCATGAGGTCGGGATTTCACTACAGAATTCAAATTCAAATTCAAATTCAAATTCAAATCATTTATTGTTTGTTACATGTCAATAGAGATGTTATGGTTATAATTGTAGTAACAATGTAACATACCTATAAGGTGTACAATATTTATAAATTTAATTCTTACTTAGGAACTTAATAAATTATTGTAAAATTTAATTCGAATTAGTCAAAATTATACATTATTTAAAGTTATTATACATTAGTCAATTTAAAAATTATTCATCAAAAATATTATACATGTAAAATTTTACTACATAAAATAAAAAAGTCATAATTACATTGCATTCATTAGTCATTATAAAAAGGAAAAAAACAATTAGACTAACCCAAATTTTTGTCGTTAAAAAACTCGTTTATAGAGTAGTACGCTTTGTTTAGCAAAAAATCCTTTAGCTTTTGTTTAAAACTATTGATCTCTGAACTACTTTTCACATAGTTTGGTAATTTGTTATAAATCTTTATTCCTATTCCAAATATACTGGATTTAAATTTAACAGTTCTACATCTAATACCCGATAACTCATTTTTGTGTCGTGCACTTCTAAGTGTTTCATATTTACTAATATCGCCTTTTATCATTACAGCCGCTTCATAAATATATAATGAAGGCAGAGTTAAAAATTTTAACCTTCGAAACACTTCTAGGCATGAATCTGTCTGTTTGAGACCAGTTATGCTTCTCAAACATTTTTTTTGGGCTCTAAAAGCACAATCTCTGTCAGAAGAGTTCCCCCAGAGCAGAAGCCCATATCTTAGAGTGGAGCCCACATACGCATGGTATGCGTTTAATAGTGCACTCTCATTCACCACTTTCCTTAGCATGTACAGGGCGTACGAATATTGGTTTAATTTTTTGCAGACGTGATCAATATGGTGTTTCCAGTTCAGACTACGGTCAATGTACATACCTAAGAATTTTGTTACTTCGACTTCCTTTATTGTTTCAACTTTGTAACTTATGCGAAGTATTTTTGGTTTTGTGTTTTTATTCGTACGTAGAACTAGGTACCAGACGTACTGCAGGGTACCATCTGCACTTGGTCTTCATTCAGATATAGGGACATACCGACTAGTCGTACTCAGCGCTTCTCCTCCAACTTTATTATGCGCATGGCCAAAGCGTGGAACTCTCTGCCAGCAGCTGTGTTCCCTTCCACTTCTCGGAAGGACGGGGCATTAACATCAACGGCGAGTAGGTACCTACATCTCACACTTGAGACTTGCAGACGACATAGCTGCATGACTTGCAGTAGATTCTGGACGGCCTAGTTGATTATTCTGTACGTATTGATGAACTGGCCCAAACCCAGGTTATGCTCAACGAACACGTCATTCCGGGACCGATTTCTGTCAGTGGCGATAAAAACAACTGAGAGGGAGGCTAACAGAAGAATTCAGTTGGGCTGGGCTGCGTTTGGAGAGCTTCGTCGACTCTTCTCGTCGCGTATTTCACAGTGCTTAAAACTTAAGGTTTTCAATCAGTGCGTCCTGCCTGTAATGACTTAGGTCTTAGGGAAAATATAGTTTTAAGATTTTTTGTCAATTTGTCTGGATGTATGTTCTGAGTTGGTACAAAAACGGCTGATCGGATTTGGATGAAATTCTGTACACAGATAGTTTATAACCTGGATCACATAGGCTAGGTACTTATAATCCCGGTAGTACGTTCCCGCGGGATAATTTCAGACACCCACGCGTGCGAAGCCGCAGGCAAAAGCTAGTCCTCTATAAAGGTGACCAAAGCCGGATATCCAAATCTATCCATCAATTTTACACTCGGTCTTTTATGCCAAGGTTTCACAAAATTTCATGTACCTAATGTAGAAGTAATCGGAACACGAGTTTTATCAAAGTCCTTTCTTCTACTACTTTCATTCGAAAACACTTATCTAATCTAAAATATCCACTCATATGTGAAGTTTATTTAAAATAATTTACGCATAATTTTGTATGGAGATACGTTTATATGTATTAAAGATCAGTGGGGAAATTGCGTAACACACATAATAATGGCAATTGATCGCAATAGAATAGAATTATCTCTATTCAAGTATCACATGACTCAAAAATGATAAGTAAAACTTACAACTATATTAGTTAGAACAGACACTTCACAAAAACAAAAACAAAATAGTGGATCACCGTTGTGGCGACCCATGTAAGATGGCACAACAGCGACCCACGAAAACACAGTCTAGGCGACTTGAAACTATTGGAGCTGCTCCACACCCTGCGCACCATGGAAGCGCAACATTTGTGCATGGTTGTGTAGAAACAATCCAAATGCGCATCCGCGAACATCCCCGACGCACTACATAAGCCATGCAATGCCTTTTATTTTGACAGTTAAGTATCACATTCATTGCGTTATTTGCGTTGTTGAGCACACGAATGTTTCATTCGTATGAAGTAATGGATTAGGAATTTCCTTCAAAACCCTCGGATTGTGATTGAAAGTATTACCTACGCAATTATGGTGCAGGTTCACCTTTTGAACAGACTTCCCAAAAAGGAGGAGGTTCTCAATTTGGTGGTATATATATATTTTTTTATGTTTGTTATCTCATAACTCCGTCATTTATGAACCGATTTGGAAAATTCTTTTTTTATTTGAAAGGATATACTTCCCGATTGGTCCCATTTTTTTAGGATTCCGTAGATACCCGAGAAGGGTGCCAGGGTGGGGTTTTTTGAGCAAAAAAGAATAGGCACCTTCTAGTAGAATAGTAGGTTTTCTTTGTTTGTTGGAGACCTGCGTCCGATAATACCAAGTTCCGAGTTCGGATAAAGATATTTCAATAAAAACTTAAAATTTTCGTACAAACATGAGTGGTTATTTAACAACTTATACCTGTTTCACACTAACTTAAAACCATTAATAAGTCATTGCAATATAAATTAGAATGATGCAGTGAGTTTTATCAATCTAATTTATACTTTATATCAATGGCTTAGGAGTTACATTACAATGACTTACTAATGATTTGACGTAAAAAAAAATATCGTGGATGTGCATCGAACAGTCGAAATATCGTTGTCTGCGTGAAAGTCATATCAAAATTTAGAAAGGTTGCGAGAACAAAATACCCATTCTTAGGAGGCAACTCATCACCATCATCATTCCAGCCGGAAGACATCCACTGCTAGACATAGGCTTCCCCCAAGCACCGCCACTTCCACCGGTTCTGTGCTGTCATTTATGGGTGAATTTTGGAGATAGATAATCGGATTACCTACTTATGTCGTATGCGAAACGTGCACAAAAATGAAAACAAATCGACATCCTCGACTCGAAGTCAGAAACCGAATTACGCAGGAAAGGGGTCGTCCATTAATCACGTGTTATTTTTTTTGACAACTTTTTAACCCCCTCTTGTGATATTTCATGATTTTATCCGAACCCCCTCCCCCCCTTTCGAGCCTCACGTGATTTATGGACGACCCCAAAGATTGTATCTACCTGGGTAAAGTGCCTTTATGTTTGAAATTTCGTTTCCAAAGTTGGGTAAAGATTAGGTTTCTGTTGGAATTTAGAGCAAAGAGAACTAATAGCACGTAAAACCCCTATTACAGCAGGTACACGTTATTTAGGTGACATCGTTTTATAATAATATAATTTACACCATCCCGATTTAGAAAAAGGGTCCTGAATATCGCGTAGTGTATCTAATAAGGCTTAAAGTCTAACAGACACCTAACCTAATATTTTCCCAACTTTGTAACTTTCGTCTCTCAGCTCTGCCAATCATTTTCTAAAACAAAGGCGTAAAGTTGAGCATTAATTAAGTTAATCGCACGCGCTGATCTTTATCAGAACGTCACCTACCTAAATCTGTCGGCAAATGTGTCTATTATCGCCTTATATCATCGATTTTATCTTCAGTAAGCTAAGATATCTACACAAGGTGTAAGATCGTCAATTCATGGTCCTACGCAATAGGAAAGCGAACGATCGACCTTAAACCATTCAAACAATTCTTCGCCTGCGCTCGCGCAGTTTGTGAGTGACTTCGATCACGGACTGTCGTCAGCATCAATCATGTGGTGAGACATCGACGTTTATTTAAATAACATTCGTTTTATCAGTGAAATAATTAATTCTAATGATTTTTAATACTAACGTGTTTTACAAAATAGAGTTTTGTGTATTCAAATTGTTAGGTCAATTTCGCAGCGTAGAAATACCAGTTTGCAACCAATTTAGGATCGTGTTTTTGTATTCTATTTTTTGCCATTACTATCGTTTCTGGTTTTTGTTGATGCCTATAGTAGGTAGCTACCTGAACTAAAACCTATTATGTGTATTTGTTAAAAACCATAAACCCAATGTAGCGATTATAAAATCGTGTTAGTTTGGGCAGGTGGTTATATAAATACATACCTCTCATTAATTAAATTTCGTTAATGGTGAAAACAAAAATTAATTAACGTTCTTGACATAAATTAATTGATCGGGTATTGTGTAGTTTTATTGTTCTGTATAATTTAGGAGATTTTAAATATTTGATTAGCTACTAGGAACAATAATGTAAATTGTAAGTTATCTACCCAATCTTTGAAGGCTACTCTTACTACATCAATTAAGAAGTTAACGACATCTTAGTTAATTGTAGTTCATACCTAGTAGTACACCTATTATATTTACACACTGTAGCTGAGCCCATGGCCGCTGCATAATGGGCCTATAATGTTCCCACTGCTGGGACACAGGCCTCCTCTCTTCGAGAGGGAGTCGGCTGTAATCCACCACACGGGCTCAGTGCAGGTTGGTAGATGTCACATGTCTTCGAATTTTTGGTTCAAGGACATGCCGGTTTCCTCACAATATTTCCCTTCACCGTTTTGAGAGCAGCGGATATGAAATAATTTTCACAAAGTACAGCGCCTGCCAGGGTTCGAACCCACGACCTGCAACTCGCAAGTCGCGGCCGTTATCACTGGGCCACCACAACTCTATGCTCCATGGCCGCTGCCTTTTATTAAAATTTGAATTAAGAGGGCGCCTAAAGGTCCACTAGCGCCACTCTTTAAAAAAAATATTATCTCGTGACTGAGAAGGAATTATGAATAACGGCTAATAAGGACCCTCGGTAAGTGTGTCTAGAATTTTCTAATACCTTTTATAAAGCTTTATATTGAGACACGAAGCAACAAAATACGATCTAAAGAAAAGCGGCCACATTCCTTTAGATCGTATTTTGTTGCTCCGTGTCTCAATATGAAACTTTATAAAAGGTATTAGAAAATTCTAGACACACTTACCGAGGGTCCTTACTAGCCGTTATTCATAATTCCTTCTCAGTCACGAGATAATATTTTTTTTAAAGAGTGGCGCTAGTGGACCTTTAGGCGCCCTCTTAAGTAAAAACGCTGACTGAAAATGCGACAGCTTCCTTCTTAGGTCTAAAATCAACAAAGTACTGCACAAGACTCAAGGTAAATGCTACGTCTGACCAAACATTGAAATTAATATGCGTCCACCGTTACGGTTACAGCATAGTACTTGAAAACATTCATGTTTTTGGGATTAGTAAACAATCGGATTGGATCTTGCCTGCCTATTTAATATGCTTATCGGCCAAGTGTGTCTACAATGTAAAAGCAATAATTTTGCTTTACCGGCTGTATTCATAAACCTGTATAAGTATGTATAGGCTTTATTAAAATTACCGTTTTTAAAATACATTTAAAGGATCATTTTTTGGATCGGCACAGTCTCTCTTCCGTACCTATCTGGGGGCAAGGTAGTGCCCCTGCCAAGTCCAGGAAAAACAAACAAACGAAGGCACAGCCATCTTTTCTCGAAGCCATTCAGGACATTTTCGACCCCCCTTTTACATATTTGTGGATACAGCTAGAAGCAACGATGGCCAAATTATTCTATTTATTACTAAAAAAAATTAAGATGTCTGATATTGATACGGTCACTACAAAATGTTGTTAGTCAACTTTATTAGGTAACAAATTATGACAAAGTTGTTGGATAGATGCTCCCATAGATTTGTACTGAATAAATTAACAGACTTGGTTTTACATTAGATCTCACAACTTTTAGCGATAGAAGAACGATGCGAGATTTTTTTACATTTTACGATTTTTGATGGGTTTACTCTCTGCAACAGAAAGGGGCCTTTCAAGCCATATCTATCGTCTTTCACTTAAACCATCGATCTATTCTTTGGTTTTCTCTTAAGGCTCGTACAGACCAGCGCGACGCGACGACGCGACGCGACTCAAACAATAGAATTTCTAAGAAAAGTTCACGGTATAATAATAACCGGTGTCGCTCGGCCTCGCGAAAGATGGAACGAGTGGAGGCCTTAGCTTTTAGGAGTGGGATAGCACAGGCCATCCTACTAGGTAATGTTTGTTTACCAATCACGCCGTAATGGCTGAACAGTTTTGGATGAAATTTGGCACACGGCTATACCATGACCAGCTATCTAATTACGCAACACATTTTCGTTGACAATTCCGACTAATCTGTTTCAATTTGACAGGTCAACAACATTCATTGTGTTATTTACGTTGTTGAGCAGATTTTTTTTTCGAACGTACGATGCAATGGATTAGCAATCTGTTTCAAAACGATTCAGATTCTGATTGATCGTGTATTACGTAATTAGGGTACTGGGTTAGGACATAGGATACTTTTGTTCCTACGTTCCTGAGGCATAAGCTTAATTATTATTGCGTAAGCTTTCGACTTCCTATTTGTATACATAAAGGCTCGTACAAACTAACGCGACTTGTCGCACGACGCGACACCGGTAATTGTTCTACCGTGATGTTTTCTTAGAGTCGCGTCGCGCCTGTCTGCACGACGCTTAAGGCATAATAGACATAATTTATTCGTATCTCAGTCAGGCGAGAGGTATTTATTATGAATTAATTTAGCAGGTTCTATCTCAGCGCCTATAGGTACCTACGTAATTTTTAAAACTTAGTATTCAAAATAAATGATCATGTTATAATGACCAAGGTGAACAAACCACATCTCAAGCTCAGTAGGTACTTAAATATGTTTTTGCAAAGATTTCTTTTTTGTAAGCTTTTATTTAACTTGCCTTGTTAGTTAGAATGTATTGGTCAAATCTTGCAACCTGGATTAAAACCACTTCCTCTTATCCTTCTGGGGCTGTACTATGACTTGTTAAAGAAATCATCGTTCCAGTGTGAGAGAGAGATGAAGCTATACAGGACGAATAGCACTATCTTTATTTCACAACGGAAAGGTGATGGTTTTAACACGTCATAGTAAGGCCCCTGATTTGAAATTTTAAATGTTTCCCCAACACTCACCAATTCCATTTCGGATTCATGGACACATGGTACTTGAGAAAGAAAGAAAAATTGTTTATTTTGCACAAACAAAAGGCACATAAATTACACACATACAAAAGTACTTAGCACTTACCATACCTACTTACCTTTTGGGTACGGAGGTACTCAGGTTTCAGTCAGTCAGAGTTCGACAAAATTCTCTGTTCTCTCCAGAGGAAGAGTTTCCAGACATCTTCCACAAACATGTTGAATTCGTGACGGCATCTACATCGCCACATGCGAACTACGCATCAAAGACCTGACGAAAAAACTGCTTGCGCGATCAACATGTATACAGGGTGTCAGGGACATCGACGCGAAGCCGGTTACCATGGACTCAGTACCTGATTCTGAGCCAATTTTCAAAAAATTACGTAGTTTATTAAAAAAAAAAATTGCTGTGTCATAGAAAAGTGCAACACCTACGCGGTCAAAATTTATGGAGCAGCTGTTTTTCGGTTCAGAATCATGTACTGACCCCATGGTAACCGGCTTCGGGTCGATGTCCCTGAGACCCTGTATAGCTTTCCGACATCAATCGTTGGGCAGTTGCCCGCCAAACACGACACCCGTCTGGTCGGAGGATCTTCCCTTTTCTATAGAAGATGAGTGAACTTTATCACCCAGGAGGCAAAGAGATCAGCAGACGTATTCGGTAAATAAAAATCTCACCGTGAAAACTTAAGTGAAGTGAGCTGTCAATAGTGTCAATCTCTTGCATTAGGTGGAATGACGGCTCACTTCACGCTCACTTCACCTAAGTTTTCACGATGAGATTTATACAGAATAGACCAGCTGCAATGGAACGCACCGGTATCCCTTCTGAGCTACCTACGCTTTTTATAAGTTCCCACTGATAATCATTGCAACCCTTTTGTTACCTACCCCTACCGCGCATCTGAGCAATTAATATGTACCAAACCAATAGATAATTACCTCACAATTATTATTATGATACAGTGCCGAAAGCTAGATCATATTATTGTAATTTAGCACTTTCGACTCCACCCATTTTCCTAGAACTCATACGCCATGCCGCCATACATATTGGAAGTAAACACTCCGGGAGGGTTGCCGGCATTACGTTTGTACTAAAGATAACCATCGCGGACGGTCAATTAGGTTTAAAACCTGGTTATAAAACACTGTTAAACGAAGTAAAATTGTCTTTTCGCTATACGTTCGTGTATACGTTTCCAACCTTTAAAATGTTTTGTGAATATTTGTAAACGTGAACAAATAATTGAAAAAAAGAAATTGCTTGGATTTTAAAACCAACGCATAAACTTACTAATAGATCTTGTTAAAATATGCATCAGATTTTATTTTCACGGTTTAAGTACAATGTTGTATTCGCTAAGAAAAACCTACATTTAAAATGAGCCCTCCACGAGGGCTCCTGGCATCCCATCTGCGACTAGGTGAACCCTCCAGGAGGGCTCGCGGCACTGAACGTGACAAATAGGAACCTAAAAATGCTACTACAAATACCTACTTAAGTAGGTATTTGTGGCAGCAGTCGGTTCCTAGTTAATTATGTAAGTACTTAAACCACAGTTTATTTTGTCAATGTTTATAAACGTATCGTAGCTCTACGAATAGACCCACTACAAATATTTGAATATTGACGAACGTGTGAACGATGTTTATGAAAATCTTTAAATAGTTAATCCTAGGAATGCAAGCAGTGGTAGGTAAGTACCTACTGGACAATCATGCACACGGGCACACCCACCAAGTCCTTCCTAATTACCAATTAATTAGTTACCTTATTGGTGCCAAGACATTGGCGGCCCACTTTCCATTAACCTAATCAATTTAATGCAACGGGATATTTAAATAAAAAATATTGTAGGAAAAGCTGCTAATAAAAATGAATATGTACCTATCTACATAGTACATCCTGCAACGGTAATATATTCGTACCATTTAATTCCGTAACTTAAATAAATTATAATGTAATAAAACTAAATGTTCCGCTAGAAGGTTTCTCGGATAACTACATTCTAGTTTCTTAGGCTTCTTTTCCATTCTACTATAAAAATAAGAAAATTGACATTAATTACCATAGTTGTAGCGTTACAGAGAGACGTACAATCATGGTCGCGTGTTATAATTACTAAGCTATTGTAATTACACTGATACTTGATACACTTTAGAAAAAAAATATGAAAATAGAACAAAAGAAACCTAAGAGAATCCCAGCAGCTGGGAAACATTTATCATAAACAATGATCTAATACCTATAAGTAGTGCATTAATTATAATTACTTACACATAACATAAATATAACATAACATCACGCTTTTGCTGGGCACTATCAGAATACCAGCGCTGCGGTATTTAAGGTGACTGGGGGTAAGATAAAAAACGGGGAAAGATAAAAAAAATACAATAACGCCGAATATCAAGGAATTCTTTTACTACTGGCAATATCGTTGTAGACACCATTTTGTCTTGCCCCGCCCCGCAGTCTGCGTCAGTCGCCAAGTGAGAGCGCACGTATGTTTTTTGTCAATTTTCCGTACGGACACATTTCCCGCGTAAAATTGAGTTTTTCCATCTTACCCCGCTTGCTGTATCTTCTTACACAGGTGAGTAACAAACATTTTGTTCCGATATTTATAAATATATTTGAAATTTAATATGCTCTATAAAGTGGTGATTAGTATATTTCACGTATTTTAAGATTTATGGTGCCTTTCAAACTTTCCCCTGCAAAATTTAACGGGTTAAGATGGTAATATAAAACTTTCCATCTTACCCCGTTTACGAAACTCCTAGAAAAGGTCAGAGGTTCTCAAACTGAAATACACGGTGGAATCCCTTCCCCAACATCGTAACAAAAACTTTAATCATGGAATCGGTACATAATTCTAGACATAGAAAAGGTTTGTCGATTTCAAAAAAGTCTGATGTTCTATTCATATGTGCAATACCTACACGATCAAAATGTATGATACAGTAGATTTTTTTATGGAGATGAAAAATGTCTACGCTGGGGTGTCTAGAATCGTGTACTGAATCCATGGTTAAAGTTTTCATTACAATGTCCCTAAATTTATAATGTTCTATTATAATCATCCTAAAACCATTGTGGTTACATTTTTGCACTAAGTATACCCACCTACTGTTATGTTCTTGTTAATTTTATCTAATAATTTCCTTTGGAAAATATTTTTTTTACGAAATTATTTTATTTAAGTTCCTCGATGGTCGTCGCACGTGCAGCTGCTGTGCATAAGGTCTTGGGTTCGATGCCCAGGTCAGGCAGTGTTGTTGATTTTCCATTAGGAATCTCTCTGTAAGAGCCGGGAGTGTAAATTAATGCCCGGTTTGTCTCTTATTACATAGGACTTTACACATAGCTGGCAAAATTTGGGTGTACTATACACCTCTGCTATCTAATTGCGTAACAAATTTTCGTAACCGATTCAGTAAAATTGGTTTCATTTTGACAGGTCAACAAAATGATACTAAATGAAACCGTGTGTTTTATTTATCGACCCGACTACGACTTGACAGTTATGAGCATGATTATTAAATTTTTTTAATATCCTAACCTAATATGTTGAGAACCTCAGACTGCCTGCCTTTGTAACGGGGTAAGATTGATATATTTTATTTGATAAATAATTTTTTCTTGCATTTAGAAAGCGATTTTTAAATGTAACTGATTTTCAAGCTATTTAGGTTATTGGAGCAGAGGGTTTATTGATCACCACACATGCATAATGACCATGAATACGATTCTAGTCACTATATCAATCTTACCCCTTCGGCATTTCGTCTTTCCCCTACATATTGTTTTTCTGAAGACCAATTTTATTAACCTTTTTTTACATAAAATATTGTTTCAAAAAGATGTCTGTCAACATTATAGAAACAAGTTGACTGTACTTTCTTACCCAAAACATCATTTTATGCATTTCACTTGAATCCCTTTGTTTCACAACAGTTTCAAATCAACACTGTTTATCTAATCAAAAATCCATTCCAACTTACCCCCACTCACCTTATTTTTTTTTTTTAAATATCGCCGCTTATTCTGAGATAGGAGCCTTTTTGGCCTCGCACAGTCGCACAGGTCTTTTATTCTGTTTTTAAATTCTCCTTTTTTGTTTATTATTTTATAATTTATTTTTTTATTTTTATTATTACTTACTGTTTGTATTTCCTGTGCGTGTCCCAAATAAAATATTTTTCTTTCTTTCTTTCTTTTAATACCTGTAGGGTTAGGTAACTGGCGGATCGTGGGTGTAGGTGCTATAGATACTATAGTACCTACACCCACCAGTTATGTTTAAGTCCCATGTAATAGGGGGCGAGCCTATTGCCATCAACCGGGCACAAATCCAAACTCCGGGCTGCTACTGAGAAATTCCTGATGAATAAACCCAATAACACTTTGTCCGAACGACAAATAACGTTACCTATAACGCTATCATTATTTCCATAAAAGCGTCTAATAAGCTCCGCTAGTTCACGATAAAATAATGTATTTACCATTTACATATATATTTGAAAACTAAAGTTATTGTGTTGCATTGTTGAAATGAATTTCAACAATGCAACACAATAACTTTAGTTATTTGTATAATGCTATAATATATTGGCTAATGCTTTATAGCGGGTAGCAAAAACCCTGTCCGATCCCAGAGGGTGTTGTTAAGAATAATACTGAGAGTCTATTTACGTGGTAATTGTCAGAAAAAAAAAGAAAAAAACATAGGTACGCCGCTTTTTTTTTTCAATGCGGAATTTCACCGGGTTATTACATAAGGGCGCGGACGGCCCTCGTTTAGCGGGTGTCTACAAGTCATAACTTATGACCCCTGTTGAAAATTTATCAATTTTTAATGGAATTGGGATAATTTTGGTATTAAAAACGTGAATTTTTAAATAGCCATAACTTTTTTATTTTCAATAAAAATAAGTTTATTTATTTATTTCGGTAAGTAATGTTATTGCAGGACCTATGTGCCATGTGCTGTAATTTCCCACCCAAAAAAAAAAAAAAAAAAAAGGACCTATGTGCCCCTTTCGGATTGGACAGGGTTTTAGTAACACATCGTATACCTAATACCTATCATTACTAAGAAAAGCCGAGAGGTTTTCCTCGTTAAACTCGTCTGAACGGATGACGCAATAAGGTAACCATTACGTTATCCCTCCTCGTGGATATGTACGACAGGGTTTTCCTAAAAATGTCACAATTTCGCGTGATTTGCAAAAGTATTCTGTAAAAACTCGCCGCCAGGGAACTACTTTCTGCATCCATCAACACCAACCAATAATAGTTCACACACAGCTGAACTATGGCCCAATTGCGCGCCATTTTACTTACCCGATCCCCGACTACCATGCAGGTAGGTATCCTTTGATCTAATGTCAAAGTCGTGAATGTCAAAAATATTTTTGATTACTTACTTTTAAAATAATAACAGCTGCACGGGTCGGTCGGTTCGTTGATGGCCATAGATTACATAATCGAGACTCCTCCGTGCCTCGGAAAGCACGATAAGCCATTTGTCCTGGCTGTCATTCGTAGATCTTTGACAGTCGTTACTGGTAGTCAGAATCCCAAAAATATGACAACCAGTGTAGGTGTCCATAGTCAATAGGAATACTCCTACTTCGTCCACAAAGGTACACCTACTTTAAAATTTGAGATAACTTTATCCTATTAAATACAATAATTCACTTACTCATGAATATTAAAAATTAAAACATAAGTCAATATTGTTGGGAGTACTACAAAAACTAGACATTTGATTTGTACAATAGTACGTTACTTTCCATTCGGTAAAGATTTTGGATTCTGCTCGATGCTTGATTGTGACTGTTATGAGTTCCCTAGTAAGTAATTACTTGTTTACACAATTTGTGATCAAAGAGTTTTTCCTATAATTATAAGCCTTCTATCTTCGAGTAATTACGCAACACATTATCGTAAACGATTACGACTAATCTGTTTAATTTTGACTGTTCAACAACAATCATTGCGTTATTTAAGTTGTTGAGCAGATTTTTTTGTCGAACTTATGAAGCAATGGCAACACATTGCTTCAAAAGATCAAAGAAAAAATCTATCATTTATTAAATTTTTCTGCCATTCTTTTTTGCTAATGCAAATCTGTTTCAAAACGATGATCGTGTATTACGCATTAGGGTACCGGTCAAAACCCCTAACCATCCTTCAAATTAGAACCTGCTTTTTAATTACCTACGTAGTATTATATTATCTGTGGTACCTAAACATTTTATGAAAATTAAGCTATTCTAATCCGAATCGAGTTCTGGCTTCTGATATAATCTAATAGTAAATCAACCAGTTGGGTTAAGTTTAGACTCAATTAATGGAAATATATTCAAAACTTCAAACCTAGTAGTAATTAGGCGTTTCGGTACCTACTGGTACTTATATGTATTAACTAATTACTTAGTTTTTAGATTATAACTGCGATTAAAAGTGAGTTTGTTTGTTTATTTGTTTGTTAAGCTTCCACGCTAAAACGGATGAACGGATTTGGATGAAATTTGCCACATGGGTAGACCATGATCTGGGTTAGGAAATAGGATACTTTTTATCCCGATTTTTCCACGGGATCGAGAGTAAGCGTGCGTATCCACCAGAAATAAGCGAGGATGCGTAGCGAGGAATGTCCGTAAAACTAACCAATAACAACGCTAACTATAACAGTGAAGCAATGTTATTGGTTAGTTTCACATACATCCCTCGCTACGCATCCTCGCTCATCTCTGGTGAAAACGCGGCGTTAAGCATTGTACAGACTAGCGCGACGCGACAGCGCGACGCGACACCTGCTAATCGATCGACCGACAGCAGAAGGTAATAGGAACCTAAACAAAGCTATTAGGTGGGTACCTAATAGCTTTGTTTTGTCATCATATTTGTCTAGTCATTTGTAGTGTCCTTAGTTCATGTAGGTAGGTACCTACATGAACTAGGACTTCAACAACGGTGACCGGACCGATTAATTATGATCGGCTGTCGGATGGCATAGTTCAATTTAAACTTAATGGCGGCTCGGAAGTTAGCCACTCGCTGCACAGTACCGCACCCCTCACCCCCGCGGACACATGAATTCGTTACAGCGGAGCGACTCGCCTCGTGTTCCGAGCCGCCATCGCCATTTAATCGGGCTGTAGTAGGTATTATACCTACGTACCTATGAGAAACGCCCTTGAAATTAATTTATCGGAAGTCATTTTAATAAACATAATATACATAAATAATTTTTTCATGATACAGTGTTAGGCACTGTACACTGATAATAAAATGCATCGTCACATTTATCTTCGCTTATCAAGACAATTAATTTAATAATACGAATACGTAGGTATCTATGTTATCAAATTATCATAGACTAAGCCCACTGCATTAACATAATGATATACCAGTTTCAGCACTAAGCCCAGCTATCTAATTACGCAAAACATTTTCGTTGACAATTTCGACTAATCTGTTTCAATTTGACAGGTCAACAACATTCATTGTGTTATTTACGTTGTTGAGCAGATTTTTTTTTTGAACGTACGAAGCAATGGATTAGCAATCTGTTTCAAAACGATTCAGATTCTGATTGATCGTGTATTACGTAATTAGGGTACAGGTTCGCACGGACGTAAAAAACCCCGGCGATATTTTTCGTGCACTGGATTTTCAACTGTCGGCGCTAAATAGTGTGTTTTTTCAACGCGCTGGGACGAGAGTGCGTCCCAATCCCAACGCGTTGGATTCTCAACGCTCGGTTCAACACCAAGAGTTGAAAATCCAGTGCGCGATAAAATCCCGCCGCAATATTTTTACCTCCGTGCGAACCCGGGCTTAGTGCTGAAACTGCAGTGCTATTCTGTAACCATCTCACCGTGAAAACTTAGGTGAAGTGAGCGTGGAGTGAGCTGTCATTCCATAGGGATTGACACTATTGACAGCTCACTTCACCCAAGTTTTCACGGTGAGATGTTTACAGAATACATTGGCAGGTAGGTCATTATGTGAATGCAATGTCAATTGCTGAAAGTAAATACCATTACAGGCCTGTATACATATTGTTGGATGGATTTGAGTCATGCACGTAAAGTCTCAGTGACGCCCGGAGGGGTCGGTTCCCGAACAAGTTTTTTTAAATTTATTTATTTAGGGACATTTATAACCGCCCGAACAAGTTACGGTATCTTAGGCCCGTATTACAGAAAAAACACTCTCATAAAGATACCAAGCAGTTTCACTACTTATCTTTATCAGACGTGACTCCTATCCTAAGCTTCGTTATACTGAATCAATGACACGTCGCCGTCGGAGACTGAAAAAGAAACTAGTAGAATCTACTCGTTTCTTTCTCTTAATAAAAAATTCTACATGGATAGATATCCATGTAGAATTTAGAGGTAGAGGAAATTTCTACAGGGATATCTACTGAGTAGATACTCAGTAGATATCCCTGTAGAAATTTCCTCTATTTTATATTGTTTCCCTGCTGGGCAATAAATGTGTAAGTAATTTTATCAAGACACAATGTCTTAAAATGTTGACGGCTTGGGTTGAATTATAGGTAGGAAAGCAAGCCATGCTTTACAGTGCAACTTGCTGGGCGTACCTATACAGTGTCAAATTAAATTAGTTAGCGAAACGATATTTTTTGGGGTCAACAACCCCTTGTAGTGTAGTTACTTGAAGTATGAGTTGTTTACATATCGATACCCATAAAGGCTCATGCATACCAGAGTGACACAATGGCGCGACGCGACTCGAACAATATAATTTCTAAGAAAACTTCACGGTTTAACAATAACCAGTGTCGCGTCGCGCTAGGCTGCACGAAGCTTTACCTACGTCTAAGTTTACAAAAAAAACCGGCAAACTGGGTGTCGGCCCACGCACAATGAAGGGTTCCACAGGGGAACGACACTTGACTCGAACAAAAACTTTCAGTTAAAAGCTTAATATTTCGCCAACGGATTCCTGAATCAAAAAATGGTTTTTACAAACTCCCAATATTTTTGAACGACCTTTCTAATGATACCCCACAACATGGGATAGATGAGAAAAAAACATCCCCACTTTACGTGTAGGGGAGGTACCCTAAAATTTTTCTTGATTTTATTTTACCACTTTGTCGGAATGATTAATATACATATGCCAAATTACAGCTTTCTAGTACTAACCGTTTCTGAGCTAAGCTGCGGACAGACAGACGGACGGACAGACAGACGGACATAGCGAAACTATAAGGGTTCCTTGTTTACTACGGAACCCTTTTTTTTTTTTTTTGAGGATGGGAAATTATCAAATAACTTCTCCCGCTCTGGGTGGAGCGGGAGGGCGTGTCAGACTTTTACTGACTAAAACCCACCCGTGTTCCTTCCGTTGCCTGTGTGCCGAGGTCGCGATATCCCTTTCAGACAAACCCGCAACCCCGGCAGGCATTGGCCCTTCCGGACCCCGTCAGTTGGTGCTGACATCTCTTTGAGGCGCGCGTGGAACACAACGCGCCGTCGACCCGGGCCTGGTCCCTTTACTACGGAACCCTAAAAACGAATTTTTAAAACTGGGATTTCAAGTAAACAGCCGAATTACAGCCCCAAAAAGAATACCTATCATCAAATTTTGATTTTTTCATGTTTAGATATCGATACCAACCTCGTCTTCGGAGTTTCGCTAACTAATTGTATCTTAATATGCGGGAAATCTATCCTCGGATCGCGATTGCAACTAGGGTTGCCCACTTTTTTATACTTATCAAATACAGTATTTTCGAAACCATTGCCTGTAAAAATATAGTAGATGGCGAAAAAGTAAAATATATAAAATACAAAAAAATATATAAAAACATATTATATACATTCAAAGAATAAATAAATAAATTAATAGTTTAAAAAAAACTAAAAAACACGCTTTTACGTGCACCTATACAAGACCTTTCTAACAAGTCCAAACACGGCTATGATACGATATTTCATCATGGAATGCTAGTGCCTATCTTCCGGCTTCATCATCAGACCTTGAAACCTAATCATGGTCAACGTTCATTACAAGACCTTTCTAACAAGTCCAAACACGGCTATGATACGATCATCCATCATGAAGTTTCAGTTCATATCTTCCGCGGCTCCATCATCAGATCAGCTCGACAGTACCATGTTATTGTATTGTCATCAAAATCACATACAACTGCCAATTTTCATAACGCTACGATCTTTAGAAGATGGTTAAATTAGTTTTCTTAGATTTGATTACATAGTTACATACATACAGGTCGACCTAATAAAAGCGTGTGTGTCTGGATTGAGGAGCCATATCTCATATCGGAACGAGGGTACTACCAATATTTAGTAGTAAATTAGCCGATTTTGTAGGCCGGATCCTGGAATTTGTAGTAATACCCTTAAAAAGTTATACGACGTTAAAGGTGGCTCCTCAATCCTGACGTCTGGATTGAGGAGCCACCTTAGAACTCGAAAACTAGCCAACGGATATTATTGAAAATTTTGTAGGATTTAGTAGTACTTTTGCGTAATCTCTACAAAAAAAATGGGGTTTTTACGGTCGAATTTGAGATAGCTACAACGTTTTGATTTTTCATAAAAAACCATAAATTTCACCGCGCTGTATCTCGGAAAGTTACCAACCAATTACAACAGATTTTTTGTATGATTTAGTAGTAAATGTGCTCGAATTTGTACAATAAAAATAAAATGGAAAAGCTATATAATTTCGGTAACACAACACATTTTATGTGGCTCCTCAATCCTGACGGTCTATAGAAATGATATGTTCGTAGCTACTAAAGTAGTTGATCAAATCGGATAACAATAACACCAATATTTAGTAGAAATTTCTACTAAATATTGGCGTAATCCAACATCCTGCGCATTCAGTATTTCAAAAGATATTAATAAAATAAACATTCCTTAGCAAATTAGTGAATAGGGTGACCATAAATAATTCAAACTGTGATCATAAAAAGAGTTTTACTTACACATGAATAATTCTTCACCAATCAGTACTTAAATTATGAACACAATATTAACACCAAGAATAAAAGAAAAGAAAATAAACTAAAAGAGCAATATCCCATAGAATAAACAAACACCATGAATAAAAAAAGAAATCACAAAGAATTTTCAGCATCAGCGCTAACTCCGAGCGACGCTCTAAAGAGATTCCAGCCCAAACTATAACATATCCACTGCCAACCGGCACTTTTTCCTCAAAACAAGCTGGAATAAAATCTACCCCTGGCCGTCTGTAGACTCTTCGCCGCCCGTCGCTTGCACACAGCATAAATCTGGATTCGTCAGAAAACATTACTCTTGCCCATTCTTCTTCTCCCCATTGTGCGTGTTCGCGGGCGTAACGTAATCTTGCTACCCGATATTCCCTTAAAATTCTGGACCATCTGCGGGTCTATTCCCCCCCCAACTTTAAATTTTGCCATATGTAATATGAAAATATTTTGGTAATTTTGTACTATTGCGAATTTTGGTTTCAATTCGTCATAGCATAAAAACTGACTATCCATAATGTAGTGACATTTATGCCCATGCCAACTTCACTGAGTGCTGGAATAAATTCTATAGCTCCAATGAGAGAGTATTTTATACCTTTAACTATAATGTGATGCGGATGTATATCTTCTAAAATAAATTGGTCACTGCCATTTAAATCAAACGACACAATATTGGATGGCACATAATTGGAAGTTCTATCATCACCGCAACAAATACAAGTGTATTTTTCTTCCTGAATGCAGATTGCGTCTTCCAAACATCGGATGCCAAAATTTTAAAGAACATTTAAGTTTAATGGCAAAAATGCAATCTGTCTAGAGGTTGTAAGAAATAAACAGAAATCATTCTGACACTCTTTGGTGAAGACTGCACTACACAAATAATTTAAAATTACTTGTTCAAAAATGAACGTTACATTGCAAGCACATTCACAATATTGTGCTTGCAATGCTACATTCGTTTTTTTTCTCTTTATTTAAAAATATAATACTGCGATTTAGTTAGGATCTTATTTTTTATTTGTATTCATAAATTAGGTTAAGTTGTTATTTTTATACATTAATATTTTAATAAATTTGCTCTAAATGACGGTGGAAACCACATCAAATTTCATCTGTAGTTTAGAAGATTTAAGCGGTCACACAGACAGACACGAAAAACGTCATTTTTTTATAATATGTATAGATAAAATAGATTAAAATTTGTACCTTAAATCTCTTTGTATGTCATGTTAAGGCGAACGCGCTCAGATAGCCCGATACAAATTACATAACATAACATAATATCACGCCTGTATTTCCCCGAAGGATTAGGCAGAGGTGTACCTATAGTTCAACCACATTTCGCCAGTTATGTTTAACAAGGCCCATGTAACAGGGGGCGAGCGTATTCCCATCAATCGGGCACAAATCCAGACTACTTGCTTCCACTAAGAAATGCAAGATGGAATTCCCAATTCAAATTATCTTATGTTTTATGCAATTATCTGCCCGGTATCCATATATGATCAAAAAGTAAATTAAAAAAAACAACAACCCGACTGCGTAAAAAATGAACTTGAATAAAAGGAGGCAATAGGTTTTTATTAAAAAGATGTTTCCGACTGCATGAAATTGTATATAGTATTAAGTGGGATTGGAGTCAGAAATAGGTCATCTTTTTTCCATCTTTTTTTGGTATTTTGTTTTGATTTTTTAAATTTACTTTTTATTTTATTTTTTTTAGTTATTTTATGATTTTTAAAATTACTTTTAATCATATAATTTGTTTATATTTTGTAATCAGCTGTTAAAGCCCTTCATTTTGAAACCCCACTCGATAGGCTTTGAGAGTTTTTTTTTACATTGACAAACATTCAGTGTTACTCACGCAATAAAGAAGAATCTAACGACATATCATTCATGTAAATCGGTTCAGCCGTTTAGTAGTTACGAGGGAACATAGGGATGGACATACATAGATAAAAATTCAGCTCAAACACATAACACTCCTTTTTTGGCTTTGCCACAGTCGGGTTTTACAAAAAATTAAACTCTTTACAATCATTCCTACGACTCAGTTTAAATTGTCCGAATACTTCAACGAAATCATGCCATTTGAGGCCAATTCTAACTTAGTGAGTTGAATTGTTGACTCTGGTGATTATACTTCCTGTAAATACATTATTTGATAAGTCGTCAGTCTCTTTGGTACATTATCAGTCGACAGCGATGCGGAATTTTAAGACACTTTATTTTAGTTTGTTATAATTTTAGTTAGGTTAAGGCTAATATAAGTATTGTTATTTTATTTATTAATAAGGTATACAACCTGGTTGTAAAATACTCCATGTCGTTCCATGTAAAATACAGGTATTCAGCTGCATCCAGTTAGACTGGAAGCCAACTCCAACATAGTTGGGAAGAGACTAGGCAGAATGATTGATTTTGTTTATAACCCGTTTGTATAGTAGGTACAAAAAAAGTTAGAGGCGCCTGTTATGGTTCCTACACACTATGCTGGCGGCATGGCCGCCGGATTTTCCCGCGCGGCACGTACCCCCGGCTTTTGTGCCTTAATTTCCTTTGCGATCCTTTGCAGTGCATTACAATGATCTGTAAATTTTCTATTAAAAAAAAAACTGTTAAAATGCTTAAGCGTTACCATTAAGCATTTACCGCTATATCGGCCGAACGGATTTGAATGAAATTTGGCACATGGGTAGAACATAACCTGGATAAGGACATAGAATACTTTTCATCCCGGTATTCCCACGGAATCGAGACTTATGAAGGTGGGTCCACGGGGCGCAGCTAGTATTTCAAATAATCTAAAACCACAATTACATAAGTTACACGTAGGTAATCGTACTTGTAGAATGATTTATAAGCAAATAAAACTACTTATTTCAAACAATGGTCTTCTTTGAATTATTTATGGTCACCCTATTCACTAATTTGTTAAGGAATGTTTATTTTATTAATATCTTTTGAAATACTGAATGCGCTGGATGTTGGATTACGCCAATATTTAGTAGAAATTTCTACTAAATATTGGTGTTATTGTTATCCGATTTGATCAACTACTTTAGTAGCTACGAACATATCATTTCTATAGACCGTCAGGATTGAGGAGCCACATAAAATGTGTTGTGTTACCGAAATTGTATAGCTTTTCGATTTTATTTTTATTGTACAAATTCGAGCACATTTACTACTAAATCATACTAAAAATATGTTGTAATTGGTTGATAACTTTCCGACATACAGCGCGGTGAACTTTATGGTTTTTTATGAAAAATCAAAACGTTGTAGCTATCTCAAATTCGACCGTAAAAACCCCATTTTTTTTGTAGAGATTACGCAAAAGTACTACTAAATCTTACAAAATTTTCAATAATATCCGTTGGCTAGTTTTCGAGTTCTAAGGTGGCTCCTCAATCCAGACGTCAGGATTGAGGAGCCACCTTTAACGTCGTATAACTTTTTAAGGGTTTTACTACAAATTCCAGGATCCGGCCTACAAAATCGGCTAATTTACTACTAAATATTGGCAGTACCCTCGTTCCGATATGAGATTGGCTCCTCAATCCAGACACACACATAAAAGCGTGTTAAAATGTGATTGAAACAGTATGTTTCAATCACATTTTTATTCTTTAAATGCATATGTTTTGCTACTATGAACCTTTATTAGACAGGTTTATTTGAATAGTCTCTAAGCTATTTTTACACTTTAAATTAAGGTTACAAAATAACATGAATTCAGCTTTTATGAGATTAATACTGGTCATATTGATCGCAATATGACCAGTATTAATCTAGAAAAAATATAGTAGGTGAAACTACTATATTTTTATTTCAATACAAAACGGCGAGATGATCGCATCTCGCCGTTTTGTATTGAAATAAAAATATAGTAGTTTCACCTACTATATTTTTTCTTTAGATATATAGTATTTAGACCTTAGAATATACTTCGATACTTTATTATATAGTAGGGTTGACAACCTTAATTGCAACATAGGTGCCGATTCTCTTGTCACAAATGCCTCTAAACTAGACTAAACATCACTAAAATTTAGTTTATTCCTGTCAAAGGACGATTTCCCATTCTGAAATAGACTAAAGTGACACAACTTAACTATATTTTAGTTTGACAGCACTAAGATAGTACTGAGTTTTTAGTATAGTGAAAATTGCAATTTTGCTATTCTGAATTTGACGTTTTTTTACCTAAAATTTTGATTGTAAGAAACGAAACCAGACTAAACCTGACAACTTTTAATCGCGATTAAAAAGGTGCCAAAAGTATGGAATTTTAGTGATAGTTTAGTTAGTTTGGTTCGGTTTACAAGAGAATCGGCACCAATGTCTCTGAAATTAACAAGGAATCGGGAGAAAATTAGGTATTGTATGACATTGTGCAATCAGTACCTAATCGGCTTAATAATCATTATAAGCGAAATAATAATGGTTAATCCCCAATTTATGGATTAGTAGAAATCCTTTCAGTCATTGTTACCTACGACTGCCAATTTTTTTTTAACACGAACTGAACAGCCTTAGGCCGTTGCGGGATTGACCCGTATTTACAGTAGGAATCTTCTCAGTCCTACAGCCCGTATTTCCGCCATGGCGGCCAATCTCAACGGAGACTACCCTTCGTGGCGGGAGTTATTGTAGTTCACAAGTGTGCGCGCACACACAGGTGCACTCTCTCTCTCTCTCTCTTCCCTCACTCTCATAGTCCAATGGGACCCGACACGACCGGAGATGGATCTGGCGCAGGACCAACGGCTTAACATGCTCTCCGAGGCACGGAGATATCACACCGCCAACCACAAAACTCCGGGCTGTTACTAAGAAATTCCCTAATGGAAAAACCCAATAACACTTTGCCCGACCCGGGAATCGAACACAGGACCCTACGCTCAGCAGTCGCGCTTGCGATCACGAGACCAACGGGACAGTTAATCTTCTAGTAGTGCGAACGCAGGCTTACGAGCACCCCACCGTCGCTAATCTCTTTCAAAATATCGACATCTTCGTTGGGATACTGGTTGGATATTGCTACGTAATATTTTTAGCTCAGAGTTGTATTTTTATAATTTCTTGTTTTTCTATTTATTTGCAAGCCAGTTTTATTATTAACACATTAGATAATGTTATTGTATATATCAAATTGTAAGCGCACGTCGCTTACATACTTTTATAACATGTTCTTATAATATTATTATGTAGAAAATGTCGTTGGATAAACATTTACTCAGTCTGTAGCTCAAATTTAGTATAACACTGATAAGGGTTTATTTCACCAAATAAATAAAGTAAAATAAAAACAATTGCCACATAGAAGTTCAGAATATTAGATTAAAAGAAAACAAAAAACCTAGACCTAATTTCCCCACAAGTGCTGAAAAATATGGAACACACAAGGAACAATAGATGCCTAAATAGCCGAAATACAATGCTATAATTGTGTGCCAAGTACCTAATTACGTTGTTACTTAGAGGTTCAGTAGTTCACGGTCGGTCGGTTCGGTTCCTTGTCCAAATATTTTTGTAGACGTGCATGCATAATTGAATTATAAATTGACTGCCAGTGAGTCTAAATTGTCTTGGACGAAATACCATCATATTCTGCTGTCAAGTAGCACGAGAAAGAAAGGAAGAATGAATGAAAATACATTTATTTAGCACCGACTTAAGGCACACAATATAAGGCTCAGTGCAGACGAGCGCGACGCGACGGCGCGACGCGACGGCGCGACGCGACTCGAACAATACAATTTCTAAGAAAACTTCACGGTATAACAACAACCTGTGTCGCGTCGCGCTAGTCTGCACGAAGCTTAATACGTATAAAGCAGATAAAAATCGTACGCCCTTTTGGTCTCCAACGCACAGACATTTATTTAGGCTATCGTCGCTTAAAAAGCTTAGGTTGTAGCGGCACCTACATCGCCACATGCAAACTACAAAATACACAAAATCCTGCATCGCGCAAACAGAGTTTACCGCGCAGTCAGAGTTTGCCGGGCGAGCAGCAAATATTTTATACAACTTCCAGGACATCAATCGTCGGGCAGTTCCCACCAGACAGCCCATCTGGTCAGAGGATCCTCTCTTTTCTATAGAGTATGAATTAACTTTACTTAGGTAATTAGATGAGTACTGACTTAGTTCGGATTTTCACTATCCATTCATAATGAGTATAGGTATTTATTTGTCTACAAAGTAAACTTTGTGGTTGCGGTAATGAATCCTACTTAATGTTTATTAAGGTATTGTCCCCTTTCTGTGACGTTGTTGTTTATGGTGATGTCAGACAATAAGTACTTAAGTTATTGTCTGACATCACCATAATTCTTCTCCCTTTATCCCAATTTATTTCGGGTCAGCGTATTACTTACCTATGTCGTCTTCTTCATACATCTCTATCAGCTGTCATCACAGCATTCATCTTTATTATATCATCTTTCACATAATCCCTCTTTAGAGGTATGAGGAACTGGGTGTAAAGTTAACTCATCCTCTATTTTAAAGGGACGAACCTCCGACCAGACGGGTGTCGTGTCTGGCGGGCAACTGCCCCACCGATTGAAGTCGGGGAAGATATGTGTTGTTCGCGCGGTAACAGGATTGTGTGACGTCAGGGTCTTTGATGCGTAGTTCACATGTGGCGATGTAGATGCCGCCACACCTCCAATGTTACTTGGTCTTCCCCGACTCCTATCTTTATCCATCCACATTCATACTCAAAGCTTTCCTCAGGACATGTCCCTCTTTCCTCCTCATCCTCATCGTGCCCATATTTCTAGTGTACGGCACCTCTTTCAGAGTTCCTAATACAAAATTGTATACTCATTTCTAATGCTATCCATTTTAACATTCCCTCACACACACGATGTGCCTCTTAACATTCTAATCATGCAATTGCCTTTGTCTATCTAGTGTCTAACATCGCTAATCTCAATACGAGACATTATAAAGTACCTCTTGAATTCATTTATACGACGCTGTTGCTCTCGAATTCAAGTGCTAAGGAAGACAATTGACTAGATCGATTCGTCAATAGATTAATAATTTGTGCAATGGCAAAGATTGAAAGCGTTAGATTCTAGATGGCCGCGTTTCTGTTTCATTGTTGTTTTGACAACATTGACACACGCTTGAATACCATGGTACGTCATATACGGGGTCTGACTCTAATCTTTATTGACCCTTTTCGCGCGATATAAGTACGCTGAGGGCGAATCTAACGATTTATTTAAATCGTTGTAAATTGTGCCATTCCTTCAAAAGACTTGTTAAAAAAAGAGTTTCATTGTGGGTAACTAGTTATTACATATGAATGATCAAAGTCCATAAAAACTGCAATGTGTTTCTACAGCTAAATAAAAGCATTTTATTGCTAATTTAATAGGAACTCCATGCACAGGGGGCAAATGCCCCAAACGGTTTAACTAAAATAAAATGGAATCGTCAGAATGGACTGGCCTGAATGCATATCCATATCCAAGACATTGCTTCAATGATGAACGCTGTAGACGTAGGCTACTATACCTTCAGCAGCAGTGGCGAAACTACTAAGGTTCAAAGTGTTGCAAAGTTCGCACTCGGGACCAGAGGTGTGCTAAGCCAATAATGCACCGGCCTAGAGCCCCAGTCGGAGAAAGGATTTCAGCATAACATACAGCTTTCTTCAAGTCAAGAAAAATATTTAGTTCAATTATGAATGCTCAAAAGAATAACTAATCAAGCCAGTTCGAGGTGGGGTGCTAAAATTATTGAGCTCTTTTCGCTCGCTCTTGCAGCCCAAGTTCATAAACTTTACTACCTTTGTCGACAAAGTAACTCTTATTTCCGTATCTATGGTCAAAAGACAATTTCTCTCTTATCCGAGGCGGGGTACCAAAATTCTATTATTTTTTGTAAGTAGATATTCAATGTCATTGAATAAGGATAAATCCCAAAAACAGCATAGTGCAATACATATTATTATACACATTTAATTTATGGGAGACTGTTCTTGTCTATCTGGCCTATGTGCCCCTCCCATAAATAAATCCTGGATCCGCCTTTGTCCATGAAAATTAGTATTATAGGTACACCTATAAGTACCTACTCCAAAATGGGAGTAGGTACCTAACCTACGGGGTTTTACGCTTTTACGTAGATAAAGGTACTCATCAAGTCTTGCCTACAATAGACATGTCTACAATGTCTGCCAAGTATATGTAGGTACTTGGCAGACATTGTAGACAAGTAGGGAGAACTATTTATTACGTAACCATAGGCAGCTCTAGCTGCACTTTGAACTATTGCAGCTATCTTCGTTTAAGACTTTCGACTCCACCCACTTTTCATATGTAGAATTCATACACCATTCCGCCATTCATATTGGAAGTGAACCCTCCGGGCGAGTTGTAGGCATTACGTTTGCGCTAAAGTTGACCATCGCGGACCGTCAACGGCATTAGGTTTAAAAACATGTTATAAAATACTGTAAAACGAAGGAAAATAGTGTTTTCAGGTGGTATTGTCGCTATACGAAGTTTCCAAACTTTAATTTTTTTGTGAATATTTGTAACCGTGAACAAATAAAAATACTTGAATCTTAAAACCAACGCATTTACTAATAAATCTTGTTAAAATGTACTTCTGCAGTGCGATTCTGTAACCATCTCACCGTGAAAACTTAGGTGAAGTGGAGCGTGGAGTGAGCTGTCGTTCCACAGGGATTGACACTATTGACAGCTCACTTCACCGAAGTTTTCACGGTGAGATGTTTACAGAATAGCATGGCAGATTTTGTTTACACGGTTTATAATGCTGTATTCGTTAAGAAAAACCTACATTTAAAATGAGACTTCCGCGAGGGCTCCCAGCATCCCATATGCGACTAGATGAACCCTCTAGAAGGGGCTCCCGGCACTGATAGGCCCGTATTACAGAACTTCACGCAAGACTCAACCATATTTTAAATTATTTGATTGGTTGAAACTTTTGTTTTTGGTATTCATTTTTTTTTTGACAAATCTTAAATTCAATATACAAGCAAACTTAAGTGTCCATTAGTGTTAATCGACTTTTGCCGCTAACTGTACAAGTGTCTTGAAGGGATATTATCTATCCGTAATAGATCCGTAACATGTTCACTGTAAAACCCTTTTTCGAAGAAAAATAAAGAGAAATCAGACAGACAAACCAATAAAACGTAGGTTTTTCATATCGTGCCGCTAGACAGTTACCTAGGCTGTTGGTGGGCGAGTTTCTTAAGCATAACAGCACGCTTGTACCAAATCCCCTAAAGGCAAGGCAGAGCCTATAGTAACACCCACATTCACATTTCGCCAGTTTTATTTAAGTCCCATGTAATGGGGGCGAGCCTACTGCCATTAACCGGGCACAAATCCAGACTCCGGACTAAGAAATTCCAGATGAAAAAACCCAATAACACTTTACACTAACCGGGAATCGGGCCCAGGACCTCATGCTCAGTAGTAGCCCTTGATCGACGAATAAAACAATAGGTCATCCGTACCGTACTCAAATATATTTAAATTATTTATTTCATGGCCGATTACTAAACGATTTCACAGATAGTTACGTTACGTTTTATACGACACTGCATATAAAATAAATCCAGCCTATATTTACTTAAATAATACGACTGTAGGGAGATATCGCACGAAGCAAATATTTTGTAAACATCACGTTTTAACAAAACATAATGAATGTTTTAATTATAGTGTATTTGGCGTTTGATAATGGTATTTTCTTTTTTATGACGTCACACCATTAACATCATAGGTATTGCCGGATTCCGTACATTGCATCTGCCTTGGCTGACCATTTAGGGCCCGATCACACGTACCACAACCACACCACAATCACACCACAACGATACCACATGGACGGACGCTAATTTGTATGAAAATGAACAGTCTATTCACACGGACCACATTTGGCCGTCAGAATCAACCGAGTCGGCGATACCGACCACATCAAGGCGAAGGCGACGTTGCAGTTACAGCGCATCGACAACGTTGCGTCGACGCACAGACACTGTCACAGCCGCCGGCTATCTGTCTGCAAACACTAGTGACAACGTAACCACATCGCAACTAAGTACTAGCGACAACGCACTAAGTACCACAACGCAACTGCAAGAAGCTGCAGCGACACTATTCCCGCGTAACCACTGCTTGCCCAGATTTTGTCGCTTGCGATTTGGTGTGGTTGTGGTACGTGTTCGTGCCCTTATACTAATACCTATATATTTTGACAGCATCCAGCAGCGCTATCTTGGAACGTTTTTTCAGTCCTTGCTTCTATAATAATCGATTACCTAATTCACAATGGACGCATATAGAAATTTGCCCAGATGAAGCTGATAAAGGATCCAACCCACACAGAGTTAGTTTTGAGATATTCAAGTTTTAAGATCAGATCGTGTTAAGTGATTGTATGACCTGCCATACATACGGGTTGGTAACGTATGGTCATAATGACATGATGCGTTGGGATTGTTTTTGTGATATTAAAGTTTTGACTACAAACAAAGAGTGTTTTGGTATGTACATAACTCATTTTCGCCCATAGTGTGGGTTGGATCCTTTCTGCTTAACTACGTCCAATTTACATATTATACTTAGGTAGGTATTGTGTTGTAATTTGCACAAGGTGTGCTTAAGAGCGTTTATACAGAAAGTGGGCAACGTCGCTAATAGCTGTCAAATATTTCGCTGTTTTGATTAATTTGGCATTTGTGTCGCATTAGGAAATGCAATAATTAATATCGTAACACCGAATATTTAGTTTTAGATGTAAAAAAGTATTTGAAGACTTTCCAAATGCCTTTTTTACACCTAAAACCTTTTTGGATGAACGCTCTTAAAAGTAGTGCTTGGCATTTTAAAATAAGGTCTGTTTTCCAAAAAAGCTCATCAACTGGAGAAGAGCATTATTAAAATCACTAAGCAAATAAAAAAAACTTTGAAAATCTTAATCATTCTATAGTAAACAAAAATATAATTCCACGGAATAAAAGAAAGAGGTGCAATTCGGCATTCTACCTATGTTGGAACTTTTTGCTTCTTGTGTGACTGTCTGCAACAAAAAAAAACAATCTTGACAAACAGCAGCTGACATTTTGTGGAGATCTTCCTGTTGTGTTCTATTAGCCAAAAAAGCCTTGCAATACTTACAATACACTGATCATAATATTAGAATTCCAAAATTTTTAATGTTTAAAGATTGTGAGGATGCGAATTTTCAAATGTTTGTAAATAAAACGACAATAGCTGGTCTCCTATAAGGTAATTAATGATTGTTTACTTCCCGTAGACCTTACCGCAGAAGGTACATATAATTTTCTTAAGTATCTACCTACTAAATACCTACTGCTTTCTTGTAACTCGACCTCTGCTGTTCCGCAGGAAGATATTTGTCCCCGACCCTATTCATTTTGATTTTGCCGACAAGAAACTTCAATAAAAAATTCACATGCTTTCTTACACTAGTGATCTGGATGATCTAGAGTTTACCGATACATTTTTCTCTAACCCAAATGATGTCCATCACATAACATGATATGCACGGCATAGCACCACGCGACTGCAACGAAACAGGGAACAACAACCCGATACTTTAGTATCGGGCAGCCCCCCCAAAAGCCAAAAGCATCTGAGTTCTTCTGTGACAAATCTTAAATTAAACCTGATATAATTTTTATTAAACTTTTTAGCAAGCACTACACTACCTAAGGTCCAGTTGTTTTGTCATCAATTATTAAGTTTTCAAGTTTTTTTTTTTGTCTACGTAATGAACTTTGAACCCACGCGCACTCCTTACTCACTCATTCTGCTACTCACGCTGCCCGGTTTGGCCGCAATGTATATTCACCGACATATCACTGATAGCCTCAACCCGAAGTCATTAAGGAATTTGCGAAAAGTAATCCGAGGTGGACAACGTTTAATTATGCGTTATGCAAAATAAAATGTTGTGTGCTTTTTAGGGTTCCGTAGTAAACAAGGAACCCTTATAGTTTCGCCATGTCCGTCTGTCTGTCCGCGGCTTAGCTCAGAGACGGTTAGTACTAGAAAGCTGTAATTTGGCATATGTATACATATTAATCATGCCGACAAAGAGGTAAAATAAAATTAAGAATTTTTTATTTTTTTTTGGTAGCTCCCCTACACGTAAAGTGGGAATGTCTTTTTTTTTCTCATCTACCTCATGGTGTGGGGTATCGTTAGAAAGGTCGTTCAAAAATATTGTGAGTTTGTGAAAACCATTTTTAGATTTAGGGATTCGTTTGCGAAATATTAAGCTTTTAACAGATTTTTTTTTGTTAGAGTTCAAACGAGTTTTACGCATTTTGAGTCCGGCACGTGTAACTGTTTTGTTTTACATAACTGACTGGTTCTCGTCGGCTCATCGATTTTGTGACTACGAGTGTATTCTAGTAAGGACCAGACTTTTAGTAAAACAAGACGTACTAAATAACACTGTTTACACAAAGGACTGTGCTGAGATGTACCTACATTTTGCCAGTTATGTAAGAGGGGGCGAGCCTATTTCCATCAACCGTGTACAAATCCAGACTTCGGGCTGCTACTGACAAATTCCTCATGGTAAAACCCAATAACACATTGCCCGACCTGGGAATTGACCAGGACCTCATGCTCAGCAGTAGCGCTTGCAACCACTAGACCAATGAGGCAGTAACTACTTAAGTTACAGCAAAGTACTTGTACACATATTATTTATTTATTTATTTAACGGTTTATGTACACACATATAAACAGACAAGAAAAAAAGGAAAAAAAACAATAACAAAAAAACATGAAAATGAATAAATGACAAAAAACAACACATGACATGACATGACATGTCATTAATATGACATTAAAAAAAATAACATTATGCAGTACACACAAACAAGGTTCCAAGGACCAATACCAATACGATCAATGTTCGCGCAAAACTTTTTTTGGACTTTTGTTTGTCCCCGCCCTCTGCCATCTAAATGGTTGCACTTTTTTTTTTTTTTTTTTTTGAGGATGGGAAATTATCAAATAACTTCTCCCGCTCTGGGTGGAGCGGGAGGGCGTGTCAGACTTTTACTGACTAAAACCCACCCGTGTTCCTTCCGTTGCCTGTGTGCCGAGGTCGCGATATCCCTTTCAGACAAACCCGCAACCCCGGCAGGCATTGGCCCTTCCGGACCCCGTCAGTTGGTGCTGACATCTCTTTGAGGCGCGCGTGGAACACAACGCGCCGTCGACCCGGGCCTGGTCCCTATCGGACGGCGAGCTACCCATTGCTCACCGTCCGCAAGCCCGCGCCTACGGTGGCCGGAAGTCGGCTCTCGACTCCCGACGCCCGGGGCGTCTCCTGCGGCGACTAGGGGCGCGAGGGGGCGCATTTTGCCTCTCCCTCGCGCGCTCCGCCTCCTCCTTCGCGAGCATTACTGCTTCGCAGAAGGAGGTGACGGCCTCCCATGCACTCTCGCTCCGGACCATGGCCTGAACCAGGGCCGGACGCGAGAGATCGCCGCCGCCGATCGCCTCCGTGAGGACACGGCGGTGCTCCGCCCAAGCTGGGCAGACCTCCACCGTATGCTCCACCGTGTCCTCCGGGCTATCCACACAGTGGTGACACCCGGGCGTTTCCTCCTGCTTTATCCTGAACAGGAACCTCCCGAAACAACCATGTCCGGTGAGGACCTGCGTCAGGCGGAAGGTGAGGACGCCGTGGCGCCTCTCTAGCCACTCCTCAAAGAGGGGACTTATCGCCACAATTGTGGCGTGCCCAATCTAAATGGTTGTACTTGAATTTGTGAAATCACAGCAATAGAATATATAACGAAATTAAAAGAAAAACTATCACTGCTAAGTAGGCTGTACAGATTAACGAGTAATAATCAAGCAACTTAAATTGCAGTTTGAAAAACATGATCACACCCATGATACATTCCGTATGGGAGAACATGTTTTTCAACTACAATGTTAAGTTTGTTCTTGGGATAAATTCATCCCAACTACGGAACCCTTCATTGTGCGTGGTCCGACATGCACTTGGCCGGTTTTTTAGTGTTTACTTTACTAAAACCTACCCTGTTGTTCGGATCCCACTCTGCAGCTACTTTTGCCCAAATGTCTTTCGGCATTCGATAGATGTGGCCTTACCCAGTTCCATTTTAATTTGGCAGCTGTGTTGTCTGCGTCAGAATTTTGTCTTTTGGGTCAAAGTATACTGTTCCTATGTCACTCACCTTAGCTGTATTTTAAATTAATACTTCGTTTCGTGCCATTGCTCGTAGGAGCCCTACGAGCACTGAGCGCTGAGTTTTTACGCTTCGTTTGACCACGATTGCGCTCCATAAGTTATCAAGATGGACCTTTATAAATGTGTTTGTTTCCTATTGTATTTGTCAGGACTTCCAAATCACGGCGGTGGTGTTTGGTGGGCAGCGTGTTGGCGGCGCTGGTCGCGGGCGCGCTGGTGGCCGTGCTGGTTTTGCAGCCGTGGGCCGGCCCCAACCACCCGCGTTACCCGCGCGCTGCCGTCGCCGCCAATGGCCCCGAATGTGCTTCTATTGGACGGTACGCACCAAACAATCTTATACTAAGTAAACTCAGATTTCCGAACAAACCAGAAGGGACCTTAATAGCCCTCATTATAATTATCAATACCTACTCAATTTTATCTGAAATTCCTGTAAAATTCTTTGTGGATTGAACTAGAATTTTATCGCGTCACGATTATGTTTGAAATCGATAAATTTTATTATTAAAACGAACGATAACCAAATCTATTTAAATGTCTAATATTTATCTTGATTTATCACTTGAGTGCGACGACTTATTTGATTATGATCTCCCCAAAGCAATATTTTGATAATCCGGTTTTCCTTATAAATATTAAAATTAATTATGTGTTTTTTAAAGTAAAATCCTGGAACAAAATGGCTCAGCTGTGGATGCAGCGATAGCGACATTATTCTGTGAGGGTATTGCGTGCGCGCAATGTATGGGACTCGGCGGTGGGTTCCTGGCCACGGTTTACGACGCGTCGACGGGTCAGGTGCGCGTGATGAACGCGCGCGAGAGGGCGCCGGCCGCGGCCCACGAGGATATGTACATCAACGCATCATCGACCGTGGGCGGCCTCGCCATCGCCGTGCCCGGAGAGCTGGCAGGCTACGGCGCCCTCCATCAGGCGTACGGACGCCTGCAGTGGCGCGAGCTCGTGGAGCCCACGGCCGAACTTTGCCGCCGCGGACATCTCGTCAACGCCTACATGGCTCGAGTGCTCAGGACGTACAGCGACAGAATCAAAGCCGAACCTTCTATGCGGTAAGACACATTCCTCTATGTTTCAATTCCTTTACTATTCTTAAATCTCTTTTAAATGTTCAGCCCTCCCTCATCATTAATGACGAAAATATTAAGAAGTCCGCGACCAATTCTTTCACACATACTGTTTGACCGTTTGGTTTTTAAATACTTTTAAACTACAAATCAATATAATTTTCTACAAGGGAGGTGTACGTGAATCCGGCGACTGGCGAGGTATGGAACGAGGGCGACTACATAACAGAACCAACGTTGGCCAAAACATTGGATATCATCGCGGAGGAGGGCCCACGGGCGATACACAACGGCTCTTTGACGGCGCGGCTCGTGCAAGATATTCAGAGCTTCGGTGGAATTATTACAGAAGAAGACCTCAAGAGTTACAAGTGAGAACATTCATTAATTTCCGTTGACTGTAAGGCTGTCCCAAAAGTCTTGGTCTAATTGAGCTAAAAAGTTTCAGAATATTCTACTGTTCATCGCTATTTAAAGGTGTATAAGTGGAGCCACCAAGCTCCCTTTTTCGAAAAAGTCGTCGGAAATAATAGTCTTATAACATTTTAGGGTGGAATGGCAAGACCCAATCGAGGTACCGTTAACGGAGGACTACACGCTTTATTCAGTACCTCTACCGGGGTCAGGGTCGGTTCTGGCGTTCATGCTGAACTTACTGCGCGACTGGGTCGGAGACGGCACGCCCGCTCCGACAGGCTCCAACCTTTACTGGCACCGCGTCGTCGAAACCTTCAAATACGCGTACGCAAAACGAACCGGCCTCGGCGACCCTTCACGCTCTAACTTACCCTATGACATTCGTGATGTAAGTATTGGTACCGGTTTTGTAAGCTCACTTAAATATATGAGTTTTGGTTATGAGATTTCTGCGCTTTTGTCATTTGCATCGTGTCATGAAGAGAAGTTTCTTTTTCAACCTTCTATAGCTAATTTTGGGGTAATCACACCGACCTACCTTCTTTCCTTTTTTAATGTTGTTTATATGTATATACGTACCTACCTTCTTTGTTTCCCCTTATATTTCAATTCAAAACCCGGTTGAAAATTCAGGAAAAATTGTAAGAATCTAAAAAAAACGCACCCAGTATTCTGATTGAATTCTCAGGTATATCTCCGTTTTATCTCATATAAATTTATCCACTTTGCTTTATGAAACTAACATTCTGTAATATCATACATAATAAAGATAGTGCCACCCACGAAGACGCGCCCCACTCCGCTCCGCTCCTTACTTAAGTACAGCTTACAGCACAGTAAGCACGGAGTGGGGCGCGTCTTCGTGGATGGCACTATCTTGCACCTACCTATTAATATTGACGCAAAGCAAATATTAGCTGCGCCCGAGCAGTTTGTGTCAATACACTTAATATAGCATACATAAATAATCACCATGAAGTATGCCAGCTGTTTCTATTGTTATGAAACATTTTGATTATAAGTATGTATATCTAAAAACGGAAGTAGACTAGATAGGTACGACACTCATAATTAAGAAACGATAAGGATGAAAGATGTGGTCAGAGAAGGAAACTTAACTCAATATAATTATGCTTGTTCATGATAAAGATGGCTGTAGTAAATTATTTGTAATTTGCATAAATGAAGTTGTTATTAGAAAAAATACTATTTACATCGTCGAAACCAATGACATCATAATAAATGGTGACTTCGTTAATGCATTTATAATACGGCAACACGCACACGTCAAGAGCAGATTTCATAAAAATCGAAGTGAAAATCGCAGCGACATGAAATTGTTTTGTCAAAATCGGAGATGTGCAGCCATAGTCCCGAAATTGAGTCTATAACCAAATTAGGTATCCAATATTTTGATTCAAGATCAATGAAAAAGTACTGGGTCAAATATTGTGGGTACAGCCCAAAGCTGCACACCTCGAACGTTCCAAAAACATTGGGAAGTGTGATTTTGATCAAAATTCAACTTTCAGGAGTAGAGAGGAAGGGTCTTTTCCAAGAATCAGCTACATAGGCACTGATATCACATAATTTTATTTCAGTTGGAGCGTAATCTCTCGAACCCCGCTTGGGCGCGATCATACCGCGAGCTAGTCAACGACTCAATAACTTACAATGACTGGCAACACTACGGCGCGCTGTTTGAAGGCGCAGATGACCACGGCACCGCCCACATCGTCGTCGTCGCCCCCGATGGCAGCGTCGTCTCGGCCACCAGCACCATTAATTATATGTACCTAAACTATGCATTTTAAAATAATTACTCTAAGTATAAAAATCAGGTTTAGAACGGAAACTGCGATTGAATATGGACCAGCAACACATTTTCATAAACGATTCATTTTGACAGTTCAACAACATTCATTGCGTTATTTACGTTGTTGAGCAGATTTTTTTTCGAACTTATGAAGCGATGGATTAGCAATCTGTTTCAAACCGATTCAAATTCTGTTTGATCGTAATTTACGCTATTAGGGTACAAATTCCAAGACTCAAACAATCATTGGTGATTGCAGTGTTTGTAGGTATGTTTATATTGGCACACAGGAGAAATCCAGATGGAGATAATTACCAAAATTATTGATTTACTAACACAAAATATCTTTCTTTGTGGACAAAGATAAGACAAGGCCATAAACTTGGCATTCAGTCGACGTATTGTGTAAGCGAAAATAAATCTCAAACGGAACCAATGCGTAAACAAAACCAACAAAAATACTCATTGTTTTATTTGTTTTCAATGGGTATTTTGATTTTATCCAAAATCTTTTAAAACCATTCGCCTGGTCATTTTGAGGATAACTACATTGCCCTGTCCTCGAAAAGATTCTTTAGAATTTTCCTTCCCCTTATTAATGTCTCACTTGCTTCAAAAACGGTGAAGGAAAACATCGTGAGGAAACCGGCATGCCTGAGTGACATTTCTCGACGGCATATGAAACCAAGTCAGAGGCCCATGGGCGGCTTTAAAACTCTGACACCAGGTACCACTAACCACACGAAAAGAAGAGACTGCACTCTTAAACAAATCTTATATCATAATACTACTTTTTGGTCGAAACCATCCACAAAATGAACGACCTTTAATTTTTACAGTTGGGGCTCTCAGAGGCGGTCAAAGAGTCTGGGTTTCATGTTGAACAACGAGATGGATGACTTTGCGATTCCGCACACAGAGTCAGCATACGGTCTGCCGCCTTCTCCTGCGAACATGTTGGCCCCTTCACTGCAGCCACTCAGCTCAATGGTTCCCAGTCTTGTGATGAACAGGAATAGAAGGGTAGACTTGGTCCTCGGAGCCGCCGGCGGTACTAAGATTACCACGCAAGTAGCTCTGGTAAGCTTTCACGTTTTTTCTTGTTTTGCCTTTCCACTAAGTGCTGCCCAAGAGTTTTAGCAATTTCTTTATCATTTTTTCAAGAATTTATCTACGTATCTACTTCTTGTATTTTCATGCTACTTGAGACTGTCGTATCGTATTATTGATACGCAACTGTGCCAAAAATCTGACTGGAATGGTTGTGATTGCTACCAGTTTTAGTACCTCATAATAATTGCAAACTGAAGTGGTAGTGGGCTGCCCATGTGTGTCGAAGGACCGATGGAGCAGACGAGTGCTGGAGTGGAGACCGCGTATCGGCAAGCATAGCGTGGGAGGGCCCCCAGGCCCCCAGCTAGATGGACCGATGACCTTATAAAGGTGGCTTGAACAAACTGAATGCGGAAGGCGGGGGACGGGGTGTTGTGGCGCACCTTGGGAGAGGCCTTTCTCCAGCAGTGGACTGCCATAGGCTGAGTTGAGTTGAAGATGAGTTCAATTTGACATCAAAGTTGCTCTTCTGTTTCAGATGGCTCGGCATATAATTCTAGAAGGTAGTGACCTTCCGGATGCTGTCCAGAGGCCGCGACTCCATCATCAGCTGCTGCCTATGGAAGTGCAGCATGAGGCGGACTTCAACCCGGTAAGATAGTTTACTACATGCCTTCCGGTTGTTTGATAACCAACAGTTCTCGTCGTCTTGAAACAGTCGTGAGACATTGAGGTCGCTTTAGCTGTCCCTGAAAAATTCGTCAACTTTCCAGTAAATAATAGTATAGCAAATGCATGCAATGGTCGAATCGAGATATTGTTATGTCAACTGAAACGGCCTTGTCCATAGTAGTTGTGTCATAAATGCAATAATATTATATACCTACGTCGATATAATAATAAGTCGTTCGTTGGTCTAGTGCTCGCAAGCGCTACTGCTGAGCATGAGGTCCTGGGTTCGATTCCCGAGTCGGGCATAGTGTTTTTGGGTTTTTCATCTGGAATTGCTCGCAGTAGCAGCTCGGAGTCTGGATTTGTGCCCAGTTGGTGGCAATAGACTCGCCCCATATTATCTGGGACTTGAAAACGTAACTGGCGAAATTTGGGTGTACTATACTACCCTGCTAAGCCGAAAGGCGCTATCTAAATCGTAGTAAGTTTTGAGAAAATTGAGTTTTTGTAAATTGTAATTTAAGGAAACATCAGGATATAAAAATCTTCTGAGTGTTTTTTTTTATGTTTTAAGTTTGGCTTTTATCTTTAGATGCGAAATTGTTATAGCTATTGAATGGTATAAAAAAAGTAAAAGGGCGTATCTCAGAGATAGCGCCTTTTGACTTAGCAGGGCAGTATAGGTACACCTCTGCCTAACCTTTCGGGAAATCCAGGCGTGATATTATGTTATATAATAATCCATTATTTTTTGTGAATTAGATACTTTTAAATAATGATACGTTAGAATGATGAGGAGGAAGCCAAAACGATAGCAGTAATCTCCCCTTTTAAATTAGAGTCATAGCACGTATGACGCTAATTATACTACTTATATATACATAAATTACTAGCTGCTATGTAGGTAGTAATTTATGCCACTTAACTACACGGTACCTAGTCTAATTGTAGTGTTATTAAATAAGTACCTACCTATTCATATACATAAGTTAAGACCTCTACTTTTATAAGGGATCTAGGTACTTCTTTGCCTGCAAAATCAACCTATAATGTTCCCACTGCTAGCTAGACACGACTTGACACAAGCCTCTCTGTTAGAGTGCTGTAATCCACCTCCTGGGCCCTATACTACCGGGATACTCCAATACGTAGACATTACATTGAAAAAAAAAAAATACGTGTGGCACTCGAGGACTGCCGCGGTAAAGCTATTGCATAGCATATATTCAAAAATAAGAAGATAATATTGTTGATTTAAAATATATTTTTAAAAAAATACCCCTATACCCCCCCCCTAAATCGCAGAATTTACACAACCGTCAATGACGTCTGCCCTCACGCGTCTGCCCGCGTTCGGGTCGCGCACTCGGCGATCGCGCGTCATTGCCTATCCCGCCCCTCCACCCTCGTTCTGCGCGCCCGCCGTCGACTCATCGCAGGTCATTCTTATCGTTCTAACTTTTAAAATATTAGTCCAAATTACTTAGTGTAAAAGACAAATTTTATCTACATTAAATACCGAAAGCGATGAAGGTATTTATTTTGATACGAATTAACTAAATACTCTAAAATATGCAACTTAAAAAAAGTATTCAATTTAAATGTATTTATAGCTCACTATTTTGGCTATAATGGCTTCCACATAAAAGGTAGATATATGCTGTCGCGGACTTTTATTTAGAACTCTTTAAGACAAACAACCCCACAATACATTCTTTTCATGTAACTCCAGCGGTTTAGGCAGCGCACGCAAAGATAGATCTCAGAGGGCAGGATTTTTTCCGACTTACTGGATACTTATCGTTATATTATGGCTAAATCACATAAAATCTTTATAAATTGTAGCCTATGTGTTATTCTGATATATAAGCCACATTACTGTAAAGTTTCATTAAAATCCGTTCGGTAGTTTTTGCGTGAAAGAGTAACAAACATCCATCCATCCATCCTCACAAACTTTCGCGTCAGGTTTTTTTTTCGTTACGGAATTTCTACATTCGGTCGCCGCGCTCAGAGTCTCCGATAAAAGCTATGCAATAGCTTAAAAACAACAGACTTCCAAAAAAAACATTACAAAGTGTAAATAAGTTTCATTTCGGAAGTCGATGTCTTTGGTTTTGAATTTTCGTATTTTGCCACCGACTTCCGAAATTAAAGTTATTTTCCATTTTATACTGTTTTTTTTAGAAGTCGATTGTTTTTGTTTTTGTAAAAAGTTTTTATTTTTCCTATTTTAGCTGTGGTACCTACCCCACACAATTTCGAATATCACTTTAACACTACCTGCTATTTAAATAACAGTGACAGGAACTTGACATATCATCCATATAGACTAAGTGGCTAAAAATACGTATTATTGAAGCTAACTCAAAAACTATCCAAGCTTAGTTAATAAAATTCATACAGGACCACCTCAAGAGCCACCACCCTTTCAAACAAAAAAATAATTTTCAGAGAAATCGCTGGACATACATAAAAAAAACAGACAAGCCTATAATTTATTAACGTTGTACTAAAAGTTATTTCCCCTTACCTAGAGTTCTAAACAATCCAACTCAAACACAAACGATTTCCCTATCTTCTTTCCGCGCTGATTCATCCATAAAGGTACATTGTAACTGCTAGTGGCTACTTCATTTCTCGTATCATGTAAGTACGAATAGAATATTTATTTCAGTATAGCGAGTCTGCTAAATTACGCAATTTACCGTGACCGACATGTGTTTAGTACGGTGGACAATAAATGTACAGCCTATGCATTGTTCACGAACAATAATAGTTGATGTATTCAAATGGAAAAAGTAACATAGGTGATATATTCAATGGCAATGCGAAAAGAATTTTAAAGATTCTGAGAATTTGTTGGCAATGCTAAATAAACTTAGATCTATTTATAGCTATACATTCTGGTTTAATATGGGGTCGTAGCTAAGCAATAACAGCGGCACGTATCGGTCGAAGGTTAAGCTGCGCTTGCCGAGGTCGGTCCGCGGATGGCTGACCATCAATTGGGTACCTACATATCGAGACCCCTCCGTGCCTCGGAAAGCACGTTATGCCGTCGGTCCCGGCTGTCATTCGTAAATCTTTGACAGTTGTTACGGGTAGTCGGAAGCCCGAAAGTCTGACAACCAGTCTTACCACGCACGTTTTACCCAGTTACCAGTAACTGGGTATAGCAAAGAACCCTAACCCTGGCACCAATCCAGGTTGGTAAGGTCAGATATGCAGTCGCTCCATGTAAAATACTGGTATTTAGCTGCATCCGGTTAGAATGGTTGGGTTAAGGCTAGACATGATGCTTATTATGGCGGGAGAATAAGATTATTTGGTTTTGTTCCTGTTCTGCTAAAACTTATCTTTTTAATCGACAGAACGTGTTTTGTGTATAAGCACTTTATGTTAAATACGTGTTCGAAGCCCCTCACCGTTTTCCTTGATTGCTCGGGTACACCATAACAACCGTGAGCCACATTCCACACCCATAGTATTCAATCACAAGTATGTTAAAGAAGTAAGGTTCATTTTTAGATAAGTATTAGGTATAGGTAATAATGGAAAAAGTAAGATAGGCGTTATATTCCCTCAATGGCAATGCGAAAAGATTATTTAACGTTCTGAGAACCTTTAAGATACACAGGAAACCAACCTAGTTAAACATACCTTTTAAGGGAACATAATATATAATATAGATGGGTAAGGAAAAAAACAGAGTTAATCTGCCTGTCCATTGGAACGAAGAGGTTCGGAAAGTTTCTCTATTCCTGCCTCCCCTAAGAATACAGGCGTGACATTACGTATATTATTTCACGGCTATTGGTATTTTGGTAATTGTATTTAATTTAATTATTTATTTTCTCAACAGGCAATCATCGCATCTCTTCAAGAAAAGGGTCATGCAACCACCGAGCTAGGACCGACCGCTGGATTTGCAGCCATGGTGGCTGCGGCTAGAGACTCCTACGGGTACTTGGTACCACAAACTGACCACAGACGAGTCGGCAGCGTCGATGGATTCTAAATTTAAATAGTTTTTAATCATCGACTGTTAATAGTTTTACACTTCGCAGAGAGGTGTTATGAACGTAGGACCTATTTGCTTAATTGTTACATTTGGCCAAATAGTGTTCGTAGGTACTTTGTTATTGTAGATTGTACCTTCTCATTGCGAAGCTACTACTTGATTTAATTCTTTAAACGTTGAATTAAATTTGAGTGAAATCGACTCAAAATTTACTAGTTATATAAAAATCGACTAACCGGTTTATAGAGTGTTCGTGATGCGGTGGGGTCACTTTGAAAACCATTATTTGTATATGTCCTATAAATTTTTACTTTTAACTATACAAAAAAAATGCCTCTATAACTATCAATGTATTATTATGTATCTTATCTTACGATCTTTTATCTCATCGAAAACTTACTTGTTACATTATTTAGTTAACTAGTTTATTGGATTGAATCCAAGTGAAAATCGATTGTGATATTATATTTTATAAAGTTAGATATTTCTGGTTGTAAGTATTATTTTGTTATAGAATTGTAATTAAGTTGCTGTGGTGTTTATTGTATTGTTATTCGTGAAATAAATGGTTTTGATGGTACACATGAGAATTTATTTTCTTAGTTTCCTAAACACAGCCGTAACTAACCAGTTCAGGACATGGAACTCCAACAGTAAAATCCTGGCAACCACCTGCAACTGCAATGGCTACTTTGTTCACTCTGTGGTACCTATAAAAGGGTCAATTTCAGTAAGTACACTTCCACGAGGATGTAGGTTAGGCAAATGGTAGGTACCCACAGCTATATCTAGTCCGAGATACTCCATAATCCGTAGATAGTTTAAATTAATGTAAAGGATATATACATACCGCATAGGTTTCTATGGAATTTAATCGTAGGTTTGTGGTGAAACAGGGCCTAAGCTATGTCGTAAATAGCTTATTTTCTTATCATTGTAAGTACATTTTATTAGTGGTAAGACTAAGATAGAAATCTAACCATTTGGCGAACAACAACCACAGCGCGATCTAACGGTCCACAGTAGCGCCATCTAGTGACCTTATATAAAGAACGTTTTAATAAGTTCTGAAAAATATCTGTATTCTCTAGTTTTGTGTTGAGCAGGTGGTCCCAGGTGATCATCAATCCTTATCTAGTAGTTAATGGGCCGATGCCACTGGTAGAAATCTAAAAGTGAGCAATTTACTGCATTTTGAGGAGCTATTCTACTCATCACGCCGAAGATCCTCATCAACCTCATCAAGATCTTCACCAATTCTTTATGAGACCAACTTAACAACCATCGATATTGATCAACCATGATCTCATAAGGCCGAGATCTCCAGTAGTACCCTTTTTACCCCTTTTTAGAGGAAGTACCCTTCCAATAAAAAATCCCCGACGACAAAAAAAATCTATAAAGTCGTAAATCCTGTATACCAAGTTTCGTCCAGGTTGGTTGTAAAACTTACACACGACAGCAAATTTTGCCAGACTTTAAGCAGAGACGCTTCGCTCGCTCGGTCAATTAACAAACCAATTTTTTCGAAGCAATGCTGCAATGGGTTAGCAATCTTTTTCAAAATGATTCAGATTGTGATTGATCATGTATTACGCCATTGGTGCGGGTGACATGAGTGTGATGTCAGTGTCTGGTCTGCGGTGTAATTGTGCGTTTACACTGGCGTAACATTCACAACAAAACATGTTGGAATCTCAATTTTCTGTCAATGTTCCATACAATTTTTGACAGGAACTAGAGATTTCAACATGTTTTCTTGCGATGTTTCGCCAGTGCAAACGCACAGTAACACACCTAGGACAATTGATCGCAAAGGATTTCATTTTGACAGCTCACCCACGTTCATTGCGTTATTTACGGTAATGAGCAGACAATTTTTACAAACTATAGGAATTGATTTGCAATATCCTTAAAAACTCTCGGATTGCGATTAAAAGTATGTTACGCAATAAGGGTTCAGTGTCGTCCACACGACTGGCGAGTTACGTTGGCCGGTAACGGGAGACGTGTGCGAAGAGAAGTACTCTTCGCACACGTCTCCCGTTACCGGTCTACTTGACTCACCAAAAGATAGACCTATGATCGTCGTCCACCCGCTGGATTCTAGATACATACCGCCATTGGAAGTGAACTCGCGACATATTGCAGCCTTGCCTATTGTTCAGATTAGTTAGATTGACCAGTTTTCACTAGACAGGGAAATGAAAAATTTTCGATCGTTTTATTGTGGCAATATTATATGTCATAGACAATCAAGGAATCTGTCAGCTGTCAACACAACACAATTATTGTCTGTCAGATTTTCGCGCCTCGGCAAAAAACACCGATCGGGCGTTCGTTATATTTTTATTTCTATAAATTGTAATAAATACAGTAGTGTTATCACGAATCTCTGGTTCTGCTCCTAGCAGATATATTAAATTTGCTAAAACAGGAGTGGGAACGTAATTTTCTTCCAAAATGAGCCACAAACTATCTGAAGGTTCGCTTGAGGTAAGTTTTTGCATTTCAACTATTTGAAACACAATTTGTTGCTTGCTTACTACAAGCTGATCATAACTTATAAACAGTGATTATAATCAGGTATTTGTTTTAAAAAAATGATGTACAAAGATACGAAGAATTAACGGAGCATCGTTGTTTTCGAACAGGTTGTAACTTGTCTTACCTAGTTACTCGTACATACATACTGATAATTAAATCGTCCAGCGTCCTACTCTTACGTCATAACAGATTGTTATTGCAATGCAATTATCAATTATCAACCATGTTACAATACCAGTATAATAAATTGAATTTTATTACCTACTATTGTACTCCTAGTCGGTGCTTATGTGGATAACAATCTAACAATATCACTACAACTACAGTATCATCCCTGCTGTCTGAGTTTTACTTTTAAACTGACAGAGTTTAAAGTTTATAAATTGTTTTATATTCCTCATTTACACACAATAATCTATATTTACAGGTGATAATGAATGGTGGAGTATATGATAAACCAATCATGCAAGTGTTGGGCAGCAAGAAGATCCAGGGCAGTGGTGCCAATGAGAGGTTTCGTCTGCTTGTGTCAGATGGCAAGCATTCCCACAGTTTTGCCATGCTTGCTACACAACTTAATGACAAATTGATATCAGGAGAACTGTCTGATTACTCTGTTGTGCAGATTGACCGTTTCGTCACATCACTTCTGAAAAATACTGGGAAAGGGGAGAAGTATGTGTCATGTACATTACTCAAGTACATAATATCATAAAATCAGCATTTATGTTAGCTATGACTTTATCAATCTTTGTTTTTAATATATGACTATGATTTGAATCCAATTTATGGCAATAATGGATTTGAGTCTGCCATTGTTTTTATAATAACTTGACTTTTTAACTGTACCTCTATTTGTAATCTGATTACGCAAAAAATAAAAAAATATCTGTCTTTCAGGCGTGTTATGATCATCTTGGATATCACAATAGTTTCTCCAGGAAGCGAGGTGGGCAAGAAGCTGGGCAACCCTCAGACATGGACTGAGGAGTCGGCAGGAGCGTCGACGGCACCTGCGCAGTCTGCAGCCTCGCCCGCACCCCGCCCAAAACCGGCTCCAGCACCCATGTCATTTGCACCTAATACGTCTGCAAACCTTGATTCCAGCATACTGTCTTCACAGATGACCCATCCCATTGCTAGTCTCAGTCCGTATCAGAACAAGTAAGTTATTATTTTCGAATCTCTCAAGATTTAATGCTTAAACTTAGTGATGACCTCTAGTGGTTGCTATATAATAAATCTGGTTTCGGATGACCAAGGATTTTACAGCATTAATAAATATTTCCTTCCTACCTTTCATAATCCTTTCTCACAATTTCATATATGGTTTTTTGTTCAGATGGGTGATTAAAGCTCGTGTGATGTCCAAGTCAGATATACGCACTTGGAACAATGCCAGAGGAGAAGGCAAACTGTTCAGTATGGACCTCTGTGATGACAGTGGAGAAATCAGAGCTACTGCTTTCAAAAATGAATGCGATAAGTTTTATGATATGATACAGGTGAGAAATTTGATTCAATTTTGATTTATCAAAATTTTTTTTTTTTTTTTTTTTTTTTTTTTTTTTTTTTTTTTTTTTTTTTTTTTATCTTGTTTATCTAAGCAAGAGATACGGATGAAGTGCTTCCAATATTAATGTTGTAAGAACAGTTAATGTTTTAGAAATAAATATCATGTATGTAATACATCCATCATGTGACATCGAGATGAAGCTATAGCAGAACAAAAATGGCTTTGGCGCCTCAAAATGTCTAGAACTTCGTTCGTTAGAACTATCGCTAGAACAACGTTCTTCAGTAATGCCATCAAGGCTAATGTTGGTGGGATAATAATATAACTTATAAACTTTAAAACCAATCTTAAAAAATTATGTTTTTCAGGTGGACAAAGTATACTACATAAGTCGTTGCCAACTTAAAACAGCTAACAAACAATACACTAGTATGAAGAACGACTATGAGATGACATTCACAGCTAACACAGTGGTCGCCGAATGCATGGAGGACTCTTCCAGTGTGCCCAGTATTAAGTTCGAGTTTGTGCCTATTAATGAAATTGCTGTCAAAAATGTGGATACTTTACTAGGTAAGATATTATTTTATTCTTATTCTTTTCTTATTCTTAGATAAACACTATGTAGAAAAGCCACAAATTCATTTGTAGTCATGTTGGATTTTCGTTCAGTTAACAAGTGTCGAGTTAAGATTACAGCCCACTCCCTCTCACAGAGAGGTGCCCTGAACATTATCACAGATGAATACAGACGGGACACTTCGCATTTACTTGGGGGGCTCGATTTTTCGAATTCAGTGGGCGTAACGTATTCAGAAAATATTAAACTTACGCGATAGAAAGAGAGGCGAATATAACTGAAGGTAATTAGGGCTGTGAGACCTGAATTGCACTTTATTGTGTCGTAATAAGAGTCGCTTTTTATTTAAATGATTCTGCGGACCATCTGTAATAATTTTGGCATACAAGATAGTCAAAAAGTCCTTTTATGTGTTGAAAACTATCAGGAATTGAACTGAAACATCAATTTTTCATTTACAGATGTGGTGGGTGTATGCAAGTCGGCCGCCGACCTTCAAGAGCTGACAGCTAGAAGTACCGGGAAGCTGCTGAAGAAGAGAGAACTTACTCTTGTGGACAACTCGGGTGGTGCGGTTAGTAACATATGTTGATTACGGTCGTACACTAGAAAGTTCTATAGGGCAAATATTGTTGTTAAGCAAAAATGTTAATGTGTTATCAAAATTACAGGTAGTCTTAACAATGTGGGGAAAGGAAGCAGAAAACTTTGATACTAACGCAAACCCGGTCATAGCTGTAAAAGTAAGTATTCTATTAAAATCAATAATAATGCACGTTTATCCTATACTCACAGTAAAATAGAAAACCATTTACTCCAGTAGAATTTTACTGATTCAAACTGATTTCGAGGATGTATACAACTTCTACATCCAAATAAAAGAGTTATAATAATCATCACATAATGTTATAGGGCGCCCGTTTGTCCGAGTTCAACGGCAGCAAGTCCCTGTCTTGTTTGGCGAGCTCTATGATCCGACTGAATCCGGACGTACCCGAAGCACACAAACTAAGAGGCTGGTACGACAACGGCGGCGCAGACATGGAAATCGTTAATATTTCTGCCAGGTAAAGTCATTCAGTATGTTTTGGACTAGGATGCAATATTTACGATTTGAGAACATTTTGGAATGCAGATCTGCCTAGGCCTCTGATCTGACATATTCTCCATGCTGTGAAAATCCGTGATTGTGAATACATATCAATAAATAAATTTTGGTAACTTTAAGGTTCTCGCTCAAAATAAATTATTAGCTAGGTTTTAATACCTACTCAAAAAGTGACAGGTAGTCGAGTACCGTCATTACAGAGAAATAATTCCTTTCAGTTTCGGGAAGTCTGTCCAGCAGCGATTCGAAGCTAAGAAAGCTAAACTATTGTATTTTTTTATCTTTTCAGAGCTGGAGGTTACTCGGGCGGCAGTAACGAATGGATCACATTCTCGGATGCGGAGGCCCGTCAGCTCGGCTCTGGCGACAAGGGCGACTACTACAGCCTCCTCGGAGTACTAACATTTACCTACGCCGACAACGCAGTGTACAAGGCCTGCCCCCAAGAACAGTGCAACAAGAAGCTCGTCGATCAAGAAAATGGGCTATATAGATGCGAAAAGTGCAACAGAGAATACCCTAATTATAAATATAGACTTTTATTGGCGGTAAGTTGTATTTTGTGTCTGACTTTCCTTGTAAAGTTATTTTAGTAAAGTAACCAAAACAACTTTACAAGGAAAGACGGGCTTTCATCGGCTTGCCTGTAATTCGGCTGACATTGCTATGTCAACCAAATTTTAGTGGATCAAAGGTGAATAAAATTAATATAAATTAAAAAATGTATGTATAAAATAAAAATATACTCTATGCCTTTGAACTAAAGTCCATAATTCTTTAACGACTTCCGACTACGATAGTACGGAATAGCCGATCTGACAATACTATGGCATCATCTACGTCTACAATCAATCCCTTCTATTACAGGCAAATGTGTCAGATGCGACCGGTGACCAGCGCATAACGGCCTTTAACGAAGCTGCGGAGGCGATGCTCGGTACTAATGTCGCTGAAGTCGGCCGTTTGTTCGAGTACGACAAGACGGCGTACACGCAGATGTTCGAAGAAGTCAAGTTCAGGACTTTCGTGTTCAAGTTCCGCACTAAAATGGAGACTTACAATGTAAGTACACTGACATAATTTTGCGTTTGTTAGTTTTTTTTTTTACAATGTCATAAAATCACGCTTATTACTGCAAGGAGTAGGCAGTGATAAAAGAGATGGATTATTAATAGTACACCCATCACATCTCACTGGTTATGTTGTCCCTTGTAATAGGGGCAAGGCTATTGCTATAAATGGGGCACAAATCTAGACCCCTGGCTGGTACTGAGGATTTCCTAATGGTAAAACCAAATAACCTGCCCAAACTTCCGCACATTGCAGCAGTCACACTTGTCATTCAGCTGCATCTGGTTAGACTGGAAGCCGACCCCAACATTGTTGGGAAAAGGTTGACTGGTAGAAAATGCCTAAGGCATTAAGTCAACCTTTGTACTTTTTTTAGTGTGAAAAGTTTAAATAAATAAAAGGCTAGGCAGATGATGATAAAAAAAAATAGTGACGAAAGGAAAGAGGTGTTACCTACACAAAAAAAAACGATAAAATATCGAAATACCGGTTTTTGACATTTTTAATACGGGTATTACCATCAAACCCAATACAGCATACGCTTCTGTACTATTTATTTGCAATATTAATCTGAATTTATTTTATAGGATGAAGCCCGCTTAAAAACAACAGTGATGAACGTACAACCAGTCGACTATAAGGACGCTAACAAAAGATTAATCGCAAGCATTAAGGCCATCTCTGGTGTTGAAGTTTAGTATTCAACTTTAAATTTAGTTTTTAAAACGAAACTATCTTGTGCGTAACGTTAAGGTTCAGTTAAAATATGATAATTCCATTATTTCACCTTGAAAAGTGATTAATACAGTTGATCATGTAATTTGTAATAAGACTTAATTTTGTAGTACCTAATGTAATGTTAAATTATGCAAGTATGGACAACATGCTTAGTGGTATTTTTGTCAATAAATCTTAAGTTTTCTAAAATGTTGTGTTTATTTCAACAGGATATCCATATTACAAGGTCAATTAGCTAGCGAAACTTTACATTTATTGTAGTTTGGTACTGGAAGTACAAGATTATAAAGTTTTTTTTTAGAACGAATTTCATTGACGCGGCTTTCGGTAGGATTTTACTGATAGGAATCGTCACGTAACAAAAAATCGTTATGCAAGGTCTCAAGTCAAAAGTTTTTGTATTAAGAGCGTTTATTCTGAAAGGGGGCAACGTCGCAAATAGATGTCAAATATTTCACTGTTTTGATTAATTTGGCAATATTACTGTATGGAAATATGAAATGTGGCCTAACTGGCGAACTAGAATATTAATAATGAATTACAATTATAACACTGAATTTGATGTTGTAACCGTTTCAGGTGTAAAAAAGGCATTTGGAAAGTTTCCAAATACTTTTTTTACATCTGAAACTAAATATTCGGTGTTACGATATTAATGTCGTCAAAAACAAAAAAAAAATATACTTATTTAGTTTTATAATGTTTTTCGCTAGCTACTTTGATTTAACCCCACTATAGTCTGTTTTTACAGTGCCTCGGAAAGCACAGCCGTCGGTCCCGGCTGTCCTTCGTAGATCTTTGACAGCCGTTACGGATAATAAGAAGCCCAAAAGTCTGACAACCAGTCTTACCAGTCTGGTAACACAAATATCAGATACCCCTTTATCTGATATCTGTGTTACCCAGTTACTGAGTTGTGGAGGTCAGATAGGCGTGTACGTTACCCCAGCAAGAAAGTGTCTCCTAGAGTTATATGAGTAGAACGTATAATTTGTGCCTTATTTGCTGTAAATGTGCCCCCACATAAAAAATATGTGCCCCCTGTCGTTTTGAAAAAAAACGGAAAAAACGATTCCTGCTGGGGTAACGTTTTTCTAGCAGGAAAATTCTAAACGAATGATCGGAGAGAGAAAAATTATGCATGGCCATAGAGCTTATTTGTGTGCCAAAATGTGCCCCCAAAAATAAAATCTGTGCCCCTTCAGGTTTTCGAGATATTGCATTTCCTGCTGGAGTAACGTTTTGATGAATCGTATATCTCTAAAACCATTGCATGTGCCCCTGTAGAATAAACATACACGAGTAGCTCTTAATGTGTGCCCCTTAGTGCCCCAATTAGATTTAAGAAAATATTTATAGTTTTCAAGTTATCGCGGTTTTATGAAAACCCAAAAAAACATCGCAGCGCTTAAATGAGACAAGGTATAAGTTCGCTGAAAACTGTATTCGGTCCTTCTTGACGCTAATAATAACCATACAAAGTTTCAAAACTGCACATGCATGCGTTTTTGAATAATCTTGCTAAAAGTCAAAACGATGGTGTCATAACTTTGACGGCAAAATACAAGGAACCGGCTCAATCCCAGATGTGTAGGTGTAAACCAAAATCTGGCTGGCTGGGTCATCGATATGTATGAATCCGTCGCTTTTTAGTAGTCATTCATATTTGGTCGGATAGCCAGCCGTTGCTTACATATTTTGGTTTTTTGTTAATATTTACTTAATGCGAAACATTCCAAGCTGAATATTTTCACCATATATTTTTGACTAAAGGCACAAGATTTTGGTTTACACCTATACATCTGGGATTGAGCCGGTTCCTTGTATTTTGCCGTCAAAGTTATGACACCATCGTTTTGACTTTTAGCAAGATTATTCAAAAACGCATGCATGTGCAGTTTTGAAACTTTGTATGGTTATTATTAGCGTCAAGAAGGACCGAATACAGTTTTCAGCGAACTTATACCTTGTCTCATTTAAGCGCTGCGATGTTTTTTTGGGTTTTCATAAAACCGCGATAACTTGAAAACTATAAATATTTTCTTAAATCTAATTGGGGCACTAAAGGGCACACATTAAGAGCTACTCGTGTATGTTTATTCTACAGGGGCACATGCAATGGTTTTAGAGATATACGATTCATCAAAACGTTACTCCAGCAGGAAATGCAATATGCAAATGCGGGCACGCCACAATTGTGGCGATAAGTCCCCTCTTTGAGGAGTGGCTAGAGAGGCGCCACGGCGTCCTCACCTTCCGCCTGACACAGGTCCTCACCGGACATGGTTGTTTCGGGAGGTTCCTGTTCAGGATAAAGCGGGAGGAAACGCCCGGGTGTCACCACTGTGTGGATCGCCCGGAGGACACGGTGGAGCATACGGTGGAGGTCTGCCCAGCTTGGGCGGAGCACCGCCGTGTCCTCACGGAGGCGATCGGCGGCGGCGATCTCTCGCGTCCGGCCCTGGTTCAGGCCATGGTCCGGAGCGAGAGTGCATGGGAGGCCGTCACCTCCTTCTGCGAAGCAGTAATGCTCGCGAAGGAGGAGGCGGAGCGCGCGAGGGAGAGGCAAAATGCGCCCCCTCGCGCCCCTAGTCGCCGCAGGAGACGCCCCGGGCGTCGGGAGTCGCGAGCCGACTTCCGGCCACCGTAGGCGCGGGCTTGCGGACGGTGAGCAATGGGTAGCTCGCCGTCCGATAGGGACCAGGCCCGGGTCGACGGCGCGTTGTGTTCCACGCGCGCCTCAAAGAGATGTCAGCACCAACTGACGGGGTCCGGAAGGGCCAATGCCTGCCGGGGTCGCGGGTTTGTCTGAAAGGGATATCGCGACCTCGGCACACAGGCAACGGAAGGAACACGGGTGGGTTTTAGTCAGTAAAAGTCTGACACGCCCTCCCGCTCCACCCAGAGCGGGAGAAGTTATTTGATAATTTCCCATCCTCAAAAAAAAAAAAAAAAGCAGGAAATGCAATATCTCGAAAACCTGAAGGGGCACAGATTTTATTTTTGGGGGCACATTTTGGCACACAAATAAGCTCTATGGCCATGCATAATTTTTCTCTCTCCGATCATTCGTTTAGAATTTTCCTGCTAGAAAAACGTTACCCCAGCAGGAATCGTTTTTTCCGTTTTTTTCCAAAACGACAGGGGGCACACATTTTTTATGTGGGGGCACATTTACAGCAAATAAGGCACAAATTATACGTTCTACTCATATAACTCTAGGAGACACTTTCTTGCTGGGGTAACGTACACCAGATAGGCAGTCGATCCATGTAAAATACTGGTATTTAGCTGCATCCGGTTAGGCCCAACATTATGGAATAAAATAAAGAATTGAGATTGGAAGCCGACCCTAACACGGGTAAAGGCTAAGTAGATTGATTTTTTGAGTCTGTTTCTAGAGCTGGCGGGTGAATCTTAAAATATTTACAGCTAAGAGCCTATTACGCCGCCTTATGGAGATTTTTTTTTTAATTTAAATAAAATTTATAATGATGAAACAGGTGTTTTGGCGAGGGTAGGTATTCCCCGTCGCTGTCGCTCGCAACGAACCTTTTGTTTATCTTTGGTTTAATAAATTACAGACATAATAAAATGTCTTGAGAAAACCTTTAAAATAATCACTAAATAATTGTCATAGAGTGACCACATGCTTTTGTTTACTATAATTAACAAAGAACAAAACAATTTGTAACTTTCTTTCAACAGAGTCGATTAACCGATTGCTTATCGCAAAGGGTCTGCGCCGAGATAAAAACCGTTCAAGTATGATTCAACCGTTCAAGGTTCCGTATATTTTTATCTCACGAAGCGACGCGCGCTTTACTTGTGGTTACCAAGTGTACAAACGCCGAGCGTGTAAGCGCAGGAGCTCTCGGTACCGTCCCAGACGATAACGAAGTCGGAAGTGTGTGTATGTTATGTGCTGACGCTCCTCGTCTTCACGCACCCATTCACAGCGTGTTTGTATATTTGGTGAGATAAAATTACTGTAGATACCTTCTTACAATGCCGCCCATGGGCATGTGACTGTCCGTATTTTTCTGAATATTCATGAAAAATTATCTAAAATGAACTTTAAAAGGGGAAATGAAAGAAATTATTTAAAAAAAACAGTATTTATTTTAAAAACACAAGTGTAAGTCCATAAAATCACAGGGGAATTATGAAAAAAAAAAAAAAAAACGATAGATGAGGGTCTATCTTTTTTTTTTAATGTTGATTTTTGACAATTTTACATGAATATTCAGAAAAATAGGGGCGGTCACATACAGAGGCCATATAGTAACATGTATTGTCTACTGTACGGCTTAGTAATAGGGTCCAGTTTTCACCTTTTGGAAACGCAACCCTATAAATGATAACATTAAATGACTCAGCAGACTGCGGCGGATACATTCAATTCAACTGTGTACCTAGTTTACTGTGCACGGCGTAAAGCAATACAAGACCATCGCGCTGTGTGGTATTTATATTTAGTATAAAATATGCGTTTAACATCTGTAATATTCTGTTTGTTTTCGAGTTCTTTTGCGTGGCTCCCACCTGAGCGATGCGAACAAGTTAACACACCCCGAGTACGAAAAACTGTTCCTGCTGCTGGTACAAAATACAAAATAATGGAACCCAACATTGAGGGCATAGCTGCCAAACAACATGCGCTTTTGAAGGAAACCTATAGAAATCACCAATTTCCTGGCATCCCGATACGAGCTGAGTGCACTCCCGGTCCCATTTACATATACGCCCCGTATAATTGTACGTTTCATACTTACGGTCCGCGATTGTTATCTTCCGTGGCTTGTCACAACGCCGCCTGCAAATTAACGCACACCGCGTCTACAGTGGATACTTATTCATCGGCCGAAGGTTACAATTGGGGCGTAAAGATTTCCTCAAAAGCCTCGTTTCTTGACAAGACATTCGAAGTGGGCGCAGAAGTTTCAACAGGTGGAACGTACACTTGCACTTACACTAAAGGAAGGACTACAACAGACACTGTAGAATGCTCTGAGTCTTCCGGCAAAGGTGGACACCTTCAACTTTACAACGTTAAATCTGACATGGAATGTGATTTTGGCAGAATTACATTGGAGGAAGATCCAAGGGACAACAGGCGTTATATCACTTCCCATATGTTCACAGAAAGCGAACTAGCAGAGATTGCAGACAGCGCAGCGGCTCGTTTCGGTGATCCCTGCTCAGAGCAAGAAATGATAATTGATACAAATAAAATTTCTGATCGTTTGTTCCAAAAAATAATGAAAGAAATCCCGCATTTCAATCCTTATACAGATATGGTTTATGCAGATAGAATTATGGTGGTACGATATTTCAAGAAAACCAAGGTTATTCAAGAATATAGAAAAATTATCCCGTTTACCACCGAAGGCGGAGATTCCGTATTCCAATATGCTTGTATGTTGACTCCATTTTAACGCTTTGGCAATTTAAAAAAAAAATAGTGTAGGTAAGTTATGTGTTTTCTGTGATCCAATTTCATATCAACAAAAATGCTGAAAACCCAAACCATTATAATATCCTCCCGACCGAATTTCTGTCTGTCACGGCTACCATGCCATGCAGTCTCAATTGAGACTAGCCAAATACGCAGGAAATGTTATAGTACCTACGCAAACACAGATGCACTCGACCTCTGTTCCTTTACTCTCATAATTCGATAAGACGGCAATCCGACACAACTGGGAAGAGGTCAGGCGCAGGACCATAGATATAAGAAAGATATGCCCGGTAGTTGAAAATGTATCGAAACCCAATGTCTGCAATTCATCCTTACTCCCTAGCCACAACTACACATGCAGATCAGTAAACCCAATAAATACGAGGTCGTGCTCACAATTACTACACAATCAATTATAAATCTTATCCCATCAAACACAGCGTGCATTTACCATGCACCGTGGAAGTCGGTTGTTTTTTATTTTTTTATGTTTATTTTATGTCGTATTAAAAGATATGTGACAAAAAAGAAAGTGATTTTAACGAATAACTTGACTAAGTACTCATTAAAATCCAACTCTAGATTCAATTAGTGATTGAAGGGGTGACAACGTCATGAGCCTTGCTCAGGGGGGGGGGGGGGAAATCAGATATTTCCCCCTGCACATGTTTTACATAATTTGATATTGCTGCTACATTAGCGTATTTTTAATCGACTTCAAAAAAAGGAGATTCTATATTCGCCTAGACTTTTTTTTTTTAATATTTATGTTCATCGATATTTTCGTCAATTGTAGACCGATTTAGCATTTTTCTTTTTTGCAAGTTAAAAAGAGTTTTCAAAATTGGTCCACACTTGACGAAAATATCGACGAACATTGTAAACAAAAAAAAAACAGCCGGACATAAGATCTCCTTTTTTAAAGTCGGTTATGCATGATAGGTACAACATGAAAGGCTGCGAAGCGCGGTCTTAACGTGACTAAAATAACTTTTATCGACAACAGTACTTAGGAATACAAAATCCAGGGGGGGCAGCTGCCCTACCCTGCCCCCCCTGGGTACGCCCATGGACAACGTAATGATGAACATTGGACATTCTGCTAACTTGACACTGCGACCGCTGGACATTTTGCGAATTGGACACTGCGCCTAAACGGAAAACATTTAAAACAAACTAAACTATTTTACGGTACTTTACGTTTCGCCGTCACTTTAGGTTTTGAGTCCAATATGGATGATCTCCTTTCACATCATGTCATGGTGGAAAATTTACAAAATTGTAAAATTGTACCTACAATTTTACACATTTCTGTCCAATAAACATTTTCACTTTAGGTACATATTTTTAGGGTAACTATTAAACACATGAAACCTATTATGCTGCCTGAGTGGATGCAACGATGGTTGTTGATCATGTAGTATTTAGAGGATCTAGCTCACTATTGCCCGGCTGTCGTGCCAGGAAGAGCTATGGGAAGCAAAGCAGGTCAAGATTAACCACAAAGCTAAAAGAATAGGAAGAAAATAATATACACACATTTTTACTAGTTACTTTATTCAATCTCATTTGATATGACTCATAATTTGGCTAAGGAAATAGAAATTGTATAACTGATGCACTTGGACACCTGCAACTATATTTATTTATTTTTTTGATTTGTAAGAAGATTTAATTTTTAAGTTAATGTTAATAGGGCAAAGTTGATTCACATGTGAAAAAAAAACTAGTTAGAAGACTGTATTGAAAATTCCATTTACATAAAGATTTGTAATGTTAATTTATTCGAGAAAAACAGTGTGTCCAAGTACTATTCGAGGTGCATAAAATTAAGTAGCTAATGTCATTAAATATCAATTACAAAGGGGTTATCATTTCTATGTAAAATGTACACTTACATTAGGAAATTCAATAATTTAATGTTACATTAAGACTACAGTAAAATTAATATGACTTACAAAGAAAATGTAAGTTTATACATACATGGCAGTGTGATTTAATCATATTTATGATGATAGCAACAGTAATTGCCTTACAAAAATAATTTATAATTTTAGCCTTGTACTTAAATAAAGTTATTTGACAGTCGTTAGGGTTCGTCAGAAACCCGAAAGTCTGACGACCTATCTTACCACGGGGTATCGACCCAGGAACTGCGTTGTGGAGGTCAGATAGGCAGTTGCTCCATGTACAACACTGGTATTCAGCTGCATCCGGTTAGACTGGAGACCGACCCAAACATAGTTGGAAAAAGGCTAGGCAGATGTTGTCGACATAATTTTTTTATTTAATTCTAAAGTAAAGCTTAGTGTTTAAGATTAAATTAATTTTAATGCAATAAAAAATGACAAAAGTTAGGGGCGTTTTGGAATAAGTCATACTTTTATGTAGATATTATTTCCGTGTAACTTAAAAAGTAATGACTAAGGGCGAATGAACGGGCTTCACGAATGGAAGTCAGATGAGCTATGTATCTTATAATGTTATTGGAAGTTTGGGGAGTTCATTATGTTTTACTATTAACAATCATGGTTCATCGACAAGTGAAGGTGAAAATACAAATTGAAATCTTTGTCATAAGCGCACAAGCTTACGCGCCCGCACTATATGAAACACGAATTATGCAAAGCCTCTCACGTCAACATTACAAATAGCTGCTTTTTATCACAAACAATATTATGTACTTATAACTAAAAAATCAAATGCCTGATTTTACGAAGAGCCTATTAATTATACTTTATAGTAATTAGTCAGGTTCGAAGGTTTTTAAATATGTTAAAAAAATAAATTGATTTATGCATGAAAAAATTAAAGCCATGACCAAGAACATTCGACAATAAATACAGTTTTAATTTCGCAGTGTCAGACAAACACAATGGCATGCCATTATAAATTACAAATATTACACTTACACATATTACCGCTAGTTAATAATTACGAAGTTATTCATCAATTAATTGTTCCATTACGTTTACATAAATATTAAGAAAATATAATTTTTAAATAATTCTCAATTCCAACTTTATGAGATTTACAAAATAGTAAAATCAATAAGAGATTCTAGACATCACTAATACAATGGAAATTAATCTCAATTAAGTATATGAACCTGTGTACATAGACAGACATGATTCCTATGTATACATATAATCGTTAATAAAATAGTTTTTCAATAATATGAAGTATATCATACTAAAGGGTAACTTTAATCAAAACATTTAATTCCTTTAAATATCTCAGTAGTCATAGTCCGATAATCTCATGTTAAACCGGTACATCGGAACGCGGTCGACGTCGGTCCTCTCGGCGAGGAAACGCACAGTCACTTGTCCTACACTAGTCGTGCACTAACACTAAAATACGAGTTCGCATTACAAAAGACGCAAGTAGTACGCGATACGAATATATTTGAGCGAGCGGTAGCAGTCCGAGTGGGTCGCCTGCCCGGGCGTGAAGCCGCTGCGCCTGCACTCTCGCGTGCACACTCCGACCACACACACCTGCACACGCCGCCCCAGATGCAACAGAAGCCGTACGACATCACAAAACGATATTTACACTCAACTAAGGACGAATCAATAAATTAAAGCGAATAAATAAAAGTAACGCTCTTTGGAACGGATTACATTCGAGGTACGCCAGTACACACAGATATCTGAATGTGTTCCGCCCGTCGTGGGAGCGAGCTGCGCCGAGGATCGACAACCGGCTGCCAAAAATATAAATCTACACTTAACAATAAAATAAAATAAAGAAATCACAAAATATATCCTTGAAAAAGGCGATTCTTACTTAATACGTAGATCCAAATTAATTTCAAATTTTCAGATCTTTTTGTTTTATAATTTCATCGCTCTAACCGATACAAAATAAAAATAATTGCGAATCAACACAATGCCACAAAATAATTCATAATCAACTGAGGTAAGTCCTATAAAAACTACGAAGTGAACTGAACATAAATCAAAACAAAATGGGAGTCTACAAAAGAATCATAGCACTTACACTGGAATAGCCAAACACAAGTACAATTTATGCTATTATCGTTGCATAATAATATATTTAATATTAGAGTAAAAATTCAGTACGACTCGCAGTCAACGCGATACAATAATTATAATTTTGATCAGCCCAAGTACTATGATATTTTCGAACAACAAAATGAATGGGACCGTCGCTACTGTTGCGATAGGTCCAAAAACTGCATCGATAGGTCGCTCCCCGTCGCCGAGTGACGCGACCGCGCGCGGTCCGACGACGAATCGGGCGCGGTCGGAACTCGCCAAACCCGAAGGACGCCCGAACGAGCGGCTCGATCAACAAGTTTATAGCTCAAACGTATGATGAAGATAGTTTACGGACAAAAATGTCTTGAAGAACGGTTCTTTCCCACGAGGGAAAGATCCGTTCATCAAGGGAATAAAATCATCTTCAATAACAGAGTCCACGTTCGTCTATAATCTTATTGGTCGGAGCCGATTTGAATTTGGGCGGGGCGGCGGGGACCGGGGCTCCGTGCGCGGCGGCGACGGCTAGAGGTCTACAGCCGCGACGTCAGGCGTGTGTGCGGGGCGCGCGCGCATCAGATCCAGCGCGCGCGCACGCCTCGCGGGGAGGCGGGCGCGCGCGCACGGTGCGGGCGCGGTCGCGGGGCGCTAGCGAGCGCGCGCGCCTCACGGCACCAGGTCGGGCAGGCGCCCGCGGCCCTAGGGGCGCGCCCCGCCTTCGGCGCTCACCACCTGGGGGGCGACACGAGTTAATACATAAAGAACACATTCATAAAATACAAGTTGTAAATTTCATTCATAATAACACATGACTTTTAGTCTTGTGTCGTGATGGCCCAGTGGTTTAAGCCTTGCCTCTCATGTACAAGATTCTAGGTTCAAATACGAGCCAGTACCAATGTAACTTTTTTTAATTATTCCTATTTACCTTCTGAGTTTATCTTGGAGATTACCGATATCGGTGAAAGAAAACATCGTGAGGAAACCTGGACTTATAGTAGGCCTTTGCCCTGCAGTGGTGCAGTAATAGGGTGGTATTATTTTACACAAGACTTTGTTGCACTACACGCTAAACTAAATTAATTCTTAAATACTTATACTTAGAAGTCACTCACTTTTCGCTCCTTGTAGTAGAGCTCCTCGCTCTCCTTGTCACACAGCAGTAGCACAACAGCTCCAAACAGAAAGATGGCGGCGCCCCAGCCCACGCCGTACGCCCACCCGAACTCCCACACCGATCTATTGCCTGTATACACGCATTCACTGAATTAGTAGATCCTTCCGACTGATTGTAAGCTTCTACACCAAATTTACCACGGATGAGCACTGATTTCCAAGATACAGGTTTTTACCTACTTTGAAATTCAGGAGTTCATAAATAGTTGTAGCAGTCTAGTTACTTACATTATTTGTATCCTAATTCTTAGCAATATCATGCTTTATTATTGAATACAATAGATGACGTATATTTAGTAACCTAATCCGCTTAACTGTTCTTAAAGAGTCATAAAGAACCCTGTAAGTCTGTAAGAAATCGACACGAGTTTCACCTCTCGACTAGGCATGCTCAGGATGACGATTGACTTGTTGCGAACCCGGACACGACGTGTTGCCACGTCAAGCTTCGAGCATAGTGTGAGCAACACTGTTTATTATTGACTCAAATAAACGTTATTATTTTACTGAAGTCATCCGGGTCTAGATGGTTGCTATGGAATGTACTGACGTATTTTCGAAACGCTGCCGTCTAAATACTTCTTTGTGGCGTTTACGCATCAAAAGCGTCAATAGGATAGCCTTACGCATACTGTACTCTGATCAATTGATAAGAATATGTTAGGTGTAGCAGTTCCAAGCTGAACCACCGAAAACATAATTGAATTATAGCTGAAGAGAAAAAAAAAAGAAAAAAAAAGTTAGAAAGTATCATATTTTTACTTACCCAGATTTAACTCCGCTGCGAAGCATACTGGGTAGATAACTAATGCTATTAAAATGCACATTACTGAAAAAAAAAGAAAAATTGTATATGGTTAAATTCCTAATCTTGATCCACCTTCTATACATAAATCCAGGCCTGCAACTACTTCGAACCGCGCAAAAACCAATAACTCGAACACTGCTCCAAAAAAGACGGAAATACATGGAACAAAGTGACGTAGTCTATTCAAATACTTGTTCGAATACTTATTATTTCACCTTACACAAATATCAACTTTACTACAGTGTAAATTAAGTTGATTTCAGAATGATTATTGGAAAAGTATTCAAGTTGCAGCGGAAACGAATCTTTATAAGAAGGAATTAAAGTAACTTTTTTAAAATCACATAAATGGTGAATACATACGGGCTAGCGACATGGCGAGCACGGCGAACCGATAGTAGCGGAACTTGGTGCGATGGTCGGCGGAGCGCAGACCGAGCCCGGTCAACAACGCGCCGCACACGTCCGCTGCCAAAGTTGCTACGCACAACCCTGCTGCCGCTCTGAGGGACACCCACGGAAATTACTACGACTTCAACAAAAGGAGGTTGTAATATTACATGTTTGCAGTTATTACTTCAAGGATACAATTAAATTGAAAAACTTGAACTAGAAAGTTTAAAACAAGCTGAAGTTTCAAGCAGTTGATGGCATAAAATCTGAGATGAACGTCGGGTTTTGTATTTTTTTGTGTTATGTTTTTGGAATGATCTCTTCTTGACACCGTGATCAACATCACTTCACCCAAGTTATCACGGTGAGATGTTTACAGAATCAACCGGCAGATCAAAACAAAAAGAGTCGAGCAGTGGACTCGTGACTTTTGGACCAAAATCTAAGGACGAATTTCACCAATGACACTGAAAGCTATCAGTAAATCTAAACCATTTGAGCTGTCAATGTCAATATTACACTACAATGATGACACTGACAGCTCTTGAACGCGGTTTAGATGTGGTCTTGTTCAGTTTCATTGATGATATTTGCGTTAAAAAGGCCCTAAGATGATGAAACATTTTTTTTTTTTGTGTGGCCTCACTCGTTAATATTATATTTTTTTGGGTTTATCTTTTTTAAAGATGAGAGAGAAATGTAATGAAATATAAAGCTTTCAACAAAGCATCAATAAAATAATATTCCAGTAATTAATAAAGGAATTTATAGATCTAACAACATTGATATTAATTCATTAATTTCAGTTTATGGTTTGTACTTTGCACTATACAATTTAAATAATGTTTATTTATAAAAAGCTGCCCAGTGTCGCCTGCCATCAAGCCATAAACGACTGGATAAGAATTCTTTATTTCATTCGTTGAATGTTTGTTCAAATTAATGTTATTGCTTCAGTCTTTATGTTCCAAAAGTAAAAACTATAATTTTTAACTCTATTGTCAGTCAACGGCATATTGTTGTAGCCAAATCCGATTCTATTAAACAAAAATTCATTTAATTTATGGACACAATAAAACATTTTAATATTATTGCTCCGTACCGTATTTTGGGAATGTAATACTTTATCAAATACTTCAAACCCTTGTTGTCATAAGCATTAAACTGCGACTCGATACCAAACTTGGGAGATTAGACATTAAACTAAAGTAGAAGATGTTAGCAAGCGGATTACAAACTTTGAGTAGAGACAGCAGGACACTTAGTAAGATAGATAAAAGCAGTTTCAAACCGTCTGCGCGGATCCTTAGATTAACACTAGTGATAACTAAAGTTCTACGCCCAAAAGATTACCGCTTTTGTAATTCAACATAGGGGTATACCATTAGGGGCTTTCCATTCGCTCTTATTTAACAGATCAATAGGTGTTAGACAAAAACTGCCATACGATTTTGTGTCATGTGCGCGACTGATCTGACACCTCGATCTGAAAGTGACCGTCAGAACAGATACCTATCTGACTAAATTCAGGCAGAAGGCTGATGGTGAGAGGATTGTAACCCCCTCTCCTATATTTTATTTTATTTCAGTAAAAGCTTCCAGGACTAAGCAGTCGTCAGTATGGCCGTGTTAGCAACATGAGCTGTGCAGGCAGCCTCGTGACGTCATGCAGCGAAGAACAGGCCGCGGTGTGCGCCCGCGACCCGGCAGTTCACCCCCCTCACTATGAGTGACGGACGTGCTCTATGCGATTTGTAGCATTTGAGATTATAAGTGCTGATTTAAGTATAAATATCATTGATAACACAGCGGTGGGATATTTGGGTTACCATGTCTTTCATTGTTACGCAACATTCCAGCACAATACCTTTATTCTTATCGACTATACCACCAAGCATTAAATCCATCTGCTGACGTTCAGTCAATTTTACGCCAAGCCGTTTGATCATGGCTGACATTCGACCTGCATATAGGACTAAAGATTTCGCCTGGTTGCTTTAAAATTTACAACATCCTCCATGGCGCTGAAGACCATAACCTACAAACGTTTAAGGCTAAGCGTATGCTGAGACGCAGGTGACGCAGGTCCACGCAGCGCAGATTTTGTAATGCATGAAGGTACTGACTCAGACATATGTCTGTCCTGCTCTGCGTCTCGTTGCAGTGCCGGCACAGATTTATGCGCGACGCGTGTAAATCGTCACTTGTTTTTTACCACTGATTCATAATTTTATTTCAATGACAGATTGTTTGTACTAGCTAGGACGCGAATGTGTCTATGTAGCTGCGTCGCTGCATGCGCTCGCGGTCTATGTCTGCCTCGCGTGCCCTACCCAGATAAAATCTGTACTGTGCTGTGCTACGTCACCTGCGTCTCAGCAGCATACGCTTAGCCTAAGTATCTCCCGGGTCCCTGAATTATGGTATTGGAAGGAACCGTGAGATTTTAGTCGGTAGGAGCCCGACTTAACCTACCTTTCTCCCCAGACTGAGGATATCCATGAGAATTACCCGTAAAAAAAAAAGTTGTTGTGAGGCCCCTAAAATATCACTCACTTAATATAAGGCGCGGGTCTTGCAGCGTAGCAGCCGGGCTGTGCAGTAATGTCGAAGGGCAGCGGCGTGGGCGCTTCAGGGTCTATACAGTGCATGAAGAGGCCTTGCCTCCATCCCGCCGCCATCAGCCAGTCCGCCGACGCCAGCCCCAACACCATCAGAATCACCACCAACAACCCACATATCAGCGCGATCACCTGGAACGAAAATGTGTATGTATAATAAGGAGGATAATAGTTATTACTGATCTGCTTCTTCTGTCGTATCCGCAATATAAATTCAAGTTGCAGCGGAATAGCTCAAGCCGCCTATTTGGCGATGCCTAATATATTCCATTTGATACTCTTTGATATCACTAATTTCTATTTTTACCGTCGTTAACATCGGTACGGTTCTTCTAGTTTTTTGTATGTCTGTCATTAAACCTTAGAAAAATAGGGGCCTTTTATTTTGGTAGCTCTTAGCAATTCCACAATCTTAGCAAAAATTTTAGCACACCGCCTTGTGAACGTTGGGTTTTCTTTTGACTATTCATACTGAAATAGTAGTTTTTGAATTAGAGTTACTTTGTCGAATTATGCTGAAAAGTTCGACAATCATGGCTGAATAGGTCTGGTCTTGACTAATTTCTGCACAAAAAAAAAAAGAGGAATAAGAGAGAGTAAGATGTAAGTGCGAGCGAAGTCAACTTGAAAATTTCTGCTTTATCTGCTTCTTACTGAACATAATATATTGAGCATTTTTATTAAGATTGGATTAAAATGTAATTAGATTTAGGGCCCCCCTAAGACCAGCAGCCCGGGGCGGATCGCCCCTGCCGCAATTTAATGCATCCATTTTATTAAACTAAACAACCCACAAACATGATTAACACATAAAAGGAGAGCTGTCTTATGTCAACTCCCCGAGTACGTATAGAAATTGTTTACTGAATAGTGAATTCACACAACTTTTTCATGGCGATTGGAGATTGTCTCTGCTGAGCCAGGAGTTAACAAATAAAAATATATTTAAATTTAGTGTTTAAGTGTTAAAATGAATATGTATTATATTATTCTGCAGCCTAATTACGTAATGCACGATCAATAATAAATTGAAACAAATTGCTAGTCCATTGCTTCATAAGTTCGAAAAAAAAATCTGCTCAATTTTTTTTTCGAACTTATGAAGCAATGGACTAGCAATTTCTTTCAATTTATTATTGATGGTGCATTACGTAATTAGGCTGCTGGTTGTAGAATGGAAATAAAATGTAACTAATAAAGAAAAATAAAGGTTGCCTTCCGGACTTTCGCATAAACTACACACAATATTGTAAGTATGCATGCAGGAATGAATATTAAAATAAATAAAACCTTTTAGTATACACACGACTTAGAAACTAGCCATGATAACTCCCCAACTGCCCATAATATGCGACATATTTATGCCATAGAATTGGTACAGTATAAGAACACCCACATTTTCTACATATTATTAAAATAGAGATGTCGAAGAGTACTTGCATAAATGCATACACTTTCCCACTCACGCTTAATAACTCAGAATTATATACTTACTTAATTGTATACTTCCTACCGAACCCAACCCTAGTCGACGTCCTTTCGTTTACTTATATTGCTCATACGTTCTGTTGCTCTTAGGTAGGTATAAAAGCGGATCCCCCAGAGACAAAACTAATGACTCTCAACTAAGGGGTCGTCCATAGACCACGTGAGGCTCGAAATGGGGGACGATCGATAAAAATCACGAAATATGATGGGAGGGATGGGTGTAGTGAGATCACGTGCATTTTTTTTTTTCGTTTAACGCGCATTTCTAAACCGAAAAGCGGCCCGCAAATAAAAATATTTTTCTTTCTATTTAAATATAAAATATTCTGTAATTTTTTTAAGATACTGTGCACCAAAAAAATTCACGTGACTTTGGGTAGGGGGGGGGTTACACTAAAACCTCACCACGTATCACCAGGGGGGAGGGGGGAGTTAAAAAGTTGCTAAAAACATCACGTGATTAATGGACGACCCTTAAGACTCACATTTTTATCTAAGGAAGTAGTTGTATCTTTCCTGAGTTAAATAGTTCAATAAAAGTTAAAAACAATATTCGTATTGAGGAACTACGAAATGCCTTCTATTTGGAAAAATGGAGATTGTAAATTAGAAGAACTATTAAATTGGAAAGAAAAACAATAAAGGATCGGTTTCATTGTTATCCATTATTATTATTAAATGTAGATATCATTTGCGGATTAAATTACGATTCATGAAACGCAAAGTTGAGTTGAATATTTAATAATGTCTATCGAGTCTCTATTACATTAATATTCCAGAACAGCAAACGAAGCTGAGTAATAAAACTAATCTAACCGTCTATTACTCATTAGAAAAATATTGCCACAGCAATTATTCACGATGAAAAATATATCATCCGTCACGAGTGGCTCAAATGAGACGCAATAAATGGAAGTCACAACACCCGGCGTGGTGGGTGCGCGTCATAGTAGGTACATGTACCTATATTTGAAGGAAAGAAAAGCGGGAAAGTGAGACGCACCCGTCGGACGGTGTCTAGAGGTGAGGGGGGCGCGCGGGGCGCGGTCATCGATCGCAGTCCCCGACGACGGCGGCGCTCGGGGCGCGGGGACCGCCATCAGCTGTTAGAGACGGCGACGATCCGCCTCTCGGACTCCCCAAGCACACTTCACGCGTGCTCCTTATAGCTCCTCTATTGCCTCAAGAGTTTTAAAGCTAAGTACGTATTGCATGCGACACCGGCGCACTTTTACACCCCTCCCTAGCAAGCCTAGCCATTGTTGTCTACTATTCTATTGGAGCAAAGTTTTACTATAGCTATTGTACGGCCATTGAACGTTTTACTAAAGCAAGTCTAACTATAATTTGAATAAAGCTGATTTCATTAATATTGATTGAGGCTATAGAAAACTCACATGCCTAGAAAATTACCTAGTTTACAATCAAATGACAAATTCTTGTAGTAAACAATGGTATACTGTGTTTTTGTGACGTTGTTGCCCAGGCACTGATCAATTCAACTTATAATAGCAACGACCCCGTCTTTGAAAAGTTGTCCTACCTTTACAAAATGATTTTGAATGAAAAGGGTCAAATATGTCTATTAATCAACTCTTCATCACACATGCGGAAGCATCTGTCATCAAGGGGGATTTCATTCATTAAATTATAAAGCGAATAAGTTCACATTCGGTCCTTCCGGTCATTTGTAAAGGGGGAAGGACAAAACATAGTTTGAAGTTATGCATAATTTCATAGATTAAAGCAGGAATAAAGTACCTATATTTTTATTGATAGGTGAGAGTAGGTAAGAGAACACTCCAGAAAATATTAAAAAAATACTGCTTAAGGCCGCCAAAACCCTTCCAATTTTAATTTTATCTCATAATATGCAGCTTCATCGTCCTCCTGTTCTTATTCCAATTTATTTGAGGTCGGCGCAGTATGCTCTCTTCCATAGTCATCTTTCACACAATCCACTTATTGTTTCTTCCGTCTTCCCCTTTTCTTATAGCCATTCGCATTCATAATCAAAACTTTCCTCATGCTCCACATTCAGCTTATTAAATATGAACCAATTTAGACTCCTCATCAGTAAATGCACTACTTTCATCATGATTTATCTATGCAGAAAGCGATGCAGCTATACATGGCACGAAAAACTCTTTGATAAAATAAAACAAGCAGAACACATGAACATCCCTACTTACATTATAAACGCGAAAGTTTGTGAGGATGGATGGATGTTTGTTACTCTTTCACGCAAAAACTACTGAACGGATTTGGATGAAATTGGGCACACAGATAGTTTATAACCAATACCCTAATTACGTAATACAAGATCAATCAGAATCTGAATCGTTTTGAAGCAGATTGCTAATCCATTGCTTCATAAGTTCGAAAAAAAAATCTGCTCAACAACGTAAATTACAAAATGAATGTTGTTGCCCTGTCAAATTGAAACAGATTAGTCGGAATTGTCAACGAAAATGTGTTGCGTAATTAGATAGCTGGATTAACACACTTTTTATCCCGGTAGTACTTTCCCGTGGGATAATTTCCGACATCCACGCGGGCGAATCCGCTGGCAAAAGCTAGTACATATAATTATATACACATATGTAGTTAAGAGGGGGGATCGAAAATCCAATTTCCGTTCTCATATGCACTACAATGCAAACCAATCCGGTTCAGTTGGTCCTAATACTCCGTAATACTCGCCACTTTAATACGCAAGTGACGCTCAAAGGCATACCAGCGTAAACGTATGTAAGTATATCAGTCCAACCCAAATTTGGACCGCAACTTCTGGGTCAGGGTTTAATCAAATCGAAACGGTCTTTATGTAAAATATCCACTTCTTTTAGCCAGTACTTTTAATACTTGATGCAGGTATATTGAACGAAGTGCATTCGAAGACATCGTCTGGCAGTTAGGCTCATCAGTTGGTTATACAAAGGTAGGTTGATACAAGGGAGGAGAGTACCTACAACAGAGTACCACCCCGGTCCACCCCTCGCACTTTCAATCATCAACCTCGCCTTTTATTCACGGTGCAACCTGTCAAAGTCAGGGTTCATTAAAACCAAACCAAAAATTTACAACTCTGCCGTGGCCAACAGCCGGTCGATTCTGTGAAATCTCACCGTGAAAACTTAGGTGAAGTGAGCTTAAAGTGAGCTGTCATTTCACCAGTGGATCCATTCTGTAAACATCTCACCTTGAAGAGTGAGGTGAAGTGAGCATGAAGTGAGCTGTTCATAGTGTCAATCCCTAGCTTTAGGTGCAATGACAGCTCACATCAAGTTCACTTCACCCAAGTTATCACGGTGAGATGTTTACAGAATACCACGGCTGGTGTCCAAAGGCATTACTTTCTCGTTAGATTAGTATGTCTAGCAATAATAGACAGTTGTTTTTTTTTTAATGATTCTAACCTGTGCAATTTGATTGGCAGGCATCTCGTCTTGCTCAGTAGCGAACTGCGGCGGTGGTGGTAAGACTGGCGGCGGGAGGGCGCGCGGGTTTGAGCGGAGCCCGCCCGGGCCTGCGCCCGCGCGCCCCTGCATGCGCTCGCTACCGGCCCGCCACCACAGCACGCGAACCCGTGCACAACTCAACACATTACACGACTACCACTAATTCACTGAACTGCTTGTGACACTTTTCTTTAACTCCACGATTAATCACAACATCAGCCTTCCCGTATAACTTTATGTCGTTCAATTGCTTTTATCATAGAAAAATAAAATGGAAATGTTTATAAATCCCTATTACGAATACGTTTTCCTGCGAAGCAAACTTTAAGCAAAGGACGACAGACCGTAATCAATCACCGCCAATTGGGTTACAGACACAATACAGAAAAATCGACCCCCTGCGGTTAACCAAACTACTGATTGAAAGGCGATTGATTGGGTCAACGAAAAGAATCGAAAGGGATCGGGCACGAAAGCCCGCCAAGTGCTGATAAATGAGTTCAAGCGGTGGGCAGGGGGATCCTTTTTAATAATTATGAGGATATTGCGAACATATTACAAGAAAAACGACTTTATTCACTGCTTTCATAGAATGTCATCGTCATTAGCAGTATTCGTGATTACGTCCTTCCACATCGGTTCGTTCGTATATAGGTCACAACACCCACAACCCTGCGCTCTGGGGGAAAGAGTGTGGTGAACGGGGTCAACCGTACGTAAGCGACAGTGTCGGTGGACAAAAACGTCCATGATACATACTGTCTTAGAATTTCGAGAAACATACAAATAAAACTTTTACAGAAAAGGCTAGTATTGTATTCCGTTTGATCTGACTCCGGAAGCATATTTCTAGTTCTGTCTTTTGGTACTTAATGAATTTCAAGAGAACACATTTAACAAGTGGATCCATATTCGTTTCAATGTAAATTATGATCATTTATATCTCTTTTACATCTCTTGAAAGTGGAATTAGTGACTACCATGATCCAGCCGTCAGCCAGATCAATATTTTACAAAATATTGTAAGTCCTTCAGCTGTCCAAACGAGCTCTACTTTGTAGACGATTGAAGAGAGTTCCATCCATGTGTCAAACTGTGAAGCAAACTGTGTCAACTACGAGGACATGTACCGACTCATTACTAGAATATATCAGAAGCTGGATCACAACCCATTTAAAAGATAATAAATAGCAGCGACTGTTGTGAATTTGAAAATAAACTAAATAAATGCGGTCAACATTCCGGAGACTCGATAACAAATACGTCACTTTGGAATAATGCAACGAATATCATCATGTATCATACACGGCAGAGAAACCAATACTACTTACGACATAATGGCAATTATAATTCATACTAATAAAACCATTCTATATTCATACGTGATAATTATGATAAACGATGAACAAGTGGCTCATCATCACTATAAATAACATTTATCAAATAAACTTGTATAACTACAAAGCCAAAGCAGCGTTTATTTAGATTCTTCAAACCAAACAAAGCAAGATAAATATTCATTGTCTTAGAAAAATGTTGGTTTTGTGGGTTAGTCCGGAAGCATCGGAAACATAAATAATCTGACGAATACCCATATGAATGGGAGCAGCCAATTAAGTGAGAATGATGAGTCACAAACCCTGGATTTAAAAATCGAACGTTACATTGTGAAAGGAGTTCGAATTTTGGAACAGTTATGTATTGATGGTTTCTCAACATAAATGAATATATGAGAGCGTAGTGGTGTGACCGTCGGACTTCCCAGTCATAGGTCTCGAGTTCGAACTCAAGGCATGCACTTCAGACTTTTCGCGAGCTCAGTCCTATCCGGAAAGGTTTTCGTTAGCCTAGTACACTCCTGTGCGAGTTTTGCAAGAGTATTGCTTTTGTTTTAAAATCTCTGATAGAAATTTTTGTTCAATCTACCTTTAAATTCTATCAATAAAGTACTTAATACCCCATTTACACTCAGCTCACTTCCACGGCAGTGAGCAGGGAAGTGGGCAGGGCGAGAATGTAAACACGATACTTCTCTCGATCCAGAAAGTTAATTCTTGTTAATACAAGAATTAACTGGCTGCTTCTTTTAGAACTTGGTAATAAAGTTCTGAACGAAACCTCAATCGTGTTTATTTTGCACCGGCATTTGAGATCTAAAAATTCGTAGCTGAGGGATTGTTTGTTGTATTAGGCGCCTAGGTGATACAGCAGGGTCTAAAATTATGCTGTTAATTTTTTTATAGAAATTCTAAATAATATTTCTTTGATCGCAAATTGGCAACTCATACGATTTATCATTTCATTGAGTCTTCCGTCAGTACTGTATAGGTAGTTTTGTATACAGACCTACTTGTTTCGCTGTAATATTTTTGGTGGCCCATCTAAAATCATAATTCTTGCACAAAATCAAGTGATTGGTTACATTGATTATTACTTGATTTTAATTTAAAATGTTTGAAAATGTTGGAGGAGCTCGTGGCTAAGTAACAACTGCCGCAAGAGTCGATCCATCAGGTTAAGCTACGCTTGCCGGGATTGGTCTGTGGATGGGTGATCTTTACATACCGACACTCCTCCGTGCCTCGGAAAGCACGTTAAGCCGTTGGTCCCGGCTGTCATTCGTAGATCTTTGACAGTTGTTACGGGTCGTCAGAAGCCCGAAAGTCTGACAACCAGTCTTACCAAGAGGTATTACCCAGTTGCTGGGTTGTGTCAGATAGGCAGTCGCTCCATATAAAATACTGGTACAGTTGCATCCGGCTGCATCCGGTTAGACTGGAATCCGACCCCAATATAGTTGGGAAAAGGCTAGGTAGATTGAGTTTAAAATGTTTTATTTCTGTTATTTTATTTATGCTTTTTTTAACCCTTTTTTATATTTCTAAACCTATATTTTGTTGACTCAATTTTTAAACTAATCGCTTTAGGTATTCATTCTAAATTCAAAAATAAGAATAATTAAGAATGTTTAATAAATCATAAATATTGAATACAATAAATTACCTAATTAGGAAAATAGCGCATTATCTATATCTAATTTGTCTTTCAATTCTTATTGGAAACAGCATAATAAGGCCTTGGATAATTTGAGAGCCAACAAAGTTGGTCCTTTATAAGGCACTTTAGCATTTAAAATTAATTATTAAACATTCTTATTAAAAAATTACGTTTCGAAGGAGGTTTTTTTTTAAATTATATTGTATAGAACTAATGAAATACAAAAAAAAACGTAAATTTTTTTTTCGTCCTAGTTTTCGGTATCATTCGTGAGGTTGCGCATTGGGTCGCGCCGATTTTGTGTCTTCACAAAACAGCACTTTGTACGTATTTACCACTTTCAGGAGCTAATAACTTTGCAGATAAATCACAATCACCAATAAAAGGGGGTTTGCTTTGGATATAATCGGCTATGTAGATACGTGGTAGGCTGTGAGGGCGGGATTCGTTATTCGGGCGGTAAGACCGGGCGACGCGGCGCCTAACACGGGACTGCCGCCCGCCCAGCCTTCCCAAACCCCTTGCATCCACCCGCCCGCCCGTGCGCCAACAAAACACAGATTATGGAAACACATTTATTAGCCAAAAACTCTACTTAAAACTCTATCCTTCTACAAAACGTACACAATTATCGCTTAGCATTCAATACGCTATGCGTTCGTTTTATGTCAGTTGTTATATTGTATTTTTCCGACTGAATAATGTTTGACACACAAAGCACTTAGCGAATTACGCTCACAATCCAGCTACGAGTGTTCGTCATCATCACACCTGCGTGATTTGTAGACGTGGCGGATGTGGCTGACGCCTGGGAGGGCGCCGAGGGCGGTGTCTGCACCACTCGCTAAAAGCTCGCAGCCGTCGTGAACACGCCGTGCGCGAAGGTAGCTTGAACCAACTGTGTTTCTTTTCTTCCGCTCCAAAAGTCGTAGTCATTCTATCCCCTGGTTTAGGCACATGATAAACAATTTTTGGGCTATCCACGGCCTCGGAAGCCGGAGCCACCCGATATTTCACTCCTGATATAGCTTTTTTAATTCCATTAAATGCTCGTCGTGCCGAATTTTCATCTTCTTTGATGTCGAAAGTTGTTTCCCTTGGTACAGCAGTTAAACGTCCAGTCGGTGGGCAACTTGCAATGATGGTCATGTCGGGCTCTTCTTGTTGGCGTTTCATAAGAACCCTCATCCTGGTGAGAATTGTCGGAGGAGGTTCGGTATTCGTTCCAACGGTACACACGCGTGGCCTATGACTACTGTACTCATGCTCGGCGTTAATTGTTGCTGGGTACATTTGGCAAGGAAGAGTTGCCGCGCGTCTCGGTAATGGCTCATCTTGCAGATATGCGATATGTAGCGTGCTGATGCTTAAGGGTTGCTGCGGAGGAGGCCAGAGTTCCCTCGTGGGTGGCACGGGCGACGGTCGCTCTCCCAGCATTCGGCGGGCGAACTCGCCCGGCTGCCACAAGTAGCTCGCTGTCAAGTTCCCGTGCGTTTGCATCACGATACCAATCTTCACTAACAGTACACAAACTACGCTCGCTAATCCAATACTAGGCTTTGTGCACTTGTGGGTTGTCGCAGAGATATGTCGTTAAAGGTATTTTAAATTGGATCAAGGATGGCGAATATTTAATAAACAAAAGGCATGGGAATAATCCACTTTGTTTCTTTTTTTGCTATGTGTGTGGTTGTACATTGCGAAGTGTTTATTGGTATTCACAAACATACTAATTACATTAGGTTTATGTTTGGTATCTTTATCAAAATCTCAAATACCATAAATCTAAATTCGTTTGTGGATTTTCGCGCGCGTATGCAGCCTGGAGGCTGGAGCATTGTTATATTATGCGTTAAAATTGTATTGAAAGTACACACGGCATAACAGTTAGCTATGCGCGCAAACAATGAATGTCTTTCAATGCAATCTGCAGGCAATTGTCTGAACCATTGTGTGCTTCTTCAGACCAAATAAAAAACCAAGACAGCGCTGTCAACAGTGACGTTAGGCCGGTTTCGTAAACATGTGTGCACTTAGTGAGGTGTAGTTTGATTGTTAATGTGTGCGTGTGAGCGTGTATGCACAGGCCGGAGGTGTAGTTTTGGCATGCTTCATTGTATTGTTCGCAGCGCTATCTTGGTTTTTTATTTAGTCTGAGTTGTGTGCATACAAACTTTTCGTTTTCGATACCACTGGAACAAGTTTTATGCAGCTATGCGAAAATGTGAGGGAATAATAAATTAGTTATATTTGCACATTTTCAAGGCAGGGATGGGATAAGCGCGAGAGCTGGATCCAGCTATCTAATTACGCAACACATTTTCGTTGACAATTCCGACTAATCTGAAAACACGTTGTTGAGCAGATTTTTTTTGGAACGTACGAAGCAATGGATGATTGATCGTGTACTTATTACGTAATTGGGGTACTGGTTCATAAAAAGGCCCCGTGGTAGATTTATTCAACTTTATCAGCATTTTCATGTTTATAATCCAAGTTATAACAGTTTTTAAATTATAGTAGTTGAATTTACGTAACAATCATATTCTGGACAATGGAAAGTGGTAGGCACCGTCATTGGCATTGGCAACGGAACAATGACTGTTTGAGTATGAGTCAGCCATATTATTAAAAAAACATCAGAACACAGGGTTCAGAGAACAGATAATTTTAGGGTAAAAGTGATTGATTAGCCCTCAAAATAGTGCCTAACAAAAGTAAGTAATAATAAAGTACATACAAAGCACCTACTTATTATAAAAGACAAGCATACTGTTGACCGTATTATGGTCAACAATAATATGTCTATGTCAGAAACCACAACAATGAAGGCCATATTATTATCATCTACTCGCACTAAGCTTCTGTATTAATATTATAACAAAAGGTTCATTTGTTTAACAACATAAATGTTGATATGACTAGAGATATTAAATTTATTTCAACTTATAAGGTGAATGGTAACTCGAATCAAAAATTAAATAATTCTTGCAGAATTTAGTACATATATTCTTATTTTAATGAGCATTAAGCTGTTTGTTACTTTTCATATGGATCGAGTTGCAATTGTTTTTTAGCTTATGAATTCAAGAAAAGCTTACCTTTAGTGGTCTTGTTATAGTGACAGTCTCGATCACTGTAGTTGATGCCATTATGAATTATATTCTCTCCTGCAAAAGGAACTCAAATTTAATAATGAGCATAACATGGATAACATTCCATATGGCAGATTTAATGACAGAAAAGACAGCGAGTCTTAGGGAAGGCCCTTTTTCAACAGTGGGATAATAAAGTTGTCCAGCCTATAATGTTACCAATGCTGGGACACAGGCCTCCTCCTTCGCAAGGCTGTAATCTACCACGCTGATCCAGTGCAGGTTGCAATGTGATGATTAGTAAATCTGTCAAAAAGATTAAATAACAAAATATGTTTTTGGTTTTCCTATCCTTTCCAACCTTGAATACCCCACTCAAATACTGCTCTGGTGTATTTACAATTGATGTAAGTACACTACTGTCCATTGTCTTCATTAACAATATTGACACCTTTAATGTGAGATTGTAAACAATGTTGTTGAAAACATAAATTGCACTCAGATTCAAGACACTAGTATTGACAGGTACTTAAGCACACAACAGTGTGAGGCAAATAACAATAAGATCAATATGGAATAATCTTTTGAGAGGTACTCAAAAGATTAATACACAAACAGAGGCCAAACTAATAATAAGAATAAAAATATAAATTAAATAGCTAGAGCAACAATTCAATTGATTAACCATATGGTGTCATGCATTTATATTTCCAAGATCATTTCAATGCTGGTATTAAAATTGTATAAAAATATTAAACTGGAAATCAGTCTTTAGCCTTGACAAAGACACAGATATATAGTTAGTGATGATTCACAATCATGAGTGAAATATTAATTTACTCTTTTCAAGGGCATGATGTAAAATATTCTATGTGGTGCCTATGTAAAATAAAATCACTATGTCTAGTGATAAGTTCATGTCCTGTACATATTATTTTTATTATATATAAGTAAAATACACAAATGTTTTTTGTTTTATTTGTGGTGGATTTTTGTAGAATTTGCAATTAATGATGTTAGCACTAAACTAAATTTATTTTGTTTACTTACTAGGATTAAAGTAAAGAACATTGGACTTATAGACGGACTATTGAAAATTATTGTGGACAATTAAACAAATAATATAAGTTTAAAACACTTACATGAAAGAATTTTATTTAAAAAATCACACAATGCAGTGATGTGTGTTCACGATTTCTCCTACCAACAATATTGATAAAAGAGAAGGTACACCAAATGATAAAATTAAGTCTTTCACAATTTATTAGGAAAGTATAACACCCAGCAATTGACATGGAACTAGATTTCACAAATATTCAAACGTTTATTTCACAAAATAAATAATAATTCACTTGACAGACAATGAATGACAGAAGTAGAGACAGCCAGCGGGCAGGCGGCGGAAAGCGTGTGTTATAGAGTAGTAGAGTCTTACCTTACAAAAATCGATAAACATTCGACCAAAAAAAAACCGGTTCTTCAATTTATTTTATTATGAAAAACATTACACAATTCCGAGTCCCGCAGAGATAGAATAAATAAATTTTGTTTATAAGATCGGTCATTCCGTCCGAATAAGCTCCAAAGTTCAATGCTGTATTACTGTGGCTCAATAGTTCAAGTTCAAATTCACAAGCCTCACATCATTATGTACAAAGAGTCAACGGGAAATGTGCCCCAAATGGTGAGTAGCTATGCCACGTTGAATGGCAATGCTGATTCTTTTGCAAAATATGCCCGCCTTGTGGGCTGGGTCACGTGAAGAGTCTATCAACCGCTTAAGCTACAGTTTCCTAGAAAAGAGGTTTCGTCATAATGTAACGGACGTCATGAAAATCTGTCATTTTCACCAGTATTTGACAAGAAGATTTGCCCTCACTCAGTCACTATAAGTGTCCATACTGAGAAGAATGAGTTCACACATTATTAAATATAATTAAATATTGTGTGTCAGAGGTGTCAAAACGAAATAGAAAAACGACTATCTTTTGACCCCGACGAATCTAACGATTTAAATCTTTGCCGCTGCCATCATTTTCATGACTAGCCGTCACTGCGGCCGTCAAGTGCGGCCACCGCTTTTCTAGGAAACCATAGCTTTAGTGATGGCCCGAACGAACCAAAACTCGCACAGCCCGCGGCCGTGCTAATGCAGGTTCACACACATCACATCACATCACAAGTGACAAATTGGCTGTCAAAATCTTTGACTGGACGAGGTTTTGAATACATCGCCTGCGTGTGTACAGTCAACCGCACATCAGTGGTAACACTTGCACCACGAAAACCTACTCATACTGCGAAGACATAAAGGTGCTATCAACGTCGAATAGTTACTACATAATCGACGTTGACAGCACAGTTATGTTGTGCGGTTGACTCACGGTTGACAAAATCGAATGAGTACTACTTACGAAAATCGCATGAAAACGGAAACTACAACTTTAGAATGCTCTCCTTTTATTTGTTGGTAACACTTTTCGATAGGCCTGTTTTGTTGACAGAATTCAAAAATGAAATGTCAATTTACGGTTGCTTTGCTTCAGTTCAGTCTCGTCTTGAGTACAATTAATGTTCTGTGGCTTCAGTTGCTTGCTGTGCCGATCCTAACCTGTCAACGACTGTGATTGAAATATTCTTGTTTGCCGCTTGGTGTTGGGTGATATCTTCACTTGGCGCGAAATATACATTACATTTTACCGCAAGTGTCTCCTCATTATGGCGGTTGTTAAATCGTTAATGATACGGGGCATTCGTAGTTTTGGGCCTGATGATTCCGACGAGCAGGGGATTACTTTTGAAAGTCCTCTAACTCTGATACTGGGACAAAATGGATGTGGTAAAACAACCATCATTGAAGCTGTGCGTTATGCCATCACGTCTCAAATGCCGCCGGGAATGGGTCATGGTGAAAGTTTCGTACATGACCCTAAAGTAAACAGAACGACTGAAGTTCTGGCACAAATAAAACTGAAGGTACGTCTTAAAAGAAGTTGTTTGCTAACTTAGAATAAACAACGATGATGAGAGTGCAGTCTCCGGTTGGTGGGTCGTCTTAGGGGTCCAGAAACAGCAGCCTGGGAAGAAAATCGATAAACCAACATAATAATTAAATTAATAATTAAACACCATATTAATAAAAGATTCATTGTGTTGTACTCTTTCGGAAGCAATTTTTTTTAAATTTTACTATAAATACCCTATTCAGATTCTTATCATATATATTGAACAATACTTGTGATGAAACAATAATGTATTTACATTAAAAATATCACTGTACTAATGCTTGAGTATTAATAGGTACTTATGTTCATATTTTAGCTTTCAAATGCAAAAGACAAAAATATGGAGGTGACAAGATCTATGAAGGTTGTGTTACAAAAAAAGAAAGCATCCTTCCGTACTCTAGATTCTTTACTATCAGTCACTGATGAGTCTGGGAGAACAAAGGATATATCTAAGAGATGTGCTGATCTAGATGCGGTCCTATATGATGAGCTTGGTAAGTTGTTTCATCTGTGCCTGATTCCATAGATCATAAACAGCTTTATTTAAAAACAAAAAAAAATAAAAACAAAAATGGAAACAAGCAATGCATTATATGCCACTTTGCCACTTGCATTGTCTTCTGTCTAAAGGATCGCACAGGGATTAAACCAATTTTTTTTTTTTAATTTTTGGAAGCAAACTTGTATTGAAGTTTTCTTCCAAATATAAAAAAAAAGTATTGGTAATATCATCTTATGAAATAAAACCTGCACAACAGGAAAACATCTGACCACTAGTTTAGTTTGCTCCCTTTATGCATCAAAAACATGAGATACATTCTTTCATCAAATTCATGTTTACATCATAAATTCCTTTTTTTACAATAACTTGTAACTCTTCTGGCAGTTAATCAAGTAAATTGTTCAGTATTGCGAAGGAAGCCTTCCTTCGCAATACTGAACAGTTTATGTGTCAGGTAATACATGCATTCTTAATCAATAATGCAATTTTTATTAGTTTATGTCTTTTCTCACACACTTCCATTATCATTTGTCACATTTTTTATACAGGGTTGTTTTTTTATTGTTGTAAATTTTATTAAAATTATTAAAAACGAAAGTAAGGGTACACACCAAAGCTGCAGGGTGCCATCAGGTCAGCCTGGCGGCTTCAGAATGTTGCAAGTCGGATAAAATTTGTTTAAAATGGGCCCCGCAGTTTTGGTGTGTAGCCACCCTTACTTTAGTTTTTTATACGAATTAAAATTGGAGTGACATGGTATTTAGAGTAATCAAGAAACTGTAAAATGCTCATCAAAAAAGAAAATTCTGTTTCTATTAAAATCGTCAAAATCGTCGACGTCGTCGTCGTCGTAATCGTCGTCGTAAATCGTTTCGTCTTCACCCTACATGATTTTATTATTTCCAGGCGTATCAAAGGCGATCTTGAATGCAGTGATATTTTGCCACCAAGAAGAAGCGAGCTGGCCTCTAGATGAAGGCAAAAAGGTTAAAGAGCGCTTTGATGAAATATTTGATTCGGAAAAATATGGTAAATGTTTTGAACATATCAAGAAAATTAGAAAAGGTTATGCTACAGACATCAAAATCCTTGGTGAGTAACATTAACAAGTATAAAACTAAAAAATAGTAACTATTATACTGATTTGTAAAAAGTCATAATCAGTAGTCCTTATTTTGATGATAATTAATATCCAATATTTTGTACTTTACAGCTGATAGAGTTGATGTTCTGAAAGAACAAAAAAAGGAACTAGACAAAAAGAAACTGGATGTTGTCAATACAGAAACTAGAATCTCTGAAACTGAACTGAAGCTTTGTGAAATGAAAAAAGATCTAAAGCCCCTTGAAGAAAAATTGAGCTCTATCAAAACACTGGAAACTACACTGAATACCTATGATTCTAAACTAGGGAAATTAAAAGTGAAGTATGTCATTTGTATCCACACCAAATAAAAAAATCAAATAAACCAACCACCAGTGACAATCCTGTGATTGGGTTGCAGCTTGCATTGGATGCTTTTTCTGCAAATTTTCGTTACTTTCGTCAAGCAGATCATTTTATATATCAATAAAGTTATAATAAAAATGTTATTATAACTTTATTGATATATGCACATTTGTACATAATTATACTTAATTGATAAGTATAACAATTGGCAAATATAAAAATAAAAACGATATATTTTTTAATTTTATTGACATGTTGTGCTGACCCCAAATAAATTGGGATAAGGGCAAGAGAAAGATGATAATGATAATATATCAATTTTAAAAATGTTTTCAGTAGTCTCTTATTATGGATAAATTAACATTCACAAAAAATTTCAGACTGGATAACTGTAATAAACGAGAGGAAGAGCTCAAAAAGGATATCAAAAATGTATTTGAGGGCTCAATACCGGAATTGAAAGAGAAAATTTGTAAGATATTATTCTTATGACTTTCCTAATTATTATTATTTTTAAACCAATTGTTGAATCTATATGCTGTTGGTGTTCTTTAATAAATAAATAAATAAATAAGATATAATATGTCAGGATTTTAATATAAAATATTTATGTAACAATATATCAGTTGCAATAATATTATCATAATTTTACTTTTAGGCAACTATGATGCGACTGTGAAAGCCAACCAAAAGGAACTTAAAGAATCATACTCAAAAATTACAAATTTCAATAATGAGGAGGAAAGGGTAGCAAATGAAAAGGATGCAAATAAGATAAGACTTGAAAAATTAATCTTGTTGGACAGCCAAAACGATAAGAAAGTAGTTGAGAGAAATGAAATGATTGTGAAAGTGGCACAATTGGCTGGTAAGACCACAATGATATATTCTTCGTCTTATTTGACTATTAACTAAACATTAATGCAAATTTTAATATATTTACAGGAGTTGAGGAAATTGTAATGGTTGAGACTAGTGACGAAGCCGAACAAGGAATGAATAAACTAACGCAAAAAATCAAAAGTCTGAAACAGGAAATTAGCGAACTAAAGTCAGAGGCAGATAAACAGGAGAAGCAAAAGCAATCATTAGTGGATGAAAGTCGCGTTGCTCTTGTGAGTATATTTTATTCTTGTGTACCAGAGGCAGTTCGTACTTCTGTATGTAAGTAGAATTACTAAATTTCCGGAATAGTATTCTTACTGGTTGCCTATCATAAGTTCGAAAAATATTTAAACGAATTTTATTTCACCTAAATCATTTCAACTATTATCGTTTCGTTTTTTTTCACTTCATTGAAGTCACGTCTGCCACTGTACCAGTTGATCTATTATCAATTAAATTTTTTTCGTTACTCCGACGTTTAATTTGGTCGAAAAACTTTTTACCGAAGTTATACTTAGCCGAAATAACATTTGTTCGAAGTATTATGTTTCCGAACATTCATTATACCACGAGGTATGGATGGCTGAAGGAAGGATGCTTGCTTCAAGCATGCAGCAGGCATGCAGCGTGCAAGCAGGCATGCGGCATGCAAGTGAGCATGCAGCGCGCAAACAAGCATGCAACATGCAGCAAGCATTGTTTCTGTCACGGCTACGGCGCTGCGGGGTTTGGGTGGCCCCACGCGAGCTTATCGTCGCAGATGGTTTTAACGCTCACCACCGCAGCTTCGGCCTCATCCGCGGCGGTGGGCCTTCAAACCACCTGCTCCTCAGCTCGCGGGCTGCCCCATCCCTCCGCGCCTACGCGGGCTGCCCCATCCCTCCGCGCCTACGCGGGCTTAAATTACACTCTAGGGGTAGGGCAGATCTGCCGGGGTTGCGGGTTTGTTTGAAAGGGATATCGCGACCCCGGCACACAGGCAACGGAAGGAACACGGGTGGGTTTTAGTCAGTAAAAGTCTGACACGCCCTCCCGCTCCGCCCAGAGCGGGAGAAGTTATTTGATAAATTCCCACCCAAAAAAAAAAAAAAAAAAAAGGGTTAGGGCAGATAAGACTGCGTGAAGTCGGTTTTGCAGCGATTCGTTTTTGTCACTAAATTTTGTAGCACAACATAATATTGACTTTTTATGACACATTAATTTAATATTGAAAATACTACCAAGTAAACGGCTATATATTTGTAACCAAATAATATACCGTAAAGTGTTGTTTCGGTGTGGTGCAAAAAAACCATTTGGCAAATGAAAAATGTTCAAAGAGGCTTTGGTCAATAGCAAAAACTTATTTAGTAAATCGGCGAAATATAATATGTAGTTCGGTAAAATAATACCTATGACACATGATACTTCGATGATCTAATATGTCAAATAATGCATATAGCAAAAAAAACGTCGGTTAATAGTTTTCGGTAAAGTGAAATAAGAATAAAAAAAATCGGAAAAGTGACACGTCGGTTCCCATTCTTACTTTGTATGCCTACGAAATAGATGTACTTGGCTGAAAGTAAGTTGGAAAATGTACAAAAGCTTTTATGTAGTGTATTTTCAAATATTTGGTTTTTTAGGTTCGTCACAACCAACAAATATCCAGTAAAGAAAAAGACATTGAAAAGAACCAAAAAGAGGTAACAAAATTGGAAAAAGAGATTGTAGCTGCGAACGAGTCTAAAGTACGTCTGGATACTGCAGAAAACAAATTCAAGGTTGCCGAAGAGTAAGCATGTATTCAGAAAAATATTAATTAATAACTGAACTCGATCCATGTCTAAGCAGTTTTCAATGCTGTGTTATTCTGAATTTGATTGCAGAAATTATGAAAGAGTAGAGAAAGAGTTAAATACAGAAGAGCATCAACATCAAATCAACGAGGATGAAAAGGAATTAGAGAAACATGATGAAGAACTCGATGTTATCGATAAGAAGGCAAGAAATTAATAAAATATAATTTGTTAATTACGATGTTTCTTATGTAAGACATATTTTCTAACGATTTATTTTTTCATCTCCAGATTGCAAAATTACAAAAACAAAGTGCCAAACTGAAAGAACGCGAGGTAAAAGAAGATTTACTGAAGCAAAAGGAAAAACAGTTAACCGTGCTTAAAAACAAGCATAGAACATCGTTAACAGAACTATTAGGTAGCATGCCAGAGAAGGACTTCGCAATATCATTAAAGAAGCTAGAATCTAGCTTGAATTCTGAGGTCAATACATTGAAGAAGAGCTTGAACGAAAAGAAGACTCAAGTAAGTAATGCTATGGAATGTTTTACTACTATTTGCAAGTAAGCGATAAAAACGTCTTCGAAAACCTTGAGAAAAGCATGGTTTTTTTAACTGTTTTTTATTACCTCATTGCTTATTCCATACTATTGTGAGGTTAAAATATTCACTTGTGACATTTACTTCGACTTGTCTTAAGCCTTCGAGTGTGTACAATATAACATACCTCTATGTAGTAACTCCGGTACAGTGAAAACGGCAAAATTATCGAGACTTCCTTTCTTATAACAGCTATAAAACTCAGATGCTTAATGTAAATAGTAAGAGATAACTAGTATCTGAAGTTTTCTTAGGGGTTCCTCAAGGTTCTACAGATGGTCCATTTATAGCTGAGACTCGCAACACTTACAACTTAACTAAATTAATTGATGATCTTATGAATTAAATGTTTAATATAATGTTTTCTTTGCATTAGGTAACTAAGCTTGAAGAAGAGCGGAAACACGTCCGTGGTACATTAATGGAAAAATCCAAAGAACAAGTCGAAGCTGAAGAACAAATGTACAAAGTTTGCGGCACGTCAACCTATGAAAACACTCTGAACAAAGTTATTGCTAATGTGGAAAAGCTGCAGGTTAGTAAATGTTATTAAATTATCCATAACTGTTAATTATCTACATCGATTCAACTAAAATTTTGTGCAGCTCTATGACTGACAGAAATATAAAATATCAACAATGGTGCCGATTCTCCAGTACACCGAACTAAACTATCACAAAAATTCCTTACTTTTGGCTATGAGAATCTTAGAGCTATTCTGCAAATGAAAATTCTCTAAATTAAAAAATAATTTTGACACAACTAAAATCGAACTTGACAATCGCGAATCCACATGGTACCCGTGGTTTGCCCTAACCCGTGTTTTTTTTTAGAGCCGGAGGCGCGCAGGCCCTTCAGCCTCGACGTGTTTTATATGGAATTACGTTCTGTGCAGTGATCAATTCAGCCAGTGGTGCAGCAGCAGTCAATGGTGCCGATTCTCTTGTCACAAATGCCTGTAAACTAGAACCGTGACTAAAAATCACAAAAATTTAGTTTATTCCAACGATTTACAACGATTTCCCATTCTGAAAAAGACTAAAGTGACACAACTTAACTATATTTTAGTTTGACAGCACTAAGATAGTAATGAGTTTTTAATTGAGTGAAAATAGCAATTTTCCTATTCTGAATTTGATGTTTTTCACCTAAAATTTTGATTGTAAAAAACTAAACCTGACAATTTTTAATCGCGATTAAAAAGGTGTGGGATAAAATAAGTTGTCATGAACTAAAATTCACACCAACATCTCGACTTCAGGTGCAAAAATAGTACTATATTTAATTTTTCTTTTGCTTATATGTCGAAAATGGTGCGTCCAATCGTAAAAATAATGAAAATTTCGACCGCCTTTATAAAACTCATAAACCCCTAAAACTCAACATGTAGGTAATATTTTTTCATATTTTCCATACAAAAAGTGAAAATTCCATATAAAACACGTCGAGGCGGCAGACTGCACGCCTCCGGCTCTAAAAAAAATCACAGGTTAGGGCAAACCACGGGTACCACGTGGATTCGCGATTGTCAAATTCGATTTTAGTTATGTCAAAATTATTTTTTAATTTAGAGAATTTTATTTGCAGAATAGCTCTAAGATTCTCATAGCCCAAAGTAAGGAATTTTAGTGATAGTTTAGTTAGTTTAGTTCGGTGTACAAGAGAATCGGCACCAATAATAGCCAAATCGCATTTTATTTCCTCAGATAAAAGTTTTCTGTCTTACGATTGAAACATCGTCCCTTAGGATAACATGATTGAAAAATCTAAATATTTTGGTATCGTCCATATCTTAATTCTTGTTAATATTTCAGGATGATCGCAATGTGCTCGAGTCCTCGATGTTTGTCATCACTAAATACGAATCGCAACTAAAATCCAACAGTTGTTGCCCTCTATGTAACCGTGGATTTGACTCGGAAACTGAAGTATTTATAATGATTAAAATTTATTTTTTATATATATTTTTTTTATACTAAATGTATTGTGCTATTTTTTAATTAATTATTTCAGGTGTCAGATTTAATAAGTCAACTGAATACTAAGGTTTTGAATGTACCAGACCAACTTAAAAAGGTAGCAGAGGAGCTCCAAACAGAATCAGCTAAGAAAGATGAACTGTTGAGTATGAAATCTTTGAACGAAAAGATTAAATCGTTCAAAGAGAAGAGCAAACCACAGCTAGAGCAACGTATTGCTGATGTCGAGACGGTAAGTGATAAATAAATTACCAAAAATCGGCACACGAATTAGAGCAGCTTGATTATGTTTCAAACTTTTCAGAAAATAAACAAACTTGCGGAAGAGGTGGATGGCTTATCGATGTCCCTCTTAGAGCCCGAACAAAAACTACAGACGGTAAAGCAAATACAGGGAGATATGCCACTGCTAGATCGATACAACCAAGAAGTCAAAACATTCACGAAGGAGGTGAGATAGATTTTTCCTTCTACTTTATAAAATCCAGAAAGGAATTAAACATAAAAAAACCGTTTTAAACTGTTTGCTTTGTATTTTTACAGTTTGAAGCTATAAACGCACAATGTTCCGAAGTTGAATCAGACATGACTTTGGAAGAAGCTACTGCTAAACAAGCGGAACTTAAAAAAAAGATTGCCAGTTTGAAAGCAAAACTCAAGGATGCTCAGAAGAAACTTAATGCACACAATAAAAAAATGCAGGATTTGCGCGATAAGAAAAACAAAATTAAAGAAGAATGCCTTAATTTGCAGAAGAAGGTAAGTCTAGCAAATGACATACTTCACATATAGTACAATTTTGATTCTTAAGTAATATACAGATGCATATTTTCGTATGGCACCCATGATGGCCTACCACATAGTATTTGTGCTCTTCTAACGTTTAGCTGTTGTAAAGTGTCATCCCTTTCCCACCCTAAGCGAATCTCTTTTATCAAATGTCAACAGGTTCAAGAGATATACAACCTCCAAGAAACAAAAAAACAACTAGAATCGGATAGGGAGAAGTTCATAGAGGAACTGGCAGAGTTGAAAGAAGGTGTAGCACCTCTGAAAGAAGCACTCAAGGAGAAAGAACAAGCCAAAGCTGAAGTTGTAAAGGACAACAGGTAAGACTGAATATAATGCAAAAAAAAAAGCATCTTCCTCCATAATTTTGGCTCCATTCTAAGTTAATTGTGTATATTACAGGGCTAACATAGAAACTAAAAACAATGAGATAATGAAAGTATCCATAGCCTTTGACAAAGTCAAGTCGATAGATATCGATATTAGACAACATATAGAAAGAAATATTCCACTTGAAAAGCAAAAGAAAGAGGAAGCAATAAAGAAATTGGAGGACAAACTGAAACAGATACAGAGTGATAGACAGACTACTACTAAGAGGATCGAGTGTTTGAAGGATGAAATCGCCAAGGAGGAGGTAGGAATAGAATACAATATAAACTATATTTCTCATTTTCCAGACAATTTCTAACATAGACCATCCAAACCTTTCAACTTTTTAGGGTTCCATACCCGAAAGGTGCCGAACGGAACCCTATTACTAAGCCTCCGCTGTCTGTCTGTCTGTCAGCGAGCTGTATCTCATGAACCGTAATAGGTAGACAGTTGAACATTTCACAGATTATGCACTTCTAATACCGCTTTAACAACAAATAATAAAAAGTTAATAATTAAAGTGATTAAGAAAGAAAAAAACGAATTCTGGCATGTATCATTGTCTCTGGCGGGGTATCATTGTCTAGAGCTCATCGAGTAGAGAACAAATCTATTTTTATTTTATTTTATCTTCAAAAATGAAGAAATTGGTTGCCGTAAAAGTTGTCAGTTTTAGACCATTTTTGTACGAGCTCTATCTCTACAACTAAACAAATTTGAAACTTGTGTAATCAACAAATACTAAAGCTGCCGATTCATAACGTATTTTATTTAAATACTAGCTTTTGCCCGCGGTTTCGCCCGCATGGATGTCGAAAAATATCCCACGGGAACGTACTACCGGGATTACATACCTAATAGCCGAGGAAAAGGTCATTGACTCCTACCGCTGCGCCCGCGTTGCCGTCAACCAAAATTAACTGTCACTTATGCAAAAATTGCAATAATGAGTTAAATATGTAATAACTGTCCTAAACTTGAACTTTTGCATATTTGACAGTCTCGCACCGGGGGTGCGATATTTTATTGCATAGGATTAATAAAATACCGCTCAAAATAGCTTCGGAAATAACAATGAAATTTTTATCAAATTCTGAAAGATAGTAATGGTTACTGTGGGTCATCCTTAGAAGATAGACATGTGCGATCGCGGACTTTTTTGATGAATCTTTTAAGATGAACAATACTGTAGAAAATAAATTTTATGTTTCTTTTACTGTTAACGCGGCGCACGCCAGTAAAGCTCCCAGTCTGCATGATTTTATCCGACTTCTTTAACAATAATCGTTATATTTAAGCCAATTTACACAAAACCTTAATAAATTATACACCAAAACCTGCCTCCTGAAACACTCCGTCCTTTGGTGAAAACCGTTGAAAATCCGTTCGGTAGTTATTGAGTGTCTGTCAGAACGCGATAAGCGTTCTGACAGACAGACGCGGCCAGGGACTAATTCATAGTATCATTATGAAATACAAATGTATTTTTGCGATTTTCTTAATTTAAGATGAAAAATAATAATATTCTTCGTTAAGTATTTCTATTTATTTCCTAAATATTGTACGGTGGTACGGAACGCTGCGTGTGCGAGTTCGACTCGCACTTGGCCGGTTTTTTCATACATAATAATGATACGCAACATTTTTCAGATTTACAAACGCGAATTAGACGACAATTTGAAATTAAGAGACCTTCAGAAGGAAACTACAGAATGTGAGAAAGAGGAGGCTGAGATCAAAGAAAAGTTGAGCTCAATCAACAGAGATGTTTTGAAGGAAAAGGATTCTTTGGCAGTACAATACAGGAAGCTTTCAAGTGACAAGTATAAAACTGATGGTATTCTAGATGAACTACAGGTAATATTCACATAGACGCGTCCTGTTACTGCTTACTTCATAGAAAATATATATATCTGAAATATTAAAGTTACATATTCATTTTTAACTTTTATGATATATTACAGATTACACTTAAGAAAAACAAATCGGACCTCAAAACTGCTTTAGCTAAAGATACAGAAAAGAAATACAGGGAGAAATTTTTTGAACTGGAAGTGACAAGAATGTTAGACAAGGATGTAAAGGATTATTTGGTGAATCTAGAAAAATGTCTCATGGAATTCCACAAAAAGAAAATGGAGAGCATTAATCTTATAATAAAGTAAGTTTAAATTAAATAACCACTTATTAAATTACAAGTTGTGGGCCCCTTAGCATTTCCCATCGACAAAAATGACGAAGTTCCAAGCTAACTTTCATACTTCTTTATTTCTCCTTTAGGGGTTTTTATTTTTCAAAAATCCTTCCTCATTGCTCACTTTGTTTTAGATTCTGGGCCCATAACCTGTTAGGGTTAAAGGGGACACCAAAGGAAAGGCCGTTCTAACTATTTCATTAAGTTTTCAAGAAGTTATATTAAGTTTATTATCCTTTTCTTTATATATTGGAATGTGTGTTTACCCACAATAGAAACGTGTTTTGTCGACGGGAGGATAGACAAAATGACAGATTGTGATTGTTTATCTGTCATTTTGTCTATTCTTCCTTCGACAAAACCCATGTCATGCTTTGCGTGCTGTTAGGGTTAAAGGGGACACCAAAGGAAAGGCCGTTCTAAGGACGGATCCGTGCAGTATATAATTATTTATTCTCACTCTGGCTTAGCGTTAAGGAACTCTTGTGCAAAGTTTCATGCTTCTATATCCAGCGGTTTAGGCTGTGCGATGTCTGTCAGTGAATGAAGGAATGAATAGACAATTTTTATAAAGTAGATTTAAAAACAAAACATTTAAATGATGAGAAACAGCTTTCGTCATAATGTACCATCAAAGAAGTTCATATCTAACCAGTTTGAAAACAAAATCCCGTGAACACGATGACCACATTTGGACCACATCTGTTACCGGTCCGGTTCTATAGCCGCCGAGCGCTGCAAGCAAGAATAGTCCTTACGATGGTTAGTTATGAACTTCTTTGATGGTACGTCTTTTAAATGCTAAGACGTTAGTGTTTTTGAGTTTCTTCTGATAGCGATAGGACGTATTTTTACAACTGTTATTTAATACTTCTACTTCTGCACTTTCAGAGAACTTTGGAGTAAAATCTATAGTGGAAACGATATAGATTACATAGCAATCAAAGCTGAAGGTGGTATGGCGATGGATTCAGAACGTCGTAAATACGAATACAGGTAAAACATATTCTTAACTTTGTGCTTTCTTTTCATTTATTTAGGGTCTCTAACAAAATATATACACAATACATGACTCATAAATAAAGGGTAACATCCGGTATTCAGGTGTATTTCGGCTGACTTTGAAATCATTCACAACTTTTGCTATGGGTGAATATAACTGTAGGTAATTAGCACTGTGCGACCTCAATTGCACTTTATTGTGTCGTAGCAAGAGTCGCTTTTTATTCAAATGAATTTGCGGAGAGAACTATCTGTGCTATGGGACCAACTCTTAAACATAATAAAGTAATACGTGTAATTCCATACAAAAATGCAATATCTATCCAATCAAAATGTATGAAACCCAGAACCAACTCGACACGGCGATTCTGTGCTCGAGTATGAAACGGATTTGTATTTTTTTTTACTTTATTCGCATAGCAAAAGTTTTTCAAATTCATTAGTATCTTCACACCATGACAGGACGATAATGAACTTAAAGTCAATTGTTTATAAGGATTGTTTTTCGTTTGAAGACATTTCATTGAACAATAAATTCTATTTCAGGGTGGTCCAATGTAAGAACGGTGTTGAAATCGACATGCGAAACAGGTGTAGTGCTGGTCAAAAGGTTTTGGCTTGCCTTATCATAAGGCTGGCTCTCGCTGAAACATTCAGTTCTAGGTAAGTGCTAAGGAGCTGTACCTATCTCACAGTTATTAAAACATAACATCACGCTTGTTTTCCCCGAAGTGTAGACAGAGGTGTACCTTATATTTCACCCATATTTCGCCACTTTGTTCCGCCGCTCCCATGTAATAGGGGGCGAGCCTTTTGGCATCAACCAAGCACAAATCCAGACTTCGAGCTCCTACTGAGAAATAACACTGCCCGACCTGGGAATCGAACCCAGGACCTCATGCTCAGCAGTAGAGCTTGCGGCGACTAGATCGTCGAGAATTAGAACAAATATTTTTAACCAAAATCCAGCGCCTTTCTCTACGCAGTCGTGGTCGATCGTTTTTAGATAAGGCAGTACTAGAAATTGTGTAAGAATGGTGCCGATTCTCTTGTACACCGAACTAAACTACATATCACTAAAATTTCTTACTTTTGGCTATGAGAATCTAAAAGCTATTCAGCAAAAAAAAAAAAAAAACTATATTTAAAAATAGTCTTGACACAACTAAAATCGAATTTGACAATCGCGACTCCACGTGGTACTTGTTTGCCCTACCCCGTGAAGTTTTTTTAGAGCCGGAAGCGCGCAGGGGAAGAAAAAAATGATACAGTGCTGTTTTGCACCTGAAGTCGTAGTTTTGGTGTGAATTTTTGTTCATGACAACAGATTTTATTCCAAACCTTTTTAATCGAGATTAAAAATAGTCAGATTTAGTTAGACATTCAAAATTTTAGGTGAAAAACGTCAAATTCAGAATAGCAAAATTGCCATTTTCACTAAATTAATAACTCCGTGCATTCTTCAGTAAATCGTCGTTTGACAGGAATAAACAAAATATTGGTGATTTTTAGTCTAGTTTATAGGTATATGTGACAAGAGAATCGGCATCATTATGTAGTCTTTGATAAAACCTCATTAATAATTACGATAACTTTCAGATTCGGAGTTCTAGCCCTAGATGAGCCAACAACAAATTTAGATCAAGATAATGTTAAAAGCCTTTGTATGGCTCTCGGCGACATCGTACAAGAGCGAATGATTCAGAAGAATTTCATGTTCATCATCATCACACACGATCGGGAATTTATAGAGTCTTTAGGACAAATTGATAAGGTTACACACTTCTATGAGGTGTCCAGAAATGATGAAGGAAAATCTAGGATTAAAAGAGTTAAGTTTACATAGTATTCTTGTTATCAAATAAGAAAAGTTTTGTAATCATTCCTGTTTTTTTTTCGCTAGTTTTTAAGAGGCCGTGCCTTAATTTCTTTTATACAGTTATTCACTAATTTTTTATAAGGAGATTAAAAGTCCTTTTCTTAAAAATATTCTATTATTTTATTTTCTAATAATAATTTATCGGTACATCCCTTTATATATACATAATTATTTTATTATATTTGCATTTACATTCTAATTATTATAAACAGTTTAATTAACTGCCACTCCTGTGATACAATTCAAGGGTTCACACACAGCATTTTGGTCCACGTGTAGAATATTACTCTCTTGTAAAACAGTCAAAGTGACTCCCAATAGTTCAGCTACTTGTGTGGAAGGAAACGATTGTGCCAGACACTTGGCTATGTAAGGCACCAAGTCTTCACTGAAGCATACACATAAAGAAATAAAGTTCTGTTTCTCAGTATCAGTGAAGCTTTGTTGCTCTCTGTAGTAGAAAGCTAACAAAACCTGGACAGCTTTGTTGAAAGAGTCCCTGAACGCATTGTATACTTCCTTCACAATATTCAATGGTGCTGTAACTCTCATGGAGTTCAAAACCGTTAACATGCCATTGCAATATTCAGCTAGAGGATAGTAATCCAGTAAGTTTTCTGGTGGTCCTGTTGATATACTCTCGTTTATCGGCCGCAGCACATTCTTTAAGCTCGGTACTTTATATGATCGCATCTGATTCTCAAATTGACTGTCTGCCTTGTCTAGTCCACTATGAAACTGTGTAAGAATGTTGTTGCGGAACAATGGTGTTAAAACACATCTCATATCTGCACCAACTCTTCCGAATGATAAGCAGAGATACATGCATTGATTTAGAAGGGACTCGAAACTAGCCTCGTCTTCCTTTGGCAAATCTTGGTTTAATATATGTGCCAATATTTCCACCTGAAAAGCATAGAATAATCATTATGACACTGAGGTAAACAGTGTGAATGCCATCTTAATAAGAATAATGAAAATACTATAAAATGTTTTCTTACCTTTAATTTCAACCAACAAGATAAGGCACTAGTGCCACACAATTCATCATCTTTTATTTTGGATTCTTGAGAATCGGATAAGAATATAGACTTGTGCTGAGTCAAAACATTGAAAAGATGTATTCTGTGCAGTTCTACTATTCTTCGCAATAATCTCTCTGGTGCTGAAATATAATAAAAAGAAACAGAATGAATAAGCTGTGTATCATTTTTAGTTTTTATAACAATATAACATCAATGTAACTTGGAGCGTACGTGATTCGAGACCAATCTCCAGACGACAATGGTGGTGACACAGTAAGTACAGCAAAGATTACTTCAAATGGCCAATGTTCGCACACTATTGCATCTATTTGTGTTTCCACTCATATAACCCACTACCACAGTGATTTAACAGTAAACCTTTAGCAATAGATTAAACAAGACATACCCTCCATATTCTTGGCATCTTCCAATGCTTTTTCAAACCAAGCATTTCTGGCTTTTAGAAAATGTACATGTAGACCATCAGAAGTAGCTGTATTATTTGATTTGATGCTACCAGCATACATACTGCTCTCATCTTCGTCCGTGGATCTATAAACAGTATTGGCTCTGCGAAGGTAGCCGAGAATCTATAACAAAATATTATTTAATAATTTTTTGTTTAAAAATATCAATCTTGTTAGGTAATTTTTTTGTTACTCACTTGCAAACATTGAGGAAGTGGCAAATCATACCGCAGTTGATTGAAAAGGTGGTAGAGAGTTTCAAACCAGAGAGTCATTATTTCTGATGTAGTGTTCTGAAAATCAATAAATTCATTAGAGCACAATATGTACACATAGGCAATTTAACTATCAGACTAAATAAAAAATGTGAGCCGTCACGGGACGCCTGGCAGATGTGAAACATCGACATTATTTTGTAAAAGTAATATGCAGAAAAGAACACATTGTGATAGGAACCAAATATGTCATAATGATAAAATAAAACGACGCGTCGCCATCATATAGCGTGGCGACGCGTCGCCACGCCAGAAATCGGTTTTACGTGCGGCTATAGATGTTTCACATCAATAAAGGGGTTACATACCTGGACAATAGGTATTTCCGAATATCTTTTAGACAGGTTACGGACAAACGTGAAGATGTCCAGAGCACTCTCATAGTCCTCAGCATTGAGTGCTTCTCGCATTAGAGACGGCAGCTCCAGCAACTCCAGTAGCTTATCACTTTGGTTACGGATAGTACTATAGCGACTGAAAATCATTTCAATAATAGTTATAAAATCATTATCATATTAAAATATGAGTGACATGTTTAATAAAATGGTTCATTATGCCTACCCACTTACATAAAAGCCTTACTGTTCCAATTTAACTAACAAGTCTTACCTCTTTTCCTTGACAATATTCCCAGCAATTTGTGAGAATTTGTCACATTCTTGTAAGAAAACTGGTGTATTATCCAGGAAGGAAGAAAGTGAATCTTTGGACTTTGCTAAATCATTTATGATTGTATGTGAAATCTCTGCAGTTTCAACAAATGTCTTGTAATTAGCGAATGCCAGCTCTTGTGTTTGTTCGGTCAGCTGTTTCATCTCCTCGGTCAGTCTCTCGGGTTCTTTCCGAATATGCTCCCAATTCTGGGATCCCAGTTTTTTTATGTAGTCAGTAATATCACTAAAGTATTCTGCATTTTCTGTAAATTTATCAAAAGGTTCACAGCTTCTTCAGAACATACCAAAACAGAACTAACACTGTAATGTAACTGTACTGTTTTGTGAATTTGAAAGGTTTTATCATGGTTTTATGATTATTTTTATGGAATACAAACAAGGAATATCGAAGTTATATAGAAATTTTAGGAAATATGAGTAACAGTATCAAGAGGAATTCTAAAACTTCTATATTGTAACAAATATAATTGTTTTCTTGGGTAAAACAAAATATCAAAGACCAGTGTTGATGTTTTGATATACACTTGAATTGAATTAAATGCATAAAAAGGGCCGGTTTACCTTCAGTGGAGTCTGGAAATAGAAGTTGACAAAGTTCTTTTAGTTCCTGAGCCATTTTTCAGCCTTAAATTACTAAAGAAATTCAATTCTTGTACACCAATTTGTGAATTTGTACACGAAATCAAGCAAAATAGTGTCAAATTGGCAACAGTGTCAAACTGTCAACTTGACTGACATTCGTTGCTCGTTCTGAAACAAGCTTCACTATTTAATCTATGGATCCTATTATTGGTCCGAAAATTGTTGTACATACATACATACATTGCTTTTTGAATGGCAGCCCACTTTGCCGTCAATCCAGCAACTGATAATGTATGGAATTTTGATGCATCCAATCCGGCTTATGCGATCATTAGGATATACGAATGGAACTTAGCCGATCAATCCAATCTAGCATCTATCATTCCAAGCTCATGGGCTCATGCCAATGTTGCCCTTATGATATAGCCCCCTGTATTTTTTAAATAACAAGATCAATAATTAATTGTATTTTTAATAATTGTGGCGAGATACAAAAAATAATGTAATTGTGGATTTTCGGGCATTCTATTTGCTCAAAAACTTTTTACAGGTTCGTTGGAGCGTTTGCGTAGTTTGTCTATGGTGTGGTTGGAATGGAAATGGAAGATAGCCATTTGTCTGATAACCAAACATTAGAAAATATTGGCTTTACGAGTGCAATTTTGAGCTTAAAACGGTCAATCTATAAATATTAAACAATATCCAGGTAAGTTATTTTCAAAAAAATGTAATGACTTTGGTTATATTATTGTTTTCATCGATGATGAACTATCGATAAGTTCTATGATTGCGTCACGTAAACGTATAGATATGTAAAACAGCAATGATTATTGTATTGACCGTGATGTTTCTCGCTATACGAGTGTTCTTTTTCACCATTTCAATAAATAATTAGAGGTATAATGAACAATGTAACTAACCTTCTACTTTGACAGGATAACCTAACCGTTTTTTTACATCTTTACTCCCAAGTTGACACCATTTTTGTTTCGGCTTTCAGTCTTTATTATTAGAACGACATCTACAGTAATGAATATTTTATTACCAACGATTGGTCTTTTCGTATAACACTTGATTTGTAACTATATAAAATGTAGCTAGATGATAAGGTTATGTTGATGTTTTGATTCAAGGATGTTTTATGATGTATCTAGAATTAATGACAGGAATGTAATAGTATGTTACCTGTATTAGTTCAACCATGTAGTTTTATGAGATTATATTCTTTTTACGGGCAGACATAGCATAATTATTCAATTTAATACATTTTAATTAATCTTAAAACTTAATGAACCTTTAATACCATCTGGAAGTATCCATGTAAGGCCATAATAAAACAGTAGGACAAAAGACTTCAAGGATTGAATTGAACAAACATTCAACTTTCCAAATGCCTCAATGACTTCAGTTGACTCGTATGAAAACAAAAAAAAATCTCAAATTCTAGGTGGCCCCTGGATCCACTAAGCTATCAATGGAATGAAATCAGGAACTTATTATGGATGGGGAAGCCGAAGACTTTAACCTCCAATGGGAGGAAGAAGTTGAAGTGAAGGTAAAGAAAAGGAGGTTTTACTGTTTGTTTTGCCTCGTAATTGCTTTAGCGCTATTGACAACAATTCCCTGTAATATGAAACATCTATGTAACTGTCACATTGGCCTTGAAATGATATAGACCTTGACGCTTTATGACTTGGACGCTTTATACATCCAACCATCGGGTGGGAAAGCAATTACGGGGTTGACTATAATTCTGTCATACTACTAACATTAAATGCATCTTTTTTGGAACACATAATACTCTCAATCCTCTTGTGTTGGTCTCAACCCTATTTTTGGTTCATATGCAACAACGATAGAAAAAAATACATTGATTATTATTATTGCACTCCTCTTATTACGAGAGTAGTTTGTCTTTTGTCATTATCTTTTATTTTCTTCTTACATTTTATTTTTTTATTTTCTTCTCCACTGAAGAAAATGTTTGCTTTCCAGCACAGTCCAGGTGTCGTTGAGACAGAGGAGGTGATAACAGGCCTAGATAACGTGCAGCACACAGAATATTCCAACATGGTGAGACTAATTACTTTGGGAATCTAATTTTAGCCAAAAAACATTAACACGTTTTTTTTTTGTGTAACGGCATGGCATTTAAGTCTTTATTTTCTTTTTTGCATAAACCTACTAAAACTCGTTTGAAAAAGCCTTTAAACCTTTGTGCAGTAACTTATTCACAGCCCTAAAATGATACAGAATACACAGAAGGGAGTGAATTGCATAATGTATAAATAATAATTAAGTGTGTGTGTTGAATAAAATGATTTTTTTCTTTAAATAACTTCCAAAAATTATTTTTATTCATCATATTCAGTTGAAGGTAGAGAATCAATTGTACACACAGACAGCTGAAGAGATGATGAGCACGGACCAAATGGCGGCAGAGAACTTAATGTTTTTATCTCAAGACGTAGTGAGCTATACAGAGACAGCCGAACTGGCCGACGATCCTAGCGTGGAGTGTGTCACCGAAGAGGTCATTACAGACGATTGGGTGATTCCTGGTGGGCAGGAAAGGTACCAGTAAGATCTCTCAGATTTTTTTTGGTTTATCGTTTAGTTCCCTTAATTATTATTGCAACTTAGTGATGCAGTTGTGCCTTCTAAGATAAAAATCTAATAAATGTTGTGACCTAATTACTATTTCTCTTAAGTTTTCCATGACTTTTAATAATTATATTAAGTTTACATTCAAGACACAAGCTTAGTGTAAAAGTCACTTTATTTAGCGCAAGAAAAAACAATTTTTTTTTTTACAATTATGATTCCTACATTTATTTTAATATTTTTATTTTAGAGTTGAAGTTCCTATGGATCATCTGAATAACGCGGATGTGGTTCTAAAGGAAGAAAATGATCTTGATGTTCCCTTACCAACAGATCAAGTAAGTTGAATACATCTAAGTTCATTATAGCAAAATAAATTGTTTATCTGTTTTATTTTACGCCCGTAAAATAGATAGGGAATAGGAATAATGACAACTTTTTTACTCTAAAATATATTTGTTTTCAAATAGTGCAAACTATAAAAGAGTGTAAAAGCTTAAAATATTGCCAATGTTTTAAAATAACTGCTAGAAAAAGACGGCACTATCACAGAAGTGACGTCGCGAATATGTAACTTCATACTAGCGCCATACATTGTACCGCGCGACAAGGACGGGAATAATCAAAAGAGTGAAGCAAAAGTTTTTGGTCCACTCGACACATTGATACGTGTTGCTCGCACACTTAGCCACAATCGTTGTATCTTAGTTACAGCAGGATTAGTGTCCGAGCGAAAAACGTTTTTCATCCGAAACTGTATCTTCAACTCTTATAGTTTCGGCCCAAACCGAAACAGCTTCTTCCTTTTAACTTAGGTGCATTACACTCTTTATCGTTTCCCAGGATGAATACACAGCGATGCGTCCTTGGCCCTGCGACTTTTGTTCGCGGCGGTTCCGTAAGAAGGCTGCTCTCATGAACCATATGGTAGCCCATCAGAACGACCGGCCGCATGCGTGCAATCTGTGCGGCGTGCGATACGTGCGCAAGTGTGACCTCATGAACCATCTCAAGGTTCATGCATTTGTGCCTGACAACCCCGATTCTATAGATTATGGTAAGTGCACTATGAAAAAGTTTATCAATCAATACAGCCTATTCTACCCTGCTAAGCCGAAAGGCGCTATCTCAATTACCATATTTTATGCAAAATAAGGATATAATATTCTATTCTAAGGCAGTCTGAACCAACTACTTTAGGTCCAACTAGTTGAAAAACTTCTAAAATATCTGCTGAAAAGATTTCCAAAGTTTCAACTGATGTGTTTCTAGAAAGTTCTTAGTCTTGAACATAACAATAAAAAACACAAACAGCCTTTTTTTTCTAAATCTTGCGTTTGTTTAATTGTTGCAGAGGATGTTTTAGACAATAACCAAATTGTAAAACCAAAGAAGAAACGAGGTCGACGGAAAAAGAATCCTGAGCCGGTCGAGGAGGTACGTAGTGTATTAAATATTATTTTCGACATACCAAAGTTAGCTTGCTCTATGTACTTTGTAAATCAATTTATACTTATTATCAATTAAAGTCGCAATTCTTGTCTGTCTGTGTGACCGCGTTGTTCTTCTAAACTATGCAACGTATTTTGATGCAGTTTTCATCCTCCCTTAGAGAATTTATCCCACAAAGTTTATGTGTATAATACATTAATGTTAAATTTCTATTTAATAAAAAATCTCGTTGATTCGTAGAAAACTGTGCGAAGCACGGACGGGTCGGTAGCTTGGGAGTAATTGGACGTAGTTAAACAGAAAGGATCCAACCCACACAGAGTTAGTTTTGAGATATTCAAGTTTTAAGATCAGATCGTGTTATGTGATTGTATGACCTGCTATACATACGGGTTGGTAATGTATGGTCATAATGACGTGATGCGTTGGGATTGTTTTTGTGATATTAAAGTGTTGACTACAAAGAGTGTTTTGGTATACATAACTCATTTTCGCCCATAGTGTGGGTTGGATCCTTTCTGCTTAACTACGTCCAATTATAACTTACTTTGTAGCTATTTATGTAATAGAATTTGTTCTTGTTCTCAGAACGGCATGTGGGAGAACATGACGTCAGCGCGCACCCAGCAGTGGTCGCGGCGCGCGCGCTCGCCGGCGCGCCCCCCCCCCCTCCCCGCCCGCGCCCGCGCCGGCCGCGCCCGAGCCGCCGCCGCCGCCCAGCGACCCCTCGCGCCCCTTCGTGTGCCGGCACTGCGGCGTCGGCTTCGCTAGGGAGAAGGCTTTGCAGTCACATGCCAGGGTTAGTGCTTATTACTGCTTTTGTTATCAACGAGTATTGAGATGTTGAGAGGCATTGGCAAGTAACCATACCATTACCTTGTGTTACTCGAAAAATAGAGGTGGGTGCCAATGCCAGGCAATCAGGATAATAACTTTTGCACGGGCGTAATATGCAGTTTTTCTTTTAATGTTCTTGGCATCGTCTTGCTAGAGCCCAGAACACACCTAGAAGTTGATAATTTAGTATTACTTCAAACGATATCTTATTGAAAATGTGTTTGTGTGTCGGTAGGTGCACGGCGGAGACTCGCCAGTGGAGTGCGGCTCGTGCGGCGAGCTGTGCTGGTCGCGCGAGGCGCTGGCGGCGCACGCGGCCACGCGCCACCCGCACCTGCCGCCGCGCGACCAGCCGCCCGACCCGCCCTACGAAGACTCCGACTCGGGTAAGACACATGTGACCGAGCACGGTGAGAGCTGTGCTGGTCGCGCGTATTTCCCAAGCTTCTCATACAGAGAAGGCACGAGTATTGGTCACCACGCTTTGACGGACGGAGACGGGTTGGCGATTTCAGACTTAACCATAAAGTCCAGTCTAGTCCACCCTAATTGCGTAGCACATTTACAATCATAATTCCGAGGGCTTTGAATGATATTCCTATTCCATAGGTTTGAAAAATTCGTCTGCTCAAAAAAGTTAATAACGCAATGATCGTGGCTGAACTGTCAAAATGAAAGACATTGTGATCGATTGGCATTTCATTTGTGTTACGGTAGTTACTACATATGAATTGAAAAGCTCAAATCCGGGCAAGTATCAATGTGGCTACATTGATACTTGCCCGGATTTGACCCCACAACCTCGTTCATGAGAGGCGCCATCGCATCACAAATTCATACAAACACAGTAAGTAGCAAATAGCATAGCGACCGCCAAAGTTTACGTCAATTGTACACATTGGTCATCAGTTTGAAGAACTGAGCCCTTCATAAAATAAAACAACTTACTAATCTTCTTGGTGACCTACTGAATACACTTTCACGGTGTATCGTTATTTCCGCATCGGAAAATCCATTTGTGTTGTATGTGTTTTTTAAGGGAATTCATAACATAATACGCCTGTAATCTCCGAAGAAAGAAAGAAAAGAAAAAGAAAGAAAAATAAGTTTATTTGTCACAGAAACACGTGCATAAAAAAAAAAAAGATGATAAACTCGAGTAAATAATAAGGAAAATGAAACAGAATAGATTTAAATACAATAACGAGCACAAAACAGAAATAGTCGGCAGCTGCTGGCACGTCATGACTGTGACAAGAAGGCTTCCACTCAGCATGATGCTCTGCTATGGAGACCCACAGCACAACGCTGATTTTCAGTGGTCACCCGAAAGAGACGTACGGAGACCAAGTCAGGTTTAATGAATTTACATAAATATACAATAAAACAAATAGTACATAAAATAGTCAATATACAACCAATAGTGTGAACAAATACGTAACATAACATATGAATAATGAAGAGGTGTATCTCTGTACGTACATCCACATTTCGCCAGTTATTTTCAAGTCCCATGTAATAGGAGGCGAGCGAGCCTATTGCCATCAACCAAGCATAAGGGTGCGTTTCCACTGAAGCGGAGACGAGCGAAGCTGAGCGGAGACGTGCAATCACAATGGTTGAAATCTTTGCCGATTCCTGCACGTCTGCGCTCAGCTCCGTACGTCTCCGCTTCAGTGGAAACGCACCCTAAATCCAGACTGGGCTGCTACTGAGATTTTCAATGAAAATAGGATGATTTATGAGTTTGAAATGTAACTTAGCGAGTGCTGATTTGGAAATTGTTATTCGATTCAGGAGACGACATGGAGTTCCGTTTGTCCCCGCTGTCACACGGGACGTCTGACCGTGCGGTGTACGACACGATGCGCGGGCCCGAGCTGTTCTGTCAGGACTGCGGCGTGGCCTTCCAGCGAGCCGACCTGCTGCGGAGACACGTGGCTGCAGCGCACAGGTACGTGATAAGCATCATAATTCCATGGCGCTAATGAAAACGCAGTGCTGTTAATTTTCATAGTCTCGAATCCATCTTAGATATCATATTTTTTACTTCAACTTTGATTTGTGTAACGTGTTTTGTAACGATGCACACATGCCCAGCACTTTTGTTCATCGCAATAAATGTTCGCACGTTGTCGGCTTTTTCGACAACATTAAACGCGATGACTTACTATGATTCTCTTTAGGCGGTGCTAACACGTCGTCAGTAATATATGTTTTAATTTATTTCATTTATTTAACTTGGTAAGACGGGCTGGTGTCGGCAACTCCACGTCAAAGCGCGTATTTTTCGTACGGGATTTATTTAACTTAAACATACAAGTAACATGGCATGAAATCCTAACAGAAAACTTAGAATATAATAAATACTCCTATGTACACCATATGAATCCATACTAATATTATATATTCGAAAGTAACTCTGTCTGTCTGTATGTTACCTTTCACGGCAAAATCACTGAACGGATTTCGATCAAATTTGGCAAGAAGATAGATGGCATCCTGGAGAAGAACAGGGTACTTTTTATCTCAAAAATAATCCTAAAGGGGGTTATATCAGGGATGAAAGTTTGTATAGGAAGCCCAGCACTTCTTAAGTTAGGGATATAAAAATTCGAATTTATGCTTTTGGTAAGAAATAAAGAGTTACGCGTTTCAGCGTTTTTGTAAAATCATCCCCCAAACGACTAAAATAGGAAATGATTTTAAAATTCATGTAATATTGATATATTTGTGTCTTCTTTTCAAGAAATTTAAGGGATTGGAAACATATTCACAGTCCGTATCTTCTGCACACTCTGTCAAAAGTAATTACAATTCAAATTCATAAACTTAAACTTTTCTAAGATGTAGGTATTAAGTGGTCAATGGCGGCGCTAGAGTAGGTTATGTAGGTATTACAAATTAAGGGTGATAATTATAGTTAAATTAATAAGAAGTATCTTAAGTAAGGCATTTAGAATCATAACCTGTTTTAGTTATTTTTTTAAACTGGACAAGTGTAAGTAGGACTCACGCCCTGAGGGTTCCGTCTCAAAGCTGTGCTTACTCGGCTACCCGAATTTCCAAATCCGGATTGAAGGAAAACTTAACTTAATTTATTATTCACGGGTTCCTTTATCGACTCTGAACTCACCCTGAAGTTATGGCACGCAATTACTTTAACACCCTGTATATTCAAGTCATCCTTTATGAGTTTCAAATTTTGATTTCGAACGGAAATGGTACGGAACCCTAAAACAGATTTATTATCTGCCTGTTACCTTTTCATGCAGTAACGTCTGAACGGATTTAAATTAAAGGCATACTACGGATAGGCCATGACCTGGCTTACGACATAGGATACTCTGAATCCCGGTAGTACGTTACTGTGGGATATTTTGCGACCTTTACGCGGTCGAAGCCGCAGACAAAAGCTAGTACAGATATAAAGGCTACTAAACACAGTGCCGGGGCACGGATCGCCGGCTTTTGCCGACCGGCACTCATTCTCTCATACTCATTTGTTTGGCGGCGTCTTTGTGCGGCAAGCCGGGCGCGCCGCGGCGTGCCAGCGGCAAGGCCGGCGGCATTGCCGCGGGCATTGTCTGTAGGAGCCTTAAAACAGACTGATTTATTAACGGGTGCCAAGCTGGGCACAGCCATTATCTTGGAGACTAAGAATTGCACCACTGCAGTTAATAATTTAATGTGTTCTGGTAGCGAAGATGGTAATTCATAAGTTCATAACAAAATGTGAGTAAACAGAAGCTAATTAAACCTTGTTGTTCCGTGTGGCAGTTACAAGCGGCACGACAGCTCGAGCAGCACGTGGGCGGAGCACACGTGTGACGTGTGCGGCGAGGGCTTCGCCGACGCGCTGCAGCTGCTCGCGCACGCCGAGGGACACGCCGAGCGACACCGCGCGCCGCATACGCAGCCCAGGTAAATATATATATGTAATATAATAAGTAAAATATATGAAAAAAAAATCATGCTAGACCAGATGTTGTCACATTTTAATTCAAATGGGCTTTACATAGTCACCAATTTGGTTCCACGAAGGTAGGTCGACGATTGACGCAGGAGTGAAACTCATCAGTCACATTTTGGAATCCTGGGAGAAGTCCCAGGATGTGATTGGCATTTTCTGAAACCACCCAAAAGCGTTTGACTGCGTTGACCACAATACACTGATCTGATGATTTAATTTAATTTTTGGAATTCTTTGAATTTTTATGACATTGTGATTTTAATTTATTTCTGCTATTTGTTTGGACTATGACATTATTATTTAATTATGTTTCTAGTATTGTTTGGATATTGACATTGTTTTTTTTTCTTTAATTTTTTTTTGTATTATTTGAATTTTGCCATTTTAAATTCTATTTTATTGTATTGTCTGCTTAGTGCGACTAATTTTGTACGCCATACATGGCAAAACATGTAGCTACCTAACTTACATATAAGACCTAAATATTGTACTTACTCATGTTTAACAAAATAAATATATCTTTATCTTTAAATTACACCACTACGGAATTCGTGGACCAGCTCAGCAGCTTGTTCTTTCGTTGCATAATTATACAACAGAGACAAATCAAATGCACGTCAGTAGTAACTAGTAACAATAGAATTACGGGGCTGGATGTGCGCTTAACTGAATACCAGAGATATAAGATAAAGCTTCCATATTTATAAAATAGTATATAAAATATATTTTTCTGTTGCAGGTTAAAAAGAATGGCTAGAGGTCGAAATAATACAACATCATCGAATAATTCACGGCAATTCCCTTGTCGAGTATGTGGTGAGTAACTTAAGTGACTTTAACACCTGCAGTGCTATTCTGTAACCATCTCACCGTGAAAACTTAGGTGAAGTGAGCGTGGAGTGAGCTGTCATTCCACAGGGATTGACACTATTGACAGCTCACTTCACCCAAGTTTTCACGGTGAGATGGTTACAGAATAGCATGGCAGGAGTGCTATTCTGTAACCATCTCAGCGTGAAAACTTAGGTAGAAATAAGCCTTACTAAAAAAATGGCACCTGTATTAGAGATGTACCGATTAGTACTCTTTAATTTATTTATATTTCTTAGGGCAAAATAGGGAGATTGAAATGAAATCGTAGCCTTTATTGTTAATCATTTAATTTTAGAGTATGTGCCAGATTCTGACCTACAGTTTTTAATATAATCTAGTAATAGGAACTCTGCCTTTAATAGTCAATAATTAAACTGAAATCAACAAAAATCTAATATTAACATTGAAAAAAAAAATACGAGGACTTCTACAACTCTCAATAGAGAAAGTACGTAGCCTATTGTTTATTAATTATTTTAGAATCACAGTTTCTGTTTTGTATACCCAAACTCCACCGAAAGCAATGATCGGAGTCGGCCAAAGTCATAGTCACCCACTCTGCCCACCTCTAACCCTTATCCATTAAAACCGAAATAAAGGGTGGCAGGGTGGACATTTTCACCGCGTAAGTATTGCACTTTTCTATGAAACAGCAGTTTTTTTTTTATAACCGACCAAAAATTTTCAGAGCAGGGCGGGCTGTTCAGAATCATGTACTGAATTCATGGTAACAGTTTTCGCGTCGATATCCCTGCCACCCTGTATACTCATATTGCTAGAGAACAGCAGATTTCTTAAGGCGAAAGCGTCAAGGTAGCCCGCGAAATTCAAATTTTCTTACGTTTTTTGCAATTTGCAGGTCAGTATCATGTTCTATGTTGATCTAAATATGATTCGCGGCCGTATCAAATGTTTAATTATAGAATTATAATCCTAAAAATGATCAATACAACTTTCTAAGTTCATGTAATCACATTGAATGACTATTTCATGAAATCATGACATTTGACAATTATGCTAACTTATGGAGTTGTATTGCTGATTGTAATGATTATAATTATGTAAAGCCATATTTGTTACGGTCGCGAATCATATTTTAATCAACATACAACCTGACACTGACCTGCAAAATGGAAAAAACTCAAGAAAATTTGAATCTCGCGGGCTACTTAGCGCATCCCCCTTAATGAATGATTCCCTGTCTATAACACTTTGTTTTATGTGTTCATAGGCAAGGTGTTTGGTTCGCGGAGCTCGCAACAGATTCACATTCGTATCCACACTGGCGAGCGTCCTTACGCGTGTCGTTTCTGCTGGAAAGCGTTCGCAGACGGTGGCACGCTACGGAAACATGAAAGAATACATACAGGTGCGTAATCTATATCTATAATAATAAATAATACCGGCCTATTATTTGCCCATTGCATTGCAACAAGCATTGATCACCACGCTTGCTCAAGACTGGCGATTTCAGACTTATATATTAGCTATAAGTCCAGCAGGGGCGACTGCTTCATACAACCGCATTCCTACCGGCTCAGAACATCGACTCTACTTGAGTTTACTATTACTAAATATATTATTGTAAATACATAGTCACATTACAGGTATATAATACATCATCAGGTTAAAAACATTACGAAAACGTGTACGCAGAATGCAGTTTACATTTTCGCCTCAGCTACTTATACCGACGACACTAGCGCCAGTAAATCGCACGTAATGTGTCAGTATACAGTATTAATCGTAGTACGGACTGCCCCTAATATAAAAAGTACTCTGTGATACGGACTACGGACCACACTACTTCGGGCACACTTCGGTGACAATCGTGGGTTCCGAAACACCGCTCGTTACGGTGCTAGCTAAGGTAAGCCGTTCTCGAGCGAGTTATTACCGGAACAGAAAGAGAAAAATTTGTAGGCGAGAACGAGATAGAATGAGGTGTCGTAGAACTTCGTAGGTTTGCAAATATTTTATTGTGTCGAATTGTTGACAGATAAATTTGTCTCTTTGGTTTCTACTACTTGACCATAGACGGCGTTAAATTAACAAAAAGAAGTTATGACAAAAAAAAATGGGGTAATTAATTTTGATGTTAACTTGAGTTTAAGAGAACTGAACTATTTTTTCTTCGGCTTCCCTCTAATAGAATTTGTAGCTACGCTACTGAAGTCCAGGGTTTCTCACAATGTTTTCCTTCACCGATGTCAGTAATGTGCAATATAAACTCATTACATAATGAATTGAAAGAGTCACAATGGTACATATGTTGACAATAAATTGAAGTCGCATTTCTTCTCTGTCCGTGTGACCGCGTTGTTCTTCTAATTTACGCAACGAATTTTGATGCGGTTTTCACCATAATTCAGAGAATTTATTCCGGAATGTTTGTGTGTATAAACTTACAATACTTAGCTAACAAACTTAAACTAACAATGTAATCCTTACAAACAAAAAAATATATTTTTAAAGCAGACATTTGGTTTGGCTTGCTAATGCTAACATAGGGACTAGGTACCTAGTATCTTAATAAGTTTTGAAAGCAATATGTGACAGAAATATATTTTGCTACATTTAAATATAAACTATTATATTATGTTTTGCCAAGCAGCAATATGATATTGTCAATTTGATACTGACAGGCCTTTTAGAATAGTCAGTGTTTCAATCTCAATTTTTCCCAAGATACAGGCATTCCTTGTCTAGTTTGGGAGTCAAAGGTTTCAACTAAAATTACTCACACACAGCTTAAAATAAAAAAATCATATATTCAAATTAGGCTAAGGGGCCATTCAAGTATTACGTAAGCACCAAAGGGGGATGGGGGGGTCTTTGCTTTGCTTATTTTTGATGACATGGGGGACGGCATGGTGGTGATTGCGTCAGCAATGTTTATTTATTTTTTCTGATTTTTCTGCAAAATGTTGTAGATTCCGATTTTAATTTATGGTAACACTACTTCCCACCCTCACCTACGGAGCGCAAACATGGTCTCTATAAAAAGCGTCAAAAGTCCGCACTTGGAGTCTGCCAACAGGCTATTTATTTATTTATTTTATTTGGGACAAAAAACAGTTATACATTACAGCATTTACAAAAAGTAGTTATATTACATTCGAAAAACGTAGAACCCACACTATTGTCCACGAAATGATATAGGAGTAAGAAAACGAACGCATGCTAAAGGAAAACAAAAAAACGAGGTACATATTTAGAGAAATAAAAAAAATAAAAAACAACACTATATCCCGACGAATGGATGGAAGCGGATGACAAGACCATCCGACTTTTAGGCGACTTGTAAGAGATTGAGAAACCATTCTTTTAAATTCAGCGCGAAAATATCAAAATCAATAAATTGTGAGTTATAGGTTTCTAAAAGTCGGTGGAGAGGGGCTCGCACCCCAGCCTTCGTTCTGCAACGCACGCTTCGCGCTGCTATGGAACGAAGTATACCTACTAAGTGTCAAACTCACAGACCGCAAGGAACTCTATAGTTCGTTTCAAAACACAAATAGCGGACGCTAGCCGCACAGTTACTGGACTAAAGTGGAACTGGGCTGGCCACATCTGTCGCATGTCGGAGCAGCAATACACAAAAATCACCACTCGGTGGATCCCAAATAGCAGGAAACGACTACGAAGCAAAACTACTTATGAACGGATACAAGAGCGAGCGAGCTCGGTACTTGGGGCATCCCGACAAGGACAGGATAGGCTTGAAAAAAAATTACCACTCAGAAACCACTCAGTGATAGGAAGACCAAGCGGGGCTCCGTCGAATACGTCTTACTTCAAAAATGTTATATTTACCATGTAACAGTATATTTTTTTTATGTTTGTTTTTGACCTTCGAAACGTTTGACATTGAACTTGAAAATGCACATGTGCCCTGTGCCCCAAGTCCCGAGCTCGCTTCACTCGCTCTTGCATGCGTCAAGTAGTTTTTTTTTAAACTTAACTAAAAATGAATAATTATTATTAAAAAAAATATCATATGCGGCAAAATAAAATTGTTGTCGAGGATTCTGGAGACAATCTAGAACCCCCAATTAACCTCACATTATTTCTAGCGAGGCGGCACGTTTCTAAACTTCAACTTCGGGAGGCCTTTGCACTGCAGTGGGACAAACATGAGATAATTTTTTTCAAAGAAACGAAATTATTTAAATGGGTGTTGAATTCCTCTATAGTCTATAAATTCCTTATTTTTAGACATCAATAAATAAAACCTGCACAGATAAAAAAATATACAGGTGGCAGCACCTGTATATTTTTTTATCTGTGCAGGTTTTATTTACATCGACATCGACGCGAAAACTGATACCATGGATTCATTACATGATTCTCAACCCTCCTACGTTGAAATTTGTCGTCGGTTGTTTAAAAAAAAAACAGCTTTTTCATAGAAAAGTGTAATACCTACGCGGTCAAAATGTATAGAACAACCGATTTGTTTAAACATGATTAAAAGTCTGCTTACATAATACTTGAATGACTCCTAAGAATCAGTCAAAATAACATAAGACAGTCCGTCAAAACGCCCGTCCTACACCTCTTTCTAGTGCTTTAATAGCAAGAAGAATTGGCGCAACAAACTCCCCACCAGCACAGCTGTCTGTAACGTTAGAAGAACATGGGACTGTACAAAACTATGCAGAGTAATAAAAACAACAATTTTGTACACAAACCACGACCACGCATTTGCTATGTATACTATTAATTGGTTTTGCTTTATTGAATCAATTAACTATTTATTTATCAATAGTTATGTCATCAATATCTATATAACATGTTTCAGGCGAGAAGCCGTACGCATGCGCGGTGTGTCCGCGCGCGTTCAACCAGCGCGTGGTTCTACGTGAACATGTCCGCTCGCACCACTCCGCTCCCGACCGGCGCGCTAACGGTTTGTAATACATTACTTGCTTCTATAGGCCTTCCATTCAGTTTCCTTTTAGAAATTATCTCGGTTGGTGACACTTCACGCACATTACAATCTACCCTATTAACTAATAAGTAATTTAAATATAACTTAAACTGCTAATAACTATAAAATTAAGAAATCGTCCAATAACATCTTATTCACTTTATGTAAAGAGGAAGACACTTGATTTACGTGTTTTTTTTACTAGTCAGAACTTGCACTTCAGAGAGCACTGTTCCCCATCCACTGTCACGAAGATTTGGTACCGTCGGTTACCATGGTTTCACTACAAATCTCTTCATTTCTACCACACCATGCAGATCCTATTATATTTATTCTTCTTGTTGCTAGGTGGCCCCGCCTACTGTTGTGTAGTGTGTGGGCGCACGCTGCACTCGAGTGCGGAACTGGTGCAGCACCTCATACAGCACTGTGACGCTAACACGGCGCTCAAGAGACAACCCCAGGTGAGGACTGCGACTAAGGTGAATGTTTTTATTGACGACCTCCACTATTATGGTGGATCAAGTGACTTTCAGACATTAGGACAAACAGGATGTACTGTTTATACGTAACTGTATATACGATAATATCATAATACGCTTCCAGACGGGGCCGCGGAAATACAAGAGACGACGAAAACTGAAGACAGAGCAGTCTCCGGCGACGCCGCGCGATTGGGAGCGCACCTCCCCCTCCCCCCCGCCCGCCTCGCGCTCCCCCTCGCCCGCCTCGCGCGCCTCCGACACGCCGCACCTGTCGCCCGCCTCGCCGCCCACGCCGCCCTCGCCGCCGTCGCCCGCGTCGCCCGCCTCGCCCGTGCGGCGCCGGCGCCGCCGCGCGCCGTCGCCCGCGCCGCGCCCGCGCATGATCCACACGGCGGCGCGGCGCGGGCCGCCGGCCAGCCCGGGCGCGCGCCGGCGCCGCGCCGCGCCCTCGCCGCCGCCCGCGCGGCCGGCCCGGCGCCGCGCGCGCGGCCCGCAGGCGGCCCCCGCGCCGGACCCGGCGGGCCCCTACAAGTGCGAGATGTGCGCGCTGGAGTTCCCGCGGCGCGACGCGCTGCTGCTGCACGTGCCGGTGCACATCTGACGGCCGCGCGCGCCGCCGCCCGCTGCGTCGGCCGCAGCGACTGAGCGCGACGTATCGTGCACTGCGAGAGTAATGCAGCTTGGCAAACCCCCGGGTTGTCCGGAGCCGACCGTCGTGCGATGAATCTCCACTGTTTATCTTGATCCGACGGTAGGGAGCGGGCGCTTGCCAGAGGCCGAACGTTCACGTGACCGGGTGTCACACTCGAGGCAAGCTGGTGACTTACTTTCGCGTAGTCTGTGACTCAAGATAGAAAGACTTTGTAACCAGAAAATCATTGAACATCTTATTGTATTAAAATAAATCTTAAAGTTTACTATATTACTAGTTTACTATATTATGATGGAATACTTATAAATGTTGTATAAAATATTAATGTTAATGTGAAGCCATTATTTGATGTTTATTATATAGCTGTCTGTTGTGATAGATAAACAATTTTGTATGATGGCAATTCATTATTCCTTCTATACTACTATGTTTTAATGATCACCAAATAAATGCAAGTTGTTAATGGATTAAATTTTAATAATAAAATAAAATTACTTTCAGAAAAATGGTTTTCGAGGCTAAATAAATTAGAATTTTTATATTGGTTACCGGTTGCTCATATTATTATATTCAGCATTGCATAACACGAATAATAGGAAGGATTCAAATGTCGAAATAACACTACTTTTTACACACTATTTTTATTTTACAATAATCTTTTGTTTATAACAACGATTCTGTTGGTCGAACATTGTTCCACGTCACCTTGCGACATCGTCACCTTGCGACATCGTCACATCGAATCCTGCGCATACTTCGTTATGTTAGACTAGATATTGACTGCAGGTTTGACTGTTTTGTTACATTACCGAGGTGTGTTGGGTATCGAGTGTATTGTTGTATTATAGTAATTGACTGATTTATTGATTAGTTCAATGTAAATTTATTATTATGCTAGTGTAAAATTATGTACATAAAATGTGTATGTAATTAACATTTGTGACAGTTTTAAAGTTTTCATTGTTTAGTACAAATACTGTATGTTTTGGGGTTTTTACGGTTTTTATCAATTTATTGTGATATAGACTTAAACACGTTAATGTAGAATTGTGCCATGTGAAGGATATGAAATGTTTTCATGCCTTGTCCCATTAAAGACAAGAGATACCTGCTAATCTGGTTTATAAAATTTGTTATTTGACCTACCTATCATAATTTCTTGTAACATCTTAGCTAGTATTAAATTAAATACGTTGTGCAATACATTCCCCAAAATGCATGGTAGTATGTATGTAAGCCTTTCTGAAATTCATGTAAAAAATCTGTTCTTTGTTTTAAAATGAGGATCAATAAATACATTGTACATATACTGGAATAAAACGTTTATGTACGATACGACGTTAATTTTGCCTTTATTTCTTCACGTTTAAAAAATATCCCATACTAATTCGCGGGTTTATCGATCGCAATGATGATTGCTATTGCGACGGAATGTATTTCTAATTGGATGAAGCAACCAAAGTGAATCTGAATGAATTCATTTTCAACACCTTTCAATTACTTAAATAAGTTTATTGATTTGGTTGAACTTTGTAAAATCACCTTTACCGTGACTGCCTGCAGAAGTGCAGACAGAAAAGCAGCACTTCACCACGCTCTCGTAGTGATTTTGTTTATGTACTCTTTGCACGCTGTCGACTTCAATGCTTCAAGCTAGCAGGGCCACCATAAGCTACACAAGGTATGTTCCTCACCTTACGGCGAGATGCTACAGGTGCAATAATACCTAACAGAGTTGTATTGTAATTCTTAATGCAGGAAAGATTGCTAGCAAAAAAAAAATTCAGGAAGTAAAGTAGTAGTCTCATCGAGCGTAGCTCCATTAGAACAGAAAGAGCATAGCCGAAGTTCTAACTTCTCAAAATAAAAAGAGTTAGAATTTCCGTACCTATTCTCCTCTTCGTTTTAGGCCGCCGTTCTGGATGCACTGCAGTAATGAGTAATCTATTATAGTTTATTTCGACATGGGAGTGCCATAGCTGAAACATATCCTATACTATTAAAATGAATAATATTTGTATCTAATCGCGTTCTCGAAAACGGCTCTAAAGATTTCGATGAAAGCTGTACTAATAAAGGAGTTACGATTACGGGGCGAAAATTCTGGGAAAATTCGTTTTCTCTATTTTCACCCGAGCCGGGCTAGGTCGACCAGTGCTATATTTTAAAAAGGTTAAAATTAATGGTTATAGTTTGTGGCGAGTTTTTTAACAAAATCAACTTTTTGTCTTCATCTTCATTTTCCGTTCTGAAAAGAAAGCAACTAAACGCATATGATGATTTGTCAACTGTCACTGTCACTGTCATCTGCTGCCAGCCAGATTTGCAATACTTGTTTTGTAAGATTTAATAGTTTCATTCTCGATTTAGAGAGGAAATTGTTGTGATATTTCGCTTCATATTATCATCATTATTGCGTCAGTAATATCTCTATGATTTGATCCGTCGGTGAAGACTGAAGAATACCTTTCTAAAATATTGTTCAAAATATTTGTAGTATTGCATAGCATTGTTTTGCAAAGTTTATCCAGTTTATTATAAATATAAATCAAAACGGCGGGACGAAACAGTATGCGTCGAGCGCGGGAGGGGTATCAATATCAGCCAGTGCCAAGAGTGGCCACAGAAGATGCACTGGAATTTGACAACAACCGGATGACAGAAGAGCTCAGTGGGAAAATATCTTCATTGAAAGATATATCCATCGAGCTGGGCAACGAAGTACGGTATCAGGAGAAAATGCTGCGAGGTCTTGATGATGATGCCGACAGAAGTTCAGGTTTCCTCGGCAAGACGATGGGCCGTGTTTTAAGATTGGGCAAAGGAAATCATAACTACTATATATTTTACTTATTTCTCTTTGCTATTTTCGTATTCTTTTTACTTTATATTGTATTAAAATTTAGGTGATGTGATTTTATCATTGTACTATCCATAACAATTCATTCCTGTGTATTTATATAAAACATTATTCCCTTGTAAATAAAGATCTTGATACATATTCACGGTTTTATTGCTATTTTGGGATTATAAATATTTAACAATCTTTGCCATAGAAAATCCAATAATATTTTCTGTAATAAAGTATTATAATGGGACATGGTAAGGATTATTTATTATTATTTTTATATGTTTACATATCTCGGGACCATGAGGTCCTGGTCTTTTGGAAGGCGTACAAGGGACTGGAAACAAGTTGCAGAGGCCCCTTAGACAATTTTAAATGGAATTATTATAGCTTTATTTCCACATTAGTGTTCTCCAAGGGTCCTCTTCCATTATTTTCAACTTTTCCTTATCTGTAGCAATATTTGTCCAGTTTTTTCCTGCTGTTTTTATGATGTCATCAACCCAACTTTTTTTTGCCTTCCAACACTTCTTTTTCCTGTTGGGCCACTCCAATTTGTTATTTGTAGGGTCCACCTTTTATCTTTATACTCGCTATATGACCTGTTCATCCCCACTTCTGTTTCAAACTATACAGACAGCATCTGTTATTTTCGTTTTCTTTTGAATATCTGTGTTTCTCGTTTTCTATATTCTTCTTAGCGTTAAGATGCATCTTTCAATTACATGTTGACAGGATAGGATTTTGTAGGATGGTAAGGATAATAAACAATAAATATTGTGCAATAGAGAAACATTTAAAATCTTTTAACAAAAGGTGGTTTCATAAGCAATAAAATTCCTTTAAAATGTTACAATAGTCTTCACCTACAATTATTCTAGGAACTGATATAAATAGTCTGCATGTTCCTTTTATCAATTTAGAACAACATCTTGAGGAATCTTGAAGTAGAGCAACAACACCACACGCATTTTGTAAATCATTTTTATTACAGTATGCACTTAAATCATCTAAAATTATTGTGGAAGGAATACTTTGCCAATCTTGTAATGCAGAAATGCTTTCTATTAATGAATCTAAACTCTTAACATACATAAATGTAATCATTTTCATGTAATGCTTGTTTAATGAATTTAAGTCTTGAGATAATTCTGGCAGTTCATTCAATTCTTCAGATAATATGTATAAAACTTTTCCATTTTTAGCATGTAGTAAAGCTTCTTCAAAAAGTTTTTTGCGGTTTGTACTTGCATCTTCAAAATAAAAAGTGCAACTGTCCTTTTCCATTGTAGTCTCTACAGTAAGTTTGATTTATTACGTACTTTGATAACTTTTTTTATTCATGTAAAGTAAAATTATAAATACCTATATAAAATGTTACTTTGAAAGTTTCACAAAACGACATTTGATTGTTGTCATGAATTTGTTCATGAAACGTCAGTCAATGAACGTCAACGTCAGTGTTGCCAGAACCGAGCTTATTCAATGTAGCCTACATGAAAATGTAGTGTCGTTTTTTTTTTTTCACATAAAAATATAGGATCTCAAAAATGCCTGTCTTTTCACGGTTATTTTACCTCTGATTTTGCATCAATGTCAAAATCATATTGATCTTGAACAGAATCGATTATCAACAACATAACTAAGACGTTCAGCACGATGTCCGTTCTACTAGTATTATGTGAGACGTGTGATTCCACACAAGGCGAAAAGAATAGTAGTCTCTATGAGAAAGTAAGGACAGAAGAGGAAAGAGAAAATGCAAATGAAGGTAAATATGCACTGAATGCGACATCATCGATCAGATCAGTAGAAACCAATCTTGTCCTCTTGTACGGCTTTCTTATTACAGGTACATTTTTGAGTATTTTGTCAGAAAACTTGACTAGAGACGTAGCCTACAGTCCTCTGGTGAACTTAGGCAGCCTATCTGTAGCACCCGTAAATCGTCTGGCAACAATGGTAAAAAAATACTGTCGAACTGGGTTGCCTAGCTCAGGGAATCGAGTTGCTTGCTTGCGTATAAAATTGGTTGGGTAAAACAATAAAAGACAAATTATCCGACACTATTTAATTATACCATTATATTACAAAAATAAAATAACGAAGACTATTATACCTAATTTCATACACGCTGTTATTTTTTTATTGAAAAGTAACTGACTAGTTACATTTTTGAGGGTATGGATTTCTCTAGTGAACATTTGCTCTCCTAATTATCCCCCGTGGTTTAGCAAGTCTTGGATTAAGTCTACTGTTTGAGACAGTTAAAAATAAAAAACAATACCAATAAATCGCGTTTTGTAACGAGTTTGTTGTCGTGCGCTTTGATTTTCTGTAGTGAGTATTTACAATGAATTTGTAAAATAAAGTCTAAAATGTCCTAAAGTAGATAACATATTATAATACATGAAAATGCTTATGTTCAATGACAATATGAATGATGTTCAATGAGAGACAATATGAATGTGATAATAACCGCAGCAAAATTGATTTCTTATACCTGCTATTTCTACAGCCCTTGACTTAATAATGTAGTCCAAACTTATATGTCACAGTGAAACCAGTTTTTATAGAGTGACCATAGTTTAAATCTGCTGCATTCTCCTCAAAGCCTTGGAAAACACTACTGCGTTATTACGTCCCCGCACGGATCAGACAAATACGTTTAGAAGGCTAAAACTAAAAACCTTTAATAAAGGAGCGTGGGGGTTTTGGTTAACATTTGAGTCATATTGATCATTAATTCATCATACATAAACACAACATACACTCACGCCATCGCCGTTCGTTATCTCTTTTTAAACAACATGTTACATATCAGATGAGCTTATTGTGATTATTATATTGTTACATTTATCATTTTTATTGATGAGAACCGATATTAAATCAAAACTACAGATATCAAGAATAAAGCCTAGTTAAACGGACATTAGTACCAATCTATATGTTTGTAATAAATAATTTGTCAAATATATCTTTTTTTAAAAGCTATGCCAGTAATCATTATAGTTCAGTATTAAAGTGCTTAGTTTAAATTGCGGCTAAGCCATGTGGTATGAAGTCATCTACAAATAAACTATATACAATACAGGAATCTATAGCTATTTTAATTCAAAGTTCATGATAAAGGGAATATTTTCTAAATATATTTTTGCAAATAATTATGTCAAAAGAGAGAACAATTAACTATTTGCCTTTTCTACAGCTACTTCTAAGGAAAGTTTTATTATAAAACCTTTTGACTTTCTTTTCAAGAAACTCCTGAACAACACATACTGTAGTTATAATATTTACAGTGGCAGTCAGTCTTGTTTTGGGCTAAGATATCTCACAACAGGTTAATCCAGCCAGCAGCATTAGTTCCACCACAATGCAAGGCCATCTTAAAATGTCAATTTACCATAACGTCCACGATCTGTCGAACATGTCCATAATAATATGTATGCATTCATATTTTTACATAAAATAAATTAATTGTTTAAAAGGAACAAATTGACAATAGAAACGATCACATCCTATGTGGTGCCTGCCTGTATTTACATTTTATATTCACGCACATCATTATAAACTAAAATTTTAATGAACCTAAAAAAAGTAAACAATTTATTGTTTTGCGGAATTCAGAATTGCAAATATGACTACATAGATCCATAACTCATTGGTTTACTCCAAATCGTGAGTCAAGTCATCACATGTTAAATTCGTCAAACAGCCTTATTCCTGTGCTTTGCTGGCTTCTGTTATTGATTCGTACTGCTCCTTGTCAAGTTCAGTCATTGTCAAGCTGCCGTCTGGCAACATAAGTACCACTCTTCGCGTACCGCCTGTAACAATAACATCATAAGTAATTTGAGTGACTTCTATGTACCGATAAATAACTTGTTTTTGCCATCGACATCGAAGCTCCCCGTCGGAAGACAGTCGAAAGTCGCCTTTTTAGATGTATGCCAAGTCCTCGTAATATTTTTTCTTGTGATCAAAGAATGCTTGTGCATTCTCTGTATGAGAAGAGGCTTTTGCCCTGCAGTGGGACAATAATAGGCTGGTATAACTATTATCATGACTGGGCGTAGGTATACTAACCGGGCGAGGGTAGGTCTGCCTGCAGCAGCTGCGCGATGACCTGCGTGGCGTCCTCGCCGGGCTCGCCCTCCACCTGCACGGCCACCTGCTGCAGCGCCGGCGCCGCGTCGCCGCCCGGCATGAGCTGCGCCAGCTGCGACGGGTCGATGGCCAGCACCTGCGGGAAACTCTCACTTGAAGCTACCGAAAGGCTAATTTAAAGCTATACGATAATAGGGATCAAATTAATATTATAAATTAACATTGTAAAAGCCTATTTTTTTTTAAAGAGTAGGTAACCGTGGTGGCTCTTCTCCATAGAAAACAACCAATTAGTAGAACTGTGCACCTAGGTTCTGACGTTTTTTAAGTACCAATGTAGGTTTACGTGAAATAAAATATTTTGAGTTAGAAATGTAACATATTCACAGCCGACTTTCGGCGTGTTTGTTTGTTGAATGACACAACCAGCAGCCTAATTACGTAATTCACGATCAATAATAAATTGAAATTAATTGAAACAGATTGCTAGTCCATTGCTACATAAGTTCGAAAAAAAAATCTGCTCAATTTTTTTTTCGATATTTTAATTTATTATTGATCGTGCATTACGTAATTAGGCTGCAGGCACACTCATACTCACACAAATACAAGATACCAAACATTCTCCTTAACAAAATAAAGTTTAAGTAGAATTTGCTAGGACTACAGGGAGCATGGTACGAGATTTACGCCCGGTTTTTGGAACGAAAATCAACACCAAAAGAGCTAACAAATGTCAAGCGCGTGTTAACGGCTACGACTAGTTGAATGATTATTCAACAGCCAATCGTATCAGTTGACTTGCATTTAATTTTGACGTGTCGATAATTTTCGTTCCAGAAACTAGAAGTTAATCGTGTGTTTGATAAAATTAGCATGTTGAACATTCGGACCTGTCCATCCTCCCGAGTGACGTACATGACGTCACCGTCACCCTCTACAGCGCCTTCCACGCCTTCGACAGAGCCCTCGACTCCTTCCGCCGCTACCAGTAGCGTTTGACCCGCTTCATTCTCGCCCGCCACCTGTGGGAAATAATAATATATGTTAATATAAAAAGATGCTTATAGGTATTGACTGTGAAGCGTCTGAACAATCCTATCGCTGAAAATAGAAAGCCTCATTAAGATAAAATACAAAAAAATACGTATAACCAGTATGGTATATAAACTAGTCATCGAGGGTAGACAAAATCAAAAGACCTCTTCGTGCTTCGTTCAGGAATTGAATGGTAAGCATACCTGTCTTATAGTTAATATTTGTATGAAATCACCAACCCGTCTTGAGCTAGCGTGGGAGAGAAGAGGCATTTACCCTGCAGTGGGAAAATAACAGGTTGGTATTATTTATACCTGATACAGCACTCCATCCTCTCCTCGGATCATGATGGGCGTATGTCCGGCGTGTAGTAGTCCGACCTCCTCGCCGTCGTCGACGCCTCCTTCTAACAACTGTTTCACTGCACTGGCTTCCACTTTTACTTCCGTCTGTAACAACACATTACTTTTAACTAGCTGTGCGCGACCTTGTCTGCGATCAAAAGTAGCCTATGTTCTTCTCCAGGTCATGGTTTAGTCATGTGCCAAATTTCATCCAAACCCGTTCAGACGTTTTAGCGTGAAAGTGAACAAACAACTCATTTGTTATTTCGTGATTTTCGGTTTTTTATGCAGTTTGAATCGTTAATTCAATACACACATACTATAAAAACAGCTATGTGATAAATGCAATATTTAAAGAGCTACGGAATGTAGCTATGTAACATTCATACATCGAAAGTTCCATTATAAACACGCTAAATATGTATTAAACTAAAAGTAAATTATTTGAATACTCTGGGTATTTTTTGAGAAAATCCGTTTTTTGCGTCTCCTCTAAAGTGTGTAAAAATACATAGCGATTATTTAAAGCGCAGCGACGATTTATAATATTAGTTAGGATGTAAGTTCTTATAACCTATAAAACAATGTTTTTTTTTTTTGCAAAGGTGCGGGATACTGCACATAACGTACTGGCGACTGTCGATAACAATTATAGCCTTACAAATTGCAAGCAAACATTCTCAAGGTTTGTAAACATCTGTGCAGTGACATAAATAGGCCTATGAAGGGTTTTCTTTCTTTTTCGTGAGGTTAGTAAATAACCTGGTGTCAGAGATTTCATGCCGCCCATGGGCCTCTGACTTGGTTTCACATGCCGTCGAGAAATACCTAAAAACTAATAATATTGAGTTTACTTACGCCATCTTCGTCTGTGAGCACAGGGAGTGAGGGTTGAGCGCCGTCTCCTTGCACCAACATACCAGTCGTCCCGCCCGGGGACATTTCCACCTACAAACAAACAGTTCAATATCATACAAAGCAAATATAAATAGTGCATATCAATGCCCGATTTCATAGATTATGTGTTAGAGGATTCTTTCTTCATTGAAAGGAATCCGAACTTCAATGAGAATGTTCAAACAAAAGAGCAGGTTATCAGACAAAATAATTTTTTCGATCAGCAATCAAATCAGAGGTAAGGCAGTTCCTTGTACAAAATACTGATGTTGAGCAGCTGATAATTTTGTATTGGCATATTGTAATTTAATCATGTTTTCTATAAATGCTGCTTTTTTTATTTGGACACTCCAACAAGTATGTTAACTGAACACTCCAACATAATCGTGACAACCATGCGATACATATTTTTGTTGGTAGCATGTTTACAGCTTAAAATAAAAAAAATATTTTTAAGGAGTTGTTCAACTCTGGTTGAACAATTCAAAATTTACGTGAACATGCATTTCACAGACTTACAGATCAGTCAGTGAAATACATGTTCACGTAAATTTTTTTAGTGATGGTTTTTTATTTTTATTTGTTTAAAATGTCTTATTTGTGTTGTTAAGTATTTGAGAACTTAACGACTGTCAACCCTGTCCAGGAAGTACCTTTCTGCAATCGTGTACACAGAAAAATCTATTAAACGTACGGGATTGACTTACGCTACCAAAAGTTACAAGGAACCACTTTCACGTACGAAAATGATCGCAAAATTAATGTGACAAAATGGCAAGCGCGTGTAAACTGCTCTGATTGGTAGAATGATTTATCAACTTGCAGTAGTTTACCCGTGCTTGACAATTTGTCACATATATTTTGCCTTTCTGGCACTTTGTCAATCCCATACTTTCATTGACATTTCTACGCGTTATCGATTGTAGAAAGTGAGTCTTCGTGAGTAAAGGTGAGCTGGGTACCTTCATGAGCATGGTGCCGGAGAGCGCGTCGGGCGCGGGCGGCGGCGTGGGCGGCGGCGACGGCGTGGGCGGCGGCGTGGGCTCGCCCTCGGCGCGCGCCAGGCGCCGGCCCGACGCGGGGCACAGCGTGAGGTCGCGCGGCGGGCTGGGCGGCGGCAGCGGGCCCAGGCTGCGCGGGAACGGGTCCTCGATGCCGTCCGACGTGTCCGACGACGCGTCCGACTGCAAACACGCACTTCCAGTTTTGGCCCATTCGATATGAACACCGTTCACCGCGACCAATAAAATTAGCGTGTGTTGGATATCCATTAGTTAGTCGGAATCGGTGAGTTCTGTTGGAAAGTCGACTTTCTGCGTAGTTAGTTTTTTAGCGCAATTCGACTTCTGTTGGAAAGTCAACTTCCTGTGTTATGACATTTTTAGTTGACAAAGCTTTCTATCAACTAAAAACAACATGACAATTTCCACAAAAAAACTTGCTTGTGAACCTATGTTCATTAGACTGCTAAAACAAATAAAGCAATGGAATACCAAACTATGATACAATAAAATAACTCAAATATGCATTCGTTGCGCGATTGTACGTGGTGCTCGTGGTGACGGACACACACGGCATGATATCTCTGGCCTCGTGATGTTTTGACCATAAAGCGTTCCCTGTCTCATAAGCAGCACATTTCTCAGTGGACGCACTTTCGTCCCTACAATGCACGTAATAAGAACATTCAAGCTGTTTCCGAACAACATACAGATTTTCTTCGTAAACCATCACCCAATAACTCATCGGCTGCCTTCCGGGAAATATAAATGGTGTCCACACAGAAAATATTCTAACCTGTTCAAAGTCTAAGGCCACGGGAACCTTGTCCCGGATGCGTACGATGTTACCGCCAGCCGTCGCGACAGAGTATCCTCCGCGCCCGCGCCCCCGACCCGACCCGCCGCGCCGCAGTAAACTGTCGCCCTGTGCAGTCAATCTGTTCATTATTTACTAACCATTTTTTTTGTTATTGTTAGTAAAAAGCTCTATTTTAAAATAATAGTTTTTTATTTTTTTTTATTTATAGTTAGTAAAAAAACGCAAGCATTTTTTTTTGTTTATAATCGCGACTATTCCTGTTTGACTGGAGAAGGCAACAAATAGAGGGCATACAACACAATAAAATTATAGGTAAATTCTACAACAACGAAATATTCGCTTTTGAAACTACTATACAGAGCGGTCCGAACAGCGACAAAAAAAAATGGATACCTCATGCAAAAATACCCTATGTATGCTCCACGATTTTTTTAGTTCAACTGAAGTTGAATATTTCAGTCCCACTAAAAACTTAAATCGATAGTTTTTTGAGTAACTTGCAGGAATGTTAGGAAGTGTATTTATTTTACGTATGAAAGTAAGCATTTATTCTGAAAGTGGGCAACGTCGCAAATAGGTGTAAAACATTTCGCTGTTTTGATTAATTTGGTAATATTATTTTATGGAAATAAGAAATGTGACTAACTAACAAACTAGAATATTAATATCTGAAAAATACCCACTACAAAAAAAGATAGGAATTTTTGAAGCTCCGGCAGAAAACTAACAAATTACAAAAAAATATAACTCGAAAACTAAAAAACATCGTGGAGCATGCATGGAATATTTTCGGGTACCCTTGGGCATGAGGAATCTAATTTGTGATTATGACGTCACTATTTGGACCACCTGTATATATATATATCGTGTTCTTACCTGAGCTAGTTTCTTGTTGAGTATGGTAACAGGTGACTTTCCTTCTCCCTGACCTGATGGTCTCTGTATTGTGCGTTGAATGATCTTTTGTCCTGATGGAGTTATTATGGTTTTCTCTGTCACCTGTTGTCCTCCCGAGCCATATGTTTTCTTTATCTATTTAAAATCATTTTGTGTACCAAAAACATTAGTATTATAGAAAAGAAAAACACCTTTTAAATGAAAACAATGAACTTTCAATGTTACCTGTGAAGTCATAGGCGTGCGTACTGGGGACATCTTTTTAGTTTCCTCTAATTTTTTCTGAAAAACATTAATAAAAATACGTTACTTTAAAATCCTCGCACTTTTATGTAAGCAATTATTTGTATACAATATTGGAACAAGTAATACCTGTTTAGCCGCTAATATCTGTTTCCGAATCACGTCCTGATCTATGTTAAGACCGGGTCCTAATTTGCCAGGCGAATCAATCTTCATAATTCCTGAACTCTTCGACATTATATAAACACCTGGTAAAAAGAGGTATAATATAGTACAAAGGGTCAATATTAGCAGCAAAGCCAGCACATACATCGCTGTCAGAAACATAGCATGTCATTCCAAACAATCAAATACCTGTAGTAAGGTTAGGCATATGTTTAGGGTCAACTTTAATGACGCCTTTAATGTTCGGCATGCCCTTCCCAGCAAGGCCGAGTGATTTCACCAGCTCAGGGTCCAGAGTGGACTTGGGCGATGATTGACCATTCAGCACTCTCTTGTCAGCTGAAATGTTTACTATATTTATTATTATCAGTACTGGGCCTTGCTATTTGCGTAAAATATATGATAAAAGAAGCACCTAGACTTCCCCAAGTTTACCCTACCCACAGAGCTAAGCATTCATGAACGAAAAAGACTAGTTAGCATTGTCTATAACAATGAGTGTGCTAGCTGTTTATTGTCAAGTGCCCCTACCTTTGGTGGAGTCAGGGTCGGAGTAGTCCTCGTCTTCGCTGGAGAGTTCCTTCTTCACTTTCTTGGCGGCGGGCTCGCCGTCCTCTGCGCCGCACCACGCCTTGACCTGGTCTAGAGCGCGGACCTTGCTGGTGCGCTGAAGACGACTACACAAACGAACAAACTGTGTTATACTTGGTTTTGATATGAGATTTCAGGACCAAAATCGAAACTATGACCTGTTTTCTACTAAAAACAGGGAAGGTACAAAATTACAAGTATTAGAAATTATTTTTACTACTCTTACCCAGACGGCGTAACTGCAGGGCTCTCGGATTTTTTGACCACTTGCTTGACAACCTGAGGCAATGGTGTGCTTATCTGTTTCACCTAGAAGTAAAAAATAATTATCAGAAAGACTTTCTAAGATAGTTATTGTATTTCACAAGCACTTCAAACATTCCATAAATCTAAAGAAAATATTCCATTTAGCTTATTATGGGCGATTATTGTAGAAATGTTTACCTGTACTGGATGTTGTTGCTGCTGCTGCTGTGCTCGCATAGCCTTCAGTTCCTTCTGCCGCGCCAGTTGCTTCTCAAATGCTTCCAAAAGATGTTTGCAAGTCTCCATATTTTCGACAGGCTCCCATGTATTCTGTTCACTGTAAAATTAAATGTATTTTAAAATCCCGAATAAGAACATCCTTTCTACTGCGTAATGTGCTCTGCTGATGCATAAACTCAACGTAAACCATTCATGAGAATGTTTCCAGGAGAAATGGCTGACTCTGACAGAAATGATGACTAAACAATAACTTTGACAAGAAAGACTATTTTCTTAGTAAAATCAGCACACAACTTACTGGGGATATCCCTCCCACTTGAGCAAATACTCGTATTGTTTCTTGCGTGGGTTGAATCGCTTGGCTAAGATCTTCTCTACGACGTACTCGCCGGCTTCAGTAGGGTCGCCCTGTCGCTCCGTGCGACGAGCGATGCGCTCTTCAGGCGGCACGCGCTCTTGAGCGTTGCGAACTGATTCGTTCAACTCCTAACAAAGAAAGGAAGATGTTCAAATGATTTCAAGTTTATAGTAGTAACTAAACCAAGAGCCATGCATACAAAGTAGGGAAACAGTGAGCCATAAGATGTGTGTCTGTATGATTTATGTCATTAGAAAAGCAACTTATTGTCAAATTTTTAGCAAGTATAGAAGTATAGAACTAATTTTAAGTTGCAAAACCAATTGTTAAGGCAAAAACAACATCATGCCTGAATTCCCCGAAAGGTTAGGCAAATGTGCACATAAATAATTATCCAAATTACTATAAAAATAAATATAAGTACCTTAGTTTTGTTAATACTTTGTGGTATTGGTACTTTATGGACATTCTTGAGTCCAGGGCTAGCCTTAACAATATCATCACTTTCCTCCCCAGAGGGCTGTGTTTCAGAGTCCTCCTGCAAGAGTGAGTTAGCGATGAGTGTTAGGAATAATTATGTGAACAAGGGGTTATTAGGTGTGGTGGAAACATACCGGCTTGGCCAACTTCCTTGGTCTGCCTCGTCTCTTCACTTCTTGCTGAACTGGTGTTTGAACAGGTACCAGTTGATCTTCAGACTTTATTTCCATCTGTGTATAAAAGTTTAATTAAATAAACAATCTTTTCCTGTATGCTCCACAACTGTATTGTGTGCAGAAAATGGTAGCCAGAATAGAAAAAAAAGAATAACTTACAACTTTAGCATGTGCAAACTTGGACAGGGCCTGGACATTTGATCCTGCTGTGATCCAGGCAGTCCGCTGTGCCTCCGCCATGCGACACCACTGCTGGTAAAGCTTCCAGCTGTTGTCTGTGTTCACTGTAGACCCGTCGCGAACTGATGAGCATTTCCATAGTAAGAAAGCCCAAACTTGTGCTTTACTTTCATTCTGTGTATGAAAATAATAAACAATCAATACCTGGAAGATATTTTGCTTCTTGGTAAGATAAAGCTATGAAGTAGAAAATCTGTACAGAAATGATTATAAAAGAAAGCCTCATAGACCTCATAATAATACCTCTCTTATGCGAGACTGTAACTTTTGCAAAAATTGCAATAATGAGTTAAATATGTAATAACTGTCCTAAAGCAATACAATATTGAGTGGTCATTATTAACTCAAAAGTAAGTTAAAAGTTGACGTTGTAGTAAAAGCTATTCATCTTGTCTAAATCTTGAAATATAATAATTTTTTGAAATGTCAAAGTTTTAAATGCTTCTCCTGAAAAATTGCATTTTTGCATAAGTGACAGTCTCGCACCGGGGGTGTGATATGTATACTTACACTATCTCTTACAGGAGATTTCCCTGTGCAGTTGTTGGCATCTTTATGCTCCTTGAACTCTTCAACAAAATGGAACGCTGAGTGGCACAGGCCACACACCAAAACATCCAGGGTTGCCATTTGTTCATGAGCCTCTGAATAACACAAAAAATTCAGTTTTAAGATGTTATTTACAATTAGATAGATAATTCATCATCTTTATTTCAGCTGAAAAACATCCACAGCTGAACATAGGCTTCCTCCATGAATTGCCACAACTACTGTTCTGGACTGCATACGTCTAATGGATTCCCGGGAGCTTCACCAGGATATGAGATAGTTAGATGGTGCTAACAATAATCCTAATCTATTCAGACAAAATGTTAGTCCCATCATTCACAACCATTTATATCTAGTTTTGGAACAATCAGGCTTAGAAGTGCACACATGCAGTCTTTAGAAAGGTGGTGGTTTTTATAATGAAAAACTTTGCCACCATTTGTACCATTATTGTTCAACATTGTCCTTAAGTTTAAATATGCTTGACATTAAGCCAATGTATCCGCATACATTGCCCAGTTGCTTGTCATGCCATAGCATTGCGTCTACAATTTTGACTTGAATGTACAATCATGTTTTTCAACTATTGGGAAGACAAGCCACATATCTATACTATGCGAACTCGCTGTTGTTAATAATAAGAAATATTTACCTTTCAAAGCTGTCGGGTTTTTGGTCAACTCTTCTGGATTTCCCGCCGGCACCTCCTCCGGTGGCGTCTCGCCTTCCTCTACTGAAGTCATTGTTGCTTTTCAGATGAACCTACAAATTAAACGCGACTTACATTATTCAGCTACTAAACAGGATCATATCACATCTGGTGTACAAAATACATTCTCAGATAACCTTATTTTACACCGGCAGATTCCCGCCAACTCACGTCATACAAATAATAAATAATGTAATAGGTATTACGTATTGCATTATTTTATAGAAAACATACACTGACACAAACTGTTTCTATAACTAAACTATGAGTTTTATTTTATTAAAAAAACTTAATATTTGTTCTCCCATGACACAAATCAACGCTCATTGAATTACAGTATTACACTGCCATCGTAGCGATAAAATTAGACGCTTCTGTCCTAATAATTAAGTAAACATGCAATAATTTTAGATATTAACTTAATTCAATCCACATAGATTTTAAATAAATTACACGATCAAGACAATGTCACTTACAAAAACAATATTTTTTTCTAAAATAATAACTTTTCAGAGAATACAACGCGAAACGGAACAAATCACATCAACAATCGAATGTCTAATGAGGATAAAAAACGTTTCGCCGACACGCTTTAGCTGCCACCTAGTGATCGCCGACATTTTTTTGTTTTCATTGTCATATTTAAATATACCAGCCAATCCCAATGCAGAAAATAACGTTTCTAACCAATCAGCGTGAATCACCGTTTTCGACATGCTGTAACATACCTGCTGTTTCGTGGACGCCACTCCTTTTGGCCGACATTTGTGCTTCACCACCACATTTCACCGACATCTTTCCAATTCTGTGCAATAATTCTGTAATTAGTTACTGCCTTGCAGTCTAATTACTTACGCTTACCCCAAAAGACATAAATACTATGCAATGCTTCAAATAAATAGTTTAAATGAACTTAGAGTCTTATAATTTCAACAGAATTGTTTTTTTTTAATGCCTAAGTAAATAGGTTTCTATTTGATTGAATGAGGATTGGACAGTCACAAATGCAACTAATAACTTTAGTTATAAATAGCATATGAGAATTTGCCTCCAAAGTACAGATAAGTACCTAACTTATTTCTAATAAAGTTAACTGGTTGTTAATAAAGTTAACTTTGCGAAATAAAATTTGTAGGACCTACCTACCTGCTGAAATAACAAAACATATGTTTTCATTACCTAGGTAGATACAATTAATTTAGAAGTACCTAAAGTGTATCATAATTTCATACTACGTTCACGTTCTGTCTTCTGTCATCAACGGCTGTGTTGAATGTTCTTATGTAGGTACCTAGCTACTTACATAAACATCATTACTTAGGTATAGCATACTTACTTAGAGCTTCTATGTAGGCACCTCAGTTATTTGGTGATTTGGTCTCAGGTAGGCACTTGCACAGATACCTGCTCATGTCAGACAGATTTCTTGGCGCAATGACGAAGGCAAATTGTACATAAATGCTGATTGCTGACCTACTACAGAGAGGCTCTGAGGGTATAGCTAAGATAGGTCAGCAATCAGCAATGATCTCTAATAGGTACAATTTGCCTAGGCAAACCTATAGCAAAAAACCAAGGTTTTTTATTAGATCTGAGCCCAGGTACCTATTCTAATTAACGAGATCTTACAATCTAAAATCTCGGCTCGCCCAACGTGTACCTAGGTACTCTGTCTTGTCGAGATATACTATACCTTAATATAATGTATGAGGGCATCTCCCTTTTTGTTTCTGCTACTAAGTAATTATTAGGTTAACTATAGGTACATTGAATGCATGACTTCAAAGGTTAAAATCACAGCGATTCGTTTAATGAAATAGATAGATAATAGGCAGAAATGTATAGAGTGCCGCTAGGGGCATTCTATCACTATCGGATAAAGTGCCGCAAGCCGCATTCTTCGGAACCACTGCACTTTATAACCCGTCATTTTTTTTATAGTAGCAATTTTTAGGGTTCCGTGCCTCAAAAGGAAAAACGGAACCCATAAAGGATCACTCGTGTGTCTGTCTGTCTGTCCATCTGTCTCAGCCAATTTGCTCCGAATCTAATAGACCGATTAAGTTGGAATTTGGTACACATATCCATTTCTGTGACCCGAACACGGATGTGTAACGTAAATAAATGAATTTTGAATATGGGGGTCACTTTTCGGGGGCAAACAAGAAAATTAAAAAAAAGGATTTGCAAACTGTACCGTGTGACATATCAAATGAAAGGACATAATGCGAAGATTTCATTTTTATTTTTTATATTTTTAAAATAAATAGGTACTTTAAAAGATATTTAAGAAAAAATATCAACTTATCTCCGAAACTACTGAGCCTAAAATTCTGAAAAAAATACAGAAAACGGTTCTTTACTTATAGATTACAGGAAACCCTATAAGAAGTCTATGGTCTTAAAATAACATGGTAAATCTCTCAAAATTGTGCGTACTTTACATTTGCAGTTTGAATGTATGGGAGAACATGTTTTTCAACTACAATGTTAAGTTTGTTCTTGGGATAAATTTATCCCAACTACGGAACCCTTCAATGTGCGTGGTCCGATACGCACTTTGCCGGTTTTTAGGGTTCCGTACCTCAAAAGTAAAACACGAAAAAGTCGTGTGTCTGGCTGGCTGGCTGGGTGTTTGTCTGTCTGTCCGTCTATCACAGTCAATTTGCTCCTGATCTACTGGACCAATGTAGTTGAAATTTGGTATACATATGAATTTCTGTGACCCCAACACGGAGGTGTAACGTAAATAAATACATTTTGAATATGGGGGTCACTTTTCGAGGGCAAACAAGAAAATTAAAAAAAAGGATTTGTAAACTATACCGTGTGACTTATTTGAAAGGGCTTGTTGTGAGGATCTCAAATATACCAACCGACACGCCCTTGACTTGACCGGTATTTTAGTCATAAAAATCAGCTTAAAAAACCTTTATAAACATACCTACATTGAGAAATGAAAAAAAAAAAAAAAACCTACCAAAAGAACCGTCGGTGGGCGCAAACTCCCTCTTTGCCTGTATTTCGTAGTTGGCAAGGGATTTGCATGATAATTTATAATTATGATATACCTATTAAGTACTTTATATTCTATTTTGTTTAGGCCAGACTAATATAGTATGGTTTAGGCAGCGAATAAGACTATTCTACCATAATTATTAGGTATTTTACTAAACATGTGTTGTGTTCACGAAGGTTTACTACATGTTTACGATTTATGACCAAATAAAAAATTATATTAGACCTAAAACCTAAGAGATTAAGATAAATCTTATAAGTTTTACGTCTAATATAATTTTTTAGCCTATCCTGTATCACATTCGCTATTGTGGCTGGCGGGCGACTTGACTGCATGCATTGTTTGTGGACTGGACTTTTGCATCAGCAAAGTATCAATAAAACTGTGTCACATAGCATTCTGCATTCTTTCAAAGATCAAAATTATTTCATTGGAGTAGTTATAGAGTAGTACCAACCAACACTACATAGAATATTTAGTCGATTAATTTTTAACTGAATAGTTGAATAAAAATGTTTTTCCATTTGTTTTTTTAACAAAATAATTAGAACAAAAGATTAATCACAGAAGTAGACAAAAGGAGTTTTTTTTTATTAATAGATAATTAGTTTCGAAATTGTCTTTAGGTGAAAAATCTATAGTCGAATCGAATAGTAATAAAATTAGTAATAAAATGAAGTTTGAGAGCGTCATTTTGACCTCTAATTTTTAGTATTTTATTTCATCTGTGAATTAATCACTTCGTGGGACGCTTCGCGCCGTATAATTTATTTTTCATATTATTTCTTAGTATTTTTCACTGAAAGACGAAGATATTTCGTGACTGTGTTTGAAGAATCCGAGGCGATCGCTTTCCGACTGTTCTTGTGTTTTAGTTTTTGGAAATGTCGGGAATAGCAAGTGCACGTTTAGCTGAAGAAAGAAAAGCCTGGCGCAAGGACCATCCCTTTGTAAGCGACATGATTTTTGTTATGGATTGCCCACTTGTTTGTTTAGTATAAAGTACGTGATCGAGAGCATTTTGTGTTTCAGGGCTTTGTTGCCAGGCCTATGAAAAATCCTGATGGATCTTTAAATCTCATGACATGGGAATGTGCGATTCCTGGAAAAAAGGGGGTTAGTATTTCTAGAACTTATCGAATCTACATTGCTAGTACTGTTCCATTAAGCTTAATCTATAATGCATAGCATTTTCTAATGATAATGTATTACTCTTGCAGACACCATGGGAGGGAGGTCTTTATAAGCTGCGCATGATTTTCAAAGATGACTATCCTTCTAGTCCACCTAAGTGCAAATTTGAACCTCCACTTTTCCATCCCAATGTGTATCCATCAGGCACTGTCTGCCTTTCACTATTAGATGAGGAAAAAGATTGGCGTCCCGCAATCACAATCAAACAGATCCTCCTTGGTATTCAAGATCTACTCAACGAACCTAATGTTAAAGACCCTGCACAAGCTGAAGCTTACACAATCTATTGGTTAGTAAACACTCACAATTATATTGTTAACTTAAAATTATTCACTATAAGCTTATGTTGTTTTAATAAACACTATTGTAACCTTAAGTATTTTATTTCTTTTACAGTCAAAATCGGTTAGAATATGACAAAAGAGTTCGAGCACAAGCACGTGCCATGGCAGCGACAGAGTGATGCTGCTTACGTCAAATATCAATACACTCAAGTGGGCTACTTACCATCACCGTGCTTTGTTGCAGAAAGCTGTTCATAAATATAATGAAAATCCTTTTGCAGAAATTTGTATCAAACTAGAAGTAGAGTCAGGAATGAGCAATGAAAGAAATTCTTTGGTGAGGATATGGTTTGGATCATCTTACTGTGTAAAATATGCATCAGTTTTCTGCCACAAATCCAGGCAAGATAGTTCATGTCGGTGATATTGTTGAAATGTTCAATGAATTCAAGTATTAAGAATTATCTATGAATAATTCAACAGTACATCTGATTTTATTAATATTAGAGATTCCAATAAACATAAAGCCATTTGTTCTAATTGCTGTTCACATTCTAGAATTAATGGTTATTCTTAACCGGTAAAGCCCTGATAAACAACTAATTAACGTGCTAATTGACGTGCTTGAGGGTCACCCAGGGCTTTACCGGTTAAGGCTCATTTATTTTATTTATTATTGTAAAGTATCTGCATTGATTAAACACTGAATATAATGGTTAGTAATGCTTAAGAGTGTCAGCCATCTTGTATGAAAATCTCATGACTTGATTTGCACATAGAAGTTATTGTGATGATCTACACTATTATTTTAAACTATTTTTGTATGTTTATGTTAGTGAAACCCAGTAATAAATTTCTCAAAAGTATCTATAGATAAAGGACTTGTCAATTAACTACCTTGTGAAATGCTTGAAATCTTAGGGAGTAGAGTTTACCATAAATTTTGTAAACATTTCTTAAGTGAGTGCATTAGTTATGTTAATATTCAGTCAAATACTGTTGTGTCTGTATTGGTAGAAATTGGAATGCTTAGGATTGTTGCATATTGTGTTACCTGCTGAATGTAAGGGTAAGATTACACTAGCATTCGTTAAGCGTGAACTTACAATAGCGCGGTCGAAGGATGTCATGTGCCACATAGCGCTTACTTTGAAAGTTTATATTCAATACGCCTTTTTTTTATGAGGGTGGGAAATTATCAAATAACTTCTCCCGCTCTGGGCGGAGCGGGAGGGTGTGTCAGACTTTTACTCACTAAAACCCACCCGTGTTCCTTCCGTTGCCTGTGTGCAGGGGTCGCGATATCCCTTTCGGACAAACTCGCAACCCTGGCAGGCATTGGCCCTTACGGACCCCGTCAGTTGCTGCTGACATCTCTTTGAGGCGCGCGTGGAACACAACACGCCGTCGACCCGGGCCAGCAGTGCTATTCTGTAAATATCTCACCGTGAAAATTTAGGTGAAGTGAGCGTGGAGTGAGCTGTCATTCCACAGTTCACACAGTTTTCACACTTCACCCAAGTTTTCACGGTGAGATATTTACAGAATAGCATGGCTGGTCCCTATCGGACTGCGAGCTACCCATTGCTCACCGTCCGCAAGCCCGCGCCTACGGTGGCTGGAAGTCGGCTCGCGACTCCCGACGCCCGGGGCGTCTCCTGCGGCGACTAGGGGCGCGAGGGCGCGAATCTTGCCTCTCCCTCGCACGCTCCGCCTTCTCCTTCGCGAGCATTACTGCTTCGCAGAAGGAAGTGACGGCCTCCCATGCACTCTCGCTCCGGACCATGGCCTGAACCAGGGCCGGACGCGAGAGATCGCCGCCGCCGATCGCCTCCGTGAGAACACGGCGGTGCCTCGCCAAGACGTTGGAGGTCTGCCCAGACCTCCAACGTATGCTCCACCGGGCGATCCACACAGTGGTGACACCCGGGCGTTTCCTCCCGCCTTATGCGGAACAGGAAACTCCCGAATATTCGATACACCTGCCGTCGCATTCCTAAAACATCTGTCTATAAATAAAGTTAAATTTTACGTGCCTGCCTACCACATAACATTTCTTTTCAGGATTTCATTTACAGCACTTGAGGGAGGTTCCGGAACAACTGTAGGTGGTAGGTAGTTATTTCGCACTATACAGGGTGTTTGGCAGAACGTTGAACATACGAAAATGGTGGATAGGTGGGGTCATCTGCTACTTACTCAGCCCTAATTTATTTGGCTCTGGCCCCCTGGATATGTAAAAAAAAAATTTTTGGGGAAAAATGGGTAAAATGCTTGTTTTACCCATTTTTAATAAAAAATTACACTGTAAAGTTAAGGAAGTGGTGAAACTAGAAGAAAACAAAAAATTTTTTTTTTGAAGAAAAGTAGTTTGAAAATGAAGTTGGTTTGAAATGCTGCAGGAAAAAAGAATGTTTTCAACTATTCAAAAACCTTGTTTCGGCATAAATTATAGTCAGGATAATTAATTGTTAAGCGGACTGTTCACCTGCCGTGTTATATTCATGCTTAATGCCATAGATCATTAGACCCACAGCACATACTCGAATAATTTTTACTTATTTTATTCAACTATATTAACGGGGACAGTGTACGGGGACAACGGGAAGTATTTTTAAATATTTAATTGAAGTACCGCTGTCCCCGTAGGACGGGGAATGTGTACGGGGACAACGGGAAGTATTTTTAAATATTTAATTGAAGTACCGCTGTCCCCGTAGGACGGGGACACGGTGTACGGGGACAACGGGAATAAACGGTAATATACTCTACGAGGTTAGACCACTCGATAACTTTCACAACTCAGCGTCATCTGTGCAACATAAGGCCGGCAAAATTATGCCGGCCACTCACATTCGCACGAATACGCTAACCTGCAAGTAGGATGACGTTCGCAAATGACACGGTAGCAAACCGTATCCGTACAGTAACGCCGTCTTATTTAACATAGTACATGCTTGCTTATGCAAATAAGAACTTGTGCAAGTAGGATTGAGCGTGTAGTCGGGACTTAACGAATGATGAAGTTCAAAGTTCAAATGTCTTAATTGGAAGATCATGAAATAAATCAAGGCAAAAGTACTAAACTACTAAGTTCTGTGTTCCACGGTCTGGCTCACGCAGTCAGGCCCATGGTCTAATAAAACGGTCTGGTATTCCGGGAGTGACACATGCTTACGTCACTATCCAGTTGCCGATTTATTGCAACAAAACACGAATGAAGGAAAGATTTTCACTCAAAAAAGTTGTACAAAGTATTTAAATTGAAGTTTCGTTTGTCTATTCAAACGAAACAATTCAATTTAAACATAAACCAAAGTAATTGTTAATTAGAACCTCATTGTTTTATCGGATTCGCACAGGTAATAACAGGTAATAACGGTGATTGGGGAGTTATTATTATAAACTTCTGGTAATACAGATGTGATGACGTAGGTTGTGTCACCCACGTGACCACTGTGTCGGAATGCTAAAAATTATTAGGCCCAACCATCTTTATTACCTGTGCGAATCGAATAAAATAATGAGGTTTTAATTAACAATTACGTTGGTTTATGTTTAAATTGAATTGTTTCGTTTGATTAGACACACGAAATGACAATTTAAATGCTTTGTACATATTTTTTAACAGAATGGTGGCTGAAAATCATTCCATAATCGTGTTTTATTGCAATAAAGTGGCAACTGGATAGTGACGTAAGCATGTCGCACACCTAGATAAAGAGTAGCACAACTCAAAATATCTCTTTTTTTCAGGAACAGCAAAAAACGGATTATTGCTGTTAATTAATCCGTTTTTTGCTGTTCCTAAAAAAAAGAGATATTTTGAGTTGTGCTACTCTTTATCTAGGTGTGCGATGTGTTAGTCCCGGAATGCCAGACCTTGTTTTATTAGACCATGGTCGGGCCCAAAAGCTTGTAAACATGTTTTTTTTTATAGCAGCTCTGAATATTTGTCAATAGTGATGCGATTTGATGAGTTGACAAAAATACGACTGTTGTGATCGACAAATTTTATTTCTTTAATACAGTTTACACATGTATCTACACTAGTGTAGAGCAAATAGCAGTTAGTAGTGCTATTCTGAAAACATCTCACCGTGAAAACTAGGTGAAGTAAGCTGTCAATAGTGTCAATCCCTAGAATCAGGTGGAATGACAGGTCACTTCGAGTCGAGCCGAGCCACGGTCAGATTTGTACAGAATAAACCGGCTATAACCATAATCAGCCTATAATGTTCCCACTGCTTGGACACAGGCCTCCTCCCTTCGTGAGGGATTGGGTTGTACTCTACCAAGCGGGCCCAGTGCGAGTTGGTGGATGTCATATCTTCAAATTTTTGGTTCTAGGTTAAGCCGGTTTCTTCACGATGTTTTCCTTCACCTATTTAAGAGCAGTGGTGATGAAATTATTTACACAAAGTAAAGCGCCTGCCTGGCTTCGAACCCACGACCTACAACTCGAAAGTTGGGGCCGCTACCGCTGGGCCACCACAGTTCTTTAATAAAAGATCGGCTATAATAAGAGTAAACATAAAATTAATTTGTACTATAAGTTTTCTGCGGCTGGTATTACAGAACCTAACATAAGACATAGGCACTACTTAAAACTAGTTTCAATCAATCAAATGCCTATAACTAGTTTTAGGTAACGCTTGAGCCTTTTATACTTTGACTCTTAGGTTAGCTTCTGTATTACCGGCCACGTCACTTGAATTGCTCTTGAGACAACTATTAATGCTTGACAAACGAGACATACTACCCGATAAAGGTGATTATCCTGAAGTGAAAACTGAAACTGCAGCCGAAACCAGCGTTTTTGGCCGAAAATTCGGGACTGTCAATTTGGATCCCGTCACTATTGATTTTGACAAGGTACAGTAATTGACTTTGACTGGCAGATCTATTTTGTAATTTTGACTTTGTTTGTGATTGTGTGTGGCTGTCACTGTTGTTTACTGTCAAAAATGTATTGCATATTGCAAATGTACGAGGGTTTTTCTTGAAAATCTAAGAATTATTGAATTGTTTTATCTAATTATTTGATCGTGTTAGGTACAGTTAGTGGAGAAGGTTTCTTATTATTCATAATGGCTGATGACGATCAGGATTCTAAAGAGTACCGGTGGGAGACAGGTTATGAGAAGACTTGGTGAGTTCGAGAGTTATTTTTGAGTTATACTTAAATAATTTTTATGATTTGGTAAATTTACCGTAAATCTTTAATACTCAAAAGGCATTGAAGTATTTAAATCCATATTATCAAGCCAGTTGTAGTGAACTTGTTACTTGTTTAGGGAGGCCATCAAAGAGGATGAGGATGGGTTGGTGGAAGGCCTGGTGGCGGAGTTTGCGCAGAAAGCGGCTCGGAAGGCGGTCGTGGCCCGTCGTGGACCCGTGAGACTGGGCATGATGAGGCATGTACTAGTGGCAGTTGATTGTTCAGAAGCAATGAACTCACAGGATCTAAAGCCATCTAGATTTCTTTGTACGTTAAAGGTAAACGGTTCATTCCTTGTATTCCTGTATGAAATATAAAAAAATATATAAAACAATTTTGTTATTCATTTCTGTTAGTTGTTATAAAATGCATTTTAAAACATTTCAGCTTCTTGAAAAGTTTATAGAGGAGTACTTTGATCAAAATCCTTTAAGTCAACTTGGGTTAGTTTTGATGAAAAACAAAAGAGCAGAGAAACTTACTGAGCTTTCTGGGAATGTCAGAAAACATATCAAGTCTCTACAGGGGTAAATAAATCTTCAATATGTTTTGCAAATAAATGTAATAAAGTTATCTTTATTACATTTATTTTCAAAACCAAATGTATATATTGTTATGAGAAATGTTGCTTACCTTTTGGATGCTCGCCATTCCTTTCCATAGGCTCACTGACATGGTACTAACTGGGGAGCCCTCATTACAAAACACCCTGGAATTTGCTGGACGAGTCCTCAAACCTCTCCCCGCCCATGCTTCTAGAGAACTTCTGGTGTTGTTCGCATCACTCACTACTTGTGATCCGGGTGACATTAATACTACTATTCAGGTGTGTAAAACTATATTATATAGATTTTAATTGGCAAAAGCTATTTGTTAGTAAACTGTTATTTGAAAAAAATTGGATTTTTCCAAAGATGTTGTGATGATGTGTTCTGTCTGATAAAACATTCTATCTTTTTTTAGGCTCTAAAAACAGAAGGAATAAGATGTTCAGTCATTGGTTTGGCAGCAGAAGTGAGAATTTGCAAAAAGTTATGTCAAGATACGGGTGGAGAATATGGTGTAAGTACAGTGAAGAGTATCATCTGTGTTGCAGACAATTGCACAGCATCCAGCTAGTTAATATGGCACATTGAGTCTAAAGCCCGCAATACATGTTGGTTTCTGCAGAAATCAAAGGCGCTCGCCTGTGCTCGGCAATTAAGGCCAGCATGTGGATAGTGCCACAAATACTTGTGAACATTGGTAGTTGGCATTGGTCTCTTTCGAACTTGGCCAACCTGTAGACCGTAGCACTCACCTTGTATCCATTTGCCTATACTCGCGTTGACTGAGGCTTGGCCAACATGCATGCTTTAGAAACGGACAACACTCTTCATAGCCAAAATGTTTCCAAAATTGGATGTGATTTATTAACGTCAAAATCGAAAGTCATTATTAATTAGGCTGAGAATCACCAGATTTTGAACGACAAAATTATATAAGACTGCCCACCAAAACGCCCGCCCTTCACCACTTCCTAGTGCTGTACATGGGAAGAAGTGGTGCAACAAACTCCCCAGCAACGCAACTGTCAACCGCTTACTGTACTCAGAAATCTACAAATTAGATGATTGTTGTTGTCTATCCTTTGGCCAGGTCGTACTAGATGATGTCCACTACCGGTCCTTACTGCTGGACTCGACCAGCCCGCCGCCACGCGCGCGTGCTCTTGACGCGGGACTCGTGAAGATGGGCTTCCCGCATTCCGCGCCGCAGACTAACCAGACGGACGCGGGGACTAATGCTGACCCACCCATCACTGTTTGCATGTGGTCAGTATAGTAGTTATTCAATGACTGGGATTTTAAGACCAAGTTTGGCTTTGTTAGTCATCAGAGAGCTGACGAAAGGAAAGAAAATTTGTCTGGGTTGCTGTCACAGTATAAGGTGAAAGGGTCTATACATATATTTATTATTCAACATAATTTATCTATCTTAATACTGTATTATGATATAACTAGCGACTCGCACCTGGAGGTCTACTCCCTAAGCGAAATCCACAGTTTCGGCCGAAGTTACGGGCGCTTCGTAGGCCGCTTCACTTACGAGTAGACTCCCTGTTTCGCACAGTTTTCACGGCTTGACGAAATATTGTGTTTTTTTTTTTTATGTCAGTTTGTTATTAAAGTATATTATACACATAAACCTTGCGGAATAAATTCTCTAAATGATGGTAAAAATCCGTTGCGTAGTTTAGAAGAACAACGTGGTCCCACAAACAGACACGAAAAGCGACTTTAATTTATAATGATGTGCCATCAAAGAACATATAAGCAGTTTGAAAACAAAATCCCGTGAACACCTTTAACACATCTGTTACCGCCCCTGTTCTATAGCGGCCGAGCGCTGCAAGCAATAGTCCTTACGGTGTATAAATATGAACTTCTTCGATGGTACCTATAGATAATTTACTACTCTGAGAATTTCAGTACTTCTTAAAAAGTTCAGGCAGAAGTTATCTACTGCTGTTTTGTTCCTGTTTCTTTTGTTTATACTAAATTAACATTATTTATATTATTTTTCCAGCCACTTAGAGGACGGCGAAGGCGTTGGCGGAGAGGGTCACTTGTGCCCGCAGTGTCGCAGCAAGTACTGTTCGCTGCCAGCTCAGTGTCGTACCTGCGGACTTACACTGGCTTCAGCGCCACATCTGGCCAGGTACTATACTTACCATAGAAAAGTAAATACTATTTCGAATAGCGAAACCTCCGCTTCGAAAAGACTCAAATCAGCGCTATAAAGCGAAGCGTACAATACGCTGCAACGGGCCGCGCCGCAACGAATTTTCATACAAAAAAAGTACATTGCGTATTGCATAAAGTACACAGTGTATGTTGGTTCATAGAAAATGAACAAAAGTGATAAGAAGGATTATTGCAATGCGTTGCATTGCGGCTCGGCTCGCCCCAGTGTGCATAAGCTTAATCAGCCTATAATGTTCCGTTCCTACTGCTGGGACATAGGCCTCCTCTTTGTGAGAGGGAGTGGGCCGTAATCCACCACGAGGGCCCAGTGCGGGTAGGTAGATGTCACATATCTTCGGATTTTTGGTTCTAGCACATGCCGATTTCCTCACGATGTTTTCCTTCACCGTTTTGAGAGCAGTGGTGATGAAATAATTATCACAAAGTAAAGCGCCTATCAGGGTTCGAACCTACGACCTATAACTCGTAAGTCGCGGCCGTTACCACTAGGCCACCGCTGCCCCAGTGTGCCTAGCCTTTAACCCTTCAGTTTCGGGGCGTATGATACGCCGTTTCACTTTAATACAGATTTTTTTTTGTAATTATTCCTTTTTTGATTTCTCAAATGTTTTATAAACCTACGCTCCAAGTGCAATGGATATTTGTTATAGGGAGATGCAATCCGTCAGTGCTAATAAAAGCACCCTTATTTCACAGCTATAATATATTTTCGTTTATTTATTTCTAGGTCATACCACCATCTTTTCCCTGTTGACCCGTATGAAGAAATGGCGAATGAGGGACAAGCACAATACTGCTTTGCATGTCTCAGGAACTTCACGGATTTAGATAAACAGGTGAGTTAATTTATTATTTAATAGTAACTGTTCGCAGTATTCTACCTCAAAAAGTCGTCAGGGTCCTCCAGCTCAATCAATCAAAATTCAAATCAGCTCGTCAAATGTTTCTTATCGATCTCGGTTGTACTGTTCTTAAATTAAAGCACAATTTATTTAAAAAAAATCTTTAATTAAGTATTAGGGTAGGCCCACACGAGCCATAGACCACAGCCATCGGTGGCTGTCGTTACCTGCTGCGGTAGCGAGCACTGCTGTACCGAGTGGCCGGCACCGGCCACACGTGTGCGATGAGTCTATAAAAAATGTATGAAAAAGCATGTAAATTGCTTGAAGCTGGGACGTGGGTGGCTGTGCCCGGAGACTCGTTTGTGCCACACCTTAATCATAATCATTGCTTGTCTATTCCCACCAGGTGTATCGCTGCACGCGTTGTCACGAGTTCTATTGCTGGGAGTGTGAGAGTGTGGTGTCCACCACCCTTCACGTGTGTCCCGGCTGTTCCTCCCGACCACACCTCTACCAGCGACTGCCCGACTCGTCGTGACCTATCAACCATGGAGAATCACTTTCTACAGTACCTGGCCGTAAAGACACGTCGAGGTTGAGAAAGATATCGACTTTGTAAAGTGCCGTCGCTGTCACTTTGGCCTAGCTGGCACTGCGTAATCTCAATGCGCGATTTTTATTCGCGCGATTTATATTTGAGCACTTTTCAACGCGAATTTTAAATCGCGTAGATACATAAGGTACTATGTTACAGAATTGCGATAAAAATTTCTCGCGATTTTTTTAATCGCAGTGCGGGCTTGTCTTATACTTGTGTGACGGGATCTTTCTAAAGGATGGATGAATGTGTCAATAACGCCCGGGTATTATAGTTCGATTCAAACTTAATGGCGGCTCGGAAGTTAGCCACTAGCTGCGCAGTACCGCACTTGTCACCCCCGCTGACACATGAATTCTTTACTGCGCAGCGACTCGCTTCGTGTTCCGAGCCGCCATTAAGTTTGAATCGGGCTGTACGATGCATTTCTATTCTCGTATGGATATGGTGATTGTGCAAGAAATCAGCCAGTATGTATGTGAAGCTGTGATTAAAATAATTTTACGATAAAACAAATGTTTTTGTTATTAGATCGTATTTAGAGAAGCTCATACCCAACTCGATATTTGGTAAAATATAATACACAAATAAAAAACTATATTAATTTAAACGGTTTATTCATATCACAATTTGGAATTTTCTATGTGGCAATAGAAAAATAACTGCTCTTACATTAACAACTTACATAGTTTTAATTCTATCACGTTATTATTTAATATTATTTCGCTGGCATGCTTCGTTTACATTAAGCAAGTATTAGTGTACAATTACTTTGCATAATGTAAACGTGAGCAAGATTACATGCATACTTTACTTAGCATTACAGGTTGGCAAAAAATTGTAGATGCGCGGCGCCACTGTCGCTAACGTATAACGAAGAGTTTTTTCAAACAAAATTGTCTCCCTGTAGTTCAAATACTTGATCTAGTATGTTTTTAGATAAGTAAATAAAGTACTTATTTCTGTTTCTAGACGTTTTGGCCAAACTGTAAGTTTAAAAACACGCAGATGTGACGTCATACTTTCTTGCAAGCTTCTCGCGTAATGAAAACGCGATTCTAGGATACAGTCACGAATAGTTTTCTTGCGTTAATTATTCTACATTGAAAACATGATCGAGAAATATTAAATACCTTGTTATACATTGATAAGTACATAAATATTTTATTTCTAATTCTAAATAAACGTCTGCGAGTACATCTCATAAGCGGTCAGTTACATAAATCACAGATAAAAATCTCTCATTGCTATATTACAATGGTATTTGATACCAACAGCTGTTTGTTTTTGGTTTTACTTCATATTTATAAAATATTATAAAAGGCATCGTCTTGTGTACGGAATAACCGTGTTTAGTGAGAATTACTTATTACTAGTGATTGATTTTATTAATGTATTTATTTATTTATTTGAGATAGGTTAGTTCGCGCTTCTCAGGCACGTTACTTTAGATTAAAATATCACTTTACGCGTCTGTCTCTGTCTGTCACTTTACGTGTCTACTTTGTAACAGTAGTACCATATAACAGTTATTTTAAATATGTTTATAAGTATTAAGATTTGTATTTTTCTTTACCCAGTTTCTCATGAGTTTTTGTTTGAAATAGGTACTTATTCTCCATTTGAAATGAGATTAGACATTTAAATAAACCTTTTTTACAGTCCGTTCAACCGATTTTGACTTCTGTTGCGTTGGTGGCATGACATATGGCAGCTGCAGTAAACAGTTGGTATTGTTACCAGTTTTTTTGCTTTTAATGGCATATGCCTACCTGTATAGAAAGTCAAAGCGGTTGAATGGATTGTAAAAAAGGTTTATTTAAATGTCTAATCTTATTTCAAATGGAGTATAGGTATAGCAAATTAATTTATTTGCGGCTCATTAAAAGTAGTTGCCTCTTACTAATCAATAAAGGCATCTGTTTACTTTCAATGAATGCTAAGGAAATTATTCTTTTATCACAGATTCCATGCCATTCCATCTACCTTCATTGAGATCGTGCGACGGCAATTTATTATAAAATGTCCTTATTAGGGTTCCGTACCCGAAGGGTGCCAAGCGGAACACTATTACTAAGCCTCCGCTGTCCGTCCGTCTGTCTGTCAGCAGGCTGTATCTCATGAACCGTAATAGGTAGACAGTTGAAATTTTCACAGATTTTGTATTTCTATTGTTGCTATAACAAATAAAATAAAAAAGTCAAAAATTTTAAGGGTAAATATTGTACGGTGGTACGGAACACTTCCTGAGCAAGTCCGACTCGCACTTGGCCGGTATATTACAAGCTTTTAATTAACTTGCTATGTTTTGATGTTTCGGGCGAGATTTTGACAATTTATCCTACTACACTAATGTAAGTTTAGTTTACTTGTATACAGTTTTATCCAACAACTATTCTATGTCGCTAGTAGTAGGTAGTCGGACACTTGCTTAAGTACAAAATAAGTTTATTTTTCAAGTTCCTTCAGACCCTTCGGATTTCCGTGGTCGTTTTCTTGCGCCCAATCCACAATATATTAGGTTTTTGGTAATACTGTTCTATTTGTAGAAGAGACTTGCCTTTCGTCTCTGGTAGTAGGAGGAAAAGAACTACGGTAGCGAGTAGTGATGAGGCACCAAAGAGTCCGAATACTCCAGCGATGCCGATAGCGTTTTTCATGACGGGGTAAAGTTTGGTGAATCCAAATAGGACGGAGTTGAAGAGGCAGAAGATGTAGCCTCCGCAAAGGCCTCGTACTTTGGTGGGTAGCAGTTCTCCGATCATGAGTCCGGGGAGGAGGAAGAAGCCGAGGGTGTTGAAGGCTACGTAGCTGAGGATGAGTGCGGGGGGCGTGATGCCGGAGCCGGGACCCTGCGACAGGAGGGCTGCGAGGGCCAACGTGCACACGGCCGTGCCGATACCCGACACCAGCACGAGCGCGCGCCGCGTGATGCGCAGGAGCAGGATACACGCTAGGATCGTGACGGCAAGCCTCACCAGTGCACTCGCGTTAGCTGCCATCTGTTAACAATATGGTTTTGTGTTTAGCAAGTTGTCTTTAAGTTTCAAATACTTTTTTAGTTAGCACAAAATCTTCTCCATAAACTTTTTTTTTTTTTACTATTAATTACATAGGTAATTTGGCTCTGTGCTAAATACTTAACTGATACTGATTCAATCGACTAGCAACTCGCAACGAACAAAGAAAATCACGCTGGATAGTCCTGGCCAGAGTTAAGATTTCATGAACAGAAGACATACTCACAGTAGGTTGAAGAGAACCACCGGAGTCCTTGACAATGTCCACAGCGTAGAAGATAACCACATAACTACCAGACAGAATCTGCAGTATGTTAAACGCGTTGATGAGGAGCAGTGGTTTCAGCACTGGCGCTCGTGTGACAGTTTCTAAGAAGTTTATCTTCTCTTCGCCGCTTGCCTTCTCTTTCTCCCGAGCTGATATCAACTCATGGAGTTCACGTTGGGCCTGGGGAAAAACGGCATTTATTTGTTACCAAGAGTGGAAATATGGTCTACAAATCGTTACACTTCTATTCTATTCGCCACACTTCGCATAACTATACATACGAGTATGTGGACGTCGTCGCCTTGAATTAATTACTTATTTCAGTAACACTTTCGACTCCAACCATTTTCCTAGAACTCATACGACGACTTTTAAAATTTTTTGTGAGTATTTGTAAGCGTGAACAAAAACGAGATTTAAAATAAAAATGTTTGGATTTTAAAACCAACGCATCACAAAAAAATCTTGTTATAATATACATCAAATTTTATTTTCACGGTTTATCTGTGCTCGCTAAGAAAAATCTACATTTAAAATTAGCCCTCCGCGAGGGCTACCGGTATCCCATAATGCGACTAGGTGAACCCTTCAGGAGGGCTCCCGGCACTGAACGTGTTAAACAAGGCAAGTAGCTGAAACTTATTTCAAAACTAGGTAAGTTTTGAAATAACTTTCAGCTTTAATATTCTAGGTTTGATTAGGTAGGTTTAGATTAGGGCGATGTGAAAGAGTCTCTTTTTTGGAGAGTGAGAGAGAAAAGCTAGATTAGATCGGTACCTATACTCTCAAATACTCTCAATCAGCAAACTTTTTGAACTTCCACGGAATACCGAAAGTAACAAGCCTAACTTTTAACTTCCACGGAATAACATTGAATTTGATACCATACCATTTCAATAATGTTGTGACGTTACTAAATTATTAATTTGTTTATCAGCCTGTGCAATTTTAAATTACAAATACAAAACATGCCAATAATTAACAGCTTTTCAAGCCTCGTGCAGACAGGTGCGACGCAACGGTGCGCGGTGCGACGCGACACCGGTAATTGTTCTACCGTGAAGTTTTCTTAGAAATTGTTTTGTTACAGTCGCGTCGCGCCAGTTTGCACGAGGCTTTACAAGTGATGCTCGTTTATTGCCTGAAATTGTTTGTGTCGGCACATGTTCGAGTAAATGACAAATCAATTTGTCGTGTGCCTCCTTCCTTGTTGAGCTCATTAAGAGGCCATTTTACAGGCAATCACATGTGCGGCCGTCTTTCGATGTTACAATAACAATACATATAGCGAGATATACCTAAACAAACATGCATCTATAGCAGAGGTTCTCAAACTTATTTCATCTACCGCCCACTTTGAAAATCATTTATTTTTTAGCTCCCCCCATTTTTTTTTACTTTACCATAGCTTAAAAACCACAATGGCATTCATTACTTTAATTGCAGTGTGCTATATTAGTCTGGTCTGGAGTTTAAACTTACAGTCTAAACGAGACTATTTTTACCAGTGAGAGCAATTAGAACGCAAACTCGTTTATCTCATTCGACGCTCAATCGTACTGAGCAATTATCGATGAACCAGCCGATTGATACAGGATTGCACCAATAGCGTTATTAAAACTTGATTATTCATGGGCTATCCTACGAAATCTATGTTAAATATTTTTAGTTTTTATACAATCAAACAGGGCAGAAATATTAACTAAATAATCGATGTTGCGTAGTAGGTAGATTTAATTTCAGTGAATTTTAAAATATTAAGTAGATGAAATTACAAATCAGCCATCGCCCCCTAAACCTCTTCAACACCCCCCAATTTTTTCTGGGCCCCTTACCGCCCCCTCTAGGCCTCCAGCGCCCACAAGGGGGCGTTATCGCCCACTTTGAGAAACACTGACGTATAGCATGCTTCAAAACAGCTGTAGTAGCTGTAGTCATTAATTTAGATGAGTCTGCTTGACGACCGCGACTGTTCGAGAACTGAGATGTGCTAGCAACAAATATAATAACTAGGTATGCCAGTGTACTGGTGTTATTCTTATGTGACAGCCATTACCTACATAAATGTATGTGTGAAGTAAGTATGTGGAGATTATAAAGGAAACAGAATGTTGACGAGGTCGCTCGCAGTAAAGGAAGTGGTAGGTACCTATATCATTATCACAAGTAGTTACTTTACATAAGTACCTACCTACTGTTGATAATAATATAGGTTACTAGTGGATATTAGTGGTGGTAGGAGTAGGAGTTAGGTACTTAGTAGGTAGCTTTATTTACGTAGTCTACATGCCTACGTAAATAACGTTGCCTACTAAGTACCTATTTTAAAATGCAAATTATTTGTAATAGAACTAGTGTTTTATGAATTTGTCGCGTGACCGTCATATCCAGTTACTTATCGAAGTGTTTGTAAACATAAACATTGTTTTCACGTGCCGTAATCACGTCAGTGTCAAGAGCATTTAATTTAAATATGTACCTACTTACTTTTATTATGAATATTAAATTTTTTCGACAGGGAGTATCTTGCATAATCTACTTAGATTTATTTAAATTAGCACATAAATGCCTAAAAATTATAAAGAAATGTGAATAAAATCGTTTCGAAACCGCAGCGACTACGACGTCGCGTAGCTCTCGTAGCAAAGTGCAAGCTCCCTATACGCCCGTGCCCGTAGCTCAGCTACGGGCACGGGTTAGCCTACGGCAAAGTTAAAGGAGGGCCGGATCCCGGCTAAACGAAAACCGATGTTATTTTAAATTGTAAAATCAACATCGATGTCTTGTTTATTTTTATAGTTGAGGTTTTTGTTGGGTTTTAGTTCTAAAAGGCTACATTTATAGTAGGTAGGTATTATTCGCAGATCACCTCAGTATTATCAGGACGATTTACCAAATGCACACACTGTAACTTAACAATCATACACGATGCTCAAGCAAGGATTTAGTGCGCTTGTCGAGCTCGAAACCAATTGGAGATTATGTTCAATTGTTCTACAGAGGATGTTTACGTGTGTAACAGCCTGTATACGAGTGCCTCAGCTTATTTAGGAGCTCAATAAAAAAAAATCTGACGTCATTATAAATTGCGAACTGAATCTCAACCTTGAAACGTGTGTTATAAATAAATATAACAGTGTATTATTATGATGACTGTTTCTGAAGTAAATAAAGAGAGAGAGTCTAGTAGGCAATATTAACTGAAAATACTTTCCCATCATTACAAGATTCCATGGACGGCCCCGTTGATCTCGTGGGCGCATGAGCGACTGTTGAGCGTAGGGTTCTGAGCTCGATTTCCAGGTCGGGAAAGTGTTGTTGTGTTATTCCATTAGGAGTGGGCCCTGCGCCGGATCCATCTCCGGTCGTGTCGGATTACCGTCCCATTGGATTATGAAAGTGAGGGAAGAGAGAGTGCACCTGTGTCTGCGCACACACTTGTGCACTATAATATCTCCCGCGCTAAAAGCTGGTCTCCGAAGAGATTGGTCGTCATGGCCGTAATTCGGTCTGGAGTTATTAGATTCCATACATTTCGTAGCTAACTTAGTCCATTATTGGTCCTTGCTTAAGAATGCTTATCATTGAAGTTGATTAATATGAAAATGTCAGACAGACCTTGCTTCTTTTTCGTATGTCTTTAAATAGAAAAATAAAAAAACAATCATTATTTCAAAAAAGTGACAACATTGTTACAGGCAATTACATTACAACATAAAGAAGAAGTATGAAGTATTTTGTTACGCTATTTCTGATGAGGATATCGACCTCCACATTGTCGCTAAAGAAATCTTTTCTATTCGTATTTGGTTTGAAAACCAATTTGTTATGGATATTGTAATTTTTGTGTTGGCGTTCGAGACTATTATAAGTAAGGAGGTGTATAGAGGGCCGCTAGCGGCACTTTATCCATATCGGATAAAGCGCCGCAATTTGCGGCATAATAGTGGCGCATTGCATTGCATTGTCACCGTCACTTGTTTTTTTGTTTGATTGTTGAGGTTAGTTCGCTGCCCTTTGTTTTGATTGATCATATTTGTTTTATTTTTTTTTAGATGCCAAGGTATGTTTAGGCACGAGAGATTGTAATGTTTTGGGAATGTGGTGTTTTACAGTGAACTAACTGCAACAATCAAACCAAATAACAAGTGACAGTGATTCAGTGACAGTGACAATGCAATGCTTACGGCACTTTAGCCGGGCCGAGGCGCCACTATTATGCCGCTAGCGGAACTTTATAAAGTATAAGTACACTGCCTATAAGTAATACCTGCCTAAGCATTCGAAACACAAATGCTATGCAAGTTTAAAAATAACTTGCCTCTAAGCAAGTTACAACAGTGTCAGTCAAACTATAATTAAGTAGTGATCGGCAATCCTAAATAAATGGACATTTAATACTTGCAGTAAGTAATTAAGTTTTTTAGTTAGGTATATTTACAAGTGTACCTACGAGTGTTATGACGGCTATCGGTAATCATACCATACTTAAGTGTGTAGTTATCTACATATGTATGTAATGTAAATGTATGCATTTTTCAAGTGCATTTGGCACGTAGTTGTTTGAGTTTACGTAGCTAATCGTTGGATCGCTAGCTGCATCTCTAGCTTTCTTGAATGTCAGGATCTATTATAGAACACTATTAATCAATATTGATTGATAGTGTTCCATAATGGATTCTGACATATTCGACCCCAACATTGGGAAAAGGCTAGGTATTTACCTAGCCTTTTCCCAACTATGTTTGTACGGTGCAACCGCACATTCTGCAATTCAGCAGTTTACGCAACACATTAATTTCAACTCATAATACTTAGTTCAGTTCGCGTTGGGCTATTAAGGCAGCCAGGCGTTCTCGTTACAGCCAACAAGGGCTACGTCACTCACTTCATTTTCACACCATCATCAGTCTATTAAGCTCATTTTACTTTAAGTATCTTTGGAACAATACAGTAGTGTTTTGATACTTTACCTTCTTTCATTCCATTCATCCCTCATCTAAAAGTAATGTATAGTCTAGCAAGGGACCATACAATGTTGGGGTCGGCTTCCAGTCTAACCGGATCCACCTGAATACCGGTATTTTACATGGAGTAACTGCCTATCTGACCTCCACAACCCAGTTACCTACTGGATCCATTATGAAACATTACACCACGCCTTGTTTCCACGAGGGGTTGGGCACAGGTGTACCTATGTACAGCCACATTTCGCCAGTTATGTTTTAAGTCCCATGTAATAGGGGGCGAGCTTATTGCCATCAACCGGGCACAAGAACAGACTCCGGGCTGCTACTGAGAAATTCCAGGTAGAAAAGTCCAATGACACTTTGCCCGACATGGGAATTGAACCCAGGAGCTCATGTTCAGCAGTAGCATTTGCGACCAACGACCAACGAGGTGTCTTTTTAACCGACTTCAAAAAAAGGAGGAGGTTCTCAATTCGACTGTATTTTTTTTTTTTTTTTTTTTTTTTTTTATGTTTATATTTACTAACTCTCCTAAAATTAATGCTTTCCTAAAGGTCCTGGTCATGTCCTTTAGAGTTTTAGAGGATCCTCATGATCATGGATTAATTTCCAACGCTAATTCAAATGTATTATTAACTACCGCTTTCTTTGCTGGAAAGGGAGCGACGTCACGCGTCCGAATCGATTAAGGCCGTCTGAGTTTTGATAATGACCTCGCTTCAGTTGATTAATAAGTAAGTGGACTGGATACTCACGGTGTCGGGGTCTCCGCGCAGGCGTGACATGGCGGCCATGGCGTCGTGGAACCGCCCTCGCCGCGCCAGCCATGTAGGGCTCTCTGGCGACAGGCACAGGGCGACGAAGGCAAGGGCTGGCAGCACGATGGACAGGTGGGCCACTGACCGCCACGGCAGCGCACCGCCCAGTGCATACACGTACAACACGCCGAGCGAGTACGCAACAAATGGGGTGCCTATCATCAACCCTCTTAGTCTTGGTTCTGAAATTTCCCCTAAGTACACCTGCAAAAAATAAACAGCTCTTGATTTCAATGTATTTCTTATAACCTAGGTACAAACGTAACAAACTTGTCTTTTGTCTAAAATGGCATGAGTGGATTTAATCTAAAAGCAGTTGCAAAATATCGAGATCTCTATAAATGTATTTCGTGTTGAGTAACATAAACGTTAGGTTTATTTCAAAACCAATGAGACGGGTCTATCACTATTCATAGTTGGACCAGTGTTAGAAATACCTGTGAAGGTGCTGCCATAATGCCGACGGCGAATCCGCACACGACTCTGCCGAGGAGAAGCAGGGCGTGATGAGAGGCCGTGCCTATAATGATCCAGCCGACGATGAGAGGCAATGTGCATGTCTGTAGCGTCCGCTTCCGGCCTATAGCCTCCATGATTGGACCCGATAGCATGGACCCGAGTGGAGTCGCTGCTGAGTGGATACTTGCTGTGGTCAAAGAGGTTTATTGTTAGACATCTTTGTATGTTTCTGCTATCTTTGATAGTCTCTTCATAATAACCATTTTGTATGGGTTCATTATGGGTGTAGGTATTTAAGACGGCGTATGCTAATCAGCTAATCGAACAGACTATATACCTACTCATCTGCTGTGTCATGTGTGCAGCAGAGTGTTAAGATTTTTGTACTGTGCATGATCCTGAATGCTGGCTGTGATTGCAAAAAAATAACGCTAGTCATCACGATTGGTTTGCAATTACAACTTTTTCTAAATGTTTTTGTTAGTAGCGGGATTAAAATTAATCTTCGAACAGGACAAAAACTCACACGCACAGTTACCTACCTACAAGTCGTTGAAGGATATAATTTTGAACTTTGATCTTTATTTAGCACTCGTAAGATCGATTAGTATTGCTTCGCAATTCGCGATCGACTAATGACCATAAATGAGTTATAAAGGTAGGTGTCTCGAAATTATGGACTATGACATTACATGACACGTTATGAAAGCGTGCTACACAAGGTTGCGTAGTATTAAACAAGTTTTAAAAACAGCTGATACCTACTCTTGGGGTTAAACCTGGCTAACTTGTACACATTCTGAAATAGAGGGAAAATAGAGGTTACGAATATTATTTACGATGAGTTTTAAAACATTAAAATAAGTTCAGCAAACTAAATGGAGAGGAGAGCGTAACATTGCACACATGAACTGAAATGGTTAGCCGAGAAAGGTGAACCACTTCCAACATCCTTCTAACTTCTAAGATAAGTATGATTATTAAATAGTATTTTTAGGGTTCCGTAGTAAACAAGGAACCCTTATAGTTTCGCCATGTCCGTCAGTCTGTCTGTCTGTCCGCGGCTTAGCTCAGAGACTGTTAGTACTAGAAAGCTGTGTTTTTTTTACATTTTTCCTCCCCTACACGTAAAAGTGGGGATGTTTTTTTTTTCTCGTCTGCACTATGGTGCGGGGTGTCGTTGGAAAAGTCGTTTAAAAATATTGTGGGTGTCTGAAAGCCATTTTTCAATTCTGGTATCCGTTTGAGAAATATTAAGCTTTAAAGTGCTAATTTTTGTTAGAGAATAGTGTCCCCCGTGCCACCTAAATGGTTGTACTTGGATATATGAAAAAATGACAGCAGTAGTATCTATAACGAAGTTAAAAGGAAAACTATCACAGCTAAGTAGGCTTTACAGGTTAACGAGTAATAATCGACCAACTTAAATTTGCAGTTTGAGAAACTTGTCTCCCGTACATTTCGTATCGGAGAATATGTTTTTCAACTACAGGACCTAAACGTGCCTAAACGCAAGTTTTATAATGCCTAAAAGAATATGATCCACTGCAGTAAACAAAATCAGAAAAATATATGATATTCTTCAGGATATATGCTAGTATGATAGTGTGTTGAAAACATAATACAACTAATTTGATACGATAGAAAAAAATCATGAAGATACCTCTAAAAATTTCTTTTAACGATTAAAAATCATATTAATTTACATGCAATCATTCTGATTTTTTGTCAGATTATTCTACAAGCTACATATCGCACCTTTGGTAGAACAAGGGCATAATTGTCATAAATTGCCAAAATGACTTAAATATGCAGAAATGCTTTAAAAAGACCCTTTGAACTGGAGGGACAAAGATATTCGTTTGGCAATTTATGACAATTATGCCCTTGTTCTACCAAAGGTGCGATATTAGCATAATAGTGTTTTAATTTTCCAGTCCAATCAATAGATTTTTTGTAAATCGCTAACTGCTTCATATTTTACAATAAATTACCTGCGTCGTGTCATCGCGCTTCTCTTTCATTTCTATGCAGTCCGACAGTGACCGCGCTTTAGCTGTTGTAAGCCTCTTAAGTTTGTTTTTGGGATGAATTCATCCTAACCTCGGAAGGTCATTGTGCGTGGTCTGACACGCACTTGTTTATTTAATTGTTCAGTCACGCGTCGATTACTGAAAACTTTGTCAATATTTTGAGTAACGCATGCTCTTATTGATTGACAATTGCTTGAATTGAAATACTCGTGTTAAATCAACAAATGTACCTGTCACTGCTGACAGTTTAATGTTTTCATGCTTTGTCGCGTGGATTATGTACGAAACGTGGGTTGCGTTATTTACGTTGATGAGTAGATTTTTTTTCGAACATAATTATGTAGCAATGGATTAGCAATCTGTTTCAAAATGATTCAGATTGTGATTGATCATGTATTATATGCAATTAGGGTGCTGGGCATACCAAATCAAATGGCATGCCACCGCTTCTTTACAGTGATCGATTGGCGTTTTAATTTGAGAATGTTATCGCCATAGTTATCAGAAAATGTCAATGATGGAAATAGCTAAAGAAATTTTATCGCTGTGTTGCAATAACAACATTTATTCACTGTAAGGTGAAGGACTTTTTTCTTCACATTTCTTTATTTGGTGTTATTAAAGTCCCGCCATCCTTGAAAATACTTGCAAAAATATTTCTATTTAGTATTCTGTAGAACTCGTAGGTATCATCGGCATCGATCCAATTCGGGGTCATTATGATTGACTGCAATATTGCAATGTTCTTGGTGCTAAAATAACCGGGAGTGTTGTAGGTAATCATTGGTTTAATGATCGACTTGACAATTTAGATAGGTACGTATTTTGTAAACATTTTCAGCGGGATAATTTTGTAACATACATAAAATAACAATTTAGGAGAAAAAAAAAAATGTTATTTTAAGCTAAGTAATAACAGCCGCACGGGTCTATCCATCAGGTTAAGCTACGCTTGCCGGGGTTGTAACGTGGATGGGCGACCATCTTTAAACCTTTGGTCCCGGCGTCATTCGTGGATCTTTGACAGTCGTTACGAGTCGTCAGAAGCCTGAAAGTTTGACCACCAGTATCGTATTACCCAGTTACTAAGTTGTGGAGGTCAGATGCCATCTGACTGGCAGTCGCTCCATGTAAAATACTGGTATTCCGCTGCGTCCGGTTAGACTAGAAGCCGACCCCAACATAGTTGTGAAAAGGCTAGACAGAATCACATAAAATGACAATTTTGACAGTTCACCCACGTTCACTGCGTTATTTACGTTGTTGAGCAGAGGAATTTTTCAATCCTATGAAGCAATGGATTAGCAATATCCTTGAAAACTCTCGGATCGTGATTGAACGGAGTGTGTTACGAAATCAGGGTGCTGCAGTGCTATTCTGTAACCATCTCACCGTGAAAACTTAGGTGAAGTGAGCGTGGAGTGAGCTGTCATTCCACAGGGATTGACACTATTGACAGCTCACTTCACCCAAGTTTTCACGGTGAGATGTTTACAGAATAGCATGGCTGCTCTAACGTAGGTCAGGGGGTGAGAATTCGTAGATACCTAATAGTAGGTACGTAGATGTACATAGATAATATTAGGGTCAGATAAGTTCAGTACCTATCAGTGATTCTATAGGTGACGATCGTCACCTCCATTAGGTAACCCTTGAGAAAGCGACGCATTTCACACTGCTGACCTCTACAACGTGATAATGATAGGGTGATGCAGCTGTTTGAGATAAGTCTCTTTCTTAATTTTTTTATCTATTGTGCAGCAGTCACTTTACAATTGGAATTAAGTAAATCAAGGGGATCAAGAATTAGGTTGGACGTTGGACTAAGATTAGGGATTCCTTATCTAAGTCCAACGTCCAACCAGTTAGTTTGTTTATTTAAGGCAAGAAAGCGGAACCAACAACAAGCATGAAATAATCATTCCAAATTTTTCGCGATGCTGAATCTTGCTAAAATGCACCTGTATTAAGATGATCTAAGAAATTACAAACATAAGTATACGTATTGACTGTATACTCTTCGAGACCAGAGGGCTGGCCTATTTTTAGGCCAAAGATTTTAAGACCAGCTTTGTCATTCAGCGTGGCAATGCTGCTAGCCTTTTGGGCATTTTTCCCATTGACAGCGTAGCGAAGTGGCGGACTAAGCTAAGCCTATCGGGGGCCTGGGGTGGCAAAACTAAACGGGACCCCATGCCCAGGAAAGAACGTCGAAATATTTAGCAAGTAGCACGCTGCCTCGAAACTATTAGGTTATTTTTTTACTATTGATATAGAAATAGGAGATTCTTTGTCGATAACAGAAAAGCAAAGCTTCAGGCGAATAGAGGATGGTAGAGCGAGCTCGAAAAGTTTTACACCCCGCATAGTTAAAATTTTCTTTTTTACAGGAATACAGAAATATGTATTATTTTGTCAACATAAACCGAAAAGTCAGAAAATGAAGGATGCAAGAGCGAGCGAAGCGAGCTCAAAAATTTTTGCACCCACCCCGGATAGGGTTTTCTTTTGACTATTTGTTCATAAATATGAGTTACTTTGTCTACTTACGCAGAGACATCTGAGAAAATAGAGAATGTAGCTTACAAGAGCGAGCGTAGCGAGTTCGAACATTTTAGCGCGCTACGTTTATATTAAGTACCTATGCGCATGGGGCCCCAACTACAAACTGACTTTTACTTACTGAACATATTTTAGTCTTTGATTGAAAGTATTTCTCGAGTTTTGGCGGATTGCACCTGTCGCCCCCCTCGAAAATACAGAGAATGGTTCTTTAATCTTAGATTATAGGAAAACCTATAAGAAGTCTATGGCCTTAAAATAACATGGTAAATCTCTCAATATTGTGCTTAAAAACTTACATTTGCAGTTGGAATGTATGGGAGAACATGTTTTTCAACTACAATGTTAAGTTTGTTCTTGGGATAAATTCATCCCAACTACGGAACCCTTCATTGTGCGTGGTCCGACACATACTTGGCCGGTTTTTAGTGTGTGTCTGGATTGAGGAGCCATGTCTCATATCGGAACGAGGTTACTACCAATGTTTAGTAGTAAATTAGCCGATTTTGTAGGCCGGATCCTGGAATTTGTAGTAAAACCCTTAAAAAGTTATACGACGTTAAAGGTGGCTCCTCAATCCTGACGTCTGGATTGAGGAGCCACCTTAGAACCCGAAAACTAGCCAACGGATATTTTTGAAAATTTTGTAGGATTTAGTAGTACTTATGCGTAATCTCTAAAAAAAAAAATGGGGTTTGTACGGTCGAATTTGAGATAGCTACAACGTTTTGATTTTTCATAAAAAACCATAAATTTCACCGCGCTGTATCTCGGAAAGTTATCAACCAATTACAACATATTTTTAGTATGATTTAGTAGTAAATGTGCTCGAATTTGTACAATATAAATAAAATGGAAAAGCTATATGATTTCGGTAACACAACACATTTTATGTGGCTCGTCAATCCTGACGGTCTATAGAAATGATATGTACGTAGCTACTAAAGTAGTTGATCAAATCGGATAACAATAACACCAATATTTAGTAGAAATTTCTACTAAATATTGGCGTAATCCAACATCCTGCGCATTCAGTATTTCAAAAGATATTAATAAAATAAACATTCCTTAACAAATTAGTGAATAGGGTGACCATAAATAATTCAAAGAAGACCATTGTTTGAAATAAGTAGTTTTATTTGCTTATAAATCATTCTACAAGTACGATTACCTACGTGTAACTTATGTAATTGTGGTTTTAGATTATTTGAAATACTAGCTGCGCCCCGTGGACCCACCTTCACAAGTCTCGATTCCGTGGGAATAGCGGGATCAACAGTATTCTATGTCCTTACCCAGGTTATGCTCTACCCATGTGCCAAATTTCATTCAAATCCGTTCGGCCGATATAGCGTAACAAACAAACAAACTCACTTTCGCATCTATAATATTATATAGTTAGGATATTTATGTAATGAACTTAATTAAATGAAATTCAGTAACCAGTGATGAATTTTATGATACTTATTTTATACAAACTTATGTTTAGTTTGATTATTTAAACAATATTTTAGTTCCAGATGTATCGATAGATGGCGTTGTACATTTAGCACTCTCCGCTGAATCGCGGTGATAGTAATCTCCGCAGAAACATGACCTCTTCGTGTATAGTAAAATAAATTGTCTTCGTCAAAGTTTTTATTCATACGTTATGATTTTAAATTCATTATTGTTTCGCTGCTATTTTTCACAACATTATTGCTATAGTAACGTAAAGAATGTAATAGACAAGCATTAGATTAGAGAAAAAATTGGTTAGACATAAATGATACAAACTCCATTAAAATAGTATTATTAGTAGTATTTTAATACAAAATTTACAATTCATTGTAACCGCACAAAGGATCGCAAAGGAAATGAAGGCACAAAAGCCGGGGGTACGTGCCGCGCGGGAAAATTCAGCGGCCATGCCGCCGGCATAGTGTGTAGGAATCATAACAGGCGCCTCTAACTTTTTTAGTACCTACTATACAAACGGGTTATAAACAAAATCAATCAATCTGCCATGCCTAGCCTCTTCCCAACTATGTTGGGGTTGGCTTTCAATCTAACCGGATGCAGCTGAATACCTGTATTTTACATGGAACGACGTGGAGTATTTTACAACCGGGTTGTATACCTAATTAATAAATAAAATAACAATACATATATCCCGCCTTACGCCGACGCCTAACGCCGACGCCTTACGCCGACGTCTTACGCCGACGCCTTACGCCGACGCCTTACGCCGACGCCTATAACACTGACGCCTTATGCTGACGCCTATAACACCGACGCCTTACGCCGACGCCTATAACACCGACGCCTTACGCCGACGCCTATAACACCGACGCCTTACGCCGACGCCTAACGCCGACGCCTATAACACCGACGCCTATAACACCGACGCCTTACGCCGACGCCTATCGCCGACGCCTATAACACTAACGCCTATAACACCGACGCCAATAACACCGACGCCTATAACACCGACGCCTATAACACCGGCGCCTATAACACCGACGCCTTACGCCGACGCCTAACGCCGACGCCTATAGCACCGACGCCTTACGCCGACGCCCATAACACCGACGCCTATAACAATGACGCCTTATGCCGACGCCTATAACACCGACGCCTTACGCCGACGCCTATAACACCGACGCCTTACGCCGACGCCTATAACACCGACGCCTTACGCCGACGCCTAACGCCGACGCCTATAACACCGACGCCTATAACACCGACGCCTTACGCCGACGCCTATCGCCGACGCCTATAACACTAACGCCTATAACACCGACGCCTATAACACCGACGCCAATAACACCGACGCCTATAACACCGACGCCTATAACACCGGCGCCTATAACACCGACGCCTTACGCCGACGCCTAACGCCGACGCCTATAGCACCGACGCCTTACGCCGACGCCCATAACACCGACGCCTATAACACCGACGCCTTACGCCGACGCCTATAACACCGACGCCTTACGCTGACGCCTATAACAACGACGCCTATAACACCGACGCCTTACGCCGACGCCTAACGCCGACGCCTATAACACCGACGCCTTACGCCGACGCCTATCGCCGACGCCTATAACACTAACGCCTATAACACCGACGCCTATAACACCGACGCCTATAACACCGGCGCCTATAACACCGACGCCTTACGCCGACGCCTAACGCCGACGCCTATAGCACCGACGCCATACGCCGACGCCTATAACAATGACGCCTTATGCCGACGCCTATAACACCGACGCCTTACGCCGACGCCTATAACACCGACGCCTTACGCCGACGCCTATAACACCGACGCCTTACGCCGACGCCTATAACACCGACGCCTTACGCCGACGCCTAACGCCGACGCCTATAACTATAACACCGACGCCTATAACACCGGCGCCTATAACACCGACGCCTTACGCCGACGCCTAACGCCGACGCCTATAGCACCGACGCCTTACGCCGACGCCCATAACACCGACGCCTATAACACCGACGCCTTACGCCGACGCCTATAACACCGACGCCTTACGCCGACGCCTATCGCCGATGCCTATAACACTAACGCCTATAACACCGACGCCTATAACACTGAGGCCTATAACACCGACGTCTATAACACCGACGCCTATAACACCGACGCGTATAACACCGGCGCCTATAACACTGACGCCTTACGCCGACGCCTAACGCCGACGCCTATAGCACCGACGCCTATAACACTGACGCCTTACGCCGACGCCTATAACACCGACGCCTAAGACACCGACGCCTATAACACCAACGCCTATAACACCGACGCCTATAACACCGTTGCCTATAACACCGGCGCCTATAACACCGACGCCTTACACCGACGCCTATAACACCGACGCCTTACGCCGACGCCTATAACACCGACGCCTGACGCCGACGCCTATAAAACCGACGCCTTACGCCGACGCCTATAACACTGACGCCTTACGCCGACGCCTATAACACCGACGCCTAAGACACCGACGCCTATAACACCAACGCCTATAACACCGACGCCTATAACACCGTTGCCTATAACACCGGCGCCTATAACACCGACGCCTTACGCCGACGCCTATAACACCGACGCCTTACGCCGACGCCTATAACACCGACGCCTGACGCCGACGCCTATAAAACCGACGCCTTACGCCGACGCCTATAACACCGACGCCTATAACACTGACGCCTTACGCCGACGCCTAACGCCGACGCCTATAGCACCGACGCCTATAACACCGACGCCTATAACACCAGCGCCTATAACACTGACGCCTTACGCCGACGCCTATAACACCGACGCCTTACGCCGACGCCTATAACACCGACGCCTTACGCCGACGCCTATAACACCGACGCCTTACGCCGACGCCTATAACACCGACGCCTGACGCCGACGCCTATAAAACCGACGCCTTACGCCGACGCCTATAACACCGACGCCTTACGCCGACGCCTATAACACCGACGCCTTACGCCGACGCCTATAACACCGACGCCTAAGACACCGACGCCTTACGCCGACGCCTATAGCACCGACGTCTATAACACCGACGCCTATAACACCGACGCCTATAACACCGACGCCTATAACACCGGCGCCTATAACACTGACGCCTTACGCCGACGCCTAACGCCGACGCCTAAGACACCGACGCCTATAACACCAACGCCTATAACACCGACGCCTATAACACCGTTGCCTATAACACCGGCGCCTATAACACCGACGCCTTACGCCGACGCCTATAACACCGACGCCTATAACACCGTTGCCTATAACACCGGCGCCTATAACACCGACGCCTTACGCCGACGCCTATAACACCAACGCCTATAACACCGACGCCTATAACACCGTTGCCTATAACACCGGCGCCTATAACACCGACGCCTTACGCCGACGCCTATAACACCGACGCCTATAACACCGACGCCTTACGCCGACGCCTATCGCCGACGCCTATCGCCGACGCCTATAACACCGACGCCTAACGCCGACGCCTATAACACCGACGCCTTAACCTAACTAAAATTATAACTGGCGAAATGTGGTTGAACTCTACAGTTATGTTTGTTTGTTTGTTTTTTTTTTGTCCCTACGTACATCTCTGCCTAATCCTTCGGGGAAATACAGGCGTGATATTATGTTATGTTATGTAATTTGAATCGGGCTATCTGAGCGCGATCGCCTTAACATGACATACAAAGAGATTTAAGGTACTAATTTTAATCTATTTTATCTATACATATTATAAAACAATGTCATTTTTCGTGTCTGTCTGTGTGACCGCTTAAATCTTCTAAACTACAGATGAAATTTGATGTGGTTTCCACCGTCATTTAGAGCAAATTTATTAAAATATTAATGTATAAAAATAACAACTTAACCTATTTTATAAATAAGATCCTAACTAAATCGCAGTATTATATTTTGATAAAGAGTAAACAGCGAATGTAGCGTTGCAAGCACAATATTGTGAATGTGCTTGCAATGTAACGTTCATTTTTGAACAAGTAATTTTAAATTATTTGTGTAGTGCAGTCTTCACCAAAAAGTGTCAGAATGATTTCTGTTTATTTCTTACAACCTCTAGACAGATTGCATTTTTGCCATTAAACTGAAATGTTCTTTCAAATTTTGGCATCCGATGTTTGGAAGACGCAATCTGCATTCTGGAAGAAAAATACACTTGTATTCAAGTGTATTTTTCTTCCAGAATGCAGATTGCACCGCAACAAATATGTTGCGGTGATGACGGAACTTCCAATTATGTGCCATCCAAAATTGTGTCGTTTGATTTAAATGGCAGTGACAAATTTATTTTAGAAGATATACATCATCATCCGCATCACATCATAGTTAAAGGTATAACATATTCTCTCATTGGAGCTATAGAATTTATTCCAGCACTTAGTGAAGTTGGCATGGGCCATTATAAATGTCACTACATTATGGATAGTCAGTTTTTTTGCTATGACGATTATGAAACCAAAATTCGCGATAGTACAAAATTACCAAAATATTTTCATATTACATATGGCAAAATTTAAAGTTGAGGGGGGAAGGGAGAACATGTATTTCAACTACTTACAATGTTAAATTTGTTCTTGAGATAAAATCATCCCAACTCCCTTCCTTGCGCGTGGTCCGACACGCACTTGGCCGGTTTTTGTATCTCATCATACGCAGCGTCGGTTTATGTTGTATGTTCTGTCATTGCGTTTTGTTTACTAGGCATTCTGTATCACATCTCTCTCGTTTATTGCAGTGTTTAACATATTAAACTCGTACTTATTTTGTTTCCCTATCTATGAAAACTTGTAATTGGCCATATTCAGGTTAATAACAAATGCATTATTAGGCATGTGCAATAGTGCGTTTGTAGCTGTTTTCCAAAAATTATAAAATAAAATAGTTTCGGTAATAAAAATGAAATATTTATCAAATTCTGAAAGATAAAAGTGGTTACTGTGGGTCATGCTCCGTAGAAGGTAGACATGCTATCGCAGACGTTTTTATTATCTTTTTAAAATGTACAATCTTGTAACACTAACTTAAAATTTTAATATCGTATGAAATAAAACCTTAAATGATCTACAAAGTAATTTAAAAAAGTTTTTTTTTAAACCTTGTATTTGGAAATAGATTCGATTCGCGGTTGTTTTACTTTTGCTTGTTTTCCCACTTTTATTTTGAATCTGTCAAATCAAAATGCTAAAAGGAGGGCATTGTCGTCTTTCGCCATCATTATTGAATTTCTATCATGTCGCTAACACCAGAAGATTGTATACGTATCGTCACTATGTTAGAAGAAGGCACAACTAATTTTCAAAAATATCCGTTGGCTAGTTTTCGGGTTCTAAGGTGGCTCCTCAATCCAGACGTCAGGATTGAGGAGCCACCTTTAACGTCGTATAACTTTTTAAGGGTTTTACTACAAATTCCAGGATCCGGCCTACAAAATCGGCTAATTTACTACTAAATATTGGTAGTAAAGTAACCTCGTTCCGATATGAGACATTTTTTTTTTTTTTTTTTTTTTTTTTTTTTGGATGGGAAATTATCAAATAACTTCTCCCGCTCTGGGTGGAGCGGGAGGGCGTGTCAGACTTTTACTGACTAAAACCCACCCGTGTTCCTTCCGTTGCCTGTGTGCCGAGGTCGCGATATCCCTTTCAGACAAACCCGCGACCCCGGCAGGCATTGGCCCTTCCGGACCCCGTCAGTTGGTGCTGACATCTCTTTGAGGCGTGCGTGGAACACAACGCGCCGTCGACCCGGGCCTGGTCCCTATCGGACGGCGAGCTACCCATTGCTCACCGTCCGCAAGCCCGCGCCTACGGTGGCCGGAAGTAGGCTCGCGACTCCCGACGCCCGGGGCGTCTCCTGCGGCGACTAGGGGCGCGAGGGGGCGCATTTTGCCTCTCCCTCGCGCGCTCCGCCTCCTCCTTCGCGAGCATTACTGCTTCGCAGAAGGAGGTGACGGCCTCCCATGCACTCTCGCTCCGGACCATGGCCTGAACCAGGGCCGGACGCGAGAGATCGCCGCCGCCGATCGCCTCCGTGAGGACACGGCGGTGCTCCGCCCAAGCTGGGCAGACCTCCACCGTATGCTCCACCGTGTCCTCCGGGCGATCCACACAGTGGTGACACCCGGGCGTTTCCTCCCGCTTTATCCTGAACAGGAACCTCCCGAAACAACCATGTCCGGTGAGGACCTGCGTCAGGCGGAAGGTGAGGACGCCGTGGCGCCTCTCTAGCCACTCCTCAAAGAGGGGACTTATCGCCACAATTGTGGCGTGCCCAGCGCTGGGTTGCGACAATCGCACTCTCCATGCCGCCATGAGATCCCGCCGGAGCTCTGTCCGCTGTGCAGCGATTTCTCGCGGCAGCGGAGTTACGCCCCGGCGTTTCGCCTCCTCGCGCAACTCCCACATGTGCGCGAGGACTTTTGCCTCCAGATCCCATGGCGGTAGTCCGGCAAGGAGGCTCGCCGCCTCACGGGAGACCGTGCGGTATCCTCGTACCAGCCTGATGGCCATGACCCTTTGGGACGCGTTCAACCGCTGGGCTGGTCGCAGCCTCAATGAACGCGCCCACACCGGTGCCCCGTAATATATGAGACATGGCTCCTCAATCCAGACACACACGGTTTTTATGTACTTAAACATACTATTATTATTTATTATATAAGTCCCTATTTTACTGTTAGCTGGTATAAGTATATTTCACTGTTAAAAAGTCAATAAAGTATCTACTTACTTAATTAATTACCAAGCATAAATAACATTTATAACATCCTGGTGTATAAATAGTAGCCATATTTTTTGCATACCAAGTACCTACCTACCTTTTTATAGGATCTATGAATACCTAGTTCTCATTACGGAGTAATTTTTTCAGCTTCAGCATAATTCTTAGTCAATTGTTACTAATTAGCGTTAATTGTCTGTTGTCTACGCCAATTTAAATAAAATTAATTTCAATAATCATCAAGAACCAGATTGAAAGAAATAGGCATAAAGCTCAGACCAAATAAACAACTGCACCGTGTGCACTTTGTGTGGTGTAGTTTGATTGTAGTGTCATTGTAAAAGGTTGTAAATCTGTGCGTGTGAGCGTGTATGCACAGAGCGGCGGTGTAGTTTTGGCATGCTTCACTGTATTGTTCGCAGCGCTTTGTCTTGGTTTTTTATTTGGTATGATTTACCAAGTATTTTTGTTCCATTTCAATTCTTCGGCTTTTGTGGAAGAGATACCCCCCAATATCACGTAGAAGATAGGTAGCCCATCATTCGCTGGAGATTGTCCAGTGTTTTTTTTTGTTCAGTGTTGTTATGTTCGATTATGGATTTAAATTAGCATCCAAGATAATACAGATTTATTGGTTTATTTATTCAAACTTCTTGGTATCACCGCAAGTCAAGTAAATTGACGTCACTGGCTTTGGGTCGAAAAAATAACATGACTCGCCAATAGAATATTTAAAAAAAATTGTTTATATTAATTTTTTCTTTGTTTTATGGCATTTTCTTGCTAAAAAGTTTTTATTCTGTTCTCAGAAATTGTTGTTTATAGGTATTTACCTTTAGCTGCACTGGAAAAGTTCACAGAAATTATATACTTATATGTAAGTAAGTGATCTCAAAACGGGGTAGGTAGATAACTAGATGCCCATTTATTATGACTTGATTGCGTCAGTAGGTACCTATTGTACCTCTAAACTCCTACGGAGCGCTGAAAATGGCTGAAAAAAAAGGTAAACTTACCAATACACAGATGTGTTTATGTTATAAAACTAATAACAGTCGTTCGTTAATATTTTTTATAAACCGAATAATTAGTTAAACTACTGCCAGAAATCGTAGGACCTACCTTGGGTTGTTTAGTATATCAATGGACCTACCTTTCAATTTAGTATAAAACTTGACTTATGAGTGGACTTTGGTACCTACTATGTATGTGGTAAAGTGACGGACTGACGGTGTCACGTAACGGCAATGTTGTGTACATTTGGCACGTGCCGATTGTGTGAACGTGCACGCGACTGGCGACTTAATGTAATTTTTTTCTGTCCATAAATATTTTGCTTTTCTTTGAATGCGAACGTACCGAACGCAACGTAGAAATCGCCGTGGTGGTTGAGTGTGTCCATGAGTATATTTACCTCGGCCAAATAGTATCCTTGTCTATTCTTCCGTCGACAAAACTCGTTTCTACGGCGGTCCATGCTACGCGTGCAGGCGAGAAAGGACAAAGACATAGCTCGACGCACAGAAAACGCCTGGAAGAACTATTGGTCGATGAAACAATTATGAAAGGGCAATTCTCGCTTTCACTCAAACGAAAGCTCATGGACATGTGCATTCTTCCCACCCTCACCTACGGAGCGCCAACATGGTCTCTTACAAATCGTCAAAAGTCCGCACTTGGAGTCTGCCAACGGGCTATGGAACGAAGCATCCTAGAGTGTCAAACTCACAGACCGCGTTAAGAACAGGAACTCTATTCTTAGATAGATAGATAGATGGAATATTCTTTATTATGTACACCATACAAATTACAGAAATACATTTAGAATTTTTACATAGGGTGAAGGGTGACACAATGGGCTGTCTTATCGCTAAAAGCTATTTTTTACAGACAACCTTTCTTCTTCCAAAATACAAATAGCGGACGCTGGCCGCACAGCTGCTGGACTAAAGTGGAACTGGCCACATCTGTCGCAGCAGCCAGATGCAAAAACCACCACTCAGAGGATCCTAAATAGCAGGAAACGACTACAGGGCATGCCCAGAAAGAGCTGGTGGCATGAGCTGGACTCAGGATTGGTCCGCAATAGCAGTGGACCGGGAAAAGTGGAAAAAGGGAAGGGATGCATTTGCCCTGCAGTGGCACCACACCACCACCAATAATAATAAAATCTAATGCGAAGTCATCTTCATAAGCATAAAGAATCTGTTGATATAACGTGTCGTGTAGAAGAAATCCCACTCGTTGGAATTGTGAATGTGTTACATTTTGCCAATTCTAAAAATAAATGCCATGTAATAAGAAGTAAGAGATTTAACGTAAACGAAACGACGGGAAGTTGATATCGTGCGTAAAATTCAGTCAGTTTCGCACCTTGGCAAATTAGTTTTTTGGTCTCAGAATCATGGCTTGTGTTGGACAGTGTCGTACCTCGATTTTAATTGAGTCATCCATCATGTCCCCAAGGACATGACCAATTGTAAAAATGGCCAATTAATTATACATGGTGTTTATAATTAAATGTTCTTCATGGTGATTGTTGACAAATTTTACCACTTCACTAAATAGAGATAAATTATCCCTGGCGGAACAGATTTCATCGAACTGACAGTCATTATGATTTTATTACTTCGTCGTTGAAATAAATCTGAGTAATTTTATGATTGTGTTGTCTTTTTTATCTTGTTATACGAGTATCATTTTGAAGTAAGTATCAATTAATTGTTTTGAGTGCCTACCTACAACAGCATCTCGATAATGGTTGTATTGATGTTTATTTATAAGTAGTTTAATATTCGTATTATATTTCATGAATAACATGTCTTCAACATTGTTATTTCCTTTTTTTAAATATTATGTCCTTGGTCCCACTGCTGGAAAATGGCGTTCCCTTTTTCCTTCCTAATCTCTTTGTATTGTGAGATCTCTGGCCAAGATGGCCCTGCAAACATCAGAGCGCTACACCACCTTCGCTGTGGTATAATTAATTAAAATAACAAATGTATAAAATTAATAATCTGATTATAAATGGACGTCATTTATCCTAAGAGTTGGCAAGGTCGCAAATAGCTGTAAAAAATTTAACTGTTTTAATTAATTTGGCAATATTACTGTATGGAAATAAGAAATGTGGCTAACTAGTGAACTGGAATATTAATAACGAATTGCGATTATAACATTAAATTTGATGTTGTGCCTGTTTTAGGTGTAAATACCATAATAATAGTTGGAATTAATTTATCCCAAGAACAAACTTAACATTGTAGTTGAAAAACATTTTCTCCCATACGGAATGTATGGGAGATCATGTTTCTCAAATTGCAAATTTAAGTTGGTCGATTTATTACTCGTTAACGTTTAAAGCCTACTTAGCTGTGATAGTTTTCCTTTTAACTTCGTTATATTATATACGCCTGTTGTGAATTTTTTCATAAATCCAAGTACAACCATTTAGCTGGTAGGGGAGGGGGGGGGGGGCACTATACTCTTAACTAAAATTTGCACTTTAAAGCTTAATATTTCGCAAACGGATAAAAATATATTGAAAAATGGCTTTTACACACCCACAATATTTGTGAACGCCCTTTCCAACGATACCCCACACCATAGGATAGACGAGAAAAAAAAACATCCCCACTCTACGTGTAGGAGAGGTACCCTAAAAAAAATGTTTATCTTGTTTCTATTTTACCACTTTGTCGGCGTGATTAATATGTAGACCCATGCCAAATTACAGCTTTTTAGTACTAACTGTCTCTGAACTAAGCCACGAACAGACAGACAGACAGACAGACGGACATGGCGAAACTATAAGGGTTCCTAGTTTACTACGGAACACTAAAAAGGCATTTTGAAAATTTCCGAATACTTAAAAAAAATCTAAAACTAAATATTGAGTGTTACTATATTAATTATTGCATTTCATAATCGATATTTCAGTTCGCTTGTTAGCCACATTTCTTATTTCCATACAGTAATATTGCCGAATTAATCAAAACAGCGCGACCTATTTGCGACGTTGCCACTTTCAGAATAAAAGCTCTTATAGTAGAATAGCTACCTAACGTTTTCAAACAATTTCAATTATCAGCCGGCCGTGCCGTAGCGCGTCAACTATTGCAATATGTGTCTACTTTCAGTGCTTTTACTTTCACTTAACGGTTTTTTACTGTAAGGTGAATTTTATTCCAGATGCATGTTATTTACATTCATTAACGGTATCAAGATTTCACGGGTTCAATCCTGAACTGTTGGCATCTAGACTTTTCATACGTACACACGACTACACATCAAGCTATACATTGCCAGTATAAGCATACCTCTCATTGTACGGAAATCCATACAATGCGAGATCAACTTATATTGGAATTGTATAGCTTAATATGTAGCCGTGTGTACCTTCTCCTCTTCAAATCTATAACGTGTGACAACATTATGGTATTGCTATACCTTGTATTTAAATAAGTAGTCAATTATTACAATTTATGACAAAAAATACAGCATATTTTTAAACTACTTATCTTTATAAGAATGTCTAAATTCACAATTCTGAAAGGCCGGTTTTCAAATACATATCCAAGTACCTACCTAATTTTTTTTAAAATTATTTCTGCATGGTTGTGTAGTGAGTTAAGTACGTAATGTTAGTTCCTATATACTTACGCTTATTTGATTACAAAAGGTTTGCAAATCCAATAAAGTAGTCGTAATACTGGTGCTCTTATATTATCTCAGAGCAAACAAGTTGATACTCCCAGTTTAATTGGATTGTGGGTAGGTATTGTGTATTTTGCGAAATAAATATTTGAGTTTTCAGTACTTTATGGTTATCTAATATTTTGCAATGGCCTAGCCAAAAGTGGAGCGCGTTTACTAAATATATTTAGATTTTTTATAATTTTCTTAAATTGATCTTGACTGTTTTTCAGACTTCAAAAAGCTTACATATAGGTATTTATAATTCAGAAGGGTGACAGACGTGACAGTTGACTGCATGATTCTGATTTCCCGTAATTACGAGAACGCGAGTTACTTTTGAAGAGGTGTATTGATACATGTGTTTTTACAGAATTACTTTCATGTAAGAAACAGAGAAAGAAAATGTTATTTGCCCACAGAATATTCGCCCAAAAACAAAAAACAGAGAAGCTTATCTTTTTGAACGCCATAGCATAAACGCACGCGCGTGCCCTCCACGCCAAGGCACAATTTCACCGCAAATACCTACAAAAAGAATAGGGATTCCAAAATTTTATCGATAAACAATAAACATTTTTGTCTGTAATTTTCGAACAAGAATTACTCATGACATTGAAATTTAATTTAACTTCGCACTATTTCCCACTACGAGTATAGTAGTCATTACACGGCATTTACAGATGCAACTACTGTTAGTTCTTATTAGATATTCAACTTTTGTTAAGCATGTAAGAGGTGCACGTAAAAAGTTCCTACAACTTAAGTTTTGTAATGGGAAAAGGCACAGATCTACAAACACTGTGTAACTATGGGGTTGTTGTTCTGAACGACGAAGTCCTCATATACTTAACAGTATTGTGTGCCTCACGGTTGCAACTGGTTGCAACTAGTGCCTAATGCTCAACTGAACCTTATGTTACGAGGACGTCTTACAGATGTAAATCAGTTTTATAGTGTGTGTTAATATTTTTTCTCAAACTTCTATAACTTCAGATTTTTTAGTTTATGTTGCTTCTTAATTAATTTAATACTTAGAATAGATTTTAAATTCATATTTATAACTTAACACTTTTGACTCCACCCACTTTTCATAGAACTCATAAGCCATGTTGCATACATATTGGAAGTGAACCCTCCGGGAGGGTTGCCGGCATTACGTTTGCGCTAAAGTTAACCATCGCGGACGGTCAACGGCATTAAGTTCAAAAAACGTGTTATAAAACACTGTAAAACCAAGTAAAACTGTGTTTTCAGGGGGTCTTGTCGTTGTCGCTATACGTAGATTCCAACCTTTTAAATTTTTTGTGAATATTTGTAACAGTGAACAATTTCTTTATTAAAATGCTTGTATTTCAAAACCAACACATATACTAATAAATCTTGTTAAAATATGCATCACATTTTATTTTCACGATTTATAATGCTGTATAAGTAGGCTAAGAAAAACCTATATTTAAAATTAACCCTCCGCGAGGGTTCCCGGCATCCCATATGCGACTAGTTGCAGCCTCCAGGCGGGCTCCCGGCACGGAACGTGTTAAAAATAATTAATATAGTGGTGTGTAAAGGCTCGTGTAGACCAGCGCGACGCGACTCGAACAATACAATTTCTAAGAAAACTTGACGGTATAACAATAACCGGTGTTGCGTCGCGCTAGTCTGCACAAAGCTTAACACTTTCCATGTGAGGTGTGTGTCATTACATAATTATCAGGGTCCGACGACAGGAAATTACAATGACGTGGAAAATGGAATCCTCATTTAAATTTCATCTCTTGGCGCCTTTGTTTTTAATCAGATTAATATTTTGCTTAAGTAGGTCCTTACATTTTAGCGTGTTTAAAATTTCGCACAGTAATTAATGTTATTTTTAAATACAATAGCTGCGGTTCGCTCCGAAAATACTTTTAGTTTAGCTTAGTATAATGATGAGGACCGAATTAATTAAGATTTATGAAGTGAAACAAAATCTGGACTTTGGTCAATATTTATAATATTGAAGTAAGTACCTACATGATGATACTTGGATATCTTTTCTTAATATCCCTGATTACAGTAAGTACAGCTACAGTCAACAACAAAGTCGGTTATGCCTAAAACTTCAGATTTTTTGTTATACGTAGATACTTATTTGATTTAATAGAATAGATTTTAAATTCATATTTATTACTTAACACTTTCGACTCCACCCACTTTTCATAGAATTCATAGGTACGCCATGCCATACATAATATATATTAATAAATCTTGTAAAAATATAGGAACATCAGATTTTATTTTCACGGTTTAGAAAGCTGTATTCGCTAAGAAGAACCTATATTTAAAATAAGCCCTCCGGGAAGGCTTTCGGCATCCCATATGCGACTAGATGAACCCTCCAGGAGGGCCCTGGTACTGAACGTGTAAAGGAATAACATACTACCTACCTATTTATTTATTTCTAGATTGTTTTACAAATTAAACCTAGGCTATTATGTGCTATTGACATCTATTGTGGACCAAAATAGTTGTGTAATAAATCAAATATCAGTTACCTATATTAATAATTCGATTTCCATAACTAAATGCGGTATACCGGATACCTGCCTGGTATAATATAATCGAGTAATCACGTGTTTATGTAAAAGTAATAGTGTTAAGAATCTTTTGTGCTGCCTATATACTTCACTTAGGCAGGTAATAAGACAAATTATTCAAATTAGACATAATACTGGCTCACTGTTGGTAATTACTAGTTTCCCGGCGCGCGGCGGTAGGTATTCTTTTGCTAATACTTACATGGAAATTACCCTGTGCCAAAAATGTGTTCACGTTCTATGTCCATTCTCATATGGTGTCTGAAAATGTGCATGTCATGGCATGACATAATATTGCGAAATCCAGCCCAGATAATTATATTATATGAGTTAATTGTTCTTATATCTTCACGTATGATTTTTAGCCTTTAGTACATTGATATAATATATCAATGCCTTAGTATGTAACTTGTCAGATTGTCCTTTCTGCCATAAATACATAATACATTTCTAAACCTAGCTGTACCTACCTAGATAAGTACTTGTGCTTTGTAGAAGATATCATTGACTCTACCCATCCGGTTTGTTTCTAGATACCAAACTCACCACTCAGCATATCATCCTAACTATAGGAGTAATCATTTATTTAATACTTTAATTAAGTACAGGGCAATTCAAAATATATACACAATCTTAGATCTAATATCCTAACTATATGTATAATATAATAATATAATATATTTATAATATATACTTATATCCTACTTATATTATTATTAATACACTCGAGAGCAATGAATCCGGGTCACTTAAAGAATCCTAAAAATCTCGGAAACTAAAAATGCTAGGTTAATGCAATAAATTGTATTTAATAGACAATGTAATACTCCTTAAATGAAGGTATTAAAACTTCTTAGTTATTGTAAAGTTATATCATAAAAAAATCAAATTTGAAAAAGGGCCACTTTCGAAGATGGAACTACGAAATTACAGCATTTGGTTTTGCTTTTGTTTGTAATCTGTCATTTATGTGGGTACATAAACCATGTTGATAGTGCTCTATATTCATTATTCAAGCTGAAATTATGTTGCTTACGCCTGAAGAATGCACCAGAATACTTACAATGCTGGAAACCGGCCGGAGTCAGCGCGATACAGCCAGGACTGTCGGTGTGTCGCTGTCAACAGTACAAAGAGTTCTCCGACGTTACGAAGAAACTGGTTCTAACCTACGCAGACCAGGAACGGGCAGAACCAGGTGTACCACAGCACGAGAAGACCGATACTTGGTGAACACCATGCTTCGAAATCGCTTTCTCACAGGAACTGAACTCACAAATCAGTTTCGACGCCTCGGAGAAAGTAACCCAAGTGCATGGACAGTAAGACGTCGGCTTGCTGAATCTAACTTAAAACCCCTTAGACCTGCAAACGGCCCTAAACTGGAGCGTGGGCATCGTATTTCAAGACTAAGATATGCCCAGAGCCACGTAAATTGGAGTATTGAAGATTGGTCAAAAGTTATGTTCTCCGACGAATCAAAATTTATGCTCTACAAGCACGATGGAAGACACAGAGTGTATCGAAGACCAGGGGAAAGATTCAAGCAAGCATGCATCGAAGAAAAAGTAGCCTACGGTGGTGGGTCTGTACTTGTGTGGGCCGGAATTTCTTCTGAAAGTCGCACAGAGCTGGTGATCATAGAAAACGGCTCTTTAACTAGCGTAAGATATGTGGAAGAAATCCTCAATGATCACGTTGGTCCATTTATGGTCAATTTAGGTGAGGATGCTATATTTATGCATGACAATGCCCGACCTCATACAGGTAGGATTGTGAATGACTACCTTCAAGAGATGAACATTACTCGTATGGAGTGGCCAGCGCGCAGCCCGGATATCAACCCGATCGAGCATGCTTGGGACGAGCTAGGCAGATGCGTAAAACAACGAAACCCTCCCCCAATCACGCTTCGTGAGCTCAAAATTGCTCTCACAGAGGAATGGGAGAATATTCCCCAAAATCGTATAAGGAACTTGGTGTACAGCATGCCAAACCGCGTAAACGCAGTAATGGAAGCACGAGTAGGCAATACGAAGTATTAAAATTCAAGAAAATCGTAATAAAGTTCAAAAATTTCATGTTTCCTATTTTTGTTTTAAGGAGAGATCAGCAGTTTTTTTCTTTATGTAATTTTGTGTTAATAAAATGTATGGTGACTCATATTTTTTTTACTTTCATTTAAGGAGTATTACATTGTCTATTAAATACAATTTATTGCATTAACCTATCATTTTTAGTTTCCGAGATTTTTAACATTCTTTAAGTGACCCGGATTCATTGCTCTCGAGTGTATAATAAACGCGAACGTTTGTGAGGATGGATGGATGTTTGTTACTCTTTCACGCAAAAACGACTGAACGGATTTGGATGAAATTTGGCACACAGATAGTTTATAACCTGGATTAACACATAGGATAGTTTTTATCCCGATATTCCCACGGAATTGAGACTTATGCGGGTGAAACCGCGGGGCGCAGCTAGTATAATATAATATAAGTGAGTTTGTTTCTTAGTTACGCTTTCACGCTAAAACGGCTGAACGGAAAAAAAACCTAAACGACCGTTTGTCCTCGACTAGTCGCCAACATACAAGTTATGTATTGCATAATATTGCGCAATATTGATTAGCAAATTGTAACGTCTTGGATTGGTCAAAGAATCAAAAATAAAAATAGAAAATTCTGTGGCTTTACCACACGCGAGTTTGCTTCATTTTAGATTACATGCAGGAATCGAGTGTATTTGCTGTGGGAGGCGTTACTAAGTCGGCCGATTATAATTATCTAAGTACCTACACTTTTACTGATCTACTTAATTCTATTTCGATTGAATTAGAAAAAAAAATTATGTAAACAAAAATGCTTATTACTAACGCATTGGTATTATTACGATTCAACAGAGCCGTTTTGTATTCATCACAATTTCATGCTTTCTTTTCGTAAAAATAATTTGTAAATTACTCTACATAAAAATGTTAAAAAATATTGCAAAAAAGTGTATAGAACTCACCGATCCAGGATCCCATTTCATCATCTATTCTCATGGAGCTGTTCTCGATCCTGAGCTGCGGCAGTGCGACGGCGGAGAAGCCGATGGGGTGGCCTGCCCCCGCCGCAAGAATAAGGACGGCGCATGTTATGAGGCACTGAAACAAACGAATGCCTTTATATAAGTGGGTACTTGAAACTTTCAACGGCATCGCGGTAGACCCTGGCGTAGATGGTAGGACGAGCTTAACGCCTTATATACAGGGTGGCAGAGACATCGACGCGAAGCCATGGATTCAGTACATGATTCTGAAAGTTGAAATTTGCTGGTTATTAAAAATAAAAACACATCTGTTCCATACATTTTGACCGCGTAGGTATTGCATTTGTCTATGAAACAGCAGATTTATTTTAAAATAACCGACGAAAATTTTCAAAGCAAGCAGTTGTGAATCATGTATTGAATCCATTGACAAGAGTTGTCGCGTCGATGTCCGATGCACCTGTATAGGCGGGATTGGTCCATGGTGGTGCAGAATCGAGCTAAGGGGAAAAAGGAATGGGAGGCGCTGCAGAGAGACAACACACACAGATTTATTAATATTTATAAGCTTCTGCCCGCGACTTCGTCCGCGATCCTATAAGCATCAGAATTCGGCTATCTAATACAAGAATATTTTTTCAAATCTGACTGTAACTTCCGGAGATATACCCCCTACTTTACTGTAAGCCCCCTACATACAAACTTACAAACAAACAAGCAATTTTTACATCTTTATAATATTAGTATAGATAGCCACGTTTTTAACAACCAACTTTAATAGACGAGGGGTTTTAAAGGATTGTTTTTTGGAAGTGTTTTTGATTTTTGGAACAGATGGAGGAACTTTTCATTTGTAGCTCGGAGTCTGGATTTGTGCTTCGTTCATATTACATGGGAATGGGAAAATGAAATGTAAGAATACTATAAATCTGCCTACGGGTGAGGTGTTATGTTAATCGACTGAAAATAAGAAACTATTTGTAATAAACATCGCAATCCAAGTGCAGCCGGATATTGCAAGTTTTATCGGCCAGTGGTTTTAGTCCTAATCTACCTGAGACGTTATTTTACAAAATTGTTCGTTTACTAACACGTCCAATTCTACTAACAAAGCATTTGGTTTAGTAGATATAACATCCTATTTGACCACTGAATATCAGCGCTGTGCTGTGGGTCTCCATAGCACAGCATCATGCTGAGTGGAAGCCTTCTTGTCACAGTCATGACGTGCCAGCAGCTGCCGACTATTTCTGTTTTGTGCTCGTTATTGTATTTAAATCTATTCTGTTTCATTTTCATATATTTTACTCGAGTTTATCATCATTTTTTAATGCACGTGTTTCTGTGACAAATAAACTTATTTTTCTTTCTTTCTTTTCTTTCATTTGGTTCTATCAGTGCATCAAGTGCCAAAATATGCGACCAGTACGTAAGTAATTTGTATCGTTTTGTAACATTATCCAATTAGAAATGTTCGCTGATAAAATGCTATATGATAAATATGGGATGACTGTAACTATAGCGTTTGTTATTCTATGATTTATTCACAGTTAGGGAAAATTTAAATCTGAGCTATGTTTCACAATATTTTATATCTGAATGATTCATTATTTTATTATGTAAATAGGTGAGTGAGATTATCACGTTATTTTCTGACGACTATGATACAATTTTATCTGCTCCGTAATATTCCAAATAATTCAGATTGAATCAAAGCAAGCACGTGTGAGGAATGTGTGATGTTACACTGATGATGACAGAACTACACATGACTTGCATTTAATTGTATTATTGTATCTGTCACGAATAGTATCACGATCTAGAATGTGTTTTCAATAGTAGATTAACACTTTCAGTGCCGGGAGTCCTCCTGGAGGGTTTACCTAGTCGCATGCAGGAGCCCTCGCAGAGGACTCATTTTAACTGTACTTAGGTTTCTTAGCGAATACAGCAATAAAAACCGTGAAAATTAAATCTGATGTAAATTTTAACAAGATTTATTAGTACCTATATGCGTTGGTTATAACATACAAGCGTTATTTTTTGTATTTTTTTTTTGTTAACGGTTACAAATATTCAGAAAAAATTTAAAAGTAACCCTCCCGGAGGGTTCACTTCCAATGTGTGTGGCGGCATGTCGTATGAGTTCTATGAAAAGTGGGTGGAGTCGAAAGAGACATTCCCAGATACAAAAAAGGTAAATGTTTATCTCCTATCATTTATTTTAATTTTAAACTAGCTGCTGTCGCGTCGGCCGCATGGACCCTAATTCTTTTTCTAATATAAAAGTAGCCTAAGTTACTCCTAATACATCAGCTATCTGCCAGTGAAAAAAAATACATACAGACGAACCGCTTTCCTACACCTGCCCCTTTTTTGAAATCGGTTAAAAAAAATTGCCAAATCGGTACAGCCGTTCTCATGTGATGCGCTTACCAACGAACAGCAATTAATTTAAATTTATAGATAGATTCCTTGTTATGCTGTTGCAATGTACCATCGAAGAACTTCATATTTATACACCGTAAGGACACGTACACGGTTACAGCGCTCGGCGGCTATAGAACCGGGGCGGTAACTGATATGGTCATCGTGTTCACGGGATTTTGTTTTCAATATTTTACATAGGCCAATATTTTATTAGGTTTGTTTTACATTTTGAGACAGACCTACTTTGCAATTACAGCATATTTTAACTAACATCTGTAAAAATAAAACTGTTTTATCAAAAACTGCGCGATAGCTAACCGTGCTGACTAAAATAGGATAACCCATGGGAATTACAGTTCTGTCGTCAAACAGAACTGTACGAAATATACAAATTAATTATTTTCATTACTCAACCAGGCATATTTTAATTTAATGTTTTATCAACACACTCATATCACAACGCTGACACATTAACTTTAATGTAAACACTATTGTAAATACCTACTTGTTTTTACATCCTTAGGACTTGTTTACATAAACGTTTATAATTTAAGGTGAGTCTGCTATAGAGGTCGTGATGCTTGGAGAGATTATACCTCAGCTGAGTGACCTCCTTATCTAATTGATAAAGAACTGGAAAAGTTTGTTTAGACATACGTTTGTTTCAGGAAGTGACGAGATAAGGCAGTGGCAAGATATACTCTGTTTGTTTATGGGTTTATAAGTAGGTGAGTGAGTCTGGTTCAGGCGTGGGAATTCATTCCCACGAGCAATCGCACGTGTAGCTTAGTTTGCAAAGTGAAGCGAAATAATATTTATTAAGCAAATACTCATATAGTAGTCTGTAGTAACTAGTAAGTAAGTACAAATTTGGCACATATTCTGGATAGTCTGTAGCTGTCATCTTGACATTGAATGCATGATACCGCATAAGAGGGAACAGGGCCTGCGATTCTCCATACAAATGTATTCCCCTATTTTCTACCTGAATAATGCCTTGAAATCAGGGTCTGCTGTAGACACGTCTCTGTTATTTCCTTTTTTTTTCAGCCACGAATTGGTAAAGAAAATAAGCCTTCAAAAGTTACAAAAATCCCCCAATTTTATCGCCGTGATTACAGACTACCAGACAAAATTCGAAAAGTTTTTAACATAAACTAAAATAATAGGAACCTAGAGAAATACTCTTTCTTAAAAATATAATGTAAAAAATAATTTTAATTGAGTCAGTTTTCGAGGAGAAAAAAAGGGAATACGAAACGTCGATCACGTCAAGATTTTTGTGATATAAATCGGTTTGAGCTGCAGCTGTCCCTATCGCACTCTACAGGGGCGGACTTAAGGATAGACGATGGCAATCGTTTCTTCAAATCCTATTTTTCAAATTCCTCGCAGGCCCTGTTCCCTCTTAAGTGCTTTTTGCTTTATGTGAAAGCGGTTGAGATGTCAAATGCACCTCATAGGTTCACAACTACTGTCATGGTCACGCTCGCCATTGGATGATGGTATCTTACCATAGAAATATAAATTACAGGAGAAGTGGTATAGGGGCGTGTCTGTGTCCGAGCGTCGTGGTCACAATGCTCATGTTTCAGGCAAATGGCCGTCTCTGCTAACTAGTGCGCTTTGGAACGCGATCGTGACAACATTTAAGAATACCTTGTTGTTCAGTGGTTTCTTGTAAAAATCAAAGCCAAATTAGAAACTTTATTTATTTATTTATTTATCAACTCATCATCACTATCATTACAGGATTGTCCTAATTCAATAGTGTGGCTACAATTACAGTATAAAAAAATAGAACAAAAAAAAAAAAAAAAAAAAATCATAGAACCACTTATCATAAATCAGCACAAGTATTTTACTATATTTGTGTTGAAAATCATGAAAAACAGCAAATCGTAAAATATTTCTTGCCTTTACTACGTTATTTTGTTTTCATATATCACAGCGACTGTACTATTATTGAAGTAAATACATTGCTTCTTTGCCACTACCAAAGAATGTCGCTAAGTAACTGGACAAGCACTGTAAAAATCATAAAACCATACGTTCTTTATGCGGTTGCATCGCGTAGTACGGCCGCTGTAACTTACGACGAGTTGGTGATGTGGTTGTGCAGATCCACTAACGTAAGCTATCGACAACAATGTCGATTGTCGTATGAATTTATATTACTATTAAAGTTTATTCTTCAATTTGTCAACAGTTATAGTCTGATTGGAAGACCGATGAGAAATCTTGTTTTATAGGTACTCATTTAGATTTTCTCATAATGTAGAAACTTTTTGATTTCTTAAAATATTTTTTTTTAGCTACGTATTGTTTGTTTATATCATCTTATTATATGTACATAATTATATCGTTTATTTATTATTTTTTCAGGTACTCCCAAAAATTTTATACTTACAATAATAAATGGGAGAATCGATAACTTTCCGATTTAGTCAATCACCAGCGTATAGGTATGTAAAAAAAATGGCTTTTGCACAGAACAACGATAGCGATCGATGTTTTCGTGTGAGTGAGTTGTACGGTGCATGGTAAATGCACGCTGTATTTGATGGGATAAGGTTTATAATTGATTGTGTAGTACGTTCTGATTTATAAATTGCAAGTGTGAGCGTGACCTCGTATTTATTGGGTTTACTGATCTGCATGTGTAGTTGTGGCTAGGTAGAGGGGATAAAGTGGATACATTTGGTTTCAATACATTTTCGACTACCGGGCATATCTCCTTCTTTCTTATATCTATGCATCTTACGTTTTATGTCTCGTAATCACTAAAAACTAACTAAGCTGCACATGTAAAGCCACGGTCTCTCTAAAGGCTTGTTCAGACCAGCGCGACGCGACGGCGCGACGCGACTCGAACAATACAATTTCTAAGAAAACTTGACGGTATAAAGCTTTGTGCAGACCAGCGCGACTTGTCGCGCGACGCGACACCGGTTATTGTTATACCGTCAAGTTTTCTTAGAAATTGTATTGTTCGAGTCGCGTCGCGGCGTCGCGTCGCGCTGGTCTGCACGAAGCTTAACAATAACCGGTGTCGCGTCGCGCTGTCGCGTCGCGCTGTCGCGGCGCGCTAGTCTGCACAAAGCTTAAAGCAGCTAACGGTAATGATACATTATACGCATCCTGCACCTCAATAATCTTAAGCAATTAAACTGAAACTCCATGAAACTATACACCCGTACTACGTAGGTATAAGGCCTACCGTGCTCAGCTCTTGTCAGTTCCTATAACAAGCAATTTATTTAATTGGAATTAATGGAGTTTGCCAACATGGCTCCTTGTCATCATATGGCGTCGATAACAAACTTCAAGGAAGTTTTCTAATTAACTAATGCTTAGGGGAATGTAGGTGAACTGTCATGTTGTTCCACTTCTAACATGTGGATATTCGATTAGGTTTTAACCCTGTAAATACGTACCTACCTACAAAGTTAGCAAAAGTGAACAAAGTTGCGTAAAACCTCAAGGTTAGATACTATAAAAGTTTATGAGATATGTATGCAAAGTGTTAACAAGCGTGTTTTAAGTTATTTACCTGGTTAAAAGCCTACTCGGTTACGTATATTTGGTGAGGTAAATAAGTTGTGGTTCCCAAAGATATGTTCGCGCTGAAAGTCAACCACATAGTTTAGAGCTCGGTTTATCCGCATAGCAGCAATATTGCACTAGTCACGGCCACAGTTTGATATTACTGCAAACATGCGGGTTTCCTCATCATGTCTTACTCATTGTTTTAACTCGACGATACATTAACATAATATAAACATGGTTTTGTTACTATTTTCTTCAATAGGCACATTAGAGATCTGAGATAGGAATGAGAGGAAGCGTGTTCATTTGGTCTACTAAGTTACCATTTATCTGTGTATCAAATGCTTGTTTGACATAGGACTTATGAGACTTTTCTTTACCTAGAGAAATGCGTCAGATCATCGAATGAAAAGTAAGGGAGATAAAGACAAGACAAGGGGCAAGCACCGCGAGGGTTACAGGTAGAAGATCGTACCAACATATAAAAAAAAAAAACTCGTGAGAAAACAGGTTTTGTTCACGGTGTTTAAAAAAAAAAATTGTCTATAGCTAATTCTATAGAATACTTAGGTAGTTTAAATATCTTTATAAATTGTATAATAACAAAAACTAAAAACATGAATATTTTAGTTGTAAGACATAAAACTAATCTCTCATCATTAGAACCTCGTGATGAACATTTGCAAAGCATAATAAAAACCGGTTGGAATGTAAAAACTCTATTTCAATAAAAAAAATTGTATAGAACACTTATTTTTAGCTTGTTAAAGAGAAACAGCTCTCATTGCCAAAACGTAGATATGAAATGTTAGTGTTATTGGACTAATTACGTCATCTCGTCGGACATAATCCAATTACAGACACATTCATCTCATTGTTTGACAGTTGGTTAAGTGAAAAAATTATATTGGCTTTCCTTATTACCACAATAACAATAGGTCGCGGTATCACTCGCATAGTAAAAGAACTTGTACATGTACCCGGATAAAAAGTATCTATCCTATATGTTAACACTTTCAGTGCCGGGAGCCCTCCTGGAGGGTTCACCTAGTCGCATATGGGATGGCGGGAGCCCTTTATTTCTATGAAGGTTGAGTCGGAAGTGTTAATGGCCATTCTAACTTTCTGCTTTTCATATCTGTTCAGCCCATTAAGCGTGATTGAGTAACAAACACACATACATCCTAACTTTCATATTAATACATAGGTACACTAAGTATTTGCAGGATTATAATTGATAATAACGTACCATAATTTTTTTAATGTCATTGTCAAACCTCTATTTCGCGCGTGTTGCAATTTTGGAATACGCTAGACAGCACGTTCTTTACTTATGCAAATTAATAAACTTGGAGGTCAATATTGTCGGCTGATACATAATAATTAGGATTTGCATAGCGACTGTGAGGCAATGTTGTTGGCTGGGACTTTGGACCGTCCCGTCCACTTACGATATTTGAGTATTCATCGTATTTTCCAAGCTTATATTGGAGCAAATTCAATCTAAGAATAAAATCGAAATCTAGAAATGCCTAAACATAGTTTGCTGAATATATAAAGTGTGAAATGAAACGATATAGAATGCAAGTTTCTTGGTAAACCGCAAATTGGGGGGTTTTCCACCACTCTACCCACAACGTAGCCATGATGAGGAAGATGAGGATTGCTTACAATCCAAATTTTCAGGCAAGTTGGAGGGTTATGATTTTGACCGGTATGTTCATTTGTTACCTCATAACTTATAAACTACTTATCATAATTTGATAAATGAGGTATCGTTGGAAGCATATTGATCGTCCGCTGGTGGCTATGTGCCGTCACATTAAATTGAATATGGCGCCCTCTAAAGAACTTAAAGTGATGAACTAATAAAAAAAAGTTTTAATGAAGCCAAGTTTAGTATCAAATGAAAGGGCTGAATTAGCAAAATAATAAAAATAAAAATTTAAGTTATAAAAAACTAAAATCCAAGTACGACAAAAAAGTCATTAAAAAAAAAACATCACACACAGACAAATTAGAAAGTGTGAGGTGGAATGTGAGGGCATAAATCGAACAGATTACGTGTGACTCCGGATTTATAATTTGCCTGTCTGTAAGGTTGCATGTGCGAATATGCTGACGATGAATGACATTTTAGTTGCAAAGGTCAGGGCTAACAACTAAACAAACCGTAGTAGGTATGGATTTTTTGTCTAGTGATTAGTACTAGTTTAGTTAGTAAGTGTACTTTGGACTACCTTGATTACCTATTTAAGTTAGAATATTCTCATTTACATTCTAGTTGTATCTAGGAGAGGAAATTGCCTATAATTGAGCCCTAGGAGAGGAAATTGGGAAGTACTGAGTTTTGGAAACACGAAAGCCTCAATATCTCAAGTTCTCAACATATATCCTCTGCTAAATATAGGGTTTTTAAATAGTTTTCCTCCATTAGAAATCGTGAATTAAACGCAGCGTTACGCATCGGGTAAACCCCTGAAGCGAATCGTTCGGCGGACACTTGCATAATTAATTTATGTCATTCAGTTCAGGCCTTACTATGACGTGTTAAAACCATCACCTTTCCGTTGTGAAATAAGGATAGTGCTATTCGTCCTGTATAGCTTCATCTCTCTCTCACACTGGAACGATGATTGCTTTAACAAGTCATAGTACAGCTCCTGGTCATTCTATACTTGACACACGACCCAGCGATAAGATGGTGTTAGTTAAGTACCTTCCGTCGGCCCTATGCAAATCTTAACTTTGTGAAAAGAATATATTTTTCTAAATTCCTGGGTCAGCTTTCGATACCCCTTTGCACGAGGGTATAGATGAGGTATCCTTACACAGATCAACGTATCGCTATTGGCCCATCCCCATAGATCACTCCCCATGCATGCAGTCTCCTTAGAACATATTGTTTTATTAAGAATGGAGCGTCAACGACGTCAAGTATGATTAAGACAAATTATGACGATTGGACGAGTTTGAAATGATACAAAGTCCAAAAATCAATGTTTTCGAAAGCTAGTACCTTCCACAGCTTCTATGCTTCAGAACTAACCTTTTTCAGCGAGCGAGATAAATTAAATAAGAGTAGCCACGTTTAGGATTACCGTCTTGCGTGGGTGGGACTGAAAATGGGAAATTCACAGAATAGAGACCTACTGTTGTTTTTCGATCTGAGTAAATTAATATTTGCTGTGTTTCGATCTTAGTAATAGTCTCAACCGAGGTTTGAGGACCCGCCTTCAACCGGAACTGTGTTTACGACTTCCTTGACCGTAGAAGGGGTCAGCTATTAAGTATAATGAACAATATCATGTTTTAATTATACACATAAACCTCCACCGAGAAAATTCTATCTACCTACCTATTTTCCTCAAAACTTTTAAATCAGTTCAGAACATTTAGAGATTGGCGCTTTCAAACAGACAGACACGGGCTAACTAATGAGACTTTTGATGAATGTAAATGTTTCTTGGAAAATAAATAGCTTTGTATTGGACAAACATTGTAAGTAGGTAGTCTGTTTATTTCTTCATTAACAATACAGCACGATTATGCTCTATATGATACATCACACGTCAGCATCCCAATGATCATGGTTAGAAACAAAATGCAGTATGAAACTACCAAGAAACTGAACTGCCGGATGATCCCAAATTATACAGTAACAAAATATCGTGATGATCATCGCCGTGTTTTGTTTTTTTAATTGTAAGGCCCGTGCGGCCTTACAATTAAAAAAACAAAAGTATATTTATGGATGGTCCCACTATTTCGTTGAACTGGATATATGAAAAAATGGTGAGTCCTTCTCCATTTGTGGAGTTTGAACGTCCAAATACTTAATTATTCATGTTTTTCAGCCTCAACTACTATCAAACTTTATTAATTCAATTCTTAAATTAATTTCAATAATCGAGGAAAGGTAAACCGAGGAAAGGTCATTGACCTCTGTCAGTCATGGCGCCACACCGTCAGCCACAATTATTTTAGTGCGCGTAGTTAGATGTGATGTCCAGGCATATTTTAATCTTAATTAAATGGCCAATTTTTATAACTATTTTATCGGATAAGGATGAATAATATACTGGGCAAGATGCTTCGGAAATAACAATATATTTTTAACGAAATTCTGAAAGATAAAAATGGTTACTGTGGGTCATCCTTAGAAGATAGACATATGCTATCGCGGACTTTTCTGTTAAGATATACAATCCAGTAGAACATAAATTTTATCTATCTGTTAAGGTTTAGTCAGCGCACTCCATGTAAGCGCTCAAAAAAGTGCCTTTGACGACTTGACAAAACGTCAAGTTTCAGTACTACGTTTACGTTTAATATTAAGTAATGATATACCTTCTTATTTATTATACCTTCCAGAAAACATTCTCTAAATGAAAACCTCATCAAAATCCGTTGCGTATTTTAGAAGAACAACGCGGACATACAGACAAACGTGAAAAGCGACTTTGTTTTATAATATTTAGAGATTAGAGAAGAAATAGATAAAGATATACGTATGACCGGCTATGTAGATGATATTAATCTGTTATATTTTACCTGGTTAAACACTCCTTTTGCAGAAGAGTAAGTTTCTCCCTTCACATAAGGTGGTAGTGTGGCGGTGGAGCTGATGCTCCTTAGGAAACTCTGCAGAGCCTCGTACTCATCAGCTTTCTTCGTCTCCTTGCTGACGATCTGCGGCACCTGGCCCTCGCCCAGCATAGCCTCGTGGGCTCCATCACTGCGCAAAAGAAAATGAAGATAAGCTTGGTATACAAAACAAAAGAATACCTGCGGTGGTATTTTTCAAATACCAGTCCTGCTCCTGGGACTTGCCAGGACTATTTCTATTAAGTACAATCAATCTGCCTAGCCTTTTCCCAACTATGTTGGGGTCGGCTTCTAGTCTAACCGGATGCAGCTGAATATAGTACCAGTATTTTACATGAAGCGACTGCCTTTATGACCTCCACAACCCAGTAACTGCGTAATAAATACCCCTTGGTAAGACTGGTTGCCAGACTTTCAGGCTTCTGAGGACTCGTAACGACTGTCAAACATCCACGAATGACAGCCGGGACCAAGGGTTTAAAGATGGTCGCCCATCCACGGGCCAACCCCGGCAAGCGTAGCTTAACCTGATGGATCGACCCGTGCGGCCGTTATTACTTAGTCACAAGCAATTCCATCCAGTACATTTTTTTCTTTAATCTTTAATGGTGAAGCTATGGGTAGACTTAGACTTAAGGTAAAACCTAAATAAAGGTAATTATACTGATGATAAAAAAAACTATTCAGGTTTTCAGCTATTTTATTACACCTTGTATATACACTCGAGAGCAATGAATCCGGGTCACTTAAAGAATGTTAAAAATCTCGGAAACTAAAAATGATAGGTTAATGCAATAAATTGTATTTAATAGACAATGTAATACTCCTTAAATGAAAGTAAAAAAAATATGAGTCACCATACATTTTATTAACACAAAATTACATAAAGAAAAAAACTGCTGATCTCTCCTTAAAACAAAAATAGGAAACATGAAATTTTTGAACTTTATTACGATTTTCTTGAATTTTAATACTTCGTATTGGCTCCTCGTGCTTCCATTACTGCGTTTACGCGGTTTGGCATGCTGTACACCAAGTTCCTTATACGATTTTGGGGAATATTCTCCCATTCCTCTGTGAGAGCAATTTTGAGCTCACGAAGCGTGATTGGGGGAGGGTTTCGTTGTTTTACGCATCTGCCTAGCTCGTCCCAAGCATGCTCGATCGGGTTGATATCCGGGCTGCGCGCTGGCCACTCCATACGAGTAATGTTCATCTCTTGAAGGTAGTCATTCACAATCCTACCTGTATGAGGTCGGGCATTGTCATGCATAAATATAGCATCCTCACCTAAATTGACCATAAATGGACCAACGTGATCATTGAGGATTTCTTCCACATATCTTACGCTAGTTAAAGAGCCGTTTTCTATGATCACCAGCTCTGTGCGACTTTCAGAAGAAATTCCGGCCCACACAAGTACAGACCCACCACCGTAGGCTACTTTTTCTTCGATGCATGCTTGCTTGAATCTTTCCCCTGGTCTTCGATACACTCTGTGTCTTCCATCGTGCTTGTAGAGCATAAATTTTGATTCGTCGGAGAACATAACTTTTGACCAATCTTCAATACTCCAATTTACGTGGCTCTGGGCATATCTTAGTCTTGAAATACGATGCCCACGCTCCAGTTTAGGGCCGTTTGCAGGTCTAAGGGGTTTTAAGTTAGATTCAGCAAGCCGACGTCTTACTGTCCATGCACTTGGGTTACTTCCTCCGAGGCGTCGAAACTGATTTGTGAGTTCAGTTCCTGTGAGAAAGCGATTTCGAAGCATGGTGTTCACCAAGTATCGGTCTTCTCGTGCTGTGGTACACCTGGTTCTGCCCGTTCCTGGTCTGCGTAGGTTAGAACCAGTTTCTTCGTAACGTCGGAGAACTCTTTGTACTGTTGACAGCGACACACCGACAGTCCTGGCTGTATCGCGCTGACTCCGGCCGGTTTCCAGCATTGTAAGTATTCTGGTGCATTCTTCAGGCGTAAGCGACATAATTTCAGCTTGAATAATGAATATAGAGCACTATCAACATGGTTTATGTACCCACATAAATGACAGATTACAAACAAAAGCAAAACCAAATGCTGTAATTTCGTAGTTCCATCTTCGAAAGTGGCCCTTTTTCAAATTTGATTTTTTTATGATATAACTTTACAATAACTAAGAAGTTTTAATACCTTCATTTAAGGAGTATTACATTGTCTATTAAATACAATTTATTGCATTAACCTAGCATTTTTAGTTTCCGAGATTTTTAGGATTCTTTAAGTGACCCGGATTCATTGCTCTCGAGTGTATATACCATTAGTGTCTGTATTTACCATGTAGGTAAATGGCCGATTTCTGAACTGATAATGATTTTTTAGAGCAAACAGTTTCCCGCGCGTACTGGTGCAAAAAAAACTTGTTTTGCATTTAATGCTAGATATCTGTTTATAGGTACGCAATTATAGATTGTAGGATTTATAGGGCACCTATAAATTCTACAATTTGAGACTGAAGTACTCGGTCACTTTAATAATATTATGTACATTTCTATTAGCGAATTCCTTTTGGATAGAGCAATCAATGTGCGGTTTAATAATTTCTAACGTGACGATATTATCGTGGACGTCCACGGTACCACGTTATCATAAGAAGTAAAGGTTGGTGCAGACTGGCGCGACTTGTCGTGCGATGCAACACCGGTAATTGTTCTACCGTGAAGTTTGGTTAGAAATTGTTCGCGGGAACCTTAACGTGTATGGAAATATATGGAGATGCTTTTAAATTTCCGTCCTCGACAACGTTATAAGGTGCATGTATTTCCATAAATTTCACTTCCCTGCCGTGTACGTTCACGTCCATAAAATTTCGGATATTTAAAACGATTTCCATACATTTTACTTCCCTGTGTTATCATGACGCCGCGACGAAGCCGTGGCGGTCCACGATGATATCGTCACGTTAGAAATTATAAAAGAACACAATGAGTCAACAAAAGAAGCTATGTTTACAGATTACGAGAATACAGCTGATGTTTTATTTTTATATACTTTTTTTGCAAATGGCGTAATGCCCGTGCCAAGCCTGAATCTAAAGGTTATTGATGTTCAACCTAGAGTCACGTAAGGACGGGATTTTAACAAAAATATAGGTATTCAGACCAATTTGTATTGTCTTCGTTTTCAGATTATCGACGAATTGCTATTACGTGATCATTTTCGTTCTTGACAATCGAGTCGTAACGCTCTTGACAATGAAAGCCAAGACGAGACAGTGAAGTGTTTGAATAAACTATTGAATAAGTAGTATTAGGTATATTGATGCAGTTACAATTTATGATAATAATATGGCCGATATTATAAGGAAGTAGGTGTGGTTATCACTTCTAATCATCAGTATTAATAAACATTCGATTTAAAAAGTAGATAACTAATTAAATAAATGTTGGAAGCTAATTAGGTAAACGCAGTAAAAAGCTCAAAATTACACAAGATGGCTGAGACCCATTGTTTGCCATTCCTTTCCACAGTCAAATATCCTGAGAAAATATCAAAATATTATAAACTAGCGGAAAGTTGAATTTAATGTATTATTCATATAAACTTTCCGAAAGAAATTCTAAATAATGGAGAACCGCATCAAAATCTGTTGAGCCGTTCAGAAGAACAACGCGATCACACAAACGGAATCACAAAAAGCGACTTTAATAATATAATAACAATATGTACAGATTAATAGCCATTGAGTATTTAATATTTTCTTGCAATAAGTACTCATTTTTTATAACATATCGCATATAAAAATAATTAATTACTTAGGTAGAAACTATGTTATCGTTCAGTAGACGAAGCGAACGTAATTGATTACTATGGTTCGCTACGACCGCCTACTGTACATGTACAAGATTTTAATTACATACATATTTTTCATGGTAATTATAAGCAGAATAATTATTTTTATACCAACTGAATACGAATTAGACATGGAAGAAGAACAAAACGACCAGCCGCTCGATTCTGTAAAAAGATCACTGTGAAACTTAGGTGAAGTGAGCGTCAAGTGAGCTGTCAATAGTGTTAATCCTTAGCATCCTGCCGGTCGATTTGTGACAGTGACAGCTCACTTCACGCTCAATTCACCTAAGTTTCACGATGATCTTTTTACAGAATCGACCGACTGCTATCAATTACGCAACACCTTTTCGTAAACGATTACGACTAATCTGTTTCATTTTGACAGTTCAACTACATTCATTGCGTCAATTTCGTTGTTGAGCATTTTTATTGAACTTATGAAGCAATGGATTAGCAATCTGTTAGATTGTTAGATTGATCTGTTGTTAAATGTGTCGTGGTCTGTTGTTAAAAACGATTCAGATTCTGAGTGATCGTGTATCGCGCAATTAGTGTACTGCTCATGAAACAGATAGCGACCCAGGTTCAGACAATCATTCCTTTATCTAATTAAATTATTTATTACTATAGTCATTGGTTAAAAAGAACACAGCTGACTCAATGACTCGTAATAACATTATTATGCCTACATCACAAGAATCACAACTGTAACATGACAAACATGTATTATATGGCTCAGCCGAGACTTTCAATCAATGATTGTGGACAAACGAACTCTTTCTTGTTACCAATAACAATTAAATCGGTCGTTTGAACCTTGGTTATTTACAACTTGTATCAAAGTTCTTAAGTATTAGCTGCCTAGGCGACGGGAATTAAGGAAATGTCTCATATGTCAGTACGAACTGCAGTTTCAAATATACAAATAATTGAAACTGCTCTCCAAAGCCACTGTCTTCATAATTTAAATAAAGAATGTGTTGACTTACCTCTGTACTCTAACGACCCTGAACTTCCGTTTAAATTGTATAGCAAAACCGAAAATGATGCAGACCATTTTACTGACACTAACACAGGTTAGGTCCCTTAGTCCTGACGTCTTGTTCCCGTAGGCAAGTGTTGCGACTGGCGTAGTATAAATAAAAATAATGTTATCAAACTAACCCTTAACCCCTTCGTTACGATGCTACTTCATTTTATATGTGTAGGACCAAGTACATACATACACCTATGTTGCATAATGGATGTAAAGTGTTGGGTATTAATCTACACTAAATCTCAAAGCTTAGGTCTGTATCGTTATACATTATTGCGTGTTTGGCCAAACCCTACAAATGGCTTAAACCTGCTTAAAACTATAATTTCCTAGAATAACCTCTTAATGATTATACGATTATGGTGTTTAATAATTCCGTCGCCGAATAATGGGACTATCATTATTTTCGTGTTATCTCTAATTCCGGGCTTAGGAGCAGAAAAACCCAATGGCGTTTTTGTCCAGCCGACTTTTTATGGCTTTGTTTTTCGAGTAAACATACAAATCCGATTTGAAGCTTACCTATAAGCAAAGATCAATTTGTTAGTACTGCTTTAGATTAACCGGACGACCCTAAACTGACAAAACATAATGCCGATATTAATTTATTATTGGCCCTTTTCGAAAGTAATTTATTTAAAATTAAACTAGGCTGAGAAGCTGCACTTTTCGAACGTCAGAATTACATAAGACAGTCTCCCAAAAACGCCCGCTCTTCGTTCTCGTTCATTCAAAAGGGGTTTATGGTGAATTATTTCAAACGTAAACCTTAATATAACCCTATACCAGAGTTATACGAGGTGCATTCAATAAGTACCTAGCCTCACCGCCAGAGGGCGCTGTAGTTTCAAAAGAGTTTTACCACAGTGTAGCACATTCTTTTTTCAAATTTTCATTCCAATCCCTTCATTTGTTTTAATTTGACAACTTATGGAAGCGAACGTGTCGATCGGTTTTACAAAAATGGAAAAAGAGCAATATCGTTCGGTGATTCGATTCCTATTTTTGGAAGGGAAAACGCGCATCGAAATCAAAGAGCGCTTGGATGCTGTGTACGGTGACTCTTCTCCATCGATGGCCACCGTCAAGAATTGGTTCAACGAGTTTGCACGTGGCCGTACGTCGGTTTTTGATGAACCACGACCAGGTGCACCGAAAACAGCTGCTACGGAGGAAAACATTAAAAAAATCCATGATCTCGTATTGGCAGATCGCCGATTGAAGGTTCGGGAGCTAGCTGAGACTGTAGGCATTTCAGAAGGAACAGTGCATCATATTCTTCACGAGGAACTCGGCATGAGAAAGCTGTCGGCGCAATGGGTGCCGCGTTTACTCACACCAGAAAACAAGCGCAACCGTGAGACCACATCGGAGACGTGTTTGGCGCTGTTTAAGCAGAATCCAGCGGAGTTTTTGCGTCGTTTTGTGACCGTCGATGAAACTTGGATCCACTGGTACACACCAGAGACCAAGGAGCAATCAAAACAATGGATCCAGACCGGGGAACGTGCTCCAAAGAAGGCGAAAACTGTAAAATCGGCCGGAAAAGTTATGGCCACCGTTTTCTGGGATTCACAAGGTGTGATCTACATCGATTACCTCGAGAAGGGTAAAACAATTACAGGGCTTTACTATGCCGATTTATTGGGCCGATTCGACGCCGAATTAAAGAAAAAACGTGGCCATCTGGCGAAGAAAAAAGTGCTGTTTCACCACGACAACGCACCGGTTCACACGTCTGCCGTTGCCATGGCCAAATTGCTCGAATTACGCTACGAATTGCTGCCCCATCCACCGTATTCTCCAGATTTGGCCCCTTGTGAATTCTTTCTGTTTCCTAATCTGAAAAAATCACTCGCCGGGAATAGATATGGATCGAATGAGGAGGTCGTCGCCGCCACGGAGGCCTATTTTGCAGAGTTTGACAAAAACTATTTTTCGGACGGATTAAAAAAGTTGGAGCATCGCTGGGCTAAGTGTATCGAACTAAAAGGAGACTATGTTGAAAAATAAATTCCCACTTTTCCAAAATTTTCGTTTACTTTTTGTAGGCTAAGTATTTATTGAATGACCCTCGTACCTACCTATAAAAAGCACTATTGTCGGCTACAATTTTTTAACCAAATAACATAAATTGGTGAATCAGTGAGTGTGATAGACGGAGATCACACATATTATCCTTTTGCGGTATTTGATTTTGGCAGATGAAGACTTTTTCTGGCAAGCGTCAATTTGAAACACCACTAAGTATATTGAGATTCAATGAGACGGAATTATGTGAATGTAGGAAGACCAAGGTATTGTGTTGTGTGACTTGTCGTGACGTGGACGCCAAAGCGACAGTTTTTCTCTTCCGAGAAGAAGAAGTTCGACTTAATTACGTCCCTGACATTTATCGTACTCGATAGCTGACATTTAACCATCCTGGGTATTGTTGCGGAATACACTAAACGCACGAAAATATTCAAATTTTGTGGTACCTAACTGTGTATTATTATTAACACTTCGTACTTCGATCTAATCCACGAACGGATCCACGCGAGACACAATGCATTTTTAATTGTTTCTTTAATTATACGAGAGGCACTTTCGACTCCACCCACTTTTCATAGAACTCATACGCCATGCCGCCATACATTTTTGCTGTGAGCCCTCCGGGAGGGTTGCCAGCATTACGTTTGCGTTAAAGTTAAATATCGCGGACGGTGAACGGCATTAGGTTTAAAAACTTGTTATAAAACACTGTAAAACGAAGTAAAATAGTGTTTGGAGGGGGTCTTGTCGCTATACGTAGTTTCCAACCTTTTCAATTTTTTGTGAATATTTGTAATCGAGAACCAAAAAAAAAGATTGGATTTTTAAACCAACGCACAAACTAAAAAATAAAATCTTGTTAAAATATATATAAGATTTTATTTTCACGGTTTATAATGCTGTATTCGGTAAGAAAAACTTATATTTATAATGAGCACTCCGCGAGGTCTCCCGGCATTTCATATGCGACTAGATGAACCTTCCAGGAGGGCTCCCGGCACTGAACGTGTTAAATGCCTACAGGTAGAGAACTAGAGATATTCGTCTGTAGTTTGTGGATCTAATAAAGAAATCCATTTACTGGAAGAACCTTAAGGATACCCTTCAAAGTTCTTCCAAAACATTAGTACCTACGGAAATACAGACTTAAAGGTAAACACGTTGCAGGTAAATGATTATTGCCTTTCTCAAGAGGAGTAAAGCTCGATTCTTGAGTTCAAAATCACAGACGAAAATAGGTACCCACTTCATTTGAATGACATTCTGATATGATAACGATCAATTTGAAGTACAAAGGTACATATTATGTATTATCAATTTATCATTGATATCAGATTGCTTAAAAATAAGAGTCATTGATATTTACTCTATGCAAGTTTTATGAGTAAACTTGGGGTAAAAGGTCATGAAATCGATTAATTCTTCAGCCATACGTTATTGATACTCTATTTGTGTAGAAAAATCAATAATCTACAGTAGGTACCTATATGTGGAGTGGTTGTAAAGAGGAGCAGTTTGCTGCATTATTTATTTCATAGCAACTGAAGTGGAAAACGTCATCTACAGTGCATAAAGTCGTGCCGATTTTACCGGTGTGCACAGCGCTCGCTATAAAATTTTCTTATTAAGTTTTGTATGAGTTGGTTGCTTACATATATGCGTTTAGGTATTGTAACTGTACATAGTTGGATTCTCGTTTCATTTGAATACATCTAAAACCCGTAATACGATACGTTTAATAACAGTTGTACCGTCATTGGTGGTGACTATGATCTATTGTGTGTGATAATGAGATAGATTCTTTATTTGTACAGTTTTGTTTTGATTTGTGATTTATCTTTGTCTTGGTCGTGTTGGGTCAGATATCCCGGAAGACTTGATAAACGTTAGATAATATTCGATGGATATGAGAGTTGTTCTGTTCTGTTAGTTCAATTTGTAGTAAGTACGGTCAAACCTGGGTGAGCGAGAACTGGATCAGTGAGAAAACTCTACAAGTGAGAGTGATTGCTAGGTCCACCTCTACAAGTGAGAGTGATTGCTAGGTCCACCTCTAAAAGTGAGAGTGATTGCTAGGTCCAGCTCTACAAGTGAGAGTGATTGCTAGGTGCACCTCTACAAGTGAGAGTGATTGTTAGATCCACCTCTACAAGTGAGAAACAGAAACCTCTTTCTGTAAGAGAGAGTCGTTCTTCACAGTTGGACCTGTATAACTGAGACTGACACTTGCCCTATAACTCTATAAGCGAGAGTTAGCGTATTTGTTTTTTTTAATACCTCTGTAAGTGACAAAAACCTAGCCTACATCTCATTAAGGGGACTACAGGACCTAAACGTGCCTAAACGCAAGTTTTATAATGCGTAAAAAAATATGATCCACTGCAGTAAACAAAATCAGAAAAATATATGATATTCTTCAGGATATATGCTAGTATTATAGTGTGTTGAAAACATAATACAACTAATTTGATACGATAGAAAAAAATCATGAAGATACCTCTAAAAATTTCTTTTAACGATTAAAAATCATATTAATTTACATGCAATCATTCTGATTTTTGTCAGATTATTCTACAAGCTACATATTAGCATAAAAGTGTTTTAATTTTCCAGTCCAATCAATAAACTTTTTGTAAATCGCTAACTGCTTCATATTTTGCAATAAATTACCTGCGTCGTGTCATCGCGCTTCTCTTTCATTTCTATGCAGTCCGACAGTGACCGCGCTTTAGCTGTTGTAAGCCTCTTAAGTGAAATACTTGGATAAGTGAAACTCTGAGACTGGCCCTTTTTTTTCTCTAGCTCCTACAGTTTTGACTGTAGTAAGTCTACATAAGTAGGTAGAACATTAAAATATTGTATCGTACATAATGAATTCACTTGGTAGCTACCTACTTTAATAAAATTCACATGTGTTGTTTGTCTGCGTACATGACGTCAGTTTATCTAGAATTGCAACATGTAAATTAAGTATTATGTTTTGCATTTTTTTTGTATCGTGACGAAGCAAAAATACCTTCCCGTTAAAGTTTCTTATCTTTTCCAGAATTATTCGTTACATATTCGACAGTGATACATACTGATAACGTTCAATTGCGAAATATTATTTAATACTATTAGCTGATTAATATTCTCATGAAATAAGTTAAGAATAAAATTGTCTTTGTTGAAAAACCTTGGAACAAAACAGCTTTGTTTAACTGTATATCTACAAATTCCCACCTGTTACTAACTAGGTACATGGTCATCACTCATCAATGGTTTGTAGAGCTTAAAATCTAGTTATCATTCACCTCTAGTATGCTAATGGTCCGCTTTGGGGAAGGACGTCGGTTTTTAATCAGCTCCATATCACATATCTCGTCCACTTTTGGCAAGTGGCCGTCAAAGCATTTTTTTTACCGCCTCAGAGCCCGTCCGGAGGTTCCCTAGCTTAGGGAGACTTCGAGCGGGCTTAACTCTTGAGTCTTTTAATCCTATTGAAGGAGGAGCTCCAGGGGGCCTACCACCACCTCTAAAGCAGTATTTTTTAAATCTTACTTTAGTAGGGTAAAGAGATGGAGCTATACCTCCTGTAGAGCTTCATCTCTTTCCCACACTAAAGTAATATTAAAATATTACTGCTCTAGAGGTGGTGGTAGGCCCCCTGGTCTCTAGGCTCAGTAGCTTTAATGTGGTTGAATGAATCAGATGTTTTGAACATAATACAAATATAACTGTGCGCATTTCTGCTTTCTCTTGAAGTGGTTGAGTTTCAGAAAAAGAACCATAAATGAATTGCCCTATTTATGAAAATCAAATCCTTATTCCGTAAGCTCAAATCTCCGGACACGGTGACAAATGGTTCTTTTTATGACCTTTTTAATTATTATTGATACAATTTTTCCTGTAACATGATTTGTTTCATGCTTTTATACGACTTAGGACAAGGACGAGCTAGACGAGCTATTAGATTTTAGGTCAATGCGGCGCCAACATTTATGATAACTATTTTTCCGCCCCGATTTACCTACCTAGGCTAGTCGTGGGGGATACCCTAGTCGGTGTCATTCACATTTGCCTATATTTCTACATGATTGATTTCTAGTTTTCCAGTCCGAAAAGAGACTGGAAAAACAAAAAGATAGTTTTTTTAAGTATTAATTTTTTACTTTTCCAACAATTACAGTTCCCTAATAGCGTAATACACGATCAATCAGAATATGAATCGTTTTGAAACGAAAAAAGATCTGCTCAACAACGTAAATAACGCAATGAATGTTGTTGAACTGCCAAATTAAACAGATTAGTCGTAATCGTTTATGAAAATAAGTTACGTAATTAGATCTCTCTATCGCTCTACATCGATTCATTGTGATGATCAAGGTTGACATTTTTGAATAAGTACCTATGAATAATGTTATGATGAATTTCTCGCATATCTAGAAACTCTGTTTCCGATCTTGCAGTTATTTTTATGAATTAAATCGGAAGTCTTGACCTAATGGAGTTAGAAGTCATCTTCCAAGACATTCTCCTTAGTTTCTAGCAGAGCAGATGACGCTGGCAGTCGATTGAAATTCGTAGACGTAGACCCTAAATTCTAATATCTGAGGGGCAATTCCCGTACTTTTGAAGAACGTTCGCATTCTAATCTCATTCGCAATCTGTCAAAAATACAATCAATTTACAAACAGTTTTGACAAGTTTGACAGATTGCGACTTGAATGTGAACGTTTTTTAAGTACGAGAATTGACCTTCAGAAATCTCGAAGCGATCAGGAGCTTAGCTTTGGTTACGTAGGTACATTATTTATTTTATATCCTCAAGTAGGACATAATATTGACCTGCTTTTTAGGTATGACTACCTACCTACACCTACATTAATGCGGTAGTTTCGCTATGTTGCATCCATAGATATATATTCTTAAACAGCAAAGTCACTCTTTATCGCTCCTAATAACATATTATTAAGTAATCAGTATAGGTACATAGGTACGAAGCTACAAAGGCTTTCTGCTTCTTTTACTCGTGCTTGAAAAGACACCGCGATAAACCGGTTTAGTAATATTTAACCCCCTCTGTATGATTGTGGCCAGATCGACGCTACTTTTTATCTTCAAATGATTCTGATATTATACAATACAGTTGTTTGTTTTCTCCTGTTTTTTCGTTGAACGAATACAACAGAAAGCTTACGCAGGTAGCTACTACAGACAACTATCCTATACTTACTATTAAATGAGCAATATTTGTATATAATATATATTTGTAATCACTTTCTCGAAAACGGCTCTAACGATTTCGATGAAAGTTGCAATATAGTGGTTTACGGGGTCGAAAAATCGATCTAGGTAGGTCTCATATCTGGCAAAATTTGTTTTTTCTATTTTCACAGCCTCGGGAATGTGATACAACGTTGGTATACCTGGACAATATTTTTATCTATTTTCACCTGAGCAGAGCTCGGTCGACCAGGTACTTTGGTTTAATTTAGCTCTTCTTTATTATAATATTTGTCTTTTATCTTTATCCTATACTAAGATTAGTTACAAGACAAAGGCAGACCAGTCAAGGACCAAAAAACTATTACAACAGCAGCGTTTAACAATAAGTATCTCTCTACCTGCTCGACCGTCTGATTTAAAGAGAAGTTGCCTGTAAAAAGAACTGGAAACTGTTGGTATTTTGGGGCTCCAATACCTGTAGGTACTTATGTATTTTTACAAAGAATTTTTAATACGTAGGTATCTAAGATGAAAAGAGCAGTGGTATTGAATTCAGAGTGAAGTCTGCATCATCTTATTAATGAGGCTAGGTAACTAAATTAAAATAATGTCAGTCAAGAACAGCAGACAGGTAAATAACGAAATCATGAAAAAATAAGGACAAACAATAAGGCCAAGTTTCGATCTTTGATGCGTTTATGAAGTTAAAAGAGGAGTCAAATAGCTATTGTTTGCGATAGTCATTGGTCATGGCTATCCACAACTATTCAATATGCGTCCGTGCCGAATCGAACTCTTCACAAAAATCATTGTTCAGAAATACGAATCCCAAAATTTTTGACAGTTTAAACCTAGGTACTGACCGTTTAAACCCAGCCTAGTCGTCAACCTAGCCACGCTAGACGACCAATATTCTTCCGACGGCTATTTGCTGTCGACTAGGCAAACCAGCCATGCGATTCTGTAAACGTCTCACCGTGAAAACTTGGGTGAAGTGAGCTGTCAATAGTGTCAATCCCTGTGGAATGACAGCTCACTCCACGCTCACTTCACCTAAGTTTTCACGGTGAGATGGTTACAGAATAGCACTGCAGGTATCCGAAAATATGTAATTTTCGACTCGGAAGCCGCCGTGTTGAATGATTGTGAATAGCTATGCTGAATAAGTACGTTTACACTGCCCGGAGTCTGTAGATAGACAAAATAATTACAAAGATACATTTTTTGTTCGAAAAGAAAGTTTTTGCATGTTTACGTTACGACGACCGAGAATGACTTGGCAAAAGTTTGCGCAATCCTCGCGATTTCTAACGTTTTTGCTGCTTTAGCAGTTTAAGGCAGAGAAACAGGCCTTGTAGATAAATATGTCGTGCTCGTACTGCCGTGCACTACTGGTCGTGCATGTTATTACTGGCAGCCATTATTATAATCTGCTGGTTAGTAGGTAAGCACCCTCATCAAGCAACTACAATGGAATTGTGATTGTGACCTATTAAAGTTGTGCCACCTTCCTATTGACATTCTCGTTGGAGAATGTCAGATGTCAATTCTCTAGGACTCCAGCACAATTTAGCCTCAAATTGAAGGTCTGAATCTCATGTGGTAAAATAGTTTTGGTTATATAAATCTGTTTACATAGAATTTATCCAAAAAATCTGAATGATGAAACTTTTGCTAAGATAGATAAAAAGTAGTAGGTACCAACATTTTATTTATTCGCTCGAGTAAGGATGTAGAAACCTATTCAATTAATGAATCAAATCAAACGCATTGATGACATTAGCATTTCAAATTAGAAAGAGCCAAACGCCATTGTGATAGCTATGAAAGTGTTTCAAACGGACAATACGTATACCGGTTAATTCTTTTATCAAAGTCGGTTGGTTAACAATGAAGAGTTAATTTGGTCGTTTGATAGGCACCAAGAGCAAATTCATGAATGAAACTCCAGTCTTTTTGGTAAATAACTACACTTTCAGGCATAAAAGTAGGTCGCTGTATTTGGGATAGAAATATACCTGTTGATATTGTGAATTAAAACTGTTGTATCTAATTGAAATTATAATAATTATGAGTCGAGTATGTTTACTTACCTCTTTTTCTTATCCTCCATGTTGGAATTATATTCACTTACAACAAAAACTCTTATAAATTAATACTGTTCAAAAAATGTTCTTTAAGTGTTCACTTAGTATTAAAAAATGCTAGTAAAAATAGTTAGTTTCTCTTATAAAACATGTTGGATTTACGTTTACAGTATAGCACCAGAAAGGCCGGTTTGTTTTGTGGTCTCGTGAGAATCACTTCAAAACATTGTGAATGAAGCGATCGATAGTGCGTGTGTAGGTCGAGAAGCAGAGGCGGTGTGGGCGCGACGACCGACGACTAGTAGCGGGCGAAGCGCCGACCGACTGAAGTGAGCGGGCTCAGTGCCTCGTGGTGCCCTCCGGAATACTCCGGAGTGCCGAGCGCACCACGAGCCCGCCTCAGCGCGCCGCCACTTACGTCAACATCAATCAATGAACTTCGCATTTCGTAAACCTTGAACACATGCCGTCCGATGCCGCACCGATAACGTATGACGTGTCCTTAAGCTCAAAGGTACCATGTATATGGGAACTGAACGCCGAAACACAAATTCGGTGTAGATAACACTGATATCGTGAACGACACGTGTGATTTGCTTGTTTATTTAGATTATCCAATAGCAGTAGTATTGAACACAGAGCTTTGATTACCCCCCACTGTTTGAACGCTAATATTTATCTAGCGGTCATTAGATTAGTAATATGTACTTACTTACATACCTATTGGTAGTGCACATTCTAAGCTAAAGGTTACATTGAAAATATATTGTGGATGATTAGCAAATAGTGTTATGTACCTACTTGTACCTATTTTTTTTTTAGAAAATGTATTATGTCTACTGCCGATCTACTGCATTCACATTCACAGTGCGATATCTGTAACGGAAACAAACAGCGTAAATAGATGTAATGGTAAATAATACCTAAGCTTTGATCTAAATAATACTTCATAAAATTGATTACCTATTCAAAATGATTTACCTACAGCACAAGCTGCTTCAAAGGAAAATAGTCCAACTTTATTTCTTCTTTCAGGACCACGGCTTTACTCTATGTTTCAGGACGTTGTTAGCGACATCTTGAAAGACTGAAGCGGAACTTTCAGTGCGCGTCTGTCTGTGCGAGGTAGGTAAGAGACAGGCTCTTTAAAGTTCCTCATCGTTCCGGCAGATGTCATTACTGCTATTGAACAAATTGCTGATTCGTCTGGGTTACAAACAGACGAAGTATACATAAATATAAAGAGATGTTTGACGACTACAATTCACATGGATAAAGTAGGTATTCCAGTAAAGTTTATCAATAAGACTTGGACTATATGGGACCAAGAATGAAACCCTGTGGCAGACCTTGCACGGAATAACAACAGGCAAGCCAATCACTAAATATTAGACAGGCAACAGATTCATTTCAATATTACCTTCTTTCAGGAACTAAGGATTTTTCTTGATTTTTACACGTAAATTTTTTCAGGGATTGTTTGTGAAGCCCGCATATTCAAAATAAGAAATTCCGTTTAAAGGAAGTTACGTGTTTACTGGAACTGCACCTCTGTGAAAATTGTCACCAGACAAACAGACAGCTTGTTTGATGCAATCTTTGCCTTACAAGTCAATACTGTAGAACTGCACTCTACGATACCCTTTCCCTGAGGAAATAAGTTCAATGATGTTTTTTTTTGCCTCGACTTAACAAGGAAATGTTTGTTTTAGTATTAGATTAACGAGTAATCTTACCTATGTATGTAGGTACACATTCATTTCCGTATAACCGTCAACCTGTCGAGTTTCGCAATTTATGTAGGTACCTACCTATATAGATCGATATTTTGATAAGTACCGTAGACTGTAACAACAAATCAGATTTTTGTTATTCATGCAGCCACTTCACGATAAAACGGCAGCTCCTCCATGAATTGTATTTCAGCGCTAGAAGTCACGTTCTTTTTAGTTTATTTTAGATCGTTACCATTCAGTTCTGGATGCTCTTAGTAGGAAAATATAAAAGTATCTACTTACTTTAACAAACACGTTTACGTATGAAGCAATTTTTCCTGCTCTAAATATAAACCTAAAGTCAAGACTAGGTTTTCGGTACTTATTTGCATTGGTACTTGGTTGCACTTATATGTACCTATTGGTTATGAATGAATTGTCAATTAATTAATCCTATACTATTAAATGAGCAATATTTGTAAATACCTACATAAATATATTTGTAATCAAGTTCTTGAAAACGGCTCTAACGATTTCGATGAAAGTTGCAATATAGGGGTTTAAGGGGGTGAAAAATCGATCAAGCATGGTCTCATATCTCGGAAAATTTGTTTTCTCTATTTTCACAGCCTCGGGAATGTGATAAAACGTTGGTACATCTGGAGTTCTGGACGATGTGTTTATCTATTTTCACTCGAGCAGAGATTAGTCGACCAGGTACTTGTTTTATTAAATGAGCAATATTTGTATACCTATATATATATATTTGTAATCACGTTCTCGAAAACGGCTCTAACGATTTCGATGAAAGTTGCAATGTAGGTAGGTGTTTACGGGGGAAAAAATCGATCTAGCTAGCTCTCTTAACTAGGAAAATTCGTTTTCTGTATTTTCACCAGAGCAGAGCTTGGTCGACCAGGTATCTATGATAAACATATAACATCACGCCTGTACTTCTCGAAGGCGTAAGCAGAGGAGCATAGTGAGTAGGTATACCTCTGTTTTTTATATTTCTATGGTATACCCACATGGCACACTTCGCCAGTTTAGGTCCCATTTAAAGGGGGCAGAGGCTGTTGTCATAAAATCAATCAGACACAAAGCCAGACTTCGGGCTGCAGTTGCGAAACGAAATAAAATTGTAAAATCTGTATATCAGTTTGCCGGCTAGGGTTGATCCCAATCTTCCACTCACGTTTAGCAATCGTGCTTACGACCAGTGAGACCAATGAGACAGACTAAAGAAATGCCTTGTCTAATTGCAATGCGTTGCCTGATTGAGTTCAACGGTTTCACTCGATCAGAATCGGTTGTTTTTGTTTTGTTATGGTCATGAGCGGGAACGACTTCCGAAATTTATTAACGCTCTCAAAAAATGTGCAATGTCCTTTAAGAAGCGCCGATCTTCATGCTTCGTTTGAGTGGCTAATTAATAACTCAAGTATAGCTGGCTATTTTGGCGATACGGTCATAGCCGTTTTTACATCAATATAATCATTAAATCCAGTGACGCCTCGTGACTGAATCGAGAGCACGTGTTGACTTCAATTCAATCGGGCTTCTACGAGGACAAGATGCTGCGACTACGAAACTCACGTGGACCGAGTGTAAATGTACAGACACTAAAAAATAAAAAAAACAATAATAAAATTAAAAACAGAACTGCCGTGTGAAAAAAGGAACTAAAAAGTAAAAAAAAAATGAGTTAATCTGTATAATATGTCGTAGGATTATTTGATAATTAGAATTTTCGAGAAAACCCTAGGGATTTTCTAGCGGTTTTCGCGAAAAAAACATTTCTGCGAGCAACTTGGTTGAAATACTAACCTACTTATTTCCACCAAGTTGCTCGCAGAAATGCTTTCACCATTTTCTAATTATCCGTGTTTTCGCAATATCCCTAGGGTTTTCGCGAAAATTCGAATGATCAAATCAGAGAACATGTTTGTCAACTGCATGTTCTTACGATAAATTCATCCCAACGACGGAACCCTTCATATTCGGTATCAAATATATTGATTACATTGAAGATTGCATCAGATCAGAATCAGATTGCCTTTATAATATTTTCCATAAGATAATATATTTGATTTGAATCATCATCATTCATCAGCGAAAAGATAGGTGCCATATATGTAACACTATGTACTATGGCGATTTCGTCAATGAAGTAAGTTTGAGTAGATAAGTTTGTCTCGTGACATACATATGATGTAAAATAATAGGTAAATTGATTTCAAGTAGAAAAATTTACACCGTTCTACCTAAGCTGCTTGCTGTACGTTACAATACCAGCAACCGATATGGTTTGAATGTTTGAAATAACTTTAGTAGGGCTTAATATATATTTTCCTGTTGTTGTTTTTCCTGAATATAATAATTAATGAATGGTCATGGTGCTATAATTAAACATTTACGCAATATTCAAGGATCCTAACTAAATCGCGTTCAATTTAAATTATGTTTATTGAGAAGTGCTGAGTAAACCTTTTATTGAGATTATGTTAAAATTTCAAGAATTCCATGTTTATTTAGGTCCAGTTGGTACTTGATTGTTTATGGTTATTTATACATCAGCATCATGATGACCTCGTGACTCACAGCCACCTTGACAATGACTGATATGTAAACCAATGCGTGTTCAAATTCATAGTGCGTTCGATTTAATTATAGTGATCATAAATATGCACGATTTACGCAGGTTACATTCTTATTATGGCTAGGCTATGGCTAATTATTATCGTACGTCGTAGTCCCTTACTACGAATCTTCGAAACGCTCGGCTGAGCTGATAATTCTGGTTAGATAGGAACAGCCATGCTATTCTGTAAACATCTCACCGTGAAAACTTGGGTGGAGTGAGCTGTCAATAGTGTCAATCCCTGTGGAATGACAGCTCACTCCACGCTCACTTCACCTAAGTTTTCACGGTGAGACGGTTACAGAATAGCACTGCAGGTATAACTATTGCATTTTCTTTTATCCATCGTTAATTTTATTGTTAGTAACTTAAAAAGTGCACCTAAGTCTGTTGTTGTAGCACAATTGCGTTCTGTGTCATACTCATCACTTATCAATGAACTCAGCCTTTCGCAATCTGGACCAAGTCTTTAATCCAGCAGCTGTTGGTCTAGGCTTTGGCTATTAAGCGATTGGTTGTTACGACTATCGGCATAATGATCGCTGAGTCCACATCCCACATATCAACAACCTATTAATATTATTATTAAAACACCCACATTTCGCCAGTTTTATGTTTGACACGTTCAGTGCCGGGAGCCCTCCTGGAGGGTTCACCTAGTCGCATATGGGATGCCGGGAGCTCTCGCGGAGGGCTCATTTTAACTGTCGTTTTTTCTTAGCGAATACAGCATTATAAACCTTGTAAACAAAATCTGATGTATATTTTAACAAGATTTATTAGTTTAAGCGTTGGTTTTAAGATTCAAGCATTTTTATTCTTATGTTCACGGTTACATATATTCTCTAAAAGTTTAAAAGGTTGGAAACTACGTATAGCGACAAGACCCTCTGAAAACACAATTTTACTTCGTTTTACAGCGTTTTATAACACGGTCTTAAACCTAATGCCGTTCACCGTCCGCGATGGTTAACTTTAGCGCAAACGCCGGTAACCCTCCCGCAGGGTTCACGTCCAATATGTATGGCAGCATGGCGTATGAGTTCTATAAAAAGTGGGTGGAGTCGAGCCAATTAGCATCTACCGGGCACAAATCCAAACTCCGGGCTGCTAGTGTTGCTACTGAGAAACTCTTGATAGAACAACCCCAATAACATTTTGTCTGACCTTGGAATCGAACCCAGGACCTCATGCTCAGCAGTATCTAGCTCTCTAAATCAAAGAGGCAGTCGAACTTGTTATAGGTCGCGGAATGTGCTGAATGCAGGAGGCATAGGACGAGTCGTTGAGCCGATGCCGATATTTGTGGAAGCCAATCGGCCACTTGATGCAAAATATTTGTATGTTTTTATTCTACACATCTAAAGGTAATGCTTAGGTACTTATAGCCAAGTAAACTAGGTATGTATCAATGAATAATGGCACTATTGCCACAATATTATGAGTAAACTCAGAATTTTACGTCAACCCTAAAACGCTACAACTGGCCTCGATTTACCCTACCTATAGATACCTATGAAGCTACTGATTTATACACATTTGTGTACAATTTATTTGTTTGTTTATTTAAAACCAGTAAGAAGCCACTCCTGCTATGACGTTACGAATTTTATTGACTTTGGTGTTGGTAGGGAGGTACCATCGAAGACTTTCATATCTGACCACTGTAAGGGCTATTCTTGCTTGCAGCGCTCGACGGCTATAGCACCGGGCCGGTAACAGATGTGGTCATCGTGTTCGCGGGATTTTGTTTTGAAACTGGTTAGATATGAACTTCTTTGATGGTACATACCTACTACTACACATATTTAGTAAATAATTATTGTTAGTACTTATACATTGTATTAATACGCACTGGCGTAGCTGATTACTTTTTATTAATGTTATGGCGCTGACTGGTCTTCAATTAACAATATAAATTAATCAAACAAATGTAATCGATATTGTAACTCGAAACTGTGTCAGACGATTGTTAAGGATATTTTGGAAACATGACACAGTATTTTAAATTTGTTTGAACTCAATATCAAGAGGTGGTCTCTGTAAATAAATATCTACCTACTTACACCATTACGTCAATGTAGGTCTTACTGTTGTACCCCACCGGCCTATGAATGTGAGTCGAGGACGTGTTAATTGGAAGCGACCGTATGACCCGTTACATTTCCTCAAATTCGATAGGGTAAACAAATGCACCAGATGTGTGTCATCTGTCGGTAATTATCGTCCCTATAAAACATGAGCATGCTCTCGAAGACGGATACAAAGGGATTAGCCACCGCTGCTTCAGCTTAAAGCACAGCGTCGTTCCTGTCAAAAAGTTATTACCTACCATTTGTTTATACATCATCATGTTCAGTTTCAAGTTATTGTGTTTAATAGTATTCGTTTTCTTTATGTTTGTTAATTCGAAGCCTCTTGAGGAATCGAAGAGTGTAACATCTAAAGTAGATGACGGCGAGATGATGGAAGGGGCAGAATCCCAGAATCCATTCCTACCACGATTTGCAATGAGAAAGCTTAGAGAGCGCAGTGAGAAAGCAAATGCTCAGAGAAGGAATTATCAGGGTCGAAGAATGAATCCACCACAACGACTTCCATGCCATCACCGATACTATTAAGTGAGTAGATTTCTAATATAAATTTTATAATAGCATACATTTACTCATTGGTGTGGACGCTTAGCGCTACAGTTGAGCAATTGTTCTTGGGTTGTTTAGATAGAAAATAGTTTTTTAGTAATATTGGTGGGCTAGTGGGCTGTCACAAGTCTTTATCTTAAGGTCAGGAATAGGTAACTTTTGTCTGAAGAATACCTACGTAGGGCGGTTTGACATATTTTCTATACTTACAAGTTATGAAATCGCAATTCATATATCTCAGATTAAAGTTAACTACGTATGCAAGGATCGTAGCAGGTGGCTTTCTGTAGGTTCTGATTACTCCCAAGGGAAGAACGCGTGAGTTCATCTATGTATGTACAGTTATCTATTTATCTAAAGATTGAAAAATCGGCCCTTAAGCTATTGTTTTCACCAGATTAGATATTTTTTTAGAATTTCCGGTATTTGAGCAATTTATTTACAAATAAAATTTGTGTTGCCACACACCTTTCTTTGACCTCGATCTTTTATAATATAAGACTAGCTTACTAGAAAAATTTCACATTGTAGCTTGTGTTCGTCGCGTTATCAAGTACTTAAACATTTTGAATTACTTTTTCAGAAAAAAACAATGAAGCCAAATATAATTTTATTATTAATAGTGGGGATTGTAAGTGTGATTGCAAATCCTGTTTCAAAACCAGACAACTTGAGTAATGATATGGAACCACCATTGTCAGAAACAAGTGAGCTAGAAGTAAAGGTAGAAGTAGACGACACAACATCAAACAAAAGTGATCCGGAACCAATCAAGGTTGAAGTAATAAGTGAAGCATTTTTTCCCGAACCTGATATTGGCGGAGACACCACCAAATATGACGAAAAAGAAGTCGATATAGTGATTGAAGAAAGTGTAACGCCTTTAGAAGAAGTAATCACCGATACACAGAATGAAATCAATATAGACGATGACGATTATCTTTCTCCGGGTAACCAACTAATTGATAATATTCTAGCGAATAAGATTAAAGATGAAATAATGGAAACTGCCGCTGGATTTGCACCACCTCCGTTTTTAAGAAAACGGCACCACCAACCGCCGCGACGTCGCTTTGCCATCCGCAGAAAATTTCAGAGATATCCGTATGCACCGTACAGGAGACTTCCTTTCTACAATCCCTACTACAGATTTTATCGTCCTAGCTCTCTAAGATTTTATTAATGTAACTACCTATGTAATATTAATCTTTAATTTATTTAATTTATTCTAATTTTAACGAAATGTATCGTTTTATGATGTGTGTCCAAAATAAAACAAAATTCACGTAAATAGTAATTGATTTTCATTTATTTCTAAAAAATCTATAAGCACATTGGCCTTACCAACAAATTCATTTCAATATCATTATATTAATTTATCTATTTACATTGATTGTTAATTGTCGCCTTCAATAACTGCATCACTTAAATTAGGAAAAACATTGTACACTAAATTGTATTTTACTCATGGCAGTTGCGTTAAGTGGTTCCTCTGTTAACAACAATACATGGACTTATGATTCGTCTTTTTACATTATAATGTAAAGTATGACACAACTATGATATTCGATTACTAAAATATATTAGAATCACATAATATTTCCTTACACATTAAAAAATATACGAGATTAAAAGTAAGAATCAGTAAGTAGTTTACATAGAGAGAAAATTACGAATAAATTACTTGATAAATAAATATCCATTGATAAAATTACACAAGGAATCATAAATGAGTTATATTTCAAACAATATAATATGAGAAATGTTCACGATTTCGTTCGTACGCGGCGCAAACACTCGCGATCTCGCACTGGGTGTGCGCTGGCACTCATTTGCCGGGCCCCACCAGCGCCTCGTCCATGAGCTCGTCGTCGGTGATGCAGGGCGAGTTGGAGTGCGGCGACGGCGCCACCAGCGGCGACGGCGCCGGGCTCTTGGCCAGCTGCAGCGCCAGCGCCGGCGACGCCGGGTACACGGGCCGCACGGCCAGCAGGCCCGACACCTTGCTGCCCGACGACGACGAGAAGTCCAGCAGCATCTCCGCGGCCTCCTGCGGGGTCGTGGCCCCGCTGCGCGCCACCGCACCGCTCGCCGGGGGCTTCATGCACGAGTCGGCGCCTTTCCTGTCCTCAGAACTGCCCTTAGGAGCGGCGAACCCCTTCGCCATCTCCGTTTTGAAATCCAGGGGCAGTATAGGAAATGGCGGCGGATAGCCGTCTTTTGAGTCATCCTTATTTCTCACCGGGCTTCCCCCTTTTGATATACTGTCAGCCATAGCTTTAGAAAATTCTAGGGGCCGGTCAGACTGATCATTCTTGCCGGGAGGTATTGTCTTAGGGCTCATGCTGCCCATGTTGAGTAGTGGTTTCGGCACGTTCAAAGGATACGCCGACTTTTGAAGGGAATCGGCCGTTCTGGTACCTGGATTATCGAAGTGCGGAAACTGATATTTGCTTTGTTCTAGCGAGCGAGCAAAATCGTTAACTAAAGATCGTTGATCGTACTGCGCCGCAGGACTGTTCTTATCTGGAGTGTTTTGATTTTTCAATTTTGGTATTTGAAACTTACTAGTATCGAGAGGCTTGATCAAGCCTTCTACGAGAAAATTCGATTCCTTGGAACTTTTAAACCTTTCTCCATCGACTTCGTCTCTCGAGCCGCTAGGGCTAGAATGGCGTTCAGATTTAGAAGAAAAAATAGATTTCTCTGAATTACTCATAAGTTTAGTTCTGGCTTTCTCTCGTTCCCTGTCTCTGATTATTTTAGCGAGGTCCGTACTGCTGCTTTTAGGGGAACCAGAGCTGGATTTAGAACCAGACTTTGATAAGTTGATACCTGCACTACTTGTGCTCGACGATTTTGAATAAGGCACTTTGGGCATGTTGGGGTTGCCAGACCCGGAAGAGTCCGAAGGGCTCATGATAGCTTTCGGCGGTGTTGAACCCGAAGTGACGCTACCGGATTTAGAAGATTGCATTGCTTGAGTCTTTTTAGAAGCGGGTCCACTTATGACCCCTGGCTTTAGACCTGTGTGCGTTTTGGGAGAGCCCTGACTCGGGGGAGTGAGTTGGGGCGATGATTGTTTCGAACTACTGTAGTTTAATTTGGAGCTACTGCCCGAAGAATCTTTCGTTCTAGTTTTATTGATTGTTATCTTCATACCGTCGGAGCTCGGCTTCACCATATACTCTTGATTTTTGCTATCGTTAAGTTTTCCGCCACTGCCGGGCATACTTGTTTTGGGATCTGAAAACTTGGCACTACTGGAAGAGCTACTAGATTTTGCACTTATTTCAGAATCTGTGCCACAGTGCTGGGCAGACTTGAGCTTATCTATCACAGCACTGAGGGACCCTTTCCTATTGCGAGCCTGGCTCGGAGCATTCGATTTATTTACTTCAATATTAGGTGGGGATATTAAAGGTTCCGTTACGGGACTATCACAGGACACGGGGGTAATTTCTAACTGTTTCAATTTGATTGGGTTTTTTAATTTAGGGCTACTCCTATCGGAACTAGAAAAAGATAAACCGGAATGTTTCTTTTCTTTATCCCTCGATGTCACCGAGCTAGAGCCGTAACTGTCTTTGGATATCTTTTTTGTGAGGTCATACCCTGTCGTACCAGACTTCCCCGAGGGCGACCCGCTGGTCGCAGATTTTAGTGCTGACATGCTTGGCTTTCCCGACCCCGAAGAACTGTGCTTAGGGGACGAGATGCTGTGGTTTTTTGGACTCGAGTAACCAGTTAAATGTTTAGGGCTATTTTGAACAGGAGAATGTCTCGGGCTGCTGTGGTGACTAGATGTCCCCGACGGCTTTCCTAAGCCCTTCACAGTGCTAGGGCTCAGCGACTTAGTTATCGAAACAGATCTGCCATGCGTTGGGCTTGGACTAAATTTTCGAATAAGAGAGTTTGGGGAAGTCGCACGTAAAGGGGAGCCGTCAGTGGGCTTGATGCTAACCGACACGGGTTTAGTGAGCGGGTCTTGTTTGGGCGGCACCTTCTCGGGCGGGCCCATGGAGTCGTCTCTCCTGCGCTTCTTCTTCTTGTCCTTGCTGCGCTCCTCCCCCGACCTGCTAGACTTCTTCTCGGATCTGATACGATCGTCGATCGTTTTCATTTGTGATGATGTGATCGGTGTTATTGTTATGGAGCTGGGCAGAGCGGCTGGTGGGGCCGCAGTGATGGGGATTATCTCAATGCCCGGCCGCCTGTCTAGGCATAACATGGAGGTTATGCTGGAGCCGGAGCCAGCGTTGGGTGTGTTCGGTGTGCTACCTATAGGAGTTATGCTTACCGAAGACGCCATATAAGACTTCCCTTCGGTTAAGTCCAAGAGGAGGGAAGACGCGCTCCTATTTGTGCGTAATTCGGAATCTTTGCTTTTAAGTTTTTGCCTTTTGTGATCAGACTTGTGAAAAGAATTCCTGTAAAGAATAAATTACTGTGTAACATTAATCTGTTGAGAGATTTGTTGTAAGCTGAAAGAGTAGTAGGTACGAACCGGATTATGTCGTCAACGTCTCCATCGTTTGAGTTGTCCATGTCGGAGGAGGTTCTATTGTCTTGCGCTCCGAGCGCGTCCGTCGCGTCCATCGCCGACAGCTCCATGTCCGACGTGAACTCATTCTGTGACACCGAAGACTCCCGACCCTCGACGTCATCATTCGTCGAGTTACTATTGACAGTATTCTCATCTTCGTTAACATATTCATCTGAATTGTCACTCTCACTATCAGAGTCCATCATCTCGGCGATGCCCGATGGTTTGCCTTTCTTCTGAGTGGCCCAGACATCGTCGGACTTTCTTTTTTTGGATTTCCGTTCTTCTGCTTGTGGTTTAATGTCGCTGGCGCCCGTGTCCTGGCACATTACGGACAGGTGATGTTGCTGCTCCGAGAGGTAGGCCCCTGTAGACAACATGAGTATGAATGAAATGCACCGATCTCAGCGTGGTTTAACCAGACTCGATAAATCGAATGAACCCCAAGATTTGCACTAGCGCCTGTAGCCTCATGTTGCATGGGGCTACAGAGGAAATTACGTATCAAGGAGTCGACCGGGGGGCGCGGTGGCCCCTGTAGACAACATGAGTAACTATTAAATCTTTGGTACATAGAATGAATACACTTCGCATTCTAGGAAGGTTGTGTGTGTGGTTGGAGCTCGCAACTATGTACACGTACAGCTGTAGCATTTTACGAGCACGAGTGAATAAATACAATTTAAACTTTACGTCAATGCCTTAAAGGTCACATCGCGATTCGCATTCTCGTAATTAACATTGACTGCAGATATAATAGTACATATATATATATATAGAAAGTGAAATCGCGAAAAAAAAATCAGCTGTTACCTACCTACATTATAACGAGCTATGCGAACATAAAATGTATGGAACAGCTGTTTTTTTTTCGCGTTTTCTGTGTTGGCCCCATAGTGAAACTTGTTCATAATGATGAGTACAATGACCCCTTAAGAGGATGCAAACGAATTAAATTTCACATTGTATGTATATTTTGTATTAAATTAACAAAGGGAAAGTACTGTTTTTGACGACTATTTAAGGGTTATTCTGAAAACAGTATTTTAGATACTTTTTTTTTATTGAACCGTAAACAGTATCAAGGAGGAATCTAATAGTATGGTCGCAACCCTAACTACTGTAGTAGTTTAGGGGTGTGAGGAACAGGGTGTAAAGTTCACTCATCCACCATAAAAAAGGGAGGAGTCTCCGACCAGACGGGTGTCATGTCTGGCGGGCAATTGCCCAGAGGTTGAAGTCGGGAGCTTGTATATATGTCCACCGCGCGGTAAACTCTAACTGCGCGATGCAGGATTTGAGTGACGTCAGGATGTTGTGTGACGTCAGGTTTTTGATGCGTAGTTCGCATGTGGCGATGTAGCTGCCGCCACAGTAGTAGTACTTACCGCCCTGGTGCGGATGGTTGACGCTGGACGGGTAGAGGGCGCGCGAGGCCACGGAGCCGGGCTCGTGCTTCACGTGCTCACCGCCGGGGTCGAGGCCTCCCAGTCCGCAGCTAAAATTTGGCTCCAGAGCCGAGTACCCGCCGTTTAACTGCTTACTGGCTGCCTCTCGCTCCCAGATCTTTATGAGAGATCTGTAGAGAACAGATATTGCAGATATGATGACATACGTATTTAAAAAATGGTACTATAGAATACCCAGAACTGCTAGGCAGTTTAGGATTAGTTACACACTGCAAAATGTTTCGCAAAACTAGTTTGTTACCCTCATTCCAAGTCCGCGTACATGCAGAATTTATTTCTAATACGTGCGAGCACAAGTTTTAATAAACTGTCAAGTGAACATGATTTGGATATTATTATATACAAGTGTTTCTCGGCTTAAGCATTTGTTGGTGAAAATCTTCTTGCGGAAAAGTGAAGGAGGAACTGTTCTTAAACGATTATTGGTATGTATAAATCAGCATTTTTGCAGTGCCTCAGAGATGTTTGCGGTAAATCATACCGATGGATTCCATGCCATCATCCGCAAAAAAACAGCCTCACTCCTGAGCAGAATAAGAGGCAGTCGCAATAGTATTCTGATGGCTGTGGCGACAAACATTTCCCCCGCCGTAATAAGGCAATTTGTGCGAAGACTTATTCCATAGTTTCTGGGGGTGTAGTTGTTGGGTGGTCTTCGCATGAATTCGTCTTTAGTTAAGTTACTAACAATAGTATTTTAAGTGTATAACTTTCTAACAATCTATGGACCATATAGTTGCCCGAAATAAAAAGATTTATTATTTTATTATTATTATTATATTTTCGTTTTTATTTTAGTGTTTATCAGCGGAAAGTAAATCGCCTTCAATTTCGTATTTTCTAAGACTACTGTAATAAATTAGCTTTATATTTCTCGAACAGAATAAAATATTTCACTAGTGCCGCGGCCGAATCGCTGAGCTCGAGCTCCACGGTGCCATGCTTTCGTGAATTGAGTTTTCACCTGAGTGTTATAGGTATGGAGTGCGTCTTCTGCAGCACCCGGGTGATGTACTCGTCGATGTGCTCGGCGGGCGCGCTGTGCAGCGTGTAGAGCGTGGCGCGCGGCGCGGCCGGGTCGCTGAGCTCCAGCTCCACGGTGGCCATGCTCTCGTCGACCGGGTGCTCCAGCGAGATCGAGATGTGCTGCCACGATAGAGCGCTCACCTCGAACATCAACACGCTCTCCAACTCAATGACTGTGGAACAAACGACGAAAAATTTAGTGGAAAAAAGAATTAAAAAAAAAACTAAACATAGTCCCTTCTGAAAGTGCATTCAGATATCACGTTCAATAATTATAATAATAGTACAGTACCCAGGCGTTAAAATGACATATTGAGCAGCGGCGGCACGTGGGACGGGCTAGTGAAGGGACGCTCAGAGATCATAGACAACAGTAACACAATTACATTGTTTACACTGCGTGCGCACACAGCTGGTGATGAGCGCGTTGAAGAGCGACTGCTGCCGCAGACACGCCAGCAGCGGCGGCACGTGCGACGGGTGAGTGAACGGGACGCTCGTCACCATGCAGCCGTCCAGCCCGCGCGTCTCGCACAGGAAGTAGCACTGAGTCTGCTCGGGGAGATTCTAGAACACGACACACATATTTGAAAATAAATATTATTAAATATACAAATTAAATATTGCGGTGTTTGAAGATGACGTGTATAACTAGCGGATTATTTGCAGCGAAAGTTTGTTGGTCGCAGACAAAATGTCTGATTTCTCTCGTACATTAAAAAAAAAAATGTTAAGCACTTATTTAATATATATAGTAATAGGTGCTTTACATTTTTGTTACACAAATAGAAACATTTAAAAAAAACTGCAGAATCTGATCTCAGACCAACAAAATATTAAATCTTTCACTAATCTCACTAAGACATACCACCATTTAGTACCTGTGGTTGCTCACAATTGGCGTTATAATAAAAAAAAACTAAGAAAAATCCCCAGTGCATAAATCTTATTTTGACCAGTTTCTGACACCCACGCAAGTTCCTGACTCCTGAAACTTATTCATTGATAAACTATAAAATACGACGAATATAATAATATAACAATCATTACTGAACATTGATTTTGACTACCTAGGCAATCGTCCATTGCCCCACCAGACATGTCCTTTGCAGTTTGAAAAACATTATCTCCCATACATTCCGTATGGGAGTAAATGTTTTTCAACTTAAGTTTGTTCTTGGGATAAATTTCAATTTAAGTTCATAGTTTCCAGATGAGTCAATGAGTCAAGTACATGAAACAAGATAAATATAAAATCATACAGAATGGATACGAAATATTGAAGTCACCCTCAGTTTCTGAAAGCCTGAATAAGTTTTCGAAAAATCTGCTGTGAAAGATCTTGATATAGATAGTGCCATCCACGAAGACTCGCCCCACTCTTCTTCCTAAACGCGATTACTGTACTGTAAGCGATTAGGAAAAAGAGTGGAGCGGCGAGTTGGCGATGGCGGCCCAAATACGACAAAATAATTACAATAATTTGACATGGCACAGATCTTATTGACCGGTCAAAAGTGAGACGATTCATTTAAGAAAGAAATATCGTAATGGAGGTAGGTACAAACCACAAACAGTCCTTTGCTCAGATTCAATTCAATAACTTTCCCTGGCGTGAGCTTGTTGTACGCCTGTTGGGCAACTAGCCCCAACATGGGCTTCGCATTGCCCCAGTCGCCAGCCACTTCCACCTGAAATTATATTACAAGCACTCAAGAATCATTGATGCATTTCAAGAACTATTTTAAAAAGGTTGATAAAACATAATTTACATATAAAAAATAGTAGAAAATGAGGATTGTAAGGTAATTTGTTTTAAATACCTAATGGGCTGCATGTTTTGGCAGATAATGGAATACAAAGTAAACTAAATTAAAATATATTATTTGAGGTGTAACAGGTAATTTCATTCAATTAGGAAACTACTACTTTTAATGTTTGTCAATTTATTTGGAAGATATTTTTTTTTTAAGCATATTTCAGTTACTTACTCGTGTAAATTTAGTTTACTTTGTCAAACATTTGAGAATACTCAATTGTTTGCCATACGTGCAGGTGTACAAGAAAGTGATAGAAGAAAATAATATCAGAGTTAGGGCATAGCATTATCATTGCGGTTGGCACGCGGACGAACTTCGCACGCGTCAGCAAATCCACATGACACTAAAACGCCTTTACATAGAACTAATGCTTCTTTTTGACCAAGTATGTGTTCTGTGTTCTACAGAAAAAAAAATACTGTTTCATGTACATGAAAATGTTTTTAAAAAAATCGTCCTCTTACCTCTGTGGTGGCGTGTATAAGCTTGGCTAGTCCAGCGCATAGTGGGGTAGGCTGCGACAACTTGAGTGTAAAGCACGCGGGCAGCATCGCGCTATTCTGAGGCACCAGTTGAGCGTAGATAGGTCCATTCCTACATACAGACGGTCGAAAATGTTTCATGGATTCGTTAGGTTACCATACCCTGGCTTAGTGAGATGAGATCGATCAATCGTGGTAAGAATAAGTTAAAATTAATTAACCTAACCAAAAATAAGTTTTTTTTTTTTTTGGTATGCTAGAAGTATCTATTGTGGCCGAGCAGTGGAAACCTCTATTTTAAGGCTCCCACAAACAGGCGCGACGCGACACCGGTAATTATTCTACCGTGAAGTAATCTTAGAAATTGTTTTATTAGAGTCGCGTTGCGCTGTTGCGTCGCGCCTGTTTGCGCACGCCTTTAAAGGAAAAATAATTGTTTTTCTTTTTATTTATTTGTTGTGTAGAAAATCTCGTAATGCATATTTAGCACAAACGTGCACACCTCTAAGATGCTTCTAATGCCTTTATTGATGATAATCATCCTCGGAGAACGTCAATGACGGCCATTTTTCAGACGTTTATACGTGGTTTTCACTGCACGGCGACGGTATGTATTCTATGTTCTATGTTAAGAGATTTGGTTTCCGCACTTAGTCCTTCAGATGGACCATTGCGCGTGGACCGTATGTATTTTCATAATAATTAACTGTTTCACCAAGCTACCTTATCTTCAATAGTCAGAGTAAAAAATCCATTTAATTCTAACTGTTAACTATTGCATGATGCAAAATAATTTTAAAATCATACCCCTTCCCAGGCCTCTGACCCCCAGATATGATAGGTGACAACTGCAGCTTATTGGGTGTGGAACCTTCTAGTAGAACCGTCGCGGAGTGGCCAATGGGCGTGTGGGAAGGAACGACTAGTGAAGCAAGGCCGCTGGTCGCGGCAGGAATGCCTAGTGTTAAGAGCTCAACTGTCAGTGGATTGAGTCCCTTGTCTTTGTCTAACAGTTCGTAAGGAGACACGAAGTAAGTGAGACGCATTGCGTGACCTGGAATAAATGGGGTATATGTTATTTCTTATTGGACCATACTTTGTGTACCTATACTCTGTAGTGGGTCTGCAAAAAAAATTGTCAAATCAAGGTTAGTGGAAAAGTGAGAATATTTTTCATTTTCTTGAAGTCAGACTTAGATGATACATAATGACTAAGGACATACCTCCTCTTCGCTTTTGCAAGAAGCCAATAGGACTCTTGTGGACTTGTGCCCACAGATCCTTGATAAAACTCTGGAGTTGCCTCATTGTGCATAAGTCTTCTTCTAAGCTCTGTAGAGCACTAAATGCTTTACATTTTACCTGCAAAATAAAACACATTGTGTGAATTAGGGATTTAGTTAAGGAATATATAAAATAAAAAAATTAAATCATAAATTTCAAAAGCACAGACCACAGGGTACATCAAGTCAGCACTGCCCAGGCGGTGTTGACATAAGCGCAGAGTCTCTGGGCAGAATATGAAACGAGGTAGGACAAAATAAAATTGAGGCAACACTGCCCGTACAGTGTCCCTTGCACAGAGGCCCTGCATAGTTTAAAAATCATTTACATATCAACGAGTTGACACTGCCCTGGCAGTGCTGACTCTACACACCCTGCGGACTTCCCCCGTAACAGGAATTGAGGCGTAAGTTACTTTTTTTTCAGCGCCTAGTTGGTAAACCGCTGTTAAGCCTTCCAGTTGAGCTGTGAAATCAGCGAAATCTCCGCGTGATATACAAGACACCAGTTCTTCACAGCTTTGTTGTTCAATCTGTTAAAAACGCAAAAAAATATTTATTAAAAGCATGGAAATAATACACACATAAGTAATAAATAAATTGAAAATTAAGTAAATATTTAAAAAATTGTGTTTATGTTGTTTTTTTTTCACCCAAAATATCACCTGGACAATTTCAAACTTACTTTTCCTTCATGATGAATTTTAACATCTTTTACTGACCCTGATGATTCAACTAATATTTCCAAATAAAACATATCGGATGATATGAATAGATTTACTCCTGATGTTCCCACTACAAACTTGAGCCTGAAACAAATAGTCAACTTAATACTATTATAAAATACAATACAATTTTAGATCATCATCATCTTCATTTATTTCTTTTTTTTATCATTTGCTGATTTTATGTTATGTTACTACAATTATTACTTCATAGTAATTGATAAATAATTCCGTCTTTTGTGTAAATAACATAAAGATTGTTTGAATACTGAGATAAATATGTTTGATTTTCATGTTCCCTCAAATTTCTGTAACTCACACATACCTTCAAGCAGGTTTAGTTATTACCAAGGAGGTTGAAATAGTGATCAAAGATTACAAACCCTAGCTGCCTAGATAAGCACTCCAGGCGCTCAATAAGGCTCTGTAAAGAGCTAACTTTAATGCAATGCTGCAAACTGTCAAGACACTTCTTGAGTATCATACGATCTGCACTGTCAATTCCCCATCTTTTGTCCTGTAAACATAAAATAAAACAAAGTCAAAAAATATTGTCACTGAAAATGCTGCTTAATGCAAAAGTCAGCTTTTTCGTATGTTGGTGATGGGTTCTAGATATTTCTAGCTCAACCAATGTCATTGAAAATTTGTATATCTGAGCATAGAACACTTTAGTGTGAGTTTAGTGAAAGCAACTAAGGGTTTATTCAAGAAAGTGAGCACTGAGCAGTAGCATCTAGTAACAGTGCTGCCAAAAATCCAACGAATTAATCATTAAAGAGGCCACTGGGAAGCTTTAGTTGAAAAGCTTAATGGGCTTTCAAAAATAAATATGTTGTTTACTAGCTATAAAATAATTGAGACAGTAGTTGGTAGGTGGGCAGCCATGTGCTTTTGTGCAGAAAATGTGTCTCTCTTTTCATTTAAGTTTGTAATCAAAATATATTCTTTTATTCAGAAGGCGGTCTATCAGTTCCCCAAACATGGTTGTACCAAAAATGCAGAGACAAAAACATGGATGGTTGGTTGGTTTGTTTTGTTGCTCATCTTATTGAAAGCCAATGACAGTTCTGATAATATAGGTTGTAGCAACTTCAAAATAATAAAAGCTAGTGGTATATTTAATATCAATATATTCATTACATGGTTTTATAAAATAGCTAAATATAGGAGTGGATATGATAGGTTTCCATAGGTACCAAAGACTCAAACCTTTTGTAAAAATTTGTCTCAAGAATCTTTTGTACTATTTTATAGGGAAAAAGCTAGTTTAAGGTTATCAAAAGTGTGCTGTGAATCAGTAAGCACAATGTGCCTGAAAACATAATTACTTACAAGTTTAAATAATGAGTTTTATTTAATTGTATAAATTACCATGTACTTTATTATCATTGTGCAATTTATTAATTAGCTATATAATTAGCCTAGACAAATTTTTATTAACTTAGATTTAGAAAATAGTTATCAGCTAACCGGAGGTTTATTTTAAAATCATTGTTTTCTTTATTTGAAGAACCAATTTGATATCTGAATTTTGTTGATTCTTATTGAGATTAATACTACTGTAATAACTTATGCACTTTCTACAATAAGAGCTATGTATTTAGTTCAGGGGTTGTTGTTAGTGCTGGTTAGATAATTCTGAAGTACTGGTAACTTATTAGTGGCTGCTGTAAACATAATAAAATAAAGAAACATACCAGTAAAGCCATTCGGACGCCTTTGGAAGTCTCTGTTAAATTTTTAAACTGTGATGTTTTGGACCTAAGTTTTTCCATAAGAATCTCCTTCTGGAGTTCTTTGGATTTGTCGATAAGTTCATTAGCAGAAGCCATGACCACTGGCTTAGTGTCCGTCATTTTCACGAATTTTAATGTTCCACTTACAACAACATACACAAATTATTGATAACACAAGAGCAATCACAGACAGAACATCTGATACGCGAGGATCGTATTTTTTTATTTTCGATATAAATTTGATAAACACGTTTGTCCAAAGTTGTTGAGCAATTTTTGGGCTTCTTGAAATATAAAAATATTCAGCAATCACTTTAATTTATTTCTTAAAAATAATTATGTCGTTCACAGAACAAAACTGTCATTTTCACGCGATGCCATTTGCTATAATATTACTAAATAGAATATGTCAAATTTTAACAAGTTGGCATAAGTTTTTCTTCGAATGGCGCTACTAGAGTATGACATCGTGTGAGTAAAAAAGAGAGAACCGATTGTTTTGTTGAAATGACATGAGCTATACTAAGTCGACGGCTAATAGGAATAAATGCCAATGCCAAGTATGAATGCGTTCAGAAACAGAGGAAGTACTACGTTTAGTTTTGACTAAAAATAAACACGTAAAAATTGCTTATAAAATGCCAGTTTTTTAATGGTCTAAGTTTTTTTACTCAAGATTACCGAGAAGGCGCTTTTAAAGTCCGGAGAAAACAGTTTCCAGTCAAACAAACTTTCGGCAGAAAACAGTCTTCTGTTCACATTCATTATAAAAGAGCTGGTATTTACTGATTCCGTGGTTAATTCTATATCGTAACTATAGTAAAATCTGCCAAAGGTGATTTAATTACGCTAAGAAATAAAACCTTATAATTTAAGGGAATATGTTGTTTCGTTTAGATGGGTCAGTAATTCGGTAAAAATGCCATGTTTTTTTACACCGTCATGTCAAAACACAGGTAAAAAGGCGGATTTTTATGACAGCCGTCATTTAGCCGGCGCTTAACGATGGCACTGCTTTCTTACCCTGCGTCCTAACCAAAAGCGATCATCGCATTCATAGTTTTGTCACTTTTTGTTCGGAACATCGAAAGGTGCTCTCTGACGGCGCGAACGCGCATTTCGGTTTCCCGAACAAAAAGTGACATGTTATGAATGCAACGATCGCGTATTTGCGTGACCGCGCGACGGTCCCTTTAGTTAGGATGCGGCCTTTGTAAATCCAATAGCTAAGAAGCTATTAAGTGTAAAGAAAGTACACTAAGAACCCAAGTTGTCGCACATCGTTACATTCAGAGATTTAAATATTAGATTTAATTGATTACGTGTTTAATAAATTAGCATTTGTAGTTAATCCCAGTAGCAACTACTGTGTCTCTTATCTATATATACAACTGAATTTCTTGACTTAACCCTGCGGTCGCCGGGTGCCCAATTATTTGGGAAGTGCCACTGTGCCACATGTGTTCTGAAGTTCCTTGACCTTCATAAGAAGAATACTTTCTTATTGTACGCTGTGTTGTCTGTTACGTTACATTGTCGGTATCATAAACTTTTTTAATAATGTTGTTTGATGCCCAATGTATATTACTATTCTATTGCCTTTAGGTACAGGCTTTAATGGTCTATTTGAATTTATAGGACACTGCGTGCAATATTTTATTTGAACTTTTATTTTATTGAATCAAAGTAGGGTTACAGTTTAGAAACATGCCGATGCTGTCTCGGTAGGGGGAAGGGGGGGTTGTAATTTTTAATATGACATTAATCTCATGATTGATACATGAAATGAAGAGGGAGGTGGAAGGGCGGAGAGAGGAACAGGGCAAGTCATTCCCTCACCCACCAGTCACCAGGAGACACATTTTCAAGGTTAATGTCAACCGTCTCTAAGGACAAGGTCAAATAAAATAAAATAAAATATGGTGAATATTTTTGTTTTGAAGTAAGGCATAGTCGACGGAGTCCCGCCAGGCGGGGCTCTTATTTCTGTCTGCAGAGTTTAAAAGAAACTAATACGAGGGAGATGACGGGGCCCCGTTCGCTCGCTTTGCCATTCGAACCTAACCTGTCCGAGTCGGGGTGCCGCAAGTCCAAGCCCCAAGATGGCGGGGACTTAACTGAGCTAGGGTCGCTCTTGCACCCGTAAATAAGTATTTTATTTTTCTCGATACCTAGGGGCTTTCTAGGTGTGACCTTTTGCAAAGGCGTTCTACATGAAGACATCTATTCGCAAAAATTTGAAGCAACTCACGCGCGGTCCATAAAGTAGGTGCAGTGGAACCAAGATATACGTTGCTAAGAAAAATAAAAATATCTCTGGCAAAAAAAAAAATTGGGGAGGGTTTACGAGACCCTCTGGAATCACCAAAATAGATTTACATTCTTTCTAGCGAGGCGGCACGTTTCTAAACCCAACCCCTTACATTTTCTTATTAGTAAGCCCTAAAAGTGTACCTACAGGCTAGCCACATTGTGTTTAGACTAAAGACAATCGAGTTAATGCCATCGCCAATTTCTCATATACTTTGCAGTATGCAACCACAAATTACATTGGTTTCCACTCCTTGAGGGAAACTAACTCCTTAGACTTAGAGGCAGGTAGGACCGCGAAAAGCTGCGTACCTCATGGAAACAGAATTGCTCGCAATGGTCACATCATCACATGTAAAAACCTCGTACCTAATTAAAAATTGCGACTTCGTTTCCAGAAACAACACGATTTGATTTTGCGGGAATCATGAATGTTTTGCAATTTTCTCTCTTTGTACAGTCACAACCAAAATATGTTAGTTATTTTTGTCTGTTATTTATGGAATCTACTTTAGCGACTCAGCATTATTTAATGCGTAGTAATGTTAAGGCCCGGACTCCAGCAAAGCGGAGATATGCGGAGATGTCCGAAGCGAAGACGAGAAGGGATGGTTTTCAGCTAGGGTGTGTGTGTGTGCTGGCTAGAGTGGAACTGAGCTGCGTGCGGCGAGCGTTTGATGACTTGGATGCTCACAGCTCTTCTCGTCTCCTCTGCGTGCCGTCGCCTCGTCGCCATCTTGTGAGGCACAGCTCACATCTCCGCTTTGTACCGCCCCGCCCAGCTTAATCACGGTGAGGCACAGCTTACATCTATGCTTTGATCGCGCTATTAAAATATGATACAAACATCTCCGCTCAGTGGAATCCACTGAAGCTGAGTGGAGACGAGATGTGTGAATAACTAAATTCTATTGGTTGTTTAAATTAAAACACACCTCCAACACATCTCCCTCCTCGTCTCCGCTTTGGTGGAGTCCGGGCCTTATACTGGAGAATGACATTCAGTCATATTCTTTACATGTCAGAACGACTTGAAAATATGACACTGACAGACAAATAATTAAAAAAAACCGGCCCAATGTGTGTCGGACCATGCACAATGAAGGGTTCCGTAGTTGGAATGAATTTATCCCGAGAACAAACTTAAAATTGTAGTTGAACAACATGTTCTCCCATTCCAACTGCAAATGTAAGTTTGTACGCACAATAATTTGCCATGTTATTTTAAAACCATATACTTCTTATAGGTTTTCCTGTAATCTAATAAAAAATAGAACTCTTTTCAATTTTTTTTTTAGTTTTAGCCTCATTAGTTTCAGTGATAAAGGGGGGAATGGTAAAGATTCATCTAATTTCTTAAATTACATATAATAAAAACAATTTGTTTGAGACCCTCACAGTAAGCCTTTTCATGTGCATTTCTTTACACGGTACAGTTTGCAAAACTTATTTTTTTAATTTTCTTATTTGCCGCCCAAAAGTGACCCGTAGATTCAAAACCTTACCTTATATAGGTACCTTTCAACTTAATGGGTCTATTAGATACGAGGCATATTGGTTGTGACAGACGGACAGACAGATAGACACACGAGTGATCAATACTATAAGGGTTCCGCTTTTTAATTCGGACGTACAGAACAGTCGGTCGATTTTGTAAAAAGATTAACGTGAAACTTAGGTGAAGTGAGCTGTCACTGTCACAAATCGACCGGAAGGATGCGAGAGATTAACACTATTGACAGCTCACTTCACCTAAATTTCACGGTGATATTTTTACAGAATCGATCGGCTGATATTAGTTTCATAAAATGGCTCGAATAGAAAGAATGTCAAAACTGAAGAAGACATAAAATAGTTGACTGTACCTACATAAAACAATTGAATTCGTAATAGAATCCTAATCAACAGTAACGAGTATAATAGGTATAACTGGCGCGGCTAGGAGAGGTGCTTTTACATACCGACGATATAAATGCATTATTAATGTAACATGTTTACCTAATAACAATGCGGGATAACAATTTAATTTGTATTACCTACGTAATTTGTATCTTGAATTTGAAAACATTATTCCTACACCTCTCACGTCTGCTAGAGCTCCGAGTCAGCTTGACTCGAAATCCAACAAATCAGATTATGGATTCCGTCGGATCTTTCGAACACCCTGTAAGTATATCATAATAAACGTATTTATTTATTTTCATATCTTATTTGCTGTTTGTTGGCACTTCCCCAATAGATTTCATTTAGAGTTACTGAATAAAATATTTACGGGAAAATGTTTTTTTAGAGATAATTTCGATGATATAGTACATTCATGTCGCGGCCTGCAACTGAGGGATTGATGGACGATCGTGAAAATGTGGGCGGAGGCGAAGTCGAGGTTGAATTTCCGCGCATTATTTGAGAAAATTACTTTAAAAGCCTTGGCCGCAACCAAGCATTGATGGACTCACGTATGTGTGCCTCAACTTCGCCTCGGGCCACATTTTCACAATCGTCCATCCCTTGTTCCAGGCCGTGCTAGTAATGTATTATGCTTTTCATTTAAGGGGACTACAGGACCTAAACGTGCCTAAACGCAAGTTTTATAATGCGTAAAAGAATATGATCCACTGCAGTAAACAAAATCAGAAAAATATATGATATTCTTCAGGATATATGCTAGTATGATAGTGTGTTGAAAACATAATACAACTAATTTATACGATAGAAAAAAATCATGAAAATTCCTCTAAAAATTTATTTTAACGATTAAAAATCATATTAATTTTTAATTTTTTATCGTGATTTTTTGTCAGATTATTCTACAAGCTACATATTAGCATAATAGTGTTTTAATTTTCCAGTCCAATCAATAGATTTTTTGTAAATCGCTAACTGCTTCATATTTTGCAATAAATTACCTGGGTCGTGTCATCGCGCTTCTCTTTCATTTCTATGCAGTCCGACAGTGACCGCGCTTTAGCTGTTGTAAGCCTCTTAATAAAATAGGCATAGGTACATACATACCTAGGCTACGCTACAAACTACGTGCGTTACCTAGTTTAGTATAGTGTCTTTCTTTTACCAACACGGTATCGTAAAACAGAAAAGGAACATTATCATGAAATTAAAAATAAAAACTTTTTACAAAAAAAAAAAACCACTGACTTCTAAAAAAATAACACTACAAAGTGAAAAGTAACTTTAATTTCGGAAGTCGGTGTCTTTGGTTTTGAATTTTCGTTTTTTACCACCGACTTCCGAAATTAAAGTTATTTTACACTTTTTAGTTGTGGTACCTACCCCACACAAATTCGAATACCACTACCTGCTATGTAAATAACAGTGACAGGAAGTTATCATCATATCATCCACATTTACTAAGTGGGAAAAATACGTATTATTGAAGTTTACTCTCAAAAACTATCCAAGCAAAGTTATTAAAATTTATATGGGACTAACTTGGGAGTATACCCTTTCATACAAAAAAATATATTTTTAAATCGGTCCACAATTGACGGAGAAACCGGTGGGAATACATAAAAAAAAGAAAAAAAAGACACATACGCGACGAACATATTACCTCCTCCTTTTTGGAAGTCGGTTAAAGAGAGCATTAGGTGTTGGGTTCGACTCCCAGGTCGGGAAAAGTGTTATTGGGTTTTTCTATTGCTGCGGCCGAATCTGCATCTATCGTGCCGAAGCTTCGTATGTTTTGCTCGCTAAAATGTTATCGCGCTAATGCGGTGGACACATTAGCGTTAGCGCGCTAAAACCCTTTTATGTACCCGGGCAATAAGTGCTACGTAGCCCGAACTACCGCGACGATAGCCGATAACGGTTGGTCACATCTGCGTGTATCACTGTGCGAAGCTTCGTCACGATAGACCCAGATGCGGCCGCAGCATATCTGAAATTTCTCAGTAGCAGCTCGGAGTCTGGATTTGTGCCCAGTTGATGGCAAAAGACACATAACTGGCGAAATTCGGTGTACTATAGCTACACTTCTGCCCATCCCTTCGCGGGAACAAGGCGTGATGTTAGAGCATAACAAACACACCTACAGAAAATTGTTCCGGACACCCACAGGTATCATAACAGTAACAGTCAAAAACCAAAAGGAGAATAATTAAAAATAAAGTTCTAACGAACTGTATTTTTAACATACTCTTTACGGTCGTCGAAATATTTGTTGGATCCAATTTATCGGGATGGAATGAAATTGTTAAAAATAAAAAATGACGTGGTAGCCAGTAGCCCGTAGGCAGGCAGTTAGGGGGTAGGTATAGATTTAGCGTGTTCTATTCGCAACCCTGCACTTGTCCGGAACAAGTAACAAGTGGTTGGAATCCTTTCACGCTGCTAAACTTCCTAGAAGAGACAACAACACTTATGTTCTGTTTTTAAACTCGAAATTGGTAACTAGGATCTGGGTAGGTTCTTCTAAAGTACATATTTTCCGATTTATAATCTAAAGTATGCTCGAACTATTTCAACATTTTGGGAATGAAAGACGATTTTTATCACTTTGAAATCGAAGTTGAAGTCGTAGTTCAGTAAATTAGACGTTGCTATGTCAGTGAACATGGTGTGATTGGTTAAAATAAAGATGGAATAATTAAAAATAAATCTTTCCAAAGCAGATTACAATGAGCACCTTTTCTAGTAAGTTAAAAAAACCGACCAAGTGCGAGTCGGACTAGCACACGAAGGGTTCCGTAACGTATTAAGATCGAGCAAAAAAACGCCGAAAAAAACACGTTTCTTGTATGGGGACATCATTAATTATTAACTTTATTTAAATTTTTATTATTTATTGTTATAGCGGCAATAGAAATACAAAATCTGTGAAAATTTCAAATCTCTACCTATTACGGACGGACGGAGGGACAGCGGACGCTTAGAAATAGCGTTCAGGGGGCCTACTCCCTAAGCGAAATCCGTTCTTTCGGCCGTCGTTACGGGCGCTTCGTTCTCCTTCTCACTTACGATATGTCTGTAAGTGAGGCGGAGTACGAGCGCCAAAGTACGGAATCATAAAAAGGACATTGCAGCGCTGGCTCACTGGCACTGCGTTTCACTTTCAGACCACCATTATTTGCTGGCACATCCAGGCGCATTATATCCACCTGAAACGCCACAGTCGTAACAAGGTAACAAGCACTGCCTGCACCTGACGCGTTAAAAAAAATGCAGTTTTTTGCTTTTTCTCGGTGTGCAGCATCCTGTGTATCACTCTGCGTGTCGAGATAACTTCACAAACGCAATATTATGCTACCTACGTGTAAAGTGAAACGGTGTGATTTGCAATTTTGCAAGCACAAGGCTAGGTATTTTTTCGTGTAAAATCTAGGTAACATTTATGTTCTATTAAATAAAATATAATATAGCCATATATAACTACCTAGCCGGGCTATTATGTAGAAATCTCACCGTGAAAACGTAGGTGAAAGTGAGCTTTAATAGTGTGCATTCTGAAAGTGGGCAACGTCGCAAATAGATCGCTGATAGTGAAACTATAAGGGTTCCTTGTTTACTACGGAACCCTAAAAAGGCATTTAGAAAGTTTCTAAATATTTTCTTTACATTTAATTTTATAAATATTGGGTGATACGATATTATTGCATTTCATATCCAATATTTTAGTTCACTAGTTAGCGATATTTCATATTTCCATACAGTATAAATCAGTAATCAATATTGGCAAATTAATCAAAACAGGTAAATATTTGACAGCTATTTGCGACGTTGCCAACTTTTAGAATGCACGCTATTAAAGCTCTCTAAGAAACTTCAACGAATTTCCAGGGAAATGGAGAAAGTCAGTGCCCTTTTGTTGGCGATAGCTGATGCTGATAATTCTGTAGCGATGCTCTTTGATGATCTTTTTTTATTAAGTAAGTATATAATTGTTTGATTCACTAGTTTTTTCTTTTGGTTGAGGTTTTATTTTTAAATGTGCTCATTTTTTGACAGTTCCTGCGATTTGATACAGTTGCTGTCTTTTTGGATATTTAGTTATTCACGATGGTGTTTTTAATAAGCAAATTGATATATATTAACTATTGTTAGAAATAATAAATAAATTGGTACAGGTAATATATATAAATGGTGGTGTTTTATGTGCCGTTGAAGTTCTTGAGCTGGCTCAGAATTTTAGTACTATATTTAATAAACGCGTCTAAGACTTCCTCTTTCCGCGTTAGCATCCCGATGTCATAAGTCGTGATACCAAATCTCTCAGAGATTGCCTCATAATGCATGCGATCCATGGCGATTGAGCAATCCCTGAGGAGGTGGTCGATGCTTTGTACGGTGTTGTCGTGGCAGGGACAATAGTCGTCTGTAGTTATTTTAAAACGGTGGATGTACTGTTTATGGAATCCGTGACCTGTCAAAATTTGGGTGATGTAGAAGTTTTGTTCAATTTTTTTTGCAGAATTGATGCGTATCTAGCTGGCCACTTAGTCAAGTTGGATTGTCATATTTCGTGTTTGACATATGACATCGGGTATGCGCTGTAGTCCGGCGCATTGTGAAGCTGAGTGGCCATTTTCGCGGCTGCATCAGCAACTTCGTTGCCTGTGACACTAGCTTCGGTACACTAGGAAATCTAGGTAGGCTAAGTAGGAACTTATATCGCATAACTACTTAACGCCTACCTATTAAATCATAGGCATGGGCTTTAACAGTATCAATTCTGTAGGCAGAGACGATTAATTGATGGAACAACCACACAAAGCCGTGGTTAAATATTAAAAAAATTATCTGTTCTATTTCAGATAACAGAACGCAAACAATGTTATGAAAATTAATTAAATTTCGTTCAAAGGCAACAATCTCAAGGTGTACAATCCCTTAGAATTAGACACTTAACGCGAAGACAAACTCGGTAGATTAATTTACAATTTTTGGGCTGTCTTTAGCTTTGATACTCTATTAAAAAGTACTTGAAATATAATTTATCGGGATGAAATTTCTTCCCATCTTCGTGGTCTAGTAATTTTCCATTATGTTGGAACTCTGCTTCTTAGGTTCACCCGATGCGAGCAAACATCGGCAATTCAGCACGAACCTAAGTGGTTATTGTGTGGAGCGACTAGGTAGGTATACGGTATACCTATCGTCTGTTGTCCCCTAATAATATAAGAAAGAGAAAGAAAGAAAATACGTTTATTTGCGGTACACATGACGCAAAGAAAGAACAAAACACAAAAATAACAATTTGGGGGACAATATGCGTCACATCCACGCAAAACGGCCATCGCTCAGCTTAATGCTGCCACCCTATGCGAGACAGAGCCCCAACGCTGGTTTTCAGCGACAGCCGGCGTTGACGTGATGACGTCAACCAGTGCAGCATATAGTGAAATAAGAAAATAAGACAAAAATAAAATGAATAAATACAATATGCTGTGATACATCGAAGATAAACAGATGTTGGTATTATATGACTCCTTGTTTTTGGCCTAGTCACAGAATAAGTAAGTAGCAGTATTATTTCTCGGCAGTGACCCGGCCGTTTGGTAGATAAACCTTCCGCGTCCGTGCGTAACTGACGCGCACTCGATACTGTTGCGTGCTGACATACACTGAGATTTCGAAGCGAGTCGTTTCCTATGAATATATAATACTGTACTTATTTATTCTGTGGCCTAGTAAAAATTTCAATTCAAGTTAACTTTCCTTTTACCCGAATCCTCTTTATCACTGAGTTTGTATAACATTATCTTGAACAAACGATTGTTCTGCGGGCAATCAGTCTTGGTAGAGTTCGGCGGGGTACTTGAGTAACACACTAACAGTAGCAATGACTTTCATTTTGACAGTTCAACAACATTCATTGCGTTAGTTACTTTGTTGAGCAGACAAATTTTTCGAACATACCTAATACCTATGAAGCAATATCCTTAAATATCATTCGGATTGCGTAACACACTTTCAGTAGGTAAGGTACATCCGACTGATGATAGATTAATAAAAACTGGGTACTTACTATTAAAAACGTGGCGGCATCTACATCGCCACAAGCGAACGCCACGCATCAAAGACCTGACGTCACACAATGACGTCAGACAAATCCTCCATCGCGCAATTAGAGTTTACCGCGCGAACGACATAATAATAGGTAATAGGTAATACGGGCTGATATCCGCAACTCCACGACTAAGCGCGTATTTTGCGTACGGGTGGGAAAATCGGTTATTCGATCCACCCCAGCTCCTCAAAGAAGGCCAGCAGCGCCTTGGTGTCACTGACAATCTCACGTAGGGTACCTGGGTTACCGAAGTACTTTGCCCTGTATGTGGCGACCACCGGGCAGTATAACAGCACATGAGCTGCTGTCTCGTCGTCCTCCATGCAGGCTCTGCAAAGCGGACTGTTTGTGACTCCTATGACAAAGAGGTGTTTATTAAATGACCCATGGCCAGTTACAGCTGCAGTGACTGTACGCAGCTGTTGTTTAGTTAGTCGGAGAACCTGTTTCGTGAAGCGGCCATCAATTGTAGGGAGTGCCTCCTTGGCCTGCCTGCACTCACCGTGGTCCAACCAAAGTTTGTGATGTTGGTCCCTGGTTCGTTTCCTTACCAGAGTGCGTAGGTACCCGAAGGGGAGTGGCGCAATGGGTTCTGGCCCCACTGGTGCCATGCTCGACCCCCTTCTGGCAAGTTCGTCGGCTGCGTCGTTGCCCCGCGAACCGCTGTGTCCTTTGATCCATTGAATGGTAATATTATTGAGGCTACCCACCTGGTTAAGGCGCTGGTGGCACTCGTATATCAGCCCAGAGTCAACAGTGTGGCTGTTTAGCGCTAGCAGAACAGCCATGCTGTCTGAGAGTATACGTATCGAGTGGTCCTTAACTTCCCTGGCCATGATGGCTAAAGCGGCAAGAGATATACCCATACATTCGGCCTGGAACACTGTGTTATGGACCCCCAATGGTGTGGCTATCTGTATGTTGAAGTCCTCCGAGAAGATTCCAGCACCTGTGCCACTACCTGTTTTGGATCCATCGGTGAAGATTCGTAGCTCTGTGGGGCGTAAACCCTCGCATCGGTGATCCTCATGAAGTTGAATCCTGTATTTTTTATCGAAGATAAATTGTTTGGGCACCCGATCATTTATGGCTTTCGTAATAGGGAACTCAGAATTGAGTCCCTCGAGCAGCGCGGTGTGTTGTGTGTTTCTCTTACCCCAGAGATTAATTGCCTTAAGACGCACCGCCGCCATCGTCGCCTCCTGCTGTATAAACAGATGGAGCGGGGTTAGACCCAGCATGGCTTCGATTGCCGCAGTCGGAGTAGTCCTCATGCAGCCAGTGGTCGCAACGCAGGCTAGTCTCTGCAGGCGTTGTAGTTTGTTGGAGGTTGTAACCAGCTGTGTGCGGGGCCACCAGACCACGGCCCCGTAGGCGATCATGGGGCGGATCACAGCTGTGTACAGCCACAGTATGATTTTGGGGGATAGGCCCCACTTCTTACCTATCATTTTCCTGCATTGCCAGAAGGTGATGCAGGCCCTGTTTAGCTTGTTGTCTACATGGCTACTCCAGTTTAGCTTACTGTCTAGAGTGACCCCAAGGTACTTGACCTCGCTGGCCAACTGAAGCTCTGTATCGAACAGTTTCGGTAGACAGAATGGGCCTAATGCTCGTTTTTGGGTAAACATGACTAGTTCAGTTTTAGTGGGGTTCACTGATAGTTCAAATTTCCTGCACCAACTTTCTACGATACGTAGTGCTTGCTGAGTGAGGTTACAGATCGTTCCCGTCACCTTCCCCGATACAAGGATTGCGAGGTCATCTGCATACCCTATCGTGTAATAGCGGTTGGCGTTGAGTTTGGTGATGAGGTAATTAATTACCAGATTCCATAGAAGGGGGGACAGAACTCCTCCCTGAGGGCAGCCTCTGGCTATCATGGCCAACTGCTGCTCATCCTCAAGGCGAACCACTCGTTTGCTTAACATGTTTGTAATCCAGTCCGTTAGTACCTGTTCTACTCCATGTCTGGAGAGGGCGCTACTGATGCTGGAGAAGTTGGTTTTGTCGAAGGCTCCTTCGATGTCTATAAAAGTGCCCAGGCAGGTGCCCTTTTGATGAATCGCGTCCTCTATCTGGCTGACTACCAGATGAAGAGCAGATTCGGTCGACTTACCTGAGCTGTATGCGTGCTGATTACCATGTAGCGGTATGGTTTTAAGAGCGCCGTCCCTCAGCTCCCTATCACATAGCCTTTCCAGAGTTTTTAGGAGAAAGGAAGTCAGGCTTATTGGTCTGTGGGATTTGGCGTTTGTGTAGTCACCCTTACCTGGCTTGGGGATAAATATTACTTTCACTTCCCTCCATCCTTTAGGAACGTATCTAAAGGCCAGGCACGCTCTCATTAATGGCACCAGTCTTATAGCGACAGAGGCGCCCCCCCACTGTAGTAGGGCAGGGAACACTCCATCGGGACCAGCTGCCTTAAAAGGATGGAAGCTCCGGATGGCCCATTGGAGTTTCTCCAACGTGATCACCCTGCTTGCGTAACTCCAATCATTGTCCGATGGCGTTTGGATTTCATCTTGCCAGTCAACTACCTGTGCAAAGACACATCCAGGGAAGTGGGTTTCGATTAGGACGCGTCTTGCTTCTTCAGGCGTCGACGTGAGTGTGTTATCGGGTTTGCGGAGGGTGGCGGGCCCTGATGTATTCCGTTGCGCCAGGACTTTCCTTACCCTGTTAGCTTGTTGACAAGATTCAATGCTGCCACAGAATTTGCGCCATCCTGAGGTGCTCCTGAATCTGATGCATTTTTTGTAGCTGGATTTGGCCGCGTAATAGTTGTCCCAGTCCTCATCCGCACATGTGTTCATGGCTCTATTCAGAGCTGCTCTTACCTTGCTGCGCTTGCGCTCCAGATCAGCGCCCCACCATGGTTGTTTACCCGGTGTTTTGCGCGGCGTGGTCTCCGGGCATGCAGCCTGATAGCTGTCTATGATTGAGTTAGTAAGGTGACTTACTTGAGATTCAATCTGTTTTGTGTCCGCAAATGTCGAGGGGTTGTTTAATGTCACAAGCTTGCAATCAAGGTTGCGTGTGTAGTTGGCTCGATCCGTGTTGCGCGGGTTTCGCCGTGGTGGTGTCGGTGGCACACAGACCTGAATGTCGAAGCGGATCCACCTGTGATCAGAGCAGGAGGCCTCCTTGGAAACCTGCCACTCGGTGATGATTTCCGCCGCGCTCTCCGTTGCCAGAGACAGGTCTATTATTGTGCGGCTTCGTCTGGTTACGAATGTTGGTTCAGAGCCAGTGTTTAGTAGGGATAGGTTAGTCGAGAATAAGTAGTCAACCAAGGCCTTACCCCTCTCGTTCTGCGTGTCCATACCCCACAGTTGGTGGTGAGCGTTTGCGTCGGCCCCAATGACAACCTCGAACCCACACCTCTCGCAATGGCTCACGAGACGGGCGAGGTCATGGGGAGGCGGCGCCTCCGCCTCGGGCATGTAGGCCGAGACAAAAACGATCACCACCTCATTGGCATCGTCACGCTGTATAATCAGCTTAACTGCAGAGACATCTCTGCAACAGAAATCAGTTAAGAGCTGTGTTTTGAGGTTACCTGTGACATAGATGCACGATCTGGGGTGATCGTGATCTGAGGCGACTAGGAGCTTACCGCCAAGATTGGAGAGTCCTTGTATGTGGCCGGCCCTAATCCACGGCTCCTGGATTAAGGCTATGGCCGTGTGTTGTACCTCCAGCCACTTGCGGAGCTGAGCCGTCGCGGTCTGACTGTGGTGGAGGTTTGCCTGGAGGACTCTACAGGGTGACGAAAGGGACGCCATCGCTGGCCGAGCCCTCGTCGTCCCCCCCAAGTCTAAGCCCGGCGAACAGGTCGCCCTCGTCGAAACCGTCCTCCCCCGGGCCCGAAGCCGGGGACAGGATAATGTCGTCCAGCTCCTCGCCCGATGAAGGGACGGCTCCCACGATGGCGGCGGCAAGGGCGGGTGACTCTGCGGCAGCAGATTCAGCCGCGGATGCTTCCGGGTTGTGTGTAGGGGGAGTGGACTCCCCTGCTGGTGCCTGCGGCGGCTGAGTCAGCGCCTCGCAGACGGTTCCCGTGGCGGGGTCCCATCCCTGAGGAACGTCGGTGAACCTACCGTTACGACCCTGGAACTTCACGTACACCGCCCCTAAGCCAATTGAGAGGCGGCGTCCGGCCTCCATCAGAGTCGGGATTTGGTCCACAGGGACACCGACCACCACGAACCACGCCGAGGCTTGTTTGTCCGCGTGCAGCAGTACCCACCTCTTGATGTCCACCCAAGGGTTTTGGTAGCTGAGAGTGCGCCCAATATTGGTCGACTCTCCGTAAACCCCCTGCTCATCCGGGATCACGATGCCACACCGTGCACGCTTCTGAATTTCCGACTGGCTCACCACAACTAGCTGGGTGCTAGCTGAGAGAGCCAGGCCGGAGACTGTTTGCCTTAGCCAGGCTAAGGTGTGGTCGTTGCCGCACCACAGTTTGAGGATACCCCCGGCGAACAGCGGCTTGGCGTTAAAAGTCGGTCCTGGGGTGCCTTGTTTGGGGGAGCAGGCCTCGAGGATGATCTGCTTCTGGATAGCAGCGAGTACCTGATCCGATACGTCCTTGCTGAGAATCCCCGTGCGGTCGCAGGTGATCGCGACGTCTAGGGTTGCGCTGGCAGCTTGGGCGTAGCTTCGTTGATCGACCCTATTGGAATTATCAAGACGCGGCCGCTTATGTTCTCCACGAGGTGTCAAGGTCTCGTTGAGAGCTCGCTTCGCCGCGGCCTGATCCTTCCAATCGGGTCGATGTGTCCTGTTACCTTCAGCTGGTGGACTCTCCGGAGCTCTGGTAGGCGGTCGACTGGGCGCTGGTCGGCTAGTGCCGGCCTCTGCCTGTGACCGCTTTCCGGCGGAGAAGTTCAGCTGGCCGCCCGTCGTTTTACCCGCGGCAGTGGCTTGTATATTCCGGGAGCCTTTGCCTGGCTTCCGCAGTGCTTGTCGGCGCTCCTTCCTCGTCAATCTGTCCCTCTTTTTGCCTTGAACTGGGGCAGCAGTTGGACCTGAAGGGTCGGTGCAAGGGCAGAGGGCTTGTTGAGTGCGTTTGGCCTTGCCCTTGCGTTTTGGCACAAATTGCCAGGCGCGCGAGAACGCGTCCTCGGTGCAGCTGGCCGACTCTGCTTGACCAGTGACGACCGTCTGAGTGGAGGAGGCTAGAGGAGCCACAGGAGGAGGAGGGTGTTTGGAAGGGAGCCCGGTGCTAGAATTACCCGGCACCGGGGTCTGTTTGGAGAGGGTCAGACCGGCAGTGGTATAAGTCGTCGCCTTGGTCTTCGCCTTTGTGTCAGAAGGGTCGGTACTGGTCCCAATCAGCGCCGACGTCCTTTGTTTGTATTGGGACTTTTTAGCTTTGGTCTTAGCTGCGGTTTTCGCCACAGCCGGACCGGTGCCCGCGCTGGTACCCGCAGCTTTAGCTGCATGGCCACCAGGGGCAAGGGAAGTGCGAGCACCTCCCTTGGGAGTCTCATTGGCTTTCGCCTCCACTCCGGTTTTGTTAACAGGCCTATTAGAATCCATGTTATGTTGTGTATGAGGATTCATCTCTCTGGCTCCCACCCTCCATGGAGCCCGCACCTGGGAACGTCTTACTTTAAAAATAAGCAAGATCGTTAGGACTACCAGAGAGATATAGGGGCGCAAGGCTGGTTTACAGTGCGACATCGGGTGCTTGATCGGGCTGGCGTAGGGGGTCGAAAGGCCCACCCCCCACGAACTGATCAACCCTCACTTACACCGTCAGCATGACCTTTACCTACCGCTTCGGCCGTCCGAGGACGACCTCAGCGGACCTCACGCACCTCGCCTGTGGCCCTCTGACGGGACACTGTGGCCATTTCCCTACCCCTGGCTATTGGGTAGGGCCACCGTTTCGCTTGAAATCGGGACCAAAGGGGGCGTGTTGCCTCACGGGCACATAACAGCCAGAGCCGCTCGGCTCAACCCCCCAGGACTCCTTCATCCCCGCTCACGGCGCTCAACTGCGCAGGTCCTAGCGCAGGTGACTGTTCTCTCCTACTCGCCATCAGCTTGTTTTAGTGATAGCCGAGCCCGCCACCACCCAGTCACAGGGGGTCACGGTTAGGAGTGGAAGTTGGGAAAGCGGAATTGAGAGGAGTTGGGAAATGGATAGGATGGAGTAGGGATGGAGCGGGTGTGCGATGGCGCCTGGTGGTTTTAGTTACGTCTATTTCTTAAGGAATTAGACCAAGAAACGGGGTGGCAACCTCGGGAAGGTGCATCCGCCAGACTTGCCTTGAGGATCTACACGACTGTGGCGCTCTCCCTCAAGACCCCGCCACCCTACTGCCTCTGAAGGAGGCAGCAGGGTAGACCTGCATCTATACTACCAAGCAAAGCGAAGCAAAGCATGTCGTTGTGCAACCGCAAAAGCATAAATCCAGACCAACCCCAAAAGAAGTGGTGAAACTAGAAGAAAACAAAAAAAAAATTTTACATATCCAGGGGGCCAGAGCCAAATAAATTAGGGCTGAGTAAGTAGCAGATGACCCCACCTATCCACCATTTTCGTATGTTCAACGTTCTGCCAAACACCCTGTATATATAAGACTATCCGACATCAATTGTTGGGCAGTTGCCCGCCAGACACGACACCCGTCTGGTCGGAGGATCCTCCCTTTTCTAATGAGGATGACTGAACTTTACACCCTGTTTCTCATACCTCTAAATACCTACATACATTGTATACGTATGATTTTACTAACTTGCATATCTGAGAAGCAATGACTTGGGTGACTCCAGTTTGAACTTTGCATTTAGCTAATGAGTCAAAATGTAGGTCAATGCGTCTCACATTTCTTCCCGGCTGCTTTAAAATGTAATGTGGCTCACTAGACTAGAAGGTAAGTTATGAAACTACTCAAAACTTATGACTTAAATCCCTTGCTAGATCTTTCAAAAGTCATGGAAACTAGTTTTATTTGAGGTGGAATTTAAAGTTTGGGTCTTTAAAATGCGCGTGTCAATGTGTGAGATGTATGTACAGTCTACACTCTTTTATATCTTCGTTCGTTTTCAAATTCAAGTCAGGACACATAATACCTTTTGAAGCGACGGTACTGAGTAAACTATTTAATAGGAAACTATATTTTATCAACTGCTTCAAAAACGGTGACGGAAAACATCGTGAGGAAATCGGCATGCCTGAGAGGTATTTCTCGACGGCATGTGAAGACAAGTCAGAGGCCCATGAGCGGCTTTAAAACTCTTACAACAGGTTAGTCACTAACCACACGAAAAGAAGAATCGCTTGCGGGGTAATTGCGAAGGTAACACACATAAAATGACAGCTGATCGCAATGCATTTCATTTTGGAAGCTCAGCCACGTTCATTGTTATGGGGCCATTTGTCTGCTCAACAATGTAAATAACGCAATGAATGTTGTTGAACTGTCAAAATGAAAGCTATTGCTACTGTAAGTGTGTTACGCAATTACCCCGCTGAACTCTGGTTTTTCCAATCGGGTACTATACTTACTGTATCTAGATAGTTTGTTAGGTACCTTTACCATTTCTTCTGAAACGATTGTTTAATTTAGAAAATTATATTTGCCTACTTAAGAATCGGTAACAGAATGATTCCTCATAAATCAAATCATTTCAAGGAGTTTCCTTGATTCAATTGAACACCTTACATTTACTCTATTGAGGGAAGTAAATTGATAGAATTGTCCTTTTGAGGCAGCCATTAGATACTTACTTACTGTCTACGACTTCAAAGTGGTCTTCAAGCTTTTCGAATTTGTCGACAGTCAAATAAAATATTTATATGAGAAACTGTATTTTGAGTGTAAAAAAATCGAAGTATTTTATTAAAAGTTCGATAGCTTTTTATTTAGTACTTTTTTGGTCTCAATTCTATCTCAGGTCTGATGTATTTAGTTTTTTCTCAGACAATAAAGCAGATTTACATCATTCAGTCATCAATCTCTCTCTTAAAATACTTATTATGCCAAACGAAAGAAATTAAATAAATGAATAAGTATGAATCAAAATCAAATGAAAATACTCAAACTTTGAAGCTTGAATGCGAACAATTTTGAACCCATGCAGTTAATTGAATAACTTGTTCATTGTAAATCCATCGTTTGACTTTCTGCACACCATAGATAGTATGTTTTCCTTGTGTATTTTTGATTTCGATTTTACCAAACTTATTAATTGTCAAGTCTTAGCTCGATTTGTATTAATGTAAATTTTCCAAGTTAGTTTGTAACATGGATACTAAAACATTTTCTCTAGATAGTTACACAGTCTACATCTCCTTACTCCTACCATACATACTAATGTTGCAAGTAACAAGACGCCTTAGAGAATATAACAGGGACGCTCATTAAAAGTAGGTATAATTAAGTATGTGAGATGTTTTCTAAGGTATTACTAAGGTACAGAATCTAGGTTCTGTACCTTAAAGAAAAACATATTGTAAAGTTGTAAAAACATAAATATAATTATTTTTTAAAGATGACATTTCGTTACGGTACGCGGCGGGCCGTAGAAAAATCGTATGACCTTGTATATGACACGGTTTTGTGGTATCCTGAGACGGCGTCGTGCCGTAGTGCCACCCGTGTAGTCAACCAAAAACGCCCTTTTGTACACACATGTTTTTCTTGCCGTGAAAAACTACGGTTTTGCCGTGAAAAACAACGGTTTTGCGCTGAAAAACTACGGTTGGTTCGCCGTGTCACTCACTATGGAAGCTTGATGACAGACACGGCAGCACTGTGGCTCGTTCCGTCGCCGTAGTGCATATGTTACTGTTAAAGCCCAAACTGCGGTAAATCTTAGGATTTATCGGTAAATCCTAAGATTAACAAGTCTCACCGGTAAAAGTCCGAATTTTTCTATAATAATCATCAATTTCTGGCTTTTCCCTTCGGTAAATCGGTTAATATTAGGTTTTACCACATATACCGGTAAATGTTAGTTTTCAGACTGAAACAATGCATTAATAATCAGAAACTATTTATTCAACATTACTATAACTATTATTGTTATTAGTCAAGTCTTTTAAAACATGTTTAACATGCTTATGCAGAAAAAATAACACTAATAAAAAATTACTTCTCTCTGATATAACACCTACTTTGGCTAGGGACGAGTAAACTAAACATTCTTAATAATATGAGTTAAAAATAGTAGATTATACAACAAGTGAAAAAAAGGGAGTTTAATTCGAGGGACTAAGTTGAATCCCGAGAGCAGCGAAGGATTCTAGAGTAGGATCACGAGCGTAGCGAGGGATTCTAGATTAGAATCCTGAGCGGAGCGATGGATACAAGGACCGAGATGTTTTTTTTTCCACTGTTGTGTACTCTACTTTTTACCATTGACTGCGAGAAAATAAATAGTAGTATATTATTTATATTTATCACGTGATATTATACAATAGGTAATAAGGGAAAGGATAGATAATAGTCGCAGAGTTATAATTGCCGCACGGGTCGCGCCATCAGGATAAGCTACGCTCGCTGGGGTTGGTCAGTAGATGGGTGACCATCTTTACATACCGAGACTCCTCCGTGGCTCAGAAAGCACGTTAGGCCGTTGGTCCCGGCTGTCATTCGTGGATCTTTGACAGTAGTTACGGGTTATCAGAAGCCCGAAAGTCTGACCACCAGTCTTACCATAAAGGATTTTACTTGTTGCAACACGGTGAACTATTATGGCCTTTAGAATTACATAGTAATCCTGATGAAAAATGCTCTACGAAGAAGTGCGCATGTCGTAAGCGCACTTCTTCGTCGAGCATTTTTTAAGGTGACCCACTTTTTAAATCCTTACCCTCTGGTTAAAGTCTTCCGGGCATGAGGTAAATTGATTTCCTGTATAAATAAGGCTGCTCTAGTTCTCCGATTTTGGTACCCAGCTGATAAAAATCGTTGTCTCTAACATCGACTACAGCTGCATTAATAGAGCGCACGGGCAGGTGGAGGCGCGGTAGCGGGGGATAGGGGGATCATACACTACCCGCTTTCCGAGCGAGACACGAGTTGACACGAGTTGACACGACTATTATTATATTTCAAACTTTGATTTCAGACATTTACCGGTGTCTGCGGTAAACCTATGATTTACCGACTTTAATTTAAAAAGAGAAAAGAATTAAAGAATTTACCGGTGAACCTAGGTAAATCTTAGGATTTATCGAAGTTCGGGCTTTTACAGTAACACTTAAACAAGCTCACACGTTTTTTCTACGGCGCGTTTAAGACGCCGTACCGTAAAGAAACCGTGCCATGTACAACGGGCCCGGACCGGCCCGGTTGACTTTTGCCTCTAATATTGAATGAAGCAACCAAATTGAATCATCTAAAAGTCGTTAAAGTAAATCATTCAATGTTAGCCATTCCGTTCATTTCTACGATCAATTTTATTACAGGACATATCCCCCTAGCTCGTAGATAGGTAATAAAAGTCACACGAGTCGAGCCATCAGGTTAAGCTACGCTTGCTGGTGTTGGTCCGAGGATGGGTGACCATCTTTACATACCGAGACTCTTCCGTGCCTCGGAAAGCACGTTATGCTGTTGGTCCCGGCTGTCATTCGTAGATCTTTGACAGTCCTACGGGTCGTCAGAAGCCCGAAAGTCTGACAACCAGTCTTACCAAGGGGTATCGTATTACCCAATCACTGCGGGTTGTGGAGGTCAGATAGGCAGTCACTACAAGTAAAACACTGGTATTCAGCTGCATCCGGTTAGACTGGAAGCCGACCCCAACATAGTTGGGAATAGGCTAGACAGATTGAGGACATATCCTCAGAAGTTTTAAAATGTCATCGAAAATCGGGGCGTTCATTAAGACTTACCAACACATTGTGTTTAGTTACAAGACGTAGGTATGATCATCGGAATCAAGACGCTATAAGATTGATTGAGCGATAATTACTTGTCGATTAAGTACCTAATATCCTGTCCGATGCTTCTCGATATATTATGACAATGCACTTTCTGGGAATCGCACATGTGCTAGGAGCAAGAGTATTAGGCATCAGTCCCACATGCCGACGAGGAAGCGACTAGCTATAACGTTTTTCTCGCTCAAGAAACGTACCTACTAAAGATTGTAGGTCCCGTATAACTAAAAGAGATACATATTATGAGTAGTTGATCGCTGACTGTTCTCACCGCTGCCGGCGAGTAGGTACCTACTCGTTTGTCGCAGCGACAACAGCTGCCACAGAGAGTACCCGCTCAGCGACGCTCGCTTTGAGGGCAGAACACTCGAAGATATTCTCGCTTAGTACATACGCATACCAGCATGTAATCGCTGTAATCGCTCGTCACCGTCGTCGCTAGCTTTACTCGCTGTGCTTTAGTTGCTAGCTCTACTCGCTGCTCGTTAATCGCCTGTGGTGGGAAGGTGCCTTAGTAGCCACATGACGGTGCATATAATTGAAAACAATTGAATCACGCATCGATTGCTACGCAGAAACCATGTAACTTAGGCACGGAAGATTAATTACCTGCGAAGTTAGCAGCCCTTTTGTGTTTGTGTATTGGATTATTACATGTATTCGAATATTTAGGTGATAGTAAATATAGCGTTCGAAATTCAAAGTTAAGTCTTTGTTGTAGCGGCCAGTCTATCATAATAAAGTAAGTCTCATTACCTACGAAATGTGTGGGAATAGTACTTTACTGTCGCGGCCTGCAACAGCGGCATTTATGGACAATCGTGAAAATCCAGAATCCAGAATCAATGAAGCTTCGTGCAGACCAGCGCGACGCGACACCAGTGATTGTTATACCGTGAAGTTTACTTAGAAATTTTATTGTTCGAGTCGCGTCGCGCCGTCGCGTCGCTCTGGTCTGCACGAGCTTTAACGAACAACGATAATTTTTCACGCGCCAATATGTTCACATGTTACTTCTTTATTTGCAAGCCAAATCGAAATTTAAATATAATCTTTTATAAGTTACGATATGAGTTGTCGTAGTACCTAATTCGGCCGCTAAACACGACAGATATAGATTTTCATACAAACATTACCGGCCGGGCGCTTGCAGATAAATCGAAATTGAAATACTGGTCGAATACATATTCGACCAGTATTTCAATTTCGATTTATCTCGAAGAAGGTTGTCAAAATATTATTCGTATTTCCAAGCATGTTTCAGTTTGAGACCAATCGATACTGTGTCCTATGAGGATAAAAAAACGTCCTAGAAAAGGCAGAAATCTCAAACCTCAATTGGTCCGACATTGTTTTTTGATCCTTATAACAAACAGGATCGATTGGCACCATTACAAGTTTTTGTGAAAATTGCCTTTTTTCTTGCTGACTGTACAGTTTTTTCAAAATCTGTGAGTGCAGATCAAACTTTCTCAAAAAATTAAGAACAGTCTCCTAATTATTATTTTATTATTATTATTTATTTATTAGGACACACATAATCGGTCGAAATGGCGGTGCTTGGGGGAGGCCCATGTTCAGCAGTGGATGTTTTTGGCTGTAATGATGATGATTTATTTATTTTAGAGGAAACTCCATAAAGGTTCACACTCCATAATCACAAAAAAGATCATAAAATTTTTGTGTGTTAGTAACAGAAATTATACCTAAAATTATGTTAGTATTGTGAGATCCTATACCTAACTGATGCCTATGGCTGTCTTTATCCACAGATTTCGGAAAGGACAGTCAAAACGGGCAGCACTGGCATTTAAGTTCAGTTTCCTGTAGCTACAGCGGTTAAGGTACCTACCCTTACTGCCCCATCTCAAAAATCCAGCCTGTATAGTACCTACTCGTAGGCACTGTAACTAGGTATTTATGAAAACAAAATGTATCCCAATAATATTGATCTCATCATCATCTGCCTAGCCTTTTCCCAACTACGTTAGGGTCGGCTTCCAGTCTAACCGGATGCAGCTGAATACCAGTATTTTACATGGAGCGACTGCCTATCTGACCCCCACATCCCAGTAAATGGGTAATACGATACCCCTTGGTAAGACTGGTTGTCAGACTTTCGGGCTTTTGACGACCCGTAACGACTGTCAAAGATGACAGCCGTGACCAACGGCTTAACGTGTTTTCCGAGGCACGGAGGAATCTCGATATGTAAAGATGGTCACCCATCCACTGACCAACCCCGGCTAGTCGATCGACCCGTGAGGCTGTTATGACTTAGCCACGAGCTCCTCCCCAATAATATTTATCTGACAGCAGTATTATAAACTCTCACAATGTTTTAAAGGAGACGATTTCACTGAGAGATTTTTTTATGAATGCTTATCCGAGTGCAATGTTAAAGAATTTCCATGTACCTAAACTTTTAAATGTAAATAGTCTGAACATTGAAATCTCAACAGACTGAAACGTAATCTATTGTTGTTTACGTTTTACAAATATCCTTTTTGTAAAGATCTTTCTGACTGAAATATTAAATATTGCTTTTTGACCCAATTGTTAAGTGTAGTCTTTTATTTGATTTTTCTAAAATTCGCCAGCCATGCCAGTGATTGTACAAAACATGTAACCAAAAATTCATAATAAACAATATATAATATTATAAGGAGAAAATATTTGTATTTTTGTTTGTAATTAATAAACTCAATAACGACTGGACCTATTTAAAAAAATCTTTCACCAGTAGAATGCTATATTATCACTGAGTAACATAGTCTATAATTTATAAAGATATCACGCGGCCAAAGCCGCTGGCGGGATAAACAATAAAAGCATGTCTACAGCAAGTATCAATTTTATCAACTGTCCCGTACCAAATTTCAATATATACGCGACCCAAATGCCCATACATTTGGGTCGCGATGGTATTGAAATTTGGTTTGGCTGTTTATTTTTTCGCGAATATGATGTCTGTACCACACCCTCTTAAATATGACTACACTTTTCTGATACATGCTGTATAAGTACTAGGTAGATCCAGATAATACCTATATCAATTCATTTCATGAGATGGGTGTGGTACAAGTAGCTAATTGGCCAAATAATAACCAATAATAATGGTCACTTTAAATACATCAAAAACCAATTACTTTTGCTTTAGTACTAACAAAAGTAGTCGACCAAGTAAGGATCTCAATCTAAGAATATTGGATACCAATATCAGATACAGTAATTTTTCATGCATTAAACAAGTAACTCAGACTTCTAGGCGTGATAGTCGATCAGCGGTTATTCTGGTATCCACATCTTGAACAGGTCTCAAATATTAAGCTGAATCTTTAAAACACTTCGACATATTGTCATTGCCAAAAAATGTTTGTTAACGAAACCACCCAAGAAATATTCTTAATGAGATCTACATGACTTTGGTGCAGTTGCAGTACCCCCCCCCCCCCCCTTTCGGATCGGACAGGGTTTTATTTTTACATATTGTATTTAAATAGTATTTGATTGAAAATTCGTAATGTTTGTTCCTACACAGGGTGTCAGGGACATCGGCGCGAAAACTGTTCCCGTGGATTCAGTACATGATTTTTTTTATAACCCATAAAAAATGTCAATGCAGGGTGTTCAGAATCATGTACAGGAATCCATGGTAACAGTTTTCACGTCGATGTTCCTGCCACCCCGTATGTACGTATATGCCTAAAACATCGGCTGCAAAATCGTGTCGTGTTGATTAAAAGGTCTCATAAAGAGTGTAGCACCGGGTGACAGGGTTTCATTATCATAGCAATCGAAAGTGGAAATATAATCATTAAAGAGTTAGACTTACAGTTGACCAGTGTTTTTAAAATTCCAGAGATATGTACTATTTAGGTAAGTAATATGGAATATTTTCTGGATATGAAATTATGGTCGCAAGATGAATAAGATCTCCGCTCGAGAATGAAAAGTTGGGGAGTGTGGTTACTGTGGGGGTCCTGTGTGGCAGGATGAGTAAATGAATACATAGACCAAGAGTTCACTTGTAGTTTTATTCAATCTCCAATAGTTAAACAATGGCACTTGATTATTACATACAGTTAACTCGCGACACGATAATACTGACCCGAGTGGGGCTCTCGGAACCTCGAAATAAGAGAGGCATCCGAAAAAAAGATGAAGAAGTCTGTCTAGTCTAAACCCGAACTATTGCCGCAGACGTCTACTAGTCGTCAAGCCGCAAATCTTCGAGTTTGCATTCGACATTTCTACTCAAAGTTTAGTGCTCTACACGTATTGTTCAAAGTTTTCTCAAGTTTTCGAGGAGCCAATTTGTAGGCTGGATTTATGCGGGCCCAAATCCAATCTATCCGTTTAATTAATGATTGATAGCGCGAGATCAAGCCACCACCAGTCCCTTGCAACAAGTTTGGACTTACGATGCATATTAAGCAGTTGGCGTTGAGGTCAAACTCTGAAACGCTTATGAGAACCTTGTAAAATTTGATATTCATAGAGACATTGATGTTTCAGTCTTTGATATAACCGTCGGTGTTCTGGGAAGGTTAGAACAGCAATGTGTGACTTAAACATTATACTATACAGGGTTATTATTTGAGATGTCTGACTTTATGAGAGATTTCAATGCAAATTCTTATTGGGGTAAAGCACACATTAGTTTTGTCCATTCTCTCCAAAATCTTTCATAATTCAATTCCATTTTCTCGTCGTTCCTAAATCTCATTTAAATATTATAAAATTAACATAATAATATAATATTCGTTATATTATAATATTCATTATAATATTCGCATCCAAAGTAACGCCATTAATATATCATGTAAAACTAATTCTCCGTTCTTCTGAATGGATACCGTTTCATATTTACGCAGTAAGTCGATTATGTTATTTGCAAAGTATTAAGTAAATCCATGAAGCTTCGCCGCTTCGAAACTTTATCAAAACATGAATAAGCCTACCTAAATAAATATGTTGTTTTAAATGAGTTGTTAATGAATGTTTATCGATGTTTATTGTCTTAATGGATATTAATTTGATCCATATTTATGAATGCTGTAATATTCTTAATATTATGTTGATTTTTGAGGAAATTTTTTGATTGACACAATTATAGTGACTTTATTGGTGATGTTCTTTAGAAAGATATGCAGTGCTATTCTGTAACCATCTCACCGTGAAAACTTAGGTGAAGTGAGCGTGGAGTAAGCTGTCATTCCACCTAATGCTAGAGATTGACACTATTGACAGCTCACTTCACCCAAGTTTTTACGGTGAGATTTTTACAGAATAGCACGGCAGGTGCGTAGTACTCGTAACTGGCGTGCGTGGATTACTAGATGGATGAACGTAAACGAAGCAAAAGTAGTATATACTACGATAAGGATCGTAGCAGGTGGCGTTCTGTAGTTTCTGCCTACCCCCGTGGTAAGAAGAGGCTTGAGTTTATGTATGCTTCTTGATTGCTTATTACTTTACTGGTAGCGGTCCGGCTAAAGTGTCGTAAGCATTGCATTGTCAATGTCATTATCACTGTCACTTGTTATTTTGTTTGATTGTTGAGGTTACTTCGCCGCCCGTTGTATTGATTGATCGTATTTGTTTTTGATAAATATAACAAAAGTCGCTACAAGGATAGGATTTAGTGTCTCATATTGAACAGTATGAAATCAACATTTCGTACAGTTGTGGAAGCGTGATACTCGTAACACAGAATTAATAAAAAAAAGTATGTCCACATAAATTTTGGACTTTCCACTGAAAGCGCAATTCTGAGTCTGAAACACACTGTTCAATACTAACTATACGGAAAGAAGTACACCTGTGTATGCATGCTTTCTTGACCTCTCCAAAGCATTCGACCTTGTGTCGTATGACTTATTATGGGAGAAACTCAAGAAAACTGGCGTGCCTACACAGGTGCAACGGATTTTTCATTTCTGGTACCAAAATCAGAATAATTATGTAAGATGGGCAAACACCTTCTCAGACACGTACAGGTTGGAGTGTGGGGTGAGACAAGGTGGTTTGAGTTCTCCTAAGCTCTTCAACTTGTACGTTAATGAGCTTATAGTTGGGCTCAGCAGCACACGAGTGGGATGCTGGATTGACAACGTTTGTATGAACAACTTTAGTTACGCGGACGACATGGTGCTGCTGACCCCAACTGTAAGTGCAATGAGGCAGTTGCTCGCAATATGTGAAAAGTATAGCATTCAACATGGTTTGATATACAATGCTAAGAAGAGTGAGTACATGGTTTTCAAGGCCCGCGGTAAATGTACACTAAATGTGCCCGCAATAAAGCTAAACGGCATTGAACTAAAGCGGGTAGAAAAGTTCAAATATCTTGGACATTATGTTACTGAGGACCTTGATGACCAAGTTGACATAGAAAGGGAACGTAGGGCATTGGCGGTTAGAAGTAATATGCTGGCCCGTAGGTTTGTGCGTTGTAGTGAACAAGTTAAAGTCACACTATTTAAAGCCTACTGCCAGACTTTCTACACGTGCAGCCTGTGGTTCAGATATACACAAAGGACGCTCAATGCCTTACGTGTCCAATATAACAACGGATTTAGGATGTTGTTGGGGTTGCCCCGTTTTTGCAGTGCCTCCGGTATGTTTGCGGAAGCCAGGGTAGACGGCTTCCATGCGGTAATACGCAAGCGGCTCGCATCATTGCTGAGCAGAGTCAGGAGCAGCACCAACAGCATCCTACAGGTTATTGCGGAAAAGCAGGACTCAAACATCCTGAAAGCATTTATTCGTGCTCAAATTTTTTAATCTTTTTCTTTTTGCGGGTGTGTATTTTGTAATTGTGTATGGACATTGATCTGAAATAAAGTTTATTATTATTATTATTATTTTTAGTTTTTAACTATTCTCGGTACTTTGGGGTCCCGGACCTTTGGAAGGCGTACGAGGAGCCGAAGCCAACTCGCAGAGGCCCGTTAGGAGTTTTAATGAAATGAGGCACCAACCGACGATTATCCCTGTATGCACTTGCAAGTGCACCCAAGGACAACCCCCGGTTGGTGCAGGACTATTGCAGAACATAGAAAAAAAAAATATTGGGCTATGGGTTTGGGTGGCTATAGTGGGTTGGTTACCTAAAACTATGGAAGGCCTATGTCCCCTGCCTGATCAATGTTAAGATATACACGGATTAAATGGCAGGGGGTGACTTGCACACTCAATAATGGGCCCCCGAAAACTGTCGCTAGCACATTGTGACGTAGCGACAAGGGGGCAACATGTCCTGAGCTGCTTGAGGAGTGGAGAGGTATTCCACGGCTTTCAGAACAATCCCAGAGCCCGGAAGATGGTCAAGATCCCTACGAGCACTTACTGGAATACTTCCTTCCTCCGAGCACGTTTGCTCTTGCGAATCTTCACTCAAACCAGCCAATTAAGGCAAGAATGAGGTGGGAGCTCTGTTCCTCGTCAGTGTTCACTCCAGCCGGCCAATAAAGGCAAGCCAGAGATAAGGAACAAGATTTCTCCCGGGAGATAGGGTCCGTGGGGTCGCTACTGCCCAACAGCTCGCCACAAGCTGCCCTGCGGGTTTCTGTATCTCTCTTGGTCTGGCTCCTCATCCTAGACCCGTTCCGGCAAAGTAAACTCTACCGGCACAGACCTAAAGTTTGGAGCGCGCAAGCCCCACCACGACGTCAACGTAGAGATACGGCGGTGGGGTTATTATTATTATTATTATAAATTGATCTGCAATTGTAATGCAGAATTATAATACTATAGTGGATATAGATAAAGAGACAATTGGTGAAAATATAACATTAATAGACAATGAAAATAGCTGAAAGGTAGGTTAGGTTCGGTTAGAACTGTGATCACACAATGCACGAGCCGAGCGAGCGAAGCGAGCAGTGCCGCGGCAGCGGCCGGCGAGTGCCAGGGTCCGTTTAGGCACAAGAGAATGTAATGTTTTGGGAATATGGTGTTATAGATTTTCTTCTGCCTAAACGGACCCTAATGCGTTGTGTGGTCACAGTTCTAACTTAACCTAACCTACCTTTCAGCCATTTTCATTTGCTACTGCATTTTTAGCCAAGGGGTTACGACACTTAAGTTCCCTGTCGTACCGTTCTAGGTTACCCCTTTGATCTTTTAAAAATAATGTAGGTACTAGTACCTATGTCGCAAACTGACGGCACTCTATACACTGCCTATAAAAAATACCTTAAATGACCGTTATGTTATGTCAATTTAGGTGCTCTATCTTGCATTCAATATTTTAAAAGAAGTAACTAAGTAATCGTTTATTTACCAAAACACTTAGCCTAGGTTCATTATTTTAATATCATTGTAATCTTTCTTTCCAAATTTGTTTTGAAAGCTTGAGCGTGTGCGAGTGCTCTACTCTCAAAATGTCGCCTTGGCAAAATTTTCGAACATAAAATCGTTTCTATACTCTCAAAAATACATGAAATTCACATTAGCAGGGAAGTTTAAAAAACTAGAGATTTGACATTATAAGATTAATACCTATATTTTTAGATAGATATACCTTGATGATATATATGGTTTGTTAACCAAGGGCGTTGCCTGCTGATGGCCCAGGGAGGGGGGGGGGGGGAATGATATGTTGAGGATGGGAAAAGTATGACTTGTAGGTACACCGACAACTCACACTTAAAAAAAAAAAAGTAAAGAAAAGTATGAGTTGTAGGTGTACCTATAAGTCATACTTTTCCCATCCTCAATAAAGCTCAATAAAGCTTCACTTTTGACTGTAGTCAAAAGTGAAGCTTTACGCTTTGTAGTGCGAGTCATACCCATACAGCGCACAAAGGGGCCAAAATTGACGCAGGTGGACATTTGATTTTTGACAAATCAGTTTCAATTCGGTAGTCCCGAAAGGAATGACAAAAATAATAATTTTCATTTTCAATTTATGGAGTGGAAACGGACCTTTCGGGTCGTTATTCCAAAACTATGCAGAATAATTGTAGAGCTGAAACCTAATACGTATTATGACTGGGCCTACCACCAACACATAGATACGAATATTACGTCCACGGACCGGAGTCCGTGGAGGATTAGAACCTCGTTTAGGAGATATGGAATTTTAAAAAACCAAATAAAAGTCGTCGAAATGAATAAAATTGGCTACATAAAAATAATGTAGTTTAAAAAAAGGAGGGGGGCAACTGCCCCCTTTGCCCCCCCTTGGCGACGCCCTTGATGTTAACTAACGGAGGGCGTTCCCGTTAACATGAAATAGTATTGCGTCCATACATGCATGCATGTTTTTTTTTATTACCTACTTAAATATTCATAAAAAATATTAAATTGATAAGTAAAAGAAACACTCTGTACACGCGCAGTTGTCTTTCAACGTGGAAAGACAAGCGCGACAAGAGTGCGCGTGTACCGTGTACAGAGTGTTTCCTTTACGTATCAATTTAATATTTTATGTGAATATATTAACATAAAAAAAAAATTTGCGTGCAATGCTTTCCGTTGGGAAGCGTTTGTTTGTCATCACGATTCACGTCGTATCACACAATGGATAAATCCAAATCTTCTATAAGTTTTCTTTCATCCTTCGGATGAACCCTTGATTTTCGATATCAAACTCATTAACCGTTTAAACGACGTATGGGACTATAATTCTAGCGGTGCAATACGCAATGTTCCCCGCGCATAGAGTAGCTATACTCTATCCAGCCAGTCGTTTTACCAGCGCCGTGGCAATAACTTGTGTACCTTTTAACTAATATAAGAAGTGTCATTGTGCTTAATATTCATGGTCATCTTAATAGACTTTATCTTGTACACCTGAATTTCATTTACTCCCCTTCTCCAACCACGATACTCATAAGGTCCCAACAAGCGATAATAACAAAAATCGAAGAATCTTCTTAGTTTTTTTCCGTTAAATTATTATCGACATGTTTCTGTCTGTGAGGCGTGCGCTTTTGGATTTTTAGGGTACCGTACCTCAAAAGGAAAAAACGGAACCCTTATAGGATCACTTTTTTGTCAGTCTGTTAAGACCCTTTTTCTCAGGAACGCGTGGAAGTAGTTGTAATTAATATCAATTACGACGTGGGTCTATTGTGTATAGGCTCGCCCTCTATTAAATGGGACTTAAATATAACTGGCGAAATGTATCTACTATTAGGTACACATCTGCCCAACCCTTTGGGGAAAAGAGCCGTATTGTTATTTGTTATTTCTTAAATATTGGAGGAAATAAAAATAAGCCTCATCAAATAACAAGTATGTAAGTCTGTCGCTGATTATTTGGTTTTCCTATCAATATTTCCGCTCTCCCAAATCTTGGTACAGTCAAATGCATGACAGTGGCACTACCAGAAACGCTCTTATTACTTGTAACGTTACGTTTAGCTCCGTGGAGGAGTTAAACGTAGGTCACAATAAAAAAAACGGAGTAGACACCTCCTACAGGGGCAGGCGAGAGAGTCGGACGAATGATACACAGAATTACATGCATTTAATGTTTATTGTCAGAGACCACTAAGTATCCACAGTTTAGGTTACACAGTATAATTAGGTACACGTATGATTACGATATAAACACGCGCGCACGCTAGTTACATGAGACTAAAGTTCGAGTAGTTAACTGTATTCAAGAAATAAGACTTAAGGGGCAGAAAAACAGTGAATCCTCATTTTTATCGTTCTGTGTCATTTGTTAAGCATTTCAAAAACATATCAAGTTATTTCTTAATTTAATTATGGCCAGAACTAATAAAAACGGTTTACAGAGGGAAAATCCTACACCTGCCCTTATTGCGAAGGTTAAGTGTATTCACCAGCTTTATAAGAGATCTAGAAGAATATAAAGTGTACTTGTCTATGGTGCGTTATGTCTATGGTTTAGAAAAATAAATTAGACAGATGACAGCATATGATGAAAACGTCAGAATATAAAATATTCCAAGATTTTTTACCAAAAGGAAAGATATTAGTATAAAATGAGTTTGGATGCTAAAACAATCCTGAGATAATTAAAAGTATGCTTTACAGAGGTAAACAGTGTCAAAGAATATATTATAAAAAGTGAGCTAAGTACATGAGTGTCATAGAATATCAATAGGTAAATGGATCAAAAAGTGGTTTGTTTAGTATATTATCGATAGACTAAAGGACGTGATTCTGGACGTCAGAATACGACATAGTACGACACAAAGGCGCTGTCAATGTCAAATTCTGGACGTTCGTTTGACTGTACGTGTAATATCCGAAGGTAGGATAGTTATATTTATTCAACAAGATAGTTTTATTTGGTATTTTTTGCACAGACCCTCGTTTCAGAGGATTTGTTATTTGTCATTAGATACTCTTTTCGATTTTCAGCTTCGAAGGACGCGGATGAAGATGATTCAGTGAACTTAATGGACGCGTTGTTACTGAAACTTTCTTATAGTAATAGAAAAATAACTTGTATTACTTCAATACTACTACAACAGTTGAAATAATACTGGTCTTGTGCAAAAAAAGTTGATCATACGAAATCCATCGATAGAATATCCTTTATGTAACTGTAAGAGGGGAGTTTGTAAAACGACAATTTATCGCTATTTTACAAGCTAAATTAGCTATATATGAGTAGAGGACAGGAGTTAAAGACAGTTACAACACTGCAACTGACATTAGTTAATTTATTCATTAAAGATGTGATAATTATGATTGGTATTGGTAAGACGGGCTAGTGTCCGCAGCTCCTTATTAAATCGCGTATTTTGCGTACGAGGTAATTATGATATGACCAGTCCAAAGTGTTAACACCGAGCGATGAGGTCCCTGTTGTGAGTAATGAACACCCAAGTTATGGAACTTGGATGTACATCATCCACACCCACCCGAAGGCAACCCGTCACACGTCTGGCAAAGAATGACGTGAGAGCTGACTCTAAATGAAATGGGATAAGGCTGGGCAGAGACAGAATAAAGTTAGGGTGTCTACGGCTACGAATTCGTTACAAGCTACGTACGAAACTGTTACGAGCTGCCTACGAAACTGTTAGAGTTGCCTAAGAAGCCGGGTACGAGTTGCTTACGAAACGGTTACGAACGGCCCACACAACAGCTACGAGCTGCCTACGACATGGTTACGAGTTTGCTACGAAAGGGTTACGAGCGTCCAGTTTTATTTAAACATTGACATTATTTAATATTACACACAATATGACATGATTACTTTGTATTATATTATTTTAATTATTGTGAATGTGAGGACTATGTGGATATATATATATTTTTTTTTTTTCTTTTTTTTTTTTTTTCCTTTCTCCCTTTGTTTTAATGATGGTCTGGCAGTTTGAGTAGTTTATGCGGCCTACCGAAATGTCCTTTGTTTGGTTGTTCGTTGAGTTGAGCTCCTTATGTACTGAGTTGAGCTCCACGATTACTGACAAATGCTTGCACTGACTGGACAGGTCCACTCAAATATGTGTGGATTTTTTCTCAAAATACCATTTCAGACACTAATCTACATGTTCCTCATATGGCCTGACCAAGATTATGTCTGGACTTTAAAATACTGTGATATTTGAGTTTGTTTCGGCCTTTCTTCTCAGAGTAGTCAGATAGGAAACATCGAACTCATCTAGTAAATTTTAATATCTTTTTTATATGACGTGTAAAAGTGATTCCAATATCCTATGTACAGAATAAACAATTTCATTTCATTTCATTTCGACGAAATGGTTAAGAGCTTGCTACGAAACAGTTACGAACTTGCTACGAAACAGTTACGAGCTTGCTACGAAACAGTAACGATCTTGCTACGAAACGGTTACGACCTTGCTACTACATAGCTTAGCGAAACTTTTCGATTAAAACATAAGTGTAAGCTCATTTAAGTTTTTGTTGTTACGTCAGCTTAAAAGGTTTTTCGCGTTCTACACTATCGCGTTTGTATCTATGAAAATAACAGAATATAACAGCGCGCTAAGCTGCGTTGGATTTATTAGGGATCACCCGCTTCCACGACCCATTCATCAAATATAGTCGTTCCATCATTCCGGTTTTGTTGAGGGCGTTTTGTATTCATGTCAACAGTTCGTAGTGTTGGTATCAAATAAACTAAAACAATTGAGGTTCACAGCTCCTGTAATGAATAGACGATTGGTAATTGTATTGAGTTTACTACATCTAGCGGTTTCGTTGTGTAATAATTAACTACCTAACAGTTCATCTTCATCAGTATAAAGTTTTTAAGAGACGTTTGAATTGCCCAGTAGTTTTATGTACTTAAGTAAATTTCTTGAAATATGATCGAAGTGATAGGTGCAGCATAATTTATCATCATGAGCAATCCTTCAAAACTCTCGGATTGTGATTCGAAAGTGTGTTAACCAATTAGGTTGCTTTTTACTTACTAATTAAAAAATATTATGATATTTGGTCAAAAAATCAGCATCGCCCCACAACGTGGCAATGCTGCCAGCCTTTTGGGCGCTTTTCCAGTTGACCGCGATGCGGACGAATTTTTTGATGCTCTATGATTCTTTCCCCTCCTTTTTCATATATATGTATATATTATTATTTTAAGTATGTTATCGTATATATTATGTAAATACTATGGTTAAATAAATCTTAAACTTGATTATCACTTATAATCAACGTCTGGGTTATGGAGGTCAGATAGGCACACGCTCCATGGAAAATACTGGTAATCAGCTGCATCCGGTTAGACTGGAAGCCGACCCCAACATAGTTATGAAAAGGCGGTCTTTTAGCATATTCAGCCTAATGGTGCGACCTTTGGACTGCCAAGTCATAGTATACACCTCTTACTTTTGACTTTTCGGATTCATGTGCGTATTGTATAATTATCACTTGCTTCGAAAACGGTGAAGGAAAACATCGTGAGGCGACCGGCATGCCTGAGAGATATTTCTCGACGGCATGTGAAGTCATATCAGAGGCCCATGGGCGGCATAACAAGTCTGACCCTAACCACACGAAAAAGAAGAAGGGCGTTATATTTATGTATGGTTATCGTCTTTAATCGTTAATGGTTGGAAGTAGATACGACTATAATGATTATAAGAAGAAGAATAAGAATAAAATAATCTGTGTTATTATCTGAAAAATATAACGGCTACCGAATATTAGATTGCAATGAATTCATTATCAGTTTTATGATATTTTAAGGAGATTTTTCGGCTATACGGATAACGTTCTTGAAAAAGTATGGTGAGAGTGATATTTACTTAGCTAGTTTTAATGAAGTACTGGCCAATTATTTGCTGAAGGCACTTTGGAGCAACAGGCGTCCGCGTAAACTTTGTTCTCTTTTTAGCACTTAGCTCATAGCTGCTATTTACCGTTATCTCTCTCTCACATCGACACTTCAATGCCTGTCCTAAGTTACATTAGTCTGAAAATGTAGGCTGCATACAAAGTCTAGCAAAAATAGTTAGAAAATACTTCAGGACCGGACTAAATAGTAAATTTTTGCATCAGATGATCTTTGTTTTTATGAACAGGAGATACTCGTATTGATGTAGGCGCTAGTATGTCTAAACGCAACCTTATATAATTACCTTTATATTATTTACTTTAACAAGTTTTGTTACAGATGAAGTTTATTGTTTGTTTTCAGAATACCAGCGCTGCGACATTTTAATTTTTTTTTTCATGTCGCGGCATCATGCTGAGATAGGAGCCCTTTGGCCTCGTACGGGACTTCATTCTTTAAATTTTAATGTTACCTTGTTTTTTATTTATGTTTAGTGTGTTTTTAGTTTAATGTGTGATTTCCTGTGCGAGTCCCAATAAATACTTTTTCTTTCTTTCTTTCTTATTATTACAGGTCTTGCAGTAGATAAGTATTAACTATCAAATTAATTATAAAACTAATAGGTATCTACGAGTGCCACCTGCAACTAAGTTTTCCGTGTTGATTTACTTCGGCAATGTGTTCGCGAGTTTTTAATTGAATGTGGCCATACCGTCGGTTACTTATTTGTCACAGTTTAGATTGCTTAGTTAGATTGCGTTCCAAACAGAACTTTAATTACTTAGAAACGTTAGTCATCGGCCATTTGTCGCCATTTGTCGTCGCAATCTCGGCACACCTCACTTTTATGAGCCGTTTCGTGGACTTTGATTCGTTTAATCTCTCTACGTGATTGTTTGAATGGTCATGAACTTACATACGTATAATTAACTTTTTGTTTTTAATTATCTAAAAGTTTTCTTTTTTTAGACGCCACCCGCGCTGTTATGCTAGCGGTGTGTTGTTGTTTTATCAAATAAAGTTACCTTCATAATTACATATTTTTGTCAATCTGCTTTATTGAAAGTAATTGCGCAGCACAAGTTCTAGAAACATTACATGGATCGTTTTGAGTCTACTCAAAGTAGACTCAAAACGATCCATGTAATGTTTAGACCTGTCTTCCTCCCTGTTTTTTAAGTTTCGTTCGTAAAGGTTTGGATTGAATTTCTTTGAATTTCAACAATTCTGGTATCGCAACAATACATACCTACTCATTATTCCTCAAAGAGAACTTCTGGGCTTTTAACATTTTATGTTTTTGGAGGCATTGTTAAAATTTATTATAACTTTGTGGACTTAAGAATTATTAGATTGAATCGTGTAGTTTGTAATTAACGCATTCAAGGACTCTGAACGAGACACAATAGAAGTTTTATTGTTATAACGCCTATGGGCGTTTAGCAAAAGCCTCAGTGTTAAAATGTGTCAAAGTAAAAATAATGTATTTATAAAAGCTATTTGCCCTCGGCGAGTTATTATCCACTGTTTGTGCTTCTTGTCTAACCGACGGACAGATAAGGGACACCGTCCTTTACGAAATTTATACAGTGTGCTGCGCAAACTTAAACATTAATTATATTTGCTTTGGATCTGAGAAATTGTAGGGTTTTCAGTGTTTACAGACGTCGAAGAGAAACCATTAAGAACATTCATAATTTTTTATTTATTCCATAATAATTTATACTCAAATTAACTTAAATTATAAGTACATAATGTAATTTAAATTAAACATAATTCACAGGTACACTATTTCAGGTTATTTAAGGATTGTTCGATAATACTGATATAACATTTAGATAAGAATCTAAGCCTCTCCCTCCTTACAAATATAAGTTTACTACAATTTTATAATATCAGAGAAATGTACAATATCATATAAGTCTAATAATATATCTAAACTAGATATTTTAAGAAGAACGAGAAAGATGCTATGAGTTAACACGTGTAGTTGACCGCCTAGTTCGGTGAAGAACAAACTTTTTGTAAAGGTCTTTGAGACGTCATTAAAACTTTTTTTAGGAAAAATAAGAACTTTAGTATCGTAGAAAGATAAAGAGAAGACCATTACTATAACATCGAACGAAATATTTTATTAGGCAATCAGGGAGTTCCGAAGTAAGAAGGTTTTTTAAGTGGACATAATGGTATTGAAATAGGACGGCTGCTAGATTCTGTTGTTTACAATAGATTGCGGGGAACCAGGGGGTAGCTGTCTTGGGACCTCTTTGAGCCGATGGGGAAGTGAGATAGGTCAATCTCGTCCATGGGGTAGTCGGGTCTGTACCTCTTCTTGTCGAAGTTAGAACTGAAACACAAAGAATGCATTAGAACATTGAAATTCAGGCCTAGTTTTTTCTAGAAGTGGAAGGAGTGGGTATTTTCTTTGAATTGAATCTATTGTTTTAGAATGTTACTGGTCTGAGTGTTGCTGTGTTCGAGATCAGTGGTGTGTGATCGTAAGTACTGTGAGTACAGACGGTCAGTGACCCCGGCTTACACAGGCGTATCAACGTCAAGGTAGTTGGTTCCGTACAGGTGGTAGAAGCGCTTGGTGGCGTAGGGGAAGGGCATCGAGGACCGGTCGATCTCGTCGAAGTTCCTCTTCTTCACGAACGTGTCCAGGCCGGATCTGGAGAACATAAAGATTGGTTAGACTGTTACCAACTGTGCAGTTTAAAGGCTAAAGCAGATTGGGGCGGGCCGCGCCGCAACGCAATGCATTACAAAAAATCCTGTTCATCATCTATGAAATTACACTACAGGCAGGCCGCACCGCATGTTTTTGTACGAAAATGCGTGCGCTTGTCTTTATGGTTCGTATACACTACTGACGGCATGGCATAAACGGCGGTCTACCACGCGCCCCGTACCGCACAAATGAGCCTCGTCTGCGAGAATAACAATACCTTATAATAATGTTAGCGGTAAGCCCGCGTGGAGAAATACCACATAAAAGAATTTGTAATAACCTACTTCAGCGAATTTTGTATCTTGGCTGCTTTTAATTAATATAATTTAAAGAAATATAAATAAGAATTGTGTAAATTCAATTACAGCTATAAATACTTCTTGAATTTTAACGTCAATACATGCTTGTTCTCAGAAATAATGTAATTATTTGTGTAGGTCCTTCTCGAAGGTACCTACTGACAAATTCAGCATGGGTTTAGAAACTAGTTACCAAATATGTTATTACATGAAACTTAATTAAATCCATTGGCTTACTAAAGGCTTGCTTTTGAAATATTGCGAATTAGGTGTCAAAGCAATTTCACCTGTATCGGTCAATTGACTGGCAAACCCACACATGAAATAAATTTCCATGATTGAAGTGGGTTTTCCCTGGGGCTTTCACACATCATACGACAGATTTATTTCGAAGAATGGATTCGACAATTAAAGCTTGTGCATGATCTTGTGTGCTCATGCCAGTAATATTTTTAATTAGGCATAGAGTCGACTTCTACCTGAAACTGACAGGATATGCTCTATCAGTTATAGCTTAAAAAGCCTAGATATTTCATGTATGTGTTATGGAGACGGTTCCGATAATAGACAATCAATCAGAATTGTGCGTAAAGAATAACATTTTTGTTGGGAGGGGTAATTATATTTCCTTGCTGATTCAAGGACATGAAAATGATAATGAACAATGTTCGTAGAAAGGAGGATTCAGCACGTATTTTGCCTAGAAAAACGAGTAAGTAGTGGAGATTAATAGAGAAATAAAAAATAATAAAGTCAGTCTTACCGGTCGATCTCGTCGAAATTGCGCTTAGGGAGGCCATCTCCGTAATATCCGCTGAACTCGATAGGTGCGAGTGGCCACGGCTCGCGCTTGCCGCCGTACGGACTGCGGACAAACTCATATGAGATTCATAGAGCATAACTTGTTCTAATACATGACTTGGTAAGTCATCTAAATGCATCATTTTGGTAATTAGAATTAAAGGGGAGTTGGAACTTTAGAAGCAATGTGTTGCTTCTATCGGACGGAAGTTTTAGTTTTTGTTGTGCGTTATTAATAACATTACAAAACGTCGTTTAGTCTATGTAGATATATCTGTGCTGTATTTAATTTTAATATTCGAGTCAGCCCAAAACAACTTTCCTCTTAAAACACAGCTATAGTAGTCCTTCAATTAATTGTATAAACAGTTCTTTTAATTAGGGTTCTAGTTATTTAATAGCGTTACCTTTGTCTGATGAGCTACATTAAATTACAAATAATGTAGGTATGTTAGTTTTGCAATAACTATTTGATAAAAGTACTCAATCCATAAAATGAGTACCTATGTATAGTAATGTAGATAATGAAGTTCTTATTCAGTGTGCACCTGTATAAAAGTATTCATGCATCTCGACGGGGCGTCGCATGTCTACGCAGAAAACTATCTATATGTAGAGTACTTTACCTCCAAGGAATAATCACGTAATTGGGTATTGAATCAGATAATATTTTATTTTCGATATGTCACATAAATACGCTTCTCTTATGTAATTACGTTTCCATAATAAGATGATTGTAGCTTAAGATAACAGATATACAATTAAATGATAATTAAGTTCAGATGTTATTTGAATAATTTTCAGCGTTTAACTACAATGAGGGCGTATGAACTCGTAACTTTCGGGAATATTAATATTAGACAATGTTTCTTTACTAAACATTGTTCTATAGATAAAGTGGTTTCGAATTTAAGTTTCTTTCTACTGGGTTTGGTGGCGCACTTATAAAATGTTGTTACTAAGAAGTATTTTTTTTTACTACTGACTCTTATATTGAGAAAATGGTGAAGTTTATACTAACCTGGCGAAGTCAAATCGTCTGGAGATGAGGTAGGGCACATATCCGGAGTGGCGGATCTCTCGAACTTCTCTGACTAAGTTGCCGCCGAGAGTGTCCAAAGTATGAGTCTTCTGGCCTACGCGTATATTATCCAAGAATAAGTTAAAGAAGAGACAAGATTAGACAGAAGAAATATTACATTGAATTTATTAGCTGACAGTCTTACCTGATTGATGACTTATGTGTAGTCACTTAATATGTATGGTCAAAATGATTTTAAATTATGGGTATTTCAATATAATAATATAAAGATGTTCGTTAGAATATTGTGATGAGAATGTGTTAAGAGGTATGTGTAATGTTATGAAAGAGACGAATTAGGCATGAGAATTTACATCCCCATGCCTTTTTTTTTGGTGGGAAATTATCAAATAACTTCTCCCGCTCTGGGCGGAGCGGGAGGGCGTGTCAGACTTTTACTGACTAAAACCCCTGTTCCTTCCGTTGCCTGTGTGCCGGGGCCACGATATCCCTTTCGGACAAACTCGAGGCCCTGGCAAGCCGCGATCCTCATGCCTAAGTCGTTGTTGGTCTGGTAGTGGCACCATTGACTTAAAAGTTTTGTGGAAATCGGTTGCTATGGTAGAAGATGAAGACCAAGAAACAATGGATGGATTGTGTGATAGATGATGTGGACAGAAAGAGTATTTATATGTCGTCTGTATAGAGGTTGATGGAAGAAAAAGACAAAAATAAATTGGGATACTTAAGGGCAGTAGAATGATGATAGAATACTGGGATATCAAAACCCATTTACCTAGGTTGCAAAGTATTTATTTAAAAACATCAACACCGAATGATAAACAATGACAAAATTTCAATAAATAAAATTTTCTTAGGGATATCACAATTTTATACGTTGTATGAGAAAAATATTTCCAAGGGTAGAATAACTAGGATAGGTTTGATATGTTATTTAAACGAAGTTGGACCCTCCTATGGTATCCAGTTCACGAACGAAGTTTCCGCCGCCGATGGAGTCGAGGTTACGGACGAAGTTGCCTCCGCCCAGAGAGTCCAGGTTTCTCTTCACAAGGTTCGGTCCACCGAGCTGGTCAAGGTTCTTCTTAACAAAGTTGCTGCCTCCGATGGAGTCCAAGTTCCTCACAAAATTCCCTCCACCAATAGAGTCCAAGTTACGAACAAAGTTACCGCCGCCGAGGGAGTCGACAAATCTGGAGTAAAGCCTTTTGTCGGCTTCAACGTCTCTGCCCACGAGGGTGGAGCCCCCGATTCCATTCAAGTTTCCATTGAGAGCTCGGCCGGCAAGACTGGAGCCACCAAGTCCGTGAGTGTTTCTCCCTGGGCCACCATAATGTAACTCTCTACCTACCATAGAGCTGCCTCCTAGGTTTCCAAGATTCCTGCCCAATAGAGAGCTTCCACCGAGGCCGTTGGTGTTCCTACCGAGTAGAGAATTGCCACCGAGTCCATTCAAGTTGCGATCTTCATAACGTAAGAGGAATCGTAGAAATTCTTCAAGCTCTTCTGGTTGTTTATAATCTGTAACAATTTCAAGCAATCTTAACTTTATGCAAATGTGTATTAAGAAAGATGAACATATATGTGCATTAACATAAATTAGTACTTACCACATATTGTGCAGAAACATGTATGCACCGTGTATTAAAGCTTCGTGATTCAATCTTGTGCAAGGACGTACTTTGTGATTGGTGCAATATTCCATCACCTGAATGGTATTGGTGCACAAAAAGGTTTATTTACAAACTAAGTGCAGTTTTCGAAGTGAAGTACATTACAAGATAATCGTGGGTGTTTTTTTAAACGGAATGTGCAAAGATATTTAGGTGCAGGTTTGTGAAACGTCTTTTGATTAGGCAGTCAGTCCTTTGCCATCAAAAGAGACGTTGGACGCCACAGAACATAAACAATAAACTGTGCTGGACGTTCAAGAAGTGTTGTTTGTGATAATGGTGCACAATGATGACTGTGAGAAATTCCTACCATTAAGTGCGCTCATGCACAATCACCATAATGGATTATTTCTATTTTGTCTCAACCCGGTCTGATATTAATTGAAAATCACAAAATATTGTAATTTCGCAATACGTAAGTATATAATAGATATTAATCCAATATTGATTGTGTTCCTTACAGTCCCGGTTGGTTAAGTTAACTCTATTATGTGCCAGGTAAAGTATCCGTGTTAGCATTCTGTGTGCGTACAAATTGAATATTGAATAACAATGTAGAAGTTAGTTATGTTTGCAATAACGTGTGCGTGTGACTTGGGACTTACCGGCGGGATCGTATATACGTTCCGCGGAGTTGTGCTCACTGCCACTAACGTCTTGCTCCTGGTGGGAAAACCATAATCAGTATTTAAAACAATCGAAAAAGATGCATCACTGAAAGCCGGTGAGGGAAGTAATCATGGCCTGTATGTAAAAGCCTTTATACTTATTAAACGAACATTCAAAAACGTTACTTTATTTTTGACTAATTTAAGGATTGTAAATGCTTCCAGTTCAGCAGTTGCAGAGTAATGTCGTAAGTTGTAATTTAACTAGAAACTGTTTGCAATTGTAGCAACACTTTCTGAGAGGTCGAATTGTAATGGAATTGCTAAGTTTGACAAGTGGCTTAGTGATTCTAAGAACAGAGAACCGTACAGCTGCCGTGTAAATGATCAAGATGCAGTTTGACTTGATGTAACAATCACAAATTGCACAGCTGGGTATGCTACAGATCGGAGCCGTTCGTTAGAGTAAACAGCATCCATGTGTTTATTTATTCTACCTCATTTAGGATACGGACTTGGTCAATATATAAACCTGTTAACGTAATTTAGAGGACTATGTTAGTCCATTGTGTTTAATAGTTCCAGTTCTATTATTATTGGGGGACTGCTAGAAGGGTTTGTTAGGTATAAATTACAATTCACAGTTATTCCAAACGTTAGCACTGCGGTATTCATTAACCCACCTAAGGGTGTTTGAAATCCAATCAAAACAATATTAACTTATGTTACGTAAGTAAGTAGGTATGTCTAATTACTATTTACAAATCTCATAGGCTTGATAACAGTGAGTCGGTAAAAATAGAAATAGCTATCGGTAAGCTATATCATGACTTTGTAGGTACTTTTACCGACTCCGTGACTTGATGGGTACCTACTAAAGTCACCTTGGCTAGAAAAAAATATTTCTGTTCACTATCGTTTCCCTATTCCTACCCATTATCTCCTTTACCGAGAAAATGAAATTAGGTCCCTCGCTTCCTCGCTAGTCAATTTAAATTTTCTCATTTATATTTTTATAGTATCGATTACAAACCGATTAGTATCTAATTGGAGGCTTACGAGTAAGTTGTTATTATATTTTCTCGTTACGAGCCAGCCAATCAGAATTTGTTCTGTCAATTAATATTCCACCAGTGCTGTATTTATGGGATATTCGGCGTGTGGCGACGAAATGAAAAACTGTTGGCGAAATTCGTTCAATTTTAACAATTCAGCGAAATTTTGAGTAATCTTTTTATAAAATTGTGTCATTTAAACGGGTCGCTGGTCTGTGTAACTGCCTTTTAAGTAGTGGCTTTTAGTGCGTAATTGAGGTCTCAGATATTGGGTTCTCTAGGAACCAATATACTTCAAAATTTTTGTAACAAGTCCTAATTGGTATTGTAACAATTTTATATTTATAACTCCTCGACGTTAAGCGTGTTTCATGTTTCAGAGTTACTAGTTGTTTCTGATACGAATAGCCACATAATCAATATTAATGCGAATACATTACAAGTTGTACTACCTACCTCCTTGCGTTTATATAATTTTAGAGAATACCTTTAACGTAACATGCAATGTTTAACGAACAAAATGACGGTGAAGATGGTGTTGGCCTAATTAGCGAATATCATAATAATTAAACAAGACCGCCTGCTTAAAACTCAGTACCAACGACTACAGGAGTGAGAAATAAAAGTGGTAAGTACTTAACCATAAACAAAAGGAAACACTCCAAACCACGTCAATTAAAAATAAAAGGAATACTACAATATTTTTATAATTGGGACGTCTTTGTTTATAAGGGAAAATTTATCAGGTACTAGGTACACGATCGGTTGAAAGCAGTACAGACCGGGGAGTATATTATTATATCATTTATTGGTACACCGCAGACTATTCTTTTTCTCTTTTATGGGATTTTTGTCCACAGAGATATTATTTGGAAGCGATAGCCAATTGCGATAAGTCTCTATAATATATTTTCGACTTGAATTACTTTGTACCATTCGACCTATTAAATTGTATCTGGTTCATAGTACTGATAATGTTTAGAACAGAAGCATAGCGTATTCTGACCGGAAGTATTGTGTATAACATTTAATACCATTTTGTTTTGGCGAGGTGCGTCCCCGCCGGCTTTTGTTTAGCTAGTCCACCTGCTTCACTTGCCAACGTTGTCTTTGTTCAGCTATGCTGATGACGAGGCCGTTTCCTTACCTGATGAGGATCAGCACTGCAGCAGACTAGCAGCGCGGCGACGGCCACAGCCAGCGCTCCGCCGGCACCTCGCATCATTGCAGAGAGCTGTATACACAAAATGACGTATGTTGTAGCGGTATATGAACTCCGCCATCCTTACAGACCTCCGTGGCGGGCTGTCACTTATGTGATGGCCTGTCAAGAGGTCTGACACATTGTCACATACCTATGACATGAGCTTGCCACCCGTTATATTTTAGTACTCTTTGGCTTGCCAAGAGGCACCGATAAGGGCACTTTGCATTTTAAAATGAAAGGGCCAAAATATAAAAGTTTAACCATGGTCACGGGGTAACGTGGGTGGGTCACGTTATTGAAAAGGCTGGGAAGCCTTTTTAATAACGTGACCCACCCCGACCACAATGTATTAACACTTTATTTAAAAAAAGATAGATACACTGATGTATAATCTGGTGTACAATAAAGTATATATAAATAATAAATAATACACTGACTGACAGATAATATGGTTAGAAAGAGGGAGACTACTACGATGTCGGCTAATAGAGATGTATGGAGAAATACGACATGCTATGCCGACCCCTAATAAATTCGGAAAAGGGCTATTACATTTAATACTAGAGGACGGTTAGCGTGTTCAATAGTTATAATGATGAAAAACTAATTATTGAGAACATGGAATTTAATATTGGAATATGTGTAATACTGTTAAATATGATTACAATATTAACATATTGAGTCAAATTGATGGACCTACTGTGTTATTTTTATTCAGTAATTTTATTCTCAGAACTGATCACAATAGGTATAATAATACCGGCCTATTATTGTCCCAATGCACGCCTATTTCCTCATGCAGAGAAGGCACGAGCATTAATCAGCACATTTGCTAAACAGGTTGGCGATGTCAGACTTTTCTCACGATGTTTTACCGCAAGAAATTACTAGCATACGTAAATTCCTACTGCTGAAAGCGTGAAACATATTATGAACATACAAATAACAAACATAAAGATTGTATAAAACATTCGACTGCAAGGGTGCACGTTTATGTTGCAATAGGTGCTAGAATAGAAATAATAAGAAGGGTTCTAAGACAGGATTGTCACGACCACGAGACGGTTATGACTAGATAATAATACAATGCTCTGACGTCACATTATAAAATGCATTAATGTAAAATTGCATTCCGTTATGATTTACTATTATAGGTACCTACGTAGTAAACATGCACGCTTTGAATCCATTACGTTTCATTAGATTACACTCACGCAGTACATTCTCAAGGTATTATTATACAGTTTTTCTCTTATTTTCCATCTACGTATAATATAATTGAAGCGACAGCTTAATTTAAATTACGTCGATACTTAATTAAAGCAGGAAAAGGTAGCGAGTTATATGAAAATATATTCAATTAAGTAATACATTTATTTTTACTTTACGGTATGTATTTAAACACTATTATTTTTGTAATGCATAAAGGTACAAGTTATCGAGTGTGAAAAAAACGTGTTGTCTCTACATCGTAATTACAAAGACATCAACGCACTGCCAGACTTGAAAGTTACTAACGTACGGCTGATTTTTCAATAGTCAGTTATCATTTAACTGAGGAATAAATATTGCAGTTTGACAGGTTTCGTATAGAAAATATGTCAAACTGTCATATTTATTCTTCAAATAAAAGTTATCTGGCTATTAAAAGTCAGCCCTCAGTGTTGCTTATCTAATTAACTTGGTGTCTAATAAAAACAAAAAAATATTTCATTACAAGACATCAGGGTATTTGACAGTAAAAGATACGGCGAAAAGATGTCAGGTACTAATCACTTGTGTTTAATGGTCGATGTATGGAATATATAAGCGAACATTAAAAATAAAGGTTTTATAGCCCGGTCCCTCTCAGAGAGAAGCCGGAGTCCCAGCAGTGGGAACGTTATAGGATGATTAGGTTTAAAATGTTATGTTATTGCCCGATAGGTACCGTATCTTCATTATTATGATAAATAGGGGTCATGAAAAGAGTAAGAATCAATCATACTGTCTTTCATTTAATTCCTCATGGGTTTTGATCGAGTTTCCTTAGAACTGGGTTGCGGGAAAATGTTACACGTGCAAGCAATCAATCCGTCGATTGGGTTGAACCAATTTTTAATCTAAATATAGAATAATATACGAATCACGACGATTTATTTTTAGATACTTAAGTGTCTTATTAAGATAAAAGTTTGCGAAAATGTCTTTTCTTACCACTCTTTCTATTTTTTCCACTAAAAAGGCTCATTGTATTTTTTATTAAATGAGGGAATAAAGTGGAATAATAAAATTTAAAAGGAAATTCGGGACACGCCTTCCGACACACAATGACATTAATTAATATGGCTTTAGGGACCCTTTTAATTTTAATGGCTTTTAATTAAGGCGGTGCCAATTGTGGTCAATATCTTAGAGATGAGTGGCAGGAAAGATTATCTAGATGAGATCTATCAGATGGAGAATAATAAATAGAATAAAAGAGCCAAAACTCAATTTTAGAATGGAACATAAAGAGCCGGAACAATGAAAAGATAATGACCGGTCACTTGATTCGATACGATAACTACAGAGAGAAGGCTAACGTCAAACTACACCCATTACCAATAAAGAGATGTGAAGGGGTTAGCATTAGGTAGAAAAACATGGAAATTCCTCACCGTCGAGCGCTCAGTATTATTTCAAGTATCGATGGTAGGTCTACTGTGCTGGTATTCTATAACTATGCAAGAAGAGTATAAGTACTCAGGACAGAGTTGAGTAAAACGAAAGATAACACCTCTTTGACAAGCTACTTATTAGTGTTAAATAAGCTTCTAGTAGAAATAGCTGTTAAGTGGAAATTTATGATACCTAATAAATACCTATTGAATCGAGAAATATTTCGCAGGCACTCAGGTTTCCTCGCGATGTTTTCTTTCACCGTTTTTGAAGCTAGTGATAATTATACAATACACACATGAATCCGAAAAGTCAGAGGTGCGTGCGTTGAGTTCGACCTCGAAACCTATAACTTGGCAGTCCGACAGTCACACCACTAGGCTATCACTGCTGCTATTTATCTATAATAGCTTCCACTAGTAGCTTCGCCCGCGTGATATATTTATAAATTATAGGCTATGTTACTTAGTGGTGTTATAGCATTCTACAGGTGAAAGAATGTTTAAATTCATCCCAGTAGTTTTTGAGTTTATTCATTACATACAAAAATACAAATCTTTTCTCTTTAAATATTAGTGTAGATGAGACATTTTGATTATTTATGTATTTTTTATGTCAATTGTTGTCCGAACTGGTAGACAATGCCTTTTGACATTAAGTCCACCTTTTGTACGTTCATAAAGTAGGTACAAATAAAAAATGAAGGCTTCTAATCAACATAGTTATATTTTCAAGAATAAAGAATATGGTTTTTTAACCACAAAGTCTGTATGTAGAGCACTTTAATTACTTTTCTACGATAAAACACGAGCTGACACATAAATAGAGATGCAGTGACCATTAAGAATAAAAATAAAATGGAACTATAGCCATCAAGCAGCGGATATGAGGTCCACATTGAACCGGAAGTTAAGTGAAGCGACGTGAAAAGATTCAGTGAAATAAACTCGTAAATATGCAATTAAAGTTTACCTGCAGTAAACCGACTTGTTTATTGTCTCACAACAATAGAAAAATGCAGTTTATTGAATAACTTACGGAAAGTATCTTTCGGTAATGTTTTAATGTACTTTATAAGGTTTCAGGGTACGTTTTAAGTTTATAAGTAGTTACTTTGTAACTTTTTTCACGAATAGTAACTTAATGAAGCCAAAAACTTATTGACTGAACGTTATGATACTCGTAGAACTTGCTAAATACGACAATCATAATATATAATGTCATGCGAAGACTTTACAGCTAACTTTAAAAAAAAAAATAAGTAAAATTAAAGTTCATATAAAACACAAAAACAGCTGAAAAACTTTTCTGGAAGTATATTATAGAAATAATTGGGTTTAAAGAACATTATTTCTAATAAGAACTTAATATTAGTAGTTCGCTTAGAATGAGATACATAAATGTTTTTTTTTTTAACTTCTACTATTAACATTAGTTAGTTAGCTCTAGGGTGTTGGAGACATTATATTAGCGTGAAATAATTCAAAAATAAAATAATATATGTTGTCGTACCAACCTGTGTTCGAGTGGTAGAGGAGAGGAGAGCTCGTAGTTGTCGGTGGTTGCGTTGCGTTGTGCCGCTGAAGGCTCGCCGGCGCCTTATATATCCGGTGCGTGAGCTAGGGCGGACCGGGATGGGCGGGCGGGCGGCGTTGCCTCCTGCAATAACTGTCCACCTTTTTCCACAAATTACTCTAAAGTCCGAATATGCAATTCATAGTCACGCCTTTGAAAGTTTAGTTTAGTTTTAGTTGTTGTCAATTTGATTGTTTTTATTTGTTTTATGGGTTTCAATAACTTAAACTTGTAACTACATTTCCCTTTGATGACAATAATTTTTTTTTTGACTATTACTTGAGTCTTAATAGTAACCTAACCTAACCAGGTTAAATCTGTTTAAGTGTTCGAGTTTTACACTGGATTTCAATTAAATCTTATGTACACATAATTGGTACTTACTCGTTTACATCCAAATATGAATTTACAATTAGGTATTTTTTTTATATTAGGTAGAATAAGTATATACTTGAAACCATCAAAACCTTTCAGAATGGTTGAACTCGACGTTAATTTTGAACTGACCGTTCAGTTCTAGACCACTTAGTTTTAAATAAAAAAGTTAAGGGAAATCTGAATCACTTAGGTACTTACTTCGTACTTGAACATTATGTAGAAATCCTGAAAAGTTGTATGCTTTCTGTGGTTCACACAAGTGAAAACTTCTAGATTCTTCATATTAGATAGTTGAGTAGGTAAACATTTTGAAGAATTCAAGTATAAAAATATAATATAATTCGTTGGTCAAGTCTCAAGGGAAGCTCAATATATCACTGCAGTTTTAAAAGAAAATGTTGTTTGTTTTGTATTCTAAGCATGTTATGTTGTTATGAATGCAATATGGGATTGTTTATTTATCCGTCTATGAAAAAAGGTGGTATATAAGGCGGAGTTTTGCTGGCACCAAGGCATTCTCTGCCAGTCCATCTCAATATCAATAATCAAGATTAGCCGACTGCATAGTTTATCTAGTGGACTGCTGGGCTACGGGTCCTGGGTTGATACCAGAAGGCAAAGTGGATTGTGTAATTGGATGTAGTTAAGCAGAAAGGATCCAACCCACACTATGGGCGAAAATGAGTTATGTATACCAAAACACTCTTTGTAGTCAAAACTTTAATATCACAAAAACAATAAGAACGCTTCATGTCATTATGACCGTACATTACCAACCCGTATGTATGGCACGTCATTCAATCACATAACACGATCTGATCTTAAAACTTGAATATCTCAAAACTAACACTGTGTGGCTTGGATCCTTTTTGTTTAACTACGTCCAATTGTAGTATAAAATCAATATATATATAGAGATATTATTTGCTAGAATACAAAATAATGTCTGTCGCACCCATCGTAAGTACCATATTATATGGTACAACGGATTTATAGAATACTTGCAGTCTTTTGGTTATCCGGGAAAATACCCATTATTTCCCTATCTTTTGTTGTTTAATTAAGTGACTAACTAACCCAGTTTTGATTGAAAACAATTTTGTTTGTCGTAGAAACACAATTAAGTAATACGAATTGTATCATGCATTACTCATTTCGAGGTTATTCCAATTTCCAGTTCTATAATTAATTGACCATTTTCCGGATCTTTGCTTATCCTTATTAATATAGTTCATTGGCCGAAGGTATAAACACCGAAGTCAAGAATTATGATTACACGTGAAGTTATTTTAGCCTATGAGTTCACGATAGTAAAATTATTTGGTGCAAAAGTATTCGGGAAGAAATACAAGAATAAAAAATCTCAATTGGCACGCTCCTTATTTTGATATTTGGTAGATCCTAACATAACTGCCTACCTACTGTTTAAGGCGTTTTCGGATAGACATTGAACAGCCTGACCCTATGTAGTACGTACCTACACCATAACCTAGTATCTACAAAGTATATTAAAGTTTCGAGGTTTCGGCTTTTATAGTTTATCTTGGAGGCAGGAAGCTCCTATACATAGTTTGTTCGTGTGATAGTTACGTGGCGCCTAAACTACGAGTATCTTCAATTTTAAACACTTTTATTGGTACAAAGGCATCATCATATGCTTCTGTTCAAAAGATCTTGAGGAAGTGTTTAATCTTTTATTGCTGCCGTCGGCCTGTCACTTCCCATTGCAACAAAAAGGACTCACATCTTCCAGAAATTCGTCGTACAGCTACCAAGACTAATTTTTATTTATGTTACTCATTTTGGCCCGCCATTTCTTATTTATTGTGCTTACTTTCTCGACAACATACAAATTGGTTGAGTTCCAAGTATTACGTTTTTGGGAACTGTGGCTGTCAATACTCTTAAATTACTTTATAGAAAAACAAACTGTAAACTTGGCCTTCACTGTATGACAACTTTGCAGAGGATGTTATTGAAATTATATTGTTTAGTCATCTTTGATGAAATCTATAGGATATAGAAAACGCCCTATAATGATATTATCATTACATTTTGTGGTGCTAAGTAGTTAACAACCCATGAAAAAAGAAATTAAGAGCGATTATGTAGAATACATATTATTATGTCTCATTATGTAAATTTACTGCTTTCTAAACCGACACAATTCGTTTAGATCATGTTTTAAAAAGTATTCTTAGTCACTTTTCCATTTCTAAAGTGCTCATTAGGCAGGCAGGTAACGCGCCTGAAAAGGTAACTAAAGTTAAAGTTCAAGAGAATTGAATTTAGTAGCGTGCGAAACATTTTTGCCCAGGGTAAGTTTACAGAACTATTGGTAACACTGTTCTACTCAGTTATCTACAACTTTGTCTAGCCCCTGAGCCCGAAACCATCGGTAACGTATTGAATATTTAGTAGTTATTGGAGAGCCCAATAAGGTTAGGTTAGGTTAAGGTTTATAAACTAAGTTATTCTCAGATATGTGGTATGTTAATGTGATTGTTTCTTTCCCTTCTCCAATTAATCTGCGTTCGCAATTCATTTGCCAAACATGTAAACAAACATGAGTTTTAGAAAAAAAAACTGTAATGCCTACACATAAGGTTCAGTTTGCTCTACAACTTCATATTTTTTATGACTTTTTCAACAATACTAGTCGGTCTACAGTCAACTTTATTTACACTAGCATAAAATGTATGTTTGTCTAAGTGGAAAACTCGTGTTTGTTTACATGTTTGGCAAATAGATCGCGCACGCAGATTAGGTAGGTATTTCGGAACAACAGCTGCACAAGAAACTTCGCACATTTGGTGCCTGAAACGGGAAGGTACTGCACCGCCAAGGTGGCGAGATGAACTGGAGGAAGGAAGCCTTTTCTCAATAAAAATTAAGGGAAATATAAAATTTTCTTTTTTTCAGCGTAAGGTGAGATAGTAGTCACACTATACCAAACGACGATGAGGCCGGCCGGCGATTGTAAAAAAAAATATGCTGTTGGTGTTCATTATGAAATAAATATGTCATATCAATCAATGTCCTTTTTTCAAACCCTAATGTTATTTTTGTATCAGGTAGTTAAGACTATATTAATTACCTAACACATGTTTAACTTTGACTAGTGTTTCCGTAGTGCTAGCGTTGCGTAGCGCGTTAATTAACTGTGAGTTTGCTTAACCTGTGAACGTTGTTTAGATTTAGTTATTCGACCTATGTAGGTTGAATGTGTAGTTGCACTATCTACAACCAAAAAAAAATCAGTTGTTCCCTACATTTCGACGAGATAGACGAACATAAATGTAGGGAACAGCAGATTTTTTTTTCGCGATTTCGGCGTTGGTCCCTTTGTGAAAGTTGTTCATAATGATTAGTACAATGACCCCTTAAGAGGTTTAGGGTAAACAAAAACTAAGGTTGTATAATCAAATAGATATCGCTATTTGATTATACAACCTTAGTTTTTATTTTCGCTTCTAAAATATCATTCAATCTTTATCAATTTCAGCCTATTGACAGAGATAGGACTAAGTATGTTTAAGTTTAATTTACCGCTACAAAAATATATTTAAGTACCTAAGTAATGATTTTAATTATTATATGCGGGCCACAGTCCCTTAATGTATTTTATGAGGCCAAAAGTTTCTGGACTTATTTTTTTAATTGAGGAATGGCGTCTGATTGGATAGGTATTTCATTAATACCGAAGATGACTTTCACTTTTAAAAATCAAATTAACTTAGTTATTCAGAAGTTCTAATGATTTTTATTTGTGCGGAGTAAGACTCGATCTGAAAGTTTGGAAAAATTTAATTGTTTTTAGAATATCTCACGAACGAAGATTCACGCTGACAGATAGACGTCGTCATGTCTCATTGGTAATATTATATAGCCACAAAGACGGTGCACTCAAACTGTAGCTAATAAAAAAACCGGCCAAGTGCGTGTTGGACCACGTACAATGAAGGGTTCCGAAGTTGGGATGAATAAAATTTATCCCAAGAACAAACTTAACATTGTAGTTGAAAAACATGTTCCCCCATACATTCCAACTGCAAATATAAGTTTGTACGCACAATATTGAGTGATTTACCATGTTGTTTTAAGAACATAGACTTCTTATAGGTTTTCCTGTAATCTTTAAGCATAGAACTATTCTCCTTATTTTTTTCATAATTGTAGGATCAGTAGTTTCGGAGATAAGGAGACTGGTAAATTTTCATCTATTTTCTTAAATATCTTTAAAAGTTTTTATTTTAAAATTATGAAAAAAATGTATTTGAGATCCTCGCAATAAGCGCTTTCATTTGATATGTCACACGGTACAGTAAGCAAAACTTTCTTTTTTAATTTTCTTATTTGCCCCCAAAAGTGACCCCCATTTTCAAAATTCATTTATTTATGTTAAACGTCCGTGTTTGGGTTACAGAAATACATATGTGTATCAAATTTAAACTTAATCGGTCAATTAGATTCGGCGCAAATTGGCTGTGACAGACGGACAGACAGACAGACAGACACACGAGTGATCCTATAAGGGTTCCGTTTTTTCCTTTTGAAGTACGGAACCCTAAAAATAATAAAAAAATGAGTTTTCAATTTAATGCACAGATAGATGACAGAATTTCTTGCAGATAGATGTACACACGGCTACACATCAAGCTATACATTTCCAGTACCTATAAGCTGGTCTCTCATTGTACGGAAATCCTAAACAATGCGAGAACCGCTTAAACTGGAAATGTATAGCTTCATATGTAGGTACGTTGGTGGCAGCATTTTCGGCGGCACGACACACGACCCCCCGGTAATTTTCAAAGCACGGCACTATTTAAGCGGATGTACTTTACTATAACGAGCACTGGGAACTCTACCTACACCGGTCACAGGGTGAAGCGCAACAAAATTATGATTCATCAATTACGAATGATCTATTTGACTTAATCGCTATAAAATTACTTAAAATAAGTAGTATTTGTTTGATGGAAGTACTTAGTTTTTGTGTTCCAAGTCAAATTAGCGATAAGATGCCACTTATTATATAACATTATGATGAGCATTAGGCTACATAAGTTAATATTTCATTATAGTTGTTTTTAATATTTTTTTGTTCAATAACACAAATTGGTTTTCTATCAACTGGTGAGTGAAAGTTTCAGTTACAGATATTGGATATTCTATAAATGCCCTGTCACGTAAATAATATGTAGAAGAGCATTAAACCCAGCATGCATAATAATATGATAGATAATATCCCTAAAGTTATATTAATATGAGCGTCGTTAAATGTCGTCTCCCAACAATGTTTTAAACGTTACTTATCTACATGATCTTAGTGATTCTGCACCTTTACCTCGTGTGTATGAAAGGGTGTCATATCGTAGCTAAAAGAAAAAAACTAAGAATTGAGTGACTGACTGACTGAATTGAGTGGTCAAAATTAAATACGAGGCATCTCCCAAGGACATTTTTCGGAAGTTACAACGGTAAAGCGGCCCTAGCACTTGATCAGAGTAGAGCGAGATTATCTTTCGGCTCCCTAACCACACGAAAAGAAGAAGAAGAAGAAGTTGTAGTACCTCCCCCACACAAATTAGAATACCACTACCTGCTATGTAAATAACAGTGTCAGGAACATAGTATAACATCATCCACATGGACTAAGTGGGAAAAATGTGTATTATTGAAGCTCAAAAACTACCCAAGCAAAGTTAATAAGATTTATATGGGACTTCTGGAGTATTATGACCTACCAAACAAAAAAAGAGTCATCAAAATCAATTCATGATTGGCGGAGTAATCGCGTAACAAACAAGAAAACATACAGGCGAATTGAGAACCTCCTCCTTTTTGAAGTCGGACAAAAATGCTGCCGCGTCTCTTAAAAGCCGCTAGTAAAATTTTATTTTGCGCTGGTAATTGTTTTTCGCATTTGGCTTTTTGGCGCCCCTTGCCTTCTGGCGTCTAGAGCGACCGCTCCACTCGCTCTGCCCTAGGGCCGGCGCTGGTAAAGGTAAGGTGATTAATACCTCGATGTTGCATAAACTACCAGCTTGTATAAGAACATCTACCCATCCCACTATGACTTCTTCAGCTTCTATTGTCTTGTGTGACAGTCATATTAAAATCCTGCAAACACTTTAAATACCGGACAATACGCACGTTCCAGTCATTTGTTAATGTCTCCAAGAAACTTAATGCTTTAAAAAGCCTTGTCCCAGAATAGATAATGAACATAGTGAAATTAATCCAGCATAGAATATTCCAGTGTGATTCCAATATTATATACAGTCTAAGGCTGAGAGTTTGGGCTGCTACTTTTGTAGTTAGTGGGTGGGTCCTGGGTTAAATTCCTGGGCCGGGCAAAGTGTTATTGGGCTTTTCTTAGTAACAGCCCGGAGTTTGGGAGTTGGCGGTGTGATTGGCCCCCGTGCTTCGGAAAGCACGTTAATCCTTTGACTCTGCGCCTGATCTCTCTCCGGTCGTGTCGGATTACCGTCCCATCGGACTATGAGACTGAGGGAAGAGAGAGCGCACCTGTGTCTGCGCACACACTTGTGCACTATAATATGTCGCGCGCCGAAGGCTGGTCTCCGCTGAGATTAGTCGCCATGGCCGAAATTCGGTCTGGAGGACTGTAATCTATTATTAGTTTTTAGGCAAAGTTGATTACGCTGAGAAGGTTTGAGGAGAGGTTTCGAGTGAAATGAGTACCTACCTTATTTTTTATTGTATCTAGTTCAAATCTTGTAATATTCATCTCCTTTTTAACTGACTTCAATAAGTTTTTTTTTTGTGTTTATTACTCCGCCAATTATGAATTGATTTTGATGATTCTTTTTTGTAGGTCATACTTCTAAAGTGGTCCCATACAAATTTTGTTTACTTTGCTTGTGTAGTTTTTGAGTTAGCTTGAACAATATTTTTTTTCCCACTTAGTCTATACGGATGATGTTACAGTTCCTGTCACTGTTGTTTCAATGTAGTGGTATTCCAATTTGTGTGGGATAGGTAACCACAACTAAAAAGTGAAAAATAAAAACATTATACAAATAAATAGAATCGACTTAAAAAAAAAAACACTAAGTACTCTATTTTTTTTGTAAAAAGTTTTTGCCTGGTAAAATCAAAGGTAGGATAGCTGCTTAGGTATTGTTTAGAAAGTAAAGACAGGAAATGGTGTCCTAGAAACTTTGAAGTGGTCTGGCGTCCACTTCCTTTTCGAGGTTGTTTTGTGAGTTTCAAGAAAAACAATCATACATTGTTTTCAAATGGAAGTAGGTATATAGTAACACAGATGAGCGTTTTTACAATACAGCTTATTTTTATTATTGTATGTTACACTTACACGTGCTCACAATTGATGTTTATTCGCCACCAGGGATCATAACGCCTATGTTTATAATTTCCGCGGGTCCCCTAATCTGTCACGTCTAAAATTAAGTGGCACTTCGTGTGAAAATTTTCATATTTCTCGCCGACGTTGGTCACTTGCGGTTATTTTGTTAACATTTGCAAGTCTTTGAGTGTCCGAATGTATGCGAGTCACGGGCGCCTCATCTTTATTAACAACAGTGGGTGTATTTTTCTTTAATATTTACATCACGGTGAGTCCGGCCTCTTAATTGACGCTTGGCGCCTGATGAACGCTGTCTAATGATTCTGTGTGGCACACGGCCGGGGGACATACCTAACGCGTTTGTGAGGACTCCGAGTTATACGAAACATTCTGATAGTGGACAATAGATTACTTTTGTTGTGTTTACAGTGGTTTGGTGAAAAGGCTAGACTTACGTGCTATGTTAGTCAACATAGCACGCATTTTTTTTTGGAACCAGATTTAATTCTAGACAAAATACTATAGACCTCGATATATTTAGTAACCTATTCCGCTTAAGTATTACTACGAGTCCCGTGGAATAGGTTATTAAATATATCTACGTGTATAGTATTTTATAATGGATTTCCGCAAGTTCACGCCTAAATCAATTAACTATCTTCATTTCAGACTTTATTGATTTTGCCTGTAAAATGTAACTAGGTATTTACGAAAATCAGTGGGCGAGTGGGCTTGAGCGCTTATTAATTAAATATTGCCGTGGTGTAGATAGGTGCCTACTGAAATGGTAGGTTGGAGTTCAATTAACTAAATAACCAGAAGCAAAAATAAAAGTATTTTTAATAATAATGTGGATAAGGAGGTATGTGTGTACGAAGAAAAGCAACAAAAATGAATTAACGTTTCATCTTCATAAAAGTTCTCATTTTAATAGCAGGATCTAATTACAAGATAAAACATCAATTCGGATCAATTTACTGGATAAAATATGGAACGTTATTAGAGCGTGCGTGTGAACAATATATCAATCGTTTTTTTTCTGAAACCAATTATTATATGGCGCCAGCATCTGGCAAGAGCCTTTTCATATATAAATGTAATTTTCAGCGATATCAATATGATGAAGGTTTAGTACGCGAACACTGCAACATACAATTTGTTCAAATAAATGTACAGTATGTTTAACTAATGCTTAGAAGGATGACTTAATAAGATTTCTCTCTAGACATCTTTTAATTTATTTAAAAGAGTGTCCGTGGAGTTTCTTGCCCGTTCTTCTCCATAGGTACCTACTACGCTTTGGAATGGGCAACTAGCTGCATATTTTTGACTGACCGATTCCTTGACAATTCAAAAGTGCCTGTAAATGGTTTAATTGAAATAAATGCTTTGAGTTTGATACATGTAGAAATCTCCACATTTTTGACGTTTTTTATTCGATGACGGGTTATGTTTTAGCACTCTTTGTTTGTAATACTTTAAAAGGTGTTAATTAACTGTGTAGGTGTTTCGAGTGATTCCGTAGGTGTATCAATAGTTTTGATAAAGTGCTTCGGATCATTGTAGCCGGTAGCGGCTAGCGGCACAATCAATAAAATGAAGAAGGTCAGATAATATTTTCATGGTGTGCCAGTGACGAATGTATGCGTTTTGTGGCAATTCCATTATCTAGAGTGCTCTCGACAGTTAATAACCGCACTTGACGCGCAATGAAGTGCGATACTCGTGACACAGGCCTCGCCGAGATATGCTACCGAGTGATGTCACACGCTATATTGCTTCAATACTAAGTTGGCAGCACTCCCGACCTGGACACAGCTGACCAAGTAACTGTCCTTCTTTTTGTTGTTCAGGGATTATTTTACGTTTCTTTTTGTTTGCTCCGTGTACAACGTCCCTCATCATAGAGACAAAAATTAAAAAGAAAGCTCTCATCGCATTGAAAATAACTGTAACAGATACAATTTCGTAAAAAGAACGATTACTTATGTCTCCAGCAAAAACCACAACATTTTCAATTAAATGTCGGATTCAAATCTGTAATATCCAATGTTTTCGTTTGTTTAATTTAGATCTGTACGTTGTAGCCAGTAAATATCGATAGCCCATTTCAATATAACTCTCAATTCAATTTATGCCAATCCTATACATTCAATTAAATACACATTCAATGGGAACCCTAGAACAATGAATTTATATCCCTATTCTGTTGGTTTATGATTTTTAACTCTAGATGGGTATTATGATACCTACCTAAAAACTTATTATTGTTTTTCGTGTTTTTCTTAGTTGATTGTTATAGTATTTCAAAGAATCTGCTGAACCAATAAATAGAGAAACTACTAAACAAGTTTTTTTTTTTTCATTCGAGGTATGTACGTACTTCTGGAAAAGCTCGTGGCTAAGTAATAACAGCCGCACGGGTCGATCCATCAGGTTAAGCTACGCTTGCCAGGGTTGGTCCGTGGATGGGTGACCATCTTTACATACCGAGACTCCTTCGTGCCTCGGAAAGCACGTTAAGCCGTTGGTCCGGGCTGCCATTCGTGGATCTTTGACAGTCGTTACGGGTCGTCAGAAGCCCGAACGTCTGACAGCCAGTCTTAACCAAGGGTTATTGTGTTACCCAGTAACTGGGTTGTGGAGATCAGATAGGCTGTCGCTCAATGTAAAATACTAGTATTCAGCTGCATCCGGTTAGACTGGAAGCTGACCCCAACAAAATTTTGAAAAGGCTAGGCAGATTGATTGTATGTACGTACTTCTGTCTTCTTTCATTTTCGTGTTGTTAGTAACTAACCTGGTGTCAGAGTTTTAAAGCCGCCCATGGGCCTCTCACTTGGCTTCACATGCCGTCGAGAAATATCTCTCAGGCATGCCGGTTTCTTCACGATGTTTTCCTTCGCCGTTTTTGAAGCAAGTGATAATTATACAATACGCACATGAATCCGAAAAGTCAGAGGTGCGCCTTGGGTTCGAACTCGACAGCTATGGCAGTCCGACGGTCACATGTACCATCGAAGAAGTTCATATCTAACCACCGTAAAGACTATTCTTGCTTGCAGCGCTCGGCGGCTATACTCGTAGTACCGGGCCGGTAACAGATGTGGTCATCGTGTTCACGGGATTTTGTTTTGAAACTGGTTAGATATGAACTTCTTTGATGGTACTATGAGCCACAGGAGAAACCTGTGTTTGGCAAAAATACCCATCCTTGTAGGAAAGACAAGAAAGAAAGGCTGAGCGATAAGAAACTGCTTTGCGCTTTGCGTTGGCTTAGGGTTAGCGCCAGCATCATTTGAGAATAGGTACTTCAAACGTATGGGCAAAAATGTCTTTTGAAACTATCAAATTTCACTTAGCGTATTTTGAAACAATCAAATTGAAATGAAAAAGTGTGTTTTTCAAAGAAACTAAATAAGTAGTAGGTATGTGGTGAACCGACAAGATAAGTCTTGCCAATCTTTGACTAGCTATAGTGATTAAATTATTGGATATTGGTTGAATTTTTTTACGCAGTCTGGGAACATCAATCGATATACGAAGTTTAATTCATTGTCGTTCTACCTTTGAAATGATTGAAATTATCCGGAAACGTACTACCGGGATAAAAGTATCCTTTGTCCTAACCCAGGTCATGGTCTGTCTACCCATGTGCCTTTCATCCAAATGCTTTAAGCCGTTTTAGCGTGAAAGCGTTACAAACAATCTCACTTTCGCATTTATAATATTACTAGCTGTTGCCCGCAAGTTCGTCTACTATCCGGGATGAAAGTAGCCTTTGTCCTTTTCCACGTCATGGTCTACCCGTGTGCCAAATTTCATCCAATTCCGTGAAGCCGTTTTGGCGTGCAAGTTTTTTTTGTCGACAGTAAGTTTGTTTGTCTTACTTTCGACAAAAAAACTAAACCTCTTTCTTTTTCTTTAAATTTGTAAGGAAAGTTAGAATTGTCGTCTTTCTTGTATGTGTATGAGGGCCTGTATATGAGACTCATATTTAAACAAGCTACACAGACACGTGGTAGTAAAGCGAGTAAGTGATACAACCGCAGTAACTGTTTCACCATGAGTAGGTGAAAATTGAACGTTTACGTGACGCGGCGACGCGTGATGCGGAACAAGTGCCTACGAGCAATTTTCATGAGTATTAAGGCTCGTACACACCAGCGCGACGCGACGCCGCGCCGCGACACGAACAATACAATTTCTAAGAAAACTTGACGGTATAACAATAACCGGTGTCGCGTCGCGCTGTCGCGTCGCGCTGGTCTGCACGAAGCTTTATGTTACAAACCTCTTTCTATTCATTCCGCATTTTATTTTACCAATAAGTATTATTTTTCTGAGAATATTTTAGCAGGAAATGGCCACATGCCGTTTTGCGTGGATGTGACGCATTTTCCCTCAACTTGTTTATTTTTTATTTAGTGTTCTTTTTTGCGTCATGTTTACTTACCGCAAATAAACGTATTTTCTTTCTTCTTCTTATCTTTCATATAATATCACGCCTGTATAATGTTGGTATATTCGCTGAAAGGCTAGGCAGAGGTGTCTACTACATACACTGACATAACGCCAGTTATGGTTAAGTCCAATGTAAGTTTAAGGGTTTAGGGGGCCAGTCCATTGCTAAAACTTGGGCACAAATCCAGATTCCAGGCAACTACTTACTGAGAATTTTTTTATGGCAAAACCTATTAACTGCCCAACCTGCAATTAGACCGGCACAACCTCTTGCTCAGTATCATTTGCGACGACTAGCACCTAAATTCACTTTGAATCACAATCCGAAAGTTTTGAAGTATATTCCTAATCCATTGCTTCATAGGCGTAAAAACTTCGTCTGCTCAATAACGTAAATAACTCAATGGACGTGTTTCAACTGTCAAAATGTAACCCGTTGCGATAAATTGTCATTAAATGAGTGTTACACAATTAACCCGGTGATCAACAGGGCAGTCTTTGACTTCATCTTAACTAATTTCAAGCAACTCCATAAGTTTTTTTATACATTTTATTCGGACTATCTTGAATTCGCCCGCGAGTCAGCGCTGCACACAAGCGGCCCGTAGAGCAATCCAATTAGTAAATTGATGTTTTTTCACATATTCAGTGAAAACCGAGGGATACTACAATACATTTCCGTGTCAATAAAATATGTCCTCGTGGATGTACGACGCTTCAGTCTTCAAACAATCTACATTGGAATTCGGTTGAGGAGGGTTTTTCCCTAAACTTATTGATAACAGAGATAGATTCGTTGGAAATTGGAAAAGTTGATTAATGAATCCCCATTGTGGCTGTCACAACATCTCCGAGAAGATTGTGCGCGACAGCTGGGCTCGCCATCCGGCCCGGCGGCCCATCCGCCCTCGAGCATCTACTGCCTAATAATACAACTGATACCAATGAGACCTCTCTTAAGTATAGGTACTTGATTAATGAACTACAATAATTTTTCAATTCAACTGCAAGAATTTTTCAATTCACATTAAAGGAACCAAATAATTACTTAGATTCGAGTGGAAAAAGAGTAGGTCGGCCTTTGTCCTGCAATGGGTCACCTAATGCTTCTTGTAATAATAATGATGACGTTGAAAAGGCGTGATTATATATGTGTGTATAATCAGGTACTTTGCTTCCTAATTTAGAATTATGAGCGCCCTCACTATATTCTGTTTAAATAATAACATTGGACAAACAAGCCTATGAAGGAAAAGAAATAAAAGATGTTTTTATGAACCTGATTGAGTAAAACTCTAGAATAAAACATAATTTACTGTTTTTATAGGTGGTGTACAAAATAAAGCTGGTCAAAATTATAAAAAAGGATCTCTGTAACATACCCCTACGGTGTACAATAATAAAATAATATTCTGGTGTAGTTAGATCCCAACAGAAAACTAAACTACTTATCTATGTACATACAAGAAAGAGATTGACACTATTGACAGCTCACTTCACTTAAGTCTTCACGGTGAGTTTTTTATTTACAGAATACGTCGGCTGTTACCTTGATTAAGCTTTGTGCAGACTAGCGCGACGCGACAGCGCGACACGACAACGGTTATTGTTATACCGTGAAGTTTTCTTAGAAATTGTATTGTTCGAGTCGCGTCGCGCTGTCGCGTCGCGCTGGTCTGAACAAGCCTTTATACGTAGAACAGCCATGCTATTCTGTAAACATCTCACCGTGAAAACTTGGGTGAAGTGAGCTGTCAATAGTGTCAATCCCAGTGGAATGACAGCTCACTCCACGCTCACTTCACCTAAGTTTTCACGGTGAGATGGTTACAGAATAGCACTGCGTGTAAGATGAAATATAAGATAAAAATAGAAATACGCCTATGTGTATTTCTATTCCTCTTCTGTCTTCTTCTTCTTTATTCTTAATTTTTTTTTTTGTTTTTCTCACGCTTTGGCCCCTTTTTATTTTACTTAATCTATACCTATTTGTTCAAGAAAAACCAGCCAACTGCGTGTCGGACCACGCACAATGAAGGGTTCCGTTGGGATGAATTTATCCCAAAAACGAACTTAACTTTGTAGTTGAAAAACATGTTCTCCCATTATGAATATCAATATACAGTTCGCGTCAAATAACTTTGCCGCTCTGAAGTTAGGTTGCGCATGCGCGCTGCCATGCACGCTACTGTTTTTTAAGTAACATTGACTACTGCGCAGTCATTTGTAGCCTACTTCAGAGCGGTAAAGTTATTTGACACGAGATGTACGTCACGGTCAATTCTCCAACTGCAAATGTAAGTTTGTAATCGCAAAAAAATACAAATGAACGATTTTCGGACTTTTTCCTTTACTTTATTGTGCTGTGAGACATCGCTTCCTGCCAAATTTCATGAATATAGGTCAACGGGAATTACCCTATAGTTATTGATTTATTTGCGAGTATCAAAATATTTCGCATAAAAAGCCGGATTTTTATTGCGTTGACTTAGAAGCTTGATTTTTTTAGAGCTCCAAGGAGCCGGTAGACTTACTTATTTAATATTAATTTCAACTTGATACCTCCCCTCCACGCGTTACTGAGAAACAGGGTTTTGATAGACAGACATACGGACAACGAAGTGATCCTGTAAGGGTTCCGTTTTTTTCCTTTTGAGGTACGGAATCCTAAAAGAGGAAAAGGAATGGTTCAAAGACAGTTTGTCCTTTGTGGGCCTCTTTTATTGAGAGCTTTAATAAACAAAGTATAGACTTTCATTTAAAATTCGTGGATAGTTTTACACTGAGCTCTAATAAAATAAAAAAATAGGTAGGTTCTACATTCGAGGGAAACTTAAAGGCAAATGAGAATACGTGACGCAACATAAAAAAAACATTAAAACGATATGACAGCAATACTTTATTGCTCGGTGATGTAAAACAATCCGTGACATAATTCCTTTTTGTTATGTAGTTTCATGTTTTTTGAACATATACACTAAGGGACACTAAGGTCTATTTATAACCTCTTTCTCAATTAATGTTATTTCCACTTAAGCAACTTTATACACGTGTAAATAAAGTTGATTTTAGACTGACTAGTACTGTTGAAAAAGTCATAAAAAATATGAAGTTGTAGCGCAAACTGAACCTTATACGTAGGTTTTACGGTTGTTTTTCCTAAAACTCGTGTTTGTTTACATGTTTGGCAAATAAATTGCGAACGCAGATTAGTGATTCTTGTTTGTATACATAAGCTCACGCCTTCTTCCCATGGGGCCAGGTAGAAATTACAGAACGCCACCTGCTACGATCCTGTTATACGCCTTTTGCCTCGTTTACGTTATTTATAATATGCAGTAAATTAGAAATCGACATAATATTATTTATGTTGCAACTATTGATCTTTTGGCCGCGAAATCTAGAACTGCAGTCGGTAGAACCATCAAGTACTCGGCAACCGTGCTGTTACCTAGCCTGAACAAACATGAAAAACCGGCCAAGTGCGTGTCAGACCACGCACAAAGAAGGGTTCCGTTGTTGGGATGAATTTATCGCAAGAACAAACTTAACTTTGTAGTTGAAAAATATGTTCTCCAAATGTGAAAAATATGTTCTCCAATATGTGTAGAAAATGTTTTTGCAACCGCAAATTTAAGTTGGTCGATTATTACTCGTTAACTTGTAAAGCCTACTTAGCTGTGATAGTTTTCCTTCTAATTTCGTTATATATACTACTGCGTTAATTTTTTCACATATCCAAAACCAACCAGTTAGCTGGCAGGGGGGACACTTGACTCTAACGAAAATTAACACTTTTAAGCTTAATATTTCGCGAATGGCTCCCTGAATCGACAAATGGTTTCCACAAACTCGCAATAGTTTTGAATGGCCTTTCTAACGATACCCCAAACTATGGGATAGACAAGAAAAAAAAAAACATCCCCAGTTTATGTTTAGGTCCGTAAAAAATATATTTTTCTTAATTTTATTTTACCACTTTGTCGGCGTGATTAATATGTATACCAGGGGCGCAGCTAACCAATAACCCGATTCCTGTCGGCTTCCCTTAGGAAATTATGACAGTCAGTAGTTCTCAGCAGTGTTTAATAATAACACTGAATGTATTATTTAATACTTACACCATAAAATTAAAGTATTACAAAACCCTAACCTACATTAAAAAAATTGTCTTTATATTCCAACGAAAACAAAACATTTAAAGTGCGCGCCAATTTTGCTCTAGTGCCTCCAGTATAACTCGTTGTCCGCCCGGGTTATGAAAACTTAAATTTCTATACAAAATAATCTCGTCATGACGTCACTTCAGGTCACGTGACACGCTGTTTTTTGAGGCAATAGTAAGCCGTAAAAAGTCGAGTTATGATAGGTACAGTGTAGGAATCCATTCGCTGAATTTCGTAAGCGTTCGGTTTGGTTCGGGACGGGGCCGGGGGGAGGGACAAGCTCCACGCTCCACGCACGCAATAATTTTATATGTTTGTTGACGATTGACGTAAATAGTTAATAGAATTTATAACCTTTAATTTTGTTGATACTTGTAGTTAATTAGCATTTTGTTCGTTGTATTCATATAAGTTATTAGTGTAGTATTAGTGTAACAATAAGAATTGGATAATCGTGAGTTTGTTGTGAAATTGTGCGTTCGCCGTCGTTGTAATTAGGAATTTGTGGTAAGTCGATAGATTAGCAAGTTGAAATTACTTTTTTAGAGTAGATTTGAAAAGTTATTAGTAGGGTGGCGGCATTAACAGTTTTAGATTGTTGTGTGACAGATTATTTGCTTCGTGAGGAAACATGCTTTTCAAGGTTAAGTTTTGAAAATAAGAAACACATAATTAGGCTAGGTCGTGCTCGACCAGATATGACTATAAACTACAAACGACGTGATGGGTTGGAATGTTTCCCTTTACGATAAATATCAATCTGGTAGTTGGACTGGTAGTTGTAAATTAAATAAGATGTTTTGTTTTCCATGTTTACTTTTCTCAAATTCTAGTAGTTTATGGAATAAAGGGGGTTTTACAGATATTAATAATCTGACGAATTCATCAAAAAAACATGTGCAGACTGAAAAGCATGTTCGTAGCTGTTTAGATTTACATGACTTCGGGAATAGTAGGATAGAACCATTTTTCACTAATTCGCTTGAAACTCATAATAGGAAAGTAGCTCGAAATAATAATAAAACAAATAATAATAATTTAATAAAACGGTTTATCGACACCGTTATTTTGTTAGGTAAACAAGAAGTAGCTTTTCGCGGCCACGATGAACGTCCGAATTCTGATAACCGCGGTAACTATATTGAAACCTTGTTATATCTGAGCAAGTATGACACCGTATTGGACTCTCATTTGGAATTATGTTCTTCAGTTCAGAATCCCGTGTTTTCTGGTCTTTCAAGTGATATTCAAAATGATTTAATACATAGGTAGTATTGCATCCGTTTTACGAGACCACATTAGAATCGAGATAAATAAAGCTCCATTTCTGTCTGTAATGATTGACGAAACTCCCGATGTCAGTCATAGGGAGCAATTGACTGTAATTTTTCGATATTTATCTGAAATTGGAATCGAAGAACGATTCCTAGGTTTTTACGATGTTAGCGGAAGTCGAACTGCTGAAGTTTTATACAAACAGTTGTTATAAATACTTGACCAGTATCGTTGTAGGAATAAGTTAGTTGGTCAGTCTTACGACGGCGCGGCAGATTTTTTTTTTTTTGTTTTTTTTTTTTTTGTTTTTGCTCCGGCTTACCTTTCTCATAAACTCACCCTTCGCCACTGATGTATACCCATACCAAATTACAGCTTTCTAGTACCTACTAACCGTCTCTGAGCTAAGCCGCGGACAGGCAGACGGACGGACAGACAGACAGACAGACAGACCGACATGGCAAAACTATAACGGTTCCTTGTTTGCTACGGAACTCTAAAAAAAGATATAAGGTAAATAAATATTTTCAAATTAAATTTTCTTCTTTCATTTATGTCTCGCTATATTTTCCAACCTAATCGCGTCTGCAATTACCTTGATTGCTAGCTTTCTATATAAATGGTACTTAATCACTTCTATAAGGAAAAGGTTTAGGTACAAACGACCGTTCCTGGCTTCTAGCATCCAGCGGATTGCCATGACCTTCAACAGGTCCACAGTCCACCTTGTGCCACTTTAGTTTGCTAACTTTGTAATCTAATGTCGGAAACTCCAGTTCTTTCCCGGACAATTTCATTTGGCACCATTGCTTGTCAAGCTTAGTTTTAATACAAATAGAGTTCAAAATGGCGACTGACAGAAAGCGCTACCAATCGAGTCACGGGACAAGTTTTAATGAACCCACTGTGCATTTTATACTCTAAGAACATTTTCTTTGAAAATATACATTCGAGAGCAATGAATCCGGGTCACTTAAAGAATGTTAAAAATCTCGGAAACTAAAAATGATAGGTTAATGCAATAAATTGTATTTAATAGACAATGTAATACTCCTTAAATGAAAGTAAAAAAAATATGAGTCACCATACATTTTATTAACACAAAATTACATAAAGAAAAAAACTGCTGATCTCTCCTTAAAACAAAAATAGGAAACATGAAATTTTTGAACTTTATTACGATTTTCTTGAATTTTAATACTTCGTATTGCCTCCTCGTGCTTCCATTACTGCGTTTACGCCGTTTGGCATGCTGTACACCAAGTTCCTTATACGATTTTGGGGAATATTCTCCCATTCCTCTGTGAGAGCAATTTTGAGCTCACGAAGCGTGATTGGGGGAGGGTTTCGTTGTTTTACGCATCTGCCTAGCTCGTCCCAAGCATGCTCGATCGGGTTGATATCCGGGCTGCGTGCTGGCCACTCCATACGAGTAATGTTCATCTCTTGAAGGTAGTCATTCACAATCCTACCTGTATGAGGTCGGGCATTGTCATGCATAAATATAGCATCCTCACCTAAATTGACCATAAATGGACCAACGTGATCATTGAGGATTTCTTCCACATATCTTACGCTAGTTAAAGAGCCGTTTTCTGTGATCACCAGCTCTGTGCGACTTTCAGAAGAAATTCCGGCCCACACAAGTACAGACCCACCACCGTAGGCTACTTTTTCTTCGATGCATGCTTGCTTGAATCTTTCCCCTGGTCTTCGATACACTCTGTGTCTTCCATCGTGCTTGTAGAGCATAAATTTTGATTCGTCGGAGAACATAACTTTTGACCAATCTTCAATACTCCAATTTACGTGGCTCTGGGCATATCTTAGTCTTGAAATACGATGCCCACGCTCCAGTTTAGGGCCGTTTGCAGGTCTAAGGGGTTTTAAGTTAGATTCAGCAAGCCGACGTCTTACTGTCCATGCACTTGGGTTACTTCCTCCGAGGCGTCGAAACTGATTTGTGAGTTCAGTTCCTGTGAGAAAGCGATTTCGAAGCATGGTGTTCACCAAGTATCGGTCTTCTCGTGCTGTGGTACACCTGGTTCTGCCCGTTCCTGGTCTGCGTAGGTTAGAACCAGTTTCTTCGTAACGTCGGAGAACTCTTTGTACTGTTGACAGCGACACACCGACAGTCCTGGCTGTATCGCGCTGACTCCGGCCGGTTTCCAGCATTGTAAGTATTCTGGTGCATTCTTCAGGCGTAAGCGACATAATTTCAGCTTGAATAATGAATATAGAGCACTATCAACATGGTTTATGTACCCACATAAATGACAGATTACAAACAAAAGCAAAACCAAATGCTGTAATTTCGTAGTTCCATCTTCGAAAGTGGCCCTTTTTCAAATTTGATTTTTTTATGATATAACTTTACAATAACTAAGAAGTTTTAATACCTTCATTTAAGGAGTATTACATTGTCTATTAAATACAATTTATTGCATTAACCTAGCATTTTTAGTTTCCGAGATTTTTAGGATTCTTTAAGTGACCCGGATTCATTGCTCTCGAGTGTAGTTGATCGACGCATAATATACTCGTATTATGTAGTTATAATAATATCTCTGCGAGTAACACGTTTGCCGAAATAATCCCTATGCAAATGCAACACGTCATAGTTTTAAGGCTCGTGCAGACCAGCGCGACGCGACGGCGCGACGCGACTCGAACAAAACAATTTCTAAGAAAACTTCACGGTATAACAATAGCCGGTGTCGCGTCGCGCTTGTCTGCACGAAGCTTTAAATGTTATCTGTACCTACTGTAAACTGTTAGATTTAATTATTAATGGTTCATAACTGAATCTAAGATGAACCTTATTATTATTTGGTGATGAACTGTAATAAACTGTGCTCAAGCCTTTAAAGACAGCCACACAATGCTCGTATTGTTCTACTTATGCTTGATTCCGACAAACAATATAACGAATCGTTTTGAATACCAATGGTAGAATTTTTTATTGTCAAACTGGACAAATAAATAGATTCAATCAATCTACCTAGCCTTTTCCAAACTATGTTGGGGTCAACTTCCAGTCTAACCGGATGCAGCTGGATACCGATATTTTACATGGAGCGACTGCCTATCTAAAGAAAGAAAGAAAGAAAGAAAGAAAGAAAGAAAGAAAGAAAGAAAGAAAGAAAGAAAGAAAGAAAGAAAGAAAGAAAAAAATATTTTATTTGGGACACGCACAGGAAATACAAACAGTAAGTAGGTAATAATAAAAATAAAAAATAAATTATAAAATAAAAAACAAAAAAAAAAGAATTAAAAAAAACAGAATAATATCGACCTGTGCGAGGCCAAAAAGGCTCCTAACTGACCGCCACAACCCAGTAACTGAGTAATACGATACCCCTTAGTAAGGCTGGTTGTCAGACTTTCGGGCTTCTGACGACCCGTAACGACTGTCAAAGATGTACGAATGATAACCGGGACCAACTGCTTAACGTGCTATCCGAGGCACGGAGAAGTCTCGGTATGTAAAGATGGTCACCCATCCACAGAGCAACCCCGGCAAGCGTAGCTTCACCTGATGGACGGACCCGTGCGGCAATGATTACTTAGGCACGAGCTCCTCCACGAGATTCATAAGCTAATTTTACCTGTGATATATACTTCCATATGGGAGGGTCTACTATGCAAAGCTATGAGGTCTTTGCTTCATAATTGGTAAAGATACAAGTCTTCATTTTAACCAATAACAGTCGGTTAATTATATAGGAATTGGCCTGTCAGTTGTGAGTATGTTTTCAAAGATCAATCACTCCTAAGCAAAAATCATAGATGTTTCACAAGTTTATGTAAAAATAATACAAATACAAAATAGTTTATTGTGTAAATAGAAAATTACATTTTAAACGTGTTTGGAGCCTCCTTTTGAGCAAACAATGCGTACACTCATACTAACTAAGTTAATATAGTGTACAGTGACCTTAAGGGTAAATATGCAAGGTAAGTACGAAACTGTCAAGGCTACATATCACAAATGTAAGAAGCGAGGCAAAAATACATCTAATACGTACATATTCATTGATATTCTGTCAGTTCGGCGGCTCCGCACCCGCTCGGCATGACACTAATAGGACGGCTGAGCGCTCCACAATTTAACTTACCTGAGCTTTCAATTTCTTGCCAAAATTCCTTGAAATGCGATATTAGTCGAATTCTTATCGGTATTGAATAAGTAGTAGAATGTTTGGATCCCCAGGAGTTTAATTTAATATTTCGGCAAAGAGGTGAAAACAAGGGTTCCAGTTACTCAATTGCTATTTAATTTAATTGTTTTTAAGGCTAACTATCCGCAGTATTAGACGAAATTGGTAGATAATGTAGCACGTATTATTGTCAGTGATAACTTACACCTACCGTGTTAGGTAAACATAACATCACGCCCGAAGGGTGTACCTATAGTACACCCACAATTCGCCAGTTATGTTTAAGTACCATGTAATAGGGGGCGAGCCTATTGCCATCAACCGGGCATAAATGCAGGCTCCGGGCTGCTACTGAGAAATTCTAGATAGAAAAACCCAATAACGCAATAACAATTTGCCCGACCTGGGAGTCGAACCCAGGACCTCATGCGCAGCAGTAGCACTTGCGAACACTAGACCAACGAGGCATACATGTCCTCATGTGTCCTGTTGCTTTCCCTTAAAAGCTTTCCCATAAAATTCATTTTCAATTTATTTAAGGACAACCAACAAAGCATACACCAAAAATACATGTTAAAATACACATATTATTTTTACATTTTGTAGTGTAGCCTTAATTAAAGGCTGCCACGGCATGCATTGAATATAGGAGTAGAAAATGCAGTTACAAAAAAAGAAAAGAGTTACAAAACAAAACATTTTTTTTTTGCTAATTTCGATAGTTTTAAGTATGTACTTAAATGAAAAAGACAATATAAAATTTTCACTTTTATCGTAATACCCTAAGCAATACAGCCTAGAACTTATGCAAAGAGTAAGACATATCGATATCTACGCTGGGTGAGCGTGGCAGGCGACAAAATTGGATCTGTTCTGTTCATGGATCGGGACAGTTCTAAGTTCCCAGTGACGTGTCAATCATTACTGCTTCAGGCTCTTATCTGCTACCCGATATTGATTCTAGTTACATTATGATACCAGTGGGTAGCCAACAATATTGGAATGACAAGTACAATATTAGAACACTATATATCTATTATTTTATCCATACTAATATTTTTTATAATACGAAAATAGGTAACTCTGTCGGTTATCTTTCCGAATTTTGATGCAATTTGGCACACGGATAGACCATGACTCGGTTTAGGACAGAGTATAGTTTTTATGCCGGTTGTACCTACGTTCCCGTGGTTTAAATTCCAGGGCGAAGTCGTGGGTAAAAGCTAGTAAGTAGTACATAATTCAAATGGGTAATTTTTATACATCTTGCTGTGAGGGACCAAGGGATACCTATGCCTTGTGTGAGAAACAAACAGAGTAGGAAGCAAAATTATTTGACTATGCTATGTTAAACTATTGCGTAAGATACTTTCAATCACAACCTGAATGATTTTGAAGGATATTGCTAATCCATTGCTGCATATGTTCGAAAAATGTGTCTGCACAACAACGTAAATAACACAATAGATGTTATTGAACAGTCAAAATTAAAGCCATTGCTATCGTAAGTGTGTTACGGCGTACAATTACCCCGCCCGGCTGCGGTTTGGACTGACCATATTACTCCAAAACTTGAAACGTCTGCTCCCAAACTATACACCTACTAAGTAGCGTAATTTAGAGCCAACTTACTTGAAACTAAGTTCAAGTATATAACATTTACGATTCATGAATATTAATCGGTGTAAAGCACGCGATACTTTACTATTTCTTAGAATCGAAACTTCAAAGCATCTTATGAGAATTAAGTAAAGGTGCTCCGTAGCCGGTAGCATACGCCAACAAAGTAAAAAAAAAAAATTGTGCCAGTAGTTTTTGAGTTTATTAATTAATTAATTAATTAATTAATTCTAATATTAGTGTAGAAAAATAAATCTGGATAATTAACAAAAAAGCGAGACGTGGCGAAAGAACTACATGTATATAATAATATATGATGTCATTAAATTGTGATCGTTTCTAAAAAAAAATAAAGCTAGCCTCCTAAATTCTAAAATTGTATTTTTTTAAATTAGCACTTGGCGTAATGCAATTTTTATTTTTGTTCATAGCGGAGACAATAGACTTATATGAGACAAAATCTTTTAAAAATATGGATGAAAATACCAAAACTGGTTTTAGTGTAAACATGCTCGTTTTATTGTAAACCAAATTCTTATAGGTCTTAAAAGAACCAATAGGAAAATTATACATTCCTTACGAAACAGTTACAGCTATCAGTTTTATATGGTGTTCATAGTAAAATAGCGAGAAATCAAGGTTTAAACGCAAGGTCGTTTCTGACGGCCAAATCTAGCACCACGTGCACTCATTGGTCAAATCAAATAGCGCGCGCTTGGGGGGTTTCTTGTAATACACTTCCGTCCCTTTTCACGAAATCACTCCCACAGATTTCCCACACCACAAAAGAAAGATGTTACACATAAAAACACTCCTTTTCTATACGTGATGAACAAAAAATGTTATTAAGGGCATGATTATCTACGAAATACGCCATAAACTTGTGTTGCTTAGTGTTATGATATGAATCTTGGAAAGAAAACTTTCTAATAACGTCACTCTCCCCGCTAGCTGTCCTAACCAGCAATTGATATTTTTCCAGGGCAACAGTTTTTCGATCAGGCGCTACAATCATGTTGCTGTAGTTGCGTTAGTTGTGGCTTTATTAATGAACTAAGTTTTGCCAGCGGGTTCGCCCGCGTTAAGGTCGGAAAATATCCCAGAGGAACGTACTACCGGGATTCAAAATATCTTTGTCCTAACCCACGTCATGGCCTATCCATTAGCCAATTCATCTAAATCAGTTCAGCCATTACGGCATGGAAAAGTAACAGGCAGATAATAAATCTGTTTTAGGGCTCCGTACCTCAAAATTAAAAATTGATAACTTCGTTGTCACAATCGAAACCCTTTTTCTCAGGAACGCGTTGAGACATCAAGTTGAAATATAGATATCAAAAACTTAGATCACGGTCCCTTGGATCTGTAACGATTTCGAAGTTTGATTTTCGTTACAGCTCTGTAACAAAAACGGATACTCTTTCTCGCCCTCTCTCTCTATCTCCCTCTCTTTCTCGCCCTCTCTCTTTCTCCCTCTCTCTCTCATTTTCTCCCTTTCTCTCAATCGAATTAGAAGAAGACACTCACAATGTGTGAACGCTTTTCCGCGTGCTTTCACAAGAGAGAGAGAGAGAGAGGGAGAAAGGGTTCTCCCTTTCTCCCTCTCTCTTTCTTTCTCCCTCTCTCTCTTTCTCAGTCCATGTCTCAGTGTTGACTTGGAATTTTTATTTTCGTTACAGCTCTGTAACGAAAAAACGAAAATTCAAAACCAAAGACCGACTTCCGAAATTAAAGTTATTTTTCACTTTGTAGTGTTTTTTGGAAGTTGGTTGTTTTTTTTTTAAAGTTTTTAAACATATTAATTACCACATTTTTTTAAACATAAAGACAAAACATTTAAAATATACAAAATTGTGGCTTATCGGCGTCAGGAACAAGGTCCAAGCTGCCGTGTCTAGGAGTACCTACTACTTTCTGAATCAAACCCTTGACCCAGCCGCGCAATGAGAGCCTCCTGAAGTGTTGTTCGACGGTTTCCGCTATTAGGCCATTACGATTACGACAACGACAACCGTTACGATTATCGGTACAATGATTGCAGAGTCCACATCCATAGATATGTGGGACGTGGACTCTGGTGCTAAGTCAAGATACTTGATTTTTTTGTCTTTCTCAGTTTTCAAGAAATTCTCGTTCTGAGGGACAGCGATATCAACAATCATTGCACGGCGCTCTGGTCGATCTATCATCGCAATATCATATACCTAGTTATGATAGATCGATCCCAGTACAATGTTGCATGACCATTCTTTAGAACTGGGTCGGGCACATACCTGTAGTATGGTTCTTCGGATTCCACAAGGTTTTACTGCAAGGCAAGTTGCTGGTGGATAATCCTAGCCACTAGATTGTGCCTGTGCAAGTACTCGCTGTTAGCAAGACGAGAACAACCGGAATCAATATGTCGGATTGATTCACCGGGACAATGCCCGACATATTATTATTATGTTATATTATTATATAGTATGGATTAATAACATTTTATATTGCTCTTGGCTCTTTAAGTTAGTAGTTGCCCTAAAATACTTTTTTTTTGAGGGTGGGTGATTTTCAAATAACTTCTCCCGCTCTGGGCGGAGTGGGAGGGTCAGACTTTTACTGACTAAAACCCACCCGTGTTCCTTCCGTTGCCTGTGTGCCGGGGCCACGATATTCCTTTCGGACAACTCGCAAGCATTGGCCCTAACGGACCCCGTCAGTTGGTGCGGACATCTCTTTGAGGCGCGCGTGGAACACAACGCGCCGTGCCCTAAAACCTAGATTAAACCTAGATATAAATAAATAGATACCTTAGGGTGCCCTAAAACCCTAAGGTATCTATTTATTTATATCTTTTCATGTGTTGCAGATACGTCACTCTGAGAGAACTTTTTTTAACAAGTTGTGTCTATTACGACGTGATTATTCGGTATAAAAATATAAATTAAACTCTATTGATATCATATTTTATTAAAAGTAATAAAAACTTTCTCTTTCGTAAGCTTATAAAGTTACAATTTACGTTTAAGAATTTACAAAAAATAATGCTTTACCATTTTTGGCAATTTAGTGTGTACTTTACGTATTAAACTATAAGTAATTAGATGAATTAAGACTTGACCTTCTTTCAAATAAATTTTATTTATTTAAAACTTTAAGCACACAAATGTACCAGAGGCGAACTTAATGCTTAGTAAACATTTTGAGTTTGTTCTTTACAACTAGGTCTTAGTTACTTTAATATCACAATCACAGACTTTGCAAAAATATTAGACTTTAATGGGACTTGCTTTACCAAGGGTTATTTTAAAATCAAATCAAATCAAAAACTTTATTTCGAGAAAAGTATCATATAGGGTTAGCAACATTGTCCTTAGAACTACGTGTAAATAACACAATACGGTGACACATGTAACTGACAGCAAGCAGTTGTTGGGAATCGAACCCAACGCAACACCTTGCACGCGGCTTGCACGCTCTTATTTGTTATATAAGCACGACAATAAACCATTGCCTTAAATAATACAGTCCACTCTTTTCTTGCTCCCCGCGTTAACAGCAGTGAATTATATAAGGACAGTCCACTCTGCCAGCTATCATTTTCAGAACCCTGTTGAGGCTGACCATGACTTGTGCCACCATTGATGCAGCGTGCTTAAGCATTATAGTATAAAAACAATCTAAACAGGCCGCCGCAAACATCCCTGACGCACTGCAACGCCATGGCAACCCCATCAGTTTTCTGAACGCGTTATTAAATTGCACACGAAGGGCTCCATACGATGCGAATACTTCTCCCCAAGCTGCACACGTGTAGAAGGTGGTACAGAATGCTCTAAAAACCCTTTACTTACGTCTGCAGTACAACGTGCAAACCTGCGGGCCAACAAATTCGCACTCACGGACAGACCTCCGTTTCGTTTCAATATCAGTATTGTCTTTAAGGTCACTGGTGACCAAGTGACCCAGGTAGTTAAATTGTTCCACTCGCTCAAGAGGAACATCGTTTAGCCGTATGGGAGTGACATAGACCGTGGTCCCCGCCTCAAAAACTACCTACTGACTTTCAGAACGTTATCCAATAACCCATGATTTTTTTTTGTCAAACTTGGACTGATTCTGAAGCGGAAAAAAATATTGAAGAATGGCTTGCCTCCTAGATACCGATTCAGCAGTTCGACGTTTAACAGGTTCTTTTTCACATGCCTTACAATAAAGTCACGCTGTGACTGAAGATTTATATAACTTTGGAATATACAAATTTCATCTGTGAAACAATAACAACTGTGTTACCAGTTGATGATTCGACAGAAAGGGTAAAATTTCCTTTCCGGTACAATATTTTACATGTATTGAGTTATCTTCGAAACGGTTAACGACACAGATACGTCAGTTTGAGAGATAGGACAGAGGGTGACGATAAGTTCACGAGATGATGCATGATACCGTAGCACAAATGCGTGCTACGCCGTAGCTCGCCGCATAGCATAACAGGCAATCGCGTAGGACTACGAACTTTGTAGAACTATGCGATAGTGATAACGGAGCAAAAAATGATTATTTTTGACGTGGCAACGTCTTAAATTAGGTTGCGGCTCGGAGTCACTCATGAAAAAGTGTAACGCCCGCTCACGTCTGTTACGATGAGTCACCGCCGATAAAAAGACGATGTCACGTAAAATCTTCGCCCGTAAAACCGACTTTACCGGCAACCATTGTTTTTACTTTTATTTGTTACTAGCCTCTGCCCGCGACATAAAGTACTTTCAAACTCAAATAGCAGCCAGGGGGATAATTGTAGACTTTCGTTCTAATAGTAAAAAATGTTCAAGATGTTATTTCTCATGAAAACAGACTTATTTTTCTGGCCGGCTCTTTAATTTTTGGATACGAAATTAATGATGTCCTTTCGAACGAATACGCGTTATAATTTGATTTGATAACAAAATTTACAGGAAAGCTTTTTCCATTCCAGTCCAACATACTTTTTTGTGATGGACAGACTAACTTACTTATAACATCGCCTTGGATGAGTCTGTAAAGGTGTTATAATTGTGATTTGAATAAATAAATAAATAACTAAAAGTAGACGAAAAAATTGGACTTCGGATACGCGTTATAATATTATTTCGTCTGAGAACAAGATAGTTTGTTGTTTGCGATATCCGACGTTCTGAGAAAAAATGACCTCAAATATTTTTTTACTTCCAGACTTGTATGGGTAACGTTAAAAAAACTGTCCGCTACAAAAGTCACAAATTGCAAAAAACCTTTGTATGGAAAATGTTTTTTCAAAACCAACAAACCTACCTACCAAAATTTTGTTCTCAAGTCAAATCAAATTATAACGCGCATTCGTTCGAAATTTGAAATTCCTTTTTTTGTTTATTTTCATGACTTTGTCCTCTAGAGGGCGCTATAATCATATATTTAATGCGACGCCATATTTAATGTGACGTCACATAGCCTATATAACCAGCGAACGATCAAGACGCTTCCAACGATACCTCTGTCAATTAATGATGAGCAGTTTAGAAGTTATGAAAATACATACATACCAGTCAAAATCATAACCCTTCTTTTTGCTTCGCCGTTACCCGACGTAATAAAGTAGGATGCAAGAGCGAGCGAAACTAGCTGGATAAACGCGCGGTGGTTTAGTAATACTAATACTAGGGTCAATTAGTTACTAATACTGGGGTCAATTAATACTAGGGTCGATTAGTTTCGGAAATAGGAGTTCGGTACTTTGTCGACTAATGCACAGAAGCTTTAGTTGAGAGATACCAGTATCTCAAAAAAATTTGGATCTCGTCTCGAGTAGTTCTCTATTATTGTATCTATTATGGTAGTAGAGATTTAAATAAAAATACAAGTTCTCCCGTAGTGTATAATATAAAAATATCACAGTTAGGGTATTTATTTTCACATTATACTCACGTTAGATAACAAAACATAATTGGACGTATTTGTGTGTAATTTAAGTTATTGTAGCTGCTGGCATATACGATATAAAAATTGTGATCAAGTCGTGGTAATCAGGATGTTAACCGGAAGACGGGATTATTAAAATACTTTATTTATTATACGTACATTTCAACATTTTAATACTTTTAGAATAGGTGCAGTGGGCTTCAGAGAAACCTCGCCCCCTTGCATTGTTTTTTACATTGCTAGGGGGTGAGATTTCTCTAGAGCCCACCTACGAAAGCGTGCGGATTTCTTTATCTTTTTATTGTTTAAGGGGGATGCGATAAGGTAGCCCGCGAGATTCTAATTTTCTTGAGTTTTTTCCATTTTGCAGGTCAGTGTCAGGTTGTATGTTGATTAAAATATGATTTGCGACCGTAACAAATATGGCTTTACATAATTATAATCATTACAATCAGCAATACAACTCCATAAGTTAACAGAATTGTCAAATATCATGATTTCATGAAATAGTCATTCAATGGGATTACATGAACTTAGGGAGTTGTATTGATCATTTTTATGATTATAATTTTATAAATAAACATTTGATACGGCCGCGAATCATATTTAGATCAACATGAACATGATAATGACCTGCAAATTGAAAAAACGAAAGAAAATTTGAATTTCGCGGGCTACCTTGACGCTTTCGCCTTAATGACTCACGATACCATCTTTTAGTTTGAAACAGCAATTTTATTTTGCATTAACTGTGTTTCAATTTAGACTATCTATACTTTCCTATTTAAAGTACATAAGTAATTAAATACGTAAATACTATATTGGAAAGCAGTTTAACGCAAAAATAGGTTACCAGTATAAAACATATCAAGCTACTAAGTAATTAGCAATCATCAGAGTTATTTCATATACGAACTATCATAAGGAACTGAAAATTATTCCAATATTACTTTACAATTTATGATATTTAATATAAATAGTATATAAGGTGTTAAAAAAATACTTTAGAAATTTTAAGAGGTGCTTTAGACCATCGAACTGAATAACTTTTACTATGGAACCAACTTTGAAATCGTGAAAAAAATCTGCTGTTCTATAGAGAAGTTTAATAAATTAATACCTACGCGTACTGTTCTAAACTGTATGGGACAGCTGTTTTATTTTCGCGATTTCAAAGATGGCCCCACAATAAACGTTATTTAGTTCGATGGTCTAACGCAGTTTCTAAAGTTAATTTTTTAACACCTTATATAACGAATAAATACTTCGAATGCACATCATGTGTTTAGTATTCCATTAGACATAGATGCTAAATAAAAACACATCAATTCTGTAGACGTATTAAAATATAACAAAAATCGCTTATTTATTGGTATCATCGACATTTTCCAATCCAATAAGTAACGAATTCAACAAGATAAAATCAAATTAAACGACATGATTCTGAATTATAAAACAAGAAAATAACTTCTTAAATAGCGATTATACTTCAAGTGCTTGACGTAAAATATATTATTTATAATATTATTATTTTAATATCCTAAGACTTCAGCTTAGCTAGCTGATCCATAAGATCTTTATCGGCATCCTTGGTCGATTCTCCAAGTTTGTTTCGAGCCACGGAGGGGGCGCCTGCCATCTGAGGAAATTTGAAAAAACAACCGGTAAAATAAGAGCTTTTTCTCGATATCTAGACTGATAGATCACATTGAACTAGATGTAGTGAACAAGGCCGGGCGGGGTGGGCCGAGCTCTAGACCAGAGGATAAAATTAACAACTTAATTTTAAAGTAAGCATTTATTTATACATAGATACAAATTTAATTAATAAGGCGACCGACGAGGAATATCATCCCCGGAACAAAAAGCAGCCCCGGATCTGGGGGGGCAAACTGGGCCCCATGCCCCGGGCGCACTTCAGGGGGCGACAAATTCAAGCGTAGCAGACAAGTGCATCGCCCAGGGGCGTTACTATGACGTATTAAAACCACCACCTTTCCGTTGTGAAATAAGGATAGTGCTATTCGTCCTGTATAGCTTCATCTCTCTCTCACACTGGAAAGATGATTGCTTTAACAAGTCATAGTACAGCCCCTGCACACCGCAACTTTGTAATAACTGAGACGCGCTGCACAAATAATCTTTGTATTTTGTTATTTTTTACAACAGCTTAGGCGGCCCTGCTGGATTGGCGCATTATCGATCGATAATTAATATGTTGCTGCCAACATTTTCATTTCGAAAAAAATTGAATTTCGCGGGCTACCTTAGTGCATCTCCCATAATGGATTGGTGGGGGGCGGCAGTGGGCAGAGTTTGCCCGGCCTCAAAAAAATCTAGATCTGGGCCTGAGAAATAATAAAGCGCACGAGAACGATTTCCGGATTGAGATTCTTGATTCGAATCGATTCTCAAATATACGGCCTTGCTTGTGAATATTAAAATCCTAATAGTAACCCACGGGCCCAATCGCTATAACGAGGGACCACGTTGATCTTGTACTTGAACCCTAAAATATCTATAGTAACCCTAAAGCCCTGTGGCCAGTTGCCACGACGATAACCTGACGCGCGATCTCATAAAAATGTATGAACTTTATGTACCTGCCAACATTCGAGTTCGATCCGACACGATACAAATATGTTTGACCGACAGATATTTGTCCGAAGTGTTATTTAGACCCACAACACGAGCATTCCCTGCGCCCCACGCAGGGAATGCTCGTGTTGTGGGTCTACGTGGGTGTCTAGCTTTATTTATTTTACTCATAGCTACGTTAAAGGCGTATACTGCCTCAAATCCTCCGTTTATATCGAAAATACTGCAGCATTAATTTTATAATAAATACCTATATATATGTTAAAGTTGAGGATTAATGTTAAGTAATATTTGAAAAAGAAAAAAAAAGATCGAGAGAGATAGATCATGAAACTGCATAATAACTGAACTAACTATAAAGCAGCGCCTAGGTTTAAAAAAAAAATACTTAACAGTATTTTCGCCGTAAAAAGCAATTACCTAAACTATTGGCGCCTTGGAGCCGCCAGCACCCCACTCGGTCTCGCTCTCACTCATTCCGCGAGCAGTATGGTGCGAGCGAGATAAAAAGTGAATTTGAGCCGAGGTGATATAGCAGGGTGACTTTCACGACGCGTGGTTGGGAAACGTATATTCATAGGTAGAAATGAGGTACATGGAAATAGGTTGGTTGCACTGAAATCACTAGTTCTACATACCAGCCAGGGCTGCCTATTGTATTTAAATTATTTTTTAATCATCGTCATCTGCCTAATATTTTCCCGACTATGTTGGGGTCGTCTTCCAGTCTAACCGGTTGCAGCAGAATACCAGTATTTACATGGAGCGACTCCCTATCTGACCTCCACAACCCAGTAACTGGGTAACACAATATCCATTGGTAAGACTGGTTGTCAGACTACCCGTACCGCACAAATATCAAAGATTTACAATTTTCGAGGCGCGGACTGTTCTCGGTATGAAATGTAGAATTATCTTTTTATATCTCTATTATAATATTATAAATTCCAGTATGTTTACCTTTCCACTGATCTCAATGCCTATTTCATCGAGCACCTTGTTGACGATTCCTTCAGTCTCCTCCTCATCGCCGGACTCGTCCATAATGTCATCAAGAGTGTCTGAAACTTTAAGTAAACATTTGTAAGATTATCATTAATTTTTATTAACAATCTAATCTAGTCCTAATAATCACATTTGTCTAAGTTGTTTTTCCAATGACTCATTTATTTAATAAGAAACAGTGTACTTTTCCATTAGGCATTTTAGTAGCAGCCTGGACTCTGGATGTGTGCCTGATTCCTGTACTAAACAACTACGCCTAGTCCTAGCCTATTCCTTTAGGAATACAGGTGTGCTGTTTTATTATATTCTCAAACTTGAAGCATTATTTCAATTAAGCCATTACAGGCAATGACGTATTATATATAGACACGTCATAAACCAACATCTCGGCGCTTAAAAACGGCGAAAATACTAGATAGCTACTTATACGCGTGAAGAAAGGGAAAGAAAATATGACACCGTACGGGGTGCCTGTTGCTAGAGGGAGATAAATTTACATCTTCAGTTACGTCACAGGAGTAAGTAATAGTAAAAACAAACGTAGTGTCGCGCGACAGGTTGGTGCGTAACTAAGCGCGATGTGGCCAATTGGCTTCATTTCATGTTGTCATTTTAGAGTGCGGACAACATATCTATAGTTTTATATATCATTGATTACAGGCACTTTTGTCAAAAGATCAACAGTCAGAAAGATGAAATTAGTTGCCCATTCTACAGTATAATTAATTCCAACTAAAACTTACTCATTTCATCTGTCATATCCATCTTGGCATTGGCATGTCTGAAGGCTTCCATGTCCTTAGCAATTTGTTGCGGGTTCATGACTTTGTTCATGCTATCCATAGTTTTAGCGGTGGTTCCCATTGCGCCTGCAATAGCTATGTTTGCGCCCATTGCCTTATTTTGTATTTGTACACTTGATATCTGTAATGTTAGGAAGATTGTTGATTGGTCATTCTAAATTAATAATAAGTTATCCACTTCCCTCATATTCTGGGGATTTTTTTTTCATGACTAATATGCCAGTTATGTATAATATTGGGTCCCCACCTATGAAATTGGCGTTTTTTCTCACAAATAGAGAACCTTGTCACTTCTATGAATTAAAATATTCATCAATTGCTTGGTATTATATCGAATAATGACCATCATAGACAACTACCAATAGTAAAAAAAACCTTATTACTTATAGTTTATAAACATAAAAAATACCTTAAAAATGACTCCTCATTTTGTTAGCAGAAATGACCACTATTTGTTTTAATTTAGCCAAAACTTATTTTTGTCGCTTAATCTAGTGGCATATTACGTTATCTTAGTTTTTAAACATTATCGCATAAAAGTTTTAAAACATTAGTGTTCATGGTTGTTATATAAATTAAGAAAATGTTAGTATGAAAAAAGCAACTTCTTTAAAATTCTCCATACAAAACGCTGATTTCATAGGTGGGGACCTAATATTTATAGTGTTCTTTAAGAAGGTCCCATCTCGTGTTCAGCAATCTTTTTCAGCAATATAAAAACTTTTAAAAGGTTTATTTTTAGTACCAAGAATCTGTGTATCTAATGGCAGAGTTATCTTGTGACAATTAAAAAAAAATATATATCAAGTTCATTTCATTCATATTACCTTACTATTAGCATTATAAATCCTAGCTTTCTGTTTTCTCATCTGAACTAGTTGTTTTGCTAATATTTTACAACCCTCATTGTCTCCTTCTTTAGCCATCTTCTTAATCTCATTTTCCTGAAAATACAAATATTTGTAGTAAATAAGTAAACTTATGTTTAGTTAGTCATTTAAACTTGTTAGTAGGTAAGTACATCTTTGGGTTAAGTATTTGAATTAAAGAAAATAGTTGTAATTCCTGATCACTCTTAATAAACATCTCATTAAAAATAATAATTTTAATTTCATTAGTATGAATAAGAACTTACAAGTTTTTTTTCCTCTCTTTCTAATGCTACCTTATCTCTTTCCAACTCCCGAGTAGCCTTGCGTAGGTCACGGTCATTTTCCCTCTGTTGTTCTGAATAAAAACATTGATATAATGATTAGGTCATAATATTATAATAATGATGATTTCATTTAGTTTCTATTGTGGCTCAAGACTCATATTATGCTTAATGTACATAAAAAAATTAAAAAAATCTGATAATCATTTATTCCAGACAAAAAGTCCAAAAAGGATTTTGCCTATAACTAATGTTAGTAAGTAAAAATAAGAAACTAGACACACCATCTAGTCCAGTAGGCTCATCGGTCTCCCAACACATGGAGTTCAGTGAACCTACTGAGCAGAACAGTTCTCTCGCCAATTATCCTTAGGACGCAATTTGTATAAAGTAGGACACACTTTATTACATTTTTATCTTAACCATTGTGTCCATCGTCTCATTGGCCAATTAACTATTATTATATTCCTACGACAATCATAGCATGATGTTAAAGACAACCAAATATTAATCTCTGAGCAAATATTCTGTTCTGCATTTATTTCTCAGATTCTTTTACACACACTTTATGTTCTAACACCTCAAACATACCAGTCTAACCTGTCTTATGTGAAAATAAGGTATTACTCATCAACATTCATTGTTGAATAAATTGATCTTTACAGACCATTATAAGGTTAGCAGTTTCGAAGATAATATCGTTACCAAAGTTCTTATGGATTTTCCATTAACACGGATTTAACACAATTATTGTTATACTGTTATTTCTTGTGATGTTATCTATTACATACTCCAACTTATGAATATTATCCAAAATTGTTATGAATCCAATGGTTTTGGACTTGGAAATCAATTTGATTAATTTTCAGCACTTACCTTTGACAGTTGGTTGCTTCCCAAAAAAAAAGTCCATTATAAAAGATATAAACTATATAAATTAACGAATCAGTAAATTCATAAAAGTTGTGAAATATTAATCAAAACAAACTGATGACAAATTGACAAAGATCACAGATGACTCATTTTTTTAAATCTATTGACACATGACATGACTGACATTGACACGATTGTATCTAAAGTTACCACACTAAAAATACTTGCTAATAATAAGGGCGAAGACAAACTTGCTAACACGCGATTTCATGCACATGCATGAAACGAATGGAATTTCATTTTCTAGTTGAATGTTTAAAGGTCTGGTGTCTAATGAGACTTTGGGGAAATAGGTGGAAGGTTTTCTACTAAGGGTTATTATAATAATGTCCAAATCATAATAATGTCCAAAAATTTAAATAATATTTTCACACACGTAACATAGTTTAAAGTTAAGTCAAATTTTAGTCAGGTACACTATAGTTATGTCAAATTTTAGTCAGGTACACTATAGTTATGTCAAATTTTTGTCAGGTACACTATAGTTAAGTCAAATTTTAGTCAGGTACACTATTTAGCACATCTATCTAAATATACTAGTAAGTAGGGACAAAATACAAATGACGTAAAACGTAGTCCGTGTCCCGCGACGGTAGACAACGTTTTCTTTTCTTTTTTTATTGGCATCTCATAGGTCAACCTAGAAGATTGTCGGCTGCTTAACAATCAATCAATTCCATGCATGCATATAAGCGCACCCCTTGTGGAGTACGGATCTCGGCTTAGGGCATCACTGGGGGAGCAGCAAGGGACGGGCTTGGATTGGATTATGGTTGACAAGCAAAAGAGGGACCTGGAGGGACCCTATGGGTAGCGCGTCGGAGTGTTGCCAGTTAACAAGGGTGCGTTACAGACAAACATAAAGGTATATCATACAGGCGACGCCAAAAAACATTAACACGTACAATGCAGTATATGACCAATTTTTAATACCATTCGTTTACGGTTGTTGTTGTTGGTAGCTTGTCTTAAGCATTTTTGGTTCTCAAACAGTTTAAAAACAACAAATTATGCTTGGTCGGAACCATTAAGACTCTAGGTAGGTACCTTTCTGTTCCATCACTGTTAGGGTCTAGGGAATCAATATCACCAAACTTAATAAAATTAATAAGAATTTGGCAATTATTTGAAAAGAACACCGCCTTCACATAATTCTAGGATTTTGAAACTGACAGCCTACTAGCACAGATACATAAATAAAATAGATACCTTTATGCTGATTATAAAGACATTGGAACTGCTTGCTTTATGTAATCCAGCAAGCAGTTCCAATTAATTTTTACAGCAAATGGGACATCGTACGCGAAACGAAGGTGAAAAGTGGTACATTAATGGCGCCATCAGCTCGAACAGCAAGGAAAATGTATAAGGATTATGAATAAAAAAAATCTAATTTACGAATCTTCGGGAAATGGCACGCCGAGAGTTGAAAAAAACTGAACGTTCTCGCTTTGTGTCGAAAAAAACGCAAGGCCAGTCGCGACAATGAGTGCGAAATGTTGCAAACTCTCGAGCATTCTCGCGGCTTCACGCGCCTTCTCGAGCATCGAGGCAAAATATTCCCTTCTTCCGGTGTAGGTAAAATGGTCTAAGGCAGCAATGTAAATTAAGCTTAAATACTTATACAAACAAATGTATCAATTACCGCTAGGTCCGCTAGCAAGAGCAATTTAAAAGTATTTAATTAATATTTTATCAGACCTTGAAACTGAAGCGCAGGTCACATCGATAGATAAGCTAACTTAGCATAGTTTACCAAACTAAGTTGGAAGTCTTTTCATACATCTTAGAAACACCGCGACATTCTGAATTACAGACCCAAGCTAATAGAGCTATTTGTGGGCTAGCAAACTCGACGTTTCCAGCTATGTTAGTGTGCTCGGTAGGCTTTTTGCCTCCCTTCGGCCCCGCGTGTGTGTCAAGGTACAGTTTACTAGTTTCACCACAGAGCATGTAACTATAAGTTTCACTTCGCATAGATTTGTTAAGTTCATGTTGCCGACTGCACGCTAAGCTACGTGAGTGTAGCTTAGCTTGCGGTGTGACCGCGCTTTAGTTAAGGTAGACTTGCTGGAGCACCACGCAAAGAGCGACAAAGTCATTTACTTTAAAATTTAATTAAATTGACACAGTTTGTTTAGAATTGGATAATGTCAAGGCTTGTTATGAGACCGTTAATTTTCTTTACAGTTTGGTAAGGAATGCATTGGTAATATCCTGGGTACCGAAGTAACAATGACGATTCCAGACCATCTTTTCGATGAAGGCATCAATAACAGTTTTCTACATCACGATATGAGGCATTTGCAACAAAATAAAACAGTTTACGAAAAAACACAAAGAGACTATGTAAGTACCTTTTAAATCTTTCGGAAACAATTGACAACGTAGGTAGCTTACCATGAACCTGGATGAGCTATAGGTACTTACTGGTAAAAATAATATAATACTTATTTATTGGCAGCGCCGGCCATTGTTTTTCGCCGCCCTTTGATCGACGCTTTCACTTCACGTAAATTCTCGGTTTCATATTAAATAAATAATAATTCACAAATTTTCAAAAATCTACTTTTGTTGCAAATATCAACACTTATTGAATTTAAATTAAATAGCTCTAATTAGTATACTCCTGCTTCTTTATCGTTAAGAAAGCTTTTATTGCTATACGGGGTGGCAGGGACATCGACGCGAAAACTGTTACCATGGATTCAGTGCATGGTTCTGAAATTTGTCGTCTGTTATTTCATATAAATATAATTAAATTAGTATTTGGTGTTTTAATTTCAATCAGTTCCTAAACTACTACTACGCATTTGGCTTTGTGGCGTCCCTTAAATTGCCATCTGCCGCCTAGAGCGCCCGCTCCTCTCGCTCTACTCCAGGGCCGGAACTGCTTATTGGTTTCGATAGCAATAATTGCGAACGATCAAATTCAATATTCTGTTCTTTTGGGATTTTTTCATTTAAGATTATCATTTCCACAGAGTTTGTGGTCATTTTCTTACGTTGCTTGGTATGATCATGATATAACTTAACTACCTACGCGTGTTGTCGATATTCTTCAGGAACAAAAGGAAGGCAGAAGACATTTCAAGAGCCATCTGAACGTTTTGGGAGGGGTCTACAGCCAGCCATGGTTTGTCAGTTAAATATTGAAAGTACTTATATATAATTGTTCTATCTGTAGGAGCAGGAGCAACGCGACATGCTGTCGTCTCAAGACGGCGACACGTGCGAGGTCCACGATCAGTTCTACAGAGACCACAAATTGCTGCTAGTTTTGTTCCGAGCACTAGCCGTCATGCCCATCACACGCTCGCGACCAGGTTTGAAAGAAAATTTTGAAGCTCTTCCCACATAGTTCCGATTCGGCCTTTCGGGCCTGTCCGGCCCAGTGTTCGTTTACTTCGTAGAATCTTGCGAAACCAATGCAAGCCATTTTTTCGCGGTGACTGGCGCGGGCGGGACCGCAAACCCAAACTAGGAAGACACCAAACCCTGATATACATTTGGATTGACATGACCGACTACATTGATTATTATTCTTTCATTTTCCTTAATCAATGATTTTATACTAAGCTGTACCCTAATAGCGTAATACACGATCAATCAGCATTTGAATCGTTTTGAAACAGATTGCTAATCCATTGCTTCATAACTTCGAAAAAAAAATCTGCTCAACAACGTTAATAACGCATTGAATGTTGTTGAACTGTCAAAATGAAACAAATTAGTCGTAATAGTTTACGAAAATATGTTACGTAATTAGATAGCTGGATGACGCATTAATATGCAAGTGTATTTTGTTAAGAGTTCAGAGATTCATTGATGCTTTGTAAATGTGACAATAAACCTTCTTACTACCATTTCAGGCACCATCACATTTAGCTGGAGGTCAACGGCTACTATGTATGCCGTATGCTTCTACATCGCAGCCACGGCAGTCGTGCTGATCGTGGGATACGAGCGCATCATGATATTGCGATCAATTCGACGCTTTGACGACTATATCTATGCTATTCTTTTCGTCATTTTCCTTGTTCCGCATTTCTGGATTCCATTTGTAGGTTGGGGAGTAGCTCATCAAGTGGCTATTTATAAAACTAATTGGGGGAAATTCCAGGTAAGCATACCTAATAATTTAAATGTATGAGTTTAAGTGTCACTAACGAGACAATAGAATTTTTATTGTTATCGACTTCTAAAGGCAAATATTATCATGCCGTTAATTTGCCACGTTTGGTGTTAACTCACCTATAAAAAAAAAAAAAAAAAAAAAAAAAATATTGTCAGGCATCAAGGCCCATAGGGTGTTAGTTACATCTTCCTTAAAGAGTATATTAGTAACATGCAGGAAAAATAAAAAATAAAATAAAAGAAAAATCACAATCACAGGAAGGTTTAACAAGCTTTGTTGCCAACATGTAGCTTAGTAAACCTCCCCATTGTAGGCCCATCCAGCCTCTCTGCAAATACCTTCAGAATGCTGTTGCTGCTTCCCCTCACTCGAGATATTACTGAGGCAACTTTCTTCCGCATTATCGCAAAGTAATCGTCAGTATGCGCATCGGCGAACATACCTGACGCACTACAGTAAAGTGGAAGCCTCAACAGCGCCCTGAAGGCATTGTTGTATTGAATGCGCAGGGCATTGTCTGCTTTTAGGGTATGATTATCCCAAAGGCTGCTGGTGTAAAAAGTTTGGCAGTAGGCCTTAAAAAGAGTTAGTTTTACAGGAACTGAACAGCCATAAAACCTTCTGCATATCATATTTCCCCTCACAGCCAGTGCCCTGCGCTCCCTTTCCATATCCAAGTCGTCTTTTAACTCTTTGGTGACAATATGGCCTAAATATTTAAAATGGGTAACTCTCTGCAAAAGTGAACCATTCAGTTTCACAGGAGGGACAAAAGTAGGACCTTTATTCCTACCACGAAATACCAACAGCTCACTCTTTGTAGGATTATATTTTAGCCCATGCTGTTCGGCATATCGTTCACAAATGGAGAGCAACTTTCTAATTCCACTGATAGTAGGGCTAAGCAGCACCATGTCATGCCTATACCTACTTATTTACATTTACAGGTCAGATATTACAGAGTTACCGGCGAAAATCTTCAGTTCCCTAACCTGAAGACGACCATCGTTATCATAAGCGTGGGTTGCTTGTTGCTAGCCGTGTGTTTCCTGCTCAGCCTCTGTATCCTCATGGACGGTTTCCTGCTGAGACATACCACGGCATACTATCACATAATAACAATGATCAATATGAACTGTGCCCTGTGGTACATCAACTGCAAAGGAATTAAGATCGCCTCGCAAAGTCTGTCTGAATGTTTTCGAAGGGTAATGAATTTATCTATATATTGTTTAGGTACTTGGAATCTCACATCAAATGCCATCTAGCTATGATGTCCGTGTAGACTAAGGCCTTTTGTCCACCGCACCGTGAACGGGACGTCAACGAGAACGAGATGACGACGTTGAAGTACTAACAATACGTTTACTATGGCCGCGTAATCTCGTTCACGATGCGGTGGACAAACAGTGTTAGGGCGTTTGTCCACCGCAGCCAGGACGGGACGGGACGTTACCGAGAAACGAGATTATTGGTACCGAACGTGACGTCCCGGTGGACAAGATCGAACGTGTTTTGTATTCTACAACTACTCGAAACTTCGGAGCCGTCATCTGTTCGATAAACGCACTTAAGTTATCTCTTTCTAGTCTTATTTCCCTTTCAATTCCATAATTTCACAGACACAGGTAAAAAGAGTATCGTGCCGCCAAACCTTGAATGAAAGGGAGAGGGCTTTGTTTGTTGATGATGGTATTTTTTTTTTGGGAGCGATACTAATACCTTCTTTACGTTATCAGGACGTGGAAGTTGACTGCTCAGCGAAATTAATATCTCGGTATCGGTACCTGTGGCTCAACTTGTCCGAGCTGCTTCAGTCGCTAGGAAACGCTTATGCGCGAACTTATTCTACTTACTGTGTTTTCATGTAAGTAACTTACCGAGGCTTCAAACTTATTTATTCCATCAAGTGTTTTTGTCATTGAGTCCTTTTAGAGGTTATTTTACCTCCGACAGCAACCAACAGCAACCTTTGAAACGAGAATAAACACTGTGATTTTAACAGTCATGCAAAATCCGAGGTAAAATGACTTTAAACTAATCTATTATGTCAGGATAATAAGGATTTTTGAATACTTTGATGTACAGGTTTGCGAACATAACGATAGCTGTCTACGGAGCCCTGTCAGAGATAGTGGACCACGGCTTTGGGTTCAGCTTCAAAGAGATGGGCCTGTTCGTCGACGCAGCTTACTGCTCCACTCTGCTCTTCATATTTGTCGACTGCTCGCATAAGTCTACGCTCACGGTAATGTACTGATCTAGCGTAATAGGTACTGGGTTCTAATAGGTACATACCAAGGTATATACCGAAGCTGGCCTCTTATTTTAGCCTCTTTTTTTTTCTTGGTTTTGTTATCACTGACTTGCGGCCTACCGTACAATTACTGTAATGATAAAAAGCTTTTGCAATAGAAATATTTTTTCGGTAAGGTGCAACGCAAATACTGTCCACTGTTCGTATAAATAACTATTCGTTTTTGATTCAGAACATTTTCTAGTCGGGAGATTGAGTTCATTGTTACAAAAGATATAAAACTGATTATTATTACAGGTGGCTGCGGGTGTCCAAGATACACTTTTATCAATCGACGTCCTGGCAGTTGACAGACCGACACAGAAAGAGGTACCTATATTTTAGTAGGTAGGATTCGCATTTTTAATCAATACGAATTAAGGGAGTAATAGTAAGTATAAGTGAGAACAATAAGAAATAAAGGTGTACAATTTTAAAACTTTTATTCGAAGTACGTACGTACACCTTTTTTTTTTTTTTTGATTTTAGGATATTATCAAATAACTTCTCCCTACTCCCGACTAAAACCCACCCGTGTTTGTTTCGTACGTACAACGCGTATCTCCAAAGTTCGTAGACCTACGCCTACGCAGTGGCGTACTGCTACGCTACCCAGTGGCCTATAAGCTACGCGCTGCTACGGCGTAGCTCGCACTCTTCTTCGGTATCGTGATCTCTTTTATAAAGGTTTCTTTCCAGGATATTCTCTAATTCGGCCTGGATAACTTGAATACAACCTATTATCTGATATCTTTTTGTATGCACGTGTTTCTGTGGCAAATGAATGATGTTTTCTTGCTTTTCTTTCTATTTGTATTGCTCTGCATGCGTAGCATGACCACCCTAGAAACGAGTTTTGTCGACGGAAGAATAGACAAAATTACAGTTAAACAATCACAATCTGTCATTTTGTCTATTTTTCCGTCGACAAAACCCGTTTCTACGGTGTTCATGCTACGCGTGCTGGTGGTTTGTTTTCTTCTTGTCTTGTGTATATTAATTAAGTGTTTCATAAAAGAGCAATAAATGCTGTTAAGTACTCTATCATCCCGCTTACTTAATTAAAACTTAATAAGTACCACCAAGTGGAAACAATATAAAAGTGTTTTGCAGATTGATCACTTCATCCAAGCCATCGAGATGAATCCAGCCGTTGTGAGCTTGAAGGGATACGCGCATGTCAATAGAGAGCTACTCACTTCGGTAAGTAGATTGTTTAAGAAATTAACATCATGACGGTACCTTGTCAGTATATATATGAAAACATTATGTATGTTCGAAAAAATCGACATCTTTTTAGTAAGATAAGTGACAGGCATAATTTTAACACTACAAATAGGAACAAATTAGATCAACCACGTTTCCGATTGTCTAAAGTGCACACTTCTTTTAGGGTACTGTGTAAAATGTTATAATAAAATACCACTCGATATTCTTCAACTGAATGAGTAGAAATTTAAAACATGCATTAAACGCACACTATGTAGACAAGCATATTATAAGTTGGATGATTATATCGATGATAAAAATGCTTGGCTTAATGCTGGTCCTGCTCCACAGCCACTTGGGCTCACTAGTAAAAAAAATTAATGTTTGGAAGAGTCGCTTCCCCTTTTTATTTTTCTGACATTACGAACTTAATGTTTATTTTTTATTTAAACAAGTTTATTGTTGAATGTTCCAATGGATAATGATTTTCTTTCTTTTTGGTAGTAACATTCTATTAATCTCTCAAATACATTGCAAACTATAGTTTTGTATAATTTAGAAGCATTTTTTAAATTTTTGTAAATGTGAGTACCATGGAGCCGTATTTTATGTTATTAAGATGTATGTTGACTTGAAAGAGCACGGCAGTTGAGAGTTTGTCATGCTCACTTAAATGTTTCGCTGATGGTGGCGAGTGTATTGGATCATTCGATTCCCTACAAAATGGTTGAGCTGGATGGTGCTGATCCACGCGTCATGTTCGTGAACGGGCGCCGTCAGTTGTGACTGGTCATCTCTTATCTGCCAGGGCTTATTTTTAATCTTATATTTTGAATTGTTTTAATTATTCTTTTTGTACATTGTTCTCACATATAGAAGCAACAAGAATAATGTACCCAGGATTGTGTAATTTTCTATATTTAAAAGAGTGTCCTTGGAGTTTCTTGCCCGTTCTTCTCCATGAAGATCTACGTTTTGGAACTGGGCAACTAGCTTCAACTTTCTGACTAACTGACCGACTATTTGACAATTTTATTCAAAAGTGCCTATAAATGGTTTAATTGAAATAAATGCTTTGAGTTTGAGTTTGAGTTTGAGATTAGTACAATCCTTTCAGTCTGTTATAATACCTCTGATTTTGATCAAAGTGATCTTTATTTTCGTTGCAAAAAGGTTATAGACGTGTCCACACGTCGGGTCTAAGTTCGCAACAAGTCAATCGTCATCCTGAGGATGCCTCGTTGAGAGGTGAAACACGTGTCGATTTCTTACAGGGTTCTTTATGACTCTTTAAGAACAGTTACGCGGTTTAGGTTACAAAATATACGTCGTCTATTGTATTTTCAAGATTATAAATCAACGTTCTTGTTCACAGGCCATCAACATGATTGCCATCTACTTGATTGTTCTACTGCAGTTCAAGATCTCGCTGCCGAAAGATCCTCAAATAGTTGCAACATAATTACAAGTTAAATAATTACCGCGAATACAAATTACAATCACTATAATACAAATGACTATCACTCAAGTCCATAGTTATCCATAAGTTCAATATATTAGGTCCCCACCTATGAAATCAGCGTTTTGTATGGAGAATTTTAAAGAAGTTGCTTTTTTCATACTAACATTTTCTTAATTTATATAATAACCATGAACACTAATGTTTTAAAACTTTTATGCACTAATGTTTAAAAACTAAGATAACGTAATATGCTACTAGATTAAGCGACAAAAATAAGTTTTGGCTAATTTAAAACAAATAGTGGTAATTTCTGGTAACAAAATGAGGAGTCATTTTTAAGGTATTTTTTATGTTTATCAACTATAAGTAATAAGGTTTTTTTTGCAATTGGTAGTTGTCTATGATGGTCATTATTCGATATAATACCAAGCAATTAATGAATATTTTAATTCATAGAAGTGACAACGTTCTCTATTTGTGAGAAAAAAACGCCAATTTCATAGGTGGGGACCCAATACAATTTAAAAATAGTTAACATGATCTTAATAATACGACGCATAGTTTTATATCACCAAACAATAAAATATTGTCATAATATCGTTTTAATGTTTTTTGAATTGCCCTTTATTATTGAATAAGTTTACCAGAAAAAAAAAACTATTTTTAATAATCCCTTGCGTGCAGCCTCTGCTTGCGGGAAACAAACACATCGAAAAAATTATTTCAAAACTTCAAAAAATCCGTAACCTACGGATTTTTTGAAGTTTTGAATTTTTTTTTAACTAAAGTGTAACATTTTATTGTATTCGGTTTTATTGTGCACGTACACTCTAGTGTACGTGTGAGTGTATGTCTGTATTTCAGTAAATCTGTGTGCCAAACAATCTTAGCCGTTAGAGCCTGATTGAGACATCCAAACTGTCACAATTTATATGAATAAAATTTGTAAAAAACTACTGAGAAATCGCAAGCATATTAGCATAATAGTTTTGTATATTGCTGTAAAATAATTTGACTGTATAAAAATCCAATTACTGCTAATCAAATCCAGTGTTCCCAATAGTTAAATTTTCATACTATAAATACCACAGAACAGATAATCTGCAGCCTAATTACGTAATGCACGATCAATAATAAATTGAAACAGATTGCTAGTCCATTGATTTATAAGTTCGAAAAAAAAATTGAGCAGATTTTTTTTTCGAACTTATGAAGCAATGGACTAGCAATCTGTTTCAATTTATTATTGATCGTGCATTACGTAATTAGGCTGCAGTTCTGTGATAAATACTATTGTCCGTGCAGCTGTGATAGGTTGACAATCATGCAAGCTGCGTGCAACGTTTGCTGCGGCCGTCGCTGCGCTGCTGGTCTGTTGCAGTACTCATCCTCATGAGGTAAGGAAATCACATATCACGGCTAAAATGGCTAGTGCCAAAGATTTTGTCAGTTTTTCGTTCTTCTTATGCAGATACTTAATATTTCCGTGTTGTCGAAAAGCAGGCCTCCTGCCGATGTTACGGGTATGATATTTGCATGGCACCACCATGTAGACCACCAGGTAGATTGATAACTTGTTCAATAGATTAGTGTGTCGCTAACCCTCACCTTTCATTGACGCTGTATTGGCGACGACGATGGAATGATTAAATATTTTTTGTGTCTTCATAGGCGTGTAGTATCGACATAAATTAAGATGCCAAACGGAAAGTTAGTACCTTTCATTACAAGTTCAAAACATTGGCATACATTTGATTAAACGACGTAAAAGATACCCTAAAAGTGCCGATGTTAATAATAACAATCGAAAGCGAAACAACCTTATCGTTGATGTGTGATCCAGGGACTGAAAGCGGTTACGGTTAAAGGTTATGATACCTCAAAAATATACCGGTACCGGTTTAAAATAAGGGTTGAGCTATACCTATACCTTTTTAAATAAAGGTTGAGCTAAACCGTTATTTAACCTTTACACGATTTCGGTACCGAAAAACATGTGAGACGGCGCGGCGCGGGTGCCCGGGGGGGTCGAACACGTTAGAACTTGTGTATTTATGAAGGTTAAGGTCAGCTACCGATACATTTATAAATGTACCGATATTTCTACCGAAATATACCGATATGCATTGGCAACCTCAAAATTCCGCTACTAAAAAAAATAACGGTATCGAAATATTTTGGTAACCCTTATTTAACGGTATGACGTCATACCGAAATTTAAAGGTACCTTAATTTTTGGGTAATTCAGTCCCTGGTGTGATCTATGTTCTCGTGACTTTCCCGACAACCACTTGGCAAGCGAGTGTTAGCATATGACGAATAAGGGCGGCCGCTTGTGCTCTCGGTAGACAGTAGTGCGTATGAGCTAGGCGCAATGTTAGCTCACCGCTATTCCGATGGCAGCGAGCCATTTCCCATTTAGTTGTGTGTCCCGCACACGTCAACTCGATAGGGAGGCACTTACGATTTTTATTTGGTTTAAAAAGCACCATCAATACTTGTTCAGTAGGAATTTATGCGTTTTTGTATTACGCACGGACCATCAGCCGTTGACGCACATTTTGAATTTGTCCGCTCGGCTGAAAATGGGCCGGCCGATGCTTTAATCTAGGCTACCGCAACCTCAGGAGGGTCGCTTAGTGGACGCAGTCACTTACACATAAATTTTAAAGAGGAAACAACTCCAATTCGTTTTAGGGATATTTATTGCTAAGGAGACGGAGAGAGATAACTACATTGTTATGCAAGTTTAAAGGTTATGTCACATTTGGTTGGCCGTTGACAGTGTCGGATACTGAGAAGCCGTATTTTGCAAGAAAACAGGATTTAACTATAGAATTGGGTTGTCTCATCTATTAATACAGGATCGTTATACCGCACTCATTAATGAAATTCACAATGGGCACTTAGGAATGAATAAAACGAAGTGTTGTTCAAGGAATTATGTGTATTGGCCCAGTCTAGATAGGGATATAGAGAAGGTATGTCGCGCGTGCACGGCGGCGCGTTGTGCCGCGCCGTATGTGACGCGCTGCCACACGCGCCACTACACCCTTAGGAGTTCCCGCTGCATCCGTGGCCGTGAGTACATGCAGATTTCTACATGAGATTGTGGGGAAAAACGGTATTTAATTATGATGGATGCAAACTCGAAAGAGATAGAACCTATTGCTATGAGTAGGGCGGACGCGCAGGCGACTTAGCAATGAGAACAATTTTTGCCCGCGTCGGCTTACCGACATACACGTCACTGACAACAACCCACCATTTTTCTCATAGGAATATAAAACATTTAGTAAGATTTTTTTTATAAAACACGTGACCACAGCTCCTTTGAAAATTGTTGAAGAGAAAAATTTTTGTATTTTTTCAAGTGTTTTTAGGTAAGGAACTTGGGGTTTGGAAACATTATTTACTTATAAATTATAACGATAATAAATAAGAAAATAATCATAGGTTATGTTGGAAACATTTATTTTTTTGAGAGCAAAATCGAATTTATACGTCACTTCATTTTTATTAACGCTCACAGTAAATACAGAGGTTCTCATTTCGTTATGAGTAGGTACAGAATAATCCTTCACAAAATACATACGTGTAAAAATATTTTATAAAATGAATATAAACGTTATTACACAATTAAAGTACAAAGCCGATCTGTGAATTCATCAATATAAGTACATAAATGATAAAACATGGTCAAGATGACAAAATAGTCAATCAGATTTTTCTAAAATATATGATTTCAAGTAAGATTTCATTGAAATGCCATTTATAGATACTTTAACATAGTTATATCTCTTAAGATTCACGGCAGTCCTGTAGTGTCACCAAGGTTCTGGTTCAGGCACAGAAATATCAGTAACTAAAACACATCTAAGACAAATATACAAACGAACGTAAACGAAACGAACATTAATCCAATAAATAACCTTAACGTAAACATTGAAATATAATTACGAACAGAACTTGCTACAAAACATTTCATTTAATTCAAATCAGAATGAGTACAATAGAAGAAGATGGAAATATCACATTTTGTCAAACATAAAACAGGAATACGAGGATTGTTTAGTCCTGATAATCTTATAAGCTAGTTGAAAGTGGCGAACCAGGGCTTAAAATTAAGTTAACACAAATTATTATGAAAGATATGATGACTTGGAGATTCACCACGTCCATTTAGGTGCGTATAGTTCAAAAGCCCATCTATCAGGTAGACCTTGGTGTGTAGCGTTCTTGAATTCACCCTCTGACCAATCGAAAGGTTTTATCAGGTCTTTGTTCAGCAGTTCCAGTTTATCTTCTTCGGCTTTCTCCTGTTCATGCATCACAAGATCTCTTATTTCAATGCCGTTAACGTCGGGCTTGTTGTTTAGCAGTTCTGTATAAATGGGTGCAACGTTTCCCTTGTTAAGCAATATTTTTGTTGCGTTCGGCTGTATTTCTGTGTACGGTGGACCGGATATCGCGAAAAAATCTAAATTAGACTCGTTCAGTGTACCTGTAAATAAAAATAAAAATAAAAAAGGATTTTAAATACAGCTTCCAAATGATTAAGTTATCTAATTACGCAACACATTTTCGTTGACAATTCCGACTAATCTGTTTCAATTTGACAGGTCAACAACATTCATTGTGTTATTTACGTTGTTGAGCAGATTTTTTTTTCGAACGTACGAATCAATGGATTAGCAATCTGTTTCAAAACGATTCAGATTCTGATTGATCGTGTATTACGTAATTAGGGTACTGGATTATTGATATCACGATAATTTATAAGCATTTTATATAGCCAAACATTGAGCAAACAATGAAGAAGTCAACTTACCGCTTACGATTTTAGTGTCAATAACTCCATAGGCTTCTTTGTAAAGGCTGGTGATGTCTCCTCGAACTCCAATAACAGACCAATAGCCTCGCTCGCTAAGTACACAGCTGTCATCACTGGAACATTCATCAATGTCTTCTTGATTAGTACTGTTTGCTTCCGTCATGTTATTCTGTCTCATTAACGCAACAATACTGTCCAATGTTGTGGCGTTCTTGTAACCTAGCTTGAACAGCATAGCTCGAGGTGACTCCGATTCGGAAAAGATGTTCCCATGTTTCTCTTTCATTTGGTTGACATGTGTTATTTCTGCGATATCCTGAAAATGATGAGAAATTAACGTTATAATTATTATGTATGTAAAAACAAATCCAATGTTACGTAGATCCTACTATTTTATTTTATTTATTTGCCTTATCGACAATTGACTAAATCGATACAAAGATATGAGATACATCCAATATACTTCAGACTAGTGTACCAATTTCTTACAGGTAAGCAGATCATGCATTACTTATTTGTCGATTGATATTGAGCGCCTACTTAATTAAAATTAACTAGATGAGTTCTTATACTCACCGAACATATTATGTGTTCAACCAAAGTCCAATTAAAAACCAAAATTAAAATCACATAAAACTGTAATCTTATTGTGTCCAAATGATTAAATCAATAACTTACTGGGAAAAACGGCAATCCATGTGTGGCCCAATAGCCTTGTTCCAAGAAAGCGTCAGACAAATCCGCAGAGTGAGTTCGCCCTGGAACTTGCTCCACCAGTGCAACCAGACCCTTTGAATGACCATTGTTGTTTCGGTACACCACGATGTGCCTGACGTCCCTGGGGGAGAGACCTAATTTTAATTCACTGAAACTACTTACTCCTGTATCGTTTTTATTCCGGTTTAAAACTGGCTTTTACCCATGCCCATAACAAAACATACATACAAGGCTTCGAACCACAAGTTATTTACGAGAATGCCCCCAGCCTTTCACTTCTAGGCCTCATGCGGTTTAGCTACAGAATTGTTTAGGGGCCAGTTAGTTTCGTTCAGCTATTTCTGAGGAAATTTTTTAGGTACGGTATGAATGTACTTTACTTTAATTGATGGAACAGGTTTTATCCAGGGTTGAAGATATATGATCTCGATTTGATGCGCTTTAAGGAAATATGTAAGAAAAACAGAAGTGAGTAGAAGTGGTAGAAGATTATTGTGTTCAGAAACTCACTTGTCCACAGTGCTTTGAGTAACCACCTCATTGCGGGCTGGCTTGGGTACTTCAGTGCGGGGCGGGGTAAGCCCATGCAGGTGGTCGAACCTATTGAAGTCTACGATGAGCCATTGCTTACTCGCTGTGCCTGAGTTGCTGTTCGCCAGGATATGTCCCCAGGTGCTCACATTGGACGCCAGATGGTTAGCAGCTGATACTCGTGGACCAACAGGCACCTGAAAAGTTTAAACAATTCTATTAGTGCTTTAGGACATTGGTGTATCTTCTTTGTTTTAAAAATTACGGCTGATATTGCAATGCGTGCAAAAGGTTGCTAAGTCATAAGGACCAGCTTAATATAACACATATATTTGTATACTAAGTTTGCAAAATACTTTGAGTTTGACTTTGACTTATCACGTTTCTTGTGCGTCTTAACTACAAGTTTATCTGCTACGTCTATCTATGCTGGATTGTGACTACTTTCAAGATGTTTTGTCGTATGTTTTCGGTAGGTAAGGAAATGGCAGAAATATATTATGAAATTGTTTAGTCATCTACTGTTACTATAATAAATTATGAGGAATATTTTGTTTGGTACGTAGTGTGTTATCGTCTTACTGTTTGTGTAGGTACCTGTTTCTAATAACATAGTTGGCATGCTTTTATTTCAACCTACTTGTTCAGTTATGTTTACTTCTTTCCACAGTTTGTTATTGTAGTTCCGTAGCGTAGTGCCTGTTATGGCCATCCTATGGGTTTCTCCCTTTACGATGTAGAATTCATCCTGACTGGTGATGGAGCCGGGGTACCCTGAGAAGTGGACTGATGTTCCAGGAACTAGTTTGGCATCTTTGGCAGTCTCGTGGTAGTTCAGTTTATACTTCTTCATAATGCGAGTCATTGAGGAGTAGCTGAAATAAAATTGGTAGATATTATGTTAGAGAAATTTTGTTTAAGCACGGAAATTATTGCACCGTTAAGTAGATCTAGATTATTCGAGATTAATACAATTGTAAAAACATAACTCTTCTTTGCAGTTGGGTAAAAAAATTAAGAAATGTCATTAGTCTCACCTTCCAGCAGCGTTTTGCGAAACATAAAGCTTTTTCGTGGGAGTTCCGTCTTTAGTTTTGTCATCGACAACTCTTAAAAATGCACTAGATAGATGAGGAACTGTTTCAAGAGCTTCGTCTTCTAAGGAGATGTTCATTTTGCGTTGGATTTCAATAGCCTCCGATACGGAATTTAGCCAGTACAAGTCTGATATATCAGTTTCATACTCTTTCAGGCCGCGACCGACGCCATGTTTCCAACCGGTAAATATTCCGCTTATTTGCGTGTAGTACAGAGATACCTGAAAACAGGAAAACATGCTTTATTAATATACTATAAAGTAGGTATCAGTTTAATGACGCTTATTCATACCTCTTATGTAGGCATGTAACTTTAATTATTGTATTGTATACCTATTTATTGATCACTTTCCGCAGGTTTTGCAGCCGTGATTGAATGATATGTTATGTAAACATGAGGAAATATGTATTTTTCTATATAGAGATTTTCCCGGCGAGTGCAAAAACAACGGAAATTAATATATTGCGATCACCACTCAAGTGACTCAACCTGCGTAAGGGCTCGTTCACACGCATCACGAGTGGTTAAAAACGGCGATGTCTTATATCACGTATCGTCTTTTAAAAATCACGCTCAACAAAAAAGATGAATCGTGATTTTTTTGTGACGGATCCGCTGACGCGCTCGTCCAAGACTGAACTCTGAATCAAGAATCAAGGGTGAACATCTATTCAGATATTTTGACGAATCGCGAAAAAACTCGTTTCCGTGTGCAATGTGAATGTGCATCCGTCACATGACGTATCGTTTTTTTAGACGAATCGTCAATGACGGGTCCAGTGTGAATGAGCTGTAAGGCTTTCGTTTACCCAATCATTGAGAAACGGCCTTAAATCCTTAGAATCCTTATCAGTTAGACAAAAATGATTATGATGTAGCTTACATGATGCCAGAATGGGTCCTCCCCGCCCTTTTCCGCGGCATGTGCCTTCCAGATGTCGACAGACTTTTCCAGAGCGTCCCTAAAGTTGTTACACTGTTTCATCGCCGAGGGTTCTTGGTCGCATCGGGCTCTGATGGTGTTCTCCAGGTGTGAGTGGATCAGCGACCAGGTCAGGGCACCCTCGACGATGCCCGCCGCGTATGCTTGATGTTCGTCGGAATATGATGGATCGGTCTCTATTTCCAGAAGAGACCAGCTGAAGAAAACATAAGGGTTTTTTTAAATTTCTGAATTATGACATTACAACGCTTTGTTCCCTGAAGGGTTAGGCAGAGGCGTACCCATAGTAGATACACCCACATTTCGTCAGTTATGTTTAAGTTCAATGTAATAGGGGGTGAGCCTTGCCATCAACCGGGCACAAATCCAGACTCCGGGCTGCTACTGATATATTCCTAATGGAAAAACCTGCAATAACACTTTGCCAGATTTGTGAAATACCACGGCAATATTTTTTTGGGAAAGGGCCATAAAGCTATCGCTTACGTGCCAACGAGAACAGACTGTAGATATAATTAATTGGATATGGTTGGGTAAACTAATAACGTATGTTTAAAACAGTAGTTGAAGATAGTTTGGAAAATTTGCTCTACAAAACACCATTCTCTGCAAAGTGTCTAAGCCAGTCCAAGAAATAAGTAATAGTAAACTTACCCTGTAGTATCAATATCCATCCTGAAGTAAGCACGTGCTACCCCCCTAGGTATATCTGCTAGGTCATTGCTCTGACCCCAGTACTCGATACGATATCCGGTTTTGTTAGAGAAAAATACAGTTGCTGCGTAATTTCCATCTTCCTGAATTCTGAAACGGAATAAACAGTTCATAAATTCATACTGTTCGAAAAATAAAATTGTAAACCAACCCATAGATTACTCGAAATTGTTAGCAATTTCGTAATTATGGTAAGTAAGCATTCAGATCTGATAAGAAAAGTAATTGTAGCGCAATAAGTGAGATGTTTTGTTTATTCGCAACGCCATTTGTTTGAGATTGTTTTCCTCCTCCAGATGCTATCACAATCATCACTATTAATGGCCGCGAGATTAAGATGGTTTCCTGTGTTTTAAAATAAATGATTACAGATAATTAGAGCTATTATTATACCAACCTTTCAATTTGTCCCACGAACAGGGCCAATATTGACAGAATGCCGAGAATCCCAAGGATATAAGAGCTAATCTTCGTCTGGAGCCATGAGGCCCCGACGACTTTCAGAATCTTGCTCATTTTCAAATTGATTACGAGTTGAAATATATATTTAAATAGATAGATAGACTACAAAATGAAGAATATGTTGAGAAACTTAATAATAATGAAGTGACAGTGCGTGTAGATAATATTCTCCAGCGGGAGAGTGACCATCAAACTTGTGATGGCGCGGCCGGGTGTTCACGGGTCTACTGACGGTGCTCCGAATGCTGCGCTCGGAGTCTTCATTGGATGTAGTTCGTCGGCCAAGTATTTTTACGGTGTACTTTGGCACCACTTTTCAATTAATTTCCCTTTAAGTCTGTAACAAAGGAAACCACATTTTATTCAAAGCCTCCGATTTTTTTAAATAGTTTACTTGTTTTCTATGTGCATATCATTGTGACCAACGATGGAATATATGAAGAGGGCAAAATGGTTCTTATACTCTTTTACATATAAAAAATGCACATTCCTTTGCGATATTATCTATGTAGAGCACTCGGAGTTTATTGCGGTTGAAGCCACAAGTTGTACCTGGCAAGGAAATTATTTATACTTGCTGGGGTTCATCCTACAGTTCACTATTATACGAATAAAAAGATATAACATCATCGGCCAACGTAGCCATCACATGAATGACAATAGAAACAAAGCAAATGATGAGTAAGTACCTGTAGAAAGTTCAAGCCAACATCTCACCCAACATACATACTACATACAAATAAATAAAATTGAAGTGTCCGTTTGTAATGCCAAGATAATAGCTTTTTACTAAATGCATAATTATGAAAGAAGAAAAAACAATTTTTAAATTTTTTGTCTGTCTGTTTGCTTCGGCTAATCTCCGAAACGGCTGGACCGATTTTGACGAGACATTCACTGGCAGTTATCTGATATTATAAGGAGTAACTGAGGTTACTTATTAAAACAAAGAATTAAGCGCGTCGTCCACCGCCGGCTAACCTATGTTAAATTAATTTAGTTTAGCTGGCGGTGGACGGCATGCTTTAGGGTCCATGCGGATAACAGCGAGTAGTGAATATGAACGCAAGACAGTGATCAGAGCATGAACAGATAACTGGTGCAGGTCAGAGCGATGCACTAAGTTATCTTTTACTATCACTTGCCATTAACATGTTTGAGTAATGGTACAATCGAGAAAACTTTCATTACAGTTCGTTGCGATTGTCATTTGTTGTCGAATATTGTACAATACAACTATTTTCTTAATGTTCCTTACTCTCAATTGACTTGGAAGTAGAAAAAAAATCTCTCAATCAACTTGAAAGTAAAAAAAATCTGCTGTTCCCTACATTTCGATAAATGTAGGGAACAACTGATTTTTTTTTCGCGATTACAGCGTTGGTCCCATTGTGAAAGTTGTTCATAATAATGAGTACAATGACCCCTTAAGAGGTTTAGGGTAAACCAAAACTAAGGTCGTATAGCAGTGATAGCCTAGTGGTGTGACCGTCAGACTGCCAAGTCGGTATAGGTCTCGAGTTCGAACCCAAGTCACGTACCTCTGACTTTTAGGATGCATGTGCATATTGTATAATTATCACTTGCTTCAAAAACATTGAAAGAAAACATCGTGAGGAAACCGGCACACCTGAGAGATATTTTTCGACGGCATGTGAAGCCATCGGGTTAGTGAACCACACGAAAAGAAGAAGATCGATATTCATGCTCAAAACATTCACCACAGCACGTTCCTCAATCCTCTGAACCCACGTCATGACAATCGATTTTCACACAAGTTCTCGGTCATTGGCACCAAATAATTTTATTATCACAGAAAATCAGACAATTATCTTGCAAATTGATGTAGAGCAACATAATATTATTCCATACGTTAGCAATACACACATCACACCACATAGGTTCAAAGCACACAAAGATTGTGCTGATAATATTTGAGAAATTTCCGTAGGGACGTGACTGATATCGATAGCAGCGCAAACGCATCAGAGGAAGCGAACAACTACTTACAATGTCGCAGTCCCTATAACTTTCTGCCACTTTCGGGAGCTCCTTCACTTAACAAACACTTTGTACTCGTATGCACGTCTGTGGTTCCTCACTATTACGACTGGTGCGTGAACATCAGTAGTCAGGTAGATATACTTCGTTATCACTGTACCAATAAAAGATACTCTAATGTCTATGGATTGCGCTCTCGCGTTATCTATCAGTGTTTAATTACTAAATGTGGAATAGTTGACAAATAAATTGGTTATTATTACGTACAGGTGAGGATAGAGTGCCCTACAGCTGACTGGGTGATACTCAGCTGTAGGGACGGGCCGGTGTGGTACGGCTACTGGTTAACTTGAAAAATACATTGCTGATACCTATCATAAGAACGTAGTTTAATGAATCCACTTTCTTATAAACGTAAGGCCTGTGCGACTTTGACTTGAATATCCGAAAAGAACAAGTTTCATTTCAAACAATCTGTTGGGATGACATTTGAAAAAATAATATTTTTTTTTAATGTAATCATTCCCTTATTTCAAATACTTTCTTTTAAAAAATTCAAACATTGTCTTCAATAAATAAGACTTTAAAAATATAAGCTGGCAGGTACTTCCCATTTCCAACAAATGTGTTTTCTTAACAAGCTCTGGGTGTTCTTAATTAAATGATATTTTAATTCAGGCGATATTTGTACAATAGATATGACAAAATCGTCATAGAAACATTAAATATATTATTATGTACTTACAGTTTATTTTAAATTCTTATATCACTTTTTTATCGTATTTCGTTCTAAATCACAATTTATTTTGTATTCGCCATCTTCTTTTTTATGAATAATTGACATTAGAGTTGCGTTTAATTTAGAAGCAATAAAATATTTATTCGTGGTAGAAAGCTCAAATTGATTCACAATGTGAATGGGAATCATGACACAAAATCACTGTTCCTAGGACAAGACGTGCTGACGTGGCCAGCCAGCACAAGTGCATTAGCAACAATAGGTCAACCTGAAATAATACACTACCTACTAGCCTACACGTGGAGTAACTAAGACAAACACTCATAATAACCTGACTAATACCTATTTAAGCAACAATATTCCAAACGAATCAATTTTTAGTCGCATTTGTTCTGACCGGCCAAGTGCGTGTCGAACCACGCACAATGAAGGGTTCCGTTGTAAATCTAATTTTTTTGCAGTTTTTTTGGGGAACGTGTTTACTCGAACCGCAAATAATTGCCATTTGGTTGTCCTAAAATACTAAATGGTCAATTAACTGCGACCAACATGGATGTAGCGCTCGCTCGGCGCGGCGCTACATCCGTGTTCATCCATCCATACTAACCTAACCCATTTTGTCTTGATGCCCTAGCTTAGTTACAGCGACCAACTTTGAGCAAAGGCCAGAAAGTTAAAAACACATATATTTAAAAAAAAGAAATTCATGAGAAGATTTAAAAAAGATTTTCTACATCAACCGAAGGCCAAAACATTTCCCGTTTTTTGCCTGGGAACCAACGGCCGACGCTCGACGGTTCGGCTCCGGTTGCCATCCGATTCGTTTCACTGAGACTTCTCATTTCGAAGTACCAACTACACGCACTCAGACAGAACGGCAGACAGCACTCATTCTTCTTATTTATATCTTAGCAGCAGGACACAGACCAGAAATATTTTTGCAAAGACAATAATTTACTGGGATTTAATTTTTAGATAGTTCTAATTATTTTTATATAAAACGGAACGACGCACAGTATTACCTACCTATTTTACTAAATAATGCACATATCAAGGTGATTTTGGAAAATGTACTCAAAATTCCGCTCACAATATAGAATTTATGTAGGTACCAAATTGGTGGTATTTTTATTTCAATAGCAGAAATATACCTAACTAAAACTTATTATGTACGACGCTATGGGTATTCATGATTACTAAAATATCATTGACCGTACCCGGGCTAAATGACAAACCAGACTGTATGTGCTGCATTTACTAATAATGAACATTCGACATTCATGCTATATCATGGACTCACATAGAGCAGCCATCTTTCAATCGATTATCAATCAATGCATGTTTTTCAAAATCAGAACCCCATTAAACGATTTTCAATAACACACACAATGGTATGTTCCGGCTAGCATTCTAAATTCAAGCCCATTCAAATCGCATGTTAGCGAAGATAATATTTTCAGTAGTTATATGGGTCAGTTTTATCTTACGTAAAAGGAAATCTATTTTTTACTCCTTAACTTGTTCGAGCGTACAAGCGTGATATTACTATCGGGAACTACTACCGACCCCTCCGGGCGCCACTGGGACTTTACGTGTAGTCAATCAGGTACTTTTAATCAAAACAGCACTAACTAAACTATAGGTGTTAGTCCCTTGATAATCCGTAAAATAAATGTTCACTTTTTCAGGAGATAATCTTGCGCGCAAAATCTCTGGTGCGGTTTTATTATTAGTAACAAATGAAAAGACAATTATGTTCTGTTTTGAACAAATTAATTAAGCACATCAATAATACAGCATTACTTTAATTTCAATTTGGTGCATTAGTCATAATAAATTGCAATAATCATCACAATATGAGCACATCGAAAAATAACACGTTGGCAAGAATCACGCACTATGCGTAAAGTTCATTATATTCCATGTTTACGGTAAAAGTGCTTGTGTGGCACACTGGGTGCAGATGCACCTACTCGACCACACACGAGTGCCGCCTGTCAGTGCTTCCGTACTTTGTCCTTATCGTGCAAGGTGCAACCTGAGCGTCGCCATCTCCACTGGGCTACTTAGCGCCATGGCAACCAGGCCTCGGCTCCTGTTGCACGACACTTCCTATTACACTATTAGATAAGACATCACCCTTTACAAGTTTCAAACAAAGAACAAGCCGTTAGCTACTCTTAAGGTAAATGTATACAAAAGATTTCTAAACAATAATTTAGGTATATATCGACTTACCCGAGATCCGTGAGAGGACAGAACTGATTACACGTAATAAGACGCTCACGGCCAAGGAAATAGACTACTGAAATAATTCCCTTGCTGGCGAATAAAATTGCAAGCTCTGTATAACCGTAGAGGTGGTACAGAAATAAGAGCAGCAAGCACCTAATCGTAGACGAGTTATTCTGGTAGCACTCGGTGAATTTATGTTACTTTATTATAAATATTAGAACCGAATTTGCAAAAGTACGTTCGGCGAATACGTAAATATATCTAAAGTAAATCAATACGGTCGGGAGGTACAGCACATTCGGTCGGTTTTATGAATTTTATGATGATGCTCTTGTGTGTATTTATGACTGCACGTGTCTCTGGCTATTCCAAGGTAGGTAAATATCATTTTGACCGCCAAAAGTTCAGCACATTATCCCGTAGACGTAGTGCTGAACTTCCTGTAGTCCAGTGCTACAATGAGTCGAAGATTATTTAAAAATATTTTTTTCCTGCGTTTGAAACGGCTTCCTGAAACATTCATTAAATGCTGCTGACTTTGCCAGGACATTCACAAAGAGAGTTATTGAAGTCCTAATAACGTAGATTCCTGTCAAAATGTTTGCTGCCCAGAAATAGCTATCTACTTGCGACACGTAATCTAATCACAATATTTACATTAATATTTATAGGGATATCAGTTCATAAATATGAGTTAATTTTATCTAAGTCTGTATACTTAGTCTGATGTGACGTGGAAGTACACGTTGTCTCGAAATGAAAGTGATTTCTTTCACCTGCTGCACCGTCAACAAAAACCAGTGCGTTTGCGTTAACTAAAGATTTACATAAATTAATAATTTAGTTTCTGACCACACATCTACTGTTGCAATAATGTTACAGAATAATTTGCGTCACAGCAAGACCTAATGCTCGGAGGCTCATTCCCAAACCGATCATGAAATATGGGCAGCTAGGCAATCGCTTCGCGGTACTGTGCGAATGGTACATTACTTTGGCGCTATTTCTGGCATCAAAAATATATTTACTACATCTTTGATGTACCTACATATGTATTGGTGCGGTATTTGTATAGGTACAGCAAACAGCACTTACGTAGCTCCGGTAGATATGTACAGATACATAAATGTATGCCCTTGGCATTCGATGGTGTTCATTCTGTACCATTTATTACTATTTGTGTGGCTATCGTTAATGCTATTTTCTCCTACACTGGTGGAGTCACGTCCGAAGTGGTGCTAATGCGATGTGTCGCGTGTAAACATGTAGGTACGTCTCGGATAAGAGGACCAATAGATATCGTGCAACAGTTCATGATAATTACCACCGACTGTAGTAATTACATATTGTTAACTGTTTACGTTTATCCACTCATTTGGCTTTCTTGCTTGAGCTTAATAGTGATAATGAAAACTAATTTGTGAAGTGAATGTGATACGACACATGTTACAACAACGACTATTTATTTTGTTAGGATTATGTATAACTCCTACCTAATCATAATAATCTCTATGCCTCTACAACATGTACCCACACAAAACTGCGAATTTGCATCGCATTGCAAAAACCTGCGACCTACTAAAAAACAAAGCTCCTCTAAAAATCTGCAATGCGGCTTCGTATCGCAACGCATCGCAGTTTTGTGTGGGAGCCCTAATAAAAACCCTGTCCGATCAGTGAGGGTGTTGTTAGGTATCGTACTGATACTACTGATGGTATAATTTTCCAATAAAAAAGAAAAAAAAAACGCCACATTTTTTTCAATGGGGTATATTACATATTACCGGGTTAGTAAGTACATGGGGTGCGGGCGGCCGTCGTCGTTTAGTGTCGGGTGTCTACAAGTCATAACTTATTACCCCTGTCAAAAATTTGCTAATCTTTAATGGATTTTTGGTAATTTTGTTATTATAAATATGAATTTTTAATAGCAAAATCTTTTTTATTATTGTTGCAGTACCTATGTGCCCCTTTCGGATCGGACAGGGCTTACACATTGTATACTAATTCAATTTTCGTAAGTATTTGAAATACAAGAAACGTCTTCATTGTTTACGGTTTAAAGTGGATTGGGTAACAATCGCTTTAAGCTGTCAAAACAATGGATTAATCCACTTTAATCTATCGATAAGAACTTCAGACATTTCCCATCACCAAGAAAGCTTTAACCTCGATCGACCCCAAAGGGACTTCGCACACGACCGGAAATTCCTGTCTGGATAAAAAAAATCCTATCTATAGAAGCACGAAGCGCGCCGCATACTAAAGTTCGAAGAACAATAAGATTTTTTTATTTTACTTTTGTCGAGACTCCCCGAGTTTTGCCGAGCCATGGTTGAGTATAGTCCGCTTCCCTACTTTCTCTCAAGATTTATAGTCGTTATTGCTCATACATATAATTTTGTTGCAATCTAGAGCAAATACACATTGTTTAAGAAAGTATGTGCCTCTTTTGTGTCTACAAATTAATCTATCTAATAGGTGACTTTCACTTTCAACAATGAATAATCAAAGTTCGTGCGGGTATCTAATAGATTATATATAATTTTGTAAAAAAATATTACAAAAAAAATAAAAATATAACATAAAATTATCATCACGCCTGGATGGTTTACCTAATGTTCAGTTTATCAGCACCTTTATGCAGTGATTCATTTATTTCGGTAAATTGATTGGTCGGATTGGACTCATCAATGAATATTACAATACTATTATTATAATACACACGTTTGAATCAATCTGTTTTATCAACTTATAAGAAACAGCGATAAAATGAAATACAAACGAGTCGAGACCTTTTGTCCTATTCTCTCTATCTTCACTTTTCAATAATAATGTTTTGTTTTTATTAGATACCTATGCCTTTAATGTTTAATAAAGGAAAACAACCGCAACCTAATAATGACCGGAGAATGCACTCAAGACTCAAAGCTGCGTGCTGTTCAATAAGTGCAGTTGCAACACTGAATGGATGACAGAGAGAGGGCAACGACCCCGCCGGGTTGGCCACCATGCCACCGCGCCGGCTGCACGGAGTCGACCCCATCATACGGGCTACGGACAACAAGGATTTTTTATGTACGTCTATAGAAATCGATAAATCAATTTGCCTCACTACACAACGCATTGGACGTGATAGTATTCGCGTGATCGGATATTCTCAATTAATAAAATCGATTGTGATTTTATGGGCAACCACACTTTATCTTCCACACCGACCGACCTCCGAACTCAATGATATTGATTGGTCGACTTTTGAATCCTGTTCTATTATGCAAGAAACTTGTTTCTAGACTGTTTTTTGATGTTAGAAAATTCTTAGGTATTAGATCTAAAAATAAAAAAAAACTAGACACTTAATAAAATTTGATTCTATTCAAAACTAAAATAAAAAAACCTTAAATGTACGACGGTAAGTGTCAATTTAAAAAAAAACCTATCTACATATTAATTAAAAAGCGTAGATATTGCCAATGAAACCAATACCTAGATTATTGCAGTTGCAAGTCTACATTTTCCAATAACAGTATTCAGGAAATAAACGTATTGGCTTCCGTGTGAAATGAAGTAGCATAATGTACTAATTACAAGCGCCTACTTACTAACAGACATCCCACGTCCCATTGTTGGTTTTATTGGTTTTATCGTGATAAACATGTTATAAATAAGAAATACTGTAAGCTGACGTAATTTATTATTTAGTACCCATAAATACTACATTTTCTTTGCCCCATATAACGTTCAAGTCAATGTTTTTTTCTTATATTTTTGTGTATTCTGAAATATCAGAATTTAGTTATCGATGATTTGCATACCAAGAATGGGTATCTAAGGGTTAAGTGGTTAACCCAATAATGCAGTGCCTAGTTGGTCAATTTGTTTTATTTCAGGAACTCACGTATATGTGTCGATATTGAAGACTTCAATATTTTTGTTTATCTACCTAAGTACTGTGTAAATAAATAATTGTGATAAAGGCGTCTCATCGTTTACAATCAGCATTAAATTTAACAATGAGGTTATTAGGTCAGTGAATTTGCGGTACCTAACTCTTCGAACAATGCGCAAATTCGATCGTTTATTAATTCATTACGAACTATTATTTCTTTGTTTGATTATCATTTATTGTCAAAAAATAAAATTGCTGAAGAAATCTGGCAGTGTACTTAAAATTAGTAACCCTCCTCCTCAATTAGATCTCAGAGAGGGACGAGGCCAACGAAGGTCTTCCTAAGATTGTCCAAAAAATATAATAAAATTAGACAATTAAGAGGGAACAGAGCATGTGAGGAATTTGAAAAATAGGTATTTGAAGAAACTATTGCCGTCGTCTTACCTCAGACCGAATATATATCACAAAATAAAAAATTACGAGATTCGTATTCCCCTTTTTTCTCTTCGAAAACTGAACCGATTCAATTATTTTTTACATTAAAATTTTAAGAAACCGTATGTCTAGGTTCCTATCATTTTCTTTTATGTTAAAAACTTTTCGAATTTGTCTGGTAGTCCTCTTATCATGGCGGTTAAAATGGGGCATTTTTGTAATTTTTGGAGGGTCATATTTTTTTACCAATAAATTGCTAAAAAAGGAAGTAACAGGTACGTGTCTACAGCAGACCTTAACTTTATGGGAAAAAAAGATTGCTCTTAAGAATGAATAAACCCACAAGGCGTTTCTTGCCCTGGTTTCTTTATTCGTATTAAAGGAGCTGCAGTGCTATTCTGTAACCATCTCACCGTGAAAACTTAGGAGAAGTGAGCGTGGAGTGAGCTGTCATTCCACAGGGATTGACACTATTGACTGCTCACTTTACCCAAGTTTTCACGGTGAGATGTTTACAGAATAGCATGTCTGTTTCACAACCTCTTAATATGCACTAAGTAGGTAAGTATTTACCAAAATATTAAAATTAAAGATGATTTAATTTAGATGAAATAATCTGCCAAGTTGCTCATGTATCCGAAGGTGGTGAAACAAACCCAAACACATACAAATTAAAGTCAATTATTGAATGGTTACTTACAGCGTGAGTGGTGTGACCACTATCACAAAACGTCGGCGTACTCAACCCATCGGGATAGAACACTGTTGTGGACTGTTGGAGACGGTCGATTACTGATCTAGACCGCAATTGATCTGAAACAACACAAACATGCATTTATAAATAAAAATACATTTTATAGAAACAAAATCGCGATATGGGATGATGAACTTTATAACTTTATAGCTTTATTTTTGGGACAGTAAAAACCTGTGGGGCGAGCACGGCCTTGTAACATGGCTCGAGTCACACATTTTATCACAGTTTAGTCATATAAAATGTGTGACTCGAGCCATGTCACAGTAGGCCGTGCTCGCCAATCTGAAAGAGATTTTCTTTTCTGTCACTATTCGAATTTGCATTTTCATAATAAAGTTATTATGCCTGCTACTTATTAAAATGAAAGTATTTAATAACATAATATCACGCCTGTAATCTCCGAAGGGCTAGGCAGACGTGTAGGTACTTATAGTACACAAAACATTTCGCCAGTTATGTTACAGAAGAAATAATAGTAAAAAGAAAGAATATACATTTATTTAGCACAGACTAAAAACCACACCGTTTATTTGTTGTTGTTATTGATGTTGTATTTGTTTATTATTTTATTGTAATAGGGAGCGAGTAAATATTTAATGTTATTGATTGAACATCAACTATTACTATTCTTTCAGTCGGTTTATAGACAGAGAAATAATTATGTACTAATACATACAAAAATACGTATCTGCGGTGGCCGCGGTGGGTCTAAGACCTATTAATAAAGTAAAATATTTTATCAAAAAGTTCCTATACTCCGTTGCTATGTTCGTAAGATTGTAACATTTTTGCCAAATTAAAAATAATATTAATCAAACGGCCTTACCTAATGATAACTAAGTACCTACCCAACAAGTTTACCGTGTAATAAACGACGGGAGAAATCCCTTTACTCATACATTAATAACCTATTTACAATGTATGTGTGAAGACTGATGGCTAAGCAAACTTGCTTTATTTTAGGTGTAGAGACGACTAAATTTAGCGCAAGAGTCCATGTTTCTTAGTTTTATTTTGGAATGTTCCATTCCACTTTCCATGAAATTCTATGTAAATCTTACCGGTATTATAGGAGTAAAATATATAGAGTACCTATAATATGTTTATGTTCTACTTGCGAGTTGAAAGAAAATGGTAATAGTTTTTCCGAGAAAACAGAAATGGATGTTTGTCCAGTCTTCAATCAGTTTGTTATTTTCATTATTACAATATTAGGAAATTGCATTTTTTATTAATTCTGTTTTAGTAGACTGAAAAACAGATACCTGCAAGCTTAGCATTACCACAAAAGAAACGGGTTTTGTCGACGGCAGAATAGACAAAATGACAGATAAAAAATCACAATCTATTCTATGTCTATTCTTCGGTCGACAAAACCCGTAGAAAACCCGTTTCTATGCTTGTCGTGCTACGCGTGCAGAATAGACTAATTTTATGAAGTCTCTAAAAATATATGCAAGTACAAAAATAGATTTACATGTTTTTTTTTTTTTTTTTTTTTCTATTTAATTTATAGAGGGTTTAATCAAAAACTGATTATGCCACCCTCATCGGTACAAACAATTGTTCCTTATAATCTAAATCCTAACTTTGCTAATTTATATAAGTATCTTGCATCCGTCGACAATGGGGACGCAAGCATGCTATTGCACCGTCCAACATCCAGTGACTTCGCTAACAATGTGATCCTTTCGGCCTCGTTCCGGACGCATTCCATCAGTATATGGTAGGTGTCTTCCACTACATTACACTCTGGACAATTTGGTGAAATAACTTTACGCATGAGAAATGCGAAACTGTTCATTGGAATGTGTCCCGATCGAAGTCGAAAAGCCATTACAATTTCCGGTCGACTCATGTTTGCCTGGTCGAACCATGGACAACGAGAAAGTGTAGGCTGGATTGTCCGATACCAGATTCCCTTGCTCAGTGATCTTTGATCGAAGTGTTCGTGCCACATTTTAGTGCATTCTTCTTTAACTACACACAAATAATCACTGTACACGGGAAAGTGTGGACAGACCAATCCATCATCACAGATTTACATGTAAATAAAGGTAATCTCGCCAAGGATTTTCCACGTTCCAAGTTCGCACTTTAAATAAATATCTCGGTTTCGTTAAAAATGAGTTCGACCTTATTGACCTGAGGGTCACTTAACGTTGTCTGATAATATTATTGTGTAGGTAGGTTGTATGGCGGCGCAGGCGACGGTCACCCGACACTGTAACGATTAGTCGGCGGTGATCACTTGTCTTTGTAAACAAACGTCTGCGACACGAGATGAGAAGACGATTAATGGCGCACGAGTTACTCTGAGGGTGGCCCCATTGCTAAGTAGCCATACCGACGACGGCGAAGACGCCGTAATAGCTGATACTGCTGATAGGTTGGTATTGGCCGGTACCCAGGTCCGCTACGGAAAATGTATCGAGTCCTGTATTATAGAATTTTCTTTTAATTAAGACTGAGTTGTACCTTACTACCTTCCGCGGTAAACCTTTATGAATAATTGAGTAAACTTTTTAATTAAAACGGCCAGATTTTTTGAAAAAAAAGAAGGTTTGGAGGAAGAAAAGTTCCGACATTTTTAGGATTATGCGTTTTTTAAAATTATTTAACAGTAATTATGTACACCAATCTACTCCGACAAGAAGCGAGGAACAGAAAAATACGTAGGTACAAAGGTAATGCTTATTTCTAAAGAAATCTCTTCCAGCGCACCTGCCATAGGAGATATGATCAAAAACAGATAGGTATATCGTGTGTAAGAGTAGAAGAGAAAATTAAATACAAGACTTACATACAACATTCACAAATTTAAATAAAACATAGGTACATTATGAGAATATAGTACTTACTTATATAAATAAAATATAATATATCACTATGTTCTTTGTTAAGCTATTAAAACAATTACATCAAATTATTTCTTGCTGTATCTAGAGTAGACATATCTAACTTGCAATATTCTGTAAATTCACACTGGATAGAAAACTGGGATATTTCCAGTGTAACCCAGCGATATTTGGCGAAGTGTACGACCCGCTCCTCAGAATATAAATGAACTATTAGAATAGATCATTAATACGTCATAGTGTCTCTTTAAACTTGGCATTCGTTTTAAGAATGCAAAAATATTTTTTATATTCGACACTTAAACGCGGTGTGACGCAATAAAAATAAATAATGGGAGGTGTCACAAGACCCTGAGACAAATAATTTTCCGGCGGCCGATAAGAGTCAGAAGACGCTGATTTGACGTCACGTTTCATACGCACGAAGCACGATTTATGCTCTTTCTGAATTAAGACAAAAGTGACAATTGATAGGCGTTAATGAAACAGTAACCAAGGCTTACTTTTCAGTTTTCTATGTGACATCTTGAAATATAAAAGTATTGTCTCTCAAAAAGTCTACTTTCAGATAATTGCAGAAGTGATTAATTTATCGTCATTGACACCAGCGCGGCAACGTTAATTTGTAAAGCTTATATTCATTCAACATTATTTCCTCATAATTCATCACGACAAGAAAATTCTAGATAAAGTACATAATTAATTACCGAATTAATTACGTACTTTATCTAGAATTTTCTTGGGTCATGTGGAAAAACACAAGACCATTAATGACACTCAAAAGCAACAATAATTAGGGTACAATGCAATGTAGACCTTACTGTTCTTTGACAATAGAAACAACTAACAGTATCGTAAATTCAACCTGCTTTGATTTCTCAATAAAAAAAAACAATTTTCTCTGGTTTCCAACATTTAGGTACGTGAAACTATTTTATAGAACTCGAACACTTGCGACCAAGTGCCTGCGCGCAACGCAATGTTGTGAAATTGAAATTAAATAGCAGCCTACAGACACACGGTTGAATCGAAACTTAACCGTAGACTCCAGACAGTTACAGCAAATTATATGAGATTGATTGACTGAAGGAATAATTAAATTTAAAGATTTTAATAAATACAAATTGACGATATCTACTGATTAATCAATAGTTCAATACTGATATATCTGATTATGTTACACCTATCACACTTAACTACAACTAGACAAAGTTAGAAAGACCATTTGAAGTTAAGTGATAAACTGACAATCCTAATCTTAATTCTCAAAAATCTCCGTAATTAAGCAAAAGATTTTTTATTAAATTATAAATCGACGATGTCAAAATTTAATAATGTTAGATATCTGAATATATTCTATTTATCACACAACTAGATAAAAGAGGGAAGGCAAGGTAAGATCAAGATTATGTATATTTAATAAGCCAGAGAAGATAAGGGTAGCTTACACAGCTAATCCAGTAATAAAACATGACTTAGTTTTTCTTGTCAGGTAACAAGTTGCTTAATGCTTAGTAAAACTACGTCAAGGTTTAAATCAGGGTAGCTGTTCATGGTCCAATGTTTAATCAAGCCTCCTAAAATCTTCTTGTCGGCTATTTAACAACTTAATCTCAGAGCTAATTAAATGCTATGGAAGTCTAGGTTTGGGAGTCCAGACCCAATTAAGACGATGCAATACTGAGAAAGATAGACAAGTTGTGCTAACGCTCACGAAACGGTATCAGACTGTGGCAGTGTTATCAACCCTTATACCGACTGTACTGATCTTTGAGCACCTAAGCCCTGACTTAAGGACCCTGATCGATTTCTGCCCATTGATAACACCGTAGACTGAGTAAAAGATGGAATTTTATAAAGTTATAGGTACGGCTATGGTTTTGTATCTTTCTCGGTAGGTGTTAAAATCGTGGTGTATTGAACACAAGCTTAGTAAGAGACAGGTAAAAACCTTTATTATTACTCACGACGGGAATAACAATGAATGATGAAAGATAATTTAAAACAATATCAGCTGGGTAATAATAACATTCCAATGTACAGGATAAAAGGACAAAACACTGAATATAATTGTTATTTATGAGTTGAGAATATTAATGAAGATGGCATACTTGTTTTCGCGGTGAAGATGAGAAAAATAGATGATGCCGATGATGCCGCTGGTTTTGTAGAGACAGTCTAGCCTTAAGCTTAGTAGACAGGTTTGGTTAGGACACCTTTTTGAAGTAAACTTGAAGAAGAAGATGAAGCTAGTTTTGATAATGCAATGCAGGAATTCATTGTACTTATTAATACGCGTCTAACAAGCAGAACGGCGCTTCTTACACAGGCACACAGGTCAAATACATCAACGTATTGATTTGCAATAACAAGCAAAATTGATTTCCGTGGTAGTCGATTCTTATCGATAACATACACAACGGAAATCAATTGTATGGACCGAAACATTTTCCTCGTTGTGTGACACTTGCGGTTAGTGCACACTTTATAAAGAAACCACTGGCATGTGTGTATGCGACTGATGGTAATAGACAATGCTACCTATTATGGGTCAGAATCTGGGAGTGAACTTCGCATAAGAATATCAAACTTTAATATTAAATTAATCTGAACTGAAGAAAAGATCAGCTAGGCTAACACCCGAATACTGAAACGCCACTCAAAACTTAAGCGTTACTTAAAACTAGTTTCAACCAATCAAAAGGCTTTAAACGAGTCATAAGTAACGCTTAAGTTTTGAGTGGCGTTTCAGTATTCGGGTGTTAGGTTGATACATGTACATATACAATTGAGATACATTATCTCAATTGTATATGTACATGTATAAGCCCGTATTAAACGTTACGTTTAATAACGAGCATAATGAAAAATACAATGAATGATTACCAGATGTCTCGCGTAAGTATATCTATCATGCGCGTGATACATGGTTATTGGGATAATATTTCCCTTTTTAGATACTCTTCGATATGCAAACATTAGAGCACCTAGATCGCATTTTAACAAGAAAGACTTCATCAGTGTTATCCTCCGTAGTTTATTAATGTCGTTTCCACAGATTAGATAGAGCTATATTTGTTCCGTGAACAGTACTTTCCGGAAATTTTCTGAATAGTTGCTCAGAACTATGAATCATTGCCATTTAGTTATCAGGCCGAGCAATCTTATCACCTAGCAACAAAACCAATAATGTACAAAGTAAAATACTGCGGTTTAACCGAGCCGTAACGCGGGCGGCTAATTAACGTAGCCCCGTTACCAAACATAAATGGAATTTTATTTAATTCAAGGCAGAAGCAGATAAACAGTTTCCTGAACGAGTATTCGTTTTGCGAAGGAGTTTTCGAGTATTTGACCTCAAAATACTAAAGCTATACAAGTTGAGCATATTTCGATTTAGCACCAATAAGTTTGCACGTCGGTCGGTTGTCTGATTCACGGCGTGGTCTAAATATAACAACACGTGCTTGTTTAGGGGACAATGTTCGGAGTTATTCGGTTCATAAACTAATTTGGGGTCAGATGCCGTTCGTCTAGACTCCATTGTGACACAAATATCTCGCCTTGTATAGTATTCGGCATCTCCCTTCTTTATGAATGACTTAAGCATGGTCAGATATTTTGAAGACGAGTTTTAACTTGGGTTTTATTGAAATAGTCTACGTTTCTGTTCTTCTCATAAGTTAAAGGTCGCAAGCGAAGTTTCATCTTGATGAAGAGAAAGTTACTGAGAATTACATTTAATGTAGAAACTTTTACACGTAACATGAATGATAATGATATCACCATTTTCTCGGAAAAACTATTATTTCCTGAAAACTAAGTAAAATTGTGCAATATGCTTTCAATGACTTACTGGTAAATAATGGAAAAATAATAACAAGGTACTTACGATTTCATCGATTTTCCTCTCGAAATTCAGATACTAAGCCTTTGCGCTGAATAACACAAAAGGACTACATTTGAAAAGGCACTATTAAGGGCTTTCGTGTGAACTACAATGAGCCCTGTAGCGACACGACTGCTCGTTATTACATCGAAATGACGAGTGGCTGGCGATGGCGCTGCGGGCGACACGCGCAGGCGCTGCCTCGTTGAGCGTGCTACGCGACAATCGCTGCTATTAACATCAACAGTATACAAGTCTCACACGCAGAAACCAAATTAAATACCAATTATATATGCTCCTCAAGAGCTTCCAGCCTATTACTATTGCAGTTCTCTTCCTGCACTTTCTCTCCAATGCATTCATTCTGTTTATAGTCGTGAGATTTAAAAGATATACTAATTACCATGACGAAAAAGCATGCATCCATTTGTAATAATATTTCATCATTATCGTTAGTCCTGTTTGGTCGAAAGATAAAACATGATCACTTTTAAGACTATTAGCGCCATCTGTGAAATATACTTTATACTACAACGGAACGACCAACCATTCGTTTTATTACGTTCTATTCTATTTCCAAGTATAATGTCATTGGTTACTTGATACTGCGACGTTAACTGAAGATGGCGCTACTGGTAACTTTTTTTTTATCATTGTAAAACTTACAAGCGGAGATAACATGTTTTACGTATAATAATAAAAAACTAAACGCTGATCTGTCGCCATTAGCTTGAAGGATAACATTTATAATGGGTTTCTTTTATAAGCACCTACTTATTCGATTTTTTTAACAAATTTACGCTGATTTAGCTTGGGAAGTAAGCCAAACATAAATTATCATAACTACGACGTTTTGTGTAGGTTATATTCAAACATCGAAGCTCCGACGCCCTAGGTTTTGGCTAGTCAACAAAACGACTCAAACCTCAGGCTAGCGAGCACGGCCTACTGTGACATGGCTCGAGTCACACATTTTATATGACTAAACTGTGATAAAATGTATGACTCGAGCCATGTCACAGTAGGCCGTACTCGCCCCGCAGGTCTGTCAAGAAGTCTTAGTCAAAGTCTATACCAACAGCGTGTTTCGGCCTTTGACTAACGAATTTATCTAATCCTAGGAGGGACCAAGTTCTACCGTCAAACGCTGAAACGCAATACTTACGATTCAATCAGGGTTTGACCAGTCAGACCAAAATTAGGTAAGTTCATGTGCTAGTTTGTTCGAGTGTTAAAAAAACAATCAATATCGTAGGTAAATCAGTCATTCCACGGAGAGGCTACATATCAATCTTTGACTATAAGTAACATAGATACAATTTTTTTTAAGTTACATTATGGTAGGAAATCATTTTAGATTTTTGGTAGGTACCTACCTATAAGTAGGTATAGGTACAATACAATCTTAATGTATTTTTTAACATACTTGCTGCGCCCCGCGGTTTGACCCGCATTAGTGTTTATCCTGTGAGAATGTCTGGATAAAAAGTATCCCATATCCTAACCCAGGCTAGGTCTACCCATGTGCCAAATTTCATCCAAAATCCGTTAAGCCGTTTTAGCGTTAAAGCGTAACAAACAAACAAATAGACAAACCAACTCACTTTCGCATTTAAGTATAATATTAGTTATATGATTAAATCATGCTATATAAGGTAGGTACTTGAATACTATATTGAGCAACAAAAATCATAGCCAAGTTTTGTTTTAAATGAATTTCTAATTAATTTGAATTTACATGCGCAACCTGTTTGGTTAACGTCCCATCTGGCTAGCAGTGGAAACTCGGCTAGACGATCGTAATGCTAATTTAACCTTTGATCAAAGAATTAAGTATATAAATTCAAGAACAGAGTTAAGAACTTCAGGCATTTTATTTATTTTGTCTTATTTTATTGCTGGGCACATCGATCAAATTGTTGTTTTTAATTTTAGCCAAAACATTATGTCATTGACACAGCTCTACCTTCATCTATTTTATATAAATATTTAAAGATTGGAAACTTCAGGTTTTGTAATAACGATGACATAATTAATATCAACTGTTGACCATGTCTCATTATCTTGACTGTTTTAGAATACGCTAAGAACAGTCTGGAAAATAGAATAAATAGGTACCTATATGGTCGGTAGATACGATGATAGGTATGTGTCGTTACGAATACGAGAACGTCTTGTATAAATGAATTGAATGCAATTATATTATTTACTTTTGCATGTTACCTCATCTCATTCATATTAATGTTCGTTGCAAAACGTTTTACTTTTGCGTTGAATGACATTATTACATGACTTGGCATTTTGTAAGTAATTCGAATTTTAAAATATACGAGGTTTAGAACTGGAACAGATTATTATAAGGCGGGCAGCTACGATCTGTACAAGTGTATCTACCTATATAATTTGGTGTACTGAGTGCTGACACTGACAGTGCTATAGGTATTGTTATGTCGAGCTCGGAGACCTTGGCGAGTTACGTGGCGTTATGTCGAGTGTTCCCCAACCGCGACCTGCCCCACAACGATGGCTCATCGTCACTGCCTCGGGTCAACGAACTCACGCTACACCCATTTACCTAGTGACTGCTTCCTATCTTTGACACCTTCCAAACTTTATCATGTCGCCACATTACACATACCCACACTACCGTAAAAATGTACCGATATAATATAATATCGGTACTAATATTCACACTTCTAATATGACGTACCTACTTACTATCTATACTTATATTAACTAAGTACGATAATTATAGGTTTTGCAAGTAGTGACGTTCAACACGTTTTCCGTCGAGTTTATAAATCAAAATATTTATGATTCGTTTTGAAAACACAAAGGTATGAATCCTGTATTTGTATAAACGACGGTATCGCGGAGCTATGTATAGGTACCTACCTATTGTGTGAATTAAGAGAGACTATTCCTTTCTTCAATAAAATTGTAACGTAATTTAATAGGATTCGACACAGATGAATGTTTTATTGTCTCGCATACCAACAAGCCTCCATTGTGTGGGTAAAAATTGTAATATTAATGGACGTGTAACTAACAACTCTAGATGTCAGTGCCGTAATAGATAGGTTCGTTTTTTGAACGTAATCACAGGTTCATTTTCCGGCAACGCAACGGAAAAAATACTTATTTGTGATACTGGCCATGTATTAGTATGGCTTCTAGACTCTTTCACTGTTTCACATATATACCACAGACACAGATTAAGTAATATAGTTACTACGCCGATAAACCTCGTTCGATGGTGACCTTGATCTACGGCGTAGCTGTAGACTCCTTCGTGATACGTTTGTAAGATTAAAGTGCCGTAATGGTGTTGATAAACTTGAGCATTCACTTGTAACTTGTAACAGAACATCTAGCATTCGCCGTTTTAAATTAATTAATTAATCAAATTTGTCGAATTGAACAACGAACAGAGCCAAGCATAGAGCCAAATATCGCTACGAACCTTTTCACGATCACTCTAGCGAAGGTCAATAAAATAGGGGTGCGGAAGGCATAGTGGGACGGCGCGGCGGCGGAACAATGACAAAATGGCTCGGCTCGGTAAGAAGCTCGAAGCAAACTGTCCTTTAGAATGCTCGCTAGAACGTTCGCTAGAATGCTCGCTAAAATGCTCCCGTTTATTTTTCTGTAATGTAACATTCGGTGGAATGCTCATTACAAGTATTCTGCTCAAGTTTATCAGCACGTTTATGTTGTTGTAACAAGTATCACACGTTGCTGTGTTTTGTGACATTCATTCCTGTATTTAATTGGTATCAGCAATGTGAAGTAATTAACAGTGTGCCGTTGCCTGTTATTACCAACGTGATGGGATCTCCATACCTATGTAATTCTAATTGAGTTACTTACTTCATAGAACACAATTATTTTAAGTCGTTTTTTTGTATCGTATATCGTATGTAGTTATCTACTACTGTCGTCGTCACTGGTGGGACGAACGGGAATACACGAAACTTATTTACAAAAAAAACTTATCCAGTGACATTTTCTAAACGTTTCAATTTATATTTGTGACAAAATGCATACCCTTCTATAAAATTACAACACCGCGTTCACAAAAACAATGCAACTAAATTCTAGTCAAGCAGGAAAACAATCTTGTTATTCTCATTAATTACCCTAATTTTGTTACTGCGACCAATTTCGACGTCACGGTCACAAGTCACAGTTCTAACCTAACCTAACCTATTTTGTCGGAGTGCTCTAATAGTTATATTACTAGATCGTGCTCGTATCTTAGAAGACTTTTTAACCGACTTCCAAACAGGAGGAGGTTATATGTTCGTTGCGTATGTATGGTTTTTTTTAACGTCTGTGTCCACCGATTTCTCCGTCAATTGTGGACCGATTTTGAAAATTATTTTTTTTGTATAAAAGGGTATGCAAAAGCCCCAAGTTGGTCCCATATAAATTTTATTATAATTTGCTTGGATAGGTTTTGAGTAAGCTTTAATAATACATATTTTTCCTACTTAGTACTCGTACCTATATGTGGATGACATGATAACTTCCTGTCACTGTTATTTACATAGCAGGTAGTGGCATTCCAATATAACTTGGGGTAGGTATCACAACTAAAAAGTGAAAAATAAAAACTTTTTACAAAAAAAAAAAACCTCCAACTTCTATAAAAAAAACACTACAAAGTCGATGGCAAAAAGATAAAATTCAAAACCAAAGACACGGACTTCCGAAATTAATGTTATTTTTCACTTGTAGTGTTTTTTTATGGAAGTCGGTTTTTTTTTTTTGTAAAAAGTTTTTATTTTATTTCAACATTATTGCATTTTATTTGTTGTCCAATACAGAACTTTGATTAACAGAGTTGATTGATTGAACTGTTCCGTTGAAATAAAAAACCATGGAAAAATACACCGAACAAACAACATTCGTTGAAATGATTAATTAACTAACTAATTATTTTATTCGTTAATTATACTGCTTGATAAGTTTGTTAAATAAAAAAAATTGACTATAAAACTTGAATGAAACATATTTCACTGAAACACATTCTGTGAAATATGTTTCATTCAAGTAAATAGTCGTTAAAACAATAATATTCGAAATAAAAATATAAGGACCAAATATTATATGATGAAACATTTGCTACGAAACGAAATTCTATGAAATTTCTGCCTGCCAAACAGGGGAACACCATAGGTAATAGGTACTTACTTTAAGCCATGGTCAGGGCCCCATGAGTAGGCTGTAAAGATTTAACACACATTATAGTTCATGGTAGGCATTTGTATCAGTATACTCTTATATACAAAATTCAAACCCGCGACAGCAAAGATCAGTTTTTCGAAAAACCAAAAACCGAGTAACCCCCGCTTGACCTAAGAATAACAATGAAGATAACAACCGCACGTCACATCGTCGATATCACTGTTTTTTGGAACTGAATAGAAACTTGAAAATAACATGTCATCATTATAAAAAAACGAGCGAGCCTACAGCAGTCGCACATGATGTGTAACATTTGACATCTCACCTTGGTAATAAGCAACATTAAGGTAATAGCAATTTAAAGGGGCATCGTCAAGGTCGTTGCTGACAGATAACTCTAGCACCGCGCGCGCTCATTGGTCAAATCAAATAGCCGGCTTCCTGTTACACACTTCCGTCGCTTTTCACGAAATCACTCCCACAGATTTGTTTATTTCTATTTTTTTAGATTTTGATTTTTATTGCAGGAAAGCGAGAGAAAAGATGTTACACATCAAAAAAAAAATTTTTGTTAATGACTTTATGTCCTCTAGAGGGCGCTATATTCTCATCTTCCAATAATACCTCATTTGTCAAATTATGATAAGTACTTAGTTTAGAAGTTATGAGGGCAGGTGAACATATATACCCACATACATATCATACATGCATACATACATACTACCGGTCAAAATCATAACCCTCCTTTTTACTTCGCTGTAGTCGGGTTATAAACACGATGGTATTCGTATTATGTTCGGAGAAACACCGAACTCATCTAGTTTTATAACATAAGTAGTTTTTGACGTTTAAAACAGTTTTTCTGAACCAATTTAGGTAAGTACCTACAAAAATGTCATTTATTTAAAGGTAAGTACATAGGTACAGTCAACGATGTAATCGTTTACGAGCCGTTTAGAAGCACGTTTATTGATGGCTGCATGATGTTACGTAGACTCAGACGTCTCTTACGTAGGTCTAGATTTATTATAATTTGATATCACGATATCTACGTTTTTATTGACACCGTTATTGTTATCATTGACAAAATGTGCATGTGTGTAAATGTGTGAATACCTGTTCCATGTAGGTATTGTTGTAAAATAAATATATGACCTAGAGATTAATCAGACACAGATTACGCTCACTACTATAGAAAATACAATGGCAGTTATTAATCCGCATTGTTTTTATGATCTCCTATTGTTTTTAATTTTATAAGTTGCGGTAAACCTTACTTCTTACTTCTTAGGTAGGTAATTCTATTGAAATAAAATAAATGAATGAATTTGAATGCACCAACAATTCAATGAAATAATATTAGGTTCCATTTAACCTTTAGGAACGTTTTTGAACTAAGCTCTCTTTAATTAAAATAATACCATTGTAGAAGATATTTGCACACCATTACGTAGGAATGGTAGAATTTAAATGGGTAATTATAGTTTTAAGAATTAAAACGTTGGGATTAAACCTACATTCTGGATACAATAAAAGAAATTTAATTTTAAACTCAACATGTTGTACTTATCTACGAAATTAAAAATTCAATTTATTAGTATTAACTATTAGGTACTATTCCATTTTACATATAAGTAGGTATAGGTATCTACCTAACTTTGGACTTTTGGGTAATGAATTGAAATAAAATGAAATTGTTTATTCTGTAAATAGGGTAACGGAATCACTTTACACGTCATATTAAAAAATATTAAAAATAAGCTAGATGAGTTCGGCGTTTCCTATCTGACTACTCTGAGAAGAAAGGCCGAAACAAACTCAGAGGTCACAGTCTCTTTTAAAGTCCAGACATAATCTTGGTCAAGCCATATGAGGACCATGTGTCTGAAATGGTCGTTTGAGGAAAGAACCACACAGATTTGAGTGGACCTGTCCAGTCAGTGCAAGCATATGTCAGTAATCGTGGAGCTTAACTCAGAACTGAAGGAGCTCAACTTAAGGAGGTAATGAGGTCGCATTATCAATAATAATATCATGTACATACATAGATACAGTAACTACAGTAAATCATTGAGTCGACTTACGCATGCCACGTTCTAATTCCAGAGAAGTTATTTTGAGCATGTTTTGAGAATCAGAAATTGGTCCAATTTGCTCGTATTGTACTTTAATAATCGAGATTTTTGTAATGTCTCCTTGGGCTATGGGCTGATTAGGATATTTGTGGCAAGTCGGCGAGGGAATAATAAAATCAAGGTATTTTGATAAAGAAAGGAAAGCTCTTCATTTTATAATATTCCCATATTCACAAGGACGATACTCACGAGAAGCAGTGGTGGTCCAGTGGTAACGGTGTGACTGACACTGGCATGGCCACCATGAGGGATTTTAATTTAGATACCACAAAAAAATTTTTGCTTGTTAGTCGATTTTTTTTGCCAAATATCAGAATTTGTCGGTCACTGCAGTTCAAAGTTATAAGGGTTTATAAGTGTACGATCTGGGGAGCATCTCCCCAGCTTGGCCCAATTTGAATCCAAAAAACTAGGGCACCTAGCGAAAATCTGTTTTCTCCCAAATTTTGTCGCTGATTAGTCGGAATCAGTCGACAAATATCAGAATCTGTCGATCACTGGTTTAAAAGTTATAAGCGTTTCTATGTGGCCGACCTGGAGAGAATCTCCCCAGCTTGGCCACATTTATATCTCAAAAACTAGGGCACCTAGCGAAAATCATAATAAAATTAGTCGCAATTTTTCGCCAAGGCACAGATGTAGTCGCGTTTTAGTTTAGAAGATATTAACCTATCAACCATCAATGTATTGCTTTAAATACACTACAATACGTTACAAAAATAAATATACCTAATAATCTTAAATCAAAGATGCTACTTAGATACCTAATATGATGCATGCGGGTATGTCACCCGCATGCATCATTCAAACCCGGAGGTTGGCAGCAGGCGCGGTCCCAGGGTGGGTCCTGGGGACCATGACCCCCCCAAAATCATTCAAGCTGTCGAGAGCTTGAATTATTTACGCATTACGAATTAAAAACATCGCCGCGTTCAAAATATACGCCCATGCGGCATATATTTTTAACGCGGCGATGTTTTTTCGCGTATTGGATTTTCGACGCTCTGCTTAGCGCCGAGAGTTGAATATCCAACAGCGTGATTTCTTGACGCGCTGGGATACGCGCTGGATACGCTCTGTTGCATTCTCAATGCTCGACTCAATACCGTGAGATGAAAATCCAAGTACGAAAAAAAATCGCCGCGATTTTATTAAAATTTTTAATCGTTTTTATATAAAAACGCGTGTCGCGCTTGGAATGGAACAAATAGACAGCGGTACATCCGTTCGCACGGCCGCGGTTTTTTCCCGGTGCGATTTTTTATCGCGCAGTGTTCGATTTTCAACGCTCGGCGGCGTTGAGCGTTGAATGAATGCGACATACGAAGTTCTAAACTTGTTTTCCCACGGCGTGGACGCGAAAAAATCGCTCGTAGAGTGCGGATATGCCGCATGCTCAAGGCCGTAACAAAACATTGGAATAATCAGTCAGTTCTGGTAATAGGTAGGCATTTGGGTGGAGTTTATCATAAGGAAAGTAAATAAAGTAATTGATTATTATTATAATTTTTCAGGATATTTCCTTAAATAATTATATGGCGTCAAAAATTGGCCTTTTAAATATAGTTTATTATCCAAGGGATGCATCCAACATTTTCTTTGTAGTCTCCTGGCCTGGACAGCAGTGGTGGCCCAGTGGTAACGGCCGCGACTTACGAGTTGTAGGTCGTAAGTTCGGACCCAGACAGGCTCTTTACTTTGTGTAAATTATTTCATTACCACTGCTCTCAAAACGGTGAAGGAAAATATTGTGAGGAAGCCGGCATGTCCTAGAACCAAAAATTCGAAGACATGTGACATCTACCAACCCGCACTGGGCCGGCATGGTGGATTACAGCCCACTTATTACAGGCCTTCTCTCTGTGAGAGGGTCACAGAGAGAAGGCCTGTGTCCTAGCAGTGGGAACATTATAGGCAGATTATGCTCCTGACCTCACAAGTAGCTACCGCTAATAATTTTGCGGAACCCATCATACGTCAGCACTGCACGAAGAGTCAATTACAAATGATTTTTTAAAGCTCGTTCGAACACTATTGAACGTGCCAGTGCGTTGGATTCTCAACGCTCGGCTCAACACCGATAGTTGAAAATCCAGTGTGCGATTAAATCCCGCCGCGATATTTTGGCTAGCCTAGTCACTGCGACCAACTTTGAGAAAAGATCAGAAAGTTAAAAAGAGGTTCAGTGTTTTAAAAAGTGTGCATCATTACCAGGTCAAAACGTTTTTAGGGTAACAATTAAAAAAATTCGTAATATTCTTCACATCCTAAGATTTTGGGGGGGTTACCATGGGTGGGCCCATGGTGACCCCCCAAAATCTTAGGCTGCGACCGCGCCTGGTTTGCAGTCCTAATGAGACCAGATACTGTCTAGAAACTACTTAAAGTATTTTGTACTTACTTGTATCAATGTATGGAGATATTGAATTCTTTAATATCTTTTTAATTACACACAGGCAAAATCTGTGACTTGGCGAAAAATTGCGACAAAATTTGGGAGAAAACAAATCTTCGCTAGTTTTTAAGATATAAAAGTCGCCAAGCTGGGCAGAGGTCTGCCACCTAGAAACGCTTATAACTTTTGAACCAGTGACAGACAGATTCTGATATTTGGCGACTGATTCCGAATAATTAGCGACAAAATTTGGAATAAAATATATATTCGCTAGGTGCCCTTGATTTTGAGATTCAAATTGGGCCAAGCAGGGGAAATTTTCCCCAGATCGGCCACCTATAAATCCTTATAACTTTCGAACCAGTGACCGACAAATTCTGATATTTGGTAACAAATTTCGAATAATTAGCGACAATAAATATTGTCGCTTATTATTAGAAATTTGTTATCAAAATTTAAAATCCCTGATGGTGGCCATGCCAGTGTCAGCCAGACGTGGTAACTTACGAGTAGATTGTGCGTTCGAACCCAGGCAGGCGCATTACCTTGTGTAATTTATTTTATCACCGCTGCTCTCAAAACGGTGAAGGAAATCATCGTGAGGAAATCGACATGTCCTAGAACAAAAAAAATCGAAGATATGGGACATCTACCAACCCGTACGGATGGGCCCGCGTGGTAGATTACAACCCAATATTCCTTTTCGAAGAGAGGAGGCCTGTATCCCTGTGTGTGGTAACATCATAGGCTGATTAACTGATTATGCTACACAATAAGTGTCGTTATTTTGCCGTTACTTTTCTAATGTTATAATAAATGGAGATTAATTACAAGAATGTCTGAATAAAACATTGAACAGATCAACATCCAAGACTCTAGGCTCTAGCCCAGCGTAATCTTTTACGGTGGGCTAGAGTCTAGAGTCTTGGATGGAGGCTTTAGAACATTTTCCAGAGTCCTCTTTTACACTATTTTCATCCACTTTCCTTTATGTTGTTCACCCCTGTAGGGTCTTATTTTCTTTGTCATAAATTCGCGGTACAAACAAAGCCCTCTAAGCCGATCCAACCGTATCAATTTACCGTTTTCGCCCGGCAAGGAAAACATTGTGAAACCCAGACATAACAAATCAATAAAAATGTGTCAGATGTGTGTACCTAAACGCTGTGAGATAGAGCTCACCACCTGTTACGTTTAACAAGGGGTGTTCTTGTCCATGTCTAAACGAGTAGTGTTAATGATTTGTTAATCATTTTCTTAATATATTAATATTTTAAATTATGTTTTTTAGTACAAAGTGAAATTAAATTGTAAAGTTATGTCCAACGTTTTGTCGTTTTGTCTAAAAAACTGAGAAAAACGTAAAATCTATCAAGTGTATTTTTCTGAAACCTTCACCATTTTAAAGATAATTTAAGTATTAATCTTTTAGTATACTTACGTATTTAATTAAAAAAATTGTTTTATGTATATTATGTCTAATAAATTAAGAATGTGTCTAATTTGGGATAGCGCTCCTGGATGGACGAGTCCTATTACTGGCTGGAAGTACGACGCGTTGCGTGAGCTCAGTACAGAACACGCAAGCTAACCACTCAAGGTCACTGGCATATAATACCTGCTTCTTAACACTACACTACTCACGTTTCTACTGCCTCGTTGGTCTGGTGTTCGCAAGCGCTACTGCTGAGCATGGAGATCCTTTTTTTTTTTTTTTTTGAGTGTGGGGAATGATCAAATAACTTCTCCCGGTCTCGGCGGAGCGGGAGGGCGTGTCAGACTTTTACTGACTAAAACCCACCCGTGTTCCTTCCGTTGCTTGTGTGCCGGGGCCACGATATCCCATTCGGACAACTCGCAACCCCGGCAGGACTCGCAACCCCGATTTCATACCCGGGTAGGGCAAAAGTGTTATTGGATTTTGTATCTGCAATTTGCCAGTAGCCCGGAATCTGGTGCCCGGTTGAGCGCAATAGGCTCGCCCCCTATTATATATGGGACTTAAACATAACTGGTGAAATGTGGGTGTACTATAGGTACACCTCAGCTTAACCCTTTGGGAATTACAGGCGTGATGTTATGTTATAATCTTATATAATGTTTACTTATGTTTACACAAGTGTCGATTTTGATGATGTGTAAAAGCAGTACGTGCTCAAAACCATTCCAAAATGATTCGATAAACTGATTTTTAGCATTTCATGTAATAGCCGAGTTAAATTTTACTCCAGGTCCGATACTTTTCTCAATAAAAATCAGGATTAAAAAAACTGAAGAGTTAATCGACATTATGTTACAGCGACGGTTCCAAAGGAAGAGTTTTGAATTCATTGTTCCATTCTGCTTTCCTTTCCAAACAGACATAATTTATTAGGAGTATGAGGAACAGGGTGTAAAGTTCACTAATCCACCATAGAAAAGGGAGGATCCTCCGACTAGATGGGTGTCATGTCATGTCTGGCGGGCAACTGCCCAGAGGTTGAAGTCGGGATCTTGTATATATGTCCATCGCGCGGTAAACTCTAATTGCGCGATGCAGGATTTGTGTGACGTCAGGTCTTTGACGCGTAGTTCGCATGTGGCGATGTAGATGCCGCCACATTTAGATATGTAAACAATAACAAAACTAAATGGAATAGGTACAATAGACGACGTAGGTATATTTAGTAACCTAATCCGCTTACAGCTAAGCGGTATGTATTTTATAATGGATTTCCGCAAAGTCACGCCTGAGTCAATTAACTGGTATGATGCACCCATTTTCCGTGGGGAAATCCTCATGGATACCCTCCGCCTGGGAAGAACGGAGGGTTATGTCGAACTCCAACTGGCTAAAACACTACAGCCATGCTATTCTGTAAACATCTCACCGTGAAAACTTGAGTGAAGTGAGCTGTCAATAGTGTCAATCCCTGTGGAATGACAGCTCACTCCACGCTCACTTCACCTAAGTTTTCACGGTGAGATGGTTACAGAATAGCACTGCAGTTGTGCTATTCTGTAACCATCTCACCGTGAAAACTTAGGTGAAGTGAGCGTGGAGTGAGCTGTCATTCCACCTAATGCTAGAGATTGACACTATTGACAGCTCACTTCACCTAAGTCTTCACGGTGAGTTTTTTATTTACAGAATACGTCGGCTGTTCCTTCTAGTACCATGAGTCGGGAGCCCGGGAGGTACTTGTATACATTCGCCGCACCCCCCGACTGGGTATCATGCACCCTGACAATTACTTACTTATTAAATAAAATTTCTAGTGATGCAACCATCCATTACCACTACTTATGTTTATTCTTATTCTTTAATACTCATAATAAATATTAAAATTCGATAGCTACAGTAACAATAGACAATAATTATTCTATTCTATTGATTTGAACCATGTTTATTTGATAAAATGACACATGATGTTAAATATAATGTAAAGTATCGTATTGTAATGTAAATATTTTCTCAGTGTGTATGTTTGAAACTTATACTAAATCTTATTCCTCTGTACCAACATGTTTGCAATAAACTAATTTGATTTGATTTTATTTATTTATTTACGTACTATGTTTAAAAACATCTACTAATAGGACAAGAACACTTTGGAATAGAAGTACATAATAAAACATTATGGTTTTTGGTTAAAACTTTCTTCCATTGTTGTTAGCAATATTTACAGAGAAGAATTTCCGGAGCAGCTGCTTTGTGAGTCTGAAACGGAATAAAAAATAAAATATGTAATTAAACACCATAATAATTATAACTTAATTAGCTATCCTATTTGAAATTATTTTACGAGTTATTGTGAGAAGGTTTTTTTTCTAATTGATGTTTTTGTCGTTTTCCTACTGTGACTACTAAACGAGATGTCAATGTCTGTTAACCTATATAATTACCTATAAATTACTGACACAAACCTGTTATTCTATTGGCATATGCTGTAGGTAGTTTACCCCACAGAACAGATAATCTGTTCTGTGGTTTACCCTCACACATCACGATCAATACGTCAATATGTCAGTTTTATAAAAATATCTCTTATTTTCTTCTGTGTGCAAGATGATATGGCTAGAAAGGGAGTGACTACCGAGATAACGACTAATAGAGAAGTATGGAAAAAAAATACTAGATGTTGGGCCGACTCCAAATAATCTGGGATACGGGCAAGAGAATGGTGATCTCTTATTTTCAAAAAAATCATTACAAATTGCGTTCTGCGACTTCCTTCTTCCTTACAGTCCTTAGCTATATGTAGGTACAGCCATGTTATTCAGTAGCGGATCCAGGGGGAGGCTAAGGGGCTCAAGCCAAAAGCATCTGAGTTCTTCTGAGATAAATCTTAAAATTAACCTGATATTATTTTAGCAAGCATTACACTACCTAATGTAAAATTGTCATCAATTATCCTTAACTTAATAGGTATTATGTTTTGAAGTTTTTTTTCTATATGATGTTTTGTTTACGTGACGAATTTTGATTCTGCGCGCCATTCATTCTGCTAGTCACGCTGCCCGGTTTTGCCGCCACGTATTACGTATTCACCGAGATATCTCTGGTAGTCTTCAACTTAAAACCAAGTCATTGAGGAATTTGCGAAAAGTAATCCAATACAAAGCAATAAAATGTGTGCTTTTTAGTGTTTACTTTACTAAAAACCTACCCTCAGAGCATGGTATAATAATATACTTCGCCAGGTATAGCATTCCGAACACAATGATCACGTGGGTGACACAAGTCTACGTCATCGCATCTGTGTTACCAGAAGTTTGTAATAAAACTCCCCAACCACCTTTATTACCTGTGCGAATCCGATAAAACAATGAGGTTTTAACAATTACGTTGGATTATGTTTAAATCGAATTGTTTCGCTTGATTAGACCAACGAAACGACAATTTAAATGCTTTGTACATATTTTTAACAGAATGGTGGCTGAAAATCTTTCCTTAATGGTGTTTTGTTGCAATAAAGTGGCAACTGGATAGTGACGTAAGCATGTGTTCGTCTCGGAATGTCAGAACCTGTTTTATTAGACCATGCCTCAGAGGGGTTAAGCCAAACGACAATCCTGGATCCGCCACTGATGTGATTTACTAATAATACCGAAAGTTCAGTGTAAATTATAATATTGTTCTATTATTCGAAATTCTTAATAATCTGTTTCGTATGGACAAATTATAGTATTACGATCCAAACGTGGTTCATAATCGCTCGACACAACTCTTGAAAATAGGATAATTATAGATATTGAGTCGCCCATTTTGTGCAATCAAGTCATCACCTGCTCAGTCCTACAACGGTCTATAGTTTATGGTCCCGTTAGAATCGACTAGAGAAATGATAAGGATTCTTGATAAAATGCTGGAAGAAGGGATAAAGCTTCGTGCAGACTAGCGCGACGCGACACCGGTTATATACCATAAAGTTTTCTTAGAAATTGTATTGTTGGAGTCCCGTCGCTCTGTCGCGACGCGCTGGTCTGCACGAGCCTTTAAAAAGGCTGGAAGAAGGGTAAGGGGATAACACTAAGTTTTCCATAATGTCAACTTTACAAAATCCAACTTTAACTTCCTAAGCATCAGACGAATAGTATAGTACCTGTAAGCAAGTCTGGACAGTATTTGATGGTGTGGGCCTGGTCGCCGGTGGCGCCACAGCGGGGACAGCGGAACCCGCGTAGAACTGGACACCGCACTCGGCCACGAACGTCCCGAAGTGCGTGCGACGTGTACCAAATTGACGGCTTGCCGTTGTTCTTACAAAATGCACATTCCTGTGTAGAAAACAAATATTTAACTCGACAGCTAGTTCAGCAGTTATTAATATTAATAGTTACAGTCGTCTCTTTATATAAAATCTGACAACTAGATTTTATTCCGCATCCGTCTCTCTAAACTCTTTCCTGCTTTCACATTAATTTGATATGAAGAGGTGGTAATTCAATATTTTAATGGCGGCAGTGATGCTGATAGCCAGCCAGAGCCAATAAACTCTTTTTTTGCAACGTACCAAATATCTTTGGGTGATCATCCTCTGTCTGCGTAAAACGTCAGCATACTTCATGAGCACTTCCAGTTGATGAGGAGTTAGCGAAAGCAGTGCTGCTTCTTGCTGTAACACCATGTCTTTGAAACCGTTGGGCCTCTGTGATGGCGTCGGCGGCGGCGCAGGCGTTGGCGGCGTGGGAACTCTCTCTAAAGTAAGGGCGAGATTTATCATACTAGTTTTGGATTTCGTCGTTGCCTACGTGCACTTTAAATACTACTAATAATTCCAACATACTTATTAAAATCGTTTAGGTCCCTATTTAGAATTACGTTTAATGTTTAAAAGTGAACAGTGTCACTAATAAAATTAATTAAACCTGAACTAAGAAAACTAAATAAAGCTTGTCCACTCTGAATGACGCGCCCCACTACCTACCGCATTACCCATGGAATTGTGCATTATCGTGTGCGTAAATGCGGTAGTGGGGCGCGTCATTTCAGAGTGGACAAGCTATATTGTCCTCTCATACCTTTTTTTTTTTTTTTGAGGGTGGGAAATTAAAAAATAACTTCTCCCGCTCTGGGTGGAGCGGGAGGGCGTGTCAGACTTTTACTGACTAAAACCCACCCGTGTTCCTTCCGTTGCCTGTGTGCCGAGGTCGCGATATCCCTTTCAGACAAACCCGCAACCCCGGCAGGCATTGGCCCTTCCGGACCCCGTCAGTTGGTGCTGACATCTCTTTGAGGCGCGCGTGGAACACAACGCGCCGTCGACCCGGGCCTGGTCCCTATCGGACGGCGAGCTACCCATTGCTCACCGTCCGTAAGCCCGCGCCTACGGTGGCCGGAAGTCGGCTCGCGACTCCCGACGCCCGGGGCGTCTCCTGCGGCGACTAGGGGCGCGAGGGCCCGCATTTTGCCTCTCCCTCGCGCGCTCCGCCTCCTCCTTCGCGAGCATTACTGCTTCGCAGAAGGAGGTGACGGCCTCCCATGCACTCTCGCTCCGGACCATGGCCTGAACCAGGGCCGGACGCGAGAGATCGCCGCCGCCGATCGCCTCCGTGAGGACACGGCGGTGCTCCGCCCAAGCTGGGCAGACCTCCACCGTATGCTCCACCGTGTCCTCCGGGCGATCCACACAGTGGTGACACCCGGGCGTTTCCTCCCGCTTTATCCTGAACAGGAACCTCCCGAAACAACCATATCCGGTGAGGACCTGCGTCAGGCGGGTCCTCTCATACCTGTACATGTAATTTGAAAACATTGTAAAAACCATTTACTTTTAAAAGAGTAACCGTGGAGTTTCGGCTCTTCTCCATAGGAAACGACAAGAAGCTAACTTCTGACGTTTCATAAGTGCCCTTGTAGGTTTATGTGAAATAAAATATTTTGAATTGATATTATGCGCAATGAAAAATTATAGGTAATGCGCATTTCTATCGCTAATGCGTTAGCTAGTGGGGCGCGTCATTTCAGAGTGGACAAGCTTTATGGCATTTCGGTAAAGAAAAAGAAACGACTTTCATATTCATGTTATGAGTGAAGTTATTTTATGTTGAGAGTGATCTTGAATTCGACATTAATGCTCTCTTCTGACAATAATCTACAAGCTACTTAAAAAAAACATAAATTTTGCATGTATGTTAGAGTGTTGGTTACTCGTAGGGTCAGTCGAAGCCTCATCTGCTAAACGGGTTTGAGTAAGATAGGTAGATAGATATAGTTTGGAATTGACTGGATAGTGGAGGCAGTCAGCAACAGTGATTTTTCTTCCTGAGTTCAGTTTATAATGTCAAAGAAGAACTACAAATTAAATTAAAATTTATCTGATTATTTATAACTAGCTGTTGCCCGCTACTTCGTCTGGAATCCAGGATGAAAAATAGCCTTTGTTCTTCCCCAGGTCATGGTTTACTCATGTGCAAAATTTCATCCAAATCCGTTCAGCCGTTTTAGCGTAAAAGCGTAACAAACAAACAAGCCAAAAACCCACTTTCTCATTTATAATATTAGTTAGAATACTTGAAATATTAAAATTATTTAATTACTTATAAAATTACTTGTCAAAGGAATTTTTGCGTTTGGCTATACACATTGGACTGCTTACTTTTAGTTTTTTTCCAAGAAATCTAATGTAGACTAGTTCGTTTTTAAATCCCAGATGGTAATTTGATAGGTGCAAATGTCAAACTCCAAATTCCAAATAGAAAAAACAAACAACAAAGATTTGAAATGTCAAATTACTATCTGAGTTTAAAAAACGAACTTTACGCAGTTACCTACTGCCAGTTAAATTACTTTCGTTAACACCAGCCGTTTCTTATATCAAATCGAATAAAAACAATCTTGTCACTGCTGTGTTCTTAATTCCAGATGTTATCTCGCGTGAATATTCATCAAGACCTTTCGTAATTATTTAGGTAATTTGCAAAATCTTTGCCAATAACGTCGAAACTTAATAAAATATACATTATTAAAGGTAGAATAGACTAACGTCGTAAGAGAAGTTCACGAAAAAATATTGTAGTAGGTAGATATACAAACTGCGTAGTAAAGTGATAAACGTCACAGTAACGTTACCAGGCAATTTATTCGCGCCTTAACCAACATAGCAACAAAGAATTTACAGTCGTCAAAAGTGCATGCAGACTTCATCGACTTTTTTACCCCTGCACGCGTAGCATGACCACCATAGAAACGAGTTTTGTCGACGGAAGAATAGACAAAGTGACAGTTAAACAATCACAATCTGTCATTTTGTCTATTCTGCCGTCGACAAAACCCGTTTATACGGTGGTCATGCTACGCGTGCTGGGCCCTGTCTGTGGCCCTGTGCTGATTGGTCAAAATATTGTCATCACGCTTCTGAGTGTGTCTTTTGTTAAATCGCCCTGTTTGTGCTTTGTGTACCCACCTTTCTTATTCTCAATGACTACTTCGGGCCGTCTATTCAAATTCGCGGCATCAATAGCTTTGTCTGTCGAATGCACCGTCACCTGCGCTTCCAGCACGGCAGGATCCAGTTTGACAGCTTCCAACGCATCTGCAAAACAAACACGCTTAATGAACTTTCTGAATTATTCTTACAATACTTTCACAAGTTTGGATTCTTAAGTTCGGTACTTAATTGTACATTTTATTATAAAAATTACAGATGAGGTACCTATCTTAAATTATTTATGTATTTAATGTTGTTATGTTACTACGAATTTCATAAATTATTCTTAATACTCACCTTGCTTGACATTCGTACCCAGTGAACCGCTATTATCATTGAATAGACCCTGAAAATAATCATAATGATGTTATTGATCTTTAGATTCAGAAAAATATCCCTAGAGTGATTGGATACTTTATTTTTCACGTTTCGTTCTGCTTAGTTGCGAATTTGTCAGTGATATGATAAGGCATGGTTGCTTAAAGTTCAGAATAATTGAAAAAAGGTCAAGTACATTCCTGTTTTTATCAGTCTTTATAATGAGAAGAAGAAAAAAAGGATTGACAAATTGTCCAGACATTTTGCAACGCCTACCCTGCGCCTACAAAGCCTTGATTATTCATAATTTATTTTAATTACCTTAAGGAAGCTAAAAGGTGATTCCACGAAGTCCGACGTGCCACAAGAAATTAATGATTTCACGTCCATTATTCAGTCTGAGTTACAAAATAATAAACGAACTTTAGAGAGTAGGCAAGTACCTAAAATAATTAATACTAAAAGCTTTCCAAGATAACGACTAAGCGGAATGTTTCAAACACTTGACAGCAGTAACTCACGGATGATCAAGAAACTATTCTAACGATGTCATACTATCGTGGGTAGAATTAGAACAAAATGTTTATAAATAAAGAGGGTATTTGCGTAGTGTACCTATAGGATAATACTGTTCAGTGTTGCCTGATATCAGAACAAAGTATATTTAATTATGAATATTTTTTAATCAGCCTAATATGTTCCACTGCTGGGACACAGACCTCTCGGTGAGAGGTAGTGGGCCTTAATCCACCACGCGGGCCCAGTGCGGGTAGGTAGATGTTACATACCTATCTTCGAATTTTTGGTTCTAGGACATGCCGGTTTCCTCACGATGTTTTACTTCACCGTTTTGAGAGCAGTAGTGATGAAATAATTAACACACAGTAAAGTGCCTGCCTGGGTTCGAATCTAAGACCTACAACTCGTAATTCGCGACCATATAACCATTGCGCCACCACTGCTGTCATTGATGAATGTAGGTACATAAGTACATAACTAGTTTCTAGAAAGATATCCAGTTTTTTTCCAAAGATAAAGATTAACTCGATGATAATCTTGTTGTCTCGCTCAGTCTCCGATAAATCTCTCAATGGACTACAAAACCGTGACATTTTCAAGCCCGTTGGAATGGAAACTCCAAATCGTATTGTTGGGAATTGGCATCGCATCATTGGAAAATCAAGACAAAATGACGCGGCGACGCGTAACCCATAAGTCGAGTAGACAGCTGAAACTGGGGGTGTACTCTCTAAGTCCGTCAACGAAGATAAGGGGCCGTCCGAAATTAGTTGATCCATCAAAATGAGTACCAATTTAATTTTTCTAACTGTGAAATCTTATTATCACTCAATGTTAGTTCGAGCTCTGAACTAATCTTATGTCCATAGGTGACACGGAGTATACCTACCTATGCAACTACCGTATATAACTTCGGCCCAAACTACGGACTTCGCGCTTAGGGATTAGATCTCCTGACGCGAACTAACTAACCAATGGATTTGCCATACCGACAAACAGGTTAAGTAATTAGCAGTAGTCGCGAGTCAAGTCTGTTTTATAGGAAAATAAATAACAGGTATTTGTATCGGTAACTACAACGGCCTTGTAGAATTTCTCGTCTGACAAGTCGATACGTCGCTGCTACGCTAAATTTAAATTCAAATGGTTTTTCAACATAACTTTAAGTAATAAAAGTAAAATGTAGATATAGCTACCCATTGACAAATAGATTTTTTTTTCTTCCGTTTTAAAAACTGCTTCGCAGGCTTGGAACTCTAGATTACGTTTGTTGGATGCGTTTGCCTGTAACAGAAAGTACAGTCAATCAACTCAGCCTATACTAGTCCACTGCTGGGCATAGGCCTCAAGCCGACCTCAGGCTTAAGTATTCTGTTGTTGTGCAATCCATAGTTTCAGTAAATATAAAAATACAGACTACTACTTAGTAAAAGAGCTTTTGGATGACCTTAGATTGTTGACGAAAGAAGTACAGGAACCTAGTTGTTACAATTTTAGTGGACCAATCACAACAACAAAAGCAGCAAATAATTCACGATTATCAAACTTCAAAGATTCACAAAAGCTCAAAAACCGAACCCATATTGCGTTTTGTTGTCGAGACAACGAATTACCAAAACATAAATGAAATAATGGAGAAAGTCCAAACCTAATTCGATCATGAATGAAGGTCATGGTGTGATGAGAAGGTAATCTTAAATAAGAAAACGTTATTGCTGAATTATTTAGTAGTACGCAAGCAGGAACTACATCAATGATGTTTGATGACGCGCCCAGTTTGCGTGGCTTGGTTCGTGATATAACTCCAGTGTTCTTTTTATTGCATCTACGTCTCCGTGTGACCGATAAGCCTACGTATGTACCTCGGTACGTACATCTGGCGTTACGTTACATTATGGAAGTAGTAGTAAATACGTACTTTGTACTGTGTTCACACGTGGACAAATTTTACGATCTTGGCAAATCCGAGATTGAAGTTATTGGAACTTAAGTAAGTATTTCGCTTCATAATGGATTTTCCTCCTATGTTTTTTGACGACGCTTGTCGTGAGGTATGATTGTCTTAGTGTCCACTTAGCTGCCCTCAACCTGACCCTCACGACTGACGAAACTCAAATTACGTCTTTTGACGTCTTGGGCAGTCAGCCCATTACCAGCAGTCAACCCGGCTGGTTCAATTGCCAAGGAAAAAAAAAACTTCTAGTTAACTAAGCGTTTTAGCACCAGCTATTTTCGTTATAGTTCGTGTCGATACGAAAAGGTTTAACTTTATTCCAAAACACTACATTAATCATCATCATCATAATTTCAGCCGAAACAGGTCCACTGCTGGAACTCCACTCCATTAATTTCAGCCCAATTTAATATTTCATTGTTGTTACTTTATCCAAAAAAAAATTAAACAAATAAAATTTACTTACTTACTTACTTACTTACTCCTTGTGGATATAGTAACAACTCGTCTTTTGGATGGACTCAATTGATAATCGGATCACGACAGATACTCTGAATCATTTTTGCTTATTTAATATATTTTTTGGTCTTTATGGCTAAGGTTACTTTGTGGAAGGTACTCCTTACGTGAGTGGAACTATGAAGTTAAGATTTATAAAAGTGGTCTAATTGAAATAAATGATTTTAAACTTTCACTTTTAAATCTGATTACATTATATAAGTATGATAATATACGTCTTCTGATGTCGAAGAAAAATAATATAGATAGGATTGTCCGAAATCTTCATGACATATTATAATATTGTGATGTCATATACCTACTAGTAACAATAAAGATTTCAGCAACGCCAGCCCATAGATTAAATGCAAAATATGATTTACTGCAACAAACAAGAAATCTGAAATATCTATGTTATGCGGCTTTACAAAACACGGAATATTTGAAGAAGAAACAGGCGAAAGGAGAATTGATCCCGGTCCAAGATGCTAAAGACCAAAATCTATCAAACCCAAAAGACAAAGATAACAGATAACATTGACAATCATACAAAGAGAGGTGATCCGACGAGAACCAAAGTGGTTGGCATAGCAGAATAATAAAAACAGTAACAGCAATAGGCCAGTCATATTGGCACAGACGTATTATTGAGTGGTGACTGCGAATCAGCAATCTTATAGGGTAGGAATGTAGGATGCCCTCCTGCAAGGTGGGACGACGATCTTCACAGAGTGGCTGATGGACGCTGGCATCAAAGTAGCCGAAGGTCGAATTAAAAAGCGTGCCATTGTATTGGATTGGATTAGAGAGACACAGTCCAACAGTTGAGGTCTATAGGCTGATGACGACGATGAAACATACAAAACATAAATTTCGTATTAACAAAGAATGAGGTATACTTTTTAACAGAATACTTTTGGTTTTAACTGGTTTGTGGAGGTTAGATAGGCAGCCTATCTTACCTACCAGTCCGGCTGAATACCAATTCAGTTGCATCCGGTTAGACTGGAAGCCGACCCCAAATATGTAGGCTTAAAAAAAATTACCAAGTAAAGGCTGACAACTACACTTTACACTGAGTAATCCGTCCAATGCAACTGGCAGACCGTAAAACAACTATTTGTTTTACTTAATCCATAGGTTTTATTCTGTCCAGTAATCATATTTTTATTTAAAATTACACAACCTAATCACAGGAGTGTGAATAATTATAAATAACGACACAAAATATTGGAGCCAAATAGTTACCGTTGACATATTAAACACAGGTTTATAGTTTATTCCTATCAGAATACAAATTGTTTGTTTTTATTTCAGTTGTTCACTTCGTTGTCGTTATCACCGACAATATGTATATGTAGTATACATATACATATTCACGTATACATAAAGAACATAATTCCAAGGCCTTTGTATATGATAACAACCGTTATTGTAACAAATATCTCGTTAATTTCAAGTAGTTGCTTCCATAATTATTGTGTTAGATAGATTATTATGGTATTAGGGTAGGTCACTTTGTAAGAAGTTGAAAACGAAACGTTTGTCTGCGTCATGGGTCCTGACTCATGGTCATATAAAATGAAGCCTTATGAAGCCACCATTGCTCCGTTTCGCAAAAGAAATGGCCGAATTCCTCCTAGCCCCATCTCGTATTGAAACAAATAATAGGTCTTTACCTATGAAATTGCCGTTTTGTATGAAAAAATTTAAACGATTTTTTTTCATGTATTTTTTATTTGTATTAATCGAAGTAATCACCCATGCAATCAATGCATCTTTGCCAACGCAGTGGTAGTTTATTGATGCCCTTCTTAAAGAAATCAGCTGGACGGGAGGCAACAAATTCTTCAAAGGCATTTTGTACTGCCTCTCGGGTATTGAATTTTTTTCCCGCCAAGAAATTATCCAAATTCTGGAAAAAGTAGCAGTCTGTAGGCGCAAGGTCTGGTGAGTAGGGTGGATGACGGAGAGCTTCCAACCCCAGTTCTTTCAACTTGGAGACCGTCTGCTGTGCAGTATGAGGTCGCGCGTTGTCGTGCAGTAGCAGCGGAGACGAGCGATTGACCAATGCTGGTTGGAGATGTGCCAGCTTCTCCATCATTGAGTTCAGTTCTTCACAGTACACATCTGCAGTAATGCTCATCCCGTTTGTTAAGAAGCTGTGATGAATCACACCGGCGCTAGACCACCAAACAGTGACCATCACTTTTCTAGGGGTAAGTTTTAGTTTAGGGCATTGTTTAGGTGCTGAACCAGGATCCAACCAACTTGCTGAGCGCTTGCGGTTATCAAACAGAATCCATTTTTCATCGCAGGTAACAATGCGTTTCAAAATTCCTTCATTTGTGTGTCTGTTGAGCAGTGCAAGGCACGTCTCGACGCGTACTTTGCGCTGGCGATCATTGAGTTCGTGGGGCACCCATTTGTCAAGCTTTTTTACCTTGCCAATTTGACGCAAATGGACCAATATTGTTTTGACGCTAACGTCGAAAGCTGCTGCTAATTCAGCCGTAGATTGTGTATCATCAGCTTCCACAATCGCCTTTAATTCGTCATTGTCGACCAAAGTCTTCGGACGACCGCGAGGTTCATTTTTCACGTCGAAATTTCCAGAACGGAAGCGAGCAAACCAATAACAGGTGGTGCGTTGGTTTGTAGTGTTAGCTCCGTAAACGTCGTTGATGTTGCGTGCCGCTTGTGCCGCGTTGCTGCCACGACGGTACTCATATTCCATAATTACTCGAATTTTTAACGTATCCATGATGACGAAAAAGATTGAAATGCGATGAAAATGTAACACTAATCAATAAACAAATGACTACTTTTGGAAAAAGAAATCCATGTTTTTAAAATAAAATTAATTTGAAATTAGAATTCTTAGCCAAACAAAAATTATTTTGATTTGAAATGGCCAGTACTGCAGAACGGCAATTTCATAGGTAAAGACCTAATATAATGACTTTAAGGTTGGTTAAAAATGAAAGGAAGCCGTAAAGTGAATTTACGGATTCCATTCCTTTTTAACTAACTTAATAATAAAAAACCGGCCAAGTGCGTGTAGGACCACGTACAATGAAGGGTTCCGTAGTTGGGATGAATTTATCTCAAGAACAAACTTAACATTTTAGTTGAAAAACATGTTCTTCCATACGGAATGTATGGGAGATCATGTTTTTCAAACTACACATTTAAGTTGGTCGATTATTACTCATTGTCCTGTAAAGCCTACATAGCAGTTATAGTTTTCTTTTAACTTTGTTATATATACTATTGCTGTGAATTTTTTCACATATCCAAGTACAACCATTTACCTGGCAGGGCGGGACACACACTTGAATCAACAAAAATTTAATAATAGTGACAAATTAACTGATTCAGAGCGAAATTGTGGAATAACAGCAAATTCTTTGCTTTTAACTAATAATAATAGCGTTTTATAGCAAATCGGCAACATTTACTCCATGTTTTTGTTGATTAATCGTAACGAAACAGCTTTAACTCCATCAATGGTCATGGAAGGGCAGCAATATTGCTATTACTACCCAAAATTTGGTCCAGTGTTGGTTTTATTCGATAATTAATCCACAATTATGTTCCTTATTCAAAAATAACACGACTTTCATAGCACTATTAGCTGAATAATTTGCGCCCAAATCGCGTAGAGTAAACGTTTACTCCCTTTCTATACGACTTATTACACCTACTTAATTGAACTATGAGCTGAAACAGAAACGTGGTCTCGACTATTATAGCACATGTTTTTGCCAGTTGGGTACTTGGCATACTCAGAATACAAAATCGACGGTAAAAGCTATTATGATTTTATCTATATCATCATCAGTGATCCAGTGATATAATAATCTTTTTTATTTTTGGAATATATATGTAACAGTAGATAAAAATAACAACACATGCTAGTATCCAACATAACAGTCCGCAAAAAGGTTACAATTCCGTCTTTTTTTAACCTTTATACCTTACATCAGCTAGTACCCGTTGTAGGATATAAAGGTTAAAAAAAGACGGAAAGGTAACCTTTTTGACAGCTACCTATCTGTCAATCAATGTCCACTGCTGACCAACGACCATGAGTTTCTTACATTAGGCGTTAAGGTAAAATAAAAAGAGGATATAGCGGACTTGTGGTTTTCAGCACTAGCAGTGGCTACTGGTTTTGATAGTCTCAATCTGCAGACATATAATACCAGGCTATTATTTTCCCACTGCAGGGCAAAGGCTTTTTCTCATGACATATATTTACTACTAGCTTTTACCCGCGACTTCGTCCGCGTTTCCGTCGTTTTTCGTAAAAAAGTACCATATGTCCTTCCTCACGGTTCAGTGGTTTTGATGTAACAGACAGATTAACTTTCGTATTATTAGTAGGGAAATGTAATATGTCAATCCACAATACTGTTGAAAAATATCGCAATAAGGAACCGCAGAATATTATTATTAATAGCTGTGCCCGCGACTCCGTCCGCGTCAGCGTGTAACTCCTTGTATGTTATTAAGTTAATGTATTGGTAATATTGTTTACATCACTTTCACATGAGGCTTAAGTACCTATAGAACGAAAATACTTCAGCGCAAAGCTTCCGGGTAAACTATGTTGAAAGTTGACCCGTCCGGCACGTGAACATAAAGACTTCTAGAACTGCTAACCCGGGAAAGAGCGACATATAACTGACCATGCGAGAAACAACTGACACCGAGATCTATTCCAGCAACACGAAAAGTCTGCCCTTGAGCCTTATTAATTGTCATTGCATAACACACCGATACTGGGAATTGCGTTCTTTTAAATTGGAATGGAAAATTATTTGGTATTATGGGAATTCTGGGAATAAAGACGGTCTCTCCTGCACCGCAGCCTGTTAAATAAAATGCAAACTATTAATAATTTGTAATTTGAACGAATATTTAAACACTAATAAAACAACTAATACCTATTTTATAAAATAACAACAAAAGAAATTCAAATAAACTATTTAAAGACTAAAAGTCGCGCTGATAAGCACGGTTTGTTAATACCTATCAATTATTGTCTGTCAATAAGGTCGAACGCTCTGAACGCATCAACAGCCAAATATTGAATGAAGCTCGCGCTCGGACCTCCCGCCTTTTTATACCCTACCGCCACGACCCGCGTCGAGCGCGGCAACCGTTACACAAAAATAATCCTTATGGCATAATTCAGCAGTATTCACGCGCGACGGCGCGATGGCTTATTAGCGTATTTCATGTATAAGTTTGGTGTTTCTGTACCGATTACTATGATTCTTTTTTTATTGAATAGGTAATAATATTAACTTCTTTTAATTGGGGGTGAGTGAGAGTATTATAAACGTAAGAGTAAACAAATATAATCAGAAAGCTCCGAACTGCTAAGCTATCGGGAGTTACACGTGTTATTGTGAGTCAACCATAAAAGATAGACATATGCTGTTGTAGGATATTTTTTAGATAATTTTATGTAGAACATTTCCGTCATAAATGATTTCTATGTAGCTTTAACCATTAAGGCTTCACAGGCGACGGAAGCTTAAAAAATGGAGCAACTTCTCCCGTTTTCCCAACATTTCCCTTCACTGCTCTGCACCTATTGATTGTAGCGTGATGAAAAGTATACTATAACCTCCCCAGGAGTATGAAGAATAATTGTACCAAGTTTCGTTAAAATCCGTCGAGTAGTTTTTGTTTCTATAAGGAACATACAGACAGACAGACAGACAGACAGACAGACAAAAATTTTACCGATTGCATTTTTGGCATCAGTATCGATCACTAATTACCCCCTGATAGTTATTTTGAAAATATATATCATGTCCAGAATTGACCTCTCTACAGATTTATTATAAGTATAGAATAGATAAGTCCTTAGTCCAGGTTTCCTCACGATGTTTTCTTCCACCGATGTCAGATGATCTGCTGACATACTTTAACTTAATACTCATGACAAACATGACTCAGTTTCCACGTACATATATTATTATTAGCAAGAAGCCGTTGGTCCTGCGCCAGATCTCTAGGACTATGAGAGTGAGGGAAGAGAGAGTGTACCTGTGTCTGCGCTGCGCATACACTCTTGTGCACTATAATATTTCCCGCGCCGAAGGCTGGTCTCCGCTGAGATTAGTCGCGTTGGCCGAAATTCGGTCTGGAGGACTATTATTATTAAATGATTAAGAACCAGCCGACTGAAAATAACAAAGTAAATTTTACAAAAATTACATTAAAAATGCTCAGAATGAGGTGAGTCCATGGGTGGGGTCAAACATCAGCCAAGTATTGATAAAATCTATTTTCAGTAATCAAAGAACTATCTACTTATTTAATTTCGATATAATATCTTACCCTGACATATTGTTATCGCACTGATTAATACTAGGTACATTTCTGTAAATGCATTATTTACTGCCAAGCCAATGCCAATTTCTCATACTAATTTTGGCAAAGGATTCAATATTTTTCAAGGCTAAAGAAATAAAATGAGCATAATGTTATTATTAGTATACATTGCATGTTCAGTTTGACGATTTCTTGGAAAATGCATATGCGCCTGGAAATGTACCTAAAATTAATATTTGTATACGTTACATAGGTAGTGAAACGTTGTTGCGCAGACAAATTTTTCGAACATATGCAGCAATGGATTAGCAATATCCTTCAAAATCATTCAGTTTGTGATTGAACGTGTGTGCTAAACTGCAATCGATTTAAGTCGACCAGAATTTATATTATCGTTATAATCGATATTGATCGCCTCAAAATATTAAGTGGTATGTTACATGATAAATTTGCAAAAAAGTTAAATGGGGGACACACAATTACTTCGAAACCAAATTAGGCGTATTTGTGACATACTTAGAACTTAGGTCAGAAGTCATCGATCGACCGAAACATAGTTGGAGGGTCTATTTAGGTCTGTTGGAGTATCCACATATAATATCAGTGTCAGGTCAGGGCTCCAGGCTGGCCGTAACTGTTCCGTCCGGAGCATGCTCTGCCGTAAAAATAACACCGACAGGGACGGCCCAGATTTCCGGAAAGTTGTGACCCAGTAGTACTGTGTGGATGCAGTTTTTCGCCGTACGTTTCTTCGGAGGGCGTGAAACACCTCTACATTTAGTAAAAATCCAACTAGGTGTGTTAAATAGTCCATCAGTAACAGGTCATTTCATCATAAGTGCAGGCGAGCACTAGACAGCCTAGCTGCGGCAGCCAGGCTGTGGCAGCCGGAATAATGAGAAAATTGTTGGGTACCTAGTGTCCAATTTTGCCAATCTGCCTAGCCTTTTACCAACTATATTGGGGTCGGCTTCCAGTCTAACCGGATACAGCTGAAGACCAGTATTTTACATGGAGCAACTGCCTTTCTGACCTCTACAACCCAGTAACTGGGTAATACGATACCCCTTGGTAAGACTGGTCGTCAGACTTTCGGGCTTCTGACGACCCGTAATGACTGTCAAAGATCCACGAATGACTGCCGGGACCAACGGCTTAGCGTGCTTTCCGAGCCACGGAGGAGTGTCGGTTTGTAAAGATGGTCACCCATCTACAGACCAACTGGCAAGCGTAGCTTAACCTGATGGATCGACAAGTGCGGCTGTTATTACTTAGCCACGAGCTCCTCCTAGTTGGATACCTAGTGTGCGGGCTCCAATTATATATGAAATGGTGGATTGGCTACCGTAGCCTGGCTGCTGCAGCCAGGCTGCCTAGTGCGCGCCGGCGCGGCGCCTGCGCCTAGTCACAGCTGTAATGTGTTCGCTGAAATAAAAAACATCTTCATTATTTTAGTGTAGCTAAGGAAGGCACTGAACTTCTTGAATAAAGTTTCTTTGTAACTTTGTAAGCTAAGGACGAACACAAAAAAGGTAAATTCGAACGATTTTAACTTTTACTGTCCGACAGCTAACGATGTCCGGCGGAATAATCCACGTGTTTGAACCGAAGGCCAAAGATTAAATCAATATATTTTACCTATTTACTTATGTAGAGTATCTATGAAGCCAATAAGCCTGTATTGTGTCCTTTCAATCATTAACTTACGTAGGTACCTACTTAATCATAATAGCAATTTGAGTAACGTACTAAAACATTTGTTTTCTCTCTTCAAAATATATACAATATGTAAAAAAAACAAATCCGATCCGAAAGGGGCACATATACCTACTGCAATAACATTACCAAAAGTAATAAAAAACCTTATTATTGAAAATAAAAAAGTTAATGCCATTTAAAATTCACAATTTTAGTACAAAAATTACCCCAATTCCATTAAAAATTAGCAATTTTTCAACAGGGGTCGAAAGTATGCCTTGTAGACACTCGCTAAACGACGGCCGCCCGCGCCCATGTACCACCAATACCCTAATTACGTAATACACGATCAATCAGAATCTGAATCGTTTTGAAACAGATTGCTAATCCAATGCTTCATAAGTTCGAAAAAAAATCTGCTTGACAACGTAAATAACGCAATGAATGTTGTTCAACTGTCAAAATGAAACAGATTAGTCGTAATCGTTTACGAAAATATGTTGCGTAATTAGATAGCCGGTAATACGCCCCATGGAAAGAAAATGTGGCGAATTCCTTTTTTCTGAAAGTAACCATATAAATATACTCTCAGACATATACTGGACATAATTTAATTTATTTTTGACCATAATATACTTTAAATCTTGACATAAATTATTAATGAAATGATTATGAATGTTAATCCAATTAAATGAAATTGTTAACTAATAACTTACAACTTACACAATTTGTACGCCGCTATTGGCAAAACATGGACGCTCACAACAAAATATTAACTCAATACCTTGCATGTCTGCCTTGTCAGTTTATGTATACGCATGTTTGACAAATAAATGATCTTTCTTTCTTTCTTTCTTTCTTTCTCAGTACGATACCTTACAACGCCCTCACGGATCGGACAGCGTTTTTTTACATGTTTTATATACTTAGACACATTTTTAGAGGTTCTGGTTTTGGTTCTGCTTATTCGGCCTGAAAAGACAAGTTACTAATTAGTTACTAATTGTCTATTCAGGCCGAATACAAAACCTCCAAAACGTAGATTAAATCCTCGTACAACTTGTGGAGCTCACCTGTGAGTAGGATCTAACGCCTGAAAGCTGAGACCACCATCCAAACCTACTTGCCGAACTCAACCTGGCAGCTTTAACAAGATACCAATAGCACTAAAATAAAGTTCTGCACCCACTCAAACGGGTAAGCTCCTAGCCAGATTCGAAAATCAAAAAAATATTTGTTGAAAAGTTTGAAAAAAACGTCTACATTATAACGTCAGTAGACGTCGTTCAGTTAACGTCAGGACTTGCACGAGCATGTGTCGATTTATTTGGTCATTTCTTTACTGGTTACTCGTTATCGTAGGCAAGTAATGCGTAACATGGTCAGTCGTCAGTCGTCACTGATAACGTTGCGAGTAGGTACACAATGCAATTTCTCAAGGCTGTTATCGCGGATACACGTTTTTATTTTCTTTGCTTTTCTTACGCCTTCATAAAATAAAACCTATTAAGTAATGTTTTTCATTCGGTATAGTTTACGCTGTTATTTATTTTTTCTTTGATTTCCTTTATTATAAAAGGGTCAATCATAATGTTGTGAGACCATCCTCCAAAATGACGAACATTTTTGAGGATCGTCTCACAACATTATGATTTCAATTATGTACCTACTTAGATGAAACCGTGTTCAAAGTTACATAATTTCTTTCTGCTTGAATATTGTTATAGGTACTGAAATTAAGATGAATAAGGTAGGTAGTATTTCGTATCATGAATCATAAGTAAATACGTAACGATAAGTAAATACGTAAATATTCTCATAGTTACCTATAGAGGAGTACCTCAAAACAATTTCTAAGAAAACTTCACGGTAGAACAACTACCGGTGTCGCGGCGGGCGAAAAGTCGCGCTAGTCTGCACGGGCCTTTATCCACCAGTTTCCTAAATACAGCCATGCTATTCTGTAAACATCTCACCGTGAAAACTTGGGTGAGGTGAGCTGTCAATAGTGTCAATCCCTGTGGAATGACAGCTCACTCCACGCTCACTTCACCTAAGTTTTCACGGTGAGATGGTTACAGAATAGCATGGCTGTTCTCAGAAGTACCTATGTAGGTAGTCGAACAAGCCGTTATTTAATAAGATACGCATAATGTTTCCGGATTTTTTATGTGGGTGAAATGGGTCATAGATGCCCACTTAATTGAAAAAAACATTTCTAAAAGGGAAACCGTACCAAAACAGTACCTAACCAAGTTAATTAAATAAAATCCCTTCGATCTTAAAAATCATTTCAAAACCGATACCTATTATCTTTTCATAAAACGTAAATAAAAGGAGGATAAATATTTTAAGCAGGGTAGGTACCTACCTAGATACTCGTTATACCTATAACAAATTAAAAGCTGGCTCGTGTTGCGTACGTACCTAACTTCTGTTATTCAGCTCAACTTTATTTGTACTGGTACGTAAGTTTGATAACTGTTACTTCATGGCCTGGGAATTTGTACGACCCTATCAGAGGCTCTAATTACCAGTCACTTACCAATGGGAGATTGGTAGCCTGTCATTGGTTATGTGAAATGACAGCTTGCTTCTAGGCCACAGATAAGTAAGTAGCAGCCAAGACTGCTAGGTACGACGATTCTTTGAAATAGTTGTGTGTGTCGATAATGTGTGAAATGTCGCATAATGGCACATTGGAATCCGAATCAAAAAATTCTAAAGTCATTTATTCAAACTAGGCTGAGAATCAGCACTTTTTGAACTACAAAGTTATATAAGGCAGTCCAAACCGCCCGCCCTTCACCACTTCTTCCTAGTACCTACTTTAGCTGGGAAGAAGAAGTGGCGCAACAAACTCCCCAGCAGCACAGCTGTCTGTTCAGTAAGAAGAACTTGATTCCATATATTAGTATGCAAAATAAATAAGTATCTAAGCAATACACAAAACTTTAAACTAAATTATTTGCCATTTATTGCCATTAATTTGAATATCGAACTAGCCAGATAGTCGATATCAAATTCGCCAGTCAATAATATCAGCAGCATCCTTTTAATTTCTTGCTATAATGACAGTTTACAGACTGCTACCTCATGTCTGTTACTTATTTATTTTTAGCAGGTTTCGATTTCAGAGCTTTGATTATACGTCATTGTGCTCTCTTAGAATCAGCTATCTAATTATGCAACACATTTTCGTTAACAATTCCGACTAATCTGTTTCAATTTGACAGGTCAACAACATTCATTATGTTATTTACGTTGTTGAGCAGATTTTTTTTTCGAACGTACCAATCAATGGATTAGCAATCTGTTTCTAAACGATTCAGATTCTGATTGATCGTGTATTACGTAATTAGGGTACAGAAGAACTTTATTTGCTACTAGCTTTTGCCCGCGACTTCGTCCGCGTTTCCGTCGTTTTTCGTAAAAAAGTACCATATGTCCTTCCTCACGGTTCAGTGGTTTTGATGTAACAGACAGATTAACTTTCGTATTTTAGTAGGGAAATATAATATGTCAATCCACAATACTGTTGAAAAATATCGCAATAAGGAACCGCAGAATATTATTATTAAAGCAGTTTCAGCTTCTCGGGATAACGCATGTTGTTCTTGGTCAATGGTACGCCTTAGCTCTCGTTGAGAAGAGCTTTGAGACGCCCGTGATGTAGCTCGTCTCGCTCTGTCATTGGCTAGCTTTCATTGGCTCGAGAAGTTGAGGCACTAACTCTCATAGAGTTTAACCGATGTGCTCTTTCCTCTGCCGATTCTTGAGAACACGTAATTCTCATTCTCTTAGCTTTACTCGAAGTTCGAGATAAAGATAATCGTTTTTTAGGTGGCATTGTGTATTTTATTTTTAATCGACGGTAACGAAAAGGCTGTCAGTTACCTAACAAAATAACCTACATTAGAGGTCCTAACTATGACCTTACACTTAAAATCTATATTTATCTTATCCTTATCTTTATTATTATATTTAAACTAAAATATTCTAATAGAATTATACCCAGAAATATGTACAACTTACAACAAAAAAATAAATGAAAATAAAGTTGAAACGCCTGTGCAATACTATCTACCTATACCTACTTCACTTAAAAATAAATACCTATAACTACTATAATTAATAAAAGTATCTACACTTTTACCTACTTAATACAAAAATAAAATTGAACATAAATTAGCCAAAACTTACCTATCGGTATCTAAAAATCTTTGCGTACCTACTACTTCTACTTCTACTACTACTTCACCTAAAAAGAAATATAATGCAAACTAAAATTTTTAATTTGAACGAATATTTAAACACTACCAAAACAACTAATATCTATTTTATAAAATAACAACAAAAGAAATTCAAATAAACTATTTAAAGACTAAAAGTCGCGCAATTATTGTCTGTCAATAAGGTCGAACGCTCTGAACGCATCAACAGCCAAATATTGAATTGAATGAAGCTCGCGCTCCCGCGGACCTCCCGCCTTTTTATACCCTACCGCCACGACCCGCGTCGAGCGCGGCAACCGTCCGTTACACAAAAATAATCCTTATGGCGTGATTCAGTATTCACGCGCGACGGCGCGATGGCTTATTAGCGTATTTCATGTATAATGTATAAGTTTGATGTTTCTATACCGATTAATATGATTCATTTTTTATTGAATAGGTAATAATATTAACTTCTTTTAATTAGGGATGAGTGAGAGTATTATAAACGTAAGAGTAAACAAATAGGTATAATCAGAAAGCTCCGAACTGCTAAGCTATCGGGAGTTACACGTGTTATTGTGAGTCAACCATAAAAGATAGACATATGCTGTTGTGGGATATTTTTTAGATAATTTTATGTAGAACATTTCCGTCATAAATTATTTCTATGTAGCTTTAACCATTAAGGCTTCACACGCGACGGAAGCTTAAAAAATGGAGCAACTTCTCCCGTTTTCCCAACATTTCTCTTCACTGCTCTGCTCCTATTGATTGTAGCGTGATGAAAAGTATACTATAACCTCCCCAGGAGTATGAAGAATAATTGTACGAAGTTTCGTTAACATCCGTCGAGTAGTTTTTGTTTCTATAAGGAACATACAGACAGACAGACAGACAAAAATTTTACTGATTGCATTTTTGGCATCAGTATCGATCACTAATTACCCCCTGATAGTTATTTTGAAAATATATATCATGTACAGAATTGACCTCTCTACAGATTTATTATAAGTATAGATGAATGTAGGTACAGTGGATCCATTCTGTAAACATCTCACCGTGAAGAGTGAGGTGAAGTGACGAGCATGAAGTGAGCTGTCCATAGTGTCAATCCCTAGCTTTAGGTGCAATGACAGCTCACATCAAGTCCACTTCACCCAAGTTATCACGGTGAGATGTTTACAGAATAGTACGGCAGGTATAAGATGTTGTACATAAATTAATGAGATCGGCTACAGTCTACCTTACGATGTGCAAATTATTACATAAATTTAAATATTAATACAAATAAAATAATGTCAACAACACAAAACAGAAATTAAAGTGAAGTCAATTAATAATAATATTGTAGTCTGGATGAATCTGAATAATATTGTACATGGTCTTTGCAAATAATTATAAAAATCTGGATAAATTCATATAATTTAGAGAGTCTTTCACTGAGTAATAACATTTGCCTAAAAGTAGTGCAGAACGCGTGTCGACGGAAGAATAGACAAAAGACAGATTCACAAATCACGATCTGTGAGAAGAATAGACAAAATGACAAAACCCGTTTCTATGGTGGTCAAGCTACGGGTGCAATTACCTTAGATTTAAAAATGTTTACAGATAATCCTTAAAATATTTTATTATAAATGACAGGTCCCATTGTCATAATACTTTTCCTTAACAGTGCTGTTTTGTAATACCCGAATGTAGCAAGTTATTGTATTGGGATCTCAAGGGGCCATTACGTGTTCTTATATTGGCCAGGGACGGAAATAAGTTTAGATTGGTTTTTATAAAAATTGCCACTTCCAATATGTACAAACATAGAAAAGTATCAGTATCCTCAGATACCGACACAGCTGTCTGTGCTTTTGAGGTTTGACATGTCAGTTCACAGCTTTGACTGTCTATCTACATTTTTCTTCCCATTCAGCATTTTACTCAGGATAAATGTCAAAAAGACCCAAATTCGGTAAGATTAAAACAGAAAATTTTCAGAATACACACAAATAATCAACAAAAACAAAAAAAAAAACACAAAGCACACAAAAAATACAAATACATAATAACATAAATTCAAATTCGCAGAAACTATTGAACTCCGATGCCACGTGCCATCGATCCTTACTATTTCTAGTATTTCTTCCTTACCCATTCCCTTTGCTTCGTCCACGTTCCGACAATCATCTTGTCACTTATTTTTTAACTTTTTCACTTACACGCGTGCCTGTTCCAGTAGTGTAATACAGGATAATGGGATCTTGGAAGTGGATATTTAAAACATCAAGTTAGTCTCTGGTAACCTAACATGATTTCTTTATTGTTTTATCAATTTGTGGGGACGTTTTCAGCGTAAGTCGATGACAAAATAAATTATTCCTCTATTTTATTATTTACGATTCATTTCAAGTTTCCTACTACTTCCTATGGTAATGTATCGAAACGGGCCGCGCTGGGCACCGGTCACATACATTATACATTATTTCAATGCAATCCATCGGGATCTGTTAATAACGCTATTTTGGAATCACTCGATTCTTGTCGACTACGAATCTCACGTCCCCATTCGTTTTATTATTTCACTTGCAATGGTAACAGTTCAGAATGTTTAAATCACTAAAGCATAATATAATGGCAACAGAGATTTTTCGTGCCTCAAAAGGATTTGACCCTAATTTTATACTATATATCTTCATTTAAATTTCAGCTGTCATTTTCATTTTCAGTTAACGCGGGGGGCGACATAGCATAGATACATGTCGATAACGAGATGAAAATGACCACTGATAAATATGATAATGTATGTAGTGGGAAACCTCAGAGAAGTTGATTGAGTGAGAGCTGAGGGAGGATGCTATGGATGAAAACGTATAACGGCTAAAGCGACCTCAAGTAGCATTATAGGTAACTACATACAAGGGAGGTAGAATCTTCTACCTGCCCTTGTATCTTCTAGAAGATCGACGTGACAATAGATAGATAGATTAGTAAATACAAACTTCGAAATTATCATACAACTTACAAGTCAGGTAGCGAGCGATACAAAAATTGAACCCCTTAGCCCAGTTTTCATAGAAATGTAAAGTAGCAACACAGGTGCCTTATACAATTTTGATAACGCTAATCTAACGGGAGTAGCAATGGATTGTTTCAAGCTACTTCTACGTTGCTAGAACGCAATAAATCTATGTAGGTATACGCAGTAATATACAAAAGTAGGTATTAAACGTAAACTACCTACTTTTGCATATTACTGTGTATGCGGAAAAAATATCTTAAGAGTTGGCAACGTCGCAAATAGCTGTCAAATATTTACCTGTTATGATTAATTTGGCAATAATACCGTATGGAAATATGAACTGTGGCTAACTAGTGAACTAAAATATTGAAGAAATGTAATAATTAATTTCGTAATACCGAATATTTAGTTTTTTTTACATCTAAAACGGGTACAACATCAAATTCAATATTATAATTGCAATTCATTATTAATATTCTAGTTTGCTAGTTAGCCACATTTCTTATTTCCATGCCAAATCAATCAAAAGAGCGAATTATTGTCTATTTGCGACGTTGCCCACTTTCATAATAAACGCTCATAAAATAAACTTGAAGGAATCTAGATAGGGATAAATATCACATGTTCGGACCAAGATTATGTCTGGACTTTATAAGACACCGATCTCTGAGTTTGTGTCTGCCTTTCTTCTGAGAGTAGTCAGATAGGAAACGCCGACCTCATCTAGTTAGGGTTCCGCAGTAAACAAGGAACCCTTATAGTTTCGCCATGTCTGTCTGTCTGTCTGCCCGCAGCTTAGCTCAGAGACGGTAAGTACTAGAAAGCTGTAATTTGGCATAGATATACATATTAATCACGTCGACAAAGTGGTAAAATTAAAATCAAGAAAAATATTTTTATTAGGGTATCTCCATCTCCCTACATGAAAAGTGGGGATGTCTTTTTTCTCGTCTTTCCCATAGTGTCGTTGGAAAGGTCATTCAAAAATATTTGGGTGTGTGAAAATCATTTTTCAATTCAGGTATCCGTTTGCAAAATATTAAGCTTTAAACTGCAAATTTTTGTTAGAGTCAAGTGTCCCCCCCTCCTGCCAGCTAAATGGTTGTACTTGGATTTGTGAAAAAATTCACAGCAGTAGTATAAATAACGAAGTTAAAAGGAAAACGATTACAGCTAAGTAGAATTTACAGGTTAACGAGTAATAATCTACCAACTTAAATTTACAGTTTGAAAAACATGATCTCCCATACATTCCGCATGGGAGTAAATGTTTTTCAACTACAACGTTAAGTTTGTTCTTGGCATAATTCATCTCAACTACGGAACCCTTCATTGTGCGTGGTCCGACACCACTTGTTCTTAAAATATGATTGACTTGTAAAAGGGTTTTGTACAAACCTACTTACAGAAACAAAATAATTTATCTTTTATAGCGGAAAAACGTGGCCGAATTTCCCGCGCGTTATTCCGCTGATCATGAAAAAGTGAGATATAAGTAAATTAACTTTTGAAGCAGTTTAAATAGCGATGGAACGTAATGACGTTTTTTCTGCTCAGCTATCCGTGTTGTTACAGTGTTAGAATACAAATAAATAACAAATCCACAAATAAAAATAGATTTTGGGTTCCTATGCTGACAATTGCTCATCGTCGTTCCAAATTCCAGATTTGTATGTGTGTTGGTGTGGTGTGGTGACCCGAAGGGTGTTCAATTTGTTCATGGTAACGTGTAAACCGTAGGTAGGTACTAGGTAAGCACTAGGTAGGTACTAGTACCGTAGGTAAGTACTACACTCCCGTCCCTCACCCCTCAGTTAACTAGGTACCGTACTCACCTACGTAGGTACCTACGGTAGTTGATTGAGGGGTGAGGGACGGGAGTATTTTCAATAATGTGCAGCCATATACTTCAAAATTACAACCAAACAGAAGGAATGTTAGTACCAGCCGTGGGATTGTTATAGGCTGAACTACACACAAAACTGTAAAATAATAAACATGATTACGCATTCGACAAAGCAATGCTACGTCGTCAGTTTACGGCGTCTTTGCCTACTCGGTCCTAGTGTTCCAAGAATGTTGGTCGCGTACAGACGAGTCGGACAAGATGGGTCGCACGCGCACGCCTGTCATGCAAGCGCGTGGGGCGCAACGTGACTCTACGATTCATTTAATGACACGATGCATAATACATTCATAATAAAATTATCTACAAGAATAGGATTAGGTAATATTGTACCGGAGCTTAGACAGCACGTCTGTTTGGCTTTAGAACGCCCTGGCAAAACACTACATTTAATAAGCTTTTTGTCTGACTCGGGACTCCCGAATCAGAGCCACTCAGTTCAGGCAGGAATTAGGAATTCTTAGGAAAATCGAAGTAATTGACGATTACTTATTAAAATAGAAGTTGTCAATTATATTAAAAACATATCTACTTACGAATATGATTGTGATCTAGGCTAGCCTAGCTGCAGATAGCCCATGTGGTATGAAAATTACACCCACCGCCGATGATAAACCAGTAGGTATGATTTTCCAATCCCTTGACGACCGCTGCCTTATCTGGAATTGATTACGAAGATGGACGTATATTATGTCAATCTTAGTACCCAATTCCTGATAAGGCCTTGAATCAAATATATATGTATGTAAGTAGATTAAATCCAGATTGGAAATCACAATGTTTGTAAAAACCGGGCATGTGCTTGTCAGATTAATTAATTTTAACTTGATGAGACAGACGGACAACGCAGTGATCATAAAAGAGTTCCGTTTTTTCCTTTTGAGGAACGGAACCCTAAAAAGGAAGAAAGTAAGGCGACTGGGTAACCGCAGGTGATTCAGTTTCAGATGGTCCACCTGCGGTTACCCAGTCGTTGTCCGTCTGTCTCATCAAGTTAAAATTAATGAATCTGACTCACATGAAATTAGCAAACACTTGCGTAGTTTAACTATTTCTTTAGGTTAGTAGTAGGTAAGTCATTTGCTTCCGCCAGCCGTGGTTCAGTCCATGGTCGGAAGCTAAAACGAGTGGGATGCTATCACGTCTTTTTGCGGAGGAGGTGATGCACGCAAAAGAGGTAGCGGAGAGGGAGAGCATACCTCTCACTCCACCCGCACCAGAAGAGCAGCCGGGCGTTGCAGGGCGCTTAGCGATCTCCGGCCATGAAAGAGGGCCGGCGAAGGAGGAGTCTGAGGGTGAAACTGGGGCTTTAACGTCGCTCGAACGTCAAGCCCAAAGCAGTGGCAAGTAGTGTACCATGTGCGCCTTTATGGGAGGACGCGCAGTCGTCGGAACGGCCGCACTGGGTGATGGGACCCGCTAGGCATGGCGGGCTGATACCAGTCGGGGATGCTACGAATGTTCATGTATCTCCCGGGCCCCCGACTTATGATAGTAGAAGGAACCGTGGGGTTTTAGTCGGTAGGAGTCCGACACAACCCTCCGACCTCCCTAGACGGAGGGTATCCATGAGGATTTCCCCAATGGAATAAAGTTTTGTTGTTCAAACACCTATTTGCCAATGACAAGGTGGCGCAGTGGGTGCAAGACGCGCTGCAGGTGTGGAAGGGAGGCAAGGTTGTCGTTTGGTTTTCAACCAGCATCCTAACATTCTGCCAGCTCTAACATGTTTATCGCAAACAGAGAGTATTAACACCCAATCACACTTTACTTTTCGTCTAATATTGATTTAGTACCATAATGTGCGTTCCACAAGCTCTAGCTAAGGTAGCGTATCTTGTCTTATATTCTAGACACATCCTAGTGCATATAGGTATTGCACTCCTCGTAATGCATTATTCTTCCCAAAACTTGCCCAAAACATGTGCTGTCTTGAGCTTTGATTGCCTCTTATACCGCATGACTCTTTTTACCGTCTCGAAAAAAATAGGGTATAATAGGTGAACGGAGTAGAAGCCTGTGGCATAGAAATTTTAATGTTTTAATTTTTTTCAATAACATGAATGAAATAGATTTATCGATAAATACCAAGCATATAAAGTGAACTTTTCATTCCAGAACATTAAAAATAGAAAATAAAAAAGAACCCTACCCTCATACGCACCCTACTAGATGCGCGGAATTTATCATGATATATGATGGATAGTTTTCATGTTTTTTTAAGGATATTTGGAACTTTTTTTTATTATTTTTTATTGAAAAACATTAAAATTTCTATGCCATAGGCTTCTACTCCGTTCACCTATTATACCCTATTTTTTTCGAGACGGTAAAAAAAGTCATGCGGTATGTATATTGCTTATAATAACACAAATTAACATTCATTGCGTGTATATTATGTATTACCAAAAACAGATAGAAAAAAAAAATCTATGGACGTCCGTGTATGAAACGCCCGTGTGTCGTCATGTATGAAATACTCCAGACATCGAGATATTTTTTTTTAAATTCCTTTATACTTGCTTTCCCTGATTTCGTATTGAAAATGGCTGTTTAATTCAATGTCGTTTAACTGATAAATTAAACGACATTGAATTAACAATAAAACTAAAAATTTATTTTTGATTGCACGCCTCATACTCTCTCATAACTCATCAAATTTTCAACGCCAAATGTCAGGCAGCTAACTACCAATGTTCAAGTTAATGGAATAGAGTTGGACCCTGTTGAGTCAACAGTTTTTCTTGGAATAACTATTGACGGTAAATTACAATGGGGCCCACACATAGAAAAATTGTCAGGTAGGCTCAGTTCCGCCGCCTATGCTGTTAAAAAAATTAGACAGATAACTGACGTAGATACGGCTAGAATTGTTTATTTCAGTTATTTTCATAGTCTTATGTCTTATGGGATTCTTCTCTGGGGAACCTGTGCGGACATTAATACAATCTTTGTTCTACAGAAAAGGGCTGTTCGAGCCATTTACAACCTCGGTCCAAGAGATTCCCTTCGGGAGAAATTCAGAGAAATAAATATTCTTACTGTAGCCTCACAATATATTTTCGAAAACCTATTGTATGTACACAAAAATATATCAAATTTTAAGAAAATGTCCGATATTCATAGTTTAAATACCAGGAACAAACACAACCTTGCTGTACATCGCACACGTCTCCACAGAGTAGGCAACTCGTTCATGGGTCAATGTATACGCTTTTACAACAAACTTCCCATTGACATTCGAAACTTACCCATTAAACGATTTAAAAACTGTATTAAAACCAAACTTTGTAAAAAAGGGTACTATAAAATTTCAGATTATTTAGAAGATAAAAAAGCTTGGGATTGAGCTGCTCGCTCTGCTAAGCCTTGTGAAAACCATAAAACTTGACATTTTGCTTATTCATCACAATAAACCAGTTTTATATAAATATTGACATTGTTGAAAATTATATTCAAACTGCACACGATTACTTTGTAAAGTATCATATTATTTTAATTATTGTGAATGTGAGGACTATGTGGATATTTTATTTTTATGTTTTCTCTTTCATTTATTTTTTCTTTCTCATTTAGTTTTAATGATGGTCTGGCAGCTTGAGTAGTTGATGCGGCCTAGACAAATATCCTTTCTTTGGTATTGTTCGTCGAGTTGAGCTCCTTCAGTTTTGAGTTGAGCTCCACGATTACTGACAAATGCTTGCACTGACTGGACAGGTCCACTCAAATCTGTGTGGTTCTTTCCTCAAAAGACCATTTCAGACACTGATCCACATGGTCCTCATATGACTTGACCAAGATTATGTCTGGACTTTAAAAGAGACTTGAGTTTGTTTCGGCCTTTCTTCTCAGAGTAGTCACATAGGAAACACCGACCTCATCTAGCTTATTTTTTTTTTTTTTTTTTATATGACGTGTAAAAGTGATTCCGATATCCTATTTACAGAATAAACAATTTCATTTCATTTCATAAATTTTGAGGTACCTACCTAGTGCATTATTTTAAAAAAAAACTGTTTTTGAATGAGCATTATGAGGCGTGCACTTTTTTATTTTACTTTCATTATTCTTGATCATCATAACAGCTAGTTTAAACCAAATAATGTATACCTAAGTAAGTATACAGTAAGTATTATATGATTATATTTCATGATTTATTTATTTAATCGTACGGCTTTTTAGTAGTTTTAAGTGCATCAGTCAGCTAAGTCAGTTAAACAGGTTTTTATTGATTTTATTTAAATTACTGTCTTAGAACTAACCACCACACGCACACACACACTAAGTATAACATTATTTAGAATTTTGATTGTATTTTATTTTGTACAATTTAATTTTCTTTAATAGTTCGCTACCCTTATTTAATTAACTATTCTGTCCATTTTCAAACATCCTGAAATTAAATTTAAGCTAAACATATTTCGAATTAAACAACTCTGCCGGCGTTCTTTATTGTTAAATATTCTAGTAACAGTAAGCATACAATATCATTATTTTCTGAAATAATAATGGACCAATAAATTATTCTTCTATAAACTGTTAACTTTTATTTACGTTAAGTTAGTATTAATAAGCAAAATTTTGAAAAAGAAAGATTGGGGTTACTTATCAGAAATTCTAAAAGTTCGGGAGCATCTCGATCCGTGAGACGGAAGAATAGACAAAATGAAAGATTGTGATTCTTTATCTGCGATTTTGTCTATTCTTCCGTCGACAAACTCCGTTTCTATTGTGGTCATGCTAAGCGTGCTGCAGTTTTACAGTAGATACAAGGCTGCAACGATTTGAATTTATAAGTGATTTAAATTGAATGCACGGTACCCCCTTTTGGTCCCCGGTCCACCTAACATTTAGGTGCACTTAAAACATATTGCATCTCATAGACATAATATGCACTACAAAATGTTGCACACTGCACTAGCGTAGCGAGACACCCCACAACTTTGTTGACAGCCATTACAAGTAGGTACCTACATGACGTTACAAAGGATTTAAGACTTAAAGAAAATAGACATGACATCTACGTTGTTAAAATTGTATAATGATTTCAATTAATGATTACGTCAATTGTTATTTTGTCAAGAGGTATGCATACTACGTACAGATCACGGCACCCAAAATGGCGGTCGTCCGCGCATTTAAAACTATGATTTGAGACCCGAAAATGTGTTAATAGATCGCGGCACGTTAGTTGAACTATAACATTTTCTGGTCTTAATCGAAGTATAATCATAGTTTTACCTGCGCGGACGACCGCCATTTTGTTTTCAACTTACCTACTCCCTAAATTGCGAAGCACAGTTTCAACCACAATCCGAGGGATTTGAAGAAAAATCCGATTCCATTGCTTCATAGGTTTGAAAACTGCATCTGCTCAACAATGTAAATAACACAATGAACGTAGCTGAACTGTCAAAATGAATTGCATTGCGATCAATTGCCATTTTATGTGTGTTACGCAATTACTCCGCTGAACATAAAACGTCACTCGGCATTAAAGCAGCGTTTTACAAGCACATGAGATATTTCAGTACCCTAATTGCGTAATACACGATCAATCAGAATCTGAATCGTTTTGAAACAGATTGCTAATCCATTGCTTCTTAAGTTCGAATAAAATCTGCTCAACAACGTAAATAACGCAATGAATGTAGTTGAACTGTCAAAATGAAAAAGATTAGTCGTAATCGTTTACGAAAATATGTTTCGTAATTAGACAGCAGCTTTGTTTCTGTAATCGCAACTTCAGGCCAACGAGGGTGCTTTAGGCTGCTCCTTAGGTAAATGAACTCTAAGCTCACGAAACGCTTGGCTCTGAACGAGCGTTCTTTGAGAGCGCCAAATAACCGACACAATGAAGTATATTAGGATCATCTTGAGGTGTTGAAATACCTATCCCAATGGCGGGCTAAGGTTGAAAACCAGGTTGTGCAAGTAGACTTGAACATCGTCAGGTTGATGCGCCTCGACCGCTTTGATCCACCAGCAGGATCGTAAAGGCACTACCTCCACCTGATGCTTGAAAGTAAAGCGACTTGCAAGCGACCCGGTTATTACGACTTGACAGAACATCGAGATTTCTTTATTTTATGTAAGTTTATCCATAAATCTTCCGGAACAAATTCTCTAGGTAATGAAAAGCGCATCAAAATCCGTTGCCCAGTTTAGAAGAACAACGCGGTCACACAGGCAGACACGAAATTGGACTTTTATCATTAATTTCTAGGCTTTGTTTCATTAAAATCGGATGTAGCAAATAAAAGTTAACGTCATACAAGACGTATTCTGTTCACGACACGTTGTGCACAATTTCTGAGAGTAACCTCGCACAAGGACTAGGCTTGCATGAATTCAAAATAGTATTACAATCATGTAACTATGTGTGTGCCAAATCCACTAATAGGATTTCATGCAAACCTAGTTTAGTTTATTTTGAGTACATAAAAAAAGAAACTAAGTATCTGTAAATAAGATCTATTGTCGCAATTGTGAAAGATTATCACTAGAGAATGCCTCGACAGATATGGCAGTTTTTTTTTTGTACCTATTCGTAATCGTCTAGACAAGGTTTGCATGAAAGAAAAACCACCGGAAAAGTCGTAAATACACCCGGGTCACGCCGGGCACGAACAGCTAGTTTATAATAAGTATATATAATTATAGATATAGCAGATGGCAGGCATCCCGGCCACACGTAATGTGGGCATAATAATTGTGGAAAGCAAAATATAAGGGAAGATATACTGTCTTATTGATACAGTATATTTTTGATCGAGTGCCAGAAACATTTTTATTGTTTATATAGGATAATGTTGGCAAGAGCTTTCTTTTTTAAACGGTTTTCAATCAAACAGCTCAGCCTATCGCAGTCCCCTGATGAATGTCGCAGGCCAGCCCCTGCCACTTCAGCTTGCTTACTCTGCAAGCCACCTTAGTGCGCGGGCCTGCGGACGGTGAGCAATGGGTAGCTCGCCGTCCGATAGGGACCAGGCCCGGGTCGACGGCGCGTTGTGTTCCACGCGCGCCTCAAAGAGATGTCAGCACAACTGACGGACGGGGTCCGCTAGGGCCGATGTCTGCCGGGGTCGCGGGAAAGTCCGAAAGGGATACCGTGGCCCCTGGCGACATACAGGCAACTGAAGGAACACGGGTGGGTTTTAATTAGTAAGAGTCTGACACGCTCTCCGGCTCCGCTAAGAGCGGGAGAAGTTATTGGATAATTAAATAAGCAAAAAAAAAAAAAACTATTTCGGTAGCTTCGGTTCTTTTCCGGATAATTTCATTTCTGATTTTATCCTTCAAAGATACTCCTAGCATACCGCTCCATAGCGCGCTAAGCGACCTTGAATTTGTGGACCAGCCCGACTGTCAGTGTCGACACCGTATGTCATAACGGGCAGGACGCACTGGTTGAAGACCTTAGTCTTCAAACATTGCGGGATAGGCGACGAGAAGACTTGACGAAGTTTTCCAAACAGTGCCCAACCGAACTGGATCCTTCATCCTCCAGCTTGCCCTAGATAGACATATTCTTTCACAACTCCGAGAAGCGACTCTTCGAGAGGGTGAGGATTTTGGACTCGGCAATACGTGAAAAGATAAAAATTAAACGTTTTTACCTAGTAGGTACTTACATAATTTCATTATCCTAAGATTTTCGCTCAAAATAAGCACAGTATCCGTTTTTTTTTTTATTGGGTCAGCAAAGAAAACTAACTAACCTATAATTTTCTAGTGCACAAAGTTTTCTTTCATATATGAATTCGTGCGTTTTTATATTATAATACGTTTTATATATAATTCTTTAAAAATAACAGATTTAATTGGATTGAATCAAGCTCACTAGCGCATGAATAAAGAAACTGTCCGAACAATAGGCACCTAGGTGATATGTACATAATTATTCATCGTAGGACGTTAACTAATGTTAACCTTGCTCCGTAACTCTTTTTTTAGTTTTAATGTCTAACATAACATTAAGATATTACTTATATTTATTTTATCCTTTTAAGAGTTACTGTTGCTGGATGCTGATCCATGACCAGATGTGAATATATTTAGCTGCATGTGTTGGTACTTCGTAATTATCTGCTATAATTTCAGAATCAGTTAAGTGAAAATGAAAATACAGTTGTCAACGTCGTGACGTTGACAACTGTATTTTCTTTTTCATTGTATTGTACCTATGGCTAACTAGTGAACTAACGTCGTGACGTTAGTTCACTAGTTAGCCATAGGTACATATTTCATATTTCCATACAGTAATATTACCAAATTAATCAAATCAGGGAAATATTTGACATCTATTTGCGAAGTTGGCCACTTTCAGAATGCACGCTCCCTTAATGAAAATTCAGACTACTTACTGGATTAAAAAACCAACTGCCTTGAAATAGACGTTGGTTTTGAAAGGTTGTATTAAACTTTGAAATATCCATGCGTTTATGGACGTTAGAAATCCGAATAACAAATGGTAGCAAAATTGCGAAAAGTCGGAGCAAGGTCGTGTCTCACTCACGTCACAGGCGACCTGGAGCGCGTGCCAAGGGCGCGGGCGGCTGTACAATACTCGTACCTACCAGTCCAGTACTGTACACAACTCGTGCCCGACTCACTTCTCTCTAAACTCTTCAATAAATGGATTATTAACAACCCATCAAACTGTTCGCATGTTCTAAGAGAACAACGTCGCATTCGCTAACCTAACCTCTTTCAAACACGTGCTCAATTCGTAATGAGTTTTAAATTCGATGTCTCGTAGGATTTTGTGACATATTCTGATTGATAACCTATTGCCTTATTACCTAGTTAAAACATCGCCTTGGTTTTAATGTGAAAATGAAATGAGTTTTCGTCGTAGATATAATAACACGCGCGGAGAGTTGGTTGCCGAGCAACCGCGCGTTTCTCCCAGCGGCCCTCCCCAACCGGCTGCATCCATCGATTTCAGGGCATGGTTACTTTCATGTGGGCGTAACGGCGCTACTAGACAAGCGATTCTGCACCGTGATTGTACTCAAATACAGAACAATTTACATTGCCAGTTACTCTACCATAGAACCGTTTATAATAACAGAGTCTCTACTGAAGGAAAATCTGTTTTCCGTCCAACACATAGGGATCATTTTTCACTATTTTTAAGTTAGTTTAGTATCTAGCATGTTTTATTGGTGGTAATCTCATGAATGTAGATAGATGCAACAATGTTGCAAATGCAATGAGTAGGTACCTACGTGTCAATAAGTTGTGTAATCTTCTAGTTCCTAGTTTAATATAGCTTTATAAATGGAAATATTAAAAAAAAAAAAAAACCGGATATGTATCCTTGAGTAGGCAATGGACTAGTGGAGAGACGGGTGATATTTATCTATGGATGGGCATCTTTTTACGATGTCGCCGCCAGTTGGCTTAGTCAATCTTCGCCTGTTTCATAAAACACAAATTGAAAGAAAATACAATGTGAAATTTAATTCGTTTGCATCCTCTTAAGGGGTCATTGTACTCATCATTTTGAACAACTTTCAAAAAAAAATCTGCTGTTCCCTACATTATAACGAGCTATGCGAACATAAATGTATGGAACAGCAGATTTTTTTTTTCGCAATTTCCGGGTCGGCCCCATAGTGAAAGTTGTTCATAATGATGAGTACAATGACCCCTTAAGAGGATGCAAACGAATTAAATTTCACATTGTATATAGCGTAGGAACACTGCAGTTTGTACTATAATTAAAATTCAACTTGCAACGTGCTCCAATTTTATACTTTTCTTTATAAAAGTTAGCTCTACTAAGTCTTTTTTTCGAATACCTTATTAGCATCGCTAAGTACTGCTTAAACGTGGTTCTTTATTTTGCATCGATTTAAAGTTAACCTGGCTAATTTGAACCTAAATAAATAAAACATGAAAAAGCTTTTAGTTTCTAGCACAACCAGGAAATCAAAAATATCTGATAATTTGACATACAAATTCGAATTAAACCTCTTATTCATAAACGTTGCTTAAAGTTAAGTGATGTTTAAACGTCAAATATGTATGGAAAAACAAGAGCGCTAATCACTACTTATCTAAGCAGCGTTTATGAGTAAGGGGGTAAATTTTTTGGTAACAACGGTTTCAAGGCTTATTAATTTACATACCTTTTTTTTTTTTTTTTTTTTGAGGATGGGAAATTCAAATAACTTCTCCCGCTCTGGGTGGAGCGGGAGGGCGTGTCAGACTTTTACTGACTAAAACCCACCCGTGTTCCTTCCGTTGCCTGTGTGCCGAGGTCGCGATATCCCTTTCAGACAAACCCGCGACCCCGGCAGGCATTGGCCCTTCCGGACCCCGTCAGTTGGTGCTGACATCTCTTTGAGGCGCGCGTGGAACACAACGCGCCGTCGACCCGGGCCTGGTCCCTATCGGACGGCGAGCTACCCATTGCTCACCGTCCGCAAGCCCGCGCCTACGGTGGCCGGAAGTCGGCTCGCGACTCCCGACGCCCGGGGCGTCTCCTGCGGCGACTAGGGGCGCGAGGGGGCGCATTTTGCCTCTCCCTCGCGCGCTCCGCCTCCTCCTTCGCGAGCATTACTGCTTCGCAGAAGGAGGTGACGGCCTCCCATGCACTCGCGCTCCGGACCATGGCCTGAACCAGGGCCGGACGCGAGAGATCGCCGCCGCCGATCGCCTCCGTGAGGACACGGCGGTGCTCCGCCCAAGCTGGGCAGACCTCCACCGTATGCTCCACCGTGTCCTCCGGGCGATCCACACAGTGGTGACACCCGGGCGTTTCCTCCCGCTTTATCCTGAACAGGAACCTCCCGAAACAACCATGTCCGGTGAGGACCTGCGTCAGGCGGAAGGTGAGGACGCCGTGGCGCCTCTCTAGCCACTCCTCAAAGAGGGGACTTATCGCCACAATTGTGGCGTGCCCAATTAATTTACATACCTAGGTATGTAAATTAAGAGAAGAGAAGACTGCGGTATGTGGAAATTGCTTATCACAAAAAGTGGTTTAATTAGTTTACTATTCGTTCCTTAAATAAACCGATGAAGCCTAGTTTATCATCAGTTCAATACGCTTGAAAGAAAAAAAAAAAAATTACAAGTTTTCGTCGCAAAACTTTAACTTAAACCAGCCATGCTATTCTGTAAACATCTCACCGTGAAAACTTGGGTGAAGTGAGCTGTCAATAGTGTCAATCCCGGTGGAATGACAGCTCACTCCACGCTCACTTCACCTAAGTTTTCACGGTGAGATGGTTACAGAATAGCACTGCTGATATCTAATTACGCAACACATTTTCGTAAACGATTACGACTAATCTGTTTCATTTTGACAGTTCAACAATATTAATTGCGTTATTTACGTTGTTGAGCAGATTTTTTTTTTCAAACTTTGAACTTAATGTATTAGCAATCTGTTTTAAAACGATTCAGATTCTGATTGATTTTGTATTACGCAATTAGGGTACAGCTTATAAGTATTTACTTTAATTTTTCATGTAATTATTATTTTCATGCCCAAGAAAGGCAACAAATACATGAACATTATTGCCCTCAAGCTTTAATAGGTAGGTAGAGAGCATCGATCTTAGCAGGGTAACTGAAGTAGAAGCTGATGGATTTGTCCAGCGGAGTAACGGCGTAATACACTTACAGTAACAATTGCTTTCATATTGACAGTTCAAACACATTAATTGCGTTATTTACGTTGTTGAGCAAACAAATTTTTCGAACATATGAAGCAATGGATTAGCAATATACTTCAAAATCCTTCAGATTGTGATTGAAAGTGTGTTACGCAATTAGGGTGCAATTATGGACTGCTGCACGCTTAGCATGAACACAATGTAATCGGGTTTTGTCGATGGAAGAATAGATAAAGTGACAGATAAACAATCACAATCTGTCATTTTGTCTATTCTTCCGTCGACAAAACCCGTAGAAAACCGGTTTCTATGGTTGTCATGCTACCACAAGATTTCTTGTAACGTAATCACTGGAACACTTCGCTGATGTATTCAGTTCTTCAATTAGTTATTACTATACTGCTAGTTGAGGACTAGGTACAGCAGCTGCTCAAGCTCAACATTGTATTTTTATTCTCATTAGGTTTAATAATTTTTGCATCGCAGGATTTTGGAAGTAGATAAGAGTTAAGAGTCGACAAGGGCGAAGAGGTTAACCTACGCATTTTGCTGGCCTAGAAGTCACCGTGGGAATCTTTGAGAGACTTTGCAATTTTACCGTGAGGTTTGTGATTTACCTTCGACATAAAAAAACATACCTTAGACTGCTGTAAGAGAGCTTTCAATCTTTCATTCTTCCAATACATGCTTGTCTATTACACTACACAACACAGTAAGTCATAACACAACGATGCTATACATTATTCATTTGCTCCACTTTCTTGCCTTTTCTTATATTATTCACCCATTGTTTTATTTGTATTTAATACCTCTCGTTAAAAAGTAGTATATTCTTTGAACCATAATATATAATTTCTATAAAATTCCAATCTTCCAATCTTCTTTGTTAAATATATTGACAATTTTAAGTTGACAGTCGAATGCATCGCAGATTCGCAGTGCGCCCGCGTCCCTTCGCTTGTCACCATAGATAATAGTCTATACTATGGACAAGTGATGTTGGAACGTCGGGCGTGAATAGATTAATTCATTTATTGCTTAGTTTCAGTTTTTATTTATATTTTTTTTGTTTTTTATTGTTTTATTTATTTTTACATCCCATAGTGGGATTTATCTTGGTCCGTAGGTGTGTCCGTGGCATCACAGTGGGCCCTATCAGAATACCAGCGCTGTGGTATTTATTTATTTTTTAAATATCGCCGCATTATGCTGAGATAGGAGCCTTTTTGGCTTCGCACAGGTTATTATTCTGTTTTTAAATTCTCCTTTTTTGTTTTTTATTTTGTAATTTTATTTTTTTATTTTTACTTACTGTTTGTATTTCCTGTGCGTGTCCCAAATAAAATATTTTTCTTTCTTTCTTTCTATTCACGGAAACCGCTAGAAGTATAAACAAGCTGTAGACTGTAGGAATGAATTTCCTCGTATTATCTAAATCTACAGCAGCGTTATCCACTCTCTTATACGGATGTCAAGTTCGAGTCATTTATTTATGGAAAGAGTTAACATCTTAACTAATATGGAGACGCAGTAACGTCTTCCTGAATTCAGATCCTATAGGCCGCTGCGGTTACCAATCCACATGTCTCTATCATTTCAGCTTGTATCTACTTACCCATCCACTGGCCTTAGCCTCTTCTTTTTTACATCTTTTGCTCTCCGTACACACCTTTCCAGCTACTGTTACAGCATTGTATTCAATGCGCAAGAGGCTGATGGACTGTCCGTAGATCCCGAGTTTTAATCCAATAATTGTCTCCGATCATCGTCCATCATCCCTCAAGTATTACCAGGGCCGGATTTAAAGGTGTGGGGGCCCTGGGGCAACCAAGAAGTAGAGGCACCGATTGTGTTTTTGGACCAGACGAAAAAAAAACATAATTTTCAATCATTTATACATAATAGGTAAATATAATAACATAAAAGACAAAAAGATAAATGTTAGGCGAATGGAACTTTGCGAGCTTTTTTCGTCGAAAAATCATTGATAATTTCGGTGAAATCCAGTTCCCGGAGTAAATCACTTTCAATACTAAGTAGGGATAACATTCATAGCCGGTTCTGTGTCATTTTAGTCCGAAGTCTATTTTTTATAATTTCATCTAAGAAAATGAGCACTCTTCAGTGCAGTTCGACGCCATCAACATCAAGTACATTCTCAACGTAATTCCAACATTTGGAAATGTAGCTCTGAATTTTCGAGTATTTTCTAATAGAAGATTTTCATAAATTGTTGTTTTTGATAATCGTTTTATGCAAAACGGTAAATTTAGCGTATTGGACAAACTAAACTTTTTTTTTATCAAAAAAAATCTAATTGTGGAGGCCCGGGGCTATGGCCCCTGTTGCCCTGCCTTAAATCCGGCCCTGAGTATTACTGACCTTAGTGACCTTTCCATTAAGTTTATAAATACCATTAGACCCACAGAATACAGTGGCCATTCCTCCAAAAGAGCTTTCTGAAAATGATCCAAATTGTTAACGATGAATGGGATAAGATTTCGTCGCTATGTTTGGAATAGAAGAAGTAATTGCGCTAATGCATAGCAAATATCCAATAATAACCCAAAATAAATAGCCAAAGGTCATTGGCACTAGTTGGGAAAACGGACAACAATTTTTGTCTCTAACTGGTGTCAGTCAGTAACCTTTGAGTAAAGTCTTTTTTTTCAATACCGGTATACAATTCTGTTAATCAATTTGTTATGATTAGTTATTAAGCTGTTAGATTAGATACTGGATAAAGATGGATTTCGACAGCACTTTGCAAACAGAATCGAATGTAGGTAGAATATGAAATCAAAATTCGAAATTGTTGAACCTCACCGCAGTCTTACTGCGTACAGTACTTCAACGCAGGCGTTGAACGAAAGACGCTCACACACCCAATATCCTCAAAAAGTTTTGACAACCAAGATCGAACCAACGCCATCAAGAGATCAAAAATCTGTAAAAATCTCACGTGAAAACTTAGGTAAAGGGGAGGTAGAGGTGACCTGTAAATGCTGTCATTACAACTGAATACTATCATAATTAAAATCTATCAACACACACAACTTTACTATCTTAAAGATTATTGAAGATATAGGTAATGAGAATAACGCGTAGGAAATAGGTACCCAGCGGAGACGCATAATTATTTATTAGGTCAAAGTAGATAGGTTTATTAGTAGCCGCTTGTTATCAATAGGTACCTACTTTGTACCTACACACTGGCATTCGCTATTTTCCATGTACCTACCTAAGTGCTCGTTACTCTGAATAACAACATAAATGTTACAAATATTTTGTTTAATTGGATCTGAATGCAATACGCAAAATACCTTTTCCTGCGTTATACCTTACCACATAAAAGAGCGTTCATCTAAAAAGTTGGCAACGTCGCAAATAGCTGACAAATATTTACCTGTTTTGATTAATTTGGCAATATTACTGTATGGAAATAAGAAATATGGCTAACTAGGGTGCTCCCTTGTTTCAAAGACAGAAATTTCATAGAATTTCGATTCCCAGCTAATGTTTCATATAATATGTGGTCGCATATTATTGTTTTAACGACTACTTGAATTAAACATATTTCACATAAACACAATTCAATGAATTTTATAATCACATTTATTTATTTAACAAACGTATGAAACAGTAGAATCAAGTAGTCCAAGTAAAATTATACGTAAAGGTGTGCATTTTGTCAAAGGTATCTTTAAGGGCCGGCGCTCACTTGCGGCACGGCACGGCAAGGGATATTTATGCGACAATTAGAAATATAACTTAATAGTATGACAATAAAATTGAAACCAGCGATGCCGCAGTATCCTTTGGCATGCCGCGGCATGCCGCGACGTCTTTAGGCATCATCATTGAAATTTAAATTTTATTGTCAAACAAATAAGTTATATTTCTATTCGTCGCATAAATATCCTTTTCCTTGCCAATGCCGATAATGGGCGCCGGGCCTAAGTGTCAAACAAAAACGACTGAATTTGACAAAATGCCTACCGCATTTTGTCAAATTTAATCGTTTAGAAGCTGTCACTCGATAAAATGTTTTTCTTGGTAATAAGTTTTATATTATCTAAGCAATATGAGGATAAATAATATTTGATTTGTTATTCTATGATATCGAAACATGACAACAATGATTTAAATTTTTTCATAGTAAGTATTATGGGTATTGATTATTTTATGAAATGAGATAAAAATTATGTGAAACGAAATTCTATATAACTGTTATCGATAAAAACAACGTACAACCGGCTAACTAGTGAACTAGTATATTAATAATGAATTGCAATTATAACACTGAATTTGATGTTGTAACCGTTTTAGGTGTAAAAAAGGAATTTAGAAAGTTTCCAAATACTTTTTTTACATCTATAACTAAATATTCGGTGTTATGATATTAATTATTGCATTTCATAATCACTAGTTAGCCATATTTCTTATTTCCATACAGTACAATAGCTAAATTACTTACTAATCAAAACAGCGAAATATTTGACAGCTATTTGCGATGTTGCCCACTTTCTCCCAGTTATCTTCTATCAGTGGCACTAGGGAAATAGAGGGTCTAGAACTGTCTCCTTCGAAGGCGTTTGCTTATTTACTTATTCCCGCAGATCGATTAATTTACTAGTAGGTTCCTGTAGGACACAAAATCTTTACTTATTGTTATACGGTGAAGTTTTCTTAGAAATTGTATTGTTCGAGTCGCGTCGCGCCGTCGCGTCGCGCTGGTCTGCACGAGCCTTCAATCAAAGGCACAGTTTTCACAATACCTAATATATACCTACTGCAATTACCTGGGTGTTGCAGCTGCTGCCGCTCACTATAACAGGCTATCAAGTGTATTGTCAGATAACTTTGCCAACCCGAAGCCTATAAAAAAAACTACGAGATGACTATTACACATATGAGTAACTTAGTAAAATTCTTTGGCCCTTGTAATACTTACACATGTTACAGTACGCGCATCCTTAGTTAAACTATGTATTAATTAAATAGCACATAGGTCTATCCTTCCTGGATTTACCAAAAGATTTCCTAAGTCCCAACTTCTGTCTTACAGTTAAAATTCCAAAACTACGTCTAGCTCTGGGTAACATTCGATTCCACTACCGACGATGTAGGTAGTGGATTATGTTGGTGTTAATTAATTTAAATACCTTAGGTATTATAACTTATATTAATTACATATTTTGAACTTTGCTTATAATTTAAGAATTCACACAGGTAGGTATAGTGTTAAACACATTATTATAGAGCCATTTCTTAAGTTTTGGTTTGAAAAATTTCAATAAATCATCTGATTTGTGAGGCATTTGGTGACGAGATTTTGTCAGACTTAATATAACAATTGTTCTGAAATAATGTACTTCTACATCTTGTGCCAGCCAGTCGGGTTGAATCTCTTGAAAGGATTTATTTTTATTTTCAGTGCCTTTGGCTGGTTTCACAGCTGTCCGGGAGACCCGTATGGGCCGCCCATACGGGTCTCCCGGAACGGAGACTCGCGTCAGGCGCTAGAACATTGTTTCGCAGGATTGGTCCGTACGCGACCCGCTCCAGGTAGAGCCCGTACAAAGTATCGTACTACTCCCTCGTTTCAGGGCACTGCGGGCGCTACCCTTACGGGTCTCCCGGATAGCTGTGAAACCAGCCTTAGTAGATACCTCAGAATGCTTTTGAACAAATACCTAAGTATTCTTACTTCTAATATGTAGGTAGACTATCTAGTCTGTACCTACATATTAGAAGTTAGGAAACCTATTTTCTTAAATAGAGGTCTACAAGATTCAACCGTTCCGCCCCCACAGATTGCTCTGACACGAGAATAATTACCCCATGTAAGAAGCCCATAACAATGAACGCCGTAGCTATAGCAGTTTTTTGACTTGATAACTTCTTAAGCTTTTTAGAGTAAAAACAAATTTATTAAAATTAGAGCATATCCGAGTTGGGTGTGTTTTCCAATTACAATGCCTATCTAAGGGAATACCTAAATATTTTGTATCAAGGACATTCAATTTTAGTGTTTTTATAGTTTAAGTCTAAGGGTTTTAATTGGGAATTGTTATAGATAGTTAGAAAATTGTAAAATGTTCGTTTTAAATACTTACATAAGTTACCTGTGAGATTATTGTTCTATAACCAGTTCATTATTGATTTTATAGTGTTATTTAATTAATGTTCGTAGTTTCTAGCTGAATTTTCCGGTACTTATCGTCTGCAAATAATATTGCATTGATGAGAGTTACTTGAGGAATATCATTTATGTAAATAAAGAAGAAGAGAAGAGGGCTTAGTACACTTCCCTGAGCAACACCAAACTTATTTCTTTCAAAAGTAGACCTGAATGGACCTGAATGTACCTACACACACAAGTGGATCATTTAATTGAGAAAAATAAAGTGATCGTAGGTTGAGCCTGATGAGATGATCATAAATTTTTAGAAGCTCATTTCTCGGGTCGGACTCAGCTGGATGTGTAAAAGTTTCGTATAAGTACTACTTATTCCGGTTCCTGAAAGAACAATTAGCTGCTGTGACGGGCTGACTAAAATGGAGACCGATAAGTATGTAGTAGGTACCTAATACCTATGTAGGAATTCCAAATAATAGGTAGGTAGGTAGGTACGTAGTCATAATAAATATGAAGGTTCCAATCAATCGGTATTTGCGTCAACTAAGTACTTAACAATTAAACAGAAGTATTGTTTGTAGCTGATAATATTAAGTACCGTAGTACACCAATTGGTACTTTCATGTGCAAATCCTAAATGTAGAAATAAAAATATCCATTGGATTCCCGCCAAAACAAACAAATGTGAGCGAGTGTATGTAAGACGTTGTATTCGTCTCTACACAGCTAATTACCAATGCAAATCTAATAGCATTATCAACTAGGTAATAATAACTTCAGAAGCTTAATATAGATACGTTCAACATCTGAATCTACATTATGTAGATTTAAATGTAGATAGTCATTTAGGTATGTACCTCGTAAGTCTGGCTCGCTAGTTGGCAAAATTCCAAGACACGATAGAATCTTCGAATACTATAGGAGCGATGCATAAAAAGTGAGACGATCACGAAACCTAAACAGGAATAAAAGTAAAGCGGTTTTTGGGTCGACGACCGAGCAATGTCACCTTTAGCGCCTAATGACGAGATAAACCTCGCCGCCCGCCGACACCGGCACAGGCGCACACCCGCCACTCCCTCTTATCTACTTTTGTATATTATATACTTATAACAAACTCATACAGTTGCCTACACAATATAACTGCACTATGCTTATCTAGAATGCACACGACGCATTGATAAAGAATCAGCATAGCACTTTGAATTATAATTATTGTGTAGCTTAAAGAACATTTTATTTATTCAAAAATACACTCAGATGCATTACGTAATAAAGGCACACAGACAATGGAAATGGAAGGGTTATAGTTTATAGTCGATGCAATGAGTATGACTAACCAGTTTATAGGTACATATAGGTATGTTCAGTATAATATAAAACGTTGCTCACTGGCATAGCAGCGAGTAAAAAATTGTATACGTCTGTCTACGTACATAATGAACATACCTACTTCGTTACGATGTTGGCATTGTGTGCGAGCGTATTCCGTTTCGGAGGGCACCTTCAAACGATGCCGTTGACCGTGGTCAGGGACAAGCGGGCCCTGACCGTGCCGTCGCGCCATTCGCCGGAACATTCCGCGCTTGGCCTAAATCGCAGTGACGTAACGATGCCGCTTACGATTCATGCCGCGCTAGCTAGCTTCAAAGAATTTAGATCAAATTATGGAGTAGAACAGATAAAATGTTAAAAAGGTACCTACTTAAGTAATTTAAATTTGAGCCACAAAAATGGCCACAAAGTGCATAAGCTGTGGTTGCATCTTTCTGTAACTGTCTCATGGAGCATAGAAGGTAAGTACATTTATTATAAGCTGAAAACACCAAATTATTTAAGTACGGTACTGACTATTATATAGCAGCCTTAACATAGTTGTCAGGCATGGGATATTAAATTGACTAGGATTTCGGGGAAATTGCTTACCGCCGAGCCTTCCTCAACCTCAAAATTACGTACATTGTAGTGTCACTGACCGGCGAGTACATGCCGAACTCGCGATGATGGGCAGACAATTTCGACTAACTCGGGCGGCTACAGACCCGCCAGCTGCGTCACACACAATTCACAAGTGCGACAGAGATGCACTTCTTAATTGACATTCGAACCGACTCAGAATATTAGCATAGCTATTGTTATTTTCCTTTTTAGGAAGAACCTGCCTTGGTGTGGCCTCTTCACAATTCAGGGATTGTAAGGGCTCTTAATTAAGGTTACAATTTTGTAGATAATGTACGTTGATTAGACAAGCTCTTTGGTAAAAATAGGAAGGACTTAGGAATGAAAAAATGGTAAAACCTGACACAAATTGTGAGTTTGGTGGTGATGTCGCAGGCAGGTTGTATGATTCGTCATCATACAAACGGCGCCGTCCGTTTACAAACGCTCGCAGTTATGCAAAATGCCGAAGGCAAAGGACATTGAGTAATTTTGGTCCAATCCCTCAACAACGTTGGATGTGATACCAAATGAACGGTTTTGGTGTACACTTTATTTTATACTATGGCGCCTAAGTCAATATCCAATGCGAACATGGTGTTTTGATACATTTTGTAAACAAAAAAGCATAAAAATTCTTAGCATCATAAACTATATACTATGGGATCGGTTTACGAAATATTAGTGTCCGTTACCCAGGCCAGATGTTGTCGAAAATGGTCATTTGAATCTTATAGATAATTAGTTGTGCGGCTTCTGTAAATGTTGCGCACATTTTTAAATTTGTTGCGCTTATAGTTTTTTAATTATTTCACAAAAACATTTCCTGCTGGCGTAACGTTACCGCAGCCAGACCTTTTTCTTTCTAATGGGAATATTTAAATAAATACTAGCTATAGAATTAGTTGTCTAGATGAAGTAAATGTTGTGCCTTATTTTGTATTTGTTCTTTCATCGGTTGCGAAGTTATTCGAGATTTTGCTGGGGTAACGTTTTTGGTTTTGCTAGATCTTTGAAACGGTTAAGCAGATTCTTATCATATTTTGTACAAGACTTCTTAGGGATTAGTTTAAATTTGTTCTGCAATAAAAATACCAAAAAAATGCATAGCTTAAAGGTTATTTAATTAAATAGAAAAACACTTCAATCGGTCCCAGCACCCTCAATAAGAGGTCTAAAGACTTACTTTAAACGTTATTTTAAAGCTTGTAACTGCCTTCAAATGTATGTGAAGTTTCATTAGTATCCTGTAAGTATTTAAAAAGATATGATGATATTCAGTTCTTCACGAGCACGGTCTTGATGCGCGCGGTGTTATTTGGCCACTGGATTGGATATATGAACTGAATGTTATGTTAATTATTAGTTGTTTAGTTCAGTTGTATATCAGTAAAATTTCAGCGTAGTACATTGGATAATTAATGAGATAATACGATTAAAGTCATTAGGAAGTGAATGACCGAGGTAACCCGACCAAGTTTAGGTGGTTACGAAAAAGCGAAAACTCAGAACATTATGGTACCTTCTAAAATATGTAGGATAGTGTTACAAATTTAGTACAGACATGTACACAAGTTTTAAAAAAAACTACATGTTTATTAAAGAATTTTTATTAACAGGTAAAATAATCATTTCAATTGAACTTTTAAAGTATTAATAAACTTATACTTAAAAATAATCACAGATTAAAATTACAGATAGTAATTTTGCTATTTTGAAATTTTCTATTACCTTTTATTATAGATGTTTAGTGCGTTATGCAAACAATGGATTTATTCCCTTTACGTCGAGTCCCGTTATATCGAGCCTGGAAGTCTATTGTTCTCCAAAGTATTGATATTTTACGCTTTCTACCTTTATGTCGAGTTTGGTGAACAGGTACAGTCAGAGATGTAAATTAAAAGAATTTGAACGTGGGGTCTTTTCGGCTTTGGATTTCGATTAATAACTATACTTTATAACGATTATATTATTCGAAATTTATTAGGTAGGTACTACTTACCTATATATTTTGAACCATAAATTGAAAACATGTGCATTGTATCATTACGTATTTATGTATTTTTATACTGTGTTTTATGTATTTTGATTGTTTATATTTTGATATGTAGGTAGGTACTAACGTAATAGTTACATTTGCATTATTAAGTTCATTTATAATAAATGAACTTAATATTTTAAAAGATAGGTACTTACTTTTTCATCATGCACATAATTTCGAATATTAAAAAAAATACACTGAAATTATGACATACTTTGATGGTTAATTAAAAATATAATCGTACATAGTACTATAAGGTTAAAGTCATTAGTTATTTTTAAATTCTTTTTTGTGTAAAAATTGATTCTAAATTATGTGCGTGTATACATTTCATTGGACGTGACTGTACTTCTAAAATATGATATTATTAAACTCGACATAAAGGTAATAAAAGCGTGGTAAATAAACTCGACATAAAGGGAATAGAAACGGGACAGAAAACTACTCGACATAGGGGTAATAGAAGCGAGACAAGGTTTTCGGCTCGACTTAACGGGACTCGACATAAAGGGAATAAATCAAACAATGAATTACCCCTTCACCCCACCCCTCCCGTGTCCCACCGAACGACATGTTATATCGGTGATTTTTGATAAGTATGTGCAACTGGAAGATAATAATAATGTTTTCATAGTACAGATATTATTATATTATTATGTATTTAACAGTGTACGCGTCTGTACCGAAATTGTAAGGTGTATTATACTGAACATTTCAAAAGATAGCATAATGTTCTGAGTTTTCGCTTTTTCGTAACCACCTAAACTTGGTCGGGTTACCTCGATCATTCACTTCCTAATGACTAATCGTATTATCTCATTAATTATCCAATGTACTACGCTGAAATTTTACTGATATACAACTGAACTAAACAACTAATAATTGACATAACATTCAGTTCATATATCCAATCCAGTGGCCAAATAACACCGCGCGCATCAAGACCGTGCTCGTGAAGAACTGAATATCATCATATCTTTTTAAATACTTACAGGATACTAATGCAACTTCACATACATTTGAAGGCAGTTACAAGCTTTAAAATAACGTTTAAAGTAAGTCTTTAGACCTCTTATTGAGAGTGCTGGGACCGATTGAAGTGTTTTTCTATTTAATGAAATAACCTTTAAGCTATGCATTTTTTTGGTATTTTTATTGCAGAACAAATTTAAACTAATCCCTAAGAAGTCTTGTACAAAATATGATAAGAATCTGCTTAACCGTTTCAAAGATCTAGCAAAACCAAAAACGTTACCCCAGCAAAATCTCGAATAACTTCGCAACCGATGAAAGAACAAATACAAAATAAGGCACAACATTTACTTCATCTAGACAACTAATTCTATAGCTAGTATTTATTTAAATATTCCCATTAGAAAGAAAAAGGTCTGGCTGCGGTAACGTTACGCCAGCAGGAAATGTTTTTGTGAAATAATTAAAAAACTATAAGCGCAACAAATTTAAAAATGTGCGCAACATTTACAGAAGCCGCACAACTAATTATCTATAAGATTCAAATGACCATTTTCGACAACATCTGGCCTGGGTAACGGACACAAATATTAAGCTTTATAGTGCAAATTTTTGTTAGATTAAAGTGTGCCCTGCCAGCTAAATGGTTGGTTTTGGATACGTGAAAAGATTCACGGCAGTAGTAGGTATAGGTATACAACGAAATTAAAAGGAAAACTATCACAGCTAAGTAGGCTTAACAAGTTAGGTTAATAATCGAACAACGTACATTTGCGGTTGCAAAAACATGTTCTCCCATACATTCCGTATAGGAGATCATGTTTTTCAACTACAAAGTTAAGTTTGTTCTTGCGATAAATTCATCCCAACTACGGAAAATTTCATTGTGCGTGGTCCGACACGCACTTGGCCGGTTTATCTGGTTTTGATAAGCAGCGACGCGCGTGGTAACAAAATATAACTAAATATGTAGGTACTTTACTTTCCCGCGGCATTTTGTAAGCGGCGTCTGAATTGTTCATCAAAATTAAATGTTGTGGTATATTATATAGTGACTGGGCAATTTTACATTTTGCCTTCGGCATTTTGCATAACTGCGAGCGTTTGTTAACGGACGGCGCCGTTTGTATTATTGTACAGTGACGAATTAAAGCTCGTACAGACCAGCGCGACGCAACGCCGCGCCGCGACACGAACAATACAATTTCTAAGAAAACTTGACGGTATAACAATAACCTGTGTCGCGTCGCGCTGGTCTGCACGAAGCTTTATATATACAAAGGTAAGGTAGGTACGTAAGTCAATTAGAGAGGAAATCCTAAATAAAAGTCAAATCATGGGTAAATCGTAATAAAACATGAAGGAATTTTTATTATTCTTTATTACATCAATAATATCAATGTAACACTTAATTCATTCTTACACAAAAACAAGTAAGATTATTCAGTGTATAACGCACCCCATCACAAGAATTTTGTTCAATATAACATACACAGATGGTAATATCACTTCCAACTAAATTTAAATACAATACAAGCGCGTTTATGTACAAAAATATATTTACAATTATAAATCCAATATTTGGGATGCATTCCTCAGATCATAGCACACACAATATCTTCCTCCTAAAATCTTAACAAACTTACGTTCTGAATAATTCGTTTTGTATCTTACACTTGACTTCATTCAAAATTTCCAAAAGTTCTTTCTATCTACAATTTCACAACCCTTAAAGCCATTCATTTTAACTATCTACATAGTTTTTTTTACAAAAAAAAAATACCCGATATAACAATACCCACCAGCGGCTACAAGCGAAATTAACATAAAATTAAAAAGTGTTATTACTTTAGTTTTGTATTAGTGCGTCATTGTGGTTATGATACAATTTTGTGATGATAACAGACAAACTGGAAATTCGTTATATTTAGAAAGATTTTAATTTATCATACTTTTATTTTTGCTTGAATTGCTCCTCAATAAATTCGTCACAAAACCACTTTTGGCTCTACTGTAGGCTTCTTTATTTTTAAATCCAATAGCTGCTATGTATCCCATTAAGAACATTGTCGTGTAGAAACGCGAAATGAAATGCGATGAAATAAAATAAATTATGAGGAACCATTTCATTGTAGTATTGAGACTATTTTATGCTAATTCTTGGAGCCAAAGTTAAAAAAACGATGAACATTGGTTGGCTCTCCGGATCGGGCTTAGATGTTCTTTTTTGTCATCTTGTTTTATCTTATTAATCAATTAACATTTATATTACGCAGGACGTAAATTGACAATAACATTTATTTACATTATGATTATATTACTAGACACCATTACATAGCGTTATTACTTATTAGTTTAAGAGTAACCCCTTACCCCTTGAATGAATAAACGCCGTACCATCATACGAGACAATACAAGATATTTATTTGTCCAAATCATAAGTATACACACACATGGCATGCAAGTAGTTACTTTATAAATTAATAGTAATTTTTAATGTGTCAATAATCGCGGCAAGGGTTTCATTCGTTGAAACATAAAGTATTTTATTCACTGAAACCTGGCACTTCTTAGTATAGTACCTAATAATATATTTATAAAAACAATTCACTTCTACGTAATAGTCATAGATAGACGATATAAGTTAGAGGCCATGGCTATTTATAATAAATTCAATATAGGTACCGCTAATTCATATTTCCTAGAGTCCACTCTGTTATATTAGGTACATACTTGTAAAAACTCAGACTTACATTTTTACAATGTACCCAACGACGAGATCGTGGTATACTTAGCAAATCAAGTAGATAACCATTCATATGCATCATATAAGTAGTAAAGTCAAGAGGTGGCATTACCTACATACCTATCTATTATCTAATGTTATAGAGACATATTTTCTACTTTCGACAAAAACAAAATTGATGTTTTATTTGAAAATTTTACACACACAGACCCACATCAAATAATTGTGTGAGAAAAATACTAAATGGGGTGTTACCTGTTTAAAAAAAAACAGTTTTAGTAGAAAATTTGGTTAATTCATAAAAAAAAATGATTAAGTTTAATATTATTCAATATAGGTCCGTTTTTAGCTTATACTGCTCGCCTTGGGCCTATAAACTATGTTAAATCGTTCAGTCAATCGACTTATGCTCATGTTTAAACGCTTTATGACGGACATGTTCACATGTTATGCTTGTCTACACAGAAAATTTTAAAGTCGTGGTGCATTCTATGTAATTGTGTGCTCAAAAACTTTGTGGCAACACAGAACCTATCTCGTTTGCCAAGTTTTGATTTGGCGTAACAATAGGTAAATACGAAATTTGAAACACTGCATGTGTTTTTTATAACAATATTATGATGAAAGTGAGTAATTATCCTGTACCTACCTACGTATACCTACAAATTGCAGAGAAATGAAAAACATTTTTTTAAAATAAAGAAACCGTTTTTTTTTTTTAAGTCTATCTAGTAATTTTATAGACCTGGCATGTAGCCGAAATAAGCTTGAACTTTTACGTCATATCTACATAAAATTACTATTACTAGATAATAATATAATTAACTTGCAATACAATAGTGTTAAAACCTATGGAATATGCTTATTTCTAAACATAATATTTATTATCAATGTATGTGGTTACGCAAAATAGAACTGTACAATTTACTGAATTATATCTAGAAGTATCTCAATTAAAATTCATGAATCGGGTACGATAATTTAAAATATTCAAACATCGATACAACAGACATTTAAATGACTACACATTTATTCAATGACACCAACATTTTAACCTAGTCTGAAAAATGATTTTGAAACACTGCACAGTGTGTAATTTCGGCCCGGCTGCGGCCACGCGTAGTTCATTATGTTTAAGGGGACTACAGGACCTAAACGTGCCTAAACGCAAGTTTTATAATGCATAAAAGAATATGATCCACTGCAGTAAACAAAATCAGAAAAATATATGATATTCTTCAGGATATATGCTAGTATGATAGTGTTGAAAACATAATACAACTAATTTGATACGATAGAAAAAAATCATGAAGATACCTCTAAAAATTTCTTTTAACGATTAAAAATCATATTAATTTACATGCAATCATTCTGATTTTTTGTCAGATTATTCTACAAGCTACATATTAGCATAATAGTGTTTTAATTTTCCAGTCCAATCAATAGATTTTCTGTAAATCGCTAACTGCTTCATATTTTGCAATAAATTACCTGCGTCGTGTCATCGCGCTTCTCTTTCATTTCTATGCAGTCCGACAGTGACCGCGCTTTAGCTGTTGTAAGCCTCTTAATTGATAGCTGTTACTATTTTAGAGATTTGACAAAGACACCGAAGCTTTTTTTATAATTATTTACTAAGTTATTGTGATTTTCTAGAAAAACCTATAGAAATCATAACAATGCAATGTCTTTTATCTATAATATTTTCTCATAAAAGAAGTTCGTAGCTAAAACCTTGCAAAAAATTACAAAAAAAAACACGGTAAATTAAGACACAAATAAGGTTTTTACCAAAAATTTATACTTTGTGGGGTAGTCTTAATGGTCGCATTTTATTTTTTAATGGAAAAAAATCACACAGTTGTATAAAAAATATCAGCTAATAAAAATGAAAGGGCGACGAGACCTCAATTTTTTAAAAAATTGGTAAGGTTTGTCACTAACTTTTCTATGGAAATTTAATGATCATATTCAGTCATATTCATTGATTCTACTCATAAATAACATTAAATCACTCAATTTTTTTTAAACAAAAAAGTCATTTAACGAAGATAACAACATCGTAATACCATCAGAAGAAATTTTGATACATTGTGATGATTGATGACGATATCGATAGTTTCTAATTTATTTCTAATTTATTTTTATGGTTATATTTGGACTACCTTATTTCCATAGAAATTTCTAAAATATTTAGAAACGCTATATCTCTCTACCCTTTCTATTGTCGTGTGTAATTTTCTAGAATATAATAAACAACTATATTGTTCATATTCATAATGAAGAATAAAATGCGACCGATACGGGATTAAATTAGAAATCAATAAAAAGGGAAAATAGGAAAATCTTAAATATGTCCTATAATATTACAGCTACATTTCCTATTTTTTTTTAATATGAAATAATGCATTATGCCATTTTACGTTACATAAGATACTAACAAAAACAGAATCAAAAGTTTTCCTTAAGGTCATTGAACTTTCACAAAAAAAAACATTTCTCTAAAAGTATACAGAAATTAACCATAGGAATGTTTATCAATTGTTTGCCATATCAAGCTCTTTCGAATAAACACGTAAACTACGCGTGGCCGCAGCCGAGCCGAAATTACACACTGTGCACTGCACCGAAGTTGGTGCATGTATTGTTGAGTGGTACTTATCTAATCAAAGGATCATTTATCAAGCTCGAATTTATTCGTAGAAATAACGATTGTCTCACTCGTACACTGCATTTCTATGCATTTTAGGAATAATGTCCGTTGTTTTGTACTGTCGAACGAAGGTCGCTGATGTAAAATTCTATAGATTGAATTTTATACGCCAGATCCCGCCATTGAAACGCTCGCTTAGGGTTTGTATTAAAATATGCAAATATTAAGTAAGGTTAAGTATTTATTTTATTTGGCCCGTGAATAGAAATATTCAATTTCAGACTACATACGATATTACATTATTCTCCAACTGTACTGAACGCACTGAAGTTTACACAGCTGCGTCCATTATTTGCTTTACTTCTCGTCAAGTTATTCCAGTTTGTAATAATATATGCAAAAAAATCTTTTAATGACAATTTATAATCTAGACAGGTTAAATGTAATACTAACTTCCCTGTTACGTTTCATCAGATGGCCCATCTTGATAGAGGGTACCTACCTACCTATAAAGATTCAATAACTTGGTCACTTTGATCAGTATCTAGCATGAAGCAATATCGCTCTATCGCCCACAACCCTACAATTTATAAATTCCTTCACAATTTATTATGTAAACACAGTACCCTGCTTCAGGCATAACTTGCATCCTACTGAAACAAGTATTGTCGATGTGTTATTTTGATTGACTTTCCTTATTTAACATACCCTGGCGATATCTTAACATTTTTTTTATTAGTTTATCTCGAACACTTGTTAATTAGAAAGAAATGCACGTTGAGTATAACATGCAACAATAAATTGTTACCAATTTCACTTGAATTATTATAAAAAACAAGGGAATAATTTTTTTTGCTAACTTCTATTACATAATTATGATTTCGTCAATTAAATTCTGATGAATAAATTAAAAGTAGGTACGCGAGGTTTGGTTTACCTGCGGGCTACAGAATCAATGTCAAATGAGCAGCACTCACTCTAGAACAGAAATAGACGCTACCTAGGCGAAACTCAATTGAAACTCTAAAATCTCTACCGTCGCCGAGCTTCGGCAACACAGGCTTTGAACACTAGTATTTAAATAACTGTGTTAATTTGAATGTTTTAATATTTGATACGTTTTTACCAGTCTCTTTGTGAGCTTCTTATATTATGAGGAAGCTGCCTTTTTTTCGAATACATCAAACCTCAATTTTAATATAATGTAACGTAATTGTGTCCGTCAATTCAGTTTTCAGTACTAATTTTACTATACTTTTTAGATGCCCTCTCCTAATAAAATCACTGTTTTCAGTAATAGTTTTATCATCGTTATCTTTTGTTTTGTAGGATTTTATATCATACTATACTCCTTTTAGTTAAATTACCTTCTATTGTCACTGGATAGTTTTGTATCAATAGACCGAAAATACATCGACAAATCATAATCTTACATCATAACATAATGAAAATTGAAACTTTTGAAATATATTTAAATGAACGAATTGGTAAACTTTCGCCGATATCTTGTAAGTAATGCATACTTAATAACGGAGTTGATGGCGATTAATATTATTGTGTAGGTAGGTAATGATAATACAAGCTGTGTGCCCGACGGGATTTCCCATCGGCAAAAATTACTAACTTCCATACAAACTTCCATGCCCTATTTAATCCTTTTAGGGATTGAATTTTCAAAAAACCCTTCCTTAATGCACATTTTCGCTATTTATGGAACTCTTTTGCAAAATTTCTTGCTTCTAAACCTAGCAGTTAAGGCTGTGCGCTTTCTGTCAGTGAATAAATGAATGAATTTAAGACTTTTATTAAGGCGCTACCCTGACCAAATAACCATGAGCATTCGTGGCACACTAACTCTGCGCAAGAGTTACTTAGCGAGTACGCTCAGATTTTAGAATAAAATCTTTATAAAATCAAATTTTCGTGTTTAAAAAAAAATAAAACTAGCAAAATGTTCTTTATTAAATTACCTATCGATTAGTTTAGGAAGCAAATCAAAATAATGGTTATTTTAAGAGGAGATGCATGTTATAAATCATTACTTCTCATTTCTGTGGTTTTTTTGTGGCCCTTTAATTAAATATTATGCCGCTTAAAAAAAAAAAAAACTACCATTTTGGAGTCAAGATTTTTTATTAGTTGCTAGTTCTTTTAGATAAAGAGAAGTTGGCTCCTTAAAACAGCCTAAAAAACGGCTACCGCTGTGTTTCGCACGGGAACGCGCCTTAAGTAGAAAGATACAAAATCTCAGGTGGGTAACACTATTATATCTATGATCATAGATATAATGAAATTGTAAAATAGACATAATTATGGATAATTTGTGAGCTTCGTAGATAAATAAGTAGGTATGTGATATAATATGATAGTGTAATATCCCTTAAGCCCAATATAATCATATGTCTATCTTACAATTTCAATAAATCTTTGATCATAGATGTGATAGTGTAATACCCCCCTAAGAACAAAAACGTAAATACAATATACGCCTCTTAGTTTAAATAATAGTTCCTTGGCAATTATTAATTAGGTATTCCTCATACGTTTTTGGCACACGCTTTTGAAGTATATTATGATGATAATTAACTAATACAAGGCTGCGAGTTTTAATTATTATTTTTGTCTAAATATTATATTTAAATGGCAAGTTCCGAATTCTTAAAATTCGCTACGTTGGCCGTATTGAGATGATATCCAAGGTTTTATTAAATAATAAAAGTAAAACTAATGCCTAACGGACAATTACTCGATGAAACTATACGGATAATGTAGAATTTGGAAACTAGTAATAGACAGACAATTGAGTCCAACATCGGAACTGATAATGGGATCCATCCAAATGATAATGCTTAGGCTTATTGTGTCTTTGTTTTCGCAAAAGCTTTAGATCTGTTTAGTGCTTAGCAAGAAACTGAACAGATTTTCTATGGCACAGCGCATCGCGTAAGTGAAGAATAAAAACAGGTAATAACTAGACGCGAAATATATTAAGTAGTTTGGTTTTTATTAGCATTCTTTATGAACAATCTGTGATTTTTATTCAAAACTTCCACTTCAAAGCTATGCCTTAACCATATTTTAACTGTAGCATACGTGAGCTATTCGCGCTCGTCGGTACGAGAGAAAGCAAAGTCAATGCGGACGTCCGTAAGTTGCCCTTGGCCCTTTATAATACGCATCAATCGATCCTGAACACTGCACAAGTCGGCTGCAAAAATACTGCAGTTCCTTACGATACGAGGGTTGTAGCTATTGTCAGTCCTATTCATCACGAACTTTCTACTTCAGAATGTTTTGGGTTTTGCAGATTTTATTCGTTCTTAATGATCGTACTGCAGTTACAACACGCGTTGCAGGTATTGCATAGTTACACGCGATGATAATATAATCAAACACGGAATCGGCTGCTGCAGGAGATAACATCGATTCGCCGACAAAGTATTTCCGTGATAACTGATAGTATTTGTAGCTAACTATTCTACGACTGCCCTGACATACTCGATTAGTTGGCTTCTATCAATATTTTTTCCATCCTTTAAAGACTAGTTATTCATAGGAGTCAGAACGGTTATTAAAAAAAGAATAACGGATTAAACGAAATAGATAATAATCAAAAATGCTAAATAGGGCACTGTAATTTGACTCAATGTCGATACTCTGAGGTTAGGCCAGTTATCAGATTTTGAACTTTGTGACTATTCGCAACAAGATATTTTTTTGGAAGAAACCGTACTGATTATAATAGCCAGTGGTTATGAAAGCCAGAAAAGCTCAGCGAATATGAGGATCTAATCGCTATCACGGTCACATCTTCAGTTTAATCGGGATAAGTATCAGATTGTCTTTATCATAGACGAAAGGATTTCCTTTAGACAATCGTCAGGACTTCCGACTGCCACATTGCTCAACGATATGTTATTTAAATTGCAAAGACACAAATTGACATATTTTTAAACTAAGTATAGATAAAGTTAAACTTAACTCTTTGGTTAGATGGTTAATTATCGCCTATTCGCGTAGTGGAATTGTGGTGCCACGGGCTCTAGAATAGAAGAGTTATCCAATAATCATAAGTTGAAGATGGACTTATTTTCAAATAGAGGTCACACCTAAATTAAAATGCTCCGTCTAAATTTGATTGCACTGATACTTACTGAATTAAATACTATTAGAGAAATGTCTAGCGGTTGTTTGAAAACGTAAAAAAACTAGCTGTATTGTTCGTAAAGTAGGCATAGACTATTGCAGACACATCGGAGTCAGTGACAATCATTAACAATTATATTAATGGACATTTATCTAACACTGCAAGAATTGAAAACATATACGGCTGAGTTTTTTAAATTGAATTAAATATTAACTAGTTGTTTTTTAATTAAATACAATATTTTTTTTAAATAACAAGCAATTATTGAGCTTTAGGTATCCCGACATGGTCCCTCCGAGAATTTTTCGTATTGACATCAGTCATTTATATTTTTACCCGACCACGGCAAAGCCCAAAGGAAGGGTTATGGTTTTAGGGCAATGGTCAAGTCTGTGCTTCGTAGCTCGTACCTATCTCTGCGACGTTTCTACTTAAGGCTCCCCTATGATATATTTTGTAATTGGCTGCTTTAATTTAAGGTCATTACCCAGTTTCGCTTCTGTATGGTATTAGGTACTTAGGTTCAGCAAGTTCTTGAAGAAAGTTGGGCTGATTATAGGTGTATTGTATTAAATTTACTTTTATGGTGTTGGACTACGAAGCTATTTATTATTATTTTTATATGGAAGAAATCCCATGTTTTCTTTTCTTTTGAATCTTATTATTCAGATCAGTAAGAAAAGCCCGAAGAACCAGTAAAAATATATAAAATATTTTAAATTTATGCTTTATTTATTTATGATTATCACAAAACATGCAAAGATGGTGGAGACAAAATATATCTGCATCACAAGTTCTTAATTTATTTAAATTGACCTAAATTTCTTGACTAAATATGAACCAAGCATTTAATTTTACTTGGTTTACTGTTGAATGAAATATATAATACCTAGACTGTACTAATAAATCATTCTGTGTAGCCTTGTTTTAATGAAAATTCCCAAATTGCCAAGGGAGGCACAGTCTTTCAGGATTTTATATATACATATAATTATATAACCTTTAGTCAATGAAGTCTGCCCACACAGTGGGACTTACCCATACTTAGTCCACTCCATCAATGTCCACTTAGTATTAGAACTACACTATGAATGTTTAATTCTGAAACATTTGGTCAAATATACCATCTACTTACGTAATATTAACCATTTTGGAAACTTAACTAACAATCTTAGGAACAGACAGATCAACATTAACATCTTGCAGTCCACTGTGTCGCTTCAAGTATTCACTATTGTCATCACAGTCCACCTTTCGCCTCTTCCTTGAGTCAAATCTCACTCCTGTTTCTTGAACAACCTTTTCACTATTTTGAATTGCAGAAATTATATTTTCTTTAGAAGGTGGCACCAGTTGCAACTCATCAATGTTTTCATTAACTGATGGCTCCACTAGATGCATTACAATGCGTTCTAAACGTTTAGGATGTTCCACTGGAGCATCGTCAGTGGCAGGTGCTTCAGTTTGTTGTTTTTCCACATCAATAATCACCGAATATTTTCTTTTCATTTCCTCCATCATTCTGCATCCATAATCTTCGCCAATAACACTGTTGACACATACAAAACTTTGAACTTTTTTTGTTGCTCTATCAATTTCAAGGAATCCTCGTGTTCTCATGTATATGAAGTGTCCAGATCGTGACATCAGTCTGTAGTAAGACTCACCAAACTCTCTGCTCTCATCATACATTTGCCGTAGTACACAAATGACCCAGCGGACGTCTTCTTTGTGCATAAATACAAAGGCTGATGTACCAGTTACTTCTTCTGTCATGTAGCCTATTGCTAATGATATACTCTGGTCACACTGTACTATACGACCATCGATCAAATGTCTTGTCCAATATTCTGAATAGGCTGTTGGGGGTAGAATCCGCGCTGGCATAGCACTGGACACCACATGAATCATGCCAATGAATACCACATCATTTCCACTAGATGAAAATGTTCTATTGGTTCTCACTCTTTGCCGTCTAATTATCTGCTCATCTTGAACACCATTTGATGTAGCTTTGTCAGAGCGTCTCAAAATGCCATCTATACGACAGCGCTCATATCTAGCAGGGTCTGAGCGAGCACCTGCTCTCATCATGCGGATATGGAAATTATGATGGTTTTCAAACAGTCTACTGTCACAACTTGTTTGCAGTTCTTGAGGATAAATATGATGGCGAAGAGTTTCTTTATCATCTGGATGAACATAATTGTACATGTCTTGTCCAAGTAGATCTATATGACAGTATCCCAACTTTTCTTGAACATTGGGTGATACAATAAACAGACGGCCGCGGCATGTGACCCCGAACATAATACCGCCAAATAGGTCGAAAAACTTTAAAAACGAAGACGACCATGTCTCTATATGGCCGCATTTGAAAGTATCACCAAACACATGCTCATTGCGGAGCTTGTTGGCGGCGAGTCTCAGCACGCTCGTCTTATCAACTTTACGTTGCGAGTGCACGATATCGGACAACAAAGACATAATTAGACTAATTTGGGAGTTGTATTGGCTACGACGTTGTTTTTCAGCTATGATACGGGATTCTCGATCACTAGCTTTAGCTGCGGGCATACCTGGTGAGTGTGAATCGGAGGAAGAATCTCCGCTGTGGGTAGCCTGAATCTCATAGCCCATCGTAGGCGCTGGCACACCCACCGTTAAACCAAAGTCCGTCGATGGGGCACCTAGGCATATCTGGCTCGCCATCGCCGAGTGCATTCCTAGATGTGTACTTGCTCCGCCCGACGATGTCATTTTCCCGCGAACGATACTGCTACTCGCAAAACTACGTCCTTGTTAGAATCATTACAATCCAATAACCTTACGTAGATAGTGAAACCGTAAATAAACACCTAAAAACATGCTGTCCCGGATATTAACGTATTGCAATTGTTATAGTTATTTAACACGATCACATCACAACATACAAGTACTTCAGCTAAATGCACAAGATAGATTGGATATTTGTTTTATTTCCGACTATGTCAGGTTCAACTGGACTTGGATTACCGACTATCAAGACTATCAATCAACAGCCAACGCAGTGTTACCACCTTTTACATCACTCAACAGAAAAATATTTTATAATGTTTTTTTTTTACCGTGTTCTTTAAGAAATTCGAAACAAGGTCTTTTGTACCATTTAGTCGATTTCATCAGTAACTTACTAAAAATATCAGGAAATTCATGTTTACTCCTTCGCTGGTTCGTGCCGTCTCACGATGCCGGCTCACTGTGTCGTTTCAAAATGAATGCCATAGCTGTACAAGAATCTTTTGGCACATGACCAAAATCAAAACTAACGCCACCATCTTGCTTTTTCAATATATTTTCACAAATGTTTACTGAAAATCTTTACCATCAGCGTCCCCATGTCAGCGTCATTCGAGCGTCAATGTATATTCAGATGAAATACTGCTATTTTTGCAAAATTTTCTTCTTCTTCGCTAATCTCGCGCACACCGTTCATTGGCGTGATCGCCTCAAAGAGTAAAGTAACTATAAAGAGACATCGCCTGATCGGTGATTGTGCGAAGCGGCACGTATCTGATTGAAACCTTACCTTAATGTCAATGTCAAAATTGACAAAGTCAATAAGCTAAACTTGTTTTTGGTGGCAGTAGGTACATATCTACAGTACAAACTTTACGTTTGACCGGTTTGTCATGCCCACTTAAATGTCTCGCTGATGGTGGCGAGTGTGTTGGATCATTCGGTTCCCTACAAAATGGTTGAGCTGGATGGTGCTGATCCACGCGTCATGTTCGTGAACGGGCGCCGTCAGTTGTGACTGGTCATCTCTTATCTGCCAGGGCTTATTTTTAATGTTATATTTTGAATTGTTTTAATTTTTTTATTGTACATTGTTCTCACATATAGAAGCAACAAGAATAATGTACCCAGGATTGTGTAATTTTCTATATTTAAAAGAGTGTCCTTGGAGTTTCTTGCCCGTTCTTCTCCATGAAGATCTACGTTTTGGAACTGGGCAACTAGCTTCAACTTTCTCGACTAACTGACCGACTATTTGACAATTCAAAAGTGCCTGTAAATGGTTTAATTGAAATAAATGCTTTGAGTTTGAGTTTGAGTTTGAGTTTTTATTCAAAAATAATAAATGCATTTATTTCCAATAAGATACTGTAAACTAGGTACTAAGTGTTATAATTATTCTTGAGCACTTTCTATTAGTGTAGTGTCTTATTATTACGTTATTTTTCGACTGTTTATCGTATAAGGAAAAGTTTTATTTGAAAACAATAAACCGGTTTTGAAGAAGACTGCTTGTGCCAGCGAGAAGGAAAAGTAAATTTTGGTGTAATATTCAAAATATCAGGATGTGGTTGAAGTTTTTGATTGTTTTAAATATTATTTTAATACATTTTGCGATCTCACAAGATGGTAAGTGCAAGGGTTTTTTTAAATTACGATTTTCATTTTGTTACCACAGCCAGCCAATAAGAATAATATTTCAATTTGTTATTTTCTGGCGCAGTGGTCAGGTAGCCATCCTTGCGAAAGGAGGCCTATGTCCAGCAGTGAATCTTTTGGCTAAGATAAGGATGATGTAAAAGATGGTTCTTTTATTTAAGGATAATCACAATATACCCCATTTTAATCATTTCTGATACTCTTACATTCAAGTATTTATTTTGTAGGTAAATCTCTTATTATATACTTAATTTAAAAAATAAACAAAATTATTTAAAAGTATATAATAAGCATGTAGTTGGCTGTGTAATAGCTTAATTTGCATTAAGAACAACAGTAAATTGTTGTACTTGAAATTACTAAGCTAAATTGGAAATATGTTCAATTACAATTTTAATGAGGTGTCAATCGATTTCACGGTAGGTACCAATTATTATTGATGTTTGAAATGTGTATAGTTGGCGAGAGCTGTATGACAAATGACCCAACCCTGGAAGGTACTTGTGCCAAAGTTTCCAGGTGTGAGGCAGCCCTCATGTAAGTGTAACAAAACAGTGTGCTATCTATTGAATGTGAATTTGAACACAAGGCAAATGATTTATAGTATGACTCTTACATAATAGTTGTAAGTCAGTATATAAATAAATAACATAATCTTGCTAACCCTTTGATTGCCTTGCCTTGCTTTATTTTGATGCATTATTGAAACTATAATTAATAAACATAAACACACATCTTTTTATTACATTCAACACATTAATTGTTAATTAGAATCATACTCAAATATTTTTCGTATTTACAGAGAAATTAGAAAAAAGAAATTTCATCAATTTGAAAGGTGTGGATTTGAAGGAATTGAAGAAGTGGTCTGTTGTCCTCATGCCACTAACAAATTTGGTAAGATTTAGTTGATGTAAGTATTGATAGTTTAAAATATAAAACCATGTTTAACAAACAATAATATTTTTTCAGGAGGAGATGAAACTAGAATGAAAGCAGATAGAATTGCTGACAGAGGTAAGCCTTTTGCTATTTCTATTCTTGAAATGCCTGTAGAATACTTCTCCTTCTGACTTTTAGCATCTACGGCTCAGATAGGCCTTCTGAAAAATGAATAAATAATTTCAATGTGAGTCAAAATAAATAACACTAATTTTGATGAGGGCATTAGATTGGTAGCTTGGATAATATCCATACAAACTCACTCACACGTCTCGTCTCCCTTGCAAACATTCATAGCAAGCTGAGTGTGTACTGGAGCCATGTTTGATCCCTTTTGCTAATACATTATAATATTTTAGAATGCCAGAAAATCACAGCTTCAAGTATACCTCCTTTGGACTTGCATATTTTGGGCGGAGAAACAGCCTCACTGGGGGAATTTCCACACATGGTAAGATACATATTTTCCTCATATTATCGATGTATTTGTAATTATATATCATCAACCTAGTTATTATTGTTTTTCAAAAGAACCTGTTTCTTGTAAATATATTGTTATTTGATAATGATGTCAATCCAGTTTCTACACAACAAGAACCAACTTTTGAGAATAATAGGTAGGTACGCATAATGCATTGCTAATAGCATTCTGGTTTTTTAAATGACAAATCCGTTTTAAGAACTAACTCCCAATGACGTAATTCTGTTTATTTAATTTTAAATGATTGTCGCAAAGTGCTAATGACACATATTTAATTAATTAAACATTTATTATGCCAGTGACCTATTGATTTTCCTGTTATTTGGTTACATTCCTTGTGATCTTTATCTCAAATCAGTGCATTATGTTTAATATAGTAGAAGCCAACAAGTACAGTGTAGAAAAAACTCTAGGAACTTATAGGATTTCTCACATTGCCGTCTGAAGCGAGCGACGGACGGACGTGACGTTAGTGTACGCCACTAAGGTCATGTCCGACCGTAGCTCGTTTTGTAGTGAGAAATCAAAATAATTATAGTACTCGAATTAGGATTAGCGCAATAATTTGCGTTGTGATTTCAGCCTGAGGTGCAGACTAGTGCCCTATGAACTTTATTGAATCTTAAGTAGACGTATTAAGGTCTAATATATCGGTGGCGGTTCGTGCGGCAACAGACACGGAACCGACCGAGACAGGAGACCGAGACCGTTACCCCACGTGCGCACTGACGTAAAAATATCGCGGCGATTTATTTCGTGCACTGGGTTTTCAACGCTCTGCTTAGCGCCTAGAGTTGAAAATCCAACAGTGTATTTTTTCAACGCGCTGGGACGAAAGTGCGTCCCAACGCGTTGGATTCTCAACGCTCCGCTCAACACCGAGAGTTGAAAAACCAGTGCGCGATAAAATCCCGCCGCGATATTTTTCCGTGTCCGTGCGTACGTGGGCTGACTGGTCATTAGGTTTTGTATGAACGCTCTTCGCGAGCGAGACCAAGATAGAAGACGGAGACGCGAGACAGAAGACCGTGAGACTGTCTCCGCCCCGGACCAGGGGGCCTTCTCCCTAAGCGAAATACGTAGTTCGGCCGTCATTACCGGCGTTTGGCTCTCCTTCTGACTTACGGTATGTCTGTAAGTGAGACGGTGAACGAAGCGCCCGTAACGACGGCCGAAACTACGGATTTCGCTTAGAGAGCAGGCCCTGTAGGGTCGTGCGTCTCGCTCGAAAAGCCGAAAATGCGTCCTGAACATATGTTCAGGACATCAGGGTGTCATCAAACAATAAATGGTTTCACCAATAGTGAAATTGACACCTTTTTTTTCAGACTACTCTTTTTCGTTTTATCTTACTATAGCTATACGTAAAGGTCGCGGAGACAGAGACCGGTGGACGAGACGCGAGACAAAGACAGGAGACCCAGACCGAGACCAAAAACTAAAGACTGTTCAACCAGTAACAGTATTGTCGATTCAGTTGTTGGAGTCAGTTGTATTGTTGAAAGTTATTCATCTATTATGTAATGGAAAGCCAAGTTATTAAGTTAATATTGGAGGAAGAAGAAGATGATTTGCTATTATATTATTATTATAAAAAAATATTAATCATTTTTTTATCTACTTCACTCTCGTCAGAAGTGAGACAGACAACTGCGAACTGCTGTAGTAATTATACATATAATAAGACTAAGTTCTCTGCAACGTTATTTGTGAATAAGTCATTGGTGTGCCATAATAAATAAATAATAAAAGTAAACAAAGATTGCCTATCAACGAATTATACCTATAGGTACAACTAAAGGCCAAGAAAGATCGTTTTCACAATGTTTTCACTATAGGTTAAGAACCATTTATTGTTTGATGACAATATGTTCAGGTATTTTCGTCTCTTTGAGCGAGACGCGCGACACTACTGGGGGCTTACTCCCTAAGCGAAATCCGTAGTTTCGGCCGACGCGGATGTTACGGGCGTTTTGATCTCCTCGCTTACGGTATGTCTAAGTGAGACGGAGAACGAAGCGCCCATAACGACGGCCGAAACTACGGACTTCGCTTAGGGAGTAGGCCCCCTGGTTCGGGACGGAGACCGTCTTGCATCTCCGTCTCCTGTCTCGGTCTCGCTCGCTAACGGGCGCCCATACGAACCCTAATGACCAACGGTAACGGTGTCCTGTATCCGACCGCGTCCTATTTAAAAACGATTGTCGCGCGAATACGCATTCTGTCGCGTGCATATGTCACTTTTTGTTCGGAAAACTGAAAAGCGCTCTCTGTCGGCGCCACCACGCTTTCACGTTCACCGAACAAAAAGTTCGAACGATCGTGTATTCGCGCGACGATCGGTCAATTCGATCGCTAATAGTCTGGGTCGCCGCGCGAACCACCTCCTTAGGCGCTCGGCTACACGAGTTTCTGTATCGATTGAAAGTAGATAGGTAGGTACCTACCTAAATAATAGCTAAAGATAATAATATATTAAAAATGTAGGTATTTACATGACATATTAAGTTGTTTTGACCTTTTGGGATCGTTTGAGATGAATTAAGGCATATTAGATTGTTATAACCATACAGAAAAATCTAACTATCTTTTATACTTAAATAATGTATTGTAAAAACAACTGAGAACTGCAGTCGATGAATGATATTATTGCTAGGTACGGTTGAAATGGATCTTTTTATTATCTATAAGTCAGAGTTCATGGTACGATACCCTTTATGCGCGATTCATTTCGTACTGAGCTGCTGTTATTGTTTATAAACCTCGTTTGCAATGTAAATGTTATGCGTAATGCGCAAAATTAAATTACGTTTAAACCATCATGTTTCTTTTAGGTTTAATGAGGAGTTTAGTTCTAGCTTGATTACAGAATTTTCACTATTTCAAATGTTATTTCTACCATGTTTTCCAAAAGTAACTAGTTTAAGTGTAGGAAAAGGAGACAACAATATTTTTGTAGAAAAACTACGTTTTTGTCCTTGTTTCACACTACTTGTTAGTGGCGTCTTAGCGTGCTTCTTGACCGATAATATGCGCCTTTTTCAACGCAATTATAATAATCCGTCGGTGAGCCAAACCAAGAGAGATACAGAAACCCGCAGGGCAGTATGTGGCAAGCTGCTGGGCAGTAGCGAACCCACGGGCCCTATCTCCCGGGAGAAGTCTTGTTTCTCATCTCTGGCTTGCCTTTATTGACCGGCTTGAGTGAACACTGACGAGGAGTAGAGCTCCCAGCTCATTCTTGCCTTTATTGGCCGGTTTGAGGGGAAATTTGCAAGACCAAACGTTCTCGGAGGAAGAAAGTATTCCGGTAAGATGCTGGTAGGGATCTTCAACGTACTTCCGGGATTGTCCTGATAGCCATGGAATACCTGCCACCTGCCATGTCTATTCCTCGAGCACCTCAGGATATTATGTTGCCCCTTGTCGCTACGTCATTATGTGCTAGCGACCGTTTCCTAAGATTCAGGTTTCTTAAGATGCAGGACTCAACCTTCTACCCTAGGAGTTGACTTCCAACACTTACTTAACAGTAAATAAATTAAATTTCTAACTATACATTGAAAAATAAATTATAGTACCTAACTATATTAAGTACTTATAAAATTTCCATACAGTAATATTGCCAAATTAATCAAAACAGCGAAATATTTGACAGCTATTTGCGACGTTGCCAACTTTCAGAATGCACGCTCTTAAAACAACTCTGATAAAATCTTTTAATAGAAAATAACTATTTTTAATGTTCTATCTTTTTATTACAAACGCTAGACAGATGCAGGTCACTCTAAAATCAACTTATAATAGCATAACACTAAAGTAGATAGTTGAGTGAGTGCAATCTGCAATGAAATGTAAATTATCTAAGATTCTTAGTTCAGCTATGTAATTTTTTTTTTTCTATTTCATTATAGGTTGCTCTGGGATTTGATCGCGGCGATGGTTATGAGTTTGACTGTGGTGGGTCAGTGCTGTCACCTACCTACGTCCTGAGCGCTGCACATTGTGTGGACACTTTAGATAGGTAATTATCACAAGGCTAAATACAGGGAGAACAGGGGGTCTACCACCAGTACCACCACCTCTAAAGCAGTATTATTTTAATCTTACTTCGGTGGGGGAAAGAGACGGAGCTGTACGTCCTGTATAGCTTCATCTCTTTCCCACACTAAAGTAATATTAAAATAATACTGCTTTAGAGGTGGTGGTAGGCCCCTTGGACAGATTTCGCCAAAACTGGAAGGAGGACGCGCGGGCTCGCCAACGATGGAAGGAGTGAAGGATGACCGGCCTTTGCCCAAGACAGTGCAGGCTAACAAAAAAAAAAACAACAAAGTTTTATGTACCTACTTAGGTTATCATATCACAGATACATGGTCTCTTAATTAACCCTACTTCACATTAATCTCATAAAAGGTGTTATAATAGGTCAATGTTACTCTGGACACCAATAACAGCGGTTAACTTGAGATTCAAGAATAGATCACGTCAGTAGTTCTCAGTAGCACTTGAACTACAAAAACCACTCTTATTGCTACGTAATAAAGGCGCTGCCGATGTCAAATTGTTACTGAACGTACGATGGACTGTTCCAGAATAGTTTTTAATTATTTGTTGTATCGTTTCAGGATACAACCGTCCGTAATCCGCGGTGGCGTTATAGAGATTGGCGGCAAAGAGTTCAACCCAGGAACTGACGTCAGAATAGCACAAATCATAACTAACCCGAGATATACCAGGAAGGAGAAATATCATGACTTGGTTTTGTTAAGGTAAGTGTTCATACCTACTGAAAACGAATCCATTTAGTCAGTTCATATAAAGGCCATACCTGCGCACGCGCACGGACAGTGCGGTTCGCGTGCATCTTAGGAACATAGTATGGACACCTATGGACATGTTCCCGAGCGGTCAGCGAGTAGTTCGCGTGCAAGTTAAATGTCCTCTCGCGCGCGCAAACATTGCGGTTCGCGTGTATCTTAGGAACATAGTATGGACACCTTCACTTCACGCGTGATCAATTGCGCAGGTTTGGATCCTAACACGCGAACAACATGCGCGCGCGCTCGTAGAATGTAACGCGTCCAGCCATTCAAGGCGCCTAGCGTGCACGGTTCGTGCGCGTGCGCTGGTGTGGACGCGCCATGACACATCGAGCTTTTGACTCACCATGCCTCGAAGTACCTTCCAATTTCAACGTCAGTCTTCACAGGTAGTTAAGCCCTAGAGTCTAACGACTGGTTTAACATACAAAATCGGAATTGCCCAATGATTTAGTCATTGAGGTCAGATGGAGGTCATGCTAAATATTAAACTGAATCAGATTATAGTTATGTATATACTTACCTATTTTAAATAGCAAGCTTTAAGTGTCCGATTGGTTAGGTACTGGTTATTTAGTGAGTATGTCAGTTACCATGAATATGGTGTTTAAAGAAAGGATTTTATGAAAAAAGTAGGTACAGAATGACAAGACATTTCAATTAGGCTTGCCAATAATAAATCTGAAAGCTAGTTGTTCGTTCGCAAAACTATTTCTTCATGGAGAAAAAAATAAGTAAATTTAAAATATCAAAAACCCGACTGCGTAAAAAGTGAACTTCAAAAAAGATGGAAACAAGATGACCTATTTCTGTCTCCAATCCCACATAATACTTTAAACAATCTTATGCAGTTGGAGGCATCTTCTAAGATGGCAATAAAGACCTGCAACTGCATTTTTTGGGTTCGCCGCCGTGGGGTAAAAAGAACATGAAAGTCCATGGAAACACATTTAATAGTAGATTGTTTGCCAAGGGAGCAAACAACTATTTTTAAGGCGAGGCGGGAAGGATTCTAAAGTAGAATCCTGAGTGCAGCGAGGGATTCAAAGTACGTCACTCGAGCTTAATAGTGTTGCTTACGAGGTGAACACTACTTTTTATCACTCTACTTTTTATACCTTTTATCCCGATGTTTCCACTGGATCGAGACTTACACCCGAATACTGAAACGCCACTCAAAACTTAAGCGTTACTTATGACTCGTTTAAAGCCTTTTGATTGGTTGAAACTAGTTTTAAGTAACGCTTAAGTTTTGAGTGGCTTTTCAGTATTCGGGTGTGATGCTAGTAATTCATAATGTAACACGAGCAGCAGTTGTTATTTATTAGCGCCAGTTTGAACGGCGCATAAAATTAGTTAACACAATCAGCGCAAGCGAATATTGTCCCGCATCCCGTGCGGGATTCGCTTCAGTTTGGCCAGAGCTTTACAGTCTTCAATATTAAGACCAGGCACTTTAAAGACAATTTCCACGCAAGCTCCGCCCCCGTGCACCCCGCAACTCTGATATGAGCTAAACGCTAACACATCAGTGAATCGAGTGACAATGTTACAATTACGTAACTGTCTTGTACATGGAAAGAAAAAGATCCAGTAAATCATATACTAAAGTTCCATTTTGATTGTATGCGTGATTGTTTCCGAATATCAATGCATACAATTTAGGGAGCCTGCTCTTAAGAGATGGATTCGTCCTCAACTCCTCAGTCACAACTTTTAATAAACATATGGACTAAGACAGAAGTTAGCGTGCATAAATACAGCCAAACCATTGACGTTCTTCAGAAAATTTAAACTGTATTCTTAAAATTCCAACAGGGAAATAAATAATAAACTTCGTTTTAACATCTAACATTCCACTTCACTTTATTAGTATTTTGCATTTTCAACATACTAATGTAGGTATTTTTGGACGTATTTTTCGCTATCATAATTTTCATATAAGATGAGAATATTTTCAGGGGGGCTAGCCTATTCTATTTCTTCTTTAATATGTTAGTACTTATTTACTATAAGAAATGTAAAATGGGAATGTATATTTTTTGTATGAAATCATTACACTTACACGTATGGAACAGTATGATTCCGTACCTGCTGTTACCGCTAGGATGTCCGCTCGCAAGCATCCGCAACAGTGGCAGACTAAGCCTGCGTCGGGGGCCCGGAGCGGCAAAACTAAATGGGGTCTCCGCTGCCCAGAAATGAACGACGAAATATTTTGTACGGTGCCTCCAAAAGGTTGTGGTCAAAAGGAAACGTCCTTTTGACCATTGATTCAGAAATAGGGCATACTTTGTCGACAACAGAAAGGCTAGAGCATCAAACGAATAAAGGATGGTAGAGGCGAAGTCAGGTCGAAAATATTAGCACCTCGCCCCGGATAGGTAAGGTTTTCTTTTGACTATTCGTACAAAAATAGGAGTTACTTTATCGACTTACGCGTAGAGGACTGAAAAAAAAGAGTAGGTTGCTAGAGCGAGCGAAGCGAGGTTGAAAATGTATGCACCCTATGTAATTAATTAATCATTTATTAAGCCTGCGTAGGGGCCCGTACTACAAACTGCCGTTACTTACTGAACATATTTTGGTCATGTTTGGCATTTGATTGTAAAGAATTTCTCGAGATTTGCCCCCACGGACCGGGGGCCCGGGCAGACCTTACTTGCCCCCCCTTAGTCCGCCAGTGATCCGCAATCATGCATTGTAAGCACTTCTACATGGTAATACGGAATAGACTTCGCGGTCTAGCTTATGAGTTGCACTTCTGAGTGGCAGAAAGGGATCGAGGAAAATGGGAATGGGAGGGGAAAATTATGATCTAAGAACCTGAATTACACGGTGTATCACTCAAAATGTATAGAAGATCAGTCTCTTGAGGTACGGCAGTACATAAACTAACCAATAAATATTTTAGTAGGTAAGTATGTTTTAGTAAATTCATGTTCATATTAAATCTTAGCTAGCATTCACACTCATAGTTCACTTTTCCTCATATCATTTTATTTAGCATAATGCAATTTATTCACTTTTTTCTATTTTGTTTTCTAATTGTATTTTATTTATATTTCCATAAGTATTTTTTGTTGATTACGATGTTTTTATGGTGAATGCTATGTATTCCTATAATATACACTCATACGAGTACGTTTATTATGTGATTTATTTATTTGATTATTTATGTACACACAGTAAAATTGATACAAATACGACATAACACATGTATATAAATATATAGGTTTATATTTTATTGTTCCGTTTTATATCTTTCTTCTTCATTCGTGATCTTTGATAGTCGTTACGGGTGGTCGCAACCAGTCTTACCAAGGGGTATCGTATTACCCGGTAACTGGGTTGTGGAGGTCAGATAGGTAGGCGATCCTGCATCCTGTTAGACTGGAAGCTGACCAGTCTAGGCAGAGGATGTTCTGTTATAATTCATTGTATGTACTGCTGTTGATACTAGGTACCAAATAAATAGGTGCGATTTGATTCTACCCGCAGTTGATAAAACATTTTTATTTTAGATTGGAGCGACCACTGCACTTCACCAGTAACTTGAATGCAGTGTGCTTGGAGACAAATGACAATGATCCCACAGAACCACTCACGATTACGGGTTGGGGGAAGACCAGTAATAGCAGTATGTATCCTATCCTATTAAAGTTGCAATATTTGTATAGATAGGTAGGTATATATTTGTAATCACGTTCTCGAAAACGGCTCCCAACGATTTCGAGGAAAGTTGCAATATAGGGGTTTACTGGGGCGAAAAATTATCTAGCTAAGTTTCATACTGGAAAAATTCGTTTTCACTATTTTCACCCGAGCAGAGCTCGGTCACCCTGGTACTTTTATTTGAAAGAAAGAAAATACGTTTATTTGCGGTACACATGACGCTAAGAAAGAACAAAACACAAAAATAAACAATTTGGGGGAAAATATGCGTCACATCCACGCAAAACGGACATCGCTCAGCATAATGCTGCGACTCTATGCGAGACAGATCCCCAACGCTGGTTTTCAGCGACAGCCGGCGTTGACGTGATTACGTCAACCGGAATCGGTTTATTTATAAGAAACACCTGAAAAGCAATAAAAAAACGTGGTAAATACGCCGTTAGCCGTTTGCCACTGGGCTCGCCCACTTACATGGCATTATGGGACTTAAACATAACTGGCGAAATATGAGTTTAGTTAACACCATTAAAATTGCAGGGGATACAAGAAGCAGCTTGCTTTTGAAAGCGAACGTGACGACCGTTGGTCGCAATAAGTGCAGCGAGTCTTATACCAACTGGCGCAAGCTACCTTCAGGCATCTCTCCGGACCAATTGTGTGCTGGCGATCCGGAAGGCATTCGGGACACCTGTCAGGTAATTATGTGCATTAATAATGACTCTACGATACAATGTACACATAATTACTACACGACTAACTACTTAAATCAACATGTTATTCGGACTGTGGTTCGACATCTTCGCCGTAGTCAATAAGACGCCGACCGTAATCGTGCTCACGTGAACCTTGCGTGTCTGTGTCTTACATGTGTTGTCCGTGCTGTGTAATGTAGTGGGAACGATGCAGTGTTTCTTTATAATGCTGATGCTCAGCTTCACGTATTGAAGCTCTAATACTTATGTATGACCGCAGGGTGACTCGGGCGGGCCGCTGCACAGGTCGACGCCGGACGGGCTGAACCGCCTGGTGGGCGTGACGTCATTCGGGCGCGGTTGCGGCTCGCCCGTGCCCGGTGTTTACACCCGCGTCAGCCGCTACCTCGACTGGATCGAGAGCATCATCTGGCCTAACGCTCAATAAATAAACGCTTCACTGTAATAATAATAATAAAACTTTTATTTTATACAGAGTCCATAGCACTTTCACTTAACGTCTAGTGTTAGTTGGTATAGAGACAGACACAGATTAACATAAGTCAATTAAAATTCAGTGTAGAGCTGCATCCACCTCCGCAGCATCGGGGAATCTCACCGATCTGCAAACTCTGTTGATGCTGTGGCGGTATCCACATTATACATATATTAGCCACTTGCGAACGACGCATCAAAAACCTGACGTCACACCAAATCCTGCATCGCGCAATTAGAGAGAGAGAATTATCATGCGAACAGCAAATAAAATTTCCCCGAAATCAATCGTTGGGCAGTTGCCCGCCAGACACGACACCCGTCTGGTCGGAGGATCTACCCTTTTCTATGATGGATGAGTGAACTTTACACCCTGTTCTCCATGTCTCTAAAATGCTGCCGCGAACGCGAGTCATCAGGGATCCATATCTTATTCTAATAATAGCGGCAAAACCATTAATATTATTCTTTGGATAGAAGAAAACTGATAAATTTAAAATTAGGCCTAATTCCAATTTATCATCACCCGAAAGACGTCCACTGCTGGACATATTATGTCTCCTCAAGCACCGCCACTTCGACCGAACCATAATTTCAATTATGTGTATCAAATCTACAAAATCGACGGGTCTCAGAAAATAATGTCATTTAATTAACTAACTTTTTCTTAACTTCATAAGGTTTGGTTTCGGTTTCAGCCGAAACTAGAAGAGGAGCCGAAGGTTCGAAAATTTTGTTTAGGTCGGACACTAATTACCTATTATCCGCAATCATCTCTGACGCACTACAGCGCTACGCCAATTTAAGTTATTTTCACTCTGCGCATAACACTTTGTCACAGCACCAATAAAATGTATCTCGTATGCTCGACGTCTGTATGTGACTGCAGGGATCCAAGCAGAATATCAGCGTCAGGTATATTTGCCTGACACATGCTTAGCTGTAAAACCTTTTGATGCAACCATGAGACGATTTTCCTTGTTTGTCCTTATTTGATTTAATTTGTTATCATTTAACTGTGCTTTTGTGTCATTTGTATGCACTGAATAAATTTTATCTATCTAGGTATTTATCTATCCACGGCAGCCGCAGTAGTAATCTCGGTGCCTTTTATTTTAGCACCCTTTTTTTTTTTTTTGAGGGTGGGAAATTATCAAATTACTTCTCCCGCTCTGGGTGGAGTGGGAGGGCGTGTCAGACTTTTACTGACTAAAACCCACCCGTGTTCCTTCCGTTGCCTGTGTGCCGAGGTCGCGATATCCCTTTCAGACAAACCCGCAACCCCGGCAGGCATTGGCCCTTCCGGACCCCGTCAGTTGGTGCTGACATCTCTTTGAGGCGCGCGTGGAACACAACGCGCCGTCGACCCGGGCCTGGTCCCTATCGGACGGCGAGCTACCCATTGCTCACCGTCCGCAAGCCCGCGCCTACGGTGGCCGGAAGTCGGCTCGCGACTCCCGACGCCCGGGGCGTCTCCTGCGGCGACTAGGGGCGCGAGGGCGCGCATTTTGCCTCTCCCTCGCGCGCTCCGCCTCCTCCTTCGCGAGCATTACTGCTTCGCAGAAGGAGGTGACGGCCTCCCATGCACTCTCGCTCCGGACCATGGCCTGAACCAGGGCCGGACGCGATTTGACGGGTTTTTTTTGACGGATTTTAGCACCCTACGTTTATATTTGCATACATACCGGGCCCCCAACTCTAAACTGCTTCTTATTGAATACATTTTATTTATTTATTTATTTAATACTTCAAGCACAAAAATGTACAGAGGCAGACTTAATGCCATAGGCATTTTCTACCAGTCAACCTTTGGGTGATGGAGAGACAAACAGTGGTAGGTGCAATTACGTAAAATTGAGGAATAAAAATAAAAAAACTTAAGTAATATATAAAGATACACATATACCTATTACAAACAATAAACATAATATATATGTCTGATTATATATAAATATAAGCACAAATAAATATACATAAATACACGAATATACTAAAACAAATAAGACAAACAATGGGAAAACATTAACGTTGTGATGATACTGCCAGCTTCTTACGAATGTGCTCGCGAACTTTAACTTTAAAGGATAACCGGTTGGTTGCCATCCTGATTTCCTGGGGGAGCGCATTCCACAGGGAGATGGATTGAATGAAGAAGGAGGAGTGAATGAAGTCTGTGCGGTGAGTGGGACATAGAAGAACGCGATTATTTGAAGACCGTAGATTTTTACTGTGGTTGTCACAAATGTATTGAAAGTAGGGGGCTAGATAACTAGGGGAAGTGGGAGAGACAAGAAATGAAAACAAGGTAGTCAGCGCCCTCTGCTCTCTGCGCTGGCGTATGGGCAACCACTTTAGAAGCGACCGGTGCGCAGAAACATGATCATATTTACGCAGATTGAAAACGAATCGAATGCAATTATTGAGAAGACGGTCAAGTTTGTCGAGGAGATCTGCATTCAGGTCATAGTAGCACACATCACCATAATCGATGATAGGGAAAATTAAGGACTGCACAAGCATTGTCTTCGTAGTTGTTGGTAGTAAATTTTTCAGTCGGTACAAAGCCCGCAGCGTTCCAGTTACCTTCTGGCTGACCCTCACGACTTGAGTACGCCAGTTCAGAGTATTATCAATGTGCAAGCCTAGGTCCTTCACATCAGTACTAAATGGGACGACCGTATCATTGAAGACAACTGGTGGCAAGGTTGTACCATCCACCTTACTCATACTCCGAGAACTTCCGATGATGATCGCCTGACACTTATTAGGGTTTACTGCTAAGCCGAATCTATCAGACCAGGTTTTTATGGCTATCAAGTCCCTATTTAATTTATCGATAGCGTCCGAAATTTCCTCGACCCTCCCTTGACAGTACACCTGCAAGTCATCTGCATACAGATGATACGCACACTGAAGCTCGGAGGTTATAAGGTTGATAAATATAGAAAACAGAAGAGGAGAAAGAATACCGCCTTGTGGAACGCCGGTTTCCAAATCACACCAGCATGATGTAGAATCTCCAACATGAACGGACTGCTGACGTTCCTGAAGGTAGGAGGAGAACCATTCCAGTGCCTCGGGAGAGACCATAACATAGGACAGAATGGCTAACAGGATATCGTGACTGACGGTATTAAAGGCATTCGAGAAATCGACCAACACTAATGCAGTAACTTTGGTGTCTTCCACTCCTGCCCTTATATCGCCAGTCACTTTAAGGAGTGCGGAAACAGTACATTTTGACCGTGTTTGGGATATCATTAAAAAGTCCTTCTTTAAGATTTGAGAGGACCCCCGGGACCAGGGGCACGGGACGATTTATCTTGACAGTAGGTATTCTGGGATATTTATTTCTACGTTAAATTTCTCAGCTTCTTTTGTCTCTTCAAGAAGTGTGATAATTACTGTTTAATCCGGCTTTTCCTTTTTTTTTTGTCGTAGGACACTCATTGTATTATTTATAGCATCTTTATAGTAGGTAGGTACATACTAACTCCACGGATGTCATCGGGTGATCGGAAGAGCGCGTGCATCGAAATCAAAATATAAACACATAAACCTACATGAAACGTTCGAAGCGGAGAAGAGCCGGCAAGAAACTCCACGGTCCATCAAATTCAAAATATTTTATTTCACATAAACCTACATGGGTACTTAAGAAACGTCGGACGCTAAGTAGGTGCACGGTTCTAATTGATCGTTTCTTAGGGAAAAGAGCCGGCAATAAACTCCACGATAAGGTACCCTTTTAAATATAATTGGCCTTTACAATATTTTCAAATAACAGTATTAATAGGTATGGGAGGACAGTGAAGGTTTTTCAACAATAATCAACGAGTACCAGGTAATTAACAAAATAAATCTACAGACCACTAAGCCTACAGCGTTCTCACATTCACAAAATAGGAAAGAATCTAAGTATATAAAATATGAATAAATTAATAAAAATAAAAACCTATTTTAAACTAAATGACATGATTGCTATTACAACTGTAACAAATCTGAATAATTATGTACCTACACAAAAGCCACTAACAAAGTATTGAAATTAAATTGTAGGTATATAATGTCAAATATTAGGATGCATAAGTCAAGGAAGAATGTAAAAAAAAACGGTAATTTGGGAGCAGTTAATAGACCCTTTCATAATATGCCGTTAATGATGTACCAGGGAAACCACATGTGCAGAAGGAATTATTGCCAAACTTCCTCGTCTTCAACGTAGTCTTTAATTTTATAATATGCTTTCTTGATAAGGACACGTTTGATGTGGGTTTTGAATTTCCCATCGCTAAGTTCTGTAACCGGCTTTGGCAATTTGTTTTAGAAGGGGATACTGTTTATAAGAAATGACTTGCTTGTTTTAGTTAATCTAAATTTGGGTAGGTATCACAATTCCAACACATTCGGGTATCACATTCGTCTACTACGTGTATTTATATTATGGAAGACAGTCAACAATGACATCTTGCTTTCAAAGCTCAGTGCGATAGGTGTTGCTCCAAGGCTTCTAGCAGACTATTTGCGGGACCGACAACAATTTGACAGATTAGAGTTTTGTACGAGTCACTCCCATACACACTCGCTCGGGTGTGAGTCAAGGTTCGGTAGTCGGCCCTCTCCTTTTCCTTTTTACGATTAATGACCTCCCTGATGTGGTTGCGAATGCCAGATCCCTCTTATATGCTGATGACTTAAAGCTATTTTATGAAATAAATTCAGAGCTCGATTGCCAAGCTCTGCAATCAGACATTGACTCAGTATATAAGTGGAGCTTAGAAAATAAAATGGAATTTAATAAATCAAAATGCTGCGTGATGTCTTTCGGTTGAACGCGGCGTCCAGTCAAGTTTCTATGCAAACTGAATGGAGATGCAATTACAAGAACTGATTCCATAAAAATAGGTATCTGTGGTCGACCTAGACACGGCCCAGGGGGATCCGCCCTTGAGTGTGAGCAAGCTTCACGTGTGTCACCGACGGCGAGCCCAGTAAGTTGGCGAACTTAAAAGCCGCGTACCTTAAAAGTTGGCACGTCTATTATCCACTTAAGCGTAGTTCGCATGTTTTTTTTTCGTGGCATCTCTCTTGTCAACCTAGGAGGTTGTCGGCTGCTCAATTTACAGCAAATAAGGCACAAATTATACGTTCTACTCATATAACTCTAGGAGACACTTTCTTGCTGGGGTAACGTACACTGCTCAACCGGACTTAGTAGCTGCTTCAATATATTATGGCCTCTAACCAGGTGTTAACACCACGTGTAAAGTACATTGTGTATCAAACAGGAAGCACTTAAGAAACGGACTAAAGCATCTCAATTACTGGGTACATCATTATCATAGAATTTAACTAAAAAAATAAAACAAAACATCAAATCATAAAACAGCTTTATTTAATAATAACATTTATCACACGCCTTGAAGGGTCAGGCAGACGTGTTCGTTTAGTTAGTACCTACATTAGAACAATAAAACAGAATTTCTCGAAGAAGAACACAGTACACATTGACTACAATAAAAAAACATTATGAAACCGAAACAACGTCATTCGAATATTCTTATCACTCCCGTTTTGACGTACCTCATCTAGGCACCGCCCCTGTGGCTAGTGTAAATTGTGTCGCGCGGTAGCTACTTGAAGCGGCAGCCACAAAATTCGAAGTACAGTGGGCAGGCAACTTGTGTGAAAGTGCCGTGAGGTCTTCGGTATAATTATTAATTATAAGAAAAAAGGAAAAGTGCAAATTGTAAGTACTTAGTAGGTACGATCAGAAACGAGTAGTAATTTTGACATAAAAATATTGGATACAATGATTTTCAAGCGCAGCATTTCAAGTGACACCTAGACGATTTTTGTTCATAATAAAACTAGGTATTACAAAGTATGATGCCTGTACTAGGATAAACCGTAGGCTGTACCTACCTGTTAGTAGACTTCCGTTGCTGACCGTGCCTGCCAGTACCGTGTGTTTAAATTTCGTTTTTTTTTTGACGTGACAACGTCTTAAATTAGGTTGCGGCTCGGAGTCACTCATGAAAAAGTGTAACGCCCGCTCACGTCTGTTACGATGAGTCACCGCCGATAAAAAGACGTTGTCACGTAAAATCTTCGCCAGTAAAACCGACTTTACAGGCAACCATTTTTTTTTAATTTTGTGCCAGTTACATTTTTGCCGCTGTCGTGTTGTGGCACGTCTGAAGAGTCCATAAGATGAAAAACGTCTTATTTACTACCTAACTATTCTAAATTCGTCAAATTATAATAAAGACCTTTTAGAGAGTTAGTTCAGCCACTTTTGCCGCTGTAGTCAATACGATAAGAGAAGTAAAATTAGTCTTATTGATAAGTACTTACTTTCTAAATAATGTGATGATACCAAAGAATGAAAATTTTAAACGATGAAACGATTGTGTCAGTAGCTACATAAATATGCTTTAAAACCGTAGAACTATTTAATTATTATAAACTATTTCGCTTTACTACCTACAAAACGAATTTACTATGCTAGGTATATGTTGGTGTATTTTTTTTAATAAGTAATCTGTTGGATTTTCACAGATAAATAGTATCACTACATAAATATAATTATAGACTGAAATCTATGTACCTACAACATCTCTATAATCAGTATATATATATATGTATATATATATATATATGTATATATATGTAAGTATTTAAAATAATTTGTTTTCAAACATTTGCTTCTCAATGCATTCTGTAAAAAATAAAAGTTAGTACTACTAGTTCGTAGTTGGGTGTTAGTTTTTATAACTTTAATTTTTTACAGAATGCACTGACTAACTGAAGAACTAATAAAACATGAAAATTAACTTCCAGTACATCCAAACAAATAACTAGGTAGGTACCTACTCTGGTTTATACGTAGGTATAACTAAAGTATACCGTCAAGATTAAAATTAGCCAAGTTGTTCTGTTCCGACCATGCTGCATAACTAGAGCCGTCCATTTCTGGAGCATGGCTGTTCCCGGCAGTGAGCGCATGATTCCTGCCACCTATGAGCGCCCCACATTCCGGACACGAGCTCTCTTGATTTGCTCCGCCACACTCACCAATGCAATAGAAATGTCCATTTGGACATTTATACCAGTGGCCAGCTTTTAAACCAATAGCTTTAACAATTAATGCGCGCTCGTGCTTAGTGATAATACCGCTTGATTTGATCGCTGTCTGCAACTGCTTGAGAGACTCTAAAGCCTTGTCTTCATTAAATACAGATAGCGAGAATACAACCGCTTTGGTAGTCTCGACTTGTTCTGTTACTTTAAGTTCATCTTTCACATTAATCGCGAGATGGAGGAGAGTAGACAGTTGCACCATAACATTCAACCGTTTGATCTCATTGCCGATATCCTTTTGCTGTTGTTCGCTTATTTTGATAGGGATCTTGGATTTTGGCCGAATCTTGAGCACATCCAGTAGTGTTTTGATATGCTTCTGCAATTCATCCTTTAATGTAGTTATTTGCGGTGTCTGTGTTAGATATTTTTGCCAACATTCTACGATCATTTCAAATATATTCAAGTATACGCATTCCATTTCCACTTGCAAGAGCGACACCTTTTGTTGTGTTTTTAAAAGTGTTGTAAAACTCAAAAATGTATCTGTCATATCTTTATAAACTGGAAAAAAAAAAAACATTAGTTCTCGCCGGTATTCGCCAAACACAGCTTCGAACACATTGCCCCGGTCACAGATAATATAATACTACGTACAGATACCCAATCCCATACCAAGAAATGACCTCCCTAAGTCTGGCTATTGAGCTGGCTATTTTTCTTCCTCCATTTCTTTAACATAGGCAGCATCAGCGACTCACTAATTGCTAGAGACTGTAGTTTTACAACGCCATCTAGGAGTCGACTTAGATACTTATGGCGTTGTTTTATTATGGTAGATTCTTTAAATCGCATATGGCACGGTGCGTTCAAGGATAAGTAATAAGAATACAACAAAAATAGTTTTCTTAGATTTGATTACATAGTTATATACATACAGGTCGACCTAATAAAAGCGTGTTAAATATCTCGACTTGGCGGAATAGTTTCATTTCTGTGTGAGTGAGCTAGCAATTTTCAGGCTGTTTTGAGTATTTCAATGCTTAAATCTAGATTTTCTTCTCCTCGTTACCAAATCTACTCCCTATTGCTAAAACCCTAAAACTGATAACACGCCTTTTTCGTCCGAACTCATTGTGATAGTAACTGTTTTTAAAAACATCAAATAAAAACCGGCCAAGTGCGTGTCGGACCCCGCACAATAAAGGGTTCCGTAGTTGAGCTGAATTTATCCCAAGAACAAACCTATCTACCTAAACTATCACTAAAATTCCTTACCTTTGGCTATGAGATTAGAGCTATTCTGCAAAAAATAAATGTTGACACAATTAAAATAGATTTTGAAAATCGTATGAATTTTCCAATCGCGACTGCACGTGGTACTTGTTTGCCCTAACCCATGATTTTTTTTTAGAGCCGGTGGCGTGCAATTTTGACTGCCTCGACGTGTTTTTTAAAAGAATTTTTCACTTTGTGTATGGAAAATATGAAAAATTATTACCTACATGTTGAGTTATATGGGTTTAAGATTTTTATAAAGGGGGTCGAAATTTTCATTATTTTTGCGATAGAACTCATCGTTACCGAGATATAACAAAAAGAAAAAAAAAAAAATACAGTACTGTTTTTGCACTTGAAGTCGAGGTGTTGGTGTGAATTTTAGTTCATGACAACTAATTTTATTCCACACATTTTTAATCGCGATTAAAAATAAACAGATTTTGTCAAACAATCAAAATTTAGGTCAAATTCAGAATAGCAAAATTGCAATAAAAAAATCAAACTATTCAATTTTAGTCTAGTTTAGAGGCATTTGTGACAAGAGAATCGGCACCATTGACAGACAGAATAGCTATCTAGGTACTTATAATAACGTCATTGCAATCCTTTTTTATAGAAAGCTTAGTAGATCAGAAAAAAGAAAAAATGTAGGTAGGTACTTGCCAAAAACATGTTGCTAGATTTCTTTCAATTCTTATATTTCTATGTAACGTAAGTATGTACTAGATAAAAAAAATGTTTGATTTTCCTAATAAACGTGATGACAAATTGAGTAAAACGCCATCTATTGCGAAGAGCTCTACACAAAATAATTAAAAGATGGCTACTTTATCATTATATGGGTTGGAATTGAAGTAAAAGGTTTCATTTAGGTATCTTTTTTGTTGTAAATACGAGATTTATGAGTTTAAATAGATAAATCAGCAGTAAACAAGGAAGTTTAGATTTTTTCTAATCTTATTTCAGCCAAAATCTGCCGTTTATCGCTTTTTAGTGATTGTTAATTTCAATTAGAAATTTTAATTAGATTAGATTAAAAAAGTTGATTTATGTATGGGTTGCCTACGGCAAATAATACATTCATAATAAATATAAAACATAAATGGTCTTGCCTAATTCTAGGGCAGCTGCGCATTACTAGGCCTTTAGGCAAGACACTTGTGCGTTTGCTATTAGGACAGGCCGTGGCAAAAAAAAGTACCAGTGCATAAAAAAGATCCACAATGTTGCAAGGAGAAAATGGAAACATATTTAATTCGATTTTACAAAACTTCGATTCTTTAAAACTATTTTAAAATAAAAAATATATTTGTAATCCCCTTAACAAGTCCTTTCATTTGATATGTCACACGGTACAGTTTGGAAAACTTTTTTTTATAATTTTCTAATTTGCCAAAAGTGATCCCCATATTCAAAATTCATTTATTTACGTTACACATCCGTGTTAGGGTTACAGAAATTCATGTGTAACAAATTTCAACTGAACTTAACTTAACTTGGTCCATTAGATTCGGAGCAAATTGGCTGTGACAGACGGACGGACAGACAGACACACGAGTGATCCTATAAGGCTCTCGTTGTTTCATTTGAATGTAAGTACGGCATCCTAAAAAATTGTATAGTTTGATACAAACCCGCCATATATTTTCTATTTTCTTCTTGAAATCTATTCACTTTGCGGCGTAATTCTGTCATTCTCATTTGTATTTGCTCGTTAGTTCCGTAAACTCTGACTTTTATAGGATTGATATCATTCTTGAACATTGTATTCACAGTATCTTTGTATCTGTTGGTATTAATAATCGCTTTGCGACATAAAGGACAAGTGCGTATGTTTATGTTTTCCTGGTCACCCAGCATTAAAGTGTCCATGTTATCGACCTCCAAAACATGACCACAATCTTGAAGTACGATAAATCTGAAATTACAAGGAGGGTCGAATGAAAATACTGATTGAAATCTTCTACAGGCAGTAACAAAACAATCAAGAATCATGTCTTACGGTGCTGTGTAGTTGCTCTAGATGAGAATTGCGTTATGATGAGTTTATGTGATTGATTCAAATAATATAACGTTAGGGTTGGATATCTTCAAAAACTGTTTAGTCAGTGAACAGTATTTTGTTTCAACGCAGCCGTGACTTGAGGCTGACTGCACTTAATCTTAACAGTCACAATTGATCGAGTTTTGTAGCAAACGAGGTGTCTCACTTGTCGTGTTCTCCGTACGCGTCCCCGAGGAAGTCCGTGGGGAAGTCGTCGGGGCGGCACAGCTGGCAGACGGGCGGGCAGGGCTCGCCGCACAGGCCGCGGCACATGTGGCCGCACGCCAGGCGCCGGCCGCAGCGCGCGTCGCACGGCGCGTGCGAGCACTCCTCGCTGCAACGCCGCGAGCACTTCCCGTGCTTGCACCGACGACTGCATTTTTCCTGTAATGACGTAGAAGTAGGTTCGGTATTAAGGCACTTCGAGTTATAGAAATGATTACAAGTAAGTATCTACTATGAATGGGACCTAAAGTCAAGAGTTTAGTTAGACAACACAATTATTATTCACCTGACATGGCGTGCATGGTTCGCCGCACAACCTCTTGCAGTGCGAGTGCTGGCATTTAACTTCACAGGGCTTCTTGCATGGTGGGCAGATTTGATTACATGGCTCCTGGCATCTAAAAACAAACATTCAAATCAAGCTATCGTAAAAAAATGCAACTCACCAGCGTATAAAATAAAACATAAGATTACGCCTGCATTTTCATTCCGGTAAGCAGAGGTGTATAATATCTAGTTGTTACAATCAGCAAAAAAGTTGGCTCGATCATTTCAGGACGATAATGGAACGGAACGCGGCACCCCAAGGGAAAAAGTATAAGTTACGACTACGAGCTACGACCACGCTCAAAGGTACCAATTTGAACGTGGTCGTGATTTCAACGGTGGGTATTTAAAATAATTGTCCTTAGTCATTTTTAAACGAGTATCATATGCTGGCTTCAGCAGGCGTGGACACCTAGACTCATTGCGTCTATTTATAGCCGATGAGAAAAATGGAAATGGGCGCGGGCTTAGACCGGGTTGAAGTTACTAGCAGATGCCTAACCTAACCGATTTTTACGCTTACATCAAAATATAACGTAAGTAACTTCAGCCTGATACGTTCTTATTATTTAAAACCATTACAGGCGGTGGTAGTAAGCCGAACTTCTGAGCTATGATCCGTAGAAGTGTGTGTGACTTACTGGTGTCCGCAGATGTTGTCCTGGTTGCAAGTCTGCGTGCAGGGCTGGTGCAGCCGGCCCTGCAGGCAGCGCGCGCACGTGCCGGCGCACAGGTGCCCGCACGCCAGCGTCGCGCCGCATGGAATCGCGCAGTGCTGCAGCAGCTGCTCCGGTTTCACCTCACCTGCACACTTACCACTATTAGCTGCGGACGCCATATATAGCTCTGATGGGCTCTTTTCTGCAGAATAGACACGATGTCAGCAGCCCGTCCCCATAGTAAAATACCGTACGACATAATACTATGAAAGTAAATACAATAGACTAGCCTCGTGGTATCTTAATTCTTCAATACTATCTCACAATTACTACTTTTGACATTTGGTAACTAATGAATAAATCTTTATTACTAGAAGAGTGGGTACAGTAAACGTCCTTTAAAACAAATTAGTCGTATGCAATGTGCACTTAGGTGTCAAAGAAGGGCTTTGGCACTCGTGCTAGGATTACGCTGTATCACGAATGCCATCACCTTCCTCCGGACTAACTAGGATAGTTCTTTAAACAATTTAATTTTAACTAAATTCTAAACAAAAGTACAATACTAAAAACTTATACAAACAAAGATATAAAAGTATGCGTGTGTGTACTAACACACACACACACACACACACGCGCGTGTGTGAAAGAAAATCTTATGCACTTAGTTTTTTTCCATTTAATACTAAATTATTAGCAGTGAACCAATTTTGAATCTGCAGTAAGGTGTTATTTACTTCGTCAAAATTTGATGCGTCTATTAATTTTTTAAATTAAGGAAAGATCGTCAGCACATAACACCATTTGTGGTTGAGTTTTTAACAAATGTGGTATACTAAAAAGAGGTAAGGGCTCAATATTGCCCCTTGCGGTACACCCATTTTTACTGTTAAACTGAGTGAATTGACAACATTTATTTGAACTTGCTGTTGTCTATCATTTAAATAAGATTTTACATAACTGAGCGCAAGTTTTCAAAGTCCGCAAAGCTAAAGTTTCAGAGTACAGCTCAAGTTTTAGAGTAATGTTTTGTGTTCGACGCAATCAAATGCCTTGGAGAGGTTACAAAAGATTCCTATGGCGTCTTGGGCCTCTACCCACGCCGTAAATATGTGTTTTATCATGGTGACACCGTCAGTCGTACAACTACCCTTGGTGAAACCATACTGTTGATCGTGTTTTATCATGAGTATTTTCATGGTTTTCGGGGGTGCTAAGGTCAAAATGTAAATCTAAGATTGCGGTTAAATTTTCAAATTTTTCGTTTGGGTTTACGTTTTCACGGTTTTCGAGGGTACTAAATCCGATAGTGAGCCCAAAGTGTAAGTCCAAGGTCCAAGTTCATAGGTGTCGTTTTCATGGTTTCGAGGGTGTTCGTAATAGTTCGAATTAGGTTTTTATTATTGAAACGTAGTTAAGATGACGCACTGTAAGTACACCCACCCTCATTTAGCCATTTATATTTAAGTCCCATGTGATAGGGGGTGCTTATATTGCATCAACTGGGAACAAATCTAGAGTCCGAACTGCTACTGAGAATTTCCAAATGGAAAAAATAACAATAAGGACAACTTAAATTCTCATCAAAATTCTTTTAGATATTCTTTTAGGTACTAACGGCGGCTAGCGGCTATTCTCAAAAAAGCTACTCCAATGTACCCAAGCCTTGGGTACATTGGAGTAGCTTAATTAGTCCCAAGCCTTTTTGTCGTCTAAGTAATCTTTAACTTTATAGAAACCTAATTGACTTAGGTTTTGTAAATGATTTAAATTTATTGAGGCAAACACAAACTCAAAGCTTTTCTAGTGGAAAAATGTTATTACGCCATTGGTGCCGATTCTCTTGTAACAAATACCTCTAAACTAAACTAAAAATCACTAAAATTTAGTTTATTCCTGTCAAACGACGATTTCCCATTCTGAAATAGACTAAAGTGACACAACTTAACTATATTTTAGTTTGACAGCACTAAGATAGTACTGAGTTTTTAATTTAGTGAAAATGGTAATTTTGCTATTCTGAATTTGAAGTTTTCATCTAAAATTTTGATTGTAAAATACCAAACCAGACTAAACTTGACAATTTTTAATCGCGATTAAAAAGGTGTTGGGTAAAATAAGTTGTCATGAACTAAAATTCACGCCAACATCTCGACTTCACGTGCAAATACAGTACTGTATTTATTTTTTTCTTTTGCTTATATCTCGAAAATGGTGCGTCCTATCGCAAAAATTATGAAAATTTCGACCCCCTTTCAGTCCCCCCCCGGTCAAAACCCCTAAACACCTAACACTCTACATGTAGGTAATATTTTTTCATATTTTCCATACAAAAAATGAAATATTCCATATAAAACACGTCGAGTGTACAGACCCTGCGCGCCTCCGGCTCTAAAAAAAATCAGGGGTTAGGGCAAACCACGGGTACCACGTGAAATCGAGATTGTCAAATTCGATTTTAGTTGTGTCAAAATTATTTTTTAATTTAGAGAATTTTATTTGCAGAATAGCTCTATGATTCTCATAGCCAAAAAGTAAGTAAGTAAGTAGTAAGTAATTTTAGTCTTAGTTTAGTTCGGTGTACAAGAGAATCGGCGCCATTTTATTCCTTCTCCTCATTAATAACTGGATTTCCTAAACTGGTGACCCCGACTATTTCTATAGACAAGCTCAAACCTGCCTATGTAATCGAGGATGATAACAGCAGTAACGATAGTTCTAAATTAGATTTTACAGATAGAAACGACTTTAGTTTAGATAAAAACAAGGACACTTCTAGCAAAGTTTTACATTCGAAAACAACGCGAAGCGGTCGAGTAATCAAAACACCGCTACGTTTCGTTTAAAACATACCATATCATCCATTGCCACTTCAATAAGATCACTTATGAGACACCCTTAAGATTCATTGTTATGTCAAAAGATTTTTTAAATAAATAAAATGTATTATAAAAATTGTGTTAGTATTAAGGTAGTGACTCAGTAATTAGAATAAGTATTAGTTTAGTAGTGGGCAATATTTTTATTAAAGGGGGAATGGTGTAGGGTTATCTTAGTTATTAGTGTAGGTAGGGTTAGGTTACTATAATGTCTATAGGTAGAGGCGGCTGCGCCCGTCATATTGTCTATAGAGTCAAGAAAATAAATGAAGATTACAGCAACACGTTATTTTATTCCTTCTCCTCATGAATAACTGGATTTCCTAAAAAGATTTTAATTTTATCGACGAAAATGACTTTTTCTTTGTATTTAGTTTGATATTTTAATAGTATTTTGACATTGGAATTGTATTTTGACATTTTAATTGTATTTTGACTATATGTACTATATGTATTTGACATATATATTGGTTGCATTTTGACTGAATTGATTTTAATTGTATTGAACTGTTAATTTTTATCTGATAATTGTTTAATATTTTTTTTTTTTTATCAAAGCGTCGTATTCATTCATTAAAATTTTGCATGCCGAATCTTGGGCAGAATGTATGACTCAACTTTAATTCTTCACGAAATTATTTGTATACCTGCATTCTAGTAAATAAATTACTTATTTATTTGGATTACCCTTATTTGGCTTTTTAAAGTCTCTTCTTTCTTTTAAAAATCTTCTAAACGGGGTCTAATTCGGAATCAGGCGACGTAATTCGTTTCTATGTGTTGGTGGTATGCCCAGTCATATTATACCTATTAGGTTTCAGCTCTACAGTTCTAAATAGTTTTGTGAAAAACGATCGGAAAAAGTCCGTTTCCAATCCATACATTGAAAATGTAAATTATTATTTTTCTCTGTTCCTATCTGGACTACAGAGTTGAAACTGATTTGTCAAAAATCAAATGTCCAACGTCGATTTTGGCCCCATCATGCGCCGTTGAGGTAAGATTCGCACTACAAGTGTAAAGTTTTATGTGCTTTTGACTCTGGACTGTACCTACAAATCATACATTTCCCATCCTCCCTATACCAACTTCGGACATGCTTGAAACTAAGTTCACAAACCGATATATTGCACTCGAAGACAGCTGTTCAAGTGCACGTGCTAACTTGCACGATTTCACAAATTACCTTTAGCGAATAAAGCTGATACATTGCACGGTAGCTGGACTTTGTGGCCGCAAGGTGACAAGACCTCGCCTGACGAAGGCTTGGTGCACTTCGTGGGGTCACACGCAGAACCGCATCGGTCCATGCACGGATGCCCACATGAAAGAAGTCGTTTACACTTCTCTTTGCAAAGCTCTTGACTTACACTTTTCTTACACTGTACTTTTATTGTATGGAGACATTCTAGTATTACTTTATCGACCTGAAAAATAAATATGTTGAAAAGTAATTTTACTCCAAGAAAGTATTCAAATGATAGAAATTGTAGGAGATCATGTAACCCGTTCTTTGACGCTGCGACTGCGACGAGCTACGGCGTAGAGCTCCGCAGTAACCGTAGCGCAGACGTCGGGCGCTACGAGGTTTTGTACCTTATAATGTCTTAGGGCGCTTATCGGAGACAGTCGCGTAATTATTATTACATTAATAAGTGCTTATTTTTCCAATAGTCAGATAAGTTTCATCCGAGGAATAAATATGAACGCGCAATTGACCGGGTACAAAATAGGCAAGGTAACATACCATTTGTGTGCAATCTCCGCATGGTTCACCACACTTCTTCTTACAGAAATGTCCACAGGTCACGTAGGTACGTGTGCATTTCATATTACATGGAGTCTCGTCAACTGACTTGGAGCATGCTACGGTCTCCGAGTGCTTGCAATTCGATCTTTTTTTCTTAACCTGAACATAAAAAATTCTCATTCATTTATTATGTAGGTATAACATACATATAACACCGGGAAATCACGTACACAAGAACCGACCGCTTCCGACCACTAGATCAACGAGGCATATTAGATCTATTTACACAACATGTCCCGGAATTAACGCACACCACTGACACCACTAAACACCCCAATTTGAATATTATGTTATAATCATTATACATACACAGAATTTTTACTATTACATATAAATAAATAAAAAATAATAAAAATAAAAAAAATTATTTCCACAATTTACAATTTGTTACATTCTTACTAAATATTAGAAATTTCCTTTTAAGCAAAACAGATGCTTGTGTTAGGACATTCCACCTTTCCAATGGATACAGTATCAATTTTATTTAGGTTAATAAACGATAGAATTTAATTTAATTTAATTTGATTAAAAGAAGAAGAAAGATCCTCAATTTCAAAGGAGTCTAATCTAAACAAAACAAAAAGCAAAATGAAAAGAGGGTAATTTAAGTGAGCGTGCGCACTCGTGTGTGTGTGTGCGAGTGAGTATTTGTGTGTGTGAGTGTGTCTGTGTGTGTGTGTGTAAGGTCTATGATGTGAGTGGGGGGAAAGGATTGGTGTGACCGGGGGGAGGTGTTGAGGGATTTCAGTGTGTTTATACTGAGTGAGATAAGAGATTGAAGTATTAGTTTGGAGTTAGCCCTACGACAAGTCTTGGGATCGGAAGATGTTGAAGGTCAACTTCTTCCACTAACCGCTAAATATTTGTATTAAACATTCAACTTTTTCGTACGCGTTCGTTTTTACATTGGTTTGTAAAAGTCATAACTTTGACCGCTGTTGATAATTACCAAAATTTTTACGGAATTGGCATAATTTTGGTACAAAAAACGTGAATTTTAAATAGCAATAATATTTTTATTTTCAACTAACGGACCCATATTAAAAAATTTAAAAAATGTCTAAAAATTAAAAAAAAAATTTAAGGGTGGACAACCCTTTTCATTTAGATTGCAGGAAAGCAAGAGGAAAGATGACACATCAAAAACTTTATCTTTTTCCTGATGTAGTACATCATAGGTACATCAGATGTACCTAGCCAGTGTCCAAGGCACACAGTTAGTTGAGGAGCCAAGGTACAAAATCGCAACAATTTCTTGTAACAAACTTCATAAACACAGTTAAGATTGAAGTTAGCTTCTAGCACCTTTACCACATATAAAAAGACACAATACACAGACTATGTTCAGTTTTTTATAAATGTAAAATAAGTTTAAGTCCGAAAATCTTAGTTTTTGAGCAAGAAATAATGCACTGCTGCGGAGCCGGCGAATCACAACTAATTTCTCGTTAGAGTTGACAAAGGATGTTTCAACTGCCATAGACAATATTATCTTAGCGAGAGGAGGGAGTTTACGAAAACTTTGGGTTGTCCTAGGTATAACACTGTCCTACGTACAACTGCAGTGCTATTCTGTAACCATCTCACCGTGTAAACTTAGGTGAAGTGAGCGTGGAGTGAGCTGTCATTACACCTAATGCTAGAGATTGACACTATTGACAGCTCACTCCACGCTCACTTCACCTAAGTTTTCACGGTGAGATGGTTATAGGATAGCACTGCAGGTTCCCCTATAAGGCTCTATCGTAGTGTGTACTTCGTCCGTTTTGGTTTGTTTCCACTATACAGCGGATGTGTGACTGTAATTTACGTAGTTTTAATTATTTTTGGGATAACAAATTAATTCGGCGAATTTTTTTCAATGAGGAATTTTACCGGGGTTATTTACATGGGTCGCGGGCGGCTGTCGTTTAGCGGGTATCTAAAAGTTATGACCCCTGTTGAAAATTTGCCAATTTTAGGATTCCGTACTTCAAAAGGAAAAAAAACGGAACCTAACTGTACCGTATGACATATCAAATGAAAGGGCTTATTGTGAGGATCTCAAATATATATTTTTAATCATATTAAAAGAAATACTGTTAAAGATATTTAAGAAAATAGATGAATATTGACCACCCTCTTATCTCCAAAACTACTGATCCTATTTTTTTTTTAATACAGAGAATAGTTCTATGCTTATAGATTACAGGAAAACCTATAAGAAGTCTATGGTCATAAAATAACATGGTAAATCACTCAATATTGTGCGTAGAAACTTACATTTGCAGTTGGAATGTATGGGGGAACATGTTTTTCAACTACAATGTTAAGTTTGTTCTTGGGATAAATTTTATTCATCCCAACTACGGAACTCTTCAATGTGCCTGGTCCGACACGCACTTGGGCGGTTTTTTTTATTTAATGTTGGTATTCAAAATGTGAAAACAGCATTAACTTTTTATTTTCAATAATAATCATTTTTTTCCTACTTTTTGGTAATGTTATTGTAGTACCTATGTGCTGTGTGTGTGTGTACAGGGTTTTTGTAACACATTGTTATATTATAATACATAATAAAAACTTAAAGGTAAGAAAAGTTTTGATATTTTGGTACTTACCTATTAAAGGCTCCTACAAACAGGCGCGACACGCGACGCGACACAAAGACACCGCACGTCGCGCGCCAAGCGGTGTCTTTGTGTCGCGTCGCGTGTCGTGCTTGTTTGTAGGAGCCTTAACTAGGACGAAATCCAATAATAAGTTTGGTAGAGGTATTGTTTCGGCCGATGCGTTCAAGTAAAATAAAGTACGAAGTAGATAGTCTCGATAAATTTGAGATAACGCCAAGAGATGAGCAACAAATTCACTCGCCAATCCTTTTACCTAGTGGTGATTGTGTCAGATGCAACATTCCCCAGGATCGGTCCGACCGCGATCGCCTTCCGTATTTGGGCGCCCTTTCACATCTGGCGCAGATTCTCACCCAGGCCCCTATTATATAGCGACGCTAATCTCGCTTTAATTAAGTGTCGCCGATGGTGGCTCACTTTCATATGAGGGCGCCCCTTCATAATTTATCTGGCGACCTGGCGCCGCTTTCCGCCGGGCGGCCAGATCGACTCCCGCCTCGATCTACCTCGAACTCGTCTCTACTCTCTAGTTACTCTGTCACGCAATGAAGTATAATAAGAAAGTGAAGGTATTAGATTAACAAGAAACGCACCTGGACATTACAGTCATCGCATTTCTCGTTACAAGTCTTCCGGCATTGATGATCCCCTCGATCTCCTATCAGTTCGGCCTCACAGCCTGCTTTTGCTCGCGCACACGGTTTGACGCATAAGTACTGAAAAAATGTTACAGCTATTATAATTTAGGACTTGCGATAGAAATAAAATGGATCGCACTCTAATTTCCTTAACGTCACTAAACAAAATATACACATTTTCAGTACAAGCGTTTAAAGTTTTGATTATTTTGGAAAGGGATCACAATATATATACTGAAAATGTGTATATTTTGTTTAGTGACGTTAAGGAAATTAGAGTGCGAATGTATAAAAATTATGGATACTAAAGTCTAATAACTCACGTTCTCATGGTTCGGATCGTCGGTCACATGACATTTGCGACGGCAGACATGGCCGCACTCTTCCAAACGGTACACGCAAGGTTTCAAACATTTCACGGTTTTAATATCCTGGTAACAGTCTTTCTGTGCCTATAGGTAATGAAATGAATATAATTATTTATTTTTTATAGGTTCATCGAGACATGCAGACTAAATATTTGTGAATGAAATCTCTCTTTGCGAGGTATGCTATAGATTTATGGATCCTACCTCATGTTCACAATTTGGTAATATAACATCAACTTTAGTAAGACACTTGTTCCTCGGGTCTTCGGGATCACGATGGCAATATATGTTCATTTCGTGACCGCATGGAAGAGTCTTCAATACGAGTACCTTGCACGGGTCACAATCTACTCGGCATTTTAATGGGCAGACATGTCCGAGGTCACATAAAACTCTAAAACAATTAATGGTATTTTATTATTATGTGGATGAAAAGGCCTAGTATATCTTAGCATGACTTTTGGCAGAGTTCGTTGTCCCAGGTCTCGCAGTGGTAATGTACCTTTCGCAGTTCATAATGCACTTCGTTGTAATATGTTCGCGGTCGTATCCGTGGCAGTAAAGTTGACACTTATGGCCGCACTGATACTGGTAGTTGCATTTCTCAAAGCATCCGCCTTCTGGTGGCACCTTCTTGAAATCCTCTGGACTCGAAATCTGTAACCCAATAATGTGGTTTAACGTGTACTATCTGTTCCTTCTCCCGATATTATATTCTATTTCTTTACTATAGGAACGCCCAGGATTTAATTATCTCCGTGGCCCATAAAACCTAGAAGAGTTCGTCTTCGACAAACGGTATGTAGTTTTTCTCCTGTCTTCATTTCATCGTTTTTTAGGGTTCCGTAGTAAACCAGGAACCCTTATAGTTTCGCCATGTCCATCTGTAAGTCCGCGGCTTAGCTCAGTCTGTCAACGGTTAATACTAGAAAGCTGTAATTGGCATGGGTATACCTAAAAATCACGCCGACAAAGTGGTAAAATAAAATCAAGAAAAATATTTTTTTTTGAGTACTTCCCCTACATGTAAAGTGGGTGGGTGGTTTTTTTGTCTCGTCTATCCCATGGTGTGGGGTATTGTTGGAAAGGTCGTTCAAAAATATGAAGGGTGTATGCAAATAATTTTCCAATTCAGGGATCCGTTTGCGAAATATTAAGCTTTAAAGAGCAATTTTTTGTTTGAGTTAGGTGTGTCCTCCCCTGTCAGCTAAATGGTTGTACATGGATTTGTGAAAAAAACTACAGCAGTAGTATATACAACGAAATTAAAAGGAAAACTATCACAGCTAAGTAGGCTTTACAGGTTAACGAGTAATAACCGACCAACTTAAATTTGTAGTTTGATAAACATGATCTCCCATACATTCCGCATGGGAGAAAATATTTTTAAACTACAATGTTAAGTTTGTTCTTGGGATAAATTCATCCCAACTACGGAACCCTTAAAAATGACTTACCTTACCACATAAGGGATAATCACAAGATCGTATTATTCGCGGATGACACTTCCCTCATTTTTAAAATCAAACGTCAGCTAGTCAATTTTGAACAAGTCAACGATGCACTCTCTAAAGTTGTGCATTGGTTTAATGTAAATAATCTTCTCCTGAACGAAAAAAAGACTAAACTCATCAAATTTTCAACGCCAAATGTCAGGCAGCTAACTACCAATGTTCAAGTTAATGGAATAGAGTTGGACCCTGTTGAGTCAACAGTTTTTCTTGGAATAACTATTGACGGTAAATTACAATGGGGCCCACATAATAGAAAAATTGTCAGGTAGGCTCAGTTCCGCCGCCTATGCTGTTAAAAAAATTAGACAGATAACTGACGTAGATACAGCTAGAATTGTTTATTTTAGTTATTTTCATAGTCTTATGTCTTATGGGATTCTTCTCTGGGGAACCTGTGCGGACATTAATACAATCTTTGTTCTACAGAAAAGGGCTGTTCGAGCCATTTACAACCTCGGTCCAAGAGATTCCCTTCGGGAGAAATTCAGAGAAATAAATATTCTTACTGTAGCCTCACAATATATTTTCGAAAACCTATTGTATGTACACAAAAATATATCAAATTTTAAGAAAATGTCCGATATTCATAGTTTAAATACCAGGAACAAACACAACCTTGCTGTACATCGCACACGTCTCCACAGAGTAGGCAACTCGTTCATGGGTCAATGTATACGCTTTTACAACAAACTTCCCATTGACATTCGAAACTTACCCATTAAACGATTTAAAAACTGTATTAAAACCAAACTTTAAAAGGGTACTATAAAATTTCAGATTATTTAGAAGATAAAAAAGCTTGGGATTGAGCTGCTCGCTCTGCTAAGCCTTGTGAAAACCATATTCAAATTCAAATTCAAATTTATTTATTTGCAAAAACACGTGTAGATAATTTACATTGTATGCTCATTATAGGTGTTAAGATATATCTTTGCCTCAACATGTTTGACCATGGCTGGTGTACAAATTAGGTCGAAAGACCATAAGATTTCATCACAATTAAAATACAAAGAATAATAATACAAATAAATCAACAAATAAAATCAAAATAAAAAAATAAATAAAATTGGTAAATAGTCAAGCGATTCAAAATTAATAGAATAAATTTAAATTGTATTTTCAGAGCGATTTGTCATTTAAAAATTCATCAATATTATAATATGCTTTTTCCGTCAGTATTTTTTTAAATGTTTTCTTAAACTGGTCTGTGTTTAGATGTTTTAGGCATTTAGGGATATTATTATAAATTATCGGCGCTCTGCACACAACACTTTTATAAAGTAGCGCTGTCTTAGATGGCTGAACACGAAGTTTACTGTTATCCCGCCGATTTCGTATTACAATGTCCGATATTCGAGGAAACAAATGGGGGTTTTTTCTTACAAATAAGGCGATCTCTAAAATATAAAGTGACGGCAGTGTGAGTATCTTATGCTTAGTAAAAAATGGTTTACAGCTCTCCGTACTTTGGAGACCGAACATAGCACGTATGCATCGCTTTTGCATTTTGAATGCCATTTCTTTATTTGATGAGTTGCCCCAAAAGATAATGCCATATCTGAGGACAGATTCAACAAGTCCATAATAAGCCGAGAGTAATACATCCGTGTTGATAGTTGGAGCAAGTTGGTACAAAGCATATGCTTGACTGCTGATTTTCTTACATAGTACGTCAATGTGTTCATTCCAATTTAGCTTACTGTCAATAATTAAGCCGAGAAACCGGGCATTTGATACTTTATTTATATTTTTATTATCATGAATTAAATTTACATTTTGTGGATTATGCAGTCTTTGTCCAAAGTGCATTATATTCGTTTTAGATAAATTTATTTTTAAATTATTATTATCAAGCCAAGAAATTATAGATGTCAGAGAATTATTTATGTCAGATTTATAATTATTTATGTCCTTACATGCAATTGAAACGGTACTGTCATCAGCAAATAATGTCATAGGTTGAGTCGTTGCCTTTGGCAAGTCGTTGATGTAGATAATAAACAAAGGCGGCCCGAGCACACTACCTTGAGGGACACCGTATGTAACGGTTTTCCTGACGGAGCTGAAAGTTTCTTCTTTTTTTGTTTTAGGATTCACTTTAGTTATTTCAGTTATCTGTTGTCGATTCGTTAAATAGGAACCAATTAATTCCAAAATATTGCCTCTTATGCCATATGCGTCAAGCTTACTGATAAGTATATTATGATCCACATAATCAAAAGCCTGAGACATATCGCAATAAATAGCACAAACTGGCACTGTTTTGTCAACGTGGCTGATAACATTTTGGATAAATTCATAAATAGCCATATTTGTGGTTTTATTTTGTCGAAAGCCTTTTTGTTCATTGCACAATAATTTATTTTTTTCTAGGTATGAATTTAGTTCGCCATAAAGATATTTTTCAAAGATTTTAGAAAATACTGACAATAATGCAATAGGCCTATAATTCACCATTAACTCTTTGCATTCTTTTTTAAATAAAGGTTTTATAACTGATAGTTTAAGAACCTGTGGAAATATTCCAGTTGATATCGATAAGTTCAGAATGTGACTCAGGTGATGGCATATATCCTCATTTACTGCTTTAACTATTTTAGTGGAAATACCATCATATCCTACACTGTTGGTATTTTTAAGACTGTTTATAATTTTAGTAATCTGGTAAGGTGAACTTGGTGCAAGAAACATTGAGTTTAATGGGGGATTAATTAAAGATGTTACATTTTTTCCGGCATCCGGAAGGGGTTTGATTTTTTCTACAAAATAAGTATTAAATGCGTTCGCTATGTCTGTTGGGTTATTAAGGATGTTGTTTTCATCAATTTTTATATTGTCAATAGATTCTTTTGGGGTGTTAAGTCTCGTTTTGTTTATAATCCGCCACGCTGTTTTTGTTTTATTATGAGACGTTATTATTTTGTAGTTATTTTGTGCACGTTTTGTTAGTTTTATAATTTTCTTAAATAACTGACAGTAATTTAAGTACTTTAATTTGTTATCTTTTGTTGAGTTTAACCTGAACTTCCATAGCAAATCCTTTTTCTTTCGACTGCAAATTTTTACACCACGTGATACCCACTTTGGTTTATGATTAACTTTGATTAAATATTGAGTTTGAGGAAAACAAAGGTTGTAGAAAAGTTTAAAATCATCTATAAAGTGCTGATAAGCCGTGTTAGGGTCATCAGTGAGGTAAATTTCCGAAAAAGACAAGCTCTTAATATACAATCCAAATTTATCAATATTTTCCAAGCTATAGTCACGTTTCATTGTACGCCAGTAATGCAATGTCAGATTTTTTTTAACAGGAACCTTAATTAGTTGGGCGGTATGGTCCGACAGACCTAATTCCAAAATTTGACATTTACAACCTTTTTTAAAATTATGTGCAAAATTATCTAAACAAGTTCGACTGGCGAATCTGGTCGGTTCATGTAAAGCCAGTTTTAAATTATAATTTAACAGTAAACATTCAAAATCTAATGTTACATTATTGCGTTTTAAAATATCTATATTAAAATCACCAGTAATTATAATATTTTTACAGTTCAATTTGGTAATATAAGTCAGAAGTTTGTCCAGTTTATGCAAGAATGTATACAAATTATTTGGTTTGGGTACCCTATATATACAAACGATTATTATTTTATAGTCAAGAAGTTCCACTGCACAACCTTCTAATATACATTCAATACAAAAATTGCGGATTTCGGGAATTTCCCTGAATTTATGCTCTTTTTTAAGTAAGATACATGTTCCACCTCTTTTACTATTTGTTCGACTGTAAGATGAAGCCAAACTGTAATTTTGTAGGTATAAATTTGACTCAAATCCTGCCATCATAAAGTGCTCAGAAATACAAATAACGTCCACAATTTTGTTACTGTCTGCAAGTTCATCTAAATTTACACACAATGCATCAGATTTGTTAACTAAACCTGCAATATTCTGATGTAGGATATTAATATATTTCTCAGAGAAAAAACTGGTTGTTGGTTTCTTTTTTATTGATTTCTGGAGAGTTTATAATAATGTCCGGTTCAGTATGTATTCTACTATTATTCGATATTTTATCGAACTGACCAAATGTGCACAAATCAATTACAATTCTATTCATAATGCCGTCATATATACATTTCATTCCAGGTATTTTAATTCTTCCTGTTGTGTTGGAGAACATGTCTAGTGATAGCTCACTGTTACTGTCAAATAGGTAGGCATAGTCATTATTTTGTAGGTCAAAATGAAGCACATTATTGAACATCTCCACTTTAAAATTGTAAACAAGTGCTCCTGTTATATATGTCGGTAAGCAGATAATATTATTGGTGTGGGCCACCTTCTGTAACGATTCCCTTAACATATTTATCATGTCAATGTTATTTCTCTCAGATCTTATGTCATTTTCTCCCACACAAATTATACAGTAATCATTATCGGTAAAGTCTTTCAATTTATTTTCTATGTTGTATAATAGTTCCTTTATAGTTCCATTTGGTATAGAATAATGGCAATAATCGAAGAAGTCGGAGAAGACGTCTTCAATGAGAGATAAGTGCCCTGCAGGTTTGGTACCACTGCTTAGAATGCATAATTTATTCTTTTGTTTGGCTCTCGCAAAGATATCAGCCAGCTCTTTTTTACTATGTTGAGGTTTGCTACTATTGATAGATATAGATGAGTGAACCTCTTTTGAATTGTTTGCTGTCTGCGTATGGGCGTGGCAAGAAGTTTGAGTTTCTTTGTCAAGCATAATCGTGGGGGTTTGGGGATTGTGATCACCAGATGGTTCAGGTGGATCATCATTCATATTGTCGTTTGGAGAACTCTTCACAGTTTTGCTATGAACCAATATTTTGGTTTTTCGTACAGATTTCGGTGTCCTGCTTTTCCTCTCAGGTGATAAGCACATTTGTTTATAGGCATTTATAGTTTTTGCTGATTTTTGAAGATCCGATTTGAGACGAAAATTTTCACTGTTTAGGTTCTCTATTTCTAGATGAGCGCTTTGTAGTTGCGTCGTAAGAAGTTTAACTTGTTCACTCAAATCATTTATTTCTCCACTATTGTCATGCAAGCTGTCTGGAATGCTCATCATAGTAGTGTCGAATAAGTTTTTGTTACTGCTACTTGTCATGTTAGTTAGATCGTTTAACGAGCTGGTTCGACAGATTTTACGAAAGGTAATGTTGTTACTTTCGTGATCCATTTTAAATAGATTTATCGTCACCGTAGCGCCCTCTATCGATTTTTGCTGGTATCACTGCTCACCTGTATGGATTGTGGTTCTTGGTACAGTTTTTCTACTCGTGTGTTTATTTGCATAAAACTTGACATTTTGCTTATTCATCACAATAAACCAGTTTTATATAAATATTGACATTGTTGAAAATTATATTCAAACTGCAAACGATTACTTTGTAAAGTATCATATTATTTTAATCATTGTGAATGTGAGGACTATGTGGATATTTTATTTTTATGTTTTCTCTTTCATTTATTTTTTCTTTCTCATTTAGTTTTAATGATGGTCTGGCAGTTTGAGTACTTGATGCGGCCTAGACAAATATCCTTTCTTTGGTATTGTTCGTCGAGTTGAGCTCCTTCAGTTTTGAGTTGAGCTCCACGATTACTGACAAATTCTTGCACTGACTGGACAGGTCCACTCAAATCTGTGTGGTTCTTTCCTCAAAAGACCATTTCAGACACTGATCCACATGGTCCTCATATGACTTGACCAAGATTATGTCTGGACTTTAAAAGAGACTACGACCTCTGAGTTTGTTTCGGCCTTTCTTCTCAGAGTAGTCACATAGGAAACACCGACCTCATCTAGCTTATTTTTAATATTTTTTTTTATATGACGTGTAAAAGTGATTCCGATATCCTATTTACAGAATAAACAATTTCATTTCATTTCATTTCTTCATTGTGCGTGGTCCGACACGCACTTGGCCAGTTTTTCTTTACTATTATTAAAAATTCTGCTGATATTCACGATCCCTGTCTACTCTTTAGGGGTGGGTCGTTAAGTGATTTTCGCGAAACGTAACGTAACTATTGATTTCGAAGGCGTCACCTGTTTTAAAAACTAGTGATTTTAGTAACTAGTTATTTTTTTTAATTCTAATCTGTGCTTCAACATGGTGATTCTATCGAAGTGTTACAGCTATTTTCGAAACGAGAATAGATACCTACGTAATACGTTACATATCACAAGCCTTAAGTTTTTGGAACGAATAAGTTTTTGTAGCTACATATTATGTAGTTACATCATTAACGTAATACTAACACAAATAAACTTTCCTTCATACTGTATTCAGTCTTAGGACGGTTATTTTAGAAGTAGCTATATTTTCGATGTAGTATCTAAATTGTAACTACTTAAAAAATAACGTGTTTACAGTTTGACTCGAAACTAGCTATTCGGCTACATGCCCCGTAGCCAGTTATTGTAACTAGTGACGTGCAATAACGACCTACTACAGCAGTGCTATTATGTAACCATCTCACCGTGAAAACTTAGGTGAAGTGAGCATGGAGTGAGCTGTCATTCCACAGGGATTGACACTATTGACAGCTCACTTCACCCAAGTTTTCACAGTGAGATGTTTACAGAATAGCATGGCTGTTATTTGTCTCAGGTGCAGGAGATGTGACTACGAGTAAGCAGCAGATTTTCTGCTACATTCCTTATATTGAGGTTTGTTGTGATTTTTTTTTTCCTTTTATAGCGTTTTCATTATATTTTGATACTTTATTCCCTATTACAAAATTAAACGTGATCATTGACGGAAACCTCTTTTATTTCGCCACAGTACTTACCGTTGTTACTTGGTCGGGATGATTTTGACATTTCAGGATCAGAGTTGTTCCCAAGGAGCCATTATTTTCTAATGTCGTTGCTATTTTGCTCCATAAGGCTGATTTTGCTCTTTTCAGCATGTTGATATTGCCAAAAATATAAAATCCTGTAAATTATAATAAAGCAGATGAACATCATTCTGTTCAGTAAGAGAAGTGTTTTCTTTCAGAAATCAAGCAGGCGTAAGGGGGGTATTACACTATCAATTATCTAGGATCACAGATCTCTGAGTCATATATAAATGATATGTAATGTAATACAAACATATGAATCAAATCGTCTTTGATCAAAGATTTTTGACATTTGTTGTTAGATAGGATCATAGAAACAGGTCTTGCCATATTGAAAATCATATACTGAATTTTAACATTTATTTTCATAATTTCCTGATACAAAATCCGTCCATAAAATTATGTGATTTTGCCTTTTCAGTTTTGCTACTGCCACATTCTAAGTTGACGGTTTTATTAACGGATAAAAAGTAAGCACAACGAAATTTTGGCCTAAGTTCACAATACGCTTTGGAACTCTAAAATTATTTGTTGGCTGTACTAAAAAAAAATCAAACTGCTGCCGGGCAGCTGGGAATTCATTGTTTTGTGGCTTCATTAGTGTTCTAAGTTCTATTTGTTATATTGTTTGCCGAAAGGCTTCAGTATTTTGTTTTAATCGACGATTGCAACCACATATGTCAAAAAAATAGGATCCTAGATAATTGATAATGTAATACACAGATATGATCCTAGACGTCAAATATGTAGGATCAAAGATAGGATCCTATATAGGATCCTAGATAATTGATAGTGTAATACCCCCCTATGAAAGAGCGATAAAGAGATTATGAATTTGAAAATGAATACCTATTCAACTGTATTATAATATATTATCGTTACTATTTCAAACCTTCTTTTGCTCGCGACAGAGCAACGCAAACCCTGTTGTCTATCCCAAGAAATCCAATGTTATTTTCTTCGTTATTCCTCACAAGTGACAAAATGATAATTTTGGATTCCTCTCCTTGATAATTGTCGAGTACTGTGATTTTCACATGCGATAAACTAGGATATTGCTGGCGTTCCTGTCAAATAAAATACTAGTGTATTAGGAGGAGTATCTAACGATGTTATTATGTTAGTTAAATAATGGTTATGTAGGGCTAGAGTGAATGACATAACATAAAATTAACCTTAAAGTATAAAAGAGTCTGAATGTATCCAAGACTTTTTGAATTTGAGATAAGTAAATAAAACTTGGTCCGCACTGGGCCCGCGTGGTGGATGACAGCCAGTGACGAATTAACCACGTAGCAATTGCTACATTGCTACGGGCCCCGGGTGAAAGCGGGCCCCGCATATCCAAACCCACCCACTTTCGCCTGAGCGTAATTTTTTGAGTGAAACTTATTAAGATGTGGTGTATTGAATTTACTTGATGTCACAAAAACGTAAAACGTTCGTTTTCCGAGTAATACAATCCACGTCAAACCGGTAACCGATTATTTCGTTGGCGAAAATACTACAAACAGTCGGTCGTATAAATGTATAGAATTTGAATCAGCCAGATAATCGACAAAAAGTCTGACGTTAGTGAGCACGCTTACTCAACACTCAGTGGGGACAGGGCCGGATTATTAGCCACGTAGCAAATGATACAGACCCCGCGCTCTGGGGAGAAGCGCGCTCGGACAGCAGATCCAATGAAATATAATGATGTAAGAGCGATCAAAATAAATCGAACCTCCGAGACCAAGTAAGTAACAAAATTTCGAGCTCGCTTCGCTCGTCCTTATATCTTAGGTTCTCTTAATTCTACAGTTTTTCTGCATAACTTAACAAAGCAAGTCCTATTTCTATAAATATTGTCAAAAGAACCTCTCCGAGGTGAGGTGCCAAAATATATCGCGCTAGTTGTGCTCGCTCTTGCATATTTTCTTGCAGGTTTTTCTTAATTCATAAAGTTTTCTGAATAAACTATTTCATTATAAATGGTCTATAGGAAGGAACACTAGACTACACGAAGTGCAAAAAAAAATTGAGCTCGCTACGCTCTCTCTCGCAATCAGACTCTCTTTTAAGAATTACAATTAAATAACTGCCAGCACCCGCTATTGTAATTAAAAATGAATCATAAAGGTTTTAAAAAAGTACCTACTACAGTTACCATTGTTTCAAAAAAGTAATTTGGTTGAAGTACCTACTCGAATGTTTAGGAACAGGAACAGAACGTATTTGTCTTAAAACATTGATTTGACTAGTTAATTTCCTAAACTTTAGAACTTGGAATAAACCAAGTTCTAAACCTAAGTAGAATTTGCTACAGACTCCGCGCTGGCTTAATCCGGCACTGATCATGGTCCAGTGCCATGCTAATTAAACAATAAACAATAAATATTGTTTAATTAGCATAGTATAAGCATAATCACAATCATCCTATAATAAAGCCACTGCCGGGACACAGGCCTCAATTGAAACATTAGTGCTCTTAGGTCCTTTGACTTCACACTTTTACTTACTTTTCTCATGTAAAACATCTGGCCTGAATACGCAGCAAGAATTGTTATGTCATCAGCGGTGTACCCTTGCAACATCAGATAATTTGCCAAAGCGAGTGCCATGTCAGCTTCTTTGTGATTTGCTTTGGTGTTACTTTCAAGTTGTCTCTGGAAAAATAAGGGTTTCAATAGTTTAATGTTTACTTTAGCAAATTGAGGTATTAAGTCAACAGAAGACCAATTAAAGGTACCTATATAAGATAATTGGATTGAAAGTAATAGGCATGCTTAAACGTAACTGGCAAAACGTGGGTTTAGGTAGGTGCTAGAAGTACACACGTCTGCCTTATCTGCCTACCCCTTTGTAGATGATGATAAGCTAAAAAGATGATGATTTAGTCATACCTCTTCTCTGTAATCATGTGTTAAGAAGAATAGGTTCTTTTCAATCCCAGGCACGTTGTTGAAAGCTTCGACAGACGGGTGGTTCGCCAAGTCAGGGTATATGTGTGGCGAGATGAGCGCGGCGATCTCTGGGCGCATGCGGTGTTGCACGTTCAGCCGGCGGCTGTGGATACCGTTCGTGATCATGCGCTCGAATAGCGACACTTCGATGTTGTATCTCTTCGCTAGCTTTATGTGGGACGCCGATGGCCGTAGCTGCTGGTGATCACCTGCAAGTTATGTTGTGTATAGACTCACGCTATAACTAAAGGTACATTTAGTAACTATTAGTGCGAGGACAATGCATTTGTTTTCACTTTATGTAGTGAGGGCATATACTAACCAATCAGAATAAAATGTTGGCAGTCCTGTGTCAGTGAGGTTATTATGTGCTGTTCCAGAACTTCCGCGGCTTCTTCCACTATCACTGTAAAAACAAGGAATAACCAAGCAGCTTTTATGTTTCATTCATATAGCAGCTCTTATCTTATAACTTGTAACTAGTGCAATGTAACTAGTGCAAAAATAACTTTAATTTCGGAAGAAAAAATAACTTTATTTATAATTCAATATCGACAACACCGTTGTCGATATTGAATTTTCGTTTTTTGCCGAAATTAAAGTTACCTACTTTTCACTTTGCAGTGTTTATTTTTTAAATGTTTTTTTTTTTTTTTTGTAAAAAAGTTTTTATTTTTTACTTTTTAGTTGTTGTATCTATTCGGGAGCTCGTGGCTAAGTAATAACTGCTGCACGGGTCTATCCGTCAGGTTAAGCTACGTTTGCCGGGGTTGGTCTGTGGATGGGTGATCTTTACATACCGAGACTTCTTCGTGCCTCGGAAAACACGTTAAGCCGTTGGTCCCGGCTGTCACTCGTGGATCTTTGACAGTCGTTACGTGTCGTCAGAAGCCCAAAAGTCTGGCAACCAGTCTTACCAAGGGGTATCGTATTACCCAGTAACTGGGTTGTGGAGGTCAGATAGGCAGTCGCTCCATGTAAAATACTAATATTCAGCTGCATCCGGTTAGATTGGAAGTCGACCCCAATATAGTTGGGAAAAGGCAAGGCAGATTGATTTAGTTGTGGTATATATCACACACAAATTCGAATACCACTACCTGCTACGTAATTACATTGATAGGAATTTATTATAACATCATCCACATACTAAGTGGGAAAAATAAGTACTATTGAAGCTAACTCATAAACAATCCAACCATTAATACAATTTCCATGGGACCACCGCGAAAGTTACCTCAGAAAAACAAAATAAAATTTAAAATCGGTCCACAATAGACGAAGAAATCGAAGAAAAAAAAAAACGTACAGACGAACATAGAAAACTCCCTCCATTTTGGAAGGTGCTTAACAAAATAAAATCATTTGATTGCAAGGCTAAGGCTTACCAATTTTTGGTGCGATAGCCTTCAGCAGCTTCCGCATTCTCGCAGCTCCACTAGTAGTCATTCCTACGACTTTGACGCGCTCATTCTTCAGCAATTGCACGTCCATCATCATTCTCGCTTCTTCATACGCTGCGACTGCCGGGGCTACTGCTCCCTGGTGTTAAAGACTCGGTACGTTACAAATGGTAATATAAAAAAGTCTGAAGTCTATTACTTCCCAGAATTTGATCTTTATTAGCGACACCAGTAGACGGTCCTAATGGACCGTCTGATGGTGTCGATATATTAGATACAGATGTTTTTTTTTTTTCAAAATCAACGGGGTCGATTCCTAGCTAGAGAAATCGGTTTTTCAGGAATCTAATTATGCAGTTTTAGTTTTCATCAAATCGGCCCCAAGACTCGTTTAAATATTTTTCACTAATATGACTATAGTTTCGGATTTGGCCATCCATGCTAATTTGAATCATTCGCCCAGTAAAAACAGACGAATTGATATCTTTCTTCTTTTAGAATCCGTTTAAAAATAAATTTGTATCTCACGGTACACACACGGCTACACATCAAGCCATACATTTCCAGTTTATGCTTATCTCGTATTGTATAGGATTTCCGTATAATACCTACATTTTTTTTTGTCATTTTTCTGATCTACTAAGCTTTCTATAAAAAAGGATTGCAAAAACCGTTTTAAAAGTAGATAGCTATTCTGTCTGTCAATGGTGCCGATTCTCTTGTCACAAATGCCTCTAAACTAGACAAAAAATCACCAAAAACATGCAGCTGGCGGCCTAAGCAGAAGTGTTATTTAACAACACTCATAAAAACGAACTACCAGTAAGAATAAGGGGCGATATCAGTAACGATATATCGGGTGGAAAGGTTCGTAGTTACAATAAAACCTTGAATTAAAAAGTGTTACAACGTAACCGAGGCGTTAGTTTAATTTTTTTTTCTTTCTAAATGTTAGTAAACAATTTAACTTATTTGCTATGTTAGTACCTATATTTTACTACAGACTAATAATGAATAATGTTTCCGTAAATTTTATTTACTGTGGTTTTCCATCTTTGCCAGCTTTATCAAGCAACTGTCGGGCACCTTTGAATATTTTTGGATGTTATACTCGTAGCTCCTTGGATAGCCCGCCATGGGATCTGGAGGCAAAAGTCCTCGCGCACATGTGGGAGTTGCGCGAGGAGGCGAAACGCCGGGGCGTAACTCCGCTGCCGCGAGAAATCGCGGCACAGCGGACAGAGCTCCGGCGGGATCTCATGGCGGCATGGAGAGTGCGATTGTCGCAACCCAGCGCTGGGCACGCCACAATTGTGGCGATAAGTCCCCTCTTTGAGGAGTGGCTAGAGAGGCGCCACGGCGTCCTCACCTTCCGCCTGACACAGGTCCTCACCGGACATGGTTGTTTCGGGAGGTTCCTGTTCAGAATAAAGCGGGAGGAAACGCCCGGGTGTCACCACTGTGTGGATCGCCCGGAGGACACGGTGGAGCATACGGTGGAGGTCTGCCCAGCTTGGGCGGGGCACCGCCGGAGGCGATCGGCGGCGGCGATCTCTCGCGTCCGGCCCTGGTTCAGGCCATGGTCCGGAGCGAGAGTGCATGGGAGGCCGTCACCTCCTTCTGCGAAGCAGTAATGCTCGCGAAGGAGGAGGCGGAGCGCGCGAGGGAGAGGCAAAATGCGCCCCCTCGCGCCCCTAGTCGCCGCAGGAGACGCCCCGGGCGTCGGGAGTCGCGAGCCGACTTCCGGCCACCGTAGGCGCGGGCTTGCGGACGGTGAGCAATGGGTAGCTCGCCGTCCGATACCAGGCCCGGGTCGACGGCGCGTTGTGTTCCACGCGCGCCTCAAAGAGATGTCAGCACCAACTGACGGGGTCCGGAAGGGCCAATGCCTGCCGGGGTCGCGGGTTTGTCTGAAAGGGATATCGCGACCTCGGCACACAGGCAACGGAAGGAACACGGGTGGGTTTTAGTCAGTAAAAGTCTGACACGCCCTCCCGCTCCACCCAGAGCGGGAGAAGTTATTTGATAATTTCCCATCCTCAAAAAAAAAAAAAAAAAAAAGCTCCTTGGATAGCCCATTAGATAAATTAGGTAATTTTTTAAATAATGGACATAGTAAAATTTTGAAATAATCCACTCTGTTTATGGTGTAGTCGGACGATGTTCCAATTTTGCTAACTTAACTTATAATCATTACTTTCAAGAGTTTTGACAATTTCAAAATTCTGAATACCGACAAATCTTCAGATCTCCGAGCTCCGGCCAGAAAATAAAAATACGGTTTTCTTATGGGAAATAACACCCTCAACATTTTTTACTATTACAATGAGAGTATACAAGTAACCCTTCCGGTGCTATTTAAGTTTGAAAATACTAAAAATATATTTTGTGTTAAAATGTTTCGAGCATTACATTAATGTTTAAAACGAGAAACAACCTAACTAAGGTCTTCATCATCATCATTTCACCAAACATTGCCACTTCGACCGGTTCTGTGACTCTCGCATCCAGCGGATTCCTGCGGTCTACCGCAGGAACCTCCGCCTCGTGAGAGGTGTTACAACGCTTCGTCTTCCGGTATGCGGTTGCCACTCCAGAACCTTTTGGCCCCATCGGCCATCTCTTCTGCTAGCAATGTCTGCCCACTGCCATGTAAGTTTGGCAATTCTTCGGGTTATTTCAGTTACCCTTCTCCTCCTGCCGATCTCTGCATTTCTGATTCGATCACGTCGTCAGAGAAACTCTAAGCATTGCCCTCTCCATTGCACTTTGGGCGACTTTCAGCCTTCTAATGAGACCCATTGTTAGCGAACACGTATCAGCTTCATAGGTCATTACTGGCAACTCGCACTGGTCACGAATGCGGTATGTGAGACGAGAAGATATTGCATAGCTTCCCGAACACTGCCCAGCCGAGTCGGGTTTGATGATTGACGACCTCTTTCTCGAAATTGGACCTACCTTAGTGGTCAGTTTGTCTTAGGTAAACTTAGTCTCCTACAACTTCGAGTGTAGAGCTCCGGTCTTCATGAGGTGGGTTTTACATGGGCATTTGACATGAACTTAGTTTTTTCCATGTTCATTTTAAGACCTTCTTTTTCGGAAGCTCTACTGAGGTCATCTAGCATTGTACTGAGGTCCTCCGATATAGTAGGCATGGCTGAGACTATCTCAGCCATGAACCGAAGGTAAGTGATATAGTTTCCATTGAAGTTGATGCCTACCTCTTTCCAGTCCAGAACCTTTAAAATATCCTCCAATGCAGTAGTTTCGGTGTCTCACCTCACCTCGCTGCAGAAGGATAGGTTTCGAGGTGTAGTCGGACCAATATAGTACTAGTGTTTTCCTATAGATACTGCAGCCTCGATTCACCGATAGTGAATTTGGCACCGTTGAAGAGACTGCAGTACAGCCCATGTTCCGATCGAATCGAAGGCTTTCTCGTGGTCCACAAACGCTAAGCAGAGAGGCAGGGTATACTCTTCGGTGTTCTATATAATCTGCCGCAGCGTATGTATGTGGTCTACGGTGCCTTTACGGAATCCGGCTTATTCAGGAGGCTGGAAACGACAAACTTGCACGCGAGGCGGTTCGTGATGACTCTTGAAAACAGCTTGAAGACATGGCTCAGAAGTGATATGGGCCTATAATTCTTAAGTAGGGCAGTATCATCACACCTCTGTCCGCCTGTGGCATTTTACCCTCGAGTATGACGGAATCAAACAGCTTCTGGGGGCCTTAAGAACGGATTTTCCATCGGCCTAGTTACCTGCTATTGTATAATAAAACATTTCCCTCAATCTTTTTCTCGTTATTTTTTTAATTATCATACCTTAATCTACCTAACGCTCAATGCTCACGCCCATTTCTACCATGGGCAATTAAATAAATGTTTGCCTAACAAATATCAAGATTATTGGCAAAAGTATGATTATTGGTACTTTCAAACTCAAATAGCAGCCAGGGGGGGGACGATTTTATAATCTGTATATTAATAACTTACTCTAATATATTATAATTTTTCTGTCGAAACGAATAATAGGTACTGAATTATTTAATAAACTAATATATTGGCAACCTTATATTACTGAAAATCTTTTGATATCTTACATAATATTACTGTAATGTAATATTACTGTATACTCCTTGGATTCCACCCGAATAATATCGTAATATCATATTGCTGTTAGGTTTTTTGACAACATTATTTCAAAGAATAATACTGTAATGTATTAAATACTGACTACGATATCGTTGAGTTTACGCATGAATAATATAATAATGATGCGTTGCGTACTATATTTTTAACCTGTGATTTCAGGAAAATTATTGTCGTCAATAACTTTAATTTTTAAGACTATAAAAAAAATAGAAAATAGATTGTAAATAAATTAGCTTTGTTTTGACGTTTATATGGCTATCCTACGAACCACCCGTGTTGAGATTTAAGCATAAAACTGTTTTTTTATTTTTTCCTGTAAAATTTGGAATTTACGATTACCATATTATTCGTTGGGGGGTTCGAAATAATATTTGGTTTGCTTATTATTCAAAGTAGGTAGGTAAGTACCTACCTGCAATCGTGCAATCTCCTCTTTTACTTCTTTTATTTGATTACGTATCCACATAAAATACAAACACCATCGATTTTCCACTGTTATTAACGAAAAATCTGTCTTAGAATGTATTTGTAGACGGACTTCACGATGTCGACGAGTCACCATATCCTAAAACATAAGAAACGTCTCATTAACATAGGTACCCACTGGATACACGTAAAATTATGTAAATAATAATATAGTAGTAATATTAATTGAAAAAAAAACCGGCCAAGAGCGTGTCGAACCACGCAAAATGAAGGGTTCCGTATTTGGGATGAATTTATCCCAAGAACAAACATGTTCTCCCATACATTCCAACTGCAAATGTAAATTTGTACGCACAATATTGGGAGATTTAAAATATACCTAATATTAAAAATGTTACTTTCTTAATTACGTACTTATCTATTAACATAGATCTAAAGAAAATTGTTACTAACACCACATAGTTACCTATTTATGGTTCGGTCCGAAATAAATGGCTATTATTTTTATTATTTACCAAGTGATTTTAAGACCATAGACTGCTTATAGGTTTTCCTGTAATAGGTAAGTATAGAACTACTTCTGTATTGTTTTTTTTCATAATTTTACTTTCAGTAATTTCGGACATAATGGTTACTTTTCACCTATTTTCTTAAATAACTTAAAGGAAACTGAGCAAAAGTGGACTATGGACCAAAGGCGATATGGTTTTGATATTTGTGTAGGGATACGTCATCTTAACGAGTCGTTATGGCAGGTCCGTTATAGCCAAAGTGGACTATGGCCCAAAGGCGATATGGTTTTGATATTTGTGTAGGGATACGTCATCTTAACCCTTGTGCAAAAGGGCATCACAATTTTATATTAAACAGGCTGGATATTCAGACGAGTCGTTATGGCAGGTCCGTTATAGCCAGAGGAAAACATTCTTAGAAGACTCTCTTTTACTTTTTAAACATTTTGACCCGCATTTATATATTTTGTAAAAAAATGTGCAGTCAGCAAGAAAATCAGCAATTTACACTAAAACTTTTATTGATATCATTCGATCCTGTTTCTAATGAGGATCAAAAAACTTTAGGGGACCAACTGAGAGTATGACTTTAATTTTATTTTTTAGCATACTGATCACAAATAACCAGCAACTTTCTTAAGTCCTTAATTGAGGGGCTGAGCCGAACCACATCATCAGCTTAACTCAGGTTGTTCACATAACGATCACCCAACCTGAGCCCTGCTCAACTCCTCATTCAAGTAATTTACGTACAGATTAAACAGTTCGGGAGAGGTCAAACCCCCCTGTCTAACACCACACGACAGCTTATAGTCTTCGGACACAGAACAACCCCATCTGACATTGTCAGACTGATTACAATACCAATATCTGATAAGCCCCGTAACCCCAGCTGGCACAATATTATTTTCTAGCTCCCCTACGGTGTCAAAAGCGGGACTAAGATCAAGGAAACAAGCATACATACTGGTTTCCTGATCGACATAATGCTTGACAACCTGTTTGAGGGAGAATATAACCATTTTAGTTGAAACCCCCGTCCGAAAACCAAACTGGCCATCGTCAATCTTAACTTACGGACTCAACTTCCCGTGTATTAGACTAACTAGCCTGCCTAGCTGCGAGCAACTTGGAAGTAGTTGCAAGCTTGCCAACCCATACGATAATCTGGCAAATAGTAAGAGGATGACATTCATCGTTGTACTATTTGCCAAATTATAGCTCAAAATAACCATACGTTAGACAACGTACGGTAATTTTAAGCAATGCTGAAAAAAATAATTTTGTTGCATTTACTTATTTGTCAGACAACATCAAACGCAGATAAAAAACAAAAAAGATACAATGTCAATTGTCAAGAGTGTTGCCAACCTGTATGATAATTACGGGGGCGTATGATAATTTGGCCTATCATACCATGTACGATAACCTGTCTAAATTCTAACAAAAAAAAAAAACAAAACAGGAAAACATTCTAAGGAGAACTGTCTTTAACTTTTTTTAAACATTTCGATCTGAATTTACAGTTTGAAAAAAATTACAGAGCAAGAATATCTGCAATTTACAAAATAACTTTTTCTTGTTGCTTTCCGATCCTGTTTCTCTTAAAGATCGAAAAATTCAATCGGACCTACCTAGTGCAGAGAACTGAAAATAAAACAAACACAACTTTAAAAAAAACTTTAACTAAGTGATAACTTTTACTTAAACTTTTTTATTTATAAAACTTTTCCCATCAACGGTTCGCAGTGATCAATCACATTATCCAAGATTTTATAAAGCATAAATTACATTTGAAAAGTAGAAAACTTGATTGAAAAACAAAATAAGTTGGATGAAAAACAAAGTTTCTACAATAAGATGACGTATTGTTTGTTTTCCAATCAACTTTTTTTTTATGTAATAAATAATCAAGTGGTTTTCTAATTGAGTCTATGAGGTGGTCATAGAGGTCAATATTTTTAAACTATCAATAGTATCTATTCAAACTACTTTTTGTATCTCTCTCTATGCACGATAATTTTTTACAAAATGTACATGACATGATGGGTACGTTTTTTTTTTATTGATATGAAGTTAGAGTGCTAGAAAAGTCGCAACTTCTCTAGCACTCTAACTTCAGTAGGTATAGAAGAGTCTTTTAATCCTTACACGAAATTGCATCAATTAGCACTATGAAACTAAAACGTAAGGATTGTTATTTTTTGCTGACTGTACCATTTTTTTAAATCTGTGAATGCAGTTAGCAATTACTCAAAAAGTTAAGAGCAGTCTCCTAAGAACGGTTTCCTGTAGCTACAAAGGTAAAGGTACATGCCCTTGAAAATCGTGTAAGTTCTAAAAGTATGCTTCTCTCGAAATTGCCGGGTCAGATATTGCGGCCTCTTTGGACAAGGGCAAAGAGGCAGCAATATCTATATGAAGTATCCCTACACAAATATCAAAACTGTATCGCTATTGGTTCATAGACCACTTCCCATACAAATTTGAAGTCTCCTTTATAATAAATATATTAAAAAAATAAAAAAAAAACATTTGATTTGTCACACGGTACAGTGCGCAAAACTTTTACTTAAATTTTCTTATTTTCCTCCCAAAAGTGACCCCCATTTAATTTATTTACGCAACACGTCCGTATTCGGGTCATAGAAATTGATAAGTATAAATACCAAATTTTAAATTGATCGGTCCATGAGATGTGGACCAAATTGGCTGTGACAGACGGACAGACAGACATGGGAATGATCCTATAATTCCCGTCCACCGTAAATCCGTTTTGTTCATTCGCACATACGGAGCCAATAAAATACATTGAAACACAGTTAACTTACATTGAATAAATTTATCCGAGCATCAAGTTCCCGTATTGCTTTTTGCAACTGATATCTCTCGTTAAAATTACCACTTGCTTTATAAAACGAGACTAACTTTCTGATTTCTGCCTTTGCATTAGATAATAAAAACGATGCTTTACTTTTAACTAAATCATCCAAAGCTCTTTTTTCGTATGATGCTTTTTCGTCATCTAAAATCATTTCTGCTCTCTTTACATCAATGTCTTCTTCGTTGTTTAACAAAACATCATACTCTAATAGACAATCACTAAAATCTCTTTCATATTCTAAATTGTAGCCCAACACAGCGTCAAACAACCAATGTTCCAAAGGATCTTCTACTTGAATTCCCATATAATTGTAATAATAATACTCTAGATGTCTAATGTCATCCGGAATGTCATTGCCACCATCCTCCAGATTATCAATGAAGCGGTAACGAAGAACTCCGTTATTTAAAATGTCAAGAGTCTTCAAAGCCAGCTGAAGATCCAGTATTGAATGTCTCAACTGTTTCTTTTCATCGATGAAAAAGCTATGAGTCGACCTAAGAGCGGGCGTAAGAGTCTGATGTCGTAAGTTTGTTAAGTTAAACTGGTCCACAGCTTTGTTACGAGACTGTCCCCCGATGCGCACTATAGATCGAGTAATTTGAGACAATGCTTCAAGAAATTGATCTAAAGCATGATTTGTGTAACATATGATCAGCATTAGGCAGTGTCCTTCTGATTTAACATTCTGTAACAATGTTTTAGCCACTTTTACGCCGATGAAAGTTTTTCCCGTGCCAGGTGGTCCTTGTATAACAGCAAACTCGTGTGTGAGTGCCAAACGATACGCCTCATACTGACTTTCGTTAAAACCAAGCTCGTCTGCCGTTGGCCATGTCTCAGGTTGTAAAACTTTGAATTTTAGATCTTTTTGTTCTCCATCTTCTTCGTCTGACCGGTTTATCAGTTCTTCATCTTTTTCGTCTGAGCCGTTTATCAGTTCTCCATCTTCTTCGTCTGAGCCGTTTATCAATTCTTCGTCACTATCACTATCATTATTATACAAAAGTCGTAATTCTTCTATTTCTTTCAATGTCATATCCTCATAAATAACGAACTTTGTATCAGCAGATATATAAGCGGGATGCGTCGAGGCAGTCTGAAAACGGAAGATGAAGATATTATGTAGTACCTAGATACCGATAAAGTGGTACCCAGGTACCACTATATGTCCCACCCACCTGTCTTTTCTACCATGCAAACAGATCTAAATACTCACATCAACTTTGACAATATATTGCTGCATAGCCAAATGTTGCGGAAAAGAAGGTTCTTGTAGAGCTTTTAAAACATGATAATAAGGTTCAAAATAAACTTCGCTTTCTATCATAGTATACGTATCTTCATTAAAGATACTATTATCTAAATCGTCGTCAATTACTGAAACTGGTATCTGAAAACATAGTAAGTTGGTATATTTAGGACTAGGTATACCTATTTATAACAAAAAATCATAATTATAAAAATAAAATAAATTGTGTTTTATTTGAGGCAAAATAACCATACCTATACAAAAAAAAAAAAAGTTTTCTTTCAATACTGGCCAGCTAAGACGCTGGCAACACTGTCGGCGAGCCCTCAACACTGTCAAGCCCCTCCACGCACTTCAAGACGCCATGACGGGAAATGGTGCATAAATAAGCTTGCACGTCATTCTTGCCCCTTTTTTCCACAAGAACAACTGACCTCCGTCAACTTACTATTTTAATTCCATTTTGTATTGCTGTTAGCGCTGATAATATTAAAACCCGATAAATATACCTATCTAATATTGTAGTAATAATAAGTGATTGTTAATTTGCTTTTCTTGTGACTAGATTATAACGGATTTTAGTTTAAATAAGTTGCTGTGATTTTTATAAATAACTAATTAAAATAATTTACCGAGGTTGTTTAAATTTCATTTATTATAAACCCTGTGTTAAATCATTTGTTACAATTATGTACACATGTTAATCTTGAATTAATACCTTAACATAGAGAAATAGGTGAGTCGGTCGCCTGGCACACGCCATTTTGGTCTTAGGCTGCGGCCCGGGCACAATCTAGCGGCGAGGAGCGATGGCCGAGCGGTGCCGTGGTGACGCGTGACGGTACAAAAATTTGTTCCATCGCCGCTTGCCATAGGCAACCAGCCATTCTGACGCTAACCACTGCTGGTTTCGTGCCCGTAACCTAAGACCAAAATGGCGTGTAAGTCATATTTCAGTTTAACGTCCATCCTGTTCGTTATCCTGCTATCTAAGCAGGCCACTAAATTTTACCGTGGATATTTTTACAGGTAAATCGACTTTGGAAGCTGCATGTGCAAGCTCTTGTGCATAAGAAAATACAGGAAAGTAGTTAAATGCAGCTGCCCAAGCTGCGTACAACATCGGCTGATAATCAGCAAAGAACTGTGACCACACCGTTGGAATCTAATCAAGTGGCTGTTTTGGCTTTGTAAAAAGTTTAAAAAAAAACAAGACTTCAAAAAAAAAGAAAAACACTAGGTACGAAGTGAAAATTACTTTAATTTCATAAGTCGGTGTCTTTGGTTTTGAATTCTCATTTTTACCACCGACTCTCGTTGGTTCGTCTAGAACACGCTAGCTGGACAAATCTATTTTCTGCGATTTTTGGTACCCAGGGGCTTTCTTATATCTTATAACTACCTAATTTTGTTTTGGTGTAAGGGGGGCTATTTTTGGGTGGGGGGGAGAAGGAGTCGTGGTTATAGACTATGTAAAAAAAAACCTTTCTGTAATAAAAAAAAAAAAAACTACTTGTATATTATGAAAATAAAACAAGAAAACAAAAAACCATTAGCTACCTCAACGGCTCACATAGCAGGTAGTCACAAAAAAGGCTAGACCTTTTTTGTGGCAGGCAGAAATTTGGAGGTTTTCATTTCATTTCAATAACTCACGAATTTTTTAAATTACCTAATCTAATTTGTACATAGTGTTGTAATTAAATATATAATATAGGTATTCTCTTATTCTCGTCATCGCTTATTTCATCCTCTTCTGATGAATCATCAGCAGTATAGTTGCTGTCTGCAGCTGCATGTCTATAAGGAATTTGAACAATTTAACTGTTTATTTAAAACAGCTTGAAGTTTAATTTCTGCACGAGCCTCATCCACAAATATTTTTTCTCGGGAGGGAAACATTCTCTCTTAGCTTTCCTAAGACTATAAATTGATGGAAATACCATATGCCCCAGCTTTTATGCTCCATTTACGCATCTGCTTGTAGGAGTGGCTTGTTGATTTTGAGTCCATATAATATGCCTAAGCCTCTTGCTTCGTTAAACCCCTTTGACTGCTGCTTTCAGTCACTGACACAATTTTTCATGATTTTGCAGTTTTCTGGACTTTCGTTTGCGTCCCTTAAGACAGCAGCCAAGGTCAGGTGCCCAGACAATCGCGCTAAGAATTCTGCAGCTGCCACTAACTGATTTGTGTCACGTGTACATAGCAGCGACAACTTTTCTCCATTTCGTTTTGTCACTGGACTGTTCAAACTCTTTGCTTTGACGTCCAGCAGTTGAAGGTGCACTGGACGGAGATGGCTGTGCGTGGCGAAGGAAAACCTTAAACACAAAGACTTTTAACGTCCACTCTTTCATTTTGACAAAAAACATCGCGGCACTTTTTGTAAGTGCACCATTTTTTTTCTAAATTTGCGCTAAAAGCACTGATTGACTTCTCTAGAGCCCTCGAAGATTCTTCGGTGATACCGGATAGCTCGTATTTTGAAAATAGCAGACCAAATAGTCCACTATTCCAGTTATCTTTGCTCTGTTTAAGCCACTCCTCAAAAGTTCTAATCTTGAGATTGAGAAGGTGCTATAGAAAAAAAAAAAAAAATTGTTCCACAGCAGGCTAGATTTATTATTATTTGAAGGAAAAGGGTTCAAACTACCATCCATTTAAGTTTTAGGTTTGTGACATGGCAATGCTTTCCGGGATCAAAATAGATAAGAAAATAGGGAAAAAATTGTAAAATTAGAATTTCATTTTTAATTTCAAAATAAAAAAACTAGTTGTAACTTGCTCACTTTTTTTGTAAAATAAGATAGTACATACATACCTTTAGCTTCAATATCCATCATTAAATTAAACCAAAACTAAAAAAAAAAACACTTTTATAAGTATTCGCGTCGAATGTAAAATTGCTAATGATAATCAATTTACTTACCCCTTTTCGTGTATGCTTACTTGCGACTCTTAATGTCCGTAACCCCAGGTGCATTAAAATTCTTGGAATTGGAGGTTCGTGGGTATTGTCTATGATACTAGGAAAGAATTTTCGGCATATTCGATATCGAATTTAGTCCAGCTGGGCATTTCCGTAGAAATTTATCCACTCTCATTTTGTGCTGTCCCATGACTTTATTTATAATTCATTAGAAGACCGAAGGCCTATTATTGTAATTCACAATTTATTATGATAGTATAATAAATAAACTCAGTAAATAACAGTGAATTAGTCTATTTTTACTATAATAATTATTAAAATAAGACGAAAATATGTTTGGAACCCCCCCAGTTTTCAGGTGTCCCACAGTGTCGTGACACACTTTGAGTTAGATTATTGATGACATAAAATTAAGCATGCATGTAAAAAGGTTTTAATATATTCAAATGTATGATTTATTTTAAAATAAAACATAAATTACAGCCACTTTAATACAAAAATAATTATTTTTTACTATTTTAATTGTGTCCCACGATTTCGGACGTAGTGGAAAATTCCACTTTGTAACGGTATTTCTTCCACAAGTAAAAAATAAACTTCCAAAATCTTAGCACATTTATTTTCCTGGCAACATTATTCATCGATTCCGCAAGTTTTTTCGGTTGGCAATCAGGTGCTGTCAAAATCATTCGTGTCTAAACTTGCAAAGCGTTACCGTCTACGTGTAATTCATCCACTTTGTTTGAATATGTTTTTACTAAATCACAAAAAAACTAACGCATTTACTAATTGATTAATATATAATTTTTAAAGAAAGTAGCGGTTTCTATGCTAAAACCACTTTTTCCGTTAAAAATTAAATATCTAAATATATTTTATTTTATTGCAAACAAGTTACAAAATGGAAATCAGAAACACTACCTTGTCCCAAACAAATCATATTTTCTCAGAAAATGGGTATTCTTTTGTTGTTTTGCAACTATAACAGTAATCTTTAATGAATATCAAATCATTACAAGATAATAAAAACACTATTTAATAAAAATAATCCACTTTTCTCCATTTTGTAACCGGGACGAATTTCTACGGAAACGCCCAGCTAGCAGGTTCTAGACGCATCATAGTGCGACTTCCGAAACTAAAGTAATTTTTCACTTTGTAGTGTTTTTTTTTGGAAGCCGGTTGTTTTTTTCTTGTATTTTTTTTTTTTCACTTCTTAGTTATGGTACCTACCCCACATAAATTCGAATACCACTCACTACCTGCTATGTAAGTAACAGTGACAGGAACTTATTATAACGTCATCCGTAAGTATACTAAGTGGAAAACATACGTATTATTGAAGTTACAACTTACAGAGTTATATTATCTTAAGCCACTACCCACCTTGCCAGTCGACAGTAGATTCGCATCGCGGTGTAGAATCGTAGCTGCCATGAAACTGGTACAATGGTCTTTTGTGAATAACACTAAAGAACCGAAAAGAAATCTCTTGTTGTGTGCCCAGTTAATTTTATGGAAGTTCTTGTTGGTTTTCATATCGATTTGTGCGATAGCTCCGACTTTCAAGTTGTCGATATAAGGACAGAGAAATCTTACATTATGGAATATCCTAAAAATAGAAATGATTACTTAGTTTCGTTTAGACATGAAAGGTTTTATTTATAAACGTTGCTTAAAGTTAACAGATGTTACCGCACAATGTACCTATAATGAAGTTAGTAAATTAGTATAATTAATAATAAACGACAAAAGGAAGGCGCGTATTAATAAAAATTTACTGTTGAACAACAGTAACTTTTTATAATAATTAAAAAAAATTATACTAATTTACTAACTTCATTATAGGATTGAATTATATACTATTGAATGAAATATATATAATTAATCATTCAATTAAGTACATAATTTTGACATAAAAATGTATAACGAACATACCGAACGTGGTCGTATTTCTTTTTATTAGTATCTCTCAGATATTGATCTGTAAAGAAAATATTGTTAAGCTAGATATTATTATTAGATTTATATTATTACATTAAATACATATACCTACATAATTAGTGGTGGTGCGGGTAACACGCTGATGCTTTACAATATGAATAAATCTATACTCACTTAGGCCATCTCTGAATGGTCCAAAGCAGTCTTCTCGGAGCAGCCTGAACTGCACGTCCAAGTAGTGCTCCACGTCATTGTAGCCCCCCTCGACAATGTTAGGTCGCAGGAACGGCGTGGATCCCAGTAAGTCCTCTTTAGTTGGCACTACACTAAGCTCACGAAAGTTTTCTGGAGGCTGTTCGATTTGCGAGTCTTGAATGTCTAGTCTCATTCGTTTCTTTTCCGGCTGTTATAAGATAAAAAGAGAAAGATCACATAAGCTTACTCAGAACTTACTGTCGGTCGATGTTATGCAGGCAGGTACCTAGTACGTATTGGCACAGATGTATTGGTCTAAGATCCGATTAAGGACGACCTTCAGCCATCTGTTTAATGAATGAAAAGAATAGTATGTTAAAAAAAATATCGCGGGTGGGTTGGCAAAAAAAATCCTGGCTAGGCTGGCTGGATTAATTCGTTTATCTATTAATTCATTTAACTAACAATTTTTTCTCTTAAAAAGCACTATCCATTGGTATTTCACTTATGGCTATTAGGCGCCAAGAAGACCTAGGTGACCAAGTAGTCACCTATTAAGGTCCGAAATGACTAACAATTGGCAAAAGTCGAGTAATAGCAAAAGTTCTCGCTGAAAAGCTATTTCAATTGGTGTATATCTTGCAATGTTAAAAAAAGTAGTTTTTTTTTTTTTAAGACGCGACTAATTACCAGTTACTTTGAGTGGTTAGCTTGCGTGTTCAGCCATGCTATTCTGTAAACATCTCACCGTGAAAACTTGGGTGAAGTGAGCTGTCAATAGTGGCAATCCCTGTGGAATGACAGCTCACTCCACGCTCACTCCACGCTCACTTCACCTAAGTTTTCACGGTGAGATGGTTACAGAATAGCACTGCTGTACTGAGCTCACGCAACGCGTCGTACGTCCAGCCAGTAATAAGACTCGCCCATCAAGGAGCGCTGTCCCAAATTAGACGCATTATTAATTTATTATACATAAAACAAAAGGTATTTTAATAAAACACGTATATAACAACACGTACATAAAAGATAAATAGTTAAATTATCTTTAAAATGGTGAAGGTTTCAGAAAAATAAGCTTGATAAGTTTTGGGAGATTCTCAGTTTTTTATCCGCGTTAGACATAACTTTACAATAAATTATGTTATTTTAATTGTTTTTTATAAGGAAAAATCTGGTAAGTAGTCTTTGTTTTTTATTTATGTTGAACAATGACGACAGTAGTGACGCCGTACGAAGCGCCAGTCAACCTGCCACATCACTGGATGTCCTAGTAAGATGGCCCTCATTGACCCCAAGCACGCTTTTTTAAGGGTGAACGCGGTTTGAAGGTACTTTTTATGCTATTCTGTAAATATCTCACCGTGAAAAATTGGGTGAAGTGAGCTGTCAATAGTGTCAATTCCTGTGGAATGACAGCTCACTCCACGCTCACTTCACCTAAGTTTTCACGGTGAGATGGTTACAGAATAGCACTGCAGTTCAACAAGTATGTGCGGCCGTGTGCTCCTTTTGCCTCCAATACTAAATTTGATTTAAAATACTTTTCATACATTAAACAGATGGGTGAAGGTCGTTCCTCTGTGGATCCTATGCTTTATCGTCCACTGCACTTCATTAAATTCACAAAAAATGCCTGGGATGGGTGCAGTCACAACACCCAGTGGAGTGATATTTATTCGGCTATTATCTAGGTAGGTATATTTCTGTTTAAGATAATTAAGGTAAACTTACTTACCTGATATTTATCGACATATGATGCCATCTTCTGACGTATTTCTTCTAATTTCAAGACATTCGGTTCAGACAAAACAAAATTATGTTCATCGTTCAAACAACTCAGACACGTCTTAGTTACGCTTTCTATAAGCGCCCTACATCTCTTAAGAGCTATAGATGGAGATGTATCAACTATATCCTCACAAAATGTTATAAAGTTTTTCCAAAATTCATTTTGATCATTCCAATATAAACTATTTAAAGGCTTGTTATCGGTATAAGGCAGATCCATTAAATAATTCCGCAAGTTATTAATAAACTCAGAATTACAAACATCTAAAATCAATTTTGATTTCAATTCTACAAAAGGCGATTGAGTTATTTTTGATAATATTTCGATAATTAACACATAATTATCAAGTTTGTCTTTGTTGGGTGAATTTACAACATTCATAAACGCTTCTCGTTTTTCATTTACTTTCTGAAGCACTTCTTTTTCTTCCGCTTGTGCTATTTCTTGTAAGGTTCTAAATCCAATGAACCTAATTCTTTCATTTTCACGGCCTGACCTCATGTTGTTTCCTCTGCCTCCTCTCATACCACCACGCCCGCGAAATGGTATATTATTTTTATAATGCATATCAGGATTTTGTTGCATTTCTGGACCTAAAAAAACCATTTTCATTCAATAATTAATTAGCGACAAAACACAAGTTTTTTTATGTGGGCAATTATATACATACTATTATATTTCATCAGTCTGTTGCTGTGTTGCTCTGCATGAAAATTTTGTCGTTTTTGGCTATTGTGTCTCATCGGTCTGTTTTCTTCATGAACATGTTGTCGTCTTAGGTTAGTTTGTCTTTGCATGTTGAAAGGTGTAAATCGCCCGCGGGTCCTTACATGATTTACATCAGAAAATCGCCGAGTATTTGCAATTCTGTTCCTCCAGGAAGGTCCTAAAAACATAACAAGAATAAATAACCTATTGCGTTGTATCTATTTAAAAAGCTGTACTTTATTTTCTTGCTGTTCAAGAGGGTGGGAAATTATCAAATAACTTCTCCCGCTCTGGGCGGAGCGGGAGGGCGTGTCAGACTCTTACTGACTAAAACCCACCCGTGTTCCTTCAGTTGCCTGTACAATGCCAGGAGCCATGGTATACCTTTCGGACTTTCCCGCGACCCCGGCAGGCATTGGTCCTAGCGGCCCCTTCCGCATGATCAATTTCCATATTTTATAATAATTTAAGCAACAAACTATCTTGATCTCTTGTTTATTACCGTTAAAAGGACAACATAACGACATCTAGATAATTATATTTTATTTTTATTTTCTCACTAGCTTTTGCCCGCGACTTCGTCCGCGTTTCCGTCGTTTTTCGTAAAAAAGTACCTACCATATGTCCTTCCTCACGGTTCAGTGGTTTTGATGTAACAGACAGATTAACTTTCGTATTTAGTAGGGAAATATAATATGTCAATCCACAATACTGTTGAAAAATATCGCAATAAGGAACCGCAGAGTATTAATATTAATAGCTGTGCCCGCGACTCCGTCAGCGTGTAACTCCTTGTATGTTATTAAGTTAATGTATTTTTAATATTGTTTAGATCACTTTCACATGAGGCTTAAGTACCTATAGAACGAAAATACTTCAGCGCAAAGCTTCCGGGTAAACTATGTTGAAAGTTGACCCGTCCGGCACGTGAACATAAAGATTTCTAGAACTGCTAACCCGGGAAAGAGCGACATATGCGACAATGCGAGAAACAACTGACACCGAGATCTACTCCAGCAACACGAAAAGTCTGCCCTTGAGCCTTATTAATTGTCATTGCATAACACACCAATACTGGGAATTGCGTTATTTTAAATTGGAATGGAAAATTATTTGGTATTATGGGAATTCTGGGAATAAAGACGGTCTCTCCTGCATCGCAGCCTGTTAAAGTTTGAGCCTCGATTACATTTTGTTGCAACTGGGTTACTTTTAGCCGAGTTCCCTACCTATACCTACTTCACTTAAAAATAAATACCTATAACTACTATAATTAATAAAAGTATCATTGAATATAAATTAGCCAAAACTTACCTTACGGTATCTAAAAATCTATGCGTACTACTTCTACTTCTACTACTACTTCACCTAAAAAGAAATAAAATGCAAACTATTAATAATTTGTAATTTGAACGAATATTTAAACACTACCAAAACAACTAATACCTATTTTATAAAATAACAACAAAAGAAATTCAAATAAACTATTTAAAGACTAAAAGTCGCGCTGATAAGCACGGTTTGTTAATATCAATTATTGTCTGTCAATAAGGTCGAACGCTCTGAACGCATCAACAGCCAAATATTGAATGATGAAGCTCGCGCTCGCACCTCCCGCCTTTTTATACCCTACCGCCACGACCCGCGTCGAGCGCGGCAACCGTTACACAAAAATAATCCTTATGGCATGATTCAGTATTCACGCGCGACGGCGCGATGGCTTATTAGCGTATTTCATGTATAAGTTTGGTGTTTCTATACCGATTACTATGATTCTTTTTTTATTGAATAGGTAATAATATTAACTTCTTTTAATTAGGGATGAGTGAGAGTATTATAAACGTAAGAGTAAACAAATATAATCAGAAAGCTCCGAACTGCTAAGCTATCGGGAGTTACACGTGTTATTGTGAGTCAACCATAAAAGATAGACATATGCTGTTGTAGGATATTTTTTAGATAATTTTATGTAGAACATTTCCGTCATAAATGATTTCTATGTAGCTTTAACCATTAAGGCTTCACACGCGACGGAAGCTTAAAAAATGGAGCAACTTCTCCCGTTTTCCCAACATTTCCCTTCACTGCTCTGCTCCTATTGATTGTAGCGTGATGAAAAGTATACTATAACCTCCCCAGGAGTATGAAGAATAATTGTACCAAGTTTCGTTAAAATCCGTCGAGTAGTTTTTGTTTCTATAAGGAACATACAGACAGACAGACAGACAGACAGACAGACAGACAGACAAAAATTTTACTGATTGCATTTTTGGCATCAGTATCGATCACTAATTACCCCCTGATAGTTATTTTGAAAATATATATCATGTACAGAATTGACCTCTCTACAGATTTATTATAAGTATAGATATTTATTGTATTGTGTTTTGATAAGTTTTGAAATGGTTTTGACACAACTCTTGGATTATAACTCTTAACACAACAGCAAATCAGCATTGTGTTTTGCAGTGCCCTGAGGGTTCATGTACAAAAACCGACGTCAATAATGTATTGTGAAATGTGTAATGTGCATGAGAGCAAATAAATAAACATATTTTTCAACTTTGATACCTACTTTTTTTTTTTTTAATTGACAGCTTTGTTTTGATTCTATCAAAAATGAAAATCTAAGAATAAAAAATCGTTGAACAGCAAGAATACAAAAAATTGCAACCCGCCGAGGTCACGCTGCTATGCAGTGTTCTACATCAGGGATGTCCAGACAAGGCCCGATGCGGCCCGCGGCTTGTTTTCATGCGGCCCGCGACGCATGTTCTAAAGTGTAAATTAATCAGAAAATAGTTTTGGACATAAATATTTTGGATAATAGAATTCTTTGTCAAATACTTTATAAAATGTAAGTATAGATCTTCACTGTCAGATAAAGTCACTTCTTCTTGCAATGCGTCTGGCAACAATGAATGTTGACGTTGATATCGATATGATTGTTAAATATAAATTAACGAAGAACCTGTGGCGGCATCTACACCGCCACATGCGAACTACGCATCAAAGACTTGACGTCACACAACATCCTGACGTCACTCAAATCCTGCATCGCGCAATTAGAGTTTACCGCGCGGTGGACATATACATATACAAGCTCACGACTTCAACCTCTGGGCAATTGCCCGCCAGACATGACACCCGTCTGGTCGGAGGATCCTCCCTTTTCTATGGTGGATGAGTGAACTTTACACCCTGTTCCTCATACCCCTAAAAACCAATAAACGTATAAAGAAATGATTACCCTGTATTTTTTTTACTTGAAAACTGAAAATATTTGTTTCTGCGGCCCTCCAGCTTTTGTAGTAAATTTAATTAGCCCGCGAAGGTACGTAGTTTGGACAGCCCTGTTCTACATAATATTATCCATATTACGTTTACACTTTTACCCGTGTATTTTTTATTGTATGGGTATACATATTATGAATGCCGACAAAATGGTAAAATAAAATCAAGAAAAATATTTTAGATAGATGTTTTTTTTCTCGCCTATCCCAATGTGTGGGATAGGCCGTTTAGTATCGTTGGAAAGGTCGTTTAAAAATATTGTGGGTGTGTGAAAATCATTTTTCATTTTAGGAATCCGTTTGCGAAATATTAGGCTTTAAAGTGCTAAAGAGTCAAGCCCCCCCCCCCCCCCCCCCCCCCGTCAGCTAAATGGTTGTACTTGTATTGTGAAAAAAAAATCGCAGCAGTAGTATTTATAACGAATTTAAAAAGAAAACTCACAGCTAAGTAGGCTTTACAGATTTACAAGTAATAATCGACCAACTTAACTGCAAACACTGCACTGCTTTCACTTTCCTTATGTGATGTTTTTCAACTACAATGTTAAGTTTGTTATTGGGATAAATTCATCCCAACTACGGAACCCTTCATTGTGCGTGGTCCGACACGCACTTGGCCGGTTTTTTTTTTAAAGATGTATTCAGAAGTGGTACGAATAATTATAATGTTTTGGTAATTGAAACATCGTTAGTCTAGTCATGCCATAAAATGATAAAATTGATTATCTTTGGATTATGTGATATCGACAGTACAAACGCTTACCTGGTTCGGGGCCGTCGTCCTCCATTTTTATTTTACCTGAAATACAATATAGGTACATGTTCATAATTTTATTGTGTAAGTGATTAAAAGTATTAAGTAATCATTTATATCACGATTAGGTTAAAGGGCGGATGGTTACGGTTACAGCAATGATGCACATAGGTTAACCTATTGGTCGCTGTAACTACCCCGACCAAATGGGTTTGGTTAGAACTGTGACCAATATTTAGTATTAGCGCAAAATGTGTGCGTCGCATGCAAGCTCGATACTAGGGGCTGCAGTTTCGACATAGATAGCGATCGCTTTACGACCGAATTCGGACGTTCTAATGGTATCCATAGACGCACGCGACGTGCTTGACAAGCACGTCATTTTTTTGTGCTTGTCAAGCAATTCGCCATCGGTATTTTACCGAAGTTTGTCGCAATTCGTAAACATTACGAAAATCGTAATGTTTACGAAAATTGTTTGTGACCATTTTTGACAGCCCGCAAAGTGATTCGGTAGGATCGTAAAGTTCACATAAACTATCATTTTTTGGTGTTGTTTAGGTCATTATAAACAAAAGATATACGGAACGGATTCGAAGGTGTGTCTACATGTCTATAATTCTATACCGATGAGGCTTTTAAATCCACTTATAGGTTCCGGACATACCTACTAAGTGCAAAGTGTCGCCGATATTCACCGCATATTAAATCTCTTTAAAGGGAGCGAGCGAATCGTGTGATCTTCATTATAAATCACAGAACCGCATAATAATATCTTGTTTTCAACTTTATTAAGAATCCATTACCACAATCACCTCCTAAGTTCACACATTCTAATAATCTACGCACTTTTTACACGAGACAAGTTGCATACCTATCCACATGAATTAACAATGCATTCAGCAGTTTATTAATGTAGCTCGACAGTAATAATTTGACTATAAATAATTTCAAAAATCCAAAATCATGTACTTTTACCAACGGATATCCATGAGAGACATAGATATAAATTACAATAGTCAAACTGTACAAAAAGTGAATACCACAAATTTTTTAGGGATCTAAATTAACAGCCAGCTAACGTGGAAGTCACAGGCAGAGGATATTTGTAAAAGTCTTAGTACATAGCGGCATATATTATTATGCTGCATAATTTATCAAAAAGAGTTAATTCGCTGACAATATTGGTTGCTTGCTCACCATGGTTTAGTACTTTGTTTTAAAATTTGGTGTCTTATCAATTACTAGATGCGCCCGGCGTATTACTAGTTTCACCCGCATAAGTCTCGACCACGTGGGAATATTGGGATAAAATTTATCCCATATCCTAATCCAGTGCCCTTATTACGTAACCCATTTCGTAAACGATTCCGACTAATCTGTTTCATTTTGACAGTTCAACAACATTTATTGCGTTATTTACGTGTTGAGCAGATTTTTTTTTCGAACTTATGAGGCACTGGATTAGCAATCTGTTTCAAACAAAACAAATTCTGATTGATCGTGTATTACGCAATTAGCGTACAAGTCATGGTCTAGCCATGTGCTGAATTTCACCCAAATCTGTTCAGCCGTTTCAGCGTGAAAGTGTAACAAACAAACAACTTTACATCCTTGAAGTAGCCGTACTTTTGCAAAAAATTAGAAAACAGCTGAGAGCATTAGGTATTAATACATTTTTAAATATTATAGACAAGATTTCTTAACAGATAAAATTTAGTTTTTGTAATTTGTTGCATGCTATTTTAGGTAGAATCCATGTAGGATTAAGCTTCGTACAGACCAGCGCGACGCGACGCCGCGACGCGACTCGAACAATACAATTTCTAAGAAAACTTGACGGTATAACAATAACCGGTGTCGCGTCGCGCTGGTCTGCACGAAGCTTTACTCAAAATTAGTAACATCTGATTTCAGTATGTACATTTTTTTGCAATTAAATCTTTAATCATTGAAAAATAAATAACACACAACCGCAAATCAGGTTTTCAACTTTATTAACACATTGTAATAATGTAAAGTATTTACACGAGGCATGTTGCATACCTAATACCTATCGAAAAATCTTTTGTAACGTATATGTAGTATACATATAATATAACTTGGGAGGTTATGGTCTTACTTGTGGTTTTGAAATATTATAATACCTATATCTTTTTATTACATAGTGGTATGTATTTGTTCTAGTACAATGTTGCCTCATGATTCTGCTAGCATGCGTGGCATTTGATCGTCGGTTTCCTGCCTGGGGCACTACACAAAATCCCTTTTCTGTACTTAAGCGTTAACGCCAACAGAAAGATCAAATTGTATGGAGTTGACATTAGCTTTAGAGATGTCACGTGAGTGCTGCTAAATTGGTAGACAAAGTCATTATTCCTCATGCGGAAAGGGACGTTGAAGTGAGCGTGACGTATAGACGCTAAAATATTCATCAAATTGGTAGATAAGTGCCACTTTTTACAAACGCAAATGCTATTTTGGCGATTCCGCAACACGCTACATTAGCAGGAACTCTGACCCTGACGCTAACAGTGATAAGTATTAAATATAGTCATTTTTGTGTGTTTATTTAAAATTAATCAATTAAAATGCATAGTTTGAGATTATGATGGGCAGCTAATAATGAAGGAGCATTGCAGAGACGTCAGACTAAATCTACGTAAAATGAAGCAAATTGTGTAGATGCCGTCGGAATTTAAATTTCTTCATCGTTTTAGGCTAAATAAGCTAATAAGCTTTTGGCGTTTTTGTCGTGTACGTTACCCCAGCAAGAAAGTGTCTCCTAGAGTTATATGAGTAGAACGTATAATTTGTGCCTTATTTGCTGTAAATGTGCCCCCACATAAAAAATGTGTGCCCCCTGTCGTTTTGGAAAAAAACGGAAAAAACGATTCCTGCTGGGGTAACGTTTTTCTAGCAGGAAAATTCTAAACGAATGATCGGAGAGAGAAAAATTATGCATGGCCATAGAGCTTATTTGTGTGCCAAAATGTGCCCCCAAAAATAAAATCTGTGCCCCTTCAGGTTTTCGAGATATTGCATTTCCTGCTGGAGTAACGTTTTGATGAATCGTATATCTCTAAAACCATTGCATGTGCCCCTGTAGAATAAACATACACGAGTAGCTCTTAATGTGTGCCCCTTAGTGCCCCAATTAGATTTAAGAAAATATTTATAGTTGTCAAGTTATCGCGGTTTTATGAAAACCCAAAAAAACATCGCAGCGCTTAAATGAGACAAGGTATAAGTTCGCTGAAAACTGTATTCGGTCCTTCTTGACGCTAATAATAACCATACAAAGTTTCAAAACTGCACATGTATGCGTTTTTGAATAATCTTGCTAAAAGTCAAAACGATGGTGTCATAACTTTGACGGCAAAATACAAGGAACCGGCTCAATCCCAGATGTGTAGGTGTAAACCAAAATCTTGTGCCTTTAGTCAAAAATATATGGTGGAAATATTCAGCTTGGAATGTTTCGCATTAAGTAAATATTAACAAAAAACCAAAATATGTAAGCAACGGCTGGCTATCCGACCAAATGTGAATGACTACTAAAAAGCGACGGATTCATACATATCGATGACCTTCTTTATTGGACGTATTATACCTAAGCTGTTGTCCGTACAGTTGCGTTCAAAAGTTTTGGGGCTAATTAAAATATATATTAAATGCACCTTGTGACTATAATAAATGAAACAGCTTGTTGATGTGGAAATTATTGTTCCTACGCCTTTATGAACTTGGACGGTTGTATTAGTGATTTTGATGATTATAATTCTGTAACTACTTACGTCTTACAGCCGCGACTTACTGTTAATTTATCTAACCTACGGCTTATCAATAAATATATTTAAATATAAAGACAAATACGGGCTTTTTATTTATATACAAAAAAGAGCTACCTATTTTTAGTAGTTTTATTTTCATCATTTTCACATTCATCACACATTTCATGAACTATATTTTTTTTTTAAACATCGGGACCAATCAAATTTTTGGTCAAAGACCTGGCAAATGGCAAATATCTGGATGTATTTCTTTCGTTCATAAATAAATTACTGGATGTATTTTAATGAAATTTAGAATGGAGAAGATAGCTTACCTTGGAATATAGCACTTAGGCTACTATTTATAATGTACTTAATCATTTGTAAGGTCATAGAAACAGCTAGTAGGATATAATCCAATAACAACTTTATTTTATTACTTATTACTTTTCTACTTCATTGTACTCAGGCACAACACGTGAGAACCGGTTAGTGAGTAAAATAAAGAAGGTCATCGAAATGTATGAATCCGTCGCTTTTTAGTAGTCATTCATATTTGGTCGGATAGCCAGCCGTTGCTTACATATTTTGGTTTTTTGTTAATATTTACTTAATGCGAAACATTCCAAGCTGAATATTTCCACCATATATTTTTGACTAAAGGCACAAGATTTTGGTTTACACCTACACATCTGGGATTGAGCCGGTTCCTAGTATTTTGCCGTCAAAGTTATGACACCATCGTTTTGACTTTTAGCAAAATTATTCAAAAACGCATGCATGTGCAGTTTTGAAACTTTGTATGGTTATTATTAGCGTCAAGAAGGACCGAATACAGTTTTCAGCGAACTTATACCTTGTCTCATTTAAGCGCTGCGATGTTTTTTTGGGTTTTCATAAAACCGCGATAACTTGAAAACTATAAATATTTTCTTAAATCTAATTGAGGCACTAAGGGGCACACATTAAGAGCTACTCGTGTATGTTTATTCTACAGGGGCACATGCAATGGTTTTAGAGATATACGATTCATCAAAACGTTACTCCAGCAGGAAATGCAATATCTCGAAAACCTGAAGGGGCACAGATTTTATTTTTGGGGGCACAGTTTGGCACACAAATAAGCTCTATGGCCATGCATAATTTTTCTCTCTCCGATCATTCGTTTAGAATTTTCCTGCTAGAAAAACGTTACCCCAGCAGGAAACGTTTTTTCCGTTTTTTTCCAAAACGACAGGGGGCACACATTTTTTATGTGGGGGCACATTTACAGCAAATAAGGCACAAATTATACGTTCTACTCATATAACTCTAGGAGACACTTTCTTGCTGGGGTAACGTACACGTTTTTGTCATGATCTTCCACGTTTAACCTATTAAAGGGCACTCAGGAAATTAGTTAACTAATCTTGAAGTTCAGCTTGTGGCTAAATATGAATTCGAGTTTATCTATAGAAGAATAACAAACGTAGTGCGACTTCGTCAAAATCGATGCTCGTGGAACACACAACCTTCTCGTTTCCGGCGACGTATTGTATATCGCTTGTGAACTCGCTATATCTACAATTAACTGCCGTGTGCGCATCGGTGTTTCTCGATCCGTTCCTATTTTAGAAAAACGTATAAGGCAATGGCCTATGGTCGGTAAAAGTGGTTAATTCATGACCCTCTACCATGTTCCTAAAATTAATGATTTCTAGGTATATTACAATCTGTCCTTTGGTCAATTATTTCATCGACAAAACCCCTGTCTACGTTGGTCATGCTACGCGTGCTTTTAGGCCTAATACTGAAATCCCAATCGAATGATCCCATTTATCAAAAAAATTACCTAAAATGTATTATTTGTAGCTTCTTCAGACAGACTGTGTTTGTAAAATATCAATAATAATAGATAATACTAGCCTATTATTGTCCCACTGCAGGGCAAAGGCCTCTTCTTATACAGAGAAGGCACGAACATTGATCACCACGCTTGCTCAAGACGGGTTGGTGATTTCAGACTTATATTAACTATAATTCCAGGTTTCCTGATGTTCTTCCTTCACCAATGTCAGTAATGTCCAAAATAAACTCGGAAAGTACATATGAATTGAAAAAGTCACATTGGTACTTGCCCGGATTTGAACCCACAACCTCGTGCATAAGAGGTAATATCAATATTTACCTATTCATTATCATTACTCATTAAATATAATTAGACCGAAATTTTTTACCCCAAATAAAAAAAAATACCCACAGTTGATCTGTTGATTAGTTCTTGAGAAACTAAAAACAACTGTTTCGTAATTACCTACTTATTTTCATAATTATTACGAAATTTTAATCAAGATCAGGGTTGGCACAAAACAAACAAGTTGTTTTAAAACACGCATTTAAAAAAATGTATAAAACCGTTTGAAATAAAACAGTGTTTGATATTAAATGTTTAAAATCACAGTTTAAAATACGTTTCAAACAATGTTTTAAACATTAAGAAAACAACATGTATGCGTTTTAAAACAAATGTTAATAGTGAATGAATGGAAATAAATGAAATAGCTGAAAAATAAATTAGTTCGTCGCAGATTCAAATGATGCGTTTGAAACATCGTTATTGAACCAATCTTTTGGATCACTTCAATGATCCGGATCAGTGGGTCAGTTCGGTCAAGAGTTACACACGCCTAACGCTCACGCTAATTCGGTACGGATGTTAGCACGCTCAAATCGATTACAACGTAACTCAGAACGCAACCAAAGAAGCAAAGTCACAAGCAAAATCTCCTTGAATACCCCCTGTATTCAAGGAGATTTTGCTACAATGGAAAACATGATTTAATAAAAATAATTATTTTTCATGAAAATTGTATAGCGACTATGTAAACTTATACCTTGAAAAACTCAGTTTTTCATGGAAACTAATGAGTAGCGATAACCATTTTTAATAATTAAAATAACTTGTTAAATATCTAAGGACATAAAAATGTGCCTCCTTGCAACATTATTTACCTAATGCGAAACTTGTCAAATGTCAAGAATCAATACATTATCTATAATATAAAAATGAATCGCAAAATGTGTTGGTAAGCGCATAACTCAACAACGCCTGGACCAATTTGGCCAATTCTTTTTTTTAAATGTTCGTTGAAGTTCAAGGATGGTTTTTATGGCGAGAAAAATTTGAATAATTGCCGGAAAAACCGTAAAAACAGCCCTTTTCTTTTTCTCATACAAACGTTTTCTAACTAAAACGTTGAGTCAATTTGAGCTCTATTGCTATTGTATAAAGTTCATATAAAATTCTACAGGGTAGGTAGCGTAGGTAGGGTAGGTAGCGTAGGTAGGGTAGGTAGGGTAGGTAGGGTAGGTAGGGTAGGTAGGGTAGGTAGGGTAGGTAGGGTATGTAGGGTAGGTAGGGTAGGTAGGGTAGGTAGGGTAGGTAGGGTAGGTAGGGTAGGTAGGGTAGGTAGGGTAGGTAGGGTAGGTAGGGTAGGTAGGGTAGGTAGGGTAGGTAGGGTAGGTAGGGTAGGTAGGGTAGGTAGGGTAGGTAGGGTAGGTAGGGTAGGTAGGGTAGGTAGGGTAGGTAGGGTAGGTAGGGTAGGTAGGGTAGGTAGGGTAGGTAGGGTAGGTAGGGTAGGTAGGGTAGGTAAGTAGGTAGGTGAGCCGTGAGATAAGTACATAGTGCTACCCGTGCGAAGCCGGGGCGGGCAGCTAGTATTGTATAAACATTGTGATTTGATAGGTACTTTATAAGTATTTTCATTGGTATTTTCCTATTAATATTTCATTGATAGCCTAGGTTACAGCATATTATTACTAGGCTAACACATTTCTGGCTGAAGCGGCGACCCCACTGAATATAGGTACCTAGTTTTTTACTATAATATAGAAAGCTACGTAATGACACTTGGGACTCCACAGAAAGTCCGTAAGGCTGTTGTATTTGAAGAATTGGCTAACGTTCACCCAGGAGCTAGGTAAACACGTCTCCTGTTATTCGGTAAAGGTACAGAAATTAACAAGTTCAAGGCATTTTGACTTTCGCGCCGGTTTCGTGCGTTTTGCTGTCGCATAACCATATCAAGGCTGTCGGAGGACTCAGAAGCGACGTGAAGCAAGCGGTCCACACTTCGGAAGGCCACATAGCTTGGATATGCGGCATTTGTGATCACTATCTCCTGTAGTGAAGGAACAACAAAGAAGAAAACATGTTGAACTAAGTGAATAGTAAAGGTTTAAATTTTCATTGGAAAGATTTTTCGACAGGTATGCTGCGTCGTGTAAACAGTGTCTAGATTATAAGAATGTATAATAAAGTTGAAAATATGATTTGCGGTTGTGTTATTTATTTTTTAATTGAATATAATAGATTTATTTGGTAAGAATGTAGTCATAAGGACCAATATGTATGACACACACAAGCAACACACACACATTGCACAAGCACACTGCACACTTAGCAACTTTTAAAAGTGATTTGTTCCTACTGTATTGTTTGTTATTTTATGTTGTTACGAATTTTGGAACCAATATTAACATGAAATAGGCCTTATCTCAAAGTTGCAGTCAAAATACCATGAGAAAACCGCTTTTGAATTTAGCTAAGTGGATACATGTTAGCGCTCATGACTGTACATACTGAAATCAGTTGTTACAGTTGTGAGAAATCCTACATGGATTCTACCTAACATAGCATGCAAGTTTAGTACATAAACAATATATACTTTCAGCTAAGAAATCTTGAACAGAATATTAAAATAATTCTATACTTAAATAATGCTGTCAAAATTCAAATTTGTGTTTTCAAATTTTTTGTAAGAGTATGGCTACTTGAAGGATGTTAAGGCATGGGAAGGTAAATAATTTATAAGACACGTTTTATTAAAACAGTAAGTATTAAACCATGGTGAGCAAGCAACCAATAAGCCAATCATCCACCACCTCCGTTGAGCCAGTTTTTCATACATGTGCAAACTAACTTAGTTTAGCTGGCGGTGGACGATTTGCTTTATTGTACGCAGATTAACTATCTATATATATAAAAGAAAGTCGTGTTTTTTACAACACTTATAGACTCGAGATCTGCTGGAACAATTTTCATGGTTTTTGATTCGTTGGATTTGTCTCCGCCCCGAATAGCAGAATACATCTTAAAAACAATGCAATGCGGTGAAAAGGTAGAGTAGGTAGGGTAGGCAGGTAGGTGCGCCGTAGATAAGTACGAGTAGTAGTGCTACTCGAGCGAAGCTGGGGCGGGCAGCTAGTTTTTGATAAATTATACAGCATATAAGCCGCTATTGACTTAAGACTTTTACAAATGTCCTCTGCCTGTGACTTCCACGTTAACTGGCTGTTAATTTAGATCCCTAAAAATGTTGTGATAATTATTCACTTTTTCTACAGTTTGACTATTGTAATTTATATTCATGTTTCTCATGGATATTTGTTAGTAAAAGTGCAAGATTTAGGATTTTTTGAGATTTATATGTAATTAAATTATTACCATTGAGACACTTAGTTAAACTGCTAAGTGTATTTTTTTTTTGTGTAAACACTGCCTAGATTATTAGAATGTGTGAACTTAGCGATGCAGCCCCTGGCCGAGATAATAAATAATTGAATGTTTTGACTTAGGTAGGTACTAACAGATTCATGTAGGTAGGTATTCACACTACTGCTTATCAACAAAAAATTATTTAACAGTGGGTTGCTTTGCCCGCCTACACAAACGGTTACGAACATGGCTACAAAACTATAGCATGGAACATTCCATAATGGGTAAGTACCTACATAAATATATAATGCGTATCAATTTTTCAGGATGATTTATTTATAAGCACGCGCAAAACATTAGGCGCAAGTTGTAACAAACCCTCACGTTGTTCCACAGCTTCTAGAAGCTTCAAAGCACAAAGGATTCCTAAGTACCTAATTGTATCTACAACTGACTAACCACAATATTGACTAATAAATTTATAAACGAAAACTACTTACATAAAAGAAAAAAAAACTACTTACACTTCCACGTTCCCGATAAAGGTCCAAAGGGCTGAAAGGACTGCTCCAGTGTTCCAGGTTCCAGCGTTGCAGGCAACTTGCACCACAGGCGCAAGCAAAGGAAACTACTTGCTAATGCTTACTAATCACTAACTCAAGTTGTCGTTGACATCCAGGCGTTTCAAGTAAAGCACCTTATCCACAATCCACCCCAGGAATCCCAGCTGTACGTCCGCTCAATGCCGCGGTGTTGGACGTAGCATAAACAGTACCGTGCGCCCATCCAGCGGGATAAATGTAATCTAACGAATATAATCTGCTGTCTGTACCTACAGCAAGTTTATACATGATCAAGCACGCACGCCCGCGTAAGCCCACGTACGCACGGACGTAAAAATATCGCGACGGAATTTTATCGCGCACTGGATTTTCAACTCTCGGTGCTGAGCCAAGCCGTGTCGAAAATCCGATACGCTAAAAAAAATCGCCGCGATAAACTACGCCCGTGCGTACATGGGCTTATTCACAGTCTATCTGCACGACACACGTTGCGGTGGTGGGGGAGCTCACTTGATGCAAAATTGGTAATGCAAATCCAGCAAACAATTTTTTAATAATAATTATCGACGTAGTACCTACGTCGAAACTATTCACCGTCGTTTTTCGTCGTGCATCGTTCGTGACTGGCGCGATTATAACATGGATCCACAGACTACATAGTATCATGGATCGTGAATAAGGCGCTTAACATATCGGTGAACCCCCGCCATAGACTATCAAGATAATAATGTTGCCAGGTTCAATGCATTCTGAAAGCAGGCAACGTCGCAAATAGATGTCAAATAATTCACTGTTTTGATTAATTTGGCAATATTACTTTAAAAGGAAATATGAAATATGGCTAAATATTGAATTAAAATATTGATTATGAAAAGCAATAATTAACGTAACACCGATAATTAATAGTCCTCGAAAAAATCTTGTATACACACTATACAGCCAAGCATTTTAATATACAGTAGTATATTGGGGATTACATCGCTGAAAAAAATGCTTGGCTCAACGCTGGTCCAGCTCTATAAGGGCGCATAAACTCGTTGATTAACATTCGAAACAAATGTTGGAGCTGCTGAAGATTGCATAAACTATCTTTGCCTGTGTAAATTCAATTTCTTTGTATTGTATAATTGTATAGCACATGACAGCACTATGACCATGTACCTTCAATAAACCTACCATTTCCTGGGTACGTCTTTCATTGACTTGAATGTGCCCTGGCGGCTGAGAGTATGTCATGCTTACTCAAACATGTCTCGCTGGTGGTGGCGTGTCTGTTAGATAATTAAGTTCCCTCCAAAATGGTTGAGCTGTAAATCCATGCGTTATGTTCGTGAACGGGAAACGCCGTCAGTAGGACCTGACGGCGTCTTAACTGCCACGACTAATTCTAATTTTTGAATTATTTTTATGCTTTTATTACGGACGCTTTTAACATGCATGTCTTTCTACATTGTTCTCATAAGTATAATTTTAACATAAATGATGTACCTAACCGATATTTTGTAATAATAATTTGATATAAAGGTGTCCGTGAAGTTTTTTGTAGGCCTAACATGACATACGCGACAAATACTCACTCTTGCGTTCTGTCACTTTGCTCTTTTTCTGACAACGCGCGCTGCCATACAAAATAGTCAACTCGTTCTGTCAAACTTGATGATTTTTCGACAAACGCTAACATGGCACATACTATGCGTTTGCACTGGCGAAACATTCACAACAAAACATGTTGGAATCTCTATTTACTGTCAATTTTCCATACAATTTTTGACAGGACCTAGAGATTTTAACATGTTTTGTTGCGATGTTTCGGCAGTGCGAACGCACAGTTAGCAATCTCGATTTTTAACAATTTAACACGAGATAATCTGCGATTTTTCTGTCGTTTTATCGTATTTACTCGTCCTCGATTTTGACGACGAGTAGACAAACTTGTGATACAAAAAAAAAACTCCAAAATAACATGGCAGTTTCACAATTGTACTTATTTTAGTCATCATTTTATTTTACAATAAATATTAATAATGAAAATTCTACTATTTATATTGGAACGACGTGTTTTTATGGAATTTTTCGCTTTATGTATGGAACATCATTATGAAAAATGATTACCTACATGTTGAGTTTTAGAGGTTTATGGGTCTTATAAATTTTCATTATTTTTGCGTTAGGACACACCATTTTCGAGATACATAACTGTTTAGTTTATTTTATTTGACTGTATAAGTTTCATTTTATTTTCATTATATTATTGACATAATCTACTCATAACAGTTTTTTTTTAATGAGTTGTATTGCAGTATGTGGTTAGCTACCGCCTCGAAAAATCATCATAATAATTATTCTTGCCTGAGCAACCGGCAGCAAGTTCGTCATGCTCGATTAGATGTCACTGCTTGCGGTAGCGTCGGGGTCGGGTTGCCTCCTTCCCTTAATTAAATATGGCGAGGGAGGTAATGGCTGATCTTTGCGTTATGCTCGTGAACGGGTGCTGCTTGTGATGATGGTTTTGTTATTGTTTTTATTAATTAACTGTTCATTTATATTATTTATTTTTACTTCGATGGTCCTAGTTTATCATTTGTGACTTACTAGCTTTAATAGCTATAATAATATGTAAACGGACACGCCCTATAAGCCAGTTTTGTTTACTTTTTATTTTCGCTTGAGTATAGATTTCGATGATTTTTTGTTGGTATATTAGCGTGTGCTAGCTGACTTAAAGCAAAGAACTTATTTTAAATTTTTGAGTTGCGTATAAAATATTATTTTGCATAAGAACTAGTATTGAATCAAGTTTTTCTAACTGAACAGACAACTTGCGACACTTCTTCTTTAAAGTGGTGAAGGGCGGGCGTTTTTGGGGAACTGTCTCATGTAATTTTGACGTTCGAAAAGTGCTGATTCTCAGCCTATTTTGAATAAATGTCTTCTTACGTTTTTTGTAATTTACTGGTCAGTGTCAGATTGTGTCTTGATCAAAATATGATTCGCGACTATAACAGATATGTAACAGAATTATCATCATTAGAATAATGAATAAATCTCTCTAAGATAGATTTTTTCCATAATAACAAACCTCTTATGAAAAATTTTATGGAACAAACCACTGACCTGCAAATTACAAAAAACGTCAGAAAATTTGAATTTCGCGGGCTACAACTGCGGATCTACCTTAAGATAATTTTCAATTTTTATGTTTTCCCTCTTAATAAAATAAAAAATACTGCTTAATTGTATAGTTTTTCATTTTAAATTTCATTAAGTATGTAATTGGTAGACCGCACAGGGTTTTGTCAGTAAACAGTAGATGGTCTAATCAAATTGGCCACCCCTGCTCTATACACTTCTTTTAATCTGGCAGCATTATTATCTTGATAGTCTATGGCGGGAGTTTACCGATATGTTACTTCAAAAGTAGTTAATAACAAACGCCAGGACGTCAACGATTCAGTGTTTCCACTTTTAGGGATTCCTCCCTTTTTTGGGTAAAATATATTGTGCATGGCTTACGGCATTTTTATTTTGAGAGGGATTTAGGGAATTTTGGGGTCAAATTGAACTTGAGTGGTTATTCACTTTTACTAGCAGTTCCATCTTCAAATACTGAGGTAGAAAGGTTATTCAGTGTTCTCAAAAATTTAAAAACAGACAAAAGAAATAGACTTAACAACGAAACCCTTGCTTATACAAAACTGGGATTGCTCGCAAATAATTGCTCAATTTTGGTACCATAAATTTTTGAGTACCTAATTGCTAACTGCATTCATAGATTTTTTTATAAATTGTACTGTCAGCAAACAAAATTACAATCCTTTTTCTTTTTTTATGGAGCCAATTGATACAGTTTCTTGTAAGGATTAACAAACTTTTCTATACCTAGTAAAGTCGTTAATAACAAAAACGTTCCCATCATGTACATTTCGTAAGAAATTATCGTGCATAGAGATACAAAAAGTAGTATTAGTAAAAGTAGTTTGATTAGATACTATTGATAGTTTCAAAATAGTGACCTCTATGACCACCTTAAAGATGCATTTTAAAACCCCTTGATTCGTCATAACATCAAAAAAAAGAGATGATTGAAAAAAAAAGATAGTACCTAGTATAGTATTTACAATGAGATGACTTGCTTTTTCAAATGTAATGCATACGTTATAAAAATCGTGCATAATGTGATTGCTCATTACTAGACATCGGATTATATGTACTATCAAAATGCCAAAATATGCACAAAAAAAGGGCGAAATATGCACAAAATATGCACAATAAAAATAGTAATTATATGTAGAATTAACGTTTATTTTCACAATATATTTATATTAATAAAAGTTGTAATTCTTGTGACAATATACAATTAAATATTTTTCTAGATTTTCTAGAGCAAACTTGGGACGTTTGTCACTTAATTTTGTTTTGTAGGCTGAAAATGACCTGTCAACTGACGATACTGGACAGAACTTGAAATTTGACGCTATTTCTCCAGAAACCTCTTCAGGCAAAGTTTGGCCGGTACCGTTGATAAATGCGTTGACTTTCTTTATTTTTATATAGAACAGCATTTAATTTTAATTTGAATAAGGACTATCAATGAAAAAGTACTAAAATATGCAATAACGCTATAAAAATAGCGTTTTATGCATTTGCATGTGTAAACATGCAACTGCATATAATCCGATGTCTAATCATTACGAACCGTTTTCGCCATTTGTGAAATTTCTAATACTCTAACCTCGGTTGGCCCACTAAACTTTTTTGATCTTTATTACAAGCAGGATCAAATGGCTTCAAAAAAAGTTTGACTGTAAATTGCCCATTTTTTTGCTGACAGTAAACGTTTTGACCCGCATTATTATGTAAAAAAATATTTTTACATAATAATGCGGGTCAAAACGTTTAAAAAAGTAAAGGAGAGTCTTCTAAGAATGTTTTCCTCTAGCTGTAACGGTTATGGTAAGTACCTGCCATTACGACCTTCTGAATATCCAGCCTGTATATAATAAAGTTCGGGTCAGATTTTGATACCCTTTTGCACAAGGGTCAAGATGAGGTATCCCTACACAAATATCAAAACCGTATCGCTATTGGTCCATAGACCACTTTTGCTCAGTCTCCTTTAAGAATGTTTTGTAGGTATTTTATGTTATAACATATTTATGTGGAATGATATGTTAAGTATTATTTATTATAATCAAGGAATTTTTAAGACTTTTTAGGGAAGTTTAGGGATAATTCGAAAAAACTGGGGAAAAACCAAACACGTTAGTGGAAACACTGCAACGATTACTCGACTACTCGACTAGTGACTGGCTGGAGTCCAGTCCAAGAGAGAGTAATTCTCGAGCGAGGAGTTTAGCTGTTAGCTTTGCTTGCCATTGCGCTGTAGTGTTGATTGTGTGATTGTGTGTGGTGCAAGTTGCCTGCAACGCTGCAACCCTCATCCTTGAGCAGTCCGTTCAGCCCTTTGGACCTTTATCGGGAACGTGGAAGTGTAAGTAGTTTTTTTTTTTTTTGTATCCATTAAGTTAGGAAATTAAAATTCCTACATGAGACTAATTGGTAGATAAATGTTTGTACAGAGTTAAGTGGCTACTCGTATTGTATGTTTCGCTTATGTACGTAGGGTACTCGTTTATAAATATCTTTATTCTATTATAATTTATTAGTCAACATTGCGGTTAGTCAGTTGTAGGTACAAATAGGTCCTTGGGAATCTTTTGGGCTTGAAGCTTCTAGAAGCTGTGGAACACAACAATACAACGACAGTGCAACGTGAGATTTAGTTACAACTAGCTTTTGCCCGCGACTTCGTCCGCGTTTCCGTCGTTTTTCGTAAAAAAGTACCATATGTCCTTCCTCACGGTTCAGTGGTTTTGATGTAACAGACAGATTAACTTTCGTATTTTAGTAGGGAAATATAATATGTCAATCCACAATACTGTTGAAAAATATCTTGAACATAAATTAGCCAAAACTTACCTATCGGTATCTAAAAATCTATGCGTACTACTTCTACTACTACTTCACCTAAAAAGAAATAAAATGCAAACTATTAATAATTTGTAATTTGAACGAATATTTAAACACTACCAAAACAACTAATACCTATTTTATAAAATAACAACAAAAGAAATTCAAATAAACTATTTAAATACTAAAAGTCGCGCTGATAAGCACGGTTTGTTAATATCAATTATTGTCTGTCAATAAGGTCGAACGCTCTGAACGCATCAACAGCCAAATATTGAATGAATGAAGCTCGCGCTCGGACCTCCCGCCTTTTTATACCCTACCGCCACGACCCGCGTCGAGCGCGGCAACCGTTACACAAAAATAATCCTTATGGCATGATTCAGTATTCACGCGCGACGGCGCGATGGCTTATTAGCGTATTTCATGTATAAGTTTGGTGTTTCTATACCGATTACTATGATTCTTTTTTTATTGAATAGGTAATAATATTAACTTCTTTAAATTAGGGATGAGTGAGAGTATTATAAACGTAAGAGTAAACAAATATAATCAGAAAGCTCCGAACTGCTAAGCTATCGGGAGTTACACGTGTTATTGTGAGTCAACCATAAAAGATAGACATATGCTGTTGTGGGATATTTTTTAGATAATTTTATGTAGAACATTTCCGTCATAAATGATTTCTATGTAGCTTTAACCATTAAGGCTTCGCACGCGACGAAAGCTTAAAAAATGGAGCAACTTCTCCCGTTTTCCCAACATTTCCCTTCACTGCTCTGCTCCTTTTGATTGTAGCGTGATGAAAAGTATACTATAACCTCCCCAGGAGTATGAAGAATAATTGTACCAAGTTTCGTTAAAATCCGTCGAGTAGTTTTTGTTTCTATAAGGAACATACAGACAGACAGACAGACAGACAGACAGACAGACAGACAGACAGACAGACAAAAATTTTACTGATTGCATTTTTGGCATCAGTATCGATCACTAATTACCCCCTGATAGTTATTTTGAAAATATATATCATGTACAGAATTGACCTCTCTACAGATTTATTATAAGTATAGATAAATGTCCCTATAGTTTTGCTCGTAGTGCTTATAAATACATACGTTATTCTGAAAAATTGATACGCATTCGATATTTAGGTACCTACTTGATATTTATTAAGGAATGTTCCATGCAGTAGTTTTGTAGCCGATTTTTCGTAGCCGTTTGTGTAGGTAGCAGGGTTGGAAAAAAAAGGATTTTTTAAATCTTATAAAACAAACAGTTCAAAATGTTTTAAACAAGAGTTTTTTTTTTGTTTTATCGATTTAGCGGTTAGTGGGTCGTCTTAGGGGCGGATTGGTACAACTTTAGTTTATCATTGATAGCGAGCTTGCTTCGCTCGCTCTTGCAGCCTACCTTCTCATTGCCTTTTTTCACCCCGGCTCGGACAGGTTAGGTTCGAAGGGGGTAGAGGGGTCTTTGTTTGCTGGCATCGCTCGCTCACTAGACCCCGCCACCCGAAAAATCCAAACCAAAAATCGAACAGAATAACATACTAGTTAAAGTTAGTAGTTAAATTAACTATCATAGGTACTGTCTAATCTGTTTTTTCTCTAATCAATCTAAGTATACACACGCTGTATGTTCCGAATCGCGGATTCCGGTTTTCGTTCTTAGACGGGGAATTACCCTATCAAAAAGTATATTTAAATTAGGGAGGTCCCCAAAAAAATTGCAGGGAATTACCTCTTCGACAAGCAACAGAACGGGATTTTACCGGAGACGAAGTATAGAAACACTAGCCTATATACATAAATTATAGTTACGACGGACTATATTCAAATAAGAGGAATCCCCAAAATAGTTGCGGGAATTACTTTAAATGACAAATAAATTTAATAATCTAATCTAATATACATACTATGTAACCTTTTTGATTTGTTTTCTAGATATTTCCTCAACGTTTATAACATTTCATGTTTTTCCATTCATTTGCTATTAAATTTCGATTTAAAACCATGTTTTCGTTCTTATTGTTTAAAACTTGTTTTAAACTGTGATTTTAAATATTTTAATAAAAAACATTGTTTTATTTCAAACTTTCTTAAACATTGTTCAAAATACGTGTTTTAAAACAACTTGTTTGTTTTATGCCAACCCTGGTAGGCAGGCAAAGCAACCAACTGTTAAATTAATTTTGATTGAAAGGTATTTAACAAGATTTGTGAGTTACCTACGTAAATTAATGTGTAAAAACATTCAAGCACTTAGTAACTCGGCCGGCTGCGCTCTACAGTTTCTACATATTTATAGATATAGCAATCGCTGTACGACCGAATTTGTTCGCAAAGTCCTAGCGATCCCGATGTAACGAGATTTGTCTCGACCATAGATGTATTAGTTGAAACTATACTGCCCTGCTAAGCCGAAACGCGGTATCTCTGAGATACGCCCTTTTAGTTTTTTTATACCATTCAATAGGTATAATAATTTCGCATCTAATGGTATAAGCCACATACCGCTATCTAACTTAAAAAATTAAAAAAAAACGACTCAGAAGTTCTTTATATCCTTATGTTTCCATTTACAAAAAGTCAATTTTCTTAAAACTTACTCCGATTGAGATACCGCCTTTCGGCTTAGCAGGGCAGTATATCTATCGTCTTGACAATCAAAGTTATCTATTGTCATCGGTATTTTACCGAACTTAGTCGCAAAATTTACGATTTTCGTAATATTTGCGAATATACAGCTTGAAATTGAATTAATGGGCATCCTCTTATGGGGTTATTGTTGGGGGTGACCAAACCTAGAATCGCGAAAAAAAATCAACTGTTCCCTACATTTATGCTCGCATAGGACGTCAAAAAAATTGCTGAGTAATAATCCTAACTTAAAATCCATACTAATATTATAAATTCGAAAGTAACTCTGTCTTTCTGTTTGTGTCTGTCTGTCTATACGTTACCTTTTTCATAAAGGGTTTTTTTTTTTTTTTTTTGAGGGTGTGAAATTATCAAATAACTTCTCCCGCTCTGGGCGGAGCGGGAGGGCTTAGTAGTGTCAGACTTTTACTGACTAAAACCCACCCGTGTTCCTTCCGTTGCCTGTGTGCCGGGGTCGCGATATCTCTTTCGGACAAACCCGCAACCCCGGCAGGTTCATAAAGGGTGATGTTTGTTTTAACAAATATATCTACTTCATAAATATACAATGAAGTTAAGGTTAAGATTTGGAGGCTTTTAAATAGAGGCTGACAGCTGTCCGTTCTTTAGGTAGTTATAAGTATGTCATGTAGGTACCTTTAACCTACAGGGGTAGGATAACCTATGTGCATCATTGCCGTAACCGTAAACCGTACCCGCCCATACCTAGTCGTGATACAAATTATATTATTACCTAATACTTTTAATAATAAAATGATGAAGATGTGTGTTGTATTTCAGGTAAAATAGGAAAATGGAGGACGACGGCCCAGAACCAGGTAAGCAATTATCGATATCAAATCCTTCAAATATTTAGGTAAGTTTTTAATCAAATAATTCAAAGGTAATCAATTTTATCATTTTATTGCAAGACTAGAATATGCAGCTTCACCAAATTAAGACATTTCGATGACCAAAACATGATAATTATTCGTAGCACTTCCGAATACCTCCTCAAAAAACACATAACCATCCTTTTTTGGCTTCGCCACAGTCGGGTAAAAGATTAAATATAAATAGGTAATATGAAGAACACTGCATAGTGCAGTGCAGCGTGACCTCTGCGGGTTGCAACTTTTTAGTTTCTTGCTGGTCACCCATTTAGTATTCTTATCCTAATTTTTTTGATTTCCAAAGGAGAATGGGCGATTCTGTCCTAAAGCTCAATAGCGTTAAGCCTCTTTCAGACTTGCTGTCTGGCTACAAGCCGACAGCGCTGTGTGAGGCGCTTTTGGTACAACCCGGGCGCAATAACTTGACACCTGGCTCGAAACTTGACTCCCCTCCCGCCGAGAGCGGGGCCTCGCGCGGGTTAGCGGGAGGGGAGTCGAGTTTCGAGCCAGGTGTCAAGTTATTGCGCCCGGGATATAAATAATCTCACGCAGGCGGGTGAGTTATCAATGAAATGGTTTTTATACTTAAATCAGCACGTATAATCACAAATGCTACAAATTGCAAAGAGCAAGTCCGTCACTCATAGAGAGGGCGGTGAATAGCGGCCTGTTCTTCCCTGCATGACGTCACGAGGCTGCCTGGACAGCTCATGTTGCTAACACGGCCATACTAATAATAATAATAAATTTTATTGTTCAACCAGGACTAGATTACATAGCAAGGTAATAAATAAAGCACAAGCAAAAGGACTTAATCTAGTTAGTGGGTGTCGTACTGTTCTCCTAGATAGGTTATAAAATAACCTGTGTTTAGCAGAAACAGTTCCGATCCCCGTCATAAGTGATTGTCTTAAAATAGTACGTGTTACATATTATTGTCTGTACAGCTACAAGTTCTGAAAAAATAAGGTTTTCAACAACAACAAAAAAAAAAAACTAAAAACTAAGAAAAATCCTTAAATCTAAAAATATAAATTCAGGAAATGGGCAATTTGTAAAAATAAAAAAGAAAAAGATATATAAATATATATAAAATACTGACGACTGATTCGTCCTCAAAGCTTTTACTGAAATAAAATAAAATAAAAATATAGGAGAGGGGGTTACAATCCTCTCACCATCTGCCTTCTGCCTGAGTTTAGCCAGATATCTGTTCTGCCGGCCAACTTCGCATATTTTCAAAAGTGACCGTCACTCTGTGAGTGCTGTCATTGGGTCTCGTGCCCAACAATTCAAACCGATCATTCTTTATGACCTTCACAACCTTATACGGGATACTACGTAATCTGCCTTTTAACTTCTTGTATCCCGGATTCCCTTTACTTATGCGAATCAACACCATATCCCCGATTTTGTATGGGGATTTCACGTAACATTTGGCATTAAACCGCCGCATCTGCCGCTTTTGATCTTCATCCAAAAGCTCACGAGCTTTTGCTCTTGTGCCTTTCAAGTCCAGCCTCTCACCCGCCTGCGTGAGATTATTTACCAAAAGCGCCTCACACAGCGCTGTCGGCTTGTAGCCAAACAGCAACTCGTTTGGAGTTCTGCCAGTGACTTTATTCACAGAATTATTCAACTCCTGCTGCGTGGCAGCCAGGGCTTCACACCAGTTCTCTTCTGGTTCGTCCCTGATTACCAATTTAATGGATGCCCACGCGACCAATTTAATGGATGCCAGTCTACCACGCGTAAACAATGCGTACTGTTAGATGACTCATGTCTTCGAAGTATTGGTTCCTAGGCTCAATCATATAATTGTACCGCTGCGTATGTACAATCGACGTTGCCAAGTTCTTCGTATCGGATGTGGACACCTCTATTAGGGACTATTTGGACACCTGGATGTTCCAATATATCGCGGCCCACCAACAAGTCCACTGGAAGATCGTGATAGTTCTTGATCAAAGGGGTGCAATCCACACCAACACCATCACTACTAACGTGTTGGTGTGGATATCACGTCTGCACGATGTCTGCCCAACAGCCGCCACAATACTTCCTTCAATTTGGCTCATTAAAGCTTTAGTTGGATTTGAGTGTAGACCAAGCTTTTGTACAACGTTCTGTCTTATTAGAGTTGCTGAACTTCCAGTCTCTTTAATGCCTCGAATGGGATTATCGTTTACGTAGCACTAGTGGGCATACCTACGTATTAATTTATCGGAGCATTAGTTGACGGGTTTCAATTTCTTGAAACAGTTTTCGATTGTGTGCGGTTACAATGTTTACATTAAACCGACCCTTTGTTTAAGGTACGAGTATTAGAGTTAGGGGCCGGCCTTATCGCCTCTAGTTTTAATGACGTCGCCCGTATTGCTTACTTTTGACATACATTCAAATCGTCGATGGCCTGGCTTCCCGCAATTGAAACAAGTACCCTTTGTTTCCTCGGAGTGACGCGACGAACAAGATTTGTTCTTATTATTGCAACTCTTTGTAGATGGTAAAGCGTTATCAAGGCGGGCACGACTACGTGTTTCGCCCATTGATCTTCGTGACATTTGTGTTACCATGTCTTGCATTGTTTCGCAACATTCCAGCACAATACCTATATTCTTATCGACTATACCACCAAGCATTAAATCCATCTGCTGACGTTCAGTCAATTTTACGCCAAGCCGTTTGATCATGGCAGACATTCGACCTGCATATAGGACTAAAGATTTCGCCTGGTTGCTTTTAAAATTTACAACATCCTCCATGGCGCTGAATAGATTAGCTTCTCTGGGATATGATAGAAGTAGATCTTTTTGGAATTGCTTCCAAGATTTAGGTAGCCAAAGATTGTACCATGCCCTACCTTCGCCCTCCAGAGGCTGAGTTGCGCGATATGATTTTCTTCGGTCACTCCAATTGCAAGCAATCGCAATGTCCTCGACCTGCTGGATCCACTCTTTCACCTTCCCTCCTTGCTATGATTGAAACCAGGAACAGACTCCTTGTCGCATATGGGATGCCGGGAGCCCTCGCGGAGGGCTCATTTTAAATGCGTAGTTGTTTCTTAGCGAATACAGCATTCTAAACCGTGAAAATAAAATCTGTATATTTAAAATGTATATTTTCAGTCAACATCCCTATTAGTAAATGAGGAAGTTATTGCTATTGTGTCATAGATCATAGATATATTTCTATAGTGTATATACTTTAAACAATTTATGTATGAACGAGTCCCTTGTATGAGTGTTATTTATTTATACCCAGATTAGGTAGTCGTAAACTCATATCGCGGGCATGTGAAAATGAGACGCATCGATTGTTCGGTCTTGCTCGATGGCAGGACTTCCCCTACCACGGGTCAGCCGACCATAGATTACCCTCTGTATACAGTAATGGCGCTATTCCACTAAAATTGTGTTCAGCACATTTAAGAAATACAATAGACCTATACTTAGTAAACTAATCCGCTTAATTATTCCTAAAGAGTCATAAAAAAACCCTGTGAGAAATCGACACGTGTTTGACCTCTCAACTAGGCATCCTCAGGATGACTATTGACTTGTCGCGAACCCGAACACGACGTTTTGCCATGGGTCCTTCGCTAATTTCATCAATTACAGGGTTTTTATAGCTCTTTAAGAATAGTTAAGTGGATTAGGTTACTAAATATAACTACTTCTATTTTTTTTTTAATGGATTTCTGTAAAGTTTACGCCTGAGTCAATTAACCATTTCAGCACATTTGTTCACAAACATTTTGTGCAGAACTCCAACAGTGAACGTACTGAGCTGCAGATCCGTTTCCACAGGCAAAGCTCTGCGTAACTTTTGTAAACGTACAGAACAGCATATATTTGTAAATGTTTACTTGAGTGAATCCACCGAATGAAATATTTGTGCCGTACACTGTGCGGTACAGTGTCGCACAGTGCAGCACACTGGTAAAATCGCGCCTTCAGAAAGAGCGCAAAATAAGACGACTACCAAGTGCTACTGCTTAAATTATATTATAATTAAGGAAAATGATCATGGTCTTGCCATAGACGACTAGCTGTGGTACCAACATTAATACAACACAAAAGGTTATTGTGTTTTTCAGGACCGTCCTGGAGGAACAGAAATGCAAATACTAGGCGATTTTCTGACGAAAATCATGGAAAGAACCGCGGGCGATTTACGCTTTTAAAGCAAAGACAAAGTAGCCAAAATCGTCAAAATTTTCATGCAGAACAAAACAGTCTGATGAGATACAATAGTGGTATGTATTTAATTGCTCACTTATAAAATCTTTTTCTTTTTCCATAATTGATTGAAAATGGCTTTTTTAGATCCAGCGGTGCAACAAAATCGTGATATTATGCGCTATCAAAATAAAAGGCCATTTCGTGGACGCGGTGGTATGAGAGGAGGCAGAGGAAACAACATGAGGTCAAGAAGTGCAAATGAGGGAATTAGGTTCATTGAACTCAGAACCTTACAAGAAATAGCACAAGCGGAAGAAAAAGAAGTGCTTCAGAAAGTTAATGAAAAACGAGAAGCGTTTATGAATGTTGTAAATTCACCTAACAAAGACAAACTCGATAATTATGTGTTAATTATCGAAATATTATCGAAAATAAGTCAATCGCCTTTTGTAGAATTGAAATCGAAATTGATTTTAGACGTTTGCAATTCTGAGTTTATTAATAACTTGCGGAATTATTTAATGGATCTGCCTAATATCGATAACAGGTCTTCAAATAGTTTATATTGGAATGATCAAAATGGATTTTGGAAAAACTTTATAACATTTTGTGAGGATATAGTTGATACATCTCCATCTATAGCTCTTAAGAGATGTAGGGCGCTTATAGACAGCGTAACGAAGACGTGTCTGAGTTGTTTGAACGATGAGCATAATTTCGTTTTGTCTGAACCGAATGTCTTGAAATTAGATGAAATACGACAGAAGATGGCATCATATGTCGATAAATATCAGGTAAGTAAGTTTACTTTAAATATCTTAAACATAAATATTAGACCTACCTAGTTAATAGCCGAAAAAATATCGCTCCACTGGGTGTTGTGACTGCACCCATCCCAGGCATTTTTTGAGAATTTTATTGAAGTGCAGTGGACGATACGCTGTAGGTGCATAACATCGACCGACAGTAAGTTTGCTGAGTAAACTTATCTGATCTTTGTCTTTTTATCTCATAGCAGCCGGAAGGGAACCGAATGCAACAGCCTCCAGAAAACTTTCGTGAGCTCAGTGTAGTGCCAAATAAAGAGGACTTACTGGGATCCACGCCGTTCCTGCGACCCAACATTGTCGAGGGGGGCTACAATGACGTGGAGCACTACTTGGACGTGCAGTTCAGGCTGCTCCGAGAAGACTGCTTTGGACCATTCAGAGATGGCTTAGGTCAGTATATATTTATAAATATTGTAAAGCAGCAGCGTGTTATGCGCACCACCACCAATTATATAGATAGGTATATTTACCTATGTTACTTATAGGTAAATATACCTAAATATATTTTTAACTTAACTTAGGTATTTTATAAACAATATTTTTTACAGATCAATATCTGAGGGATCCTAATAAAATGAAATACGACCACGTTCGGTAAGTTCGTAATTATTATGTAAAATCTTATATCATAATAATTTTAAATAAATTATTTTAATGTGTATTGTAATTAAATTATTATGTATTTTTTTATTCATTGTAAAACAACCAGCCTTTTTTTTATGCGCGCTTTTCTTTTGGCATTTATTATTAATACAAATTTATAGATAAACGTTGATCCGCAGTGGTAGCCCGCGAAATTTAAATTTTCTTACGTTTTTCGTGAGTCTGTTCGTCTGTCACAGCCAATTTGCTCCGAATCGAATGCACCGATTAAGGTGAGGTATACATATCTATGTATTTCTGTGATCGAAACACGGACGTGTAATGTAAATAAACGAATATTGTATATAACCGGTCACTTTATTTATTTTTATTTTTTTTCTTATTTAGCGCCAATTAAGAAAAAATAAAAAAAAGTTTTGTAGAGTGTACCGTGTGAGATATCAAATGCAAGGGCTTATTGCGAGGATCTCACATACATATTTTTTTATAATCTTAACATAAATACTATTAGAGATATTTAAGAAAATAGATGAAAATTGACCTTTCCGCCCACCCCATCTCCGAAACGAATGAGACAAAATTTTTGAAAAAATACATAGAATAGTTCTATGCTTATAGATTACAGGAAAACCTATAAGATAAGAAGTCTATGGTCTTAAAATAACATGGTAAATCACTCAATAATGTGCGTTCAAACTTAAAGGACATGTCTGGTGGGGCAATGGACGATTGCCTAGGTAATCAAAATCAATGTTCAGTAATGATTGTTATATTATTATAATCGTCGTATTTTATATTTTATGAATTAATAAGTTAATAAGTTTCAGGAGTCAGTAACTTGCGAAAACTGGTGAAAATAAGGTTTATACACCGGGGATTTTTCTTAGTTTTTTTATCATAACGCCATCTGTGAGCGACAACAGTTACTAATTGGTTGTATGCCTTTGCAAGCTCTGTGAAAGATTTAATAATTTGATGGCCTGAGAACCGATTCTGCATGTTTTTTTTTTTTATTGTATATATTTCGATTAATTTAACAAAAAAACACCTATTGTATATCTTATTACAAAAGTGCTTAACATTTTTTAATTTAATCATAAAGTATTCTTATTCTTTATTGAAAACATAAATACACATAAAACGATATTTTTATCATCTTTAATTCCGTATATATTTTGGTTTCTCGCCTCAATACACATAATATTATTTATATTTACCTACTTGTTGGTATTGAATTGGGATTAAAATAAATAAATCGTATTTATTGCCAAACTAATTCATTTATTGTAAACTGTCTTCTAGAGACAACAAAATATTGTTCAAAAATTACGCTGGTGCTAGCAGGTTATCTTGATGTCTTGCCCAGGCAAGATACCATACTAGCCTCATGACATGACAGCAACAACCGGTGTTGGTTGTAGAGACAGTGGTGGCGGCAGTATTGATGATCCATGTTCAACGGATGTAACGTCCTCTTGTAAGGCCCTTGATGAGTCATGAATCTGGCGTCGATTCGCTCAAACCCAACAGCCTTGACATTCATAAATTTTTGCTTGCAAATATTATTAAAATACATTTGATTAGAAATGACATGACATAGGTAACTTCATAACTAGTGAAATATGCAGCACAATAGGTTCACCTCGCCCAAATCCTTCGGGAATCGCCCCATGCATTTTGCCATTTTCTTTCAGACATTACCTACTTAAACAAAAACGTAGTCGGGTAATAAATAATTTACTTGATAATTATTATCATTGGAAATAAGGGGTACTAAAGGGCTGTCCACTACAACAGTATAGAACTGAAACGATTTCTGAGCCCAACTGAGATACCCCAGCCACGGCAGACGTATAACCTGACAATATCTTATTGTCAGCAGCTTCGGTATTTAATTAATTATAACATCGTGACAAGCATATCCATCTAATGGGAGCTGGAACAATAGCAAATATCATTGTATTTTTCAAATTATGATACAATTGGTCAATATATTGCCTTCACTGCATGGTTTACGTGACTGCCGTAGTAGGCGTACTTGATTGTGATTTGGTAACAATCGAGCGAATCTCACTTGCAAGGGAAACGACAGCCATGACACGATATGTCTGCGAATCCGATGCACAGCGACGCCACAATTGATGCACCTCATCATACTATCCAAATCGAATAGTAAAACGGAATCATATACAGGGTGGCAGGGACATCGACGCGAAAACTGCTACCATGGATTCAGTAGGTACATGATTCTGAACACCCTGCGTTGAAACTGATCGTCGGTTATTAAAAAAAAAAAAGTCTGCTGTTTCATAGAAAAGTGCAATACCTACACGGTCAAAATGTATGAACGTTGAAGTGAGCGTGACGTATAGACGCTAAAATATTCATTAAATTGGTAGACAAGTGCCATTTTTGACAAACGCTAATGCTATTTTGACGATTCCGCAACACGCTACATTTGCGGAGCTCGGACCCTGGCGTTTGATAAATACTAAATAGTCATTTTTGTGTGTGTTTATTTCAAATTTATGAATTAAAATGCATAGTTTGAGATTATTATGGGCAGCTAATAATGAAGGAGCATTGCAGAGACGTCAGACTAAATCTACGTAAAATGGAGCAAATTGTGTAGATGCCGCCGGAAATGGAATTTTTTCATCGTTTGCGATTTTGTCATGATCTTCGACATTTAACCTCATTAAAGGGCACTCAGGAAATTCGTTTACGAAACTTGAAGTTCACCTTGTGGCCTTGAAATATCCCCATGGCTAAAAAAAATTTTGGTACTGGCATTCTAACACTTATGCTATAAATATTAAGGTATGAATTCGAGTTTATCTATAGAAGAATAACAAAAATGTAAGGACCATAATATAAACAAAGACCTCACGTCTTTGTTTATATTATGCATTCCATACTCTTAAATTTGACAACTGCTACACTATTCCATAGACTATTTATATAAAGAGTTTCGTGCGACGCTGCGGAATAAACGTATCGCGTTCCATTTGTAACTTGTCTACCATTATCTTCACGCTAACGTGAATTCCTTAGCGTAAAAGGAAAAAGCATGAGCAGAAAACGCTTGGATTTTGTCTAAGCCCCCAGAGCGGGAGAAGTTATTTGATCATTTCAAACACCAAAAAAAAAACCGGTTGTATCTTGATCAAAATATGATTCGCGACTGACCTGCAAATTGCAAATAACGTAAGAAAATTTTAATTTCGCGGGCTACCACTGCGGATCCTCGAAGCGTAGATATTATTTACTTCAATACTTAACCATACATATTGCCGTAACATCGTAATGTTTGTAAATAAAACCCATGTCCAAACTAAACTACTTAATCATTTTTCATTTTAGGATATTCCATAATGTAAGATTTCTCTGTCCTTATATCGACAACCTGAAAGTCGGAGTTATCGCACAAATCGATATGACAACCAACAAGAATTTCCATAAAATTAATTGGGCACACAACAAGAGATTTATTTTCGGTTCTTTATTGTTATTCACAAAAGACCATTTTACCAGTTTCATGGCAGCTACGATTCTGGACCGCGATCCGAATCTACTATCGACTGGCAAGGTGGGTAGTGGCTTAGGCGCGGGACATGCACAAATGGCGATTTGTATGAAATATGTCACGGGTGGCGCAACGCCCGCGCCACACGGTCGCGGAAACGGAACGCCCTTCGCCACTTGTGTTTGTCCCGCGCCTTAGGATATTAAAACTCTATGGTAGAAGCTACCTACTAGGTACCTGTTATTTTTAGCATACTTTAACTCGTATTTATATTTCTGCGATAGGAATACATTGCAGCATGCGCTACCTATTTTTAATTTTAAAAGCTTTTATTTAACTTATATAATTATGTCCTGGAATATTGCAATCAATATTTCACCCACTTCCACTGAAGCTGCTATTGGCTGATATTTGGCATACGTATTTGGGTCTCGTGACAATGCATGAATAAAAGCATTTTTTTTTAATTTTAAAGCTTTTTACAATGCAGCACAACCAAAATAGCCACCTGATTAAGTTTCAACGGTGTGGTCACAGTTCTTTACTGATTATCAGCCGATGTTGTTGGCAGCTTGGGCAGCTGCATTTAACTACTTACCTGTACCTATTCTCTTGTGCACAAGAGCTTGCGCATGCGGCTCCAAAGTAAATTTTCGTGTAATTCGTCGTAATGTAATTTATCTAAGTTACAATACAATAATGTCAACTACTCATTACCTTTTACAAAATATTGCTTTTCCCGATGCAGGGATGATAATCTTTGAGGAGTTCTCCTGGTACTTCACCATCAGGTCCACTTCTCCATATGCATTGTGACGAGCATAAATTGCTTGGCGACCATATTAAAGAAATCGAATCGCAACCCGTGAAATATTTATTATTGAGTAGTTCTGGTGGCCATCTGTGGTCTTCATCATCAGTTCCACTTCACCAAATGGTGCTTTCCAAGAGCAACTGCATTAGTTACTATAAAAGATACCGAAATCGCTATAGGCGTGCCTATAATATTTGATGAGTTCCCTCGATTTCTCCAGGATCGCATCATCAGATCCTGGATCCTGGATCCTGGATCTTGTCATTAGACAATGAGACCATCTCGGAAGTACACCCTTTCAAACAAAAAAGAATTTTGCAAATCCGTCTATACATATATGACGGAGTTATGCCCAATGATACATTAAAACAAAAAATAAACAACCGAATTGATAACATTCTCTATTTGGAAGTCGGTTAAAAAGGATGGGCATTAAACTGACATAATGAGTAAGCGCAAAATGGCGTGTGGCTTGCCACCTACTTATCTAATTTTCTATGCTATAACGCAGAGTTCACCTATTCGGTTCATTGGGAGTCCGTTTTTTTTTAAATCTATCCACCGATCTGATCTGATCTGATCCGTGATCCGTCCTGTGTGTACACGCAAAATGGTCCACTGTAGGACTAAGTGCGGAAACCAAACCCCACAACATACGAGTAGAACATAGATCCGTCTGTGTGTGACTGTCGCGGTCCGTTAGGTAGACCATGATTAAAAATATCAATAAGAAATATAACTCTAATCGAAACCTGAATAATTTTTAAAGTCATAAACAAATATTATGTAAGGAACAAAAATAACAAAGTAAGTTATTCATATCAATGAGAAAATGTCATTTTTGGGGTACCGGATCTCGAAAGGAAAAAACGATACCTCTATTATAGGATCACTTCGTTGTCCGTCTGTCTGTCTGTCAGTCTAAGCAGACCCTTTTTCTCAGGACCGCGTGGAGGTATCGAGTTGAAATTAATATCAAATACGTCTGTGTTCCCTCGGAGCTCTAAAAAATCAAGCATCTAAATCAACGAGATTAAAAAAATCGGCCATTTATACGACATATTGTGATACTCGCAAATAAATACACTTGCAGTTGGAGAATTGACCGTGACATAAATCGATGTATAGGAGAACATATTTTTTAACTACAATGTTAAGTTTTTTTTTGGGATAATTTCATCCCAACTACGGAACCCTTCATTGTGAGTGGTCCGACACGCACTTGGCCGGTTTTTTTTATTTTGATCTTTCTGTCTGAAGACAAAGCGCGGGTTAAATTAAATACTCAACATTTTTATTTTTATATTAACTTTTAAGGCTTATGCAGACCGGGACGGCATGGCAAGGGATTTAAATTTTTACTAATGGACATTCAACCGTACTGTTACAGAAATACGACATAAATTGCTATGCTTTAAAATGATGCCGTGGCATTGAAAGGGATTTTATCGCACGGCATTAAAAGACGCGCCACAGGCTCCCGTGGCGGGATGCCATGGCATACTGCGGTAGGCAACGGCATGCCACGGACTCCGGCGCTCGTAGTGATATACTGCGCATGCCGTGGCAAAGTGCTGGAATGCCGCGGTATCTAAGCGGCCAGTGTGCGCTGACTCACGGCAAAATCCCTTGCCATGCCGCCATGCCGTCCCGGTCTGCGGAGGCCTTTAGATATAAATTTTACTGTTTGTGGTCTGCAAAAAATAAGTCTGCGATACGGATCCGGACTGCGGTCCGCCATTTGATGACTTGTGCTATAACGTATAGATTCATGATTAACGCGTGTATAATAATGTATTTTTGTTATAAGTAGGTAGGTACCTAATCCTTATCAACTTACCTATGTTTTCAGATACCAGTTTCAGTAATTGACGACGATTTAGATAATAGTATCTTTTATAACGAAGATACGTATACTATGATAGAAAGCGAAGTTTATTTTGAACCTTATTATCATGTCTTAAAAGCTCTACAAGAACCTTCTTTTCCGCAACATTTGGCTATGCAGCAATATATTGTCAAAGTCGACGTGAGTATAGTATCTATTTGCATGGTAGATAATACAGGACAGCTGGGTACCTATTACCCGGCTTCCCACCTTATTGGTACCTAGGTACTACATATTTTCACCTTACGTTTTCAGGCTGCCTCGACACATCCCGCTTATTTATCTGCTGATACAGAGTTCGTTATTTATAAGGATAACAAATTGAAACAAAAGAGAGAAGTAGCTATGCAGCAATCTATTGTCAAAGTTGATGTGAGTATTTAGATCCTTACCTAACCTACCTTTAGATAATTCCTATTACCCGGGTACCACCTTATCGGTACCTATAGGTAGGTACTACATATCTTCACCTTGCGTTTTCAGGCTGCCTCGACACATCCCGTTTGGAAAGGCAACAACGAATTGGAAGAAATAGATTTTCTATTGGATATTTTAGATCTTAATAGTGGCAGTGACGAAGAACTGATGAACAGACACGAAGTAGATCTAAAATTCAAAGTTTTACAGCCTGAGACATGGCCAACGGCAGACGAGCTAGGTTTTAACGAAAGTCAGTATGAGGCGTATCGTTTGGCACTCACACACGAGTTCGCTGTCATACAAGGACCACCTGGCACGGGAAAAACTTTCGTCGGCGTAAAAGTGGCAAAAACATTGTTACAGAATGTTAAATCAGAAAAACACTGCCTCATGCTGATCATCTGTTACACAAATCATGCTTTAGATCAATTTCTTGAAGCAATATCTCAAATTACTCGATCTTTAGTGCGCATCGGGGGGCAATCTCGTAACAAAGCTATGGACGAATTTAACTTAACAAAGTTACGACGTCAGGCTCTTACCTATTCAAGGGGGGGTAATAATTATAATAGCTTTTTCTTCGAGCAAAAGGATGAGTTGAGATATGCAATACAGGATCTTCAGCTGGCTTTGAAGACTCTTGACGTTTTAAATAATGGAGTTCTTAGATACCGCTTCCTTGATGATAGGGAGGATGTTGGCGATGACATTCCGGATCGACGACATCTGGAGTATTATTACAGAAATAAGGGAATTCAAGTAAAAGATCCTTTGGAATATTGGTTGTTTGAACCTTTGCTGGGCGGCAATTCAGAATACAAAAGAGATATTAGTGATATTCTGTTGGAGTATAATGTTTTGGTAAATAACGAAGAAGACATTGACGAAAATAGAGCAGAAATTATTTTGGATGACGAAAAAGCATCACACGAACAAAATGTTTTGGATGCTTTAGTTGAAGGTAGAGCATCGTTTATATTATCTAATGCAAAGGCCAAAATCAGAGAGTTAGCCTTGTTTGATGAAGAATTTGGATATCTCTTGGTAGGCAAGATGAAAATACAGGAACTTGATGCTCGGATAAATTTATTCAATGTAAGTTTTAGATGTAGAACGTAAACGAGGCAAAAGGAGTATGTAAAGATCGTGGCAGGTGGCGTTCTGTAGTTTAGACTACCGCCATGAGGAGTTGTGAGTTTATGTATGTGATTGTGTATGTTTTAACTGCTTTTCTATGTATTTTATTAGGGTTCCATATGTCCGAATGAAAAAACGAAACCCTTAAAGGATCAATCGTGTGTCTCCCTGTCTGTCTATCTGTCCGTCCGTCCGTCCGTCTGTCGCAGCCAATTTGTTCCGAATCTAATGTACCGATAAAGTTGAAATTTGGTACACAATGAATAAAATATCATCACATTTATAACTTAATAAATGTGATGATATTTTATTCATTTTCTTTTGAATTTAACTAGGAGTTTCAGGATAGATTTATAATAGGATAGCCGAGCTGTAGGAAATAAGTTGATCCTTTATTAATTTGATTTTGGAGAAGAAGTAGCTTGTTTTCTTTTGTCTGAACGGTCAATTGCCAAGACAGTTGTGTTTTTTTATCTTTTTACCTCTATGACCCAAACATGGACATGTTACGTAAATATAACTAATTTTGAATATGGGGGTCACTTTTGGGAGACAAATAAGATATAAAAAAGTTTTGTACCCTCTACCGTGTGACATACAGATACAGTTAGTTACTTGAGACCTCATATCAAATAAAAGGGCTTTCTGTGAGGTTTGAGACCTCAGGTCCTTGAGGTCTCAAGTAACTAATTGTAGGGGAGTACATGTTTTTCAACTACAATGCTACTTAAGTTTGTCTTGGGATAAATTCATTATGCGTGGTCCGACACGCACTTGGCCGATTTTTTTTAATTAGCTCTACTAGGTATATTATTATTTACATAATGTTACGTGTGCCTTGTACCTATGGTCCATAATGAGTCCTTTTGCGTGTTTTAGGATATGGTGACTCATCGACATCGTGAAGTCCATCTACAAATACATGCTGATACAGATTTTTCGTTAATAACAGTGCAAGATCGGTGGTGCTTGTATTTTATGTGGATACGTAACCAAATCAAGAAAGTAAAAGAGGAAATTGTACAATTGCAGGTAACTTACCACTTTCAATAATGAGGAAACCATATAATATTATAAAGTTTTAAGTATAAGTATAATACTGCCCTGCTAAGCCGGAAGGCGGTATCTCAATCGGAGTAAGTTTTGAGAAAATTGACTTTTTGTAAATTGTAATTTAAGGAAACATAAGGATATAAAGAACTTCTGAGTGGTTTTTTTAAATGTTTTATGTTAGATAGCGGTATGTGGCTTATACAATTAGATGCGAAATTATTATATAGCTATTGAATGGTATAAAAAAAACTAAAAGGGCGTATCTCAGAGATACCGCCTTTCGGCTTAGCAGGGCAGAATAGGTAGATAATACAGACTAGTATCCGCAACTCCACGACAAAGCGCGTATTTTGCGTAGGTATGTAAATATTATACACCGTGGCTTTTTAATCTTCTAACTAAATCAGCCCCCTTCATGTATCCAATGACAACGAAACATTAATAATAAAAAAATATATAGGTATATTAGGTCCCCACCTATGAAATCAGCGTTTTGTATCGAGAATTTTAAAGAAGTTGCATTTTTCAAACTAACATTTTCTTAATTTATATAACGACCATGAACACCAATGTTTTAAAACTTATACACTAATTTTTAAAAACTAAAATAACGTAATATGCCACTTAGATTAAAGTGGTCATTTAATCTGCTAACAAAATGAGGAGTAATTTTAAAGGTATTTTTTATGTTTAGAAAACTATAAGTAATAAGGTTTTTTTACTATTGGCAGTTGTCTATGACGGTCATTATTCGATATAATACCAAGCAATAGATGAATATTTTAAATCATAAAGTGACGAGGTTCTCTATTTGTGAGAAAAAAAACGCCAATTTCATAGGTGGGAACCCAATATTATATGAACATTGAATAATTAAAAAAAAAAAAAAAATATTCATTCTGACGCATGACGTAGTTTGAAACATCCTGTTGCGAGTGCGGTCCGATTCTTGGGTTCAAGGGCCGCGCGGATTCGAGGAATAATAGAGCGGCGACATCTTTAACAGAGTTCATTCACCCGGGGTGGGGCTTGGTTTGCGCCGCACTACTCAGAGGATAGTGCGGCGCGCGGCGCAACCAAGCGACCAACCAGTGCGTTAGAGCATCTCATTGGGTGAAAGTCCACGTGGACTAGGTATGCTAGAATGGCTTACGATATTAATTTGTCTTATAGAAAATGGAGACTGAATAATCTACTCGACGTGCGATGGGTAGGTATGTTCTACCGTTTGATACGTAAACCTTATTAACAGGATGTTTCATAATTCTAATGAATTATTTATTTTTCTTTGTACCTATTTTCTTAATTAATGGTAAAAAAAAAAAAAAACGGTCCTAGAGGTATTTTAAGGCGGGTATATTGAGTAGACCCTCTTTGTAAGTCGACTTAGATGTCACGGTGTATACATATGTCGGAGCGACGGGCTCACAATTGTCCTCAGAAGGGTAATTATCAATTAAATTGTTTATGAAACGCGTGTGGTAAATATTATCACTCTAACTAGAAAGTCTACATATAACTTCTAATCTACACTTCTTAAATGAATTTAGAAGGGCGTTATGAGTCCGCGGGTCGCGCTCAGTCGATCCCGTGGTCTGAATGGAACTGACTGCCTGATCCAGGCTCCTCTGATGCTAAACTCTTATCGTGTAAAAACGTTCCCACAAGTAAACAAAACTGACCCCCGGCCACGTAGGTACGACGCGATAAGGTTCACGTCGTCGCCTTTCTTAAAATTCATTATTTAATATCAATAAGCTCTGCACGCTAATAAAGACTATTGGGACCTTGAGAGTTAGACGAGGTATGACTGACACCTTCGTCTCACGCTGATTAGACTGGACGAGGACACCATCGTTTCGCGTCGACGTATATACCTATAAATATTGTTTATTACCTACCAACTATTGTTTTAAATTCTAATTAAAGTTTTAAATTCTAATTAAAGTTTTAAATTCTAATTAAAGTTTTAAATTCTAATTAAAGTTTTAAATTCTAATTAAAGTTTTAAATTCTAATTAAAGTTTTAAATTCTAATTAAAGTTTGAAATTCTAATTAAAGTTTTAAATTCTAATTATAGTTTTAAATTCTAATTAAAGTTTTAAATTCTTATTAAAGTTTTAAATTCTAATTAAAGTTTTAAATTCTAAACTAATTTAAAACTTTTGAAAATAAAATAGCGGCCCACCAATATGGGGATCAGGGTTCAAGCCACAGCCAGGAGGTTAGTGATCCAGAGACCAGAAACTCCCCCACTCCTCTCCTCTTATGTATTGAGGAGAACTCTCTACACAACCCCTTGATCCAGCTGCGTTTACTTATTATCATTTGAAGCTTATCGAGTCTTTAACACCAGGGAGCAGTAGCCCCGGCACTCGCAGCGTATGAAGAAGCGAGAATGATTATGGACTGGCAATTGCTGAGAAATGAGCGCATCAAAGTCGTAGGAATGACTACTAGTGGAGCTGCGAGAATGCGGAAGCTGCTGCAGGCTATCGCACCAAAAATTGGTAAGCCTTAGCCTAATATAACTAGCTAAATCGAAAGCGCTGTACCCCGCTTAGATGCTGGACATACACAAGTGGCGACGGGCGCGGGCGATGCGATGACGTGGCGACTGGCGACGGTGTTGCGCGGGCGTTGCGCCGCCCGTTTCATATTTCATACAAAATGCCCACGCCGCACCGTCGCGTCGCCTCGCCCGCGCCACGCCTCTTGTGTATGTTCTGCGCCACGTCGTTCCTATACATTTTATAAGAAATATGAAACGGCCGGCGCAACGCCCGCGCCACACCGTCGCAACGCCCACGCTACTCGCCATTTGTGTATGCCCCGCGCCTTAGAAATGTGCGTAGCGAGACGGAGGGCAGTGCAGGCCGCTCATTCATCAACTCTCACGGCCCCCCGCCCCCCGCCTCGCCGCGGTTTCCTAATTCTCGGTAGCACGGTCTCGGTCAAACTATAATCAATAGCTTTTATTTTGTTTTACTTGCACTACTTACAAGCTAATTTAAAAAAAAAACTGTTTAAATATACAGTTTCAGGTACATTTGTTTGGCAGATATGATGACTGCCAGGTTCGCACTATTGACGACCTCATTGGGATCTTCCTTAAATTAGCCATGGACACTGCACACTGTTCAAAAAGAGTTCGAGCCGAGATAAGTGTTGCTATGTAGAATATAAAAGCTGCTTTGTTATTCTTTGTTTTTACAGTGATAGTGGAAGAAGCTGCAGAAGTTCTGGAACAGCACATAATAACCTCATTGACAAAACACTGCCAACATTTTATTCTGATTGGTTAGTATCTGCCCTCACTACATAATGTAAAAACAAATGCATTGTTCTCGCAATAATAGTTTTATATGTACCTATAGTTATAGCGTGAGTCTATACACAACATAACTTGCAGGTGATCACCAGCAGCTACGGCCATCGGCGTCCCACATAAAGCTAGCGAAGAGATACAACATCGAAGTGTCGCTATTCGAGCGCATGATCACGAACGGTATCCACAGCCGCCGGCTGGACGTGCAACACCGCATGCGCCCAGAGATCGCCGCGCTCATCTCGCCACACATATATCCTGACTTAGCGAATCACCCGTCTGTCGAAGCTTTCAACAACGTGCTTGGGATTGAAAAAAACCTATACTTCTTTACACATGATTACAGGGAAGAGGTAAATAGAATCAAACATCATGCTTTTAACTTTCATCATCTACAAAGCTCAGGGCAGATAAGGCAGATGTGTGTATTTTAGTACCTACCTAAACCCACATTTCGCCAGTTACGTAAGCGTGCCTATTACTTTCAATTCAATCATCTTATATCTGTAATTGGTGTTCTATTAATAACTCAATTTGCTAAAGTAAACATTCAACTAATGAAACTCCTTTTTTTTTTTCAAGAGATTACATAAAAATAACAGTAAAGCAAATCACAAAGAAGCGGATATGGCACTCGCTTTGGCAAATTATCTGATGCAGCAAGGGTACACCGCTAATGACATAACAATTCTTGCCGCGTATTCAGGCCAGATGTTTTACATGAGAAAAGTAAGTAAAGTATGAAGTCAAAGAATTTAACAGCACTAATGTTTCAGTTAGCAGAGCATAAGCATAATCAGCCTATAATAATACCTGCTGAGACACAGGCCTTCTCTCTGTGAGAGGGACTGGGCTGTAATCCACCACGCGGGCCCAGTGCGCCACGCCAATGTTTCATTTACGTATCTTAAAAGTAAGTCTTGGATACATTCAGACACCTTTTAAACTTTTACGTTACGATTATGTTATGTCATTCGCTCTAGCTCTACAGAACCATTATTTAATAAGCATGATAATATCGTAAGGCACTCCTCCTATACACTAGTATTTTATTTGACAGGAACGCCATCAATATCCTAGTTTATCACATGTGAAAATCACAGTAGTCGACAATTATCAAGGAGAGGAATCCAAAATTATCATTTTGTCACTTGTGAGGAATAACGAAGAAAATAACATTGGATTTCTTGGGACAGACAACAGGGTTTGCGTTGCTCTGTCGCGAGCAAAAGAAGGTTTGAAATAGTAACGATATTATAATACAGTTGAATATTCATTTTCAAATTCATAATCTATTTTCCGCTCTTTCTTACGCCTGCCTGATTTCTGGAAGAAAAGAGTATTCTTACTGAAGAAAATTATTTTCATCTGCTTTAATATAATTTACAGGATTTTATATTTTTGGCAATATCAACATGCTGAAAACAGCAAAATCAGACTTATGGAGCAAAATAGCAACGACATTAGAAAATAATGGCTCTTTGGGATCGACTCTGATCCTGAAATGTCAAAATCATCCTGAACAAGTAACAAAGGTAAATTCAAATTAAATAAGGTTTAGGGGGTTTTGTGTAAATTGGCTGGAATATGACGAATAGGTACTGTTGTTATTTAAGTTAATCTGTTAATTTGACAATCTTCTGTTAGTGTGACGAGATAAATCCCAGTTAACTTTTTGTGGTCTGTCTTAGTTATGCGCTGCGTTTTGAAAATTTCATCTTCGTTCAGGACAAGTAGCCAATTGTTATCTCCGATCTTTTGAATTTTTACTCTTCTTAGGCTCATTTTAGCATGTACAGTTTGCTTGACGATGCTGAATGAGGGATGGGATGCAGTCTTGCGTGTCTTCAATTCTTCTAGTGTCCAGGGTCTTGCAAAGCTGGATGTCGTCGGTCAGGGGTTGACGTACACGCCTTTGCGCACGGGCACTTTACAGTCATTGGCTTTTCTATGGATAATATTAATATTTTTAGTATGTCATTAGCATAAATTTGTAGCAATTTCTTATTATCATTGAGAATATAGTTTTTAACACTTGAATCCTAGAATCGGTGTTTTAGTCAATGTAAACAGAGAGCCGTGTTAAAATGGACATTTTTATCGGTATAATGAAATTAAGACTACGAGTATTTTTATGGTATTTCAATTTAAAAAAGCATACAAAAATAAAAAAAAAATAACGAGTATGACCTTTGCATATTCCCTTGCAGCGATTATGGCATTTAATCGTTTTGGCATGCTTTCCACCAGGCTTTTGATGGTGTCCTGTGGAATGTGTTCCCACTCAGCCGAGATCACACGTTGAAGCTCCCTGATGTTTTGTGGAAGTGGTTGGACAGATCGTACTCGTCTTTTTAGAAGGTCCCATACGTGCTCAATGGGGTTATGGTCGGGGCTCCACGCTAGCCAATCCAAACGACGAATACCGACCTCTTGCATATAAGCATCTACGTCGCCAGAACGGTGGGCCCGAGCATTATCGTCCATGTAAATGGAAGTCTTCACCAATTAGTCAGTGCGGGTTGTGCATGTTGACAAAGGATTTCTGTTTTGTACCTTTAAGCATTTAGTGAGCCATTTTCAATGAATAATATCTCGGTACGATAGCCGGAAGTTACGCCCAAAACATAACGGACCCTCCACCGTAAGGGGTGATCATTGTAGGTAAAGGTAGGTATTCAGTATGTGCGGGTGCGCGCGAATACAGCTACTCTACTGTCGGCGTCGGCGTTGTCGTCGCGTAGGGAGGTCGCGTGCGTCGCGTCGCTCGCGAGTACCGCTCAGCTGTTCGGTTTTCGTATGTGAACCCGTAGGTGAACTCTCACGCACACATCGAGTTTGTCTGTACGTGTGTGTGCGCGGAACGCTAAAATAGGCAAAATAGGCGCGCCATCGTTGCTTAGCAACGGGGCGACCGAACGACCTGTCAACGTTCTCGCTTCCGCACGTCCGCTTCGCATTTTGCTTGAAGTACAGTCGAGTATTCTTGCTTAATCAAGTATTGTTTTGATTATTTAAAAAAGATCAAATTGTTTTAATTGTTCGTTCGTGTCTTTGTTACTGTTTTCGTTTTATTTTTAATTAAGGATAGGTTTTCCTAACGTGTTATCTTATTAGTAGGTAAATTTGTGAGGTTTTTATTTGTAAGTGTTTGTTGTGTTTTGTTATTGTATTATTGTACCTACTTATTCTTTTGGTCTGACTCAATCAAACCAATCAGAAATAAAATTCAATTGGGTATTTGTATTGTAAATTTGGGTATTGTGTTGCATTATATTTGTGGATCTGGTTTTTCTTAGTAAGTAAGTGGGATATTAATGTTATTGCGTTGATTTTAAATAATTTTTTTAAAACGTTTTAAACACGACTGTACCATGCGAGCGCATAGTACCTACCTAGCGAGAGAAATGTACGTGCGTCTCGCTCACACGTACAACTTTCATTCATGCGCGATCGTAGCCTACGCCGTTTACTATCTCCTATTTAGGCTATTATTAGTTTTACGCACGGGTCGTAGGATGGATAGTTTTCATGATTTTTTAAGGATTTTTGGAACTATGGTATCTCAATGGTACTAAGCAAATATTCCCGGGTATGGCTTCTGTTCCACTTACACAACTCGCCATATTATTCTCGAGACGGTAAAAAAATTCACCCAGTATATAACGAATTTAAAAGGAAAACTATCACAGCTAAGTAGGCTTTACAGGTTCACGAGTAATAATCGACCAACTTAAATTTGCAGTTTGAAAAACAGATCTCCCATACATTCCTTATGTGAGAACATGTTTTTCAACTACAATGTTAAGTTTGTTCTTGGGATAAATTCATCCCAACTACGGAACCCTTCATTGTGCGTGGTCCGACACGCACTTGGCCGGTTTTTTATTGAAATATTTACACACTATAAAACTGATTTACACCCTGACGTCCTCGCCTCGTAACAATAAGGTCCAGTTGAAAACCAGCGTAAGGCACTAGTTGGTTGGCATTATGCTTAACTGGGCCTATTTGGCGCAGCCGTGAGGCACACAATACTATTTTAAGGTTTTTTCTGTTATTTGTTTTTGTGTGAATATTGTGTGCCTTAACCTGGGTCAAATAAATTTACTTTCTTTCTTTTTGTTATTTAAGAAAATAGACAAAAATTTACCATTACCTCTTATCTCCGAAACTATTGACTCTACTGAGTTTGAAAAAAATACTGAAAATAGATATATACTTATAGATTATAGGAAGGAGTCTATGATTTTAAAATAACATGGCAAATCTCTCAATATTGTGCGTACAAACTTACATTTGCAGTTAGAATGTATGGGAGAACTGTTTTTCAACTACAATGTTAAGTTTGTTCTTAGGATAAATTAATTCCAACTACGTATCCCTTCACTATACGTGGTCCGACAAGCATTTGGCTGGTTTTATTTTTTATTTTGTATAATATTATTTTGTCTTTGGTCAGCATCATCTTGACCGTACAAATACTTCACCAAAAGTTTTTACAGATCGGGATCTGTAACATTTTTACATGGACACGTTTGTCCACCGCACAACGTCAACGAGAAACGAGATTATTCGAACCGGCGAACGTGACGTCTGGTGGTGGCGTGCGGTGGACACGCGACCATAGTAAATGAATGTATCGCTACTTCGGCGCCGTCATCTTGTTGACGTGTCTGTGGACAAACGGCCGTGATGGTGACATAGACGAGACTATAATGCCGAATTTCTGCTGAATCTCGATGTGTCATAATCACGACCAGGTACTGTAGCAAGTTTTGGTGAAGATAATTGTTTGGCCGGGTGCTAAACCGTAAGTACCTACTCGTTAAACAATATTTTTGGGTTGCAGATTTCGACTCCAGAAGATTTCAATAAACTGCCACCAAAAGGCGGATGCTTTGTGAAATGCACCCACCAGTATCACTGCGGCCATGAGTGTCAACTTTACTGCCACATATACGACCGTGAACATATTAGAACGAAGTGCACTATGAACTGCGAAAGGTACATTACCACTGCGAGACCTGGGAGAACGAACTCTACCAAAAGCCATGCTAAGGTATACTAGGCCGTTTCACCTACATAATAATATTTTTTTTTTTTTTGTTTTAGAATAATATGTGACCTCGGACATGTCTGCCCATTAAAATGCCGAGTAGATTGTGACCCGTGCAAGGTACTCGTATTGAAGACTCTTCCATGCGGTCACGAAATGAACATATATTGCCATCGTGATCCCGAAGACCCGAGGAACAAGTGTCTTACCAAAGTTGATGTTATATTACCAAATTGTAAACATGAGGTAGGTAGATCCATCAATTTATAGCACAGCTCGTAAAGAGGGGTATTCCTTTACAAAAATATTTAGTCTGCATTTCTCGATGAAATCCGCAATGCATCAACCGGTAAAGTCCCATATGGCCACGGCGAAAAATAACTCCTTCAAGCCCCATCGTGGCCACGGCAGGTACACGCGGCTTAAATCGCTATTTATCTGGTCTGTGGGCAGTTTTACTCTATGGCCTGACGGATATTCTCGTCAACTAAATCATTTAAATTTAAAAATATTCATTGGCAACATTGCAAAAAAATGTTGAAACAGACAGATCTCGCATGTCAAAAGGTCGAACTAACATGGTCGCGAGTGCGCGCTCGGCATGTATTTTGTTGTTTTCTTGTGTAAATCGACGGGAAGTGGTGTTACTTTCATTACTAAGTAGTTTTTACGTCGTAGTAGATAATATTTGCACTAAATAACATGGAATTATACCTATTTTGATCCAACCAACAAAATGTAAACAAACCTGTCATTGAAAAGGGTGTATGTTGTGTTATTTTTATTTTTGTGTGTGATTTGTGTGTGTAATCAATAAGTAGGCAATAATTTAATTCCTCATTTGTAAATAGTTGGTATATCGTTTTAGATAATATTTGAACTAAAATAGACTGTTTATAATTTTTTTTGAACCAAATAATATTACGTAATCAAACGTTTAAAAAAGTCGTAATTCGTAGCAGTGATAGCCTAGTGGTGTGACCGTCGGACTGCCAAGTCATAGGTCTTGAGTTGGAACCCACGGCACGCACTTCTGTCTTTTCGGATTCATGTGTATATTATACATATAATTAACACTTGCTTCAAAACCGGTGAAGGAAAACATCGTGAGGAAACGGGAATGCCTGAGAGATATTTCTCGACGGCATGTGAAGCCAAGTCAGAGGCCCATGGGTGGCTTTAAAACTCTGACACCAGGTTAGTCACTAATCATACAAAAAGAAGAAGTCGTAATTTTTTGTGTTTTTATTTTTGTGTTTGTCTATAAAAAAACCCTGTTCATAGATAACTTATCTATTCATACAGTACCCTGCAAAATTTCGTGTAAATTTGAACAGTCGTTTTATCAGAAATCGTCATAACAATGAACGAAAGAACTGCCGATACGAATGTTTATTTATCAATTCTAACATTCGCACACGACGTTTCTAAGCATTACAAAGAATCCTTTGTCTAAACGCAAACCCAAATCAATTAAAAATAACACCGGAGACGAAACTTAATAATTATCTGTCACGACGGGCGGCGTTTCCGGTACGCGACGTTTACGTTCACTTAAAAAACGCGAAGGGGCGCAGGGGACTTTAACTTTAACGTCAACCTAGTCAGGATTAGGAGCGCCTTAAGAGGCTTACAACAGCTAAAGCGCGGTCACTTCGGACTGCATAGAAATGAAAGAGAAGCGCGATGGCATGACGCAGGTAATTTATTGCAAAATATGAAGCAGTTAGCGATTTACAGAAAATCTATTGATTGGATTGGAAAATTAAAACACTATTATGCTAATATGTAGCTTGTAGAATAATCTGACAAAAAATCAGAATGATTGCATGTAAATTAATATGATTTTTAATCGCTAAAAGAAATTTTTAGAGGTATCTTCATGATTTTTTTCTATCGTATCAAATTAGTTGTATTATGTTTTCAACACACTATCATACTAGCATATATCCTGAAGAATATCATATATTTTTCTGATTTTGTTTACTGCAGTGGATCATATTCTTTTAGGCATTATAAAACTTGCGTTTAGGCACGTTTAGGTCCTGTAGTCCCCTTAAAGGACTTAAAAAAAAAAAAAGTATTGAATTAATTAATTAACTCTATATTGAGACGTGTTACAGATTGGGATGTAAGTCACGAACTAACTAAAACTTACACTAACCAATCATAATCTATCAAATATGCAAGCTCAGCGACCACACAGATCGTGCTGGGCAAAAGTGCTTACGCACGCAAAATTTGTAAGGTCTGTGGTTCCATAACTACCTTGCTTTGAACATGGATTTTCAATTAAATTTTGCCACTAGATAACGTGCTTCTTAAAAATAATACTTAGCATGATAGCATCGGTGTTCGATCACGCTTTACAATTTGGTTAATTATATAATTATATTCATTTCATTACCACCAGGCACAGAAATATTGTTACCAGGATATTAAAAACGTGAAATGTTTGGTACCTTGCGTGTACCGTTTGGAAGAGTGCGGCCATATCTGCGGTCGCGAATGTCATGTGACCGACGATCCGAACCATGAGAACGTGAGTTATTAGACTTTTGTATCCATAATTTTTATACATATTCATTTTATTTCTATTGCAAATCGCAAAATTATAATAACTGTAACATTTTCTCAGTACTTATGCGTCAAACCGTGTGCACGAGCAAAAGCAGGTTGTGAGGCCGAACTGATAGGAGATCGAGGGGATCATCAATGCCGGAAGACTTGCAACGAGAAATGCGATGACTGTAATGTCCAGGTGCGTTTCTTGTTAATCTAATACCTTCACTTTCTTATGATACTTCATTGCGTGACAGAGTAACTAGAGAGTAGAGACAACTCCGAGGTAGATCAAGACGGGAGTCGATCTGGCCGCCCGGCGGAAAGCGGCGCCAGGTCGCCAGATATATTATGAAGGGGCGCCCTCATGAAAGTAAGCAAGCAGGTAAAAGGATTGGCGAGTGAATTTATTGCTCATCTCTTGGCGTTATCTCAATTTGATTTATTTAAACAAACTACTTCCTACTATATTTTACTTGGATGGATCGGCCGAAACAATAACTCTACTTTATTTTTGAATTTCGTGGTAGTTAATAGGTATCAAAGTATCAAAAGTTTTCTTACCTATAAGTTTTTATTATGTGTAATATATGTATAACGTGTAACCGAATTAATGCATATTATGAACGTACTTTGTTCAGAATCGTTTACTCAATCGATTTCTGTCATTTTTAATAGCAAAAATAATTAAAATTAATATCGCTGAGATAGGAGCCTTTTTGCGCTCGCACAGGTCGTTATTATTGTGTTAGTTTTTAAATGCTCCTTTTTTGTTTTTTGTTTTATAATTTATTTTTATTATTACGTACTGTTTGTGTTTCCTGTGCGTGTCCAAAATAAAATATTTTTCTTTCTTTTCTTTCGCATGAATTACAGTCACACTTCCGCTGTATAGTCATAATGAACCAAAATGGACGAAGACCTACTACGCTAGAGTGCATTAATTAGATGTTCTGACTGTGTGAGAAAATTGTGATCAAATACCACAATTTTCTCCCACAGTCAGCTCATCTAATTAAATAAATAAACAATGTTTTATACAATTTAATAGACGACGTATATTTAGTAACCTAATCCACTTAACTATTCCTAAAGAGTCTTAAAGAACCGTGTAAGAAATCGACACGTGTTTCACTTCTCAACAAGGCATCCTCCGGATGACGATTGAGTGGTCGCGAACCCGGAGATGACGTGTTGCCACGCCAAGCGCTGAACGCAGAGTCACAGAGCATATTTGTTCGGTGTTGCACAGCACTGCGCAGAGTGAGCCACACCGCCCAACAACCGATGTAAGTAGGGTTTTCGGGCGGTGTGGCTCACTCTGCGTTCTGTGTTCTGTGTGTGTAGATTTGACCACAATTTTCTCCCACAGTCAGTATAACGAATTAAATAAATAAACAATGTTTTATCGTAATTAGTAGCACAAATTCAGTGTATGATTATAATTTATAACATAATATTCTAATTGGGGTGTTTGGTGGTGTGCATTAATTTCGGGACATGTTGTATAGATAGGTATCTATTATGTGCCTAGTTGATCTAGTGGTCGGTTCTTGTGATCGTGATTTCTCGGTGAAATATGTATGGTATACCTACATAAGAAATAAATTAATATTTTTAATGTTCAGGTTAAGAAAAAAAGATCTAATTGCAAGCACTCTGAGACCGTAGCATGCTCCAAGTCAGTTGACGAGATTCCATGCAATAAGAAATGCACACGTACCATGACCTGTGGACATTTCTGTAAGAAGAAGTGTTGCGAACCATGCGGAGATTGCACACAAATGGTATGTTACCTTGCTTATTTTGTACCCGTTCAATTGCTCGGTCATATTTATTCCTCGGATAAAACTTATCTGACTATTGGAAAATCCCTAATTCACATAATTTTACTACGCGACTGTCTCTCAAAAGCGCCTAAGACACTAAAAGGTACAAAACCTCGTAGCGCCCGAAGTCTGCGCTACGTTTAGTGCGGAGCTCTACGCCGTAGCTCGTCGAAGTCACAGCGTCAAAGCACCGGTCGCATGATCTCCCACAGCTTCTATCATTTGAATGCTTTCGTGCAGTAAACAGATTTTTCAACCTTTTTTTTTTCGATTTTTCAGGTCGATAAAGTAATACTTGAGTGTCTCCATACAATTAAATTGCAGTGTAAGCAAAGTGTGAGTCAGGAGGTTTGCTATGAGAAGTGTAAACGAATTCTTTCATGTGGGCATCCGTGCATGGACCGATGCGGTTCTGCGTGTGACCCCACGAAGTGCACCAAGCCTTCGTCAGGCGAGGTTTTGTCTCCTTGCGGCCACAAAGTCAAGCTACCGTGCAATGTATCAGCTTTATTCGCTAAAGGTAATTTGTGAAATCAATGTGCAAGTTAGCACGTGCATTTGAACAGCCGTCTTTCAGTGCAATATATCGGTTTGTGAACTTAGTTTCAACCAACCCCGAAATATGCATGTAGCTAGAATAGTCAGGTAAACGGATTATTTAGCAAATTGGCTACATATTTCAACCGAAATTATCCGTGGCTGTACTATAACACGTCAAACGGGTAAATGTAGTGTGTCAATCTACTAAACAATACAAATGTGTCTGATTATAGGGGAAGGGAAGGCAGAACTGACCACTTTAGCAAGAACTAATGTAGAAAAAAAAACGAATCAACTATTAAACTGATCAACAACCTTTACTCTACGTTACTTATTAATGAGACTTAAATATATTCATAAATAATTAAGATATAATTTAAGCTGATTTATAAAAACACATTTATAAACCTCGATTATGAAGGTAAAACGAACCATACAGGAAGGCAAAATGGACTCCATAAAAAAAACTGTAAGAACATTTTGTTCACAGAGAAACATTAGAGTGCGTTTCATCAAATAGTTCCTATGCCATAATGTTGGCTCCACTATAAAAATTTACCAACAGACCAATTAGGTAGCGCCGTAGCGTATTCCTTTTCGTCCAACAACAGTGGAGCCAACATTACGGCAAATGAACTATTTGATGAAACGCACAATAACTCATCATTATCTTCGTCACAACCAGCGCAAACCCATAAACGAAAATCTGGACATTGCACCTATCCCTCACTTAATTCTGAAAACAAGTTTTCATCGTTGGATAAACGGTCATTTATCTTTCTTGTTTTCCCTATCTCATATGTTTTTGGATGTCACATAATGGACAATATCTTTTTTCTTTTTAAATCTCCCCCATTCGTCCGGTCCGTTTTGCCTGGGTCCGTTTTTTCTTTTGGCAAAAACCACATGAAGCACTTAATCATCTACAAACTCTGAATATTAGTTCAACCTCAAGTTACTTTATAAAAGTGACTTGAGTCGAATAATAAAAGCCTTATTTAAAATATAGAATAATGAAAACATAAATTATTTATTATTCATAGCCAGAACATAGGTAGTTCATGAGCTAAAGCAAGCTGTAGGTTGATTGAAAATTGGCAACTCGATTATCAAAATTTAGAAAAACTAACTTTCTTTGCTAAAATAGTGCTTACGAGGACGGGCGTTGAGCACGCTGAGTAAGGATGAAGGGTTTCGTCATGAGACCACTCATACAGATATGGTTTTATTACTTTCAAAATTATTTAAAATCAAATCAAATCAAATCAAAAATATTTATTTGCTAGAAAATACATACAAATTCGAGGATAGATCTTATGTCCTAAAAGTCTTTGTATTCTGCCTGCAAGCAAGCGTGAAAATTATTTACTTACGTCTATTATCATGCAATTAATATTTATATTATTATTATTTATTTTATATTATTATTTTAGGTGGACTTTTGTACCTGCCGGGGTTATCTTACCTTCCTTTCCCCCACCTAATTAGATACCCATCACGGTACCGATTGTAGGCGTAGTCAAATATGGATTAACATGGCAGGAACTAGCCGCCCCGTTAGTACTTATCTAAAATAATTTTGATGATAATATGAGTTGGTTGGATTGTCCTCATTGTTATTGGCATTTTTAGGGTTCCGTACGTCCGAATGAAAAAACGGAACCTTTATAGGATCACTCGTGTCTCCGTCTGGCTGGCTGGCTGGCTGTCTGTCTGTCTGTCTGTCTGTCTGTCTGTCTGTCTGTTAGTCCGTCTGTCACAGCCAATTTGCTCCGAATCTACTGGACCAATTTTGTTGAATGTAGGTACACAATTTCTGTGACCAAACACGGACGTGTTACGTAAATAAAATAAATGAATTTTAATTATGGGTATCACATTTCGGGGGAAAATTGGAAAATTATTAAAAAAAAAAAAAAAACTTTACTATGTGATATATCAAATGAAAGGGCTTTTTTTTATTGAGGGTGGGAAATTATCAATTATCTGGGCGGAGCGGGAGGGCGTTCCAGACTTTTACTGACTAAAACCCACCCGTGTTCCTTTGCCTTTCGCTCCATTGCCTGTGTGCCAGGGCCACAATATCCCTTTCGGACAAACTCGCAACCCTGGCAGGAAATGCGACTACCAACAATCGGCTTTTCATTTTTATTTGTATGGATAAGTTCGAATCTCTATTTCACCACGTTCATTTACCTAAAGTCCTAGACCCGTGTTGGACTGTTCTATACACATCTGCTGCTTAACCATATTGGAAATACAGGCGTGATATTATGTTTGTTAATAAAACTGCAGCTAATAATGGTAAGTGTGCAGGTGAGGTGAAGCCGGAGCAGCTGCTGCAGTACTGCGCGAGCGCATGCGGCGCGACGCTGGCGTGCGGGCACCTGTGCGCCGGCACGTGCGCGCGCTGCCTGCAGGGCCGGCTGCACCAGCCCTGCACGCAGACTTGCAACCAGGACAACATCTGCGGACACCAGTAAGTCTGGCGACACTTCTACGGCTTCTTAGCTCAAAAATTCGGTTTGCTACAGCCTGTTATGGTTTTTATAAATAACAACACATTAGGCTGAAGTTACTTACGTTGTATAATGACGTAAACGTAAAATTTAGTTACATTGCATCTAGTAGTAATTTCAATCCGCTCTAGGTCCGCGAACATTTCCTATTATAGATAGGAGGCCCGAGTCCCAGCTTACCTAGGTATAGTACGACGACGCTCAAAGGTTACATCGGATGGAACCTTTGAGCGTAGTCGTAACTCGGAAGTCGTAACTTATATTTTTTCCATTGGAGTGACGCGTTCCATTCCATGGTCGTTCAGAAATAATCGAGCTGACTTTTGTCGCTGACTATAACAACTAGATATTATACACCTCTGCATACCGGAAACGTAATGCAGGCGTGATGTTACGTTTTTTTTTTTATCCGCTGGTGAGGTGCACTTTTATACGATAGCTTGATTTGAATGTTTGTTTAGATGCCAGGAGCCATGTAATCAAATCTGCCCACCGTGCAAGGTGCTCTGTGAAGTTAAATGCCAGCACTCGCACTGCAAGAGGTTGTGCGGCGAACCATGCACGCCATGTCAGGTGAATAACAATTGTGTTGTATAAACTTTGACATTGTAGGTATCACCACGCCGCGTTGCATTCGTATAGATATCGAAAAACTGAAAACAGCATGAGTTTTTGAGCAGATTGCCGCCTTTTAATGATGCAAACTGCTTAGTTATTAGTGTGGGTACAGAATTTACCATTTTTGCTATCTACCGATCGCCCTCTGTGTACAACATTAGTAGCTTTTGCGAATCTTTGGAAACCCTCCTCAGCTCCAACAATACATCAACTATGGCAATTATAGGGGACATAAACATCGATATTAAAAGCGGTACAGAAGACAAGCGAGCCAGCGAATATCTTGATATTACCGGTTACTACGGTTTCTATCCCGGGCACCAGTATCTGACACGCGAAAATTCTTGCCTTGACCATGCATTAATAAAGACAAGAAAAACCACAAAAATTGTCGTATGTCAATCTTCGCTCACCGATCATGATACAGTACTGATAGGAATAAGTAAAGAACCATCGAGTCGAATATCTATCTCTGGGCAAACTAAATATAAGCTTAAATTGGACTACCCTAACATTCTTAACGAAATCGAAAATACAAATTGGGAACCTATTTTAAGCTCTGATGACTTGAATGCAGCAGTGAATATATTTACTGATAAGTTACGGTACATCATAAATCGACACACCAAAAAAGAAATTTTGCACAATTCAAAAACCATTAGAAGACCCTGGTTGACAAAAAATCTGCTGAAATGTGTACGTAAAAGAGACAAACTTCACTCTGAAACAAAAAAAGACGAAAACAAAGACAATTACGCTCTGCAACAAAAATATAAAACATACAGAAACCACTGTAATAATATTATAAAAAATTTAAAAAATGCCTATGATAAAAGCCTCCTGGACAGTTCTAAAACAGATAGCAAAAAAACCTGGGCAGCAATTAAAACAATATGTAACCTTAAGAATAAAAAATCGAATAGTTTAACTTTACTCAACGCAAATCCTGATCCCGTAGTCTCACTGAATATGGCCAATACTTTTTTTGCTGATGTGGGAATACAACTTGCTGAGCAGTCCTTGACTCAACTCAAAACAACAGAGATAGAACTAGCAAATTTAGCACTTACGCTGGATGGCACTGACCCTTCTCTGGCACACTCCTTCTTTATGACTCCAACTGACGAAACAGAGGTTGTATCTATCATAGGCAACCTTAAAAACGATTCCGCTCCTGGCTGGGATGGTATTCCGAATCGTGTTTTTAAACTGGCTCAACATTTTCTAGCCATTCCCATCTCACACATATGCAATTTGAGCATGTCGACAGGAGTAGTTCCAGTCCAGTTGAAAACAGCGAATATCTGCCCGATCTACAAAGCTGGAGACGCATCAGTTCCATCCAATTACAGGCCTATATCCCTTCTTACGTCTCTGTCCAAAATTCTGGAGAAGCTGGTGAACAAGAGACTATTAGCGTACTTAGAAAAGAAGCAACTTCTATCAGCCAACCAGTACGGTTTTCGAAATGGCAGATCAACGGAGGACGCAGTCTCGAAGTTGGTGGATCATGTCATTGATAACCTTGACAAAGGCAAAAAGTGTGCCGGCGTCTTCCTTGATCTTGCCAAGGCCTTTGATACCGTGTCAAGGCCCATTCTGATCAAGAAGATGGAGCGCTTAGGTATCAGGGGCATAGCATTGGAATGGTTTACCTCCTATCTTTCCGAACGGGAACAGAAGGTTTGCTTGGGTGATTTTCAAAGTACCTATGCGAGAATGGAATATGGAGTGCCCCAGGGTAGTGTCCTTGGTCCCACCTTGTTCCTCCTGTACGTTAATGGTCTCTGCTCACTCAATTTGGACAACGCGCAAATATCTGCGTACGCTGATGATACAGCTATTGTTTTCCACGGCGACTCTTGGAAGGAAACCTACAATGCCGCAGAGGCTGGAATGCTGAAGGTTACCAGTTGGCTGCAACACAATCTGCTTACTCTTAATGTTCAAAAAACAAAGGTAGTTAACTTTTCTGTAAGCATAAAAACGGCTGCCCCTAAACAATTTACACTCAAATCCCACCAATGCAACTATAGTCTAGGGGGCAGCTGCAGCTGCCCTGTTTTTGAAAATGTTAACAATATCAAGTATCTTGGTATTTCAATAGACCAACACCTGACATGGGGCAATCAAATCCAATCGGTTACTTCGCGCGTAAGGAAACTTTTGTACATTTTTAAAAGACTTCGATCTATAGCTGACAAAGATACTCTCAAGATGACTTACCTGGCTTTATGTCAGTCTGTGCTTAGTTACTGCATAATATCTTGGGGTTTCGCTGGTAAATGTTATCTAATTACTGCTGAGCGTGCACAAAGGGCTATACTTAAGGTCTCTCATAGATTAGGAATCCGATACCCCACTGATATGTTATATCGAGAAACGAGAGTGCTTACGGTGCGCCAACTGTATATTTTATCAGTGCTACTTAAGTTTCATAAAACAGCAGCTGCCACAGAGGTAACGGACCAGCGCACACGTAGAAAACCTAAGTGGAACAGAGCTTTCTGCAAACTAAAATTTGGCAATAAGGCTTTCTCTCGTATTGGACCATACCTGTATGAGAAAATTAACAAAAAGCTTGATATCTACCCCTTGACAAAGTTTGGGTGCAAAAAACGGGTTCAGGATTGGCTGCTTGGGTTTAATTATGCTGAAACGGAAAATCTGTTATCATTTAACTAATAAAGTATTCATCATCATATACACACTAACACTCATCACTGCATACTTACACTCATCACGTACACACTCACACTCATCACAAACATACACTCATCACGTACACACTCACACTCATCACAAACATACACTCATCACGTACACACTCACACTCATCACAAACATACTCTCATCACACACACATACATTTGGTTACCTTTTAGTTCTAAGTTTAAATAAATTAATTAATTATATCTAAGTACCTACTGAAAGCGTTGCATTTGTTAAAACATCTTAAATAATTCATTATCTGTCGAAAGAGACTGTGATCCTGCGACACAGGGTATCCTAGTGCAGGATCCAGTGTCACACCTAAATATTGTAACACTTGTTTATGAATCAATAAAACTTATTATTATTATTATTATTATTTTTCCATTTGTTAACAAATCTCGGGACCATAGGGTCCCGGTCCTTTGGAAGGCGTATGAGGGGCCGAAGCCAACTCGCAGAGGCCCCTTAGATAATTTTAAATGGAATGAGGAATGAGGCACCAACCGACGATTATCCCTGTATGCACTTGCAAGTGCACCCAAGGACAACCCCCGGTTGGTGCAGGACTATTGCAGAACATAGAAACAAAACATATTGGGCTATGGGTTTGGGTGGCTATAGTGGATTGGTTACCTAAAACTATGGAAGGCCTATGTCCCCTGCCTGATCAATGTTAAGATATACACGGATAAAATGGCAGGGGGTGACTTGCACACTCAATAATGGGCCCCCGAAAACTGTCGCTAGCACATTGTGACGTAGCGACAAGGGGGCAACATGTCCTGAGGTGCTTGAGGAGTGGAGAGGTATTCCACGGCTTTCAGAACAATCCCAGAGCCCGGAAGATGGTCAAGATCCCTACGAGCACTTACTGGAATACTTCCTTCCTCCGAGCACGTTTGCTCTTACGAATCTCCACTCAAGCCAGCCAATTAAGGCAAGAATGAGGTGGGAGCTCTGTTCCTCGTCAGTGTTCACTCCAGCCGGCCAATAAAGGCAAGCCAGAGATGAGGAACAAGATTTCTCCCGGGAGATAGGGTCCGTGGGGTCGCTACTGCCCAACAGCTCGCCACAAGCTGCCCTGCGGGTTTCTGTATCTCTCTTGGTCTGGCTCCTCATCCTAGACCTGTTCCGGCAAAGTAAACTCTACCGGCACAGACCTAAAGTTTGGAGCGCGCAAGCCCCACCACGACGTCAACGTAGAGATACGGCGGTGGGTTATTATTATTATTATTAACCATGCACGCCATGTCAGGTGAATAACAAGTCTTATAAGTAAACTCTGACTTTAGGTCCCATTCATAGTGGGTATAATCACGCCGTGTTATCAGCGCGAAGTCTGGTTTGGAGCGTGGTTTATGGGGCTTGCTCTAAATCCCTTTATATGGAGAAATGTGGGTATCCCTACTACTTATTAGATTTCTGACTTTCTCTGACCTTCGAGGAAAACAGGTGTGATGGTATTTAGATCAAAGGCATCGACTAGCGAATTCTCTCTTTCACAAACTGAGTACCTACAATTTGTGTGAATTTGGTGCCAATAAGTCATATTTCTAATATTATTCCAATTTCTGGACGGCTATCGTGATTAAATACGGTTGTTACCTACAGTACCCGGGTGCTAATAACACATCAACCATTCAAAGTAAATTATCACACCGGGTAACGGAGACGATGCTGTACATAGTCAAACTTATTGTAAAACTCGTAGTGCCCTGTTACGGAACCTAGTTCTACCGCTTCTACGTCATTACAGAACAAATGCAGTCGTCGGTGCGAGCACGGGGAGTGCACGCGGCGTTGCAGCGAGGAGTGCTCGCGCGCGCCGTGCGACGCGCGCTGCGGCCGGCGCCTGGCGTGCGGCCACATGTGCCGCGGCCTGTGCGGCGAGCCCTGCCCGCCCGTCTGCCAGCTGTGCCGCCCCGACGACTTCCCCACGGACTTCCTCGGGGACGCGTACGGAGAACACGACAAGTGAGATGCCATCGTTTGCTACAAGACTCGATCAATTGCGACTGCTAAGATTAAGTGCAGTCAGCCTCAAGTCACGGCTGCGTTGAAAAAAAATATTGTTAACTGACTAAACAGTCTTTGAAGATATCCAACCCTAACGTAAAATTATTTGAATCAATCACATAAACTCATCGTAACGCAATTCGCAACTAGGGCAACTACACAGCACCGTAGGATATAATTCTTGATGGTTTTGTTACTGCCTGTATAAGATTTCAATCAGTATTTTCATTCGACCCTCCTTGTAATTTCAGATTTATCGTACTTCAAGATTGTGGTCACGTTATGGAGGTCGATAACATGGATACTTTAATGCTGGCTGGCCAGGAAAACATAAAAATACGCACTTGTCCCTTTTGTCGCAAAGCGATTATTAATACCAACAGATATAAAGATACTGTGAATAGAATGTTTAAGAATGATATCAATCCTATAAAACTCCGAGTTTACGGAACTGACAAGCAGATACAAATGAAAATGACAGAATTACGCCGCAAAGTGGACAGATTTTCAGAAGAAAATGGAAAATATATGGCGGGTTGGTATTAAACTACTAATTACTTTTTTTTTGCGCACCCCGGGGCGGTTTGCTAGTTCAGTTCAAGAGTTCCAGAGTTTGGCGAATAACCGGCGACAACAAATTTTTTTTTTTTTTTTTTTTTTTTTAATTTTTATGTTTCTTTCCAGATTATAAAGATATGACAGCAACGTTTTTGAGCTTTACAACACTTTTAAAAACACAACAAAAGGTGTCGCTCTTGCAAGTGGAAATGGAATGCGTCTATCTGAATATATTTGAATTGATCGTAGAATGTTGGCAAAAATATCGAACACAGAAACCGCAAATAACTACATTGAAGGATGAATTGCAGAAGCATATCAAAACACTACTGGATGTGCTCAAGATTCGGCCAAAATCCAAGATCCCTATCAAAATAAGCGAACAACAGCAAAAGGATATCGGCAATGAGATCAAACGGTTGAATGTTATGGTGCAACTGTCAACTCTCCTCCATCTCGCGAGTAGGTACTATGAAAGATGAACTTAAAGTAACAGAACAAGTCGAGACTACCAAAGCGGTTGTGTTCTCGCTATCTGTATTTAATGAAGACAAGGCTTTAGAGTCTCTCAAGCAGTTGCAGACAGCGATAAAATCAAGCGGTGTTATCACTAATCACGAGCGCGCATTAATTGTTAAAGCGTTTATTGGTTTAAAAGCTGGCCATTGGTATAAATGTCCGAATGGACATATCTATTGCATTGGTGAGTGTGGCGGAGCAATGGAAGAGAGTTCGTGTCCGGAGTGTGGGGCGCAGTAGGTGGCAGGAATCATACGCTCACTGCCGGGAACAGTCATGCTCCTGAAATGACCGGCATTACGCATGCAGCATGGTCGGAATAGCACAACATGGCTAATTTTAATCTTGACGGTATACTTTAGATATAGTTACATATAAACCAAAGTAGGTAGTTATTTGATTGTAGGTACTGGAAGTTCATTTTGATGTTTTATTAGTTCTTCAGTTAGTCTATTCTGTAAACGAACCCTCCTCGCACCCGCATCACTCTACACATCTACACTTTAATTCTATTTCATCTCTACATGTTTCTTTTTACAGAATGCTCACTGCAGTCTGTAAGCAGATATTTTAATACAAAATTATTTTAAAAAGGTACACATCTAGTGATTGAAGAGATGTTCTACATAAACAGTATAAAATTATTTTTATGTAGTGAGACCATTTATTTATCTGTGAGCATCCAACACAGAATTATAATATTTTTTTGGTAACACCAACATTTCTTAGTATTTTTATTGTTTAGCTAGTGAAGAAAGCGAAATAGATTATAATAATATGTAGTTTTAAGTACGGTTTTAAATCACATTTATGTACCGACAAAATCGTCGGATCATTAAATTTTTTTAATTCTTTGGTTTCATCACATTATTTAGAAAGTAAATATGCTATCAATAAGACAAAATTTTGCTTCTATTATCGTATTGCCTACAGCAGCAAAAGCTGGTAAATTAACTCTCTACAAGTGGTTTATTATAATTTGGCGAATTCAGAATAGTTAGGTAGTAAATAAGTCGTTAATCATCTTAGGAACTCCCCAGACGTGCCACAACACGGCAGCGGCAAAAATGAAACTGGTACAATTTTTTTTTTTTTAAGTGGTGTTTTTAAACACAGGGTAGGCACGGTCATCAACTGAAGTCTATTTAAATTCACAATATCCCATATAACACACACAGGTATAATACTTTGTAATACCTAGTTTTATAATGAACATACCTACCTACTTTAAACAAAAACGTGTCGGTGTTTACTTGAAATTCTGCGCTTGAAAATCATTGTATCCAAGATGATGTGTGATAATTGATTCTCGTTTCTGACCCGTACCTATTAAAATTTGCACTTAAAAAAAAATCTTGTGCTAATAATTATAAATACCGAAGACCTCACGGCACATCCACACAAGTTTCCTGCCCACTGCGCTGTTCCTCTTCGAATTTTGTGGCTGCCGCTTCAAGTAGGTAGTTACCGCGCGACACAATTTACACTAGCCACAGGGGCGGTGCGTGCGTAGATGTGGGTACGTCAAAGGTTCTAGGGGTCTTCAACCCATCTAGCTAAGGTTTTATAGGATATTTTTATTGTAGTTATTATATTATGTTCTTGTTCCAGAAATTGTTTTATTGTTCTAATTAATGAAGGTGTACTATAGGAACACCTCTGCCTAACACTCCGGGGATTAAAGCCGTGTGTTATTATGTTATTCAGTTATTCATTTGTACTACTCATTAATCAATAAAGATAGTGATATTTTGTTTTGTTTTTTTTTTTCGTATTCTATGTACAGTACCTAGTTCAGATGCTTTAGTCCTAGCTAATAGGTGTACGTTACCCCAGCAAGAAAGTGTCTCCTAGAGTTATATGAGTAGAACGTATAATTTGTGCCTTATTTGCTGTAAATGTGCCCCCACATAAAAAATGTGTGCCCCCTGTCGTTTTGGAAAAAAACGGAAAAAACGATTCCTGCTGGGGTAACGTTTTTCTAGCAGGAAAATTCTAAACGAATGATCGGAGAGAGAAAAATTATGCATGGCCATAGAGCTTATTTGTGTGCCAAAATGTGCCCCCAAAAATAAAATCTGTGCCCCTTCAGGTTTTCGAGATATTGCATTTCCTGCTGGAGTAACGTTTTGATGAATCGTATATCTCTAAAACCATTGCATGTGCCCCTGTAGAATAAACATACACGAGTAGCTCTTAATGTGTGCCCCTTAGTGCCCCAATTAGATTTAAGAAAATATTTATAGTTTTCAAGTTATCGCGGTTTTATGAAAACCCAAAAAAACATCGCAGCGCTTAAATGAGACAAGGTATAAGTTCGCTGAAAACGGTATTCGGTCCTTCTTGACGCTAATAATAACCATACAAAGTTTCAAAACTGCACATGCATGCGTTTTTGAATAATCTTGCTAAAAGTCAAAACGATGGTGTCATAACTTTGACGGCAAACTACAAAGAAACGGCTGAATCCCAGATGTGTAGGTGTAAACCAAAATCTTGTGCCTTTAGTCAAAAATATATGGTGAAAATATTCAGCTTGGAATGTTTCGCATTAAGTAAATATTAACAAAAAACCAAAATATGTAAGCAACGGTTGGCTATCCGACCAAATATGAATGACTACTAAAAAGCGACGGATTCATACATATCGATGACCTTCTTTATTGGACGTATTATACCTAAGCTGTTGTCCGTACAGTCGCGTTCAAAAGTTTTGGGGCTAATTAAAATATATATTAAATGCACCTTGTGACTATAATTAATGAAACAGCTTGTAGATGTGGAAATTATTGTTCCTACGCCTTTATGAACTTGGACGGTTGTATTGGTGATTTTGATGATTATAATTCTGTAACTACTTACGTCTTACAGCCGCGACTTACTGTTAATTTATCTAATTTACGGCTTATCAATAAATATGTCGTCGCAAGCGATTTCAAGACGACAACTTTATCATAATTACTACCCGTTGATTTCATAATATTGGTCAAACTGTAACTTAATTCTTATTGGTTGATCGGTTAGTACTGTGAACGCCGTGAGGTGGCGCTTTAATTTTCCCGCCACAAACGTGGACAGAGTCGATCGAGAAGGCGATTTTCGGATTGCTGTAGCTGACGCCTTATAGTGCAGATCATACGATCGAAACTGTCACGTTCACCGTACAAGCCATTGTTACCTTACTATAAATAACGACCACCATTGTAAATTGCCGAATAAACGTGACTCTGATTGTGCATCTACCTACGTTTTACTGGTTTGCCCGAGTACCCACCTACAACATGGAACCCGTACCAAGAAACGAAGATGATGACCCCGTTATCGCTACGCCCACGTTCCCGCCGTCATCAGAAGTGGGATCAACTCGGGCGCCTACCATGGATATCTATTGGCGCCAGCTCCTCGAGCAGCAAAACCAGATTACCATGCGCATGATTGAAGCCATGCGAGGATCAACACCGAAGCCAGATTCAATCAAGCTGCCAGACTTCAACCCGGACCTACCAGACGTCGATCCACTTTCTTGGAGCTCGACGGTGGACATTTGCCTAACAGAACGTCCCTTGGAAGGAGGCGCGCTGATTATTGCGCTCAGCAAATCTCTGAAAGGAAGTGCATCGACATGGCTTTCTCAAGTGTCGCATACTGGTATGACGTGGAGCCAATTCAAGAACCTGTTCCTAGCACGATATGATTGTGCGGAAACCTGTGCAGCGACTTTAATTAACGCCAACAATAGCCAACAAAAGGAAGGTGAAAATTTAGCTGCATACGCGAGCCGTTTGATGACGTCACTTCTAGCTAAATGGAAGGACATGAGCTGCGAGGAGATAGCTGTATCGTATGTACTTGCTCACTTAGCAAAAATGGATAGTCGAATCAACCGACTAGCTTTTACAACGGAAATTAAAACAAGAACTAAGTTGATCCAAGAATTAAACGCATTTTCGTTGAAGAGAAAATATGATCGACACGTCGACAACACCACTTCGGACGCTAAACGAACAAAGACAAGCAACACGCCGTTCCAATGTAATTATTGTCATAAGATTGGACACAAAGCAATCGACTGTCGTTTACGTAAAAGCAATCAGGCGCTTGCTACACAAAGGACCACTTCTACCGCTACGCCTACGTCATCGGATCCTAAGAAGAATGTCACCTGCTTCCGCTGTGGAGAACAAGGCCACGTCGCACCGCGCTGTCCGAAGACGAGCAACGCAGCAGCCAGTAACACCAGCAGCAACAGCGGCGCGGCCCTGGAACGAAGAGTCAACTACTGCCAAGTCCAAGGTGTACGTGGAGAGCTAACACAGTCCGGTGAGTCGTACATTTTTTATTTCGATAGTGGTGCTGAGTGTTCTCTCGTAAAGCAGAGTATCGCGAATAAATTCTTAGGAGAGCGTTCCGTTGCTAACATACAATTAACAGGCGTTGGTAACGCTCATGTTTACTGTAGCGAACAAATTTTATGTGAGGTAGTTATTGCCGGACATTGTTTACATTTGTCATTTCTTATCGTTCCGGATGAATGTATGCCGCATAACATAATGATAGGTTCTGATATTTTAAATTATGATTTGAGTGTTACTTTATCGAGAGGGTGTCTAGTAATAACAAAACCGGTTTCTTGTTTTGCCGCGGTGACAGAAATGAATTTAAATGAAATTAATACCGACGTTCCGCCCGCTTTTAGAGATAGTCTTGCGCGTGTATTGAGTGAATTTTCATTTGCGTTTATTGATGGGTTACCGGTAACTCGGGTTACTACAGGTGAAATGAAAATTCGTTTAAAAGATTCAACCCGTACTGTTTATCGCCGCCCTTACCGACTTAGTCCCCGCGAACGAGAAATAGTGCGTAACAAAATAAACGAGTTGTTGAATGCAAACATAATCCGACCGAGTAGTTCACCGTTTGCTAGCCCGATTCTACTTGTCGAAAAACGTGATGGTTCACAGCGTATGGTAATAGATTATCGAGAGTTAAATTCGAATACAGTACCAGATAGATTCCCACTCCCGCGTATAGACGATCAAATAGCTAGACTGAATGGCGCCAACTATTTTACCTGCCTAGATTGTGCAAGTGGATTTAATCAGATTCGTATCCTTGACCCTGAAAGCATTGAGCGCACGGCATTTGTCACACCGGACGGGCAGTTCGAGTATCTGGCCATGCCCTTCGGATTACGCAATGCGCCCAGTGTTTTCCAGCGAGCAGTATCCAACGCTTTGGGGCCTTTAGCTTTTTCATACGCGATCCTCTATTTAGATGACATTTTAATCCCATCAACCAACGTAGAAGAAGGACTTACTAGGCTACGTGAAGTGTTAACTGCTTTGACCGATGCTGGGTTTTCCCTAAACCTCTTGAAGTGTTCTTTCCTCAAACAAAGAGTCGAATTTTTGGGCTATGATATTTCGTCAGGACAGATACGACCAAACCCTCGTAAAGTAGAGGCGCTTAGTAAGCTTCCCCCTCCCGAAAATAGTTCTCAATTGAGGCAATTTATAGGCCTGGCTTCCTATTTTCGAAAATTCGTAAAGAGTTTTTCACTTATTATGCTCCCATTGTTCCATTTGAACACCAGTACCCAATTCAACTGGAAACCTGAGCATGAAGAGGTAAGACAGAAAATTATTTCTGTTTTAACCGACAAACCGGTACTTACGATTTTTGACCCAGACCTCCCAGTTGAATTACACACTGATGCGAGCGCTATCGGTTATGGTAGCATTTTATTTCAACAAGTAGATGGCCAGTTGCGCGTTGTCGAGTACTACAGTCGAAGAACTATAGACGCCGAGTCGAGATACCACTCTTATGAGTTGGAAACTCTGGCGGTGGTGAAGGCTGTAAAACGTTTCCATCATTACCTTCAGGGGCGTCACTTTGTAGTAGTTACTGATTGTAATTCCCTAAAAGCATCTCACAACAAGGTCGATCTTTCCCCGCGAGTCCATCGCTATTGGGCTTTCCTACAGGCATATGATTTTGAGATTGTCTACAGGGAGGGTAAACGTATGAGTCATGTTGATTTCTTATCTCGCAACCCTTTGACCGAACTACCCGCATTACCTGAGAATGTGTCAACGGTCGAGAGGGTAGAACAAAAACGAATTGACCTTACAACTCTTTCGGAAAATTGGCTATTGGCTGAACAGTTGCGAGATGACGAAATTCAAGCTATTGTCATAAAACTTAAAGAAAATCAACTTCCTGCCGACATTGTCAAGACATATGAGCTGCGATCGGGTGTATTGCATCGTAAAGTACAAAGAAATAATCGCACGCGTTGTCTGCCGATAGTACCGCGTGCGTTTCGATGGTCAGTTATAAATCACGTACACGAATCGATAATGCATCTTGGCGCGGATAAAACATTAGAGAAGGTATATGAACATTACTGGTTTGACCGTATGGCTAAGTACGTACGTAAATTCGTAGATAATTGCATCACGTGCAAAGTTTCAAAGTCTCATTCCGGACGTATCCAAGCAGAGCTTCATCCCATCCCCAAAATTACTGTCCCCTGGCATACAGTGCATGCTGATATTACTGGTAAATTAAGCGGTAAAAACGATCAAAAAGAGTACGTGATAGTGTTGATAGACGCATTCACAAAGTTTGTGCTTCTTTATCATACTCTTCGTATCGACACCACTAGTGTCGTCAAGGCACTCAAATCCAGTATAGCTCTCTTTGGTGCACCCTCACGCGTAATAGCAGACCAAGGTCGTTGCTTTGCTAGTAAGGAATTTAAAGAATACTGTAGTTCGCATAACATTCACCTTCATCTAATCGCGACAGGTTCCAGCCGAGCTAACGGTCAGGTAGAACGCGTGATGAGTACACTAAAAAGCATGCTTACTGCAGTAGAAACATCGCAAAGGTCGTGGCAGGATGCTCTTGACGAGGTGCAACTGGCGTTAAATTGCACTTTAAATAGAGTGACGAAGGCGAGTCCCCTCGAACTAATGATCGGTCGCGTAGCTAGACCACTGAATCTTTTGACTGCTAACGATACTGAAGTGGAGGTAGATATTTCTGAGACGAGAGAGCACGCAGCCCATAATATTGAAAGAAGTTCTAATTACGAAAAGTCTCGTTTTGACAGTAATAAGGCTAAATTAGTCAAATTTAATGTCGGTGATCTGGTTCTTATTCAAAACGAAGAGCGAAATCAAACAAAATTAGATCCGAAATATAAAGGTCCATTTAAAATAACTGATGTACTTGAAGGCGATCGTTACGCGTTGAAATCATTGACCAGTAACAGATCCTATAAGTATGCCCACGATCGTCTTAGAAAGATGCCTCAATGTGAAGTTCCATCTGAACTGATTGTTGACATAGAATCCAGTGCAGATAATAATAGTGAATGCACTTCCGCTATTGTTTAAATGTACGCACACTAAAATGACTAAGTAAATACCTACCCTTTCTTAATCAAACTGTACAGTCTAGTCGTAGTTGTAACTGCGATTCTATGAGTCGTTCAGGGTGCAATGCGCGGCTAGATGTATGGTGGCTGAGTCTGTAAGATTATTGCTTGGGTCGCAATAAGATTACTAATGGGTCTCTGTGAGAGTCCTGTTTGGGTCACTGTGACTATTGTCTGGGTCTGAATAAGACTACTGTTTAAGTTGGGTCTCAATGAGACTACGCTGCCGAGCAGCCGGGTCATATTAGTGTTGTGTGTTTGTGTATTGTTCACTGTACAATAATTAAAGTTCATTCTGATTATGTTTACTTGTGAGGTATCTTTCGAACTTTTTTTTATGTTAACCTTGTAGTCAGGGTAAGCCGAGCAAGAGTTTTGCTACAAATGAGAATTTTGTTACAGATACACACGAGGACGTGTGACTCATCAGTTTGGCCGTGTCGTCGCAAGCGATTTCAAGACGACAACTTTATCATAATTACTACCCGTTGATTTCATAATATTGGTCAAACTGTAACTTAATTCTTATTGGTTGATCGGTTAGTACTGTGAACGCCGTGAGGTGGCGCTTTAATTTTCCCGCCACAAACGTGGACAGAGTCGATCGAGAAGGCGATTTTCGGATTGCTGTAGCTGACGCCTTATAGTGCAGATCATACGATCGAAACTGTCACGTTCACCGTACAAGCCATTGTTACCTTACTATAAATAACGACCACCATTGTAAATTGCCGAATAAACGTGACTCTGATTGTGCATCTACCTACGTTTTACTGGTTTGCCCGAGTACCCACCTACAACATGGAACCCGTACCAAGAAACGAAGATGATGACCCCGTTATCGCTACGCCCACGTTCCCGCCGTCAAATATATATATATAAAGACAAATACGGGCTTTTTATTTATATACAAAAAAGAGCTACCTATTTTTAGTAGGTTTATTTTCATCATTTTCACATTCATCACACATTTCATGAACTATATTTTTTTTTAAACATCGGGACCAATCAAATTTTTGGTCAAAGACCTGGCAAATGGCAAATATCTGGATGTATTTCTTTCGTTCATAAATAAATTACTGGATGTATTTTAATGAAATTTAGAATGGAGAAGATAGCTTACCTTGGAATATAGCACTTAGGCTACTATTTATAATGTACTTAATCATGTGTAAGGTCATAGAAACAGCTAGTAGGATATAATCCAATAACAACTTTATTTTATTACTTATTACTTTTCTACTTAATTGTACTCAGGCACAACACGTGTGAACCGGTTAGTGAGTAAAGTAAAGAAGGTCATCGATATGTATGAATCCGTCGCTTTTTAGTAGTCATTCATATTTGGTCGGATAGCCAACCGTTGCTTACATATTTTGGTTTTTTGTTAATATTTACTTAATGCGAAACATTCCAAGCTGAATATTTTCACCATATATTTTTGACTAAAGGCACAAGATTTTGGTTTACACCTACACATCTTGGATTGAGCCGGTTCCTTGTATTTTGCCGTCAAAGTTATGACACCATCGTTTTGACTTTTAGCAAGATTATTCAAAAACGCATGCATGTGCAGTTTTGAAACTTTGTATGGTTATTATTAGTGTCAAGAAGGACCGAATACCGTTTTCAGCGAACTTATACCTTGTCTCATTTAAGCGCTGCTTTTTTTTTTTGGGTTTTCATAAAACCGCGATAACTTGAAAACTATAAATATTTTCTTAAATCTAATTGGGGCACTAAGGGGCACACATTAAGAGCTACTCGTGTATGTTTATTCTACAGGGGCACATGCAATGGTTTTAGAGATATACGATTCATCAAAACGTTACTCCAGCAGGAAATGCAATATCTCGAAAACCTGAAGGGGCACAGATTTTATTTTTGGGGGCACATTTTGGCACACAAATAAGCTCTATGGCCATGCATAATTTTTCTCTCTCCGATCATTCGTTTAGAATTTTCCTGCTAGAAAAACGTTACCCCAGCAAGAATCGTTTTTTCCGTTTTTTTCCAAAACGACAGGGGGCACACATTTTTTATGTGGGGGCACATTTACAGCAAATAAGGCACAAATTATACGTTCTACTCATATAACTCTAGGAGACACTTTCTTGCTGGGGTAACGTACACAGCTAATAGTGCTTCCTGTTGTGTGCGTTACTCCGGCAAGAATATCTCTTCTATAATGAATTGACTTCACGTGTAATAAAAGCGTAATCTGCAGTGCTATTCTGTAAACATCTCACCGTGAAAACTTAGGTGAAGTGAGCGTGGAGTGAGCTGTCATTCCACAGGGATTGACACTATTGACAGCTCACTTCACCCAAGTTTTCACGGTGATATGTTTACAGAATAGCATGGCTGCTGTAGATAAATGAGCGCCAACTAAACAATTCGTGCGTGCTGCCATATTGAAAAAAAAAAACGAAAGAACGAATCCTGCTGGAGTAACGTTGTTCCAGCAGGAAGATTTTAAGCGAATAACCGGAGAGAGAAATAAAGTACATGGGCGGATACTGATAGTGTCATCCACAAAGACGCGCCCCATTCAGCGATTACTGTACTGTAAGCCAAGGGGGGCAAAGGGAGCAGCTGGCCCCTAGACATTAAAACAATTTAGTAAAATACAAGGCATTTTAATATAAAGAAACTACATATCTTATAAAGCTAATTTTGTTAATTTGGACGACTTTTATTTGTGTACGTTACCCCAGCAAGAAAGTGTCTCCTAGAGTTATATGAGTAGAACGTATAATTTGTGCCTTAATTGCTGTAAATGTGCCCCCACATAAAAAATGTGTGCCCCCTGTCGTTTTGGAAAAAAACGGAAAAAACGATTCTTGCTGGGGTAACGTTTTTCTAGCAGGAAAATTCTAAACGAATGATCGGAGAGAGAAAAATTATGCATGGCCATAGAGCTTATTTGTGTGCCAAAATGTGCCCCCAAAAATAAAATCTGTGCCCCTTCAGGTTTTCGAGATATTGCATTTCCTGCTGGAGTAACGTTTTGATGAATCGTATATCTCTAAAACCATTGCATGTGCCCCTGTAGAATAAACATACACGAGTAGCTCTTAATGTGTGCCCCTTAGTGCCCCAATTAGATTTAAGAAAATATTTATAGTTGTCAAGTTATCGCGGTTTTATGAAAACCCAAAAAAACATCGCAGCGCTTAAATGAGACAAGGTATAAGTTCGCTGAAAACTGTATTCGGTCCTTCTTGACGCTAATAATAACCATACAAAGTTTCAAAACTGCACATGCATGCGTTTTTGAATAATCTTGCTAAAAGTCAAAACGATGGTGTCATAACTTTGACGGCAAAATACAAGGAACCGGCTCAATCCCAGATGTGTAGGTGTAAACCAAAATCTTGTGCCTTTAGTCAAAAATATATGGTGAAAATATTCAGCTTGGAATGTTTCGCATTAAGTAAATATTAACAAAAAACCAAAATATGTAAGCAACGGCTGGCTATCCGACCAAATATGAATGACTACTAAAAAGCGACGAATTCATACATATCGATGACCTTCTTTACTTTACTCTCTAACCGGTTCACACGTGTTGTGCCTGAGTACAATGAAGTAGAAAAGTAATAAGTAATAAAATAAAGTTGTTATTGGATTATATCCTACTAGCTGTTTCTATGACCTTACACATGATTAAGTACATTATAAATAGTAGCCTAAGTGCTATATTCCAAGGTAAGCTATCTTCTCCATTCTAAATTTCATTAAAAATTATAATTTCATTAAGTAATTTATTTATGAACGAAAGAAATACATCCAGATATTTGCCATTTGCCAGGTCTTTGACCAAAAATTTGATTGGTCCCGATGTTTAAAAAAAATATATAGTTCATGAAATGTGTGATGAATGTGAAAATGATCAAATCAAATCAAATCAAATCATTTATTAATTTGTTAATATATGATGAAAATAAAACTACTAAAAATAGGTAGCTCTTTTTTGTATATAAATAAAAAGCCCGTATTTGTCTTTATATATATATATATTTATTGATAAGCCGTAGGTTAGATAAATTAACAGTAAGTCGCGGCTGTAAGACGTAAGTAGTTACAGAATTATAATCATCAAAATCACCAATACAACGTGTACGTTACCCCAGCAAGAAAGTGTCTCCTAGAGTTATATGAGTAGAACGTATAATTTGTGCCTTATTTGCTGTAAATGTGCCCCCACATAAAAAATGTGTGCCCCCTGTCGTTTTGGAAAAAAACGGAAAAAACGATTCTTGCTGGGGTAACGTTTTTCTAGCAGGAAAATTTTAAACGAATGATCGGAGAGAGAAAAATTATGCATGGCCATAGAGAAAATGGAAATTATTATTTTACTCAGTTCCTATCTGGCGGGACTAACGAATTGGAGCTTCTATTGAAGTCCGTGGCGGTGTGAAAATGTTAAAAATCAACTGTCCACCAGCGTCGATTTTGACACCCCATTGTGCGCCGTAGAGGTAAGACTCGCTACAGTGTAAAGCTTCAAGTGCTCTTCTTGACTTTCCCATCCTCCATTTATACCTGGGCCATCGACTGGCGACGCCTTGCTGTAAGCTGTAGGTACTTTGATACGAAGTGGAGCGTGACGGGGCGCGTCTTCGTGGAAGGCAGTATCTATACCTAGCATTTGTGCTTAAATCATCATCTGCCTAGCCTTTCCCAACTACGTTGAGTTCGGCTTCCAGTCTAAACGGATGCAGCTTAATACCAGTATTCTACATGGAGCGAATTCCGATCTGAAAAAAAAATGAAATTAAATGTGCGCCAGAAAGGAATTTTCGAGATGTTTAGTTTCCTGCTGGAGTATCGTTTTGCAGAATCTTGTTTCCGCACAGTGCCTGAGGATAAAAACGTGATCTTGATCCCATACGGAAATTTACGGAATGTATGCGAGAATATGTTCTTGCAACTGCAAATATAAGTTGGTCGATCATTACTCGTTATGCAGAGCCTACCTACCTACTTAGCTGAGATAGTTTTCCTTTTAATTTCGTTATAGGTATGTCAGATAAAAGTTATCGAGTTGACTCATCGGGACGCAATAACGAAAACTAATCATAGTACGCCCACAGTAGTTAAAAAAATGCCTGATAATAACGAGGGACACATACCGGAGGGTATGTATCCGTTAGGTAAGTACCTATATACTAATGCCGTGAATTCACATTCACATAATCTAAAACCGACCATTTAGCTGGCAGGGGGGCGGAGACTTGACTCTATCTAACAAACATGAGCACTTTAAAGCTTAATATTTCGCAAACGGATCGCTGAATACAAAAATGCACACAATACAAAAATACACTCACATTTTTTTTTTGACGATCTTTCGAACGACGCCACCATGGGACCAGCAGTGCTATTCTGTAACCATCTCACCGTGAAAACTTAGGTGAAGTGAGCGTGGAGTGAGCTGTCATTTCACCTAATGCTAGAGATTGACAGTATTGACAGCTCACTTCACCTAAGTGTTCACGGTGAGTTTTTTATTTACAGAATACGTCGGCTGGAAAAAAGCATCCCCACTTTAAGTGTAGGAGAGGTAGGTACCCTAAAAAAATATGTACCATGCCAGATTACACCTTTCTAGTAGGTACTAAGAGTCGGAGCTAAACCGCGGACAGACTCCACATGGCGAAACTATATAAGTAGGTTCTTTGTTGACTACGGAATCCTAAAAAGGCATTTGGAAACTTTCCTAATACTGTTTTTACATCTAAAACTAAATATTCGGTTGAAACTCTACTCAAAGCATTTATGTCAAATACACCAATTACAGGCACTTTTGAATTTGTCAAGCGGTCGGTCAGTCAGAAAGATGAAGCTAGTTCTAGTTGCCCATTCCAAAGTGTAGTAGGTTCACATGAAGAAAAAAGAGTAGTAGGGCTAACATGACAAGCGCGAGAACGCTCGTTTTGTCGAAATTTATCTACGATTCTGACGTCATTCTAATCCATAACTGTGCGTTCCGTTCGCACTGCCGAAACATCGCAAAAAAAACTTGGTGAAATCTCTAGATCCTGTCAAAAATTGTATGGAAAATTGACAATAAATAGAGATTCCAACATGTTTTGTTGTGAATGTGTCGCCAGTGCAAGCGCACAGTAACATGACCGTAAACAACGAGTACCTAAACTAGAAAAGGCATCTAGACACTTTTAGATCTCGCGACGAGAAACCGATGTTGCAAATGATTAAAAACAAATTATGTGTATGATAGCAACATCGGCTTGAGATTCCGTTTCATTACAGTTTCATTCATTCAATGGTGCCGATTCTCTTGTAACAAATGGCTGTAAACTAGATAAAATCACCAAAATTTAGTTTATTCCTGTCAAACTACGATTTCCCATTCTGAAATAGACTAAAGTGACACAACATAACTACACTCGAGAGCAATGAATCCGGGTCACTTAAAGAATGTTAAAAATCTCGGAAACTAAAAATGATAGGTTAATGCAATAAATTGTATTTAATAGACAATGTAATACTCCTTAAATGAAAGTAAAAAAAATATGAGTCACCATACATTTTATTAACACAAAATTACATAAAGAAAAAAACTGCTGATCTCTCCTTAAAACAAAAATAGGAAACATGAAATTTTTGAACTTTATTACGATTTTCTTGAATTTTAATACTTCGTATTGCCTCCTCGTGCTTCCATTACTGCGTTTACGCGGTTTGGCATGCTGTACACCAAGTTCCTTATACGATTTTGGGGAATATTCTCCCATTCCTCTGTGAGAGCAATTTTGAGCTCACGAAGCGTGATTGGGGGAGGGTTTCGTTGTTTTACGCATCTGCCTAGCTCGTCCCAAGCATGCTCGATCGGGTTGATATCCGGGCTGCGCGCTGGCCACTCCATACGAGTAATGTTCATCTCTTGAAGGTAGTCATTCACAATCCTACCTGTATGAGGTCGGGCATTGTCATGCATAAATATAGCATCCTCACCTAAATTGACCATAAATGGACCAACGTGATCATTGAGGATTTCTTCCACATATCTTACGCTAGTTAAAGAGCCGTTTTCTATGATCACCAGCTCTGTGCGACTTTCAGAAGAAATTCCGGCCCACACAAGTACAGACCCACCACCGTAGGCTACTTTTTCTTCGATGCATGCTTGCTTGAATCTTTCCCCTGGTCTTCGATACACTCTGTGTCTTCCATCGTGCTTGTAGAGCATAAATTTTGATTCGTCGGAGAACATAACTTTTGACCAATCTTCAATACTCCAATTTACGTGGCTCTGGGCATATCTTAGTCTTGAAATACGATGCCCACGCTCCAGTTTAGGGCCGTTTGCAGGTCTAAGGGGTTTTAAGTTAGATTCAGCAAGCCGACGTCTTACTGTCCATGCACTTGGGTTACTTCCTCCGAGGCGTCGAAACTGATTTGTGAGTTCAGTTCCTGTGAGAAAGCGATTTCGAAGCATGGTGTTCACCAAGTATCGGTCTTCTCGTGCTGTGGTACACCTGGTTCTGCCCGTTCCTGGTCTGCGTAGGTTAGAACCAGTTTCTTCGTAACGTCGGAGAACTCTTTGTACTGTTGACAGCGACACACCGACAGTCCTAGCTGTATCGCGCTGACTCCGGCCGGTTTCCAGCATTGTAAGTATTCTGGTGCATTCTTCAGGCGTAAGCGACATAATTTCAGCTTGAATAATGAATATAGAGCACTATCAACATGGTTTATGTACCCACATAAATGACAGATTACAAACAAAAGCAAAACCAAATGCTGTAATTTCGTAGTTCCATCTTCGAAAGTGGCCCTTTTTCAAATTTGATTTTTTTATGATATAACTTTACAATAACTAAGAAGTTTTAATACCTTCATTTAAGGAGTATTACATTGTCTATTAAATACAATTTATTGCATTAACCTAGCATTTTTAGTTTCCGAGATTTTTAGGATTCTTTAAGTGACCCGGATTCATTGCTCTCGAGTGTATATTTTAGTTTAACAGCACTATTAATCTATTAAGGCACTGGGGCTGTACTATGACTTGTTAACCTGTATAGCGCGGGTTTTCTACGGTGGTAGTTAGTACGATCCGTATATGTTGTTGCTACGCCGTGCCATACCGCGGGCGCACCTCCTCCGCCGCCCGCGCGCCTCGCTGCTACCGCAGCAAGAGCGACGCGGGCAGGAGAAGCGAGAGAACCCCGATCGCGAGCGGAGACGGACGCGTGTAACGGCGATCCTCCGCGACTCTCAGTCGCGATGATAATTGTTTTCCCAGTTCTTGAAAAATGTTATATGTTGTGTTCTTCGTGCCTACTGAGCAATAAATTGAAAGACCATTAAACCTTTTTGTATTTAAAGAATTGACTTTAAACTGGCGCCCTAACTAGCGGCTCGAACCGTTACATTACGAACTGTGATCCAGTGCCTACGTGACCGAACGTGTAGGTACCTATAACAACTCACCTTGTTAGGAACAAGCACGGACGTTCGACCTTACCGTTGTCATCACTAAGCGTGAAGATGCCGACAACGAGGAGAGGAGAAGCGCTCCGTCAACAACGAGGAGAGGATGAGGATAACGTTACGCTCACTGAAGAGGAGGAGAGCGTCGTGGAGCGCGGCCGCGCGGATGAAACCGCGAGCGCCGGCTCAAGGTCGACACAGCAACCAGCTCCCCAGTTCCCTTCAGACTTTCTATCCACGCTGATCGAGACAATCACGCGTGCGCAAGTGGAAGCCAACAGAAGCCTCATTAACTCGCTGATGCATCCCAACGGCGAATTCAGGGCCTCCACCCCAGTCGGGGTCGCTCCAACGACCAACACGAGCAGCGGAAATGCCGTTGCTGTTGCTGCGTCGCGTGCCGACGCCAACTTCACACGATGCACGGCGAGATTCGACGGGACCTCCCAGGACGCTGAGGTCCTGGAAGCATTCTTGGACGCCGTCGAAGTATACAAGGAGTGCGCTGCCGTAAGTGACGAGCATGCCCTCCGAGGATTGCCGATGCTGCTGGAAGGTGAAGCGGCAATATGGTGGCGCGGCGTCAAAGCGTCTGCGACCACGTGGTCGGAAGCGATCGCACGCCTCCGCGCGACCTACGGCGTGGCGCAGCCCGCGTATCAAACCCTACGGCAGATTTTCGCTACGGAACAACAAGAGGAAGAACGTGCGGAAGTGTTTTTGTGTAAAGTGCGAGCATTAATTGCTAAATTACCGTACGAACTCGACGAAGTGGTGCAGGTGGACTTTTGTTACGGATTACTGCACCGTCGCGTAATAAAACGAGTGTCGCGTGATTGTATACGTAATTTAGATGATCTATTGTATAAGGTGAGGATCGCGGAGGATACATACAAAGCGCTTAAGGTAACAAATTCTGTCATAAGTAACAGTAATACGACCCCGCAAACCAAAACATCGGCATCGAATTCGAGTTCGACTTCCACGAATTCGCAGTCGTCTGCACCACGTAGCAACAACAAAAGACCCCGTTGTAATCATTGCAAATTATTCGGGCATGTTAGTGATGAGTGTCGTAATCGCGATAAAGCGACTAATAATAAGAATAACAACGACTCTACGCCTAAGGAGTTACGTTGTTATGGTTGTGGTAAACAGGGCGTCGTGAGATCGAAATGTGATGTTTGCGTGAAAACATTGTCGAAACCAGACGAGAAAACATCTTTCAACACTGTTGATGTAGATTTTTGTTGTCGTAATGATAGTAGTACCGATAATAACATTAGTACGAGTGATACCGCTTCGTGCGTCCAAATTACGAATATGAGTGCGCGCGAACATCACCCGATGGTAAATATTAGTGTTATGGGCCGTAACGGCGTGGCGATTGTAGATACCGGCGCTACACATAGTATTGCGAGCCCTCTATTACACCGACTTTTGTTCGATTCAGGAGTTCAGTTTAGCGAAACTAAACGTTTCGTACGCCTGGCTGATGGTACACAAGGGTGGAGAGACCTGTTGTCAGCCGAGGTAGATATTATTATTCAAGGTCGTAAGGTACTGTGGTGTTCAGTTGAATCACTTGTTATATAGGCTTTGGGTTTAGAGTAAAACCACCAAATTATCAGTAAGTACACAACAACTCAAAGGGAACGTCTAGTCGCCACCGGGGATAGAGCGGGACTCTCGGGACACTCTTGAGGCGCTACCTTTGAGTTGTGTGCTACATTTAATTGTATATCACATCTCTTCCTTTTTATATGTTAATTAAGTTTTAAGTACAATTACAATATTTATCATTTAGACGTCAATTAATTTTGTAGACGATAACAATTTTAAGCATTTAGAAAATACGTTTTAAGTAAAGTATAGTATTTAGCATTAAACTTACAATTACAGTATTTAACATGTAAACTATTACAGTATTTAAGATGTAAACTATTACAGTATTTAACATGCAAACTATTACAGTATTTAACATGTAAACTATTACAGTATTTAACATGTAAACTATTACAGTATTTAAGATGTAAACTAAACTCCTTTATCTGACGATTTGTGATCGATAACTTTCCATTTGCCTTCTACCTTCTTTAATATTCCTCAATTTATATCGCTTTATTGAGCATTTATAACTGTATGTGGTGTGGGATTAAATTCTGGAGTCAATTTGTTTTCTTATATCATGTTCTTTACATATATACTTTTTCGCCATTTTAGAATTCTCTATCTGTAGTTTTTCTTTTCTTATCTTTAGTTTAATTTGTTCTTTTCTTATGTATTATTTGTCTCTGTCTCTAATTTCTGAATCGTCGTAGTTATTTTCGAGGTCTGTTAAAAAGGATAGCTTATCTCTGAATGACCTTCCGTATAACAGCTCGGATGGGGATTTTCCTGTATACACCTTGTAGGGATACACCTTGTACAGATAAACATTAGTTATTTTAACAAGTCATCTTTCCAGACAGTTTTTCACATTGACTGATTCTCAGCCGTTTAAGGATATCCCTGTTTTGCCTCTCGACTTCGCCGTTTTGCAGAAGCCAGTAGGGGATCGTATTGAAAAGCGTAATTCCTTGTTCAGTACCGAAGGTTCTGAATTCTTGTCTACAGAATTTTCTGCCAATATCAGTTGATATGCTTGCAGGATTCTCGGTTCGCGAAAAGATCTTTTTAACATTTTTATTGTGTCCTGTGTAGATATAGATTTCATGATTTCGATCTCTTTGTATCTACTGTAATAATCGATGTTCAAGAAAAGATATTTCTCACTTGGAACAGCAGTATTCACGTATTCACCCAGGCTTGCGATGGGATTCACGCTTTTTCATCGGTACTAGTGGATTTGGGCCTGAGACTAAAGTGCCCTCTGCAATTTTTTACAGGATTTTCGGCATCTTTATCTGTTTATGGCCATCAAACCTTTCCTCTTAAATAAGACGCCATTCCTCTTAAATAAGACGCCATTACGTAACCGAAGCTCATGTTCAAATAATTAGTAGTTGTTTATTGAAGCATTTCAAGCATTCTTTTTATTAAAGCGTCTTTGATTAATTTAAATTCATTATCATTATTCGACGCTTCAATAAAATCGTTTTAAGGGATAATGCTACGGGTCGCGCATATTAAACAATCTGTTTAATATGATATTTGTTTTCAAGAGGACTTTTTTTGTATGCTGGAACTCGTACACAGACGTGATAATAGATCTGCTTTATTTGATTTTCCAGGCTTATTAAATGACTATAATTATTCATTGTAATCGAAGGACCCACCGCTCAATTCATGCGTAAGGTTTCGATTTCGTGCCAAATATTTTTTCCATACAGGTATACTTGTGAGGGTTCAATTGCCCATAACAAGGCGAATGCCTCTTTTTCGGTCTGACAATACCGTTTTTTCAACGTCTGTCAGACTCTTGTTTCCGAAGGAAATGATTCTTGTCGTCGTAATGAATCAGTACAGCCACTAAACATAATCCCAGGGAACTTTGAATTTCTTCTATGGTTTCCGGTGATCTAAATGACTCTATTGTTTTGATGTATTTTTCAAGTGGCTGAATGCCTGCCTGATGATGAAAGTTCGTAGCTCAGAAACTGAATAGTTTTATAATAATTGAAAACACATTTATTTTTGTTTAGTAAACCATTATTCTCTTCGAGCACTTTTATTACATGTTTAAGCCTGGCTTATTTTTGTTTAGTAAAACATTATTGTCTTTGAGCACTTTTAGTACATGTTTATTAAGCCTGGCATCATGTTCTATTTCATCACATCCAAAGACAACTATGTCATCAATAAAGTTTACAATAACGCTTGGCAATAACATTTTCTCCATGATTTTTTTGAAAATGTTCCGTTGCGCACGATAGGTATATCAAAATGTAATCTTATGTTGTGATTTCTCTACTATTCTCTTCGAGTTCAACGTGATGAAAAGCGTTTTTAATATCTGATTTTGAGAAAAATAATGCTTTTCAAATTTGGGAATGAGTTGTTCCAATGGTGGACAAGGGACGTTTATTTTATTTTTATTTTTTATAATATCTTTGTTGGCAGCACGCTTAACCAAACAAAGACGAATATCATCATCAGGCTTTAGAACCGGTACCATCGGAGAAACCCAGGAAGATGGTTTGTTTACAGATTGTCAATTTTTACCAATTCGTCTAATTTCTTATTTAGTTTTGATTCCAAAGGAATTGGGACTCGTCTATCACAAACTGGAGGAATTGTTTTATCAATTCTTTGAACTTGGGAGATTGTTTATCCTTAAAGGAACTCAGATCAAAACCTAGTTTTAGCATATTCAGGGATATGGTAGTTTTCTTTTTTACCAAAATGATTCCTTGAACCATTTTCTATGAGATAAATTTTGTTAGTTCTGATTAAGAACCAGCTTTTATTGATGCATCAAACGACCCTAGTACTTTTAGTGGATGTTTGGTACCATAAGCTATGAATGTTTTGTCTGGAGACGTTTGCTGGTTGGAGACTATAACTTTAGATTATTTCATGTGCTCCAATAGCTTTATTGTTATCATTTGACGAGAGGTCAGGAGTTTTTCTTTTATTGGCCCTTGTTCTGCAGTGTTTCTGGAAATGACCTTTGAACACATTTATGCAATTCGCACTAATTCAGGGCAGGAACTATTATCATTTATCACCTTTGTGATTTTTATTGCCATATTGGCAACGTTTTGTTGTTTTAGTGTCAATTTTATTAAGGCTGGTAGTTGTTGCATTTGTGCTCTGGCTATCGTGGAACTTGTTCAACTGCCGTTCGACAGTTTCTAGAGAGTTTGCTTCTACTATGATTTTTCAATTGTTGCTATGTCACCAAGTATCAAAATATTATTTCTTAGTTTAGTCGAGCGAGCTACACTTTTCCGTTATTTGGTCGGTAAGATTTTCGTCCTCTTTAGCAAATTTTATTTTGAGCTTTGACGTATCAATCTAACCAAGAATTAATCAGACTTTTCGTCCGGTGCTTGTTTCATTAACCGAAAAATGTGCCCTTTAAATAAATAACTTTGTTTTGGGGAAAAATACTCATCCAAATTTTTAATTACGGTGTCATAAGACGTCAGTTGCGTCAAGATTCAGTTGCTCACGTGACTGCGTGAGCTCTGGGTACATTTAAATTTAAGTCTTGTAGTGCCATACCTCAAATGCAGTAACATTGCATTTTTTTTTGTTTTGTTGATTGGTGTTTGTCACTGTGAAGTAGGTATATTTCTAAAGCACTTTTCCATCTTTCCCAACGGGAGCCTATGGAGGTTGGATCATCTTCACAAGCAAATGGTTCTAATGCCGGGACTTGTAATTGGGACATGTTGATCGGTCTGCAAGTAAGAGGGAGGGGCCCTCTTCAGCATATTGTAGTAAAAGAATCTTCAGATCGACTCCACGGATTAGTATCTTTCTCACCTTCAAATTATTTTTAGTTTATTGTTATTATTAACAAAAGTACAATAAAGATTTGATGATGAGTTAATCAAACCCCGTACTACATTAGTTTATTTTTAACCAATTGATCGTACCCGGCTACGTCGACTTTTAAAATAAATAAACAAACTCTCTCAAACAAGTCGCACAAAGGTCCTTTATTAAGAACGTGTTAGGTGTCACAAAGCAAACTAAATAGTTACTTGAAATAATTCAAACACATCGGAGCACAATGGGGCCCATAGAGATGTGAAGATTTCTATGAATTCTTTTGTTGCGGTCAATTGCCAGTGCAAAATGAATTCGTTTTGATTCAAATTAGTTAATTATTTAGCCTTGATAGATTTCATGACATTTGTTCAGTTTTAACAGTAGGTAAGATAATAATTACCTACATAACTTCGATGTTTCCGAAGTGGAACTTTGTCAAAACGGGTAAATTAACGAATTATTCGTGGGTACATTCAGTTTTAACAGTAGGTAAGATAATAATTACCTACATAACTTCGATGTTTCCGAAGTAGAACTTTGTTAAAACGGGTAAATTAACGAATTATATTCGTGGGTACATTCAGTTTTAACAGTAGGTAAGGTAATAATTACCTACATAACTTCGATATTTCCGAAGTGGAAGTTTGTTAAAACGGGTAAATTAACGAATTATATTCGTGGGTAAATTTCATTATTTGATCGAATAATATTTTTTCGATATGCATATTATTATTTGCAAACGGATTTGGTCAACAATATATATTTGGTGTGTGGTAGTACATTCTAAACATTGTAAGTATTAGTTATTTTTTAGATTCTGGTCATATTCCAACACACGGTTTTATTCCGGAGTTGATTTATTTAGTGACGTAATAACTCATTTCATGGATTTATTCAGCACATTCCTCTGTCTCAGCTGATCGCCGACACAGATTGTAACACCGCACATAAATGTACTTAAATTGAAATGATAACAAACACGATTCATGAATTTCGCTTAGATCACAGTCACTAATTTATTTTTTCTTTTAAAACACTTTGTGCAATAAAATTAACATTTTGTTGCTGACCAATTTCCGTAAGCTGGTACATAATTTGAGCAATAATTTGACTTACTGCGCTTTTACTCGTCGCCAATGTGGTGTTCAGTTGAATCACTTGTTATATAGGCTTTGGGTTTAGAGTAAAACCACCAAATTATCAGTAAGTACACAACAACTCAAAGGGAACGTCTAGTCGCCACCGGGGATAGAGCGGGACTCTCGGGACACTCTTGAGGCGCTACCTTTGAGTTGTGTGCTACATTTAATTGTATATCACAGGTACTATGTCAGTTCTTAGTATTGCCTGGTAATAATATTAGGACGCTTTTAGGTATAGATTTTTTGGCGCGGGCTGGCATGGTAATAGACGCCGCCCGACGCAATTGGTCATTCTCGGACAGTCCGGGACATCGTTATGATTTTGTTTACACGCCCGGTCGCGTGAACGTGGTTGCAGATACGCTGTCGCGACCCGTTTGTTCTGAGGGCCAGAACGAGTGTGACCTATGCATGACGGTCATAGATATGCCTAAGAGGAACGGCAGCGATATCCGCAGCAACCAGGTATTGGACCCAGAAGTCCGGAAAATTATTGAGGACATGGAGTCCGACGAACCCTCTAGGGGGAGACCGTGGTCTGACCGCGGGTACACCATTTCCGACGGTATTCTATACAGGTACAGCTTGGAGTCGGATGATGGAGAGGACTGCTGCTTAGTCGTGCCCGAGCATGAACGCAGGCAGGTCATGGCCGACTTCCACGATGCGCCAACAGCTGGCCATTTCGGCGTAGAGCGCACGTTGAGCCGCGTTCGCGCAAGATATTATTGGCCTGGTATGCGCACGTTCATCGCGAACTATATAGAAGAGTGCGTGCCTTGCCAGAGGTATAAAGCCGCCAACCGCAAACCAGCAGGACTGCTGCAGACGCCCGCTGTGTCACGACGATTCGAGGTAGTTTCCGTGGACCTGTTTGGTCCGCTCGTAGAGACGCCTAGGAAGAACAGGTGGGTACTAATCGTTGAAGATGTCTGCTCGCGCTGGGTGGAACTGTTTCCGTTAGAGAATGCCACCAGCGTAGAATGTGCTCAGACTCTCGCGAATGAGGTGTTCCTCAGGTATGGAGTGCCACGTCGCCTTATCAGTGACAACGGCGTGCAGTTCGTGAGCGAGGTTATGCAGCAGGTTTGCCACGTTCTTGGAATAACCCAGTCGCTCACGCCCTTTTATCATCCCGAGGCCAATCCCATAGAAAGAAAGAACCGGGACCTCAAACCTCAACTGTCTATGCTCGTTGGCCATGACCATACCACTTGGGACGTGCATCTTGCAGCAATCAGGTTTGCTATGAACTCTGCGACTACCAGCAGTACAGGGTATTCGCCGGCGTTCCTCACCTTCGGCAGAGAGTTACGAGCTCCTTCCGACGCTGCGATAGACATGAGGGCTATCGTAGAACACGACAACTTCGTGCCCAGCATTACGCCTTATCTGAAGAAGATGGCTGCAACCCTAGACGAGGCCAGGGATACTCACGAGAAAGCGCAGGCCGTCCAGAAGGAAAATGCTGACCAAAAGAGAAGGCCGTCACCAGAGTACAAGGTAGGCGACCTAGTTTTATTGAAAACGCAGGGACCTAACGACGCTGGCCGCGGACAGACCGCGAAGTTTATCCCACGTCGTGACGGCCCATACAAAATCGGGAAGGTTATCAGCCCGACAACTTACGGTCTGGAGAACGTACAGACCGGTAGGAACGTGGGGAAATATCACGTTTCGCACCTCACGCCTTTCGCTGGTCAGATAGAACCGCCCATTCGAGAGAAACGTAGACGTGGTAGGCCGCGTCGGTACCTAGACTAGCCTAACCGCGAGGGCACTTACTTAGGCTAGAGGGGGAGGATATAGCGCGGGTTTTCTACGGTGGTAGTTAGTACGATCCGTATATGTTGTTGCTACGCCGTGCCATACCGCGGGCGCACCTCCTCCGCCGCCCGCGCGCCTCGCTGCTACCGCAGCAAGAGCGACGCGGGCAGGAGAAGCGAGAGAACCCCGATCGCGAGCGGAGACGGACGCGTGTAACGGCGATCCTCCGCGACTCTCAGTCGCGATGATAATTGTTTTCCCAGTTCTTGAAAAATGTTATATGTTGTGTTCTTCGTGCCTACTGAGCAATAAATTGAAAGACCATTAAACCTTTTTGTATTTAAAGAATTGACTTTAAACCTGTCAATAGGTAAGTAAGCTAGGTAGTTAATTAGAATAGAATAGAATATATTTATTTGCTTTAAAACTTGGTACAGGTCTTATAATATAGCAATGATCTTACATGTTTCGCCATGGACTGGCATACAAATATTTAAACTAATAACATTGGTTATTACGGTTTCGTATCTATTTGAACACTTAACCATAATAAATAGGTACATAAAGTAATTGAATTCAAACTCATTATCTTATCTTATATTTATCTGTTACTTTTTTGTCTCTGTTAATTCTGGAGAAAGAACATAAACATTGTCTTGAGTTGATCACAACTACTTCTTAGCGTACCTGTAGTCTTTGATTCTAAAACACTTGTTTGTTGCTTGGGGGGTGGGGTACATTGGAGAAGCTTAATTAGTTCCAAGCCTTGTTGTCGTCTAATAGTTATTTGTTATACAAGAGTGCAAAGTTGCTTTTTAACCGCGTGTTCAATTTGGATGACCGAGCAAGCGAAGGATTCTAGAATCACGAGCGCAGCGAGTGATTCAAAATTAGAATCCTGAGCGTTAGCGAGGGAATCAAAAGAGCACGAGGTGAAAAATCTTTGCACTCGAGTGCAACACGTAACTTTTCATTCCACCTCAGCGAGGAAATGACTTAATGCAAAAAAAAAACGTTTACAATCACAAGATAGGTACACTTTTATTTCAGTTTAGGTATTAATTACTACATTATGACAGGTAAGTATTACAGAATAATCTTTAAATTATAACAAAATAATAGGTACTAAGGTATAATTAAGAAAATTTTAAAGTAACGTTGCTACAGTTATTTAAATTGAGTGTAATATTTTTGTTTGGTACTGTAATATTGGTGTTAGTCACTTGTGTACTGTTTTTCGGTAAACTATCTGTCATACTTAATAGTTGTACCGATTCATCGGATTCCCTTGGCGTGAATGTTGGAGAGAGAGGGAGATGGTTAGGTGTTTCATAACGGCTTATTTTTGATGTAGAAGGGCCAGTCCAAGGATCCGATTGAGGCTCTTTCAGTGTAATGGCTCCTACGATGCCTTCACATATTTTAGACTTATTTTGGATGGAATCCTCTATGTATCCCACTACAACTGCATTGGACTTCCAGCCTCCGTGGCGCTTAAGGGACAGGAGATCAGCTCCGGAATCAGCCAAAAGTGTGGCTGAAGTTCGTCGGAAACAATGACCCGTGTACAACAGGGGTTCTGGAAGTTCAAGAAATGTTGCTATTTCTCATGGGATACTGCCAATTTTATTAGTACCCATAGGCTGTCTAACACACTTTCCATTGCGATACTGTAGAAAAAATCGATTGATTGGAGTGTTAGGCGGGCGTAAGGCTTGATATTTCTCAACAATCGTTACGTATTCCTTGCGAATGACGAAGTTGCGGTCTCTTTTTGTCTTTGTATTAGGTAAATTAATTAATAGTAAGTCATCTGAATGTTTCTCAATGTTTTTGACATTAAGTTGTGTTAGTTCATTAGTTCGACATGCTCCGTTTATTCCAATAATAAGAACAACCTGTAACGTAGAGAGTATTGTAGTAGATAAATGAATAAAATTGATATGAACGCATAATTATGCCTATCAACATCTACTAAGTATACTATTTAATTGAGATTAATATACTTAAGTAGATACTGAATGTGCAACTGACTTACTTTTGCCGCCAAATATACGGAATCGGGTGCTTCGTTAAGAAACTTTTCAATATCAGATACTGTGAAAACCTTCGATTTTTTTGGTTGATGACCAGATGAGGCTCTTTTTAAAAATGCCACTAATTTAGGATAGGTATCGATATGTTTGTCTTTTTTCATCTTTATTGTTGCTTTTAGCATCGAATACGTACTCCATAGAGTGCTTGCTTTCTTGTTCTCGGATAATTCTATAAAATATGCCAGCAAAACGTTTTCTGAGAAAGTTTTGGCTCCTTTTGCTAGTCGCCACGTGTTGAACATATCGTACTGTTTTAAATACCTACTTCTCGCGTGATTGTTGAGGGAGAAAGCTCATTTGCGCATTATTAACAGTTTCAGTCAATTCTGTTGGCGTCAAGCAAACTTCCTCGTCGCTAGAATCACTCATTTTAGTTTTTTCACTTGTTTTCAAGTTTCTTGTTTTTAATATAAGGTTTAACAATGACGTGAAAAAATGCCGCGTAAAGAACCGCGTACAAAGCAAATTGAAAAAAGAACACCAAGAAGGTTCCGAGTCTGAGTTTTTAACAAATTAAAAAAAAGTTGTATGATATATTCGGCACCATTGAGGTAGCAGTAAATAGGTTTAATGTTTTTTTTAATTCACAAACTTAGTGCACACGATGTTCTAAATTCAATTTACTTTATCCTCTAGAGAATAAAAACGGCTTTTCCACTCAGATATTGAAGATTAAAAATACTCTTTCCGAGATGGTGGGATGAAAAACCTTTTTGACATAGTTTCTGTGAGGTTCAGTTGTTTAACATGGCTTGGGAGTTTGTCGTAGAAACGTGCCAATTTTAAAGAATCCAATGTAAGTATGAGCGTCTGTCAAGCGAGAGCGATGTTTACTTTTTGTTTGTTTTAATTATGAAAATCGAATGTGTTGAACCAAAACACTAATTCAGTTGTTCAACACATTTCTTCTTTGGATATTTCTCGCTCGAAACTTATGCCCAGAAATCTAGACCTTACTTTTAGAAATATATCGCAGCGCAGAATAATCTCAAATAGTCGCGTTGCGCCAGCAAAAGCTCACAACGCTCGCTCAGCATCGCGGTTGAGGTAATAATGGCAGCGAACTGCAGCTTGTTGCAACAAAATGTAAACAGAGTAGTGCGGGCGATACGGTGCGGCGGCGGGAGCAAGTGGCATCCACGCACGGCCCTCGCGGCGCCCGGCGGCGCCTGCGCGTGCTCATACCACTCTCGCCACGATCTGCTTCACCCCGCAATGTGTCGCCCGCCGATATCGGCACGACAATCAATGTCGGCGACGATACCGTTGACTACAACGACACTGTAAAAGCGTTAAGTAATAATTGTATAAAACTACCAGTCCGTCGATATCGTGTAGTTATCGATAACGTCCGATTTAAAAACGGCCATGTTTTCATTCAGTATTCAAAATGAACGCATCTCTGCGGGATGTTAATACTAATTACAGCCCTACAACAAGGCTATTATTGCACGTGGTCAAGTCTAATAATGTCCTGAATACTGCACGGACGAGGAGGAGCTAGCCAGGGAACCTCAGTGGATCAGGCAAAAGAGCAGGAAAAAACGAAAATTAAACACATCGCCCACTCACACTGCCAACATTGAACACCTAGAGAATGTTCAAACCGAGAAAGTGAAAAAAAAAGACTTCGCCGCCTCCGCCAGTAGTAGAGTCTGTCAAGCGAGTCTAGTCCCATGAAAAAGGCGGCAAATTCAAAAATCTTTCAGGTGTCAACACTGATATAGCACGCTGAAAACTTGTTGATACTTGAATTTTGATAAAAAAATTACTTGGGATAAATTAAAAAAAAAGCATTTCAATGTACGTATTTATTCATCAGAACTAAAATCAGAATCAAGAAATTCAATGCCTTCAAATGAGAAATCACTGTCAGTAGAATCATTACGCACAGAAATGATGAAGGGTTCCAACTCGGTTTCGGATATCCTGTCTCTTACTTTATACTTATTTTCGACACTAATAGTGTGATCTGTGCATTTTTTCCAAGGCTGTGACACTATTAAAGCATTCTTTTATAAGGTTCTCCATTTCTTTACCTGGAATCCCTAAGTTTTTGCTGGCTATTTTTCTTTTAGCCAAACTCCATATGAGTTCAATTGCGTTCAGGTCACAATGATATGGCGGAAGTTTCAAAACCTCATGGCCATGTTGTTTCAAAAATTCTTCAGCTTCATACATTGGAGTTGTTTTATGTTCATTCACAAGGCACATAAGCTCAGCCTTTGTAAAGAATTCTTCATAATTAATTCCATTTTCAGTTAGCCATTTCTGAATGTCAGCCTTTAAATCATTCATAGATGGTGGCTTATTTATTTGTGTTACATGGTAGCTAGCGTTGTCCATAACAATGACACTGGGCTGACTTAAATTGGGTATTAATTTTTCACGTAACCATTTCATAAAATTATTTCTGTTCATATCATCATGATAATCTGCCATTTTTGATTTAGTACTGAATACCAATAATGCATTGGGAACAAAACCTTTTTCGGATCCAGCATGAACAACAATATGTCTTTTGCCTGACGATATTTTGTCAATTACACCGCTTGTTGATGGCCCTTGCCATGATTTTTTAACTTTATAATTTTGGTGGACATAGGTCTCATCAAGATAAACTATTAATTTTCCTTGTTTCCGCTTTTCATCAATAGCTCTGAGATACCTATGTCGCCATGCAGCTAGTTCATACTTTTCAATAAGAAGAGATCTGTCATTTTTATTTTTTTTGATTTCAAATCCATTTTTGAGTAATAATTGTCTCAATGTTTCATGACATCCAGTAAATCCAATTGACTCTCTTAAATCTGCAAGCAAACTTCGTAGAGTTGGAACTTGCTTTTTCACACAGTAAAATTCATTAATTTTATTGCGTATGGCTGATAAGTCAAAATTATCCAGATTGGCTACAGTTGGCTGTCGTGGACGTTTTTTCCCCGGTGTGTTCCACTCGCCTTGGTTAATAGCACCTTCTTTTTTAATTCTTCGCAGTGTTTTCACACTTAAATCTGAAAGTTCAATATGTCAGTTCAGTATCAAACGCACAAATTTTATGATAATATTTGTAGAAAATGCAAACAATGTAAACAAATAAATCTGTACTAACCTGTCATAGCAGCAATTTTTGTCAAATAGTCTGTTTCAGATTTCATTTTTTTATTCTCATCTATGGCTATGACTTTCTTAACTAAATTATCAATTGTGCTTTTTATTAATTCATCATCCAAGGTGGCTGAAAAAAGATGACAACAATCTCTTATAATACTTTTCACTTATAGGTGCCCCATTGAGATTCAATGTCATGTATACGACGTCTGAATCTAAACCAAAACCGAAATCGTGATCACATCATAGTAAAATAAACAAAATTAGACAATTGTGCTAAAAGTATCAACATTTTGTAGCCAACCTACCTGTTGTTGAATCAATTTCATCCAAAAGTCGTCGTTTTTCTGTTAACACGTCATCAGATTCAATCTTTACATGATTATATTTATTAATCATTGTAAACAGCAGGCTCCTGACACTACTTTTAATAGGTTTTGGCATTATAACATTAAAAAATTCAACAAAAACCGGAATGCTTCGAGGTTAGAACAGAAATTGTGACAATCTGTTTGACAGATAATAGTATTGCCATTATAAGAAATCAGTAAAATGGTTGTGGACTCGACTCGCTTGACAGACTTCTAGTATATGCCAGTAGTGTGATAATTAATGAGATAATACGATTAAAGTCATTAGGAAGTGAATGACCGAGGTAACCCGACCAAGTTTAGGTGGTTACGAAAAAGCGAAATCGCATTTAAAGTAAGTCTTTAGACCTCTTATTGAGAGTGCTGGAAGCAATTGAAGTGTTTTCTATTTAATGAAATAACCTTTAAACTATGCATTATTTTGTTTTTTTTATTGCAGAACAAATTTAAACTAATTCCTAAGAAGTCATGTACAAAATATGATAAGAATCCGCTTAACCGTTTCAAAGATCTAGCAAAACCAAAAACGTTACCCCAGCAAAATCTCGAATAACTTCGCAACCGATGAAAGAACAAATACAAAATAAGGCACAACATTTACTTCATCTAGACAACAAATTTTATAGCTAGTATTTATTTAAATGTTCCCATTAGAAAGAAAAAGGTCTGGCTGGGATAACGTTACCCCAGCAGGAAATGTTTTTGTGAAATAATTAAAAAACTATAAGCGCAACAAATTTAAAAATGTGCGCAACAATTACAGAAGCCGCAAAACTAATTATCTATTAGATTCAAATGACCATTTTCGACAACATCTGGCCCGGGTAACGCACACTCCTAATAAGAAAATTACTTTTAATTTTAGTAATTGTTCCAATTTTAATGTGCATTTTAATTAATTCAACCTTCCTTTTTTCTTCATTAGATGTCTATTTTCGCTTAAATCTTTCTTTTTCTCGTAGTCATGGTATAAAGTAGGTATAGTATGCAACTCTTGAATAAAACGGATTTATATCGAGGGCCATGAATTACTACTCGCGTCGCTCAGGATTCTAACACTTGAATCACTCGCTACGCTCGTGATTCATCTATCCGTCCTTTATTCACTAATTGCATAATATACTATTATTCATCAAAAAGTAAGAATTTAATAAGTGAAATGTTCGGTAAGCCACAAACTAATCGTCGCGCGTCGCTTCTAGGTATCTTGAGGCTCTGTACCCTAATTACGCAATACACGATCAATCAGAATCTGAATCGTTTTGAAACAGATTGCTAATCCATTGCTTCGTACGTTAGAAAAAAAATCTGCTCAACAACGTTAATATCACAATGAATGTTGTTGACCTGTCAAATTGAAACAGATTAGTCGGAATTGTCAACGAAAATGTGTTGCGTAATTAGATAGCTGGAGTGCAACTTTAACAAAGTTGAAATGGTCACCTTACGGTTTGAGGAGATTATCTACAAGAGATAAGAGTTCAAATAAACCATAGACCACATCCCTAATCAAAATTGAATTTAACGTGCTCTGAGCGCCAAGGACTTGAAATGAAGTCAAAGAATGATTTCATGAAACAAATAGAGTTGTACCTCATTTCCTAAATCTCTAATTGAGTTATGTATTTGTTTCTATGATACTTTTAATTTATATTGTTTTTTCTTAATAGGGATACTGTGAAATAAAACAAATATGGAAATATTTAATCAGTTTATGTTTATATTCGTAAAAATGTAATTAAAACTTGACTTACCTAACGCGTATGAATCTCATTCATCGATATGACGATACCCTCATCTCTGTGTACGTTACCCCAGCAGGAAAGTGTCTCCTAGAGTTATATGAGTGGAACATTTAATTGGTGCCTTAGCTGCTGTAAATGTGCCCACACATAAAAAGTGTGTGCCCCCTGTCGTTTTGGAAAAAAACGGAAAAAACGATTCCTGCTGGGGTAACGTTTTTCTAGCAGGAAAATTCTAAACGAATGATCGGAGAGAGAAAAATTGTGCATGGCCAGATAGCTTATATGTGTGCCAAAATGTGCCCCCAAAAATAAAATCTGTGCCCCTTCAGGTTTTCGAGATATTGCATTTCCTGCTGGAGTAACGTTTTGCAGAATCGTATATCTCTAAAACCATTGCATGTGCCCCTGTAGAATAAACATACACGAGTAGCTCTTAATGTGTGCCCCTTAGTGACCCAATTAGATTTCAGAAAATATTTATAGTTTTCAAGTTATCGTGGTTTTATGAAAACCCGAAAAAACATCGCAGCGCCTAAATGAGAGAAGGTATAAGTTCGCTGAAAACTGTATTCGGTCCTTCTTGACGCTAATAATAATCATACAAAGTTTCAAAACTGTTAATGCATGCGTTTTTGAATAATCTTGCTAAAAGTCAAAACGATGGTGTCATAACTTTGCCGGCAAAATACAAGGAACCAGCTCAATCCCAGATGTGTAGGTGTAAACCAAAATCTTGTGCCTTTAGTCAAAATTATATGGTGAAAATATTCAGCTTGGAATGTTTCGCATTAAATAAATATTAACAAAAACCCAAAATATGTAAACAACGGCTGGCTATCCGACCAAATTCGAATGACTACTAAAAAGCGATGGATTCATACATATCGATGACCTTCTTTACTGATTCTGCAAAACGTTACTCCAGCAGGAAATGCAATATCTCGAAAACCTGAAGGGGCACAGATTTTATTTTTGGGGGCACATTTTGGCACACATATAAGCTATCTGGCCATGCACAATTTTTCTCTCTCCGATCATTCGTTTAGAATTTTCCTGCTAGAAAAACGTTACCCCAGCAGGAATCGTTTTTTCCGTTTTTTTCCAAAACGACAGGGGGCACACACTTTTTATGTGTGGGCACATTTACAGCAGCTAAGGCACCAATTAAATATTCCACTCATATAACTCTAGGAGACACTTTCCTGCTGGGGTAACGTACACCTCATCTCTACTGTTTACTATATATTTCGTTATACATTTATAGCTTGGCGCTGGCGAGGCATCGCGTTCTGTGTACGTTGGCGGTGAAAAGGTTAAATTGAACGCCAGAAATATCCATATATTTAAAGGTCCTTTCAACGCTAATGGCGCTTTATGCAACAAAAATGTGACTTCAAGTCAAGTCTATACTTTCTGCAACAAGTTAAGGCGAAAGCGTCAAGGCAGCCCGCGATATTCAAATTATCTTATGATTTTTGCAATTTGTAGGTCAGTATCATGTTCTATGTTGATCTAAATATGATTCGCGGCCGTATCAAATGTTTATTTATAGAATTATAATCATAAAAATGGTCAATACAACTCTCTAAGTTCATGTTATCCCATTGAATGACATTTTCATGAAATCATGACATTTGACCCAAAAGCAAATCCACCACTGTTGGTCTAATTTGGCGGATTTGCTTTTAGACCACACAATTATGCTAACTTATGGAGTAGTATTGCTGATTGTAATGATTATAATTATGTAAAGCTATATTTGTTACGGTCGCGAATAATATTTTAATAAACATAAAACCTGCAGCCTAATTACGTAATGCACGATCAATAATAAATTGAAATGAATTGAAACAGATTGCTAGTCCATTGCTTCATAAGTTCGAAAAAAAAATTGAACACATTTTTTTTTTTTACTTATGAAGCAATGGACTAGCAATCTGTTTCAATTCATTTCAATTTATTATTGATCGTGCATTACGTAATTAGGCTGCTGACACTGACCTGCAAAATGCAAAAAACTAAAGAAAATTTGAATCTCGGGCTACCTTAGCGCATCCATGGAAGATTAGTTAACTATTAATGACAACTTTAAAATTTAAATTTCGTTTCTGCAACTGGGTGATAGTGAGTTTAACAGTAGGTATAAATCCACCAACAATAGAAAATAAAACTTCACTCTCATAATACAGCTTTATTAATTATTGAGTAATACATTTCGCTGGCCCCGGGCAATATAGCGGTAAACACCGGTTACGCCCTTTTTAATGTTATTTGATTGTTGGCTTCTCTGAGTACCAATCTATCACTCTTATTTTATTCCGTTTTTTTTAATAATATTTATGCAGAATAAATGACAATATAACAACAGCTTTATTGCATGGAAAATTCTCTTACGACTAAGTTATGTATTTTTACTTCTCCTGTAAATTTCAATTTTTGATATTACCGCTTTATTGCCCGGGGCCAGCGATTTAACTGAATAACAACATATAACACACGCCTTTAATCCCCGAAGGGTTAGGCAGGGGTGGTCCTATAGTACACCCATATGCGGGGCCCCCACACAAAACTGCGAATTCGCATCGCATTGCGAAAAAACCTGCGAGCTACTAAAAAACAAAGGTCCTCTAAAAATCTGCAATGCGGCGTCGTATCGCAACGCATCGCAGTTTTGTGTGGGAGCCCTTAAAACTTTGAACAATAAAACATAATTTCTGGAACAAGAACATAATATACGTGAACATAGTATGCGTGAATTTATGTTTGTGTATATATGCCATTTTATTGGATTGTATTATTTTTTGTGTTAACAATTTTTTTTTTTTGTATTTATATGATCATGATGAAAAAAAAAAATAGTACCTTCAATAAAAACTCCTAAAAATTCTAGAGGGTGTTTTGACGTACCACATCTACGCACCGCCTCAGTGCCTAATGTAAATTATGTGGCGCGGTAACTACTTGAAGCGGCAGACACAAAATTCGAAGGGGAACAGCAGTGGGCAGGCAACAGCCATGCTATTCTGTAAACAACTTACCGTGAAAACTTGGGTGAAGTAAGCTGTCAATAGTGTCAATCCCTATGGAATGACAGCTCACTCCATGCTCACTTCACCTAAGTTTTCACGGTGAGATGGTTACAGAATAGCACTGCTGGTGTGAAAGTGCCGTGAGCTCTTCGGTATAATTATTTATCAAGAAAAAAGGAAACGTGCAATTTGTAGTTGTAGTAGTAGTAGTAAGGGTACGGTCAGAAACGAGAATCAATATCAGTTATCACACGTCATCTTTGACAAATATATTCGATACAGTCGATTTTTGTTTAAAAAAGGTAAATATTCATTATAAAACTGAAGCGTTAAATAATAATAATAAAAAAAATAAAAAAAATTGGTAAAATACATTATAAATATTAGAAAAAATGTAGGTATTACAAAGTATGATGCTTGTACTAGGTTTAGGATTTATGAACCTGTACCTACTGTTCATGTTAATAGACTTCCGTTGCTGACCTTGCCTGCCATGTGCTTAAACTTCACTTTTTTTGTTTTAATATTTTGTGCCAGTCACTTTATTGCCGCTGCCGTGTTGTGGCACGTCTGAAGAGTCCCTAAGATGAAAAACCATGCAAAAATGCAAATCACAACGCTTTCTAATATATATTTAATTTACTAACTATTCTGAATTCGTCAAATTATAATAAACCACTTTATAGAGTTGGTTCAGCCGCTTTTGCCGCTGTAGTCAATACGATAAGAGAAGTAAAATTTCGTCTTATTGATATAATACTTACTTTCTAAATAACGTGATGCAACCAAAGAATGAACATTTTAAATGATGAAACGATTTTATCAGTACATAAATCTATGTAAAACCGTACTTACATCTATATACTAATTTATTTCGGTTTACTACCTAGGTACACAAGGAATTGACTATGCAAAAAGTTGTAATAACAAACAAACAAAGAATGTTCATCGATAAAATTAAATAGTCTCACTACATAAATATATTTTAGACTGAAATCTATGTACAACATCACTTTAATCAGTATGTATTTAAAATTATTTGTGTTATAACATTTGCTTCTCAGTGCATTCTGTAAAAAATAAACACTGAAACATATAAAGATGAAATGGAATTAAGTGAAGATAGTGATGCGGGTGCGAGGAGGGTTCGTTTACAGAATAGACTAACTGAAGAACTAATAAAACATCAAAATGAACGTTCAGTACCTACAATCAAATAACAAGGTATCTACTTTACCTAAAGTATATCGTCAAAATTAAAATTAGCCATGTTGTTCTGTTCCGACCATGCTGCATGCCTAGAGCCGTCCATTTCTGGAGCATGGCTGTTCCCGGCAGTGAGCGCATGATCCCTGCCACCTATACGCGCCCCACACTCCGGACACGAGCTCTCTTCCATTGCTCCGCCACACTCACCAATGCAATAGATGTGTCCATTCGGACATTTATACCAGGCGCCAGCTTTCAAATCAATAAATGCTTTAACAATTAATGCGCGCTCGTGCTTAGTGATAACACCGCTTGATTTTATCGCTGTCTGCAACTGCTTGAGAGACTCTAAAGCCTTGTCTTCATTAAATACAGATAGCGAGAACACAACCGCTTTAGTAGTCTCGACTTGTTCTGTTACTTTAAGTTCATCTTTCATAGTACTCGCGAGATGGAGGAGAGTAGACAGTTGCACCATAACATTCAACCGTTTGATCTCATTGCTGATATCCTTTTGCTGTTGTTCGCTTATTTTGATAGGGATCTTGGATTTTGGCCGAATCTTGAGCACATCCAGTAGTGTTTTGATATGCTTCTGCAATTCATCCTTTAATGTAGTTATTTGCGGTTTCTGTGTTCGATATTTTTGCCAACATTCTACGATCAATTCAAATATATTCAGATAGACGCATTCCATTTCCACTTGCAAGAGCGACACCTTTTGTTGTGTTTTTAAAAGTGTTGTAAAGCTCAAAAACGTTGCTGTCATATCTTTATAATCTGGAAAGAAACATAAAAATTAGTTGTCGCCGGTTATTCGCCAAACTCTGGAGCTTGGAGCAAACCGCCCCGGGGTGCCCAAAAAAAAGTAATTAGTAGTTTAATACGAACCCGCCATATATTTTCCATTTTCTTCTGAAAATCTATCCACTTTGCGGCGTAATTCTGTCATTTTCATTTGTATCTGCTTGATAGTTCCGTAAACTCGGACTTTTATAGGATTGATATCATTTTTGAACATTCTGTTCACAGTATCTTTGTATCTGTTGGTATTAATAATCGCTTTGCGACAAAAAGGACAAGTCCGTATTTTTATGTTTTCCTGGTCACCCAGCATTAAATTGTCCATGTTATCGACCTCCATAACATGACCACAATCTTGAAGTACGATAAACCTGAAATTGCAAGGAGGGTCGAATGAAAATACTGATTGAAATCTTCTACAGGCAACAAAACAATCAAGAATCATGTCCTAGGGTGCTGTGTAGTTGGCCTAGTCACATATCAAGTAGTACAGACGGGTCAAGCCGCAAAATCATTTAAATGAATAACGACTCTTGCTACCACACAATAAAGTGCAATTTATGTCGCACAGCGCTAATTACCTACATTTATATTCACCTAGAAGTTTCCTCCCTTTTTATCGCGTAACCCTTATATCTTTTGACTACGTTACGCCTACCTACTGAATTCGACAAGTCGAGCCCCCCCGCGTACCTACTTGTAGCTTCATACCTAAAATGCGGAGTGGTCTATCCCATTCATCTGTGCCCTAGTTGCGAATTGCGATGTGATGAGTTTACATAAGTAATTGATTAAAACAATATTACGCTAAGGTTGGTAATGGTGCCGATTCTCTTGTCACAAATGCCTCTATTCTAAACTAAAAATCACTAAAATTTAGTTTATTCCTGTCAAACGACGATTTCCCATTCTGAAATAGACGAAAGTGACACAACTTAACTATATTTTAGTTTGACAGCACTAACATAGTAGGTACTGAGTTTTTAATTTAGTGAAAATGCCAATTTTGCTATTCTGAATTTGACGGTTTTCACCTAAAATTTTGATTGTAAAATACCAAACCAGACTAAACTTGACAATTTTTTATCGCGATTAAAAAGGTGTGGGGTAAAATAAGTTGTCATGAACTAAAATTCACACCAACATCTCGACTTCACGTGCAAAAACAGTACCTACTGTATTTATTTTTTCTTTTGCTTTTATCTCGAAAATGGTGCGTCCTATTGCAAAAATAATGAAAATTTCGACCCCCTGTATAAAACCTTAAACACCTAACACTCAACATGTAGGTAATATTTTTTCATATTTTCCATACAGAAAATGAAAAATTCCATATAAAACACGTCGAGGTTACACCCACTGCGCGCCTCCGTCTCTAAAAAAAATCACGGGTTAGGGCAAACCGCGGGTACCACGTGGATTCGCGATTTTCAAATTCGATTTTAGTCGTGTCAAAATTATTTTTTAATTTAGAGAATTTTATTTGCAGAATAGCTCTAAGATTCTCATAGCCAAAAGTAAGTAATTTTAGTCTTGTTTAATTCGGTGTACAAGAGAATCGGCACCAATATCTTCAAAGACTGTTGAATTTGAATCAGTGAACAGTATTTTGTTTCAACGCAGCCGTGACTTGAGGCTGACTGCGCTTAAACTTAGTAGTTATTGCAGTCGCAATTGATCGAGTCTTGTAGCAACCAACGGTGTCTCACTTGTCGTGTTCTTCGTACGCGTCCCCGAGGAAGTCCGTGGGGAAGTCGTCGGGGCGGCACAGCTGGCAGACGGGCGGGCAGGGCTCGCCGCACAGGCCGCGGCACATGTGGCCGCACGCCAGGCGCCGGCCGCAGCGCGCGTCGCACGGCGCGCGCGAGCACTCCTCGCTGCAACGCCGCGTGCACTCCCCGTGCTCGCACCGACGACTGCATTTTTCCTGTAATGAAGTAGAAGTAGGTTCGATAATACGGAACTTCGAATTAAAGAAAAATATTGGCTATTTACAGTGTCATCTCCGGGTAACCGGTGTGATAGTTTATTTATAATGCTTTTAATATTGTGTTATTGGGGTTCGGGTTCTGTAGGTATAAAAAGCCGTATTTAATACCGACGCTCGATAACCGTTCAGAAATTAGAATAATATTACAAATATGACTTATGGGCACCAAGTTCACACAAATAGTAGGTACTCAGTCTGTGAAAGAGAAACTCGCTAGTCGATGCCTTTGATCTAAATAACATCCACACATAAACCAAGCACCAAACTAGACTTCGGGCTGTTACTGGGAAACCCATACACTGTCCGAGCTGTAGCTGGACCAACGAGGAAGTCCATACAATCTGCTCAAAAACTCATGCTGGTTTCAGTTTTTCGATATCTATACGAATGCAACGCGGCGTGGTGATACCTACTATGTCAAAGTTTATACAACACAATTGTTATTCACCTGACATGGCGTGCATGGTTCGCCGCACAACCTCTTGCAGTGCGAGTGCTGGCATTTAACTTCACAGGGCTTCTTGCATGGTGGGCAGATTTGATTACATGGCTCCTGGCATCTAAACAAACATTCAAATCAAGCTATCGTATAAAGTGCACCTCACCAGCGTATAAAATAAAACGTAACATCACGCCTGCATTACCCGAAGGGGTGACAGAGGTGTATAGTTGTTACAGTCAGCGAGAAAAATCGACTCGATAATTTCAGAACGACCATGGAACGGAACGCGGCACCTCAACGATAAAAGTACGACTACTGTTACGACTACGAGTTATGACCACGCTCAAAAGTACCACCGATTTAACCTTTGAACGTGGTCGTACTAAAGCTAGGTAAGCTGGGAATCAGCCTCCTCTGTGCAAGGCGCGAGCCTAGAGCGGGTTGTAGTTACAAGCAGATGCCTTTTTTTTTTTTTTTTTTTTGTTCCGGGGTGGAAAATCCTCATGGATGTCCTCCGCCCTGGGGCGGGCGGAGGGGTCTGTCAGACTCTTACTGACTAAAAACCACCCCGGTGTTCCGACTCACACCTACGCCGGGGGTCGCGGGAACGAAAGAATCTTCCGCAACCCCCGGCCGGTGCCGGCCCGCCACCGCGGGCCTCCTCTCGGGTCAGGGGGGGGAGTGAGGTGTTTGACTCCCCCCGCGACGTCTCAGAGGGGCGCGCGTGGAACACTACGCGCCGCCACCTCGGGTCCTGATGTGTGGGGGGCGACGGACGTCCCCGAGTCCGTCGCCCCTGGACCCATTTAGGGGGGCCGGAAGAGGGCGTTATCCGCCCTCCGCCGACGCCCGGTGCGCCTGCTGCGGGCCGGGTGAGTGGACGAGATCTCCCTCTCCCTTTCCGCAGCCTCCTTCTGCGAGACGACCGTCTCGCAGAAGGCGACCACCGCGTCCCAGGACTCGGCACCGCCGACCATAGCGTTCACTACGGCCGGCAGCGACAAGTCACTGCCTACTTCTGAGATGAGGGCACGGCGCGGCTCCTCCCAAGCGGCACACTCTGCCAGCGTGTGCCGCGCCGTGTCCTCCCGGCAGTCGACGCAGTGGTGACACCGGGCGTCCGGCTCCCTGTTTATGCGACACAGGTACTTCCCGAAGCAACCATGCCCCGAGAGCACCTGCGTCACCCGAAACGACAGGGAGCCGTGCCTCCTCCCGAGCCAGCGGTCGAGCACCGGCCGGACCGCCTCGACGACGTCGAGGCCGGCGGTAGGGCGCGAAAGCCTGTCCCGCCATTCCGCCACCAGGACCTCGCGAAGCTGAGACCGATGCAGTTCCACGTGTCGCTGCATCGGTCGCTCGCCTCGCGCCCGCGCTTCCTCGCGCCACCGATACGATGACGCGAGTACTTTCGCCTCCAGGTCCCAGGGCGGGGATCCGGCCAGTGCACAAGCCGCCTCGTAGGAGATCGTGCGATATCCCCGGATGACTCTGACGGCCATCGCCCTCTGCGGTCTCCGCATGACGGCGATGCTCCCGGCCGTCAGGTCAGCCGCCCAGATCGGGGCCCCGTAAAGGGCCATCGATCGCACGATCCCCACGTAGAGCCGCCTACAAGCGGCGCTCGGGCCCCCCAGATTGGGAAGCAGCGTTGAGAGCGCTCCAGCAGCGCCCAGCAACTTGGGCGCCAGCCGTCGGAAGTGGGGCCCGAAGTCCCACCGGCTGTTGAGGACCAATCCTAGGTACTTCATGGTACCCTCGACAGCGATCCGAGCCCCCCCGACCACGATATGTGAGCCGGGTGACGGCGCCCGCCGGGGGCCATGGAACACCATGGCCTCCGACTTGCTGAGGGCCACCTCCAGGCCTAGGCGACGTATGCGGCTCACCACCTGTGAGACCGCAGCCGTCGCCAGCAACGCTGCTTCCCTGTGCGAGCTCCCCCGGGCAGTGACCAGCGTGTCGTCCGCATAACACGTCAGGTCTACCCCCGGCCTGAGCTCGCCCCTCAGCACCCAGTCGTACCCGATGTTCCACAGGAGCGGCCCTAAGACCGAGCCCTGTGGAACACCGCACGACATGCGGCGCTGGTTTCCGCCATCACGTCCCACGTAGGTGACACACCTCTCCGACAGATAAGCCCCAACGATGCGGCGGAGGTAGGGAGGCACACCATGATAGCGCAGTGCCTCCCGAATACAACTCCAGGGCAGGGTGTTGAAGGCGTTGGATATGTCCAAGGACACCGCCAACATCACCCCGCCCCGAGACACCGCTTCCTCCGCCAGGACTCTGACCCGCGACACAGCGTGTATCGTGGAGCGCCCATGCCGAAACCCAAACTGACTGTCGTCCAGGTCCGGCCCCTCTCTGCACAAGTGGCCGACGAGGCGGGCTGCGATTACTCGCTCGAACAGCTTGCCCACCTCGTCTAGCAGCACTATGGGCCGGTACGCGGACGACGAGTCCGCCGGGCGCCCCGCCTTCCTGAGCAGGACCAGACGACCAGATTTCCACAAAGTGGGAAACTGGCCCTGCTCAAGACACGCTGTGTAGAGTCCTCTCAGTTGGGGCTCAAGCTCCTTCAGAGCGAGGGCTAGCACGCAGCCGTGGATCCCGTCGGGCCCCGGAGCCACGTTCTTGGCCCGGAGCCGCATCACGGCTGCCCTCATCTCTGCCTGTGTCACCTCTGGGACGCTGATGGCGTTCTCCTCCTCTTCTTCTGCAGACTCTGCGGCCGTGGGCAAAGCCATCGGCGGCGGAGTGTGCTCCGCTCTGGCCGGGAAGAGGGCTGCAACCACCTCCTCCAGCAGCTCGGGTTGGAGACTCTCCGTAAGCGGAGGCGCCGCGGCTCGAAGTTTCCCTCGAACCGCGCGATAAGGGCGCCCCCACGGATCCCCGTCTAGAGTCTCCAACATCTCTTCCCTGGCTCAGGTCCTCGACTCGCCGATGGCCAGCCCCAGAGTCTGCTTGGCCGCGCGGTACACCTCATACAGCGCGGCCTCTTCGTCAGGGACCCGACGACGTCTCCTTCGGTATCGGGTGTACCGGCGTCTGACCGCCACGCACGCGACGCGCAGCTGCGCGATCTCGGCGGTCCACCAGTACACCTGGCGCCTTGCGGACTGTGCGTGGACCTGGGGCATGGACGCGTCGCTGATATGCGTCATAGCCCCGCGGAACCACAGCGCCTCCTGCTCGACGTCGACGGGTCCGTTCGTCGCCGACTCCCGGCTCCAGGCCTGGACAATAGCGGCCTCCTCGAGAAGTTCCCTGTCTATGCGCTTACGCGCCCAGCGCGGACCGTCCGTTCGCGGGGTCGGTGGACCGCGGCCGCCGGTGGTCTGGGCGGAGACGTCGAATCGGATGTATCGGTGATCCGACAACGTCTCCACCTCCACGGCGACACGCCAGTCGCGGACACGGCTCGCGACAGCGGGGCTAGCGAACGACACGTCCACTATAGACCCGCCCCGCTGCCGCACACACGTGTGTACCGAGCCCCGATTCAGGACGGTCAGGCCAGTCGTGACCGCCCACTCCTCCAGCACCTCGCCCCTAGCATCGGTCACAGGGGATCCCCACGCCGCAGACTTGGCGTTGAGATCCCCCAGCAACAGCACAGGGCGAAGGTGGAATCGGCCCACGACGGCACCCAACTCGACAAGGAACCTCTCGAAGTCGGCGAGACTCTTGTTGGGCTACAAGCAGATGCCTAATCTAACCGATATTTACACTTGCGTCAAAATTCAACGTAAGTAACTTCAGCCTGATATGTTGTTATTTATAAAAACCATAACAGGCTGTAGTAGGCCAGACTTACTGGTGTCCGCAGATGTTGTCCTGGTTGCAAGTCTGCGTGCAGGGCTGGTGCAGCCGGCCCTGCAGGCAGCGCGCGCACGTGCCGGCGCACAGGTGCCCGCACGCCAGCGTCGCGCCGCATGGAATCGCGCAGTGCTGCAGCAGCTGCTCCGGCTTCACCTCACCTGCACACTTACCATTATTAGCTGGAGTTTTACTAAAAAACACATCATGCCTGTATTTTCAAAACGGTTACAGTGTCTATGGAACAGGCCAGCACGAGTCTAGGTAAAAGAACGTGGTGATATAGAGATTCGAACTAATCTAGATAATAAGTAAATAAAAATGAAATGCTCATCGTTGGTACTGGTAGCTCATCACTAGAGAACGACTGGACCGGTTTGGCTATTTTTGGAACGAAGGTCTTTAACGCGGCTTGCGGTAGGTAAACTGGCAGTGGGCACGCCACAATAGGGAATATGCATGAGATTCAAATAAGGGTCAAATTTTTTTTTTTATAAACTATATTACTTCAGAAGTATGCCTCCATCAATATTTTTTATTATAATTTAATAATGAGCAAGAAATTAATTTTTAAAAAGTACAAAAAACTGTGGGAAATTCAAATACTTGAAAACGGACGCTATTGGTCAGAGCGAATGTGACGTAACAATGCATGACAACAATATAATGTCAATGTGTTTTTAGGAATTTTTGCGATTCAGTCAGTTTTATTGTGATTGTGAGACATTTAGAAGTAAAAATACATTTGTTTTGGAAGGAGTACACGAAAGACTCTTTCGACAATGACTGAAAGCGGATTTGTGAAAGTCCAATCGGATAATTTGCCGAAAGTTGATGTATTCATGATAACCACATTTTTTACATCAAATACCGATTTCACGTCTGTTGAAATAAAAGGAGTGAGTGGAAGCTTTAAGGTAATTAAGTATAACATATAATGTTTATTTTATCTTCCACACCTTTTCTGGAATAAATTAGTTTTATAAAACAACATAACCTAAAACAAATAAAATAACATAGCTTCGCAAAATATCGAAATCTAGATTGTGTTATAGAATGTTGTCATAATAGGATAGGATAATGAAAACATTTCGGAATTATTGTATGAGATGTTAATCCTGAGCACAACGAAATTACATGTAATTTGGTTATAATTAGAATTACATACTTTTTTTTTTTTTTAATTGATCAAGGAACCTTTAAATTCTCTCATACGGCGATTCAGCGAGAAGTTGGTTCCATGATGATGGATTAGTCGAAAATAGAAAACACTGTATATTTGCAGCAGAGCACAATAGTTCACTTGACACTTGTTTGTTTGTTGTGAACTGTGACGTCACCACACCAAGCGCGCCAAAATGGCGTTTAAATAGCCCGAGTCGGATGGTTATTTTTAACTTTTTTTAAAAGTAGTTTCAATTGCTTTTTTGGCGTTGAATTTTTTTTAAACTATTATTTGGCGATGTAAAGTATTGAATTAAAATATAAAAAAAATACATGCATATTCCCTATTGTGGCGATAAGTCCCCTCTTTGAGGAGTGGCTAGAGAGGCGCCACGGCGTCCTCACCTTCCGCCTGACACAGGTCCTCACCGGACATGGTTGTTTCGGGAGGTTCCTGTTCAGGATAAAGCGGGAGGAAACGCCCGGGTGTCACCACTGTGTGGATCGCCCGGAGGACACGGTGGAGCATACGGTGGAGGTCTGCCCAGCTTGGGCGGAGCACCGCCGTGTCCTCACGGAGGCGATCGGCGGCGGCGATCTCTCGCGTCCGGCCCTGGTTCAGGCCATGGTCCGGAGCGAGAGTGCATGGGAGGCCGTCACCTCCTTCTGCGAAGCAGTAATGCTCCCGAAGGAGGAGGCGGAGCGCGCGAGGGAGAGGCAAAATGCGCCCCCTCGCGCCCCTAGTCGCCGCAGGAGACGCCCCGGGCGTCGGGAGTCGCGAGCCGACTTCCGGCCACCGTAGGCGCGGGCTTGCGGACGGTGAGCAATGGGTAGCTCGCCGTCCGATAGGGACCAGGCCCGGGTCGACGGCGCGTTGTGTTCCACGCGCGCCTCAAAGAGATGTCAGCACCAACTGACGGGGTCCGGAAGGGCCAATGCCTGCCGGGGTTGCGGGTTTGTCTGAAAGGGATATCGCGACCTCGGCACACAGGCAACGGAAGGAACACGGGTGGGTTTTAGTCAGTAAAAGTCTGACACGCCCTCCCGCTCCGCCCAGAGCGGGAGAAGTTATTTGATAATTTCCAATCCTCAAAAAAAAAAAAAAAAAGGTAAACTGGCAGAAATCGTCACGCGAAAAAGCGTTTATAGTTGCGATTCTTGTTCTAATTCATGTATGAATTTGGTCAAAATAAAATCCTATATAGCGGGAAAATTTTCGAATTTTACGTCATGGGTATCGTATTCATGTTTTTCGAGTGTTAAGCCGATAGTGACGTTAAAATGTAAATCCAAGATGGCGGCTGCGATTTTTTTTTTTTTTTTGTGTAAAATCGTCACTGTCAGCAGTGACAGTGTTAACTGTAGATTGTGTGAAATACGACATACTTCGTTTTTTTATCATTAACTTTTTTTTTATTACTTATTATTTACTCAAACTGCTGTCTACCAGGTGGTTGGTAATTAGGTGCATTCCTTGAAAAGGGGTTATACTCGAGCTAGTTTAAAATAAATATGACGGGAGGTTAGTAGAGGTTATCGAGTTTTTACGCTTTTAAAGTTTTATGTAAATTTTAAATCTGAATTATATATACAGCGCATTTGTTGAGATACCCCGTTATGGCATTCTATAATACACACAAATAGTGAGTATCATAAAAGTTAAAATACCAATTGCTATGCGGCCTAAGAGTCGGCGCACGCGCACATCTGGCGATGCGCAAAAAGGGGGCTGCCAGCACCAACTGATGGGGACCGGAAGGGCCAATGCCTGCCGGGGTTGCGGGTTTATCCGAAAGGGAGATCGCGACCCCGGCACACAGGCAACGGAAGGAACACGGGTGGGTTTTAGTCAGTAAAAGTCTGACACGCCCTCCCGCTCCGCCCAGAGCGGGAGAAGTTATTTGATAAATTCCCACCCTCAAAAAAAAAAAAAAATGGCGGCTGCGAAAATTTTAAATTTTAAAGTTTCGTTTCATGGTTTTCGAGTGTCTGTTCGTAATATTTCGAATTAGGTTTCCAGACTCGATAAATCAAATGAACCCCAAGATTTGCATTATTCCCTGGAGCCTCATACTTCATAGGGTTACAGAGGCCATTGCATATCAAAGAGTATAGGCCGCAGTAATGGTAGGGAAGACGTGCCCATAAGATATAAGGAAGGATTTACGAGCCGTACCGGATATGCATCCTTGAGTAGGCTATGGAATAGTGGGGAGACTGGTGATAATTATCTATGGATGGGTATCTTTTTACGACGGTACCGCTAGGTTGGTTCAGGTTCAGGTCTAGCTTCACCGGTGCATCTGCTCTTTGATGTTTCCAATGTCTTCGTTTGAAGTTCTCGCTACTATCCGTTTCAGGTTTCTTGTAAATCTCGCTAGCAGTATTTTTAAACCTATGTCGGTATTCAGCCGAGTCCATACAAAAAATGATTTCCTTGTCGAAGTAAGTCATGTCCTGTTTTAGGTTGCCATTTCATGCGTAAATAGGTTTTGGCTTTCGTGGATTTGGTCTACTTACAGTGACAGTATAAAGGGGGGTACCTATTACACTATCAAATATCTAGGATCCTATCTTTTATCCTACATATTTGACGTCTAGAATCATATCTGTGTATTACATTATCATATATCTAGGATCCATTTTTTTGTCATTATGTGGATGCAATCGTCTATTAAAACAAAATACTGAAGCCTTTCGGCACACAATATAACAAATAGAACTTAGAACACTAATGAAGCCAAAACAATGAATGAATTCCCGGCTACCCGGCAGAAGCTTGCTTTTTTTTTAGTACAGCAGTGTTGCCAATAAATAATTTTAAAATTCCACTAAGCATATTGTGAACTTACGCCAAAATTTCGTTGTGCTTACTTTTTATCCGTCAATAAAACCGTCAATTTAGAATGTGGCAGTAGCAAAATTTAAAAGGCAAAATCACATCATTTTATGGACGGATTTTGTATCAGGAAATTATGAAAATAAATGTGAAAATTCAGTATATAATATTCAATATGGCAAGACCTGTTTCTATGCTCCTATCTAAAAAAAATCTTTGATCAAAGGCGATTTGATTCATATGTTTGTATTACATTATCATTTAGATATGACTCATAGATCTGCGATCCTAGATATTTGATAGTGTAATACCCCCTAACTGTAGATTGTGTGAAATACGACATACTTCGTTTTTTTATCATTAACTTTTTTTTTATTACTTATTATTTACTCAAACTGCTGTCTACCGGGTGGTTGGTAATTAGGTGCATTCCTTGAAAAGGGGTTATACTCGAGCTAGTTTAAAACAAATATGACGGGAGGTTAGAGGTTAGTAGTTAGTAGAGGTTATCGAGTTTTTACGCTTTTAAAGTTTTATGTAAATTTTAAATCTGAATTGTTTAATTAGAATTATACAGCAGATGTGGTAATAATCGAGTGCACGGAATTCAGTTTTCAAGTTTTTAGGTATGCGTGCCCGGGATAGTAAAAAAACCACACACCACTCATAAAACAAGGCTCCCTTAAACTCAAAAAAGATTTTGGAACACTGTGTATAGTGTCCCAAAATCTTTTTTGAGTATTATAAAAATTAAAAAACCCATATTACATGAATGAATGAATGAATGAATGAAATGCACCGACCCCAGCGTGGTTTAACCAGACTCGATAAATCGAATGAACCCCAAGATTTGCACTAGCCCATGAAGCCTCATGTTTCATGGGACTTCAAAGGCTATTGCATATCAAGGAGTAGACCGGGGGGCGCGGGTTAATGGTAGGGAAGACGTGCCCTTAGGATAAGGAAGGATTTACGAGCCGTACCGGATATGCATCCTAGAGTAAGCAATGGAATAGTGGAGAGACGGGTTATTTTTATCTAAGGATGGGCATCTTTTTACGACGGCGTCGTTGGTTCAGGTGCATGTCCAGCTTCATCGGTGCATCTGCTCTGTGCTGTTTCCAAGGTCTTCGTCTGAGGTTCTTGCTGCTGTTACAGGTTTCTTGTAAATCTCGCTAACAGTCCTCTTAAACTTATCTCGGTCTTCAGTCGTGTCCATCCAAAAAATATTTCCTTGTCGAAGTAAGTCATGTGCTGTTCGAAGTTGGCATAACATGCGTAAATAAGTCGTCCGGCTTTCTTGGATTTGGTCTTGTTCTGCATGCTTCGGGTGTGGTTTGCGGCGCCTGTGCGAGTTGGCACATTCTTGCTGGTTTTGGTTACGGTTTTTCCGTCTAACATTATTTTCATATTTTTTCTTTCGGCTTGGTTTATTCCTAGCGTGATTAATCAAGTCTCATATGATAACTCTCTCCGCCAGGTTCGTTCAAGTCCAGCTTCACAAGTGAATCTGTTGGCGCTCCTCGTTGTTTAACTCCAGTTCTGACGCGGAACAACTATTATAGTTCTAAATTATGCACACAAAAAATCCCGACCCGTGTCACCCGAATGCTTGTTTTTATGTTCGTACTATCGCAGGCGCGGACATCTGTGGACACCGTAAGGACCATTCCTGCTTGCAGCGCTCGGCCGCTATTGTAACGCTTCCTACGATCATCAACCAATATCATCAGCTTTTTACTGAGGCTCTTGTTTTTGTAAATGAAACAATAAAAAGACCTTAAAAATCATCAGAGTTGGTGCGTTTTTCATTGAAAATAATTATCAATATCTTCGTCCTGTTGTCGTTCGAGCAGGGATGGGGTAAGGCCATAGATCTTTTTTTTATATTTATGAATACGTTTTCTATGCTATCAGAAAAGTATAAAAATAGCGTCCAGGGTTGAGTGGATTTCTCACATTAGCAGTTTTTGGGTGAGACCCGGAAAATTTCCACAAATCTTTAAAAAGCGTACAATGTCGATAACCACCCGTCATCTTTGTTTTAAATTAAGGAATATAACGAATATTCGAATATAACTATATAACCCCTTTTCAAAGTATGCACCTACTTAACCATCATAGGTACAGAACCTAGACATCAGTTTGGGTAAATAATAAATAAAAATAGTAAATGATAAAAGCAAATTATTATAGTATCAGAGTATTATATTTAACACAATCTGCATTTACGCTTTCACTGTCAGATTATATAGCGCATTTACTGAGATACCCCGTTATGGCATTCTATAATATACACAAATAGTGAGCATCATAAAAGTTAAATGACCAATTGCTATGCGCCCTAAGGGCCGGCGCGGTGGCGGCGTGGGCGCACATCTGGCGCGAAACGGGCTGCAAATGGCACATGTGGTCATCGGGTGCACGGAATTCCGTTTTCAAGTTGTTAGGTATACGCGCCCGTGTTCGTAAAAACACCACGCACCACTCAAAAAACAAGACACACCGCAAAATATTAATATAAGTATCACACATGCATTGTATCTAAAGTTTGGTACTAATGTACCAAACTTTTTAGCTCATAAAACCAATTAAACCCGTAGGGACAAAATAAACTATTGACTTAAAATTACGAAACTAAGGCGGTCTAGCAGAAGTTTTATTGGAAAATAGTTTTGTATGAAATCTAAAGCGATAATGTAGCGAGTTTGTTAGAATCATGTTTTATATAATTTATCTTGCCATTATATATGTATGCTCATAATATGATCTTATAACATTTGCTTAGAAACTTCGCCACCGAAAATACGCGGTCGCGTGTTTTCACTTAATCTATTAAATAAAATACTGATTTTGCAGAGGGAAGGTATGCCCTAAACTATATGGAAAGATTTCACCGGATTAGCTTGGGTTCCTTGTTTGCTCTGGAACGCTCGCCTGAGATCAGCAACGCACTTAGGTAGGCACTTATTAACACTCACGCACACTCACTCACGCTGTCACTTTAGCACAATTTTAATCTATTTATTTGGCGACTGCGATTTTTATTTAGTCGCAGCAGTATCAAAATAAAAATAAAAACACCAGTATCAACGCGCTGTTCAAATTCGCCGGCAAGCGACGCGATCTTCAATTAAAAAACCCATATTACATCAAATAAAATTTCACAATACTGCAACAGAATAAAATGTCTATACAATTAAAATAGGTACAAATTATAACAGAATTTAAATAAAATGTCTAATGCAAACATCGCTAAAACCCTAGAGATACGCGGGCCACCATGTTGCAGGTGTTCAATGCTGAGGCCGTCGGCGTCGTGTCCCGGGGATTTGCCTCTCGTCGTTTTCTTAATAATTTTTTCCACGTCTTTAGCAATAAACCTTACCCCGACTGCAGCGTTCGGCAACTCAGCATTGAAGACCCCACCAGGCCCCAGAGGGGATTGTAATGTAAAGAAAGTATAATTCCAGCAAGTCAGCACATTGTAAATTGGTTTGGAGAAAATTATATTTCGGGTAGGTACTGATAACAAACCACCCCGTTTTCCACCTTCGTTTTGGAGTATTATATTACTACACAATGAGAACTTACCGCGCACACAGAACTACGCAGAGGCCTGGTATCAAAGAATAAATACGATAATTGGCAATACAAATGATGGTTTCTATTATTTCAGCAAATAAATAATAATAGAAGCCAAAAGTTCATTGATGTTCATCAATGAACTTTTTGAGTCGATTCTTAATGAAAAATCAATCTGCTTAGCCTTTTCCCAACTTTATTGGGATCGGCTTCCAGTTTAACCGGATTCAGCTGAATACCAGTATTTTACATGGAGCGCGACTGCCTTTCTGACCTCCACAACCCAGTAACTGGGCAATACGATACCCCTTGGTAAGACTGGTTGTCAGAATTTCGGGCTTCTGACGACCCGTAACGACTCTCAAAGATCCATGAATGACAGTCGGGCCATAGCTTAACGTGCTTTCCCAGGCACGGCGGAGTCTTGTTATGTAAAGATGGTAACGCATCCATAGACCAACCCGTAGCTGAACCTGACGGATCGACCGCAGCAGTTATTACTTAGCCACGAACTCCTAATAAAAAATAATTACAGTGAAGAAGAATTTTTGAGAGCTTTGGCATCCAATTTAAATTTAAAAGAATATTGTTTTTCTTGAAAATAATATTGTTATATTAAGTAGTAAGTTTAATTATATTGATTAATATATGATTATACGATACACATTTTTTATTCACAATGAAACCTAAAAATAAAATCTACCATGCATGCTTGCTTTGTAAAAGAGGAAATCTAGCGCTCGGCGGCCGCTGCCGCGGCATTTTGTCCAAAGATTGTTTGCTGTAATAAATCATTTGATTACAGACCAAATGCCATAATTAATATTTTTTTGTACAAAAGAATAAACGTTTCTAAATTATATTAAATGTTACATAATGTATGTCAAGTATCGATTATGTAATGTGTTACTTATAGAAACTAATGATACACATATTATTATGGAACTTATTGATAAGAAAACTGATAAAAGAGATTAAAAAAGAAAAATTCACAAATTAATTACCTTTAGCGAATAAAGCTGATACATTGCACGGTAGCTTGACCTTGTGGCCGCAAGGAGACAAAACCTCGCCAGACGAAGGCTTGGTGCACTTCGTGGGGTCACACGCAGAACCGCATCGGTTCATGCACGGATGCCCACATGAAAGGAGCCGTTTACACTTCTCATTACAAAGCTCTTGACTCACACTTTGCTTACACTGCACTTTTATTATATGGAGACACTCAAGTATTACTTTATCGACCTGAAAAATGGAAAAAAAAAGGTTGAAAAATCTGTTCACTGCACGAAAGCATTCAAATGATAGAAGCTGTGAGAGATCATGCGACCGGTGCTTTGACGCTGTGACTTCGACGAGCTACGGCGTAGAGCTCCGCACTAACCGTAGCGCAGACGTCGGGCGCTACGAGGTTTTGTACCTTTAGGCGCTTATCAGAGACAGTCGCGTAATGAAATTACGGGAATAAGGGCTTATTTTGTCAATAGTCAGGTGAGTTTTATCTAAGGAATACATATGAACGAGCAATTGAACGGGTACAAAATAAGCAAGGTAACATACCATTTGTGTGCAATCTCCGCATGGTTCGCAACACTTCTTCTTACAGAAATGTCCACAGGTCATGGTACGTGTGCATTTCTTATTGCATGGAATCTCGTCAACTGACTTGGAGCATGCTACGGTCTCCGAGTGCTTGCAATTCGATCTTTTTTTCTTAACCTGAACATTAAAAACACTCATTTATTTATTATGTAGGTATACCATACATATTTCACCGGGAAATCAAGATCACAAGAACCGACCACTTCCGACCACTAGATCAACTAGGCACATAATAGATACCTATCTATACAACATGTCCCGGAATTAACGCACACCACCAAACACCCCAATTAGAATATTATGTTATAATCATACACTGAATGTGTGCTACTAATTACGTTATAAAACATTGTTTATTTATTTTATTTTAGAATATTGACTGTTGGAGAAAATTGTGGTTACATTACAATTACGCACGCAAGTCGCACACGTCCTAAGGGTAGGTACTTCATCCATTTTCGCTTGTTTTGCCAAGTCAGCGGAAGTGTGATTGTGATACGGGATTAAAAATCCTTTCATAAAAAAGACATAAATCGATTCAGTAAACGATTCTGACTAAAATACTTACTTTCATTAAGTAAAACATAATAAAAAATTATAGATAAGAACACTTTTGATACTATTTTGGTACCTATTAACTACCACTAAATCCACAAATCGACGTCAAACTAAGTTATGTAGAGGTATTGTTTCGGCCGATCCGTTCAAGTAAAATAATTATAATAAGAAGTAGATAGTCTAGATCAGCGTTTCCCAAACTATGGGTCGCGACCCACTGGTGGGTCGCGAGTGACTATTGGGTGGGCCTTGAAAAATTGATTTTGAAATACTCAAATAAATTTTACGTATTAAACATAAGGCGATTAAAAGTAACTAAAATTGAAGTTGACGCTAGCTCTAGTGAAAAAAAAATAGGAAACAAATATTTCCTTCTCATTGAAATAGCACTCCTTGTATTTAATTAAGTATTACAATTTTCGATAGTAACTGAATGTATTTCTTATGTGTACAGTTCTTCATTCATAAATAAATAAGCCTCTTTTTTTTCTCCATGACGGCTAAGAGGTGAGTCCCGAATTTATTAGTTTTTGTAAGGTGGGTCTAGGTTCAGGCAACTTTGGGAATCACTGGTCTAGATCATCTTGAGTTTGAGATAACGCCAAGAGATGAGCAACAAATTCAATCGCCAATCCTTTTACCTAGTGGTGATGTTCTCCGCGAAATTAAAAAGACAACCAATCTTCAAACTGCCCTCAGCACCTATTATGCGTATGCCAATGCATGACTTAGCTACGGCGTAACTCTCTGGGGAAATAGTACAGATGCACCCTACAAAAGAAATTACTTAGAATCTTGGTAAACATTGATCAAACTGACAGTTGCAAACCCTATTTTCTAAAACATAATATTCTAACCCTCCCCTAATTTTACATTCTAGGAATATGTAAATTTGACGGTAAGCATCAAGAGTTCCACACACAAAACGCGAAGACATCCAATCACAGTACACACTTACGGCACCGATCTACGCTAAACATACCAACATCCAAGCTAAAAATGCATGCTACAAGTCCCTACGTAATGTCTACAAAAATATATAACAAACTACCTGAGATAACAAAGAAAGAAGAAAAGTTAAATACATTTATTAAAAAATTGTGATATACCAATGCCAACACTACTCACTCAATGTAGAACGACAATCAATTTTTATCATATTTTTTACTGCTCTTTTATATTATCATGTATTTAATAACTATTTTAATAATAATTTTAATAATGAATGAACTACTATTTTACGAAACAAACAAAAAATTATAATATAATTATAATTTTCAACAAAAAATTATAATATAATTATAATTTTTTTGTTTGTCTTGTAAAAAAAATATATATATATAAAATCAAATAATGTGATTGTATTAAATCCAGAACCTACTGATTGGGAGAAGACATTGACCCCTGTAACACAGGTGTTTTTACCTAGCGCAGTAGTCAGGGCTTCACTTTGTTTGTACAATTTTTATATGCCAAAAAAAACAAAATAATTTTATAAAGTATTAGATTAACAAGAAACGCACCTGGACATTACAGTCATCGCATTTTTCGTTGCAAGTCTTCCGACATTGATGATCCCCTCGATCTCCTATCAGTTCGGCCTCACAACCTGCTTTTGCTCGCGCACAAGGTTTGACGCATAAGTACTGAGAAATTGTTACAGATATTATAATATTGCGACTTTAAAATTTTCACAAGATATTTCTTATCATCGAGCCATTTTCAGGCGATAGATATAAAATGGATATGTATAAAAATTATGGATACAAAAGTCTTATAACTCACGTTCTCATGGTTCGGATCGTCGGTCACATGACATTCGCGACGGCAGACATGGCCGCACTCTTCCAAACGGTACACGCAAGGTACCAAACATTTCACGTTTTTAATATCCTGGTAACAAGCTTTCCGTGCCTGTAGGAAATGAAATGAATATATTTATTTATTTTACCAATTTGTAAAGCGTGATCGAACACCGATGCTCATGCTGAGTATTATTTTTAAGAAGCACGATATCTACTGGCAAACTATTATTATTAACAATCCTCATTAAAGGCAAGGTTGATGTTTTATAATGCATTGCGGATTTCATCGAGAAATGCAGACTAAATATTTGTGAAGAAAATCTCTCTTTGCGAGCTATGCTATAGATTTATGGATCTACCTACCTCATGCTCACAATTTGGTAAAATAACATCAACTTTGGTAAGACACTTGTTCCTCGGGTCTTCGGGATCACGATGGCAATATATGTTCATTTCGTGACCGCATGGAAGAGTCTTCATTACGAGTACCTTGCACGGCGCACAATCTACCCGACATTTTAATGGACAGACATGTCCGAGGTCACATATTACTCTAAAACAAAAAAATTTATCTTATTATTATGTAGGTGAAACGGCCTAGTATACCTAAGCATGGCTTTTGGTAGAGTTCGTTCTTCCAGGTCTTGCAGTGGTAATGTACCTTTCGCAGTTCATAGTGCACTTCGTTGTAATATGTTCGCGGTCGTATCCGTGGCAGTAAAGTTGACACTTATGGCCGCAGTGATACTGGTAGTTGCATTTCTCAAAGCATCCGCCTTCTGGTGGCAGCTTGTTGAAATCCTCTGGAGTCGAAATCTGCAACCCAATAATGTGGTTCAACGAGTACAAGACTTACAGTTTAGTACGGGGCCAAACAATCATCTTCACCAAAACTTGCTACAGTATGTCATGTAGCCGGGCGTGACTATGGCACATCAAGATTAAGCAGGGGGCCTAAAAAGGCTACATGAAGTAATTTCTCTAAAACCGATTCATTTTCCGAGTTCCCAGTAGATCATAGCAATTCCATTAAATTTTCGTAAAATGGTGAAATATATTAGCTGAACCCAGTGCCGAAACTAAGGCGGTGCCTAGGCACAGGGCTCAGAAAACGCAAGTTGGAGGCAAAATATAAACGTAGTGCGCCAAAATTTTCGCGCTCGCTCCGCTCGTTCTTGTAACCTTTTGGTATATTTTATCTCATACTTTTTTTCATAAGTCGATAAAGTAAGTTCTATTTCTGTATGAATGGTCAAAAGAAAACGCTACTCTTATCGGAGGCGGCGTGTTAAAGTTTTCGAGCTTGCTCTACCATCCCTATGTTTTTCTAATATTCAAAGTCGACAAAATACCTCCTATTTCTTTTAATAAGGGTGAAAAGAGAAACTAACTTTTTAGATTTTTGCATTAATCGACAAAGTATCTCCTATATTTGTGTGAATGGTCAAAAGATAAACTAACATTTCCGAGGCCCCCGTGCAAAAATTGTCGAGATCACTCTACCATCTTATTTTCTACTAATACTCAAAACTTTCTGCATATTTCGACGTTGTAAATTTATTAATGGTCAAAAGGCAACCCAATTTTCCGAAGCGAAGCGCTAAAATTTTCAAGTTCGCTTTACTCGCTCCTGCAAACTACATTCTCTTACTTCTGAACATTTTCTGAATATCGGGGCGGAAACTAAATACCACTACGGGTCTGACAGGATTAGTACGCCACTGAGTCACTGTAGCTTCCTGTCCTCCAAGAGATCATTCAATAAGCTCAAATTGACAAAGATATGCCTGCGCTCAATGATGATGGGCCAATAAAATCTAAAGGGTGCCCTAATTGCGTAACACACGACCAATCACAATTTGAATAATTTTATAGGATATTGCTAATACATTGCTTCCTATGTTCGAAAAAATTTTCTGCTCAACAAAGTAAATAACGCAACGAATGTTGTTGAACTGTCAAAATGAAACAAATTGTGTTACTCGCTAACGAGTATTCGGTGTTATTTGTGTATTGTATATTAAGTGTTATCTTTATAATGTACTCATGTACCTACTTACTAGGTTTAGGTACTTACCGTTGTTATTTGGTCGGGATGATTTTGACATTTCAGAATCAGTGTTGTTCCCAAGGAGCCATTATTTTCTAATGTCGTTGCTATTTTGCTCCATAAGTCTGATTTTGCTGATTTCAGCATGTTGATATTGCCAAAAATATAAAATCCTGTAAATTATATTAAAGCAAATGAACATCATTCTATTCAGTAAGAGAAGTGTTTTCTTTCAGAAATCAGGCAGGCGTAAGAAAGAGTGAAAAAGAGAGAATGAATTTGAAAATGAACATTCAACCGTACTAAGATATAATATCGTTGCTATTACAAACCTTCTTTTGCTCGCGATAGAGCAACGCAAACCCTGTTGTCTGTCCCAAGAAATCCAATGGTATTTTCTTCGTTATTCCTCACAAGTGACAAAATGATAATTTTGGATTCCTCTCCTTGATAATTGTCGACTACTGTGATTTTCACATGTGATAAACTAGGATATTGCTGGCGTTCCTGTCAAATAAAATACTAGTGTATTAGGAGGAGTGCCTTACGATATTATCATGCTTATTAAATAATGGTTCTGTAGGGCTAGAGCGAATAACATAAACGTAACGTAAAAGTTAAAAAGGTGTCTGAATGTATCCAAGACTTACTAAATTTAAGATACGTAAATGAAACATTGGCCGTGGCGCACTGGGCCCGCGTGGTGGATTACAGCCCAGTCCCTCTCACAGAGAGAAGGCCTGTGTCTCAGCAGGTATTATAATAGGCTGATTATGCTTATGCTCTGCTAATTGAAACATTAGTGCTGTTAGATTCTTTGACTTCACACTTTACTTACTTTTCTCATGTAAAACATCTGGCCTGAATACGCGGCAAGAATTGTTATGTCATTAGCGGTGTACCCTTGTTGCATCAGATAATTTGCCAAAGCGAGTGTCATGTCCGCTTCTTTGTGATTTGCTTTGCTGTTACTTTCATGTTGTCTCTGGAAAAATAAGGGTTTCATTAGTTTAATGTTTAGTTTAGCCAATTAAGGTACCTACCAGGGGCGCAGCTAACCAATAACCCGATTCCTGTCGGCTTCCCTTAGGAAATTATGACAGTCAGTAGTTCTCAGCAGTGTTTAATAATCACACTGAATGTATTATTTAATACTTACACCATAAAATTAAAGTATTACAAAACCCTAACCTACATTAAAAAAATTGTCTTTATATTCCAACGAAAACAAAACATTTAAAGTGCGCGCCAATTTTGCTCTAGTGCCTCCAGTATAACTCGTTGTCCGCCCGGGTTATGAAAACTTAAATTTCTATACAAAATAATCTCGTCATGACGTCACTTCAGGTCACGTGACACGCTGTTTTTTGAGGCAATAGTAAGCCGTAAAAAGTCGAGTTATGATTGAGTGTAGGAATCCATTCGCTGAACTTCGTAAGCGTTCGGTTTGGTTCGGGAATGGGGGAGGGACAAACTTCGCTCCACGCTCGCAATAATTTGTTAGTCGACGTTTGACGTAAATAGATAATAGAATTTATAACCTTTAACTTTGTTGATACTTGTAGTTTATTAGCATTTTGTTCGTTGTATTCATATAAGTTATTAGTGTAACAATTGGAATTGGATAATCGTGAGTTTGTTGTGAAATTGTGCGTTCGCCGTCGTTGTAATTAGGAATTTGTGGTAAGTCGATAGATTAGCAAGTTGAAATTACTTTTTTAGAGTAGATTTGAAAAGTTATTAGTAGGATGGCGGCATTAATAGTTTTAGATTGTTATTGTTGTCGTTTTCGGCTTTGAGCGAATTCTACGTACTTGCGTAATTCTCAAAAACAAGAACGATTATCTGATCTAGCCATTTTTTCTATAGAAAAACATTTATTGCTAAAAATTAAGAATCATCCCGGTTTTTATGATAATGTCTTAGCGTACTTTGTACGAAAGAATAGACGAATAGCTTTAGAGTATAAGTAGTATTATAAGTAGAATAAGTCAGTAGTATTTTAGTTAAGTAGTTTTGTCTAGTAGACATCATACGTCAACGTCATCACACTGATCACACCACAAACGGCTTTTTTCAAAGCCACTTTTATTATACCTACTTGCAAGACACTGTTTCAATCTAGCAGCAGCATTCTCAGTGCTTATACGTATGGTAAAGGTGGACTGAAGACATCTGCTTATAGAAGACTGAAGCCAGGAAGTCAGTCACAGATTTTAGGTAACTGGACTACGTGCGCCACGTCCGGGCTAGGTAAGCTTTTTTTTTTTTTTTTTTTGTTTTTGCTCCGGCTTACCTTTCTTATAAATTCACCCTTCGCCACTGGTACCTACCTTTTTAGTCAACAGAACACAAGTTATATGTGATGATTGAATTGAAAGTCAGGCACGCTTAAACTTAAATGTGGGTTTAGGTAGGTAGGTACTATATGTATACACCTCTGTCTTATCTGCCTACCCCTTCGTAGATGGTGATAAGTTTAGTCATACCTCTTCTCTGTAATCATGTGTAAAGAAGTATAGGTTTTTTTCAATCCCGGGCACGTTGTTGAAAGCTTCCACAGACAGGTGGTTCGCCAAGTCAGGGTATATATGTGGCGAGATGAGCGCGGCGATCTCTGGGCGCATGCGGTGTTGCACGTTCAGCCGGCGGCTGTGGATACCGTTCGTGATCATGCGCTCGAATAGCGACACTTCGATGTTGTAACTCTTCGCTAGCTTTATGTGGGACGCCGATGGCCGTAGCTGCTGGTGATCACCTGCAAGTATGTTATGTGTAGACTCACGCTATAACTATAAGTACATATAAAACTATTATTGCGAATACAATGTATTTGTTTTCACTGTAGTGAGGGCAGATACTAACCAATCAGAATAAAATGTTGGCAGTCCTGTGTCAGTGAGGTTATTATGTGCTGTTCCAAAACTTCTGCAGCTTCTTCCACTATCACTGTAAAAACAAAGAATAACAAAACAGCTTTTATATTTCATATGCTTAGCAACACTTATCTCGGCTCGAGGCTTTCGGATTCGTTCGTTGGACGTTGAAGAGCACGGACTCTAGGAGCGTCCGTGCTCTCCAACGTCCAACGACGGAATTGTGCTCCACCAAAGTTTTTTACTGATTAGTGAAACGTGCACACCACATGATGCAAGTTTTAGCTACAAGCCGGGCATCGAAATCGAAGTGTTTTTTGTTTTGCTGTGGTTGTGTCTTTATGTCGCCAAAAATACATTGAAACAGTACAATAGTGGGTGGAATAAGCGTTCCTGATCTCAGGCGAGCGGTTCAGTGCATAAGTACGAGGATATATCTGCTACAGCAAATCTGTTGAGATCTTTCCATCTTTCAGAAATCGCTGAAGAGGTCCACATAAAGTCATGAGTGGATCTCATTATAAATCTATACATCTTATATGCTGTATTTACAATTTGTTCGACAAACTTGAAACTATTATAATACGTGTGTGATTATTTCTGTAGTGCATTTCAAAATGTTTTGTTTTTTGCGAGTGCGCATCCGTTTTTTAGACATTTGGAGTGTGTCAGATGTCGCAGGTGGTTAGTTGTTGACCAACAAAGCATTCCTTTTAGATATTATTGCTCTTGACTCTGACATTGGATTTTAAACCCTATAACTTCGAAGCCACTTGGCTTCTTGTTTTTTTTTTTTTTTGTGTTGAGTAATGTAAATTATTTTGCATACTATTGTATAGAATAAAGTTTTTTTTTTCTAAGTGAACAGACAGCAGTGCTGCTGGGGAGTTTGTTGCGCCACTTCTTCTTCCCAGCTAAAGCACTAGGAAGTGGTGAAGGGTGGGCGTTTTGGGGGACTGTCTCATGTAATTTTGACGTTCGAAAAGTGGCGATTCTAGCCTAGTTTGAATAAATGACTTTTGAATTTTTTGACATACCTAACGCGCGGTACAGCGATTTCGGTCAAGCAAGTTATATAAGGCTATGACTTACCAATTTTTGGCGCGATAGCCTGCAGCAGCTTCCGCATTCTCGCAGCTCCACTAGTAGTCATTCCTACGACTTTGACGCGCTTATTCCTCAGCAATTGCACGTCCATCATCATTCTCGCTTCGTCATACGCTGTGAGTGCCGGGGCTACTGCTCCCTGGTGTTAAAGACTCGGTAAGTTTCAAATGATAATAAGTAATGGCAGCTGCTGGATCAAGCCTGCCGGGGCCGCGGGAAAGACCGAAAGGGATACCGTGGCCCCTGGCCCCTGGTTTTTCTTAGCGAATAGATTTAGCGTTAGCATTATAAACAGTGAAAATAAAATCTGCGTAAATATGCGTTGGTTCTAAAATCCAAGCATTTTTATTTAAAAAACAAAATTATTTCAGGGGTGGAAAACTACTTTCACGGAAGCAAGCATTAATTAAAAAAAGTTGGACACTCCTCGGGATCAGTCAGAGCGATGAATTATAATTTTCTTAATTTTTATATTTTTTATTATTTCATGTCTCGACCTCACTTACTAGTACACGAAAATACCCCCAGAGATACTACGTATAGCGACAAGACCCCCTGAAAACACAATTTTACTTCGTTTTACAGTGTTTTATAACACGGTTTCAAACCTAATGCCGTTGACGTCCGCGAGGGTTAACTTTACCGCAAAACGTATGGCGGCATGGCGTATAAGCTCTATGAAAAGTAGATGGAGTCGAAAGTGTTGAAGTAGGTAGGTAAGTATCTACCTGCAATCGGGCAATTTCCTCCTTTACTTCATTGATTTGGTTACGTATCCACATAAAATACAAACACCATCGATTTTGCACTGTTATTAACGAAAAATCTGTACCAGGATGTATTTGTAGATGGACTTCACGATGTCGATGAGTCACCATATCCTAAAACATGCCAAAGGTCTCATTATGCACCATAGGTACTGGGCAACCGCACACGTAACATTATGTAAATAATAATATAGTAGAACTTATTGAAAAAAACCTGCCAAGTGCGTGTCGCATCAAGCATAATGAAGGGTTCCGTAGTTGGGATGTATTCATCTCAAGAACAAACTTAAGTAACATTGCTGTTGAAAAACATGTTCTCCCATACACAGGGCCGGATTTAAGGCAGTGCAACAGGGGCCATGGCCCTGGGCCTCCACAAAATAGGGGCCTCCACAGTTTGATTTATTTGATAAAAAACAAAGTTTTGTTGGTCCATTTTACATTTACCGATTTGTATAAAAACGATTATCAAAAAGATCAATATAAGGAAATCTTCTATTAGCAAGTACTCGAAAATTCAGAGCTACATTTCCAAGTGTTGAAATTACGTTGAGAATGAGCAGTGCGCCATCAACACCAAGTAGGTACCTACTTGGTGTTGATGGCGCACTGCACTGGAGAATGCTCATTTTAGAAGATGAAATTATAAAAAATACGCTTCGGGCTACAATGACACAGAACCGCCTATGAAAGTGATCCCTACTTAGTATTGAAAGTGATTAACTCCGAGAACTGGATTTCACCGAAACTATCAATGATTTTTCGACGAAAAAAGCTCGCAAAGTTCCATTCGCCTAACATTTATCTTTTTTCCTTTTGTATATTTTTAGTACCTATTATGTATAAATGATTGTTTTTTTTTTTCGACTGGTCCAAAAACAAAATCGGTGCCTCCACTTCTTGGTTGCCCCAGGGCCTCCACAGCTTTAAATCCGGCCCTGCCCATACAGTTACAGCAGCTGCAAGAACTGCAAATGTAAGTTTGTACGCACAATATTGGGACATTTACCATGTTATTTTAAGACCATAGACTTCTAAGTTTTCCTGTAATTTATAAGTATAGAACTAGATTCTATATATTTTTCAATAATGTAGGTTCAGTAGTTTCGGAGATAAGTGTGGGAATGATCACATTTTCATAAATTTTCTTAAATAACTTTTGAATTATATATTTTGAATTAAATAAACAATATATACCTATTTGAGGCGTGTGTCCCAGCAGTGGCAACATTATAGGCTGATTATGGTATATACTTGAGGCCCTCACAGTAAGCCCTTTCATTTGATATGTCACACGGCACAGTATGAAAAACTCTTTGTTATTTTCTAATTTTGTCTCCCATAAGTGACCCCATATTCAAAATTCATTTATTTACGTAAAACGTCCGAAATTGGGTCACAGAAATTGATATGTGTACTAAATTTCAACTTGATTGGTTCATTAGATTCAGAGGAAATTGTCTGTGACAGACGGACATACAGACACACGAGTAATCCTATAAGGCTTTCGTTTTTTCGTTCGGACATACGGGACACTAATAAAATACATAGAAAAACAGGTAAAACTTACATTGAATAAATTTATCCGAGCATCAAGTTCCTGTATTGCTTTTTGCAACTGATATCTCTCGTCAAAATCACCACCTTGTATATAAAACGACACTAACTTTCCGATTTCTGCCTTTGCATTAGATAATAAAAACGATGCTTTATTTTTAACTAAATCATCCAAAACTCTTTGTTCGTGTGATGTTTTTTCGTCATCCAAAACCATTTCTGCTCTCTTGTCATCAACGTCATCTTCGTTGTTTACCAAAACATCATACTCCAACAGAATATCACTAAAATCTCTTTCGTATTCTGAACTGTAGCCCAGCACAGCTTCAAACAACCAATATTCCAAAGGATCTGCTACTTGAATTCCTTTATTTTTGTAATAATTCTCCAGATGTAGTCGATCCGAAACGTCGTCGCCACCATCCTCCGTAAGGAAGCGGTAACGAAAAACTCCATTATTTAAAATGTCAAGTGTCTTCAAAGCCAGCTGAAGATCCTGTATTGAATGTCTCAACTGATTTTTTTGATCGATAAAAAAGCTATGAGTCGCCCTAAGAGCGGGCGTAAGAGACTGACGTCGTAAATTTGTTAAGTTAAACTGGTCCATAGCTTTGTTACGAGACTGTCCCCCGATGCGCACTATAGATTGAGTAATTTGAGATATTGCTTCAAGAAATTGATCTAAAGCATGATTTGTGTAACATATGATTAGCATGAGGCAGTGTCCTTCTGATTTAATATTTTGTAACAAAGTTTTTGCCACTTTTATGCCGATGAAAGTTTTTCCCGTGCCAGGGGGTCCCTGTATGACAGCAAACTCGTGTGTGAGTGCCAAACGATACGCCTCATACTGACTTTCGTTAAAACCTAGCTCGTCTGCCGTTGGCCATGTCTCAGGTTGTAAAACTTTGAATTTTAGATCTATTTCGTCTCTGTTAATCAGTTCTTCGTCACTGTCACTATCAAGATCTTTAATAAAACGTACTTCCTCTTCTTTCAATTTGTTATCCTTATAAATAACCAACTCTGTATCAGCAGATAAATAAGCGGGATGTGTCGAGGCAGCCTGAAAACGTAAGGTGAAAATATATGTAGTACCTAGGTACCAATAAGGTGGGAAGCCGGGTAATAGGTACCCAGCTGTCCTGTATTATCTACCATGCAAATAGATACTATACTCACGTCGACTTTGACAATATATTGCTGCATAGCCAAATGTTGCGGAAAAGAAGGTTCTTGTAGAGCTTTTAAGACATGATAATAAGGTTCAAAATAAACTTCGCTTTCTATCATAGTATACGTATCTTCGTTAAAGATACTATTATCTAAATCCTCGTCAATTACTGAAACTGGTATCTGAAATCATAGGTAAATTGGTATATATAGGGATTAGGTACCTACTTGTAACAAAAATACATAATTCAACATCAATCTGCCTATCGACCCGTGCGGATGTTATTACTTAGCCACAAGATCCCCAGTTAACCACAAAAATCCATAATTAAGTATACACACATTAATCATGAATCAATACGTTATAGCATAGAAAAATTGGTAAGTAGCTGGCATATGGCATGGCACACGCTGTTTTGGTCTTAGTCATATTTCAGTTTAATGGCCATCCTTTTTTATTTATTCTGTAAGTTAATCCGTCATCCTACTATGAAGGCCTGGAAGCCGACCCCAACATAGTTGGGAAAAGGCTAGGCAGATTGATCTTTCGACCCTTGTATAACAATCTACTATTCCTGTATTCTCTTGTTCGCATGCAGCGTCCAAAGTCGAATTCCCTATATATCCAGTACCTATACCCTATATATTTAGAATATCTGCTGTGAAATTTGGTGGCCTACATAGCAGAATGATGGATTAAATGACTTAATAAATTAAAAAGGATGTATATTAAACTGAAATATGACTAAGACCAAAATAAAGTGTGCCATGTGACATGCCACCTACTTACCTATTTTTCTATGCTATAAAGTATTGATTAATGATTAACGTGTGTATAATAATGTGTTTTTAAACAAACACTACTTTCCGAACTGTATGATTAATGAAAAGTATATATAGTTAAAATGCAGCTGCCCAAGATGTCCACAACATCGGCTAATAATCAGCAACGAACTGTGACCACACCGTTGGAACCTAATCAAGTGGCTATTTTGGTTGTATACATTGTAAAAATAAGAAGCACATGCTGCAATGTATCCCTATCGCAGAAAAAAAAATACGATAACAGATAACAATTTATAAAGCTCTGTGCAGACTAGCGCGACGCGACAACGGTTATTGTTATACCGTGAAGTTTTCTTAGAAATTGTATTGTTCGAGTCGCGTCGCGTTGTCGCGTCGAGGTGGTCTGAACGAGCCTTTGAGTCTTGAGCCTAATGAGTTTGCCGACCACAGTCCTAAGCCACTACCCACCTTGCCAGTCGACAGTAGATTCGCATCGCGGTGTAGAATCGTAGCTGCCATGAAACTGGTACAATGGTCTTTTGTGAATAACACTAAAGAACCGAAAAGAAATCTCTTGTTGTGTGCCCAGTTAATTTTATGGAAGTTCTTGTTGGTTTTCATATCGATTTGTGCGATAGCTCCGACTTTCAAGTTGTCAACATAAGGACAGAGAAATCTTACATTATGGAATATCCTAAAAAGAGAAATGATTACTTAGTTTAGAAATTAATTTATAAACTTTGCTTAAAGTTAACAGATGTTACGTCAAATTGTATGGTTAAGAATTGAAGTATACCTACGTTAATCATAACTTAAATTTAAGTAACGTTTATAACATAAGCATAATCAGGCTATAATGTTGTTTAAAGGCTGTGAGAGGGAGTGGGCCATAATCAACCACGCGGGCCCAGTGCGAGCTGCTAGATGTCACATGTCTTCGATGTTTTGGTTTAAGGACATGCTGGTCTCCTCACGATGTTTTCCTTCACCATTTTTAGAACAGAAGTGATGAAATACTTTATACTCATTAAAGCGCCTGTCAGGGTTCGAACGACCTACGACTCGTAAGTCACGGCCATCTACCACTGGGCCACCACTGCTATCATCAACATTTTTTTTTTTTTTTGTAAAATATGTACCAATCATCAAAAAGGTGTCTTCGAAAGGGGTAAACATCTACCCTTAATTATAATCGTACCGAAACCAGAATGGTATCATTTTAAAGCCCTTTAAATTCTCCAGGAATACTTTTTTTATTTTTTCCGTACCTATCTCTTTTCGTTTTTGGGAAGTTTTAAGATTCTTTGAAAAAGTCCTAAAAGAAACGGTAAAAAAATGGCATTGCATTTAAATAAAAATTCAAAAAATGCAGTATTGTAAGCCCTTTTAGTAACGCTTCTTTTGATACCATTTTTATAATTGAGGACGCTAGCCAGAAATATTTGTTTCAATCCTCTACCTATCATTCAAATAAATTAAGTCAAAGAAAATATTTTAGACAACGATGTAAATTATTGTTTAAATTAACAATATTTTATTAATCATTTTCTTCTTTATTTAATTGTCATTAACTTCTTTTTCTCGATTACTATCTCATATAAATAAATAGGTTAACTTATTTTTGATGTACAAAAATATTCTACAGCCTAATATGTATTATACTATTTGAATTGTAGTCAGTAGATCACATTTTTTTAATGGATAAACTTTTTGTATATGTATATTATTAGCTAAACATTTCATTTTGAATTTTTAAATTTCGAAATCCGAGGTTTTCACGTTTTTAACGCTCCAGGCACTCCACTAACAATAATTTAATTACATAATTTTGACATAAGAACTTACCGAACGTGGTCGTATTTCTTTTTATTTGGATCTCTCAAATATTGATCTGAAAAAAAAAAAAAAAATTGTTGAGCTAGATATATTTATGTAGGTACTACACTAGGTACTGTAAGGTTTTATGCAATAAGCAAGCAATCTTACATTGTACAGGCTGTTAAGAAAATAGCATTCTAACATTCTGACAATTTGTATTTTAAACTAAGATATAGGAATGTGTTTTTTTTTTTTATGTGGAGTCAGCCCACAGATTAAATAGCTAAGTCAGCCCCTGGGCTTTGACAGCCCAGGGGCTGACTCCCCCTCAAACAAAAAACGAGCGAGTAGAAGGAAAATATGATGTGTTATAATTGTATTCTTATGAACCAATTAATTATTCAAGTAATATCGCCAAAGGGTCTTATATAATGTAGCCATACCGTCCCGGTATCGTAGACAACATAGCGTCTATAGTACCTATAAGTAACATAGGTGAATATAGGTCTACATAATTGGTGGTGGTACGCGTAATACGCTGATGATGCTTTACAATATTAATAAATCTATACTCACTTAAGCCATCTCTGAATGGTCCAAAGCAGTCTTCTCGGAGCAGCCTGAACTGCACGTCCAAGTAGTGCTCCACGTCATTGTAGCCCCCCTCGACAATGTTAGGTCGCAGGAACGGCGTGGATCCCAGTAAGTCCTCTTTAGTTGGCACTACACTAAGCTCACGAAAGTTTTCTGGAGGCTGTTGCATTTGCGCATTCTGAAAGTCTACAATTATTCGGTTCCCTTCCGGCTGCTATAAGATAAAAAGACAAACTTATGGTTATTCAGCAAACTTGCTGTCGGTCGATGTTTATTTATATAAATATACTTTATTGTACACCAGATTATACATTACATAAAGAAAAAGTAATACACTACAAAATATACAATGGGCGGCCTTATCGCTTACTGCGATCTCTTCCAGGCAACCTTGCAGCCAGGTAGCGGTAGGAAGGTACGTATCGTCCACTGCACTTCAATAAAATTCTCAAAAAATGCCTTGGATGGACTGCCAGTCACAACACCCAGTGGAGCGATATTTTTTTAGCTATTAACTCTAGGTAGGTTATAGGTATTTATGTTTAAGATATTTAAAGTAAACTTACTTACCTGATATTTATCGACATATGATGCCATCTTCTGTCGTACTTCTTCTAATTTCAAGACATTCGCATCAGATAAAACGAAATTATGCTCATCGTTCAAACAACTCAGACACGTCTTCGTTACGCTGTCTATAAGCGCCCTACATCTCTTAAGAGCTATAGATGGAGATGTATCAACTATATCCTCACAAAATGTTATAAAGTTTTTCCAAAATTCATTTTGATTATTCCAATATAAACTATTTGAATACTTGTTATCGGTATAAGGCAGATCCATTAAATAATTCCGCAAGTTATTAATAAACTCAGAATTGCAAACATCTAAAATCAATTTCGATTTCAATTCTATAAAAGGCGATTGACTTATTTTCGATAATATTCCGATAAGTAACACATAATAATCGAGTTTGTCTTTGTTGGGTGAATTTACAACATTCATAAACCCCTCTCGTTTTTCATTTACTTTCTGAAGCACTTCTTTTTCTTCCGCTTGTGCTATTTCTTGTAAGGTTCTAAATCCAATGAACCTAATTCTTTCATTTTCACGGCCTGACCTCATGTTGTTTCCTCTGCCTCCTCTCATACCACCACGTCCGCGAAATGGTTCGTTATTTTGATATATATCAGGATTTTGTTGCATCGCTGGATCTACAAAAGCCATTTTCATTCAATAATCAATTATAAAAAAAAAAAATAACTGAGCAATTAAATACATACCACTATCATATCTCATCAGTCTGTTGCTGTGTTGTTCCGCATGAAAATTTTGTCGATTTTGGCTATTTTGTCTCATCGGTCTGTTTTCTTCATTAAAATGTTGTCGATTTTGGCTATTTTGTCTCATCGGTCTGTTTCCTTCGTTAAAATGTTGCCGATTTTGGCTATTTTGTCTCATCGGTCTGTTTTCTTCATTAAAATGTTGCCGATTTTGGCTATTTTGTCTCATCGGTCTGTTTCCTTCGTTAAAATGTTGCCGATTTTGGCTATTTTGTCTCATCGGTCGGTTTCCTTCATTAAAATATTGCCGATTTTGGCTAATTTGTCTCATCGGGCTGTTTTCTTGATGAACATTTTGTCGACTTTGGCTAGTTTGTCTCATAGGTCTGTTTTCTGCATGAAAATTTGGTCGACTTAGGTTAGTTTGTCTTTGCATGTTGAAAGGTGTAAATCGGCCGCGGTTCGTTATATGATTTTCATCAGAATATCTCCGAGAATTTGTAGTGTTCATTCTAGTTCGATTTTCATTTCGGTTCCTCCAGGAAGGTCCTGAAATAAACAATACTTAAGAATAATCACCACTGTAACGGCTAGGGCTGTACAGGGTAAGCTGCACAGACCGTTAACTGATAGGTAGGTAGTCAATAAAAACACTAGGTTAAGTTCATACATATATTTATCGTTATTAGAACTAACACGGCTAGGTCGGGGGTACTATACAACCTTTTGATATCTCATAACAGTCATAACTCTAGGGTACTAATGAGACCATGTCAAAGATTAAACTGGCATATGATTATTATATTTTCATCGTTCCAAATAATTCCACAGTCAGGATTATTTATGTAAAACACAACTACGTTACGTGAAAAAAAAATGTATGGAATATAAAAATAAAATAAAACAATTAAAAAAAATAATATGACTACGTCGCATTTTCTTAGTGGAAATAATAAAAAGTTTATTCAGGTAAAAAGGTAAAACACTAAATACAAATTTGCTAAAATCTACAAAAAAATCTGTTGTGTTACGTGCCTGAACTAGGTCATTCTGTGTTTCAGGCGACGTAAGGTATATTATTTCTAAATAATCACACTAATTATAAAAATCTAGTCGTCTAAAAAGTATGTAAAAAGGTGTAAAGAGTACAATAAATCCTATTTGCTAAAATCTTAGTACCTATCCTAACTAAAATTGTCAATAAAATTGTAAAATCTTAAAATTGTATTTGTACTAATTAAGTTTAGCTAACTTAATTAGTACAAATACAATTTTTATTTAAGTACAACTAATAATTTTTCTTCATAGGACATACTGTGAAAAGCTTTCTTGAGAGTTATTTTGCAATTATTATAATTTAGAGAATAAATTTTGGCTCTAGCGTTTAATCTGTTATAAAGTAATGGTCTTAGGAAGACAAAAAACTTGGCTGCGAAACTATGTTTTGTAATTTTTGTAGGGCAAACTATGTATTTCCGTCTCTTTTAGTAAATTGAGTGCTTTAAGGGACAGCTGCGTGTTGTTTGAATACGATACTCATTACGAATTCTGTCGAGCTGTTAGTACCTACTTCAGAGTAGGTTAGTGGGAAAAAGGAAAGGGCGGCAAGTAGACACCTTGAGAATCGCTCTTTGAGCTCTCTCAATGGGTAGTAGCAAACTTTTACCTGCTAACCAAACACATCAAGAATCACAGGATGTGCTATCACGCACACGTTCACAGGCGCGGCAAACCACACCTGTTACACGCAGCAATGCAGTAAAAGGCCAAATCTAAGTAGGCCGTCTTATTTACACATGGAACGACAATAATATACAGGACACGACTTATTTCAACAAGGAATTCAACTTTTGGATGGACACGGCTACTGACCGATACAAGATTATGAAGGCTGCCATCGAGATCTACAAGAAGCCTGAAACGGATATCGGCGAGGTTTCTGATATACACACAGCTAAATGTAACACAGCACAGCAGCAATATAGAAAAAAGCCGAGAAAGCAGCGTAACCCCGTCTTAAGCTTCACCGGTGAAGATCGACTTGAACCAACTTAACGGCGACTTCGCAAAAAGATGCCCATCCATAGATAATTAACACCCGTCTCTCCACTATTACAATGCCTACTCTAGGATTCATATCCGGTACGGCTCTCAAATCCTTCCTTATCCTAAGGGCACGTCTTCCTTACCAATACCGCGCCTCCCGGTCTACTCCTTGATATGCAATGGCTTCTGTAGTCCCATGAAACATGAGGCTTCATGGGCTAGTGCAAATCTTGGGGTTCATTAGATTTATCGAGTCTGTTTGAACCATGCTGGGATCGGTGCATTTCATTCATTCACGTAAGCAGGCAATCTGCAGGGACCATACAACAGTGAGCATACATCGTGATCATCATGAGGGCAAAACAAATGTTTGTTTGCGCATTGAAAACTTAATATAATTTGTCTTAGCCGCAAAAAAGGAGCCCCAGTGTCGTCAGCACTGCCCTCCTTTTTTCTGCTGAGTCAGAACATGAAGTCTACAAGTTTGCGCAACACGGTTTTAATATTGTAAATAAGTGGCTTCAACATTCTAGGTTTAGTTTAAAAAGGTCATTTATGTATATCAAAATCAGAGTAGGCCCTAAAATACTTCCTTGGGGCACACCAAAGGACGTGATTTTTTAGAATATGGCCAATTTTAACGAAGTTTCAGTTGAATGCCTCTTATGCCCAATGTTTCAAGCTTGCGCGCCAGAATAGAAATGGAGACTGTGTCAAAAGCCTTGGTGAGGTCCAGGAAAACTCTTGCAGTGTGGTTACCCTTGTGCTAGATAGTCAGTCACATGATGTAGGGCATCGGCAATTGAAACTTTAGGTCTAAATCCATATTGATGCCCCAACAAAATTGATTTATCCTCCAGATATTTAAGGCTTGATTTATTTATTTATTTAATACAGACTGAAATTGAATTCATGCGGACCCAGGACCGATCCCTGTGGGACACCGCGCGACATCTCTCGCCGGTTCCAATCTCCCTGATGACCGGGGTAGATGACGGCCCTGTCCGCCAAATAGGTCTCGATCACACGTAGGTCGGCATCCTGTGATACCGGAGTGCCTCCCAGATGCAACTCTAGGGCAGGGTGTTGAAGGCATTGGCGATGTCTAGAGACACCGACAAGACGACCCCACCACGGGCCACAGCAACCCCCGTCGTGAGGGCCCGCACGCGCATGATGGCGTCCACCGTAGAGCGCCCTCTGCGGAAGCGAAACTGGCTCTCCGCCAAATCCAGTCCCACCCGCACCAGCCGCCCGAGAAGGCGGTCTGCAATGACTCTTTCAAAGAGCTTGCCCACCTCGTCGAGCAGCACGACGCGGCGACGGGCCGATTAGTGGACGGAGAGTCCGCAAGGCGTCCCGGCTTGTTAATGAGGACCAGTTTCCCCGTCTTCCAACGAAGTTGGAACTAAACCAACTAAACAAATATATAACGACAACATCAACAACATTAACTAAACAAATATATAACGACTGGCGATCTGGGCCAGCCAGTTTAAATCGCCAAAACGAGAGATTATAATAAACGGCGAATACGTTCAAAATCTCCGTAATAATTAAACAAGTATAACAAGAATAGGATAGCAATTAATTTTACGCCTTCATAATATTTATTTGCACATCAACGCGATAACGCTTGATCTCATTCTTCTTCACTATCGATGATGGAAAAGTATTACGATGGAAGTAAATCACAAAATATTTAGGTAGTAGCTCCTGAACCGGCCGACTAATATCGTCAGTTTTTATACTGTTCGCACAGGCACTACTCATATCATAATGCCGTACTAGTATCAGCCTTCCTAGTTATTGTTTATTTTTTGTAACAATAACTCGTCTTTGAGCGGCGATAGATAGTCACTTGGCCAGCCGCATGCGGGCAGACCATCACCATTCTCACCAGAGGAGGGGCCCTACACCTACCAATAACTGAATCAGCCTTCCTAGCGATAGTTACCAAAAGAACGGCTATCTCTTGGGATATAAGTAGCGAGCCAGTAGTTCTTAAAGAGAGGGTCGCTAAGGATGCTAGTTTTTTTACTTAAATAATTTTGTGTATGGGTATGATATGATTGTGTTTTTTGATAGGATAAATGATTATTTCTGTAAGTAGGTTTGTACAAACACGTTTACGTCATCACATTTTTTTAACTAGCTGAGGTCGGCGTTTCCTATATGACTACTCTGACAAGAAAAGTCGAAAGTCCGAAGCAAACTCAGAGGTCACAGTCTCTTACAGACATAATCCTAATATAATAAAATACAGGGTGGCAGGGACATCGACGTGAAAACTGTTACCATGGATTCAGTACATGATTCTGAACACCCCTAGCTTAAAAACTTTCGTCGGTTATTTTTTTTAAATCTGCTGTTCCATACATTTTGACCGCGTAGGTATTGCACTTTTCTATGAAACAGCAGATTCTTTTTTAATAACCTACGAAAAATCTGTTTTTATTTTTGGTTCAGAATCATGTACTGAAATCCATGGTATCAGTTTTCGCGTCAATGTCCCTGCCATCCTGTATAATATTATTATATAGTAAATATATAAATATTATAAATCTGAAAGTTTGTATGTTTGTTACTTAATTACGTGAAAACGGCAGAACGTATTAAGATGAAATTTGACACACAGATGGTTTATAACCTGGATTAACATATAAGGTACTTTATATCCCGGGAGTATGTTCCCGTGGGATAATTTCCGAGCACCACGCGGACGAAGCCGCGGGCGAAAGCTAGTCAGCCATGCTATTCTGTAAACATCTCACCGTGAAAACTTGGGTGAAGTGAGCTGTCAATAGTGTCAATCCCTGTGGAATGACAGCTCACTCCACGCTCACTTCACCTAAGTTTTCACGGTGAGATGGTTACAGAATAGCACTGCAGATATAATCTTGATCAGATCATGTGCAGACCATGTAGGACCATGGACCATGTAGGTACCTAGATGAATGTGTGTAAGTAGCTTGTAAGTGTACCATGTCAGACTCAGACATTATGAAAGTGATTAATTCAGTGATCGGAAATAGGTGAGATAAAATACCTAAAGTTCGAAAAACAACAGAGACAAAGTGGAGACGCCTTAAGACAAAATATTTTTTCGGGACTAATGTCCCGGGTTTCGGGACATATACAACTAAAATTAATAAAGTAAAACAACTATCGAATCCATATCCTGTTTTTGTTTAAAAAAAAAAGAGTATGAACGATTTTGATTGTATTCAAAAATAAAGGTAATCTCCTTATCTTCGCTTGAATGATGTAAGTAAGCGCGGAAGCTAATATTATTTACAAGCCAACTTTAATAATTATATAACTAACAAGGTAAATGTAAAAAAACAAAAAAAAACGAGTCAAATATGCGTACACAACTTGAGGGACTACAGGAGTGAGAGATGCGCGCACGACGACGACGCTTGGAATGCGAAATACCCCTCTATCCCTTGACCCTTTTGTCATTGTTTTGTGAGACAAACAAAAGATGGAAAGTGACGGCAAGTTTTGGCTGAATTAATAACAATAGAAAACGTATCTATTGGTTTTTTGAGAACGATCTCCTAGTTTTTGAAGTCGGTTAAAAGAGAAAATTAATTCAACTAGTTTACCCTATTAATAACATTAATATTAAGTGTACTTAAGTGATGTCCCGAAACCCCGACATTAGTCCCGAAAAAATATTTTGTCGTAAGGAACCTCTTTTCTTAATCTATATAAATGATCTGCCAAAGGTGAATCAACATCAAATGGTGATGTTTGCGGACGACAGTACTGCCATAGTTAAATGTATTAATATTTATCAAGATGACATAAATAATACACTATCGGACATAATTAATTGGCTTAACAAAAATAATTTAGTTATAAACTTAAAGAAAACCAAAATAATGCACTTTCACCAAAGAACTGTAAGTACCAAAAGTAAATATCAGACATAGTACCTAACTGTGACACTGAAGACGTTAAAGTAGTAAAATTCTTATGTTTATTCCTTGATAACCAACTTAACTGGAAGGCCCACATAAATGACTGAAGTAAAAAAAAAAAAAATCAGATATGTTGCGCTACTAGTTGCATATCACGGCTTAGTAGCCTCAATTTTGCGATATGGTATTGTTTTTTGGGGCAACTCTACCGATAAAGATATCGTTTTTAAGCCACAAAAATGGGGTGCTTAAGGGGACTACAGGACCTAAACGTGCCTAAACGCAAGTTTTATAATACCTATAAGAATATGATCCACTGCAGTAAAGAAAATCAGAAAAATATATGATATTCTTCAGGATATATGCTAGTATGATAGTGTGTTGAAAACATAATACAACTAATTTGATACGATAGAAAAAAATCATGAAGATACCTCTAAAAATTTCTTTTAACGATTTAAAATCATATTAATTTAGGTACATGCAATCATTCTGATTTTTTGTCAGATTATTCTACAAGCTACATATTAGCATAATAGTGTTTTAATTTTCCAGTCCAATCAATAGATTTTTTGTAAATCGCTAACTGCTTCATATTTTGCAATAAATTACCTGCGTCGTGTCATCGCGCTTCTCTTTCATTTCTATGCAGTCCGACAGTGACCGCGCTTTAGCTGTTGTAAGCCTCTTAAGATCAATGTGTGAAAAGTTGGTGATAGCTGTGTACCATTCTTTAAATCGCTGAAAATACTTACTCTACCCTCATTATATATTTTTGAAATTAGTGTTTTCGTTAAGACAAACATGAGATTATTCGAAAAAGTGTCAACGTCACGAGATGTTGCGATTCGTAGCCAATACGCAAGCAATCAGCGTTGTAAGATTGCCTTAGTGAGAAAGAGCGTTTTAGGCATGGCACCGCGCATTTACAATAAATTACCAAATGTCATAAAAAATTTGAATGTAACACAATTCAATAAAAAATTAAAACTATTATTAATTGAAAAAAGTTACTATACGACTGATGAATTTCTGAATGATAAATTAAAGTAGACTTATTTATTTATTTGACTGGAGAAACAATTTTTAATTGAATATTGTGACTAATTGTAATTTATGATTATTTATTTATGCCTATAGAAATTGTTTTATTGTTCTTATTTCGCATGCAACCATATTTGTACGCCTCTTGGCATAACATAACGACCTATATCTTTAATTTAAGAACTGTATTCACTACCTATGTTACACAAAGAAATAAATGATTATGATGATTATGATTTCCTTTATTTCATTTCTACACATATTATTTACATTTTTAAATATTTTTATAAAAACAAAGAGAAAACAAAAACATTTAAAAATATAAAAAATAGTATCCAACCGGTATCGGGAACAGGGTCCAAGCTACCGGTGGTCAGGGCTCCTGAGAGAGGAATCTCCTAACGATACGCGCCGTGTCAAGAAGTACCGCTTTCTGGATCAAGCCCTTGATCCAGCTGCCTAACGAGAGCCTCCTCAGGTGTTGGTCGAGGCTCTTGGCTATTATACCATTGGCCGTCACGACTATCGGCACAATGACTGCTGTATCCACATCCCACATGTCGACAACCTCGCGAGCCAAGTCAAGATACTTTATTTGCTTATCTTTTTCAGCTTTCACGAGGTTCTCGTCATGCGGGACCGCTATATCAATAATCATTGTGCGACGCTCTAATCGATCTATCACCACTATGTCTGGCTTATTAGCAACAATAGTCCTGTCAGTGATGATAGATCGATCCCAATACAACGTGATATTGCCATTTTCGAGTACTGGGTCGGGCATATACCTATAGTACGGTACTTCCGATTCCACAAGGCTGTATTTCAGAGCAAGTTGCTGGTGGATAATCCTGGCTACAAGGTTGTGCCTATGCAAGTAGTCTCCGTTAGCCAGACGAGAACAGCCAGAAATAATGTGTCGGATAGATTCCCCCGGACGGTGGCATGCCCGACAGATGTCAACCGTGCCGTCCTTCACAATATATTTCCGGTAGTTGTTCGTCATCATAACTTCATCCATAATCGCAAAGACAAAACCTTCGGTTTCCCCAAAGAGATCACCGAATCGCAGCCAGGATACGGACGCTAATAGGTCTACATCGGGCCCATGTAAGGCCCGGTAAAAGCGCCCGTGAAGCTCTTTGCTCTGCCATACCTCCCTGCGGTCTTTAGTATCTAATACTATAGGTTTGCGCCAGTTCTCGTTAGCCAAGGATAGCGGGGTAAGGCCCTTGTCCACTGAGACCACATCTCGGTGCATCCCCACGTCGGCTTCTAGGAAGTATTCCCTGAGACTGCATACCTCACGGTTGTGCAGGGTCTTAGCATTTAAGAAGCCTCGACCTCCACACTTCCGCGGGATATACAGTCTCATCACCGATGAACGTGGGTGATGCATCCGATTTACGGTCAGCAGCGTGCGGACCCTCCTATCCAGGGCGTCAAGTTCCGTCTGGGTCCATTTGAGTATGCCGAAAGAGTACATCAAAACCGGCATGACCCAACCGTTGAAGGCGCGCACCTTGTTCCCGCCTGATAAAAGACTATTTAATACTTTATTCAGGCGACCAAAGAAGCGCTCCTTCAGCGATTGCTTCATGTCAGCAGTGTTGATACCTAACGCTTCCGACATACCCAAATACTTGTAGGTTTCGATTGATGAGAGGGATCTTAGGTGTATGGAGTCCGAGAGTTGGGTTCCCCCGGATTCCACAATCCCCCCTCGCTTTACATGCATGACCGCACATTTGTCCACACCAAATTCCATCCTGATGGCGCTACTGAAAGTTTCGGTAACCTTCAGTAGCTCCACCAGTTGCAAATTGTTGGGGGCAAAGAGTTTCAAGTCATCCATGTAAAGGAGGTGGGATATAACCTGACCACCTCTTCTTAATCGATAGCCCAGTCCTGAGTCCTCTAGCAGTGTGCTTAGAGGATTCAAGGCTAGGCAGAACCAAAGTGGACTCAAACTGTCGCCCTGAAATATACCTCGCTCGATCCTTATCGGTTCGCTATTCCTCTGGATCTGTCGACATCCTGGATAGCGAAGAACCGTCCTCCATTGCCCCATACATGATATCAGGAAGGTGCGTAGAGTTGCATCTACTTTATACAACTCCAGCACCCTCATGAGCCATGTATGGGGCACCGAGTCATAGGCCTTCTTATAATCTATCCAACATGTCGACAGATCCCTTCGGGATCGACGAACCTGTTGGCTAATGGCCATATCGATGAGGAGCAGCTCCTTAGTACCGCGGGACCCGTTCTTACATCCATTTTGAGAGGCAGACATGATGGAGTTGGTGTCTATGTTTGTTAATTTTAGTTCTCAAAATGGATGTAAAAACTTTATAGACCGTCGGTAGACAAGTGATCGGCCTATAATTTTTGGGTTCCGCAGTACTACCTGATTTATGGAGCAGGTGGGTTATTCCTGTCGTTAGGAACTGGGGTAGCGACCCTGATTCTAAGGCTGACTGGAACTGGGATGCCAATCGGGCGTGCGACCTTTGGAACCACTTTATCCAAAAGTTGTGCAGCCCGTCCGGCCCTGGAGATTTCCAGTTAGGCAACGGACGGACTGCACACGCTACATCTTGGGGGCTGATGGTAATTGCCCCCATTTCTGGTATTCGCTCGCACGCCCGCTCGATCTTCCCAGTCCAATCTCCTTCGGTGTGATTGACAGGCGCCGACCAGATGCTTCGCCAGAACGAACACATGGCGTCATCATCTGGCAGGCGCGTGTCAATCACACCTTGATCCAGCCGCTCCCAAGCCCTGTAAACCCACCTTTCATCGCTTTGGAATGTGCGATTCTGAGTGTACCGCTCAACTCTCCGCCTGTATCGTCGAATACGGTTTGCCCAAGCACAGATCTTCTGCTTCAGGAAGTCGATACGCTCTGTGACGCGGGTCAGATAATCTCGAGAACTAGTATCAGTACCCGAGAACGCCCGCTTCACAAAGCGCATCACTCTAGGGCGGGTATTGCCCTCCCTGAAGCAGATTAGCTTGCCGATGAGTACTCTAGCCTCACCGATACGACGCTCAATCCTGCACTGCCAAGGTACAGCTGGTTTTGGTCGTGGAGCTCTGTCACTGCTGGGAAATTTAACATGAGCTACACGACATGCCGCTACAGCTGCACAGTACAAGATCGAGTGAGCATCGGCGAGGTCTTTGCTGCCGTCAAAATAATTTGACAGCAGCGAGTCTAGAGTACACACCAGCGCCTTGTTTTTCTTGTGCATGGGCAAACGAGGTAAACGTGGTCTAAGTCCAGGTGGAGTGGAGCGGTAGTCCCGGAAAGCATCCTCCAAAGCGTTCCTCAATCGTGCATTGCATTGGGAACTCACAGATATAACCCCGTCATCATCCTCTTCGTCAACGTGGTCAGCTCGCGGTGTAGCACTGGGTGAATTTTGTAGTTGCACCGCGACCAGTGGCGAGGCAGGCGTGACACGGTTATTCCGTGATTCAAGGCGTAGTCGATCAAGTACGGCGTCGTCCAGCATATGGTTACGCTGGATGACCCGCACCTGATCCGACAGTCGACCTGATTATGATTATTATTATGAAGTCTCCACTTTTTTGTCTATATTCTTTGAACTTAAGGTATATTAGCTCACCTATTTCCAATCACTGGTGATTATACAACATTGAAAGCAATTGTGAAATGTAGGAAAAATATCGTTTGAGGTTATTATGCCTTGGATTTGTTGATTTTCCGTAAACTTGCAATGACACAATCTTTAGCGTTTCTGGTGCAAATTTGGCAATGTGCCATTTTATTGCAAGGGTATACTGTATACAGAGGGTATAACTGTATACATAACCTATGCTTTGCTCACTCTACTTTAGTAGGGGAAGTCCCGCCATCGACCAAGACCGAACAATCGATGCGTCTCATTCTCAACATGCCCGCGATACGACGACCTAATCTGGTAAATAAATAAGACTCATTCACCGGACTCGTTCGTACATAAAATATTTTAATAACGTTATACACAATAACAATAACATCCTTATTTACTAATTGCTTGTTATAGTTGTATAAAAACGGATTCTATGTAACTACAACATTAAAACGAAATTAAGAACATAATTGGTTTTCTTAGTCGTTAAAAAAATACATAATAAAGGTTCATTAGTTATGTAGAATAGGTATATCGTGAACCTATTTCACGGTTTTCGTTGCTGACCGTACCTATGCAATGTTCTACTTTTATATACAAATTTTAAAAAAAAACAGTGTTTTTATGTAATGTCAAAATAACAGCTTTTTACTAAATGCATATGAGAAAATTGTCTGTGTTTGTTTATTCCGGCTAATCTCCGAAACGTCTGGACTGATTTTGACGGGATTTTCACTGGCAGATAGCTAATGTTATAGGGAGTAACTTACTTAGGCTACTTTTATTTTATAAAAAGAAATATTTTCCACACGAGCGAAGCCGTGAGCAGCAGCTACTAATAGGTACCTATTTATATATGTTTATATTTTTTAGGTAACCTATTCGGAAGTGGTACAAATAATTATAATGTTTTGATCATCGAACCGTCGTCATATCGTTAAGCTTCATAGTCTAGTCATGCAATAAAATGATAAGATTGATAATCTTTGGATTATTTGATAAAAACATTACCTAAATAATTGAAGGATTTAATATCGATAATTGTTTACCTGGTTCGGGGCCGTCGTCCTCCATTTTTCTATTTTACCTGAAAATATTAAAAATATTAATAACTAACTTACGACAGCGGCTTCGCCCGCGTGACATCCTTATAAATGTATAGCCTATGTTACTCAGTGATAATCATAATATGGCATTCTACTGGTGAAAGAATTTTTTAAATCGGTCCAGTAGTTTTTGAGTTTATTCATTTATTTATTTATTTATTTATTTATAGTTAATTAAAACGGCACAGGTCCAATTACATTAATTAACATAGAATTATAAAAATTAAAATAAAATAAGCATTCAAATAACATACAATACAAAAAATTAAATTCAAAGATATACAATTCGTGGATAAAATTATTAATAATTATTTGAGTAAATGGTTCAATAAATTAGATACATCAATAAACTAACATGCAACAGTGGACACCCTCGCATATTGTCCCTCACAAAACAACAGACAAGCACGCATTATTTTCTTCCATTCATCGGCAAACACATCACATTCAGGGTCGGCAGTCAGGAGGGCGTTTAGCATCCTTAGGGTTCGACAAACTGGGGATTCGGCTCTAGCAACAGATCTAGACAGCGGTAGTGCGAACAGGTTATGACGGCGGCTTTGACGGTGCCCAAGGTATTTGTCGGGCACAAATAGGCGGCAGAAAAGTCCGTGGAGTTCAGGGCAGTCAATACGACCGCTTAGGGTTTTACAGGCAATCGTGAGCTGATCAAAGCCCCTTCTTACCTCTAACGAATTTAAACCCAACACCCCTAGAAGATAATTCGTTGGGTACATGAATGGGAAGTAATGGTACAGCCTTTGATACAAAAATCTCAGGAAGGTCTTCTGAACTTTCTCAAGCATCAGTGTCTGAGACGCAGTATGCGGATGCCAGACACAGGCGCTGGACTCGAGTTTACTCCGAACCAAAGTGGTGTAAAGAAGTTTAATAATACTGGGATTGCGAAAGTCACGAGCGTTCCTCAAGACAAATCCCAGACGCCTGAAGGATTCCTTTGCAAGGGCAGACACGTGGTCTCTAAATGTCAGACTGCGGTCGAAAGTCACTCCTAAGTCCTTAACGCTGGTGACACGAGTGATCACTAAACCCCCCAAACTATAATCATATTTTATTGGTCTCAACCCACGACCATAAGTCATAACGCTGCATTTACTAATATTAAACAACAACTTGTTCGCCATGCTCCACTCATAGACGGTATCGATATCTTTTTGTAGGAGTTCGCAATCCACCTCTGTTCTGATTTGCGCAGCTAGTTTTAGATCGTCGGCATATAGTAGACATTTTGCGAATCGAATCTTACAAATTAGGTCGTTGATCATGATCAGAAACAGAGGCGGCCCCAACACGGATCCCTGGCTCACGCCCGAGCGAGTGTAATAAGACTTCGACTCAAAGCAGCCATGGCGGACGAACTGTTTGCGATCCCGTAGGTAGTCGGCGAAGAAGTTAAGAAGGCCGGATGAGAAGCCCGTAGCCCCTAACTTTGCCAAAAGCACATCGTTGTCCACTTTGTCAAACGCCTTCCGGAAATCAAAATACAGAGTGTCGACCTGCCTACCGGATTCCAGGCTACTGGATATGAAGTCAACATGAATCAGCAGATTTGAGTTCACGGAGCGACCAGGTCGAAAACCATGTTGAGCATCAGAAAGATACATATTGGTTTGTTTACAGATAACAGTGTGGAGTATATGTTCAAAGACCTTTGCAATGGTTGATAAAATAGCGATGGGTCTGTGTTCCTCGACATATGTCTTGTTACTTGTTTTAGGGATGGGAGTAACACGTGAAGTCTTCCACGGCTCCGGATACACGCCCGACTTAAGAGCTAGATTAAAAACATGACATAAAGGGGCTGCTAATATACTGCTACATCCTTTAACGATATATGCAGGGATGTTATCTGGGCCAATCGAACAGCAGGGTTTGAGTTTGGAAATACCCCTAACCACGTCCGGAGGGACTAAAACGGGTAGGGGAAAATTACCTCCCTCACTATTCACCGTGATTGATTTCGGGTCCAATTCTGGTGTGTCCGGCAGAAATACGCTGGAAAAATACTCAGCAAATGCCTCAGCAGCTTTGACACCTGAATAGACCTTGCCATCAAGCACAACGTCTGGCTCAAACCCACCCTTAGATCGCAGGCTTGAAATGTGCTGCCAGAACATTTTTGGATTTTTGCCTAGGCTGTTTTCCACATTAGAACAATGCAGTCTATATGCCTCCTCGGTTCTCACTTTTAATTCCGACCGCAGTGCGCTAAACTGAGCATATGCAGCATCACATCTGGATTGTTTCCATTTAATATGGAGTTTTGATTTACGTCGAGTGTCGCTTACGATATCTCTAGTAAACCAGACTGGGTACCGCTTATTACCAGCGGTCCTTCTCGTCTTTTTTGGAATAGAGGAATCAAAAATATCGTACATTAAATTATAAAACTTACAAGCAGCGGTGGACGCGTCATTGCAGCGAAACACGTCTTGCCATGGAGCAGAGCGAACAAGATCGAACAATGATGTGTAGTCACCTTTACAAAAGTTCCAATCCTTACTACGGTCAATATTGCTAGGGTCAAGTTTTTCATGTACCTTATGCCTTAGGATGGTAACAGCAATATCTAACGGAGGGTGATACAGATCAATCGTTTTCGATCAATTCATAACAAACAAAGATACAAACATACAAAAAAAAACATGCGGGGCAGTCTTTGGGGACTGCCGATAGAAGTGAAAACATTTATACATCTATACACAGTATACATATAGCTCATGGAAAGCGTTCGGTGACGATGACGCGAGTTCCATGATTTTTGTTCATCCAAAAAGTGCTCAACGCGCCTAAAGAAGTTTTCACTTAAATTTTTTTTTTTCCTTTTTTAATATTAGTTTAGATTTACCATTATCACGACTAGGTGAAGAGCGGGTGGTTACGGCAATGCTGCCCCCGATAGAAAAAAAGACGCATCTAAAAAAAAATCCAGATTAGAGTTAATATACCTAATCTGCATTCGCAATTCATTTGCCAAACATGTAAACAAACACGAGTTTTAGGAAAAACAACTGTAATGCTAACACATAAGGTTCAGTTTGCGCTAGGAATTCATATTTTTTATGACTTTTTCAACAATACTAGTCGGTCTAAAATTAACTTTATTTACATTTGCATAAAGTTGATGTTTGTCTAAGTGGAAAACTCGTGTTTGTTTACATGTTTTGCAAATAAATTGCGCACGCAGATTACCTATATTGCCGGATTTAGAAAAAAAAGGCGCATCTGCCTGTATTTTTACATAAATCTGGAAAAAATGTTAGATGCGTCTTTTTTACTATCGGGGGCAGAATGATGCACATAGGTTAACCTACCACTGTAGGTTAAACTGTGCCCTGTGGTAACATCACTACAAAATATGAATTATACCTACGTTTCTACAAATTATGCGATTATAACATTTATAACTTTGGGACTTTGTTTTAGATTAGATAAAAATTAAATACACTTCCCTTTCAAAGGATGACGTCACGAAACGTTGATAGTTGCTATTAGATACATTGTAGGTATAAATAATATAAAAAAATAATACAAGCAAGCCTCAAATGTTGCAGGATTCGGGTGTGGTTTTATAAGTTATAAACTTATAACACACACTAAAGGGTCTGTGATAAGATAACGTACTATGAACTTGTCATACTCTAGTCCTTAATACATAACATACCTACCTACTTAAGTAGTATCTATTATAAGTATGTTTAATGAGTATAATCGAACGTTGCATCGTGAGACATCTTATCGTTATGTATGACATAGGTACTTACTTCTTTATCATAGGTATTCATTTACCTAAATACAAATACAAACAATCATGTTAGGTAAGTACTGCTTTTCAACCAAAATTAATTTAACAGTTGGTTGTCTACACAAACTGCTACGAACATCGGCTACAAAACTATTGCATGGCACATTCCATAATAGGTAACTACCTCTAAATAGTGAGTATAAATTTTTCAGGACGACTTATTAAATATTTTTATAGGTACGTAAGAACGAGCAAAACAATAGGCGCAAATTGTAACAAACCCTCACGTTGTTCCACAGCTTCTAGAAGCTTCAAAGCACAAAGGATTCCTAAGTACCTACAACTGACTAACCACAAAGTTGACTAACAAATTATAATAGAATAAAAATATTTTAAAAAGAATACCGTATGGTATATACATACGGAATAAATAAAACGAAACACAATACAAGTAGCCACTTAACTCTGTACCTACAAACATAACTACAACCCGTAGCTACCGATTGGTCTCATGTAGAAATTTGAACTTTATGGAACCATCAAGTTCAAATTTCTACAAAACTGTAACCTTACAAAAATATAATAAAACTACTTACACTTCCACGTTCCCGATAAAGGTCCAAAGAGCTGAACGGACTGCTCCAGAATAAGGGTTGCAGGCAACTTGCACGGCTTGCAGCCTTGCACAGTTGCACCACACACAACCCACAGCGCAATGGCGGTCGTTGGCGAATGCACGGCGAATGGCGCCTTGCTTAGCCAATAGTCGATGACGACCAGTCCAGGCGTTCCACTAGGGAAGTAACATGCCGAATGCGAAATATTTTTTTCGATCCCAGCAATGCCGAAACGGAAAACATTATGACACCGAAAGTTCATTCACTAATTCTTATCATTTTATTTCATCAAGACAGGTATCTCAGACAAAGAGTTGAAAGGTAATTTAATAAGAACACTATCTTTCCACTTCGTCATAGTTGCATTTTTTTTTTGTATTTATTATTTTATATTAAGTACATTATAATTAAATATTTTATTTTATGTATTTTATTTTCTCTTTTACTATTACACACGTTGTCATCTCTTTAACTAGTTTCCTATCATAGGTATGCTGGAAGAGATTTCTTTAGAAATAGGCATCACCTTTGTACGTATTTTTCTGTTCCTTTTTTCTTGTCTGCTTATATGTGTGTACATAAACCGTTAAATAAATAAATAAAAATCTACTTTAAATTTATGTGACTGGTCGGGGCTTATTTATCAAACGAGCAAAAGAGCATTGGGTGTTTATACGTATATAATGATAATTGGAACTTACAACAGAACAAAATAATTCAAGTTGTGCATTTCAAAAGACAAATGCGAAAACTCAAGTAGTTTCGTATTCATCAGTCACATCACTATTCTAAAAATAGGACAGAAAGCACGTCGCCGACCGTCACCAACCGTCACGTATCGGTAAACCCCCGCCATAGGCTATCAAGATAATAATGTTGCCAGGTTCAATACATGTGGCATTTACAATAAGAAAATTGTTTTTACCATATTTTACCCTAGATATAACTTTCAAGACTTAGAGAACAGTGCTATCAATCGTGTCACGGGACAAGTTATAATAAACGCACGGTAGAGGTATAAACTCTATCCTCGCGGGGGGCGGGGTGTTTAAAATTATGCCTGACATACGGGACGTATGGCAACGCTACTTTTAACATATTCTCGCGCCTCACATCAGTCACACCGTGCTGGCTGTTCTTTGCACTAAAACATACATCAGCTTGCGATTAGATAGCGTGCTTGATCATTACCATAGTCTTATTGTGTACAGAGTAGCATCTTCTCGAAAGTAGTATGCTTTTGGGATATTACGTAATACATAGCTTGATTATTCCAGCCCATTTAGGGTTGCCAGACCTAAAAATAGAAAAGCTAGACACAGATTCATAATTAACCGGACATTTTGCTCTAAAAGCCTGACATACTAGTTTTTAAAAGAAAGAACTAATATATACCTACCTCCTCTGATTTGTGTATTTATTACTGTTATTCATTGAGACGTACTAAGGCTCGTACAGACCAGCGCGACACGACGGCGCGACGCGACTCGAACAATACAATTTCTAAGAAAACTTCACGGTATAACAATAAACGGTGTTGCGTCGCGCTAGTCTGTACGGAGCTTTACTATACTCTAAATTATGAACCATATTTTGTTCTTAATAAAGTAATTTGTAAATTCGTTACATTGAAAGTAACTAAAACAATAAATAATCAGCCTTTTTCATTACATTGAAATTAATTTAAATAATCAATAATCAGTCATTTTTTGGCGGGGCGAGGTTGACAAAAATCCAAATAAAACCCGGACAGGCCGGACTTGTGTATATTTGGCCGGCCACGATTATAAAAAGACCGGACACCTGGCAACCTTCGGCCGATTAGAACCATTGCATTGAGATAGAAAATTAGGTCTATGAATAGACCCCAGTTATTAACATGTACATACAATAATTAATATGGCAATAAAAAATCGACGTTAAACCTAATGTCATTGTCAACTGTCAGTCGACTAACTGTCAATGTCAAGTTAAAGTCGCCTAACCCGCATGTTTGATTGAAAAGTACATAGAACTTAGATTACTGTGGTGGATTGTAATTATATATTCGTTTTAGAATCTGTTAATAATGCAAAGCCAAGATTCTGAAGAAAACAATCAGGACATAGGTCCTGTAGATAATGCTTGGGCTATGAAAATACCGAAATTTACTCCCGATGATAATCCACATGGTCTTTTAGAAGAAAGCAAGTTTGCAACCCTGTTTCCAAAGTACAGAGAACAGTACTTAAAGGAATGCTGGCCCCTTGTGCAAAAGGTACTGAAAGAACACTTCATCGTCGCCGAACTTGACCTAATCGAAGGCAGTATAACCGTGAAAACAACAAGAAAAACATGGGATCCTTACATTATAATTAAAGCCAGAGATTTGATGAAATTGTTGTCTCGAAGTGTCCCGTTTGAACAAGCCGTGCGAGTCCTAGAAGATGAAATAGGTTGTGACATCATAAAGATCAATTCATTTGTTCGCAAAAAAGAAACATTTTTGAAGAGACGGCAACGTTTGATTGGACCTAATGGAGTAACTCTCAAATCTATAGAACTGCTAACTGAATGTTATGTGTTAGTGCAAGGAAACACAGTTTCAGCCGTAGGACCATACAAAGGTCTGGTGCAAGTGAGGCGAATTGTTGAAGACACAATGAAAAATATTCATCCAATGTACAACATCAAAAGTTTAATGATCAAAAGAGAACTCATGAAAGACTCAAGACTAAAAAACGAGAGTTGGGATAGATTTCTACCAACATTCAAAAGTAAAAATGTTCCAAGGAAACAACCTAAAAAGAAAGTTGAAAAGAAACCTTACACACCATTCCCACCACCACAACAAGAGAGTAAAATTGACCGTGAACTTGCTACTGGAGAATACTTCCTCAAAGATGAACAGAAGAAGGCCAAGAATCGACATGAAAAAGAAGAAAAGCAAGCACAAGTTAAACGTGCCAAGCACGAACAGAGACAGAAGGACTTTATGCCTCCTGAAGAGAAAGCGACTGCTCCTAATGACCCCTCAGATACAAACGTTGATATTAACTTATTTAAATCTAAAATGAAAAAGCTTTCTAAGCAACAGAAGGGATTAAAATAAAAAAACATTGAAAACTAACATAGGTAATCAACATTCAAGGTGTCTATAAACTTGCATAGTTATGTAATTTGAATGATCAAGTTTGAGCTTGATAAACAAATAGTCTCTGACTCCACATCTGATTGTTTTTCTTTTAGCTTAAAAAATATAATAACCTCACGATAGCTACATCTTATCAACAAAATGGTATTGTTCAAAAGCCAAGCCAGGGAGCAAGGTTCATTGTTAGTTGTGAGGCTGAATATCTAGCTAGAGAATGCCAGTAATGTGTATTGTTACAGTGGTCGAGGCTCTTATTGCACTAGGGCGAAAATGCAGCTTACTCAAACTTAGCTTACTTGACTATGCAGTTGTATGCACCTTATTTGATTAAGCAGTTTGTAGGCACCTTATGTTAAAGTATATTATAATATAATACAGGAGACTATTGCTCTAATCTGTTTGATATAAAATAAATAACTGATTGAATTTACTATCTTATCTCTTTATTTTCATTAGTTTTAGTTCTGGGACCAAATTATTTTTTGCAATGTACTTTTTTCCGTTCATATAGGGTTGTAGTACTTCAGGTATGTGAATTTTCCCTTTGGGATCTTGATGTGTTTCTAGTAAAGCTATTAACATTCTTGGTACAGCACAAGCGGTGCCATTCAATGTGTGAGCATAGCTTGTTTCACCGTTGTGAACATATTTGATATGCAGTCGTCTTGATTGATAATCTGTGCAGTTGCTACAGCTTGATATTTCACCGTAATTTTTACGACCTGGCATCCATGCTTCTATATCATACTTCCTGTAAAATAAAGTGCAGCTGAAATTATTTTTATCACATTAAAATGATGGCAATTCATCTTGCAAGCATGATGATTATGGCAAGTCCTCAATGACTCATTTTTTTTTTTTTGGACGTTTGAGGAACAGGGTGTAAAGTTCACTTATCCTCTACAGAAAAGTGAGGATCCTCCGACCAGACAGGTGTCGTGTCTGGCGGGCAGTAGCCCAGTTTTTTTTAATATTTTTTATATGACGTCTCTTAGTTGACCTCTGAGGAATGTAACTACTTAAGGGGGATGCGCTAAGGTAGCCCGCGAGATTCAAATTTTCTTTAGTTTTTTGCATTTTGCAGGTCAGTGTCAGGTTTTATGTTTATAAAAATGTGATTCGCGACCGTAAAAAATATAGCTTTACATAATTATAATCATTAAAATCAGCAATACAACTCCATAAGTTAGCATAATTGTCAAATGTCATGATTTCATGAAATAGTCATTCAATGGGATTACATGAACTTAGAGAGTTGTATTGATCATTCTTATGATTATAATTCTATAAATAATCATTTGATACGGCCGCGAATCATATTTAGATCAACATAGAACATGATACTGACCTGCACATTGCAAAAATCGTAAGAAAATTTGAATTTCGGGGGCTACTTTGACGCATTCGCCTTAACCGGACTGTCCTGTGGCTGCCTTAAGCTACTAACTTAAAGCCTCCAGTCAGGGCATAAACTGCCCAATGGTTGATGTTGGGGAAGTTATACATATATATGTAGATGCCGCCACAGTTCACAGTTTACATAACAATTTTTCCCTTTAGCCATTCGCGACTATGACGTGTAAGATACATACCTATAAGCAGGAGCACCTAGTTCATGTGGTGGCATGTCAAGTATTTTCATATTAAATCCTAAGGGTGAAAACAATTCTTCCTGTGTGGTTCTCAAATATTCAAGCATTCTTTCTGACTGACTTGGAGTAGTAACTGCAAACATTTCTACTTTGGTAAATTGATGTACTCTGTGGGTTAAAATGAAAAAATATCAGTAACAAGTTTACAAGATTATTTAGTTCTTAAAATGTTACATGAAAAAAAAACTAACCACCTGAAATATGACTTAAGATTGTAAAAGAAACTCATCTTTACATCTAATTTGTTTTTTTTTTACATAATATGTATTTTTAGACTGGAACAGATCTGGCCAAAAAAGTAAATTATTATTACATGAATATTGTCTCTTACCTGTATATTCCTCTCTCTTCAATAACATTAGAAGTTTCCGCCCTAAAGCATCTGCTCACTGCAGCCAATTTCAATGGCAAGTCTTCTTCTGTGTGGATTGTATTCATCAACAGCCCTGCTATGGAAATTTCTGCTGTACCTGACAGGTACAAATCTGGACCATGGTGCATTGGGTCCAAGGAATATATCTAAAAAAAGTAACTTTAATCTTATTTTCATATGAATATAGAGCAAGTAATATTTGTTTTGTGGTACTGTAAAAAATCGATTGTTTTATTAAAATAAAGTTTCTCTTGGCATTTCATACTGCAACAAACTATGTTTTATTTTCATAACTAAACAGATATTTCAAAGCAAGAGTTACCTGTGTTCGATCACTGTTAACTGCCATACCACAACTCTCCAAAACATGACTAGGCAAAATATCTGGCACTGAGACCAGCTGAAACTTTTCTTGAAAGAGTTTGTTAACAGTGTATTTAATTAATGCTTCTTCTAGCTCGGCAAGTTCTCCCATGAAGTAATAGCTCTTGTGACCACATGTGTGTCCTAATTTATCTGTTCTTACTAAATTTAGACGTCTCGTTATTTCACTGAATTCTAGAGGTGTATGTGCTTGGAAATCTCTTTTCTGGTTTATTTCTTGTACAACTTGTGGGTCTACAGTTTCCACAACAGAAGGATGTGTTTTATTAGGTAAACAACTAAGTTCTTTGTACAAACTGTCCCGTATAATTTGATATGAAGCATCCGCTACTGCAGTTGTTTTAAATATTTTATACTTATTCATTACACGATTCACATCACCAACACCTTTTCTTATTTTAATATTATTCTCAATTTCTAATAAATTTTCAGCATTACAATAATAATTTATATCAATATCCGGCCCAAGTACAGTTGAACTAAACCTTAGCAACTTGGATTTGGTTAAAACTAGGTGTCTTATTATAGGGTAAAATATCATTTTATTATACTCGGAAAATAAATTCATCAACCGCAAGTACCGTAATAGTTCAGGCAACCTAATAAACGAAGATACTACCAACGTTTTCTTTGGTAATGGGCTCTAAAATTCTTAATGTTAAAAGTAGTGCCAGCAAAATATAACTTCTCAAATCGATTAATCGAATACTGACTGACAGCCAGCCAGCCCACTTCACTCAACCATTGACACTGACAGTGACATCAACATGTCAGATTTTCAGACTACCTAAGGATGTTCCGAATCGCAGTGTAGAAAAAAAATCTCATCGTAAGAAATATTACGCAAAACTGAGACAGCAGATGGTGCCACTTTTACATGAGGTAAACAAAGCGTTTTTCAATTTTATTTCTGCTTTATTTCATCCTTGGTACTATAATATTAGGTTAAAGGAGTACCAAAAGTTTAAAAACATGCTTTTATGAAGGTCATATATTAGTTTTTGTGATGTTCAACTACTTTACAATATACATTCAAGTAAATAGCAGAAATAGCACAAACAATATTGTGTTTTAACATTAGGTTTATACTCTGACCTGTAAATAATCCTTCATTCTTATAGTCTTCAGTTCTAAAATTATCAGAACACTACCATTTGTGAAGTGCTTGCAACGGTGCAATTTATAATTGCTTGCGAAGTTATTCGTTTTTATTGAATTATTGAACGCCTTCGTTCCTTCGGTTAAAACTACATGACACAACACTGATTCACTGACTGATGAGTGATGAGTGTGGTGATGAGTAGTGATGACTGATGTCAGAGTCATATAAATCGACATAAATATTCATTATCAATATTATATATAAATAGACACTAGGGCACTATTTTACCGACAAGTGCTTCACATAATACAGTGCTTGTAGGTTTTGATTTTGGTCACCCACATGCAGGGTTTTTTGAAGCACATTTATTTTAATTAAACGACTTATTTCCCTTTCGAAGTGACCTAAGTGCGATAGTGGTGCTCATTTTCATTTTACTCTTTTTGCCAAGCTGATTTACGCCGAATGACGTCACTCAATTACATGAAAGTAATCATAGTATTATGAAATATTTATGACTTTTTGATGTACTTAATTTTTTCAGATACATTATAAGACGTATGTCAAAAAATCATGAATAAATAGCTAGTACATCACCGTGTGCAAGGATTTAACGATTATGTTCTCCGTTCCGGAGATATAAGCATTAGCACCATACATTTTTTTGCAAAAAAAAAATAAGTTGCTAATTTGCATAGGCCGTACTTAGTTTCGATATGAAAAAGTACACTGTTATTTGTTCTGTATATCTTCATTTCATCTATTCACATCATAGTACGTCCAACGTCTAAGGTCCCCCATAAAAGCGCACTTGACCATGATTTGCATTGCATTTTGTCTTCAGTTATTGTTTTTTATTATTGATTAATCTTTCTTTCTTTTTTTATCATGCACTTTTGTTTTTCCATTGCACTTTAGACATTGGCAGAATAGTTGACATCGGCTTTGCTTGCCATTTGATAAAAATGGAATAGTAAAAAATAAAACTGACTGTCAGTGTCAAAGTCAAACTGTCATTGTCAGCAGCAGTCAACTGTCAAAGTCAATCAATGCTTTTACTGGAGGTTTGGTTTGGCGCCGTTTTTACTTGTGTATGTTCAATTTACTTTTCATCACTATTTACTATAAATTAAATAAAAGAACCATGAATTATTGTTTGCTATAAAATATTTACGAGTTCGGTCATAAGGAAATATAGGTATTTGCCAAACATGCCTGTACAAAGTCGAAGTGTTCTTAAGAACTTGCAAAAAGGTGCAGAGGAAAGCGTTTCATCTGTGGGCAAACCGAAATCACCTCAGATGTAAGTACATACATAATTATATTCATTATGATCAACGACACGACACCACCATAATCTGATAAGTTAGTAAGGCAAACTCGTATGGATAAATTAACTACATAAAGATGTTCTTTATCTGTGACAAGTAGTAATTAATACTTTATCAGATCAATTATTTAAACAGTCAGGGCATCAGCTGTTAAAACATTAGGTAAGTAAAGGTAATAACTTGATATGTTGAAATTGTAGGACTAGCTTCACATTAATTTAGAAAACATTACTTGATCATCCTACTCTTAACCCTAATTGTGACGGAATTGCATTATTAATTTCGTGGTTTACTTAGGGCTATTTGGCATGAATATATTTCTTGTATGACAATAGTGTCATGCTTGAATTATTATGCTTAAAGACCTGTCTGCTGCCTAAGAAATTGTGAAAATTAAAATTACTTGACTTCATTTAAAACGATAATCCTCTATGTTTTATCAGATAGTTTAATTTAAATTTCAGGTCCAAGAGAAGGTCACCACGCAATGGTAATCAGTCGCCACGTAATGGAAATCAGTTGAAAATAACTAGTATGTTTGCGTCTAAAAGGAATAGAAGTCCTGAAGGAAATGAAATTATACAACCGGTAAGTTTTAAATAATCAAAATTAAAACCAAACATCATATTTAAATCTAAACTAAAGTAATGCTACTGATCCTCTAGTACAAAATATGTTTTTATGAGGAATTGTTGTATTATTGTTTTTTTCTGATTACTGCATTATTAAAGAGTCCTAACCATTTTACAGAATTGTTTTAATAATAAAAAGATAAATGTTCACTACACTTTTGTTTGCATTGCATTGATTCTTATTTTAGAAAAAGCTTAAATATGAGGATGAAGAATCTAAAGAAAACAGTATAGATAGCATAACCAAGGATAATAGCAGTGAAAACTTGGAATTTGAAGCAGAGAATGGAAAAACAGACATGGGAGTGAATGAAGTAGAACCAATTGTCACGAAAGATGAAGAAGCGAATAAAGCAGTTGAATTTGCCCCAAAAGACGTAGAAATTAATAAATTAGAAGACAGTATAAATGAAGATAAAGTAGACACTATAAAACAGAATATAACTGAAATGAATGACAGCATCCAAAACCAAGAACAAAATGGTTCCACTGAAGAACAGAAAGAAACTGGTAAAACTGAAAATAATAATGAAGTAGTAAGGTCCAAAAAACAGATTCATGACAATGAAAAATGTAACATCTGCGGTCAATTTTTGAACAATTCCGATATAATATACTATCAAGGTCATCCACAGGATGCTGTTGAAGAGTATATTGCATTGACCAATGAGAAACTTGTTCTAGCATCAGGTCAGTAGATACGCTAAGTTTCTGATATGAATCTAAACCTTTCTGAAGGAATGGTACTGAAAACTTTTTCTGAAAACATCTTCATTTTATACTATTCCTACTTTATATTTTTTCAGGTGATGATGGGGATATAATGGAACGCCCACAGACCAATATAACCAGTTTTTCTATATTTGATGAACAGGGGCATCTTTGCCCCATTGATGGAGGTCTCGTTGAAAATGATGTGCGTATCTATGTGTCAGGGTATTTGAAGTCAATATGTTCTGATTCAGTTGAAATTGATGACGAATCTGTGCCTGTGAAAGATGTAGGTCCTATTATTGAATGGTGAGTGTTATTTGGACTGTAATATTTCATATACATACACATTCATATACTATGGCAAAAGAAAGAGATAAATGGAAAGTGCTAGAGGAGCATGAAATTGTTTTGTTTTAATTTATTATTTTGAACGTGTGAGATTGAAACACTCTCACACAAAGACCCCATCTGATTATAGCTAGAAAAACGATTGCAGATAACAGGAGAAACAAAAAACGAGACTCCTCTGTGGCTCAGAAAGCACGTTAAGCCATTGGTCCCGGCTGTCATTCGTGGAGCTTTGATAGTTGTTACAGGTCGTCAGAAACCCGAAGGTCTGATAGTCTTACTAAGGGGTATCGTATTGCCTAGTTACTGGGTTGTGGAGCTCAGATAGGCAGTTGCTCTATGTAACATACTGGTATTCAGCTGCTTCCGGTTAGACTGGAAGCCGACCCCAACATGGTAAAGGCTAGGCAGATTAATTTTGACTTTTAAGTGAATAAAGGCTTTGAATTTCATTTTCGTATACTTATAATAATTTAAAAATAATTAAGGCTTTTAAGATTTTTTGTTTTCTAATTTTCAACATATATCTACATCAGAATTTTTCTGATTCAGGTTTATACACGGCTTTGACGGTGGCGACAGGAACTGTATCACCTTATCAACAGAATTCGGAGAATATAATTTACTAAAACCAAGTGAACAGTACACACCGCTTATGAACAATCTCTATGAAAAGATATGGCTAAGCAAAGTTGTTGTAGAGTATTTAGAAGAGTATCATTATCTTCAGCCAACATATGCAGACTTACTAGAACTGATCAGAGAATCAACTATTCCTGAACTGAATGACGCCAGAATGACTGAAGAATTACTTCACAAACATGCACAGTTTGTGTGTGATCAAGTTGTGAGCTTAGAAGCCGATGAAGATGATGAACCACTAATTACATTACCATGTATGAGGGAGTTAATTAAATTAATGGGTATTAAATTCGGCAAGCGTAAATTCCGCACTAAAATAGATTACAAAAAGGTTGACAAAAAAGCTTGGACTAAAGCTACTACTACTCCCCTTGTGAGGAAAACATTTGAGAGCTTTTTCACAAATCAGTTGGATAAAACAAATCATGAGTTGGTGCTGAGAAGGAAAAGATGTGGTGTGTGTGAAGCTTGTCAACTGCCCGACTGTGGGGAATGTAATGCTTGCCGTGCAATGGCTAAGTTTGGTGGACATGGACGTACTAAAAAGGCGTGTGTAAGAAGATTCTGTCCCAACATGGCAGTAGAACAGGCTGAAGATTCAGAGCCAGATGAGGAAGAGGAGTACCAACAAATTGCTGAGAAGAAACTACAAGACAAGTTAGAGGACACGGTGCCAGTCAAGTTAACTGGCTCAAATAACAGAAAAATTAAATGGGTCGGCGAGCCCACCAAAGCCGACGCCACCAAAGTGTATTACGAAAAAGTTGAAATTGATGGTTCTGAACTTTGCAATGGCGACTTTGTAATGGTTGAAACATCTCAATCCAATATTCCTGCTTTGGTTGCTAGAGTAGTATACATGTGGCGAGAAACTATCAACACTAAATCTGGTTTCTTTCACGCAGAGGTATTCATTAGGGCCTCTGACACTGTTCTGGGTGAGGTTAGTGATCCAAGGGAAGTATTTTTAGGAGACAGATGTTGCCAAGGTGCTCCACTGTCATCAATACTAAGGAAAGCTTATGTTGAAAAGGGAGAAATCCCAGCCGACTGGTTCAAACTAGGTGGCAAGGAAGTAGATGACAAACATTTCGAAGATGATGGTAAAACATATTTTTACAATAAATACTATGAAAGGTTCAATGCACGATTCGAAGATTTACCTGTTGATCCAGTGTGTCCTAATCCACTGAGGCAGCACAGATTTTGCCCATCTTGTGAGAGAAAAACTAAAAGGGATGCTAAAAACATACCTAAAGTTTCTGGAAAACTCATAGAAAAATCCAGTTTTGTAACTGAATCTAATAGAACAGAATGGTCATTAGTGAGGTGGCAAGATTACGACTACAAGAAAGGTTGTGGCGTATTCCTCAAACCAGGAACATTCAAGTTGAAGAATACTCTCACTAATGCAAACAACATCGTCAAACCAAAACTAGAGAAAGTTGATGAGGACATCTACCCTGAGTACTACAGGAAGAGTGATAATAATTTGCGTGGCTCAAATATAGATACTGGGGAACCATTCTGTATTGGTTACATTGCAGCTGTCACTGCCGTTGGCGAAGGACCTTTGATTGTTCCTCAGGATATTTATTTAAAAGTCAATGTTCTTTATAGACCAGAAAATACAAGCAGCCGGTTTCCACAGCATGAAGATCTGAATGTAGTTTACTGGAGCGAAGAAATTCGTGATGTATCTTTCTCTGCGGTTGTAGGAGCATGTCATTTAATTTATGAACAAAATGTTCCACAACAATATTCTCTAGCCCAATGGCTGGAGAGAGACCCAAGTAGGTTTTACTTTAGAATGGCTTTTGATAAATCTTCAGGTCAGTTTATAGATGTCCCACACCATGCTATTAGTGTTGGTCGCACTGAAAGAGGCAAAGACAAGGGTAAAGGTAAAGGAAAGTCTAGCAAACCTGTGGAAACAAATGAAAATAAACTGGAACATATTTCGGTTCGACCTTTAAGAACCCTAGATGTATTTGCTGGTTGCGGTGGACTATCAGAAGGTTTGCACCAGGCTGGCGTGTCAGAATGCAGGTGGGCTATAGAGAATGTTGAAGCTGCAGCACATGCGTATGCACTCAACAATAAGAACTGCATCGTTTTCAATGAAGACTGTAATGCATTACTAAAGGAAGCAATTTCCGGGGCCACTCACAGTGTTGGTGGACTACGCCTCCCAATGCAAGGCGAGGTAGAACTGTTGGTTGGTGGACCGCCATGCCAGGGCTTCTCCGGAATGAACAGATTCAATTCAAGAGAGTACTCCAACTTTAAAAACTCTCTTGTAGCTTCATACTTATCTTACTGTGATTATTACCGCCCGAAATATTTTATACTCGAAAATGTAAGAAATTTTGTGGCATTCAAAAAAGGTATGGTTTTAAAGCTTACATTGAGGGCATTACTTGACATGGGCTATCAGTGCACATTCGGGATTCTTCAGGCTGGCAACTATGGGGTACCACAGACAAGAAGAAGGCTTATTATTTTGGCAGCCGCACCCGGGTACAAGTTACCGTTCTATCCGGAACCCACTCACGTGTTTAGCAGACGTGCATGCTCTTTGACTGCCACTATAGATGGCAAACGCTTTGCTACAAACATTCACTGGGATGAGTCCGCTCCTAGAAGAACATGCTCCATCCGAGATGCTATGAGCGATCTACCACGAATATGCAATGGTGCTAACAAAATAGAAATCGAATATGGATCCATGCCAGAGAGTCATTTCCAACGACTAGTGAGAAGCAAGGACGAGAATGCCAAACTACGGGACCATATTTGCAAAAATATGGCGCCATTAATTCAAGCCAGGATATGTAGGGTTCCTACTATGCCTGGTTCTGATTGGAGGGATCTGCCTAATATATCGGTGGCACTGTCCGATGGAACTAAATGCAAGGTACGTTAACATCAAAACATTATCAAGTCGCCTCTCGTGATCTCTGTGAGCACGTTGTTCTTCTAAATTGCACAACGGATTTTGATTTACTCTGGAAGGTATATGTATACAATAGTTAATATTAAATTTACATATAATACAGAAATCACGATGTTTTGTGACGTCCTAAAAACCGTGCGAAGCATGGGCGGTTTTTCATAAAATGTTGACCACTCGTGTCGCCAGGTGCTGCAGTACAGATACGACGACGCGCGCGCCGGGCGCGGGCGCGGCGGCGCGCTGCGCGGCGTGTGCGCGTGCGCGGCGGGCGGCGCGTGCTCGCCGGCCGACAAGCAGGAGAACACGCTCATCCCCTGGTGCCTGCCGCACACCGGGAACCGACACAACAACTGGGCGGGACTCTATGGTAATGCTACATTACCTATATTAAAGCCTCATATTCATGGTAAACGAAAGCTGCGCGAAATTGTTGCACCGGCATCATTATTTGTGATGCTGGCAACATATTTCAGTTTGCGGGCACGAAACTAGCATCGAGGAGCGGTGGCCGAGCGGGGCGGTGGCGATGGAATTATTTTGTACGGTCACTACCGCCCCGCTCGGTCATCGCTTGTCGCTGCTGGTTTCGTGCCTGCAGCGTCACTCTCAAACTGTATGAATTGTTGCCACTCAGCATCTGACAAATAAGCCTTATTAGACGATAAAACTAAATAAGCCTTATCGCGTCATCTAAGTAAGCCTTATCGTCAGATCCGCCCCTTTTACTCACGGCGGCAGAATTATTCGTTGAAGTACATTTACAATGAAGAATTAACCTTATCCAACTAATATTCAGGTCGTGTCTGCTGGGACGGCTACTTCAGTACAACGGTGACGGACCCCGAGCCGATGGGCAAGCAAGGCAGAGTACTGCACCCTGAACAGAACCGCGTCGTTTCGGTCCGTGAGTGCGCGAGGTCGCAGGGCTTCCCCGACACGTACATATTCGCCGGCTCAGTACAAGATAAACACCGACAGGTAACGTAACATTTATTGTATTAATTCTCTAATAAATAATTATGAATTAATATAATAGTAAGGGTCGATTTCCTTAAATATTTATTATTCGCCAGAGTAGTCTGTTAGAAAAGTATCTGATGAAAATGTAAACAAATGGATCAGAAAATGTACCTTTGTATGCCAATTTGTAGTGCCACTTACAAATTGAGGGAAAAAATCGGATTTAAGTATTCAATTAATATGAAACCTAAGCAAGGTGGCATATTAATTGAATACTTAAACCCGAAATTTTTATTTAAAATCACATTAAACGTGCTCTTCCGAAGACGATCGCAACCGCAAACCGCTAATTATACGCTTTCGAATATAATGACAATACTGCCTGGCGCCGTTTTCATACGAATTACATAGAAAACAGTTGTGTCGCTGCGGTCTGCCATAGCGATTGGGTTGCGGTTTGTAGTTGTCTTCGGAAGAAAGCAAGCAAGCTTTGTGCAATAAAGTATTGAGTATTGAGATATTTTTCATTTGGTAATTTTATAATGTCTATTTTCGTGGATGATTTTACAATTACAATTGAAACATGTTATTCAAACAAAAAACTGGTGAGATATAAAGTTGAAACCTTCTAAATACAGAATATTGTGATATTAATTCCTTTTATTGCGCAAGAATTTAATCTGGAACAGGGTTTGTTTACACTTTCATCAGATACTTTCGGGACAGACCATAATATTCAATCGCAAGCGCATCTACAGGTCCCATTCTTATATTTGTTCACAGATCGGTAATGCCGTGCCCCCACCTTTGGGCGCCGCAATGGGCAGACAAATAAAGACGGCTTTAGCAGCCAGTTTAACAACATAGGCTGGTTATTTTAAGACACAATTATTTTATATGACCTTTTTTGTAGTATAATGTAAAATGTTATAGTAATGATATGCACCTTTGTTTCTTCTTTTAGTTTTGATACAATCATGACTTGTAACTTTTGTACTATAATTATGACGAACCTATTAAATAATAATATACATTTTAGAAAATCGTTTTATTTTTTCAATACAACTTTCGTTTTTCGTTTAACGTTTTTCACTAAAATACTTAGTTCAACATCTTCTTTAGATTTCTTAGGCTTTGAAGCCTCGGGTGGCGTGTCTGCTGGTCTGCGCTTCAACTTCTCTTGAATAAGCTTATCCATGTTCTTTGTTTTCTTGAAATTAGGATCACTTGGATCAATGTTATAGAGATGCGAGTTATACAATGCTGAAAAGCGGTCATCATTCACATCTATTTCAAAGTCAGGTAGGGATTGTTTCTGTTCATTCATTTTGGCTTTTAATTTCTTTTTCCTTCTAGACTTTTTGTTACTCTCAGAGTCTTGAATTTTCTTCAAACTAAAGTGTGCTTTGCCATCATCGTCATCCAAGAGTAACTCTAATTCTGCTTTCTTCTTTTCATCATCTGTGTCTAAGTCACTGTCATTATTTTGTTTCTTTTGGTCCTTATTTTTGTTACCTGCTTTAGATTTTTTAAACTCTGGTTTATTAAACTCTTCAGCAAAGTATGGGTCATTCATATCAATGTCGGAAGGAACGTCTGACATACTGCCGTCTTCTGAATCAGATTCATCATCTTCATTTTTCTCATGTTTCTCTTTGTTTTTCAATTTCTTTTGTTTTTTCTTTTCTTTACGTTTTTGTATCAACTTTTCGAATGGTGTTAACTCTTTAGTTTCTGTAAATAAAATGAGAATAATTTATGTGTTTTTTAAATTTTAATTATGAAATAAAATTTAGAAAAAAATATTTGAATGGGTTTTTACAATGGAAGAACCCTAAACATAAAAACCTATACATTTATATTTTGTTATGGTGTCGTTAATGGCCCAGTGGTTAAGTAAGGCCTCACCTCATACACGTGGATGGGACAAGAGCAAGTACCAATGTGACTTTTTCAATTCATATGTACATTCTGAGTTTATCTTGGACATTACTGACATCTGTGAAGGAAAACATCGTGAGGAAACCTGGACTTATAATTAGTATAAGTCTGAAATCGCCAACACGTCTTGAACAAGCGTGGTGATGCCATGCAATGCTCGTGCCTTCTCTGTATAAGAAGAGGCCTTACAGTGGGAGAATAATGGGTTGGTATAATTAATATTATGGTGTCATACCGGCATTTATTTTCTTTTTGACTAACTCCTCTGCTTTATCTTTGATTCCTATTCCCCAACTTATTTCCATTTCCATATCTTTATTGCTCTTTTTGTCGTCTTTTTTCTCGATATCTTCAAGCAATTTCTTATATTTTAGTATAGGATCTTCATCATCATTGTCTGACTTGGCTTCAATGTCTTCAATTTGACCGTCCTCTACAAAACAAATAAAACTTACTACTTACTACCTTCGTTTCTAGAAAATACAAGTGCATTACCATGATCCTCGGATTCTGCTGCATTAATTGAAAATAAGTATACACGTTACCGTCACTTTCACTACTGGAAGCTAAATATTCTTTAAGATCCAGATCATCAATTTTGCCATCAAGAGCGCCTTTGATAGTTTCTGTTCGGTTAGGGTTTGTGGCATCCCATGTGAGCTCAACTTTAGCTTGCTGTAATGCCGTTGTTGTAAACAATCGAGGTTTGTACTTCGTCAAGTCGGGGAGTTTTGTGCATTCCTCTCGGGGCTCCTGAATTGAAAAAAAAAAAAAAAAAAATCTCAGATTAGCCTAAAAGCATTGGATGCTTGAATTTCATGTTTAAATATTGCTAAGATGAACTGATGAAAGTTCGTGCGACTCTAAACACGCCGTAAAATAATCGGTTATGCTTCCTGTAAATGACGCCGGAGCCGCACCGCAAGATGAAAAAATTCAGAATATCTAAGAATGAGTGTAAAATCAACGCGGCGCGGTGCGGATACGGTGCGTGCGGCGCATGGGCGATATTGATTTGTATACACCAGTGGTCGGCAAACTCATTAGTCAATAGATCCAAATATCAATACTATACGACTAAGAATTCATACGAGAGCCAATCCTTTCTTTGTGTTCAAACTGTCTCAATACAGATTTAATCCTTAAAACTCCCATCCTCTTTCACTCCACAAGGCTTCCTAAAATTAATTTGCTAAGAAGTAGGATGCCTTCATCATCCTCACCATATCGGCTGATAATAATATGATGAAGGCATCTTACTACACATTAACCTTTAACCATTAAACTTTGAAATGTTTAATTTTCGATGTCCAGTAAGTTTTTGGTGAAAATACTTCAGAAAGAAATCTTTGAAATGTAGTTAAACTGTATATCTTGCTTAATATGACTGAAACTCTGACCCTCGCGCGTATCCAAAAAGCCGCGGTTCACCAACCACTGGTATATACAAACATGCGGTCCGGCGCCGGAGCGGCCCCGGCGTCGTGTATAGGAAGTCAGTCTATACTTTGTTAGACAATATTCATACTTAACACTTTAAAAGTAGGTCCATACCTGATCAAAAGTAACGCCATCAGGTATAAACCTCATATCGAGCCGCGTAGCGCTACTTTCATACTCCATGCCATCACATTCGCTATACAGCTTATCTGCCGTGGACACCGAGTCGCATTCCACCACTGCGTAGAAATACTTCAATCTATTTAGTTGATATCGACGTAGTTTTTCCATATGATATGACGAACCTGAAATTTTTTGAGGATTTTTTAAATATTAAAGTAACTGGGAAAGGTGGAGGGTGAAAGTTTTTTAAGACAATCATAGAGGCACAACATATCGACTCGCCCCTGCTTCGCACGCGTGCAATGGCAACATGTAAAAACTTTGAGATATCTGTGCGATAACCCAGTTAAATATTACACTACATTATTAACACGTAACACTACGTTATTTTATACTAAGTACATTATAATTAAGTATATATATTTTAGTGATATTTATTTTAGAAGTATGTATGTAAGTTTATTCTCATAATGTATGTTTAAAGTTAATATTATAGAATTAGTGAATAATTAAGTGTTTTTATTTTATGTATTTTATTTTCTCTTCTACTCTTACACACGTTGTCTACATCTCTTTAACTACTTTCCCATCGCAGGTATGCTGGACGAGATTTCTTTAGAAATAAGCATCACCTTTGTACATATTTTTCTGTTCCTTTCTTCTTGTCTGTTTATATGTGTGTACATAAACCCTTAAATAAATAAACACATATTTAACTAAGATATAGCACAGAAATCTAAACAAGCATATCAAAGAAGCATAATCCTCCCAGAATTTAATGTGCTAAATAATGGTAAAAACTGCATTAAAATCCATTGTGTAGTTTAGAAGATCTAAGCGGTTACGCAGACAGACAAGAAAAGCGATTGTTTTATACTATGTATAGATATAGATTATGCATCACCTTTAGAATTACGGAGACCTAATTTGAAAGTTTATAAGTCAAAGTTGAAATCCTGATTTGAAATTTTATAAGTCAAAGTTGAAATCTCAAAATTTCAAATTAGGTCTTTATAATTCTAAAGGTGCGATACAGATTCCTCAAATAAAAGTTGTAAATCGAAGACACAGTTGTTGCTCTTAATGAGAATGTTTAGTTGTGACCAATCTTGCCGTTCAACACTATCTTGGCGCAAACTTTTATCTTAACTGGTGAAAAAAGTCAAGTTAATAGCATTTGCAACTATCTAAATACGTGCAGTGAGTTAAAATAGGCTCCTATGTACCGCTACCAAATGGCTTGTATGGCTGCCGAATGGGCACTTTCTATGGTGTTCCACAAGGGTTTCTTTTGGGACCTACTTTATTTTTGGTCTATGTAGTTCAACAGCCATTGCATTCTGTCACTTCATTGATGTATATGGAGCACTTCTGGAGAAAAATAGCAAATAAATAGAATTTAAGAAAATAACGATGTTTAAGAGTAACAAACCTTCCTCATTGCCTCCATCTTCCGTTAAATCTTCCAGTTTATCTTCTGTTAATTCAATAGGTCCACGAACTTCTTCCTCTTTCATTCTTTCTAAACCATATTCAGATGGATAAATCTGAAAACATCAGTTTTAAATAAGGTTATTTGCCCAGAAAATATATGCCACATTCCACACTTACATCTGAAATTAAGTCTTGTGAAAATATACAGATGATTTTAAGTGTAATAAATGTTATACTTTGCGTGGAAAAGCAATATGTAACAGTGAAACTTCACTTGTTCCAAGTACCTTTCGTATTAAAATCATCAACTATTGTAACTTACTGTGATTTTCTTGATAACACCGCCAGATGGCACAAATGAGTTCAGTAAAACCATGAGGTCTGAGGCTTTTATATTGTCCCAATCCATGTTACAGATGGCAATTCTGAAGAAAGATAATGTTGAAATGTTACTCTTTTGTTTTTATTTAATAAATAGGTCACAAAAAGCATATTCTATTCACAGGTTCCTGTTAATATTATTGGCTTCTAGTTTTAATGCCTTTTGACAGATCTTGAGCTAACTACCTGTGTAAATATAGTTTACTAAATATGGAACAAAACACATTTTGTTTCGCACATCCCATACAAATTGAAATAAGGTCAGGAGAATGATGAACAACCAAATACAACACAGTTTATGTCTACTAAACCAATCTAATATATCTGTTAACTAGTAAAAGGTTGGGCTACAGGTTATAAGAAATAAGATGATTAGTGCACCTCCTTGTTGACTCGTCTGTAGTTCCGGCATCAGCATCAAGTTGTCCCCACTCATGTTCCAGGTCACTGTCTTCATCTACCTCACTGCTCTCCTCATCTGAAGAGCTGTCAGTTTGGATAACTCCTGTAAGATATATAAGTACTATGATTAAGAATATATTGTAAATCAACAATGTCTGTTGACTAATTGAACTTATTTTATAATAAACCAAAGATTTCAATAGTTAGATTTGGCCTCACCGAACTTAGTTGCTCAGTATGGACACTTTTTCGCAAAACTAAGTTTGGTGAGCTCACCGAATATAATAATAGCGTTTCCATGACAATCAAGTCAAGTCAAAGCATAATTGTGTGCCAAACGAAACAGAAACGTGACCATCTTTCGAGTAGGGCAATTCAAATCTTTGATTAAAATCACTACAAGTAAATAAGAGTAAACAGTATGTAACCAAAACGTAAGAAAACTAATTAGGACCTAATTATGTTTAATTACAAACAACTAAATAAACGCAACTTACCTTCTCCACGGGCATAATCAATGTCCAAGTCTAACAACCTATTCTTTACTTTTTTCTGTAACTTTCCACGAATTAACTTATCATTAAGAAAGACTGGTTCATCTTTTTCATCATTACTGGGTGGTCGTTTTACGAAGCGACCCGTCACAGATTCGTCCCCAGACCCATCACTTTTATCAACTACAGTTGACTCCTCTTCATCTTCTCCACCGGAACTACTTCCCTCAGACTCATCGACCTCGTAATACTTCCTCAAATTCTCCGTAGAAGTTTCATTAATAGGCCGCCCACGTTTATCCACTGTGTATTTCACTTTGAATTTTTCATCTTTGAACATAGATTGAAATCGTTTGTCTATTTGGACTTTCCTCTCATGTTTAGGAATTTGACGATATCTTGGATCGTTAAGATATTTTGTGAAACGACTATCTTTTAGTATATCACCCATGATAGTAATATAACAAATTTTAATAAATACTGTACTGTTTTAACCTATTTTTGAGGTTAATCAGAAAACATCACAGCGATGCAGCGATCACGTTTGTTTGACAATTAAATTGTTATGACATGACATATCGACATTGAAATTCTGGAATTGTATAGTGATGTGAATTGGAGTGTTTTGTTTAGTCGAGTAGAAAATAAAAGTGTAAAATAATCTAGATTTAGCAAGTATGCAAGTAGCCCTTTTTTTTTTTTTTTTTTGAGGTTGGGAAATTATCAAATAACTTCTCCCGCTCTGGGTAGAGCGGGAGGGCGTGTCAGACTTTTACTGACTAAAACCCACCCGTGTTCCTTCCGTTGCCAGTGTGCCGAGGTCGCGATATCGCTTTCAGACAAACCCGCAACCCCGGCAGGCATTGGCCCTTCCGGACCCCGTCAGTTGGTGCTGACATCTCTTTGAGGCGCGCGTGGAACACAACGCGCCGTCGACCCGGGCCTGGTCCCTATCGGATGGCGAGCTACCCATTGCTCACCGTCCGCAAGCCCGCGCCTACGGTGGCCGGAAGTCGGCTCGCGACTCCCGACGCCCGGGGCGTCTCCTGCGGCGACTAGGGGCGCGAGGGCGCGCATTTTGCCTCTCCCTCGCGCGCTCCGCCTCCTCCTTCGCGAGCATTACTGCTTCGCAGAAGGAAATTCAAATTCAAATTTTTCAAATTCAAATTCAAATACAAATTCAAATTCAAAATATTTTTATTTCACATAAACCTACAAGGGCACTTATGAAACGTCAGAAGCTAGGTGCACGGTTCCAATTGGTCGTTTCCTATGGAGAAGAGCCGGCAAGAAACTCCACGGTTACTCTTTTAAAAGTAAATGGTTTTTACAATGTTTCCAAGTTACAAGTTAGTGTTAAAAGGTATGAGAGGACAGTGTAGGCCCATCAACAAGTACCAGGTACTTAGCAAAATATTAAATGGTCCACCGATCTACAGTCTGTAATTATGTCTACAACGTTCTCTCATTCACAAAATTTAAAAGAAAATAAGCTATATAAAAGACAAATGAAATTCCTAATAAAAATAAAAACCTATTTAAACCAAATGATAATGGTTGCCATTACTGCTGTAACAAATCAAATTTAATATATTGTAAATATACAATGTCAAATAATAAAAAGATTATGTCATTTGTAAATTAAAATAAATTAAAAAAGTTAATTAAAATAATTATCGTAATTTGGGAGCAGTTAATAGACATTTACATAGTTATGCCGTTAATGAGGCACCAGGGAAGCCACATGTGCAGAAGGAATTATTGCCAAACTTCCTTGTCTTCAACGGGAGATGACGGCCTCCCATGCACTCTCGCTCCGGACCATGGCCTGAACCAGGGCCGGACGCGAGAGATCGCCGCCGCCGATCGCCTCCGTGACGACACGGCGGTGCTCCGCCCAAGCTGGGCAGACCTCCACCGTATGCTCCACCGTGTCCTCCGGGCGATCCACACAGTGGTGACACCCGGGCGTTTCCTCCCGCTTTATCCTGAACAGGAACCTCCCGAAACAACCATGTCCGGTGAGGACCTGTGTCAGGCGGAAGGTGAGGACGCCGTGGCGCCTCTCTAGCCACTCCTCAAAGAGGGGACTTATCGCCACAATTGTGGCGTGCCCAGCGTTGGTTTGCGACAATCGCACTCTCCATGCCGCCATGAGATCCCGCCGGAGCTCTGTCCGCTGTGCCGCGATTTCTCGCGGCAGCGGAGTTACGCCCCGGCGTTTCGCCTCCTCGCGCAACTCCCACATGTGCGCGAGGACTTTTGCCTCCAGATCCCATGGCGGTAGTCCGGCAAGGAGGCTCGCCGCCTCACGGGAGACCGTGCGGTATCCTCGTACCAGCCTGATGGCCATGACCCTTTGGGACGCGTTCAACCGCTGGGCTGGTCGCAGCCTCAACGAACGCGCCCACACCAGTGCCCCGTAAAGGGCCATGGACCACATGGTCCTCATATGACTTGACCAAGATTATGTCTGGACTTTAAAAGAGACTACGACCTCTGAGTTTGTTTCGGCCTTTCTTCTCAGAGTAGTCACATAGGAAACACCGACCTCATCTAGCTTATTTTTAATATTTTTTTTTATATGACGTGTAAAAGTGATTCCGATATCCTATTTACAGAATAAACAATTTCATTTCATTTCATTTCATTTCATTTCATTTCACCGCACGATCCCCGCATAGAGCCTCCAGCAGGAGGCGTTTGGACCCCTTAGATTGGGCAGAAGCCGCTTCAAAGCAGCCCCTGCCCTATGCAAGTAGCCCTGGACTACAGAACACATTTTATACTCTAGGTCGAAAAAAACACCTTTTTGTATAAACTAAGCTCCTAAAATAAAGTAAGTAACTCATTTTGAAGCGGCGTCAAACAATAATTAATGAAGATACTTAGCGCCTTTTTAGGGTTCTACAGCTCTTCTGCCCCCGATAGAAAAAAGACGCATCTAACATTATATTCCAGATTTGAGTTATACAATATTACCGGAATCAGAAAAAAAAAGCGCATCTGCCTGTATTTTTACATCAATCTGGAAAAAATGTTAGATGCGTCTTTTTTTCTATCGGGGGCAGTCTTACTGAAAACAAATAGTGATTTGGGTACTTTGTCTCCTAGCCCCTCGAGTTTTTTCTTTGTGAGAAAAGATGCCGCCTTTACTGCGTAGTAATACTTGGGTTCAAAAAGTAGTCGTGCTACAGCTGCGGCTTCACCTTAAATCATAATCTTATTAGAATGATCACTATCTACAGCTCTCACGGAATACAAATAGAGATTTGGGTACTTTGTTTCTTAGCCCCTCAAGTTTTTTCTTTGTGAGAAAAGGTGGCGCCTTTACTGCGTAGCAATACTTGAGTTCAAAAAGTAGTCGTTTCAACCAAAGTGATGTGACCTATGGCTATTGATCCGTACTTTTTAAATAATGTCAAATTCTGACACCTGTCACTCTTGAGCATGATTGTAAAGTGGATAAAGTCCTGAATTTATTCAATTTACTTTATCAAATTATTTGAATTAGAAACCATTCGCTCTGGATTTATATCAACATCATGAATAGCATTGGAGAAGAATGCACTGAGCTAAAGAAAAAATATGACGATTGCTTTAATAGTTGGTTTTCTGAAAGATTTCTAAAAGGCGACCACGATGATTCGGTCTGTGCCGGAATATTCAAAGTTTATCAGGATTGCGTAAAGGTAATATGATATGTATTGCTTTGGCCAGCTTTTGTAACTAGTTAAATGTATTCTACTCTACAATATTGCAATTAAACCTAATAAGACAATTATTACCATGTGACAACATGGTGTTATCAGTTTGATAAGAAAAGTTCTGTTCGATGAGAGATATAATTACCAGATATTTTTAAAATATGTGTTTGATAAATTGTCTTAAAAGACGTATTGTGAAATGATGAAAATAGTTTGATATCTGATGCAATATTATGATGGGAATGTTTGAAATAATATGAATCATCTGTAAACTCTCAAATTGAACCAATACTGATTCTATCGATTTTGTTTAATGTATAAATGAGATTTGAACTATTTTAAAATTTTGTTGTGCAGCTGAGGTCTGTGATTGGCAGGAATAACAGAACAGCTACAACTAGGCCGCTATCCATTTTATTGAGTTTAATCAAATCAAAGATTATAAAGATAATTTAGCTCTGATCATTAAACATGGCTTGTCTTTATTTTCAGAATGCTATGAAAAAGCAGAACATAGACTTTAAAGAAATCGACAAGGATGTACTGGGTACAGATAGCGAGTACAAAGCCCCACCATCGGGCAGTAGTTGACAGAACATCATTATGTGTGCATTGCAACATGCTACATGCCACAAGCTGCACTCTTGGAAGAGACAATACATTGAATACAAAAATAAATCTAATATTGATAAGCAGAATGTTGTCAATGTATTGTACAGTACCCAGACCTAAATATTGCACAAACATGTAGTTTTAGAAAAAGTTTGGCATTGTAGAGCTACTCTGTGTCATATTTACGCCTGGATAATATTTTAACCTATTGACCGCCCCAGTCGCATTAATACAACAAATGTTTTTGTGACCCTATGTTTGTTTTTTGTTTCATTACATAACCTTATTCGTCATAGGTATTTATTTGTCGACTTATGAGCTGGGCGCTGGGGTCACGGAAATTGACATAAAACCAAGCGGTCAATAGGTTAACTCAGTCTTATTGTTGTGCATGCTTAATGAAATTATCTAAATGTTGTTACAAAGAGCTCAAAGTATTTTACAATTTGTTGTAAGAATAAGAACGCATCTCTTTACCTTGCATTTCATTAGTTCAAATGTAGATAACGTTTTTATTTAGGTTTTTATGTTGTATAGTTTTTTAGGGACAATTAAAAGTTTTAAAATTGTTTATGTTTTTCTTCTAAATTTACCTTTTCTCTTTAGCACATAATATGTCGAGGATCTAAATGAAGCATATTTTAGTAGGTATCCTCAAAGATACGGTTTTCTACTTAACTTACAGAACTTAGTAAATTTATATTTGCACAAGTAATAAAAAAATAGACAAATGAATGTGAACTTCCCCACTTTCATAAAATTATACACAGATCTGAGAATGATAATTACTTTAATATTATTATTTTTTAATAAAAATTAGGTGCTGTGTTGATTATCTCTGGCTTGTGTCTCTGGGTCTATACACATAGCCTCGACTCTTCATTTCTCTTATAACACCAGCTGGTAATCTGCCGGACACTGATATGGCATATACTCCTTTAGTAAATCGATCTGAAAACAAGAATATAATGTTAATTATTCATACTAGTATTGCTAAACTAGCAGAACAACCATACTTGGACCTAGGCAAGAGCCATGGCAAAATTTGATAGACCCAGTACTTTGTGATTTTCAATAAAATGGTATAAGGCTTTATTTTGCTGCTAGTTTAAGAAACCATACTGCTGATGACCAGTCCACCAATCAAGCAATACCCTTATACCATATCACTTTTGAGTCAGTGAAACAGCCATTGAGAAGCATATAATAACATTTTGTGCTCAGCAAATCTTTGCTCCTACATCCCCAGCATTTATGATCAAATTCAACACTTACTTATGCGTTGCCACTTGCACACCCAACTATCCTCGGGGCTCATAACAGCAATCATTCTGGAAAATGAGAATTCAGGATTAACATGTTTACAGACCAGCTATTTTAGATGACGAACAAAAGCTGTGTCAATCATGACTCAGAATAAAGGGCAAAACTAACCATGCTAACCCTTTACAGGCTGAACATGACAAACAAGTACTTTTACTGTAAATCAGTTTGTATATTGACTGTTTCTGTGAAAAAAAGCTTCTACAAGCAAATGGACTTACCCATCAAAGTTATTACTAGTGCAGTCATAGACATTGTCTTTATTATTCTTCATACGGAGAAATTCATCACAGTTGTCGCAGCCATCGTACTCAAACTGGTCGAACGTCTGGAAGATGATTTAACACTATCAAATGAAGTTCCATGAGTACCAAAATATATTCACTCATCAGTGAAATTGTAAGTAACTACGGAAATATGTGGATTATGAAAATCGAGAGTCAGACGGTCATCTCATCATAAGGGTGGGGTAACGACGAAACAATAACCAATTACCATATACCTTTATCAAAGAGCATACTAAACAAGCTCGCAGTCCTCGAAGGTCTTTTGGCACCGTATCCAACGACATTGTTCAAGTTGTTTTCTCAAATACTGTGGTCCTAAATTTTAGTTTTTTGGTCGTATGCGAAACTAATACATCAGGTTTTATAAGACTTGAAAGCCCATAATAAAAACTTTACGGTGAAAAGCCAAAAATTTTCAAGAGAAACGCAAACGCTGCATGACACGAATGGCATAGAATGGTTTGCTTTGACAATGACAGAAAAATGGCATTTTGACATTTTGAATGACTGCTCACTGACATTCAGGGGTGCGTTCCAGCATTGTTATTGATACGGCAATCCACAATTTTTTTTCAGAATATACGGCACACGACAGGTCTCTCATTGCCGTATCACAAAATACGGCGATTGACTATAGGTAAACGAAACGTTGTTTCACTAGCGTATTGAATGAAAGGAAATTAAAATTCAAATATCTGTCAACTGAAGAGTGATAATTTTTCGTCAATGTTGCCACTAATCCAGAAACTACCACGAATTGTCAAAAATGAAAATTACCAAAAAATCGATGACAACTGATTCAAAATCAAGGTCAAATATCAAGGATACTGTACGATGTTTAACGTACGTAGTTTAGACATAGTACGCTAGCCTAGTGTTCATCGTATGATAACAAATAATCGTACGCCCCTTATCCTATGGGTTGACAGCAGGGATGGCATGGCCCGTCACCGAACCAAAGTCATCTTGAACGCACCCTTGACTACGTTAGTGTTGCCACCATTTCGGAACATCCTCGTTCAATATTTCAATGTATTTCATATTAGACTGAAAGCCTAATTTTCGCTAAGGAAAACATCGTAAAGGCTCGTGCAGACCTCCACAACTAGTCGCGCGACGCTACATCGGTTATTTGTTCTACAGTGATTTTTTCTTAGAAATTGTTATATGAGTCGCGTCGCGCAGCGCCTGTGGCTGGAGCCTTTAAATGCCAAAGTTTTCAAACTTAAAGTTTTGTACAAGATTGTATTTATGTTAATGCGTAATTGACATATATATATGTATAAGTAGGTAAGGTGACTGGGGGTAAGATAAAAAACGGGGAAAGATAAAAAAAATACAATAACGCCGAATATCAAGGAATTCTTTTACTACTGGCAATATCGTTGTAGACACCATTTTGTCTTGCCCCGCCCCGCAGTCTGCGTCAGTCGCCAAGTGAGACCGCACGTATGTTTTTTGACAATTTTCCGTACGGACACATTTCCCGCGTAAAATTGAGTTTTTCCATCTTACCCCGCTTGCTGTATCTGCTTACACAGGTGAGTAACAAACATTTTGTTTCGATATTTATAAATATATTTGAAATTTAATATGCTCTATAAAGTGGTGATTAGTATATTTCACGTATTTTAAGATTTATGGTGCCTTTCAAACTTTCCCCTGCAAAATTTAACGGGTTAAGATGGTAATATAAAACTTTCCATCTTACCCCGTTTACGAAACTCCTAGAAAAGGTCAGAGGTTCTCAAACTGAAATACACGGTGGAATCCCTTCCCCAACATCGTAACAAAAACTTTAATCATGGAATCGGTACATCATTCTAGACATAGAAAAGGTTTGTCGATTTCAAAAAAGTCTGATGTTCTATTCATATGTGCAATACCTACACGATCAAAATGTATGATACAGTAGATTTTTTAAGGAGATGAAAAATGTCTACGCTGGGGTGTCTAGAATCGTGTACTGAATCCATGGTTAAAGTTTTCATTACAATGTCCCTAAATTTATAATGTTCTATTATAATCATCCTAAAACCATTGTGGTTACTTTTTTGCACTAAGTATACCCACCTTTTTTTTTTTTTTGAGGATGGGAAATTATCAAATAACTTCTCCCGCTCTGGGTGGAGCGGGAGGGCGTGTCAGACTTTTACTGACTAAAACCCACCCGTGTTCCTTCCGTTGCCTGTGTGCCGAGGTCGCGATATCCCTTTCAGACAAACCCGCGACCCCGGCAGGCATTGGCCCTTCCGGACCCCGTCACTTGGTGCTGACATCTCTTTGAGGCGCGCGTGGAACACAACGCGCCGTTGACCCGGGCCTGGTCCCTATCGGACGGCGAGCTACCCATTGCTCACCGTCCGCAAGCCCGCGCCTACGGTGGCCGGAAGTCGGCTCGCGACTCCCGACGCCCGGGGCGTCTCCTGCGGCGACTAGGGGCGCGAGGGGGCGCATTTTGCCTCTCCCTCGCGCGCTCCGCCTCCTCCTTCGCGAGCATTACTGCTTCGCAGAAGGAGGTGACGGCCTCCCATGCACTCTCGCTCCGGACCATGGCCTGAACCAGGGCCGGACGCGAGAGATCGCCGCCGCCGATCGCCTCCGTGAGGACACGGCGGTGCTCCGCCCAAGCTGGGCAGACCTCCACCGTATGCTCCACCGTGTCCTCCGGGCGATCCACACAGTGGTGACACCCGGGCAAGTATACCCACCTACTGTTATGTTCTTGTTAATTTTATCTAATAATTTCCTTTGGAAAATATTTTTTTTACGAAATTATTTTATTTGAGTTCCTCGATGGTCGTCCCACGTGCAGCTGCTGTGCATAAGGTCTTGGGTTCGATGCCCAGGTCAGGCAGTGTTGTTGATTTTCCATTAGGAATCTCTCTGTAAGAGCCGGGAGTGTAAATTAATGCCCGGTTTGTCTCTTATTACATAGGACTTTACACATAGCTGGCAAAATTTGGGTGTACTATACACCTCTGCTATCTAATTGCGTAACAAATTTTCGTAACCGATTCAGTAAAATTGGTTTCATTTTGACAGGTCAACAACATGATACTAAATGAAACCGTGTGTTTTATTTATCGACCCGACTACGACTTGACAGTCATGAGCATGTTTTTTTTTTTTTTTTAATATACTAACCTAATATTTTGAGAACCTCAGACTGCCTGCCGTTGTAACGGGGCAAGATTGATATATTTTATTTGATAAATTATTTTTTCTTGCATTTAGAAAGCGATTTTTAATTGTAACTGATTTTCAAGCTATTTAGGTTATTGGAGCAGAGGGTTTATTGATCACCACACATGCATAATGACCATGAATACGATTCTAGTCACTATATCAATCTTACCCCTTCGGCATTTCGTCTTTCCCCTACATATTGTTTTTCTGAAGACCAATTTTATTAACCTTTTTTTACATAAAATATTGTTTCAAAAAGATGTCTGTCAACATTATAGAAACAAGTTGACTGTACTTTCTTACCCAAAACATCATTTTATGCATTTCACTTGAATCCCTTTGTTTCACAACAGTTTCAAATCAACACTGTTTATCTAATCAAAAATCCATTCCAACTTACCCCCACTCACCTTACTATGTTTATCATGACCATAACATACGCGTACATACCTACTTACTAGTTTGTAGGGCCTACGTTCTACGTTGTTATCAGCACATAAGTAATTGTTTTCTACACTTTTTGATAAGAGCCATTGCTCAAGGGTTGATAATCGATTAGTGTATAGATCTGTGAATGGAGAGGCGATAGGTCAGAGAGCCCTCAATAGTTGACGTCATGACGGCAGCTGCGCCGGCGGCGACGACGCATATATCCGTGGAAATCCGCTACTGCGTAGTAAATTTCGTTGAAGTCATAGATTTGAAACATTAATGAGGTACAATAATGCGCAGTTTATCGTAACTCTGATTTGCGTTCATTTTAAATAGCGTAAGTTAGTATCAAAGTTTTTTCCATTGATAACGCAGTTTGAATGCTTTAGTTCTTAGATGAAAATTCAAAGTACCTAATGTAACGAAAAATAAATGAATATCTATTCTGAAAAGTCTCTTGAGTTGTTGGGCGTGGGTGATATTTCTATTACTTCTTATATAAAATAAAAACCCGTAAATCCATGTAGAACCATTTAGCTGGCGGGGGGGGGGGGGGGGGGATCCCTGAATTGAAAAATGATTTTCACACACCCTTAATATTCACCCCACACTATGACATAGACGAGAAAAATAAAATATCCCCACTTTACATGTAGGGGAGGTACCCTGAAAAAAATTTGTTTTCCTGATTTTATTTACTTACCACTTTGTCGGCGATTAATATGTATACCCATGCCAAATTACAGCTTTCTAGTACTTACCGTCTCTGAGCTAACCCGCGGACACACAGACAGACAGACAGACGGACATGGCGAAACTATAAGGGTTCCTTATTTACTACGGAACCCTAAAAATGTTTAGATCTGATCGCGTGGGCCGGTGTTGGTAGAAATTGCTGCGCCCTAACAAGGCCATATTAGGCCATGTACATAGGTACTCATTAATTTAGTCTAGTTTTAATCTGTAACTTTGTGTAGTGCTAAATAGGAAAATTTATCTATTTGAGTTCCCTTGCGTCTATGTAGTACTCAGTACCTGGTCCAGCAGAATATAGAGAAAACGAATTTTCCCAGATATGAGACCTACCTAGCGAGATCGATCTTTCGCACCCGTAAACAACGTATAGGTACCTACAACGTATTGTAACTTTCATTAAAATCGTTAAAGCCGTTTTCGAGAACGTGATTATAAATAAATATTAAATGTAGGTATGAGCAAAGAGCATGACGAGCAATATTTGTATATACATATGTATATAACTATACAAAAATTGCTAATTTAATAATATGTCCGGGCAGTTAGTTAATATTGGGCTAGATTATTATAGAAATAAACGTTAGGTAGGTCGGTATAGGAGGGGGTGTCCCGTGTCAAAACATGTTTAAAAATATACTACTGCTGTTACATTATTTTCATTCGAAGTCTGTCCGTCTCATGCAAAATTCAGAATTTTAAATTAGATCGAAATGGTACGAAAACAAAATATTAAAGTTTTAAAATATTAAAAAATATTTATAATACCTACATACTTAAATCATGCATGAGTGTCTTTTAAAAGTTAAATCATACTTTTAACTTTCAAATGTATCTTGTTTACGCGATCGTATCGGGTAAATATTTGTATAAGTACTATTATTTGTTCAGAAAATTAGCAAATTTTTTTTTTTCACTGCCTCGATGGACTAGACCAATCAGTTTCACTGGGGGTTCTTACTAGCAACCAAGATTAAAAATAAGAAAAAACTCAACAAATATTATGCAATGAACAAAAATTACAAAGTAAGTTAAGTGAAAAATTTCATTTTTTACTTTGGATTAGAAAAAAAAGCCAGAAGAAAAAGCGCAGGTTTAATTTAATTAGGGAGGTACTCTAAATTTTAATTTTCTTTATTTCAAAATAGGTCGGCGGTGCGGATCCGGACTATCGAGGTAGTCGGCAGGTCGCAGCGCTACCTACTGCTGAGCATGAGGTTCCTGGGTTCGATTTCCAGGACGGGCGAAGTTGTCTGCCCGGCTTGGGCGGGGCACCGCCGCCGTGTCTTTGTGGAGGCGATCGGCGGCAGTGATCTCGCGCGTCTGGCCCTGGTCCAGGCCATGGCGTACCATGGCCTGGACCAGGGCCGGACGAGAGCCGAGACGCCAGCGAGAGGAAGTGGGAAGCCGTCACGTCATTCTGCGAAGCAGTAATACTCGCGAAGGAGGGGGCGGAACGCGTGAGGGTGAGGCAAATTTCGCGCCCTCACGCCCCTAGCCGCTGCAAGAGACGCCCTGGGCGTCGGGAATCGCAGGCCGATTCCCGGCCACCGTAGGCGCGGGCTTGCGGACGGTGAGCAATGGGTAGCTCGCCGACCGATAAGGACCAGTGTGCCTACTCCCTAAGCGAAATCCGTAGTTTCGGCCGTCGTTACGGGCGCTTCGCTATGCTTCTCGCTTGCGGTAAGTCTGTAAGTGAGACGGAGAACGAAGCGCCCGGACGCTACGGATTTCCCCCCGGCCCGGTTCGACGGCGCGTAGTGTCCCACGCGAGCCTCAAAGAGATGTCAGCACAACAGAAGGGGTCTGCTAGGACCGATGCCTGCCGGGGTCGCGGGAAAGCCCGAAAGGGATACCGTGGCCCCTGGCAACGTACAGGCAACACTGAAGGAACACGGGTGGGTTTTAGTCAGTAAGAGTCTGACACGCCCTCCCGCTCCGCCCAGCGAAGGAGAAGTTATTTGATAATTTCCAACCTAAAAAAGAAAATAAGGACGGGCGGGTACAAGAGCCCATGACCAAAATGTTTACCTTATCGTTTTACGAACAAAACCATATCAATCGATAGATTTGGTTATTCTGAACCCAAAAAATCTTAATTTCAGAAATTTCCACGTCACGTCTGACCGGACCGCATTTTTAAATATGTCAAAAACAAATAAACCTACTCTACCTCTTTCATAACAATTTATCTGATTCTTGGAATGTAGTTGAACGATAGATTTCAGATACCAAAAACACAATTTTCAGAATCCAGTAGCGTCGCACGTACCGAGAACATTTGAGAAAGTTAAAAATTATGCAAAAAATTAAATACATAGCAACCTGTCTGAAAATTTTATTTTCAGGTGAACATTGGTCAGTTGATGCGAATAAATCGTTTTTCAGAAGAAGGTGTGAACCTCTTATGAGTTGAACCATTTTGAACATTTTCGTGTTCTGTCGTGAGGAATAGGAGTGTAACAAACATCGCGCGTTTTTCCGGGCGACTTTGAAAGGTTGTTTTGATTTTAAATTTTATAATAATAACTCCACCGCCGTATCTCTACGTTGACGTCGTGGTGGGGCTTGCGCGCTCCAAACTCTAGGTCTGTGCCGGTAGAGTTTACTTTGCCGGAACAGGTCTAGGATGAGGAGCCAGACGAAGAGAGATACAGAAACCCGCAGGGCAGCTTGTGGCGAGATGTTGGGCAGTAGCGACCCCACGGACCCTATCTCCTGGGAGAAGTCTTGTTCCTCATCTCTGGCTTGCCTTTATGGGCCGTGAGTGGACTGGAGTGAACACTGACGAGGAACAGAGCTCTCACCTTATTCTTGCCTTAATTGGCCGGCTTGAGTGGAGATTCGCAAGAGAAACCCTTCTCGGAGGAAGGAAGTATTCCAGTAAGTGCTCGTAGGGATCTTGACCATATTCCGGGCTCTGGGATTGTTCTGAAAGCCGTGCAATACCTCTCCACTCCTCAAACACCTCAGGGCATGTTGCCCCCTTGTCGCTACGTCACTATGTGCTAGCGACAGTTTTTAGGGCCCATTATTGAGTGTGCAAGTCACCTCCTGTCATTGTATCCGTATATATCTTAACATTGATCAGGCTGGGGACATAGGCCTTCCATAGTTTTAGGTAACCAATCCACTGTAGCCACCCAAACCCATAGCCCAATATTTTTTGTTTCCATGTTCTGCAATAGTCCTGCACCAACCGGGGGTTGTCCTTGGGTGCACTTGCATAGTGCATACAGGGATAATCGTCGGATGGTGCCTCATTCCATTTAAAATTGTCTAAGGGGCCTCTGCCTATATATGATTAATGGTAGTATCCCGGCATCAAATTGCGCTACTTGAGTCGTAGGCTATGTGTGGCCTTGATTGTCAGAACACAGATTTCGTAGCCTCGTTATTTCCGTCAATGATCCTGTCGTCGTGTGGTCGCTTTAATAATTTGTTGGCGTCCAAATCTATGCCTTCCAAAATTCTGATACGACTAAGCACGACGTATATTTGCGCTTTTGCAAAAAAAAAAAAACCAAGGTCGACCACAGGTCTTTCGAGGGTGGTACCCTGTAATTTATAGACTGTGACCGCCCAGCTAGAGAGAGATATTAGAGGCAGCATACGACGCTAGAAATCTCCGCCTTGCCGCCTGGAACGTAGAGCTTGTTTGTTGGTGGTATATATGGGTATCATTTTGAGAACTATAAATTAGCATATCTTTTTATTGGATGAGACGATTGCAATGAAACAAAAACTAAATTTTACATCGTGATTACATTCTATTTACAATTTTAATAGCACTGTAATTAAATTTCAAAAATGTTATATCTTTTAAATTGTATGAAGAAAAATCATTAGTACCATTTTGGGGCAATAGATGTCATTGAGGTGCAAAAAAAAAAAATTACACCCTTTCTTTCTACACTTTCAAGCCAGTTTTGAAAAATGTATGATTACTTACATCTTTATTATTACCTAGATAAGTTTATACCACGTTTTCTAAACCAAATGAATATCTCTATCTTTCATACAAACTGTATCCCCCCTTTTCACCCACAAAGGGGTTAATTTAAATCATTCCACTTTGCCCGTCCAAGTTGCCCCACTGGTCCAAAGTGAAATGCCAAAAATTTTCAATGGAATCTGCCCCACTAGTTCGATTAGGTGGAGCAGATTCTAATAGTCTATTCAGCGATGTACATTTAATGGCAAAGTCTGGCATTTTGTGTTATTTAATTATATTTGTTGTACGTACTGCATGACACGTATGCAATTGCAATAACATAAGCTGGGAGTGGGAGTGGGGAATCTCCACGCGGTGAAGGCGGTAACAGTTTCTACTGGCAAAAACTCCCATAAATATCTATAACTAAAGAAAACAATTTAAGATTCCTTTGCCTGCAGTCGCAATTACATTGTTAAATCCTGTACTTGACCCGGATACGCTGGAAGGGCTTACCAGCACCAATGAAATTGAAAGTTATGATGTTATGATGAAGAATGTGTGGTGCTTTGCAACGAAGAAGATATTTTATAGAAAGTGAGGTTTAACTGAAATACAATTGATATAACTAAAATATAAAGACAACTGATAATCGGAAATCGGAATCGTAAGCTACGAAATTCGAAGGTTTTCGTATCATATCATATCAAGAGCATTCAATGCGAACTTGTATTTTCACTTATGTGTTTATGTCCTTGTGTAAAACAAAAGTTTATTAGATTTGTGAGTGTACCATACCATTTTTACCATCCGTTTTACAATGCATTACAATTTAATTGGGGTACTTAATGCGTAATTATATAGTTACCTCAGAAAATAATGATACTTTCAAATACTTTGATTTGCAACTTTTTTAACATTCTAACTTAGATTTACTTAACTGTAATCTTGTTTATATCCTAACTAGTATAATCAGAGGCTATATAAATATATATATATATTTTTTTTTCAATAAAATTTATAGTTTTTATTTTAATTATTACCTATTTTAGTTCAAAAGCTCTGATGCAATGCATAAAGCGCAACCAAAATCTCTTATGTGTTAACTGAAATTGTTTTACTATGATACTACTTTTTATTTCAACTAGCAATAGCAAAGTAAAAAGCAGGAAATCATGTGGCTGATACATATATTTTTTGTTGTAGTTTGTTACATTATATTTTTTCAGTAGACGGTTTTTATCGATTTTCTCATAAAACTGATTTTTACACATAACAGCAGTGCTATTCTGTAACCATCTCACCGTGAAAACTTAGGTGAAGTGAGCGTGGAGTGAGCTGTCATTCCACCTAATGCTAGAGATTAACACTATTGACAGCTCACTCCACGCTCACTTCACCTAAGTTTTCACGGTGAGATGGTTACAGAATAGCACTGCAGGTCTTAAAGTCGCAACGACGATATTATGTTGATATTCGGATTTATACAGTATTTATCTAGGCCCCTACATCTTTTTGTTTCCAAAAAACTTACCTAAAATGAAATGAAAAGCGAATTGAATTTCGCACATTTTGACAGCTCAAATGACATGTTTTCATATTTTTTTTTCTGTAATATTTGTAATATTGTTTCTGCAGAAGCATAGCTTATATTATGCAAGTTACAAATTATCGAAAAAAAATGGAAAAAATATTAAGGTTTCATTCATAAGTTTTGGTATTACGGAACACATACGAATTTATCATTCATTTTCGATAGCTAGTAGTGCTATCGTGTCAAGCAATAATTGTCAATGTGTGTGTGGTCGTACTGCTCACTGTAGGTGATATCGCTCCGACATGCACTCACACTAGCGCAACGTGCTTGGTTTGAGTTCGTTCGGGGTACTTTTTGTCAGTATTAGACGATTAGGTACTTTACTGTGCTGTACGTGCCTACTTATTACGTTTGCTAAATTGTATTGTAATATTTCTGACACTATTGACCTATTTTATTTTTATTGGAACGGGAGTAAACTGGTAGAAATCGTCACGTACCTAACGAAAAAAGCGTTATGATCATGCGGCTTTTCTCTACGAAAGTGTGAATTTGGTCAAAATGAAAATCCAAGATGACAGGTGCGAACATTTTCAAATTTTTCGTCATGGGTGTCGTTTTCATCGTTTTCGAGATGGCTAAAGTCGATAGTGAGGTCAAAATGTAAATCCAAGAGGTCGGCTGCGAAAATTTTGTTTTTGTTTTAAATTATAGGTACGTGAAAGGGAACTTCGTTACTGACGGGGGTCCCCAGACTGCACACGTTTTTTATTAATAAGCAACTTACACTAAAATATACAACCATAAAAATAGGTTAAATTACATAAAACTAGACAAAATTAGATAAAATAAGACAAAATTATATAGAATTGGAATAAAATTATTGACAAAAAGATAAGATTTTTTTTTTAACTCCAATGAGATTGTACTGGGACTGGCAATGGACTCCATGTATCGAGTAGCTTCAGTTTTCAGGTAGGTACGCTAATTTATACAAAATATACTCTGATATCTACTATAAAAATCAGACCAAACGAAAATCTTTATTTGCTTGGGCTGAGTTTAAAAATACATACATAGGTATTTAACATTACGCCTGTATTCCCCGTAGGGTTGGGCAGAGGTGTCCCTATAGTACACACATATTTCGCCAGTTATGTTTAAGTCCCATATAATAGTGGGCGAGCCTATTGCCTTCAACAGGGCACAAATCTAGGCTCCAGGCTGCTACTGAGAAAATCTAGATGGAAACCCAAAAACAGTTTACCCGACTCGGGAATCGAGCCCAGGACCTCATGCTCAGCAGTAGTGCTTGCGACTACTAGACCAACGAGGCAATCAAACTAAATGGATATCCACGTCCGCAAACAAAACAAAGGTCGTTACGAATGTAGGTTACTCGATACCAAATCACAAGACAAACCTAAATCCAAGTTCATACATAACATAGGATTTTGTATTAATTAATATTTACCTACCTATCTTTAGATAACATTTAGCCCAGGTTTGCACGGGCGATATTTTCCCGGGGCGATATTTTTTTACACTGTATTTTCAACGCTCTGCTTAGCGCTGACAGTTGAAAATCCAACAATGGTGCCGATTCTCTTGTCACAAATGCCTCTAAAATAGACTAAAAATCACTAAAGTTTAGTTTATTCCTGTCAAACGACGATTTCACATTCTGAAATAGACAACTTAACTATATTTTAGTTTGACAGCACTAAGATAGTACTGAGTTTTTAATTTAGTGAAAATGGCAATTTTGCTATTCTGAATTTGACGATTTTCACGTAAAATTTTGATTGTAAAAAACAAAACTAAACCTGTCAATTTTTAATCGCGATTAAAAAGGTGTGGGATAAAATAAGTTGTCATAAGTTCACACCAATATCTCGACTTCACGTGCAAAAACAGTACTGTATTTATTTTTTCTTTTGCTTATATCTCGAAAATAGTGCGTCCTATCGCAAGAATAATGAAAATTTCGACCCTCTTTTTAAAACCCATAAACCCTTCAAACTCAACATGAAGGTAATATTTTTTCATATTTTCCATACAAAAAGTGAAAAATTCCTTAAAAAACACTTCGAGGTTGAGCGCCTCCGGCTCTAAAAAAATCACGGGTTAGGCAAACCACGCGTACCACGTGGATTCGCGATTGTCAAACTCGATTTTAGTTGTGTCAAAATGATTTTTTAATTTAGAGAATTTTATTTACAGAATAGCTCTAAGGTTCTCATAGCCAAAAGTAAGGAATTTTAGTGATAGTTTAGTTAGTTTAGTTCGGTGTACAAGAGAATCAGCACCAGTGTCTTTTTACAACGCGCTGGGAGGAGATTGCGTCCCAGCGCGTTGGATTCAAAAATAAAAAAACGCGGGAAAATCACGCCGCGAAATTTTTACGTCCGTGCGAACATGGGCTTAGGACCTAACTTAATTTAAATAGGTTTAGGTACATACATACGTATCCACACTAACGAGTATCCCATTCATCACTAATATTAATCGGTAGGTACCTACCTACTTCAAGGCGTCTAAAACTCTAAGAGGCTTTAGCTAGTGGAGGAGCACTAAAACGTCAAATTATACCTACGATTTAAGCAAAGGTATCTTGAGATGTTACTTTATATCCAAAATACTTTTAAATGTTTATTAACTTTATGTACCCCTGCAATAAATAAAGTAATATTTATTGTGTTTTATTACTTTATCGTCTTACTAGATATTTTGTAAAGTAGCTAGACTATTTGATTAATTTCTGCTAAATAATGGCTGGATAGTATAAATAATATCCAGTACCCTAACGACTTCATCACGTTTCGACTCATGTTTTTTTAAATTATGATGTAGGTACATCTATTAAAAAAAATTAATCCCTATTTTTCTGGCCACGCCATAAGTTGAGAACGGCTGCACCAAATTGGATAATTATTTTTCTGTTGTTCTTTATTCTCAGGATAAGGTCTTTAGGATAGGTAGGTATGCAAGTAGGTAGGTTGGTATGTAGTTAGGTAGGTAGGTAGATAGGTAGATAGGTAAGTGGGGTAGGTAGGTAGCAGTGCCGGATTAAGCAAGCGCGGGGCCCGTAGCAAATTTTATCGAGGAGCCCTTGATCTGCTGAGTATAGTGGTTAAAAAAAAAAAACAATACTTACTCAATATGTATATTTGCCATCAACTTTTAAAAATATGTTAACAATTGTATTATCGATTGTCTGACGTGGATTGTCTTAGTCGGAAAAAAAATTACATATCACGTTTTTGTGACATCAAGTAAATTCAATATTAAGATTCACTCAAAAAATTACGCTCATGCGGGAGTGGGCCCGTTTGGATACGCGGGGCCCCCTTTTACGCGGGGCCCGTAGCATTTGCTACTCTTGCTACGTGGTTAATCCGGCACTGGTAGGTAGGTAGGTCGGTAGGGAAGAAGAAGTGGCGCAACAAACTCCAACAGCACAGCTGTCTGTTCAGTTAGAAAAAATTTATGATTCTATATAATAGTATGCAAAATAATTTACATTACGCAATACAAAACATAATTTAAATTATTAGCCATATCCCAGCATCGAGAACTATACTCAGGCAGAAATAAAAACTAAACGTAAACAGAATTTAATATCTAAATAAAAGCCTCCAGGCATAAAGGGCCTTACATATAGCTGTAACTGGAAGTTATAAATGATAAACTAATACCATCGAGGTAAATAAATAAACAGTTAATTACTAATAACAATAACAAAACCATGATCAGCGAGACGACCAGTAGCACACCACCACAAGCAGCACCCGTTCACGAGCATAACGCAAAGATCAGCCATTACCCCCCCTCGCCTTATGGCCTTAAGCCTTATATTAACTCTGAAACTTTTAATAAATACGTTGCTACTTACTCTAAAACTTTTAAAAATACCTGCAAGGTAGCTAAAGCCTTGTACATTAGCAACAAGATCAAATCAGCCGATAATAAAATAAAGACGGTTTGGAAAATTATCAATGACGAAACAAACAGGAATAAATCATAATATAATATAATATAAGGATTTCACACTAGCAACTTCACGGGGTCTTATAAGCACTAACAAAGAAGTTGCTCAAGAATTTGTAAATTTCTTTACCAGTATGCCAATTAAAACTACTGAAACCTTACATTCCTCGCCCTCGCGTTCTATTGATTTATTAAGAGCAAACGTTTCATCCTGCCCGATTGAATTTAAATTCAAGCATATAAACCCCATAACATTAATAAAATTAAGCAAATCAAGATCAAATTAACCGAAGATATATGGGGAATGTCAATCAAAGTGTGTACCTCCATTATTGAGACTATAGCGCCGTACTTAACCTTAATATTTAATTTGTGTGTGGATCAAGGAGTCTTCCCTGATCTAATGAAATATAGTAAAGTAATACCACTTTTCAAATCCGGGGACACTAAAGACACCAATAATTATAGACCCGTATCCGTGTTGCCAGTTTTAAGCAAGGTGTTTGAAAAGTTAATGCTTAATCAAATGCTCAATCATTTTAACACCAATAAAATCTTACATGATCAACAGTATGGTTTCACCAAGGGACGTTGTGCGACTGACGCCGGTGTCACCTTATTAAAACACATATTTACGGCGTGGGAAGAGGCCCAAGACGCCATAGGAATTTTTTGTGACCTCTCCAAAGCATTTGACTGCGTCGACCACGAAACCTTAATCTTAAAACTTGAGTATTACGGACTTGGAAAACTTGCGCTCAGTTTAGTAAAATCTTATTTAAATGATAGACAACAGCAAGTTCAAATAAATGGTGTCAATTCAATCGGTTTAAAAGTAAAAATGGGTGTACCACAAGGATCAATATTGGGTCCTTTCCTCTTTTTAGTTTATATTAATGATCTACCCCATTTGTTAAAAACTCAACCACAAATGGTGTTATTTGCTGACGATACTTCCTTAATTTTTAAAATTAATAGGTGTGCATCAAATCTTGACGACGTAAATAACGCCCTACAGCAGGTCCAAAATTGGTTCACTGCTAATAATTTAGTATTAAATGGGAAAAAAACTAAGTGCATAAGATTTTCGTTGACTAATGTCAAAAGTAGTGATTGTGAGATAGTATTGAATCAAGAGAAACTAGAATTCGTCGATAAAGCTGTTTTCCTAGGGATCACGCTTGACTCAAGGCTTCAATGGGGTCCTCATTTAACATCCCTTTCAGGACGATTAAGTTCAGCAGCATATGCTGTGAGAAAAATCCGTCAATTTACAGATGTAGGTACCGCGAGGCTAGTCTATTTTAGCTACTTTCATAGTATTATGTCGTACGGTATTCTACTATGGGGACGGGCTGCAGACATCGAGTCTATTATTATTCTGCAGAAAAGAGCCATCAGAGCCATATATGGCCTCCGCAGGCGCGACTCTTTAAGGGAACTGTTTAAAGATATTAACATCATGACGGTACCTTGTCAATATATCTATGAAAACATTATGTACGTAAGGAAAAATCTACATCTTTTTAGTAAAAGAGACACAATTATATTACTAGAAATAGGGACCAATTAGTTCAACCGGGTTTCAGGCTGGCTAAAGTGGACTCATCTTTCATGGGGTACTGTTTAAAGTGTTACAATAAAATACCTCCCCACATACTTCAACTGAATGAAACGAAATTTAAATCTTATATTAAACGCACACTATGCAGCCAAGCATATTATAAATTGGCAGATTATATTGCTGATAAAAATGCTTGGCCCAATGCTGGTCCTGCTCCACAAGGGCGCATAAACTAATTGATTAGCATTTGAAAATACAGTTGGAGCTGCTGAAGATTTTAAAAACTATCTTTGCATTGTATAAATTCAATCTCTTAGCATTGTATAATTGCATAGAACATGTGTGAGTACTATGTACCGACTATAAAGCTACCATTTAGGTGCAGGGTATGTCTTTCATTGACTTGAATGTGTCCTGGCGACTGAGAGTATGTCATGCTCACTCTAATGTCTCGCTGACGGTGGCGCGTGTGTTGGATCATTTAGCTCCCTTCAAAATGGTTGAGCTGAATGGTGCTAATCCATGCGTCATGTTCGTGAACGGGCGCCGTCAGTAGGGACTGGTCATCTCTTAGCTACCACGGCTTATTTTAATTTAATTTTTTGGATTGTTTATTTTTTTTCTTTCTGTTACGGACGCTTTTCACGTTTTGCATCGTTCTCACATGTATAACTTCAACATGAATGATGTAACCAATATTTTTGTAACCATATTATGATTTAAAAGAGTGTCCGTGGAGTTTCTTGCCCGTTCTTCTCCATAGGTACCTACTACGCTTTGGAAGGGGCATCTAGCTTCATCTTTCTGACTGACCGACCCCCTTGACAATTCAAAAGTGCCTGTAAATGGTGGAGTTTGAGTTTGAGTTCGCCATATTTGAGGAAAGGAGGCAACCCGACACCCGACGCTACCGCACGCAGTAACTTCTTAGGGAGCATGACGAACTTGCTGCCGGTTGCTCAGGCAAAAAATAATATGATCGATAGGGATGATGCCTGGGTAAAAAAAAAAAAAACTAATTAGTTCGTCAGTCAGATAATAAAAAAATATTAGACACGTATTTTTTGTTTTATCATATTAATAAAAAAATATTTATATAAAACGCATTTTAAGTTGGGGAGTGGGGGTCGTCACTAGTATGTATAAAATCTACATAGTCGTAACGTCATGGCACATTTTACCTCAATGTATCGCCGTAATTTTAATATAACGTAAAAAAACAAAAAATACGTGTCCAATATTATTTTATAATCTCAAAGACGGCTTATAAAGATTTTCATCATCCAATAGGGATGATGAAAATCTTTATAAGTCGTCGAAGTGACTATAGCTAACCACATATTGCAATACAACTCATAAAAAAACATTGTAATGAGTAGATTATGTCAACAGTAAGTATAAAATAAAATTAAAATAACTTGACATATAAAGTCAAATAAAATAAACAATTATATAAACTCATATAACTTCTCAGTAGGTAAGCTGGAGAAAGAACATAAACTTTGTGTTGAGTTAATCACAGCGACCAACTATTCTTATCGTTTATGTAGTCGCTGATAGAATAGTATGCCTTTGATGTAGGTAGTTAGGGTAGGTATGTATGTATGTAGGTAGGTAGATAGGTAGATAGGTAGGAAGGTAGGTAGGTAGGGTAGGTAGTTATGTAGGTATGTAATTAAATAAAATGAAATTGTTTATTCTGTAAAAAGATTATAAGAATCACTTTTACACGTCATATTAAAATAAATTAATAGTTTAAAAAAAACAAAAAAACACGCTTTTACGTGCACCTTTACAAGACCTTTCTAACAAGTCCAAACACGGCTATGATACGATATTTCATCATGGAATGCTAGTGCCTATCTTCCGGCTTCATCATCAGACCTTGAAACCTAATCATGGTCAACGTTCATTACAAGACCTTTCTAACAAGTCCAAACACAGCTATGATACGATCATCCATCATGAAGTTCCAGTTCATATCTTCCGGCTCCATCATCAGATCAGCTCGACAGTACCATGTTATTGTATTGTCATCAAAATCACATACAACTGCCAATTTTCATAACGCTACGATCTTTAGAAGATGGTTAAATTAGTTTTCTTAGATTTGATTACATAGTTACATACATACAAGTCGACCTAATAAAAGCGTGTTAAAAATATTAAAATTTGCTTGATGAGTTCGGCGTTTCCTATCCGACTACTCCGAGAAGAAAGGCCGAAACAAACTCAGAGGTCGCAGTCTCTTCGCAGTCCAGACCTAATCTTGGTCAAGTCATATGAGGACCATGTAGATTAGTGTCTGAAATGGTGTTTTGAGAAAAAAAACCACACAGATTTGAGTGGACCTGTCCAGTCAGTGCAAGTATTTGTCAGTAATCGTGGAGCTCAACATAGAACATAGGGGCCTCAACTCGACGAACAATACCAACGAAAGGACATTTGGGTAGGCCGCATAAACTACTCAAACTGCCAGACCATTATTAAAACTAACTGGGAAAGATCTAATGAAATGATCTGATCAAAAAAAAATATCCACATAGTCCTCACATTCACAATAATTAAAATATTAAAATACTTTGCAAAGTAATCATGTCATTTTGTATGTAATATTCAATAATGTCAATGTTTAAATAAAACTGGTATATTTTGATGATTTTACTAAATAATTCTAATGTCAAGTTTTATGGCTTTATCACAAGGTTTAAGTTTTAGCAGAGCGAGCAGCTCAATCCCAAGCTTTTTTATCTTCTCAATAATCTGAAATTTTATAGTACCCTTTTTTACAAAGTTTGGTTTTAATACAAATTTTTAATGGGAAATAATAAAACTTCCGAAAAACAAATTAACTTCCAGCGATTTGTGGTTGACTGTAATACTATCTAAGCTATGTTAAAATGAATTACCGAAAAAAATACCAAACTTCCGAAAACATTATGTTTTGCTAAAATAATCGTTTTCTTAAGCTCTATAGAAACCAGCTTTATTTCTACTATTGGATAAAGAATAACTTTTTAACACTCAATTTTAATGAAAATAACTACCTACCGGTAGTTGCGTTCGGGTGCAGAGGTGAAAAAGTGGGCGAAATAGGTTAGGTTAGGTTCAAGTTCAAGTTCAAAATATTTTATTTCACATAAACCTACATGGGCACTTATGAAACGTCAGAAGCTAGGTGCACGGTTCCAATTGGTCGTTTCATATGGAGAAGAGCCGGCAAGAAACTCCACGGTTACTCTTTTAAAAATAATTGGCCTTTATAATATTTTCAAATAACAGTATTAATAGGTGTGGGAGGACAGTGTAGGTCTTTCAACAAGTACCATGTACTTAACAAAATAGAAGAAGGTCAATAAATCTACAGTCCACTAAGCCTACAGCGTTCTCACATTCACAAAATAGAAAAGAATCGATATAAAATATGAATAAATTAATAAAAATAAAAACCAATTTTAAACGAAATGACATGATTGCTATTAAAACTGTAACAAATCTGAATAATTATCATGTACACAAAAGCCACTAATAAAGTGTTGAAATTAAATTGTAGGTATATAATGTCAAATATTAGGATGATTATGGCAAGGAAGAATGTAAAAATATATATATCGGGTGTAAAAAGACACTTTCCGAAGCCGAAAGCCACATATTCTACCCATTATTTGCATCCTTTTTTTCCACTAGACCATACCTGGGAATCCACTGGTTCTGGAGATATTGAAGGTCAAAGTCGCATTTTTTTTTTTTACTTTTTCACGAAAATGAATTCTATGCGATAATACGAAACTTTTTTCCAAACAAACATTACCTGAATTTTAGATTTATCTTAACAGATTACGCATTTGAAGTTACAAAAACGCAATGAACAACAAGTACCTACCTACGTAGCGTAGGGGCGGAGCATAACTAACACTGAATCCGATCATTCAAGCGTGGGTTCGCGTTACATTGCGCGCAATAAAAACTTGTTTTTTTTTATTAAAAAAAAAAAAAAAACGCTTCCCAGCAATAATTTTTGCGCAAAGCTACTTAGCTATACGTACAGTATGCGTAGTTTACGGCTTTGTGATGTGTCTTTTTACACCCTGTATATAATAATATAAGAATGGTCATTTGGGAGCAGTTAATAGACTCTTACATAATATGCCGTTAATCATGTACCAGGGAAACCACATGTGCAGAAGGAAGTATTGCCAAACTTCCTTTTCTTCAACGTAGTCTTTAATTTTTGAATATGCTTTCTTGATAAGGATACGTTTGTGTGGGTTTTGAACTTCCCATCGCTAAGTTCTGTAACCGGCTTTGGCAAATTATTATAAAAGCGGATACTGTTTATAAGAAATGACTTGCTTGTTTTAGTTAATCTAAATTTGGGTATCACAATATCATTTCTACTACGTGTATTTATATTATGGAAATCGCTTCTTATTTTGAAAAGTCCTAAGTTTTTGCGAACATACACAATACTTTCTAAGATATAAAGAGAAGGCAGAGTCAGTATATAAATTTCTTTGAATTTGTTTCTAAGGGACTCGCGAGGACCCATTTTATACATAGATAGCGCGGATTGCCCTCTTTTGTAAAATGAAAATTGAATCTACGTCAGCTGCCGATCCCCACAGCAGAACGCCATAAGACATAATACTGTGGAAATAAGCAAAGTATACTAGGTGTGGCTATATCAGTCAACTGCCTTATTTTCCTTACTGCATATGCAGCTGAGCTTAATCTACCAGAAAGAGTTCTAATGTGGGCGCCCCATTGCAATTTCGAATCTAAAGTAATTCCTTAAAATATTGCTTCCGTTATTGCAGTTTCTAGTTGTTTGCCATCAAGTTTTAGATTTAGACCCACTTGAGATACATTTGGTAATGAGAACCTAATACATTTAGTTTTGTTGGCATTAAGTAAAATATTATTAGCTGCGAACCATTTCGAAAGAACAGCCAGACTGTCGTTGACATGAAAGACATCTGTATCTTTTCTACCAATTTTAATAATAAGAGAAGTGTCAGCTTATAGAATTATATCCGATAAGTTAGCCATCATGTAAGCAAGATCATTTATATAAACAAGAAATAAGAAAGGGCCAAGAATTGAACTTTGAGGCACGCCCATTTTAACTAGAGACCCCGAGGACGTCGCCCGATTAAAATTTACGTTTTGCTGCCTGTTTGATAGATAGGAAAGAACAAGATCAGCAGCTTGTCCACGAATTCCGTAGTGGTGTAATTTACAGATCAGTGTATTGTGGTCAACGCAGTCAAACGCTTTTGAGAGATCATAGAAAATGCCAATTGCATCCCGGGACTTCTGCAAAGATTCCAAAATGTGGCGGATGAGTTTTACTCCTGCGTCAGTCGTCGACCTACCTTTTGGTGAAACCAAACTGCTGACTATGTAAAATCCCATTTGAAATAAAATGTGACAACATCTGGTCTAGCATGATTTGAGCGCCGCTCATCGGCCAATTTGCCCGCAAAGCCATGCGGGATAACGATGTTATAGGTAGGCACCTACCTTATTTGTATGACGTACCTATCTACCAGAGTTTCTCTTTATAGCCTAATCTCGAGCTATCCTAATGTGTTGAGATATCGGCATGGTAAATAAATTTCCAAAAAACGCAATACTAGTCTGTACATTCACTAACGATTACCCAAAGTAGTCAACAAAAATAAAGTAATTAATGAACATAAGTACCTACCTAATTACTAATAAATATAAATACCGTCAAGTCGTTATGAATGAACCTACTCATACACACACATACAGCTGCGCGAGCGCGACGCGTCCCCCGCTCGTCTAACATGGTTACATGTTAGACGAGCGGGGACTACACTCGAAGTTGTGGACAACTACGTTTCCCTAGGACAAACTATCCAGTTAGGTAGGTCCATTTCGAGGAAGTGGTCAATCGTCGAATCCGAATCGGCTGGGCAGTACGCAATATCTTCTCATCTCACATACCGCAGTCGTGACCAGTGCGTGCTCACAATGGGCCTCATTAGAAGGTTGGAAGTCGCCTAAGGGGCAATGGAGAGGGCTGTGCTTGGAGTTTCCTTGACGACGTGATCGAATTCTGAAATGAAGAGATCGGCAGGAGAACCAAGGTAACCGACCTAACCCGAAGAATTGCCAAATGTCCACTGCCAATGGCAGTGGGCAGAGCACATTGTTGAAGGCTTCTCACAATGTGGAGGATCCTGCGGTCTTCACCAAGCCATGACTTGGTGAAGACCGCAGGAATCCGCTGGATTCGAGAATCACAGAACCGGTCGAAGTGGCGATGTTTGGGGGAGGCCTATGTCCAGCAGTGGAAGTCTTCCAGCTGAAATGATGGTGATGAAGAGGTAGCTAGGCTGTTTCTCATTTTAAACATTAATGTAATGCTTGCAACATTTTATATCAAAATATGATTTTATGTATTTTCAAACTTAAATAGCAGCGGAAGGGTTAATTGTATATTCTCATTGTCGTAGTAAAAAATGTTACGGATGTTATTTCCCATAACAAAACCTTTTTTTTTTCTGGCTGGCACTTTAATTTTTGGGTACAAAATGTTCGAACTCCTTTGTATGATATTTTTTTTTTTTACATTTTTCATCATGTCCAACAGTTTTCAGACAGAATGCTATGTTACCAAATTTTTCAACACATTCAAATTGGTTTTAAATACAAGATTCTCACACTTTCTTCTGAAAAATGATTTATTCGCATAACTGACCAATATTGATGATCGCACCGCCCTGAAAACAAGATTTTCAGAAGGGTTGCTATGGGTTTTATTTTTTGCCTCATTTTTTAATTTTCTTAATTGGTCTCCCGGGTGTGACGCTACTTATCTACTGGTTTCTGAAAATTATGTTTTCGTTATCTAAAATCTATCGTTCAACTACATTTTCAGACAGATTGCTGTGAAACAGTTCAGTATATTTTTTGACATTATAATACTCGTATATAAAAATTGCGCTCCGGTCAGATGTGACGCGGAAAAATTACGACTTCACAAAACATGAAGATTTCTGTATGCGTTTACGTTTAATGTAAAAATATTAAATAAAAAACCTTCCAGAATAAATTCTACATAATTATGATGGTGAAAACCGCATCAAAATCGGTCGGAATTTTAGAAGAACAATGCGGTCACACAGACAAACACAAAAAGCGACTTTGTTTTATAATATTTGGAGATTAGAGAAGAGAAGAGATTAGATATAGAGAATATAGTGATAGAGATAATGGTTAGAGATAAGAGATTTTAAATGAATGGTCTCTTTTAAAATCTCTTATCTCTATATATTATTATTTATTTTGGGATAATACTTTTAGTTTATTTTTATTTTTTATTCTTTGTGTTTAATATATAGTGTTCATGATTTAAGTACTGATTTAGTACTGATTCATGTGTAAATAAAACTCTGTTTATGATCTATATGTATTTTTGTGGTAAGACTGTTAACGCTCAGTCCACATCAGTCCACATGTGACACGCAAAATGTCTGAAAACAAACATTTTCGTAAGTATCTAATAAAATTACGAAACCTATGTACATTTTTAATATCAGACATATTGTGGTGAAACCGTCTGCCAATTTTTTTGACATAGCAGAAATTGGCTCCCGTAAACTGGAACGTTTCTGACCGGTACTACCCACCAAGTAGGATTGAGACTCATCTAAACTAACGATTTTATACGGTTTTGGCCGCAAAACGATGTGATATGGTTTTGGTAGTGGGCTCTCGTACCACACTGAATTGTTAAGGAATGTTTATTTTATTAATATCTTTTGAAATACTAAATGTGCAGGATGATGGATTACGCCAATATTTAGTAGGAATTTCTAGTAATTATTGGTGTTATTGTTATCCGATTTGATCAACTACGTAGCTACGTACATATATTTTCTATAGACCGTCAGGATTGAGGAGCCACATAAAATGTGTTGTATTAGCGAAATTAGAGCTTTTCCATTTTATTTTTATACGTAAGACAAACTTACTACAAATTAGAACACATTTAGTTTGTTTGATTACTTTCCGAGAAACAGCGCGGTGAAATATATGGATTTTTATGAAAAACAAAGCATTGTAGCTATCTCAAATTCAGTCTTACAAAACCCTTTTTTTTGTACAGACTACGCATAAGTAAGTACTACTAAATCCTACCAAATTTTCGAAAATATCCGTCGGCTAGTTTTGGAGTTCTAAGGTGGCTCCTCAATTCAGACGTCTGAATTGAGGAGCCACCTTAAACATCCTGTAACTTTTTAAGGGTTTCACTAGAAATTCCAGGATTGGGCTTGTAAAATTGTCAAATTTACTACTAAATATTGGTAGTACCCGCGTTTAAATATGAGACATGGCTCCTCAATACATACGGACACGAATAAAAACCTATTGTTAGATTGACTTTGATTGATTACCTACCTATAATTTGTACAAAGTGGCTCAGTAAGTCAGTATAAACCTCTCTAAAGAAGTACTTTCAGAAAACGCAACTATAAAAGCTGAAATTGGAAATAAAATGAAATTTTTTGTCAAGCGCCGAAGCACATTATGTAGTTTTATGAACGCAAAGATAAGATTTTATTTGTGTAGTCTATGGATAAGAAAGCTCTAAAGCAGCGTTTCCTAACCTTTTTCAGGCCACAGACCCCTAGGAAATCAAGCGCAGTTATCAAGGATACCCTTAATAAAAATTTAAAACATTTCGGACCATTTATTTAAATAAGTATAGGTACAAATACAACAAAAAAAACTTTTTTATAAAATATACGTACAGCTTGGCAGAAAATAGTAAAATGAAAATGAGGGCGCCAGGTTTTATTTATTATTGTTAAATAGTCCAGAGATGAGACTGCAGACCCCCAGGGGTCCGCGGATCACAGATTAAGAAACTCTGCCTAAAGCGAAGTAGGTGCCTTGTTACTTTCCACGAAATAGGTACAAAATGTGAATCTCTTTGAAGCCGAACATATTTACAATTTTAAAACGAATAGAAAGGTTATACTAAGGGCACATGAATGCAACATGTTTAACCTTCAGCCAACCTAGGTTGGTCCTAGTAACCTTCGCTGAGGGCACTATGTCGTGAAGTGCTTTAAACAAAAATAGGTTTGTCTAGCTACAAGTGTTACTAGTGTTGGCCGTGTTGGGTACTTACTTTATAAAATTATATTAATACCTTCTAACTAGGGCATTGAGAACCGGCCATCTGTTGGGAACCGGTTTTTTAATTCCAATTTTTATCCAGAGCCGGATACCCGATTATTTCGGTTCTATAATACTACCACCACTACTAGTACTAACAATACAATTGTATTATCGATACGAATAAGAAAGTCAGTAATATAAGAAATACGAAGTTGTTAAAAGGTTGCCACAGATTGATTGGCGTGCTAAAATGACACATGATAAAATAAAAACATTTTAGATTGTAAAACTAACCAGTTTATAACCTTTAAGATGATTCTCATAGTACACGCTTAGAAGAAATATACTTATAGCAGCACGCTTAGCATGACCACAATAAAAACGGGTTTTGTCGACGGAAGAATAGACAAAATGACAGATAAACAATTACAATCTATCATTTTGTCTATTCTTCCGTCGAAAAAACCCGTAGAAAACCCGTTTCTATGGTTGACATGCTAAGCGTGCAGGTGTATATTTTTAAAATAATAATATGTCATTAATTATAGGACGATTAATAAAAAAATAAACGAAAACTAATTTTCCCGGATATGAGACCTAGCTAGATCGATTTTGCGCCCCCATAAACCCCTATAATGCAACTTTCATCGAAATCTTAAGAGCCATTTTCGAGAAAGTGATTACAAATATTATACATATTGCAGTGTTCCCCATGCCAATTATACCTCTTTACATGCAAAAATGTCAAGCATGTTTTATTCTTAAAATATTTTTGATAGATTTTCAAATATTAATTCCGAAGGATAGATGACAAAAAGATTCGTTTTTGATCACGTCAATCGTCTGGCGTCACCCCTACAAGTATTTGCATAATTTTTTTTTTTTTTTTTCTGTAAGCTCGGTTATCAGACAGTTTATTGTATTCAGACGACATAATAGTCTTTTCCGATTTTTCCGATCTAAAATGGTATTTATCTCGGATTCAGATAGAAAAGGCCGATTTTAGCAGTAACCTTCGAGCTACAGCTGGTCTGATGGCCGGCCCTGACTATCGCGGGCAGCGTTGAGTAGAGTGCCGCGTCTCAACGGCGACCCAGGGGGTCCCGCTGGTGATCCCGAGCATATAATATCCAAGGGGGTCCCGGCAGCGAGTGCAGAGCACGCTTGGCAGGCCTGCCAACAGCACGTGGGCTTGCCCTGGTGTAGTCAATTCCAAAGCGGTTTTCTCTCTATCATCAATTTCTTCATTCTTCTTCTTATTTAGATAATTTAACTAGATCGGTATTTTTTAGTGTCAATTATTCTCTATTTCCTATAAAAAAGAAATCAAACCGACGTACATTCATCGCGACAACTACATATTAAATACGGCGTTATATGCAAATATAGACGGGGGCTTTACGAAGCGATAGCTATCCAGACGTTCGTCAACAAGTCAAATTACGTATATCGATGTACCAACCGTTATAAAAAGAAAAAAGAAAAAGAAAACCACAAAATAACCAAGTTACTAATCGATAATAAATAACATTAAAGATTAAAAAAAAAAAAAAAAAATATTAACTTGCGATATTTTTTATTTATTACTGTTTATTTTAACCTTTTACGCCTATTTACGAAATCAATAAATCGTGTGAATTTACCGGTACCCGGGTTTTCGATTCCCTGGCGTCATTCGACACGAATGTGGCAAACCACTCATGTTTTGCTACAATATAATTATACAAATATTGGTCATTTCATATTAAAGGATAGTTTGATTTAGTTGTCCAGCTATCTAATTACGCAACACATTTTCGTTGACAATTCCGACTATCTGTTTCAATTTGACAGGTCAACAACATTCATTGTGATATTTACGTTGTTGAGCTGATTTTTTTTTCGAACGTACTCAGCAATGGATTAGCAATCTGTTTCAAAACGATTCAGATTCTGATTGATCGTGTATTGCGTAATTAGGGTACAGGGTTACCATCTACTTTTACACCTAGAGATGGTATTTAGTAAGGCGTTGTTTTTGAGTTTAAACTCTATTCACGCTTCTGAACATATTTCCATCAAAATATCGGGTCGAATTTTTTATACGATAACAAATAATACTTTATCACTTGTACTAAGTGCCAAAGTAAAAATCTTTTTGATAGTCAATTATCAAAGTGATGGGCTAAAAGTTATATATTGCAGCTTATGCCACTGCCACCCAAAACTCCCTCCAAATTTCTCGTCGTGAATATATTTTGAAATTTATAAATCAATTATCGATTTTTGAAAACAACCGAATATACCGGGTTTTTCAAACTCAAACTCAAATCATTTATTTCAATTAAACCATTACAGGCACTTTTGAATTGTCAAGGAATCGGTCAGTCAAAAATATGAAGCTAGTCGGTATTCCAAAGCGTAGTAGGTACCTATGGAGAAGAACGGGCAAGAAACTCCACGGACACTCTTTTAAATAAAATAAATTGTTATAAAGTATTGGTAACATCATTCATGTTGAAATTATACATGTGAGATCAATGTAGAAAGACGTGCACGTTAGAAGCGTCCGTAATACAAAGAACAATTAAAAAATTAAAAATCAGCCATGGCCGCTAAGAGTTGACCAGTCCCAACTGACGGCGCCCGTTCACGAACATGACGTATGGATCAGCACCATTCAGCTCAACCATTTTGAAGGGAGCTAAATGATCCAACACACGCGCCACCATCAGCGAGACATTTGAGTGAGCATGACATACTCACAGCCGCCAGGGCACATTCAAGTCAATAAAAAAAAGTATTACCCGGTAAATGGTAGCTCTTTAGTACATAGTACTCACACCTGTGCTCTGGAATTATATAATACAAAGGAGATTGACTTTATACAATGCAAAGATGGTCTTAAAATCTTCAGCAGCTCCAACAGTATTTTCAGATGTTAATCAATTAGTTGTGGTTGTGGAGCAGGACCAGCATTTTATATTTAGAACCCGGTTTTTAAGCAAACGTCAGAACCGAGAGTAACCAGTTCTTTTGGAACCGAGAAAAACCGGTTTCTCTGTAGGTAACCGGGTAGTCTTCTAACCTATATATTTTAATATTGATACCTATCTATTCGTGCAGGTCTTGTGCTAGTCGGTAGCGTATTTAGTATTTACCCTATCACCAAGAGGGCCATGGCCCGGGGCGGCAGATTGCTGAACGTTATCTGCCGTAGGTATTTTATAGAACACACTACTCTTCTAGCCGGCCGCCCCCTATTTTCTGGGTGCTAATATTTTCAAACTCGCTTTGCTCGTTCTTACATTATCTTATCTTTTTACCCGACTGCCCCAGAAGGAGAGTAATGTTTTTACAAAGTATGTAAGGATGTCTATTTCTTCGGCACGCTCTGTAGCATAAACAACTAAAAGGATTTAAACATATGAGGTGTAGTTAGATTCGTCTTAATTATGGGACTGACATAGGCTATACAATTTGTATATATTGCATCTGCAAATACAAAAAAAGGAAGAGAAGGTTTAAAAAACAAATACAATAATATAAAATATGACAATAAAACCATTCAATATAATAATAATACTAAATGTAATAATACTTAAAACTAAAAAGCTTGAACTAAAACAAATTATTTAAAAAACAAAAAACAATAACCTGAAATATGGTGTAAGTTTTGTTCGCCCCGCCTGCAATGACTTACAAAAAACAAAGTTCAATGCTTGTTTTTCTCTTTTCAGTTACCTAAGTGTTTTTGCAGTCGGGTTTTTTGACAAGCTTTTTATTAGCTTGCTTCGTTCGTATAATGTGTTTCCAATTACTCCAGTTGTCATCTATTTTTAAAGCACTTCCTGGCTTCCGATTGTGCTGAAACTTGGCATACTTATACAGGGTGTCAGGGACATCGACGCGAAAACTGATACCATGGATTCAGTACATGATTCTGAACCCTCCGTTGAAAATTTTCACCGGTAATTTTAAAAAAAATCTATGGTTTCATAGAAAAGTGCAATACCTACGCAGTCAAAATGTATTGGACTGCAGTTTTTTTTTTTTTTTGGATATGTAGTGCTTTTACACTAGGTGGTGTCCAAGGCCTAATGATGGAGCCGGAAGGTGGTCACAGACAATCATACAGACCTGTTTTGTTTCGGCCTTATCCCAGAGTGTAGTCCAGGATCTGATGATGGAGCTGGAAGTTCGCCATAGCATTTCCTCAACTAAACAAGATAGCCTCCTTGTGTTTGGGTTAGCTTATTTTGTCTCGACAAGAACTGTAGCCCGAGGTCTGATAATGGAGCCAGAAGGTCGGCACTAGAACTCCTCAACTAAAGTAGATAACCCTGATGAGTTTGGGTCTGTTATTTTTTGTCGTGTCAAAAACTATAGCCTAAGGTGTAGTCAAGGGTCTGATTATAGAGTCGGAATGTGGCTACAGGAACTCCTGGACCTTACAAGATGGCCTTGTAGTGCTGGGCTCGTTGGATTTGTGAAGGCGATAGAACAGTCATCAGAACATTAGTCAGGAGTTATCTGGAACATAGTGCTGTCATATGGGCTCCACTGCACATGAGGCTAAGTATTCAGTGATGTTGGCGAAGTCCAGAACAAGTTCGCGCGCCACCTGTACAAGAATCTTTATGGGGTATACCCATTTTACCCATTGATGTACCCCACTCTATTCGTACTGGGTATGATGGGGTACAATCAACTCGGGATGCGACGGGAATTTGCGCTGGTGTCGTGCATGGTGAAACTGCTCCGAGGCATAGAGCACAACCCGAGAGTGCTACAGCGGCACTTGTACGTACGGGTGACCGTTATGTGTGGAGGCGACGGCGACGGCCTACGCCACTGCTGGTCGTACCATCAGCCAGGACCAACTTGCTCGCCAAAACCCCTCTGACTCGAGCAATTCGCACCATCAATTATATTGAAGTCGATACATATCAATATATTTACATGTAAATATATCAATATATTTACATGTCAGTGGGGTGAATTTGCAAAAGTACTATTGTTTACATTTTGTTATAAACAATGATAACAATCTATATGAGCTTAAGATTTTTGTGCTTTAATTCTAATTTGGTGTGTGTGACTTGGCTATCGCATTAGGTTAAGACCTGTCGGTCGATTCTGTAAAAAGATCAACGTGAAACTTAGGTGAAGTGAGCGTGAAGTGAGCTGTCACTGTCACAAATCGACCGGCTGGATGCTAGGGATTAACACTATTGACAGCTCACTTCACCTAAGTTTCACGGTGATATTTTTACAGAATCGATCGGCTGTAATGGTAATTTTAAGACATTTAAAATAATATAAAAAAACATATTTATACAAAAATATTCTTAAAAGCTTATTTATTTTATTTATTTAACTTATTGTACACCACAAAAATACATAACAAAAAAATTATTAAGCACTACAAAATATACAATGGGCGACCTTATCGCTTTCCGCGATCTCTTCCAAGCAACCTTAGATTGGACAGTGATTTGCTTGGACACAAAATGGGGCTGTCGTTGGTGCAAATAATAAGTATACAATATACTAGAATAGATACACAGATAAATACATATCCTAAATAATAGATACATAAATACATACTTACAAGATTTTATTTATACATATTACTTACATATAATTACATAAAAAGCTTCAAAATTCCTAAGTCGACAAATCAATTTCCATATTATCGTCTGTAGGAAAATCTAAACTGACAGCTAGGCGGAGTGCTAAGATTTCGATCGAGCTCTTTGGGTTCGCTCTTCCATCCTCAATTTTCTTAATTCTGAAGCTTTTATGCAAAGGTAATGCGAGAAATTAACTTTGTTATCTGTATGTATGGTCAAAGCAATTTATCTCTGATGTATCCGAAGCGGGGTGCTAAAAGGGAATTTTCCTGCAATGAGGGAATAGAGGGATCCCATTCCCTGATCATCAACGTGTATGGTGAAAAGAGTAGGTAATAAGTAGACAATTTGATTATTTTATTTGAGCACTTTAAAACGTCTATCTCAATTCAATTCAAAAGTCATTTATTCAAACTAGGCTGAGAATCAGCACTTTTCGAACGTCAAAATTACATAAGACAGTCCCCCAAAAACGCCCACCCTTCACCACTTCCTAGTGCTTAAGCTGGGAAGAAGAAGTGGCGCAACAAACTCCCCAGCAGCACAGCTGTCTGTTCAGTTAGAAAAACTTGATTCTATATAATAATGCTTTAATGCAAAAATAATTTACATAAGCACAAATTGCAATCAACTCATAAAATAAAAACATTTTAATGAGTAGATTATGTCAACAATAAAGGAAAACAAAATTTAAAATAAATTGACTTACAGTCAAATAAAATAATCCAAACAATTATATGAGCTCATATAGTATCATGTAGTCTTTGATTCTAAAAACACTTGTTTGTTGCTTGGGGTACATTGGAGTAGCTTAATTAGTCCCAAGCCTTTTTGTCGTCTAAGTAATCTTTAACTTTATAGAAACCTTTTTGACATAGTTTCTGTTTAATAAATATCTATCGTCTATCCACGGAATTGAAACGGTGTCAACCGTGTCAAACGCTTTAGCTAGGTCCGTTACTGTTTTGCGTTGCGGCGCATCCTGCCTGCAGAGACGCAACAGCAAACTCGTATATAATATTATAATCATACTAGCTGTGCCCCGCGGTTTCACCCGCATAAGTCTCGATCCTGTAGGAACATCGGGATAAAAAGTATCCTATGTCCTAACACAGGTTATGGTTTTCTCATGTGCCAAATTTCATCAAAATCCGAATACCCGTTTTAGCGTGAAAGCGTAACAAACAAACAAACTCACTTTCGCATTTATAATATTATTATATATATATATATATATATATATATAACCTATACGTATATATAATATATAAGTTAGGATTGTATCCTAGTTTCCAAAATCCAACTGAGATTACAATCTTATGTATGCATTAGCAGTGGTCTAGTTAGGTAGAAACAATAGGTGCCTTGCCTATGTATTAATATCAGTAATGCGGTTGCGGTCGCCCGGCCGCCGCCCTGCAGTCTGCGATCGTTTTACAGACACGTGAACCGTTCGCCTTTGATCAAACCATATCTCCTAATATTTAATGTCAAATTTAAGTTGTAACAGGTTACGTAAAGCATGAATCATGGCCATTGCTCATAAATATGACCTTATCTATATGTAGTAACAAGTAAGTAGGGAGGGAATTAGGTACTATACAACAAAAAATTTCAATCGCATAATCAGTTTTTAGAACTCGGGGTCGTATTTATCTCTTTCAGATGAAACAAACTTTAAACAATTTTCCTCATAAGTTTCGGAGAAACCCATATTTACTGCGCAGTCAATGTGTGCGCCTCACACTCATGTCGGAGTCCAGACATCTAAATAACACGTTATGTAAGCGGTAATTAAACGATCCAAAATTGTTGATCTTCTTTTGATCGAGCATTGAACCCCGTCCTACGGTGTAAACTGCCAAGCCAAGTGTTTCTGGGTCGACTGTGATATGTTTGCCAGACAGAAACTACGGTCAGACACCCGTGAGACGTTATTTGAAATCACGTGAAGATGTTTCGTCAGTAACAAACTACTGTTTTGTTTATTTAAATATTACGTCTGTAATTTTCAAGGATGTTTTCCGTGTGCTCTAGATTCTTGCAACATCGGTACCTACGTATCTACGTAAGCCGTAGAGCTTCATTGACAATTTGTAATGATTGCATCAATATAGGAATGTTGACTGGGAAAAAAAAGCTATTTATTCCGTCAGTCAGATAATAAAAAAAATATTAGACACGTATTTTTTGCTTTATCATATTAATAAAAAATGATTTAGATAAAACGCATTAAAGTCGGGGCTCGCTACGTCACAAGTCGGTATAAAATGGATCGCAGAATGACGTCATGCCACATTTTAACTCAATGTACCTATTGCCATAATCTTTTGATTACGTAAAAAAAGAAAAAATACGTGTCCAATATTTTTTAATAATATAGGTACCTGACGGAAAAAATATATATTTGTCAACATCCCTAGTGCACAATTTGCTTGCTGTCTCACTAGTACAATTATGAGAGAAAATTAAATGCTCCATCTCAATTAATATCATAAAGAGAAAAGATTTGTGATTAGTTTTTTTGGATTGTTTGTAATGGATAAACTCAAAAAATACTTAACCGATTTCAAAAATTCTTTCATTTATATGAAAGAATTTTTGAAATCGGTTAAGTATTTTTTCTGTACTTATGTACAGAAAATTACGTTTGAAGACGTAATTTATTTATATCCTGAGGTATCTAGGGATATAGCTATATGTATACCGTATTATAGTTATATGAAAGCGGTTCGTAACTGTTTTACTAGGAATATAAGTATGATACGAGCACGATCTAGTAAAATAACTATTAGGTACTCCGACCAAATAGGTTAGGGTAGAATTGTGACCAAGTACGCGCGAGCCGAGCGGGCGGTACATCGAAATTGGTCGAAGTAACAAAATAAGGGCACTCCGACAGTTTTGAACCACTTTCGTATATTACGCGGTATATAGCTATATCCCTAGGGATATACCTATATCAAAGCTTCAACCATCTTACTGCGATAACTACATTATCAGCGACTATGGGCTGTATTTGATCGACTTCCACGCGAACGAAGTCGCGGGCACAAGCTAGTAATAAATATTTTAATATGATCGGCAGCGACAATTTAATTTTTTCTAGATTTAGATACATAATGTATTCCGACCGAATTTAGTTTTCGACAACTTTCGGCCGAAATATACATAGACATCCTATATCCATTTTTTCGGAAATTTTTGATTTCAGCCGAAAAAAATTTAATGCCGGAAAAACAATAAGTAAAAAGAATAAGAAAAGATCGATCTTTACAAAAATTAAAACCACGATAACTGTGTAAATGCATAGAATATTAGATTGTTTGATTATTAATCATTTATTATGTATTTGAGAAAAGTATATGCCTAGTTTCGTGTGTAATTATTATTTCAGTTTAAACGGTTAAATATAATGATAAAACTGCATTTCTTTTACTTTTACCGAAGAAAAACCCATCGACAAACAAAAATAGATATGTTTCGTCTTCGGTTTTCGGCCGAGAATAAAACCATTTTCAGTTGTACTCCAGTACATGAATACATAATGTCCTGTAGAGTGCTATATCATTATCTACCTAGGGTAGGTACTCCAAAAACCACATACCTAAGCAATAACATCGATTGATATTCCAGCAGAACAAAACCATCAAGAGAGTGACGATTATCTACTGAAGATAGAATACTCGTATACATATAAACCGATAGATTATAAAATCTATCATTTTTTGCACTTACATGAATCGCGAATTCGAGATTCATCATACGAGAATACATGTAACGAAATACCTCACTTGCTTGATAGGAGGAATGCTGTTTGCTTGGAATGTTTTCAATACATCCATGTATAATATTAAGTACCTCAGTTCGTTTTTATTGGCAATGCTCAAATGTGAGGCAAACCATCCACGAAGCCTTCAACGGAAAAGAGCCGTGCATCGCAGAAAGACACTGTTGTATAGACTTTTATGGCCATAACTCGGAGTAACGCTCGAACACTCAGTGCCCGGCTGTTGCTGGGCGCCAATTCGCAGATCACTCGACAATTCGACATGTTTATCGTATAAGGTAGTAGTAGAGTTATTATAAGTATTATAATAATAATCATTTTATTTCAGAATAATATGTCCATAATTTGTTAGTAAACATTGATCTTAATAATTATGGACAAATAATCGACGAGCGGGTAATCAAATTTCCGCGCAATGACATACAGGACACTGTTCGAGCTGCACCGGACCCTCTGCAGCAGCGATGCGGCACGCTTACGTCTGATCGCTGCAAAACCATCAGTGTGCGCATCAGCAAACATTCCCGATGCACTGCAGAAGCGTGGCAGCCCCGACAGCATCCTGAATGCATTGTTGTATTGAACTCGAAGAACATTGATGGCTCTCTGCGTACAATTTGTCCAGAGGCTGCACGTGTAAAATATCTGACAATATGCTTTAAAAAGCGTCAGTTTCACTTCACACGTGCAACGAGCAAACCTACGGACAAGCATGTTGCATCGAACCGCCAATGCTCTTCGTTCACCTTCTACATCCAGATCATCTTTGATGTCCATCATCATCATCTGCCTAGCCTTTGCTGACCCCAACTGTGTTGGGGTCGGCTTCCAGTCTAACCGGATGCAGCTAAATACCAGTATTTTACATGGAGCCGACTGCCTATCTGCTCTCACCCACAACCCAGTTACTGGGTAACACGATACCCCTTGGTAGGTAAGACAGGTTGTCAGACTTTCGAGCTTGTGACAACCCGTAACGACTGTCAAAGATCCAAGAATGACAGCCGAGACCAACGCCTTAACGTAGGTATTTTCCGAGGCATGGAGGAGTCTCGGTATGTAAAGATGGTCACCTATCCATGGACCGACCGCGGCAAGGGTAGCTTAACCTGATCGATCGACTAGTGCACCTGTTATTACTTAGCCACCATATACCTGCCAAAAAAAATATTGAAACGAGATTTCGATGCCTATGGAGCTATACTGCGGTACCTTACATCGAAGATAGTGGAACAGACCTGAATTACGAGTACGTAAATAATTATGTAAGAAAGTTAAGAGGCTTACAACAGCTAAAGCGCGGTCACTGTCGGACTGCATAGAAATGAAAGAGAAGCGCGATGACACGACGCAGGTAATTTATTGCAAAATATGAAGCTATTAGCGATTTACAAAAAATCTATTGATTGAACTGAAAAATTAAAACGATATTACGCTAATATGTTGCTTGTAGAATAATCTGACAAAAAATCAGAATGATTATATATATTATTATGATTTTTAAACGTTAAAAGAAATTTTTTGAAGTATCTTCATGATTTTTTCCTATCGTATCAAATAATTTGTATTATGTTTTCAACACACTATCTTACTAGCATATATCCTGAATAATATCATATATTTTTCTGATTTTGTTTACTGCAGTGGATCATATACTTTTACGCATTATAAAACTTTCGTTTAGGCACGTTTAGGTCCTGTGGTCCCCTTAATCTAGGCGAAGGACCAAAATAAGCCCTAAAGAAAATGAATACCTTCTTTTTGGTTGGGTATACACGGTTATTATATTGGTTATACTGGCAATCCGTTAATGGGATGTAAGAGAGGTCATTTGCAAACTAATTTTAAAATGCATGAAATTAAAATGTCAAATGACTCGAAAGTTGTTGTTGCATGTTGAGTCAAAAGGGGTCATTTGGTGTAAATGACCTCTCCTACATCGCCTTAATGGATTGCCAACATATAACCAATAAAACTGGATGCCTATAGTTTCTATGATAATAGTAATAAGTTCTTGCTAGTTTTAAATTCATAACGAATTAAGTCAACGCAAACCGAAGGGAGGATACCCAGGCCGCTGCAAATACAACTTGACGAAATGGGGGTTTTTAGACCCGTCCGACATCCAACGTGAGTGTGGGAGCCGGTAGCCCTGTCCAGAACATACATGATACATGACCCACTTGCCTGAGTTTCTCAAGTGTACCGTGTGTGTGTGTGTGTGTGTATAATGAGTGTGTGTTTTGTGTGTGTGTGTGTGTGTGTCTTGTGTGTGTGTGTGTCTTACCTACACTCGTGTCGATATATTAACGCCACTGATGCCGCTATTACAAAGTGTCCACCATCGCCTAGAACAGAAGATCACCATCTCCTTGTGTTGTGCCCATCTTTCGACTCCACCCACTTTTTATAGAACTCATACGCCATACCGCCGTACAAATTGGAAGTGAACTATCCGGTAGGGTTGCCGGCATTACGTTTGCGCCAAAGTTAACCATCGCGGACGGTCAACGACATTAGGTTTAAAACCGTGTTATAAAACGCTGTAAAACGAAGTAAAATTGTGTTTTCAGCGGGTCTTGTAGCTACACGTAGTTTCCAAACTTTTAATTTTTTTGTGAATATTTGTGAAAGTGAACAAAAAAAAAATACTTGGATTTTAAAACCAACGCAATACTAATAAATCTTGTTAAAACATACATCAGATTTTATTTTCACGGTTTATAATGCTGTATTCGCTAAAAAAAAACCTACATTTATAATGAGCCCCCTGCGAGGGCTCCTGGCATCCCATATGCGACTAGGTGAACCCTCCAGGAGGGCTCTCGGCACTGAACGTGTTAAACATACCTGCCTGGGTAAAAGTCTGTATAATCCCCATAGTTCCTTCTGCTGCCGTCCCTGCACTGTAAACTCATCTCAATAGGGCACAAATGTAGAGCTTTTTTGGCTTTCAACTCTTGCCTGTCCCGTGATCCCACATTGACAAACATACATCATTTGGTTAATGTACCATCGAAGAACTTCATATCTATACACCGTAAGGACTAATTCTGCTTGCAGCGCTCAGCCGCTATAGAACCGGGGCGGTAACAGATGTGGTCATCGTGATCACGGGATTTTGTTTTCAAACTGCTTAGATATGAAGTTCTTCGATAGTATGTCTTAAAATATCTACTCTCGTCCTCGTCTCCACTTTCACGTTGACTGTAGTTATATGCGCACCGCTGTTCACCTGTTGCTTTGCGTCCGTGAGACAGTCTTTAAAATACCACCTTTATTTATTTACCTGTCGAAAAAAACGGCATGACGACTATTAGGTATGTCAGCAAAGTTTGCTATGGTTTCCAGCGTTGGGAGCAGGCGAACCTATCAAATAATAATAGTAATAGGTAGGCATCAAAAATGGCCTCAAGTAGGTAATTGAATTCCTTGTAATTTCGTATTAGAAATAAATAGTGATATACATTTTGAATATAAATGTATTTAGAACATGTGGGCAAAGTAAAATGTAATTTTCACCAGTAGGTAGATTATCGTGGTGTCTCACAATTTGAAGATGGCATGCGTTCAGACAGACGGCCATACTCGTAAATCACCAGCTTTACAGTTTTATTGCTGTTTGTGGACCGGTCACACGGTCACAACTCGAAATGTTTGGTTATCTGTGGAGTCGTAAAACTTGTATTTGTTTGGGTGCGATTTTGAAAGACTGCGGCGGAGATTAGCGCGTTATCTGGCAGTGGTCCAGGCCCTACTAACGTTCGGCGGTGACACAGTCAACGCCAAGCGTTGAGTGAGAGCATTGGGTGCGTGTCCATCGGTGTTTGCACCGCATGCGGTATTCGATTATTTCTCATTGACTCAGAAATGTAAAGCTAACCTAGAAGGAAACTCGTAACCAGAGTACTTTTTTTAACTTTTAGCCTACAGCTGTAGCCAGTAACGGCGAGACGCGGTGGCACCGTGCTCACGCGCACGTGCGCTGTTATTTGCGTTCTTCTTCGGAACTTTAATTGCGTATTATTTGATGTTCTCTTTCATTACATACGACTAGTTCAATATTAGTAGTAAACATTGTGTGGGAGAGAAATGAGTCGTAAGATAACGATTAATCGGACTACCCAAAACTAACTGATTTCTGCATCATGTTACATGTAGGTAGGCATGAATGTGAATACTTTTCTTGCCAGGAAGTACAAGTAGATTAAAACACGATAATGAATTGCATTTGTTGAATTTTCTAATCAATCAATTACTTACCTATTGTTGTCCTCAAAATCTGTGTGCATCTGGATTGAGGAGTCATGTCATGTCTCATATTTAAACGCGGGTACTACCAATATTTAGTAGTATATTTGACAATTTTGTAGGCCCCATCCTGAAATTTGTAGTAAAACCCTTAAAAACTTACAGGATGTTTAAGGTGGCTACTCAATTCAGACGTCGGAATTGAGGAGCCACCTTAGAACTCGAAAACTAGCCGATGGATATTTTTGAAAATTTGGTAGATTTTAATAGTACGTATGCGTTGCCTGTACAAAAAAAATGGATTTTGTAGGGCTGAATTTGAGATAGCTACAAACCGTCTGCCAATTTTTTTGACATAGCAGAAATGGTCTCTCGTAAAACTGGTACGTTTCTGACCGGTAGTTCCCACCGAGTCGGGTTGAGAATCATCTAAACTAACGATTTTATATGGTTTTGGCCGTAACACGATGTGATATGGTTTTGGTCGTGGGCTCTCGTACCACACTAAATTGATAAGGAATGTTTATTTTATTAATTTCTTTTGAAATACTGATTGTGTAGGATATTGGATTATGCCAATATTTAGTAGAAATTTCTACTAAATATTGGTGCTATTGTTATCCGATTTGATCAACTAGTTTAGTAGCTACGTACATATATTTTCTATAGACCGTCATGTCAGGATTGAGGAGCCACATAAAATAGGTTGTATCAGCGAAATTAAATAGTTTTCCCATTTTATTTTTACAGTACAAATTAAAACAAATTTGCTACTAAATTATGCAACAAATCTGTTGTAATTGGTTAATTGGTTTCCGAGAAACAGCGCGGTGAAATTTTTGGATTTTTATGAAAAAATCACAGCATTGTAGCTATCTCAAATTCAGCCCTACAAAACCCATTTTTGTACAGGCTACGCATAAGTACTACTAAATCCTACAAAATTTTCAAAAATATCCGTTGGCTAGTATTCGAGTTCTAAGGTGGCTCCTCAATTCAGACGTCAGGATTGAGGAGCCACCTTTAACGTCGTATAACTTTTTAAGGGTTTTACTACAAATTCCAGGATCAGGCCTACAAAATCGGCTAATTAACTACTAAATATTGGTAGTACCCTCGTTCAAATATGAGACGTGGCTCCTCAATCCAGACGCACACCAAAATCTTTATCCTACACTTTCCGTGATTATTCTTGTTCTCCATTAGGGAGGTAGGTATTATCATTTTGTCTCTAAGTTTCAGAACCTATTAATAGGTTTAGTCATGTGCCAGCACCAGTTAGGTGTGCACGCCATTGCACTCGATTACATTACTGGCACCTGAATGCATAAGCTATTCTTGAAATAGACTATCACGGGGAGTAGATTTTCCATGGTCGGTGACGATCAAGGTCTGACATTTTGTACCTTATCTCGATAACGTACCCAGGTAAATAATATAAACGTCATTCGAATGTTAGGGTAGGTTAGTAATAATCATCCGAACGAATACCACAGAATAAACAAGTAGCAGTATTATATCTCGGCAGTGAACTTGAAATAATTACCTACTGCCGCTCGGTAGATAAACCTTCCGCGTCCGTGCGTAACTGCCGCGCACTCGATACTGTTGCATACTACACTCAAAGCGCGTCGTTTCAGCCGTTTTCTATGAAGATAGAATACGGTACTTATTTATACTGTGCTAATACTAGGGGGATCAAGATCAACCCTTTGAAAGATGCTCTCATTTTTACCCGATTACGGCGAAGCAAAAAGGAGGGTTATGATTTTGACCGGTAAGTATGTATGTATATTCATCTGTTACCCCATAACTTTAAACAATATGGCGCCTTCTAGAGGACATAAATTCATGAACTAAAAACATTTTTTTTTAATTGTCTTTTTGGTATCAAATTGACGTTTGACACACATTTTAAAAAATCCGGAGTCACACGTTTTAGGGCATAGATATATCGATTATTACGTGTGACTGGATCGGATTTTTTATTAGTCTGTCTGTGATGTCTTGTTTATACTTTTTTAGTTGACTTTTTTGTCGTAGTTGGGTTTTAGTTTTTATAACTTTTATTTTTATTTAAATTATTTTGGGGTTATATATATTGTATATTTTTGAAATGTGCTCGTCAAACGTTTGAGTTGAGTTTTTATAATTGAAAATGCAAACAAAAAAAAAAGAGCTTTTTTGAGTTTTTTTTTTTTTTGTTGTTGTTCGTCATTGCGACTTTGACATTTGTGAAGTACACAAATGTAAAATACTAGAGATGCGCCGAGTAAGTTCGGATAAGGGGTAATATCGTATAACGCAGAAACAAGGTACATTTTTTAGTGTTAGCAACATAGAAAGCGACGCCATTTTATTTTCCCCACTCTTCAGACCGCGTCTAACGATTCACCTAATAACATCTGTGCTATGTGCAGTGAAATATTATTATCGTTTTAACAGAAAACTCCAGCCCTCCTACCCGCCGAACGTCCGGTCTTTTAAATACTTTTTTTTTTCCAAAACTTTGAACTGCCTTCAAGCTTTTGAGAATAGGAAGAATATAAAATATTCGGATAAAGTAGATTTCTTAATATTCAGGTTGATGTACTACGCAGAGATAATTTTAAAATGTTAAAAAAAAAACTACTTACAAGCCTACAACCTTCCTTTCAACTCATCGAAAATCCGTCCGAACTTAGCCGAACGCACTTTACAAGTATTACCGAGTAACTGAGTACCGAATATTGCTCGGTATTAAGTATGTTTACCGAACCGAGTATTATCCCGAGTAACTCGGTTTAGTTGACACAAGTATTGGTCGCGAAAACAAGTTTAAACTTGCTCGCAACGTGCGGCCGGCGAGCGAGCGCTACCTCGCCCCTCGTATACCGCCGCGCTATTCCCCGCGCGTATCAGTTTTTTTTTTTTTTGTGTGGTTAATTATCAAAGAACTTCTCCCGCTCTGGGCGGAGTGGGAGGGCGTGTCAGACTCTTACTAAACTAAAACCCACCCGTGTTCGTTCAGTTGTCTTTTCGTTACCAGACGGTATCCCTTTCGGACTTTCCCGCGACCCCGGCAGGCAGCGGTCCTAGCGTACCCCGACAGTTTTGCTGACATCTCTTTGAAGCGCGCGTGAAACACAACGCGCCGTCGACCCGGGCCTGGTCCTAATCGGACAGCGAGCTACCCATTTCTCGCCGTCTGCAAGACCGCGCCTACGGTGGCCGGGAATATTGGCCTGGGATTCCCGACGCCCAGGGCGTCTCATGCGGTCAGTATCAGTTCTAAAGGCTTTATCTGGAGTCTGCTGGGGAGCTCACCCATACACATAACCAGACACTTCATAACACAGTAACACCTGCCATTTGTTATTTTGTTAACATATCACACGCACGGAGTATGTTACGTATTTTTAGGGTATAATTAAAAGTACTGTCTATTGTTAGTTTGTTTGTAACTATTAGAGAGATGAGTGGGCGCAAAAGTTCATTGATTTGGAGAGTTTATAATGAAATAGAAGGCGATAAATCTAAAGACGTCAGGTTAGTTTATGAGTTCTTTTCGGGTATTTACCTCGGCAGCCAAACTGAGTTATTTGGCCGATAACGAGTACTATCAAAATGGCCGAGTATGCCGAGTACCGAGTAATAAACGAGTACTCGGCGCATCTCTATTAAATACATATCGTAAAATCATGGTGCGCTATACTTTACAATGAACGTGGATTAATTGTCTCATTGTTTTTAACCCATAGGTCATTTTCGGCCAAGCAAGATCGGCCGATTTGACAGCTGGCTGCATACTTTTTCTATGGGTTTTTCTGAAGACACGTGTTTTGCGAACAAGCCACAGACCTTGGCTGCCTTAATTAAAACAGAACAATGTAGAAGAATTTGCGAATCATCGCCAGAAGTACTGAGAAAAGTAATGCAAAATGCTCTAACACGCGCCCAAATGTGCGTCAATTCTGGCGGTGGCCACTTAACACATATATTTTTACTACAGAACACAATTATAAGTCCGATTAAACAATAACCAGAACGATTTTTCTTATTCACAAAATAAGTTTTAGCCTTAGGAAATCAGGTGATTACTTTTAAGTACACAGAGTGGCAAGGACATCGACGCGAAAACTGTTAGGTACCATGGATGATCAGTACATGATTCTGAACACCCCTGTGTTGAAATTTTTCTTCTTTTCTATGAAACAGCAGATTTTTTTTTTGAACCCCTAGTTCAGAATCGTGTACTGAATCCATGGTATAAGTTTTCGTGTCGATCTCCCTGCCACTCTGTATGCGCCACCTAGTAGTATTATAAACGCGAAAGTGAGTATTGTTACGCTTTCTCGCTAAAACGGCTGAACGGATTTTAATTCCAATGAATTCACGTCATGACACTACAGAGGAAGTCCATTAGTCAAATTCACGTCATGCGAGTTATAGTTTGACCGAAACTACTGTACCGCGCCAATGACTAAGGCGCGGTACAGCGGTCTCGGTCAAACTATAGTAGAATTGTATTTGTTAATGTTTAGTGATGTTTGGCTATGGTTTGGGGTAATTTTTGTCAGTGTAATGTGCAATGACGTCACTGGTTTGCAAAGTTCCGGCTCGCAGAGCGTCCTCTTTTGTTATCATGAAACTTGACACTGACTTAACCTACGATCCATAATAATTAAGTTCGCATTCGTTTTATCTACCTACTAGCTAATACTAATGCATTGTAATGCCTTTTTAACCGACTTCCAAAAAGGAGAAGGTTCTATGTTCGTAGCGTATGTGTTTTTTTTTATGTATGTCCGGCGAATTCTCCTTCAATTGTGGACCGATTTTGACAATTCTTTTTTAGTTTTTTTTTTTTTTGCGATTCGAGTGCACGTCAATAGATTTCTATACCTAAATATTTAAAAAAAAAACCGGCCAAGTGCGTGTCGGACCACGCACAATGAAGGGTTCCGTAGCTGGGATGAATTTATCCCAAGAAAAAACTTAATATTGCAGTTTGAAAAACATGTTTTTCAAACTACAAATTTAAGTTGGTCAATTATTACTCGTTAACCTGTACAGCCTACTTAGCTGTGATAGTTTTCCTTTTAATTTCGTTATAGTACTTGGGTAGTATATACTTATATAACGTACTACAGTTATAATATACTACTGCTGTGAATTTTTTTCACAAATCCAAGTACAACCATTTAGCTGGCAGGGGAGGACACACTTGACTCATACAAAAATTTGCAGTTAAAAGCTTAATATTTTGCAAACGGATCCCTGAATCCAAAAATGGTTTTCGCAAACTTTCAATGTTTTTGAACGACCTTTCTGACGAAACCCCACACCATGAGATAGATGAGGGAAAAAAACATCCCCACTTTACGTGCAAGGGAGCAACACTAAAAAAATTTTTTTTTCTTTATTTTCTTTTACCGCTTTGTCGGCGCGATTAATATGTATTAATCACGCCGATATTAATGCCAAATTACAGCTTTCTAGTACTAACCTTCTCTGAGCTAAGCCGCGGACAGATAGATAGACAGACAGACGGAAATGGCGAAACTATAAGGGTTCCTTGTTTACTACGGAACCCTAAAAAGATAACGGAATCTTGATTATCCTATGTCTAACAAATGTTATCCGTTCAAACCGGATATGCAGCAATCTTTTTTTTTTTTTTTTTTTTTTTTTTTGTTAGCCTACTCTGTCCCACTCCTGGGCAAAGGCCTCCCTCCACTTCTTCCATCTTTCGCGAACCTGTGCGTCCTCCTTCCAGTTTTCACGGAACCTATCCAGCTCGTCCCGCCATCTCCTACGTGGTCTGCCGCGGCCCCGCCTCACTGTCTCAGGGCACCAGTTCTGTGCTATTTAGGCCCACAGTTTGTCCGGCATGCGGCAGACATGTCCTGCCCAGTCCCATTTAAGTTGGGCAGCCTTTTGAGCCACGTCAGCTATTTTTGTTTTGGAGCGCAGTATAGTGTTTCGAACACGATCCGTTAATTTAACTCCTAGTATACTGCGCTCCATTGCTCGTTGGCAGACCTTGAGTTTGGACTTCTGGATGTTAGTCAAAGACCAAGTTTGTGCACCATACGATAAGACGGGAAGAATACACATGTCCATGAGCCTGCTTTTCAGTGCCATTGGCAAGTCACCCTTAAATAATGCAGCAATCTAGTTAAGGAATAATATTAGTACTTGGGTAGGAACCTGGCATTTTCTTTCCATCTGCGAAAGTGTGCTACGAGCCTGCAAGATGACGACGTGTCTCCATCTCGCAACAGATTTTCGCAGACGAATAAATAAAAAATATTGACGCATTAAATGATCGGCACTACTGCTTGCTTCTTGTCTGGCCTTGTCCAGATTTCACGAGCAATGCAGAGCATTACGGTCTGTATACATACCTACATACATATAGCATCTCGCCCATCACTGTAGCGTAGCTATAATATTTATTCATATAAATCATAGCATAAATTACGATATATTTTCTCTAGTAATCTTCGAGCGACCTCAGACGGAGTTATATAATATACTTATACCATCTTATTGGTTATATGTCGGCAATCCATTAAGGGGATGTAGGAGAGTTAATTTATAACCAAATAACCCATTTAGACTCCTATGTAAATTTCAAAAAATTTCGAGTCATTTGACATTTTATATTTTCTTACATTTTAAAATATAAAACGGAAATATGAAACGGATTGCCGATATATAACCAATAACCCTGTACCTATATTTCTATTACGTCAACAAAATATGTGGATAGATATAGCATGACATATTTGTAACCATATCTTGATTAAAGGCTCGTGCAGACCAGCGCGACGCGACGGCGCGACGCGACTCGAACAATACAATTTCTAAGAAAACTTCACGGTATAACAATAGCCGGTGTCGCGCCGCGCTGTCGCGTCGCGCTTGTCTGTACGAAGCTTTAAAAGAGTGTCCGTGGAGTTTTTTGCCCGTTCTTCTCCATAGGTACCTACTACGCTTTGGGATGGGCTCTAGCTTCATCTCTCTGACTGACCGACCCCTTAATAAAGATAAAGATAAAGATAATTTTATTTTGCAAACATGGGTAACATTAAATGGTGACAAAAAAAAACATATTGAAAGTTCAGCCATATTTTACCACGTAGGCATGCAAAAGATATAGAACATCAACTTATAACTAGAGAGTAGGTACAATTAAAAAACATTACATGAAAAAGTAGGTACACTAAATAAACATTATTCTAACTTAAAAAAACCCCTTGACAATTCAAAAGTGCCTGTAATTGGTTTATTTGAAATAAATGCTTTGAGTTTGAGTTATTAATACGGTATATTAAACCGCAGACCAAATGAGGGAAAAAATATATATTATAGTAGATATAGCTACGGTGTCTGGTGGATTGCTATAAGATAATAAATAGAACAGAATATTAATATACAGGATGGCAGCGACGCGAAAACTGATACCATGGATTCGGTACATGATTCTGAAACCCCATATTTAAAAAAAAAATCTGCTGTTCCATACATTTTGACCGCGCACAGTGTTTTATGAAGCCCATTTTTCGGACATCACATCCATGAAATTCCATGGAAGTGGGGTGTGAAATTTATGTGGTGTGTTGGGGAAGTAAACAAAATTATTTCAATATAAATAACTTTTCCCAATTTGGCGAAATACGATAAAAAAAGAAAAACTAAAAACCAATGGTATCAGTTTTTGCGTCGATGTCCCTGCCACCCTGTATATTATAGGTACGTCTATAACGGCCTTATAACTTAAGTATTTTTTTTTACAAGAAGTGAAAAGAAGGGAATTTAATTCGAGGGACTAAGGTGGATCCCGAGGACAGGGAAAGATTCTAGAGTAGAATCTCGAATATAGCGAGGGATTCTAGATTAGAACCTGAGCGGAGCGAGGAATACATGGACCGAGAAGATTTTTTTTTTTACGAGTTCTGTGCTTTACTTTTCACCATTGACTGCGAGAAAATATGTAGTAGCACAGTATTTATATTTATCACATTTGATTATATAATCGGTAAGAGAACAAAGGATTAAATATACTTGTTCCAAATTAAAAATGTTTTTATTCACTCAGTGACTAAAAGAGAGTTTTATTCACAGTTATCAATTCAAAATGGTTTTATTCACTCAGTTACTAAAAACAGTTTTATTCACTGTAATCAATGAATTAAATGCCCTTTTGCGAGTGGCAATGGTAAAAAAATACTTTTCTATTAGTTGACCCCAGTCTCCACGGCTCGAACTTACCTATGTACTTATTTACCTACCTAATTATCTACATATAAATAGTTCATTTGAAGCCTAGGTAACTCATACAATTTATTTTGGGTCGATAGCCCGTCGATAGGTAGGCAATACAATCTCGTAATAAAGTATCTAACGAAGTATTTATTCATACTTAATGAAGTACCTACCTATTCATTTCTTAGGTCTCAGTGGTTTCAGTAAATAGTTCCAATCAAAAGAAACAATTTAATCAGTAATAAACTTTTCCTTGAAATAGGTAGGTATGTAAGTCCCTAAATATTATTTATTTATTACATTATGATTACTTTAAGCATTTCTGAGGTAAGTATGTATTACTTTTTCATTGTATGTATAAGTTGTAGTATTCAAAGAACTGAGTCTATTGACCTTAAAATAGGCCAATAACTTATTATTCTTATATGCCTATACTTACACGTGTTTCAGCGATGAATGCTTAGGTCCGTATTACAGAACCTGACTCAAAACTCTACGAGGACGCATCGACAGTCCGGAACTCCACGATCTTTTCTGTCGGCTATTTGTTCCCGACAATTACATCGGACATCGCCAAAGCCGTCGGCGCAATCTATTTGCGCCACCGTTATCCAAAACTGTCGCCAGAGCTGAGTCCCCTGTGTGTCGTACCTTAAGGATGCTTAACGCCCTCCTGACCACCAATCCTGAGTGTGATGTGTTTGCTGATGAATGGAGCAGAATTATGCGTGTATGTCTGACGTTTTGCGAGAGTAAGTATGCTAGGTTTTCCTCTATTATATGTTAGTTTTTAAGATATTTCTGTTCACAACTGTTAAATTTCTGTGTTAATTAATGTAATTGGTGTTACCGTTTTAATTAACAATAAACAATTAAACAACAAAACTCAAGCGTTACTTATGACTCGTTTAAAGCCTTTTGATAGGTTGAAACTAGTTTTAAGTAATGCTTGAGTCTTGAGTGAGGTTCTGTAATACGGGCTTTAGTTTGCCATGTTCCTTTCGAGTTTTACTGCCCCGTCTAAAATATCTACCCTATGTGCATTAACTATAGGGTTATTGGTAGTATGTCGGCAATCCATTATGGGGATGTAAGAGAGGTCATTTACAACCAAATGACCTCTTATGACTAAATATTATATAAAATATGTAGCAGATCTTGGTCCCGGTAGATCTGGTCCTGGAGTCGGACCGACATAGTAGTAGTGTTTTCGTATAGACACTGCACCTCGATTTACCGATGGTGAATTTGGCACCGTTGAAGAGACTGCAGTGCAGCTCAAGTCTCGATCGAATCGAAGGCTTTCTCGTGGTCCACAAACGCTAAGCAGAGAGGCAGGGTATACTGTTCGACCTTCTGTATAACCTGCCGCAGCGTATGTATGTGGTCTACGGTGCTAAAGCCTTTACGGAATCTGGCTTATTCGGGAGGCTGGAAGTCGTCAAATCTGCGCGCGAGACTGTTCGTGATGTCTCTTGAAAATAGCTTGTAGACGTAGATGACCCGGAAGTGAGATGGGCCTATAATTCTTAAACAGGGCATTGTCGGCATTTTTAAGGGAGGGTAACACCACACCTCTGTCCGCCTGTGTCTGCCTGTGGCGGTTTACCCTCGAGTATGACGGAATCAAACAGGTTCTGGGAGGCTTAAGAACGGATTTTCCACCGGCCTAGTTACCTGCTATTGTATAAGTTCAAAAACTTAAACTAGACTACTGAAAAATGAAACAAGAAAATATTTCAGACAGAAATCAAGACATAGGTACAAAAATGGTAAAGGTAATGCCGTCGTCGCATGCCTGTATACTTTTGTAAAGTATTATTTTATTTTAATTATTGTGCATGTGAGGACTGTGAGACATTGTTTATTTTTCTCTCAGTAAACTTTAATGATGGTCTGGCTTTGTGTACTTTATGCGGCCTACCCAAATCTTTCTTTGGTTTTTTTCGTGGAATCGTTGAGTTTCTTAAGCTCTGAGTTGAGCTACAAAATTACTGACAAATACATGCACTGACTGAGTGCACGCATTTGTCAGTAATTTATGCGGCCTACCCAAAACTTTCTTTGGTATTTTTCGTGGGATCGTTGAGCTTCTAAGCTCTGAGTTGAGCTGCAAAATTACTGACAAATGCGTGCACTGACTAGACCGGTCCACTCAACCTGTGTGGTTCTTTCCTCAAAAGACTATTTCAGATACCAATCTACATGGTCTTCACATGATCTGACCAAGATTATGTCTGGACTTTAAAAGAGACTGCTATGTCATAGCAGTCTAAAAAAAACAGAGGTCATAGCAGCTATGACCTCTGTTTTTTTTTGGCCTATCTTCTTCTTAGAAAAGTGAGACAGGAAACGCCGCCCTCATCTAGTTTTAAAAATATGCTTGACGTGTAAAAGTGTTTGTACAAACCTACTTACAAAAAATAAAACAATTTATCATATGACAGACCTTAAAGCATCCCTATTTTTTAAGCGTGAATGCCATATTCAAAACGTTATGTTGGTGTGCTTGCTTGGTATTCCAAGACGTAGGAAATGACATAGGTATGAGTTTTATAGGTGTGTTATTTTATTTTTTGGGCTTTTAAGCTTTTATGTAAAACCGCTATCTAATTACTTACTTAACACACTTTCGTAAACGATTAGGTAACACTTTCAGTGCCTGGAGTCCTCCTCGTGGGTTCACCTAGTCGCATTGGGATGCTGCGAGCCCTCGCGGAGGGCTCATTTTAAATGTAGGTTTTTTTTTGCGAATACAGCATTATAAACCGTGAAAATAAAATCTGATGTATATTTAAAAAAGATTTATTAGTATATGCGTAGGTTTTAAAATATAAGCTTTTTTTTTTACCTTCACGGTTCAAATATTCACAAAAAAATAAAAGTTTGTAAACTACAACGACCCCCTGAAAACACTATTTTACTTAGTTTTACAGTATTTTATACCACGGTTTAAAACCTAATGCCGTTGACCGTCCGCGATAGTTATCTTTAGCGCAAATGTAATGCCGGTAACCCTCCTGAAGGGTTCACTTCCAATATGTATGGAGGCATGGCGTACGAGTTCTATGACAAGTGGGTGGAGTCAAAAGTGTTAAGCTGTGCTTATTCATTTTGACAGTTCAACAACATTCATTGCGCTATTTACGTTGTTGAGCAGATATTTTTCGAAACGATTCAGATTGTGATTGATCATGTATTACGCAATTAGGGTACCAAGAGCAAAACTTTAAGGCTCGTACACACCAGCGCGACGCGACGGCGCGATACGACTCGAAAAATACAATTTCTAAGAAAACTTGACGGTACTTATAACAATAACCGGTGTCGCGTCGCGCTGTCGCGTCGCGCTGTCGCGTCGCGCTAGTCTGCACAAAGCTTTAAAGAAAGCTTCACCCACATCACGGAGACAGTGACGCACACTTTCTTCACGCCTGCTGTTTTGCAGCATGCTGTCTGTGCAGGTGATCGATTTACTGTTGTCAACTGTTTTTTTCTGAACCCATACTCACGCTGATGACATATTTTATACTGCCATTTAAGACACGGTCACATTAATTTCTGATCCTAAACTGATGCCATAACCTGACATTTATGTATTTACAACTATTTCGAATAATAATTCTGACATCAATAAGGCTCCCATAGACAGGTGCGACGCCACACCGGTAAAACAATCTCCGTGAAGTTTTTATACAAATTGTTCCACCAGAGTCGCACCGCGTCGTCGCGACGCGCCTGTCTGCAGGAGCCTTGGATTCTGTCACCTCGCCACAGAACCCGCAGAGAAATGATCACGACTCGTGTTCCCAATTTTATGGCTTAATTTTTATTTTACCATGCGAAATTACAGCTTTTTAGTAGGTGTACCGAGTCACCGCGGACAGACACATGGACTCGACGAAACTATAAGGATTCCTTGTTTTACTACGGAACTCTAAAAATAGATTTTGGTATACCTATATGAGATTGATAAACTTATGTATTTTTGCATGGAGAAGGACGAAACCGCGGGCGAAGGGTAGTTAGATATAAACGAGGAACAAACATTTTAAAAGAAGCGTAAGTGTGCAATTTATTAGAATACCAATTGAACATCAGAAGAAGTAATTCGATTTAATTAAATTTTTACAATCATCTTCACGGTTTTTGCTCAATCCGACTTTTTCACTGACTGGTGAAACTCTTTAGCTAGCCAGTATTTTTTTTCTTTTCTATATAAACTTTTCAATATCCATAACGTCCCTTAGCTTACAACACCGCTTAAGTCATTTTTACCAACTCAGGAGACGGAAAAAACTGTGCGGTGTTGCGACGCCAACCGACTTGAGCGCTGTCACTATTTTTTTAATTACGGCTTCTGATTGGCTGAAATCTATTTCATGAGACCAATGGTTCGACGCGCAATGCGCAGCTTCATCCAATGGCATTAAAATGTAAAAACCGCCAATTTTCGACTTGAGCGGTGTTGTTAGCTAAGGGACGATAACACGATTTGCCTATAACCGACCCATAATACCAAAGCGTAATAAAAAGTTCACGATAAGCATTCTCCGCTTACCAACTTTAACTTACCTACCTACAGATACATATATATATTTTTTTAAAGACGCTCATTTATAAAAAAGGCGGCCATCATTTGAAGCCCGTATATGTTTTTGAGGTGAAATATTTCCCTAATAAAAATGAATGCCTTTATCAAGAGATAAAGCTCTCAGTAATTTTCCTGGCGGCCACAAAATACATCAATGATCGCTACGCTGGACCCATAGCTCCAACTATTTACTACTACTATTTACCGTCAATTACCGAGATTCAAGGTTCCACAAAAAGCTGTTGTTTCGCAGAGTATACGTTGTGGGGTTACGCAAGGGTCGATTCTGGGCCCGGACATAGCCATGTGGAATTCCTTGACCTATCTACTTCCGATAGACGTAGATAGTAGAGAGGCACTAACTGCGTACATAAATGGAATAATAGGAAATTGAGAATGACACAGAGAAAGAGGCTATGCCGCTTTATGCCAGCCCCATGTCTCATGCTTAGGTATTACATGGCAAGTTTGGTCGTTTGGGCGGTATTTATGAATTGTGGTTTTTCAACACAATGTTGTTTAAGCCATTGCTATACCTACCTTTCTTCTTATGACTGCACATTACAAGTTATTGGCAAGTACCCAATAACCAATAACTTGTAATGTTGATCAAGCACAGATACGTAGTTGTATTGATATAGATTTTGTGTAAGATTCGGGAACTCATAATTGGTCTCTGTTGTTAATGTTATGGTATGGCATAACATAAACAACGGAGAGAAATTAAGTGTTCTCGAATCTTCGAGCCTCGGAGGGGTCAAGGAATAGTTGCTTGATGTTCTCCTCATAAAACTTCCACGGTCCGTATTTGTTTATTTCGATAAGGTCATAGGTCCCAAATAAAAGTGCCGCGTGCCGCCTCGAAAAGTTTACTGTTTGACAATGTGTGAATCATCAGTCGATAACCGCATAGCATGATCCAAATCGAAACTAACCGACTTAAAAAAATACACTACAAAGTGAAAAATAACTTTAATTTCGGAAGTCGGTGGCAAAAAACGAAAATCCAAAACCAAGGACACCGACTTCCGAATATAAAGTTATTTTACACTTTGTACTTAGTGTTTTTTTTGGAAGTCGGTTGTTTTTTTTTTGTACATAGTTTTTATCTTATCGCTTTCATAAAAGTCTTCATATTTTACGCATTAGTTAGTTGAGCGTAACATGTTATTGTAAGATGATGTAAAATACAAAAAAAAATCTCCGGTTTCCTCACGATGTTTTCCTTCACCGTTTTGAGAGCAATGGTGATGAAATTATTTATACAAAGTAAGGCGCCTGCCTGGGATCGAACTCACTGTTACCACTGAGCCACCAGTGCCACCACTGCTCCTCTTATGTATTTAATTGCTGATGGCATATTTCCAAACAATCTCAAAAATGTTATAATAAAACCCTTACAAAACTGATTTAAAAAAAATTACAGACTTATTGCAAAACTTGCAATTTATAAAATAAAAAATGTGAATTTCGTCTATAATTCTTTATATAATTATTTCGAAAAGAATGAATTATTTCGGAAAGAACAGGATTTCGTATAAGAATACCACGATTAGTATGGGGAAATAATTAAAGCTTCCGAAAATCAAATTAACTTCCAGCGATCTATGGTTGACTGTAATACTATCTAACTCCTCTCAACACCAAGTTCAATCTATTGGACTCATCAAAACGAATCATAATATGAACTGAAACTCGAAGAGTTTACTAAGTAATAGGCACTGCATAGTTCCACTGTCCACCTCTTGGCTCCATCATCAGACCCTCGACACTAAGTGCAATATATTGGACTCATCAAAACGAATCATATGACCCCAAACTCGAGGGGTTTACTAGTAGCCACTCAATAGTTCTACTATCCAGCTCCATCATCAGATCAGCTCCAAGATACCAAATTATAGTATTGTCATCCGAACTACATATACAGGCAAAGTTTTATTTCGATACTACAATTAGTAGTAGTTGAAAGATTCTGAAGATAAGAACGAATCATATGACTCGAGGGGTTTACTAATAGCCACTGAAGAATTCCACTATCCACCTCTTGGCTTCATCATCAGACCCTCGTTACCAATTCCATCCTATTGGACTCGTCAAACCAAATCATATGATCCCAAACTCGACGGGCTTACTAGTAACCACTGAAGAGTTCCACTATCCACCTCCTCGCTCCATCATTAGATCAGCTCCAAGATACCAAATTATAGTATTGTCATCCGAACTACTTATACATACAAAGTTTTATTTCGATACTACAATTAGTAGTAGTTGAAAGATTCTGTAATAGATACAGGGCAAGTTAATAAAAGCGTGTTAATAATAAAAAAAAAACCGTTACAGTTTTACTTCACATTAGAAAAACGCACTTGTATAATAATAAGATTTTAAATTAAAATTGGTTTATTGTCCATGGTTTATTTTCAAATGTATTTTTTATAAACTTTAAAAGCAACCAATTTTTCAGCGTAGTCGACTTGTTGACTTGTGTAGTTATTTTCCTGTGAATGTCGTAAAAGGTGGCTAACGTGAATCTATTTGCATTCGGATGATGCAACAGTAAACATATTTGTCGTCAGGGTAAGGGTACCTCACCAGTTCTACAGCTTTTGCCATGGATGTTTTATTTTTAAAGTACTTTTAGTCCTATAGAGTGAGTCATGGGAAATGTACACAGGGTCTGATATAATGAACTGGGGAATCTTTACAGGCGGTATCGAATACCAATAAAACTATTTTATAAAATCATGATTGCAAAGTAACCACTCGTAAAGCGAGACATGAATTGTTTACTTCGAAAAAATATGCTATTAGATAACTGTAACGTTTTAAAAAGAGCCTAAAGGCTCGTACACACCAGCGCGACGCGACGGCGCGACGCGACTCGAACAATATAATTTCTAAGAAAACTTACACGGTATAACAATAACCGGTGTCGCGTCGCGCTGTCGCTCGCGCTAGTCTGCACAAAGCTTAAAGATTCGTAAATATTTTTCACTTTTGTTTTTTTTCTGGTGTTTCCACGTATTACCTGTTAGGTACTTTTCAGCTTTCATTTTTCTTTTCGCTTACTTTTCAGGTTTTTGCAATTGCACAATAATTTACCTAATTAATATAATAATTTAAGTAAATCATACCTGGGCATAATTACGATAATATTTTCCATAGTAGTCTTCGAGCGACCTCAGTCAGACGGAGCTATAATATACATATATTGGGGAATGTATACGCACATTACGCACCTTAAAAATAATGTTTTACACTTTAAAATGTTTGGCTTTAAAATTAATTGCATGAACTATAAAAATAAAGGTTTCCACTATAAATATGCTTAGCTTATTACTATGTCCTAGGATTGTCTAATTATCTAGTCACAGGTAGATTTTATGATTCGTTATTTTGAACTGGGTGATATAGATTTGGTTAGGTTAGAAAAGTGACCAACCGCGCGCGAGCCGAGAGAGCGCTATTTCCAAGTTGCTCGCAAAAATTTGGCTCATGTTGTATTATTAAAGTGATAATAAAATTATAGATGTATTATTATTTTAAAGTGCTGATATACAATTTTATAGCTGTTTTCATCAAATTTAAAGTGCTATTAAATACATCCCATAAATATTTCTACTAGCTTTACCCGGCCCGGCTTCGCACGGGTAGCACTAAGTACCTACTTATCCACGTACCTACTTGTCTACGGTGCACCTGTCTATCTATCTACCTACCTACATACCTTTCTACCGAGATATCATAAAAAAGCCGTTCCATACAAAATGTATGAGAAAATGAATTTTCATCATATTTTTAATTTTCCGATGTTTTAATAGTTGTTCTACTATTTGGGGCGGAGATAAATCCCACAAATCAATAATCATAATCATAGCGTTATAAGTAGGTACCTAAATGGTGTAACTAACCCGACTTTGTTTTATATATGTCGCAGTAATGTAATGTAAATGTAATGGTTGTAGTCGTGATGTAGTTATATCCCTAGGGATACAGCTATATACCCTAATATAATTATAAGGAAGCGGTTCATAACTGTCTTACTAGGAATAAAATTATGATACGAGCATGATCTAGTTATATAACTATTAGGGCACTCCGACCAAATAGGTTAGGTTAGAACAGTGACCAACTACGCGCGAACCGACGAGCGAAATGAGCGGTGCCGCAGCGGGCTGGCGACTACTACGTCGAAATTGGTCGCAGTAATAAAATTAGGGCACTCCAACAGTTATGAACCGCCTTCATAAAATTATAACCATCTTACTGCGACATATATATATATATATAGATTATGTCACCAAAATATGTGGATAGATAATATATATTATGGTATATTAAACCGCAGGCCAAATGAGGGCAAAAATATATAATTATTATAGCTACCGTGTGTGGTGGCTTGCTATAGTATAATATATAGCACAGTATTTTAATATATATTAAAGCTGTCAGAGCCATTTATAATCTACATTTTCGTGAATCTCTCAGGGAACTATTTAAAAAGATTAATATTATGACGGTACCTTGTCAATTCATTTATGAAAATATTATGTATGTAAGAAAAAATCTACATATTTTTAATAAAATAAGTGATAAACATAATTTTAATACTTCTAGTATTTTCTATAAAGATATTTTCTATAGATCAACCATTTTTCAGATTACCTAAAGTACATACATAATTTATGGGGTACTGTGTTAAATGATATATTACAATTAAATGAAAGGAAATTTAAAACTCATATTAAAAGTACACTTTGTAAACAAGAATAGTACAAATTAGAGGATTATATCCAAAATAAGAATGCTTGGAAACATGCTGGTCCTGCTCCATAGGATAATCTAGAACCTGGACAAAATCAAACTGGTTGCTAATTTAAGTTGTATAAATTATTATTTTTATTATATGACATTGATTTTACATTCTGTGATTACTTCCTCACACACTGACTTATTGTAAAATTTTAGAAAAATCACTGTTTGTAAATATGTGAGAACCATGTATCTATCACATAAGTAATTAATTTATCTTTCATGTTTCATTTTTAATTCTTTTTACCTATTGTGGTGTAGTATTTTTTTTTTTAGGTGCGTCGTCTTCCATATAATTATGTACTTAACTAATATGCCAACATATACAAAATATTGTAAAACTTTTTAAAAGAGTAACAGAGGAGTTTCTTTGCTCATTCTTCTCCATACGAAAACTACCTTTTGGAAGGGGCGACTAGAATCAATATTATTTTTTGTAAATTTTGACGTTCAAAAGTGCCTTACAAGGGCCTATTTGAAATAAATGATTTGAATTAGAGCTACGTCTGTGGTGGCCTTTAGTCTTATTAATTAAATTCTAATTAGTCCGTCAGTCAGATAATAAAAAAATATTAGACAAGTATTTTTTACTTTTTCATATTAAGAGGCTTACAACAGCTAAAGCGCGGTCACTGTCGGACTGCATAGAAATGAAAGAGAAGCGCGATGACACGACGCAGGTAATTTATTGCAAAATATGAAGCAGTTAGCGATTTACAAAAAATCTATTGATTGGACTGGAAAATTAAAACACTATTATGCTAATATGTAGCTTGTAGAATAATCTGACAAAAATCAGAATGATTGCATGTAAATTAATATGATTTTTAATCGTTAAAAGAAATTTTTAGAGGTATCTTCATGATTTTTTTCTATCGTATCAAATTAGTTGTATTATGTTTTCAACACACTATCATACTAGCATATATCCTGAAGAATATCATATATTTTTCTGATTTTGTTTACTGCAGTGGATCATATTCTTTTAGGCATTATAAAACTTGCGTTTAGGCACGTTTAGGTCCTGTAGTCCCCTTAATAAAAAATTACTTAGATAAAACGCATTTTAAGTTGAGGAGTGGGGGTCGCTACGTCACTAGTAGGTATGTATAAAATCTACATTCTCGTGACGTCATGGCACATTTTACCTCAATATATCGCCGTAATCTTTAGATTATGTAAAAAAATAAAAAATACGTGTCCAATATTTTTTATAATCTCAGACGGACTAAAAAAAATATTTAGTCATCCTCCCTATTCTTCGTTATTATTAAACGAGGACAGAACTTTTAAAAATAAATGTCGTATTGTTTTGAATGTAAGTACTTATTTGATAGGTAGGTACGCAGATTATTTATGTACGTCGCCTTTACCACCGTTTATGTTTTTTAGCTTTAGTGACTAAGATTTTTTACTTTAAAAAATCATTACATTCCAGATTAGTTAGGTACATACTTAAATTGCCACTTTTTACAGCAGTAAAGTTCATTCTACGTAATTATCCAGAGCCCTTAGTATTTCAAAGTATTTATGTATGAACTCAACCGTGATTCACTACAATAACAACACAATACTTATTTATTTATTATGTGACGCGTGTCGTTGGTTTATCGCTATCACCTTTAGGCTCGTTCATTCATGTCAGCGAAATTACAAACAATAATATAGATAAGGTCGTATCGTAGTACAGTAGTGGTGATTTTGTTAGGAAAATCTTTAGCGGTGGCGGTGGTGCGACATCCGTCGGGCCTCTTCACTCTGTGCCAGCGTCGGTACTTATAACGGCGCGCCTGCTAGCCGACGCCACTCCGGCACGCTCCGTCACCGTGCGCGCCAAACTTTTATTCGCAAGTACAATAGTTTCTGTCGAGTAGCGACATTTGTGACCATGAAGCGAGGGCTGCTCGTGTTTCTCGCAATCTGTGCTTTTGCCATCGCCATGGTGCCTAAAGACAGGGTGAGTAGCTTTTTAATAAACAACTTATAGATAAAGTGTGCTTAGGATTGTCGAGTTCGTTGTGTTACAGGCGAACGGTTTCAATGTTTGGTGCTGCAGTTTCTTATTTAGATAGGTAAATAGTTAAATACTTTTCAGGATGTGAATAATTAAAAAGAAGTGTTTAATTAATATTTATGTGGACCACAACCAGTAGGTACTACGGACAAAAAACATCATTGTATGATTCAGTGACTTTTATTTAATGAAATTCAGTTGCATCGTACATGTGACACTGACTTGATTCTTAAATTTCAGAGTATGCTAACAACTTCCAATGAAAAGTTTAGGGAATAATTTGGTTAGAAGATACTGAGTGTCTACAGTAGGTAGGTACTAAGCTGAACAGTGATGGCAGACTTAGGTAGGTAGTACTGATGTAGATGAAAATTTTGTTCCTAAAAAACTTTAAAGTTGTGTTCCTAGGTAGGTATTGGTCACTTAATACAACTTGTCAGAAATGCCAACTTAATTAAGAGAAATACATTCAAGGTGACCACGGTTTATACATTAGGTACGTAAGCAGCATGAGTAAGTATGTGATTTAAATACGTCGTACTGTAATATAATAAATATTGGTCGAAAACGGTTATCTCATTGATAAATTAATTTGGTTGTGGTTCACTGTAATCGGTCATATTAACGTCATGTTTTTTTTTAAGAAACGTAAAATCAACCCAACGCATGATTCTGTAAACATGTGTTTGTTATTTTAGTCTTTCGTAGCTCGACCTACCTACCTTTATACCTACTTAGTACAAGACTTTGGGTTTTAACTACAGTTTAAATTGCATTTAGTTAGGTAGGTATTAGATTTTAGTTTATAACTTTATAAGGCTCCCGCTATTTGTGATTTGAAAAGTCGAGTTCTTTGTTTTGCATGTGACTGAAAGGGATTTTTCAAGTAAGTTAAGTACGAGTATTCATGGAAAATCACAACTATTTGCAACAAGTTTTCCGTTTGATTTTTTACAAGAAACTACTATTGATTTTCAACATTTCAAATTATCATCAACATCGTTATATGATCTACTTGCATGTGGCTGAACCACTTTTTTCAACTTCGATACAAAATATAGCAGAAAAATAATGTTGAAAAAAACTTTTTTTTTTAACCCTGTCAGGTATGTATTTTTTCTATTATATAGTAAACCATATCAAGAAAATTTAAAATCACACATTAGTCTTCGGCTATCCTTGAAATAAAATCAAAATTTAATTTTATGATTATATAATATCTTCATTAAGTAAAGCAAAGGCGAAATAAACCATATTTTCGAAAGGGCAAAAGTGATGCAACTATTAACAGGTGCTGTGACTGACACGAATGGTTTAGCACCACGAAAACTGTACTTTTATACTTACACGATTTAATGTTTCAATTATTTCAAGCTTTCTTACTTAGATACTTAGATAAAGTTATTAATGATAAAGGGTTTTTTTCGTGCACGGAGCCTTAAACCCTAGCGTAATTTTTTTTTGACGGCTTAAAAAATCAAATAAGCGGTCTCATACAAAAGTGCAATACGAAACTACATATTAAAATGTCCCCGTGTATTATTTTGATAAATAAAGAAAATAAAAATAAAATGGGAAGAAGGCTAGGCAGATGTTGAAAGAAAGAATGAAGAATCAGATATCTATCTACTAATGATTTGCACTTTCTCAGACACTAATAATTATGAATACTTAATTGCGCATTTTCCTCATCGATAACACGCACATTGTAAACCACTATACTACAATTATACGATTTAAGCCGTACTATTCATGTCATCACGTGCTTAATGATAATGAAATCTTGTTTGTACTCCCTTCTGTTCGGTTCACTGGTTAAGCTGATAAGATGAAGATCAATATGACACCCATGTTATAACAAAGTAAATAAATAGTACCTATACCATTATTGGGTGCCTTACCTTACCACCGTAGATGTGCTATGCAGTTATGCTGCGAGGATGTGAAAGCTAAGTTACTAAACTATGTGACCGTTTCCACTAATGCTAAGCTGTGTAGCGGAGCGAGTAAGATGTGCTATGAAAATGCGCCGCCACGATGGCATACATCTACTTTCGGTGATAAACGTGCGCCTACTGTAGGTACTCCGCTCTGCACATTGCTACACCACTCGCGCATCCTTAGATCCCATCCATAGCACGCATCCTTACATTTAAAAAACATAGCTTAGTTGAACCCGTGTCCACCAGTGCTATGCTATGTGGACCAATGAATATGATTGGTGGTTATCAAACGCATCCATAGCAACGTAGCATAGTACATCTCTGGTGAATAGCGTTCGCAAGTTAATTTACGCCAATGCACATTAGGCAGTAAGGTCCTTCACCACCTTGCTAATTGGCTAATATTTATACTCCGGCATCGGCATAGTGTTGTAAAATACTTGAGTTTTTAAGTCTTCATTTCGAGACGTTGAATTTCGATTTTCAAGACTTACACTGTTTGTCCACCGCACCGTGAACGGGACGTCGTCGACGAGTACATTTACTATGACTGCACTGCGCGATGCGATTCTGTACCCTAATTGCGTAATACACGATCAATCAGAATCTGAATCGTTTTGAAACAGATTGCAAATCCATTGCTTCATAAGTTCGAAAAAAAATCAGCTCAACAACGTAAATAACGCAATGAATGTTGTTGAACTATCAAAATGAAACAGATTAGTCGTACTTAATCGTTTACGAAAATATGTTACATAATTAGATAGCTGGGCCCTCTTTAATAAAACTTTCAAATTGTAAATTGTAGATGACAAGCTACAATTTAAAAGTTTCTGTTTAATAAAAATTACAAGTTACAAATTTGTCATGGTGGAAAATTTACAAAATTGTAAAATTGTACCTACAATTTTACATATTTCTGTTTAATAAACATTTTCACTTTACAAGTATAAGTTTACATATTTGTAGGGAAAACTACTTTATTGAACACATAATTGTAACTACAAGTTTACATATTTTGTAAAAATGGATTATAATTCTGACAGGTGGTCTCATGGTGTGTCAAAAACTTTACAATTTTGTGCCTCAACTAAAGAAATTATAATCTGTTTATTATGTTATGCTACTAATTTACAAATAAAATTAAAATAACATTAAGATTAAAATATACAACTAACACTAAAATATATAAATTATAAACAATAAAGGCTCATTGGGCATCAAAAAATTCGTCGGCGTCGCAGTCAGTGGGAAAAGTGCCCAAAAGGCTGGCAGCATTGCCACGTTGGATGGCAATGCTGATTCTTTGACCTAAAAATTGGCCGGCCCTCTGGTCACGTGAGGAGTCGACCAACCGCTTGGCGATGTCCCGAAATACTCGATGAGCACTCGGACCCCACGGCCCTAGTGTTTCAACCCCAAACGGCTCAAAAATATAGCTACCAATAAGGTTGTTATATTTGCGCCGTTTGAGGTTTTCTGCACCTGCAGCAGCCGCCCCGGCACAGCCCGCCGTGCTAGGAAGATGGGATGGCGCGAGGGTATCGACACAGGTTGCGTCCCACACCAAAGGCCTACCCAACTTCCAAGGCATTATGGTCATTCCGTCTGGCCTCTTCCCATCGTCACGTGCCAAGCCATTGGGTTCTAAAAGAGCTGGCACCCCGGCGGTGACAAGAGCCCGACGGATGATGTCATTAATGCTTGCGTGCCGTGCCAAACGACCAGCGCTCTTGCTGCAGGAAAGGCCATGGTGTCCGATGCGGTCGACTGCTTCACCGCACTGACAACGATGCGGAGCCCCGCAAGGAGCGCCCAATCGCAAACTTGTAGCGAGCCGGAAAGTGGTGTCACCCAGCATAGTGCCTATGTTGGGTGAAGGTAGTGCCTGAAGCCAGAGGCCCGATTCCCATTCTCCCACAGCCAATAGGCGGGCACGCTCAGCAGTGTTGGTGGACGTATTAATGAGGTTATTCCGTACCAACCTGCAGAGCGGCTCATCCCACTGTCTCTGGGAAGACGGGTTCTCGGGCTGCTCCGAATCCGAAAAGAAATTTAAATTTTATATGCAAATAATGGTTCTAACAACGAATAGTGAAAGTAATGATGTTAGTGATGATGTATGTGATTGAACAAACAACGGTGAATTTTTCGTAAAAGGATACATTTCACTTTTAATGTGTCAAATTTTACGATCAACGAAAATTTTCGGGTATGTAATGATGGTGACAAAGATAGGGCACAATACGAAGAGAAATGTAGCCCTTGTGTTTCTGTGACAAATAAACTTATTTTTCTTTCTTTCTTTTTTTTCCTTGCATCGACCTAGCAAATTTTAAAACTTAAACTTTATGTAAATTGTAACATACAACTAAATATTTGTAAATAAAATATTGTCATCGAAATCTACAGGCGTTTTCTACATATTATGTAAATGTTTATGAGACAGCATTTACAATTGTGATAATTGTAAGTTATTTACTTGTAACTTTCTTACATATTTGTAAGGTCTATTAAACAGCACATCGCACCTTTGGTAGAACAAGGGCATAATTGTCATAAATTGCCAAACGAATGTCTTTGTCCCTCCAGTTCAAAGGGCCTTTTTAAAGCATTTCTGCATATTTAAGTCATTTTGGCAATTTATGACAATTATGCCCTTGTTCTACCAAAGGTGCGACATGTAGTAAAACTTAACAAATATGCGACGTTTTTTTACAAAATTGTAGGATTGTAACGTTTATTAAACAGGACCCTCCAGTATACCAATTTCCATGAAGTTTTCACAGAAATTATTCTATTAGAGTAGCGTCGAGTCGCGCTGACTCGCGCTGTCGCCTCGCGCCTGTCTGTGCGACTGTACAAGCATTTAACCTGCATCATTAAGTTTGATATTACTTGAATAAATTGATTAGTTTAAAGGATATAGTAGGTATATTGGTTAATTATGTTACGAATAAATGCATGAATCAGTAAAATCCTGCCAAGTGTGAGTCGGATAAGCGCACTAAGGATTCCATACCACTTCACATGTCTGGGAAAAGGTATCTAATTTTGTTATTTTAATATAGACTGCACTAGAATTAGACGAAGTTTGATACTTGTATTTACTATCATGTTGAGTAAAAATGCTCAATTAAGCATTCTTTTCGAGATTCTTGTGTTGATCCCCCCTTGAATTTGAACTATTTTAATTTATTTGCCGGCGATTACGGTTCTAAAGATACAGACGGCGAAAGCTTAGTGAGTGCCTCAAATCGTCTACGTACACACGGCTACACATCACGCTATATTTTTCCAGAATAAGCTGACCTCGCATTGTACGGAAATCCTATACAATGCGAGATCAGCATAAACTGGAAATGTATAGCTTAATGTGTAGCCGTGTGTACGTGTGAAAGAACGCCCTTTATTTCAAGATGACACTATTCGATACGGAGAGATTCATATAAAAATATCCTCATTTTTAGCAGCGTTCCAAAGAGCAATCAATATTCAAAAAATATTCTGAGATACGTCATTTATGTTACGCTTATTGTTAGAGTCTACAGCCCCTGTAAGTGTATTTTGCATTCGTTCTTGGAACGGCCTAGAATTGCATTCTCGTGTGAAAATCGAATCAATCTGCCTATACATATAGGCTTTTCCCAACTACATTATTATGTTGGGGTCGGCTTCCAGTCTAACCGGATGCAGCACCAGTATTGTATGTACCTACATGGAGCGACTGCTCATGTGACCTCAAAAACCCAGTAGGGGTAACATGATACAGTATCATTGATTTGATACCCCTTGGTAAGACGTTACCCTAATTACTTACGTAATACACCATCAATCAGAATCCTTTTGAAACAGATTGCTAATCCATTGCTTCATAAGATCGAAAAAAAAACTGCTCAACAACGTAAATAACGTAATGAATGTTGTTGAACTGTCAAAATGAAACGTTTACGAAAATGTGTTACGTAATTTATTTAGATAGCTGGTTGTCAGAATTTTGGGCTTCTAAATACCCCTTAACGACTGTCAAAGATGTACGAATCAAGTCACTCAATTGTATTCTCATGTCTATAAAAAACAACAACTGTCGATCCATTCTGTAAACATCTCACCGTGAAGAATGAGGTGAAGTGAGCATGAAGTGAGCTGTCAATAGTGTCAATTCCTAGCTTCAGCTGCAATGACAGCTCGTATCAAGCTCACTTCACCCAAGTTTTCACGGTGAGATGTTTGCAGAATAGCACGGCTGTAGGTAGTTATATAATTTAATATTTATATATATATTGTTTTGATGGAAATTAAACAGTGGTAAGCAATTCCTACTCGCTTTTAGTTGCGGTACCTACCAACCCCAACAATTACGCAGCATTATAAACTTATTGCGTTGTTGACATGAGTTTCCTATAAATGACGAATCGTCATCATAATAATAATTATAAACGTATTTCTACGATCTGTTTACAATCGCGTATAGGGTAATTACTTATTAGAGACATCGAGGCGTGGAAGTACCAAGTTTTTTATTTACCATTATTATTTGGGAAGATTTGACTGACTGAGTTGGAACAACATAAAATTACCATGAAGTAAAAGTAGGCGGATTGTTATAATTAAATTTTTTTTATCACAAATTTTCTTATAAGTACGAAATGTAGGTAGATACTCACCCTATGAAACTCAATGTAACATAGGTAAATTATCATTGATCTCAAATAGCAATTAACAAAAGGCAACCCTTTAATCGATAATTAATTCTGTGCTATAGGGTTTATAGGCAGGATACAGGTACAAATAAAAAGTAAGTTCAAAAACTAAAACCCGGCTACTGAATAGTCACGCTCTAAAAAGTATGAAACAAGATAATATTTCAGACAGAAAATCAAGTCTTCGCATGCCATTATAATTTTGTAGGTGTGTGACCACGGCTTTACCTTGACCATTTCTGACCTATGTCTTGATTTCTCTCTGAAATATTTTCTTGTTTCATATTTTTTAAAGCGTGATTTTTCAGTAGTCGTGTATTAGTTTTTGAATTTACTTTTTATTTGTCAGGCCGTTTAAATTTTTGTTTTGTTTAGGTTTTATTGTATAATAGGTATTATTTTTTGAGCCGCGCCGTACGTAGCACAGTCTTACTTTTGCTGGTTTTTATTAACAATTTAAACATATTTATTTACTTAGACAATATGATATAATATACACATTTATAAAAAGGGTAGTAATAAAAGCTCCGAAAAAAAATTAAATAATGGGCATACTCAAAATATGTTTACTAATAATTTACGAACGAATAAAATACTGAAAATTAAGAAAAACCAATACAGCATTTGCTGACGTAATATTTTTCCACCAGCTTAAATTGCGTTTTAACGAAAACTACAGTTAGTCATTTTCATCCCAAAACCTGGATTAGAAAATGGTGAGAAGGGAAATTATGTTAGAACAATTTCCACGGAGTTTTCATAGAAATTGTTCTACTAAGGTCGCATCGCGCTGTCGCGTCGCGCCTGTCAGTGGGAGCCTTTACGTGTTATGCGAGCGCAGCTCCACGTGTAGTCTCGTATTAGTTATTCACCGGGTAATCGGTTCATTCATGGTTTGTGGTGGTCGCGGTAAGCGTCGGGTACACCCAAGGGCACGCCGCGTGCAAATCGTACGATCTTGTGCGATACATCCGCGTTTTCTGATAAGTAGCTCTTCCACTAGTAAAATGGGGCTATAGTTTGTGAATGATAGATGGGCTTCTCTTTACATATATTGCGGTTTGTTCATATCTTCACAGAGTATAAAATGAAGTCGCTGCCGCTGTCTGATCGCTTAGATCTATTAGTTAATAGACTCAGCGGATTTTAATGCAGTTTTCAGCATTAGATAGATTGATTCAAGAAGAAGGTCTTATATGTATACTAAGTACATACCCGTGCGAAGCCGGGGCGGGTCGTTAGTATATTATAATATCCTCCCGGCCATGGCGGCCCATCTCAACGGATATTAGCCAAGTACGCAGACGATATTTTTCCGAACTCCGGCCTACTACTGAGAAATTCCTAATGAAAAAACCCAATAACACTTTTCCGACCTGGTAATCGAACTCAGGTCGCTCAGCGGTCGCGCTTGCAACCATAAGACCAACCGGGCCGGAGAGCGGTCAGTTCATATTATTGCATTTCAAAATTATTGATACCTTTACCTACCCATGGTAAGACTACCAATCTGCTATTTAATTGCGTAAACATTTTCGGTAATAAAGACTACTCTGTTTTATTTTGACAGTTCAACAAACTCAAACTCAAACTCAAAGCATTTATTTCAATTAAACCATTTACAGGCACTTTTGAATTGTCAAATAGTCGGTCAGTTAGTGAGAAAGTTGAAACTAGATGCCCACAGTTCCAAAACGTAGATCTTCATGGAGAAGAACGGGCAAGAAACTCCAAGGACAACTCTTTTAAATATAGAAAATTACAATCACACAATCCTGGGTACATTATTCTTGTTGCTTCATAGGTGAGAACAATGTACAAAAAAAAAAATTAAAACAATTCAAAATATAAGATTAAAAATAAGCCCTGGCAGATAAGAGATGACCAGTCACAACTGACGGCGCCCGTTCACGAACATGACGCGTGGATCAGCACCATCCAGCTCAACCATTTTGTAGGGAACCGAATGATCCAACACACTCGCCACCATCAGCGAGACATTTAAGTGAGCATGACAAACTCTCAACGGCCGTGCTCTTTCAAGTCAACATACATCTTAATAACATAAAATACGGCTCCATGGTACTAACATTTACAAAATTTTTAAAAATGCTTCTAAATTATTCAAAACTATAGTTTGCAATGTATTTGAGAGATTAATAGAATGTTACTACCAAAAAGAAAGAAAATCATTATCCATTGGAACATTCAACAATTGAACTTGTTCAACAACATTCATTGCGTTATTTACATTGTTGAGCAGATTTTTTTTCGAACTTATAAAGCAATGGATTAGCAATCTGTTTCAAAATCATTCACATTGTGTTTGATCGTGTATTATGCAATTAGGGTGGAAGTCAAGTCTGTTGTAAATAAATACCTACTTAACCAGGTTTTAATAAGTCATTCACTGGTTAACAACAATAAGTTACTTACTAGTGAAACAGCAATATGTTACAGCAATAAGTTACGTACCTACTAGTTATAATGCACTAAGTAATCAAATAGTTTCCTACTCAGCAATAAGTCACTTACTAATAAACAGTTACAGCAAGAGCGATTGGTAAAACGAATCGTAACAAAATTTTAACTTTAAGTTTTACGGACAGATTGTTAATGTACTTGTCCAATTTGAGAACATGCCCGTAAAACTTCAAGTTAAAATTTTGTTGCGATTCGTTTTGCCACTTGTCCGTTGCGATTCGTGTTTCCACTTGTCCGTTGCGATTCGTTTTTCCACTTGTCCGTTGAAGTTTCACTTCTACTATGTGTCACAGCACACATTTTGTAAAATCTTTGGGAAATCTGGAACAATGTCTTTATAAGTATCTTATATTTTTGGGTTGGGCGTTGATACCTGCGCCACAGTATTTTACTTTTATCTTCGTTTTCCTTCGTAAGTTGTAAACTTAAGTTGTTCCAAATATACTTTATTTTATTTTTTATTTATTTTAAACGAGACACGGGTAGGATCTAAGTAAGACAAGACAAAGCAAAACAAGCCTTTTCTGTAAATCTTATTTAGCTCCTTAACAATTACACGCATCTGTACCTATATTCTCATCAATTATCCAAGTAAAGAACCACGGCGACGTTATCAAAACCTTGAGATGGACGCATTTCTCCGTGAAATCATGTTTTGAGGCTACAACAAACAGTTTGTGATGACCCACGAAACTGTAACTCACATGACGTACGACTCTATGCACATTGACGCACGTAGGTATTCGATAACTTAATTGCCCTTTGAGACAATGTTATCAATAACTTGGCCAGATAAAAAAATAGTATAGTGTCGGTTAGAGAACTTACTTACTTTTCCCTCGTGGCACGTACTATCGTTATTTTTTATGACAAACATCAATCAAACTAGAATGATCTCTTGGACCATCATTCTAGTTATTTATTGCTTTTTTATATCTCCCTCGTACCTAATTAAACTTTTTACAAGAGTAGACACGTACATCATAGCATGTGTTGCGATTGTATAATCGTAGCTCGCACTCGAACGATTTGGAAAGACGACTCAATCTTGATGCTTATACTTAATAATTATAATACAGCTGAAGAGTTTGTTTGTTTGAACGCGTTAAAAAATATTTATGCTTTGATAGCCCAATTCTTGAGGAAGGCTATTGGCTATTTAACATCACGCGAGGAGTTTTTAGGAGTCCAGCAAAAAGAAGTAATTGCGCGGGGGACAAGAAATTTCGCGTGTACGAAGTCGCGGGAAGAAGCTAGTCTAAAATAAAACTTATAAACATTTGTATAGGTACGTCTACTATTTAGTTTAGAGTTTAGAAGCACCCATCTAATAAAAATATCATAGAGCGACGCTAGCGGTCTCGAATTGTTTTAAGTAGGGTTCAAGAGATTCGCAGCTAAATTCATCATTCGCACCTTTGGTAGAACAAGGGCATAATTGTCATAAATTGCCAAAATGACTTAAATATGCAGAAATGCTTTAAAAAGGCCCTTTGAACTGGAGGGACAAAGACATTCGTTTGGCAATTTATGACAATTATGCCCTTGTTCTACCAAAGGTGCGATTTCATTGTGTCTTCCACCAGCTACCTAAATAAGTAACATATTTTCGTAAACGATTAGAACAATCCGTGTCATTTTGACAGTTCAACTGTTTTTTTTATTCGAACTAATGAATGGATGAACATGAAGCAATGGATCAGCAATCTGTTTCAAAACGATTCAGATTCTGATTGATCGTGTGTTACGAATTTAGGGTACAGTCTCTGCTATCTAATTACGCAACACATTTTCGTTGACAATTCCGACTAATCTGTTTCAATTTGACAGGTCAACAACAGTCATTGTGTTATTTACGTTGTTGAGCAGATTTTTTTTTCGAACGTACGAAGCAATGGATTAGCAATCTGTTTCAAAACGATTCAGATTCTGATTGATCGTGTATTACGTAATTAGGGTACTGCTTCAAGTCTGCCAAATTTGCTTTCGTGTGTCAGTTTGTTGGTAATCCTCTACGGGATATTTACCAGGTTTTTAAACACAAAAAATATGTTAAATATCCCATTTTAAATAACTTTAAACATTTTCGTCGCGCCTGTTTGTGGGAGCCTTTACAGTACATTAATTATTGCAAAAAAGTTTGTGCCCCCGAGGTCTACTGTTCACAGAACTAATAATAACAGAAGTAACAACCTCCATTAAAAAAAAATGTGTTTATCGTTCCAGCGACCCGTTAATACTGAAGAGCCTATGGAAATACCCAAAGGAAGCAAAATGGTGTGCGAGCGTCACACACCCTGCGCCTGGTCTGTCTACAAAGAACATGAGAGGACAATAGAATTTAACATCACCAACACATAGTGAGTATGCATTCTATATAATTTAGTATATTAAAAATGTGCAGTCGGGTACCGTACGACTGCAAGTTTTTCATGCGTATCTATAGTATTTTTATACAGGTTGGTCCAAATAGTGACGTAGAAATTCAAATTTCTGATAATAAATAAATTAAAAAAACTACCTGGTTCCTAAATCATTTCAAAAACCTAGGCGGAATCTAGGCTTAATTTTTTTGTGTCTTGAAATAATAATGAAAAATACAATTTTTTTTATCGAAAATGAGGAATTTACGTCCGAGTGATACAGTCGAAATTTCCGAGTCAACTTTTTTGTGATATTGTACACAAGGCTACTCATTAAGCTATATATTTCCAGTTTAAGCTGATCTCGCATTGTATAGGATTTCCGTACAATGCGAGGTCAGCTTATAATGGAAATGTATAGCTTGATGTGTAGCCGTGTGTACAATATCACATAAAAAAAATTGTATCTTCATTTTTATTTCAAGACAAAAAAAATCCTATCATTAGATCGGAAGATGATTATTTTATGTCTGAAAGAATATTTCATAACAACAAAAATTGCAAAAAAAAAAGAATGTGAAAAAGCCGTGTAAAAACATAAAGATTTTTTTTAAAGCGATGACCATATTTTTATTTTTTGTTATTTTGTTTGGGATATGGGGTTTGGTACTTATTTTACTAAATAGTCCGATCCTGAGATGGGAGGTGTTGAACACAAGAGATGGTGTACGCAAAATAAATAAAAACAGAGAAATATATGGTGATTTTTAAAAAATGTATTGGGAGTTGAAATTGTATCCAACAAAATTCTTTGTGTGGATGTTTATTTTGCCATATAACTGGTTTAGACTGAATTACACTTAAACGCTTCAGTATTTAACACAATTTTACACAAAAAATGTTTGCAGACGCGCTAACGCCAACCGGTAGGATTGTACCCAAATTACGTAATACACGATCAATCAGAATCTGAATCGTTTTGAAACAGATTGGTAATCCATTGCTGCGTACGTTCGAAAAAAAAATCTGCTCAACAACGTAAATAACACAATGAATGTTGTTGACCTGTCAAATTGAAACAGATTAGTCGGAATTGTCAACGAAAATGTGTTGCGTAATTAGATAGCTGGTCTGCTACCTGTCTTCTACTGATACGCAACACATTTTCGTTATTTACGTTGTTCAGCAGATTTTTTTTCGACCTTATGAAGCAATGAATAAGCAATCTGTTTCAAAACGATTCAGATTCTGATTGATTGTGTATTACGTAATTAGGGTACTGGTTTGATACCCCCGCCACCCGCGCATTAGGTCGCTTGCTGACAAGGCCTGTAGTGCGGCCATACAGGGACTGAAAGCGGTTACGATTAAAGGTTAAGATACCTCAAAAATATACCGGTACCCGATTAAAATAAGGGTTGAGCTATACCGATACCTTTTTAAATAAAGGTTGGGCTAAACCGTTAAGGTACTGCTACCGATACATTTATAAAGGTTATAGTACTTCTACCGAAATATACCGGTATGCATTTCCAACCTTAAAATTCCGCTACCTACTGAAAAAAAGAACGGTATCGAAATATTTTGGTAACCCTTAACGCTATGACGTCATACTGAAATTTAAAGGTACCTTAATTTTTGGGTAATTCAGTCCCTGGCCATAATGCGCGGATAGGGACGCGCGGACGTTTGAAAAGTACGAGCCCTATCTCGCTCGAGCCCGTCGCACTAGGCGCCCCGCTTAGTCACTACACTATGGACGCAAACGGCGGTTTCATATGTTTGATACCTCGTGCCCGTCGTCGCAACCACCCTATGCTGGCAATGTAGACACATACTTAAATCTTCTGGCTCTATTACACTCACTGAATTCGCCCAGCAAGACGGGCCCGCCGCGTACTTGTAGCTTCATTCCTAAACTGCGGAGTGTCCCATCTGTATTCATATGTGGCTGTAGGGAATTATACCTACCTATGAATCGTCAAATTAATTGAAATATTTTTTCAGTTGCAGTTGTGGTATTGGCACATTTTGTGTCCAAGATGAGGATCATAATAACAAGGAATCGATTGCGTTCGTGTACCGGTGTCGGGAGCCCGCGCACAACGAGAAGAAGGCTGACAACTAGCGCGCCCCCTAGCGGCGCCACCCACACGCCGACCTAGCTTGATAGTTAGTCTCCGTGCCCACCGCTCCATCACACCGCGCAGCTCAACACTCACGAAAAATCACGGCTCTTTGAGCGACACAGATACTTGACTCCTACAATTTCCTAACGAATAAATTCTTCCAGCCCTTTTTAATTCTATCAGACAAAATCTCCAGCAGGCAGTTGAAGGTGCCCCTCACCGGGAGCATTTGTCTGTAATGTAACGTTACAGATTAAATTTTGAGCATTACGTTACAATGCTGCCTCGCTGACAGACGAGCATTCGCCTGTAATGTAACGCGTGTAATGTAATTTATGTTACAAGTTGTATCAAAATTTTACAGACATTGCGTACTGTCGGTTCTCCTCCCTTGAGTCCCTCTGAGTTTGTTTCGGCCTTTCTTCTCAGAGTAATCAGATAGGAAACGCCGAACTCAACCAGCTTATTTTTAAAATGACGTGTAATAGTGATTCCGATATTCTATTTACAAAATAAACGATTTCATTTCATCTCTTACTAATGTATCGCTCGAATTGTATCATAACAGGTTGCGCACTGTTATGTTCGGTTCGCCTCACTCACTGATGAATGCTCGACTCTGCAACGTTACATTACAGGCGAATGCTCCCGGTGAGGGAGCACCTTAACGCCAATAGACGCTAGGCAATTCCCGGTTTCCAATCATGGATTCATTTGCACCAATGGCAAATCGATCCTTTGAGAGGTTAACACGAAAGATGCCTCTTAGAAGTAGGTAAAGGTAAATGGGGCATTGTGTTTGTCTTCCTTTGGACGAATGTAGGAAGTCAAGTTTCTGTGTCTAAATAGATGGTGCTGCTGTGAAAACCAACGGACATCCAGATCCCCGGCGCGGCATTTGTTGCTGCAGACACAGTACCTACCTACAGAGGAATAAAGATGTCCGTTGGTAACGGTTAGCGAATAGATCAACTGCACATGACTGTTGGTATAACCGTGGCTGAAGGTAATGCAGACGAACGAACGCAGTGACCTGTGCCGAGGAGTTATAAATGGCTACGATTGCGTTCTTTGGTCAAACTTATTAGTCTTACATAATACCAGGCAGTTTTCGTTCAACAACATCATACAGACAAGATATTTTTTTATTTCGTTCTTGAGCAAAGTTAATTGATTGAGCAAAGCTCATAACTATATTATATGACCCCTATATGACAAAAGCGTCGTGCAGACTGGCGCGACGCGACAGCGCGACGCAAGTGTAACAAAACAATTTCTAAGAAAGCTTCACAGTAGAACAATTACCGGTGTCGCGTCGCGCTAGTCTGTACGAGCCTTTACAAATATCATTTGTGTCAATTTTCACACATAAATCTATAGATTTACGTGTGGATGAGAATGAGAATAAAATGTTTACTTACCTAAGAAAAATTAAAATGTACCAAACTGCTTTAATTAATTTGATAGGTACAGACAAACTCGGCCAAGTCCGAATCGGAAAAAACACGTTTCTTCGACCCCCTTTAATTTTTAACTTTATTTTTAGGGTTCCGGACCTCAAAAGGAAAAAACTGAACCCTTATAGGAGCACTCGTGTGTATGTCCGTCTGTCACAGCCAATTTTCTCCGAATCTAATGCACCGATTAAGTTGAAATTTGGTACACATTTATGTATTTCTGTGACCCAAACACGGACATGTATCGTAAAAGAATTTTGAATATGGGGGTCACTTTTGGGGGGCAAATGAGAAAATAAAATAAAAAAATTGCTACCGTGTGACATATCAAATAAAAGGGTAAGCTTGTTGGGAGGATTTCAAATATATATATTTTTTAAATTTTGTAATAAATATTTTTAAGAAAATTGATGAAAATTGACCCCTTATCTCCGAAATTACTCAGCCTAAAATTGCGAAAAAAATAGAGATAATGGTTCTTTACTCATAGATTACAGGGAAACCTATAAGAAGTCTATGGTCTTAAAATAACATGGTAAATTTCTTAATATTGTGCATACAAACTTACATTTGCAGTTGGAATGACGGGAGAACATGTTTTTCAACTACGATGTTAAGTTTGTATTGGGGATAAATTCATCCCAACTACGGAACCCTACATTGTGCGTGGTCCGACACGCACATGGACGGTTTTTTTTTTATTATAATTTATTGTTATAGAGCCCATCATAGTAGAACTCTGTGAAAATTTCAAGTGTGTACCTGTTACGGTTCGATAAGATACGGCCCTGATGAGCCCTGTGACAGACGGACGGCCAGACGAACAGCCTTAGTAACAGGGTCCCCTTGGTACGGAACCCTCAAAATTCTGATTGCTTTCCGATCGATATTCAGCACATGGGTTATTTTGAAAAATGTACCTACTAGTGCAAACTTTTTGCCGACTAAAGCACAGCTAATGTTTTGTGCTATCGTTTGTCCTGTTTTTCAGTATCTTGTAATTGGAACCAGGGATGTTGCGGATATTTTCATCCGCATCTGCAATTGCGGAGCTTCCGCATTTATTTAGACATCCGCATCTGCATCCGCATTAATCAATGCGGAGCTCATGCGGATGCAGATGTGGATCGAAAAGGGTGAAATGTGAATAAGTAAAATAGCAACCAAAACAAAATGGAAATTAATAACCATTTATAGCTTAAAGATTGAGGAAGAGCTAAATCGTCACATTTTTACGAAATAGTCTTATATTTATCAAACCCATAAAATTTCGAGAGCTATATAGATTTTTAAGCTTATAATTTAGTACTTAATTATTTTATTAATTGCCGCGAATTGAATTATGATCAACATACAACGAAACAGCGCTGCAATTTGGCAAAAAACGTAAGAAATTTTGAATTTCGCGTAGTCGCCTTGACGAGGGGTAAGCCCCTTAAAAAAAAAATTGAGATTCGCATCTGCGGATGTGAGCCACCAAAATCCGTAAAAAAAATTAGCATCCGAAACATCCCTGATTAGAACAAAAGTTGTATAAAATATTTTACTTATTATGTATAACCTAGTAGTTGGTACACTACATTTAAATGTTACGTTAAAATTAACATAATTATATTCTTTTTAAATAACGCATACTGTTGACTCCGCCTCAATTCATTTATATTTTAATTTGCATTAGTTTATATTGTGTCTTTTACATTGTGTAAAACTTCAGCACAAAGATCATTCGACGACATGTTGATTCGGAAGGCTTTTAATAGCTTCCCCGAATCCCCAATTGTTCCGTTGTTAATTTATAACAATAAAGTACTTACTAGTTGTAACTCTAACCTAACCGAAGGAGATCAACAAGCACGTCATTTTTAAAGTTCCTATTTTTATTATTTTATTATTTATAATGTAAATTTAAGTGATAAAACGTAGTTTTTTTGTAACGCCAGTAGTTCATGTTGATGAAATTATAACATAATAAAATATAATAAAGTTGTATTATTAGTCTTGTAAAATTTAGTTTTGGCAAAATAAACGGTCATAATTTTAATGTTTTTTGGTGATATCCCACTCCTGTAGATACCTACGTACAGTCCTGCTATCTCATTACGTTACATATTTTCGTAAACGATTAAGACTAATCTGTTTCATTTTGACAGTTCAACAACGTTCATTGCGTTATTTACGTTGTTGAGCAGATTTGTTTTTGCCACTTACGAAGCAGTGTATTAGCAATCTGTTTCAAAACTATTCAGATTGTGATTCATCGTGTATTACGCAATTAGGGTACTGTTTCATATTTCCTAAATTAACTCGTAGCCAGGTTACAGTTTCAGTCACCAGGGTTCTTACTCTCTACTCAGGCTACCCAGGACAAACCATAAATTGAGAGAAGCAAGTTGTGGGAAGATAAGCATCTACCATGTCCCACAGTTGGAGTGTCCTAAGTGCCCGATCACTTCCCCTAAAAAAGACCTAATGAACGCCACTGATGCCAATCAACGTGGCCACCTACTGGGATAAAAAAATGGGTTCCCTCTATCTGGCAGAATTTTGATGCTCCGAAATTTATTTGGCGTAACACACTTGGCATAATCTTCTTTAAACGAATATATACAGGGTGTTTGGCAGAACGTTGAACATACGAAAATGGTGGATAGGTGGGGTCACCTGCTACTTACTCAGCCCTAATTTATTTGGCTCTGGCCCCCTGGATATGTAAAAAAAAATTTTTGTTTTCTTTTAGTTTCACCACTTCCTTAACTTTACAGTGTAATTTTTTATTAAAAATGGGTAAAATGCTTGTTTTACCCATTTTTAATAAAAAATTACACTGTGGAACATTAATTGCCGCCCGGTCGTGATCTGCAGTGGCCTATTTGGAAAACTCTCAATTTATTGCGTACCCAGGTAGGGTGCTGAAGACACAATCTGTCGAAGTGGGGGATTACTGACCCATCCAACTTCCAAAGTGAATAAATGGGTAAAATGCTTGTTTTACCCATTTTTAATAAAAAATTACACTGTAAAGTTAAGGAAGTGGTGAAACTAGAAGAAAACAAAAAAATTTTTTTTACATATCCAGGGGGCCAGAGCCAAATAAATTAGGGCTGAGTAAGTAGCAGATGACCCCACCTATCCACCATTTTCGTATGTTCAACGTTCTGCCAAACACCCTGTATATGGCATAAAAATCATTTAATATAATTATTGTTTGGCCGAATGTTTATATGTCCGAATTTACAAAGGCATACTTTTAAGATTGCAGAATTTTATTTGGCATAATTACTTTTGGCAAAGCTTAATTTCGCATAATTTCGTTTCACATAACGTTTATTTAGAGCGACAATTATTTGGGCCATCACTTGGCATATTAAGAAGATGGCAGAATTTCATTTGGAATAATTTTATTAGGTATAATTATTGTCATTTCTATAAAATGTAATCATATTCTTAACCTTAAATTAAAATTAAAATATTGTCTTAAAAAGTCTGTCTTGTACTACAAAAGTTAGTGAAGTGACAGAACCGAATCGCTGCAAAACCGACTGCACGTAGTCTTGTCTGCCCTACCCCTAGAGTGTAATTTAAGCCCGCGTAGGCGCGGAGGGGCGAGGCGGCCCGCGAGCTGAAGAGCAGGTGGTTTAAACGCTCGCCGCCGCGGCTGAGGCAACTCGAAGCTGCTGTGGTGAGCGTTACAACCATCTGCGACGAGAAGCTTGCGTGGGACCGCCGGAGCCCCGCAGCGCCGGAGCCGTGACAGAAACCATGCCTGCTGCATGTTGCATGCTTGCTTGCATGCTGCATGTTTGCTTGCTTGCATGCTGCATGTTTGCTTGCATGCTGCATGTTTGCTTGCATGCTGCATGCTTGCTTGCATGCTGCATGCATGGTGTGTGCTTTTTTGCATGCTGCATGCATGGTGTGTGCTTTTTTGCATGTTTGCATTCTACATGCTTGATGCATACATGCAAAGTGAAAAATAGTGTTCAATCAATGGTAAGAAATACAAAATTATTCTAACTATGAATTTTCCGTAATGTGATAGATGAGTCTTTCAATTATTATGGATATGAAAAGTATGCCAAAAGATGATTCTAACTGTAAACTTTCTGAGATATGATAGTTCTGCCTTTTAATGATTATCGATATGAAATGTATGTATGCCAAAAGACGATTCTGACAGTGAACTTTCTGCAATATGATGGTTCTATTTTTTAATTATTATGGATATGAAATGTATGCCTAAAGATGATTCTGACTTACAAAATTATGCGTTTTTAATGTATTATAAATGAGTGTATGCCAAACGATTTTCTGCGAAATGAAGTTTATGCTATGCGCTGTTATGCAAAATAATATTATGACATAAAAAGTTCTGCTATAAAGGGTAGACCCCAAAAAAATACCATCGAAAAGAAAATAATAAGAAGAAGACCCAGGTAAGATATATAAATATAGTCCGACTTACTTACTATAAATTCGTGATCAGCCGGTCGATTCTGTAAAAATGTCACCGTGAAACGTAGGTGAAGTGAGCGTGAAATGAGCTGTCACTGTCACAAATCGACCGGCAGGATGCTAGGGGTTAGCACTATTGACAGCTCACTTCACCTAAGTTTCACTGTTGTACTGCATTGAAATTATTGTCTAAATCTAATTGTAGTAATTTCTGTACTATGCGACATGTGTTTAATTATTATTATATTTTTCTATCATATTGATAACATCGTTAAATCTGCTCCAACGCAAAAAAAAAAACTGTTTTTATCATGACAATGAAACAGGGGGAAGACGAAAAGGCGATGGGGAAAGATCGAAATAGATTCTAAAATCATTTAAATGAACATAAGAAGTTGTTGATGGCCTATAGTTTGAAGTGCCTTGAAAACTCAGATCTGCCTGTAGAGTCAAAATACCTTTAGTTAACAAAGACAAAACCTTTCTTTTAAATATATTTTAATCTTACCCCACCGCGCAGAGGGAAGATTGAAGTAGAGGTTCTCAATCTCTCCCCTTTAATTGCTTAAGGTGATACTGCAAATGAAACATCACTATCAATTATATAATTTTTTTACCTTTATTCTAATAACGAGATATTACAAAACAAAATTTTGCATCCTTTTTTCATCTTAGTCTTTTATATGTTCATCTTACCCCGTCAAATGTTGATGGGTAAATTGTAATAAATCCTAAAATACGAAAAATAGCCATATTTATATGTAACTAGCTAACCCATATTAAAAAATTTAAAAAATGTCTAAAAATTAAAAAAAAAAATTAAGGGTGGACAACCCTTAACATTAAGGGGGATGAAAAATAGTTGTTGGCCGATTCTCAGACCTACTCAATATACTCACAAAATGTCATGAGAATCGGTCAAGCCGTTTCGGAGGAGTACGGGAACAAACATTGTGACACGAGAATTTTATATATTAGATAGAAGATAACACAACTAAGAATTAAAAATTATGAGCAGATATTCCACTAAAACACCCCCCCCTACTGACCACGTAATTAAGTTAGAGGGTAAGATTAAAACACTCGATTAACTTGCGTAAAAGTCGCTGCGTAGACTTTTGTATTTTTCACACAAACCACTCACTGCAGGTGTGTGTGTGACTGAGGTGTGCGACGTAACAAAATGAAGATCTTAACAATGTTGCCATCACTGCAATGAATCTGGCGTTATAGACGACTTTTGTTTTACCCCGTTTTACGTCTTCCCCCACTCACCCTAATATAGTTTTTATTCCGGTAGTAGGTACGATCCCGTGCGATAATTCCCAACGTCCACGCGCAGACGCCAGCCACGGGCAAGACCTAGTGCTTATACCTAATCACATTCTTCTTAGCTCATGCGTTAAGCGACATACAGACCGGCACGACGCGACTCCTAAAAAAACAATTTCTAAGAAATCTTCGCGGTAGAACAATTACTGGTGTCGCGTCGGGCGACAAGTCCCGCTAGTCCGCACGAGCCTTTTCTTCCATCCTCATCAATGTCCATTCAAACGATTCCCTTTCAAACTGCCTCTAAAACCTTCTCATGTTGTTCATACGACCCATTTTACCTTTTACCTATTAAGCATAAAACAATAAACTTATGCAGCATGTATCAGAAAGATGTGGTCATATTTAAGGGTACAGAATAAATTATCAATTGCCCCATACAAAACTTCAATACCTACTCGATCCAAATGTATGGCGTACGGCGGTCCCATGGAGAAAGTCATTCAGTTTGATGGGGAGTCTGTATCTGTACCACTCCCTTAAATATGACCACATTTTGCTGATACGAGTGATACGTGCTGTATACTGCATACTCAGCACTTCAACCTGTGTCTTTTCCGATTACTTGCTCTGCTCCAATGCATGTCCATTGGAGCAGAGCTGCCTTAAAACGAGATTAAAACAAAACTGAGCATTGTTCTTGAATCTAGATTAAGAACTAAGTATGTTTCTTTTTGAAGACTATTCAAAACATAAGGTAACGTATGTAAAAAAACGTTCATACGTACATAGGTACCTAAACCAAAACATCGGAATACTTATAAACAACATTCCAAAGATCGAACGCGATAAGAATTTAAAAACGACTACCCTCCTTCTAGATAATATTGCTGTTTATTGATGAATCAAAACATATCCACCTCTTTATTTGTGTTTATATATCAGTAGGACTAAGCGATATCATGATAAAATATTTATATATATTTGTACCTTACTGGTTTTAGTGGAAATATTGTAAAAATATTTAGTATTTTTTTTTATACGAGGGTAGCTTCAAACCAAGTTGCCTACCTATTAGTATAAATGGTGCAGCTGCGATACAGTGAGTCCTTTTCTTCGCCGGCAGCTAACGACTTGCTAAGTTTAATCATCCGATTTATTTCTGTGGAGTTTTCCGTTGAATTTTGATAAATATTTAATTGAAATGGACTCTGTTTCGGTGGGTTTCAATACTGAGGATCAAAAACCTATATTTACACTTGCTGGTGATTCAAATCCTACATCAACTACCGTGAGTATTCATGACGCAAATATTACCTACTTGGTATCCACACATTCTCAAAATAATTAATAGATTGAACGTTTGAACCAAGATGTTTTACATTGCACATTTGTTACAATTTGTTGAGTATGTACATACCTACCATAATCGATCGAATCGAATGTTATTTTAATTTTGTATCATTTGAAATATGTACAACGTGACACAGTCGCACTTTGGGAAAATAATGTTTTAACGACGTAGGTACCCTCATCAGGTCGGCGGTACCTATTAGGTACCCTAAATATTTCGTTGATATGCTGGCTGTGATGAGTTTGTACGCCCAATTGAATATATTGTTGGACAAAGGCCGATCATAATTACACGTGACACGACGACGCCACGTAATGTTCTTTTGTATTTACGTAAAAAGTTATCATTTTAACTGTCTATTAACGAATTGTAAATCTTGACCATTGCTGCCATTTGCTTCTATGTATTCTCAGGACAGCTTCCCGTTTCCGGATACTAGGAACGTAGGCAATACAGAAGGAGTGATGTCTTCCATGACTCCAATGATGCATGGTCTCGGAGGCAACGAGTTGTTGAACTTGTTGACTCAACAGGAACCCAAAGTTGCCGATTCAGGTATGCTATTATATTATTCAAGTGGGTAGGTACTATTCAACCGCACCGCACGCCCATGGTAATTCTATAGTTTGACGTAAACGTGTCGCCTTTATTTAGTAGCAGTACCTACCTAATTGTCGTTTTCGTAGTACGTAGGTAGGTACTGGGTTACCGTCCTAACGAAGAGCTTCGCTTGTTGCCACGCTTGGTAAGTAGGTCTAACCATGCAGTGTGGCTTGTTGAACTAGTTGTAAGGTGTTAGTTGCGCCGCTGAAATGTTTAATGATGTATATAATTAAAATATGGATGCGTCGAGATAAAGGCGTTGTTCACCAAGGATGTGCGGTTGCTTGTATATTTACTACAGCACGCTTAGCATGACCACAATCCGGGTTTTGTACTTAGACGGAAGAATTGAGGGAAGAATAGAAAAAAATACAGAACAACAATCACAATCTGTCATTTTGTCTATTCTGCCGTCGACAAAACCCGTTTCTATCGTTGTCATGCTACGCGTGCAGGAATCACTGTCAAAATTCTCATGCAGGAGCAACCAGTGGCTGCTATGTTCATAATTTTAACAGCACATAACAGCTTTTATCACATCTGTCTTTTCCCCAGCGCCGTCTGTCGCCGATATGGAAGAGTTATTAGCAAACATGCGAATAAACGGATCTGACGTGTTCAATGACGATGCCAGCGTCAATAACTATTTTACAGGTAATTTGGTGTTTAACGTTTACAAACTGACTTAAATGTGTAATATTCATGAGTATGTAAGTCACCACAAAATGTTTGATTGCAGGCTATAGCAGCCGTTCGGAATCTGGATTGTCTAACATTTGGCCAGACAATACGAATGTGCAAAACTCACGAAACAACGAAATGACGGACACATTCGACTTTCTCGTCAAAAGTAAGGACCTACCTTTCTATCTTGATGTTAGTTTGCGTGGAGATACATTCGACTGAGAGAGACGTCACAAGTTTTTGTAATATACTTCATTAGATCGGCAGTAGGTATATATTTCCCAAAAGGTCTGGTACTAGTTAATCCTGGGACAAAAAATTCGTAAATTTACAAAGTGTGCATTTCTTGTGTATTTACTAAAGAACCACATTCCAGGTATTACATCAGCAAACAACTACGTGTCGATGTTGACACGGGAGCAGCTGACCGTGCTGCGCTCCATTCGTCCTGTTGTGCTGCACGACTTCTTGCAAGAGGTCGCTAGAGCCCGCAGTGATCGGCGTATGCGACGCGCTTTGCCGAATGTAAGCTTGCTTATTTTTATTTACCGAGACTCGAAATAAATGAAAATCAAGACAAAAATTTGCTGACAGATTGTCCAAACTTTGCTTAACACAGCATCACAAATTATTCGATAAGAGTTTGTCAAACTGTTAACCTGCTTGTGTGGATTAGGGGAAAGTGCTTCGTCAGCACTGTTCTGTCAGTGATAGTGAGTTTTCAAATGTTTACCGTGTCGAGCAGACGGGTAAATAAAATCACAACTGCAGTTGGGACTAGGCACATAAGTAATGGTAAGGTAAGTACCAAAGATATATTTATTTTTAGGAATGTGCATTCTGCAAGAACAATGGCGAGAACGAGGAATGCTACTCTTCGCATGCTCTTAAGGACTGGCGCGGTCGAGTACTGTGCCCAGTTTTGCGCGCGTTCCGCTGCCCTCGCTGTGGCGCCACCGGCGAGAAGGCCCACACCATCAAGTATTGCCCGGAGGGCGCTGAACCGGGTAACGTGGCTATGGAAATTCTTTTAATATTTCTATTACAAATTCAAATTCTCCTAAAGATGCCAGGGAAATTACAGCATGTGGATTTTCAACCTGAATGGCTCATTGTCGTAGTGCAGTGACCTACGTGACAGTTGGCCGATGGCCTGTTTACTAAGCTGTAACTTAGAACGACTTTCTTTTATTATATTCTTCGTTCAGACATGTCCTTCCTTACTTAGCGCGTGACAATAAGCTGGCTGATACTACAATCTTGGGTTATTCAACAGGGACGGGAGGCCTGGCCTCTCGCCGCCGCGCGCCGCCGTCGACGTCGCTGCTGTTCAACCACGGCGCCGGCGCATCGCGCTCGCAAGCCGGCACTGCCGCGCCCTCGGCATCGCCAGTCACTTCACCGGCTAACGGATCTTTTTCGTACTCGTCTCTTTGGTCCAACTTAGGTCTGAACTAAATCGCCCGGCGATGGAAATCTTCTACCACAAGCGTGCTAGATTTTTGTTTGATTTCAGTTCATAATCTTGATTGCTGTTTTATCTGAAACCATAATTTGCGAATATGGTTTTCTGTTTTAAATATTGCTTCTGGTATTTTTTTACAGGAAGACTATATTTTTTTGTTGACTAGGTTCGTTCCTTTTTCTACTGCGTAAAGTATAAGAGTGAAATGTAAAAGAACACTAGTTCTAAGGAATCACAGTAACATACAAAAGTATGCAGGACATGCTTTGCTATGAACATCTTAAAAACTGGTTTCAGATTATTTATATTTCTATCGTTTTTTTTTTGTTTCTTCAATTACTTTTCATTGGTTTTATAAAAATGTAATGCCCTTATGTTATCAAATGGCAAAGTTGAATAAGATTAATAATAATATCTAATTACCATCATAATGTTTCTACATCACAAGCTACAATTGAATAGTTTCTAAATCCTAATGAATTTATTGTTAATATTGATTCGTTCTATATCAATTCGCATTATTTTATGTACACTGTCATACTTCGGTAATATAAACTTTGGCAAAATATTTAATAACCAATGTGTACCAAAAATGGTTCTTTCGCTTTTTTGTTTCTGATATAATATATATTATACCTATTTTTGTGCATTACTGAGTATTTTTATTTATAGCAATAACCACCTACAATATTACATACATCACATAACACCAGGGGGCCTAAAACGGCCACTGTAGCAATTCTGCTAAAAGCGATTCATTTCCTCCAATACGGCAATATTTACACCTGCCGAATATGATTCAGATATGAATGCTGACACACATATAAGATGAATAATATCTCAATTCAATTCATATATGAATCTTATTTGGTGTAAATATTGGCATATTGGAGGAAATGAATCGCCTTTAGCAGAATTGCTAAAGTGGCCGTTTAAGCTCCCCGTTCTGTACAAGCTTGTCTGTATTTTACAAATGAATTGAAAAATTCTTAAATACAGACAAGCCGCCGAACATAACGATCACACACTTTGGCGGCATCTAAAACGCCGGCATTGTAGATGCCGCCACAACTTTATGTCGGAAAGATATCTTTGAGACAAAACAAAACAAAAAATAAGTGAAAAGTCAAAGCATACGATTAAAGCATCTTAGGGCAGCCTAGCTGTTGCGATAGGTAGCTTGGCACTATCAATATAAACATATCAATTAATTAAATATTAGTCTCTCAACTTATAAAAATATTAATAAATCGAACCACAAACGGGAGAAGACAAAATATATCAATAAAATTCGTTCTCCTGTCAAATATTTTATTCAAATACAACTATAATAATAGACGATACATTAACAGTGTAACAGAGTATTTTTACGTGGTACAATTTTTTTTCTAACAATAACTATTCTGAGGCTTGCCGCGCACTTAACGCAATCTCATCATAGCAATATTATTAGTTAAAAAAAAACATTCTTATGTTACGGAGCGTAAAATGGTTCCTGTAAATACTGCTATAATGAATGAAAACCACACTTTAGTCTTTAAATATTGACATTAAGGGCCTGCGACCTCTGGCGGCACGGCACTGCAAGGAATTATTAGGTGACGAATGGGAATATAACTTAATAGTATGACAATAAAGTTTAAATTTCAATGATGGTCACCGTAGAAGTCGCGGCATGCCTAAGGATACCGCGGTATCGTTGCCGCCAGTTTGCGCTTGCATGTAGGGATGCCGTACCGTGCCGTCAGTGGGCGCAGGCCCTAAGTGTGCGACAGCCTCAGCTTTTTTAATCCACAAAGTGCCGTCGCGATGGCACTTAAATTTGGTTACATTAGTGAGGATTCCGACTTGTATTTGTCGATTTTGAACACTTCAGAATCAAAACTACAGACAATAGTAACGTGTAGAAGTTTAAATTCGTTCCAATTTCAAATTCGTACCACTAACCATTCGTATTACATAGAGGGCACCACCGATTGAACTGGTATCCGAAATATGAATAGTTATTACATAGTTATCGTAATACATAAGACTTAAACTTCGAAAAATTCTTAATAGCAGTAACATCTAACAAGCATTAACATTATAATAGGTATAGGACTTAAATTATATAGGTAAATTCATCCAAATAGTAATACGGGAATAAAGCGTAAAGCTATGTTTAATAGAGGGATATTATGACTCGACTGTATTTAAACTTAGTGGAAGTTTTTATGTAAATAAACAATTATTGAAATTCAATATGGTTATGCTCACAGCTTACTAGAACAGCTAGTGGAAAGCTCTGGCCTTCACAAGGATATTACATTATAGTGGGACAAAACATTTTAATACCATATGCTTACACTGTAAGAGTACAACAAAATACTGGTAAAATTTAAAAAATCGCTGTATTTAATTGCAAAAGCAATGTTACAAGGCAAGTTGAGAATATTGCAATAATTTGGCAAGTGATATTTTATTAGGTACACTAAATTACATTTATAAAATATATGTAAAAAAATAATAGCTAATAATAAGTTTCGATTGAGATTCAAATCTGAGCCAAATTCTTAAAAAAAAAAAACATTAAATGCCAACATTTTTGGAATGGCTTGTAAGTTCTTTGAATACAGGAATGTTATTAATCGCACTTGAATTCATACAAACGCCATACAATAAACCTTTGGGTAAATAGGCCAGAAAGTTACTATACACCTCATAATTTTCAACTAACTATAAGTCTAACATTATAAAACCAATACTAAAATCTTTGGTTTACTAAGACAAATCACACCACCCTTTAAATTATGGCCCTCGAAATATTTGATGCGTTTGCGCAGTGGCGGGAGGAAATTTTGATATTTGTGGTACGTTTTATTTAGTTCCTTGAGATATATTAGGGAAGCATGAATCTTAACAAAGACTGGAAGATTATTCCTTGGTTCGTTGGCTAGCTGGAATAACAACAGCCAAGCAAAACATTTGACACGTGCTTAACAGTCTGTCAAGACGCTGACAACAGCTAAACAGCAGTCACTTTCGGACTGCATAGAAAAGTATGAGAAGCGCGATAACTCAACGCTTGTGGTTTGTTGCTAAATATGAAGCAATTATCTATTTACTCAAAAATTAGTTAAGTAATCGAAAATAAAAAATAACCGAGTTCCGCAGCAAAATAGATGATGATAGAAGATGAGAAAATAGATGTTCTTGTTGTTAATTAAAATACCAACGTACGTTGATATTTTTAATATGTTCAAAATTAACCTTTTTTTTCCGCTAAGTACCACAAACTATATAGACTTGGCAATTTGTTTTTAAAGAAAAACCCTACTTTTAACATATTTTGCCTCTTGTCAACAAATTGTTGTGTTGCTTTTCAAAAAGCATTGTTATAATAACAGTAGCCCTCTTATCGTAACAGTAGTTACTCTACTGGAGAATCCTGGCACTGTGTTATATTATTTTTCGAGATACATTACTCTGCATGTATAATATAGTATTAGATATTTAGTTAACAACGTAAACATTTAAAGCTTACATGTCACTCGCCACCCGACAATCTACGCTATGCATCAATAACATTAATTATTATTATTATAATAATATCGATTATTATGTACACTTCAGCTGAATGTTTTGTCAGGAAGAAATCAGTCATAAAAAAGGGACAGAGAAAACATTAGAGCAGTGAATATAGGTTAAACTAGAACCTCCATGCAAGTTTGCTGTAAAGCGAAGATTATATTAGCAACAAAACTTGTAGAAGTTGACTTCCACAAGCAATTCTTACTTAGAAAACCTGTGAAAGTGTGCTAGCCGCGATTGTTCACACGATGAGAATTACTTGCGGAATTCAACTTCAGCAAGTTTTGTTGCTATAGTTTGACCGGCAGGCGACGACGAGGCGGGGGGCAGCGTTGAGGAATCAACTGCGGGAACCCCGCGCGCCGTGAGCTTTAACGAATGAGCGGCCTGCTTTGCCCCCGACCCCCCCGACTCGCCGCGCACTTTCCTAAAGCGCGGAACAGCGGTCTCTGTCAAACTATAATCTAAATTTCTCATAACAAGTAAACCAGTTTTGACAGCTCTAAATTCTTAACATCTCATCACCTTGTCCGTTAGTAAAACACAGCAATACTCTTATTTTATTTCATTCAATGCTCTACAGAATCAGTGCCAGTGTAAGTTCTGGTAATCTGAACTTTAGGCACGAACACTAAGTAAAGTGTTCTGATCTATTTGAAATTCAACAGTTAACATATTCGTTCTACGGAGTATATTTATAAAATTGATTATGTGTATTTGGCAGCAAATAGTTATATGGTAATTTTTTTTTTAAAGGCTTCATATAAAAATGTAACAGAGATCATTTTGTGGACCCCGGGCTAAAGAAGCACTTTATTATGTTAAAATTATTAATAACGTTTTAATATTTTATTCAAAGTCTTAAATGCCAATGGCCAGCAACAAATTAAACTATCCGAGATTTGGAACAACATTTATTAGAAAACAGCAAAGCTAATATCACTATAATTATCTCAATATCAATGTAAAAATACAGGAAGTAAAAAAAAATATTCGTAACACGTTCGTCAACTTGAACAAGTCCTTACAGCCTTTTAGTGTACTTAGCACAATAATTACAATTGGGTTATAAAGTGGGCGATTTATTACACTGTCAAAGGAAGAAAACAGTTTAAAAACATTACTCAACATTAGCAGAATACCAACGACAGTGAATATCTTAAAAGGTTCAAATAGTCATCGTTTTATCTATGAAAAGAGCGTGAGACAGCCGCAAATAGAGTTACCATCTATGTCAGAGAGGATGCCTGTCTATTGTAAAAAATACTGTAAATCTTAAAACGCCTATCTCAACTTAGTGCCGGCCGCACGCCTGTCCTAACCGTAAAATGTCTGTCAAATGCCTGTCAGATGGTAACCCTAGCCGCAAAGGGATTTAGTTTCCAATGAATACCAACTTTTGAGGAAGGGATAATACGGAGTCATTAATCTACCACGAGTATGAACAGGTATGCCTGAGCTTAAAGCAAAAACAGGCAGTCATAAAAAAAATTGACCAATTTAACCGTCAAAGCTATGCGTTTTAATATACCTACCATTTGATAGAAAACTTCTGCTGTTTACTTCGTGTTAGTTTCCCGTGGTCTTCCCATGTGTGACACTGACGTCAGAATACGCAAACGATTGGGCCTGTGACCGCTGGCGTGGCTGACTGATGTGAAGTGTGATGCAGGTCGCTACCACAGCCATCGTCGCCGACCGCCCGGCTCGCTGCGTCATTCACTCGGTTGTTCACCTACACATAAGTAGTCTATGTTCAGAGAATATATGAGTAAAATCATAATCAACGAAATGGAAATTATAATCTTTTTTTATATTGATGATATAGCTCTAAATCGTCAGATTTTAACGAAAAAGTATTTTAGCCACCAAACACATAAATTTTCGAGAGCTGTATAGATTTTTAAACGATTATTATTTAGTATTTATTTAATTATAATTGCCGCGAATTGAATTATGATCAACATACAAAGAAACAACAATGCAATTTGCAAAAAAGGTAAGAAATTTTGAATTTCGAGAAATGTTGAGATCCGCATCTGCAGATGTGAGCCACCAAAAATCCACATCCAGTGGTAAAAAAATCTGCACCCGCAACATCCCTGGTACATACCTTCGTTGTTGTTATGTTTGGCGCGCACGAGTCGCTCAGGATGCGAGTGCGCCAGCTGCGTGTAGTCGCGGAACACTTCGTTGTACGTGTCATCGTTTGAGGACATCTCGCTTTGGCGCATCTCCTCGTTCAACTTGGTCAGCCTTAATCTGGAGCGAAAATAATAATAGTCGTTACTTAGGAATAAGTGGGTATTTCATGTGAATTGCTTGTTTTTAGTGGATCTTGTGCTAGTATTAGTGAGTTTTTTTGAGGATAAAGTATCATTGGACTAAAGAAACTTATTTATTATTAATTATTATAAAACATTTTAAATATTTTTATCCACATTATCTTAAAACTATGTTAGTCATGACGAGATCATTAATGCATTTAGGTGACATAAACTCTAAATAAATAAATAATAGAACAAAAATAAAAAAATAAATTGAAATACACACGCAGTAAAATAATAGAGATAAAATTTAAAAAGCCATTTAAATTACTTATTAAAGCTTGAAAAGTTGATTTTCAAAACTTATAAATTACTTTATATTAATCATAACTAGCGAAATGTGGGGTTATACCTCTGCCATACTCTTCGATGATTACAGGCGTGATGTTACGATGATGGTAGATTACTTATCTTTGATTGAAAAGTTGACTTTCTCTTTTTAAAAGATCGTAAACCAAAATTATCATTATCACTTACAGAGTAACAATATCAGCGTTGGCGTTGTTGACGGCTATGTCGAGCGGTGTTTGACCTTCCTTGTCAACTATGGACTGGTCGGCGCGGTACTTTAGTAGCAGGCAAACCTGGGACAGATACAAAATAATAAATTTACTTACTAATACTACTATACTCTTTCTCTACATTTATTTTTATTTTTGTTATATATTTTTTTTTTTTTTTTAATATTCTACTCGACACAATTCTAAGGCACCTGCCCCACAGTGAGTAACGCTAGAAACTAAAAACGAGGAAGTAAGGAACTAAAAAAGAGGAGGAAAGAGTGATTACTCGCTGGTGTGCATATGTACCGAGCGTGAGTCTCTCAGCGAGTGTTCTGCCCGCTGAGCGAGTACTCTCTTTGATCATTCTTGTTGCTGCGACAGACGAGCACTCGCCGGCGATGTGAACAGTCAGCGATCAACTGACGGAATGGAATGTTGCCATGTTAAATATTTTATTTTATATAAACTTGTAGATTAATAATTGTATGTTTATATTAGGGATGCCTCCGATACCGATGGCGATACTCGGAAATTTGTCGATAAATCGGCATCGGCGATATTATTATGGCCGATTCAACGATACTTTTCACGCGCTTTAAAAATGTAATGTAAACGCGCGTGTTGTCTCGTCTATTTAGTTGGAAACGAGACACGAACTAACTATGCTCGGGGAAACCCCGCGCTTTATTCAGTGTCTTGTTTCGCCCGCCCACTTTGGCCTCACACTCGCTTAACTATCCCATTTCGCTAAGTTGACTGTTGTCGTGCGTAGTATTTTTCCATGCAAATAATTCAGAATTACATAATTGTAATTACTTTGTGTGTGCATATCATTTAAAACTAGTCGTTTGGAGGTGAAACACGTGTCGATTTCTTCTGTAGTGTCTGCCTACCCATGGGAAAAGAAGGCCTGAGTTTATGTAGAATAATACAAAATGTAGAATAATACAAAATGTAGAACATTACAAAATGTAGAATAATACAAAATGTAGAATAATACAAAATGTAGAACAATACAAAATGTAGAACAATACAAAATGTAGAACATTACAAAATGTAGAATAATACAAAATGTAGAATAATACAAAATGTAGAATAATACAAAATGTAGAATAATACTAAATGTAGAATAATACAAAATGTAGAACAATACAAAATGTAGAACATTACAAAATGTAGAATAATATAGTTTTAAGTTACCTGTCCGGTGTGGCCGGCTTCAGTAGCGAGGTGTAGAGGAGTCTTCCCGTCATCGTCTTGCATGTTCAACTTGCTTCCGTTCAGCAGTAAGAACGAACATGCCATCACGGAACCCTGCAACGTCAAGTATTGTATTCGTTCAATCATTAGAATCATTAATATACCTCTAAGTTAGATTTAAGAAAATTTGAATTTCGCGGCTATCCACCTTAAGCTGTTGGTATCAGTTGTCGTTCTTAGATCTTGGACAACTGTTATGGGTAGTTCAGAAGCCCAAAAGCCTAGCTTGCCTTACTAAGGGGTTATCGAATTGCTCAATAGTACTTTTAGTTTACTGGTCGAGTTCAGATAGGTAGTCGCTTCATGCAAAATACTGGTATTCAGCTGCATCTTGTTATACTGGAAGCCGACCCCAACATACTTGGGAAAATGGCTTGGCAGATGATGTTTACTTTGTATTTAGAACAATTTAATATATATACACTCTCTGATAAAATATACAGGGTGAATTTGAATTCATGCGACACCTGTTAAGGGGTCATTGTACTCATCATTATGAACAACTTTCACTATGGGACCAACGTTGAAATCGCGAAAAAAAAATCAGCTGTTTCCTACATTTTGACGAGCTATGCGAACATAAATGTAGGGAACAGCTGATTTTTTTTTCGCGATTTCAACGTTGGTCCCATAGTGAAAGTTGTTCATAATGATGAGTACAATGACCCCTTAACAGGTGTCGCATGAATTCAAATTCACCCTGTATACCCTCAATCACACTTACACTTGCTCAGCTTTATTGTCTTTGTATGTATAACCTATGTTAATTAGTTTCTTTTTACTCACATTTATGTTTAAAAATTATGAATTACAAATTTGCGCTAGCAGAAGAAATGAAATAATTAACTTTGTGTAGTGATTGGGTGGTCATCAAGATACAAGCTGAGCCAAGTTTGGTATCTGCTGTTAAATCTGTTTAAGTTTTCTCTTTGTTAGAATTTCATACCATGTTATTTGAAATGTAGAATGTTTAAGAATTATGTGTAAGTGAAATAAATGATTTCGAACTAGACGCACACTGCGCACGGCGGAGTGCAGCGGCGTGGTGCGGCCCGCCGCGCACGCGCACACGTCGGCGCGCGCCGCCAGCGCGCCGCGCATCACGCCCACGTTGTGCGCGCGCGCCGCGCGCTGCAGCACGGCGTCCGGCGACAGGCGGGACATGTCTTCTGTCGCTGTGACACAACATATCAAACATTAGCGCGTCAACGATACAGATCCAACTTGGAACAAAAAACAACCTTTATTGCTAAAAATATTACAGGTGGTTTTACATTGGCCCCAAACTAAATATTGGTCCGTGGTAGCCAGGGACCAAGAGCATTGAACTTGGTTGGGAAATTGGGAATGGAACACAATATCGCGCGTCGCTAATTATATTCGCGCCTACTAACAAACAGTATCATCACAATCACTTTTTCATACTATGGATCACCGTAAAATATACTATTTATTCATCAATAATAGCAAAAATCTGAGACAATTTTTAGGTTTTGTTCGCGATGGCAACAATGTCGCGCCGCCGGTCGACTGACACCTGGTCACCTACTCCTTAAGAGCGTTTATTCTGAAAGTTGGCAACGTCGTAAATAGCTGTCAAATATTTACCTGTTTTGATTAATTTGGAAATAATACTGTATAGAAATAAGAAATGTGGCTAACTAAGTTACTAGAATATTGATTATGTTATGCAATTGTAACATTGAATTTGATGTTGTACCCGTTTTAGGCGCATTTGGAAAGTAAAACTAAATATTCGGTGTTACAATATTAATTATTGCATATCATAATCAATATTCTAGTAACTTAGTTAGCCACATTTCTTATTTCCATACAGTATTATTTCCAAATTAATCTAAACAGGTAAATATTTGACAGCTATTTACGGCGTTGCCAACTTTCAGAATAAACGCTCTTAAACGCCATTCGGTCACAGCCTTAGTCGATCTATCATCACCACGCCTTGCCAGGTGTCCTGCCCAACTCCAGTTGAGTTCCATAATACGACCTATTTACCTATGAACCAGATTTTTCAGTGGGAAATAATAAAAGCCGGAACACCGAGGACCGACGACCATTAATATATGCATAGCTTAATGGCCGTCGGTCCTTAAAAAGGCGAGTGGGAGAATTAGATATAGAAGTTTATCTGCAGCAGTGAACTGTGGAAGGCCAATATAATCGATAGAAACAAGTCCCACAGATGTAAACAACTCGTTCGTTGTGTTCTAACGATACTAGATTCTCACAGGTACGCCGAGTTCATACTCTGAACTACTTTCCATGACTACTTAATCTAAGTATACAAATAAATAAAATTGAAGTGTCTGTTTGTAATGTCAAAATAACAGCTTTTTACTAAATGCGTATGAAAATATATATACTGAAACAAAAAAAAAAAATTAACATTTTTGTCTGTCTGTATGTTCTGGCTAATCTCCGAAACGACTGGACCGATTTTGACGGGACTTTCTACTTTTATTTTAGAAAAAGAATTAGGGTACACGCGGGCGAAGCCGTGGGCAGCAGGTAGTATAATAATATTATACATACGAAAGTAATTCTGTCAAAATGGTGGTAATCCATGCGTCATGTTCGTGAACGGGCGCCGTCAGTAGGGAGTGGTCATCTTTTAGCTACCACGGCTTACTTTAATTTTTTAACTGTTTATTTTTTATTTCTGTTACGGACGCTTTTCACGTTTTGCATCGTTCTCACATGTATAACTTCAACATGAATGATGTAACCATATCATGATTTAAAAGAGTGTCCGTAGACTTTCTTGCCCGTTCTTCTCCATAGGTACCTACTACGCTTTGGAATGCAGCTTCATCTTTCTGACTGACCCGACCCCTTGACAATTCAAAAGTGCCTGTAATTGGTTTATTTGAAATAAATGCTTTGAGTTTGAGTTTGAGTCGGTCTGTCTGTTACCTTTTCACACCTAAGCCACTGAATGGGTTTGGATGTAATTTGGCCATGGCTAGGACATAGTATATTTTTTATCCCGGTAGTACAATCCAGTGGGATAATTTACGCAGGTGAAGCTGCGAGCAAAAGCTAGTAAACACAAAACTAACCTAATTCATCGCTGTCCTCTCCTTCCGTAGAATCGTGGTCGGAAGGCAAGCTGAGATCAACGCCGCGGTCACTGGCCAACTCAGTGCCGATCAGTAGCACAGGACTGCCGTCCGATTTACTAGAACTTTCTGACACTGAAACAACGATCTATCATAAACAAACGTCTATGGAATACTGACTATACCAGCTAAGAGAGGAATTAAGAGATTTATGTCCGTTTTCACTAACCGCGACACCTAAATATAAGCGTGCTTGGACTTCCAACTTTCTACGCTTAGCCGAACGTTGAAAATCAAACAACATGCTTTTGTCACTTAGTGTTAGTGGAAACGGGAATGAGTGTAACGTACACTTAAAAAGGGCAATTTAATATGTCTTTGTTTCGCAAGATAATTTAATTTGACCCTGTATTTTTTTTTTAATCTTCGTAAATATTTTTAATTATAGGCCTACCGCTTAACTGAGACGGTTCCTGAGGTAGCAGGGCGGTGCGGGCGGGGTGTGCTGTCGCGATGCGAGATAAGAAGAAAGAAAGAAAATACGTTTATTTGCGGTACACATGACGCAAAGAAAGAACAAAACACAAAAATAAACAATTTGGGGGAAAATATGCGTCACATCCACCCAAAACGGCCATCGCTCAGCATAATGCTGCGACCCTATGCGAGACAGAGCCCCAACGCTGGTTTTCAGCGACAGCCGGCGTTTGCGTGAGCTCAGTGATTCGTCAACTTGTGACAACTGTTACCCCTCCCGCACCGCGCAGCTACCTCAGGAACCGTCTCAGTTAAGCGGTCGGCCTATAACTGGGCCTTAAAAATCGACGTATTTGTTCAGTGGGAAAAGTTTGCGTGAAGTTATACATTTTTATAGAGTTCGGATATTTACCACTCGTATTACTGTTAGCATCACTTTTTTCATCAACGATGGTTTCTGGCACCGAGGGCGGAGCGCGGACCCTGAAAAGAAAGTTAATTTAACTTTAATATTACATGATAACTACATAAATCAGGGGTTTTATACAGTTGGTAATTGCATTACCACTTTTAGCAAAAAAAAACTGCCTAGTCTTCCCTATGTTGGGGTCGGCTTCCAGTCTAACGGATGCAGCTGAATACCAGTATTTTACATGGAGCGACTGCCTATCTGATCTCCACAACCCAGTAACTGGGTAACACGATACCCCGTGGTAAGACTGGTTGTCAAACTTTTGGGCTTCTGACGACCCGTAACAACTGTCAAAGATCTACGAATGACAGCCGGGACCAACGGCTTAACGTTGTTTCCAGGCACGGATGGGTCTCGATATGTAATGGATCGTCACCCATCCACGAACCGACCTCGGCAAGCATAACTTAACTTTCGATCGACCCGTGCGGCTGTTATTATTTAGCCACAAGCCCCTTTTGATACAAAGTCGCAGTAAATTGGAAATATCGCTAAGATTGAAATTATCCAACTGTCACATTGGTCTTGAAAGCAAAAATAGACTTCGACGTTTAATTACGTGCAAGTAACATGCAACGTTAGGGTGGTGTAGCATTTGCGAGGTCGGCTATACAAGTAAGAGCTATAGTCTGTTCCAAAAGTATCTAATGAAAATGTAAACAAATGGCTCAGGAAACCTTCTTGTGCATGTTCATTTGTAGTGCTACTTACAAATCTTGGGCTTTGATTTGATTATTTGAATACTTAAACCCGAAATTATAATAAAATACAATAGACGACGTATATTTAGTAACTTAATCCACTTAACTGTTCTTAAAGAGTCATAAAGAACCACGAAAGAACAGGGTCCGGGTTCGCAACAAGTCAATAGTCATCCTGAGGATGCCTCGTTGAGAGGTGAAACACGTGTTGATTTCTTACAGGGTTCTTTATGACTCTAAAGGACAGTTAGTTAAGCGGATTAGGTTACTAAATATACGTAGTCTATTGTATTTTATCATGGATTACCGCAAAGTCACGCCTGAGTCAATTAACTATCGAAATTATAATTTCAAATTACCTTAAAGAATTTTTCATTTAAAAAATGAGGTTAATTTTATAACCTCTATTCTCGTCAACGATTTTTTATAACTTAACAATAATTGTTGGCAACACTGAGCAGATATAAAGTGGATTGTGTTACTAATTCCCTTTAGAGTTTAAAGAGTGAATGCGTGATAATTTAAAGCCGGAACGGGGGGGAGCATAAATAAGTACATGTACATGGCCGTACCTGCGGCGCGCGCGCCGCACGGACCAGCGGCGGCCGGCGCGCAGCGGCCCGGCGCCGGGCGCGGGCGCGCCGCTGCTGCCCACGAGGTCCTTCACCCACAGCAGCGACACGTACTTAGAGCGGATCCACGTCTCGCGTACGTTTCTGTTGGGAATAAGACATTTTATTATACTAGTAACTTCTACAGTCCTTTCACAGCGCTGCCATCCACACCCTCTAATTTTGCATCGGTGTCATAATCACAGTGATCTTTATTGTCTTTACAATAAGGTCGCTTTTGAGTTGCTGCCATTGGCGAGTCTGACAAAATCACAGTGATCTTTATTATCGTTACAATAAGGTTGCAATTAGGTCACTGCTGTCGGAGGTAAAATAACAGTGAAAAGACTGTACAGCTTATACTCGCGCGTGAATATGACACATCGAACTTTAGAGAGACTGTCACACGGGAATTACTGACAAAATGTTTATATTCCCGCGCGTGAATATGAGACATCGAGCTTTAGAGAGACTGTCACACAGGAATTACTGACAAAATGTTTATATACCCGCGCGTGAATATGACACATCGAGCTTTAGAGAGACTGTCACACAGGAATTACTGACAAAATGTTAGAAAGAAAAGGTTTTCTAAAACTCAACACCATATTAGCGGCACTTTGGAGATGTGGCAAACTCCAGTACAGTGCGTACCTAAGAAAATAAAACGAGCTGACTAAAAACGTAATACTGAGTATTAAAACTATTTTAAAATAAAATAGCTAAATCGGTCCAGCCGTTCTCATGTGATGTGCTTATATTAAAGAGCGGTATTGCAAAAGTAATCTATTTATCATTCCTTTAAAGAAATGCGACGTATGACGATTATAATTGATTATAATATGTGATTCGTCTGAAAAATTCTAACAAAATCAACGCGGCTCTTCTCGAAGTTACTCTGAATATTATATTGAACTTGTTTAAGAAAATTCTTACGTTTCACAGTCCGGGGTAGCCCTCGGGATGGTCGTTCCTTCAGCATTGGCTTCATAGATTAAATTCACTATTTTATTGCCCAGTTCTGCCATAACCTAGAAAATTAAATATGAATTGTAAGAATAATATAAATTGTAAATCATGCTTGCAAAAGGAAATTAAAATTACTCCAGAAAAACTATAGGATAATCATTGTATTTGAAAAACATGAATAGTCTGTAAATTGAATTAACTAATTGCTTGTATTAAGTACCTTTATTATTTCTGGTTCCCAGTCATCCAAGGTAAGAGATCTCACTTTACTGACATGGACGCCTAGCGAGCGATGTATGCCAGAACATTCTAGAAAAAACATATAAGAATTAAAATCAAACAACCCAACAATATTGAATCAATATGCAATAGGGATGATGTTTTTTTTTTGTATGTACATATATAGTACAAACAATATTTAAAAAGTGTGAAAGGTTAAGAAATTGCAAAGTTATAAACTATTAAAATATCTGTTAGACAAAGACGGCACTATCACAGAAGTGACGTCACGACTATGTTAAGTTCATACTAGCGCCATAAAATGTCCGTACCGCGCGACAAGGACGGGAATAATCCCTTCCAAAAATATTTAAAACGTGTAGCTTCTCCATATTTCCATCGATTTTACAGATTTTTTCGAGTATGACGTTTTACAATGCCTTCTTATGAATTGCATTAATATAAGTTATCATCCCTATTGTAGTAAGACAATACGAATTTACTGTTTACAGCACACTCGAAGAAAAAAAAGATTAAATCATTTACAAATAAATTCCTTTCCTGTATACAAAGTGGAGCAGGACGATTGACATTCCTTTAAACCACGTAAAGAGTGTCATGTTCTTTACCCGTATACAAAAAATCAATCAAATCCAATGAATACTTTAGCCACAGGAAATTATTTTACATTTTCTTATTTTTCAACATGATGTAGATCTGAGTCCGTAATAATAGGCAAACATTGTAAGGTCAGGAACCTGTGCAAAAACGTACGATTCTATTCTCTGCGTCTCAATATGCTTGAAAGACAGAGAAAGGTGTCTTACCATTCCACTCTTACGCGCCCCGCCCATTCCCACAAAATACTACAATTAGAAAGAAAAAGAAATATTACTTCCGCAAAAAATGCATTAGTGGTGCATAGAAAACTGCGAGTGTGTGTGTGAGCGGAATTATTTCGGCGAAAAGACTTTTATTGACTCGTAACTATGTCAGTCAGTGCATAGCGGAGCCCTTTGATGAGAGCACACGCCTACTTTTGTTATCACAAGACGAGCCGCGCGCGCATTGTTGTGATTTTATGAAAAGTTTTAGTTGTTATTGTGTTAAAGACAATTTATTATAGTTAGATTAGTGCACAGGTTATTGTGACATATTGTTAAGTGTTAGTGTATTATTAGTTAGTTAATTGGGCATTTATTAGTTAGTTTTTGGATTTAGGTTAGGTTTGTAAGTTTTTTAGTTTAGGTAATATTATGCCTCAAATAAGGTACACAGCTGCCGAGTACACTGACCTGGTGCTTATGTACGGAGAATGTCACCAAAATGCGGCTTTAGCATTGCGTACATATCGGGAGAGATATGGTGACACACGAACGTGCCCTACCAACAGCCGTGTTTTTACCCTGGCCGTTCAGAGGTTACGAGAGAATCGGCCGTTCCTCAAGGAGAAGGCGTGTCTTCAAAGTCAAATATCGAGGAGCGGATATTACAACATTTTGAAAATAACCCGACTTCTAGCCTCCGGAACGCAGCGCGGCGGTTTCAAGTGAGTCACAGAACTGTCCATAGATATTTGAAACGGCATGCACGGCGACCTTACAAGTTCAGAAAAGTACAACAACTGTTATCCAGAGATATGCCAGTCAGTGTTGAACAACGGTGGACACTTTGAAAATTTAAAAATGTGACTACTTATTGATAATTTAAATTCTGATTGTGATGTGATAATATGTGATTAATTATTCAATTAGTGATCTTTTATTAATTAACAACGCGCAACTTAGTGCGTTTATGCCGCGGATTTGTTGTTCTCCGACTTAAGTACCTACGTCCACCTACGTCCCGCACCCCCGCCCGCTGCATCCCGCACCACACCGCGCAACAGGTCAGTGACTTTTCGTAGATAAAGCGTGTTTACATTTTTGCAGTTGATTTTGCTATTAATTTTGTTTGAAAATTGCAATTCTTCAATTTTCCATTAACTACAAATCTTCGTGTTTTAAAATGTTTCGATGGACTAGTACTGTGCTCGTTTTAATTTAATGTCGTAAGTCCAGATCCACATTGTATATGCATAACGAACTGTTATTTTGCATTCAAAAAGTTGCCAGTACGTAATCGGAAATATGATAATACAGGATAATGTACCACGATAAAAAAAAATGCCTGTAAAGTCGGTTTTACGGGCGAAGATTTTACGTGACAACGTCTTTTTATCGGCGGTGACTCATCGTAACAGACGTGAGCGGGCGTTACACTTTTTCATGAGTGACTCCGAGCCGCAACCTAATTTAAGACGTTGTCACGTCAAAAAAATAAAAAAGGTTGCATACCTATACAAAGTGTAATGCCAAGATTGATGCTGGCCCAGCGAGGGTTGGGACTGCCACAGTCACAGCAGTAGTTGTTGCCGGGAATACTCAGGAGTTGCTCCCATATCCTGGAAAAATGATTAAAATATTAGAAAGACAACTTTTTAAATGCACCTGCAAGGTGGTCAAAGTAATTATACCAGTTAAAAAAAAGTCTAAAAGTTACACATCATTAAATGTTTCGAATTTCTGAACGAGTAACATTGTGTTACATGTTTTATTCTGCAAGTTAGATGTCAAAACAACTGATCAAATGTTCCCTAAGCTAAAAAAACTAGTGGAACATTCTACTTTACAAACATGTACCTGATCTTCCGCATGCCCCTGACGTTGGCAACACTATGCCTGTTCTCTGAGGGCCTGTCATCGGGCACTAGTATCAGCTGAGTGTCAGGGTTCTCTCTACTCTGACCCTGTTGTATGGCGGACCGGATGCCGTTCTGAAGCGCAGTTATCCAACAGTTGAGCATCTCTTCTGAATCCGCTTGGAGCATGTGACTCCTGGGAATAAAGTTTATTTGTTCGATTTGAATTCAGAATCTGAGATGATTATCAAGTTTTGGAAAAACAAACTTTATGTTATACATGAGAAAGTTTAAAATCTACTGCAACCAACATTTTTAAGGATTACTTATTGCAAATGTTCATTTAAAAATCAACTTAGAATACATAACGCTAAAGTAGATAGTTGAGTAAGTAGGTGATGGAATATAAATTATTTGAGATTGTGAATTGAAGTTAGTGTTCTTTATTTTTAAATACTCCCAAATAGGATATTTCATAACCATCATTATCATTTCCGCCGAAAGACGTCGACTGCTGGACATAGGCCTTCCCTAAGATTACCACAATGACCAACCTTTCATCAGTGGGGCAATTCCCATACAGTCAAAACCGTTTATAACGACTTCGCTTTAAACGACGTAGCGGTGATAACGACGAAATTTTGAGGACCCAGCATTTCTGTTTACTTAACATAGTATTTGGTTATAACGACTATCGGCTATAAGGCCGCTCCCCCACGGCGACTTTTTGTAGCGATGCTGTCGCGCGTTTTGTAAACGCGCTTCTGTATCGCTACTATCGCGTGTTAGTCGTGTTTGCAACGCGCGGCTGTATCGATGCAAACGCACGACCGTTTCTGACGACATTGCGGGAACGAAGGGTGGAGAACGGAGGGAGGGGTGCTGGGGAGGCGACAGCATAGCGATACGGAATATGGGCGAAGGTACACAGCCAGCGACAGCATCGCGGCTGCATCGATACACATGCGCGACAGCATCGCTACTGCATCGCTACAAAAAGTCGCCGTGGGCGAGGCCTCTAACAAGCATAATCTGACTGTCCCTTCGAAGTCGTTATAAATGGTTTAGACTGTATTTTTAAAAACTTTCGCTTTTTTATCTGACACAATCTGACAAAAGTTCCTCTAATTTACTAAAATTTTTGACATTTATTGTTGCTGAGATTGATAATGCTCAAGCCCACTTACTTCGATGGTGACAATACTTCGAAGCAGTACCGCCTCTCGCCATCAAGCACCGGCTTCACAGTACACAGTCTCAAGTCTTCCTCCATCACTGTAACGTTTAGCTCACCTGTCCTTTTCCTAGAAAATATAAAACTTGTCAACACCCATCCTAACTTATCCTACTTATAAACCTACTAAATATATATTTAACCTACTAATATAATAAATGTGAATGTTTGGATGTTTGTTACTCTATCACGCAAAAACGGCTGAACGGATTTGGATGAAATTTGGCACACTATATAGGCAAACTTGGGGCCTGCAGCCCCAAGTTTGCGACCGAATTCGGTCGTAAAGCGATCGCTATCTATATCGAGACTGCAGCCCCAGCACGCTTAGCATGACCACAATAGAAACGGGTTTTGTTGACGGAAGAATAGACAAAATGACAGATTGTGATTGTTTATCTGTCATTTTTTATATTCTTCCGTAGAAAACCCGTTTCTATGGTTGTTATGCGTACTGGTCTGATTTGTATGTTTTGAAAATGAAAAATTACTTCTCTAGTTGAAGTTAATAGCAAAGAATTATGAGCAAGTTACAAAACCAAACTTTCACAGTACGGTTTTATTAAATAACAGGAGATTGCCGCAACCAACTTCCTACTCGCTTGAAAAACATTGGTGTGATTCAACATGACAACTAAGATCGATAATTTCCGTAATTAATTTACTAGTAACACACAAACATACATTTTTATAATGTATTCATTTAAATAAATTACCAGTCAAAACTTACGTCACGGTTCACGTAATTTTTACACAAGATGCATAATAATCAGAAAAACTAAATCAATTGAGCAAATTGTTTTACCCAATCTTATCTAACAGATCTAATCAAACAAATAAACAATAGATAAAGAAGTAGACCGATTAGCAAGGCGTGACGTCACTGGCCTACATACGAGTAACAAACCTGCTATCGAAAACCGCAATCGAGAATCAAGAACTCACCTATACACCAGACGATTGTCGTATAAATAGAACCATCTCCTATTCCACGTCTTGAAGGCATTTGAAGTCCTTTTAAAAAGATAGCCTTGCATCCGAGGCATGTTTTTGAGGCACGGTGTGCTCAACAAGCCGTCTTTGCAGTCCCCTTCAGCTTCTCTCGACTTACAACTCGGCAGCACCGTGTCCTTACTATTTACAATCGTATGGCGGTTCTCCATCTCTTTGTCAAGTATTTTTGTGTCGTTACGCATAGCTGCGATCTGGAAATGTGATCATTAGTGGTGAATACACGTATGGGTGAATATTTCTTGTAACGAAGCTGACGTGATGTTTTAACGCTTTGTGTATCACGGTCAATTTACTTCGCTATTTTGTCAATTTTAAGTACATCGTTAACGGTGAATGAAGTTGATTAGTGGAGTGTGGTGCAGTTATTATGGTGTTTAATGGGGATCACTCACTAGGTGGATTTAGAGACACATCAATGAGCTATTTATTTAAATAACATCACGCCTATTATTCCCGAAGGTTCACCTATAGTACACCCACTTTTCGCCAGTTAGGTTTAAGTCCCATGTAATAGGGGGCGAGCCTATCGCCATCAAACCCTGCGTTGAAATTTTACGTCGGTTATTTAAAAAAATCTGCTGTTCCATAGAAAAAAGCAATACCTACGCGATCAAAATGTATGGAATAGCAATTTTTTTTTTAAATAACTGACGAAAAATTTCAACGCACGGGTGGTTCATGTACCGAATCTGTTTTCGCGTCGATGTCCCTGCCACCCTATATATTCTATTGGTGTAGATCAGGATTTTAAATAAATATAAGAAGTAGCTTGACTCACATCTTCAGCGATAGTCTTGAGGAAGGGCTCCAAATCCTCTGATAGGTCGGCACCTTGATGGTTGTAGGTGCAGCACGCTTGCAAGTATGACAGGAACTGCAATAGATACATGGTTTACATAATAAGTCATAAACCACTTGAAATGTAAGCAAACATTTCAAGTTGTTTATGACTGTCCAGCGGGACAGTCACATTCAAAATGTATTCGTCACCTTAAGGGCTATTTTCGTCAACTCGTTGCAGGATAGAATATGCTTTACCGTTGCTCAGCATTATGTGTCTTGCGTAACACACGACCAATCAGAATCTGAATCATTTTGAAGGATGCCTATGCTTCATATGTTCAAAAAATAGGCTAAACAACGTAAATGTTGTTGAATTGTCAAAAAGAAATTAGGGTGCTGGCTTGATAAAGGAAAGAATTTGAACAGGCGAAGTTATAAAAGACTTGATTGTACATAATGAAAGTAAGAACTATGATATAGATAGTGCCTATCATATTAAATGCAAAGAGTCTCCACGAGTGACAGTACTCGATATATTCGTCACACTCTTGGCACTGGCAGTCAGCCACGCTACACCTACCTAACCTTACTTGAGTGGTTAATGTTTTCAAAAAAGGAAAAGAGAAAAAATACACGATATAGATAAAGAGCAGTGGTGGCCCAGTTTTTACGGCCCCGGCTTACGAGTTGTAGGTCGTGGGTTCGAACCAAAGCAGGCGCTTTACTTTGTGTAAATAATTTCATCACCAATACTCTCTCAAAAGGAAAATATCGTGAGTAGTCCGGCATGTCCTAGAAAAATCGAAGTCGTGTGACATCTACCAACCCGCACCGGGCCCGCGTGGTAGATTACAGCCCACTCCCTCTCGAATAAAAGAGGCATGTGTCCCAGCAGTGGGAACGTTATAGGCTGATTATGTTATGACAGGATATAGTTGGAAGCCGTCACACCGTCACACAACCTCATAGAACTATATCTTTCCTATGCACATTATATTACTGACTGTATAGTTTGATACTCTGATTAGGGAAAAGCCAATTAGGTTAATTGCAGACGGGCATTAAATTTACGTGTGGTGAGTGGTCACTATTTAGTTGACTAACTAAATTCTTATCGTTATCTGCTAAAATTGGGTTTAGATTATGAATTAAACCGTTTTTATCTTGCAATTTGTCTTTATCAATTTTGTGAATGAGACGGTAGAGTGGCACGAAGGAGTGACTTATGGCCGATTTCTATTTTAGAGGTATGAGGAAGAGGGTGTAAAGTTCACTCATCCTCTATAGAAAAGGGAGGATCCTCCGACTGGGTGTCGTGTCTGGCGGGCAACTGCGCAACGATTGATGTCCGTTAGTCTTATATATTTCGTTCGCGCGGTAAACTCTAACTGCGCGATGCAGGATTTGTGTGACGTCAGGTCTTTGATGCGTAGTTCGCAAGTGGCGATGTAGATGTGTTCGCAAGTGCCGACACAGTCATTCACGGACCGTTATTGGTTAAAATTAACACTCTACAAGAATCTTCCCAGTACTAACAATAAAGTAAAGACCTCATAGTTTTGCATAGTAGACCCTCCCATATGGACTTCCATATGCCATTCCATATGGATTCCCATATTTTGCCTGTGATAGCTACTTAGCTATCACAGGCAAAATGAGCCTACGAATCTATTTATATGCCCAGTTTGGCAATAAAAATCTAAACATTGGAAAAAAACGATTCGTTTTTGTTTATAGGAAGCGAGCTTAAGTAAGTAGGTAAAGTAAAAGTAAACTTAGCGCAAAAAAGTATTAATTCGATTATATTTGCCCAAATATAGGTGTTTCATAAAAGTCTGACCTTCCCCTAATTTAATTATAACAGAGCTATTAATAACGTAATAAAAGACATTTTCGCACGCTATTGAATCACTTCTGCGTACAATACTTATAATTATAATGTTGGCCCTATTTCAGCACCAACATAGGCCTCACCTTTCCGTAACTACCTAGTGGGTAGTTACGGAAAGAAAAAAATCCAAATGTACTGACTGTACTCATCTACCTAGCCTTTTCCCAACTATCTTGGGGTCGGGTTCTAGTGTAACCGGATGCAGCTGAATACCAGTATTTTACATGGAAAGACTGCCTATCTAATCTCCACAACTCAGTAACTGAGTAACACAGATATTAGATAAAGGGGTATCTGATATTTGTGTTACCAGACTGGTAAGACTGGTTGTCAGACTTTCGGGCTTCTGACGACCCGTAACGACTGTCAAAGATCCACGAATGACAGCCGGGACCAACGGCTTAAGGTGCTTCCCGAGGCACGGAGGAGTCTTGGTATGTAAAGATGGTCACTCATTTACGTACCAACGCAAGCGTAGCTAAACAAATACACGATCAATCAGAATCTGGATCGTTTTGAAACAGATTGCTGATCCATTGCTTCATAAGTTCGACAAATAAAACTACTCAACAACGTTATAACGCGATGAATGTTGTTGAACTGTCAAAATTAAATAGATTAGTCGTAATCGTTGTGTTGCGTTATTAGGGTACAGATCGATCGACCCGTGCGGTTGTTATTACTTAGCCACAAGCCCCCCAAATGTACTGACTGTGCTGTAGGTACATCCTTATTGTGTGAAAGAGTATTTTACATTAAAAAGCATAGAAAGTTATATTTAGTGAGGTGAGTCGTGACCTGTTGCTTTAGTTTTTATTTATACAACACTTCGGTGAAAGTCACGATCGAAACGTTATGAAATTGGTGAGTGGGCTTTCTTCTCGGTGTTCTACAATTATAAATGAGCATTTATTTTATAGCTTTATGATTTTTCACAACGAACTGAGATGCGGGGTATAATTTACTTATTTACGGTCTCTGTGATTTCTCAAAAAAGTAAGTTCAAAAACTAAAACCCGACTATTGAAAATTCACAGTCTAAAAAGTATGAAACAAGAACATATTTCAGACAGAAAGAAATCAAGACATACGTACAAAAATGGTCAAGGTAAAGCCGTGATCGCATACCTGTATACCTGGAAAATTATAATTTAATCTGTTGTGTGATCAAGAAAGTAACTCCAAATATACCTAATTGTTTTAAAGTTGTATTGCTTAAACAAATTCCAACCAAATAATAAGTGACACCGAGTCACGACGCGATAGTGCTGTCGATAATGTTTTCGGGTGTGCGTCCGCAGTTGCATGTTCGGTAGATATAAATAATTACGATCGTTGTATCATACAGTTATGGCATTGTATAATACCGGTACCATTCCGTACTGTTTGTTTTGTAATAGATGGGCTGCTATAGCAAGAATATTAAAAGCATCTATGATCTATGCGCACAAGCATCGTTTTAGATACCAATTTCTAATGCAGTGCTAATGCAACCTTGTATGTGGCTTATTTTTCTGTGGCCTCTTGTGGAGAACTCAGGGCTATGTCGGACTGCCACCGACTAAAACACAAAGGTCTTCCTGCACCAAGAGTCGCTTAGGAGTCACTCGAACATGCTCTCGAAGCCCCAACTGAACCCCCTTTGCCCCCGAATGAGCCTACTAACAGTCGGCACAACATTGGTCCGTTGGGTCAGCGTTGTTTATAGAATCAAGTTTTTCTAACTGAACAGACAGCTGTGCTGATGGGGGAGTTCGTTGCGACACTTCTTCTTCCCAGCTAAAGCACTAGGAAGTGGTGAAGGGCGGTTTTTGGGGGACTGTCTTATGTAATTTTGACGTTCGAAAAGTGCTGATTCTCAGCCTATTTTGAATAAATGATTTTTGTTTTTTTTTTTTAAAGCATTGACCAAAGTTTTGGGGGAATGGAGATTTACCTTCTTTTCTATACACGAAGGTCAATCAATTCAGCCTATCGCAGTCCACTCCTGGACTGGTGTTGTAACAAGAAGGTACAAAGAGGTAAATCTCCATTCTTGGATCAGTTTGAATTCATTATGTTGTAAGCAATGGTCTACGTGCGACAAATCACAGAGGACTACGGCAGGTCGGGGCAAAGCAGTGTTCTATTTGTATAATAAGATTATACTAAAAATAAATATCCCGTAAGCTTCCCAGTAAGTTATAAAACAACTAAATGACGTCAAACAAATTAACTCCACGCTGGCCACGCCCTCAGCTATACGTTTATGTATGACTTATGATTGACTCACACAGGTAATCAAATGTTTTATTCAGAGAGGGTTACCGGAAAATCGAACTACGAGTATATTGGAAATTAGTTGAACTAAAGCAAAAGCAGTCTCATAGTACTCATTGAAGAACGAATTCGGACGTAGTGATGAGCATCGCTGTAGTGCAGTGACAGCCAGCTATCTAATTACGCAACACATTTTCGTTGACAATTCCGACTAATCTGTTTCAATTTGACAGGTCAACAACATTCATTGTGATATTTACGTTGTTGAGCAGATTTTTTTTTCGAACGTACGAAGCAATGGATTAGCAATCTGTTTCAAAACGATTCAGATTCTGATTGATCGTGTATTGCGTAATTAGGGTACAGGTTTTAGGTTCGAATTTCTTAGAAAAGACTCGAGCATTACTCCATGTAGACAAGGCTTACCTCGGGCATCAATGGTTAGCCACTAACGAGGTAGAGCGAGGAAGTCGGAGCAAATTATCAGAATATGATATACCATAGCAAGCTGTTATTATTGATTTTCTGTTAGTTAACGAAGTTTTTATAAGTTACACATAATAGACGTTTTTTTTATGTAGCGTGTAAAATATTTATAGAGCCATGTTTCAGATACTTAAAGGAATCCTTAACCCTCAAGGGTGACCCGTGGGGTGTTGACATTTAGGTGGGCACATGCGGCGCGTGTAAATTATTTTCACGAGGATGAGCGCAACCTCTAAAAAACTTTGAACCTTGACCGAAATACTCAATAAACATGTAAGCATTTTAGGGTTGACATAATTAATACGGTGTTTAAATTGAGCATCAATCTTTATCTACTTACTTAGTTTTAATATGGTTAAGAGCGTTTATCCTTAAAGTTGGCAACGTCGCAACTAGCTGTCAAAAATTTACCTGTATTGTTTTTAATTTGGCAATATTACTGTATGGAAATATGAAATTTGGTTAACTAGCGAACTAAAATATTGATTATGAAATGCAATCATTAATATCGTAACACCGAATATATAGTTTTAGATGTAAAAAAGTATTTCGAAACTTTCCAAATGCCTTTTTTACACTTAACACGGATTCAATGTTATAATTGCAATTCACTATTCATATTCTAGTTCGCTAGTTAACCACATTTCTTATTTCCATACAGTAATGTTGCCAAATTAATCAAACAGTGAAATATTTAATTTTGACATCTATTTGCGCCGTTGCCCACTTTCAGAATAAACGCTCATGAGTACCACAATTTGCGTCTGTGATGCCGAACTACGAAATCTAAAGACTATCCCGAAATTATTTATTTCTAGTTCCATTGCTAGTTTCCTTTTCATAGTTTTCACGCCATTTACCGATGACTCACTGAGCAAACTTAGTAAGTTGCCTTCTCAGAACAATGTGATTCAAAATGTTATGCTAATTATCTATATCGTTCGTATACACAATTCTTAAAGATAAAGGTATTATTTTAGTTTCTGTTAACGTCCTATTTAAGTGCTTTCCTAGTCCTTATGCACTTAGGTGACGTAGGTACAGCTATTTTTACTTGATAGGATCTAATACAATTCGCTGCGCACTTGTGTCATAATCGGCTTTATGGGGGATTTATGGTTTAGTGCGTACGACGCTCGCGACTGGTTCCCGTATTAAGTACGGTAAAACAAAAAAGGCACGTACGCAGATCATCATCTGCCTAGCCTTTTCCAACTATGTTGCGGTCGGCTTCCAGTCTAACCGTATTTTACATGGAGCGACTGCCTATCTGACCTCCACGAGCCAGTTACTGGGTAACACGATACCCCTTGGTGAGACTGTTTGTCAGATTTTCGGGCTTCTGACGACCCGTAACAACTGTCAAAGACCTACAAATGACCGCAGGGGTCTTGGATGGTCACCCATCCACGCACCAACTGCGGTAAACGTAGCTTAACCTGATCGATCGACCTGTGCGGCTGTTATAACTAAGCCCCAAGCCCCTCAAAATATTAAAATAATATGTAAGTATATTAAATATTTTTAATATTAGTGAAATAGAATTTTTTTTTTCCTTGACATATTTTTTCATTTAACCACATCCCTATTTATGTCAATGTTATTATTGACATAGGAAGTAAGTACTGATAAAAATAACAGAATTACCTGACAGGTTCCCAAATCCACTTCACAAAGCTGTCTGTTCACTGATTTGTCACAGAACTAGTAGACTATGAACACTGTTATTTTAAAACAACAAAAAACACTTCCACCTTTAGCAACTCGAGACATAACTGTCGTCTGAAGACGCCATCGCCAGATTAGTCGTGCACTCGGTCAGACTTGCAAACTAGAGGTGCGTTGCAAAACAGACTGTTGAAAATGATAACTGTCAATAGTGCTAATGAGTAACAACTATACGATATGTTATCTTTATCAAGGAAGTGAGCTTGATAAAAATAAATTTTCGAAGAACACCTTATTTGGAAATTGTTTCAGGCAAGTATCATTTCCTGTTCAGTTATATCTTTGTTTATTATAACACTAGGTATTTTTACATTATTTAAATTAAAATACTCAACAGATCATTAAATAAAATAAATATGGGGTTACATCGACAGTGTAACTTAAAAAACAATGCAAAAAGGTTGCGTAACAAAGTAATATGAAATACGAAGTCGCAATTATATTTTCTAAAACGCGACCTTATACAATAACGTCACGTTATGTGATGTAAACAAAACTTATGACTCATGTTTTTCTAAATTAATATGCACGCACAAGCAAATCGGTAACCAGCTTCTCAGTTCCCACGAAGTGAACGCTTCAACACAAATACGATGGAAGTACGAATATTACCTTGAGAATGTAATTACTTGTGTGTTTTATAGTCTGCCTATACCTACGTTGCCAGAGGATTTAAAAAACAAAGTATTGTTTTATGGAACACACGCTAGATGCTTCACCTCACTGGCTTGTCCTTGATCGTGTATTTAATGCAGGCATTATTTACAGCGGCATCGCAAACTATATAGTAATAGGAAATCTTGTGATACGACCATTGGCTATTAGTCAAAACGAGTTAGAAACTTGTAAGCGGATTATTACCGAGTCTCAGTCTTAGGTGAAATCTGGGACGGCCTGGGCGACGTGTCATAAATAATTCCACATTCTTGTTTTGTATCGCGAGCGACCCCCAGCTTGTCTCAATTATGGCACAATAACCCGAAGCGCTCAGCCGTTAACTAATGAAGGAAAGGTCAACAGAATTCGCGAGTTCAGATCTTACCCCTTTGGCTTTCTCTAGTCATAATTCTAGTGGACTTATTCCCGAATTTCGAACCCAATCTGATAGCCTTTTCGACTTGGATTCAGAATTTGATGGATTTTATGAGCATTTTCAAAATAATTATTAAATCGTCCTCGATGTTCGTCTTTGGCAGTCCTTGGCGAGGTAACAAAAATGCTCATATAATCTACCAAAATTCTGGATTCAAGCTGAAAAGATTGAGTTCAGGAATTAGTACCTCTTAAAATGTATGGGATTCAGGTAGAGACCGAAATACATACACAGTCTAAAGCAGCCATTTATATCTCTGGTCTAAAAACAAAACGTAATACCGTTAAAACCAAAATCCAGTCACAACAACTTGAATACTAGAATCACGGAAACAAGTGACAGTGAAAGTAGGTGCACCTAAAATGTCGCGTTTGTGCGGACATTCTGAGGACAGCACATCGGCCCGGTCGACCGTGACGATGTAGCAGAATTAGGCATTGGGGGCAGCTGCTATGAATAGCCGCGCAAAACTCGTTACTTACTGTTATTAACCTATTGTCCCGGAGTGGAGCGTGATTATTGTCTTCCTATTGTTGTTCGACACTGACCGGTATGCTAAATAGTGTTGTTTGTTATGCTAGTTAATGATTTTGTCTATATTGCTGTAACGGACTTTGGAGAAGAATGTCTAGTAATGGACTGAATGGCTTGAGTAAAACTTGAGTTGATGATGAATCTCTATCTCCTTTACAATACGGACCTTATAAAGACCGTACCTACGAGTACTAGTTAATTTGGACGTCTTCAGTGAAGTAACTTAACTAGTCATCGCATGACACTGCAAAAAGTAGTACATTCAATGTTGGTATAGAATTTTTTGCTACTATTTTTTTAAATTTTACACAATACTGAGTTTTTACTCAGGTAATGATTTAATGTATTTCATTGATTTATTTAAGAATTAGAAAAACCGGCACTTAGAATTTTGATTTGTGTCATGATGGAAGCGATGCGTTTGCTTATTACCCGACTGAGGCGAACCCAAAAAAGGAGGGTTATGTGTTTTTTAGGGTTCCGTACCTCAAAAGGAAAAACAGAACCCTTATAGAACACTTCGTTATTCGTCCGTCAGTTTGTCAAGATCTTTTTTTTCAGTAACGCGAGGAGGTATCAAGTTGAAATTAATATCAATTAAGTAGGTCTATGGTCCCTTAGAGCTCTAAAAGAATCAAGCTTCAAAGTCAACGCAATAAAAAAGTACGGCCATTTATGCGACATATTTTGATACTCGTAAATAAATAAAAACCTACAGGGTACCTACTTCCCGTTGACCTAGAATCATGAAATTAGGCAGGAAGTAAGGTCTCGTATCAGAAGTAAAGGGAAAAGTCCGAAAATCGTAAATGTGCAGAGAATTGACTGTGACGTTTATCGATTTACGGGAGAACATGTTTTTCGCTACAATGTTACAAGTTTTTTTTTTGTAATAATTTCATCCCAACTACGGAACTCTTCATTGTGCGTGGTCCGACACGGACTTGGCCGGTTTTTATTCATTTCATTGCAATCTAAAACCGCTGCTCCATGTAGTTACGCCACTGAACCGGAACCAACATGCTACACGTTGCGTTGCACTATAAATATTATTATAATTATAGTTTCTACTACGTTTAAAAAATTCAATTGCTCGCTACATCCGTCAGTCAGCCAGTTTTATTTATTACAAAAAATATCGTCGGATGAATTTTGAATGTTGTGATTTAAATTGTATAAATTAGATGACTGAAAACTCAAATTGAATAAGTCCAAAACTGAGGTGTCAGGATTCTAATCGATGTTCATCTCTCAAAAACTCTTTAACTGTTAAATTGAAAACGGTATTTTGTGGACTTTTTGGGATTACCAACATTTGCCGCTTCTTACATACCCAATACCCACAACTCCGCAAGGCTTCTTAATCGATGATACTACGTATTTTTACGACAGCTACCTATAACCATTATTATCTTTTATCATGAACGTTTTATTATTCGTTTCCTTGTTCATCGCAACCGTATTATCAAGTCAATAAAAATATGTTGTGTAGGCTCATTGTGTCATGTAAAAATATGTTTTGTTTCAGCCACGGATCTAGACTTTTTTGAAGCGTGGCAAATACAGCAGTAGCCGCCCCCCGCCAATCCTTTGGGGCTCCCACACAAAACTGCGAATTCGCATCGCATTGCAAAAATCTGCGAGCTCCTAAAAACATAACTCCTCTAAAAACCTGCGATACGACGTCGTATCGCATCGCAGTTTTGTGTGTGAGCCCTTATGGAGGTGTGCTAAGGTAGCACGCGAAATTAAAATTTTCTGGAAATTCAAATTTTGGCAGCAACATATTAATCACATTTTGTAAATCGATAATGCCCCAATCCAACAGGGGCGCCAAAACTGTTGGAAAAAACCGGCAAAGTGCGTGTCGGACTACGCACAATGAAGGGTTCCGTAGTTGGTATGTATTTATCCCAAGAACAAACTAAACATTGTAGTTGAAAAACATGTTCTCCGATACGGAATGTATGAAAGAACATGTTTTAAAAACTGCAAATTTAAGTTGGTCGATTATTACTCGTTAACCTGTAAAGCCTACTTAGCACACAAAGTTATAGTCTAGTAGCTAGCCTACAAAGTTCACAGCAGTAGTCTTTTAACTTCGTTATATAGTACTGCTGTGAACTTTTACAACCATTTAGCTGGCAGGGGGACACACGCACACACACACATGATTCTAACAAAAATTTGCACTTTAAAGCTTAATATTTCGCAAACGGATCCATGAATTGAAAAATGGTTTTCACACACCCACAATATTTTTCGACCTTTCCAACGATACCCCACATCATGGGATAGACGAGAAAAAACCCTAAAAAGAAAGAATTAGAAAGATTATATGTGCTGCGCGTCTCATTTATTGCAAGGTTGCGGTGTGATGGGTAGTGCATTTGTCTGCTACGCTTGAATATCCGAATTTCTACGGGGCTGTCTTGTTTACTTAATTGCATGATGAGAGTATTGAGATAACATAAAAATCATCAATCATCATGAACACAGCGCAAGCGCTTGATATAAAAATAAACGAATAAAACAATGAGCTTGCGCCAGTGCACTTGCATCCTCGTAAAATGCGGTGTTTCGTTACACTGATAACATTTTAATTTTCGTTATTTATCACGTTTCGTTTGAATATCCATGTAGAATAATGTCGAATAGAGAAAAAAAAACGAGTCGTTTAAAACTGATAGAATAAGGATAGGGGCACATTGCCGTCTAAAAGCGGATCACACATGTCCGATGCGAAACACATTGCGTTGCGCATGCGACCCGCGCGGACATTCCTTGCATTTTTGTTTTTTATTCTACAATCATGGAAGTTAGCAATTATTACGTTCCTACTTCTTCGTTTGCGCCTACGAACTACACATATACATACATATAAAGGCTAGGTGCGTATTAAGATTCAAATAGTCTAAATATTTACAGAGGTCACACTGCTCGAATCTTTTTCTAGGAAATGGAATCGATACTCATCACGTTTGTGAAGTTTCGCCAACCAATTAAATGTTACCTTGAATACATCTAATGCATAACAAAAGGTTGGAGATGCGCGAACATCCACGCAGTCCAGCCTGGCAGTGCACATTCTGAGTAACATAATAAGTGCGTTGTCGCACTGTATTCGATTCCAATCCGAAAAATGACGGTCAGCAATACCCTTAGTACCATTATTTGTATCCAGGGGTGCGCAATAGATCCGAGATCCGTCCGAATTTAGAAGATTTTCAATTCGGATGGAACTCCGTTGGGATGCAGTGCGCAAATGCTCTTAGTATTACACTTTCATATGTATGATCAAAGATATAATAAATAGACACATTAGGGGTATATTACACTATCATAATAAATCATTTATCTATCTACGAAGCTCTCACATTACCAATAATTATGTCTATTTTACAATTTCATTAGATCATAAATATGATAGTGTAATACCCACCTTACTTAGGTCCTACTCTGTAACTTTTTGAAAATTGCATGTGTGAAGTCTGTAGCCTGCTCAAAAGAGTTTAAATATGGAACTCACCGTGGCCAGTATTTCATGGCGCTTCCTAGCCTGCAGCATAGTGATCTTCTGCACATGGTCAAGCGCCGTGTGACGGAAGCAGGACCGTGTCGCCAGCAAGAGATTCATCACCTCCTCGACTTCGATGCATTTGTGCCGAGATACCTAAGGATGAAGATGTAGGATTTAGGGACATTGTCCATTTCTCCGACTAACACCCCCCTTCTTAAAAACTTTTTAGTGCTTTTTTTTTTTTTTTTTTTTTAATTGGTCAATGGGTCGTCTTAGGAGCTTTTATTTTTTTCTTTTTAGTTGTGTTGAGGTACCCGCCCCAGACAAATTTGAATACCATTACCTGCTATGTAAATAACAGTGACAGGAACTTATTAAAACATCGTCCATATAGACTAGGTGGGAAAAATACGTATTATTGAAGCTAACTCAAAAACTACCCAAGCAAAGTTAATAAAATTTATATGACACCATCGCGCAAGTTTCCTCTACCAAATGAAAGAATATTATGAATAGGTCTACAATTGACGGAAATATCGAAGAACATACCCCTCCTCCAAATGTATCGGGACTCAAATAAAAATTACCATCACATCTGTATACCTACATTATTGGCAAATAAATGATTTCTATTTCTATTTCTCCTTTTTTGATTTAGGGTCGGTTGAAAATGAAATACAAGTAAATGAATGACCTTTATTCTTGACATTACACATGCATCTCCTTTATAGCTAGTGTGTTTATGGCAGATTGGAACATGTTCTTTCAAAAAGAATTTAAAAAAAAAAATATGATGAAATTGACCTTTCTCATGTCAAGTTTTTTTTTTACAGTATCTATATTACAACAATTAAAATATTGAAGCTATGCAACTTAATTTAAGTAAAAATACTTTTGACTTAAATGTATTTGTCCTACATGTGCCTACTTGATTGACTAGTTTCAACTTCATATTTCCTTATTATTTATTACCTTAGAACTTACCTGTGAATTTCTATTTAAAGCCGTATCCAGATCATTTGAGATTTTTTCAAAGTGATTTTTACTTTCTTTGACACCTTTTATATCCCTGTAACAAAACAAAAGCTGTTGAATGTGATTAATACATGATTGTTTGTAACATTTGTATTCATGAAGGAAGTGGGGTGGCGGCATTGCTATCAACCAATTGTATGAGTCAGCTTCGTAATATATTAGCTATTACATCGTTATTTCTTTTTTTTTTCTGTAATAGGGATGTTGCCTGGGAAAAAAAAACTATTTAGTCCGTCAGTCAGATAATAAAAAAATATTAGACACGTATTTCTTGGTTTATCATATGAATAAATAATGGTTAAGATAAAACGGCCAGTGACGTCATGCCACATTTTAACGTATTGTCTTCTCAATGTAAAAATAATTAAAATGTAGAAAAAAAAAATGTGTTAGAAAAAATACGTATCCAATATTTTCTAATAATCTAAACGACAATCTAAATAATATCAACACAAAAAAAATTGTAATATATATGTATAAAAATATTTTTTAACTTTCACAATTTTATTTATGTAAAAAAATAACAAACAGAACAAATAAAAAAAAACAGAAAGAAAAAGTGTTTATAACAATTACAATGTTACCTTACATGAGCTAAATACTATAGTTTTCTGAAGTGAAATGGTTATATAACGAAGTATTGCTAAAGAAACTCATCAAATATCTTCTACAGCAGAGAGGAAATAAGCATCATCCCAAAATAAATTAACAACCGTCATCAAATTTAATACTCAGCCTAACAGAGTAACTGGCATAAATCAATGAACTTTAAGGTAAATATTATTATGTTTCTCAGCTCAAAACCATTAAAACTAAAAATAATATTGTTTGTTTTCCTATAGTTTGCATTTAATACAAGCCAACCAATAACCAGGAAGAATAACGGAGGTGGGTAATATGAAACGATAATTTGATATGTTCAATATTTTTAAATGAAATAGTACCTCATTACGATTGAATTGTTTTTAATTAAATTAAGGAAGGATGTATAATTTATTAGCAAATAAATCTGTATAGCAAATCTTGTAAAGCAGTTTCATTCAAAGTATTTGATTCTTTATAACTCTGTACATTTAATATTATCATTTAAAAAACAATAAAATCACTATCAATATTGTGATAAGCAGAATAAAACTGTTACATATTTTATAACATTCTGAAAGTACTTTCGTGTTAATGTTATTGAGTATCTTGATATATGTAACAACTCAAACTTGAAATGCTTCATAAAGTAAACATGACCAGTCAGTGAAAAATGTTAACTTCAGCCGGTCGATTCTGTAAAAATATCAACGTGAAACTGAGCTATCACTGTCACAAATCGGCCCGCAGGATGCTAGGGATTAGCACTATTGATAGCTCACTTCACCTAAGTTTCACTGGGATTTTTTTACAGAATCGACCGGCTGAAGTTAACATTTTTTTTTATAATGACTCATTCCATGCAGTGTTATAATGAAGATCAAAATAGTGATTAAATGGTGTAGTTTCAAAACTTTATTAAAATTTTACACTGTATGTTTAATTAATGCAATATCAATACATAGCTAGTACATATGAGTCAAATTTTGCCCCCGCTGGAAATCGAACCCAGGACCTCTTGGTCTGAGACAGGTGGTCTTACCACAAGACCAGGTGGTTAAAACGTCTGCTCATTGCATGTTGGCAATTTAATAATAATGTTTTAAGGCCACATTTTCTTCACAAATTTTCCTTCTCCGTATTAGTGATGTCGGAGATAAATAAATATACTTACACTTTAATAAAAGCAGTGAGATTCTTGAGCACAGTTCGAGAGACTTGGTCAAGCAGGATGGAGTGGAATTTGTTCATCTCTTGCAGAGAGTGGATCATTCTGTTTAGGGTTGCCATCACTGGTGGGTCCTCTGCAAAGCTTCCCGTTAGGTCCCATAGTGCATTCGTAAATGTGCTATAAACAAAGTGACAATAGTCATTTTTTTATGGTGTTGTTTAATAAAAGAACAAATGTTCTGTTCTATTCCTATAGAACTGGTCTACTAGAAGAAATTAACAATAAAATGAGCTGAGCCTTTCATTCAATCCCATAGATGATTTAATCAAGATCTGTCTGAATAACCCACTCACAGGTGTTCGCCACATTGTATAAAAATGACCAAAGTATATTTAAATAACCAGGTGCACTTAAAACAATCTTGTTGGTATGATTATGATTTCAAAACAATAACTGATTATTTTGAAATACTTCATTGGTCTTTCAGGAATTATTTTGGTAGTTTAAAGTGTCAGTGTGCCTGTTTGACCAGATTTGAATGTAAACCAAGTGAAAGGATTTAAGCTGGTGGAGTCCTGTAGTTTCTGCCTACCTCAACAGGAAAAAGGTGTGAGTTTATCTATGTGTAAAGTTTTCATTTTATAATATAATATTTTTATTGCAATTTTTTTAATTATAATAAAACATTTGACCTGATAATAAATTATCTTTTATAATTATAGAGATTATTATGAAGATATTATTGTATATATGTAGGAAATACTACCACACTGTCATAATCTGATAAAAAAAAGTCTACTTAAAACACTATCCAATCTATTAGATCTAAGAATTTTAACAATGACAATTTACTTTAAGAAACTAGGACACTTTGTTTTGAAGAACAATAATGTAAGTAATATGCCCGTGAAGAATTTTAATGCTAACGATGTATTGATCTATGATTACGGAAGTACCGCGTCGTGTGAGAAAAACTACACAAACAAAAAAAGAAAGGAGTACAATCCTCACCCTCTATGACTCATGTAGATTTTACCAGAGTCTATCATTACAGAGCATGCTTTTAGAACTTTATCAAGTTTCTGCTCCAATGAGTCAATGCTGGCTTCCTCAGTTTCCAGCTGCTCCCTACAATAACAAACAGGATGGCTTATACAACAATAATTTATCACGCACAACACGTACAAAATTTCACTTTCTATGAATAACTTTCATTGATTACGATCTTCACAATACCTAAACTTAGGAGAATCTCTGAGACACTCATCGAAATCTATTAGTGGCTTCATATTTACTAAAACTTTGTATCACTGGAAGGTTTACACAAATACTTTATTTCATTTCCACATAAATCACATAAAAACTTCGTTCACTTCTTTGATTTGACATGACACTGACAAATAGTGATGCGTTGCCGCTGCCATACTTTTACGATAATATATCTCAACGTAGTTTCTTAGTTTAGTCGATGTAATTACTGTGACTCTACTATTTGACATATTCAATAAAAAAAAAAAAAAAATTATTTTTCGATTTTTTTGGGGACATCGATTGTATTGATGTATTCTACCTGTCTCATTTTATGCATATTGGAGGTGAAGTTGTAATCGAAGAGCGGAAGTGAAACTCCAACTTGCAGTTAATATTATTATAATTATGTACAACCCCACCATATTATAACACAAATGAAATAATAATCCTTAGCTAATAATAGAGATGCGAAAGTTTTGTTTGTTTGTTACGCTTTCACGCTACAAGGGCTGAACGGATTTAGATGAAATTCAGCACATGGATAGATCATGACCTAGATTAGGAAATAGGATTTTTATCCCGATATTGCCACGGGATCGAGACTTATGCGGGTGAAACCGCAGGGCGCAGCTGGTTTACGAATAAAACACAAAGTTAACGCGTGTATCACTCCTCATACCGTAACCAGAGGCTTTATATGAAAATCGATGGAGTAAACTCAAAAAAAAAACAAGATCTTCTGTAATTTTTGTTTCGTAACTATTATTATTTCATGATAATATTGAAAGCATTTGAATAATCAAACACAAGGTGAAATGCGATGAAGATCTATCATTTATAGGTAAAAAGGTTAAAACATATTTCAACCTCAAGATCATGGATAATCGAATCGAACGTTGACTCACATCACTAATTCTGTCAATTTGACGTTTGTTTAACTTTGACATAGGTTTTATCCATCAAACAAAATCTAAGGTTACTGTGAAAAATAATACTGGGCATAACTTTCACCAATATTTTAAGTATTCGCATATATTATCCATTTTAAATTATACATTTAAATAGAGATAAGCAGGATGTAATATATGTTGTGCAGCATTTCAGTACTTTCTGTCATTTTAAAGATTTATTTTTTATAAACTGTTCGCAAGAAAGTTAGGAAAGTTTAAAAATGCCTATACACAATAAACTTTTAAAGGATGAACATTTAATAACTGTTCTTTTGTGCGCCCTCGCGATACCCTTATCGATGTCAATGTGGATTATCAACTTGGTTTATTCTAAATTCTTATCAAAGAACGAAGGATTTGACGGTATTTATTTATTTTATTTACTTATCTTGGACGCGAACTTTGAACTTAATGCATCTAGCACTGATGATAATATAATCTTAGTGAAACAAAACAATTTGCTATAGACAAAATAGGTAGATAGTCAGAGTTACAAAATACTACTGCCCTTCACATATAATACTTATAATGCAGACATTTTTAAAGATGTGCAATATGATGTTTCAGAACCGGTAGTCATATCTCCTGGGAGATGGCTGGCATCATGTCTAATACCACTTATCATAGCAGTGCATGGGTACAGAAAGAAAAGTATAACTCTCAATGGAGCCGTGCTTGGCTGTGCATTAGCTTTTGTTCTAACACTGAGCAATTATTCCTTTCTTGTATGCCTCATAACATTCTTCTTATCATCATCGAGAGCCACCAAAGTCCGATCTCACATAAAAAGAAAGATTGAGGAAGATTTCAAAGAAGGTTTGTGTATTTTTGAACTGTTAATACTTTTTATGGCTTACTTTTACTATGTAACAAGTATACATATATGAATCAAAATGTGTGATCTTTCTAGGTGGGCAAAGAAATTGGATCCAAGTTCTCTGCAATGGGGGCATGGCTGCACAACTGGCCCTCTTGTATTTATTGGATGTAGGAGCATCAGAGAGACCCATAGATTTTGTTGGAGATTACAGAGCTTCCTGGCTTTCTATTGGAATTCTTGGTGAGTAGCCTGTTGCATGATTATTATTGCTGTTCTGTGACAACAACACAATACAACAATAAAAAACGAATACCTACTTCTTTTTTTGCTGTAGGTTGACTACTGCTTAAAAGATTAATTTAAAAAAATGCAATATACTGTTAACATGTCTTTTTTCTTTGCAGGTGTATTTGCTTGCTGCAATGGCGACACTTGGGCATCTGAACTAGGAACTGTGTTTTCAGACTCTGATCCATACCTAATCACTACTTTTGAAAAAGTTCCAAAAGGAACAAATGGAGGGATTAGTGTGGTTGGGACATTGTTCAGTACAGTGGGAGGCCTTGCTATTGGATTATCACAATATATTACTCTTTACTATTTCTCTGAAAAATCTGCATGGACATATGCCCCTCCCCAGTGGCCTATCATCTTCTTTGGAGCCCTAGGAGGATTTCTTGGTAGTCTCATAGATTCTTTAATGGGGGCAACTCTACAATACTCAGGTAAAATAATAATTTTACTATACTACATTATAGGATAATCTAGTGGTGTTTTCAGATAAAGATTTTTGAAACTATCTTTTGTTACAGGCTTAGATAAAGAAGGAAAAATTGTATCACACTCAAGTGTAACAGTCAAACATATCAGTGGAAGAAATATTCTGGACAACCACAGTGTTAACCTCATATCAACAGTCATCATGGGTCTACTGCTGCCTACACTTTGCAAGAGCTTATGGCCTCTGTTCTAACATATTTGTAGCATGTATGGAGTTTGATGTATACTTTTTAATAGGGTGTATCAAAAAATCATAGTTTGAATGGAAATTTTATGAACTTTATCTAGTTGAAAATGTCAATTAATTGTATATGATTGTTATAACTACGGGGGCAGCTAACTACCTTACGGGTACATATCAGCTACCTTTGTGTATTTGAAAATGTGTATGAAGTAAAAAGTTTATTATTATTCTAGTAGATAACTAGGTCGCAGTCATTTTAATGTACTTACTGGCAATGAATGGGCAATAATTTAAAGTGTTTATTTTAAATGTTACTTATTTGTTTTATAAATATTTTGGTAAAAAACATTTTTATCATTTTCCCTTTATGGTGTGATTGTACGTTATTTTACAGGGGTAGTTAGACAAAACACTGTCTGAAAACGAACTACTTACGACCATAGACTTCTTTCTCTGGTTTTCCTGTAAACAATAAGTATAGATCTATTTAATGTTTTTTTTTTCAAAATTGTAGGCTCAGTAGTTTCGGATACAAATTTTCTTCGGTGGTGGCGAATGGCAAATTTTCTTCTATTTTCATAAATATCTTTAAAAGTATTTATTAATAAATTATAAAAAAATATATTTTAAATCTCCAAAACAAGCCCTTTCATTTTGTATGTCACACGGTACAGTTCGTATGTTTTTTTTTTCTATTTTTAAGTTTTACCCTGAAAAGTGACCCCTATATCCAACATTAATTTATTTTCGTTACACTTCCGTGTTCGGGTCACAGAATTTGATAACTATACCGAATTTCAACTTTATCCGTCCATTAGATTCTGAGAAAATTGGTCCATTGATCTGTGACATGAACAGACAGACGAGTGATCCTTTAAGGGTTCCGTTTTTGTATTTATGGAAATGGAGTGCTCGTGTAATAGGAGCTTTTGATCTGTGCAAGTTTGTTTTAAAAATGCGTTACGGGCAGTAGCGGACTAATCCGAGGCCCGGGACGAAGAATATAAGAGCGAAATTTTAGCACTACCTACCTCGAAAAGGTTAGGTTTCCTTTTGACAATTCTTATGGAAATAAGAGATACTACTTGACCTAAACCTACGGAAAAGTTGGAGTATTCTGGATAGGTTAAATTTTCGTTTGAACATTTTTATGGGAATACGAATTACTTCGTCGACCTATTCAGAATAGTTTCAGAACGTAGGCTGCAAGAGCGAGTGAAGTGAACTCGAGAATTTTACCACTCCGCCTCGGATATGTAAGGTGTTCTTTTGACTATTCATAAATAAATAGGAGTTACGTACTTGAACGGCGAAGTAAAAGAGAATGTAGGTAAAAATTTTAGAACTACATTTATATTAAACATACGTAGGGGGCCCTCAACAAAGACTGCCTTTAACTTATGGCGAAAATACACATGCCTGTAAAATGGAGCAGTAGCTTGCATCTCTTATTTGTTTTACGTTACTTTACTCTTTGCTTGCATGCCAAAATAACATCTTTTCCACTATAGGTAGGCAAAGATAGGACGCAAGACAAAGTTAGGGCAGTTGACCAGTACAGGCACATTAAACTAGGTACATGACAGTGTATTTTCGCCCTTACTGAATATATTTTGGCCTTGTTTGAGATTTGATTAAAAAGTATTATCGACTTATCTACCGTTTAAAAGAAAAACTTTTTACACAAAAAAAGGGGTTTCAAAAATAAACTCCACATCGTGAAAAATAACTTTAATTTCGGAAATCGGTGGCCAAAAACTAAAATTCAAAACCAAAGACACCGACATCCGTAATTATAGTTATTTTTTACTTCGTAGTGTTTTTTTTCTAAGTCGCTTGTATTGTTTTTCGGAAAAGTTTTTATGTTTCGGTTTGTAGTTGTGGTACCTACCCCACACCAATTGGAATACCACTACCCGCGTAAATAACATTGACAGGAACTTATCATCCTAACATCCAGATAACCTAAGTTGAAAAATACATAATATTGAAGCTAACTTAAAAACTATCCTTTATGGGATCACCTCGAGAGCATACCCTTTCAAACAAAAAAAGATTTTCAAAATCGGTCTACAATAATTGACGGAGAAATCGGTGGACATACATTAAAAAATATGCCTATGCTACGAACATAGAACCTCCTCCTTTTTGGAAGTCGGTTAAAAACCGCAGTGTGTCTGTTACTTTAGAGAACCATAAAGCTATATCCGAACTATTCACAGTATTTATGTGTATCCGAACATGCTCTATTAAAACACTTCAGTTAGCATTCCAGGTTTCAAAAAACATATTTTAGAATTTGATGTATTTACATCAATCAGCTGTTTTAGTGTATTTATGTGTGTTTATGTTATATTAAGCACTTGTTCTAAAAACATTCCCAGTCTGAGCTTTTGACTTGTTTTTATCTCAGTTTTTTCATTGAGTAAAATGTGCTATCGAAAGAGCCACACACAATGAAAGAAAACACTGGTGATTCTGCTTAGTAAAGTGACGGATAATAGTAAAGTTACGCGGTAAAGAAATGGAACGCAATCAACAGAAACACTCACTGCCCCCTTCTGTCATGATCTCAATGATCTGTCACTTTTGTCAGTCGGTACGGAAAGCGAGCTGTTCTTTGTTTACGAACAAATTAAATTATTCTCTAACAAAAAAGTCTATCGTCGTGACTCATACTCGGAGTGCAGTGCTACAGATTTTTTAAAGCTACTTGCTTAGTTGTTCTATTCTATTTGTTGATATCGAATTCAATGACGAAGGTTCAATTTAAGTAACAATTTTAGTACGGAATGGTGTTATTATTGTAATTTGAACATTAGAATGTCATCGTCAGCAGAAGAAAGTCCAATAATAAACTCGGATATAGAATATGATGTTACAAGCAGCCGTCGGAACTTGGTGGAGGCGGAACATGGTAAGTTTTGTTGTGTTTTAGATGACCTCAGAACAATAGGCGCCTGGAGCAAAATAGATAAAGGTCATTCAAAACAAACTTCGTTATAATCTGAGAAACGCACTAATAGAAACGCGTATTGACTAAAAATACTCCTTGAGTTTACTGGTTAACTATACACACCTTAGCTTTGTGTAGTTAGCATGATTACATGATGAGAGAATGAATAGTGTATATGGTATGAGATCAAGTATCCTTTTAGAATGCTTATTTGTTTTGAAATGATAAATATCTTAGCTAGATTATCTATTAAATACTAATATTGTAAAGAGAAAAGATTTGATTTTTTTGTATGTTTGTTTGTTACACTTTTACGCAAAAACGGCTGAACAGATTTGGATGACATCTGGAACATAGGTAGACTATGGTACTTTTTATCGCGATGTTCTCACAGGATCGAGACTTATCTGAGTGAAAATCAGGGCGCAGCTAGTTAAATATATATTTAAATAGACGACTAATGTTATAATAAAAAAAACTTTTTAGTGGAAGAAACAACAGGATGGATCAAATGTCGGACTGTGCTTGGCATTATGGGCTTCCTGGGCTTTGCCAGCGTGTATGCCATGAGAGTAAACCTGTCTGTAGCTATAGTGGCTATGGTCAATGCAACAACACCTACACCAACAAACTCATCTACAGATGTTGATGTTTGTCCTGCTAGTCCCGTCAGCAACAGTACTGTACCACAGGTGAGGTGTTTGACCTATTTTAAGTAATATGACCTATTTGGTTGTTCAATGGTTTATTAAATACCAATAATATTAAACTAAAAAACATAAATAAAGGTTTTATTGCCAAATTATCAATGTAATGTGCCATATACACTGTATTACATATTAGAAGTTTAATGTGTAGTTTTGCTACTTAATACAAAACAAATTCATAACAAAATGTAAACAATAGCATAACATTATGCCCTGAAACTTGTTATGTTCTAATTGAGAACCAAATGTTATTAAAAATATCTGTTGTTTGAAACAAATGTTTTGCAAGTCTTGACCATGTAATGAAATAGGAAGAAAAACATTCACATTTCACCGATCAGCCAAGTTAACAAAACACAACTGTTTGTGAAGCAGACACAATATTTAGTTGAACAAATCATGACTCATCCATTAGATGGATGAAGTTATTGAATTTCTTTCTAACTGAATAGACAGCTGTGCTGCTGGGGAGTTTGTTGCGCCACTTCTTCTTCCCAGCTAACGCACTAGGAAGTGGTGAAGGGTGGGCGTTTTGGGGGACTGTCTTATGTAATTTTGACGTTCGAAAAGTGCTGATTCTCAGCCTAGTTTGAATAAATGACTATTGAATTTTGAATAAAAGCCTAGAAATACTTGTAAAGTTCACACAAGTAAAACCTTATTTTTAAAAGGCTCAATGACTCATTAATGCTATTAGAATTTAGACATAGATATGTTCTTTTGTTTCAGAGGCCTGGAGATTTCGACTGGACTGTTGGACAACAAAGTATAGTTTTAGGCTCTTTTTTCTACGGATATGTATTAACACAGGTAAAAGAAAATCTGGATTGATATAAATTATGTGGAATTAATATTCTAACTATTGTTTTGTGTGTGTTATTGACATAACACAAAAGTATTATGATAACATGAGTTATTGCAAGTTCCTGATTATAACGAAAGCATCTGTAACAGAATGTACTAGATATTTTATGTGTAACATTATACCTTTATTGCCTGAAAGGGTAGGTATTAAATATCAGGTATTACAAATTTATTATGAAAAGGAATAATTGTTTCCCTGAAAAATAAGAGCCAAATCTGAATTTTGTTACCATTTTAGTAAATTAATCTTAAGTCTGATGTCTATATTTTTTAGATCCCAGGAGGAAGAATAGCAGAAATGTATGGAGGGAAACTTGTCTATGGTTTAGGAATATTTTTCACTGCAGTATTCACAATTCTTAGTCCAATTGCGGCATATACGGATATTAGATTCTTCATTGCTGTGCGGGCACTGGCTGGCTTGTCGGAAGGCGTTACTTACCCAGCGATGCATGCTATGCTAGCCAGATGGATCCCACCACTAGAAAGATCAAAGTTTGCAGCTTATGTGTATGCGGGTTTGTATTCTCAGTGTTGTTTTTTCTTGCCTTTATTATAGTATATTTTATGTTAATTTTACACTCGTAAAGTAGTAGTGCATGTAAAGTTATCTACTCTATTAAGTATTAATGTTACTAAATGTTGAACAGAGATCAGACAGCAGCTGGTATTTTTTTTTGATGTTTACACTAAAGTAATTACATATTTTTTAAACCGCGTCTTTTAACCTATCGCCTTTTTAATTCATTAAAATCATGTATTCAAGTGAAGCCCTTTTAGCCTCATTAAATTTTTAACGAGAGCAGAGAGACTAGAGCTAGCAACTAAAAACGAGTTGGCAAGCAACGAGAAGCCAGTGCGCGATGGCGACTAGCGATTATTCTTAGCAAGCGCGAGTCTCGCAGCGAGAGTTCTGCCGGCCAAGCGAGCGTCACTAAGCGAGTACTCTTTTTGATAGGTCTTGTCGCTGATATGTGTGATAAACGAGAACTCGCCGGCGGTGTGAACAGTCAGCGATCAACTATTAATAGTATCATGTACCTATATCTCTTTAACTTACACTGGACATACAATCTTTTGTACGGTTCTTGAGCGAGAAAATCGTTGATAGCTAGTTGCTTCCTCGTTGGCGGTGAGACAGGTGCCTTAATCGTTCACAGTGTATAGTTTCACCGAGACCGGTGTTCCGCGCCTTAGGTATGTGTGCGATGAGACGGGGGGCAGTGCATGCCGCTCATTCGACAACGATCACGCCGCCCGTCCCGCCGCTCATTCTTCAACGCTGTCCCTCGCCTCACCGCGCATTCCTAAGGCGCGGAACAGCGGTCTCGGTCAAACTATAGCTAATAGCTAACCAATAAAATGTTCCGATATTCTTTCAGGTTCAAACATAGGCACAGTAATTACCTTGCCTATATCTGGGTGGCTATGTACCCTTGAGTTTGGCGGCGGATGGCCACTATGCTTCTACATATTCGGCGGTATTGGTGTGGTATGGTTCATATTCTGGCTGCTATTCGTGTATGACACGCCACAGAGACACCCCAGGATTTGTCCAAAGGAGATTGAATATATTACATGGAGTATTGGACCTCAGGTGAGTGTATATTATAATCATTCTCTTGACTTTATTCGAATTTATTTAGGTTTGACTTGCATGTCCTCTTCTTTCTGCGTAGACTAAAGAGGAGCATAGAGCAATGGGTTTCCTGATGACATTAAATAACAAAGTTTATAATAATTAGTGTGAAGAAAGGGCGCCTTGGAGGTGCTAAATCGTGCTCACGCGACGTCGTTTATGTTAACAATAATTAGGTTTTTGATTCGATGTCATAAAAATAAGCTCTGAGCCATGGGCGTACCCATGGTCGGGCAAGGTGGGCATCTGCCCACCCCTGGTCCCTGACTCGAAACATAAAAAAATGGTTTAATAAGTAAACAACATTAATTAATTATTCATTTGATTTCAAAAATCAAAATCACCGCGCGAATCATTGCAGTATTGATGAATCGAGCGTGCATGCGTGGTTATAGTTTTATTGAGAGAAATTCCTACCTATTATTGAGTTTATTTACTTCTGCCCCAGCCCTAAACAAATTCTCGGTACGCTTATGCTCTGGGCTGAGATGTATTGACACATTTGTGGCGCCGACCTATTTTGATTTACTTATAAATCAAATTTATGTATGTCATTATCATAATTATAAACATTCAAAATTTAATGAGTTCATGGATGAGTTATCGGTTTAGCTTCAGATAAAAGATCTTTAATGTAAATAAACATCCATTTGAATATTTGGTTTTACTAAATGTGAATCATAAACCTGGGGGCCTACCACCACCTCTAAAGCAGTATTATTTTAATATTACTTTAGTGTGGGAAAGAGATGAAGCTCTACAGGACGTATAGCTCCATCTCTTTCCCCCAATGAAGTAAGATTAAAATAATACTGCTTCAGGGGTGGTGGTAGGCCTCCTGGAGTGTTACTCCCGAAAACGATTCGAGTTTGATTTTGTTTCCGATTCGAACTCGTTTTCTGATTCGAACTCGTTGTTATTAGTTGTAATAAAATAATAATTACATTTTATTTAAAAGAAGTAGGTGTGCCCCGCGGTTTCACCCGCTGTTTAATTTAAAAGAAACCTAATTACTTATTTAGCGTTCTTTTCACTTAGCGTTCTTTCTGTCTTTTTGTTATTTTTGCTCGGCTCCTAAGGGTCTTAGCGTGATGTCAAATAACCTATACCTTTCTCAAGAATTGGGTTCTCAAATGCAAAAAGATTTTTTCTAATCAGACTGGTAGATCCAGAGATTAGAGCTTTCAAACAAAAAACAAACAACCCCTTCAGCTTTATTAGTATCGTAATCCTAACTAATATTATTAATGCGAAAGTGATTTTGTTAATTTTTTTGTTTGTTGCGCTTTCACGCTTAAACTGCTGAACGGATTTGGATGTGGGTAGACCATTACCTTTTTTTTTTTTTTTTTTTGAGGATGGGAAATTATCAAATAACTTCTCCCGCTCTGGGTGGAGCGGGAGGGCGTGTCAGACTTTTACTGACTAAAACCCACCCGTGTTCCTTCCGTTGCCTGTGTGCCGAGGTCGCGATATCCCAAGATATGGTTATGGTAGACCATTACCTGGGTTTTTTATTTATTTTATTCATATAGTACGTTCCCGTAGTATAATTTCGAATTTCTATGCGGGCGAAGCCGCGGGCAAAACCTAGTTAGTATATATTTAAAATATATAATAATAATAATCTTTTAATAATAATAATCTTTATTACGATACACACAAGATTCATGATACACAAAAACAGATGTTACAAAAAGCATGGTACTCGTATAACTACATAAATCTACACAGATTATGTAACCCTGTCCCCTAAACTAGGTAGTCCTGTATCTTAGGAGACAGTGTTAGGCCATTGGAGGCGATCAGTCATGTAGGTATAGCAGCAGCCAGGGTGTTTAGCGCAAGGGTGGTTAAGTGATGCATTTGTGTGCCGGTGTGTAAATGTGTTTGAGTGTACTGTGTAAGTGAGTAATCATTAGTATGTGTAAGTGTATGAGTGGAGAGTATGGGAGTGAGTGCGTACCTCTAAGGGTGCGAGTGAGAGGGAGTGTGTGTGTACCTCTAAGGGTGCGAGTGAGAGGGAGTGTGTGTGTATGCAGGGATAAGGGTTGGTAGATGAGTGAGTGATCGTGTGTTGAGTGTGAGTCGGATAGAGTAATGATTTTGAGATTATTCTATGAACGTAAGTAAAGACTCCGTGAAAGAGTAGTCTAATCTATATAACGTAATTATTACGGATTTATACGGGTTTATTACGGATTTATTATTTACTATGTATTTTCTGGTGTACAATAAAGTATATATAAATATAAGTAATTGGACAATCAGTTATTATTGAATAACTACGGATTACTAATATTACTATACAGTACAGTTTGCGCACGGTTATCATAATGTGGGACAAGCGTGAGTCACAGTTCGACCTCACAGATGTTTTGATGCGTTTCGCTTATATTACAAGTTTAAACGTATTTTATAATGTAGGTTAGGTATTGAATGCAAAATACTGCAAATTTTCGGAACAATGACAATGAAATGAAGATACATTAACGAGTAACGTGTGAGATAAGTATGCATAATTCATCACAATACATATATGCAGATAGGTAGGTTAGGTCCGCCCATCTCTTGTGTAACTATCTAATATTATGTCGCTTGACTGAGTATGTTCACAGTCTAATAAAGTAACAGTATTATGTTTTGGCAGTGACCTTGAAATAATTTGCTACGGCCGCTCGGTAGATAAACCTTCCGCGTCGGTGCGTAATTCTGGGGCCACATAGTCGCGATACGGCGAACTAAACTTTGCGCGCTCTCTCTCGCACACCGGTCGACGTCTCGCTGAGCAACAGAGAGCGCGAGGTATGATTCGCGTTATCACGACAATGTATCCCGCGCATTCGATACTGTTGCGTACTGATTGATGTACTGAATCTAGTGATATACACTGAAATTTGGTAGCGCGTCGTTTCGGCCGTTTTTTATGAAGATTTAAAAACGATATATGAGCGATGATGAGATAAATGGCTGTGGTATGGTATAGTAATGGATCTTTTAAGGGGAGCGCCTGGGGGCTTTGCCTCGGATTTTGTTACAGTGAATGAATTTTTAAGATCGAGGTGGGATTTTGTTTTTATACTATAAACTTTAAAAAAGCTTTTGCGGCTTCGCCCGCGTGGATGTCGGAAAATGTGCCAAGGGAACGTACTACCGGGATTATATAGGTACCTAATAGCCGAGGAAAGGGTCATTGACTCCTATCGCTGCGCCCGCAGTGCCGTCAACCATAATTATTTTGCTACGCGTAATTTTGAATCTGTGATATGTTTTAAACTATTCATTTAAAATGATATAAAGTCAAGGCATATTTTAATCTAAAGTAAATGCCCAATTTAAATAACATATTTTATTGAATAAGGATTATTAAGATACCGGTGAAAATAACTTCGGAAATATAACAATGAAATTTTTATCAAATTATGAAAGATAATAATGGTTACTGTGGGTCATCCTTAGAAGGTAGACATATGCCATCGCGGACATTATTGTTGAATTTTTTAAGATGTACGAACATTAATTTTATATATCTCTAACGGTTTACGCGGCACACGCCAGAGTAAACCTCCCAGTCGGCATGTTTTTTTCCGACATCTTCAACAATAATCGTCACATTTCAGCCAATTTAAACAAAACCTTAATGAATTATACACAAAAACCTTCCTCATGAATCACTCCGTCCATTAGTCAAAACCGTTTGAAAATCCGTTCAGTAGTTTTTGAGTTTATCGCGTTCAGACAGACAAGACGTGGCGAGAGGACTTTGTTTTATATTATGTAGTGATAGTGATAATTAAAAGATAGATAACATAACATCACGCCTGTCATCCCCGAAGGGTTAGTCAGAGGTGTACCTATAGTACACCCACATTTCGCCAGTTATGTGTAAGTCCCATGTAATAGGGCCTATTGCCATCAACCGGGCACAAATCCGGGCTGCTACTGAAAAATTCCTTAGGGAAAAACCCAATAATATTAAAAATACAACGTACTTCCGGCGACTCATTATAAGCGGCATAAATTCTAGCCGGGGCGAACACACAACAATACCTAATTACAATGATACTATCAGGCTCATTATCGTGTATTCACCTCAAAATATAATTACCTAAATCAAAAAGTCAATGTATGTTTTTTTTTTATTTTAGCAAGAAGACAAATCATCGATGTCGATACCGTGGCTGAAGTTCTTGACTTGCGTGCCACTGTGGGCCATTCTCATCGCCCAGTGTGGCCAAGCGTGGGTGTTCTATACGCAGTTCACCGAACTACCCTCGTATATGAACAATATACTGCATTTTGATATTGTAGCTGTAAGTAGACTTTTTACTATGCCATTTTCATAGATAACACCAGCTAGCTTGTATTTCTGGAAGGGGTACACAAAGGCACACCTCTGATAGTACACATCCGATGTAACTCAGGGTGAGTCTATTAAATTTCGGGCTGCAATTGAAATTTGTACAAGCTTTTCATTACCCCTGCTATTCTATTTTTGATGTGAAACATCTATAGCCGCACGTAAAACCGATTTCTAATCGTAATATTTTATTTTATCATTATGACATATTTAGTTCCTATCACAATCTGTTCTTTTCTGCATATTACTTTTACAAAATAATGTCGATGTTTCACATCCGCCAGGCGTCCCGTGACGGCTCACATTTTTTTTAATTTTTTTATTATGGATAATCGTGGTGCATAATAGAGGGCTGAAAGCAATAAGACATTAATTACCAGTAATTTTTACTTAAAAAGCACATTTTATTTCCAGAATTCAACACTGAGTGCGCTTCCGTACTTAACAGCCTGGATTGGTGGCATATTGCTGTGTATATTCGCCGACTGGACACAAGCCAAGGGATGGATATCTAGGCTAAACAGTATGAAACTGTGGAATACAGTCTGTAAGTAATTAATTTGATTATTTATTAATACTTAAAGCCCATGGAATCTCTAGGAGCTCGTGGCTAAGTAATAGCTGCCGCACGGATCGATCCATCAGGTTAAGCTACGCTTGCCGGGGTTGGTCTGTGGATGGGTGACCATCTTTACATACCGAGACTCCTTCATGCCTCAGAAAGCACGTTAGGCCGTTGGTCCCGGCTGTCATTCGTGGATCTTTGACAGTCGTTATGGGTCGTCAGAAGCCCGAAAGTCTGACAACCAGTCTTACCAAAGGGTATCGTATTACCCAGTTACTGGGTTGTGGAGGTCAGATAGGCAGTCGCGCCATGTAAAATACTGGTATTTAGCTGCATCCAGTTGGACTGGAAGCCGACCCCAATATAGTTGGGAAAAGGCTAGGCAGATTGACTTAACGCACATAGAATGGATAGAGGCGAACTTAATGCCTTAGACATTTTCTACCATTCAACTTGTGGGTAGAGGAAAACAATGGCAAGTGGAACTTGGAGAATAGGTATGACGCCTGGGTAAAAAAAAAAAAAACTATTTAGTCCATCAATCATATAATAAAAAAATATTAGACACGTATTTATTGCTTTATCATAATATACAAAAATACTTAGATAAAACGCATTAAAGTTGGGGAGTGGGGGTTGCTACGTCACAAGTAAGTATAAAATGCACCATCAAAGAAGTTCATATCTAACCAGTTTGAAAAACAAAATCCCGTGAACAAGATGACCACATCTGTTACCAGCTCGGTGCTATCGTCGCCGAGCGCTTCAAGCAAGAATAGTCCTTACGGTGGTTAGATATGAACTTCTTCGATGGTACATACTCGTGACGCCATGGCTCATTTTAACTCATTGTATCGCCGTAATTTTTTGATTACGTAAAAGAAGAAAAAATACGTGTCCAATATTTTTTAATAATCTACCGGATGGACAAAAAAAAATTGTCATAATCCCTTATGGAGTAAATTAAGACTGTGAATAAATTATTATCAAAGAAAATTTGCATCAACTATGAACTTCATTTTAATTAATAATTATAACGTCATTAATAACCTAAGCAGAAGTTTAACCGCATATTGTGCGGTTAGATAATGCTTAAGGAAAGTAAAGCCTTAGTTACTATTCTTGGTTAATGAATAAGTTGCATTGGGCAGTGCTTTTCACGTAGCGACCACGTCATACCTTATACTTAATGAATGAGGCATAATATTATACAGTCTTTGTTGCATGGTTTAAATTTCAATTCAACTATAATAATACTTCTAAGGTAATATTGCCATAGAGCTCGTGGCTAAAATTTAGCCATAACACCCGCTCGTCGATCTTCCAAGGTTAATAGCGTTCATCCAAAAATTTGGCAACGTCACAAATAGCTGTCAAATATTTACTTGTTTTGATTAATTTGGCAAGATTACTGTATGGAAATAAGAAATATGGCTAACTAGTGAACTAGAATACTAATAATGAGTTGCAATTATAACACTGAATTTGATGTTGTAACCGTTTTAGGTGTAAAAAAGGCATTGGAAAGTTTCCAAATACTTTTTACATCTAAAACTAAATATTCGGTGTTACGATATTAATTATTGCATTTCATAATCAATATTTTAGTTCACTAGTTAGCCATATTTCTTATTTCCATATTAATAAAAACCGCGAAATATTTGACAGCTGTTTGCCCCACTTTCTGTATAAACGCTCCTTGCCGGGGTCGGTCCGTGTTTCGGAAAGCACGTTAAGCCGTTGGTCCCGGCTGTCAGTTGTACAAATGTACATCTTTGACAGTCCTTACGTGTAGTCAGAAGCCCGAAAGTCTGTCAACCAGTCTTATTAAAGGGTATCGTGTACCAGTCACTCCATGTAAAATACTGGTATTCAGCTGCCGGTTAGACTGGAAGCAACCCTAACATAGTTGGGAAAAGGCTAGGCAGATGATGAGGTAATATTGCCATAGTAATCATTCTTTGCCAACTGATTGTTATGAGCAGTGGTGTTCAAATATGGGAAAAGCTGTCTCTCTACTTAATAACGAAACTGATAAGTATAGTTAGATAGATTACATTTCAAAACAAGACTCGATTGATTGGCGACGTTTTTGTCGTTTAAACAGTGTTATGGGTTATATGTCGGCAATTCGTTTTATATTTTATTTTAAAATAAATTAAGTAAAACATTTTATACTTTTATTTCATTCGATTTAAAATATAAAATGTCAAATTACTCGAAAATAGTTGATACTGGCATAGGGGTCATCAGGGGTCATTTGGCTGCAAATGATTTCTCCTACATCCCCTGAACGGGTTGCCGACATATAATAAATAACTCTGTAGAACTAAGAAGTCTAAATCCAATTGGGTCGGAGTCTACAATGATTCGGTGTGGTGAAATATTCGTATTGATGTTGTTAGTAGTCCGCTCTGCACGTTTTACGCCGTAGGTAGGTTCTTTTAAGAGGTTATTTAGGTAGGAGGGATAGAAGTCAGCACAGTACTCATTTATGACGCTTCTGGCTAGATCAAGTACATTTAGAACGTAGGTTATCTAACGTACCCGACAAATAACACATTCTGATGCACTTAGAAATAATATTCACAATGTTTATAGTAAACGATGTCTCTAATACTAATTCAAAAGATATTGATTTACTTAACAACGAAACGATCTTGGATACATGGCAATGTGATATCTGTGTCTATACAAATTATAAATTAAAGTCGCTTGTCGTGCTTGTCTGTGTGACCGCGTTGTTCTTCTATACTACGCAACGGATTTTGATGCCGTTTTCATCATCATTTAGAGAATTTATTCCGAAAGGTTTTTTTGTATAATATTGGGTCCCCACCTATGAAATTGTCGTTTTTTTCTCACAAATAGAGAACTCTTCTTCATCAATTGTTTGGTATTATATCGAATAATGACCATCATAGATACCAATAGTAAAAAAAAACCTTATTGCTTATAGTTTTCTAAACATAAAAAATACCTTAAAACTGACTCCTCATGTTGTTAGCAGAAATGACCACTATTTGTTTTAACTTAGCCAAAACTTATTTTTGTCGCTTAATCTAAGTGGCATATTACGTTATCTTAGTTTTTAAACATTAGTGCATAAAAGTTTTAAAACATTAGTGTTCATGGTTGTTATATAAATTAAGAAAATGTTAGTATGAAAAATGCAACTTCTTTTCAAGTCTCCATACAAAACGCTGATTTCATAGGTGGGGACCTAATACATAAATATTAAACTTACATATATGAGCAAATCTCACTGTTTTATCAAGGCGTACAAACTTTGCGAAACAGAGGCGGTTCGCTGGTGTCAAGGGCGGATCCAGGATTTATTTCTGGGAGGGGCACATGGCTCAGACGGATAAGAGTTGTCTTCCATATCTTGTATTGCACTATACTGTTTTTTGGGATTCATTCTTTTTCAATGAAGATAAAGTAGTCTACTTCTTCAGTGTTCCTTATTGAAGCAATTTCTTGATAGATATGCATTTGCTATTATGGTCCAAATCACAGGCATCAGCCGCGGGCCTGGTGACCTGTAATACAGGTTTTTATTTAAACCTACTTCAGGCACCATTCTCTCCAGAGTTAGCTCCTTGTTCGTGCACTATTGTCAAATAAGTTAAGTACATAAACAGAGAGGGGGCACGTGCCCCGTTTCCATTGTGGTCATGCTGAGCGTGCAGGGAGGGCATCTTCCTGGCTCTTCTCGACTTTCTCAGCAAATTGCAGGCAACTTGTTTTAATTTTGTGTTTTCTTTGCGTCATGTTTACCGCAAATAAACCGTGTATTTTCTTTCTTTCTTTTCTTTCTATTCCCATTTTGATTTCCTAAAAATATGAAAGGACAAGACACTCTAAAATATAATAAATTTGTCTCATTTGTGAGCCTCAAATAATTTTCATTTTGTTGCCCTAAAACTTCTTAAAAGCCTAGTAACTGCGACCAACATGGATGTCCAGAATCTTAGAGGCTTAAAAAGTTAGAAAGTGGCTCATTTATTTGAAAAAGCGTACATCATTATACGTTTTTCGAGGTACAATTAAATATATTTTACTATGACAATGACCCACTCTTGCGCCGCATGCCCTGTTACCTGTGCACTCGATGACCTTTATGACGGCTTCAGTGAGTGCAGTTCGCGTACCTGAATTTTGGGCCGAACATATTATGTGATTTTTGTGCCATCGATACGCTATGATGAAGATTATAAACGTGTGTATTATTTGGTCTACAGCTGCGTTCATACCCGCGTTCGGTCTGCTCGGCATCGCGTGGGCTGGCTGCGACAGAATCGCCGTCGTTCTACTGCTCTGTATCGCATCGGCGTTTGGCGGCGCAGCTTATGCTGGTGAGTAATTTTATACTCTATTCCTATACTAAATTCTTGTTTCAAATTGATGTTATTTCCACTTAAACAAATATCAACTTTATTGTAGTGTAAATTAAGTTGATTTCAGAATGACAAGTACGATTGAATGCGTTTTTTTTTGAAGTTGTAGCGTAATCTGAACTTTGCCTACGCTTGTCTGATTTTTTTTTTCCAAAAACAATTGTTTACGTATTTGGAAACTAAATTGCGAACGCAGCATTATTCGTACATCTAAAGTAATGATAAGAGATGTCAGTTCAGGCAGGTACTTGTGCTCTCGTGACCTTGATATTGCGACAGCTGATTTTCCGGTCTACTGCCTAGGTCAGCTGGCATAACGGAAGTAGTTACGGAAGTATAGCAGTACGCTTATTAGGGAAAACGGAAAGAACATTATTAGCACATTAGCTAACCAGAAATTGAACTTGAACTCAAACTCAAATTTCTTAGCATTCTTTTCTTCAGCATTTCTCTCTACCAATTACAAGCACTTTTGAATTACAAGAGAGATAAAACTAGTTGCCCATTCCAAATCGTAGTAGGTTCCCATGGGACCTATTCATATTCTTTTAAATTTAAAATATTGTTACAAAATATTCACCGGTCGACGTCATACCGTCAACGCCGGCTGTCGCTGAAAACCAGCGCTGGGGCTCTGACTAGCTGCTAATAGGGTCGCAGCATTATGCTGAGCGATGATTATCCCCCTACTTGCTCTTTATTGGTTTGTGTTCTTTCTTTGCGTCATGTTCAACGGAAATAAAATATTGTTTTTTCTTTATACAATATTTAGATTTTATAAGTGTTGCTCGTCAATGCCTTCCAATAATAGCTTATAAAATGTTTCAGGTAATCAAATGAACCACATCGATCTATCGCCGCAATTCGCGGGCACCATGTATGGCATAACGAACGCCGCCAGCAACATCTGTGGCTTCATGGCGCCCTACGTTGTGGGACACATAATTAAGGCTGAACAGGTAATTACAGAGACATTTCAAAAAATCTTTATTATGACTATGCCCGGACCAGTCAGAGAGAGCGAGAGAGAGACCGAGAGAGAGAGCGAGAGAGAGAGCGAGAGAGAGCGAGAGAGAGCGAGAGAGGGTTGACCTTGACATCTTTAATAAAAATTGGTCCTTAGCAGCTCTAGACAGAGGGAAGTGGAAGGAGAGGGCTTTGCCCTGCAGTGGGACTATACGGGATTATAATAATTAGAAAAAGAGTGTCATGGCTAGTAATAAGCGCAGGAGTACGGTATACCTATAAAGTTGGAATGGTCTACTCCACTCCAACTAAGCTAAATATGTCTTAAGCTATAAGTGGTTTGCGCCAATAATGCAGCAACGAGAAACTGTGTGTCCAAACATTGAGCGGCAAGAGAGCGGTAGCAACACGCGGCGTTTGCAGGACACATTTCTGCCGCGCTCTAGTTAGGACCAAACCGACGAATGTTCGCGCGGCAATCGTCCAATCACAGCGCGGCAACCGCGGACCAATAATGCTCAATGTTTGGACACACCTTTAGGGATCGAGCACATGACTTGAGTTGCCAAGTCGCGCTTTAACTGTTGCGCTAATAAAATATCAGCGACTCAAACACATTTTTTTTTTTCATTATTCTGACCAAACTCTTCGTGAATTGTCTGATTTCGTGTACTCTACACAATATAGAAGATCCATCCGTCCTATCTCAATAATAACGAAAAGATTTTCTTTAAATAAATATATATTTTTCAGCAAACTCTTGGGCAATGGCGTGAGGTGTTCTACTTGGCCGCAGCCATCGATCTCGGTGCCAATCTTTTCTACTTATTCTTCGCGAGCACAGAAGAACAGGTACTTCATTTATTTATTTGTCCAAACCGTGGCAGACTGAAATGATAATGATGATGTTAAATATGACAAAAGACAGAGGAACAAGCTTGAATTTTGCCAGCGAGCAATAGAGCGCAGTATTCTGGGAGTCAGATTAACGGACCGTGTTAGGAACACAGTGCTGCGTTCCAAAACACAAATCGCCGACGTCGCCCAAAAAGCAGCCAAGCTTAAGTGGGACTGGGCCGGACACGTCTGCCGCATGTCGAATGACTCATGGGCTAAATCTACCACGATGTACCCCCAGAAAACTTCCGTCGACATCGAGGCAGACCCAGAAGAAGATGGCAAGACTTAGCTTGACGCCTACAGACAGGATTGGTCCACACTAGCTCAAGACAAAGGAGTGGAAAGGAGAAAAAGCCCTCTCTTTCTCCTTTCCTCTCCTCTCTGTCTTGAGTCCTGCAGTGGGACAACACAGGCTAAAAATGAATAAATAAATAAAATAAATGACAAAAGGGGTCTTAAGACTACTTCGATTGGGTTAACGTTGCTGAGAAATGTAGTCGATGCTTTTTCTTCAGCGCAGCCTTTCGATTTTGAATAATAATATTTTAATATCTTCACAGTAAAATATTAAGAATGGACATTCGGAATACATAGATGATCCAAAGTGATAATTTACTTTTTTGCAAGAATTATTTCTGTTAATGGTTTTCAATTCATTATGAAAACGATCTTGCAATATTCTCCAAGCCTTTTCTACGCTTAAAAGTAAAGAACTAATGACAAACTTTATGTTATTTATTCACCAGGACTGGTCGCGCTCCGATCACGACGACATGACGGCGCCAGCGCCCGTCGAAAGCTTTCTGGTCCCCGAATCATAGACAACGTCACAAATGAAGATGAAGGCATAAACAAGGAACGATTAGTTCACAAACTTATTCGCCAAGTTCGTAGCATGGATTCACGTTTGTATTGTTTTTGGTAAATAATAATTATAAATGTAGTAGTTATATATGCAAATTAATTTACTTTCGAAATAGGTAAAGAATGAATGGGTCCTAAATATCTTTGGAAATTAAGTTCCCTATGTTTATAAAAACCTAATCAATTTTATCCGTTGTCAAGTTGTGTACATGTTGTTGACAAACTATTATCATTTTGAATCGACAATAAAAGTGAGGTATGGTTACACTTGTTATAGCTTGTCAACTCTGAAATGACGCGCTCCACTACCACATTACCGTGTGCGTAAATGCTGTAGGGGAGCGCGTCATTTCAAAGTGGACAAGCTTTACTTATTCTAAGGCTTATTAATTCAATGTCTGTATATCACGGATTTACTTTTATATTTTAGATGTAAGTCCGGAACCTGTGATAAATACGAATGTCGAAGACCGATTTTGGTATAAAAAGATGATTTACTTATATGAATCCATATGTAAAAAATTATGAGACATTTTCGGACGAATTGTCAGACATGTCATGTAGATTCGAGTATTTTTTCTTAATAAATATAATCTTATGAGTATCCTGTAACAACGGCGTCATTTGCGACGAGAAGGTCAATCATGTTGAAATTTTAAAATCATCTTCAAAATGTTGTTACTATTTAAAACTTCAATAGTGCTTTTAAATAAAATTTATGAAACTGTCCGTAACAACCGGCCAAACATTTTTCGGGTCAATATTCAGGTAATATTATTTAATGTTCTGTATAATGGTGTAGCGTATTAGAAAAGCCAAAAACTAATAATTTATTTCGACAAAAAAAAAAAAACAATTAAAAAACAACACGTCTGGCGAAATGAAAGAATTTTCATAAATTAATAAGAGGGTAAAAAATAGGCTGTAAAAAGATGTCAATAATTTAAAGTCTTCGCTATATTTTGCTCAAAATTAAATTTTAAATTGGAGGAAATTGAGCTTAACGGTTTTTGATTAGAGGAATTAACTTAAGTTTAGTGATTATTATGTGTCGAACTTGTAGCGAATAATTAGCCAATTTATTTATACAAACATGGCTGTAGAACAAAGTTCAAAATGTCAGCCACAAAAACTAAAACACTTAATTTTTTAATTTTAATTATGTTAACATTCATGCTCTCATTTGCTAATGACACCGATCTTAACGGGTTTTATATTAAATCTATCATTCCTAGCTAAATATTCCTACTGGTAATTTTATGATGTTAAAAACATCATTGTGGATATGACAATTATTTTAACTTAACACGTTCAGTGCCGGGAACCCTCCTGGAGGGTTCACCTAGTCGCATATGGGACGCCGGGAGCCCTCGCGGAGGGCTCATTTTAAATGTAGTTTTTTTTAGCGAATACAGCATTATATACCGTGAAAATAAAATCTGATTTTAACAAGATTTATTAGTATATGCGTTGGTTTTAAAATTCAAGCATTTCTATCTATGTTTTTAATACTTTGTTCACGGTTACAAATATTCGCAAAAAATTTTAAATGTTGGAAATTACGTATAGCGACAATACCCCCTGAAAACACAATTTTACTTCGTATTACTGTGTTTTATAACAGGATTTTAAACCTAATGGCGTTGACCGTCCGCGATGGTTAACTTTAGTGCAAATGTAATGCCGGCAACCCCCCCGGAGGGTTCACTTCCAATACGTATGGCGGCATGGCGTATGAGTTCTATGAAAATTGGGTGGAGCTGAAAGTGTTAAAGAAGTTATCGGCGCTTCCTGTAATGAGACCTATTTCATGAAATCTTTCATAATTCATTGAAACATAAAATAAATAATTAAAGCTCATTTACACGTTTGAGTTTGGTGAGTTTCTCGCCTCACGTTAATCGCACTCATGTATTTACACTCAAGCGAGAAACGAAAACCTGTCTACGATAATGTCATACGAGGCTCATCAGAGGATTTCCTCGATCTGAAATCCTTTATTGTTAAGGCCAGGAAGAACATGCACAAATGAGGTAAATCTATCGTTGGTACGTTTACTACATAAAAATGAAAACAATTTTAACTTGAAAGCGTTTTAATTATGAAATAATGGCACATGTACTATCAAAGAATTTCAAATCTATACACCGTAAGGACTATTTCTGCTTGCAGCGCTCGGCCGCTATAAATATCTCATCAACCTATAGCATCGCAGCATCAGATTTTTGACGAGTCAAAAGTATAAAAACATTAAAATTAAAAACTTTCTCATCGTAGTTTCTTTTGTTGTTCGAAAAAGGAGAAGGAGATATCTGTGATCATTGTGTGAAACAGATATGGTCAATTTGTTCACGGGATTTTGTTTTCAAACTGCTTAGGTATGAAATTCTTTGATAGTACTAGTAATGTTCAAATATAATCGGGTACACAAGTGGTATATAAAATCTAATAGAACACAAAGGTCGGTGATTTTCAAAAAAATATGCGTTTTTTGAACACTGATTAGGCTAACCCTGATAATATCGCTAGGTTAATGTACTAAAATAAAACAATAATTTCCAATCTTAAATAATTAATGTATTGTTAAAAAAATAAAATTATACTATAAGATTTCAGTCATCTTTAGAAATATTCAAACCTACTATTAAAATGAATTTCAAAGAATGTAAGCTCTCATCAAACAAAACATCAAATTATCACTGTGCACAATTATTTACACTTATTATTAATTATTATTACGCTGATTTTGTGCAGTGCGTGCCAAAGACGATTCCTGTCTTCAATTTTGTAAAACATGCCTCTCTGTTTTTTTGTGTTGTATAATTATTTTTGCAGTTTGTATATTGTGAGGAAATTCCCAGATAAAAATTGGATAAATAAGGATTTCTTTCTCTAATTTATTTCTATAGTTAAGAAATAATAAATGCTGAAAATTAGAATATCCTTTTGTTATTTAGATTAAATCAACCAAATATACAAATAAGCAGTTTATCACGATAATCATTCCAAACAGAGCGTGCTTACAATTATTTTAATGTATTTACTCAATTAATTTAAGTTTCAAAGAGTTCAACTGTAAGCATTCAGCAGTATTCATGATGTGATGACCTTATTACAAAATAAATGTAATCATACAAAAATACCTTATTTTATTACGATGTTATATTTATTTAGATACGTTTTAATACTAATAACCATTTTGTGTTATATTTCATTTATTCTTATGTATTTATGTAAGCTTAAAAGATAATATTGTTTTTTTTTTAGAATCTCTAGCATGTCTCATTTTAATTCCCAGTTACTTTAATTTTCTTAACAAGAATTCCCAATAATTGCTAACCAAATTTTAAAAAGGCACGTTGAGTTTATTTGCTGTGATTTTAAAACTTATAAATGCAAGGTAAATGTAAATAAAATTATAATGTATATGACGTAGGTACCTATTTTTTTAGCGACGGCCAATAAATTTTACAAAATATCATAACGTTTTATTTTTACTCTTTCCCTACCTATATTGAAAATTTGCATGAAATTATGAAAATAAACATAAAATTCAGAATTGAAACCATGTCGCGTGTAGTGTTAGTTTTTTGTGCATCCTAATTGCTTTACATCAACTGCGAGAAAATTATAACTTGCGGGCAGTCCACCGCGAGAGAGAATGCGAAGATCATAATTATTTCTATTCCATTGCTCTTTGGGGTCCGATATTTTGTGTATTATTGAAGACGGATACCGCAGTGAACAGTAGAATCGAATTTAGGTCTTAATTATTGATATTTTTTTGGTACTTTGTTGGGGTGTGAGCGAAATTCACGAGCAATCTCGACACTATCAGGTGCTGCGTCCGCCCGTGGCTCATCGCACGTAATTACAGAGCCAGAGGACCGGGCGTCAAGACTAATATTTGCTTACGCCCCGAAGTGAGGCCTCGCTCGGGATGCGAGCGTTTACCTCCTAACGAGGTGTGGTTCACGTATAATTATGACAGTCGCCAATTTTCCAATGATTGCTGCGGATACGGCAGGTGCCGCATTCTGTTCTGCGCGTGATTGTACCCGTCCACAGAGTTAGAAGTTAAACAACGTTGGTTTTATTTTGTGAAATTATAGGTTCCTTGTGTTAGTTGAAAAAAAATCTATGCACTTTATTTTGGTAATTTTTTTACCACTCTGCCCCAAAGTAATTGCCGAAAATAACAGTTAAAAAACGGGTCCTTAAAATATTTCTTCTGCGACGTCGTAAACTTTCTGTAAATAAAAGAGTTGCGAACAAAGCCGAGGTTATTGGCAAACCCTTGCAATTAACTGTTAACAAAGTATTATTGTTAAGCGCGTGTTTGCCAACATTTCGGTATATTGTTCTTTTGTCGATTTCGCTTCAACCCGTCAATTTCGGTGTGCGAATGGCCGAACGGACGTCGACGGTCGATCTGCGATAAAGTTTAAGAAAAACTTTACGAGCCGCCAAAGGCGGGGTAACAGAAATACAAGGAACAAAGCTTCTTAACGACCGATGTGTTTATGGCGGTGGGCTGTTCAACTATATTTTTTGTTCTGAAGCTTGAAGGTACAAACAATAGTTGCGTCTTTAGGTCTCTTTGGTTAGGGGGTGATAGTATAACGGGGATGTTATGATCTGTTTGAACGTAGTGTCTGTTTCGGCTTTTATGTCGTGTCGACTCCTATGTTTTTCATGTCTTGAAAGGCACCGCGCTTTGATGGCCGCGCGTGTCCTGCTGATGGCTTTATCAATAGATACCAACAAAGACTTTTTATTAGGTCTTTCCTAGTTTACTGTATCACCTGCAGTTTGATTGGGTAGGTATAGGTATATCCAAGTTTAACAGTGGTGGGTAGGTTTGGGTTAACGTGGAAGAGTTTCTAAAGTATACCTACTTAGATTGCATGATCTCTTCACGTACCATCGAAGAAGTTCATATCTAACCACCGTAAGGACTATTCTTGCTTGCAGCGCTCGGCGGCTATAGCACCGGGCCGGTAACAGATGTGGTCATCGTGTTTACGGGATTTTGTTTAGAAACCGGGTAGGTATGAACTTCTTTGATGGTACATAGGTACCTACCTATCTTTCTAATGTCAATGTCGAAGCTTGATTTGGATGAAGCAAAGAATTTTCAGCAATACGCTGCTAAATGCCAGGTAAGTACCTATAAAAATTGCAAATTGTAACTACACACAATGCACTGAAGTGTTTTAGTTAAGCATAAAATTACATCTAAGATACATTGCATACGGCAACGACGGGCAAAACAATAGGCGATTAAATATTTCAATAATTAAAATTATCTATCCATGAAATGTTATTTACACCTATAATTTACGTATACATAAGCCGTAGGTATTCCTCATTATTATTATTATTTTTAAACCAATGTTGAATGTATATGCTGTTGGTGTTCTTTAATAAATCTATATATATAAAAGAAAGTCGTGTTTGTTACAACACTTATAACTCGAGATCTGCTGGACCAATTTTCATGGTTTTTGATTCGTTGGATTTGTCTCCTCTCCGCCCCGAAAAACAAAAAAATGAAAAACAATGAAAAGGTAGGGTAGGTAGGGTAGGTAGGGTAGGTAGGGTAGGTAGGGTAGGTAGGGTAGGTAGGGTAGGTAGGGTAGGTAGGGTAGGTAGGGTAGGTAGGGTAGGTAGGGTAGGTAGGGTAGGTAGGGTAGGTAGGGTAGGTAGGGTAGGTAGGGTAGGTAGGGTAGGTAGGGTAGGTAGGGTAGGTAGGGTAGGTAGGGTAGGTAGGGTAGGTAGGGTAGGTAGGGTAGGTGCACCGTAGATAAGTACTTAGTGCTACTCGAGCGAAGCCGGGGCGGGCAGCTAGTAAATAATAAATTAAATCCCATAGTTAAAAGAACAATTAAAAAGCCATCGTGTCTCGCCGATATCGCGTCCGTTCAAAGATACCTATATCACTATGTACGAGTATATCTAACAGTGATTTAAATCGCTGATGTAGAACATATCATAAACTACGTACTTCTATGTTTATATTTTCTAACGTAGGTTTAATTATCTCATTATTCTCTATACAAACATACCTACCCACTGCAGCAAATACTGATGATAACGCAGCTATTGCGTCAGCGCAGCACAGTCAACACTACTGAACACGCACAGATTTTGAGCGCCCACAAATCAATATTAATTTAGTAAGATACTTAACTGGTGCGTCAATTTGTGCGTTGTGCAATACCGTGACGTAGCAGAACAGCAAACAACATGAATAAGTTCTGAACGGTCCGGATGGTATGTCAACTGTCCAGCTAACCATTTTACAAGGTAGAGCCGTAAATTTTGAACCTCTGCTCTTCTCCCGGAGAGTATGAGTTTTTATTTTCGAACCGTGCAGGTGCACCTAGAAACCGTCCTATTGGCGTTTCAAAAATTGGAGTTATCCTCTTTAATATAGAGGATATAGTCTATGATAAAATCGGTGTAGGTAAAGCAGTTACTTAGGAACCTACAGCACCACCAACTACCTACCTACACGTCCTGTTTATGTAAGTTGTGAAAATAAGTACCTGAAATATAAAGTTTACTTCAGACCATTAGAAGCCCGTAATTGTATTTTTTCTTTCTTCAATAATGTTTTAAAATCTACCTTCATCATCACGCTAATCATAAATGTACTACAGATTCAATTATTTCAACTGGAGAAAGCAAGGCCCATTCGCTAGTATTCGGACAACAAACAAACGCATCGGCTGATTCGCTTCGCTGGTAAATTAAAGCGTACGAAACGAGATTTTCAACAGAAAAGTAATTATAGAGCGGTTCCAAAAAGCGGTTTTGGTTTCGGTAGCAATAAAACTTGCGTTGTCAGCGACAAAAGGGTTTGTTTTTGGGCATTTCAGACCTTCTTCGAACAGCGGGAGCCGAGGAAGCGAACAAATAAACGGTGTAAGTACACGAAGGCTGGCTCTTCGACGTGCGCAGCTAATAACGTGTCGTTTGACATAATAGGCGGGACGGTGAAAGACGATCCTCATAATGAGCCCGTACCGAGCTTTGTTCTGCACAGAATGGGCTCGAAATGTCACCGAGATAGGTTTATTTACATCAGAAAGTTGTGCGTCGCTCAGTATTGTGTGTAAACTCGCACCGTACTAAATTAGTTTTATGATTTTTATGAAAAGAGATGTTTTGAAGTAAAGGCTCGTTTACGACGGAGAGTTTGATTAGTGGGAGTCGTTAGTGGGCTTGTTTTGTGTGTTGCCACTAATCAAAATGCTAATAGACATTTACACTCGTAGGCACATGGAAGAAATCTAGCGTGGGTGTTGGTAGACATACAAATCACTTACGTAAACATAGAGGACAGGGCTACATGTATGACGTAAGTTTGATTTTATATCTATGCACAGGAATAGAACCCGCGCCTCTATACGCGACAGACAAACACTCCGGCACTGAGTGGATTTACACGCACTTTAAATGTTAATTAAAATCGTTTTATAAACTTAAGAAACACGTAAATACTTTACCGTTAAAGGAAAAGCTCGTTTTATTTAATTACCTTTTATGGTTTATGAAAATCCTCTCAGGTATCTGTTTTGGTCTGGAATCCCGAAATTTGCGTTTAAACATTCGAAACTGGGTCGAGATTGCGTTTAAGAAGCTGCCGGCTGGTCATAGAATTTCTGCACGTAAGGTAAACTTCTTTACATAACTAAAAAGTCAAATGTTACGGTAATGTTTTGATTTTTCTTGAAAACAAAACTGTTTTGTGTAAGTAACGGTATTGTCAATCCGATAAAAAATAGCAAAAAATTGTAACAGCAAACCAATTCAAAGGAATGCTCTATTTTTAAACTCATAAAAATTAGTAAAATAGAGCAGGACTTTTGTCTAAAAAGGTTTTATGGCAGCGCAGCAGTTGCAGTAAAACATCGCTGTTGTTAAACAAATATGTTGACCGTTAATTGTAACAGTTTGATGTTTTTGTTCCTTCCGAAAATACCGCAACAATTTAACAGTCACTGTTATTTTCCCAGAAATCTGATATAAAAATTGAAATGTTCCGTTTTCGTTCCTTGTTCTCTAGGACTTATAGGAGCTCCTGGCAAAGTAATAACAGTCGCACGGATCGATCCTTCAGGTTAAGCTACGCTCACCGGGGTTTTTCTGTGGATGGGTGACCATCTTTAAACACCGAGAGTCCTCCGTGGCTCGGAAAGCACGTTAAGTCGTTACTGGTCGTCAGAAGCCCGAAAGTCTGACAACCAGTCTTACCAAGGAGTATCGTATTACTCAGTTACTGGGTTGTGGAGGTCAGATAGGTCGTCGCTCCAAGTAAAATACTAGTATTCAGCTGCATCCGGTTAGACTGAAAGCTGACCCCAGAATAGTTTGGAAAAACTTATAATTCGCTGAAGATATTCTTTAAGATAGATAGATAAATCGTTTATTTGGTGCACACAAAAGACAACACAAAATACAAAAACACGATTAAATAATAACTAAATACATGAATATAGCTACAAGGTGCCAATATACAAAAAAATAAAATAAAGAAGAAAATAAAGACATTGTGATGACTATTGGCTAAGACACTTTAAAATAGTGAAACATACAAAGTGCGGTGTGCGTCTCAAGGTTGCACCAAATGGGAGTCCAACTCAGCATGCTTTAAGTTTTGCTCTTCAATCTAAATAAATTAGATAGATTTGCTCTCATTAGGTAAATACCTATATACGTACCTCCAAACGGCGCAGTCGTTGAAAGTTTCCTATTTACGATTGAACCTCTCCCGCACCTAGATTCTTAACTAGTCCCTCTAAATAGGTGTAGGAATGAAATCTCGGGAATGTGAACTCAATTAAACAAGTAGTTTCTAATCCATCAGCCTTTCTAGAAAGATACAGGGAAGCGATTCAAATATTTTAATGAGTGAACCTAATGGTAATATGCACTACCTACTTCAGATCTCTACCGGTTCTGAGATGATCCCAAATCGAGTAAAGTGTGCATGTTATTTACTTTTTCTCGTATAAAATTTTAAGGTACGGACATGCCAAGATTTCGAAAGACTACACTACGACTAGACCAGAGGCAATTCAACAGTCATCTTTCAAATACCTATAAGTGATCCTTGATGTTCATCGATTCATCAATCTGGCAGACCCTAAATTAATCTTTACGAATAGCCTTACCTGACCTTATTCAGGTTTTATTTTATAGTACATTTTGAAACTTGAATAACAATTCTAATCCGCTACCTGCGTAGGTATTAATCCTCCGAACTTGTGTATTTTTAGGAGCAAGTAAAATTTAGATGAGATATGATTCACAGTTTTTCTTTTCTTCTCACATCTTAAACTACTATTAATGCGATCCATGGTAACTGCATAGCGTTGATTTTAAATCTAAGAAATGTACACTTACTAATTAGTCCCGTACAGTGTACTAACTGCTTACTTTTTCCCGTCTTTGCATCACCATTTTAAGCCCTAATTAGCTACGTTCAGTTATACAATAGATCATTTGAATAAAGATCTCAAGCATGTAGGACAATGCTAGCGGGTGGCCAAGCCCGAGCCAGTCCGAAGTCAGCTCGAACCTTTGCATATGCAAAACAGAGGCTGTATCAGCGACGGGCGGCTGCTTTGAAGTCGGACGGTAGACGCGAACAAATTTATGCTCAGTGTCAATACATTAGAGGAGAGCGGCGTCGCGACTGATGTCAGAGTCGGCTGTGTTTGAATAATAAGTGCGCGGCTCCATTGTGTGATAACGTGACTCGCGAGTGAGAGATAATGAAGGATTGAATTGAAATTCAGTTATGTTGGCTGGAGTTCAGACCTTCAGTTTTATATTTATGTAACGGTCGTTGCCTTTTTGATTCATCTTTTCTAAGATCATTATGTTCCATTGTTTCTGGTTATGATCAAGGGTTTGCAAATCCTAATCGCTTTAGAATACTAAGGCAGCAATGAAATGCTGAAGGCCAAGCTCAACCCATTATACCAGAGCCAGACATAATATAGTTTCTAGTTGTGGCATTTTAATTCCAATCCTCAACATAAACAATCAAAAAGAGTGATGACATCATTAACATAAGCCACTAATCTCGAACAAAAAAAAAGAGAACAAAACGTGACGTACGATAATGGAGCTCGGTGTAATAACGCGGAGGCACGCGAGACGCCTTGCGCCGCGCCCGCGCCGCGAGCAGGGCGCGCGTGCCCGCCGCACGACCCGGCGCGACGCGCGGCCTGCGCTTAGTCGCGCGACGACCGCAGGACCGAGCGCACGTTCCACACGCTCCCTTATTTAATGATGCTGTGATTTCTCTTACGTACTGGATGTTTTTTTAGTGAAGTGTTAATTAGCAACTATGGTGACGGGTGTTGCCGGTAGCCCTCAGCAGGCCGCTGCAAACCCAGTGGTGGTGAATATGAGCCCTTCAGCGACGCAGGTTGAACAGAAGAAGAGTGGTGATAATAGAAGGGTAAGTTACAGTTTTGTTTGTTTATTTTTTGCTTTGTTTTCTTTTATGAAACGAGAGTTTTTTTTTTTTTTCGTTTAAATAAATCTAAAGGTGTTTCATATTTATCTAGATTGTGGTTTATAAAACTTAAGTAGAGTGCTATTAAAGAAAGACATCAACGCGCTGAATTTTTAAATTACTTTGGTTTATTATTCTTTATTTTATTTTTTATAATTTATTTATAAATTTATCACCTAATTTTAATTTATCACATATCATTTTCAAGGTACACTTCAGGCTACAATGTAGACCTACATTGTAGTCTGTCTACGGCGTAGTAGAACTTCGTAGACTTTCGTAGGCCTGCGTGATATTTTTTAACTAATACTAAATAAATTAATGTATTTCTATTTTTTGATTATTATTATATAATCAAGCTATTATTCAAAATAAAATTAATGATAAACTCCGGAATGAAGCCGGTCGAAAACTATTATTTTTCAAAAGTTTATCTACCGGTACGGTAACCGCGTATTTTCCTAGTGTATAATCTGTTTAGCAACAAGATCGTGTGCTTGTAGTTAACTTATGTACCTACATATTGCCACTTAGAAGGTGGGCAAGGATGGTGCATCACGCTCACATTTTAGCGAGACAACGCGAACTGCTAGGCGTGTCACGATCCTGTGGTCGAGACGTGCAAATCACTATGAAGCTCTTACTTACACTTATGTACTGTAGATCTTGGACACAATATAGTAGAATTCTCCTACGATTTCTATGGCTCACCACGTCGCTGGTTCAGTCATCAAATCTCACGAGAGCAGAAGGCCAATTACTGTAATTAAAAACGTTCAAAATCTAGTCACAATCTGATCTCAGCAACAATTTAAAAACTTAGAGGCATTTTTGTGCAGATTGAGACTGAGATTAGAATAAGAAGAACGTTCTGAAATATATGAGTACTGCCCCTCTGATTTGATTGCTTAGCCAAAACAACAGCAACGACGAATGTTGACATGATATTTGTCAAAAGATAATAATTTAGAGTCTTTCAGAACCGAACATAGCTTTTTAAAAAGGTTTCAACTTTCCACAGTTGGTCTTTAAGCGCAGGCCACACCGCCAGCTAGCGGGCGGGCGGGCTAGGCGGGCGAACATCGTTTCACCTCTTTACATACTTCGGTTCACACCGCGAGCTACCGACTTTCCATGCAAAGAGGTGAAAAGATGTTCGCCCGCCTAGCCCGCCCGCCCGCTAGCTGGCGGTGTGGCCTGCGCTTTATTATGTTTAGCAGAGGACTTTTATGACGATTGTGATAAAATTAAATTATCTCGAACCGTGCGCTACAGTTCGGAGTGTATTAGATGATCCTATGTTGTTGAGATTATTTTAGTTTTGTATCCAATTTGGTATTTTCACAGTCATTCCTGTATTCTCACATACTTTTATCGGTCGATAGTATAACCTACTTATTTATTCAAATAACCGGTCAAGTACGTGTGCTCTGAATCTAATTAACCGATCTATTAGATTCAAAGCAAAGTGGCTGTGACAGACGGACATACAGACGAGTGATCCTATAAGGGTTCCGTTAAAAAAAAAAAAAACTGCCTTTAGTCTCATTTACATATTAGAACTGTTATTAATTTTAGATTGATGTTCTCTAATGTGTTTACAATACAGTACTTAATTATCTGAAGGTAATGTTTCAAATAGTTCGTATAAATCAATATGAGCCGACAATCTCGTAGCGTTTGTCACACGAGACATTTTCAGGAAAACCTGTGACGCGTAGTGGTAAATAAATATGAGACGCCGTCGGAGATTGCTAATGCGATAAATATGTAGGTGTTTTTGAGTTTCAGACACTCGTTTAGTTTTCAAAATCGTTCAGATCGAGATGAAAATATTGTATTTTTTGCCATTTAGCTGTTTTATTCGTATTCACTAGATAGTCTTTTTAACACCTTCGACTCCACCCACTTTTCATAGAACTCATACGCCATGCCACCATAAATTTGGAAGTGAAACCTCCGGGAAGGTTGCCGGTATTACGTTTACGCTAAAGTTAACCATCGCGGACGGTCAACGGTATTAGGTTTAAAACCGTGTTATAAAACACTGTAAAACGAAATAAAATAGTCTTTGCAGGGGGTTTTGTCGCTATATGTAGTTTCAAACTTTTAATATTTTTTTTAATATTTGTAAACGTGACAAAAAATGCTTGAATTTTAAAACCAACGCATATACTAATAAATTTTGTTAAAATATACATCAGATTTTATTTTCATGGTTTATAATGCTGTATTCGCTAATAAAACCTTAATTTAAAATGACCCTTCCGCGATTGTTCCCGGCATCCCATATGCGACTAGGTGAACCCTCCAGGAGGGCACCCGGCACTTATCGTGTTAACCGTAGCCTTCGTTTTACTGAGCTGTAATTTTTAGACTATGACAGTTTGAGTAATTCATTCTACATTAAGTCTGTTGCTATCAATACAGGATAACAACGCGAAGCTACAGTCTTATTCTTTTGTATATTCTCAGCAATCTAACCAAGGATACCACCAAATTATAGGAAGTATTTTTTCATAGCAGTAGGTTGTTTTAATTAACCTTTAAACGCCGCAAACATTTTCCCACGCAGCGTGGAGTCGGCTTCGAGTTAATCCTACGCGAGCGCGTTAACACCAAATAATGCAACACTCAGGCGCCACCCACATCGCATCCCTCTTATCTTGCCAGCCACTCCAACCGACTTAGTGGCAGGCTAGGGTTATCACTTGCTGGGTTTTGATGAGTCGAGGCTTGGTAATGACGTGGTAGTTACATTGGAAGGTTTGGTGGTGTGATATTTTGTACTCATACACAGCTGTTGGTAAGCAATGCATGTTTTGGTTCTCCTAAAAGTTAATGCAATTATTACCATGGGGGTGAAAACTCCTTGTCTTGAGAATTTGGCATTTAGTTCGGCACTTCCTGTCTTCGACTGTTGTATAATCTCTTGTTTGTACCCGTAGCACATGATGCAAGAAAACCTTTCTGTAATACGTGGCAAGTGTGTCCGCCATATTAAAAGGCAAGATGGATGAACACCTTCACTTGTGATGGATATGAACTCTTGTGTTTCTTGTTATTGTTTTCTACCTTGGCTTAATAATTCAATCTTCCGTTTATTATCTCTGCTTGCGATGTTCATTTGTTTTCAATGTTCGTTCGAATCAGTTCGAATTCATTTCCTCTTCCTCCTACTGACCATTCCTACATGAACAAATCGCCAATGTAAAACACTAACACGTTCTAAAATTCGATGCCAAAACAATTCGCGGAGTCAGCCCTCGGTGCCGTCCAGACAGTAGGAGCGTGAGTCAGTGAGGCGTGGGCGACGCGTGGGTGACGCGCCGTGGGCTAATTGTCGTGGGAACGTCCCCTCTTCCCCCTCCCCCCGAAGTGGTCGCCTACACCAGGACGCTAGAATGCGTCATAGGATAGCATAATGAATGAGATGCCGCCCCAGACCTGTCAACGTTGTGTTTTTACGACTGTCGCATTCAGAAGTGGACGCGATTTGTGGATACGTTTATTTGATAGTTACGTTTCGTATTCTGAACAGACTTTTTAAATGTATAATGTGCCCTGTTACTAAACTATTCTGAGAACCCAGTCTCTGGACTGTATCCCAGATAAGCAAAAGAAGCTGATGGCTATTTAAAAACATGTCCTGTCCCTACGCACAGCAGATACCAGATAATTTGATAGGTACAATTGGAGAGACAGCCTCGTCCATCACCTACCCGATCGATCACACGACGTAGTACCCATATTAATCACGGTACAAGACACGTTACAGACAGTAGATGGATGCTGACGCGTAATTACACGCGTCTCGTCTCTTGTGACTGGAGGAAGCTATTAGCGGCCGGCAATCCATCATGCGATGATAAACATCATGGCTGCCGTGAGATAAGCCGTCGGCGCGTCGCGTGTGACCGGCCGTACGCCCACGTGTCGACGCAGTCGACCGATACCGCCTACAGCGACCTACCAGCGCTAGATAAGGCTTCTCGATTGTATCGTACTAAAGTCGTGGGCTTGTTACACGCCTTAAATGGAGAAGAATGTTTTGAATCTGTAGTGAAAGGCGTAGCTTTTGAATTGTTGTTTGAAAAGTTAACAAGTTAACAGTATTATCACTGGTGTGTTAATTTAGAGAAATATGAGAAGCTTCCATGGCTACTCGCATTAAACATCAAGTTCTAACATCTGATGATCAAGTGGTGTAGACTCAAACTTACTCTCCGTCAATAATTCATCATAACACGTCTCGGCTACTAAGAACAAAAAGCATCTAGCATATTTAGACGTCTGGCGAACTATTATCGTGGCGGAAGTTCGGCGTCCGCTCCCACGCATTGGCACGCGACGCCGCGCCGGGCGCGTGGCTGCCAAGCGCATGCCAGCGGCCGCCCGCTGCCCACTGGCAGTCCGTGCCAACTGCCAAGCGATGGCAAACAATACTGACTGACACAGAAGGTGAACTTGCTACAGCCGTCAAGAGCGGATAGTTTTGGAGTTAGGAGGAACTACTTATAGGTCGTTTTCAAGATGACTGTTCCATTTATCTGATAGGTGATGATTAGGTCAATTTCCGGAAAAAAGGCCCCTGATGTCAAGACCTCTAATTTCTTATTCACCGTTGTCACTAGAGTAGGCTGCTTGAATATGCTTGAAGATACTTAAAGTATCTTCAAGCATATTCATGTCTGTTATATGCTTATGTAAAGCATCATGCAGACTGGCGCGACGCGACTCTAACAATACAATTTCTTAGAAAACTTCACGGTAGAACAATTACCGGTGTCGCGTCGCGGCAGTCTGCACGAGGCTTAACTCGCTAAATAAGTAAATGAGAAGGCAAACCAGTAATCAATATTAATAGCCATGCGCTATAAAACCAGAGTGAACCTTTTTCCACACATTTCACGTTCATATCAAAACATTCCGCACTCCGATACTCGTATTTCGAGGATTCCGTGAATCCACCGTTTGACTAACGCCTTTTAATTACACACTACATAACCGTCTTAGATAACAGCGTTCAATATTAATCGCTTCACATCAAAGACACGATAATTAATCCTTACAGTCATCATTAGGAGTAATGATAGAGGCGGCACTATTGATGTTAGTATCTACATTAAGTCGAAGTAACACCATGTTTAATTCTTACTTCCTTATACTTGTATAACTTGACGTTAAAAAGCTGATAAAATGGCTTAAAACGATGTAATTAGTCATGTAGTTCAGTGCAATGCGCAATGAGTCTATGAAATGAATCAGAAAATGATATCTCATTAAATGTCTTCGTTCATGAACAAAGCAGTTCAGACAATACCGACTGGGCAACATATAGGTATATGCATATTCTGGCAGAATAAATGACTTCTCTTTCAGAAGGTCGCAGTGGCGCGGCGGGCGGCGCGGCGGGGCATGGCGTCGCGTAGCTCCGTTGCATCGCTATTTATCGCATGCATTAGCACCGAGCTGTCAAACGTGTAGATTTAGGAGTTACGAATGTGTAATGACCACTGGGCGAGTGCCAGACAGAGCAAAATAACCGTCTGTAGAGGTACTCAACCTGCGGTCCGGCTGAGATGAGGCTAGGAACGGGAAGGGCTAGAAATTGGAAAAGATGCAACGCCCTTCATGACCATACGACAATTACTAAATTCTGGGTCTGACAGTGCTTTCGATAGATTCTTGTAGTTTCATGAAATGTAGAAGATAATTAGGAATTGCTGTCAAATAAAAAAATTACAAATGTTATAGAAATGCAATATTTATAGCTTCCTACACGCAGCATCGTACTGCGTACGCAGCAATTTGAAATATCAAATAGAAAATTAGGAGAAAGGTTGACGATCCCTGTCCATAAGAGTGCCAATGACAAAGCACGCTGGGTAACCAGGGTGCAGAGCGTGACTCAGCTACTCCTAGTAAATAGATATTGACGACTTGATCATGTCTCGCCCCATTCGCTATGCGTTAATATCAATTGGGAATGTCGCTGGGAATTTTGAGGCGAGAGAGATATGAATTGACAGTTGTAAGATAGAGTTGTGACTGTGAGGAGTGAATTAGTTATGTTATTTAGATATTTGTATGAATTCGCTTTTAGAATGTCATAGTTGAGAGACTGAGACCTGTCTGTCTACTGTCTTCCTAATTCATCCTAGATCTCGAAATGAGAAAAAAAGCCAGCAAGTCCATATTGTTGTGCAAAATCTTGAGAGGACACAGCCAGACCAATACAAAATATTCGTAATTGCTCATGATTTACGCCAGGAAGGAGCCGATAAATCAAAGAAAATACAAAATAAAAATTGCGCGTCGCGAATACCGGAACGCAGTCGCTGAGTCTCCACTCCAGCCAGCGTCTCAGTCGGTCACAGACAGTTGATAACCCTGGCACGTGGCGCCCCGCGACTAAACTCATTCCGCATGGCGCGCGGGCCAAACGTTATGTAAACGAAAGTGTGGGCACGGCAGAAGTTCCACTAGATAATGCGTAATAACAATCATGAATAGATGTAGAAAAATAACGTAAGGTTACGTTATATTATAAATTAAAATTACCTACGTTTATTTGTAAAATGCTAAGGGCATCGGTGTTACTCAGTAACTGGGTTGTGGAGTTCAGGTAGTCAGTCGATCCATGTAAAATATTCAGCTGAATCCAGTTAGACCGGAAGCTGATCCCAAGATAGTTGGGCAAAGGCCTAGGCAGATTGATTGCTTAAAAAAAATAACACTTTTACACGTCAAAAATAAATGTTTTTATACTAGATGAGGTCTGTGTTTTCTGTCCGACTACACTGAGAAGAAAGACCAAAACAAACTCAGAAATCACAGTCTCTCTTTGAAGTTCAGACGTAATCTTGGTCAGACCATATGAACCACACAGATTAGACGTTAGGGCTGTTTCTCCGATGTCGCCTGATCAGATTGAAAAGATGGTAGCAGAGCGTATTGCCGAATGTTGGAAACAATTAGTATTTATATATTAGTAACTATAATTTTGGTAGTCTGGGATGAGTCTGGGTCTGGGTTTGTATAAACTGTAAGAGAAGTCTTTCTTGTCCTCGAAAGTGTCTCTACATTTGCTATTTTATTGTCAAAGTGTCCACTGTGACAAGCGTAGAGGTTATTATTATTTATTACTAGCTGTTGCCAGCGGCTTCACCCGCGTGCATGTCGGAAGTTATCTTAGGGGAACGTACTACGTACTTACTACCGGGATAAAAACTATCCTATGTTCAATCCAGGTCATGGTCTACCGGTGTGCCAAAATTCGTTCAGCCGTTTTAGCGTGAAAGCGTAACAAACAAACTCACTTTCGCATTTATAATAATATTACTTTGGAGTTAGGATTAGGATACGATTAGAGGTGACAGGCTGCATTGGTGAATTCTAGCTAGCAGTTAGTAAGGAGTTAGGGTGCTTTCTCATAGATCCTTATTTTATAATAATAGGCACTCATAGCTCAGGCAGTCGTCAACACAGACACTTGATACCTTCGTGGATAGAAGTCTACCACATGGGTATCAATTAGTGTCAGCGTGAGCTGTTCGAAACGAGGCCCTTATCGAGCACCTGTTATCCGAAACTATCAGCTGACGTTATCGGGTCAACCACTTACGTGGGGCTACGGGTGTGAGTTCGTGACAGATAGCGTACCGTCCTGCTAGATAACATTTTTTTGTTTTAGGTCGTCAAACTATTGACTGCGACGCTTCCAACCTTTGATCATAATCCGAGGTTGGAAGAATCTACCTAGATATATAAAAAATACCAGGTTTTCCTCATAACCTACAACATAAAATAAAAAATACGAATATCACGCTGTTTATAATGGGTACATTCAAACAAGCTTGTTATTGGCATCTTGTAAAGGCGATTGTAATCATGTAAACGTGTAACAAAAGTCGTGTTTCTTTTGACTCGCCTGACAGGTATTTTGTTAGCAGTTAATATATTCAGAAATATACGTGATAATTGAAATGGCGCGTTTGTAATTCGCATGCGGCGGCGGTAAAATGGGTAGGTGTGGGTGTTGGTATACTCGGTGTGCTTATATCTGTGTGTGCTCGCTATATCGGGGCGCCGCGACGCCGCAGGGCGCCCGTTCGCCACGTGCCGCCTGCCGCCGACGCACGGTGGCGGGCGGCGTCTTTACGATCTGCGGAAAACTAGACGAGGTTGTTTCAGTATGAATTTTCTCTTTCATGTTTTTAATATGCGTTAAAGTTTAAGTATGAATAAAATATATCATATTTATGATATTTTAAAACATTTACGATTTTGGCTCGTAGGGATATGTTCTTGTTTTGCAATTGGTGATTTTATTGAAATCAATAATAGGTTCTGTAATAAATCATTCTTAGAGAAAAACATCGAATCATCTACATGCCTTAATTACTGTACAATATTTGAGTTGATAATACCTTGTGGAGTAGTAGACCAAGCTTTTCTCAACTGATTATCCTCTTAACATCAATATAAACAACGTTCATGTCAATCCGTATGTCACCTCATCTCTCAATTTAGCGTAAACACTAACTGAAGGCGACAGGAACGTCGCGTGTCAATTTGCACACCTCTGTAATTACTCCGAACATTTACAGCAATGAGCATCTCGCTCGCTACGGTCACACGCGTCTAAGAATATTCGAACAGGAAAATCTATGGCGACTCTAACGAGATTTTCCTTTTGTTAGAAACGATATAGTCAATACTTATATCTATTGTGGCTATTGTTGAAATCATTTGATGCTTTGAATACTGTACCGATAAAGAGATAAAGGTTGACATTTTTAAAATTTTAAATGTGTAAACAAATGCTAATCATGAAAACACTAGGTTACCTACCTTCTGTTTTTATTAGTAGAGGAGAATGCTGGTAATTATTTACAAGCGAGTTCATGCCATTAAATATGAGGGCCTTTTATCCTCGACTACGGAAGCGATGTCTCTTGCGGAAGGCGGCGAGAATTTCCCGCCCTCGCACACACGACGCTATCATGTTCTATATGTTATTTTTGTTTGTGTGAAAATATAAAGAGGTTCACCCGTCTGACATTGGCGTATCGTTCAGACAGTGTTAGGAAGAGTTAATTTTGAACACGTAACGTGACGTTTGTGTACTCGCTCGAGGTGAGTGTTAAAGTATGCTAACGAAACAAGATCAAATGTGATAGACGAGCAGTTTACTATTTCTTAGACATAGTGCCAATTCTGAGAATTTTCATATAAAAATTATTTGATCTTTCGCGTTGGACTCGTGCCAAGGACCGATACAGCATCGTCGCCATTTGTTGATTAGAGACAAAACACGCAGTTATCATGATGATACTAACAAAGAGATGGCGACGCGAGCGGGCGGTGCCGGTGTGTTACACATTAGTAACGTTCGTTTGATCGTCACGTGGTCCCGCCACGCGTGATTCAGCGTCACGGCGCGCGCGCAGCCAATCACGACACGGACGACCTTCACCTTGAGGCAGTCGCACGCGCCGTCACCGGCGTGTAACCAGAGATTAATGGCTCTTTTTGTCACGCGCCTTACTTGGTGTCACCCGGCGATAAAACGATAACAATGTTGTTTATACACAGCATAAATAATACGACAATGCATGTACCACGAACATGTGTGACTGATTATATGTTTTAGCGCTATGTTACATAAAGTTTGTCCGCTTGGAAACTGATCATGCGTCGCATGAGAATATATGCGACTGTGTTAGTTTAGCGAATATTTATGTATAGGTAAATCTGCGTGTGTGTGCTAGACTTTAGCCTTAACCTTGCATATAACATTTAGTTGTTACACGTGTTGCTAATGGATGCAAATGCGGCGCGTTGACGCAAGTCGCAAGGATACCTGTCTATTATCAACTGAATGTTCTAAACTAGTCTATGGTAATTGGCTTTATTAACAAAATGTTTATGTTGTTACAGAGCAACAAGCCCATCATGGAGAAGAGGCGACGGGCGCGCATCAACAACTGCCTCAATGAACTGAAGGCGTTGATTTTAGATGCTATGAAGAAAGACGTAAGTTAACATATATCTATTAAATATTTGCCTATATTTACGTAGACTTTGAGGAATTACCGTCTAGACATTTTATATTTTCTTAACCAGTATGAATATTAAATATTTAACATTTGCTTAACGGGTCAACATAAAGTTAATATTCTTAGTAGTGCTATGTCTTCAAGTTTATTAATGCTTATGCACGAGCACTAATTATATTTAGAGGATAAATTTCCTTACCAGCTATTCCATCCTTGTTACAGCCGGCGAGACATTCGAAACTGGAGAAGGCTGATATTCTAGAGATGACTGTAAAGCATTTAGAGGGTCTTCGGTCTGAAGGCGCTGGTTCTCCGGACCGGTTCCGTGCCGGATACAGGCACTGCGTGACAGAGGTCTCGAAATTCCAAGGCATCGAGCCAATCCTGAGGAGAAGATTGGTGAGGCATCTGGAAGGGTGTGTCAACGCGCCCGGGGCGAGACCTGCTGGAGCTCCCACGCCACCCTCGGATGTTGAAGATGCTCCTCAAAACCAACATTCTACTATTTTTATTTCTGGTGAGTTTTATACAATGCTTTAACATAGTTTTGGGCTGCCTTTAAGTTCTACTTTAAGGTTTCCATGCCCTTGGTTTGGTCTTGGTAGATTTTTCGAAAGAATCCAACAGTATAGCCAAATCTACCATAACTATTTTGAGAGCACGACTTTCATGATGTATGTTCTAACTGGTGTCAATTATTTCAGCTGGTCCCGGCTCTGGCGTCCGCCTAGTACCAACCAGGTTGTCGAATGGCGACATCGCTCTGGTCCTACCAGCCGGCGTCAACGCGAGCACATTAGGAGCCCTACCAAACCTAGTGCCACTCTCACCAAGGGACGCTTCGTCCTCCACATCTTCGGAAACTCGCTGCTATTCCCCCGCCAGCTCAGGATGGGGGACCCCGCCCCCTCAGAACGAAGACACAGCCCCCCTTGCCCTCGTCACAAGAAAACAACCCCCAGAGGAAAAACCCTGGAGACCATGGTGACGCATCCTCCATTCCTTTCATAAACTCTGTGATATATTTTAGCTGTACATAGTATGTCTACATCGACAGAATATAGTTCCTAGTGTTAGCTATTAACAAATATATGCTTTCGGCAATGCAAGCTATTTTTACTTGAGTTACTTGCTCGGTCAGTTTAGATGTGTGATAGATTTTATAGAGATAGTTTTGATGAGAGTTTGTATGATTCCTTTCTGTTTAACGAAAGGATTATTTTAGTTTTAAGACATAGAATATTATCGTGTATATTCGCGGATGACATCTGAGGCAGTATTTCATGTATCATTTACGTAGAGACGTAGCATTCCTACGTTATATTCATTAATTAGTTTTAAATAAATAACTAGTGCCATTAATTAATGTTCTTCATTTTACAATTAGTTTGCTTAAAGCTTTTGTAAATACGAGTTTATGCAAATATTGAGCACTTGAGAGTCAATGTTTGATTGTAATCGATAGGATAGAATTCTGTGTGCCTTAAACAGCAAAATCGTATAGTCTTCCATTATATAGGCGTGTGCGCATATTAATGTTTAACATGTAAAGTATGATTAATTATGAGTTGATAATTACGCTCAATATTCATTTAGTTACGTTACCGGAATAAACCAGTAGTCATTATGGTCTTCCCTTACCAGTTACCGAACGAGGACAGTTTATTTTAAAAATACATTTAGTTTAAATGTTTATTTGTATTTGTGAAGAAATATTAAGCCTTTAAAGTACTACATACCTAAGTAATTTCAAGTGATGTGTACCTATTTATGTTTGCATCTTATTATAATTAATCGAATGTTGTATGAACAATTACTAAGTTTATTTTAATTGTGAACAATTATAACAATTTGCCGTCTCAATGTAAATTATTAAGAGAATAACGTGATATTATTTAAGATTATGTGTAGTAAATATAAGAAGATGTACCTAAAAGAAATATGCCATTAATCTAGAAATAAAAACATGAACATACGAGGAAGTTTAATTTTACAAAAAATAAGTATTTCATACTGGCTTTTCTGTGTCTACTACACAGAAAAGTTCGGAAGCATCAGTCAATCAACAACTCTTCATTCCACTATTGCAGCCCACTGAAAGACCTCCATCTTGTTCTACTTTTGCTAATTTATGCTACAATATTCAGTAGCAAGAAGCCGAACAGTCTTGTATAGGTAAAGGCTCCCGCAGAAAGGCCCGACGTGACAGCGCGACGCGACTCTAGTTATGTAGAACATCTAGTTAGGACAATTTCTATGAAAACTTCATGGAAATTGGTCCACCAGAATTGCGTGGCACCGTCACGTCGGGACTTTCTGTTAAGACCAGCTATCTAATTACGCAACACATTTTCGTTGACAATTTCGACTAATCTGTTTCAATTTGACAGGTCAACAACATTCATTGTGATATTTACGTTGTTGAGCAGATTTTTTTTTCGAACGTACGAAGCAATGGATTAGCAATCTGTTTCAAAACGATTCAGATTCTGATTGATCGTGTACACGTTACGTAATTAGGGTACAGGCATTCTAAACACAATTTACAAATGTCGTATGTCTCAATTCTTATTTTGTTTATAACTAGAGTAATAATTGATCTAGAGAAAAAAATATCTTGTGGCTGGATAATAAACTATTCAGGGTGGCAGGGACATCGACGCGAAAACTGATACCATGGATTCAGTACATGATTCTGAAGCTCTTGTGTTCACGTTTTTCGTCGGACGAAGAATTTCAACGCAGGGCAAAAATTTCAATTCAGAATCACGTACTGAATCCATGGTAACAGTTTTCGCCTCGATGTCCTTGACACCCTTGTATTTTCTTACTGTGAATACTTATTGTAGACACAAAAGCCGAGTAATTATGATTTTGATTATTTAAATAATCTTTAAAAAAAGACATGATTTTCGAATAAATAATTTATCAAGCGAAAATGTTATAATTACGTAACTGTCTTGTACAATCAATCTGCCTAGCCTTTTCCTAACTCTTTTGGAGTTGGCTTCCAGTCTAACCGGATGCAGCTGAATACCGGTATTTTACATGGAGCGACTGCCTACCTGACCTCCACAACCAAGTAACTGGGTAATACGATACCCCTTGGTAAGACTGGTTGTCAGACTTTCGGGCTTCTGACTACCCGTAACGACTGTTAAAGATCCAAGAATGACAGCCGAGACCAACGGCTTAACGTGATTTCCGAAGCACGGAGGAGTCTCGGTATATAAAGATGGTCACCCATCCACGGACCAACCCCGGCAAGCGTAGCTTAACCTGATGGACCGACACGTGCGGTTGTTATTACTTAGCCACGAGCTCCTCGAGCGTTAATGATAAGATATATTCTTCAGAATATAATAAGAATCCATAGCAACATTAACAACAACCAAACCTCTTATGATAGGTATGCATACCTACTGAAAGTTATTCCGAAGTCAGAACACAAGCAAAATGCAATAAGTTGCTTTCTACATTGCCCATTAAACTTTTACTTTCCCGCCCGATATTTACAGGCAAAGAAACCTTTCCTGAAAAAAGACGCAAGGCATTTAAATTCACAATGACAAAAAGTTTTATATGCCGACTGGCAGTTGTATGAAGAAGTATGGCGTCAGTAATTGATTCTCCTTTCCTTGTGTCATAAATTCATAATTACCTGTCGCACTATGGCAATAGGGCTTACATTGTGTTTTCACGTTCTCCTGCAAAATCCTGATAAAGTCAGCTAGGATGTACCGTAAGGCTTGGGATTCAAGCAAAAAAATATATATTTTATTACCTTCAATTGTACAAAAAACACTTATCTAAAACACTATGCAGCGTTACAACTAAGGGAAAGAGTGTTTTCGATGAGCAGCTTTGTTGATAGAGGCAGCTGAGTGGGTATTTGTTTTGACTAGGATTCGAGAGTTTTCGAGGTTTCGTGAATGTTATCCTGACTGGGTTAAAAATCCTCTAGGTCATGACAACAGTTCCTCCAACAAATTAGGAGTTTCTGAATAGTAATTAGATAAAATAAAGAAAAAATGTCCAACGGTAGTCACCGTTGCCTGAGTCTGAAAGTGAGAAAAAAGAACTTCCATATGTTTGTAATATATATACGAGTACCTATTACAGACATATGCGAGTTATTTTTTCATATCTCGGGTGCTTTTGTGGGATCTTTACTGTGATATTCAGGAAGAATAAAGCAGTCATAGGCAAAATCTTCCATAGAATGTTTCAGTAAAGATAAAAAAGGATCGGAAAATAGGACGGAGGATAAAAAGATATTTTTTAAAGGTTCTTACGATCGAGGGAAAGACGAAGAAGAAGAAAGCTATTTATTTTGTCCGCCCTCCTACATTATTGCAAAATCAAAAGTCAAACAATCCCCACATACATTCCGGTGGAACGCAGAACCACCACGTAGGTCTCCCTCGGTGGTCGCACTAATTCGTCAAACATTCAATTATAACCGTTTGTTTGCGCTGTCCCGACACTAATGCCGGGTATTGGAGAATTATTGCACCTGCGGCTGCAATTTGCCACAATCGCCGACTGCACTAATTATTTACAGAATTTTCATATCTACGAACGCGGTGGCGGGTTTATTTTTGGCAAAAGGTTTGATCTCTTTGCCCAAAATAAACTGCATTCAAGATAAGTTTTATGTAGGTACGTACTGAAGAAGAAATATAGTACTGTCGTGTCGCTGTAAAGTGTATGAAATCGTGAATTAATAGTTTTCAGAAGTTTCAGATTAGCTAAGTTGAAGATAAACCTTATTTTATTTTTTAACAAATATCTGTTTATGTTAATTAGAACTAACAGATTATTGCTGGTTCAACAACATTATGAGATGAGATAAGCTCCATATCTAAAGTTTTTACAGCACTCGTGACTCGTGTCACTGTGTGATTTCGTCAGTTAGTCTTATCACACCACAACACCTATTACACAAACACTTGATTGATTTCCATTAAACCTGACGTGAATCAAGTGCCATCAATTTTATAACCTAACGTCCAATATTACGCAAAAATAAATAAACTGGAATCAACCGTTGTCGCCAAGCAAGCAATTATTAATTTAGAAAGTGGTAACACGATACCGCAGTCCGTAAATATTTTCCAACACAGAATTCAAGAGACTCGGGACACTCGGCTCATCTGATCACGTTCATTACATAGCTCATTAAAATTCATAAGATGATGTGTTTACGTATAATGTTCGTAATATCAACTAACGATGAAAGTAATTGAAATTTGTGATTTTTTTATGAATCAAAGCAACATCTGCCGAGCCACCCAAGTAGAGCCGACCGCGGGCGCTGTTGCTAACTACTGTCTTGCTTATCATAATGCCGATACCCGTGTAATTTTCTCTCAATACCACTCGATTCCGAAAATATTAATTGAACAGCCCCATCGATTACTCGTTTAATGAGCCCGAGATATAAATTCGCATCGAAAAGAAACTACGTAGATACGAACGATATTTTATGATAATGTTTCGAAAAAGATTCGGTGATAATGTCGCTAGGTATCGGTGCCGTGACTTTATTGCCTATCATTCAAGTGGGAACGAGTGTAGGCATCGAGTTGCATATAAATTGAACTTGTCAAGTGTATACTGGCTGGCGCGCCCGCCTGACTGACGGCTTCTCGTTACCGAAAGGTCGTTGCTTGCTTGTCATTGTTTTTTTACATCTCTTTGTATTCGCATCAAGCGTCGGAGGCCAATTAATCAGTGTTATGACGCGTGACACGACCTAATGAGCAGGCACGATGGCCGCCGCATGCAAATTGCCGTATTACCACTCGTCATTATTTTGTTGATTGAAATATGTAGTAATGTACCAGACAATGAATGGAACTTTGATTGGAGTTAGAGTAAACGTTAGAAAACAACTTGTTAACGTGAAGTCATTACTGAATGAAAAATGAAAATCTTTTGATAAGAGAAATACATACACGAATTTTGAAAGCAAAAGTGCCTTTACTGTTATGTGCATTTTTAATCTACTTCCATCTTAAGTACCTGTTAAAAACATTTACAATTTGAAACTTTTTTCATAAAGGAAGAACTGCATAAAATAAGAACCTATAATCGCACAAGCTTCAATAAGGATTAGTTACAATATAGTCTTTTTACTACCTAAGTCAGCGGTGGTCTGGATAATTCCCTTTTTATAGAGCCTTTGTAGCATGAAATCTAGGTGGTCGCTGAGGCTTCTGGTCGAACTTCGATCAAACTTAGGCCCACCGGGTTAGAAATATCTGTAGCATTTAGGTAGGTATTTGTTGTCGAAATTGCGGTTTAATTTTTTACAAGCAAGATTATAAAAGGATATTCGAAATCCATGTCAGATCAAGACTTAAGATTGTGTTGAAGTCGTCCGAAAGTAATCTGAATTAAGTTTTAAGACATTTCTGATTCGGTGGTCGAACCGCGCGGGCGCATCAGAATATGTTTGCGTAACATTTTTATTTCAATTTCAAGGCGATTAGGATTTGGCGGATTGTTGAAGGAGGCTGTTTTCAGTTATATCTTATAAGTTCATTAATTAAGATTTGATGGATAAGATGCAACAAGAAGAACTGAGTTCTTTACTGACAATTTAAGGCAAATGCATTGTATTCGATTCAGCAAAATTTATCATATATTTGTGTCTACAACCCAAGTTAAGTAACCAAAGAATTTCATTAATTAAAGTGCTTCTTGTTCGAAAAACATAAAGGATAAAGGGCCAATATTAAAAGTCACTTTCTCAAACCAATTTTACATGTAATTAGATATTGGTTGCCAGATGATTGTTCTCCCCCAAAGACCGCAGGTGCATCTCAATTCTGAACGTAATGACGAGTTTAGACATCTTTGTTTTAATAAACATTTTTTGTACTTTTTCACTTTTTAATAAAGCAATTGCCTTAAATACAGTTTTGAGCTATCTGGGTGGGCCGATTGGTGGGCTTTTAATAATGGCAATTTGAACAGAACCCAAAATTGAGCATCTCCGGTCCGAAGTACCTACTTCGAGGATACTTCGAAGTTGTAATTTCTGTAAATATGAGAACGAACCACGTACGACGTACAATGTACGAAACCCAACTAATGCTCCTGAAGATATTATGGTAATGAGTTCAGATTTATTCGTTACATTTACATAATTTAGACTGTAGAGAGTTAGGAAGTCAGTAATTTTTCTCTGGTAGTTATTAACCGAGTTTGTCTGTAATTTACTTAAATAACGGCTAAGGAAATAGCGGCAATTATGTTGTTAATTTGTGTAATCTATGAAAATTATCTTTATTGAGAAAATAAAAGTAATTAATAGAAAAAGAATGCAGTCTCAATTTAAGCTTCAAACACATGCACACAAGACTAGGTCATATGAATTAGGCACATATTTGAATATCCGTCAATCATCTTCACACCCTAATTAATCTGATTAGACCATCTTATTTGTTTTTAATTCTAATGCGCCCGCGCCACCCAAAATGTCTCTGTCTCAAGATGTCGGTGGTCTGGCTAAGGCTGTTTATATGGTCATCACGTGTTGTTAGACAAAAAAAATGCGAAAAAACATGGACGGTCCCACCACAGTCACCACCCACGGCGTAGCTGCGCAGACGCACGTGGTCGCGTCAGTTTGACAACTAACAACAGTCATTTCTTGTATTAAACTGTCATTCTTTTAGTTTACATGTTGATTTGTTTAAGTTTTTGACGAAGTGGTCTTTAAACGGGCGATTATATTTTTGTCCACATTACTCATATTTTACCTTATTGACTGTGAATCTTAATATTTGCAACAGGTAAACAAATGTTGCGACTAAGACTGTGATAATATTGTTCTGTGGAATAAAATAAAAGACAAATCACATTAAAAAACATTACGGATCCCAAATAACTTAGAAATACGCAACCATACTTCGATTAATTAAACGAATATAATCCTAGAGCTTCTGTAGATGTTATCAAACCCAACAAAGCGTAGGTAGTTAGTTTTCAGTCCGATTCATTCCGAACATGCCTTCTACATGTCCGATCTCGATATAAAGAAAGAATGGCTCATTCGAGGCGGACATTAATCGTTCCAATTACTGTGCTTCGTCGATCGCTCGGTAGCTATCCCTCCAAATTAATTAACCAATTGAATTTAGCGCAATTCAGTTTTTGCTCGCATCTCGTCGTGTGCGCAACAAGCGTTGACAAACCGTAGAATACTAAGATCACTAGTCGAAGAGTTACACTCTGCTTTAATTAGATACACTCGCATTGTTTGGTAATTTCTGCATGGGTGACTCTACTTTTCAGGTACTGCAATTAGTTCACTATGTTTTTTTCTTTCTGAGAAGCTATGAGGAATGTTGAGCGTGTCCTGGAATTAGGCTGGAATCAAGGTATAAGAACTAAGAATTCTGTTAATTGAGGTGGTTAATTAGTTGGATGTAGGTAAGTATTGCATAATATCGAATTTAAAGTAACAGGTTGCCCGTGAAACTAGCTATTCAGGATAGGTTGCCGATTTTATTTGAACTGTGTATCTACGCCTTACACCTTTTTCTAGCTATAATTGGAACCAAGTCGTTCGTTCCACATCTGCATCATCTTGCTAACAACTCAGTGTGGTATTTTATGATTTAAACCGTGAAGATAATGAGGCAAATTGTTGAGCGACGATTATTTAGAACGACGCGACGCCTCACTACGGCGACATTTCGATGCTTAATTACCTACGTTGTTAATGCGAGACTTAAAATAAACGAGACGGGAATTTTATCGAGCTGGAAACACAGCCTTCGCGAGAGTGGGAGTGGTTCGTGAAAAAACAAAGGCTACTTTTTGGTACTTGAGAGTAATTTTAGTTGTCATTAAGTGTTTGGAACCGATGTCGATCGTTTGCTGTTACAGTAATTTAGCAAAAACACATGAGTTTATCTTTGATTTCTGGAAATACTTTGTTTAATAAAGAATGAACTGGTTATTGTGCTAAATGTGAGACATGCTTTTGAAGACGACTGCCCTACGGCTGTACGGGTAGGTATTGGTGACAAAGATGACGCTTTACAAAGAAGAGCCGCGTAGCTACTGTAAAACTATAATAATAAGAGCCGACATGTGGGATGTGGACTCAGCGATCATTGTGCCGATAGTCGTAACAGCCAATGGCCTAATAGCCAAGAGTCTCGACCAACACCTGAGGAGGTTCTCGTTGGGCAGCTGGATCAAGGGCTTGATTCAGAAAGCGGTACTTCTGGACACGGCTCGCATTTTTAGGAGGTTCCTCTCTCAGGAGCCCTGACCACCGGTAGCTTGTTTCCGATACCGGTGGGCTACTATTATTTATATTTTTTAATGATTTATATAAAAATATTTAAAAATTTATTCAATAAGTATAAAGATGAATAAACGATGATAAACGTTTATTTTCTCAATACAATATTATGTACATACTTAGGTAATGTTAATCTTTGACAGTAGTGCACGAACAAGGAGCTAACTTTGTGTATGGTATGTGTCTTGAGTATAGTTGTCAGCCCACTACGCATCACGTGAGATTTTTTACTTCCATAGCAATCGCGATTATAATCGACAATTAAACGTGCTATGCAAGCACTTAAATACTTTGTAACTCCAGCACATAAGCAAATATGTGATCGTAAAAACATATAATTGTTATAAAAATAGTGACGATGCATTAAATGTCAAATCATCAAGGTCGGTCGCTCTATTAAATCCGGGATCTTAGTTTTTTTATGGGTTAGTTTATTGCCTCATAAAGATCTAAATATAGTGTGGTATTAAGTATTTGTTGTGGGAAATAAAACAATGTTTATGGGTAAGTTATTGTAAGTGATAGCAATTGGTGCTGTACTTTTCTTTAGTGCAAATTTTTAAGCCCAAAATCAAAATGAAAAGTCATTGATTCAAATTACGCTGAGAATCAGCACTTGTTGATCGTCAAAATTACATAAGACAGTCCCCCAAAACGCCTACCCTTCACCACTTCCTCGTGCTTTAGCTGGGAAAAAGAAGTGGCGCAACAGACTCCCCAGCATCACTGCTGTCTGTTAAGTTTTATAACTTACTTACTTTTTAACAACGATACCAATTAGAATTGAGTACTTCATCTACATTATTTAAATTAAAGATTAATTATTATAATCGCTACGTTTTAACTACTACAATTATATCCGAAATTGAACTACGAAAATGCTGAAAGTGATTTTTAAACGTAAACTAAATCACAATTTCGCTACCAAGCTTGTGCCCGATGGGATTCTCATCGAATTGTTCTCATGAAGAACTTCCATACAAACCTTCATCACCTATTTAACCCCGTCCCCCCAAGCAGAGTAAGAATTTTCAAAAATCCTTTCTTTGTGCCCCCTTTTGTTATTTAAGGAACTGTCCAAAACTTCAACCTTCTACACCCAGCGGCTTGAACGTTGTCTATTGGTGAATGACTGAATGAATTTATGACAATGGAAACCTAGCTAGATAGCTCAGCTTCTGGGCTAGTTGGTAAGGCTCTATTTAGTAACCCAAAGGTTGTTTAAAATGTTGCTAATTTTTATCGGAATGCACAGCCACGACAAATAATTACTGGGAATAAATACATAAAAAACCAATAAAAACGTAATGTAATGTGTTGCCTAGTAATTAAGAAGATCTCATTATAGATGCTTCAGATCTAGCCGACTCGGCTCGGTGTTTTATATGATGTATCACACTGTTGGTTTTAGATTCAATATTAAAACGAAAAAAAACTCAAAGCATTTATTTCAAATAAATCAATTACAGACAAGGAAGAATTGGCAAGGGGTTGGTCAGTCAGAAAGATGAAGCTATTTGCCCATTCCAAAGCGTAGTAGGTTCCTATGGAGAAGAACGGGCAAGAAACTCCACGGACTCTATAATAAATCAAAATATTATTACAAACTATTGGTTGCTCATCATTCATGATGAAATTATACATATTGATACGCTTATCACTACCTATAGGTATAAGAATCGATAATGCAACACTAACTTATAACTGACGTAGCTGTTAATGACTTTCACCTTGTTTTATTTAGAAAAATAACTTAGTTGGATGCTTATTATTAAAATGATAAACCTGTAAAACTTTTAAAGAGAAAAGCTTTGAGATGAATGTGAGGAAAGTATTATAAATCGACATTACCTTAAAAAAAAAGACAGGCTGAAATGTACATAAACTTTTTCGGATTTCCGCAAAGACACGCCTGAATTAATTAACTATAAACTTTTTCATTTAATTAAATAATCGTTCTTTACTTACTCATAACTTATCATAATTACTTGTTACTTTTGTATACGTTTCTGTCATACTATTTACTTATGTTCTTTCTGTGTGAAAAAAAGCAATAAATACTTTTTAATTATTTCTTTATGCGATCACAATTTCTTAACAGCAAGTAATTCTAGTGCTATTATTGAACATCATTATACAGGGCTTTACCATGTTCCACGGTATTGTACCCGTAGGTACAATATTGACCTTAATAATTTTCGCGTGCTGCGCGCGCGCCGCTGTCGGAGGACGGACTTGTCACGAGTCAGCTTGTGGTTGGATGCAATAATTATACATCGCTGTATGTACGTGCGAAGTGCTGTGTTCTCTAAAGGTAGGTACTTAAAGTCTAGAAGTGTGGGAAAATGTTGGTGAAAGATAAAATACACTTATTGTAGAATATTATTGCAAATAATAGTAAAAAGCTCTTGAATTCTATACTTACTTAGTTTGCTAGAACACATTCCTCAATAATTCCTGTAAGGCTGAATTCATTTAAATGTTTTATTTGGTAATTTTGTCAGATTTTCCTACATCCGGAGTGTCATTCGACCATTAGGAAAATAAGGACCATTCCTGACTAACCCATTTCCTACTTTTTTGTATTATAAGCCTAGTTCAATTGTGTTCTGCGATACATTCAAAATGTTCCCTTCCTCAGAACATTGCATATTCTTTTTTGGGACTTCTATTAAAAAATGTTGTCTTCAAGAATTTGACTATTCGTGATCATCCGGCTTACTCTGAACTAAACGAAGCATATCTTTGGTCAAAGGATAGGTCAAGCAGAGTCGGCCAGCTGCACCGAGGACGCGTTCTCGCGCGCCTGGCAATTTGTGCCAAAACGCAAGGGCAAGGCCAAACGCACTCAACAAGCCCTCTGCCCTTGCACCGACCCTTCAGGTCCAACTGCTGCCCCAGTTCAAGGCAAAAAGAGGGACAGATTGACGAGGAAGGAGCGCCGACAAGCACTGCGGAAGCCAGGCAAAGGCTCCCGGAATATACAGGCCACTGCCGCGGGTAAAACGACGGGCGGCCAGCTGAACTTCTCCGCCGGAAAGCGGTCACAGGCAGAGGCCGGCACTAGCCGACCAGCGCCCAGTCGACCGCCTACCAGAGCTCCGGGGAGTCCACCAGCTGAAGGTAACAGGACACATCGACCCGATTGGAAGGATCAGGCCGCGGCGAAGCGAGCTCTCAACGAGACCTTGACACCTCGTGGAGAACATAAGCGGCCGCGTCTTGATAATTCCAATAGGGTCGATCAACGAAGCTACGCCCAAGCTGCCAGCGCAACCCTAGACGTCGCGATCACCTGCGACCGCACGGGGATTCTCAGCAAGGACGTATCGGATCAGGTACTCGCTGCTATCCAGAAGCAGATCATCCTCGAGGCCTGCTCCCCCAAACAAGGCACCCCAGGACCGACTTTTAACGCCAAGCCGCTGTTCGCCGGGGGTATCCTCAAACTGTGGTGCGGCAACGACCACACCTTAGCCTGGCTAAGGCAAACAGTCTCCGGCCTGGCTCTCTCAGCTAGCACCCAGCTAGTTGTTGTGAGCCAGTCGGAAATTCAGAAGCGTGCACGGTGTGGCATCGTGATCCCGGATGAGCAGGGGGTTTACGGAGAGTCGACCAATATTGGGCGCACTCTCAGCTACCAGAACCCTTGGGTGGACATCAAGAGGTGGGTACTGCTGCACGCGGACAAACAAGCCTCGGCGTGGTTCGTGGTGGTCGGTGTCCCTGTGGACCAAATCCCGACTCTGATGGAGGCCGGACGCCGCCTCTCAATTGGCTTAGGGGCGGTGTACGTGAAGTTCCAGGGTCGGAACGGTAGGTTCACCGACGTTCCTCAGGGATGGGACCCCGCCACGGGAACCGTCTGCGAGGCGCTGACTCAGCCGCCGCAGGCACCAGCAGGGGAGTCCACTCCCCCTACACACAACCCGGTAGCATCCGCGGCTGAATCTGCTGCCGCAGAGTCACCCGCCCTTGCCGCCGCCATCGTGGGAGCCGTCCCTTCATCGGGCGAGGAGCTGGACGACATTATCCTGTCCCCGGCTTCGGGCCCGGGGGAGGACGGTTTCGACGAGGGCGACCTGTTCGCCGGGCTTAGACTTGGGGGGGACGACGAGGGCTCGGCCAGCGATGGCGTCCCTTTCGTCACCCTGTAGAGTCCTCCAGGCAAACCTCCACCACAGTCAGACCGCGACGGCTCAGCTCCGCAAGTGGCTGGAGGTACAACACACGGCCATAGCCTTAATCCAGGAGCCGTGGATTAGGGCCGGCCACATACAAGGACTCTCCAATCTTGGCGGTAAGCTCCTAGTCGCCTCAGATCACGATCACCCCAGATCGTGCATCTATGTCACAGGTAACCTCAAAACACAGCTCTTAACTGATTTCTGTTGCAGAGATGTCTCTGCAGTTAAGCTGATTATACAGCGTGACGATGCCAATGAGGTGGTGATCGTTTTTGTCTCGGCCTACATGCCCGAGGCGGAGGCGCCGCCTCCCCATGACCTCGCCCGTCTCGTGAGCCATTGCGAGAGGTGTGGGTTCGAGGTTGTCATTGGGGCCGACGCAAACGCTCACCACCAACTGTGGGGTATGGACACGCAGAACGAGAGGGGTAAGGCCTTGGTTGACTACTTATTCTCGACTAACCTATCCCTACTAAACACTGGCTCTGAACCAACATTCGTAACCAGACGAAGCCGCACAATAATAGACCTGTCTCTGGCAACGGAGAGCGCGGCGGAAATCATCACCGAGTGGCAGGTTTCCAAGGAGGCCTCCTGCTCTGATCACAGGTGGATCCGCTTCGACATTCAGGTCTGTGTGCCACCGACACCACCACGGCGAAACCCGCGCAACACGGATCGAGCCAACTACACACGCAACCTTGATTGCAAGCTTGTGACATTAAACAACCCCTCGACATTTGCGGACACAAAACAGATTGAATCTCAAGTAAGTCACCTTACTAACTCAATCATAGACAGCTATCAGGCTGCATGCCCGGAGACCACGCCGCGCAAAACACCGGGTAAACAACCATGGTGGGGCGCTGATCTGGAGCGCAAGCGCAGCAAGGTAAGAGCAGCTCTGAATAGAGCCATGAACACATGTGCGGATGAGGACTGGGACAACTATTACGCGGCCAAATCCAGCTACAAAAAATGCATCAGATTCAGGAGCACCTCAGGATGGCGCAAATTCTGTGGCAGCATTGAATCTTGTCAACAAGCTAACAGGGTAAGGAAAGTCCTGGCGCAACGGAATACATCAGGGCCCGCCACCCTCCGCAAACCCGATAACACACTCACGTCGACGCCTGAAGAAGCAAGACGCGTCCTAATCGAAACCCACTTCCCTGGATGTGTCTTCGCACAGGTAGTTGACTGGCAAGATGAAATCCAAACGCCATCGGACAATGATTGGAGTTACGCAAGCAGGGTGATCACGTTGGAGAAACTCCAATGGGCCATCCGGAGCTTCCATCCTTTTAAGGCAGCTGGTCCCGATGGAGTGTTCCCTGCCCTACTACAGTGGGGGGGCGCCTCTGTCGCTATAAGACTGGTGCCATTAATGAGAGCGTGCCTGGCCTTTAGATACGTTCCTAAAGGATGGAGGGAAGTGAAAGTAATATTTATCCCCAAGCCAGGTAAGGGTGACTACACAAACGCCAAATCCCACAGACCAATAAGCCTGACTTCCTTTCTCCTAAAAACTCTGGAAAGGCTATGTGATAGGGAGCTGAGGGACGGCGCTCTTAAAACCATACCGCTACATGGTAATCAGCACGCATACAGCTCAGGTAAGTCGACCGAATCTGCTCTTCATCTGGTAGTCAGCCAGATAGAGGACGCGATTCATCAAAAGGGCACCTGCCTGGGCACTTTTATAGACATCGAAGGAGCCTTCGACAAAACCAACTTCTCCAGCATCAGTAGCGCCCTCTCCAGACATGGAGTAGAACAGGTACTAACGGACTGGATTACAAACATGTTAAGCAAACGAGTGGTTCGCCTTGAGGATGAGCAGCAGTTGGCCATGATAGCCAGAGGCTGCCCTCAGGGAGGAGTTCTGTCCCCCCTTCTATGGAATCTGGTAATTAATGACCTCATCACCAAACTCAACGCCAACCGCTATTACACGATAGGGTATGCAGATGACCTCGCAATCCTTGTATCGGGGAAGGTGACGGGAACGATCTGTAACCTCACTCAGCAAGCACTACGTATCGTAGAAAGTTGGTGCAGGAAATTTGAACTATCAGTGAACCCCACTAAAACTGAACTAGTCATGTTTACCCAAAAACGAGCATTAGGCCCATTCTGTCTACCGAAACTGTTCGATACAGAGCTTCAGTTGGCCAGCGAGGTCAAGTACCTTGGGGTCACTCTAGACAGTAAGCTAAACTGGAGTAGCCATGTAGACAACAAGCTAAACAGGGCCTGCATCACCTTCTGGCAATGCAGGAAAATGATAGGTAAGAAGTGGGGCCTATCCCCCAAAATCATACTGTGGCTGTACACAGCTGTGATCCGCCCCATGATCGCCTACGGGGCCGTGGTCTGGTGGCCCCGCACACAGCTGGTTACAACCTCCAACAAACTACAACGCCTGCAGAGACTAGCCTGCGTTGCGACCACTGGCTGCATGAGGACTACTCCGACTGCGGCAATCGAAGCCATGCTGGGTCTAACCCCGCTCCATCTGTTTATACAGCAGGAGGCGACGATGGCGGCGGTGCGTCTTAAGGCAATTAATCTCTGGGGTAAGAGAAACACACAACACACCGCGCTGCTCGAGGGACTCAATTCTGAGTTCCCTATTACGAAAGCCATAAATGATCGGGTGCCCAAACAATTTATCTTCGATAAAAAATACAGGATTCAACTTCATGAGGATCACCGATGCGAGGGTTTACGCCCCACAGAGCTACGAATCTTCACCGATGGATCCAAAACAGGTAGTGGCACAGGTGCTGGAATCTTCTCGGAGGACTTCAACATACAGATAGCCACACCATTGGGGGTCCATAACACAGTGTTCCAGGCCGAATGTATGGGTATATCTCTTGCCGCTTTAGCCATCATGGCCAGGGAAGTTAAGGACCACTCGATACGTATACTCTCAGACAGCATGGCTGTTCTGCTAGCGCTAAACAGCCACACTGTTGACTCTGGGCTGATATACGAGTGCCACCAGCGCCTTAACCAGGTGGGTAGCCTCAATAATATTACCATTCAATGGATCAAAGGACACAGCGGTTCGCGGGGCAACGACGCAGCCGACGAACTTGCCAGAAGGGGGTCGAGCATGGCACCAGTGGGGCCAGAACCCATTGCGCCACTCCCCTTCGGGTACCTACGCACTCTGGTAAGGAAACGAACCAGGGACCAACATCACAAACTTTGGTTGGACCACGGTGAGTGCAGGCAGGCCAAGGAGGCACTCCCTACAATTGATGGCCGCTTCACGAAACAGGTTCTCCGACTAACTAAACAACAGCTGCGTACAGTCACTGCAGCTGTAACTGGCCATGGGTCATTTAATAAACACCTCTTTGTCATAGGAGTCACAAACAGTCCGCTTTGCAGAGCCTGCATGGAGGACGACGAGACAGCAGCTCATGTGCTGTTATACTGCCCGGTGGTCGCCACATACAGGGCAAAGTACTTCGGTAACCCAGGTACCCTACGTGAGATTGTCAGTGACACCAAGGCGCTGCTGGCCTTCTTTGAGGAGCTGGGGTGGATCGAATAACCGATTTTCCCACCCGTACGCAAAATACGCGCTTAGTCGTGGAGTTGCGGATATCAGCCCGTATTACCTATTACCTATTACCTATTGGTCAAAGGATTAAATATTAAAATAGAATAATTTACTGCTTACCTCTCGCTGAGGTCGCAAGTTGTAGTTAGATTAAGTTACAATGTGAATATTTATCCATGTGGATTAAATAAGGATTCACTCGAACCACTTTTACTACTTAATAGGTACCTACCTACATATTTATTGTAGGTAATGTACTCATTATTTTTACTTGACTGAAATCTAGCAACATTAAAATACTTATACGATATTTCATATGGGATATTGAGCGTCGATGTTCAGCTGAGGTGATACTGATAAGTGACATCCCCGATCCCCAGTGCCTCATCTTTGAAACATTGATAAATGATTCTTCCATTATCAGTAGTCCAATAGTCTTCCCATATCTTGGACTTTTTGAAAAATCTATCTACCTTCCTTTCTACAAAGCAATCCGGGATAGATATCCGCTGGATCTTAAAGAAGATAAGCCCAGCCATAGCCGTCCTCTTCTACTGCGCAAACGCACAAAACCGAACCGATGACACAGATATAGAGGTATCTTTAGTGCAGCAAGGATCTATTTAAGTGTGCATTAAATAAACGGTGTGTAGGCCTCGGTTGCGCGCGTAGGTGCTATTTAGCCCTCAAGGTGGCGTTCGTCGTGACTTACCCGCCGCGTGCTGCGGCGCTGCCAATAAGAAATAAACGCCCACGCCGACTTAAAAATGTTAAAATAAATAAAATGCGCACGTCCCGGCTTATCTCAGACCGTAGTCGAGACCGAGGACAGGGAAGGGAGCGCGCGTACTGAGCATAGCGGATCGAGTAATGAGGGACAGCCTGTGAAGCTGTGGCGTAATTGCACGTTTTTATGGAGCTTACAAATTGAAATTATAGGAGTAGGGAACATAATGATAATGTGCGATGTGACTTACGAGACGGACAAGGTGGAAAACGGTTTTGGAAAGTTTTGCACCAAGCTGCTGTCGATCAGCTGAAATTATAAATGTAGCTTGATTTGACGTTTTAACTGGCATCATTAAAATTATTTATCTAGTAGGTAAATCAGCGTGAATGGAATGGTAAACGCCGAACATCTATTTTGCGTAGAAAAGGACAGAGCTAGTTGAACTGGAACTGGCAGTCCTTTAGTACTGTAGTGGGCTACAAGAAGAAGAATAAGATTAATTTATTGTTTAAGAAGTTACATTCGAATGCGTTGATTCCTGGAACTCATACTAGGAAGAAAAGGAGAGACTATCTAACTTTCTGGATATTTCAGCTCATTTCCGAAACTACTGTGGGGTTAATTATATACTTTCAATTTTGATTTCGGTTTGATTTTGGTAGAAAATGCCTATGGCATTAAGTCTGCCTCTGTACATTTGTGTGCCTAAAGTGTTAAATAAATAAATAATTTCGCCGAATTGAGGTTTGTGAAAATGTTCAGTAAGTACCTACATAAAAAATGTGAAAATCCATGAATATTTTCTTCGTCCATTCTAGAGACTGTGCTGTACTTATAACAAACAACAGAACTTGCTTATATGAGAAAAAAAATATATAATAATTACTTAATAATCAAAAAGTTAACCCCTTTCCTACCAGTGTGCGGTGAGCTCTAGTGGCGTGTGCCCGAGGCAGGTGCGTACGCGTCGATCGGACCGGTCGGCTCTCGCGCAATACCGCACACCGTACTTACGACCAAGCGTTACGTACCGACGCTATTAACAATTTAAAGTTTGGACCGCTTATTTTTCAAAGATACTTATTGTATGTAAAGGCTGCGAAGTGGAAGAAAGTCGACGCAAAGATCTGAGATGATGATAATCCTATTTTTTATGCTTGCGGAGTTCAAGAATAGTATATCTTTATTCGAAACTTGATGGGACATACCACGCTCTACCAACCGATAGCGTTATTTATGTAGGTTTTATAAGAAGCTACGTAGTCCAAATAATTCTATCATAGTATCTAGGTAATCATTTTGAGAAAATACGTCTGAAAAACTGTTCATGGTTCGGACGCTGCAGTTAGCCAAAATATTTGTGAAAGTAGAAAATTACATCATGTAGCGATTGTAGCTCTCTGATTATAAGATTTGATTTAAGTTATTAACAAAATCATATTATATCTTAGGTGGGCAACACCCTGCATGCAATTCTGTTTTGCAAACACGGCAGTGCAATAAAAATATGAATTGAAAATACGAAAGCAAGGCTTCGCAAAATTGGAATTGACTCGTAATTTCCCGTTCTTATTACTGCTGAAAAATTACGTGATGGTATTTTTAATATATTTTTCTGATTAAATAATCATGGTTTTGAAATAAATATTAAGGATTCAGTTTTCTTTTGTCGTTTTTTTACAGCCTTTTTGTGCAAAGAAATATTCTTCATATTGCCATGGCACACCTTTGATTTTATTATACCCAAATATTTAGCTTTTTAAGTTGATGACCAGAAGCTTTGGTATCCGTAAGGTTTATAATTTTTTAATTTATTTGGTAACAACGATACTGAAAGCAGTACCTAGTAACATTTCAAAAGGTGAATTACTGGTCACAATTATGTTGTAGCACTCACCATAATAAATTGCAAGTAAAGCATTTTAAATACAGCAGTGAGGCGGTTGTCTTTCATCGCTATCTCGCGAATCCATTCACGGTACAGAGCGTTCATAATTTGGGGTCCTTTCGACTGCTCTGACTTGCATTTTATACTCTGTAAGTCTGTACGTTGATGTAGCATGCAGAGAGTTATGACGGTATATATGGAGTTGTGGATCAGGCAATTTAAAACTTAATTTTTTAATGTCATCGAGGGCTTCCTATTCGATATTGTTTAAAGGGGACTGTTTCTCATTTCTGGACTTGAGTTGTAGGTATATTTTACAGTTTTCGAAATTGTGATTGTCACTTTAATCAATTTTATATTTATTACGAGTATATTAATAAAAAAATTGCGCCAAGTCCCTTTTGATATTCTAGTATAAAATGGGTGATAAAACATCCGTAAATTATCTCTACTTTAATTTTAATATATTGTTTCGAATAAAATATGCATCGTAAAGAATAATAATTAATTAATGTTTCACCAGTTATTTTTACCAGTGGACTAGGGCATTTACAGCCACTTTGCCGGCTGTCTAATAATTACGGTATGGTTAAATTAATTTCCCCGACGATTATTAGTGTCACGATAAAAACTCTCATTAAAAATAAAAACTGACATAAAGTGTGGCCTAAGAGGCTAAGACTTTGCCGACTGTGCTTCGGTTAAATCCGCGAATCCGGTTTCAGAAACGTCGACCTCTCGGCCCCGTTTGTTTTTTCATTCGCAAAACTGTCTTATTTACGTTAATTAAGTGAAGTATAAGTTCGTGACTAGTACTGTGGGAGAGCGAAGGAAGACGACGAGAAACGTGACGGCTCTCACTGCAGCACTGTGTCATAAGTGTGTTTTATTTTAACCACACAATGCGCTGCTTCGATCCGAGGGCGACTGGGAACCTATTAAATACAAGACACTCGTTATATCCAGATAATGAAGCTGTTACTTTCTTCATTATGTACGTCCCTTTCAGCTCGTAAGTCTATGATATTTTGACAGGTGTTTAATGAGAATATCGCAAAAACTCGTATCTGGAATACGTATTTGTTATGACAATAACGACTAACGAACTTTCATAAGTAAAGAATTAAAAATGCTTACAGCATTATGTTTCTGTAAATGAAATGTGCAATTTAATCCATTTATCTCATCGTGTCAGCAACACTAAACAGCTTAGATAAACGTATTTTCTTTCTTTTTGGTTTCTTAGCATTACTAAAATACTGCATTTTCTAACCCACTCTTTTATTTTTTGTCGTTTAATTAATACCTGTTAACTCTTTCATCTTTTTGCACATTTGTCTCTTAATAGGCCACAATTTGTTATCTTTTAAGGACGAAACGCCTGAGAGCCACGTTTGACATCTCCCAAGGAAATTAAAAAATATTTCATGTGCAGTTACTAAGTTCTTTTAGTAATGAGGGCCCCGGTTTTACAGCGGGCCAATGTGACTTATGGTTGCCATGGCATGTCTTATTACTGTTATTATGGGCCCGAGGCCCACACGAATTATAGAATAACAGGTCCGAGAAACGAACCACGGTTTTTTAACCGTTTTTTCATCGATACTGTGTTACCCCAAGGGAAGTTACATATATCATGTATTGTTCGTGCTCGGTACAACGAGTGTAATGGTGTTATTTTTTACAATGTTACTATGTGTAAGTTATGAGTACAATGTTTTTAATAGGGTCCCATTCTTTAGCTGTCGTCTCACTAGGTTAAGACTTTGTAAAAAGTTTAAGCGGATGCTTCAGAAAGAGAGAGACTGCAAAATGAAATAAATTGTGTTTTATTTGTAAGTGTACAGTTTTATCGTTCTTCATTATGTTGTTCGATAGCGCGCCCGCATCTTTGTCCAGTGGGCTTCTTGCTTCTACCCCCCGTCGAAATTTAGTCACAATAACTTTAATTCGTTAAAAAAATCTAAACAAAACATGCTGTGTTTTTGTATACGTGAGATTTGAAAACGCAGCCACGATGCTGAAGAAATTCCTAATGTGCCCTGCAGTGTACTAAGTTTCGACATTGAAAAAAAAATTACGCTCAATTGAAACTATATTTTCCGCAGACGCAAAAGCCGCAGCGTGCAACAATTTTCGTCGTTATCCACAAAGCAATTTTACAAGAATAACGCAAAATTATAGCACCTATCTCCACTATATTTTTATTATAATGTCTTTTATTCCTCCAAGATATCGTACGGAGATATCGCTTACTGCTATTACTTACAAATGACACGCGGAACTGGCCCGTTCATAAACTGTGTCCAGTTGTCTCTGCTGTCTCCTGAGAGACGTCGTAATTGAGACATTCGAACAGATAACCATCATCCAGGGAATCGCTTTAAGCACCAATAACCTGTTATTATGGGTACTGTTATAAATCTGCGGTTTTTTTTTTCCCATAAAGGTTGAACAGACAATAATTGGTCCTTTGAGTCTCGGATGAAAAGACCAATATTTTCAGCATGAAAGGTCACCTTCTTTAAGTTTAAAAAGGTTTTTTGACTTATAACAATCATTGCCCCTTACACGAATTACTGCACAAACACCTTGTCTAGGAGAAAAATACAGCCAGAGAATGCAAAGTTTTATTTTGCATAGATTCTTCTTCGTGTAGTGTGATCTCGTAGCTTTTTATTGCACAGGGTAAACTAGCCTTAGAAGAGAGAAGATCTAAGTACAATAAGTCGTAATAAGTAATTACATCTTACAGATTACCCCTCCAAATGTCTCCAGTTATATTTCTTCATTAAATGATCACGTATCATATTTAACAATCACAATCAGCCAAGGTATGAAATATAGACGATTCTTTTCAGAATAGTGTGTAAACTCGCCTTCGACTTGAGTTCACTTTCTCGATGGACATTAAATCACGATACATCTCGATATATCTACATTAAGCCGCATCTTTACGAGCCGTACATGTCCGTTATAAGGAAACGACTGTGAAAGCCTCGTAATAATTATTACATGAAGATATCGTGACTATTTTCACTTATATTAATGTTTGGTGAAGGGTAATCTTGATACATTGGGTGTAATTGGCGAAATTGTTCAATTAATGGTTCAATTCACCTTGTTTCATAAGCTCTACTAAAACTTACTTTAAACGTGTCATCTGGACACATAGCTAGAGCACTGAGCTCTAGCTAGAGTATTGAATGGAATAATTTTCGTGAAGACCTTATCAACAAATTGATTTTTTATTTCTCATTAGAGCCTGTCTAGTTTTTCTTTTCTTTCAGAACATGTAGGTACCTACTTCGAAAGCTTTTTAAGTACTGTTTGTTCATTGAGTGTTAATATCAATGTGCCTAGCCTTTTCCTAACTATTAGGAGTCGGCTTACAGTCTAACCGGATGCAGCTGAATACTAGTATTTTATGTGGAGCAACTGCTTATGTGAAGTAGCTTATACATTTATTTCAGTTACAATGACTAAAATATAAAAGCTGGTGATTCACTTTACATTCCCAAAAAGTTGGAAAAAGTCCACTGTGAAGTTTTGTTATTTTTACTTCGATGAGTAATGGGCCATACGCAAAACATCAGTTATTTTATTGTGATCATTTTTATTCGAAAGTAGTTTACATGTAACACATAAAAATAAAACCAACGAAAAATATCGTGGACAATTAATTGACCACGTTAAAGACGAAACCAATAATTTTAATATGGACAAATTATATGGCTTTTAAACCGAGAAATGGACGTAAAGTAGTACACATTTTATGCCTTGAATAGTATCTTAAAATGATTATCTTGCATCCTTGATAATTCTGAATACCCTCTCACTTTAACATTTTATGAGTACCATCTTATTAAGTGAGTACATTACTTGGTCCGTTAAAATGTTGAGATAGGGTGTGCAATCATAGTATTTCAAAATAATGTTTTGTAACATTTGTAAGTGATATTGGATTGAAATTAATTGGCAGTTGGCATTTACTGTCAGTTGCATCTGGGTGGTCTAGCCGGTGAGTCTTTGTTGAAGTACATATATATTTCATTTATTTATTCGCAGTACAATAATCGTCTCTCCATTTTCAGTTGCAAATTGGACCACCTCTAAGAGGATAGTAGCGATGTCTATACGTGTCCTACAGGCTATGAGATGTCAACTGCGAGAAGCGGTACACCTGCCGAATGCATATCAATACATCTGGAATAAACAGAACCCTTGGGTTACATTCCATTGTCAACTAAATTGTGGTTTACGTGAAGGTATAGTCAATACATATCATTATGATGGTTGAGCAGATTGATACTACGTCAATTTGCCGTGTTATAGCAATTTCATACGACTGGCGGTTATGATTTGGATTTACGGACAATTTAACGTTAAAAGTCAATTTACTGATCAATTAAGTTCATTCAATAAATTACTATTGACTAATAATTTAAAGTGTTGTGTTGTTTCGACTACAAAATATCAGTAAATAATAATAGTCTATTATTATCTTTAGAGTTTCCTCACACCGCTGCCAGTATCCTCGGTGTTTATCGAAACTGCTTGACAACTACTATGATTGACTGGCTACCTTAGTGCCTTGGTATCAACTATCAGTTACGCCTCCCTGCATTGCGCGCTTGTGCAATTTCCACTGTTTAACAAATTATATGCATCCAGTCGAATGTGATGAAACCCAAAGGAAATCAGTTAAAGGTCTTGAGTAGTAATTATAGAGATTTCTCAATGTCTAGGGAGAAAGGGAAGACGCGATCTTCTAAACCAAGTAGGCACTACATACTTCTGAAAACATAACACCCGAGGTTAATAAATAATACCTCAAACTGTCCCAGTTCTTTATCGGTACCTACATGTTTAAAATTAGTGCAGTCAATTTAATGGAATAGGTACATTGAATTATGTGACGTTATTCGACGTCCTTTCAATAAAAAGCCGTTGCAGATCAATTCCTAAATAAATTCTAAGGTAAGGCTAATCACTAACATCCCGCATTCCTGTCCGCAAATAAATAGCAAGAATGTTTGAAATCATATAGCAAAGTCATCCAATATAACAAGTATCGGTCATGATGATTATATCTCGATGGATATAATTCTAAAACACATATATGCACAGTCACTGCTACTGCTCAATAATTTAGCGCCGTAATGAGCGGGTGCAAACTTTGTAATCCTGCTGAACAGATTCCTTTTGAGATTGGTGTTGCAAGTTCAATGTTTTTGTTGGTATATTGGCGTGTGCTAGCTGACTTAAGTCAAATAATTTAATTTAATGTTTTGTGTTTTGTAATGTTAATTATTTTGCATACGATTGTATATACTTAATCAAGTTTTTCTAACTGATCACAGACAGCTGTGCTACTGGGGAGTCTGTTGCGCCACTTCTTCCTCCAGCTAAAGCACTAGGAAGTGGTGAAGGGCCCTTTTGGGGGACGGTCTTCTACGTTCGAAAACCGCTGATTCTCAGCCTAGTTTGAATAAATTATTTGTATTTTATAATAAGAATTTACAGACATTTGGGTTATCATGATTATCATCGACTGTTTCTTTCTATTTTGAGTTTTATAATTATTTATTTCTGATTATTTTCCGATATACCGTTCGTATTACGATTATTCTCATTATTTTTTACGTAATTTTCACTACTTACCATTAATTTATTATAGTTACTAAATCTTAAACTGGAAGAAACTAGAATGCAATCGATGTCACAATAACTCAGACAGTTTATTTAAAAAAAAACTTTGGAGCACCCAATAATAACCCGTCCTTAAGTTCTGCTGAAAAAATACAATTAACTTTTAAACAGCAGCTTACATAAAATTATATATTTTATTGATATTTTGCTGTCTTTCAGGGAGTTTTCCCGACATAACAACACCGAAGTCGTGGCGCAAGCGCAGCGGCTACTGGTATTAGCGGCGCATCATCACGAGCCGAGCTTAATTCTACAGCCTGCGCCTCAAATTGAACCCTTAACTCTAGGAGACCAAGAATTCTACCTTCGGATAATTTCATATCTTCGTTGATGAAAGGGTATATGTAGTTTGAATTTAGAAATTTTCGCTGCAACATCTGCTTGAGGATTTGTTTTCTGATTCTCAACCATGTTTATCGAATAATAATTTGCGAAAAAACATATCTTAAAATGTTTTTTCGGTAGTGGTTTTTGGGTTTCTGCCATAATAACAATTCGAGTTACCTAGCTATACATTTCCGCAGTATTATTGTAATACATCTTGCTATATATAACCATAGCATTACCATCTAGTACCAAACCTGTCTTTATACCCACGTCAAAATGTAAAGAACAAACCGCTACTTATGGAACCTTCGCTATCTCCTTTATAAGGACTCATTGAGCGAATAAAGCACCCTTTCACGCTGAACGCAAACATTTCTTAGGACGATAAACATTTTAACTCAAACACATCAATCAGTGCGCAGGCGTCAGTCTCGTAACTATAGAACAGAATGTTTGAGTATGCGCCGTGACTGAAGAGTCCTCACGCATCGCCACACGTGCGATCTTTGTGCTCACCATCCATTATAAAAAGAACCAGAACAAAGTGTTATTGCCATCTTTTTGGAGGTCAAAGTTAATTGGCGATCACTGGCTTATAGAGAGGCGGCAGGATCTAATTCTCGCTCGAGTCTGCGCGTCACGACTCAGGGATGCTCAGCAGATATTTGGGTCGAAACTAATCACGATCGGGCGACCCGAAAAAAGAAAAAATATTCTTAGTGAGTGGGTTGGAATCTCGAGCGAATTATCAAGATTTTTCAAATCAGCTTTATCTGGCCCATGTTCCATCAAATTCTAGGATAAGACTAATCACCTAGGTGTGTCCCCGGCAAACTCAAAAGTGGAACAAAAGTTTCATGTTTTTTTGCTTTGAAGCCGGTGTTGTGCGTGTTATGTATACAACGGTTATGTTATGACTCACGTATTATGGAAAAGAAAAAAAAAACCCACCCATCTACCATCTGCCTAGCCTTTTCCCAACTATGTTGGAGACGGCTATCAGTCTAACCGGATGCAACTGAATACCAGTATTTTACATGGAGCAACTGCCTATCTGACCTCCACAACCCAGTAACTGGGTAATACGATACCCCTTGGTAAGACTGGTTGTCAGACTTTCGGGCTTCTGACGACCCGTAACGACTGTCAAAGATCCACGAATGACAGCCGGGACCAACAGCTTAACGTGCTTTCCGAGGCACAGAGGAGTCTCGGTATGTAAAGATGGTCACCCATCAACGGACTAACCCCAGCAAACGTAGCATAACATGATGAATCAACCTGTGCGGCTGTTATTACTTAGCCACGAGCTCCTATTTTTTGACCCATTAGCAAAATACTCGTACATGCCTACATCCTGAAAATACATTTGTATTTATTGGTCGTTTTTGAAATACTGTGACATCTGAAGTCCATCAGAAAATAGCATTAGAGACGAACCTTCTAAATGAACACATAAAACAAAAACAACAGAAGCAGCACACTAACACACAACCAAATATGACTATAAAGCAGTCAGGTAAAAATGTAGCAGGCATGTTTTTTATGCAGGTATGTGTAGCAGCCCTCCCAGAGGCGCGCGCGTCGAGCGGTAGGCGAGCTGCGCACGACCGTGCATAAATTAGAAATGACGCCCGTCGCCGCCGACCGACGTGACTGCATGACTGGAGAAATATCTGCGAGATGCTCAGGAAATTAAAGGGATACTGATGTGATATGAGTCGATAATTAGTCATGGAAGTATGATTTAAGATTGCTGTGCAGAAGAATTTTTTTGTTAGGTGGTCTGGAATGAAGGCTTGATCTTGCCAGATCATGAATCAAGATGGTGTCAAATAGCTAATGAGGGAAACCTTCCAATAGGAAAGTAAAGCCGTGAAAAAAAAATCTGCCAAAAAACGTCCACTATTGGACATAGGCCTCCCCAAACGACGCTATATCGACCAGTCCTGTGCTCTGTCTCTCAATTCCAATATTTTCGTATTTATGAGTTATTGCTGCTAAAAGCATGTACCTGTCTATTAAAAAACAAACGCCGTCTTCAACATTACAATTTCCAGTGGTATTTCGCTGCGATGTAAGGATGTGTAAGTAACAAGGTGGATTCCACACGCGGCTCGCAGGCTATGCACGTCACGGCTCACCTCTAGTGGCTCTAGTGCTGGTCCCATGAGAAGGGCGGAGAGACGCGACCGCGGCGACCCCGGTGACCGACACCCAACTGAGATGGAGTATGGAGTACACCTCTAAGACATAGTGGTTCGAAAGATTTTTTGAACTAGATTTTTTTAGATACTCAGGACTGTTTTGTTGATTTTTATGAAAACTTTCTCAGACGTCGTCTAAGAGTTTCTGTTAACAATTTCAACTAATGTAGTTGTAAGAGAAATAACCTTTTCCAACGCTAGATTTTCCATGTGGAAAAATAACTTCCCTTTTTAAAGTTCCTCTTTGACATAAGTCTTACCAAACTTCAATAAAGCTTTAGGAAACTAACAACTATTATACCTACCGAATCACGACTTACCACCCGAATTACAAACAACCCAATCAAATGTTTCAACTCACTAGTCACTGGCAGCAGCAGGCGTGCGTTGGTCGCGCGCGCTCCTCGGCGCGTGCCTGGGAACCTGACGCACGCGCAACTTCTCACGGCCTCTCTGACCCGCGCCTCGTCCCCCTCCCCCCTCCCGCCTCGCCTCGCCAAGTCGTGCCACACCGAAACTGCCTTTCCTTACGCCTCATCTGTGTGGGTAACCGCCTCCTAACACCGAAGTATCGAACACTCGCCAGCACCCATTAATTTGTTGAGCCGAAGATTGAATGGTTGGCAAACATTCTTAAATCGGATTAGATTGGAAGTGATTTTGTAGCATTTTGGTCGACTATCTATTATTATGTTTCACTAGACACTACAATAGTTTTATAACTTTCTTGAAACATTTCAGAAGTGTTGTATGAAGCTTTTTCAGATTATTTTTTCGCACGGTCTGATGCTCGTGTCATCGAGATATTCTAGCGAAGTAACAACGTAAAGAAACACAAAACTAACCAGTAATAAATCCTAAACGGGGAGAAAAATGACAATTCAATAAATACAATTTTTAATTCTTTGCATACAATGATAGAGCACCAGGAAGTCAACAGAATCATAAGTTATATTGAGTAAATGCCGAACGTAACGTGCTATAAAAGATTTATATGTGCATAAACGATGTAGGTATCTTGTGGGTAATCATCCGCTATTATGAGTATCAGGTATATAATAAATGTACCTACATAATCTAGACGTGTACCTTTATAATAATAAGACGTAGCGTAGGTACGTACCAACATATGTTTACAAAGTATAAATCACAAAGTTCGTGTGTCGGTTGGTATGTTCACATTTATATAGAAATGATGGCTGTTTAGTCATCATACGAACTTTGTCACGACTTTTGCTACCAGATTTTTTCTGCAATGCCGCGATGATGCAGTGTGTACGATGCAATGTTAATCATGACAGCAATTGCTTACCGTCTTTTACAACAAATAGGTGGTGTGGTATGCGTGGAGAGTCTGTCAATTTCCTCTGTGATCCTTCCTTGAGAGGCCTAAATTAGAACAGACATCCCAGATTTAAAACTCTGGAAGCCACGCGAGCGGAACAAGAAACAAAAGACTATAATGCATCTCGCAGAGGTTATTTTTCGAAGCGATCATGATTGCGCGGAGTCCGAAAAAGAATGTTACGTAGTTTCCCACGAACCTCGAGTGTGTATTACTGGCTAATAGGTAACAAGGCACTGCGCCCCGAGCTTTTTGCCTCGCCTTACACAATAAGCACTAACATTTTCTCTTGCACATCATCATTAAGGCTGATGGCAGCCTAAAATGTAGTTAAAGTGTTTAAGGAAATGAAAGATGGAGCAAGTGCTGAAGTAGCAAATCATAAAGGTGTCAAAAATATTTTTATTTATAATTATGAAATTGTCACTATAATCGATTTCCCTATCACACATACTATAAATATGTAAGTGTGATTTAAGTACAAGTTGTCCTTCAATATGAAACGATTTCGATCTTAAAATTATCATATCGTTGATGTCAATGAGGACTATCCTTTTCCGGAGGTAAATATTTGCACATGACGTTGTCAACCTTCCTCTGACAACGAGGAACGGAAGATGCTCCTTCTGAAGTAAAACCATCCGTCTAATGCGATTAATTCCTTTTTTCACAAAAGCCATAGGTACCAACATCCTCACAAAAGCAATTATTCTACAGCATATCTAACTATGTAGGTAGTAGCTTTGATAAGCCCAGCGGCAACAAAAACTAAGCGATGAATAAACACGAATAGGGCAACAAAACGGTTCAAAGTGGGCCGACAGACCGCGCACTCTGGCGCAGTTAGGGTTGCTATTTCGAATTTTAAAAGGTTCTTGCAAAAAGCCGGAATTTGCAAAAAAGTTTGGACATTTTACTTTTTTATCTTTCTTTTTCAGTAAACGTTTAATAGTTTTTATTTTCTAAAAAATCTCCCTCCATGATATTCCCTTTTGTACGAAGGGTCCAGAAAAATGACAAGGCAGGACAAATTCCGGACGGGGGCTAAAAACCCAGACATGTCCGGACAAATCCGGGTGGTTGGTAACCCTTGGCGCACGCGCACTGCGCTGCTGTGGTAATCCAGGGCCATCGCACACTTATCTCCATGAAGGCACGTTATGGTGCGCGCGCGCCGGTACGTGATTCTGCGCATCTCATTCAACTAGGGCTGGCTATATTGTGCTAGGAGGTTTATTTTGTTATAAATATGGGCATGATTTTATCTAGTGCTGTTTGTCTTTGTACTTTGAAAAGCTTCTGGCTTTACTATGCTGCTTACTATTTAGGTTTAGCGTTAGTGCTGAAGCTCTATCAATGAACTCTTTTGGATGATATTCTGAAATATTTCTCCTTCATTTTTATTTCGGGGATTTGTTTCCCTGTTCTTTTGAAATAAGGTCACCTTTGAAATCAAGAGACATCGTGCACTTATCTCGTCGAAGGTACCGTCGAAGAAATTCATATCTAACCACCGTAAGGACTTGCTTGCAGCGCTCGGCGGCTACAGCACCGGGCCGTTATCAGATGTGGTCATCATGTTCACTGGATTTTGTTTTGAAACTGGTTAGATATGAACTTCTTTGATGGTACCATCGAAGAAGTTCATATCTAACAACCGTAAGGACTATTCTTGCTTGCAGCGCTCGGCAGCTATAGCACCGGGCCGGTAACAGATGTGGTCATCGTGTTCATGGGATTTTGTTTTGTAACTGGTTAGATATGAACTTCTTTGATGGTACGTTAAGGTGCCGTTTCGCATCTTATTGAGGTAGGGCTGCCGATTGAAACCGTAAGGTGTTCCTATACCCAGGCTGGTATTTTTAAAGTAAATTTTTCCTATAAAAATACGACATACAGCGGCGTTGCTAACTTCGTGTGACATAACAGGGTCTACGATAATCATTTGTAACACAAATGCTCGTTCAACGTGGTACCTACGTCAATATAGGTCTGTAGAGAACAGAATTAAACACACTGATTTATCAGCAAATTCTATAGAAATGTGAGACGAAGGAAAATTCTGACCTTTCATCCCAAACACAAACATAAAGCACCTTTGCTCTTTCGTCATAAAAAGACGTATCTATTTTCAAACAAAAAAGGGACAGCTTTTTTTCGGTCTCAATATCAAGAGATGTACCATTCGACTTAGTGATTTCATAGATGACGCGCCTTTGGTGCGGCGCGTGTGTTGCCCGCGGCACGTACGACAGAACACAGATGCAATCTGTTTACTTTATAAGCTCCGCGGTCGACTTCACTAAGCACATAGAATACATTGTATGGAGGACTTCTTAGATACGTTTTATAGGTATTCCTAGATACGTTGCCTATCTCACGCATCCATAGACAATGGCCGTTTACACGGGAGTTGAGTGGACATGAAGTCATCCCTTACCTATCCTATACTATTAAATGAGCAATATTTGTATATACAGGGTGGCAGGGACATCGACGCGAAGCCTGTTACCATGGATTCAGTACATGATTCTGAACCCCCCATACATTTTGACCGCGTAGGTATTGCACTTTTCTATGAAACAGCAGATTTTTTTTTGATAACCGACGATAAATTTCAACGTTCAGAATCATGTACTGAATTCATGATATCAGTTTTCGCGTCGATATCCCTGACGCCCTGTATATATTTGTAATCACGTTCTCAAAAACGGCTCTAACAACTTTGATGAAATTTGCAATACGTTTACGGGGGCGAAAAATCGATCTAGCTATATAGGTCTCATATCTCGGAAAATTGATTTTCTCTATTTTTACAACCCACAATTCTTTGTGGGTTGTAATTTTATGCGTGGGCAGGCAATGAATTTATGTGGGATGGGAACTAGTCAGCTGTTCTAGCACTCATTGTTCTATATATTATATAACCGTATCAATGCAAATATAGATTCTGTTGTTCTCTTTTTCGAAGTTTATGGTGTTAGTAGTTCTAATCTTCCAATCAGTTGACTGGGTTTTCCATGATCAACCGTACCTAACACATTTTTAACCGTTTTAATTACGCCCAATGAAGGATGTTCTCAATTTAACGCGTATATTCTCGCTTATAGACTTCGATATTCACATGTCGAGCCCGTAGCCAACGCATAAACTTATGACGCACAATTCAAACCGTAATTTACCAATATCACACTGAGTCGGACTTAACTTTATTACTATCAATATCAAGTAAGGAACATTTCTGTCAAAGCGCGGTACATAAACAAGGTATTCGTACATATATCGAGTCGTGTCGTGAGATGTAAAGAAAAATATGTTGGCACGAACAAGTGGTCAGGAGTCCGCGCACGTTTGCCGCGTCTTCATCTGCAATGTACGAAACGAATGGTTAAGGCTGGACCACACCTAATGCTAATGAAGGTATGTAATTTTTAAAGGCAGGCATTGTTTTCTGCGGAGATTTGTTTAAGAGAGCCGACTTAAAACTGCCAGGATTATCAATGCGTGCTGTAATAGCTTTTTAAGAACGCTGAAACATTTCCATGTAGGTAAGCTTAACTGCTTAAGCACCAGTGTTATATACTTGGCATCTATTTAGCACCGTTTGCAAGTGTCAACCTGGAACAAAAAGGAAGGTAAGAAGCAACAGAATGTTCCAGATCTATTCCAGCTCTTAACTGGCTAAGGTAATTACAGATATCTTATAAAACAGAAGGAAATGAAATGACCATATTAGTTGGAAAAGTTAAATGCTCAAGCAGACGAGATGCTTTTCCAATAGGTATATGTTTAGCAGTTGAATACTGCCTCGTTGGTCTCGTGTTCGCAAGCGCTACTGCTGAGCATGAGGTCCTGGGTTCGGTTCCCGGGTCGGGGAAAGTGTTATTGGGTTTCTTTATCACGAATTTCTCAGTAGCTGGATTTGTGCCTGGTTGATGGCAATAGGCTCGCCCCATATTACATGGAACTTAAACATGACGAAATGTGGGTGTACTATACTGCCCTGCTAAGCCGAAAGGCGGTTTCTCAATCGGAGTAAGTTTTGAGAAAATTGACTTTTTGTAAATTGTAATTTAAGGAAACATAAGGATATAAAGAACTTCTGAGTGGTTTTTTTAAATGTTTTAAGTTAGATAGCGGTATGTGGCTTATACCATTAGATGCGAAATTATTATAGCTATTGAATGGTATAAAAAAAACTAAAAGGGCGTATCTCAGAGATACCGCCTTTCGGCTTAGCAGGGCAGTATAGGTATACCCCTGCCTAACTCTTCTGGGATTACAGGCGTGATGTTATGTTGATTATGTCAGGCTAATTTCATCGAACTCCTCCCGTAATACACAGCATTGAGTGTGGCCCGGCCTTTAATTCCCCACGATCCGACACAATGCGTGTCGTGCCCCGGACTAATTCCTTATACTGAATTATCAGTTGCACTCACAATAAATTCATTTTCACCTGCTAATAAAATGCTGTGCCTATCTCTTTTTCGCGATGATCCGAGTTATGTTGGTTAGTATATTATATATGGTGTGTTCAATGGTTTATTATTTTTCTTATAAAAACGTCATTTAACTTCGATCCTACTGCGAACCAACTGGCTAATATTTTTTTAATATAAATGTTTGTGTGTGAAAAGTATAAGTGAATAGAATAGAATATATTTATTTGCATTAAACATGGTACAATAATGGTCTTAATAATAGGGTTATGTATGATCTACATGTCTCGCCATGGACTGGCATACAAATACTTTTTAGGAAAAGAAGTTCCTAAAAATTATGCAACTAGCATCAATATTATACCTATTAATACAAAATTGTAATTCTAAAATGTTGACAATGTTTATTAACGGTTTTAAATCTAAGCAGTATATTTCAATCAGTAACAATATTTATCACTTACTTTTTTATCAAAGAATTATTTTACACTATAAAAAGTATTACCTATGAGCCATTTATGTAATTTAGACTTAAAATATTTCAGAGGGAGTTCCCTAATATCTTTTGGGATAATGTTAAACATTTTAAATGCTGTGATAAAACAATTTTTGTGTCCTAGAGTCTTCGAAATCTTTGAAAGAATCTGATAGGATCAATACACACGATCAAACATTGCAAAGAACGTGACTATAAGTTAGTGCTATTGTAAGGAATGTGGCAGCTAGGATCCTGTCGCTTAGAACATAAAGTATTGCGTAGGGAGGTATAATTTAAAGTGCTGGGAATAAGCCATTTCGCATATTTCATCTCGTATGATGAAATATGCAAAGATTTATCGTGTTGAGTATAGGCTTTTAGGCTCAAATGACTAATTCAGTTACAATACAATATATGTATTTAACAAAGAAAGTTTGTTACACGATTTTCCGCATATGCACCACGCTTCGTGACTTCGTGTACAATGAGTACCCCGCGGCATTTCCTGACCCTATTCTAGCGACATGTCTCGCGTTTCGCAGCATGTTGAACAAACTCAAACAGGTCTTCTTTACACATTATATTTGTCAAGTCACGTGGCACGCTCGTGCGTACGAGGTCACAATATAAACAAAAAACAAACGCCGCCTCAGATTAGGCGAGTGGACCCTGCAAAAACCAGCTACCTGCGCCCCCGTCATTTTGGGAGTTTATTACAAGGATGCCGCCTCGGCCGCGTCTAAAATGATGGAGCCGCCTAAGAAAGAGATAAACTATACACAATATTGATGGAGGAAAGAAATACTATATCCCTTCTAATTTAAGGGTTATGTCAAAGGCGGTTGGAAGCCGAAACAAGTTATTTAAATTTGGCTCTTGTCTCGAAACCGCTAGACACCTACGTCGTCGGCCACAGGCAGACTCGACGCTAACTTGGTCCTTTTTCTTTTTACATCCGAATGGAATAAAGGATAAAAGCGAATAGAAATAAATTGGCAACAAAATGCTTCACGTGATAGCAGGGATGCGTGTGACCAATAAAGTAATCATCGGGACGGGCGGACCAATTACGGCACTGCCGACTCATTCGTTGGCGATCGAAAATTAAAATTTAATTGATGGCGCATTGACCGCCGCTGCGGAGCATGCGCCGGCGCAGCCCCCGGCCGCACCACTCTCTGGTCCCATAGCGTTTATTTAAAATGAATGGTAATTCAATTTGCGCTTTTAAACTACCAATTTTGTAAGTAATTAAAGCACGCGTCGCTATTTACAATCAGTTTCAGACGATAGCTTTCTCTACTTGACAACTACCGTATTGTGTAGGAGTCGTTTACTTATTCACATACTAGTGGACTGGACAATCGTCGTTTGTTCCGGACTAAGGATTCCCATATAACGACAAGTTAAGTGGCTGGAGACGTGGTTATCCTATAAATGGGTATGCAAATCCAACTTTTCAAACGAGCTATTTTCACGACAATGATTGACTTTTAAATGGGTATAAACACCGGAGTATAAGCGTATCTCACGGCGTCGCTGGGACACGGAGGCGGCGCGTCACGTCCGCCGGGACTTGTCCTCAATTACTCATATAGCCGACTTGAAAAACGCGCGACACGTCGGTTTTTTACCGAAAAAGGATCGCCGCGTTCCATTTTCACAAAGAGTAGCCTCTGGTTAAGGCAATTTGTTTTGGATTGTGCGGCGCGGATGAATGGCTTGGCGACGGTGGCATGTGCCCGCTCCGCTCCTTGCATACTGATGAGCTGCGCCGCCTGCCTCCTCACATAGACAGAAGCTCCCAATTATTTCTGTCTTCTCTCATCTATTGTGATACTCCGACTTTTTTCGGCGTCTCGTTTGTAGCACGTATGCATACCTCCATTAGCTCTTATTGTATTAGTACAGTGAGTTTTAAACCGAAAGAATTCTCAGAAATAAGTTTATGTGCTCGGTAAATGTACATCTTAAAACTCGCAGTAGAAACACTTGAACAGACTATAAAACTGATTCTTAATTAATCGTTAATTGCTTATAAAGCTCGTCCGTAATACCTATAATACAAGATTAAACTGTGTGCAATTTAGTCTCATTGAGCATCCAGATTATTTAATGCGTCCGGTTTTGAGAGGTGAAAAATAAGAGTCGAGTCGATTTTCAAAAATCGATTATTAAAGGCATGATTAAGTACTGGAGTTTTTGTGTTCGGACGTTTCTCTCGTGGCGCGATTGTAGTCGCTGCACTGAGTTGAAATGTTTGCATACGCTGCTATAAAGCAATCCTTCCGTAAATAATTACGATAGCGCGGTCCCTTTTTGTTGGTCACCGTAACGCCGTAATTATTTCCATTCAGCTCCACTGTCAAGCAATGTATAATACTGCGAGATATCTTGTACAATATAATGGTATACTTCGACGTCTGCGCACCGGGAGATTAATGTTTCCAACAGTATTTTAAAAGATGGCTTGTAAGATAACCTTTAAGGTTTACTCTTTCGTAATGGCTTAATTGAAAAAGTCAACAAACATCACTAAAAATCTGCCATAAAGATAATTCATGCGCGCGAGTTGGTACGCGACACGCCCACCGACGCGATTTAATTACAAAATCAATAATCGAATTGCGGAGGCAAGTTAATTGATTGTCTCTCGATACGACGCCGCGCTATCGATGTGCGTGCATCGGGGGCTTGCAATAAGAGTAACGTAACGTCGTTGGTACCTACCGAGCACCGAGAGGGGAAGGTGGCGCAGGCATTATCGCTTATATCATGCTAAAGTGTGTATATCTTTCGAAAATGATATATTTTCAAAGTAATTACAACTGATGGCCGAGAAGTGTGCTACGCGACTGCTACGCGACGGCTACGCTACTGCTACGCGACTGCTACGTGACTGCTACGCGCACTCGTAGCTATCTACTTATAGAAGGAAAAGTTGACCGACCAGGAGGCCTAGCAGCAGCGCCTCTAAAGCAATATTATTTTAATCTTACTTTAGTGTGGGAAAGAGATGAAGCTCTCCAGGACGTATAGCTCCATCTCTTTCCCCAACTGAAGTAAGATTAAAATGCCTTAGAGGTGGTGGTATGGCCCCAGAACAGATTTAGTATGTGTAAAATTATTCATATTTTGTTCTTCGAATCTATTTGGAAGAACAAAACCTTTTGGTTTTTTTTTTTTTGGTTCTTCTATTTGGAAGCTATATAATCTCTGATACTTTTCATGCGCCTTTTAAAACGTACTTCTGAATAAATCATGTGCAAGCACAAGTAACCATTTGTCGCAGCGTGATTGTAGCCGTTCTTAATACGTTTCCACGATAATTTTACATAGCAAGGTAAAGGCTTAAACATGGTATTTCAATGAGCAGTAACTGCTTGTTTCTCTCTCATTTACACTAACTGTTTAGTCGTTATATAAGTAACAAAAACGCGTCCGTTCGTCTGGCGGCCATTAAAAACGCATCAGCGCCATATAAATTATTTTATTAAATGTCGATTCACACCTTTGCCCCTGAGCGTGTCTAATCGATCGGGACTTTGCTCAGGTTTATTGCTTTTCATATTCCTGGTTTATAGGTATTTGGCAGGTACTCATTTTGTGGCAGCCACTGAAGTTTATATTACCTTACATACAGAACAACAAAAATGCAACCGAATACAACCGTGGGGAGTGGTAGCCTAGAGGTAACGGCCTCGACTTAGGAGACTAGAATCAATTAATTTTTTTGTAAACTTTGACGTTCAAAAGTGCCTTACAAGGGCCTATTTGACTTTGAGATGTAGGCCGTGGGTTCGAACCCAGGTAGGCGCTTTAAATTGTGTAAATATATTTATCAACACTGTTTTCAAAACGGTGGAGGATAATAAACATCGTGAGGAAACCGACATGTCCTAGAACCAAAAATTCGAAGACGTGACATCTACCAACCCGCACTGGGCCCGCGTGGTAGAACAGACCACTCCCTCTCGAAGAAAGGAGGCCTCTGTCCCAGCAGTGGGAACATTATAGGCTGATTATTATGCAAATATCGATGGTCTAGAAGACAAACGTGCTAAGGCCAAAATTTTGAATTTTTGACATTCCATCGATTGGCGATATTACAGTAGCAAGGTGAGCGTAGCAAACGTCTCTCCAAACTGTTGAAAAAGAAAAAACTAATACTAAAGAGGAATTCTGTAATCAGCTAAGGATTTTCAAATGCTGTTGTTATGTAATTATAAAGATAGATCTTTAGGTTAACCACTATATTACCCTGAATAAAGAGCGATACCTGCTGGTAGAAGATATATGTACATAAATAACAGTAGTGCTATTCTGTAAAAATCTCACCGTGAAAACTTAGGTGAAGTGAGCTGTCAATAGTGTCAATCCCTAGCATTGACAGCTCACTTTAAGCTCACTTCACCTAAGTTTTCACGGTGAGATTTTTACAGAATCGACCGGCAGGTGCCATTTAAAACAGGATTACTAGATCGACCTATCACTATTTCTTGTGTACCATTTGCGGCAATAAATAAATTCTTTCCGAAACAATATCGCAGTATATTCCACTTTTTACTTGTCTTTACGTAAAGCTGTATCTGACTTGACAATATAAGTAGTTTTGACAATATAACTGCAAGCATACTTGCCATTTAAGGATTAATCGTGTTCAATTTCCCATTTAGTAAACCTTTAACAAAGGGAACGTTTATAGATACTTTATTTAACAAAAATAAAAGAACCAGAGATAGGTATGTTACTTTTCATCAGATATAAAAAAGTTATTTTCGTCTAACATTTTTAAATTAACGATAATTTATAATTAATCTTTGTAGCGATAAATCTCGTAAGCGATTATTATGGGAGGCTTTACGATACAAGCATGTAAAAATTAATGAACGCTGGTTACACGAGCAGTACACGCGTGCTACGTAATCGCCCGTTTAATTAGCAGATAGTTAACTTGGAGTTTATGAACAGCTCTCTAATGTATTAGCTGGAAGGCTTCCAACACTATGCAGAAAAAGGTATGTGTTCCACTCATAATAAAAGCTTTGGAAAAAATGGCTGCCAGAAACTTTGCATGTCTACGTTGAGTTACGTAATTTATCAAAATGTCCAACGGGAAAGCTCTAATTTGTTCTACGTCAACTTTGAGTTTGGTGGAGGCTGACTTTTTGGAAAATATTCTGCCGAAAATCGGCAGAATATTTTATATCCCAAAATGAGGTAGCCTTCAGTCGCTTCAGTTAATTAGCGCGTAATTATTTGATCCGTTATAATTTCACTTCCTTATTCAGAAAGGACCGAAATTTTATACGTCTGAACGATTTAACTCCGTAAACGTAAAACGATATTTTCAATAATTCGTACAATTAAATGAGGCTGTTAATTCTCAAATATGGTAACCAAAGTATAATTTGTGAGTAAAGGCTAAAATATCCGTCTAAATCGATGCTAGTTTTGTATCGGTTACAGCTGCGGAACGATTATCCCTCCACGACATTCGCTTCACTTGATACGATCTCGATTCTCGATTGAGCCCCACTCTAATTCACGCAAATTTCATCTTTGATTTCTATCTTGCTAATTGAATGCTGCGTTTCAGGTGTCGATTTTTATCAACAGAACTTAATATCTACGCCATTGAAAGTTAAACATAAATCAGTTTATATTTTTCATATTACTTTTCTATAAATTACTTCGCACATACCTTCAAGTTGGACTGCTAAAAATAGGCTTATGTATGTGTTTTTAATTATAGTTTGTCTCAATTTATTGGACACGTGAGCCATTTTAATTTCGTATCTCTTTATAGGAAGTGAATTCAAGATATTATTTTTCGATTATTAATTCTTATTGCTTGCGGAGGCCCAGTCAGTCGTATCGGCTTTTTCCGAAGTTTATTACGCTTGAAATGATAATTAGTTAAAACTTTCGAGAGACTGTTTACATAAAAAAAATACCCACATAAGCTCTTGTAATATTCTAGGTGCCAATACATTCCTAGCAGCTATAACTACGCTAAGGTAGGCCTTAGGATTGTATACGAAGCCGAAGTGTATTTTTTTTAAACATGGAAACGCTCCCGATGAAACCAAAGTGCGTCGAAAAAAAAAGTAGGCACATGCACTCTGTGGCAGGCAGTAAACTAGTTACCAGTTACGAGTGGTTTGTTGACGCTTACTGTCCGTTGTCTCCGCGGGCCTGGTGACACATTGACTCGTAAATCTCGGGAACAACTGGTCGCAGCTCGGTGGTCTCGTAAAGCCAAGCTAAGGCCACCATCTATGGGTGCCTGAATGATGTCTAGATTTTAACATAGATTTGAATTTTGCGAAAAACATGTCATTGCATTTATCTTGTATTTTACCTTACTTTGCTTTCTCATAGCTTTTTGACCATTAATCTTGACTACTACGAAATTTGTTAGAGTTATTAGTTTAGTTAAAAATACAAAGTATGAATTAAGTGATCGACGAATGAAAGTGGTTTTGACGGGTGCAAAACTGTATCTTTTAAAGTTATAAATTTTTCATATTTTTTAACTTTTACTGCAAAAGTTTTTTAATCTATACATACTAAACAAAGTCGTTTTTCGCGTTTGTCTGTATGTCCGCGTTGTTCTTCTAAAATACGCAACGAATTTTGATGCGGTTTTCTACACAATTTAGAGAATGTATTCTGGAAGGTTTATGTGTATAATACATTAATATTAAACTTATAAATAATTAAGAAATCTCGATGTTTTGTCAAGTCGTAAAAACCTTGCGACGCAGGGGCGGGTCGCCAGTTCTCTATAAACCGCTCACTACTGCGCAGTCTCGCGTATGAGCCAGGGATGTTGCTGGCCATAAAGTATTTAAAAGGAATCCAGTTTTGAAAAATACATTCTGATGTTCCAATTTGATATTAAACTCATGTTAAAAGTATGAAGGCAAGTTCAAGTAACCCAAGCAGAGAAAAAAAAACATACAGAAACATTTGAGACCTGTCCGTTACAGGTCTCAAATGTTTCTGTATGTTTTTTTTTTTCAATTATATATATTTCTAAAATATGAGTTAATCTCTGAAAAACTTGCAAGTCACATTATATTTGGTAGATAAAAATATTTTTCACGTGTTCTTAAACAAATGCAGATTCAGTTCCTGAAAGAGCTTCGAAGCAACATTTACGTAGAATTTGCTCCTTCCACCATATGGTGAACCAGCATTTGAATGTTCAAATCGTCATAAAACAATACTTTACCATCCCTAATCTATGGCAATATCCATACCGGTAACAGCCATCACAAACTTTTGCAACTAGCATATGTTTCGATTGCTTTATTTCTCGATTTTACGAGGGGGGTAATTGACGCAGGTAGTGGTGGGTACCGCGTGCAATGACGACTTACGACATTTTAACTAATGGCATGTTATTATAGATGGTAAAACCATAAGTAAGGTAACTGTAGAAGGTTCAATCGTCTAAAGCTAACCCTTGCATAGACAGACCCAATATAGTTGGTTTGTCACGATTAGTAAGAGGCTGGTCAAAACGCAACTGAAATTTATTTATAGGAACAAAACATTTAGGTGTTAATAAAACACTTTTAAATCTATGACGTTATTTATCCAACCCCTGAGGTAAATGAATTGAAAGGTTCTTCTATTATGTTTGGCGTGTAGACAATACAATGGTGGAACGGTCTCGCTGTCGCAAGCGCGACTGCTGGTCCTGGGTCCGATTCCCAGGTCAGGCAAAGTGGTATTGCGTTTTTCCATCAGGAATTTCTCAGTAGCAGCCCGTGTGCCCCGGAAAGCACGTGAAGCCGTTGGTCCTGCGCCTGATCTCTCTCCGGTCGTGTCGGATTGCCGTCCCATCGGACTATGAGAGCGAGAGCAGAGAGAGTGCACCTGTAGAACAACTTTGTTTTTTTTTTTAAATCTTTTGTTTGAATAGCCTTTGGCTACTTTTATACGTGTGTATTTTATGTCTTTGTCTTTATATGTGCGTTTTGTTTGTGCAGAATAAACAATTTTTCTTTCTTTTTTTTTTTCTTTTCTTTGTAGCTTTTTTTTGCGCACACACTTGTGCATTATAATAACTCCCGCATCGATAACTTGTCTCCGCTGAGACTGCCCGCCATGGCCGAAATTCGGCCTGACGAAACGTATTTGCAGCTATGTAAAGCCCCTTTCCTTAGTGGGCCTTCTACAAATAATTATACATTATTCCGTAAAGTTTGACGTGTCTTGTCCTCTACATGTAATTTTGCAACACCCGTACTTTGGGTGCGTTGACACATTACACTAATAGTATACATTTTGTTGTTAGTTCATTATATTCAGCTTGACTATGGTGTATTTCTTGGTGTTCAGTGGTATATTTAGCATTAAATTGCGGCAAAATGGAAAGTTGGGTCATCAAGAACGTATTTTTAAACGGTGATAATTTTATCCAGTATATTTTTATTGTAGTACTTGTTGGGAACGTAGCAGAGGGAAAATACAGCAAATATAATTAAGCATATTTTATTAAGAAGGTATACGAGTAAAAGTGTAGAAATGGAGAACCGTATTACCGTACAAAATTATATGGCTATTGCTATCTGGCCAGTAGCCAGTGTTAGTACATGGAGGTGCTATATCTTCAACAGTAATGGATGTTGCAAAAGCTGCACAATTATTATTAACTGCATCATTTCTCTGAAAATCATTCAATTCTACGACAGCGACGTAGGTAATAATAATAGCATTTTAATCAAAATTAACCAATCTTCAAAGTCTTATTGCCCCTCAATGTTTCCACACAAATGATCTACAAAACGAACACAATGCAATTTAATCGTATATTACGCCGACTATACAATAAAATGTAATTACAAATTATAGAATAGATTGCTTAATCAATGCGTTGCGCCTTCACGCAAATTAAGAGCGATGTCAATTGAGTTGTACAGACGAACAAACTGTTAATTATTGTTGTAATTACTTTTCGAAATTATATTATTAAGCTTAATGAACTCGCATACACTAGCGGCAACACAAAGCGAACAGAAACACAGAATTAACATTTGCTTTTCTCACTAAAGGATTATCGAGCAATGGAACTCCGAATATGTAGCCCTGTTTATGCTAATTTCTTTCACTTTCAATTAGATGAGACAGTAACTTACAACTCACAAGGCGCTCGGCAGTTAATCGTCCCTTATTTAGCTCTGTTTAATTCTCGTCAACGACGCCACACCGCGGTCCAATACATTTCTCTTGATAATTTAATTCTTCAATCTTGTTTAATGTGAAGATACGAGACCCGTATGTATTATTTTCTGGATTCTATTACTATGAATGTAAGTATTTCGTTCGCTTTCATCACCTATTATCTGGAGGGCTGGCTGTGAAATAGTATTTCGATGTTAGATTTACGTCGTGACAAAAATAGAAACTGCTAATGACGTTTGATGTCATTTGAATAGGAAAAAGCGAGGTGTGTTGATCAGTCAATCCAAAAATACGACTGGGTTTGAAAATATTAATGGTAATAATTTTTATTCCATTGCAATTATAGTCAATTTTGTCAAATGGAGTTTGAAAATAAAACCGTCCAAGGTTTTTTCATTTAACGCAAACTCCTATCATTAATGTCAGGGTGCTCAGCAAATATCTAGCTTCTTCAATCTCACTTCACAATACTGGCCAATTAGAAGTGAGACCACAAAAAAAAGAAAACATTATTTTTTTCTCCCCATTACAAAAAGCTCGCGAAGGTTTCAAGCTGATTGACCGCGTGTAATAGAGGTGGTCGGTACGGCACGATGCGCGGGCGCCGTGACAGATTCGATTTGTCCATTGTCCGGTAGCGGTAACGATTCGTTACGGGAACGCTCGGTTGTACTATTAAACGAAGGTTAAACATTAGTTTGCCAACTTTTCGCGTAAATAGGCTAAACGCCACAGACTTTATACGTGGTTTCTGTTATTCACGGTTTGTTAATTGAGGAAGATATTTATTTAATGTTTGAAGTGTTTTGACATAATGGACCGGACCGTACATAACATGAATAGGAAGTAAATCACATTGTTTTGTCAGTCATAAATGATCTGTGTTTGTTTTACTTCTGTGTTCGTGACTTGGTTGTTAGGCAGGTAGACCAACAGATTTTTTATAATGTCACATCAGTATGTCACATTACAAAAATCTGTATTTTTTTGTATGAGGATCTTGAGCCCATGAACCTAGATTCTTTTATCCTTTATCCGACAGTTATCTCTAGGAAATACTTCAATCTTCTGTATCTATTAGTGTCAAGCCTAAATTAGGGAACGTTTGACGAGACACCAACGGTAATTTACGTGTCTCGGCAAATCGGTTGAAACGATTTGCCAAGACGCCAATTGTCTAATGAAAAGCTCAAATTCAAATTCACATATTTTTTCATATTAATGTTAATATTAGAATGAACCCTGAAAACATTACACTCTTTTTTAGGCAGTCGTGTAAAACTGAACGCTATGTCTTGTCGCCAACGGGCGTACCAATATTGTGATTATAATTTATAATTAATTAGTAATAAAACAGTTTAGACATTCTAAATTAATAAATAAACTTAATTATAACATTCAAAATAAATACGTAAAAAACATTCTTCATTATATTCAAGATTAAAATTTATTCAGGATAAATAAATATATGTGGAAGCATGGCATATGAGCTGATAAATAATGGGTGGACTCGAATGTTTTAACGTAGGTTTTGTTTTTAACAATTTATGACAAGTTTTAACTGACAATGTCACCGATGGACGTGGAGTGGAGTGTAAGAAATTATTTAGAATATGGGTGTAGAATCAATTAAAGCTGTGCTGTTTAAACCCGACGGTGCCGCCGACCGCAAGCGCCACGCAATCTATCAGTGGCATCGATTCAATTAGCGGTAGAACAATAGAATCGCCGCGCGTCCGGACCCGGCTGAACACCGCCGAAGTCGTCCGACCGTAACCGAACGCTATTACGTTTTATAACCAAATCCTATTGTTTGGGAAACAAATACCATTTGCTTACGGATCAGTGTGTTCGTAAAGTTGTTCTCCGTTATGTTAATACAACTTAATTTTCTGTATCGCTTCACACATTTCAGTAACTACTTCCTTTAAGTATATTTTCATTTAGAAACATCAGAAAGACACATGGATGACTGTATTTGTAACAATTTCAGTGTTCTATATAATATAACAGAAGCCACTGGGACTAAACTTTGACCAAAGATACGTACGTACCAATAGTCTATTAGTGCAATGCCATGAGTCATACATTTGCCTTAACTAGAAAACAGAAAACCCAGCAAAAATAAAAATCATAAAGTCTTCTTTAAAGATTTTATGCTGTGTCCAATTACAAGGAAAGTACAAGACACATATTTCACACGCACACTTAACCTATTTCTGTATCGAAATAAAAGAACACTTCGCGAATCGTAAGGTAGGTATGCCGCGATCGTAAATCGATCGAAACGACTCTTATTTCAAACGTCGGCAGCATCCAACATGGCGATCAATAAAAGGAGCTGAATTTATCACTGCGCAGTAATGCTAGGATGTTTTAATCTTTCGGCGCGTGGGCAGGCCTTTAAGCTCACATTAAGTTTCGTCAGGACAAGGTATTGCCTGCTATGCGCTGATTGTATCGATAAATCATTGAGGAGTTTCTGTTGGTGGTGATTTTTTTTCATTTTTAGTGTTTCTTTTGGTTGCAGGTAAGTAAATGATTGACGATGCTACTTGGGTAGATAGAGACCTGGAATTGCGTCGTCGAAATTATAGTAAAATTTTCACACTATTTGCCGTCATCGAAAGCAATGATGTTATTTTCTCTTAGAAAACTCTATTTCGTATTTTTCATTTCAATAATGCGGGGCGCGTGCAGTAATCGCTTGCACCTCTTCGACTGTCACAATTGATAAATTAAATATGTATCATACAACTTTTAAAGGAACTAATGATACCTACATTCGTTTGACAACACTATTTCTAGAACTAGACTAGGACTTTCATTCATCATATTTTATCAAACAATACTGAGCTCAAACGACAGCTTTAAAATAAATGATTGGTCAAAATCTTTGACGAATAATTTATTGTAGTTATTTCGCCTTTCTTCTATTTTCAGTAGAACCAAACCCGCAGCGCGTCTTTTTCTTTTAATTTGCCTGACCCCCTACCGCAGGTCTTGATATTCCACCAGTTTATGACAAAAAAAATCCGGCCAGGCATCAATATAGCCAGTTGAATTTATAACCGCACGGTAATATTGGGATGCTTTCATCCTTGCGCGTGGGCAAGAGGATTTAAGTTAAGCCCACATTTACTTTCGTCAACATGTAAGTACTGTGTGACTGGATGTATAGTGACTGGACATGCTGTAATTGTACTTACGATAAACAATTTAAGTGTTTCTATCTAAATATTACAAATTAAAGTCGCTTTTCGTGTCTTTTCCTTTAAACTACATAACGGATTTTGATGTGTTTTTCAACATCATTTAGAGAATTTATTATGAAAGATTTATGTGTACAATACATTTAACTTATAAATAATAAAGAAATCTCGATGTTTTGTCAGTTCGAAAAACCGTACGAAACAGCGGCGGCGGGTGGCTCCTATTTGTATAAAAAGACGGGTGGTGACACAAGGTGCTCTACTAAAGGCTCTATGCTAGAAAATGAAGTGTGAATGTGAATGGCATCATCATCTGCCTACCCTTATCCTAACTATGTTGGGGTCGGCTTCCAGTCTAACCATAGCTAGCGATACAAAACTTTTTACGTTAAATCTGCGTTCTATTTTTAATCTTTTGCGTCTAGTTAGTGACTAACCTGGTGTCAGAGTTTTTATGCCTCCCGTGAGCTTCTGGATTCACAGGCCGCCGAGAAATATGTCTCAGGCACGTTTCTTCACGATGTTTTCCTTCACCGTTTTTGAAGCAAGTGATAATTATACAATACACACATGAATCCGAAAATTAAGAGCCTTCGGTTCGAATACGAGACCTATGACTTGGCAGTCCGACGGGCACACCACTGGGCAACCACTGTTTAATTGCTGTATTTTTAATGAGGACAATTAAATGAAGAATTTGACCACTGTCAATGTTTCTTGTACATACCTACTGAAAAGTTAAATTTTTAAATGAACCTTATTTTAACCTTTATTTCCTTAATTTTATGATTTATTTGTAAAACCTTTTCTCAAAAACGTTGTCTTGTAAAATGCAACAACTTAATTTTTTAAAATTCCAATTTCGTTCTTTATTATTTCAAGCAATATTCTTCTTTTAATTACTTCAGCACATTGTTGTCTATACAGAGAATAAGCAGATTGATGGCTTGTCAATTTGTGATTATAACAAACGCGATGTATTGAGAGGTCTGCGTCTGCGCAGGACAAACAGCGCTAATTAAGTATGACTCGAGTGATTAATCGATCGCTAATAACGACAACTGAAATTAACGCATTATAATATTATTAATTGCTTGTCATTTTGAGGTGTGTGCTAAAAACAAATTAACACGTTCAGTGCCGGGCCCTCCTTGAGGGTTCACCTTAAATGTAGGTTTTTCTTATCGAATACAGCATTATAAACTATGAAAATAAAATCTGATGTATGTTTTAACAAGATTTATTAGTTTTAGCGTTGGTTTTAAAATACAAGCATGGTTTTTTTTTGTACACTACGTATAGCGACAAGAATGAAAACACAATTTTACTTCGTTTTACAGTGTTTTATAACACGGTTTTAAACCTAATTCCGTTGACTGTCCGCGATGGATAACTTTAGCACAAACGTGAAAAATAAAATGCCGGCAACCCTCCCGGAGGGTTCACTTCCAATATATATGGCGGCATGGCGTATGAGTTCTGTGAAAAGTGGGTGATTTCAGAGTTTTTGTTCTAAAACGTTTCATCACAGCTTATATCTGTTTACCTATATCATAAACAAACAGCACTTTTAAGGAACCTTCTAACCCGCAAGCAGTTTGAACATATTTTTACCAACAGATGTACCTATTTAGAAAACGTTGCCTACGCATAAAACGGCAAGATAAACACAAGTAGACCTACATATATAAATAAAACAAAAGAAAGACAAAACACACCCGCTGTTGCGGTGGTAATTATGATTCGCAAGCTCATCCAGTCCAGTCATTAACGATCACAGCATAATTACAAGAAATAATATCCACCGCCGATAAGCAGACTCGCTAAGTGGCCAACACTAAAGCCCTTTGCGAAACGCGTAATGTGTCATTACACTCATTAAGCTACCAGTTGTCAAAAAGATAAAACTAAGTTTAATCGGGCGCGGACATTAACGTGTGCGTCGTTATCGAAGTAGCCTTACATTTCAATTAAAACCACGATTAAGAAATTAAAGGTAATGAGTGGTTCGAGGTGCCGATTACACTCACTAAGGGATTTACGATGCAAAGAAGTGCCGTAATTGGCGGCATTTAGAGGAGCAAGTTTTAAAATTTTAGAGGAGACTGGTATTTTTTCCTGGAGATTGTTTAAGAGATAGGTAACGCTTGAGAGCTGGCAAAGATACATGGCGATTTCAAGCTAACAAGATGACCTCATCAGCATGAATGAGGCTAATTAAATATTTTTAGTAACATTAAAGAAAAGTTTATATTTGCCTATCTTCAGAAATGGGTGAAAAGGGATTCAAGACGAATTTTATTAAGAGGTATCAAAAAAAAAATATCACAAAAGGAAACGACTTAAATTGAGAAATATATATACTTTAGTTTCGGAAGTCGATGGCAAAAACGAAAATGTTTCTCAGCACGAAACAACCCAATTAAGGAGATGCGAATTCAATATAAAATGTAAGGTCATCGCAATTGTGTAGTATTACAGGAAATAAAAACACAATCGAGCTCGGATGTGATGATAGGTCACCTATCAGGAAACACGTGATTAATTGTTCATATAGTTTCCAGGTTGTCATTACTGCCATTTTAAACATAAATGTTGCAGGCTAAGGGCTGATTTCACCAATGAAACTGAACGTCAACTGAGTGTATAATATTCCATAACAATTTTGACACTGACAGCTCTTGAACGCGGTTTAGAAATGCTGAACACGTTTAATTTCATTGGTGAAATCCGCACTAAGTATGTGGATATCGCTTCACAAAGAAGACCGCTATTACTATGAAAATTCAACAGGGATTTTCCGGAAGCACCATGAATGAGAAAAACGGGCTCATCATGATCACACTTGACTGTTATTAGCAAAGGACTTTTGTTAACACTGTTTTTAAGTGACTGTTTCAAACAAAGAAATATCCGTTGTCATATTAAGAATAAAATACATGATACTTTCCATGAAAATGTGCACCTAGAGCCGTATATAATTAGTTCCATTAAGCATATTTAGGAAGAAGTATTTAACAAAATATTTTTTTTCTTTTCTCAAAGCAGCATCCGGTGGTTGACACCGCGTGCATCAGACACGAAGTAATAAACAGCAAACACACGAACAATTTATAAGTTATTCCAACTTTTACTGCTCACATCACACCTGCACACACTTTATGTGCATTTTAATTGTAAAACGTTTTTAATGACTTGTTTCAAATTTGGAGACGTGTGAAGGAATGGCTTTTAAATATATTCTTAAGATTGGTTTATTATAATGTGCAATAAGAAAGAATTGAATGTTAAACGATAACTGTTGATGTTAATTCAGTAAATTTGGAATTTCAGTACATTGACTTGAGGCAAAAATCGAACGAGTGCAGTTTTTAACGGACTTCCAAAAAGGAGGTGGTTATATGTTCGTCTCGTATATACGTTTTTTTTTTTTGAAAGAATGTGCTCTAGCTTCAATAATACGTATTTTTTCCACTTAGTATATGTGTGATAACTTCCTGTCACTGTTATTTACATAGCACGTGTGGTATTCGAATTTGTGTGGGATAGGTACCACAACTAAAAAGTGAAAAATAAAAAAGATTAACAAAAAAAAAAAACAACCGCCTTCAAAAAAAAAACACTACAAAGTGAAAAATAACTTAAAAACCAAAGACCGACTTCCGAAATTAAAGTTAATTTTCACTTTGTAGTGTTTTTTTTTTGAAGTCAGTCACAATAACGATAAGCTTGGTAAACATCGCAAGATCCTGTCTAAAAACACTTTTACAAAAATAATACGAACCATAAAAATAGGAAACGCAAAATACTGTAATTTCAGGAAAACGCATTGTGTCACCCCTTTTAAATTAGATATCCGTGGTGTCACCCCTTTTAAATTTTCTACATTTATAGTTGTAAAGTTTGTGTAATTTATAAGGTGTACATAAATAGTAGTTTATGAAACTGTTGCATAAAGAGGGGTATTCAAATACGAGTGTGTGTTGAAAAACTGAGCCGTAGGCGTAGGTTTTAATAGTATCAAACGAGTGTTTTAATACTAAGTTATGTGCAGTTTCATACACTACTTTGTCTAGTCTCATACATTGGGATTGAACCTACTAAATAAAAGATCAAAGTTAAAGATCAAGAATAAAAAAATCCCACGAAATTCAGTACAACAAAACGTATGAATGGCGCCTGCACCCAGCACATCACCGCGCTTGCGCTAGAGCGGTGCTGCTGACCCCGCTAACGTTCGATTACAAAAGTTAATGGAATTCCTGTATTCTAGTTGATTTGCCCATCTTTACAGACCGTTCACTATAACTTGTCCCTTGCCGTCATGTTGGCACAAGTGCCTGTAAATTGTTTAATTTAAATAAATGCTTTCCGTCTTATTCCAAAACACGGACTAAATTTGGTACTGGGTTTAGTACTAGCTTTAGTACCATGACTAAATAAAACGTTATTATAAAATGAAGTTTATCTCTAGTTCCAGAACTATTTATGGTACTAAAGTTAGTCCGCCGAGTCCCCTAGTTTATCTTTGGTACTAATTTATTTGACGTTTGGGTTGTCATTGTTTTGGTGTTTGTGCGGGTCTATTTAAATAAAAATCATAAAAAATAGATATTAATATGATCGACTTGATGAATTTAGAAGATCTGGATATGCTGGAGACGTCTCGGCGATCTTACAGACATCGTCATCGTGAGAATCCATTCGAATTGAGTGACGAAGATTTCAGATATAAGTATATAGGTTCACAAAACGTTTTGGAGAAAAGATAGTGGATGTTTTACGTGTGGATTTATCCCACGACCCTCGAGGATGCCCCGTGAGTCCTGAAGTGCAAGTAGTTTGCGCATTACGCAACTGGGCTCGACATGAAGTATGTAAACTTGGTCAATGCTAACCTAACATTAAAGATAAAATCCAAAAAATATACAAATATTATTGTTTTATTCGTAGATTTAAGACGATACAACTGATTTGCATAGTGTTTTTCAGCCAATTGTCAGCAAAAAGTGTAAAAAGGTAGCGGACATTTTGTCACGGATGTCCCGAAGACTTATAAAAATGCCCATTACTCTAAATGAACAGGAGGAAAGCATTAGGAAATTCCGCAGTATTGCTAATTTGATAATAGCATTGCTTAGGTACCTAATAATAGAAAAATCCATGTTTTACAAATCTTTTCTTCAGAACTCCAGTTTTCACCTGTTTCTTTCTTTTGTTGTTCCATTTTATAATGTAGCTCAAACACTATGTTGGGGTTGTAATGCCAAACAGTGAAAATGGTATGTACTTGTTATGTTATGTTATGTAAATGAGTAGACGAAGTTCCCTTGATGGATTTATTGCTACTGAATATAATTACACAATTGTTCCACTTAAATGCTATGTTAGAGAAATGCACAGCTAAACAATATCGATGTGCATTATTGAGTATGACGTACAAACTACTACAAAGGTCAATGTACAGCGTAGCTCGTACACACTACAACTCACGAAAAAACCACGTAACAGTAACAGTAATATTAAAAACAATAATTAATACAAATGAAGTGCTTTTATTTATTATTAGAGGACGCAACATAGACATTCATCTCAAATTACGCGCGCTGCCGTCATATGTAAGTCGCTCCACTTCACGCTAGAGGTGTAAAAAAATATGGGAACATGATTTTAAAAAGCGCGTCATAAGTACAAGTTGTTCTTGTTCAATATATTGTAACCTAAACAAAGAATTATTTATGATATATTTTTGTATTGATAAATATTTTTTTATGCATTTCAAGTGTTATTATAATATCAACATTTAGAGAAACAGAACGTTGCTTCAAATAAAGCCTGCGTGAACGAATGAAAGAATGCCATTTTTGTTTCTTATCTGTGGATATTATTTGAACCATGAACCTTCTTTGGTACTAACTGATCCTCGAATAGTCTTCGTTTTGTAATAAGAATACATTTTGAGCCTGGAACTAGCTTTATTACCGTAACAATCCAAGACCTTTTAGTCTTGGTTTAAACCATTACTTATGCAGTTTTTTGTAATAAGACGGTTTGAGTTTGAGTACATCTCAGAGCATCTTCTAGACAAACCCAGGTACTGTCAATTTGGCACACTCAGATAAATAAAGCGCTTAAAAATAACATTTTATAAATAGAACACAGTATTTTATTTGAATTTCACCTGTTTTATAAACAGCCAGTACATACATAAAAAGGTTGCGTTTCAATAAATAAGAGTGAAACCAATACTTTATGTAATGTTTTTTACATCAGTTACTTATGTACGCACGTCTCATTAAAGTGACATGAAAACAGTAGGTAAGTACCTCAACCTACGTTTACGGCAACTGCAACAAGGCTTCTGAAATGTGTAGAGATATTACAGAAGTTTTACATAGGAAAACATAAAAATGCTTCGCTAAGACGCGTGACACCTGTTCGGTTCTGAAGGAGTTTAGAAAGTTGCATCCAATTGATAGTAAATAATGGGCTGTTTTATAGTTAGTAATTATACTTTTAGTTAAAATATACATTTAGTGGAATTATATTCTTAACGTGGTTTTCAGGTCAAACTATATCAACCACTAGTATTCCTCTTAGTCTACTACCTAGTATTTAAAAGTTTGAATGCACAAATTGCTCGACCCCACCATGATAATCAGCTGACTGAAACAATTACGCACTTTTCAGAAACATTGTAAACACATTCCTAAACTCAAGGTTTATTTCATAAGCTCTTCTTATTAGCCCTACTGTCATTTCTCTGCACATTGTAGTTATTCTGTTATGCATTGTTCGACATCGGTGCACAGGCTCCTCTCCATACGCACCGCACTACTCGATAATTGGAACTCGCTAACTTATCTGCGGCGCGAATAAGGTGCCTGTCGAATCGCTTACGATAGGCAGCGATTGTCATTTTCTATGGAGCCTCCACTGGAATCAAGTTCTCGGAACTGTTTCAAACTAAGTCTTGGGAAGATAACTTTTTCAATATAATGCAGGAAATCGGTAAAAAATATAAAAAATACAAATGAGTCGACTCACGACTTATTTCATCGAGAAGTCACCTAAAAAAATATGATCTTTCTTTACGGCAATTAACTGTGACTGATTGCTGCACCGTGATATATCTGGCACCGATATGTAGCTGTCGATACGCCGCCGTCGATATCGCCCGAGGCCCTGTTCCGATCTCTCTATATGGATATTCACCAAAAACCGTTGCAAAAACTCGCACAAGTGCGTATGTAAGGCGGGCAAGCCTTACAGGATGACAGCGCGCTCGCGTCGGACAAAGAATGATACAAGAAATAATTACGCCCATTGATCGGACCTCATTAAAATGGACCAATGGGCGTCGGCGCGGCAACAACTACAAAAGGAAAACGGCACGGGTAGGCACAATTTGCCGCGGCGCCGCCGCCTGCCCTTTCTTATTGAAATAATTCAACTTATTCAATTAGATACAAAGCCGTTATTCTCAGGAATTTATCAATTAAACGTCGTTTGTACGGAGGTCGGTCGGCTCGCTCGTTAGACACGTTTTAATTCTAAGCACGGACACAGCCTTGGATCAGTCGCGCGTCAGTTCCGCGGAGGACAATGTTGCCCTAGAGTGCTTCCATGTTTTTACAGAACTAAGCACAACGTAATTTGGGTCCATTAAGAGTTGATATCCAATTCTAACAGAATTTCCGTAAGTCTACTTTTTTTTCTTCTGCTGAGACTATAATAATGTAATGAAAATATTTTGAAAATACTAACTAACATGTTATGATCTAATATTACAAAATATAAAATGAATAACGTTAAGGTATGAAAGAAAAATCAATGTTTTTATCGTTACTCCTTGTTGATTACCACTTCAAACAAACTCGTTGATGTCTTTACTACGGGGCAACATTTTGGTGAACAAAAATTGAGGATAAAATATCAAATCACCAAAATGTTATTATTTTGGCTGATTTGATATTTTTTATCATTTTTTTTTGCATTGTGCATGTCATTTTTAACCGTCTTCAATCAAAATTAATTTCTACCATTATTTTAATTATAAAGCACTTGATACATCGCATGCCATGTTCCCTTTTTTCAATCAACCTTCCCAATATGTCGTGAAAGCCTTAAAGCCTTAAAAAAATCAGCACAGCCAAAATCAAATTCGAAAAATCGTAAGCACAGTTAAACAGCAACAGCTGTGCTCGGCGCGTGCGCAGCATCGTCACACGCGACGCGCAAATTGACGCGCGACAAGATGGCCGCGGAATAATAACGCGAGTTAATGAGACGCCCGCAGTGGCCGCAGAGCCCCGGAGCAGACCTGCTGAATATCATCGCTGTCAGTACGTGTTTAATGAGACTGGGGGAAACGTTTAAGATAAGCGTGTGTTGGACGTTGTATGCAAAAGAATTTGGTGGGAAGGTGAGGAACGGGCGATGGTTCTTTTTTGGGTGGTGGAATGAACTGTGAGAAAGAATTTTGCAAGACAATACTTTCATCTCAACCTTACTTTCGGTAGATCCAAAGACGCAGGTGGTGCCAATAAGGCACAACCCGGTTATGGCATAACTCATGTATACGAGTAGGTAGGATAGATTTCCGCTGGAATGTTTTGATTATTCTTGCGAGACTTTTGGAATTAGGGCCCTTAGCGAGGAGAATTTTGATTTGAAGCAATGGCAGCTTTGACTTAATTATGGATTAGGAGTCACCTGTGCTGCGCCTACGACACTCCTGCTAAATATCTTTACTGGTTTGAATAAGCTGTGCTGACAACTTTACGCAATGAAAAGGTGAAAAGGTCTCCTTCGGAATTTAGTGTCGTGGGACGAAAATATTCATCTTTGGAATGGAAAAAAATAAGGCGATAATGTTTGAACTTTAAATAGCAGTAATTTTTGTTTCAGGTCTAATACGTAGGGCAAGATACTATATCCAGCACGACTAAGTAGATGAGGGGTCTTATGGCGTAAAATCTACCCAGATCTAGAAAGAGCATCTACACCGTAGATGCTCTGTCTTCAATGCCTGATTCTAATTAATATTATAAATGCGAAAGTGAATTTGTCTGTAACGCTTTCACGCTAAAACGGGTGAACGGATTTGGATGAAATTCGGCACACGATTAGACCATGACCTGGATTAGGGCATAAGATACTTTTTATCCCATTAGTTCGTTTCCGTGGGATAATTCCCGACCTCTACGCGGGCGAAGCCGCGGGCAAAAGCTAGTTAGTTAAATGTAGATAGTTACGTTCTTTTATTCCTGAACTTGAGGTGCTGAATAACACTTTAAAATTAAAATACATTAATAAACAAGTAAGCCGTAAGCCTAGCCTTAGTAAGCTTTTGTACTTACGCAGCTTGATCATAATGGCTATTATATTACATGTTAGAGGCTTGTTATTATATTCGCCATTCAATAACTTACTTATGACCATCAATGCATCGTCGTTACCACATTTTATTACACACAACCATTTTGGCAACGCACGCCTTCCTCGCGATACACATAAAATACTAATTAGGTAGTACATACGATAACAGTTGCGTTCGTAAACTTGCAATCAGCATAAATTCTTAATTATTTATAACTTACATAAACAAGGAGGTGATATTTACAATATGGTGCTGAATGTTGATTGGGTCAAAGTTTTTATGAATATATTTATAATATATCTGAGTGTAAAATTAAAGTAATATCAGGTGCTTGGATTGAGGTATTAAGTAAACCTTAATTGGTAAGTGCTATTTTTGTAATGATTACTCAAAATCCTACGCAAACTACGAAATAAAAACGCGTTCAAACACAAAATCGTGTAAAAACAAGAAACAAGTGTTTATTCTAAAAGTTGGCAACGTCGTAAATAGCTGTCAAATATTTACCTGTTTTGATTAATTTGGAAATATTACTGTATGGAAATAAAAAATATCGCTTACTAGTGAACTTTATTTACAATACTTAACACAAATAACTATTTACACTAGGTACTAAATACAATAACGAACTATACAAATAAATACAAAAAACAAACGGACACTTATGCGTCGAAGTATTCGTCCGCATCTAGTGAACTAGAAATATTAATAATGAATTGCAATTTTAACACAGAATTTGACAGATAAACCGTTATAAAAAAGGCATTTGGAAGATTCCAAATATTTTTCTTACATCTTAAACTAAATATTCGGTGTTACGATATTAATTATTGCATTCATATTGCATTTCATAATCAATATTTTTGTTCACTATTCTGCCATATTTCATATTTCTTTAGTAGTAATCAAAACAGCGAATTATTAAAAATCTATTTGCAACGTTGCCCACTTTCAGAATGCACGCTCTACGAACGTATCAACGTAAACGTAAACGGAACGTACGGAACGTATCGTTACGTATCTATATTATGTGTCTGTCGATTATCTACAGTCAAGATCAAGAAAATAAAAATAAAACTTATCAGTCGGTACGTAAAAATAGCTGCTCTCAGAACTGAAATATCAACCAGCAAATGCGAAGGTACCTGACTACTACCCCATTAAATATTCACGTCGCTTTACCAAAACAAAAACGGATCACGTCCTTGTCGAAACGAAAACAAAAAGTGGCAATGTTAGTTAGTTTCACGTACATGATCAGCGACCAGTTTTTGCGTGCTCCGTATCAATGGAGCTGAATGGTTCGACGGCGACGCAAAAAGCGATTCGCCGCGTGTCGCCATTAGTATGTGTGGTGGCGTTCGAATGTGAGCATTAATTTATTGATAATATTGTATTGAATAATGCACGCTTCGGAACGCTGCGCTGTACTGAGCACGCGCACGCTTCCTGCGACAACCAGATTTCGGTAGCGGTACAATACGTGCCGATTTTATTAGCACACATTACATTGACAATGCCCGTCTGGTTTCCTGGTGTTTTCACTTTTTTTATTTTTTTGAGGTTTCGTTTTTGTTATGGCATTGATGAATTTTGCGACTAAAAGAAATACTGGAAAATACCGTTACCGAACCTGATTTAATGGCAATTGGTTTAGGTAAGAACATTCAAATGGAAGGACTGCAATGGATGATTGAATATAAATTATACACGTAATTTCCGTTTATGGTGCATACAATTAATTTTATACTGATGTTAATTAAATTTTAATTGAAAAGACATTACTTCGTTACTGTTAACTGGTATAACGCCCGTAAAGTTGTGTTAAATACTTCTAAAATCTTGCATTGGTCTACTTATAAATGCTAATCAAGTTCCGTCACTTATTCAAACTTGAGTAAGCGAAAACTGGTTAAGCGAGAAAACTCTATAAATGACATTAATTGACAGGTCCCGTCATTTTAACCCTCTAAAACGCCTATAAGTGAGTAACAGAAACCTCTATAAATGACATTAATTGACAGGTCCCGTCATTTTAACCCTCTAGAACGCCTATAAGTGAGTAACAGAAACCTCTATAAATGACATTAATTGCCAGGTCCCGTCATTTTAACCCTCTAAAACGCCTATAAGTGAGTAACAGAAACCTCTATAAATGACATTAATTGACAGGTCCAGTCATTTTAACCCTCTAAAACGCCTATAAGTGAGTAACAGAAACCTCTATAAATGACATTAATTGCCAGGTCCCGTCATTTTAACCCTCTAAAACGCCTATAAGTGAGTAACAGAAACCTCTATAAATGACATTAATTGACAGGTCCAGTCATTTTAACCCTCTAAAATGCCTATAAGTGAGTAACTGAAACTTCTATAAGAGAAAGTAGTATTTTACTCGTGGACCTCTATAACTGAGACGGATACTTGCCTGTACCTCTCTAAGCGACAGTCGACCGTAATTTAAGATCTGCCCTCTATGACTTGTTCTTAAATTTCGTGGAACTAACATTGTTTTTGTTCCTCTCAACCTTTCCTAACCAGCCTCAACTTTTATAAGTGAGAAAGGCCACTCCTGTACCTCAATTATTATTATTAGCTAGAAACTCGAATACGTGAGAAACTTCTATAAGCGAAAAAGAGATCGTGGTCCCTTGAACTCTCGCTTATCCAGGTTCGACTATATGTTGAAATTTGGTTTTACGTTTTGCCTAACTATATTTTTTTCAAATTACTGCGAAAAAAGGGCTTCAACTATCTATGAAACTCATTGTGAGGAGTGACGAAACTGGCCAATAAGTGGGTGAGGCCAAGGAAACCTTAATCAGCAAAATGAACTGGAAATTTATGTACCCCTGGTGTGGCATTAATTAAAATACTTTGCGGCCATTGCGCGGCCATCGAGCATACCGCAATCTGTCCCGGGCATTTGTTAAAAGGCAGGTTTTGATAAAAACACCGATTGCGACGATTTTCCGTATAAACAAAATGTTCGCACAAAATAAAGGTTAAGAGCATCCGATAAATCTTTGTCCACCTTTTTATAGTTGCTATGTTGAACATAAAAGTCATATTACGTTTTTGTTATTATCCTTTTTTGATGTTATAAATTGAACTTGTTTTTAAGATGATGATGGCACTTAAAAAATGTTTTCTTAGCTTCTTGTTCTTTGAGATCCCATTGAATAAAACATTCGAAACCATTTGGATTTGTTCATGAATGTCAGTAGTCGTCTGCAAACATATTTTTTCATTTCTTCAACCACTATTGCAGTCATTAAATTGCTGACTAATCAATTAGGCAGTCAATTCGCCATTTCTTTTTATGTTGCATGATTTTAACATGTTTTAATATATCACGAGCCATCTAAAAATAATCCGTACAAACATCCATGTAATAACTGTGCACGCAACAACGTCGAAACTAATTTAAATATCGAAATGCATTAAAAGTCATGGGCACACGCTGCACTCCTTTATTTCTATTTAATTAAGTTCAAATTAGAGCAACACAAAGGTTTGGTAAAAAAGTCCGAAGTACGAAAGTATCTCGTATATCGAGGCTCGTTTTGCATACGATCCTTGGGCGGGAGTAAAGGACAGTCGATTGACAAGCACGACTCATTAAGTCAACCAGATCGAGATCAAATTTCCAACTGACTTGCCGAACACGTTCGTATCAGTTAATGTAAAGTGAAGCTTTACGGACGCAGGGCCATGGCAAAAACTGATGCGTGTTGTTTTGAAAAGGTTAAGGCTTATGATAAAATTCTTTCGGAAAGGTTGAATGTTAAATCCTAGAGTATATTCGGGCTGGTGGACAACATAACAGAAATTTTCACCTAACTGATTACGAGGAAAAAATTGCATAGCCTTGAGCTACGTTACATCTAGATAAAGAACAAATAAACATGCACAACAGCAGGCGATAAACACGACCTGAAACTATCCATAGACCACTACACGGCTAATGAAACAGCTTCAAACTACAAATCGACTACACAATTCATCATCCAGCTAAAGCTGAAGGCATCATTTAGACTGACCAAATGAGCCGACCATAGGCGCAGCGCCTCTGGTCTGATATGACAATGATTTATACATTGTCAAGCGAGATATACCCGAGGCGGGCGTTACTTTCTATATATTGTAAGTTTGTAACGAGCTTGACGCGTATCCAGACGCAACTACGATTAATATCTGTCTGAAGCACGTCCCGTTGCGTTCGGATACATAACTTTATTACAATAGCCTTTTTAGCATCGTTTGTAAGCTGATTGATTCATAACGTGATTGTGATCATGCAGGAAATGGTGCGGCTTAAGGGTTATCGGTGTTCGGGACAAATAAAGAAACAACGCAATTCAATGCTATAACAAAAGGAAACTTGTAGTGCTACAATTATTTTAAATAATAATGAAAGTATTCTGTCATTACTCCACAGCTTCACTAGAGATCAAGTTTCCTTAAAAGTAAGAGTTCGCGTTCTGGAGTTTCAGGTCGAACAACAATTAAAACCTTGTTGGAATAATATTGTTAAGTTTGCAGTATGTACAGACGCCAGCACATCAAGCTACTACAATCTGTCAGATTTCTTCAATAGATTTTGAACTTTATTCCTATTGTATAAGGTTCAAGGTTGATTGGGAAAATTTGACAGTTTCGGGTAGCTTGACCTGCTGGCGTCTGTACCAACCAATTCATTGTAAATCTTCAGAATTAAACAGCTCATATGTTCACATTGTGATAGGATATTTTTAAACATAGAATGCAATGAGAACCCGGGAGGTCAGTAATCCTTTTTATTAAGTAGAATGATTTATTAATTTTACATTAAGAACGTACTCTCGAATAAAAATAAATGGACCAGCCATCATGCAAAGAAACAGGTAGGACTCAACTAGGTGCGTATACTAAGTAGGTACATACGGCCTTTGTACAAGGCACTTTCTTGCGACGCATTCATCGGGGACAATTACACGAGATCGGAATACCGACAGCATCTTCTTATATTTATTCAGGCAATAAAGCGGGGGACCCGGAATCCGCGGCATCGGGCCTCGCCGACCGCCGCACCCGCGCAACAAAAACCTGACTACACATACGCTGACCAGTTATTTGTCAAAAATAAAATTATGTTCTGATTATTATTTCAAGCAAGACGCGGCATCCGCCGGCCAGAGGGTACGCGATACAGGCGATAAAGCGACAATAAAATATATAAATAATTCATATCGCAGAGCCGAGTATTGATTCGCAAGAACGTGTTTCAAATGTTTTATAGTCAGAGGTATTAATAAATGGGGCAGATGTATGGCCCGTTGTTTTTCGCTGCCACATGATTGCTCTGCTTGGCAGTTCAATTAATAAAAATCAAATTTGTTATTTTTGCAACGACGACGCGACGGTTCCGTGAATGCGATTTTTGAACCTGACTTGTTCAAAGAATTTTAAAGATACTTCTGATTACCTGTTTACTGCTTCAATTACAGTGTGATGAAATTAAATATTATTGTCTTTATATTTTTTGTGAAGATAATGTAAAAGTTAATAAAATTGCTCATTGCCAGTCGCAGACGCAGGGTCTACGACGTGCTACGAGACTACGGCGTTTGTTTTTCGGGATTTATAGATCATTCTAAATGAATTCACAGTTATTTTACCCACACAGGTACATAATATGTAGGTAGTACATTAGCATGCTTATACTATATATAGTAGGACGCCATTAATAACATGTATTTCAAAACCACGTAGCTCCATGGTCGTCAATACAATCAAAATTCATTACTTTATTATATATTAATGCATCGCACAAATGAAGCAAAAACCGACTCATCAACAAGTTCTACAATCGATCATGATCGGCAATGGCCATTAATTTATACATCCTTAACAATAATAAAAAACAAAAATTATGTCATTTCAATTCTATATTGACTTCGAGACATACCGAACTCGTAATTACTACTGGAGAAAAACTATCGCGTACTTATTCAGTTAAATTATACTAAAGTACTCTTAAGTATGTACTTTTAGACCAATGAGCTGATAGCCTGAAGGTCAGGCTCAAAGGTAGGCGGACCCTAGCAGGTGCATCAAGGATTTCAACTCAGTTCTTGTAAGTAGGTACAACCTTATTCCATGTAGATGATGTAGAAAAGTTTTTTTTACCATTTTAACTGTTCCTAGGAACACATACGAGTAAGTATTTAAGGGCTAAAGAAGTTCTGTTATTTAAAGGACATTTAAAAAAAGAATCGAGCATTGTGTTCTTTTATTTAGCTAGTGTACCCATGTCTTGATGGCCGGTACGATTAAATATTGCAGAAAAAAAAAAAATTATATGAAACCAAAGTCCCTGAAACCGAAATTCAGTGCGAGGCCGTTGATGATTAATAAAAGAAAGAAAGAAACAAAGAAAAAAAAAGTATTTATTGAGACTCGCCCAGGAAATCACACATTAAACTAAAAACACACTAAACATAAATAAAAAACAAAGTAACATTAAAATTATCATTCATTATTTTTTATTTTTTTTTGTAGTGTCCTCTCCAAAATTATTACAAGGTTGTAAAGTTATGATAATTAACGTTCTAACAGATATCGATTTTAAGAGATAAATCAATGATACTTAGTTTTATGAATTGCGGTGTAATGAAAGTAAAAAAAAATCTGCGAAAATGGTTCCTCTGTCAAGTAAACTTTCTCCAAAGGAAAACTTTATTTATTTATTTTATTCAGACACTGTGATACATATTTTTGTTAGTATACTTACGAATCGTTAAAAGCCATCTACCTATTTATAGAATTGAATTGAATTAAATGCTTTGTATTTTCCAAAAACGATAGGGGGCAAAATATTGACTGGCTCAGGGTAGAGTGGCGAAATAATACTTAGTTACATTGTGATTTGGGTTTCAATAATTTTAGGGGCCTTAGGGCGGTTAGTTATGAGGGTTCCTGCCAGGGAGGCTTTACAATTTGCAATATTTGTCAATTATAACATAACATAACGCTTGTTTGGATGAGGGGATGGGCAGAGGTGTACTTATAAAACAACCACATTTCGCCAGTTAAGGTGATTATTTTACTTCAAAAACTTAATAAACGATATAGCGCAAAGCTTTTAAGGAATAAAAAGCTCTACATATCAGAAAATTACCTCAACATCAATTCAAGTCCTTTTCCAGTAAGATTCACTTCGATGGAAGCACGTCAAGGATAGTCCAATTACATTATTTATAAAAGTCATGAGGCGTACATCAAAATTAAATAATACAGTGGTTGGGATCAAAGGGGCCGCGGAATGAAGATTTGCCCCACAAAATGTCAACAAGACACTGTGCGCCGACAAAGGCGAGGCAAGCGGCTCGTGGCCAAGGTTGCCTCTTGACACTCGGGACGAACGACAGGATTGTCCCTCAACCAAAATATTTATTCAGGCCTTTTACCGAGATTCTTTTAACGAAACGGGTAGTGCACTAATACCCATAAAAATGAAATTCACTTGTCACAAATTCCAGTGATAAACTAATTTCACCAGTCACGTAATCCTCAAAGCAACGTTTGTGCGTACGGTACCGGGCAAGGAAAGCCCTACTTATTTTGAAGACAGAAAATATCCAATGAAACTGGAAGTTCTAAGCGGTTTTTCATAAGCAATGAAAAAAAAATTGAGTTCATAAGCAACTGATCCACTGCGTATTACTCTTAGGAACTTTTGGAACTTATTTGACGAATAACAAAACTATAGTCAGAACTATACTCAGCGCCGGTGTATTTTTCTTTCTCATATTTACTAAGTCTTCGTGCCACCCCTGAACGTGCTCCAGAGGTCGGGATGTCGGGCATTCGCGGCCCGCCACGCTTATTCCACAGTAATCGGTTAATTGTACACCCTTAACGAGTACCACTATCGACCGCAGTCGCTACCACCAGCCACCACCGAGGCGAACAAGAAGCGTTAAATCATTGCTATAGACTGTACATCTTTTAATTTAATAGCTCCTAGGTATTATACCTAATTGCCGACACTTATATACAACGGACACTTTTGTTTGTGAAGCTCATCACAGACGTAGCGATAATATATATTATTGCAAGACATATTACGATATATCTTCCATAGTAATCTTCGAGTGACCTCAGACTGAGCTATATATATTTCTAGTACGCACCAAAAACTACGCAAAAAAAACAAAAGCAAAGTATACTTGTTCGGTAGTACAAGCGTAATATTACTATCGAGAACCGACCCCAACTGGGACTGGGACTTTACGAGTGGTCGCCCAGAGGTCGAAATTCGACCATAATTCATTTAAATGTCATGATTCTAAGGAAGCCATCTTGTGTCAAACGCTGTCAAACGCATGGTAGTGTGTATAATGTTTTTTTATTAATTTAATTTATATCTAATGTTATATAAAAATATTAGCTTTCTGCACTCCTTCTCCATATAAACTTTAACTGTAACTTTCATACTCCTCCGTCCGCGTAATTTTCGTAAAAAGGGGTACAAAGTTTTTGCTTCACGTATTAATATTATAATAATTATAGCTACGTCTGTGTGTGACGAGCTTGGAGAATATAAGCGAAAAAGGTAACTTAATTTTTTAAACATGATGATATCTTACAGTTTAACTTTACAAGTAGGTAAATTTCTAAAAAGTAAGTATGCAATGCATACAGAAGCTGGATGGAGTCCACGTGACTGTAGATAAGTTAATCGTAACTAGGGGAAACAATGTTTATAAAACCTAGAAATACCACACGTTACGGCACGAGCAAATCTAAAAATAAACAATGCATTTAAAGCGAGTCATTTAAACGTACGTAACTTAAGTTACTGCATTCTAAACTCAATAACTTCCACTTAATAAGTATTTTGCATAACCGCATATCTCAGTGGCGCAATGCGTTCACATTTGTTGATAAATATTGAAATTTGCGTTGATTTCCATTAGGGCGCACTGGACCACACACGGCGCGGCCTGTTTGTTCTGTGTGAGCGCGATATTTTAACGGTTTAGTGCGCATATTAATACACATGACATGTGACGACGGCGGACAATCTCCTTTATCTCCTCAACAAAGAATTCGATTAATCCTTGATTAAAATAATTAGCAATTCGCTACGGAGCCGCAGTGCACGCCGACAGGATACCGGCGACCACCACCCGAACCAATGCGAAAAATTAATGAGATAACAATCCATTATGAATACGGTGACATAAACTTTCAATTGAAGTCATATCCAGAAACTTTACGGATTATACTATAATACCCTTCGAACGGCAATCGTGATAAGTGAGACAGTATGAAAATTAAATTTTAACAAAAGTAATTTTGGTTTTCATATATAACATTTTTTTATTTCAATGCGTTTTATGTGCCCATATATTGACTCAAATTCAAATTCAAAATATTATATTTCACATAAACCTACATGGGCACTTATGAAACGTCAGAAGCTAGGTGCACGACTGTATCAAAACCTACATGTATAAAATATACCTACGTAGATACACAGCGGTGTTGTCGAAGCAGGTAGCAATTGAATGCAATGAAAAATCGTTATAGCTTAACATAAATACATATAGAGACCATAACCATTAGCAGCGTCGGCCAGATCAACATAATTAACCGTCGATTAAGATTAACTGATAAAGGGTAAAACGCTACTAAAGTCATAATGTAATTCGTGTTTAATTAGTACTTAAACTTAATCATTTCGGTACGAGTTGCCTAAAGCGCGAATCTGAATGCAGCGCTTCTCTCAGCGAACCTTCCTGGCTCAAACTACTCGTAGAACTAAATATGGCAAAAAAATGCTTACTTTTGAAGGAGCACAACTTTATAATAGAATACACTCTAGCATAAGAAATCTACACTCGTTCAATGCATTTAAAACTCAACTTAATTGCGGATCGATCACTTTTGGAGAAATAAAAGCATTGGATGGGTATCTAGTTTGTAACTGATGACGACGAACTTTGTGTAATTCATGTATGTTTTAGTATTGTTCTCAAGTAAGTGATATGTATATGTCTTTATTGAGAATAAAGTTTCTTTAAACCTAAACCTAATGATGAAATAGGCAGATTATGACTATACTTACCTACTATCCTACATTCTTACATTAAGTTGTTATCTATATACTATTTTTATTATGTTTGTTATTGTAATGAGTCTTCTCATTACATCTTATCATCTTACGGAAAGAAAACAAAAATTGAAAATTTCACAAAATTTAACGACTATTTTAACTTCGCACGTTGGACAGTTAACGCATTTGATGAATGTGAATTTAGCAGAGTAGTGTAGGTAGGTAGATAGGTAGATAGGTAGGTAGGGTAGGTAAGGTAGGGTAGGTAAGGTAGGGTAGGTAGGTAGGTGCGCCGTAGATAAGTACATAGTGCTACCCGTGCGAAGCCGGGGTAGGCAGCTAGTTGTTGATAAATTAAAATCAATGAAACTGCTAAGTACAGAATTTAGATAATTGTTAGGTATACGTAAATTCATTTTGAAGTGCCTCGTTGTTCTCGTCGGCACAAGCGCTACTGCTCAGGATGAGGTCTGGTGTTCCATTGCCGAATGGGACAAAATATTATTGGAATTTCTCAGTAGCACCCCGGGGTCCGGATTGAACCCAGCAATAGTCTAGTCCCTATTACATGGGACCTAAATATAACTGGCGAAATGTGGGAGTACTAACCGTAATGATGTTATGTAAATTTGTAAGCTCAAAGAACAAAAACAAAAGAATTGGGAAAGAAAAGTCTATAAATCTTCGTCATCGTCACTCATCATCACCTGCCTAGCCTTTTCCCAACTATGTTCGGGTCGGCTTCCAGTCTAACCGAATTTTTTTAATATTTTTTTTTGAGGGTGGGATGTTATCAAATAACTTCTCCCGCTCTGGGCGGAGCGGGAGGGCGTGTCAGACTTTTACTGACTAAAACCCACCCGTGTTCCTTCCGTTGCCTGTGTGCCGGGGTCGCGATATCCCTTTCGGACAAACTCGCAACCCCGGCAGGCATTGGCCCTTCCGGACCCCGTCAGTTGGTGCTGACATCTCTTTGAGGCGCGCGTGGAACACAACGCGCCGTCGACCCGGGTCTAACCGGATACTGCTGAATACCTACATTATTCATTCGTAAAGTGCCTACATAGAAGTTACAGTTTACATCACACCTTTCTCGTTGTGCTCTGGAGTAGAGTCAAAGATAATTTCATAATATTTGGTAGTTCAACTAGTAAGCTGAAGACGCTGGCTCCTGTCACACAAGTTGTTACCTTGCGCAGGAGTCAGGGCTTCACTCTGTTTGCACAAATTCAAAATTCAAAATTCAAAAGTCATTTATTCAAACTAGGCTGATAATCAGCACTTTTCGAACGTCAAAATTACATAAGACAGTCCCCCAAAACGCCCACCCTTCACCACTTCGTAGTGCGTTAGCTGGGAAGAAGAAGTGGCGCAACAAACTCCCCAGCAGCACAGCTGTCTGTTCAGTTAGAAAGAAAAAAAATGACTCTATATAATAGTATTCAACATACTTAATTAACCTAATTTAAATTATTATCCATATGTTAGCTAGCACACGCCAATATACCAAACAAAATCATCGAGAACTATACTCGGGCAGAAATAAAAACTAAACGTAAACAAAACTTAACGTCTTAATAAAAGCCTCCAGGCATAAAGGGCGTGCCCGCTTACATAAAGCTGTAACTGGAATTTATAAATGATAAACTAGGACCATCGAGGTAAAATAAATAAACAGTTAATTACTAATAACAATAAATAATATGATCTATTGTCGAGGTCACTAGTTACATATTGCAATACAACTCATTAAAAAAAAACATTGTAATGAGTAGATTATGTCAACAATAAATTAAAATTAAATTAAAATAAACAATTATATGAACTCATATAACCTGTCAGTAGGTAAGCTAATTCTGGTGAAAGAACATAAAAATTGTCTTGAGTTAATCACAGCGACCAACTATTACACATTTTTTATGTCAATAAAGAAATATTATTATACTAGCTGCGCCCCGCGGTTTCACCCACGTCAGTCTCGATCCCGTGGGAATATCGGGATAAAAATCCTATATCCAAAAAGATAAATATGTATAAAAGTATCCTATGTCTTAATGCAGGTTATGGTCTAACCATGTCCCAAATTTCATCCAAATCTGTTCAGCCGTTTTAGTGTAAAAGCGTAATAAACAAACAAACTCACTTTCGGTCAGTTAGGGTTACTAAACTATCATAGTTTCGTCTGTCATCAAGTGGCCCCGTTGTCAACTTCCCCCGTTGATGACTTCTGCATCATATCTCAGTTTTCATAATATCATCTTGTGATCCTCCTGCCTCAAATTAAAATTGCCTGAATTTCTCAATCTTATTTATGTCCAAATGAGGCATTGTGTCGAATTATGATGGCAGGAAACTGTCGATCGTCGCCGAAATCGATTGTCGATGTCGTATAATATTATTGAGGATTTTTTAAGTCGCTCTCAAAAGATTTAATACGGCTTCAGGCAGGATATTACTGTAGTATGCGCACGTAAAGGTTTTTGTACTAAAAGTAGGTCGTGTTGGATAACACTGCCTATGTATCATGGATTTTTAATCAACTATTTACTTAAGACTTTGTAAAAGATGCGTTCTACTCTGAATTAGTTACCTAAGTAGGTAGGTATAGCATTTTCACGGGTAGTGCTTAGTTAAAGAGCTGTACTTATTTATATACTTTATTGTATACCAGAAATTACATAGAAAAATAGTTATTTGTTATGCAAGGCTGCAAAGTTGTGTTTCAAATATAGAATCCTGAGCGTAGCGAAGGTTTCATAGGTACGAGACGCAGAATAACTTTGATGTCGAGCGAAACACACAACTTTTCACCTCACTACGGCGAAGAAAATGTTAGGTGCAAGAAAATTAGTAGATATCAGAGTTTAGTGCAAGCCGCATGCTTGCACTAACTCTGATATCTTCGTCGCTACTGTTCGCGATTTTACCAAAAAAACAAACCAAAATAATGGAAAATGAATTCAATTAAAAAAGAGAAGAAAATTTTAAAAAGTTTTTTTTAAGCTATTGCATAGCTTTTATCGGAGACTCTGAGCGCGGCGACCGAATGTAGAAATTCCGTAACGAAAAAAAAACCTGACGCGAAAGTTTGTGAGGATGGATGGATGGATGTTTGTTACTCTTTCACGCAAAAACTACCGAACGGATTTTAATGAAACTTTACAGTAATGTGGCTTATATATCAGAATAACACATAGGCTACAATTTATAAAGATTTTATGTGATTTAGCCATAATATAACGATAAGTATCCAGTAAGTCGGAAAAAATCCTGCCCTCTGAGATCTATCTTTGCGTGCGCTGCCTAAACCGCTGGAGTTACATGAAAAGAATGTATTGTGGGGTTGTTTGTCTTAAAGAGTTCTAAATAAAAGTCCGCGACAGCATATATCTACCTTTTATGTGGAAGCCATTATAGCCAAAATAGTGAGCTATAAATACATTTAAATTGAATACTTTTTTTAAGTTGCATATTTTAGAGTATTTAGTTAATTCGTATCAAAATAAATACCTTCATCGCTTTCGGTATTTAATGTAGATAAAATTTGTCTTTTACACTAAGTAATTTGGACTAATATTTTAAAAGTTAGAACGATAAGAATGACCTGCGATGAGTCGACGGCGGGCGCGCAGAACGAGGGTGGAGGGGCGGGATAGGCAATGACGCGCGATCGCCGAGTGCGCGACCCGAACGCGGGCAGACGCGTGAGGGCAGACGTCATTGACGGTTGTGTAAATTCTGCGATTTAGGGGGGGGGTATAGGGGTATTTTTTAAAAAAAATATTTTAAATCAACAATATTATCTTCTTATTTTTGAATATATGCTATGCAATAGCTTTACCGCGGCAGTCCTCGAGTGCCACACGTATTTTTTTCATGCAGTCGTGCTGGCCAGTGCGATTATTCAAAAAATGAGGTTGGCGCACTGACATGAAATAAGTATTAATGCATTCTCAGTGAACTGGCGGTATAGAAAATTACTGAATAGAAAGATTCGAATTTTAAAAACTCTTTCCACGCTAGTATAGATTGTTACTGATTAAAAAAAAATAAAATGCACTTCACTCAGATTTCGAATGATAAACAGAATCTGTCCGAGGTTATCAGGTAAAAAAGAAATTTAATAACTACTATGCCTGGAAGAAATCGTAGAAAGCGATAAGGCCATCGCTTTCTACGATTTCTTCCAGGCAACCTTGGAATGGACAGTGAATACTTACCTACCTATCAAAATGTTAAGACCTCAATATCATCTCCAGCAATCAATATGACTTTAAGTACAGGTACTCTAATGTAACTATTAAATGGACCATGAAAAGGTTAAGGAAAGTGTTGTAAAGTGAATCGCAGTTTGATTCCCATGGACCGGTGCACTTGCTGGCGATCGCATTTCTCCCACACTTACCTACGTTAAGGGGAAGACTGGTGGTTATGTATAAAAAAGTTTAAAGTAGGGCACAGTAAAGCCTTTAGAAAATAATAATGATATCCTAATCCTAACTAATATTATAAATGAATAAATAAATAAAAATCTTTATTTCAGACCATATGATCCATACAAGATAGAGGATAAAAAAAACATAAGAATTAAAAATCATAAAAATTAAAAGCAAAATTAAATGCGAAAGCGAATTTCTTATGCTTTGACGCTCAAACGGCTCAACGGATTTGGATGAAATTTGGCTCATGGGTACACCATGACCTTTATCCCGATATTCCCACGGGATCAAGACTAATGCGGGTGAAATTGCGGGGCGCAGCTAGTAATTTGTACTAACACTAGTTTTTAAGTCGTGTGTAGGTATACTCACCAAATGGACTAGTTATGGGTCCGAAATAAAAGATTTTTATTTTTATTTCATAATTTATTTCTGAGTATATGGTAAGTACATTAAGATCTTAATAATAATAAACATATAACCCTTGACTTCAGCAGGTCAGATTAATACAACGACCAAACTTACTTAACCGAAGAATTACCAACTATGTAATGTAGGTTTACACACCTTCGCTTTTAAATTTATTTATAAATAAGCAAATCATTGTATTTTTGTACATAGTTACTTACTGCCGAATAATATTTGTAAAACCGCAACGATGATCTAAACCAGCAAATAGTCTAAATATAGATTTATTAGGTAGGTATAAATATACACCATAAAACATACCTATTGTTACACACTATTGTTGTTAACCCATTATCTTCATTAATTTTTTAGTTTTTTGGTGTTTCACGAACTGTGTCCAAATAAACATTATTCTTTCCTTCTATTTATTTCATTTAAAATGAACCACTTCCCCTTAACCAAACTCCATTGAGTGCAGCCGCTAGTCAGCAAAAAGCATTCATTGATTGATCCTTTCACTCCGTTGGCTATGGCACGCTATGGTAGATTCCCACAAAAAAAAAAAACGCAACACACGGCGCGATCCTATGAATCCTTGCAATATTAGTCGATTAACAATAAGATAGAAAACGAGGCAAGTAGATAGATAATATTGTATAATATAGGTTTATTTTTTATTTTATCTTAATTTAGTTTTATCACGAGAATAATTATAAATTCTTTCAGTAATGTTTAAATAATTTACCTATAATGCTAAAATCTGGATGCACCACAAAACTACATATTTATAAGACCCTGATTCTAGGTGCAGATACTTGGTATGGTATGGTAGAGCAAAGTATTCCTTTCAACTATTATGTAATAGGAAGACACGGGAACAAATGCATTCGAATCACAATTCATTTGTTTTAATTTATAAAAAAATCATGAAAACGTAGGTAGGAATGTACCTAAGTAGACTACTCCTCGACTACATAATAAGAACCTTAGAAAATATCAAGAAAAACTTAAAATGAAGTCTTCAAACTGGACAATGAGATGTCACACACTTTGTATGGAACATCTCATGTTATTGTGCTCATATGATTTGTAGGATATTGAAGAAAGGCAGGACAAGTGGGCAGGCCTGCGATGACCGTGGGAGGCTTGCTCGCAAGCCTTCCACCGCGCACCGTGGGAACATTGTGAATAATTGGGGTTTGTATCTTCTTGGAATGCAAATATCTATACGAAAGAAATTGGGTCATTAGGAATGTCAACTTCACCCTAACACAATGTGAATGATTTTGAAGGATATTGCTAATCTATTGCTATTTATGGTCGAAAATTTTCTCTGCTCAACAACTTAAATATTGCAATGAATGTTGTTGAACTGTCAAAATGAAAGTCATTGTTCCTTTATGTGTGTTACGAAATTACTCCGCTGGTTACAATCACAAAACTATTTTTCGACGAAGACCGTGTTTGAAGTCACGGCTTTGAAAAATCTTTGATTAAAAAGCTCATACTTAATAGCGGCGTTAAAGACATTGCTCTCATCACTCATGCATCAAATACCTATGTACCAAATTAGTATGTACCAAGCTTAGAAACTAAGTAGGTACCTAGGTTATACCTACATATTATTATTATAATATAACGTCATTTATCATACATAACTCTCCGGGGATTAGGTACAGGCGTGACCGGACCTAATCCCCGGACAGTTATAATTATATGATAAATGATTTATTTATTCATTCATCTTCTGTAAATTGGTTCAAAAATGACTTTTACACGTCAAAATAACTTGTTTTAAAACGAGATGAGTTCGTTGTTTCCGGCCCTGGATCTAGTTTTTTTTTTGTGGTAGGGCAAAACCTCCCGCCAATCCTATAAGGGGGATGCGCTAACGTAGTCCGCGAAATTAAAAATTTGCCAGCAACATATTAATAAAAATGTATCGATCAATAATGCGCCAACTCAACAGGGGCGCCAAAACTGTTGTAAAAAAAAAGGAATATAATGTGCTGCGCGTCTCATTTATTGCAAAATTGCGGTGTGTTGGGTGGTACACTTGTCTGCTATGCTTGAATTTTCCCTGAAGTTGGCGCCCCACCCTAGATCCAGGGCAGGTTGTTTCCTAAGTGAATACTCTGAAAATAAAGACCAAAAAAAATGCAGAGGTCGCAGTCGTTTAAAGTCTCGTTTATAATCTTGGTCAGTCTATACGAGGACCATGCAGATTAATGTCTCAGATGGTCTTTTTAGGACAGAACCATACAGATGTGATCGGACCTGTCCAGTCAGTGCAAGCATTTGTCAGTAGGTTGTCGTATAGCTCAACTCAGAACTTTAGGAGCTCAACAACTCGACGAAAGATTTTGGTAGGCCGCATAAAATACTCAAATCAAACTGCCAGGCTAGGCAGAGGCTGCCTAGTTTATACATATAGTAATAAAACCCTTACACATTACCTACACAGTATTCGATCTACCGCGAAGTGCATTATTATTATTATACACCACCTTTTATTAAACGTACGATACTTAAAGAAGACATCATCAGACCCAATCTTGATAAGGAATCAGCCATCAATTTCAGCCTAAGTATTTACAGTTAACAAAACAGTATTTTCATGCAAAATTTAACGATTTACACATTCGCTGGACGCAGGTTATTAATACTAAAAAGCTGTTCTTAGCTTTTTATAAGCATCTTCATCGGGCTTGATGAGCGCAATCATAATTTAATTTAATAGCAACCCGCACTTATTTTTTCGGAAAGTGAATATGCACCGGCAATTACCTAGTAATGATGGCATAACGTTAATTCTGCGGTAATTTATCGCACACTGAATTGAAAAAAGATATGACACGAATAAGTTCGACATATTGATTCAGATTTTGTGAATTGTATTTACCTACGCTTTACTGTATATTTACAAAATGGAACTAATAAGTAGGTACCAACTTCCAGCGGGGATGTTCTGTTCTACATAAACACGCTTATATTCCCCGAAGAGGTAGGCAGAGGTGTACTTATTGTAAACCTACATTTCGCCAGTTATGCCCCCTTTTTCATGGGGCTTAACCCATGAAAAAGGGGGCGAGCCTATTGCCATCAACCGGGCACAAATCCAGACTCCGGGCTGTTACTGGGAAATTCCATGGAAAAACGAATAACACAGTCCGACCTGCGAATTGAACCCAGGACCTCATGCTCAGCAGTACCGCTGACGGACCACTTTACCAACGAGGTTGGTACAGGTGGGGTATCTATTCTCTCCATTTGTAATAATAAATCTGGCCAGAAAGTGTAAACTATCCGGATTTGCTAATGAGCGTGACGTAACGAATCGTTACGAGGAAAACTGGTCACAAAGCTTCCGATTTTTTCCTTAGACTAGAAGTGCTAGAAGCGTGAATGATCTAGCTGAATTTAAAATATGGACTTTTGAATTTGGCATGACTACTAGGGAGGATTGACCTAGAAATGGGAACTTTAGAGGGAGTAGGAAAGTAGGTAAGTAAATAATTAAATTAAGAATCAAGACCACAGAGTAAATTATAATACAAGACTACGCAGAACAAACTCAAGATCTCGTTATTCAACAACAAGGCAGGTACCTACCTACAGTCTTTAACATACCCCTAATGATCCTCATCTAGCCCTACATAACGTTAAAAGACTCCTCCTTAACTGGACACAGTATTTACTGAGCAGGAGGTAACATTATCATTCATTCGAGAAATGGCGCCCATTATAAAAGGTAGGAACGCGCTATGACAGGCTCAGCCACTGCTCAGCCAGTGTCCTTAACGACGTCGCCGGCGCACTTAACTTTGATCAATATTTCGACTTTTTCACTAAGTTGGAAATTGTTTGTCATTAATGAGACAACATTGTTGAGTCATTGCCGTGCTTGAGTAATGTACCGTAATCATCTTCGTACGAGTTTTAAGGGTTCTTAGCGCCCAGTTTTGGACGCTAAGAAAATAGCTTTGTAGGTAACATCAACACTAATATGCATGGCCGTAGCTAGAAATTCATTTCGGTTAGGTTAGGGTAGGCAACTTTATTAGAAAAATAAAATATTTCTGATTTCAGAGAGGGTAAATAAAGAGTACCTACAGATTTATAAAAAAGAGTTTTATTTATTGTTATTTTTAAAATAGCATTTTTGTTCTTATTGCGGAAAATCATTTAAAAAAGATTTTGCTATCTTCGACATTCTAATTTTATTCAGAATTCAAATTGATAAAAAGCTTAGTTATCGTCAATTTCAATAAAGCCCTGCTTCTCTCTTCCCGCTACTTTGCAAGCATAACCAAAAACAGGGACATCTTTAAACTAAGGCCACTTTAGCACAATGGGGCCGCTATGGAGAATACAAGATGCAAGAGCGAGCGGAGCGAGCTAGAACTTTTTTACATCCCGCTTCGAATAGGTTTTCTTTCTCTTTGACCGAAATAGAAGTAAGTTTATGACTTACTAGCTACGCCCCGCGGTTTCACCCACATAAGTCTCAATCCCGTGGGAATAACAGGATATATTTTTTTTGCGTGAAAGTGTAACAAGCAGACTCTATTTTTATTATATGCCTATAATAGTTAGGATGCAGATAAGTTTTAGAATTAAGACAATGTAGGTTGCAAGAGCGAGCGCAGTAAGCTCGAAAATTTTAGAACCCCGCCTGGGATAGGTCTCTTTCAGAGAATGCTGTAGTTGCAGGAATTCATTCAATACGAAGTCAGAGTCGATAAAAAAAAAGGTTTTTAAGCGTAATCTTACTACTTTTGTGGATTATAAAGTACGCCTATCCGAAAAAGATTACTATCTGTATTAGAGTACCTACGGAGGGGGTCGGACTCTGGATTGAGATTCTGGTTTCTGGCAGGGGGGGGGGGGGGAACCCCCCCCGCCTGCCTACGGCCCTCCTAATAAGTGTTTATTTGTTCTTGTTCTACGATGATATTATGCCATGTACTTAGGTAAGCAATCCGTCTCTTTTGAGACCTAACATAATATTACGCCTATATTTCCCAGAGGTAGATAGAGGTGCTTGTTAGTAGGCTACTCCCACATTTCGCCATTTAAATTACAGTCTCATTGAAGTTATAGGTGAGGTGAGCCTATTGCACAATCCAGGCTCCAGCTCCGGGCAACTACTGACACAGTTCCTGAGGAAAAACCCAAGAATAGTTACGGCCAATCCTGGGAATTGAACCCAGGACCCCATGCTCAGCAGTCGCGTTTACGACCACAAGGCACACCACCGAGATAACCAGGTTTGTTGTATTGTGTGGTCATCCGGTAGATATGAAATGGTGCAAAAGTGATGGATTGATAAATGCGTAAAGAAAGAAAGAAAGAAAGAAAGAAAAAGTATTTATTGAGACTCGCACAGGAAATCACACATTAAACTAAAACACACTAAACATAAATAAAAACCAAAGTAACAAAATTAGAATGAAGTCCCGTACGAGGCCAAAAGGCTCCTATCTCAGCATGATGTCGCGACATTAAAAAAATTAAAAAACAATGATCCTTCCAAACCTGGGTTCGTGAGCCATCTAACGGAAAACGGTCGGTTAACCCTGTATCTTTATAGAAGCGCGATGAATATACATAGTAGGTAACATTTAATACGCACGTGCTTAAAAGTGTCAAACTATTCAATACAAATAATTTATGATGAACTTATGAATATGCACAACTCATAATCGACTATTAAAAAAGACCCATTTATGTTACTTGCAAAAAAAACTATTCAAATATTATCACCCTTTCACCTATTGCATTATTAGAAGAACAAAGCTATTGATTCCTGTCAATAGGTATCATTATTAAAGTCATGAATATGCAAAAATAACAATTATGATAATCAATATTGGTTTCGATCTTGAATTTTAGTCGAGTCACGTAACTATCATTAATCGATACATCGGAATAGAATCAATTCTGCACAATTTTGAAATAGGAAGGGTTAAGTTCGCCACCTGCGTGGTTTTGAATGGGAGTCTGGGAGAAAAAAAAGCGCATCCATCAGTAGAATATTATGAGGGGCTGGAGGAGCGAAATTGCTGGAAAGATTAGTTATGGGAAACATTTTTCTTGGCCCCCAAACCAGAAGACCCAACCAATATATTTTGTAAATTCAACTTAATGCCAATGGTCATAAGTCACATAGCACGTGCTCATGAAGTTCACCTAAGTACTGTCTTGATAGAAGAATTAAGTTTTGTGAGCTGGTGCGTGATCTTGGAAGCCTGCAATACATTTACAAACTTCTTGGGGATTTCAGGACGTGTGATCTTTTAGATCAATGTCATTCTACGTAGTGTTTGGGCATCTAGCTAGATAATTTTATGTGTTTTGTAAATTAAAAATAGGAAGAATATATGAGTCAATAAAAATAAAACTTTAAAAAATCAGTCAAGCTTTATTTATAAAAATCCTTGACAATAGTAAAATACATACTTACATCATCAAATGCATAAATTCTTTGAGAACCCTAACAAGGATATCTCTGCATAAATATTATTAAATTTCGGACATTTTCAACATCCTTATATAATAAATGCGTTCTAAGTAATTACCCTCTCAGTACATCCAAAATCACAAAGTTAAACATTCAACAAGTAAATGAGACCAACAAAAAAAAACTTAAAAGAATAGAACAAGCATCTCAATTTTAAAATTATGTACTTTGACAAATTAAAACATCCATTCCACCATAATTTTACATTATTGTTCTAAGCTGTCGAGAAAAAGCTCGGCTAGTTGAGATAAAGAAAAAAAATGAAGCCTCAAAAATAATGACATGACGTGTACTAAAGTTTCGAGATCCAATCTTGCAGAATTTTGATGTCTGCGGGCGTGTCGTCGTCACCAGTGTTAGCCGAGCTCTCGGCAATGTCTACGCGGTTGCTGAGATGAGAGAACTCGAAGTCTTTGCCAATCTTGCCGAGGTAGGTCGTGTTGTTGCCCTGTGACGGGTCCACCGATTGCAGCTGACTGGATTTTGTGACGCGGACTAGGTTTCTGGAAACAATATTTTTTAGAGATGAAATTCTAGATCCAATTTATTTGGAAATCTGGGTGATTTAAAAGTAAATTCTGATACTATCTATTTTTCACTTATTCAGGCAAATAGACTAGACTGGGGCCCATGGGCGTACCCAGCTTTTAGCCAGAGGGGGGCGGGGGGGATCTTTAGTTAGATTTGTTCTAAAATGACATGATTTCCTGAAAAAGTCATTTGATGGAACAAATCTAAAAAACTGACAGAGCAAAGCCCGTTTAACCTATCTTTGACCATTGTTGATCTTAGCCAAGTTTTTACGCCTCTGAGTTTACTAAATGACCATTCAACTGCAGCCATAGAATAAGGCAATGCTAATCAAACTAACAAAGGCCGCGCAGCGCGGTTTTTTTCTAAAATTAATGCGTAATATATTGTAATTGCAAAGTAAGTCTTAACGTAACTCTAACTCTCTATCGACAACAGTGGTACTTAGGCATACAAAATCCAGGGGGGTATCTGACCTCCCCTGCCGTCGCCCCACCCCCTTGGGTACGCCCATGCTGGGGCCTTTTTCGCAAAACCTATTATAAATATAACTAGCTTTTGCCTTGCCTTTTGGGATGTCCGTAGATATCCCACGGGAACATACAACCGGGCGGGGATTAAAAGTACCTATCTTACGTGTTAACACACGTTATAAACTACCTATGTGCCAAATTTTATCCAAATCCGTTCAGCCGTTTTTGCGCCAATCCGGAACATACATTCAGACAAATGGATAAGAATTCTAAAAACTATATTTGCAGCATCAAAATCATTCCCTCACCTCATAGCAATTACTTTTCCCAATTCATGTTTATATTGGATTTTAAAATCTTAATCGCAAAATTTTGTAGATTCGTCGTTTCTATGATATTTACAATGAGCGAAAGTTTAAAAATAGATATTCTTGATAACTAGTTCCTTTGAACCCAAGTGGTTATCTATCTGTATATTGTTGTTCCATTTCATGAGCACTCAACAATCATTGCAATTTAAACCTTGTGTCAATGCCTATAAGATTTTTAACCGCTATAATAAATTGTCTAAAGATAAAAGGGTATTTTTAGTACTTACATCTCTTTTTCCAACAAACTCTTGATGACCTGGCTGCCCTTAGCCAAATCTTGGTCTTGTTTGTTGCATAGAATCAGGAGGGGAGGATTGTAGCTTTGCACAACAGGGTCTGATAGCACTGTGTATAAGTATCTGAAAGAAATGGATGATCGTGAAATAGGTTTTAGGGTGTGGTCAACAGAATATGGCAATCTGCCTATCCTTTTCCCAACTATGTTAGGTTCAGCTTTCGCGTTCAGCAGAATACCAGTAGTTTACATGGAGCAGCGACAAAACTCAGTTACTGGGTAACATGATACCCCTTGGTAAGACTGGTTGTCAGACTGTCAAAAGTCTTAGAAGGATAATCGGGACCAATGGCTTAACGTGCATTCCAAGGCATGGAGGGGTTTTGATATGTAATGGATTGTCATCCATCCACAAACTGACCGTGGCAAGCGAGGCTTAACCTTCGATCGAGCCTAATCTTAGTTGTACCTACTATACACCTCTTCGGCCTATCTCTTCCAGGTAAACAGCCGGTTTTTGTAAATTTCTATCAAGGACCGAAACCGGTATGATCAATACGGGTATTTTTTTGGTTACAAGATTCATATTTTTTCAGGTATTTTTAAAGGTAAACCAAAATAAAAATTACCTCTATCAAACACATGCCGTCGACATTTATCAAAGGGCGCGTATCGCCTGTATGTGTAACCGGTATTAAAACGGTAACCTAAATAGAGGTAACATGTTTCTTCTTCTTGGTTACCCAGCACACGTAGCACCACCACCATAGAAACGAGTTTTGTAGACGGAAGAATAGACAAAGTGACAGTTAAACAATCACAATCTGTCATTTTGTCTATTCTGCCATCAACAAAACCCGTTTCTTCGGTGTTCATGCTACGCATGCAGATAGTGGTAACCTTAGTCATAGAAGTATCCAAAATTATTCAATACCTGTACTGTAATTTATAAAGGTTTTCGGTCCCTGATTTATACAAGTACAAGTAGCAGTTGTGTTGTTTGTACAAGTAGTACAAACTGTATCATAACTTTCAACATATACAATATGATGTCTTGCTTTGTTTAATTTCGGCTATTGTACCCTTAGGAATTTAAAAGGACAATATTAACAAGTGTAAATGTTTTCTTTAGCAGTTTATTCACTTGGGTATAAATTTACAATTGCATTGCTAGGCTACACTTCATTTGTTGGAGGGTGAATAGTCGTGTAACATCTAACTAGTTGATGGCCGGTATTAAAATTTGCATTTAATTTTATGTGAATTAAATTAATTTAGATGGTCTGCTAGCATTAGTTAAGTTTATTACAAAGAATACTTACTCAGCCACATCCCTGATCTCCTTCTGAATGGTTACAGAGTCAATAACATACACAATTGCTTTAGCACTGTTTTTGTACTGATCAAAGAATTTGTTTCTAAGTCTCTCTTGGCCAGGTAAGTCCACTAATTTGAAGTTATTCTGGAAATAGTAAAAAATAAATTCATGACAAGTCAATGACAATGTGTCATAATACTTTTAGATGTCAGAATACATTCACTGCAAGATTTAGGCCCAACAAGTTAATACTGCTTGATAAAGTTTGGAATGGTGGCAAATATGAGGATTTTAAATGGTGCAATAAATAATAGTCTTTTGCGCTCTTTATATATTTGTAATACCTATATTTGCATTATTTTTGTCTTATGGTACCTATAGTTTTTACCCACTGTTAGCAACACCAAGAATATTCATCTATTGAAAGTGAATGGTGTAGTCAGTCAAGCGGAAAGTTCTCAGTTCAGAAACCCAGACTGATTAATTTAGGTCATTGACCCGCAAGAGTTAGTTGCAAACTCTTTTGTTCAAATTTCAATTGTAACCAATATTCTACCATTTTATACTGTTCTGTAAACTTACATTGGACGTAAGGTATTCTTCAACATTCTCCTTCATGGATGTAAATGTCTGTCTGTATTGAGAGTATACAAGTCTCACAAACAATAGAGTTTTGCCCGAGTCTGAGAGACCCATCAACAACACAGACTTACGAAGCGTGCGCCTTCTCGTGAAACACCACCAGAACACTGAAAAAACCATAAAAATATTTAAAATCTAATTTAAAATGTTGAATGATTTACCCAGGCTCAGACTGTATTGTACCTACAGTAAGTTCAATACAGTTTGAGCCAAGGTGCATAAAAACGTGTACAAAAACTTCCTTTGTTCCATTCCATTAGTTGCAAAGTTGGCATACATTCCAATATGGAAAAAAATACCCTCAGAATTAAGGGATATGACTATGACTACGGAAAATAAGGCATTTCGCTAATTTCTGTTTATGGTAATAAAAACTACTAAGTATTATTTGTTTGATAATGAAAATTTAATCCACTTACCCAGAGTAAAAAGAAGAACTATGCCGCTCAGTAAGGTTATATACCGCGGATCATTCAGCATTGGTTCTGTGTGAATCTTTTCCTTTACTACTTCGGGCTCCATGATCGACCTATTAAATAAAAATTTTAAATAGGTATTGTGAATACAAAATAAAATCAAGATTTCTCGTAAATTCTCCAACAAACTCCAACACAAGTTTTGGTAAATATGGATGTGAATGTGATTGTGATGTGTGTGCACAGAATCACATATAACTTATTAATCTGTGGAATCACAGATTGCGTTAGTGATGTGATGTGAACCGGTTTCATAAAAACCATTAAAAAAACAGTTTTTGACCAAACCGAAAATTACCGGTTCTCATTGAAAAACCGATTATAATCACAAAACATGTAAGTATCCGAGTCTTTGACATATATTAGAGGTTTGCACCGGAGCAATGAGCACCGGAGAATCACCGGTTATTTTCCGGTGAACGTATTCGGTAAAAACACCGAATAAAAACCTGATTGATCACTGGTTTTTTTAGCATTTTTTAATAAAGTTGATTTGCTAGAAATAGGCAAAGTATAAAACAGACAGTTATGAATGCGAACGTTCGAAATACGGGAATTGCCCGACTGAGGTCATAGTACAGTGTACCTGTACTAGTGAACTAGGGATTTTGATTGGTTTTGTCTAAGCCCCCTGCACTGGTAGATTCGTAGCTTCTATACTACCTACGAACCCAACTCAGATTGTACAAACAAGTAAGTCTATACAACCTGCGTGGGTCATTCGGGCAGACCTGTGAAAGCATCCAATTATTCGAACCCATGCAGTATATTTTACCCCTTATTTATGTTCTATCAAATAGCTGAGTTTTCTGACTTTCTATTATTATGCCAGGTACATACACTTAGTACTTACAGAAAACTACAAACCTCTACAAACGTATAAATGTGTGGATGCATTGCAAACCCTTACTGCAAGTTTCCTTTGATAAAGTGCTCAAAAACCGATTAGCCCACGTTCGCAGAGACGTGCGAACAGATGTACCGCTTTTTATTTATTCCATTCCAAGCGCTGCACGCGATTTTAGTACGTGTCCTTGCGAACGTGGGCTAAAGTAGATCGGCAGCACATGCTTGCAAAAAGGCGAGCCAATCTTAAGCAAAGCCAAACGCCCTACCTTGTACCTTCCCGTTTGAATTTATGTATGAGTGTTTTATCGTAGTTTGGCATGCGTGTGAAACCTACATAATAATTGAAATCGACTAATTCAATTAAAACATTCATCGATTTTCCAAGGAATCTGTGGAGTGGACACCAGCTGTCAGATTTGATTTAGTGTCATGTGTCATAAATAATTGTCAATGTCAGCTCAGCTGTTGTACAATAAGATTGCGGTTGTGAAATAATTTGATAATTTTCTTACCCATTGCACGCTGCTCACAAAATTACTTGTCAACGTTTGTTATCTTTTTATTGACAAGATAACTCACAGTAAAATTCTGTTAATTAACATTGAGAAGGCTGTGTGCATAAACTGTGAATAGCTCATTGAACGCCGGTCCATAAAATCGATTGAACGTACCGCGCTATTCAGTGAATTTGTAAAAGAGTTGTATGGGTTCAAAGCGCTTACTTAATCTAACATATTCTATAAGTAAATTAGGATCAAATAATCTAAAAAACATGAGTATTGATATCGGAGGTAAGTTCATTATTATTGATGTTAATTTAGAGAGAAAATCTCGATTAACAAGACTAATTAAGTTTAATTACTATAATGTGTATTTAATTGGCTGTAGCCAATTTATTATTTTACTTGTTAATTGCAGGGATGAGAATAAAATACAAGGATAAAGATGAAACCTTTTTGGAGAAACACTTGGTATCCAAAGAGCCTTTTGGTCAATTCAAGGCATGGTTTGAAGAAGCTTGTTCAAGGAAGGAGATTCTAGAACCGAATGCTATGTGCTTGGCAACTGTTTCCAAGTAGATATCTTTTCTTTATCTCTAATTCAACATCATTAACACAATCTGTATAGTTTCCCACTATTGTTATCAGTTCACATGAAATTTATAATGTTATGTTCTCACCTCAGACCAAATAAAAAACCAATACAGTGAAGCATGCCAAAACTACACCATTGCTCCGTCCTTAAACGCTCACACTCACACATTTACAACATTTTACAATGACACTACAATCAAACTATACCGCACAAAGTGGACACATGTTTACGAAACCTGCTTCACTTCACTATTGACATTGCTCTGTCTTGGTTTTTTATTTGGTCTCAGGCTCTAATGCCGGGGCTACATTGGCGCGTTATCTCGAACTAAACTTCGCGCTCTCTATCGCACACCGCTCGTTGTCTCGCTGAGCAAGAGAGAGCGATGTATGGAACGCGACAATGTAGCCCCAGCATAACAGTAAATATGTTCTTACAGAGATGGCTTCCCATCAGCAAGGTTTGTATTGTGTAAGGGATATGGAAAAGATGGCTTTAAATTCTTTACTAACTATGGAAGCAGGAAAGCTAGTGAAATGGTTTGTATTATATTGTTGCTTAAACTGTTCTTAAGTGGATTATCACAAGTGGTTATCCGTCCTAAGCAACAAATTTTGCTTTTTTCCAGGAGAACAACCCAAATGTGGCTGCAACATTTTACTGGGAAATTCTAAACAGATCTGTTAGGATTGAAGGATGTGTGAAGAAACTGGATGAGTCTGAATCAACCGAATATTTTCACTCGCGACCAGTGCCCAGCCAAATCGCTGCATGTACTAGTTTTCAGAGCACTCCCATTGAATCAAGAGATGTTTTGTGTGAGAGAGAGAGTGTCTTAGAAGCTAAGTACATAATTCCTGAGAAAGAAGTTCCAAAACCCAGTTTTTGGTAATTATATGAAAAAAATCTAATTTCATCATAATCCCAAATTATCTTTTCTGTCCACTTCTATGTCTATCGGTTTTTATAACAGTATGTTTTCTATTAATCCCTTGCAATAATAACCAACATAAATCATGACAAACAATCTTAACTAATATTATAAATACAAAAGTGAGTTTCTTTGTTATGCTTTCACTAAATGATTGAACAGATTTGGATGAAATTCACATGGGTTAACCATGACCTAGCTTAGTGAGTTTATTGACAGGAGAGAACTGTTTCTCCAGTGAGGAAGCTGTCTTTTGTTAAACTAGGTTCTGTTAGTGAACAAGGACCGAATTCACAGATTAAGTAATCTGTGCCGATATGTGTTGTCTTTTGAGCCTTCTGTCATTTATTGGTTCACATAATGCTGTTGCTAGGGTGTTAGTATGAGCTTTTATATGGTCTTTCTATGCGTTTGCTCTGTGTTCGACTTCCTCCTTAACTGGTTTCATTTCTTTTTACTTGCAATTCACTGGTTCTGATAAATAGAGGGTGCGATGCGTTATCATTTTGAGAGCTTTATTCTGGAACTATTGTAAAATCTCCACATTAGAATTTTTTTTGCTGATGCCCATAACTCTTTGCCATAATGTTCAAACCGGCTTGATTATAGTTTTAAAGATGAGTATCTTATTTTCCGTGGGGACGTGCTATCTTCTGCCTATTAGCCAGTTTAGGTTTCTGAACCGTATATTTACCTCGTCGCGGTTTTTTTTTTATATGAGACTTCCAAGTTGGCCTCCTATATAGATGCATGACTAGGTGTTTTGCTGAATCTTGATGGGGTAGAACGTCGTTTCCAAGTTTAGTTGGGGGGCAGTTGTCCTTTCCTGAGAAAATGCAATGCAATCAGTGCATGTCACGTTTACTCTGAAGTAAAAGTGACATGCACTGATTTGTTGGAGCTGGCCCTAATGAGCCACTTTTCCATCCATTTGCTGACTTTGTTCAGTGACTCTGTAGAACTAAAGATGCTATATTGGGGTTTTCATGGTTGCAAAGTGCAGCGGTGTCATTAGCAAATGATGGAATATTATCCATTGTAGGTATATCTGCAGTGTATATAAGATATAGAGTAGGGCCCAAAACGGAACCGTGTGGTACCCCGGCTTTTATATAGGAAGTCGGTTCTTCATTTTGTAAAGCAGGCCAAAGTGCCAAACCTTATCAAATGTTTGTTGTACGAGATCGAGAAAGACAGCAGAGCAATACTGCTTTTTCTCGAGAGCTTCTCTTATTTTGTTGACAACTCTGTGAATTTGTTCTATAGTCGAATGGCCAATACTGATACCAAACTGATGTTGAGGAATGAGATCGTTTTCGTTAAGTATTCGTGTTAGCCTCTTCACAAGACGATCTTCCGAAACAATTTCGATAATATTGGTAGTAGACTAATTGCAGACCAATGAGTCTACTACCAACATTATCGAAATCAAGATGCGGGGGTTCGCCAGGCTTCGGAATCATGATTATGATATTTTTATTTTTAGATTAGGATACTTTTTTTCCGATATTCCCACGGGATCGAGACTTACGCGCGTGAAACCGCGGGGCGCAGTTAGTAACCAATAATTAAAAAGTTAACTAGCAGTACAAACATTATTTACTATCTTCAGACTGAATAAATGTAGCATTTTTATCATTTACTAGCTGCGCCCCACTGTTTCACCCGCATAAGTCTCGATCCCGTGGGAGGATAAAAATCCCGAGGGGGATAAAAAGTACCCTATGTCCTAATCCAGGTTATGGTCTACCCATGTGCCAAATTTCATCCAATCTGTTCAGTTGTTTTAGAGTGAAAGCATAACAAACAAACAAACTCACTTTTGCATTTTTAATATTAGTTATGATGTTTAGTTTATTCTTTGGTTACTGATTGACCTTTTTTTATTATTTCAGGGGAGGATACATTATTCGTCCTAGAGCTGTTGAGTTTTGGCAAGGACAACGAGACCGGCTTCATGATAGAATTAAATTCAGGAAGCCGAAAGAAGGAGAAGTTACCAATGGAAAGCTCTTGCATGAAGGAGAAGATGGGTGGGTCTACGAAAGATTGTCTCCTTAAAAGTTTAATACCTAAGTTATTGTAAGAGAAAGTCTTCCAGTATAACATATTGTAAGTTATCACAATTTTATTGCAAACGTTTTAGTACAAATCATAATTAAAGGTTATTATGGTTTATGTGTGATTTTTAATATTTCCCTTTGAATACCACCTATGCTCTTCCAACAAACTTCACTGATTAATTTTCCGTGTTTCTGAATAGTTTGTTCAAATTGTCGTGTTCCACCACCAACACCAAAGTAATATGTTTTTGCAGCAACATAAGCTGCTCCATCTTTGCTCAGTCTATCCATAAATAGTGAGATGAGTTTGTCATAGTTACATTCATTATAGATAGTCTCCGATGTAAGGATAACATCGTAGCCTTCAGAGCAAGGCAGCTTCTTGTTAAATGAATCCCAGTCTCCTGAATAAAATCTACATCTTTTTATTTCTGGTTCTCTTTTCCCTTCTTCCTCAATGTTTAACATAACATTGGGTATTGTGAAATGTTCCAAAACTTCCTTATTCTGAAATAATATTTTTAGTTATTGATTTGGACAGAGTTGTATAAAAATAACAATTATTAACAATACACTTCACTTACATAATCTTGAAAAGTAACATTTGAATGATTCAAGAATGCATATATTCCTAAAATCCCAGCACCACATCCTAAATCCAAGACATTCGACTTTTCGAACTTGATATCGGTTCGATTTTCTTCCAGATATTCTATTAAATCGTAAGTGCACTCCCATATTTTTAGTCCACCTGAAATTATTTACCATAAAAATGTATTACATTATATTATATTGTAAGTACTTAGATACATATTTTATTAAAACAGGCTTAGAAATCATGCAATAGTTTACATTTTAATTCCACTGTTAGACATCGAAAATGCAATTAAAGTAGGTGAAGTGTGCTGTGGCTAATAAGGGTTTCAATAATAAGGAGCATGCACACTTGCCTTCATATTTCCCAGCAATAAGGTCACTATGTTCCTTTTCTGCTAGTTCGATTACATTTTTAAATCCACATTCTTCAATACTCGCCATTGCTTCACTTACTACCACATGCCCAATCTCAACATCACCACAGGCGAACATTTTAGCGCGAGTGACTACATCATCAAGATATTGTATTTGTTTATCTGGTACAACTTCCTCACTGTCTAGCCATCGAATTGTTTCTTTTGTTTCTGTTGGATTAACACATAACTGATAAACTCATTGTAAGCGAACTGTTAAGTTCTTATGAGAAATAAAGTTCTTTAAACCTAAACTATCCATATATCTTAGAATAAAAGCATGAGTAAAAATTTCAAAGGTTTACCTTCTAGTTGTTTACTGCCATCTTCACCAGAAAAGTTAAATCTAAAAGTAGTCATATTTCTTGTTAGCAATTAGGTCTTGTTACAAATGTGAAAGTAAATAGAAATACAGTAATAATCTGCTAAATACACCGCGTGTGTTTGTTTACATTGTCAAAGTTGACATTGTTGACAACGTAGTGTAGACTGTAGTGTCATTGTCAGTCATCTATATTTATGATTTTGACAATGACAGAGGAACAAACTTTTATATTTTGGACTCTATTCTTAAGAAGTACAGTTCTCATTCGCTCACATCGGCTTCGTGCCTGAAGCATGTCAGAGCCACAGAGAATATGGGCGGAGGAGGGAGAATACCCAGTAGTCTGTGGAAAAGATGCTATGACCTTTTTATTTTACAATATTGATGTTAGAGAAAATGAAAGAAAACCATTATTAGAAAAAAAATTAAAAAGTTGGTTATGTCACGCCGCCATAACGTGTAAAAAATATTGTTAGATTTTAAAATAATGGATGTAACTCCAAAGGAAAATGCGGCGCTAAAGAAATCGGTATTGACGTGTTTGTATTTTTTTAGTTAGTAACTTTTATTCTTGTATACGTCGAATGAACGCTTCGGAAACTAACAAACGAAATTCATTTCATTCACTCTTATACACGAGTTGTTAGCGTAAAAAGTTGTGTGGATTTTATGCAGTATTTTGTATTACAAGTATAATAAGGGACATAGAATAGTTAAAATCCCACAAAAAATAATATTATCACAATGACAGACGTAGCGAAAAAGGTAAACCCATTATTAATTTTTATTCTATTGATACATCGCTTTGTTTGACACGAGTAACGTACCTACTTTGATTAGTGTGTGTGTGACCTCACAGTTTTCTGTAAAAGTGCTGTTGAATAATATTGTTTCGTGGTGAAATTCTGCTGTGGGTTAAAGATTACCTTTGGAAAAGCACCGGAACGTGTTACAATTACAATGGGAGCGGTAGGTTTTACGTATTACGAGCGCATAACCTCAACATATTGCGCGACCGTGGGGGATCCTAGGCGTAACAACGGATAATGGCTGTTTTAAGTGGCTCATGTAAATCGGGCACGTGTACCTGTTTCAGGTACAGGATTACAAGGATTCCCTCAAGCAGAAGGCCGAGCATCTAATAATAAAAGGATTTCCAGAGAAGATAGTGAAATTAAATGAACTTCTAGAAACATCAAATTTCCAGAATCGAGATTTGGCTGATGTACATCAGGTATTTGAACGCTTAGATAGTTTTCGAATAATAGTTCACTTTTTCTAGTGCAATGATAACACAAAACTACAAAACTTTTTCCTTGTTCAGTCAACAGATGTGTCCCTATCGTTTCATACATACATGAAACACACACACATACATACCTACATACGTAAACACACGCCTTTTTCACATGGGGTGGCAGAACCTTCAGAACACCACCTGCTAAGATCCTTACATACTCCTCTGTTTCAAGGTCATTTTGTCTTTAATAATTTCTTATACAATGAAATGTGGGTGTGCTGTAGATAGGTACACCTCTGCTCAAACAGTTACCTACTGCATACCATTTGGTTTGGAGTGTAGCCGTAGGGGCACTATGGACCGAGTTTTTTTTTTCGGATGTCTTCCAATTTTATTGCAGTATCAGGTTAGGTTCTGAAAAGTATGGAAAAGCGAAAAAAAAAAAATAGTCAACACAAAAATGTTATTTTTTATTTTCATTGCTGCTCATAGTGCCCCTAAGTGTATAACTCCGACTCCTACACATCTGCCCCTAAGACGACTCACTGACCACTATTTGTCCCTAATATTATTAATAAACACATTGTTATATAATTTCAGGACTTAAACATTCCAGTGCCACCACCTGCATCAGCAGCAAATGAGCCAAATGCTAAACGTCAGCGGATGGATTCATCTGAGGTATCAAGCAACACGTCCGAGGGCACTCGAGTGTATGCCTTGCCTAACGGCACTGTGCCGTGTAACAAGCCACTAAGTGACCTCATCCATCTTGTAAAACCACACATTAGGGAACTGGTTGAAGATTCCAATTTGGTAAGTTGCTTTTATGTGAATATTATTAGGAATATCATGAAGATTTCATCAATTCCCAGTAATATCATACTAGGACTCTGAAAAAGGACCCAAGCAAGAGGATTTAAATTAAAAAGAAGATGAAGCTTTCATTATCAATCAGCTCAGCGTAGTGTAGTCCACTGCTGGGGGTAGGCCTCTTCCAAGTTGCACCAGATGAAACTTGTGACAAGGTTTATTGTCTTGATTGCTGCTGAAGCTGAACTGCATTTGTGTATTTCTTTGAAACATCACTGTCAGGACTTGACTTGTGTAATTCATAACAAAAATAAATTCAATATGAGATAAGAATCAGCAAAGTGTGATTTTGGGAAAGAAATGTTGCTGTGAGTAGAATTATCACAGTGCAAATCTTTGTTGTAATTTGGAAGTGGCCTATGTTCAAATATAGTAACACTATTATCCTATCAACTATAATCAACTTGAGATAACCATTAGGTATTTTATATTTGGAAATACAACCAATTTCTGTTTCACTATTAACAACATGCCTACATGTATTTGGAAAACTGTGTATAGATCTTTCTGATTATATGCTATTAAGCCTAATGGAACTCAATCGCGATCGACATCTGCACAAACACTGCGTATGTCGCCGCGTCAGTCGTCAATCGAAACTGCGCCGTATGACGCGATGCTGCAACCGTCCAATGATAAGACGTTTCTTTCCCTGCGCACCTCACAAATTGGGTGAGTTTTATTCTAGGGAGAAATATGAAAATTATCACTTCATTTGTTTACTACTGCGTGGTGTGATCGAGGCTGACCCCATGTCCTAGGTGAGTGGCAAATGAAACGACGTGACGTGATGCTGACTACGAGGCAGTTGCTGTTCCCACTAGGTGGTCATCTGCGTGGCTACGACTCGCACGATACGACATACCATTCTTCCACGACACATCAATGCTAATTTAATTTTAGGTGACATACATTCAGTTGCGTCACATTTTGTAATTTTGCGTTGCTTTGCGTCGTGTCGCTTTCGTCGCCCACCTAGGATGAGGGGTGACACTTGACATTTCCATTGGTCTCGTAATTGCCTACCAAGGGACTTTTACAGGTAAGAAGGCAGCTGACACCAATCTACACAGATCTGGCAAATAGTTGCGATCACGAAATTATATTCCACCAATATTGTTTATTTTGCAGGCTCTTGGGGTTTTGTGTAATAATGAATGTCGAACCAATTTCTCAGTGTTGTTTAACATTGTTCCAGCTGAAAATGTGGATATCATTCATGATTCCTAAAATCGAGGACGGCAACAACTTCGGAGTGTCAATACAGGAGGATACTCTCGCTGAGATTCAGTCTGTGGAGTCGGAGGCCGCCGCGTTCTTTGACCAAATCTCACGATACTTCATCTCGCGAGCGAAGATTGTGTCTAAAGTCGCTAAGTACCCACACATTGAAGACTACAGGAGAGCTGTTCGAGTAAATATTATTCTCTTCACTTTTTTTTAAATAAGAGAAGTAAATTCAATTGTTTTCAAAACCTTTCATGTACCTGAAATATGTCACTTTCATTCTGTTAAATTTTATTTATCCATTCATAGAAAATTAGTCTACATTCTCTGTTTACCAAAAATACAGGAAAAAGCAACCTGTTGGTGCCATTTTTCCTTAATTGACTAAACAGGAAAGTGTCTTCTGTTACGAATCACGAAATATACCTACGCGAAATAAACGCGTTAATTTTTATTCTATTATTTGTTATTTTTGAATAAATGTTACTATTATTATTATCAGTTAATCAACAGTAATGTGTGCACTGTGCAACTAATCAGTATTAATTGATCTGCTTGTTCGGCAGGAACTGGACGAGAAGGAATATTTGTCACTATGGCTGGTGATGTGCGAGATTCGTAACCGCTACTGTTCGCTCCACGACATCGTCATCAAGAACTTGGAGAAGATCAAAAAGCCACGTTCATCGAACGCGGAGTCTCTATACTAGGCATTATTTCAATCTCAAGTAGTAGCTCTTTAGTCACAAGCAAATTGTAAGAATACATTGTGGTTCTAAGAGTAATACTGATACTGGCTTTCATACCTTATTTTTTATTCACTAGGCAGCATTTATGTAAATATTATTTCTACATGCACAGGTTATGTAAAAACTTGTGCCTTAGCATGACTTTGAAACATTTTGTAGTAGTTCTCCCATATTTGTAGATTGATGTGAGATGTAAAGTATCACATACCTAATATACTATTACCGTAATATTCTACTTTAGGTGCTTTTGTCTAGTGAGTAAAAATTAAGTTGGTACATCGTGTTGTGGTCTTATAGCAAGGCGAGAGACTGAAGACTCGTATTATAATGTGAGACTGAGTGCTGTCCTAACATATTCCTTTGTGACATATTATTGTAGTAGTTACATGTTTGATTGTGAGATTTTATGACCGTTTTGTTTTTGGTGTCATTGGCAAAATTGTGGTTCCACAAACGCTGACTTTTGGACATTAAACATTATTCCCGATAGTATTTAAAAGACAAACTTGCTATGAAACTACAATATGATTATATAGACAGTTGTTCCGAAACTATTCATAAATAAAAATAGGTTTTAGTTAAGCTAAAATATTATGTTGTTACTTAATAATACCTTCAATAACCCTCAGTGGTTGACAATTTCTATATAATGGAATCTTAAATTTCTGTTCACTATTCGTATATTTCTGGTTGAATTCTATCCAAAGTGATATGATTGGCTTATAGTCAATATTTAATTTAAATATGTACTCTATGTCGATAATAATGAATACATTTCTATGAATGTGTATAAATGCAGTTTGTATTTTCCCTAACATTTTCTGGTTATCCTCCTAACTCCCGCCCTCAACAAAGTTCAAGTACGAAATTGGACCTTATTGCGATCGAGTTACAATATCTAGGAGATTACGATGCCCCGTTCGTGGAACATCCTGGCCTGCAGAGGGCAGACCGTGTATAGTTGATCAGTAGGTATGTTCTTCGCAGCATTCACGTCACGATCGAACTCGCTGTTGCAGTTTCGGCAAACTCCCCAGCGCAGTTTGTGATTCATGACGATCTTCTGAAATTCTCCAGTTTTTGCGTTGCACGATGAACAAGCTTGCGAAGTGTACTGTTCGTCCGCGACTTTGACATCTATGTGACGCTTGCTCCCCAATCGCTTGATGAGCGAGTCGTGCTTGAATTTACGGCCACTGAACGACGCCGTGTTCATGAACTTGCTTCCGGCTCCGTACAAAACCAGCGTAGATTCGACGCCTCCGTCAAAAACTTCCTTGACAATTTTTTCTTCGCAGTACGAATATACTTGTCGAGTCCGAGCCGAGTAAGATTTGCATGTTTTTCGTAGGGTTCCTGACGCACGTCGAACCAAGTCATGCGAAAAACGGTGTACTCAACGACGTGACTCGTGTTCTTCGATGAAACTGGAAAGGTTAGTTTTTCTCGCGCCTTTTGTTCAGCTTCCTCGCTGACTCGACACAGCTTGTTTCGAATTCGTTCGCTTTTCCACTCGAGCGTGTGCGATCTCACAAACTTTTTGGTGATGCGCCGAAACTGTAATCGTTTGGATTCTACTGCGGCGACGGGGATCCGAAAGCCGGGGTCAACTGCGATGATGCGATCGTAAGTTTTCTTGGAGCGTTTGGTTAGAGTTGGCGCGACATTTTTCTTGATGCGATTCATGGATAGACTGACACTGATACCGTCGGTTTGAAGACTGCACCCGAATTTTTTCATATCTACGTCTAGCCACGGAGCCCAGAGTTCTCGCCGGTGATCTACGATACGAGCCCAGCAGCTCGTAATAGATTTAGGATCTACGAGACGCAACAATTCGTGCCAACCTATGGACGTGTAGGTGAGGTGTTTGCGTCCGTGCGAAGGCTGAGGAAAAAGCTTAGTCTTCGAGTTTCGCCTGAATCTTGAGCCATTCGGGTATCGTAGTCCACCACTTTGCGCCTTGCAGAGTGTCAACGTTGATAATGGTACACACGCGACGCATCTATTCGTTGTCGGCGGGTAATTCTTTCTTGAAAAACGCAGCATATAGAGCGGGATCGTTGCGCTTCACTTTGAAATAACGAGCAAGTCGAGCGTATGCATGCGTGCTAATATTCGTATGAAGCACCGTTTCGTACTGCTTCGTCATCTCTTGGACCACGAACGAGCGAAGTCTACCGTCGAATTTTCTATCACCAAAAATCGCACGGTACGAGTCAGCGTAGGGTCCTTTTTCTTTTATAGCGTAGATGAAATTTAACACATCTGGCTTCGAGGGCAGTTGGATCGCTGTTTTCATGTAGTAATAATTGATCCACACGCCGAGTTCGATGTAGACTCGAGACAAATCGCGAACATCTCGACGAATCTCCGTCAAAAGTTTCAGTTTTTTCTCTATTTCCAGGAGCGGACACAGGACGGAAACCAGTCCTCGCTTGACCGTGTATATCTCGAGCTCCGCCGCAGCTTCGGCATCGGTCAAATGTCGTTTTCGAATCGGTAATAAATACTCCTTGCACTTTTTTGAACTTTTTCGAGTATGATCCGAACCGTCGCACGTCTTGCAACTCGAAGACATGGTGAAGAACTGACCGTGAAAGTTGGCAAGCTGCCGTTTATATAGGTTTCAAAAATGATGTTGAGGAATAGAATGAAAATAACGTTTAAAGAAAAACAATAAAAAAATAGAGTATAACAGTCTATTATTTTTCGCCAGCCAGTACATGTCATACTTTATAGAACATAAAGCTATCCCTAAAATAGTTTGCGCTTCGGGTATCATCGTCTATCTTCGGAAAGTCGAACGTGCGATGATGAGATCTATTATACTTCGAGCTGCTAAAAACCATGGAAGTACAATGCCTATTTTATAAATTAACAATTATGCAATCCAAAAATTGTTCAATACTTTTGAAGAACAATTGACGATCTATGGCCGGAGTAGGTAACCCCACAGAGAGAAAAATTCATACAGACGCACGACGATAGCTGCACTTTTACAAAGCGTTGTAGTAGGAGGTACAAATTATTCCAAATTTAAAATCATGGCCTCTGTGGGCGGCTACTCTGTGGCGCGACGTTTGTGCTTATTCGAAAACATTATCTAAGCGTATATCTGTTCTGGTTTACCTGTACATTCACGAGCTTATATGTATAGGTACTATGAACAGCTCGGCAATAATATCTGATTGATGTTACGCTAATATGACCTTTTCCTCCAGAGCTGCACTGTGCTAGTCTAGTATAATGAAGTCCCTAATCGTATTGGTGGGTACCTATTGCACACATCCCTCGCTACGCATACTCGCACATCCCTGGTTGACCCTGCCTGCCGACCACAGACTTATAGCACACCACTTCCTCGCACAGCAGAGTCCGCAGCGCATGCTCGCATCACTCAGCTCCCTCGTTCAGCTCCGCTACGCCTTCTCGCGCCGCTCAGCTTTCTCGCATCTCTGGTAGAAAACCCACCCTTTGGCTATCACACATTTGGTACGTTGTAAACCGCACTTCGATTTAATAGTTAAGGCTTTATAGATACAGTCCTTTCACAGTTATTACCCGACTGCGCGACAACAAAGACAGGATTAGGTATGTTTTTCCCGCGAATCTTTGTATGTGGAATTCTTTATCCCCTCGATATCGCATCCTAACTGCTGAATGGATTTTAATAGGTAGGTACATGAGGTGTGTAATGACTGGTCTATGTCGCGCGAAGGTAATAGGCTAGGTTATGTTTTTATAAAATCAAAATGTCTACAGCATGGAATAAAAGAGTTTTGGTAAAAATGAGGGCGCCACTATCACACTTAGGTCACTTCGAAATTGTTAAAAACGCTGCTTGTTGGTGACTCAAAATCTACTAGCCCTCGTCGGTAAAGACACTTTTTTGTCGACCTGTAATTCGACGTATTCGTCCCAGGGTGTTAGTGTGGCCCCTTTGCAACAATTAATTACCCCATAATTTAGCCTAGGCAAGAATCCATACAAAGTATATCCATGACTAAAAATGTACCTAGTTGCATTTTTGTCGTGCATTTGCTATTTGTCAATAATGTAATGTCTCGAATAAAAAAAATTTAGGTACCATAACCATGTGGGGTAAATTAAAGGGCTCGAGGAGACGCTTACAAAAATATGAAAAATATGAAAAATCTTAAAAATTTAATGAAACTGCCACTATATCTGACTGCTTGAAAAGTGAGCTTTTTTTTAACTTTTAGTCAATTTTTTATAATTTTTCTATGTTGTTTTACGTCTGATTTAATCTTTATAATCTTTGATTTATGGTTGCTGTCTAAAGGAAAATAAAAAAAACAACCGGCTTAGTGTAATGAAGGGTTCCTTATCTGGGATGAATTTATCGCAACAACAAACTTAACATTTTAGTTGAAAAATATGTTCTCCCATACATTCCTACTGTGACCCCAAAGTGACCCCCATATTAAAAAATCATGTACCTACTTATGTTACACGTCCGTGTTTGGTTCACAGAAATACATGTGTGTACCAAACAACTGAATCGGTCCATTGGATTCGGAGCAAATTGGCTGTGACAAACGGACAGACAGACAGACACACGAGTTATCCTAGAGGGGTTCCGTTTTTCCTTTTGAGGTACGGAACCCTAAAATGGACTGGAATAGTCTATATTCAAGTAAAGTAATTAAATCCTTTTTGTTAAAGGTACCTAATCGATACTGGTCACTAACTAAAGTCAAATAAGTTTCGTTTTCAAAACCAACCATCCATATTATGACATAACGTTCTTTTAGCACTCCTTTTAGCACTTCTTTTAGGGTAAGCCATTTTGACAGTCAACTTCTACAACATTTTATCTTTTTATATTTATTTTCCTTCGTCTGTATATGCAACTACCTATTGCTCTATTTAATTATGGTAATAAATTGTTAAAGGGATTTGATATAGGTAATGGCGAGCGACATCGACAAGGGGAATTTTGGCGACAGCGCCCGTAACGGCACTATGGTGTACGAATTGAAATCAAGAAATAATTCTAATCACATTTTTGATGGTGCTGGCGAAAATATACAATATTATAGTGATTCGGAATCCGACGCTTCGAGAAAAAGTAAAACGCGTTACATAAATCCGGCTATTTACATTGAACCAGTGGAATCGTCGCATTCCGTGACATCCCTGCAGGCGGACTCATGTCTCTCTGATGTCACTCCGCATCCCCACAGTAGCTATAGGAGTAACTCAACGCCAATGCTGAGTGGTCGAGATTTAAGTGTTTCATCAGGTAGCGTGAAGAGAAAGTCGTGTCGACTGACAGGTCTGGGGAACCTAGGTAATCAACAAGAGACACCGCGATTTGGTCGCACTTATCGTGAAGATGGGCCCGATACGTTTAGGTTATCCGTGGCATCCGTGTCGACCACCACTACAGCTAAGGAGGAACGAGAGCGCAATGAAAATAAAAAGAACGAAGCCTATAAGCAATGGGTGGCACGAAAAGACCAAGAGGTACCTTAATTGAGATTTAGCCCAGGTACGCACGGGCGATTTTTTCCCGCGGCGATGTTTTTTCGTGCATTGTGTTTTTTCAACGCGGTGGGACGAGAGTGCGTCCCAGCGCGTTGGTCCCTCAACACCCGATAGCTGAAAATACAGTGCGCGATAAAATCCCGCCGCGATATTTTTACATCCGTGCGTACGTGGGCTTATTAGTCGTAGATTATTTTGTGGTAACTTGATGCTGCAATAAGACCGGATTTTTTGACAAGTCGGTAAGTCGATAGGGGTGGGTCGATCGTGCCGGATTGGAGTTTGAATTTGTAAAATTGGACAATCGGTGAGATCATTTTAATTATTTAATACCTATTTATAAGTCAAGTTTATTTTATGTGTGGTCTCTCTTTTTAGAAGCGAACAATTAATAATAAAAATCCACACAGACGTATCTCTACGTTGACGTTGCAGTGGGGCTTGCGCGCTCCTGAACTCTAGGTCTGGGCCGGTAGAGTTTACTTTGCCAAAACAGGTCAAAGAACACACACAGGTCGAAGAGCTAAATCAAGAGAGATACATGAACCCGCAGAGCAGCATGTGGCTAGCTGTTGGGCAGTAGCGACCCCACGGACCTTATTTTCCGGGAGAAGTCTTGTTCGTCACCTCTGGCTTGTCTTTATTGGCCGGCCTTAGTGAACACTGCCGAGGAATAGAGCTCCCACCTCTTTCTTGCCTTTAGTGGAAATTCGCAAGAGCAAACGGTGTTCGGAGGAAGGAAGTATTCCAGTAAGATGCTGGTAGGGATCTTGACCGTACCTCCGGGATTGTCTTGATAGCCGTGTAATACCTCTGCACTCCTCAACCTCCTCAGGAAATGTTGCGTTGTTGTGTGTTGTTGTTGTTGGAAATGTTGCAGGGAATGTTGTTGTTGTTGTTGATGTAGTAATAGATAACTATTACTACGTCATTGTCACTATAATGCTAGCGACCGTTTCCGGGGGCCCATTATTGAGAGTGCAAGTCACCCCCTGCCATTTTATGTGTGTATATTATATAACTTTGGTCAGGCAGGGGACATAGTTCTTCCATACCTAGTTGAAGGGACCCAATCCACTATAGCCACCCAAACCCATAGCCCAATATGGCTTGTTTCCATGTTCTGCAATAGTCCTGCACCAAAGGGGGTTGTCCTTGGGTACACTTGCATAGTGTACACAGGGATAATCGTCGGTTGTTGGCCTCCTCATCATTTAAAATTGTCTAAGAGGCCTCTGCGATTTGGCTTCGACCCCTCGTACGTCTTCCAAAGGTCCGGGACTCCCAATAATATATTTGCTTAAAACATTAGCTTAGCTTTGTCTGATTTCGTTATGTTTGAGTCTTGATAAGTCATAAGATCCGAAATTATTCAAGTTTTTTTCCGATAATCCTAGAAACGCGACAAAGCTCGGCTCGAGAAGATGAAGGTTCAGGCTGGGCCTACAACATCGCAGCAGCAACGCGAGGAGTCGTATCGTCAGTGGCTGCAGCGAAAACGAACACAGACAGAGCGACAGCGAGCCGAAGAGATCATGCGGCAGTACCGACACAACGAACAACTCGAAAGAGACCGAAACAAGCGTGAACGAGATAAAGAAGAAAAACTAGCGGACTGGATACGTAGGAAGGAAGAAGACATGAAAGGTGATGTATAAACTTTTTTGTTGCAGTTTCAATCTCTGTCACAGATATAATATTATACAATGTAAATTACTCCCAAGTAACGGTACTAGCTGCGTTAGTTGTTATACTGTGTATAACAATAAATGTGTTGCAGTGATGAAAACTCGTGAAGAGCACAGGGCGGCGCGTGCGGCTATCGACGAGGAGCGCAGGCGCTCAAATGGCGAGCAAGCGTATAGAGACTGGCTGCGCACCAGCAAGAACAAGCCCCTGCCCGTGCCACTCAACCAGGGCGAACTTAGTAAGTTTGATTAAGTTCCAGCAAGTGGAAAATGGTTAGGATGTCGCCAGTATGGAACTACCACGGCTGGCTCTTGGAGAATAAAAAAAAAGTTGAAAGTCTTCATCATTTATAGTACCTATCTAAAATAAAATTTATGATTCTGCAGGGGTTCATAACTGTTCAACTGAGGGCCTAGACAAATGGCATTCGCTTCGGAGCGATTCTATTTCGACAATCGCTATCGCTTCAACGATAACGAAGTTCGATTGGCAGACAAAGTACACTTCGTTTCGTTATCGTCTCATCCATTGTTTTGTTCGATAAAAAATACATTTTGTCTCTGGTCTTTCGTGAGCAAAGGTCATATTCCGCGCTGTCGCGGTCAATTCTTGTTGTCAGTTGAACTCCGATAGTACGAGAGTCCACGACCAAAACCATGTCGCATCGTTTTACAGCCAAACCGTATAAAATCGTTAATTTAGATGATTCTGAACCCGACTCGGTGGGCAGTACCGGTTAGAAACGTCACAGTTTTATGGGAGCCCTTTTCTGCTATATCAAAAGAAATAGGCAGATGGTTTCATTACATATTAAAAATGTAAGTAGGGTCGTTGTGGGAACAGTGGATCAGTATTTTTTCAAAGCAACGTAGACACATCATTATATCACTCTCGACTTTCATAATTGTAAAGTTAGAAAAGTAAATTACTGGTCTACATTTTTGTAAGATAGCAGCTACCTATCTTTAACCATTTTCATGATACATTGTTTTTTTTTAAAAATGGGAAATGATCCACTGTGTACTGGGATGGGTACACAGTGAAACATAGTACATGTACTCAGTGAATCAGAGGGTACACAGTGAATATAGCAAAAACACAAGTATTACTTAATATACTTTTTTATTATTTTTACATGTTATAATAGTCAGTCTCTAATCAGGAACATATCTGAGATCAAATATTTACGGTAATTAGCATAATTCAATAATATTAATCAACAACAACACAAGTTACAAAAATATCACTTTACCCATTGGGTAGGATTTTTTTAACGGATATCAATTTGGGTAAAGTCTGTATCAAAGTAATAGTACGACTGCTGGCGCAATGTGCTACCCCCGACATTTGGCTTGGGCAGTATAAATTTTATATCATGATCCCTCACGTAGGCCAGATCAGGAACGGTTGGCATGGTGAACTGGTGTTTTCGGTTCCCGCGCAAATAACTGACGTAGTAGTCCAAGTTTTCATTACGATTGTGTAATATTTTGGCAACATAATAAATGCTTTTTCGTTTAGTGTCAAAACGAACCAGGACATAGTCACCCTCTTCAGGAAGGCGAGGTAAAATACTGTTGAGTAATTGTTCGTCCGTTAATGGTACGATATCAATCTCGTCTTCCTCACACCAGTCGGAATCTTCGTCGTGTATTGAAATGTTCTCATTTTCAAGATCTTCTTCAGAGTCACTTTCATTTTGCGATAGAACTTTTCTAACAACTGTCTTCTTTGGTTTCTGTTTTGGTTTCTTGTTTTTCTTAGATTCTGCTTTCTGTGTTCTAATGGCCTCTTTCTCCGGCGTATCCGTCGCAATCATACTACGTCCTGATTTCCTTTTTCGTGTATTTTTTCTGGGTTGAGCTTTAATGGGTGGTCGAAACTGACTTGGTTTAATAAAAGTTGCAGATAACGTCGTTGTAGGTCTAGAGCATCCGGGTTGAGGACTTACGCACTGAATTTCTGAAAGAGGTAGTCGTGGAGGAGTTTTCAGGTTTAGATTTGGTTGATTAAATTGGATCTCTTCTTGCTGCGAACTGTTGCCTTGGACCTCCGAATTATTAAGCTCTAGATACAGGCCCTGTTCATTGCATTGTATCTCATCTAGGTGGCATAAATCAGGCGTATTTTGCAAAATCGAAGGACTACCTAGATCACTCTCGATGTTTATAGTTTCGCCAACAGATAATTCAGGGTCAGGACGGTCTGTTACAGAGCTGGGTAGGAAATCATCTTCACTGAAAATGTTTCTATCAAATGGAAAGATGCCAGTTTTCTTGAATGCATTTACTATGTTTGTGGGAGTCATAGCTTTGTTAAAGGCGTTACCTACTAGTTCAGCAAGATCATATATGGTGACTGGTTTTCCTGGGTTTCTCATCATCCATGAATCAATTTCAGCATTATAGAAGACTTTCAATGGAAAATTAATACCCACGTCTAACGGCTGCATTTTAGCGGTCGTGTGAGGATGAAGTGTTATGATTGCCACCCCATTAGCTTTTGCCAGGTCTAAGGCCTCGATGGATAAATGCGATTCATGATTATCCATCACCAGGAGTGATGGGTTATCGATGGAACTGGACGTGCGTTTAATGAAATGAGCCATTGTCTGGACAAAGGTTTCGCTGTTCATCCAACCTGTTGGGGTTGCTAGACCTAGAGTTCCAGGTGGGGCTCCCTTTATCATATGGTCTTTAAATTTTTTCCTAGGAAAAATCAACACAGGTGGTAATGCGTAACCAGCGGCACAAATTATTAAACAAGTGGTTACGAGAATGCCCCTTTCTCCACTCGTCACCTTGTTGATATTTCTTCCTTTTGGACCAATTACTCTTTGGGGCTTCTGTACCGTTGTTGTGGCAGTCTCATCTAAATTAAATACTCTTGTACCATCGGCAAAACAGGGATATCTATAGTACACAGTATGCAAATTGTCGAAGAAGCTATTAACTGTGTGCTTATTAAATGCCGTCGCTCTTGCTAAACTGCAAGCTTCTGGCCGTCGTAAAGAAAGCTCAGGGTGGCGTTTGCGGAAAGCTTTGAACCAATCGATGCCAGCTAATTGATTTTTAGTCCAAGAGGCTGGCATTTTCAAACAATTTATGACAGCCATCTCGTAAGCCACTTTTCGGCAATCTTTGGTAGATAAACCATAAAACATAAGGGCACATTTTTCAAAGTAGTCTTTAAGAGCCTGTTCCTGTTCAGCATTAAAAATTTTGTTCACGGCGTAATGGGGTTCAAGTCTTATATTCTCTATTGAACCTTTAGCCTTCATTTTCATATTATATCGGTATAGGGTTGCAAACGGAATGTATTTTTCTTTGGATACATGACGAATTGATTTACCTTGTAATATTTCTTGAAGAGCATCTTTCATTGCTTCTTCCGTCACTTTTCCAATTTTTCTGCCTTCTGGTGCTGGTTTTCTTGGCATTCTGCAGAAAATAAACATCAACATGACATCACTTTAGAAAGCCAATATACGTATTTTTGACAGTACACAGTGAATCATTATCCACTGTGTCCCCGTAGTGAACTATCCACTGTGTACCCCCCCGACATACTGTTTTTGTTGCATCATAACAAAAAAAATACATCACAATACGTGGCAGACTTACTCTGAAAGTGGTGCTTAAGAAATCGTTTTTATGAAAAAGTATTGAATAAGGCATAAAACGAATACATAAGAAGAGAAAAATCACCAATACTTACATGTTTTTTTTTTTTTTTACCTCGCGAAACCAAAAATCTTTCACTACACGTGTAAGCGACGGCGCAGAGGCTCGCTGACTAGAGCGGTGGCGTTGTATGTTTGAAAGCGAGGCAAGAGAAAGAGATAGCCTGTGTCACGCCATTCGTTCTGTCCAATAAGGCGATGCTTCACTGTGTACACTTGATTCACTGTTCCCACAACGACCCTACATAGGTTTCGTAATTCTATTAGGAAATTTTTGTTTCAGATATTTTGCGTGTCCAAAGGCCGTGGCCTGAGCACATTTTCAAAAATGTCAAAAAATTTAACCGATCGGTCTCATAGCAATCTGGTTATTTTTTATTTTTTTTTTGTTACCGGGTCTTACAAAAAATGTTTTCTTAAATTTTAAATATAAACGTTCTTTTAGTTTTTTAAATTATAGGTACATAATTCCAAAAACCAAAAGAACGTTTCGAAGTCACCCGCAAAACGCGCGGTGTATAATAAACACCGCGCGTTTTGCGGGCGACTTCATTATTGGCGGTATTAAAAGTCTGAGGAACTAAGTTGTCGTACGAGTTAGGATGTTAAGATGGATTTTCTTATTTGCAGGTATGCGTGGTTCCGTCTCACAAATGTATATAAATCCCATTCCTTGGCAGTCCCCCACATGAACATCTAAGAAGATATCGTTGTAATTAATTATAGGTACTTAACTGATTATAATCGTTATTATTTTTGTGTGCGTGTCAAAATCACAATTAAGTGTAAAAGATGATTGTTCATAATATTTAGTAGCTGGTGTACTTGATTTTAGAATAAATTTTCGATTTTTAGATTAACATTTTGCTGTCGTCGCGTTATTGATTTTATCAGGGTTATTGTGTTAATAAATAAAATAGAAAAGGTAAACACAAACACTGGTTAAATAAAACATTGTTGTTTATTTTGACATATAGTTTTATTTTAATTATAATAATTTCCAAGGTATTTATTAGGGTCCCCTCATGTAATATTATACGTAAATTCATACCATAGAAAATTGACAATTATCTACTATTCGGCACTCAATAATTTCCCTATATTCCTAAGATTAACTACGATGATTTGAAACTAAAAGTTTGCGAGTTGCAAAATGTGCGTTAATAAGAAGCGACGAATTCCTAGATCCTATAGTTCCTACTCTAAGCCCGTTTACAAAGTTTTTCGTACACGCCACAGCCATTTTTGACGCCTATTCTAAGTTAAACTAAGTTAAAGTGTTCAGTAAACGTCCTCTTCCTCCTTGAGGCGCAGTATCTCGGACTTGTTCATGAAGTAGTACGTGGGTTGTCTTCCCTTCAGGTCTTTGAGAACGCGCTTTGCTCCAGCCCTGATCAGCACTCTGCTTAGAGACTCAATGTTGTCTACTCCCATCGCGTAGTGTAGTGGTGTGCGCTCCAACTGTTGTGAAAGAGTTTTTTTCAATACCATTTATAATTTTTGTTGGGTAGGCACCTGTGTTTTTACTTCCTGGTAGGCACTGATGCACCTCTTGCGAAGTTGAACCAAAAAAGTTGTTTTTACCTAATTTTGTAATTTTATCATTCGCTGGTCGACGGTATTCTGAAGTATACTCCATAGGTTTAGGTAATTAAATAAAGGTAAACACAAAAAACCACGTGACGAGATAGCTGTCCGGTAACCGACTAAACGTAATACCTGTCACTTCAGTTGTCGTGCTATGTCAAAGTTGTACTCTTCAATTTAGCAACGTTATAATTAGTTGACGTTTAGAGTTTGGGCTCTTTACAAGAGACAGATTACAAAATATTATATTATTATAATAAATCTTTCTAAACAATTGTGCTCAAGCAGTTACATCTACGAAAAGTAGTTTAAGAATAAATGATAAAGTTTAACATACATAAATAAAAGAGGAAACAATTGTAAAACTCTAAAATAAATTTAGTTTGGTTTATTGTATTTGAATCTCGAAAGTGTCAACTATAAAAACCCTTTTTACGATTTGTTTACCTTTATTTAACTACCTAAACCTATGGAGTATAGATGTTTTGAGGTGTAGTCTGTTCCAAAAGTATCTGATAATAATGTAAACAAATGGATCAGAAAACGTAACTGTGGATGGTGTCCGTTACTCCAGCAGGAAAATCCCTTCTAGAATGAATTGAGTTCAATGAATAAATGCGCGCAAAATAAATTGGGCTGGAAATGTAACATCTCTACAACCTTGAATAGCACATTCAAGGTTGTAGAGATGTTACATTTCCATCTGGAGTGACGTTTTACAGTATCTTGTTGCTCGGAAACCAATGATTGTGTGCCCGTAGAATACTTAAATGTATATCAGTAGAACTCAATTTTTGCGTATTTGTGCATTAATTAGGTTTTCAAATTATTTACCGGTATTCGGTTCTTCTTGTTATTCATAACATCCATAAAAAGTTTCAAAGCTTAAAAGTTTGCCCATTTACATGGTGCAAGTTTCTGGAACGTTCAAGAGCAATAATCGCATGCTATACTTAAAGCACGTTAAATCATTGCCATGCAAGAATTACATGCAAGTGTTTACACCCGTGCGGTTTCCGAATGCAAGGTTTGCTATTCAATAATTGGTAAAAAGGTTTGAGAAGGGTATGGTAAAAATATAGGATGATAGAGCGAGCGAAGAGAACTCGCAAACTTTAGCTCCCAGTCTCAGATACATAAAATTTTGTTTTGAACATTTATACAGCAATAAGAGCTATTTTGTCGACGTATGCAACAAAGTTTGAAAATGAAGAAAATTTACAACGGAAGAGCGAGCGGAGCGAGCTCAAATTTTTTTTGCATGCTGCTTTTATATTTTGCATACCTTTTTTTTTTTTTTTTTTTGAGGATGGGAAATTATCAAATAACTTCTCCCGCTCTGGGTGGAGCGGGAGGGCGTGTCAGACTTTTACTGACTAAAACCCACCCGTGTTCCTTCCGTTGCCTGTGTGCCGAGGTCGCGATATCCCTTTCAGACAAACCCGCAACCCCGGCAGGCATTGGCCCTTCCGGACCCCGTCAGTTGGTGCTGACATCTCTTTGAGGCGCGCGTGGAACACAACGCGCCGTCGACCCGGGCCTGGTCCCTATCGGACGGCGAGCCACCCATTGCTCACCGTCCGCAAGCCCGCGCCTACGGTGGCTGGAAGTCGGCTCGCGACTCCCGACGCCCGGGGCGTCTCCTGCGGCGACTAGGGGCGCGAGGGGGCGCATTTTGCCTCTCCCTCGCGCGCTCCGCCTCCTCCTTCGCGAGCATTACTGCTTCGCAGAAGGAGGTGACGGCCTCCCATGCACTCTCGCTCCGGACCATGGCCTGAACCAGGGCCGGACGCGAGAGATCGCCGCCGCCGATCGCCTCCGTGAGGACACGGCGGTGCTCCGCCCAAGCTGGGCAGACCTCCAGCGTATGCTCCACCGTGTCCTCCGGGCGATCCACACAGTGGTGACACCCGGGCGTTTCCTCCCGCTTTATCCTGAACAGGAACCTCCCGAAACAACCATGTCCGGTGAGGACCTGTGTCAGGCGGAAGGTGAGGACGCCGTGGCGCCTCTCTAGCCACTCCTCAAAGAGGGGACTAGCCACTACTACTATAGACTAGAGGGGATATTTTGCATACCTAAGGGGGCTTCCAACTACAAACTGCTGCAAAAAACAAATAAGACGCACACATTTTTAATTTGACGCACATTTACAGCAGATTACGCTCTAATTATTCGTGGAACTCAATTCATTCTAAAAGCGATTTTCCTGCTGGAGTAACGGACACCTGTGGAAGCCAATTTGTTGTGCCACTTACAAATTGAGTGTTGTGATTACTTGAATATTTAATCCCGAAATTATAATTTTAAATCACATTCAAATATGTTTCATTTTTATGACCACAATTTGAGTTTTTTCGCACACATACATATAAACTCACGCCTTCTGCCGATGTTTTTTCAATTGTGATTTAATATTGTGATCCAAACAATAATTGTTGGAAAATATTGTGAAATGTAAAGTTGAAACTTCCTTTTCTTAAGTGACTGATATACTTTCATTAGATACGTTTGGAACAGATCATTGAAAGCTAGTCAGGTACCGGACTTTGAGAAATAGATAATACTAACGAACAATGAAAAGAAGTAGGTATACTTAAGGCAATTATGAAAAAGTTTATGTCCACTTGTCACTTTGCGATAGCTCGTAAAAACACTCACGTTATCCCCAAGCCGCAGTAGCTCCGGATAGTTCTGCGCCAGGTAGGCCACGACATCTTCATGCTGCGCCAGCACGGCCACGTGCAGCGCCGTGCGACCGAACGAGTTCTGACAGCGCGCCAGCGTGCGCGCGCCCTCGCCCGCCAGAGCCGTGCGCACCGCGGGCAGGTCGCCGCGCCGCACCGCGCCGTGCAGCGACTCGCGGGACTCCTACACACAATGTTACAGTACAACACAGCGCCGTGCGACCGAACGAGTTCCGACAGCGCGCCAGCGTGCGCGCGCCCTCGCCCGCCAGCGCCGCGCGCACCGCGGGCAGGTCGCCGCGCCGCACCGCGCCGTGCAGCGACTCGCGGGACTCCTACACACAATGTTACAGTACAAGACAGCGCCGTGCGACCGAACGAGTTCTGACAGCGCGCCAGCGTGCACGCGCCCTCGCCCGCCAGAGCCGCGCGCACCGCGGGCAGGTCGCAGCGACTCGCTGGAGTCCTCACACACAATGTTACCGTATCATAATACGGTAGAGTAGCATAGTCTTACACGCTAAGTCTAGTACCATTGCCATTACGGCGTAGCAGCGTAGCCTCTACGGCGTACCAGCGTAGCGTCTACGGCGTAGTAGCGGCGCCTGCACTCCGGCTTAGTCCGTAGCTACTGAGGCGTAGTAGCGTATCTGATACAGCGTAGAGGACACAGCGTACAACGCCACAAGGTTATTTTGGCACGTGGCCAAAATCAGAACTAACATCATCATCTTGTTTTGTTAATACAATTTCTATGACACAATTTCACAAATGTTTACCAACAACGCCCCCTGTCAATGTCGTCACCGGTATTGTTTAACCTGTATGTAAACCAGTTGATCGAGGAGCTGAGCAGCACCAGAGTCGGATGCCAAGTCGGCGGTGTGCGCGTTAATAACCTTAGCTACGCGGACGACATGGTGCTGCTCAGTCCGTCGATCAACGGCCTCAGAAAACACATAGACATCTGTGAGAGGTACGCAACTCAACAACCACCTGACATACAATGTAAACAAAATGGAAGTCATGATTTTTAAATATAAGAAAGGCCCCGAAGTATGTAATACTCCCTATTAATTTAGGTGGAACTAATTTAAAAATAGTTACAACATTTGTGTACGGTCTCATTGCCGTACATTTTTCTGCGTACTCTGCAACCTACTTTAGGCCAACGATGCGCGTCATAATTAAGCGTAATAAAATAACATGACTAACGAATTTAAATATAGTGAACTTATAACTGTGTAGCTATCAACAACTGAGAGAAATAATCGCCTTCCACTCTAGTACTGTAACTTACTTTTAACTTAAATAAACTCAACTACTTAGTGCATCTTAGTGGAACGGTGTTTCTCTATACTAACTGAACATACAAACCTTCACGACAAATCGGTGTACGGAGTTAACTACTACAACCCGTACATTTATGGTCCTTCGAGCCTTCGTGTATCTTAGTGTGTTTGTGTCTCTTGTTACGGTAGCGAATCGGTTCAGCTGGTCTCCCGGAAGAGGGTCGCCCCAGTTGGATTGAGAAGGCGCAAATACCTAACCAGAGTACAGGCACATTGAGTACCGGAACGAACTACAACTACCAGAAGAGCCTTCGACTTCTAGAAGACCCTTCAACTACTGAAACTAACTACAAATACCAGAAGAGCCTTCGACTACTGGAAGACCCTTCAACTACTGAAACTAACTACAACTACCAGAAGAGCCTTCGACTACTGGAAGACCCTTCAACTACTGAAACTAACTACAAATACCAGAAGAGCCTTCGACGAAGAATCTTCGGAACTATTTAAAAAGGTATTTTGTGAACTACAAGGAAGCTATCATCTATAATCAAGATGAATAAGCTATCGCTACAATCAACATGTTTTGAAAACATCAAAACATTATGTGCCAACTATAACAAGGATAGCAAAGCTAGAAAAACAACGGAATACTTAAACAAGCGGCTGTCCTCGTTAGAAGCTCAATGGATGGATTTCAATGCTCGGCATACATTGCTGTTGCAAGAAATTGAAGACAGGAACATAAACTATTTTGCGGAAGATGTGTACGGTAAGACAAAGACCATGTACGAAACAACTAAAGCAGACATTTTAAAAATGTTGCAAACTATTGAAGAAAATGTCAAATTCGACCTGACAGACTTGTCGAAAGGAGAAACTGATGAGAAGACCAAGACTTTGCTAACTAAACAGGAATGCAACTTCAAGGCCATCGATCGGGCTATGGCAAAAATAGATTTTGAAGACTTAACCGAAAAATGGGAACTTGACGATCACTTGTCAATCTTGAAGTCGAGGTGGGAGGCTGTTGACAATACTCATTGGGAACTGGAAGCTTTACTGAAAGGTTCGAAACATACGTACTATGACAAGTTCAACAGCATCGAAGCAAAATATGACAGCACAAGGAAACAACTAAAAAGCAAGATGTGGTCTACCGCTCATCACCAACATTCAACACCGAAAATCGAGATTCCAGAGTTTTCAGGACACTACAGCAAATGGATATCTTTCAAAGATCTGTTCCTGGAAACCATACACAAAAACCCGACATTGAATAAAGCTCAAAAAATGCAGCATCTGAAAACCAGGCTGAAAGGTGAAGCAGAAAGACTGGTGCAACATTTGAACATCAGCGCCGACAACTACACTTCGTGTTGGGATATACTGAATCAACGGTACAACAACCGTCGACTACAATTCTCATCATACATGAACACTATGCTGCAGTTGCCTGTCATACAGAAGCCAGACGCATACAACTTAAAGAAGCTGCATGATGTAACAACGGAATGTCTAAACGGTTTAACAAACATTGGTTTTGATACAACCAATTGGGATCCAATGATTGTCCATCTGATGTCACAGAAACTAGACTGTGTAACCTACAATGAATACATAAAGAACTTGCACGATAACAGAGAAGTGCCAACACTACAGGAATTTTTGATGTACTTAGAAAACCAGTTTATGGCATTTGAAACCATGAAGACTTCAAAGAAGGACATACAGAGTTCAGAGAAGTCAGCTGGAACTGAAAAACATGTACCTCGAAAAAACTTCGATAATAAGAAGTGGCTTCCAAAAACTTACCACACTTCATACGGGCAGTGCCCTCTTTGCAAAAACAATCATGTTTTAATGCGATGTCAGCAGTTTATTGACTCGGATACAAAGCAACGAAGCAGCACAGTTGCAAAATTGCGGCTATGCAAAAACTGTTTGTTTAGTCACGAAAAACAAACTTGCAACTCTACGAAAACTTGTAAGGAATGTAATATGAAGCATCATACGCTCTTACATTCCAACAAAAATACACCTTCGACGAGCAATGAAAACCAACGCTCAGGTCAACGACCTTCGAGGGAAACTGAAACGCCGAGTTCAAATCATCTATCAGCCAGCGAGATGGAAGTTTTACTGACAACCGTCCAAGTTAAGGTCAAATCTATAGATGGGACTTACGTAACTCTTCGTGCGCTCGTAGATCAGGGCTCACAAGTTAACTTAATAACCGAAAATGCAGCACAACTCTTAAGGCTGCCAAGAAACAAACTAACTGCGAAGATATCTGGAGTTGGAACTGTATCAGGTGACTGTAAAGGACGCCTTAACCTAACATGCAAATCAATCCACTCCGAATATACTTTCAACACTGAAGCATTGATTATGAAGAAACTGATCAATAAACTACCGAACAATACATTTGAACGACCAGACTGGTCGCACTTGCAAAACTTAAAACTAGCGGACCCTGATTTTAACATTTCAAGGTCTGTTGACATACTGCTTGGAGCTGATGTATACGCTGAAATAATACAAGATGGAATACTAAAAGGCGCACCAAAGTCACCCGTTGCGCAGCAGACACAGCTGGGATGGATTTTGTGTGGAAAACTAGAAACTTTTAACTGTCACGTCACACTGCTAGACTTGGCTGAAATAACTAAATTTTGGGAGTGTGAAGACGTCATCAAAACAAACACTGACCGATCTAAAGACGATCAATGCGAAATTTACTACAAGGAAACTACTCGCCGTGGTTCAGATGGAAGATACATTGTGAAGATGCCTTTATGTCCGAATTATGAAAATAAGATCGGAACATCGAAAACAATTGCAGTATCACAATTGCTGCAACTAGAAAAAAGGTTTCAAAGAAATGGCCGACTTGAAATGTTATACAAAGAGTTCCTTAGGGAATACCTGGAGTTGGGCCATATGAAACCAGCAAAACCCATGACATCTCTAACTACTGAATGTTTCCTACCACATCACGGAGTACTTCGTGAAGAATCTACTACCACGAAACTCAGAGTTGTCTTCAATGCATCTCAGAAAACTAAAACGGGATACAGCCTGAACGGCCTACAAGAAAAGGGCCCCAACCTACAAAAAGATATCCAAGAACTTATCATAAATTGGAGAACTTACAAATACGCCTTTACAGCTGACATCGAAAAAATGTACCGATGTATCTGGCTGTCTGAGGAACAACAACATTTGCAGAAAATTATTTGGCGAACTACGCCGTCAGAAAAGCTACAAGAGTACCAACTTTGCACCGTCACTTATGGCACTAAGTGCGCACCGTGGCTAGCCATGAGAACCATCAAACAACTTGCATACGATGATGGCTACAAATACCCCACGGCAGCCAAAGTACTACTGAACGAAGCATACGTCGATGACGTCATAAGCGGCCACAACTCACTTGAAGCGGCCCAGGAACTCCAGACATCGCTTATCGAGATGTTAAAGGGCGCCGGGATGAACTTACGCAAGTGGTCCAGCAATGCTCCAGCATTGTTAGAGAACTTAAGTGAAGATCAGATTTCACGCAGAATAACTTTTGACTTCAAGCAGGAGGAATCCTTGAAAACCCTAGGACTAGGTTGGAATCCGCATGCTGACACATTTGTGTTTAACTGGAAATTTGAAGAGAAATGTCGACCGGAAATAACTAAAAGGCGGCTGCTTTCAGAAATTTCACAACTTTATGATCCGCTGGGTTGGCTATCACCCATAACTATTGCGGCAAAAATTATATTTCAAGAAGTATGGATCAACAAACTTGAGTGGGATGATCAGTTACCGTCACATATAGCAGATAAGTGGCTAAAACTAAGAGCTGACATACCCAATGTAAAACACATGAAAATCAAGCGCTGGATCGGTTCAACGAACCAGAAGATCGAACTATTTGGATTCTGCGACGCCAGTGAAAAGGCTTACTCCTGCGTGATTTACAGCTGCGTCAGAGATGAACACAACAAGCCAACAATAACATTACTTGCTGCTAAAACAAGAGTAGCACCGTTATCACAAACGATCACATTACCGAAACTTGAACTTTGCGGCGCACTATTACTATCGCAACTCATCGAAAAAATCAGAGAACCTCTGAATGGTTTCGAAATAACAACGAGCGTTTGGTGTGACTCTCAAGTGGTCCTGGCATGGATACAGGGGGATACATCTAAAAGAGAAAAATACGTCGCCAATCGAGTTGCAAAAATAAGACGAATCATACCAGCCGAGCAATGGCGTTATGTGAAGTCGCAAGATAACCCTGCAGACTGTGCATCAAGAGGATTGCTACCAACCAAGCTAACAACATTCAGTCTGTGGTGGGAAGGTCCTACATTTCTGAATACCTTCCAAGAACAAAGTCGTGAAGAAAACATAACATGCACATTTACAACTAACATAGGCAGCATTAACCAAGCGAAATCGAACTCCATAAACAAAGAGACAAACAATTTTATTCATAACTTATTAACTAATTGCAGTTCATTGACCAAAGCGATCAGAATTGTAGCATTGATACAACGATTTATCGGAAACGCACGTAATAACACGAAACGTGACACCGGATGCCTCACTTTATGCGAATTAAACAATGCAAATGAACAAATAATAAAATATGTGCAACAAACGGAAATTATGCAAGAATATAAACAACTTATGAAGAAAGAAACTATTTCTACGAAAAGCAACATTTCCAAACTTAAACCATACTTGGACAACAACGGCGTAATCCGAGTCGGGGGTCGACTGAACTATTCCAGTTTACCTTTTGAGATGAAGAATCCAATCATTCTACCTAAGGGTGGACGACTTACTGAGTTGGTGATCAATCAAGCTCACTTAACGACTTTACACGGAGGAGCCAGACTAACTTTAGCGTACATCCGGCAACGGTACTGGATCGTTGGCGGTAACAGAGCGGTGAAAGCTGAACTACGGCGCTGTGTGCGCTGCCACCGCTACAACCCACCGGAGATGAACCAACTCATGGGAGATCTGCCACCACAACGAGTAACACCTTCGCGCCCGTTTACCCACACAGGAGTTGACTTCACAGGACACGTTGAAGTCAGACTCAACAAAGGAAGAGGGGTTCGAACTTCAAAGGGTTACATATGCATATTCGTATGCATGGTGACAAAGGCTGTGCACATCGAACTTGCATCCGACTTAAGTACTGAAACTTTTATAGCAGCCTTCCAGAGAATGTGCTCCAGACGCGGAACACCAGGTCACGTCTACTCGGACTGTGGTACAAATTTCATAGGCGCATCAAGGTTGCTTCAGAAAGAGTTTGAAGACTTCAAGCAAATCTTGTCGCCAAACTTCTTCAATAACATCGCAGACATGGGAGTACAATGGCATTTTAATGCGCCCGCTTGGCCAACTGCTGGTGGACTATGGGAAGCAGCGGTCAAGTCGATGAAGTATCACCTTCGTCGGGTGCTAGGAGCCCAAAAACTGACGTACGAGGAATTTACTACCCTGCTTGCGAAGATAGAAGCGTGCATGAACTCCAGGCCGCTTTGCCAGCTCACTGAAGACCCCGAAGAATTTTATAACTACCTGACACCGGGTCACTTTCTAACGGGGGGACCAACAATGTCTTTACCACGAGCTGACTACACTGATGAAAACTGCATTGACCTACGCCGGCGATGGCAGTTAACTGAACATATGTACCAACAATTTTGGAAGAATTGGTCAAGCGACTATCTTACTCAACTCCAAACGCGCAGCAAATGGAACAATCCCAAGAAAAACCTCAGCGAGGGGGACATCGTACTAGTCCGGGATAATAATTTGCCGCCAGGAAAATGGGCCATGGGTAGGGTGTTAGAACTTCACCCCGGAGCGGACGGATACGTTCGAGTGACAACCCTGAAAACCCAAACTGGTGTCATTAAACGACCCATAGTAAAACTATCAGCTCTACCGATCGACGCAAACTGCAACAAAAATTATGAAGAATGTAAAACAGATTTACAAAAAACTAGAAAAACTACCACAACAAAACACTCTGGAAGAAAATGTCTTACAAACATTTTAATGTTTCTATTCACAATGTTGATACTTGTGAATGGATCATACGGTTCGCAACTAAGGTCAGGCACTCAAATTACCAACCTGGAACCCGAGCGACCGATTTATTATGACACCATAGGCAAAATTGAACTCATTCACGATGAATGGACTTTGCTTACGTACTACAACTTAACTAACTACTGGCAGGGCGTTCAACATATTGAAAAATATATAAACGGTGTAAATGACCTTTGCCAGAAGATCCATCAAAGTTATTGCCAAGCAACGACGGATCAACTATCGCACGAGATGGAACTACTCAACTTCTACAACACCATGCTGCTGGCTCCCCACAAGCATTTATCTAAGCGCAAGAAGCGCGGCTTGATCGACGGAGTAGGCATGGTAGCAAATAGTTTATTCGGCGTCTTAGACCAGAAGTTTGCTGACAAATACCATAAGGACATTGATGCCATACAACTCAACGAAAACTATTTGCGCGAACTCGCAAAAAACCAAACATCGATCATGCAACTACAAAATGACGTTTTGAAGAAAAACGATGAAAATATCAAGCTTCAATGCAAGATGATAGAACACTTCATGGAAGAAACTAAGACGAATCTGGGCAGCATTGAAACAGAAATACAAATAATGATGGCCACAAGTTACTTCAACTCCGCTTCGCTCACAGCATCGCTACTACTACGAAATCTTAAGGAAATCCAAACTATGCTCCTGAACACTCTCACTAATGTCTACAGTGGACATATGGACGTGCACTTGATATCACCAGTCAGTCTAGTAAAGCAACTGGAAGACATATCCGGCAGACTGCCGAGGACCCTGTCATTGCCGACAGAAAATATCAGAGAAGATATCAAGGAACTTTACAAGTTGCTGTACGTGAAAGCAAGAATAACAAAAAACTACTTCATGTTCGAAGTTCACATTCCTTTAATTTCGAATGAGGACTTTACGTACTATCGGGCTATCGCTATACCATTCAAGGCGGAGTCAAATTACAAATTGATGCAGTTATCTTCGGAATACATTGCCGTGAACTTTGAGAAGAATTCTTACATCTCACTAAAAGATCCTCAAGAGACCTCAAGCAATGCATCAAAAGGCAAAAAGATAATTTCATTTGTAACGCAAACATACCAGTGTTCAACTTACACAACAAGAATGCACCTTGCGAAGCAAAACTACTGGGTCATCGTACAACTACGTCACCGTGTGACGTACACAGCGTGTCATGCGAGGAGGCATGGATCAAATTGCAAGAATCAAACAGCTGGCTGGTTGTTTGTTGCGGAAGGTGCGAATTACGTACTGTTTGTGAAAACGACGTAATATCGCAAACTATCACATCGGCGGCTATAGTAACTTTGAATCAAGGATGCGGACTGCGGTCAAAAGAACTCACAATCACTTCGCACAATCAGTACAACAGCAAACTCAACGTGAACTATGACATGCATGTACCGAACCTGAATTCGCCGATAAACAACATTGTCAACGTCACACTTCATAACACGCCACACGAACTCTTCACTCTAAAGAAAAATGACTTCGAGGAAATTGACAAAAAGCTGCGGTTCCAACAAGAGAACGAGCCGAAACTACCATCCACTATTACGGATCATGACGTTCACCAATATGCAATTTGTTACCTTTTACTAACAATTGCTGTCATCACTTTCCTGTGGATCATAACAAGGAAATACTGCACGCTGCTCAGGAAGCGATTTCCGAAACGCAACGCGACGAATAGAAAGCAAACGCATGAAGACATTGAACTTCAACCAATGGGATCTCGACAGCAGACTGCCAGAGAAGAAAACCAGCAGGCGCCCACGGACGACTGCCACGGACAACCTCTAGGACACCGAGACAATATTGCCTTTACTTTTGATTAATTATTTACTTTTACTTTAATGTTTAACTTTGTACAGGCGTTTCTTTCTCTCTCTCTACTCATCTTAGCTTCTTTAGGGGGTTGCCAATATGTACGGTCTCATTGCCGTACATTTTTCTGCGTACTCTGCAACCTACTTTAGGCCAACGATGCGCGTCATAATTAAGCGTAATAAAATAACATGACTAACGAATTTAAATATAGTGAACTTATAACTGTGTAGCTATCAACAACTGAGAGAAATAATCGCCTTCCACTCTAGTACTGTAACTTACTTTTAACTTAAATAAACTCAACTACTTAGTGCATCTTAGTGGAACGGTGTTTCTCTATACTAACTGAACATACAAACCTTCACGACAAATCGGTGTACGGAGTTAACTACTACAACCCGTACAATTTGAATATCTCGGGCATATTGTAACAGAAAACTTATCGGATGTTGATGATTTGGAACGACAGAGACGCAGTATCGCTTATAGAAGGAATATGCTAGCTAGACGTTTTTATCACTGCTCGAATCAAGTGAAGGTGACGCTGTTCAGAGCCTACTGTCAATCGTTATACACCAGCCAACTTTGGTACCAGTACACGACGAGTGCGTATAACACTCTTCGTGTACAGTATAACATGCATGGGCACATGATGAACTTGTCCTGGCGGTGTAGTGCGTCTGACATGTTCGCCGAGAGCAACGTGCCGGCTTTTCCGCGCTGCTAAGTAAGCTCAGAGTGTCATTCTACACAAGGGTAACTGAGTAAGAATGAAATTGTAAAAGCTGTGTACCGTGTCGTCCATCTTGCAAGAGAGGTCAAAGACTTTTGATATATATTTTTAGTTATCGAATTTTTGTGTAGTATATGAGTATGTCTGTATGTTATGGGTTTAATAATTGCTTGAAATAAATGATATTTAATTAATGTCAATCAGGCGCCAAAATATCTTTGTAGCACTCTAATAGCTACGGCGTAGTAACAAAGCTAAGCGAGACATGTAGGCGTTGTAGCGTAGCACGGACAACGTAAATAGTGTGATGTTATTACTGGTAAGTTTGATCTTTGGAATCTATGGCTAATTTATAACAATATAATTAAAATTACTTGCAGTTCGTTGGTTAGCGCATTAGTTGAGAACGGTTGAGAACGATTGGGCTATTTATTGTTTTAAATAGTCCGAATCATTTTCTTACGGAAATAAAAATTTGAAAAGTTGCTAGGAAAATTGTAAAATTCGGGAAAACTGAAAGTGCATTTTCTATGGGTTTTTTTTTTTAATAATAGAAATTTGCGTCTGTCGGGTCAGCTAATATGTTATAAATTAAAATCGCTTGGTGTGTGTGTGACCGCGTTGTTCTTCTAAACTACGCAATCGATTTAGATGCGGTTTTCAGCATTCCGAAAGTTTGATAATATTAGACGTACATATAATAAAGGAATCTCGTTGTTACGAAAATTCGTAAAAACCGTGCGAACCAGGGGTTGTTACTACGAAATATAAGATTACTGATATATTTACCTCAAAAGCAGGTATAGAAGCGAGCAAGTTGCTCATATCGCTGTCACCCCGCTGAGCTGTCACTTCGGTTATCGGCACTCCTTCTTCATCGACCACGTCCAGTATGTGATCGTAGCCTTCCATTAGTAGTTCCATTATCTTGTCCGTATTTCCTGATAACGAAATATTTTTAAAAGATGTAAAGTGTTTGTAGTAGAAGTACACAGACATTGTTATTATGTGCCTACAATTTTTTTATTTTTTATTAATTAATAATATAGCTTTTCAATTCAATTTGTGTTGCCTTTTTATTATTTTATACAACTGCTGGTATGAACCTAACACATTAATCATTTCATTTCATTTTCAATCTTCAGGAAAGTTTCTTGTTTCTTATTTGGGTTGCATTTGAAGTTTTCAGCATTATAAGATAGCTTGAGACAAGCATGCTTAATTCTACTGTTATTACTGGTTCTCGGTGAATGAAATCAGTAAATAATTTATCTTTATAAATCCTGCTATATCATCCTTGATTTAAGCCTTACCTCTGGCAGCCATATGTACCATCCACCTATCGATCTCAACAGTATTCTCCGGTACATTAGCCTGTATGGAAACGTCTCTGGCTGTTCGGTACAGCTCGTCTCTGAAGCCGAGGCTGATGTCTGACTCCTGCAGCAGCTGGAACAGCGCGTTACGTGCGTGCGTGCGCGCGGCTGCGAAGTGCAGCATCGACTGGCCGTGCTCATCCTGATCGAGAAATATGGTATGAGTGCTTTGACGAACGATATTAAGACTTAACGATTTATGTAAATTGTTTGAAGATTATAGAGGATCTTGTAGCTAAGTAATAACAGCCACACGGGTCGATCGATCAGGTTAAGCTAAGTTTGCCGCGGTTGGTCCGTGAACAATGACCCCTCCGTGCCTCGGAAAGCACGGTAATCCGTTGGTCCCGGCTGTCATTTGTAGATCTTTGACAATTGTTACGGGTCGTCAGAAGCCGGAAAGTCGGACAACCAGTCTTACCAAGGGGTATCGTATTACCAGTAACTGGGTGGTCGAGGTCAAATAGGCAGTCGCTCTATGTAAAATACTGGTATTCAGCTGCATCCGGTCAGACTGGAAGCCGACCCCAACATAGTTGGCTAGGCATAATCTTTCATTTGCAGTTGGAGAATTGACCTTGACGTATATCGATGAATGGGAGAACATGTTTTAAAACTACAATGTTAAGTTTGTTTTTGGGATAAACTATCTGACCCGCCTATCTGGTAAGACCGGTTGTCAGACTTTCGGACTTCTGACGACCCGTAACGACTGTACAAGATCCACGAATGACAGCGGGACCAGCGGCTTAACGTGCTTTCCGAGGCAAGGCGGAGTAAACCTTCAAAACAGATGTAAACAAAGCAGTAACGTGGTAAATGACGTCACATCATGACTGCGTCAGAAACGGACGTTTGTAATGTAGTAGAAAATTGTTGCAGTTTCATAATGTTTTTGAACGACAAACAGTAGTTGAATTTAACTTTTAATACGTTTCTGAATAAGTGAAAAAAAAATACATGCACTATGTACATAGTGCATGTATTTTTTTTAAATCTTTTTCGCTGAATACGTAAAAAAGATTCCGAGTCCGTCGAATTGAGAATATTCTCTTTGATTTGGTTAAAAACGGGTAATGGTTAAAAAACTTACTCTAGTGGCACTACTGAAGGCCGACTCGGGTGCATCAGGACTGGTAGCTGGCTGCGGGTCCACGGTGACGATGTCAATAGGCTTCTGATGCTTGGTGGCCGTGCGGTTCCGCTCTGGCGGCAAGTTGGTCAGTACTGGTTCGATTGCCAGCCGCGGCGCTTGATCGTTTTCTACTTCGGCTGCTTCTCGAGTCACTAGCATTTCGGTTTCCTAGTGTAGGAAAAGTTTTGATGACTGACTTTGATTGTTGGTAAAATTACACAAAAAACTTCTTTTTTTTTTGTTTAATCATGTTTGGATATCGATACCAATGACAACAGTGGAGTTTCCCTAGCTATTTTAAATTGAACCAATATAATGCACTTTTGAGAAAGATCAATAAATCATAAGTGGAATAAATCATACAGCATTATCAGTATTTCCACTGATACTGCTCACACCAACCGATAGGAGTTTACGTGCTTCATTGCAAATTGCATCTAAAACTACTTACCTGGAAATAAAAGATATGAAAATAATCTAAAAGACAATTAAAACAATGTGAAGATGTTATGCTCACCTGCGTACCTAAATTTGATTTATCTTGTTCAGGAAAGTTATGAAGAAAACTGGCCAGGAACGCGACCGGATCCTTAGGCTTTATATTAGCCACCTCGGTCAGACCTTTGATCAAAGGATCGCCGAGAGCTGTGAACACATCGTTCAAATCAACGTCTTTATTGTTTTTTACAAATTCCATTTTATCATTGACCAAAGTATTTTAAAACTTTAAATAGGAGCTTACACTTCGCAAGATATCTGCCCTCTTCGGTCCGAAAGATGGGAATGTCCATATGACCGTTGTCGGCGTGGCCTGTGCCTGAAACCGATCAATTATTCAGTGTCGGCCTTCGATATGTTGGGAGGGGGAGGGGTGCGAGAATACATCAAACATGTGGGTTTTTACGCGAACGTGAACATCTGGTGGGGGCAGTGGGTGGTAGATGATTATAGTCGGCGGTAATAGTGGGAACTGGACAGAAAGGGTCTATTAGCATTCGCCAGTCATTATTGATATGGCCTATTGTTATCGATCGACCGTTAAATGTAAACGCTCAGTAACGTTATTATGTTTTAATATGATATCGACAGATTGTGTTATTAATAGTATGTTTATGAATACGTACAGTTACAAGTTATGTTTATAGTAAACAATGCTTAGTTTCTAAGAAGCACACACCATCTAAAGACAGGACAACACATTTTCGTCGACACACTGTATCTAATGTTGGAAAGACAAATGGTTGATGGTGAGCGTGCAGTTAAACAAAAGCATTTTGTTGTAACTATTGATGTGCAAGCCTGAACGTTTGCAGTGACTTCACTTGGTGTAAGACTCACACGAACACGCCACCTCACAAGGATATCAACGAAATTGTTTAGTACTGACCTAAAACTTTATAGATGCAAATAGATATATAGATGTTGCTCAGCTGTAACCATATATAGGCACGATTTCAGTACCTACAATCTTTCCAACATTCGATAATATTATTTGTGATATGTGAACGGTTGTGTGAAGGTGAATAAAAGTTGAATTGGATCTATAGTTTTTACATCTAGAACTTTTCCCTCTTCTCCGGGGTTTCGTGACCAGTAACACTACTTCTTTTTTTACGAAAAATGTTTGATAGCATCGTTGCTATATGTGCTGAGTTTTGCATTGATAAATCTTTTTCCAAGTGAAGTAAGTTTGAAGCTGCGGTCGCAAAGTCGTTAAAACAGCTCGTTTCGGTTACACTTAAACACTGATAGTTGCTAATTCTGGCAATATCAGCACTTAACGTTTCACGGTACTGCAGCCCCCTCATGGCACAGAGATGTTTCATGTTGTCGGCATCCTTCGATAGACCCGGGAAATTAACAATGAGACTGAAACGAACGCCAGCGCCCAAGTATGTTGGTCTAGCAGACAGATATCCCAGCTTTGCATCCCACGTAAAATCGAGCTTTTCATGAAGATAAGTCATGATGTAAGATACTTTACTGAACGCTAGACCAATTTCTCCAGGAGAGTCTTGTGCAGTAGATACAAGTACGCGAATGTGGTCATGAACATTGATCCATACGGCTATGCTTCTATCGTCAGTGACGAATACACCGCGACCGTAAGGCCAATGCTTCCCATGTAGCCTCGCACAGTCATCAATCTCATCTCTATCACAAAGAGCTATCAGAAGACCACTAGACGCTAAAGCTGCACATATTTCAGACGGCTTTTCCAAAACTTCATTCAGGGTATAATAAGTTCCACCCTTTTGGTCAGATTCGGGATTAGAATGTTCGGTGAATTTTGAAAAATCTTCTTTCATCAATAGTGTTGTTACAATTCTTTCTATTGTTTCCAACTTTCCCACTTTTATGTTTAAAGGTAGTTCAAATCCTTCTAAATTACGCGAACATTCTACTACTCCAGAAAGCACGAATTCATCATTTGGATCAATATTTAATTCTACTAAAGGTTCAGAAGATAGCTTTGCAGACGAGGTGGCTATAAAATCTGATCTGGGGTGTGTCGGTAAATCAGAATTCACGTTCATATTATGAAGATCTCTTATAAGTGGATATAAAAACTCATTAAATACATCATACACATAGTAGTCTGGGGCCGTAACTCCTCCAGGAAAGTCTTCCTCGACCGTTTGAATTATATTTCTGCTATCCGGGAGTTTTTTCACAGCAGGCCAGATGACGTCGAAAAGGTCATGGTCTAATTTAGTGACTCTGTATTTTATAACATCAAATATTGGCCTTTTCAGGAATCGTGCAAGTACGAGAGGTGGCGTAGCTCTATTAGAAGAGGCTGATAGGGGCGTTCGAGGTGGTCTGGTAGATGACAAGAGATGATAGCATCGTTCCAACGTATCCAAAGCTTCAGGCGCATCCAAAACCCGGCGAGATGATACTTGATCCTCAGGCACTAGACATACTCAAGTTAAAACATGCGGACAACATTATAATATTAAAACAAGTAATACTTTGTGAAATTCTTCATTTACAGTGCGTTTTTCATTGGTTGCAGAAGCGACTTTTGTCACTGATATTACATACCTTTATCGGAGAACATACTTTTAGCTGCATCTTCACTTATACCGTAGTCTGATAATAGCTGATCAAAAGGCAGTAAAGTTGGATGATTTTGATACTCTTCAGCAGACTTCCCATTCTAAAACAAATCATATAACTTTATATGTCGCAGTTTATACTGTATATATGTATCTTCGTAAATGGTTTAAAGGTAATAGTTTCGCTTACATCATCTAAATCTTTCGAGTTGGCACCGAGTTGTCGAAGCAAATTGTAGTAATGTCCATTGTCTGGGAGTACCGCTGCATAATGTAGTGCTGTTCTTCCTTCAAAGTCCACTGCTGACAGAGTTTCAGGAAACCTATAAAATGTTACAATGAGACTCTTTGTGATATCGTATAGTAACAGCCCTTTCAAGTAGTTACAAATATGAAAATTCTGTTCACAAACCTTCCACCCAAATACTTGATGATGTTAGTTTTACCAAATATGGTAGCCACATGTAACGGAGTTGCTCCATTCGGAGATATTGGGTCTCGAGCTATCGCAAATTTTCGTCTGTCTAGTGCCGCTTGAAGATCTCTTATGTTGCCCTCTCTTGCAGCTATGTGCACCTTGTTTATTTTTTGCTAAAACATAAAGTGTAAATTAATGCTATTGTTACGTAGAAATTTGTAATAATGTCTGTGAAACTAGCAGTTACCATATAAGTTGGTACATTGTCGAGAAAAGCTTGGAGTTCAGAATTTCCCGAAATCCTTCCTATAAGCCTCGATCCTTCGCCATTCAAAACTAATGTAGCCAACATTTCCATGTTTGAATTGTTAATCAAATCTGTCACTTCCGGGTCTATTTCATTGTCCTGCAAAATTGTAAGAAGCATATTAATCGTCAAGATAAAATAAGATGTGGTTGCAGTGTTAGAGTTAGAACTACAATCGCTGACTAATAGTTTACTTGATAGAAAGTACAAAGAACTAAGAAGCTGGCAAATCAATTCATGACAGTGGTGTTACGAGGTGTCTGTGGGAGTACACAGTGCTACAATGATGCTTCTAGTCTAAAGAACACCACAATCAACTAATCAATTTACTTATTACCTTCTTTAGTCGGTCGATTGTCTTACTTGATGGAACAAGTTAGAGGTATACTCACAACTACGAGAACTTCTCCGTGCACTGATCCTTCCCTTTGCGTCATACTTGCATCCTGTGAATCCAGCTCGGCTTCACCATTCACAACGCCTTCTATAAGACTTTCCTGTGTACTTCGGCCGTTGGTCACGTTTCCTTAATTAGCAAAATAATCAAAAATATTGAACTTATCAGGGACCCTCTTATAATTGATTAAAATTACGAGGATTATATTTTGATTGTTTCGTGTATAGTGCCAGAAGAGATTTCGGCTTTACCTCTCTTGGCACTTCCCATTTCAGATAGTTCTGCTGTGCTCTTAAGATTCGAATCACTATATTCAGACTGTGTTTCTCCTGGAACTTGTACGTCATCATCGTCTTCGCTGTGTTCACCATTTTTAGCATTACCTTCATTTGAAGCAGCACCGTCATGTTCTTCGCCTTCATTACTTTCATTTTCGTGATTGGTTTCGTGATTGGAATCAATCTCTTCGATTTGATGAGATTCATGTTCCCCAGTTTCCCCCGTATGATTCTCATTTTCGTGATTAGCGTGATGTGATTCAATTTCTTCATTTTCTTTTGTTTCTTCCTCATGCGAATCTTGAGATGTTTTGCTACTTTCTTCTTTCTCTTCACCTGTCTGTTCTGGAGCTTCACCTTCAGTCTCTTGCATATGAGTATGATCGTCATCTTTTTCTGCTTCAGTTTCATCTTTTTGTGCTTCAGTTCCATCTTTTTCTGCTTGAGTTGCATCTTTTTCTGCTTCAGTTTCAGCCTTTTCGTCATTTCCTTCCTCAGGACTATTTTCATCACAATCTTGGTGGGTATTTGCTGCACTTTCTTCATCATTTACGGTAGCTTCCTCGTTATTTTCAGCTGCTTCATCAACATGATCAGGTGTTTCTTTAGGGATATGCTCTGAATTTTCTTCGTCTTCTTTTGTTTCCTGAACATGTTCTACTGTTTCTTCAGCGTCATCAGCCTTTTCTTGATGCTCCTCAGTAGCTTCTTCTGCGTTTGCTTCATGCTCCTCAGTAGCTTCTTCTGCGTTTTCTTCATGCTCCTCAGTAGCTTCTTCTGCGTTTGCTTCATTTGCTGCATCTTCTTCATGCTCATGATTTTCTTCCACTACGTCTGATTCCTAAAATCCATAAAATAAAAATTCATGCAGATGTTCATAAAAAAGCATCGCAACTTAACTATAACAACATTCCGTGAAAACGTGTCATGCACTGCTCACCTTGGTACTTTCTACATTTGCAATGTGATTCTCAATATCGTCTTTCGTTTGTTTTGCATCATCTAATTCAGGCAAATTATTAATGAGTTCATGCGTGCTACTGCCCTTCATCCCACCGATACGATTATCTGAACTTTCAGATGCAGTGATCGTATTTGTATCTTTCGACGAAATATTTTCGTTACATGCCTTGTGATTCCTCCTCCTAGATTTTTTGCTTAATTCAGCTATGACCTCTGTGTCCAGTAGCTTCCAATCCCATGAATTTGGGTAAGCACTCGATGGAGTTCTGGGTGCATCGGGTAGTGTTTTGAACATGTTTTTATCTATTTCCTGGGGCCTATTTATGTAATAAGCTGGAGTTTTATTTTTCTAAAAACCAGAAAATATGGGATAAGTAGTAGATATTTAATAAAAGGTGTGACTAATAGGTAATTTAATTTGTAAATTGTGATGAGCTCATTGATTTGAGCATGCAGTGTCAAGGAATAAAACCTATGGAAACCTTTTAGTTGTAGTTATGTATACGATCAATACTTACGTTGTCAACAACACTTTCGTCAGCTCCAAGACTAACGAGTGTGTTGTATGTGTGCTGATCATCTCTCATGGCTGCGGCATAATGAAGTGGAGTGCGGCCATCGTTGTCTACGTCATTAATACCTTGCGGATACCTTTCAGCGATGTATTTGAGAATGCCACCGTGGCCTAAACCTGCAGCCTAAATATTTTTTCAGTTAAAGTTGATTACTTAGTGTTTATTCATTCATTATCTTTAGAGTACTCCAAAGGATAAGGAATACGTATAGTACTATTTTCTTGTCTCATGAAGTTCTAAGTTATAAGGCTCGAACCACATTTGTTTGCTAAAATGTATGTTAACCTATTATTTTCCTATGACTTGGGTATCAAACCCATACACAATAGTAATGTATCATCAATAACAGATTTAAATTGGCACATTGCTTGTATATTAAAATTAAATGGAATTATTTGACCAGTTCGTAAAAAAAACAATATTATTTTAATCGCCTTATCGACAGGTGTGAAAAAAGACAGGTTGGACGAGGTTACTGGCAAGGCTAACGTTGATAGATTTATAATACCTTATGCATTACTGTCATAATTATGTTTGAAAAGTGGATCGAATATATACCTTATGCATTACTGTCATAATTATGTTTGAAAAGTGGATCGAATATATACCTTATGCATGACTGTCATATTATTAGCATCCCTGCTGGACAAAGCTAGCGGTGGCACGGGGTCCCCAGCGTGTTTCATCAGACCTTCCAGATCATTCTGCACTACAGCAGTGTGGATGTCTCTTATGGTGTTCTGAAAGAAGGAAGAAAAATATTATCTACTAGCTTTTGCCCGCGGCTATGACTGGGAGCGTACTACCTGGATAAAAAGTGTATATAATATGTGTTTCCAGGTTATACACTATTCGTGTGCCAAATTTCATCCAAATCCGTTCAGCTGTTTTTGCGTGATTGAGTAACAAACATCCAAACTTTCACATTTATAATATTACTCGCCTTCGGCTTCGCGTGGATTAGAGAAATTATCCCATGGGAACGCTTTACCGGGATAAAAGTATCCTATATGTTAATCCAGGTAATAAACTATCTGCGTGCCACATTTCATTCTATTCCATTGAGCCGTTTTGGCGTGATTGAATAACAAACATCCAAACATACAAACTTTCACATTTAAAATAGGATTAGTGGGACTAAAACTATCAAAATCATTATGGGGAATTTCAATTCACTTAACAGACGTAACTGGTGCTGGCAGCTTGATGTTATTAACAATTGTTATTTGTATGGTCACTAAAATACCAGTTTTATCTGTTTTTTATTTGAATTATTTGTGACGGTACTGTTAGTGTGTGTGTTTGTGTTGTATTATAAATAAATGAACATGAGGACGCTGCTTCTATGTTTTTATGGGGTTTGGTTTCCGCACTTAGTCCTACAGTGGACCATTGTGCGTGGGCCATAGCGGCCGTTGGTGGTTACTCCAACCAGCCCACCTCCCTCCAGAAGTTTATTAAATCTCCTGGTCTGTTCAGAACATCTGTGTAAGATATGGGTGTCCCGAGGGTCTGTGTTCTAATCTGGGTGACGCCTGTGCATTCAAAAAGCACGTGCGTGACGGTTTCCTCAGCCTCCATGCACGCCCTGCACAGAGGACTATCCGTTATGCCTATTGTGTGAAAGTTTTTGTTCAGCGAGCAGTGGTCCGTGATGGTACCCGTCACCAGGTGCAGGCCGTTTGACGTTTGAGGATGCTGCTTTCATGAAGTCGTCCTTTACAACATCCAGTTGCATAATGTGATGGCGTTCTACCTCAGGGAGCCATTGTTCGATTTTTTGTTAGTAGAAGAAACCTGTTACGTATGAATAAGTACTACAACGAAAACATTTTCAGTCTATTTTTATTTTTTTCTACGTAAGATTATAAGGAAATATGAAAACACTCTTTTCTCTTAAGCTATTTAAAAATTTAAAGATTTGTATTCAGTTTTCAAAAATATTGGGGTTTGTTTACGAACGACTTCTATTAAGAGCGTTTATTCTGAAAGTTGGCAACGTCGCAAATAGATGTCAAATATTTCACTGTTTTGATTAATTTGACAATATTACTGTTTGGAAATAAGAAATGTGGCTAACTAGCGAACTAGAATATTGATTATGAAATGTAATAATATATATCGTAAAACCGAATATTGAGTTTAAGATGTAAAAAAAGTATTTGGAAACTGTCCAAATGCCCTTTTTACACCTAAAACGGGTACAACATCAAATTCAGTGTTATAATTGCAATTCATTATTAATATTCTAGTTCGCTAGTTAGCCATATTTCTTATTTCCATACAGTAATATTGCCAAATTAATCAAAACAGGTAAATTTTTGACAGCTATTTGCGACGTTGCCAACTTTTAGAGTAAACGCTCTTAAGAGCTAATTTAGCTAAATTGTAAATAAAGCCTGATCTTTGAAACTCACCATGATGTAAGGCACAGCCTCCAAGAACTTCTTGACCACCGGCTGGTTGGAGACTTCGCTGAGCAGCCGCGAGCCGTGTCCCTCCCACACCACGCGCTGCAGACGCGCCATGTCGCAGTCGTGGCACCATATCCGGATGTTGTGGCGTTTTATCACCAGAAGACCTGACAAGGAAAGAAAGGTAGCCAATCTATAACCATATACCTTTTATAAATTAAACTCGCTCTTCGTGTCTGACTGTGTGTCAGCGTTGTACTTCTAAACAACTGAAAGATTTTAATAATAGTATCAATCTAAATTTCGCCTTACATACTTGGTCCCGACCCGTGTGTAAGGTTTCTTAAACTCTCTTAAATGAGAAGAAACATAAATAACCTAAAATTATACCACAGGATCCATTAAAAAAAAAAACACGATACAAAAAAAATTATAATAACACAAACAAATTAAAAATAACAAAAATTCAAACTTTAAATTATAATTAAATTCAAAATTAAACTCAAAATCAAAATAAAAAATTAAAATAAAAAATCAAAATTAAAATCAAAAACAAATTTTGATGCGGTTTTCAGCATCGTTTAAAGAATCTTATAATTAAGAATCTTAAACTTATAATTAATAAATCTCGATGTTTCGTCAATTCGTTAAGACCGTGCAAAGCAGGGTTGCTAGTATTTAAATATAGAGTAGAGGTGTATCTATAACATAACCACGTTATGTTTAAGTCCCATGTAATAGGTAGATGAGTATATTGCCATCAATCAATCAGGCACAAATCCTGACGTGGACTGATATTCAGAATTCCTAGTGGAAAAACATTTTGTCCGTCCAGAGAACCGAACCCCACATGCTCAGCAATCGCGCTTGCGACTAGGTTACGACCAACGAGGGAAATAGGGGAGTGTTTTCTATATGTCAATGAAACGGAAGACGAGCCTAAACTTGGAAAAAAGCTGGAGTTGAGCATATAGTAAATTTCTAATTACTTCATTTAAATAACTCGCATCGAAGTTATTAACTACTTTAATTAAACACGACGTAAGGTGAAATGATTGATGATGTTGTTATTGGCTTACAGATGGATGCTTCACATGACATTCAACATAGGTAGTACATGTACCTACTCGTAATAAACGAAGACTTTAAATAAAGGCGTTTTCTATTTGATTAAAATTAGGCTACGGAAGTCTACAGACATAAGGATAGTTTTAGTTTTAGTTTTTAATATTACTATCTAGAATTTAAGTACATTAAGTATTTAAAATTTAAAATTAAAGTTATAGTCACAAAGAGCATTTTGCATGCGGTGTTTGCCTGTAATTGGTTGTGCGGTTAGATTTAAGACACTGTTCCTATCTGTTTATTATCTGTAACAACTGTTGGTGAACTTTAATTAAATAAATAAAAGGATAAACTCCGACAACAGAAGCCTTTCGAGACACATTAAAATAATATGTGTACAAAAGCTATTTTACACAAACTGTTTCAGCTTTTCAGTGTAAGTTCAATCATTACGTCACTCACAGTAATGTATACCTGCTACATTATTCAACCATGTGCTATGCCAACAAACCGCTCCTGCAGGTCGTTCCGTCGTAGAAACATGCAAGATAAGGCGTCGTATCGCTTTACCGACACATTAGTTCGAAAGGAACCTCCAATATGTACCACTGCTTGTACTTGGAATTGCAATCGATGGAAAAGTTCAAGGTGAATTGAAGAAAAATGGCGGAAAATTCTAAATGTTTTTTTGTGGATAGGGTGAATCACTTATTCGGTTTCAGTTCACGCAAGTAATAATGCTTAAGTTCATTAAGTTTTATAGCGGCTGATGTGGAATTATGTTATTAATATCCATCATCATTTATGGAAATAGTCAAAGTACCTAGCCGGAAATTAATATGTAAAACTTTAGTATAGTTAGTTTCGTAAAAAGCGTCAATCAAAAAGCCAGTAGGAGAGAATTTTCAGTTTTACTTAATAAATTAAAGTCGCATTTCGTCTTTGTCTGTATGTCCGCGTTTTTCTTCTAAACCACGCAACAGATTTTGATGAGGATTTCACCATCGATTAGAGAATTTATTCCGGAAGGTTTATGTGCATAATACATTAACATTAAAGTATCGTAAAACAAAGAAATCTCGATGTTTTTTCAAGTCGTAAAAACCGTGCGAAGCAGGAGCTGGTCGTTAGTTAGGTATATTAGAGAATATATATGCAAAGAAGACATAAGAATAAATTATTGTCAATTTCAAGAGCAGTCGATCCATTCTGTAAACATCTCACCGTGAAGAGTGAGGTGAAGTGAGCATGAAGTGAGCTGTCCATAGTGTCAATCCCTAGCATTAAGTGCAATGACAGCTCACATCAAGCTCACTTCACCCAAGTTATCACGGTGAGATGTTTACAGAATAGCACGGCAGTTTTAGGGATTTCAGTTTCATTGTAATATACTGTTTTTTGTTTGTAGAATTTCTGTGTGCTTCTAGAATATTATTTATTTCAAATTGATCTGCTGATTCTTATCACTTAATAATAGTGATCAAAATAACTATCAGCTATTTGGTAAAAGAATAAAGTTTTACAGACCGATTAACAACGTGCGTGCCAATCAGGGCAGATCCAATCGAATGTCGATTGAGTGTCAGCAAATAAATGAGTATCTATAAAACATTCTAGTATCCTATAAAGAGGTATAATTAAAACAAGGCTTCCTAATACTGCAATGTTGTTGTATTAATTACCTTAATGTAACATTTATTATTATTGTTTGCTGGCATAAAATAAAGTGGAGTAGGTGATTCTATTTCGATAAAATCAATATCGATGTTACGGAAAACATGACTTGACTAACGTCCCATACATTAGTATTATTGTTGTGTGTGTTACTTAGCAATAGGACCTAATTTATTGATTTTTAGAACTTCAAAATCAATCTGCCTAGCCTTTTCCCAACTATGTTGGGGTCGGCTTCCAGTCTAACCGGATGCAGCTGAATACCAGTATTTTACATGGAGCGGCTGCCTATTTGACCTCCACAGCCCAGTAACTGGGTAACACAATACCCCTTGGTAAGACTGGTTGTCAGACTTTCGGGCTTCTGACGACCCGTAACGACTGTCAAAGATCCACGAATGATAGCCTGAGACCCACGACTTAACGAACTTTCCAAGTCACGGAAGAGTCTCGGTATGTTACGATGGTCACCCATCCACGGACCAACCCCGGCAAGCGTAGTTTAAGCTGATGGTTCGATCCGTGCAGCTGTTATTACTTAACCACGAGATCCTCTCACTAACAATTTAAAACAATTTAACTTCAACAATAATTTTATAGGAAATATAGATGACAAAATGTGGTAGTAAGTCTTTGTCCACGAGCTGGAACACATTGAGATTGAATTTAATTAAAGTCCTGCGTGTTATACCCTACCTTAAGACTCATCTAGTAGTTTCGAACAAGACAGTAGGCTACTCATCAATAACTAGAAACTCCTATATTTATAAACGTTGCTTATAATTGAGAGATATATATTTAAACGTCAAAATGTATGATTAAACAGTCGCTAATAACCTAACTTTAAACAACGATAATCAATAAACGCCTTTCTCTGCTTGACAAGAAGCTTAGTAACAGACAAAAGTTTTCAAGTAAAAAAAAAGCGCCTAACATTCACAAGATGAAACCATTATTAAATTACTCCTCCAGAAAATTATAAAAATAATAACTAGAACATTTAAACCACATCTTGAAATATGATTGCCTGTACCTACCTACGAGGTTAAGCAGCATAAAATTTGAAGATAATATATGTTAAGTCCGACTTTAAAGTCGAAATTCTAAGTAAATATTGACGGCTAGTTACATTTATGTCGACCTGAAGTGTCAAGGACATTCATTATATTATTCAGGCTGACTGAAAGTCAGACAGATAGGTTTTAATGTTTAATGACTTGGCTATCGATCGATCACATACACCTGCTGTGCCCTTCGGCCTCTACCTTCCTTTCAATGTAGGACAATCATCGAGTACAAAGTATGTATTTTTTATGTTATCTTTTGAATGGTATTCAATGGATTTTTGGTTATAATTTTTATTAAACAACTTTTAGGTGGTAGTGGTTAACCGTGAAGGTAAAAATACCTCGTACACGTATGTAATAATATGAAAATCAGGCACAAGATATTTTTACACTAATTGGTACCAACATGAAACCTGAAAGGGTCGAAAAGGCTTAAATCGATGCAAGTTATTTTCAGCTTAGGTAGGTTTAGGTACTTCGTAAACCTAAATGTCAAATAGGACACTCATATTGAGGATTGGTACCTAACTATATATTTTTCATTAATTGTGTGAATGTAATAAAGCCATGTCTATTTTACATATCTACGGCTCATGTGATGATCTTCATGGGTGAAGTGAAGGCGTCTATCATGGCGTTTTGCATACTTTACTGACTGGCTTATATTACCACGATATGGGTTACCGTCATATAACTCTAGACATAGTATCATTAGAGCAATAGGTATGACGCTTGGGTAAATGAAAATAAATTCTATTTAGTCCGTCATCGGTCAGATAATAAAAAAATATAAGACATGTATTTTTTGCTTTATTATTATAAAAAATAATTTTGATAAAACGCATTAAAGTTGGAGAATGCTAGCTACGTCACAACTAAGTATAAAATCTATCGCTCAGTGTAGCGCCGTAATCTTTTGATTACTTAAAAAAAGAAAAAAATATGTGTCCAATATTTAATAGTAATCGAAAAAAAAATGTTTTATTCCGCCCATACTTTATTAGCCGCATGAAAAATCACTCTTTCACATCCAACATCTATAAAAACGTGTCAGATTTTATTACGTACAAATAATATGAAGGTACGAAATTGGCGAAGCAACAAGTTTGCGTGCAACTACACGCTAGCCGAGATTAACATAATGGGAATCAACAAAACAATCCGAAAACAAACTAGATTGTACGCGTGATTCACTTAATTACCAAATTCTTTAAGTTTCAAGTGTTGGCTAGTCGGGCTTGTTGTTAAGTTAATTTAAATTGCTGTTATAGTGTTATGAATGGGCCTTTCTGTAATTTTTATTGTTCTAGGTAAACTATTTGTTGCAATTTTTTAAATTAGGTAATTAATTCTACCAGAATAAAACGATAACATTCGGTCAGGAAATGTCACTCAAATTATGCAGCGTGGGTAGATGCATTTGTAACAATATTAGGTCTGCCGTAATAATAAATAGTGTAAATTCGTTTAGGAAAGCGTACTATAAAATATTCCATTTTTAAAAGCCGGAAATATTTGCACAAAACCAAAGCGTATAATTTTCCTTTCATTCTATATTTTTGTAGACATATTAATAACTCACTTTACCAACTTAATAGCAGTCTCTAAACACCCTTCAAGTAAAAATAAGTTTTACGTCACTGCACTTATTACGAAAACACGTAATGAATCGATGGCCTTCGCGGATAAGTTACAGTGAGAATGACCAATCGTTTTTGGGAGTTATAAATAAAAATATAATAAAAGGGGTGTGTCGCCTTCAGAGTAGAAAGGCTTCCATAAAAATAAATATTCATGACCACGCAACACCAAGCCTGAAAGCCGAGCCTACTACACGTTAATGAAATTAATGTATGCCAGTAATATCGGAATGGACAAGCCGCTGACAGACAATGTCGTGACAGAGGCACCATGCAACCGTTATTGATGTGTCTGTTGTGATAATTATTATAATGCGACCTGTAATGGTAAGGTAAAATAGTTCTTTAGGGGAAAACAACCTATATATATGAATATATTTAAGTGCAACACTGAAATTAATGGAAGTGCCGTGTGTCAGGATAAAAAAATGAATTAAACAGGGTGGCTGGCAACATCGACGCGAAAATTTTTACCATGAATTCAGTACATGATGATTCTGAACCTCTTGCGTTGAAGTTTTTCGTCGGTTATAAAATAAAAAAACAGCTGTTTCATAGAAAAGTGCAATACCCACGCGTTCAAAATGTGTGGAACAGCAGATACATATTTTATTTTTAAATCATGACACATGGCACTAACGATCAACTTAAAACCGTTTGATAAGTTAGTCAACTCGGTAATTTTCAATTCTATTAGTTATTTCAGCAAAATAATAAAAATTATAAGACTAATCGAAAGTTGGTTACGGAAAGTAACAATTACTACCAAAGATTTCTGGAAAAGTAAATCAACCTAACGTAGTATTTTACGGGTAGATACTTTGTTTAGACTAAGTCTCTTATAAAACCTTTATCAAGAACAACAAACCGAGGACCTCCGAAGTACATATAAATAATTCATCCAGACAGATTCAAGTACTCGATAAAGAGATCTAGGACTCTCAGATTGATACATTATGAATGCGACAAGAGACCTACTTATACAACAGCTTTATTAACGAAATCGTCTGAGTTGTTATGCATAGTAATGAACGTAGCAGGTTTCTCGAAATCTTAGCTAGTAACATTTAATTTTATCGGTTGGAGGCTCGAATGAATACATGTTTTTTACATGGTACCTAGTATTGTCTTCATCAGAGAGATGGTTGAAGACAGTGAATTTTTTTTTTTTTTATTACTCGGTCTTTCGCCCATATGAACTTCCTCTCTGTATGGATCATGAATGCCTTAAAAAACACAAACCTCACATAGGTATACAAACAGCAAGACTTAGAAGAACTATTTGTAGGTCTGTGACAAGTACAACTTGCCCCAACAAACGTGCTGCGTTTGACGGGGCAAGTTGTACTTGTCACATGTCCTGGAAACATGCCAGGCTCCCACTTTTATAGAGCCATTGTATTTTTTTATGATTTATGCAAATATCTTCTTTCATTTTGTTGCGTTAACATGCACATGGATTAATATCATCCAACTTCGCTACAATTTAGAAAGGTACCTAAACCATAAATGTTTCTTATGCACAAAAAAATAAATTAATGCAGTTTTCAAGACCATAAATTGTTGGGTCTTAAATTTGACTAACATAAACATGTCTGCTACGTCCGACACTTCTTCACCGTTAAAATACTTATCTATGTGGAGGGGCACCGCGACACGAATGGCTACCAACTAATAACTTGTAGGTATTTTATATAAAAAGATAAAATAGACTTTTTAGTCTGCAATTTAAATGCATGTTAGCATGTGAATCGGTAAAGCGCTAAACAACTCTAAAAAAAAGTTTATCGGTTTCAAAACACTGAACTTTTTAAGGAATTACGGTCGGTGTTTCCACTTAATGGTGCCATAACTAATTATAGAGTCGCACGATTTCGTAACTTATCTAGTCCAGGTAAAACTCCAAGTGCCGTAACTCTGAAATAAGGGTTGAATCTGTGGGGCAGCCCATTGTATATTTTATAGTGTATTACTTTTTCTTTATGTAATGTATAATCTGGTGTACAATAAAGTATATATAAATAAATAAATCTTTCATAACTTTGTTCCTGAAAATGAATAAGGTATCTAAAGCAACACAGTTTAAGATTTTACTGGCACTAACATAATTCCAACCGAAGTAGTGATAAAATCTTCATAACTCAATTCATCCCTCTCAACGCAAAAGTTTACGCGGTGAAAAGTTTGTGTACCTATTAAAACCTAGGTGTGACGGAACCCTAAATCAGTAAGCCACAAACAGTTTTATGCTTTCTATTTGACATGCTACCGATGTTCTAGTATATAAGTTTGTATGAGAATCAAATTGTGTGATAGTGATTTTAGATTTCCTTTTTAAGTAACTGACCAGTGTGTATAATTTCAGTAGGATATTTCAGTTCGGCGTGTGCCGGTAATTGGTAGCTTCATAGGGTGCACGGTGTCACCAATAGCCGGCTGGCACGAGCTTTCATAGGAATATGTAATCAATATGATACTATCTGTTGGTAAATATATTTCTGGTTGCAAAGTTATTTTTTCTGTTTATAGAATGTAATGGCGTTTGTTGTTAGCTTTACGTTGTTTGTGTTGATTTGTTTTTTTTTTGTATTTGTATTTTATGATATAGTTTTGATGCACTTATTCTTTGATCATCACGCTAGAGGGTAGTAAGAAGGTATCGCGTTAGGCTTTTCTTCAATTTATTTTGCAATCGGGGCAAAATTAGTTCTTCCATTTTCAGGTTCAGAAATCACTCGCAGATAAAATAAATATACTACTTTATTTAGTTAATGTCAACAACATTATGTAAATAAGTTAGTATTTTTATTTGCATAAATTAAAAAGTTGGGATGCTAAGGCATTTATAGGTTTTCAAATGACCCATTTATCTGTACCAAGAATAATCTAAAGCTTTCTCATTAGCGGTATGTGAAGCCGCGCAATTTGTAATAGTTGTCTATTGTGTAACTGAAAGACTTCATTTGTTACGGTTTTTTTTATATACTTTATAGAAATTTTCTCTTTTCTTCGTCCTAGTCCAACTGTGTTTGGTTTTACGATGTCATTAAGGAAGTAAAATATGTTTTCAAAGATTCAGGCGGAGGTCTTAAACCGAAATATATACTTTAGAAGCTGGATTTTGTTTTACATTTTAATTTGCTTTTAAATAGTCTCTCTTCTTATTTCTCAGCTGAAGAAGACCAAATTCATAGAATAGTGGGCCTAACCTAATTGGACGTAATCAAATACAATACATATAGGTAGGTATACATTCGGATGCATTACTGCATTTAAGTTAACCGCATAGCTTCTAAACATGCAAATGGTTCATACCACGTTCATACAATACAATTTAATATAATGTATGCGACAAATTGGGCGATTACCTACCACGGCCGCTACCTACTCGTAACTTTAACTGGTCGTTCGATGGTAGTTCAAGCTGCACCGATTTCGTGTACAAATAGTGAAATACAATGTGAAAGTTCTTTTACAATGACTTGGAAACTTTAAAGGAGTTAAACATGTTCGGGTAGAGAAACAAAAACGCTATCGGTTTTGTTTAAAATTCGGTTTAGATAGCGGGTAATGTGAAACTGTTCTCTCAATTTGCTAAAACGAAACCTCGCGTCGATTCTTGTTCAGAATTTTGAGTAACAATCACACAACAAATTGTCTTAGGTCTTTTCATAACCATATACCTACTTAAACTAAGTATCTAGAGACTATTATTTCGCGGACATTTGTGTGCGTTACGTTTACCAAATTTTTAAATTATTCTGTCACACTTAAATTTTAATGTGTAACTGTTTTATGTACCAATTAGGGAAAAAAATAAAAATAAACTTTGCTAGGTTGTACAAATGATAAGATAAAATAAGACCCACTTGGTTTATGTAGGACTTATGATCTCAATTCTAAAATCATCATCGCGCAGAATTGTGGTGGTGGCTGATATGATATCTTAAGTTTTGCATCGATATCTTTTCCATTACTAGTAAAAAGCATATTATTCATTGATGCCGTCGGCAGTGGAATAAATTAATACACAAATTTTCCATGGCTTCGTTATTTAAGTCAAGAGATTTGTTTTAATAAATGATTCTGAATTAATATTCTGGTTGTTAGTGGATTTAAATATTAGATGCAATAACTATTTCATGAAAAAATATTACATGTAATTTTTGTCATTATAATTTAATTGCTAGCGCAAGTGCGCTATTTAACCTTTGAAGTTTGTTTTTTAACTTTTTGTAGTTTCAGATAAGTTTAGTCATTAAATTAGTGTTCTGAAGAATCCTTCCAATAACGGTGTGATTTGAATGAAACTTTAACAATGAATAAATAATAACAAATCTAACATTGCGCTTAAAAAAAAGCGTCTCTAAAACTTTTAAGTCATAACTTTTTCTGCAAAAAAAATGAAACCTACTTAATATTTATGAATTGGTATAATTATTCAAAAATATATTATTGACTTTTAAAAATCCATCCAAATTACCTCTCCACTTCCAACCTAAACCTTAAAAAATAGAGGTAAGTGTGCACTTACCGGGTGTGTTCTTATTATCGCGCGCCATGACGTCGGGTAGCGCGAGCAGTTCTCGCGCCTGTCCGCGGTAATGTGCGGGCGTGCGGCCGGCCGCGTCGCGCGCCCCCCGCGCCGCCCCCGCGCCCTCCAGCAGCGCGGACAGCGCGGCGGAGTCGCGGCACACTGACGAGTAGTGCAGGGGGGTGCGACCTTCCTGTGACGATAAGGCCATAGGTGGACATGAGAGAGGGTTATTAGGTGATTGAATTTTCAAGACCAATGGCAAAATCTATTTCTTGAGCACAACATTGCGGGTTCGAATAAAATTCAAATCTGACAAGAATCTGTTCGAATTTTTTAGATGTAAATAACATAAAGATGTAATACTTAAGTTTCATCATAGTCTTACGTCCTACACAATGTCTTTACAAACAGATAATCCACTATATTCAACGCGACAATTTAATGTCTGCAAGTGAATAATATTCTGCATTGTGCCTATGTTTCCAGATAAGTACATAGTGCACTGATACTACATACCGTTAACGTAATCTGTAAACCAAATAACAAAACAATAACTCACAGAATCCTTCTCATGGACCATTTGCGGGTAATTCCTGACTAGATACTCTGCGATGTCCATGTAGTCGTAGAAGACAGCTTTGTGCAGCAGCCCGACGCCAGCTTCGTCCCGACACATCACGTATTTACGCCGATTGTAGTCACCCTCTAGCAACTCCTGAGTTAAACATTCAAGGAGAGTTGGAGTCTCGTAAACAATGTTAGTTATCGTGCTACGGTTCGCTCGTAGCGCTACGGCGTAGCAATATTGCTACGAGGTATTAGCTTTGGTAGAAGCTGTGCTAATTGCAAATTATTCTAAACGACTTTTATGTTTATTTGTTCATCTAGTCGGTAAATTAACATAATTAAGATAATCTATGTAAGTTTTTGCATGAAAGTAGGTTAAGTAGGGAAGTTTAGTGCAGAAGAATGTCATAAAAATACGATTGAGAAAAAGTTGCTAACAAAACTGGCTAAAATGTAAATGTGTGTTTCTTTTTATGCGTCTTACCTAAATTAAGAGTGGTTCGAGAGTGGTTTTTCGAATGGGTTCTTAGTAAACAGAAGGCAGTGTTTTCTGTTAACTAATTTTGATTGCCAAAGTACAAAAATAATATAAAATATTCGTGTAAATTGTATGTATCTACAAGTACCAGCCATTGCTATTCCATCCAGTTTTGTATGCTAGCTAGCTGAGCACATATTTACAGTGATGTTTCATGAAGCAACGCGCTACGTTGTTTGCGTAGCACTTGTGTTTGAGCCTGTCCATGAAATATGTAAACTGACCACTGCGGAAGTAGTAGATACTTAGTTAATAAATTAATGTAAATATTTTTATTACTTAGTATTTTGGTAATCGCACTCCAAAGAGGGAACGAAAATGTTTTGTCGTAACATCTAAAATTTAAATCACTCAAGCTCAATTGTATGCTAAAGCTCTTTTAGCGTTTTCGACACTATGCGACTCGGTTTTCGCCTTGGCCAGTAACCACCCATCCAGAATCTTTAGGCCTGTTTTTTATACGTTAATATAAACGTGAAGCTCAAGCACCAAAGCCGTATGTGGCGATAAAGATTTAAAATGTGGCAGAAATTGAATCTTCTTCCAAGTCCTAAGTAGAATGTGATTGAAGGAGTTTTACCAGTAATACCTGGAGCTCAAGCAGGGACCCTTTTTCTACAGCCGCTTGTATTGCATCACACTTGGTGACCAAGGTTGTCAGGTGGCTGGACAGCGACAGACCCTCAGCTTCGGCCAGCAGGCGTCTACCTTGGCCGGCCAGCACTGCCCGCTCCAGCCTGCTCTCGGCACCGCCGCGTGCCCACTGGCGAAGCTGGGCAGCGGATACTACGCCCACCACTAATGAGGAAAATGTTGTCAAGGTTAAATTGTTAGTTATTTTTAAAATTGAAATGAGACTGATTAAATTAATTCTATTATGATGTATGTGTTAGTGGATTGATTTATGGGAGGCAACCTTTCTAAGATTGAAAACAAACAATTAATTAATGTAATTTTATAAGAATGTTGATTGCAAGAGTTTTTACTACAAAAAATACATAAGCATTTTTCTGCAACAGTCAAAATGATTAAAGATCCGACTCAAATAACATCTAGTAGGTTAACATCATCATAATCTATTTAATTTACGTTTGTACTTCAATGTTAAGGTTTGGTTTTGCCAAAGATATTCTGAAATTTGACTTCGAGAAGAAAATATTTCTCTTTCTCAGAAAGTTACGAAGTAAGCGGCACAGACAGCTTACTATTCATAGTCTGAAAACTATATGAGACTAACAGACGGCCAGATGTAAGTAGGGATTGCATTTCGGAAAATCGGATCCGGTAATCCGGCGGATCCGGCGTCATTAAACATTTACCAGATCTGGTGACCGGATCTTGTGACCGGATCCGGTGATAGCAATTTTTGGCAAAGTAATCGCGCTGTTGCATGAGTTGGTACTTTAATTGCGTGGTGCGTGCGAGTCGTTCGACACTGAGTATCCCCGCGGCGCCGCCAACTCAGACCACGTGACTACATGCTCAGTATTATTCCACTCCTCGGTCGGGTCACAAATGTGTGTTTTATTTTGTTTGTTTCTGCATGATTATTTGCTGACTATAAAGCAATTGTAGAAGCTGAAAGGGCCTTTTCGGCAGCAGGCTATATTTTTAGCTCTATTAGAAGTCGATTGGCAGATGACACAATGAACACTAATTGTTTTCTACGATCCTTTTTTCAAAACCAAAAGTTATTTTTTGGTACTGTATATATTTTATAATACCAACTTATTTTTGTAATAACTGTTAGCATTCTCTAATTATTGTGATCTCAGTAAATAATAATGAAGCAAGGTTAAATTATGTAAAACGAAGTGTGTGCTATGTTTTATAGAGTTAAGTATAATTTTAAGTTCTAACATGAAAAATAAAAGTTGATTTTGTATCAGTTTAAAAAAAATAAACAACCTATTTATTACACTTACTCGATTAACTCACTACCAGTCCATTTTGAAACGAAAAGGGAAAATTATCCTGATTTGATCAAACGATGCAAATCCAACCGGATCCGTCCGGACTGGAAATGACGCCGGATTGCAATTTTTATACGAATTTACTGACACGTAGGTAACATAATCGTGTTTAAGGGATTATTTTTTTTTTTGTATTTTTATACTTATTGCTTCTCAAGCTAGAAGATAGAAGTAAAGTGGGATTACCGTACATAATTCAATGTTTTTATGTTCCCGACTATTTTCGAACCCAACTCACCTGAATTTAGTTATTTTTTCATTCTTATTTGTAAACTTTTATAATGTTTCACAATTTCAGCACTATATTAATTGGCAAGATAGAAGTAAAGTGGGCGGTAGCAGAAGCTCACAGAAACTGAAAGTAATGTCGGCGCAGTCCAAGCGATCGTCTTCTGCGATATTGCGACTAGTGATTTACTCATTGACTTTATACACAGTGCTCACATTATCAGTCAGTTGTTTTCTGTTTTTTTTAATTCTTTGAATTGTAGACGCAGCTTAAATAGGTCTAGTTAGTAGAAAAGTTAAATGAATTTACTGATAATAAGGATAATTGAATTTACGGGCACTTTTTATATTTTATATGGGCACATTCTGTCCTATAATTACCCAGAATTTAAAATGCATATAATGCACTTAGGAATGAATGCATGAGAAAATATGTTGGCTTGGATAAATCAACAAAAATTATAATGCAGTGCAATGCCTTGGTTGTAAGACAAGTCTAGGACTGAATGAAGGAATTTTATTTTCTAGTACTCTAGTCTGTCCCAACTTCGCCGGGTTTTAGTATCCATTCTAAGCTTGTTACGATACCTGAGGTTGAGTGGAACTATGAATAACTACGTGTTCTCCAACTGCCCCATTATTTTTATTCAAGTTTTACTTAATAATAAGCGAATTAATGATGAATGGTAATAGGCTCGGCCCCTTGATGCCATTGGACTTTAACATCATTATAACCTGACTGACTTATTTAATAAATTGTAAAATTTTAAGAAAATCGTCTACTTTTACAATGTTTGTAAATATGTGAGAACCATGCATCTATCACGATATGTAATTAATTTATCTTTCGTTGCTTCATTTTTATTAATTCTTCTTTCTACCTATTGTGGTAACGTATTTTTTTTTTTTAGTTGCATCGTCTTCACGTATAATTATGTAACTAATGTACGTACATATACAAAATATTGTAACACTTTTTAAAAGAGTAACGGTGGAGTTTCTTGCCCATTCTTCTCCATACGAAAACTACCTTTTGGAAGGGGCGACTAGAATCAATTCAATTTTTTGTAAACTTTGACGTTCAAAAGTGCCTTACAAGGGCCTATTTGAAATAAATGACTTGACTTTGACTTTGACCTAACTGGCGAAATGTGGGTGTATAATATTCCTACAAATATACACATCTGCCTATCCTTTCGCGGAATACAGGCGTGATATTATGTCAAGGTCACATAGAAGAACTAATGAATAATAAATTACTATTTATTTTTACTTTTATTCCGTGACTGCATAAGAAACATCCTGTTTGAAGGCTTGGTTATTTCTGGTGGTAGATTACGAGATTTATGCGCTAACAGCCTGTTGTACGCAACTTATCGTGACATCTGCTGACCTTACACTCTTAGGGCGCAAACGAACCCTACTTGCAAAAATAAGGTCTCCATTTAACATTGAATTAAAAACATTTTGTTATTGTTCGTCTATAATAATATATAGCTAATTTCTAGTGTATCCTCGCCCTTATTCGTGTTTGTTTTTTTTTTAATATTCACTTGGCTGTTGTTCTTTTGCACGTCAAACAGTTTCAGCACAATAATGATATGCGACAAGTTCATGCTAGCATAATTCAGTGTTTGCATGAAACTAGGTTAATTAAGATTAAGTGTTTTTAATTATGTCGCGATTGAAAAGTGCTTTAGGGCGTAAAAAATAAGTGAATTAGGTATTTTGTGGTAGATATGTGGATTTATCGAATAAAATATTTTTTCTGTTCAAGCAGCAAAATTAATTTCATTATAATCATTTATTTACAACATGTTGTATTGGTAGTGAGAATCTGGCCTTATGGACCAGTATAGTCAGACATTTGAAATAGAAAACATTTATTATTAATTAATTTTACAAAACATTCATTATTCATATTATCGTCACATTAGTTTAAAATAGATTATTAACATTTATTTATAGAATAAAATCGTTTTTCAAGTAGCCATAATTTTAACTTTATAAAAAAATAATTATTAACTCTTTAAAATTCTTTGGTATATTGTTACAGATAAGTCCGAACATATGTTAATAGTTATTTTTATACAGAGAAGTCCTTGGAGCCCAAGGTAGAACTATTCTACCTGGATCTCATTACAAACTAACTGATTCAGTCCTATTCACCAATAAAGCATGGGTCGATCAACCATACATCCTAAAGACACATTGGATATTTGTACAGGTCAATAGTTAAGTTACACTGAGATTAGTTGGTCTGTAAATAATCAACATGATACCTCCTACGTATAATTAATTAATAAGGGGCTCGTGGCAAAAGCCTCACAGGTCTTTCGAACGGTAAGCTACGCTTGCTGCGATTGGTCCGTGGATGGGTAACTATCCATTACATATCGTCCTCCTCCTTGCCTCGGATCCCGGCTGTCATCAGTCTTTACGGGTAGTCAAAGCCCAAAAGGCTGATAACCAGTCTTATCAAGGGGTATCGTGTTACCCAGTAAGTGGGCTGTGAAGGTCAGATAGGCAGTCGCTCCAAGTAAAATACTGGTATTCAGCTGCTTCCGGTTTGAAACCGGTAAAGCTAGCCTTTTCCGGTTTCAAACCGGCAGATAGATTTTTTATTGACCTGTATGTATCAATGACGAACTAAAATAGTACTTTCAAAGCTTTTCGTCTCACATAGAAATACTAACTGTAGGTTTCAGACCAAATAATAAAACAAGACAGTGCTGTCAATAGTGACGTGAGGCCGGTTGTGTGCACTTAGTGAGTTGTAGTTTGATTGTAAATGTGAGCGTGTGAGCGTATATGCACAGAGCGGAGGTGTAGTTTTGGCATGCTTCACTGTATTGTTCGCAGCGCTATGTCTCGTTTTTTTATTTGGTCTGAGCTGTAGGTTCAATTTTTTTTCCTCCAACCCTTAAATTGACATAGATGCGTATCTATGCTATCCTCATAATAACGTATTAGTAGGCGTGACGTGTGTGGTGACACCATTTAATGGATCGTTATAGGTGAACAGCCGGGGGTGATCGAACTCCATCAATATTCACGTATTAACACAACGGCCTAACCTGTTCATACTGCTAATTTGTAATACATTGACGGTTGACACGTGAAGCAATTAAAAGGCCTAGTGTTAAAAACGCAATATATTGCGATTGTTTGTTTTGATTGTTGTTTTGTTAGTGTAATGCCCGTTTTCACTAACATTTGGCGACACATAAATGAATGCCTACATAAACCAAGTCGAGCGAAAATGCAACAATGAAATAATATATATTTCTATTAGGCGTTCGCTTACGTGTTGTGAAACCGGCATAAATGTGTTACATTGATGCGCAATGACCTGCCGGTCGATTCTGTAAAAATATCACCGTGAAACTTAGGTGAAGTGAGCGTGAAGTGAGCTGTCAATAGTGTTAATCCCCAGCATCCTGCCGGTTGATTCGTGGCAGTGACAGCTCACTTCACGTTCACTTCACTCAGAATCGGCCGACTGTTTTGAGATGTAGCTTGTTAAATAATTGATGAATTTACATTTTTTTTTAAATATATTTTGTGTGCATTAGTTAGTCCGATAGATGATTTTGATCCTTATAAGATCGATTAGCATCAAAAAAAGTTTTGTCAATGCTGATCAAAATGTTTCAAAAAGTTAAGGACAGTCTCCTAAGACCGATTTCCTGTAGCTACAACGGTTAAGGTAGCTGCTCTTACTGCCCCATCTCAAAAATCCATCCTGTATAGTTTAACTGAAATGCTTATGCAGAAAACTGTACTGTTTTGTCCACCCTGTATCACACATCACGCCTGTATTACCCGAAGTGACAGAGAAAAGAGAGTTTATTAACATACACATTTCGCCCCATGTAATAATAGGCGAGCCTGTTCCCATCAACCATGCTCTGCGGGCTTAAAAGTTATACCTATAGACGATATTCTCCACTAATAATGTGTAGGTAATCTAGTTGGTCACACGGTATGTTGTGTGATTGCAATGCTTATAGTATGACATTTTTTGCAAAAACGTCTAACTCACGACATCACGCTAAGGTCGAATCGCACCCACGTCGTAACCAGCACTTGTTGAAATAAATTATTAGCAGTATTATTTATAATTATGTTATTCAGTCTATAATACTCACAGTTTTGCTCTTTGACCTGATAGACTTGACATAGTTTTAAGCATGTTTCTAGGAATTATTTTATTCAGTCGCTTGCTTATACTTCAGACTTTATTTTATGCAACCCTTAAAATATTCAGTAATTACATTTGAAATTGTACTTACTTACAAGCATCTAATATTTTTTTCTCAAGAAACGCCAATTTCCCGCCAATTTCGTTACCTGTCAAAACATTTTTTTTTGTTGGCAATGAAAAAGCATGGATTTAGTATGTACTTATATATGGTATGTCTCCTATGTCTTTATATTTGGAAAAATGTTTTTTTTTTCTGTAATATTTTTCCGTGTTCGTATTTCAAATTGTGTCAGAGCTACACCATGTGCAGCTTAATATCATAACCCAGTATGTTCACTGTGTGAAAAGTGGGAAATTAAAGAAATACATTATTAAGTTTTGATTATGAGGTTTTTTATTAAACGATCACCCGTGTAGGAAGGAGATTGTGTTTATTAGAATAGAAATAAGGTTAAAGTATAGACATACCGATGTTTGATATAAACTAGCAAACGTACCGCAGTTTGAAAAAAATGGTTTATCACTGCTTAGACCATTGCTTCACAAGCAGGGCGCAAATACGTTTCAGTAGTAATAGATTTTCTCAAATATTTTTTTAAACAATGTTAGACAGACAAATTAGATAGGAAAAAAGCTTCAGCTTTTTATGGTAGTTTTGTGTTTACATTCGTTTTATGGAGCGCCTGTAGGCGGATAGTTTCCTGGCTAGCACGCAGCTCGCGTGCTAGCCAGGAAACTATCCGCCTGTACATTTGCCAGACAGGTTTCAGTCGAGCTGTTTACATCGTGTTTTCGTCAGGCTGTTTAAACGGCCTTTTTTCCAATATCGATTTCCTATTGAAACTAGTGTTTAAAAAAATATATAAATAAATGGAATCGTGCATAGGTTTTGTTTGCGGTAATACTCTTGTTAAAGTCTGTTATCGGTTAGTCAGTATAGGCGCATGTAACTACGATTTTTTTATATGTTATTAGGTCCAATGAGAGTAGTTTAACCCAAGTTTGCAAGCCTAAAAACCTTGTGCTACATAACATGGCGCCCGAATAACTGCGAAATTGCGGCATTTGTTTCAGATTTTTTAAATATATCTTACGAAGCGTTTTTTGGTATCTTTGTTATATATTTTTGTGAAAGCGAACTAAAGGAGAATGCGCAAAAAAGCCCCAGCTCCGGCGGAAAAGTTACCTATCTCAGATTATTGTACATTTTATGTGTATCAAGTATCAATATGTGTGATGTCTGCAGTGGCAGTCAAACATAGGGAAAAAATGCTTTGAATATCCTTCCAGGCGCTTATTTTTCATTCGACCATTTTAACAAATATCGAGTAAAATATGTAATAGTGGCTATTGATTCACGAATATGTTAGGCATATTGCCTTGATTTTACTTTCAGGGGCATCATATCGTATCTTATAATGTAGTAAAATAATAATAACAAGATTGATTTGATTTTACTTTCAGGGGCATCATATCGTATCTTATAAGGTAGTAAAATAATAATAACAAGATTGATTTTAGATGTGTTTATTTAGTAAAAAATCATAATTCTAAATCTACTAACACATTGTCCAAGAAAGCAGCAGGATGGCTAAATTCGTTGTGTCTGGCCCAACCTAAATAATATAAAATCGTGATAACATGGGCACAACTTCCAACACGAAATCTGTTACCTGTCCCACACGTGCCATAGCCTTTGCTATTATGTACTGACAGTAGTGTTTAAGCTAGGTATGCTTGTAGGTTTGGCAACGGCCGCCTCTTGTGAACTTATCTTTTCTACAAGCCTTGCTATTAGGATCTTTTAAAATACCTAGAATAGGTATCTTTTACTGCACCGCCTGCACTTGTTTCGCTCTATAACTGTCCTGGTCGACTAAAAAATAAAGCTATTTTAGCTTTATGTCTGCCTTTGTAAGGCTTAAAAAAATAATCGGATTTAAAATATTATTTTATTATTATTGGATACCCTTTATGATACGATATGATATTCCTGAAAGTAAAAATCAAGGCAAATGCCTAACATTCGTAAATCTATATCCAATATTTTATATTTTACTCAATATTTGTTAATATGGTCGAATGAAAAATACGCGCCTGGAAGGATATTCAAAGCAATTTTTTTCTATGTTTGACTGCCACTGCAGACATCACACATATTGATACTTGATACACATAAAATGTACAATAATCTGAGATAGGTAACTTTTGCGCCGGAGCTGGGGTAAATTTGTATGGGAGCTGCGCATTCTCCTTTGCAAAAACAAAACACTATTTGGAAAAATATGCCCGCCAATCTTTGACTGTATATTTGAAACCAATCGACCTAGAGTGCTTGGGTTGGGCTCAGATTGTAGCAAATTTAGCTTGTTTTTAGCTAAAAACGCGTCCTTTTTACGAATATTAAAAAAAAAACTGAGATAATTGCCAGAATTTCACAGTTTTTCGAGCACCATGGGAGTAGCACAAGGTTTTCAGGGTTGCAATTTTGGGTATAAACTACTCTCAGGGGACCTAACAGGGGGCTCGCGGACGGAGAGCAATGGGTAGCTCGCCGATAGGGACCAGGCCCGGGTCGACGGCGCGTTGTGTTCCACGCGCGCCTCGAAGAGATGTCAGCACCAACTGACGGGGTCCGTAAGGGCCAATGCCTGCCGGGGTTGCGAGTTCGTCCGAACGGGATATCGCGACCCCGGCACACAGGCAACGGAAGGAATACGGGTCGCTTTTAGTCAGTAAAAGTCTGACACACCCTCCCGCTCCGCCCAGAGCGGGAGAAGTTATTTGATAATTACCCAACCTAAAAAAAAAAGGGTTCCTAACAACATATCAAAAATCATAGTTACATGCGCGTTTGCGATGTTTGATGTTATTATTGACTGGGCTTTTTTTTTTTTTTTTGAGGATGGGAAATTATCAAATAACTTCTCCCGCTCTGGGTGGAGCGGGAGGGCGTGTCAGACTTTTACTGACTAAAACCCACCCGTGTTCCTTCCGTTGCCTGTGTGCCGAGGTCGCGATATCCCTTTCAGACAAACCCGCAACCCCGGCAGGCATTGGCCCTTCCGGACCCCGTCACTTGGTGCTGACATCTCTTTGAGGCGCGCGTGTAACACAACGCGCCGTCGACCCGGGCCTGGTCCCTATCGGACGGCGAGCTACCCATTGCTCACCGTCCGCAAGCCCGCGCCTACGGTGGCCGGAAGTCGGCTCGCGACTCCCGACGCCCGGGGCGTCTCCTGCGGCGACTAGGGGCGCGAGGGGGCGCATTTTGCCTCTCCCTCGCGCGCTCCGCCTCCTCCTTCGCGAGCATTACTGCTTCGCAGAAGGAGGTGACGGCCTCCCAAGCACTCTCGCTCCGGACCATGGCCTGAACCAGGGCCGGACGCGAGAGATCGCCGCCGCCGATCGCCTCCGTGAGGACACGGCGGTGCTCCGCCCAAGCTGGGCAGACCTCCACCGTATGCTCCACCGTGTCCTCCGGGTGATCCACACAGTATTGACACCCGGGCGTTTCCTCCCGCTTTATCCTGAACAGGAACCTCCCGAAACAACCATGTCCGGTGAGGACCTGTGTCAGGCGGAAGGTGAGGACGCCGTGGCGTCTCTCTAGCCACTCCTCAAAGAGGGGACTTATCGCCACAATTGTGGCGTGCCCAATTATTGACTGGGCTAACAATGAAATTCACTTTATTGATATTTAGTACCTAGGAAATAATTCTAGTATCCGTATAATTAATGTAATATTATAAAGAGAAAAGATTTGATTTTTGTATGTTTGTAAGTTTGTATGTACCATCAAAGAATTTCATATCTAACCAGTTTCAAAACAAAATCCCGTGAACACGATGTCCACATCTGTTACCGGCCCGGTGCTATAGCCGCCGAGCACTACAAGCAAAAATAGCCCTTACAGTGGTTAGATATGAACTTCTTCGATGGTACCTACAGAAACATTATTAGAGTCCGCGCCACCACTGAAGTCCGGCGGAAAATTTAGCATAGATAATAAACTTAATGTAGAACTATTTAAAAAAAAAATGTAATTTGATGCAATAACATAGACACTAGACACTAGCGCCGCGTCTATCGGACTTGAGTGGTGGCGCGGACTCTAGAGTTACATACTTCTAAGATGTCTTTGACATTTAAAATAAGAGGCAATGTTTCTTAAGTAGGTTAAGACGGACGGTTAGGACGTTTTATTATTCATAACCGAATTTAATAATAAGTTTACCGAAATTCGATTGAACTATAGATATAAATAAGTTAGTCTTAGTTTTTAGGGTTCCGATTTTATTTAACATGTCATCGCGGGTACCTAAGAGACATAGGATATCATAAAAAGAATAAGTATAGAAGAAAAAAAACGTGTACGGTCGGGGGACCCCCGTTAGGAACGGAGTCGCAAGCGATACGCGCACGCTCACACACTAATATATAGAGACAGAGACTCAGAGAGAGAGAGAAAGCCGCATGGAGGGGCTACCGCTTATTTCTTTAGGGTCCCCGAAACGATCGATTGCAATTGTCAATATATCCATGATGGATACAAATTGATGTGCAAATTGATCGTCTACCAAATACAATTTGAAGGATTGTCAATATGAATAAAATTGCAATTGATTGTAATTGATTAATTGCAATCGATCGTTTCGGGGAACCTTAACGTGACGATCTAACCGCAAGTCGCGTTAAGGAACTTAGTTCCAAAAAGTTTTACCCATATTTTACTCACATTTAGGCGGACTGTAGTGCACATACATGCCGTTCTTCTTCGCATTTCGCTCTGTCAGCCATTTCTTCACGCCCTCCATGGTAAAAGACCGAGGCAGGCACGTCACATTCTCAAACAAAACTACCCGGTATCATGTCACTATTCATCAATTAATTTATAACCACTATAATTGGACAATTAGAACTCTTTGTAATTGTTACAGGTAGGTCGTGTCTGACAGTTACAGAATTTAATTTAATTTATAGGATCTAAATTTCTTCAACTAAGTGAACTGAAATTAACTAGGTGACAATTAAATTTATTTAATCTACAAATTGTTTACTCAATTCATTCAAGATTCAAACTTCGACGCTAAAATAAGTACGAATGAAGTTTGAATCACTTATGCCTTACTTTTGTATAAACTGAAGCAGGTCTAGACTAGGCTATGTGCCCTTTTTCATAGTAGCCACTCTTTTAGGAGTGATGGTTTTGATGATAAGTTATCCATCAATCCGTTATTAGCCATCAAAGTCAAAGCTAGCCTTCTTCTTTAGCCAAAATAAGAACTTTAAAAAAGAGAAGTTCCTCTATGCGCCAATACTCGGATATTGCAATACATATTTGTATTAAAAATATGTATTAAGTATGTTGAAACTGTTTGTTTGTACTTCCCGTCACTTGTTCGTCTAAAGGTTCATTAGAAAACCAGCGTCAGACAGCATCTGTCTGGCATTAATGCTGAAATTAACCTTTTTGGTGCAGCCGTGAGGCACACACTATTGTTGTTAAAACATTATTTACAATTTTTATTTCGTTATTTGTATTTTGTGTTTCACGAACTGTGTCCAAATAAACTTTATACAAAGTAAGGCAAAGATCAGTCTCTACAAAACCTCTGTAGGTATCGGAAAATATATTTCAACCTTCCTACATATCAACTTTTCTAGAAAAAAGTAGGTACTTTTGTATAATGAAGAAGCTATTCATTTCAAAATGTCATGGTCTACCTCTACACTTATAGATATAACTTCCAATCGATACCAAGCCGTTGTGTGCTATGGAAAACGTTTCCCATAAAATATTAACCAGTGTCCGACTAACATCGTTTTGCTAGCCCTAGCATCGAAAATTACTTTCGGAAAACAGTATTTGTTTCTCAACAAGACAACTATAGAGAACTTATAGTTTTCATTGAATAAGAAATTTATGGCCTACAAAATTTTAACAAGAACTTAACTAATTAAACAAAATACAGGCACAGACAATACGTATTTTTGTTTGGAAGGCTATTGACCCACAGATTTTCCGCACACACATTTTTACACACAATGTATTTTAAAAACTAAAATACACAGTGTCCAAACTTCTGTCGCCATCACGGTCACTCACAAATTGTCCTGCTAAGTTTAGTGTCACTATAAATTCAGTATAGAACAGAAGTGATAGCAGGTGTATAACCAACTGGACGGGCTCGGGGCTTCACATCAGACGTGGTGTTTAGCTATGCAACAATACGTACACCCGACAGCAAAGGTTGCTACCGAAGGAAGTTAGTAGGTAGAGAATGAAGGCTGAGAAATATTGCAAGCAGTGGAGGACTGACGTACCTATTTGTTTTATGTCACTGTATGTCACTAGTCTGATGCAGTGTCTGTTGGTGTGAGACAAGATAAAATATAATACCTAATAATACCAGCCCGTCAGTTTATAAAACACGAGCATTGAGCCTTGAGCAAGCGTGGTGCGCTTGTTCAATCCGGGTCTGCACTGACACTGGTGTCCAAGATCAAATTAGAAAGTGCAAGATAAAATATTGTATATTATATTCTAGCCAATTAAATTTTTTGAAGTCATTCAATTCTTTTTGACTTCATGACTACTGGCTGAAATAACGTTTGGTTCTCCTCATGTTCTCCTCACTCATTCTTACTTTTTACAACTCTATCTCTCCTGCCTGACGTATCAATTCAAAAACTCTGTATGGTTGGAACTTTACACCGACACTGTATGTGATTCAGCGAAAAAAAAAAAATTTAATGCTATGACACAAAGGCAGCTGACATCGATATTAATGATCACACCACCGATACTCTTTCTTCTTCTAATTATGCTCCTTCGTGCGACGCGTTTTTAGAAAATTGGTAGATAGGATTTGTATTGTATTTCTACATGGATAACTGCACCTAGGTATGGATAATTGGATATAAATTATTTACATTATAATAATAGCCCACTGGCGTCGGGGCATTGTCAACGAATTTTTAGAGTCTTCCGGCCCATTTAATAAATTGTGATTTCATAATTTGCATAGAAAGCTTTTCCAGCATATTATCTAGATCATCCAATTAACTGAACGCGATCAACCCATCTTAACCGCGTTCAAGAGCTGTCAATGTCATCATTGCTATGGAAATATTGACACTGACAGTTCTTAAATGTGGTTCAGATGTGGTGATCGCGTTCAGTTTTATTGGTAAAATTCGCCCTTAGAAAGGAGGTCGTAGGTAGTTTAACAAAGCTGGCCGGCCATTATCATAAAAAATGGAAATGCAAAGTAAACAACGCCACGTGCAACGAATGCTCCGGTTCCCGAGTGTGTCCTTGCTCTACGCCATACTTTATTGAATACAGCGACTTCCTCTATAGCAATATGGATGGCAGAATTCAATTAATATATTTTTCAGGGAAAGGTATAATTATGCATTTGAGTTCTCAAGAAACTGAATGACTATTTCATAAAACAGTTTCAGTAATCGCCTTGAGATTCCTGGCAAAGAATAATAAAATACAAGATGATGAAGATTGAAGATGTTACTTAAGAGCGTTTATTCTGAAAGTTGTATAAATAAGAAATGTGGCTAACTAAGTTACTAGAATATCGATTATTTTATGCAATTGTAACATTGAATTTGATGTTGTACCCGTTTTAGGCGTAAAAAAAGCATTTGGAAACTTTCCAAATACTTTTTTTACGCCTAAAACTAAATATTCGGTGTTACAATATTAATTATTGCATATCATAATCAATATTCTAGTAACTTAGTTAGCCACATTTCTTATTTCCATACAGTATTATTTCCAAATTAATCAAAACAGGTAAATATTTGACAGCTATTTACGACGTTGCCAACTTTCAGAATAAACGCTCTTAATGAAGAAGACAATATTGCATCCAACGGTATATTTGAAAAAGATTTAAATTACATATAAAAATAATTTATTTGAAATTGTAATTATTATCTTTCGGGAGATTCACGCTATGATTTTTGCTCTGTTCATATACTGGTTCCTAAGTGTTGGACAACGTGATGTTGATGTTTAGTCCAACGTCCTTCGTGTTAGGGCTCTGTGATGTGCCCGGGCGTGCGGGATCAGGTGCGGTTCTGTTATGAACTGAAAAATTACATCAATATTTAATAATAAATACTTACCTACTGTAGAAAATTGAAGACATGTACGAGTATGTCAAACCAATGAAGTCGTATACTTTTATAAAGTAGAGCATTTTTAACGTATATGTACTTGAAATCGTTTTCCGTAAGGAAATACATGGAATACTTACCGTTGTTTAATTGAACGTTAAGGATGCGATGATACAATTCATTGAATTTCTTCTGACGTTTCATATTAGATGGTGTGCGTACAACTAGGGTTGGTAGTAAGATGTAATGTTCGAGATTAGGCTCGTCTCTAGCGTACTTACGATGAGACGCTACTTTTTTGATGACAAGCCGAGGACTTCTTGGCTTGCACGTAGAACTGCTGCCGCTAGTTAACTCATGGCTTCCGTTGCGACGCTTCTTCGGAGTGGCATCGCGCCTGTCCGCCTTCATCGGGCTCAACGTCTGGTAGCAACAAGTTGGCTCTCTTCTCGTTGGAGACCTGCTTACTGCGTAACTTGGACCTGGAGAACAATCTTCGTATCTAAATTTCCGATCCAAAGTACGACGTTTATGTCGAGGCTCTAATCCCAACCGATCATGACTTCTTGGAGTTCTACGCGAACTCGATTCATCCCAACGTCTGTCGGTGATCATCGCGCTGGCAGCATTGTGGTCGCTCATCGCTACCTCCTCGCCCTGCCTATTTTTATGACTTGCCACGATGATATCTCCAGTCTTGCCCACAGGTCTACAACTTTCATGTCGATGGTTCAATTTAACTATTCTATAGTGACGGCGCCTCCTGCGCTCCACGTGTGCGACGCGTTCCCTCAGCAAACTGTCTATCAGTCGCTGCAGCTCAAATCTCGTACTGCACCTATCCGAGTGGGTCATGCGTCGGCCGAGCCTAGCGTTGGGCCAATGTGTGCGACAAACGTCTTCCCAAATAATGTCGCTAAGTACAGCTTCCCTTGAAGGTGTTAATTTAATACCATCATCGCGTGGAGCAAATTCACCTTGCGCCAAATAATGGACTGTATCCATCAGCCGATAATCTCGTACTGGATTGAGTTTGTGTCGAATCTTATGAACTCTTTCGGCTGCCATTTTTGGGATATCATCTCGTTTACATGGCACGGACGCACATTGCCGTCGGCCTCGAGCAGTGATGCCGTCGTATGCGGTGAAATCTCGACCGTATTGCTCTGAATTATGTTCTTTTTCTAAAGTGGTAGCTTTGCTCGGAGAAAGCGGCGCCGCTTGTTGCGCGTACCGCTGGAATGCCGATGTCTCAGGAACATGGCTATATTGCTGAATGTAGCTACACCCAGGCCTCGCGGCCCCAGATGTGGTCCCCATTATGTTACCTTTGGGCTCTTCATCTGATGAAGACAGAGGTATATTAGGATCTATAGAACGGAAAACCATTTCCTGTCTCAAAATTTTACGCTCCAAATGATCTATTCTTTTATTCAATTTGTTAATTGTGGCACCAGAAGGTTGTGCAGACTCTTCAGAAGATGTATTCGTGACAATTAATGTGGCAATATCGACTTTATTGGAATTTAACGTCTTTTTATCTGTTTTGACTTCGATTTTAGGAAGGTTCATATTTAATTGTGGTTGTGTATAAACATAGCATTTTTCGGCAGACCTCTGTTTTGTATTATACACATTTACCTTCTGAGGCCTGATATTAGTGTGTGAACATTTCGAAAGTACTGCTGAGCTCTCTACCTGAATATCGAAAACGGAAGCTTTATCTGTTTCTGTTTCACTTTTCGTATAAGGCTGCTCCGTACCACAACCGATTGAATTTATAACATTTAAATCATCTTCACTGAAATCTGCAATAGTGACAGCGTTGTATTAAAAAGAATACCAAACCAAAATGAAAATGGGCAGATATATACTTACGGGTGGTAAAAGACGAATGATCTCCAATACCAAGACGTGAACCCGACTTATCTGAACCCTGAAAAATACGTGAATAATTAAAAGAGTGCCAAGAACCGGAAGTTATATTAACAAAAAATTAAAAAATTGTTACCTTTTTAGCCCTGAAACGGCTCTTTTCTGCTATGTAAATAGTTTTGATGGCGGGCGCTCTCGGTTTGATGGATACGAGTACTCTTTGTGAAGCCGGACGGTGCGTTGGTCTCTTCTGAAGTATTTCTAAATCTGGGAATTTAAGTACCGTTTATTAGAAGTCATATAAAAGTAATTATACCTTTGTTATGAGGTTAGTGTTACCCAGAAGAAGTCGTTTCTGAGGCAGATGGCCCCAGCCTCCTGCGAGATAGTCGTAATCAACCTCACGTATCAATTTCTCTTCTTGGATGGACAATAACTTCTTCTTGGATGGAGACTGTTTATTTTCCATCACATTTTATTTTCCTCTTCGCATGCATAGTTCTAAAATCAACCCGCCTGAACTATAATGATATGAGGCTAAAACAATAATTTAATTTTACAGTAAAAAGAAAATTTTACATTATTCTGACAGGTGCTTTGATTGGGATTTTTTTTCTTCTTTCATTATTATCAGTATTTTTATAGAAATGTAGCTTTGAAGTTTGTATGCTGAATCATTATGAATTTGAGTTTGAATAGACAAAATTAAGTTGCAAGTAATTAAACTGGCGGGTCGATCTGAGCCGCTACCGAAGGGAATGATAATAATAATAATTTTATCCGTGTATACCATAACATTGATTAGGCAGGGGACATAGGCCTCCCATAGTGTTAGGTAACCGATCCACTATAGCCACCCAAATCCATAGTCCAATATCTTTGTTTCCATATCCTGCAATAGTCCTACACCAACCGGGGGTTGTCCTTGGGTGCACTTGCATAGTACATACAGGGATAATCGTCGGTTGGTGCCTCATTTCATTAGAACGCCTAACGGGCCTCTGCGAGTTGACTTCGGCCCCTCGTACGCCTTCCAAAGGTCCGGGTCCGAGAAGGGTCCCGAGAAATGTCAAAGACCAAATTTTTTTTATAATAATAGCGATTGTTTTTCTAGATAGTCATGATAGCCAATGGCTAAATAGCCGAGAGCCAAGACCTAACACCTGAGGATGCTCTCGATAGGCAGCTGGATCACGGGATTAATTGAGAATCAGAAAGTGGTATTTCTGGTCACGGCTGAAATTGTTTGGAGGTCACTCTCTCGTTCTGGAGGCCAGACCGCCGGTAGCTTGGACCCTGTTCCCGATACCGGTGAGCGACTATTTATATTTTTAAATGGTTTATATAAAATATTTATATGTATACTAGCTTTACTCGGCCCGGCTTCGCACGGGTAGTAAGTACTTACCTACCTACCTACCTAACTACCTATACCTAGTATTTTTCCGATGTTTCAATACTTATTCAGCTGTTTGGTGTGGAAACAAATCCAACAAATAAAAGATCATAAAAATCGGTCCAGCCGTTCTTGAGTTATAAATGGTGTAACTAACCCGACTTTGTTTTATATACAACAAGGAGCTTTTGATAACACATAACGTAGGGTATTAATGAGACCATGTCAAAGAATCAACTGGCCTATGAATGATTTCTGTCATGTCAATGTTTATGTAAAGAATACATCATAAATATGAGATAATCTGATAGTAATATGTTGAAAACCAATAAGGAACAGCTCAGCAGGCTGTTGATAAGCAAGTAGCCCAGTATGTACCTAGGCTTATCAACAGCGGTTTGTTAACCGCTATCATTGGAGAGCTCCTGGGCACACATACCATACCATAATAAAGAACTGTCTAAAATCATACAAGTTGTATGCATTTCATACGTTTGGAACAAAATAATAAGTTCGTTTCAAAAACAGCATCTCAAGCAATTATATTATAAGTGAAAAGAGGTATATATGCGCTCCTCAAGTGGCACGTCAACACTTTGTTAATTAGCCAAGCTACATATCGTCTTGCCTCTTTTTCGCTCCCTACTTCCACGTGTCATCTAAAGGTGGGTTAAGACCAAACTCACTCCATCAATTTTTTTTGGATTAAACAGAGACAAAGCATTCTTTCGGTGTTCTATCTTGTTTGAGGAGATTTTATGGAATGTTCTAAGAATGCTCATCCCAGGATGCAGTTGGCTTTTTGTGTGACTCAAAAGCGTTTGACTGCGTTGACCACAATACACTGATTACACCGCTACGAAATTCGTGGATAAGCTGCTGATCTTTTTCTTTCCGAGCTATCAAACAGGCATCTAATAGTCTACGTTAACGGGGCAGCGACGTCCTCGGGGTCTTTAGTAAAGATGGGCGTGCCTCAAGGTTCAATTCTTAGCCTACTTCTAGTTTTTATTAATGACCTTCCCTATATGATGGATAACTTATCGGATATAATTCTATTAGCTAATGATACTTCTCTTATTTTTTTTAAACATAGAAAAGATACGGATGTCTTACATGTCAACGATAGTCTGACTGTTCTTTCGAAATGTTTCTTAGCTAATATTCTTTTACTTAATGCGAACAAAACGAAATGTCATAAGTTCTCATTACCTAATGTACCTCAAGAAGGTCTATATTTTTTACTTGATGGCAAGAAACTAGATGCTATTACTGAAACTGTATTTCTAGGAATTACTTTAAATTCAAAATTCCAATGGGGCGCGCACCCGCTTGGAAATATTAAGCTTTAAAGTGCAAATTTTTGTTAGAGTCAAGTCCCCCGCCCCACTACCAGCTAAATGGTTATACGAGTACTTGGATTTGTGAAAAAATTCACAGCAGTAGTATATATAACGAAGTTAAAAGGAAAACTATCACAGCTAAATAGACTATACAGGTTAACGAGTAATAATCGACCAACTTAAATTTGTAGTTTGAAAAACATACATTCCGTATGGGAGAAAATGTTTTTCAACTACAATGCTAAGTTGTTTCATAAGTGCCCACAGTGCTCATGTATGTTTATGTGAAATAAAATATTTTGTTTTTGAATATTGGGCCGTCAACCTATCTCCCTCTTCTTACTTAAAATGTAATGATCTCAAGTCATTAAATCCGACTCTTTAAACAGGCGGCGCGGCAATCGATCACACAATAGACACTATGATACTTTTCCGTTAGGCCCCATTTCAAAAATGGAAATAGAAAAACATATAAGTTAACTGTCAAAATTTACTAAGGGTGACGTTATACCTATTTGTGCTTTTCTAAAAATTGGCAAGGTTTTAGGGTACATGTAACGCATGGAATAATTAAACTGCCGTGATCGTGCAGGATGACGGATCAAGAAAAAATAAGCAATGCACCTTCCGCCGACGCGTCTGCTGTGGTGCTGATGGAGAAAACGACAGCGAGCAGGCACAAGTCATTCCGCCCCACTGACTTGCCGGACGACGCCCAAGTCGAACTGCATCACAAACGCTCGCGCGCACCCGCCGTCCCATGTATGTCCTTTCCTTTTACTCATTGGCACAATCCTGACAATGTGTGGACTGACAATCTCTTGACCACTTGTAATATATACGAGTATGATGACATTTCATGCTAATTTCATAAAATTAAATAATAAATGTTGTTCGTTTTATTTACCTACATAGTTAGATAGGTTCTAATCTTATATCAACATATAGGTACCAAATTTGGATGTTTGTGTTTATGAGTTTGGATACTACTTATGTGTGATATACAATCATGCTTTAGGCTTGTCATAGTACAAGGTTTAATATATAGGTCAACTACTGACTTGATTAACCTATAGCAATTTTTAAATCCGGTTAATGTAGGAGCTTCCGGAAGATATGAGTGAAACCAGGGGCGATAATGTTTTTTGTAGGTGTGTTTTGTTTACTTACAAACTTATCTATATCTTGGCAGCTGTAGCTGAAGAATACAAAGATTCAACTGAGAATACAGCCACCAAACAACGACATGAAGTGGAACACGGTGAGATTAAATTAATAAACGAGCGAATATCTGTCATTACCTACTTACTTAACAAGGCTAGTGATAAAACTGAAAACTTGTCAATTGTAGCGAAATCTTCCGAAAAGCCGAAGCATATCGTCGCAAAAATATCTTCGAAACGAGCGACGTCACCCGAGGCCATACCTATGGTGCCTATAGAAGTGGATATACAGGTGGGGTCAATGAATCAGTTCGCTTTGTTTTGTCACAAATACCTTTCTATCACGCTACTGTCGTGTGATAACGGATTCGTTTCTGTACATGATAATTAGAATGCATCGTTAACAATGGCAGTTTAATAATTTCACGCGATACTGTTAACGTTGTGAATCACGTTGCTTCGGGTTGTTATGAACTGTGCTGTGATGTTTCAGAGAGCCGACATCCTTCCACCGGTGACGCAGCCCATACCAGCGCCAGTGGGCCCCGCGGCATCGGATATCTCCACCACCAAGGAAGTGAATGAAAACGAAGATAGCATAACGGAAGAGATCGCTGAGTTGCGGACTGCCGAATCGTCTCACAAGGAATGGGTACGGACATTCACATTCCCTATATTAAGCTACATGGTTATTTTATTTATTATTGCGTTTTGTTGATTTGAAACTAATCGAGAATAATAATATGCAATACGCCAGGCGTAAAATTCGGTAATTTTTAGTTTTAGATATAAATAATTGTGAACCGTCCGGTGTGTTCAAGCACGTATTGCTATTTAATAATAGTTCGTACTGTCGAAATGTGGCAGCCCGCACGCCACATAGTCGCTCTAGCCTCACACAAAATTACTATATAAGTACTGTAATTAAATTTACTATTACTGTATATCGTTTGATACTTAGCGAAGCCTAAACACAATGTTTGGTACATATGCGCTAATAATAGTTGCAAATGCAGCTGTGGGCAGCGCTGCGGCGTGCGTCGTGCGTGGCTCCCGGTAACGTGTTGTTTGGTTGTAGTCGGACGAGGAGGCGGGCGGGCTGCCGCGCAGCGACTCGCGCGCGTCGCGTGTGTCCCGCGTGTCTCGCGTGTGGCGCCAGCTGTTCTGTTGTGGCGTGCCCTACGACGCCCCCTCCGAGCACAATATATCTTCTCCGCGCGGGTCCGGCTTCCACGGGGGGATTTAACAGGCCCTCAACACTCGAATCATACCCGCGATCAGCGACGCGTTCGCGAACACCAATGTTACAGATAGTGTCATCCACGTAGACGCGCCACCACTGTTCTTCCTAAATGCGATTACTGTACTGTAAGGTGGGGGAGTGGGGCGCGTCTTCGTGGACGGCACTATCTTTGTGAGCTGGCCATTTTCGATCGTCACCCCTCAATCTTAGTAAGTGTTTAGCGGTTAAGCTATAAATGTTTAGTCGACCCTGTAAAGTGTGAGATGAATAGTTCAGCAGCTAGATCATGTGTCCACTCGTGCAGTGCTACAGAGGCGTCCGTAGATGACGACGCTCGAAGATGGCAAGCTGACCAAAATGAAAACTTACTAGGTACATCATGTTAACATTACGTATCTGTGCTGTATATATAAAATTACTAATTTTTTACTTATGAGGGTCTGGACACCTATGGAATCGGTCTACAAATTTCAGGTCCAACGCTCAACAAGTGTTACTGGGACATATTATTTATACAGGGTTATTGGTTATATGTCGGCAATCCATTAAAACGATGAAGGAGAGGTCATTTACAACCAATAACCCTTAAAACCCCGAAAATTATTGACATTGGCATAGGGGCCATCAGGGGTCCTTTGGTTGCAAATGACCTCTCCTACTTTCCCATAACGGATTGCCCACATATAACTAATAACCCCGTATACAAAAATATTTTCAACACCCCTTGTTCAATGTGCAGTTTTTATTATGATAATAATATTTCTCGTGATCCAAAAGGTTCAAAACACAAATATAACTAAGGGCGGATTCGACTTACCTACTCCAGTTTTTTTCGAATCCACCCTAAGAATAATAATTATACTATAACTTGTATTTATAAAACTGTAAAAAATGCAAAATAAAGTTTCGATTACCAAGACCATTTTATGTTTTACTATAACGACGAGCAACCTTAAAAAAAAGTTATAATAAGGTATTTAGTTATTCTTGTCAAGTTGCTAAATTCCTGAGATGTTTTAGGACACTGAAAATTGTATTCAGAAATATTTATAAATATGTATACCTGAAAATCCAGAGACTAAAGATACTGTATCGTCAGCCCCAAAAAGATATACAATGAGAAATTTAATTCATTTGCATCCTCTTAAGGGGTCATTGTACTCACCATTATGAACAACTTTCACTATGGGTCCAACGCTGAAATCGCGAAAAAAAAATCTGCTGTTCCCTTCATTATAACGAGCTATGCGAAAATAAATGTATGGAACAGCAGATTTCTTTTTCGCGATTTTAGGTTTGGCCCCATAGTGAAAGTTGTTCGTAATGATGAGTACAATAACCCCTTAAGAGGATGCAAACGAATTAAATTTCACATTGTATACCTACACGGACAAGAAGCCATTTTATTGTCAACAACTTTTGTTTTATAACATTGTATCCACCATGTAGGTACAAAAGATAGTATACAATTTATTTTATTTATTATGGCACTCCAACGACTAGACCACATAAACATTTACAGAGAGCATATCATATTATAACTTATACACTACAGCGAAATTGTCACTTAGGTGTGCAGCACAGCACTTACATAGTTTGCCTATTTATAAGTAAAGTGATAAAAATAACAATAAAATGAATAAGTTACATATACTTACATTCAAATAAATTAATAATAATAATATCAAATAAATCAATAAAAATACAATCAATTAATCAAATTAAGTTAAATAATTATAGTAGGTAATTAAAAAGATTAAGATGTAACATGTAACAATAAAATGCAGAACAATATTATGAATCATGGAATTTAAATAAGAATCAATTGTCAGGTAAGGAATTAGCAATCCACAAGTTGCCGTAAAAGATGATTGCGAAATTGAGCCAACGTGTTGGAGAAGATGTCAATGCTATTGGTCCGAGAGTGGCTTTCATTATACGTCCTCATGAAACTGTTTTTAGGGGCATGAGGAACAGCGTGTAAAGTTCACTCATCCACCATAGAAAAGGGAGGATCCTCCGATCAGACGGGTGTCATGTCTGGCGGGCAACTGCCCAGAGTTTGAAGTCGGTTGCTTGTATATATGTCTACCGCGCGGGAAACTCTAATTGCGCGATGCAGGATTTGAGTGACGTCAGGATGTTGTGTGACGTCAGGTCTTTGATGCGTAGTTCGCATGTGGCGATGTAGATGCCGCCACATGTTCAATGATGCTGTTCGCCCGAGGTTGGTTGGAGTTGTAGATAGTGCAAACACATCTAATTTGATACGGGGACACATTTATGTCTTTCAGAAGTCGTGGAACATGAATCAGTCCATTGACAATTTTAAAGAGCATAATTTGGTCCATAATTTTTCTGTGGTTTTCGAGGGACGTAAGGTTGAAGTGACTCAACCTTTCAGGGTAATTAGTTGTGTTGGGGCAGCTGTCCGATGTATATCGCAGTTACATAGTGAAGCCTTATTGGACGCGTTCAACGCGATCGATGGACCTGATAGGTAGGATTCCACACCTGCGATATATAATCCAGTACACTTCTGACGAGGGTGAAGTAGAGCAGTTTGAGGGTGCGAATAGACTTAAACTCGTGACAGATACGCTTCAGAAATCCTAACTTTTTAGTTGCCTTTTTGACAATATTGTCTATGTGGGGAATGAAAGTGAGCTGACTGTCAAGGCAGACTCCCAGATCATGAATTGTGTTGACTTTCTGCAGCGTTAGACCATTCAACGAATATGAGGATGGAAGGATATTTCGCTTTTTAGTGAACGTTATGTGTTGACACTTTTCAGCGTTAAGAGTCATCCTGTTCTTTATACACCAGTTGTGCACTGAGTTTAGGTCCTCTTGCAGCAAGTAGATATGTCTGGGTGAGTTTATTTTCTCATAGAATTTGACATTGTCTGCAAAGAGTGAACATCCACTGGGCTTGATGCAGTTCACAATGTCGTTGACGAATACTAGAAATAATATCGGACCCATATGTGTGGCACTCCGGAACTAGCATGACAAAAGTAAGACTGATGCCCCTTTACTACGACCCTCTTTAGTGGCTACTAGTAAACACCTCGAGTTTAGGCTCATATGATTCAATTTGACGAGTCTAATAGATTGCACTTGGTGTTGTGGGTCTGATGATGGAGCCAGGAGGTGGATAGTGGAACTGTTTAGTAGCTACTAGTAAACCCCTCGAGTTTATGCTCATATGATTCGATTTGACGACTGCAAAATGTTGCATTTGGTGTTGGGGGTCTGATAATGGAGCCAGGTGTGGATAGTGGAACTGTTTAGTGGCTACTAGTAAACCCTCGAGATTAGGCTCATATGATTCGATTTGACGAGTCTAGAGTCTAATAGATTGCACTTGGTGTTGAGGGTCTGATGATGGAGCCAAGAGGTGGATAGTGGAACTGTTTAGTGGCTACTAGTAAACCCTCGAGTTTAGGCTCATATGATTCGATTTGACGAGTCTAATAGATTGCACTTGGTGTCGAGGGTCTGATAATATAAAGAAAAAGAGAAGGTAGACAGGAAGGGCAAAGGACAAGGTAAAAAAAGGACTGGCTATATCCCCTGACCCCTGTGGCCGTCACTTCCGGACACTCGGGGTGAGATGGCCAGTCGTAGTTTTTTTTTATCTAAAATATTTCTATGTTATGTTAATTCAAAGACTGTTTTCAATTTCAAGATTTGAAATGAAATATAAATATTGTTTTGTTTGTGATTAAAATGGTTGTTTTATTGTACTTGGTTTCCTGGCTATAGATTTTTAAAGTTGGTACGGCCATCTTCCCCTGACTTACCCTACAAAAACGTCCGATGCGGCCCGCCTTAAGCTTTGTGCAGACTAGTGCGACGCGATTTTTATACCGTCAAGTTTTCTTAGTTCAGGTCGCGTCGCGCCGTCGCGTCGCGCTGGTCTGTACGAGCCTTTAATGCGCGCAAGCTTTATGCAACGGCAAAGATTTCCAAACGCAGTCGAGTGTTTGCCATGCATACCAGAACCATAACAATGTTTTAGGATAAAGAAACCAAAAATAAGAACGATGTCCTTCCGGCTCGAGAAACCGAAGACAAGATTCCCTTACAAAGAAAATTGGCAAGTGGGACCATTAACGAAGGTGTAAGTCAATACCATTTTAAGTAACTAGTTCTTCATCTAGGTAAGTTAAAACGTTATAATTTTTTTTTAAATTAATATAATGAAATTATTTTTTATTTAAATCCACGCTTTGATTTGATTATGTGACAAATTGTTTGCAGGCAAACGCTATTGTTGAAATAAAATAAAAGAAGTTCTATGTAAAGGTTTCCACACACTATCCCGTACGTAACCGGACCGTACCGTGTTCGCAATTCCGCACATGCAAAACATATAGTTTGTATGAATTACGCTTCTACGAGTTAAAAGTTGGCAATTACACCGTCGCGTATCCAGACTTGCCCGACACAAATGCAAAATATTGTACAGTCCTTGCATAGGTATTTTTATCTGATAGCAACCCAAGCAGCAACCCATCAGCAACTTTAACACAACAAGAATAAAAATTATTTTCAATTTGGTAATGATGCAAAATTAAAGCATTAACTGAGAAAAACTTAACTATGAAAGGGCTCTATGTACGGTAACGTGACGTGCAGGTCCGAAGACGCAACGCCTCCAGCGGCCAGAGAACGTCGGCGTCCGTATACCGACCATCAGAACTAGTAGGTACTGAACTTTGCACCATCACTCGAGTTGAGCTCCTTCAGTTCTGAGTTGAGCTCCACGATTACTGACAAATGCTTGCACTGACTGGACAGGTCCACTCAACACTGTGTGGTTCTTTCTTCAAAAGACCATTTTAGACACTAATCTACATGGTCCTCATGACTTGACCAAGATTATGTCTGGACTTTAAAAGAGACTACGACCTTTGAGTTTGTTTTGGCCTTTCTTCTCAGAATAGTCAGATAGGAAACACCGACCTCATCTAGCTTTTTTGTTTTTTTTTTTTATATGACCTGTAAAAGTGATTCCGATATCCTATTTACGGAATAAACAATTTCATTTCATTTCACGTTTCATATGCGGTTCCATGACGTAAGTTATACAAACGCGTGACTAACCTGGTGTCAGAGTTTTAAAACCGCTCATGGGCCTCTGACTTGGCTTCACATACCGTCGAGAAATATCTCTCAGGCATGCTGGTTTCCTAACGATGTTTTCCTTCACAGTTTTTGAAGCAAGTGATAATTATACCATACGCACATGAATCCGAAAAGTCAGAGGTGCTTGCCTTGGGTTCGAACTCGAGACCTATGACTTGGCATTCCGACGGTCACACCACTGCCTGAATTCATTTATTCAGAGTATTCAAACATGTGCGCCAGACTGGCCCGGGCCTCACGCTTTAGACACCTGTCCCACCACCGGCGTTTAACGAGAAGCCAGTAGAGCTAGCAACTAAAAACGAGTTAGCGGGCAACGAGAAACGATTACTCGCTGGTATGCGCATTAAACAAGCGTGAGTCTCTCAGCGACTGTTCTGCCGGCCAAGCGAGCGTCGGTAAGCGAGTACTGTCTATGATAACTCTTGTCGCTGCGACAAACGAAAGCCAGTGGTGTGAACAGTCAGCGCTCAATTATTAGTTTATGTTAGTTAATGTATCTCTTACACGGGACCTACCAGTTTTTGTAGTTTTCTTGAGCGAGAAAACCGTTTATAGCTAGTCGCTTCCTTGTAGTCGGCGCGGGCGGTGGTCCAGCGGTGGGAGGTGACCGGCAGTCCGGCAACTTCTGTGACGATTCGTTACGGTCCGCTGACGGAACGGGAAAAGTAGTGGGAGGGAGTTTTTTGTCTGTACCTACTTAGTAAATAGTGACTTGATGCGTTACAGATCACGAGCACTAATCAGTTAAAGAAAAAAGAAATCTCCTGGACACATCGGACATATCTGGACAAAGTGCAATTACAGGTTACCCTATTCTTCTCACAGTATTATTTTTATTTCGTTCCTGTATTTAATAATTTTACGGATTGATGATTTTATGTTGCTTTTATTGAATATGCAAAATTAATAACTTATTAAAACTATTTCTTGTAGAATTTGAATACACGAAGTGTAGCTTGGATGTTGGATCGGAAGGCTTCTATAGGGCCATGCTTTAAAAAAACTTTGCCGTACGGAGAGCCCTCCGGAATTGCCATCTGCTTACCCATGGTTAGTTTGGAAACAAGTAAAAAAAAATCGTCACTGTGCCACACAAGTGGGAATTTCATACTTTTAGTATGAAATTCCCACTTGTGTGGCGCAGTGGTTGAGAGAGAGAGAGAGAGAGAGAGAGAGAGAGAGATTTACCATGTTATTTAAAGACCATTTTCCTGTAATCTATATGTAAAGAACCATACTCTGTTTGTTTTATTTTATTTTAGCTCAGTAGTTTCGGAGATAAGGTGGTAAATTTTCATCTATTTTCTTATTTATTTTTATAGAAATATATTTTTATTTTATAAATTAGAAAAAATATGTTGAGATCCTCACAACAAGCCCTTTCATTTGATATGCCACAAGGAACAGGTTTTTTATTCAAATTTTAATTTGCCCCCGAAAAGTGACCCCTATATTCAAAATTCACTTATAAACGGTCGTGTAACGTTACTTACACGTCCGTTTTTGGGTCATAGAAATTCATATGTGTACCGAATTTCCACTAAATTGGTCCAGTAATTAGGAGCGTATTGGCTCTGATAGACGAACTGACAGACAGACACACGATGATCCTACTATAAAACAATACAATTAAGCTTTTTAATGCTTAAAATTACAAACACAAATATTTCAACCCACTGAGTTTTTTAAAATTTAGTTATCTACTAATTCTACCTACTGAATGTACTCGATACAAAATTTTCATTTCAGAAATCTCCAAAAAGTTGTAATGAGATCATCAAACCGAATAAATCAGGAGGCATTAGCATAACAGTGTCCAAGGTATCTAAGTACTTGTCTTTTATTTTATCATCGCCTTAAGTACATAAAAGGAGCCAATTTTAAGATATTCAGACTCGCTAGCATCGCCTCTCTTGGCGTCGTCCCGAAAGGATGGCTCAAGAAGGTAAACTTATTATAGAAACGCAGGTTGTCGTGACATGCACGACCTGCGTTTCTATACTAAAATAGCCAAGTCGTGGTCGTGGCCGAGCCCGCATCCGTGCGCGCCTAGCTTTATAATTATCATACAACACTACGTGGTTCTTTTAGCGCGTGGCCAAAATCGGAACAATCGCCGCCATCTTGTTTTGTCAATACGATTTCACAAATGTTTACCAACAACGCCCCCCTGTCAATGTCATTCAGGCGCCAAAAGACCCTTGCCGCTTTCTACAAAAGGGCCAAATTCATAAAAAAAAAAATAAAAAAAAACAGAATAATATAGAATCGATATAATCACCACTTTCGTTACATTTTCAGAGATGCTTAGATAATAATGCAAAATTGACAAGTGATTTTGAAATGAGAAACAGAACAGACCGTATTGTTTTTCCACGGAGTGAGAATCAAATAGACAAAAAAGTAATTCAACTTTAAATTATATTTTGCTAGCTTTTGCCCGCGGCTTCGCCCGCGAACGTTGGCGGAAAATATCCCACAGGAACGTGCTACCGGGATTTAGAGTAGCCTATGTCCTAACCCAGGTCATGGCCTATCCGCTTATGGCTTTCATCTAAAGTTCAGCCGTTACGGCATGAAAAGGTAACAGGCAGATAATAAATGTGTTTTAGGGTTCCTAACCTCAAAATGAAAAGTTTAAACCTAAGTCTTCGGTGTCTGTCAAGCCCCTTTTTCTCATGAACGCGTGGAGGCATCAAGTAGAAATAGATATCAAAAACTTAGATCTACGGTCTCTTGGAGCTGTAACGAAAATCAAACTTCCAACTCATCGCAATAAAAAAATACGACCTTCTATGCCGCATATTTTGACACTCGAAAATAAAATTGGTTACTTATAGTTAAAAATGGATAGGCCGTGTTTTGAAGTAACATTTAATTTGTATTTCATTACTCTATTGAAAGTAATTTTTCAATTGAAAAGTTAAGTGTGTCCTTCAATCTAGATTTGGATATTCGGGCAGCCGAGCAAGCACAGCTTTGAGTCGGAACCATCAGCGCGCAAGTCTTACTCACACTTATCAGGTTTTTTTATTCGATTATCGTATTACCCAGTTACTGGGTACAAATAGGCCGTCGCTCCAAGTAAAATACTGATACTCAGCTCCATCCGGTTAGACTGGAAGCTGACCCCAATATAGTTGGGAAAAGGCTAGGCAGATGATGATGGGACGGCTCAGCAAAATACCAGCTTGCTGCTCTTGACTCGGTGGAACACTGAACAAAAACGCTTATCTCCTCCATATGTATTGTGCGCATAGTCAAAATGTGGAACTCCCTGCCAGCATCTGTGGTCCCTTCCACGTAGCGTCTCCATCTGTCTTCAAAGCAAGAGTGACCCAGCACCCACACGACCAATCACAATATGTTTCATTTCGACAGTTCAACAACATTCATTGCGTTATTTACGTTGTTGAGCAGACAAATTTTTCGAAAGCAATTTAGCAGGTTTAGCAATATCCTTCAAAATGATTCGGATTGTGATTGATCGTGATTAGGGTGCAGGCATCTTCTGGGAACGCTTGTTCCATCGTAGACTTCATCCAATACTTTTCATCAGGTGAGGTCGAGGTCAAGAGCAGTCCATTCCGCAATAAAAAACAAACAAAGGAATTGTGTTACGAACATAAATAGTACCTATTATCGGAACCAATTTATTATGAAATGAGTCGTTTCTCAAAGTTGCAATTTTCACGAGAAAAACGATTTCTGATTTTGAATACTTAGATGTGATGTATGTGCTCGTGACTGCCCCCTACCTAAATTAAAGAAGATCAATTAGGCGCCATCACCACGGCTGGGGAGAATCGCGGCGATACCTTGTCGTTCCGTCAAATTCAATAGAATATTTAATATTCTTTGAATCAATCTTCTCACAGCGATATCATAGCGGCGAATTGAATTTGAGGCCACGACGAGACTTTCGCCACGATTCTCTCGCCCGTGGAGATGGCGCCTTACTGAAAGAGAAGAGTAGACTCATTTCGGATAGCTCAAAAAGAGTTATCTGAGACACAGCCTCTCGAAATCCTATGTTACTCACAACTATCACCATTCATTATTTCGACAGAACTTTTAAATTCCAATCCGTCATCATGTTCTAACTCCATGACTTGTTCGACCCATTGCTGTGTTCCGCTAAAAAGAACTCCTTTTTGCGCCACTGCGTTCGGTGCAACGTATTACTAGGTATACTACTCTGTTCGGCGGTTTCAATGAGTTCATTTTCAGATTGATGAAAGTAATTGCGTAAACTATTTGGAAAATCTGAAAGAAAGATTGGACAACTGGCGTGGAAAGATAAAACATGTGTTTCACATGTAGAATTACTTATTATGCATAAACAACAATTACCTACTTAGTTTTTTTTTTTTTTTTGAAATCTTTGAAAGTTTTAAATAAATGAAATATTTCATGAATGTATGTTTTTTATTTGCAAATCATAATTATTTATAAAATATAAACTCGTTTATAGACCTAAACATACAAACAATTTCTTCACCATCTACAAAAATACACGGGAATATTTTTAAAGGGCCAAACTTGTTACCGCCTTATGCTAAGAACAATGATTTGCTACTACTTACAAATAAGTTTTTAAATATTGTTTTTTTTTAAAACTTGATTTCTGTGCAATGCATGAAATTTTGTCGAACGACAACATTTTGATTTCAGCTGGAAAAGTAGATGATCGTTGTTGGTACCGGCGACGCGTCGTTCGGTAAGACAGTCAGACGAGGGCCAATGGTACTTAAGGGTAAGACCGAAAACTCCAGCTATCAGATTTATATTCGTTAACGTAATTCGTTCCTAATAAGCGTCACAATAATTTAGCCCTGGGTGCACGTGACTATTGCAGTACACAGGTCTGCATGGAGACATTTTAAAAAACTCTGTCACTAATTTGCTAAATACGGTTCAGTGTCCCAGGAGCACACTGATTTTGTGATAACAACGAGGACATCGACATTGGACAGTCCAGTGTTGTTCTACAAATTATTTTGACACAGGAAAGCAAGTCTTGTATTAGCGACTTCAGCCCAATTGCTTTTTCATGTGTATGCTTTCGTCTCATAGCCTCTAGCGCTCTAAACTGAACGAGTTCACATGTTTTCTGAGAAAATCACCTAAAAAAAAAAAGATCTGTCGTGAACGACAGCTGATTAAATATTTTCGTCTTAGGTAAGAAGACCCGACCCTTTCTCATCTCATCGTTACAAAAAATAAAACATTGATATTCATTGATGGTATCGTCATTAAGTTTTTCCATAACTAAACATGTAAGAGTTGAAAACCTTGGCTGTTCTCTCGAATAGGTAACGGTTGCAAAAGCCTATGAGGATTTAGCGAGACTAGCAGCAGGGTTTTTTAGCCTTATTCAAGATGTCCTGTGTTATGCGAATGCTTCTGGGTAGCTGCGCTCCGCAAGAGGGTATGTACGGAGGAATCTGGTGCTTGATGTTTGCGGCCCGCGCGGCGTCGTAGTCGTTGTCACGGGGGCGCCAGCAGAGCTCTGTGCTGCCGCACCTGCACGTCATATCACGACATATCTGTGGGAAATATACAGGGTGTAAAAATACCCATCACATAGTCACGCATTCTTTACATGAAACTAGGTAATATTGAGCAGAAATTATTGCTGGGAAACTACTTTGATTTTTGATGCGAAAAATCGCTGTTTACGGCAGGGCGCTACGTAACGCATGCAACACATTGTTATTTTGCTTGCATACAACGGTACAGGACTTATGGGGGTATTCAAAGTTAAGTTATAGGTAATAATAGAATAGAAATAATTTATTTTGCTTATAATGTAGGTATACAGATGAGATGCAACTGAGACTATGAGACTCCCTCATGGTCTAGGTTATATCTTATCTGTAACTCTGTATTTATCTGTGGGGGCTTGTAATTAGCAAGTTAGTTAAATATTATTGTTACTATAATGTTATTAGTCTGTAAGCCTTCCGAAAACAGATAAATAAATATTTAAAACTAGTTTTCGTAAAACGAAGTTTGAAACTGGCTGGATGGTCCAGTACAAAAAAAATACAATGACGGGGAGTAAGTTACTTACTCTTGGCTTCGCGTCTTTTTACATCCGTTATGAAAAGTTAAAGATTCAAACAACGGGATGGGTATGTAATAGGACTTTAAATAACTTTTTTAGGGATACATTAATAATCAGTTGATATAATCAATTTCAAACTATGGTTGCTACAATGATAAAGGTTTTGAAAATGCTAGAACATATAATAAATTCATAAATAGGTATTTTGGCATGTTGCCGACTGTATAGTTGGAGCATGTTAAAGCATTACAATGAAATAAAATTATGTTATTGTTTTTGCCCCACACTAAGCTCACGTCCGCACGGACGTAAAAATATAGCGGCGTGATTTTATCGCGCACTGGATGTTCAACTCTCAGTGTTGAGCCGAGCGTTGAGAAATTACGCGTTGGGACGCAGTCTCGTCCCAGCGCTTTGAAAAAACACACTGTTGGATTTTCAACTCTCAGCGCTAAGCAGAGCAATGAAAATCCAGTGAACGAAAAAAAATCGCCCGTGCGTACCTGGGAGTATAAGTAGAGAGTAGAAGTATTTGCCCTGTATCATGAATACGTTTACAGACACAAAATCTCCTATGCACACGAATCTAAATACTATTCTTTATCCGTACAAGCCTATTTACAGATCTTGTGAGATACTAACCGAGGCAAGATACTCGTCCCTGCAAGCGTCGGGACAGCCACAAGTCCAGTTGGTGGGGGGCACGCAGGGACAGATGGGGGGCGTGTAACATGTGCAAGGGTGCCAACAGCAATTCGGACAACAGCACTGCTGGCACATCGTGTAGACCTGCAACAACATAGTTAGGTATATTTAAACAAGCTCGAGTAGGCCATTACAAGACACTTTTGAACGTAAACATTTACAAGAAAATATAATTGATTCTAGTTGCCCCTTCCAAAAGGTCTAATATTTTATAGAGAAAAGATTTGTATTTTTGTTTGTAATTAATAAATTCAAAAACTATTGGTTGAATTAAAAAAAAACACATTTCGCTAGTAAATGCTATATTATCAATTATCACTGATTAACATAGGCTATAATTTATAAAGATACCATGAGAGCGAAGTCGCTGGCGGAAGCTAGTTCCGTATAAAGAAAAATGGGAAAGAAACTCTATAGTTACACTTTTAAAATGTTTTACAATATTTTGTGTGGCATATATAGTAATTACTGTCGCGGCCAGCTATTAGGGCATTGAATGACGATCGACATACGAGAGTCCATCAATGCCTGGTTGCGGCCAAGGCTTGTATAGTACTTTTCTCAAACAATGCGCGGAAATTCAAACTAAGTACATTAAATATAAATTCCAGAATCAATGACGAACAAAGACAATTTTTCGCGTGTCAATATGCTCATTTGTTTCTCTTTTAGTAACAGCTCCATTTGAAGCCAGTTCGAAATTTAAATAAAATCTTTGTTATGTTACCTCCTTGGTTGCCATTGTGTTGAAATATTATAATAATAGTTAAGTAGTTCCATTTTTAAATATCATGACAGATATGAGTTTTACACCAATAATTCACATAATTATTATCTCATCTGCTCGACGTCTGTATGTCACTGCAGGGATCCAGCAGAATATCAGCGTCAGGTATATTTACCTAACACTTGCTGAGTTGGACTCCCATTTGGTGCAACCTTGAGACGCACACCGCACTTTGTACGTTTCATTATTGTTAAAGTGTCTTAGCCAATAGTCACCACAATGTCTTTATTTTATTTTTTTGTACCTTATACCTATATTCATGTATTCAGTTAATAATTAATCGTGTTTTTGTATTTTGTGCTATGTCTTTTGTGTGCACCAAATAAACGATAAGTATATCTATCTATCTATTTATCTTTTCATAGTAACACTGCTGGCCGCCTACTCGCTTGTTTTTGACCAGTACAACAAATTCGATTTACTTCAAAAAGGTTGTCAAAATAATGTTCAAATTTCCAAGCATGTTTGCGAAAACATATTTTCAGCTTTGTCCCTGGGATAGTGACAAAATAGCGATGCCTCTGTCACGGTATTGCTGACATCCATAGGCCGCGAAACCATTTACTATCAGTTACTGTGTGCCATCAACATAAAGAAATAAATAATTTTTTTAGAAAATTTAGGCTCAAATACTAAAAACCGGCCAAGTGCGGGTCGAACTCGCACACGAGGGGTTCCGTATCACCGTAAAATTTTGCAAAAGACGCCGGAAAAAACATTGTTCTTGTATCAATCAATCTCACTAGCCTTTTCCCAACTATATTGGGGTCGGCTTCCAGTCCAACCGGATGCAGTTAAATACCAGTATTTTACATGGAGCGACTGCCTATCTGACCTCCACAACTCAGTAACTGGGTAATACGATACCCCTTGGTAATAATGGTTGTCAGACTTTCGGGTTTCTGACGACCCGTAACGACTGTCAAAGATCCACGAATGACAGCCGAGACCAACGGCTTAATGTGCTTTCCGTGCTTTACGTAGGAGTCTCGGTATGTAAAGATGATTTTATTTGTTGTTATAGCCGGAATAGAATACACAATCTGTGAAAATTTCAACAGTTTGCCTATTACATTATGTTCATGAGGTACAGCCAGCTGACAGACAGACGGACGGACAGCGGAGGCTTAGTAATAGGGTTCCGTTTGGCACCCTTCGGGTACGGAACCCACAAAAGTGGGTATGAATTTAAAAACCCATCTAAGTACTCACGTCACGATTCAAATACAAGTAAATAAACGAATGATATTTCTGTGTTATTACTTACCAACCAAATGCCTCGGGCTATCTCGTTCCTAATGTAAGGCAGAGAAGTGCACAGAAGGCAATGCTCAAACTTGGTCAGCTCCGGTACGCCCAAGTTTTTCTCTATTCCTGAAGGACCGAGCACGACCTGGAAAATCAAGAAAAAAAATAGAAAATAAGATAAAATAAGGTCAAAGTGCAGGTCGGGTCGAAAGTGTTAACTCACATCACTAGCAAAATACTGGCAGTTGGGTGCGCAGGTGCCCAGACTGTCGACGTACGCGCACTGGGTGGTCTTCTTCCCCTGAATGCCCTTCAGCACGTTGATGGTGTTGCGGGCTATTGCGTACGCGCCGGCCAGGCAGGCGGTCGCCGTCAAACAACCTTTAGCCGCGCAAACTGCCTCGTTGCCACTCATTATACAGGATGTCACGCATTCGATCTGTAATTATTTATAACAAAGATATATTGTTTATCAAAAAAAAAACTATTTACAAAAAAAAACGACTTCCAAAACAAAACACAACCGACTTCCAAATAACTTTAATTTCAGAAGTCGGTGTCTTTGGTTTTGAATTTTCGTTTTTTTTTTTAACTATCCAAGCAAAGTTAATAAAATTTATATGGGACCAACGTGAGAGCTCCTTTCATACAAAAAATAATTTCCAAAATCGGTCTACAATTGACGGATAAATAAGTGGACATACATAAAAAAATCCTCCTCTTTGGAAGTCGGTTAAAAAGGAAAAGATTATATTTTTGCTACGTACCTATTGGTTTAAATGTATGAACACTGGTCTTGATTTACATAATTTAATTTGAAAGAGAAATGCCGCGAATTAGCCCCACAATTAATTAACAAACTTTGATAGTTAATTGATTCAGGCGTGACTTTGCGGAAATCCATTATATAAAACAATAGACGACGTATATTTAGTAACTTAATCCACGTAACTGACTTATTCGCCATTTTATATGAGTGCCTTCACCTGTTGTTGAGTCATGGCGTAGGGATGCACAGCGGCGGATAGTACAGGCACCATTGTAGTCGGAGTGCCACCGCCGATCACGGGCACCTTCACGGCTTCGGGAGGAACCTTCATCAAACGTTTATTATTATACTTTAATTTTATATTACAGGTTACTACTATGGCTACTTAAATATACAGGGCGGCCCTGGAGTGAAAAGGGGTACTTAAAAATTTTTCATACATAGCAGCAATTTTTTTTATTATTAATTTTATTTTAAATCATCGAAAGAAAGACCGTAAGACGTCCACTGCTGGACATAGGCCTCCCCCAACCATCGCCACTTCGACCGGTTCTGTGCTTCCCGCATCCAGCGGATTGCGGCGGCCTTCACAAGGCCATCGGTCCATCTTGTTTTAAATACTTTAAGTATTAATAAGATTATTTTTAAGTCCATTGCCTGGTATCGAACTGAAATTCATACGAACGTATAACATTATATATTTTTGCCATCAATCGATAGGGATCAGAACTTTCTGATAAACATTGTGTCATTGTTTACTATGAATACGGCTTAAGGTACCTGGCCCTCGCCACCGCCAACTATCAGCGAAAAGCGAGTACAGGTAGCAACTTGAAATTGACGTTTTTTCTTTAATAGCTCCTGTCGCTGCGACAAACTAGTGGAGAGAGAGTTCTCACCGGCATCAGCAATGTGAAGTCAGTCACTGGTAAATTTTTAATGTATGTATCTCTTTTCCTGACACGCGACGTACATCTATTGTAAGTTTCTTGAGCGAAAAAATTGTCTATGACTAGTTGCTTCCTCGTCAGCGGTGGGGCAGGTGCCTAAACCAACTCTAATAATAAATTAATACAGTAAATAATATAAAGCTAACCTTCAGGAAGTCTGCCAGCACGGTGTTGGCGCGCACACAGTTCAGCTCCACGCACCCCATGAGCAGGCGAGGGTTGTAGTGGCCGCGGAGACGCTGGATCTCTCCTATCAGAGGGACCAAGCTCTCCACTGGCTGGGTTGCCACTAACGTAAATGTCTGATGGACAATACGAGAATTTTTTTAAGGGGGATGCGCTTAGGTAGCTCGCAAAATTCAACGTTTTCTACAATTTGCAGGTCAGTGTCGGGCTGTGAGATTCTATGTTGATCAAAATATGATTCACAACCGTAACAAATATGCATTTACGGAATTATAAAGAATCTCACACAACTCTTTAAGTTAGAATTGGTCTTAAATATTCCGAAAGACGCCCACTGCTGGGCAGGCCTCCCTCAAGCACCGCCACTTCGACCGGTTCTGTGCTTCCCGGATTCCTGCTGCCTTCACAAGGTCATCGGTCCGCCTAGTGGGAGGCCTTCCAACGCTACGTCTACCGGTCCGTTGCGGGATGACTTGTAATGAATAACTCAAAACCTACGGGACAGATTTAAAAAAATATTTCACCAGTAGAATGCTAAATTATCACTGAGTAATATAGGCTATAATTTATAAAGATATCACGCGGGCAAAGCCGTTGACGGAAGTTAGTATAAAATGCATGAACAGTCAACCATACATGGTAATAATTTGACTTTGACAGCGCCTTCATTATACAGCCGTAAGGAAGGTTTTCGTGGTACAAGTGTTACTACCGTGGACGTTGTGTGTTACGTATTGCCGATTTCATATTTGGAATAGATAAACTTAGCTCCCATAAGTAAATTACAACTTAGCTGCACTTACAAAGGTTGGAAGGCTACTTCAATAACTGTTTGGCGAGGAAGCTTAGGTACTTAGACACTATAGTACCTATTAATTCCTTGTAATTAAATTCATATGTATGAGAGTATAAATGTAATAAAATAGAATATAAGTCACTTACACCCGGGCATGTGTTACAAATCTGCAATGCTATTTCAGTGATAATCGGCGCACTGTACTCGAACGTGTCCTGTGCGTTCCGTGCCACGATAACCACTACCTTCGCGCCCTGGAATAACCAACTCATTTACTAATAGCTCCGTTAAGGCCAAAGCACACCGTTGGCTATTTTATGAGATGTTTCATGGTTTATTTTATGAAAAATAAACCTTCGGACACTGAAGGTCTCAGTATATTATTTAGATTGTTAGATTATATTTTGTTACACAGTTTGACTGGATGTAACTGGATGTAGCCGCGGTTCATTTTACTTTGTAGTGTGCCTTCACGCAACGCTGCTTTTGTCAGTGCGTCTACGCACGTTCTACGGGTGTGACCCGTGCGTTGCTACGAAGCGTAGCTTGGTGTAGTTGCTACGCACGTAGTCACAGGTATACGCGACACCAAAATTAACTACACAAAAAATTTAGGCGCCAATATAAATCACGCTTGCCAGTTACGTTAGGAGGGAAAGTAGGCTTGATATTTTATAATTATTATGGTATCGTACTTTAAGTGCGTCGCACAGCATGTGTTTCCCGGAGTATGAGGAAATTTTACACTTGGTGTCGACGTGACTCAATTCCATGCCAAAGCCGCAAGTAGCACACTGGTCGTACAGAGCTAACTCATCCAGCATTGGACACTGCTTCAGTAACAGGGCTAAGGGTTGACCTGAAGATTAAATAAAAACTTGTTACAAGGTCCCCTTTACTAACTCTATAATGCCTACTTATTACTACAATGTGCTTCCCTCCTCCCTCATGACTAAGGAAGACGCCGAATACATAAAGACGGACCTAGAAAACCTGGTCATAGACACAGACTCGACGACACCACTCCCTGCCTTCAGCGGACACTCGCGGGTAGCAGAAGGCAACGTGCAGATGTGGTGTGAGGATGATAATGCACTGACCTGGCTGACCCAGAACGTGCCCAGAATCAGACTCCCAGACACTGACCTCACATTAACTAGTAGTGAGTCGTTGTCGAATTTTTGACGGACGAAACGCAACCGTTTTACCGACGGCGGAAACGGTCGTCGTTGCAACTGGTTTGAAGACAGCTTATAGGACGAAACTTATCGTCGAGCGAAATAGTTGCAGTTTCTTACAACTATCAACGATTTAAAATTTAGGAAATGGTTTCGTCGCATCATGAACGACAGCATTGACAACTGGTAATACATTATCGACTCTATTTTATTAACAAAAAGTTCACTTTTTATTGTACGGACTGTTTTGTAAACGAACGCGGAACGTTGGACGACGACGCGACGAGTGTGATAGATAGTTTGAATCGTTGCGTTTTCGAATGTAGTCATAGTAATTCGAAGACTGGTTTGTGACACTCCACCGCCGTTATTGCCCGTCGTCCTTCAGCATCATCCAGACCAACCTCAAAAGTAGCCAGACTGCCACGGCTAGCTTACGCAGGGCACAGCAACAACCGAATATGCGGTCTCGGTAACATCGGAGGTAAGTTAATCCTCAACACACACACACAAAGAAATCCCTATCGCACCACTCACTCAATTCTGTTCCAGAGAATTGACAGCTGTCAGGCTCCAAACTGAAGGCATTGTTCCAGATGTTGTATACATCCGGGCAAGGACGCAAAGTGCTCGCCGAAAGAGATGGCCGACCTGGTACAACACTGAGCGCGCCAAACTAGACCTGATCATCTGTCACCGACTGAAGGGCCCACCACCCGATCTGGGGCAGCGACGCACCGTACTCCAGAGGAGGGGTACTATCCACCGATTTATTTTCTAGTAACCTTAACATTGTAAACCGCGGCTCAGAATCCTGTATAAGAACGGCCTGCGCCTGCTGCCGAAGACCATCACGGGACACTGCTTCCTAAACAAACATTTCCACACAATATAGTCCTCTGTGCAGGGCATGCATGCATGGAGGCAGAAGAAACCGTTGCGCATGTGCTCTTTGAATACACAGGATCTCTCCTAGATCAGAACAAAAACCCTCGGGTCACCCAGATCTATTACGGATGATCTGAACACACCAGGAGACTTGTTTAACTTCTGGAGGAAGGTGGGTTGGTTGGAATAACCATCGACGGCCACAATGGTCCACTTGGAGGACTTAGTGCGGAAACCAAACCCTTTAACATAGAACATAGAGAACATAGAACATAGACATCTGCCTACTTACTACCTTGAACTTATTACTTATCGGCTTGCCCGTTCTACAAAGGGGTTATTAAGTCTACGTTAACACATTTTAAGTTCCCAAATCCAGTTAAATTGAGTTTGTAAAGCGGTTAGGTTCGTACCGGTGCAGCCAGCGGCGCCGCAGATGGTGACTTTCAACCCGCAGGAGGTAGTGGGGCAGGTACTGTAATTCCGCCTGACATTTCGCCCATACCATTCGTTACAACCCAACACGGTGGTTCTTCCGTCTAACAAAAACCGTCTTCCCCCACGGCACCCTTGCAAAAAGGATCTCCAAATAACCATATTTTTTTAGACTTATAAATTTATCTCAATTTTACGTTAAAAATTTTACATGACTAAAAATTTATGTTTTTGAAGTGGGGTTTTTATTTTTTCTTCTGTCCTCTGACAGTAGTTGACAGTTGACAGTGGTTTCATGGTCTTTAGGTATTACTCTGCAGGAAAAAGAATCATTTAAATAATTGTGACTATGGCACAAACCCAGAGATCAAAGAGTGCGGCCCTAAAATCGAATGTTGATAACTCAAAAGACGTTTCAGCTCAACTTAATCTTAAATAAAATAGGACTGCTATGTACCAGCATCCATATTAAACTTGTCGGTCAAGGTTACTTAGGAGCCGCCCATTACTATCAAAATAAGCTGCCTGAATTTCAATCAATACCTACGTTGTATTCGAGGAACCGTGCACTATATTCAAAATAATAACACAGCAAGCACACATATTTCATGTAATTGTTAGCTAGATAGCAGCTTATTATATGTGTGACTGTGACACTATGGTTAGTTTTACTTAACAGACTAAGATTACATAATCAGCGAAAATGTTTGAACCGTTGATAGACATTTAATGTTACGTTGTGTACATATACATAAACCTTCTCTGAATAAATAATGTGCAAAGATACTATCGCCTCACTTTGTATAGTAATTGTTTTTTACAATCGTTCATTGGCGATGTGCTGATTCATTTGTATACTGGGCGTTAGTTGTCTGTGTAGCTTCATAACCTCTACTACTTTTCCAAACAATGTTTTCGAACGTAAAGACATATTTTTATGCAAGCACTAATGAGAAACTCAATATTCGCCATATATTTAAACCTCTCTACATCGTGTTATCAATGCTTGGTCTGTTCCCATATAGTGTTAAATTCAACAATACTAAACGTGGTTTAACAATCATCAAGAAGTCGATATACATTAATACTCTCTGTTCGATTTCTTACTTATTACTTCTGCTGTCTTTTTTAGTATTACACGTTCAGTATGTGAAAGATTCTATCGGCGACACCGTCATGACCAGGGAACTACTGACGCAAATGAACTATATTGTGGAACTTGTTATTTTTATTATTTTCTGCCTTGCTGCATACTTCAGTGCATTCAAAAACCGTTGTACTTACGTGAGAATAATAAATAAAATAGCAAGTACCACGGAACCACCAAATATGCAGAGTACAATGAAGCAGTTTCGTTTTAAAATGAAAATGATAATGATATTTCTTCTAACAGCATTGTTATTGCAGATATCTGTGAACTTCTCTCGAGACGATTCATTTTGGAAGATGATTTTAGTGACCATCTCGTTCATGTTACCGCAAATGATACAGTTCACTGTGATAGCGTTTTACTATGTGCTTATTTTGATGCTAGTGGTTCTACTGAAGAATATAAGGGTACACATAGCCAACCTATCGAAAGAAAAAATAATCGTAATGGATTATTTTGAAAAGGTGGAGAGCAAAGTATTGACACTGCAATATGTGGAATCTTTGTACGAAAAGGCCTTTGAGGCTAAGAGAGACATTAACGAAGCATTTCAGGCGCCCTTGTTGATCACAACTTTACAGTGTTTCCACTCCATGGTAAGCGAGGCTCACATCATATACCACGGTCTGGTTGTCGAGAGAGACTTCTCCTTACACCCCGTCGTTAACTGTTCTATTTGGATCATTTATCAGATCATTAAAGTTTTTATTATGTCCAGAACAGGAAATTTATTGAAGCAAGAGGTAATTAATGGGAAATGCGGTATTTTCTCTGGATGTTTATTAAGTACTATCAAATATGTTGAATATATTTCAGGTGACGAAAATAGGACAAGCACTGCACAGTATTCCCACGGATAAACACGATATACGATTGTTATTGGAGGTAAAATTAATTGTCAGTACATAAATACTGTAATGATTATCGCGCTGATAATATTTTAAGATCGTCTACTATATTATCTGCAATATAAATATGCCGCTTGTTGGAAATTTTCAGATACAACATTTTTCATCGATGATTAAGTATCAAGGTGATGAAATTACAGCGTATGGATTATTTTCACTGGATGCCGCTCTCCTGTCTAAGGTACTTAACACTTTCGAATCCACCCACTTTTCATAAGACACATACGCCATGCCGCCATACACATTGAAAGTGAACGCTCCGGAAGGGTTGCCGGCATTACGTTTGCGCTAAAGTTAACCATCGCGGACGGTCAAAGGCATTAGGTTTAAAACCGTGTTGTAAGACACTGTAAAACGAAGTAAAATTGTGTTTTCAAGGGGTCTTGCCGTTATCCAACCTTTTAATTTTCTTGTGAATATTTGTAACCGGATTTGGAGGGGTACATTCGTTTTTACCTGACTACGGCGAAGCAAAAATAAGGGTTATGATTTTGACCGGTATGTATGTATGTATGTTTATCTGTTCCATCATATCTTCTAATCTACTTTATCATAATTTGACAAATGAGGTAAGTAGGTATCGTTGGAAGCGTCTCTGCGTAACTGCCTATCTGACCTCCACAACCTAGTTGCTAGGTAACACGATACCCCTTGGTAAGACTGGTTGTCAGACTTTTAGGCTTCTGACTACCTACCCGTAACGACTGTCAAAGATCTATGATGACAGCCGGGACCAACGGCTTAACGTGCTTTCCGAGCCATTGAGGGGTCTTGGTATGTAAAGATGTTCACCCATCCACGGACCTAATAATATAATATATAAAGAGGTATTTGTTTGTTTGTAAGTTTGTATGTAGGGGGTAATCTCCGGAACTACCAGTGGAATTTGAAAAAAATATTTTTAAATTGGGTAGCCCAATTCTTGAGGAAGGTTATAGGTTCGCGGACGAAGTCGCGGGCAGAAGCTAGTCTCTTTATAATAATACCAGCCTGTTACTGTCCCACTGCTGGGCAAAGGCCTCTTCTCATACAGTGAAGGCACGAGCATTTATCACCACGCTTGCTCAAGACGGTTTGGCGATTTCAGACTTATATTAACAATAAGTCCAGGATTCCTCACGATGTTTTCCTTCACCGATGTCAGTAATGTCCAAGATAAACTCAGAAAGTACATATGAACCCACAATCTCGAAGTCTATTCATATAAAGCCAAAATTCCGAAACAAGTTTTTGATAAAAATGCGCGGCACCTTTTCGAGCTCGTGGATTGAAATTATTGTACGTAAGCAAATGAAATGAAAAAAAAATATAATAATATCTCTTAAAAAGTGGTTTAATTCATAGCGGCCTCAGAATTTTAAGGGATGTAGGTATGAAATATCAAAAAAATAATTGAAAATCATAAAACTACAAAAAAAAACTTATTATTAACTGTAAATTTCTCCTTACTACATTATGATTATTACGTAATTTTCTTACCAGAATACACGTTAGTTCATGCTTTACAATTAAATGAGCAATATTTGTATATTTGTAATCATGTTCTCGAAAACGGCTCTAACGATTTCGATGAAAGTTACAATATAGGGGTTTACGGGGGCAAAAATCGATCTAGCTAGCTCTCATATCTGGGAAAATTCGTTTTCTCTATTTACACCCGAGCAAACCTCGGTCGACCAGGTACTGAGAAATTAAAATTGCATACCGACTTAAAAAAAGAAAAAAAATATCACTCAAAATAAACAACGTAAACGTAATGGGAACTACTTTTTTTTAAATTCAATTTGATGCAATGACATAGACACTAGGCCAGCCGGTCGATTCTGTAAAAATATCACCGTGAAATTTAGGTGAAGTGAGCTGTCAATAGTGTTGATCCCTAGCATCCTGCAGGTCGATTTGTGACAGTGACAGCTCACTTCACGCTCACTTCACCTAAGTTTCACATTGATATTTTTACAGAATCGACCGACAGGTCTATCAGACTTGAGTGAATGCGCGGACTTTAAAAAGGTACAAGTCCGCAGCCGACAACGCCGCGCGACACATGTATTTCTATGAAATACCTTCCGTAGCAATATTGAATAGTTTGTACAATTTCAGATGAGAATATTTGGGTTGGGTTGGAAACGTGCCGCCTAAAAAGAATTAGATGTTATTTGGAATCCCCAAAGAGGGTCTCCTGAACCCTCTACAACAATTTTTTTATCATATTTCTGAGTTGGTCCCATAAAAGTTTTTATTTTCATTAACTACATTTCCTTTAAGTATGTCTCTCGTTTAACTTAACCCTACTGTATACTTAATTAGGTAAAGCTTGTCCACTCTGAAATGACGCGCCCCACTATCGCATTTATCTACACGGTAATGTGGTAGTGGGGCGCGTCATTTCAGAGTGGACAAGCTATAGGTACCTACTAACGAGTCGTAACGACGACTTCTAAAGAGCAATGTCAAAGAAATTATATTTGAGTATGGAAAACAGCATCTTGTGGCCGGTGTTGATTGATCATAAGTCATCATTATTTTATCAATACCAAATTCACACTTAGCCTCTCACCCACAGACGCATTTTTTCCAATCGATAATATCGCAAGCGTTATCCAGATTCCTTGCACACAGCTGCGTTTCTATCGTCCGATATTTCTAACGTCTACTGCGTGTAACCTACGCACAGGCCCCACCCGCACTACACCGTACTAACGTTATTATCGCAGGTGTGTGTAAGATCTAAGATTCATGCATGCGTGCTAATACAAAATGTTCTAAGAACACAATATATCGGGATATCGTAGGACTGAGGAATACAAGAGTCTTACTTATTTTGCGTCGTTATTATCGCGGCAGTGGCCGTCCTAATACAAAATGTACTGAAAACAGATATTGCGAAAATGCTTGCGTTAGGTATTAACTTATTATCGACCGATAAAACCGTGCCTGAGGGGAGGGGGGGGCTTTAACTAAGTAAGGTAGTACTAATTTCACTTTTATCAATGTTACTTGTTTGTTTTTTACAGATAATTGCATCGTCAGCTATGTATTTAACAATTCTGGTGCAGTTTGATAGTAGGAAATGAAACCACTTAGGTAACTGATGCACAACCTTATAATTTTCTATTTACAATGTAGCTAGGTAGGTACTTTAGAAGTTTAAAACAAAGTTCCGTAGGTACCCACAATAAAATAATGATACCATTTAACTAGGTACCTTACTATTTCTTAGTCCTCATAACAAATAAGACCGCCAATTTTATTGTACTTATCTACATAACTGTTATTTTTTATATTTTGTGATGTTCACTAATAAGTAAATAATATACCTGTGTTAGGTTTCAATTTATTAATACCTAATTGTTGGGTATTGTACTGGCAACACCGAAAAATTCTATATGTCAAAAACGGCGCACCAACCAACGGCCTTCTGGTTCGGGCTTGCGTGGTGGTACGATGTTTAGTGGCTGTGTCGGTTAAAAGATAGATTTGTTGGAGATCAAAAAAGATACATAGATACGTTTTATTGTAAATAATCGAATATTAAATAAATAGTGATATTATGTGGAGAACAGGAGATGTGATGGTATGGTGTAGAATATTGGATTTGATGTTGGCAAAGAAATATAAATGAATGACAAAATACTTTGGTGTTTCATATTATTTTCCTGATCCCTGAAATATCTTAAATATGTAAATATTATAATTAGTACATATCTATTTTGAGGTATTAGTTGTTTTAGATCTAAGGTAGTTTTTATTACACCTGATTCTTATTTTTTTTATGTAGGTTCATATCTTTTACTACTGATTTATTTTTGTGCCTCCCTGACAGCAAATTAAAGTAGGTACTTATTCATCAGGTTTGTTAACCCGCAAATACACATGCTTGTAACTTGCACAAACAAAAGTATACAAGTAGCTTGCATGCCAGTAGGTACTTATGCCAAAACAGCTTCTCATTGGAGAATGTCACATGCAAGCTACTCAAGCGGACTTCATAAAAAGTATAATTTTAGCCATTGACTAAGTATTGTTTCCCAATACCAGCAGTGCTATTCTGTAACCATCTCACCGTGAAAACTTAGGTGAAGTGAGCGTGGAGTGAGCTGTCATTCCATAGGGATTGACACTATTGACAGCTCACTTCACCCAAGTTGTCACGGTAAGTTGTTTACAGAATAGCATGGCAGCTATCTAATTACGCAACACATTTTCGATAACCAATTGAGTCAAATTGCTTTAGATTTGACTAGAATTGGTTTCATTTTACAACTTTCGAATTACATAACTCTAAAATCTGTGATATCAACTGCACTCTGTTTCAGACGCTAAAGAGTGAACGATAATCGTCTAAAAAGGCTATTATTCGAATTACGTAACCATTTTGACAGCAGAACTTTTTTTTCAAATCAACAAGAAATTGGCGTCGAGCGAAGGCAACCTACTGGTCGCATTCGATTTTCTTTGCAATATTTTTGGGATTTACTCGTGTAATCTCCTTAATTATTACGACATTATGTAAGTGAACATCGTCTGGATAAATTTGAATGTGTTTTTGTGTAAAACCTCAATGATAAATCAATATTATTGGTCTGTAAAATATCGAAGCAGCGAGGTCGATTTTTAATAATAATTGTGAAAGTTTTCTTCTGTTACATTACAAGTGCTTACAACCTAAACTAAAGATATATAATATGATATTTCGGAAACGAGGTATTTTAAGGAAAGACATTCGTACCTCGTACCGTATCAAACTTTTCATAAGCAACAAGATTAGCAACCCAGTCGAGCTTGTACTTCATTGGAAAAGCTTTGCAGACAAGTGCTAATAGGTTTTGAATTGAGTCACCCACAAGCAGCGTTTTTTTGCACATTTATTTTAGGTCACTTCGAATGGGAAATAAATAATAATAAAATCAGGGCACCACTATCGCACTTATACGATACTGCTGCTCTAATTTTTTCCAAACTCTTTTTTGTCAAGCTGTACAATGATTCATACAACGCTGACGACGTGTTATCATACGGCGAATCAACCGTAGTTTTTCAAGGCAAAACCCTAATTTATCGCGGCAAGAAAAACGTGTGTACTACGGGCCTAATCGTACTCAGACGAGTTCTTCAGTACTTAGTAGGTTCCTGTTGGTTCAAGATTTAAACCCAGGCTTACACTACGGTAAGTGTTTTACCTTATGTGAATCAACTGGCGAAACATTCACAACAAAACAAGTTGCAATTTCTATTTTCTGTCAATGAAAATGTTTGACAGGAACTAGAGATTTCAACATGTTTCGCCAGTGCAAACGCACAATAATGCAGAAGGAGACCAAAAGTGTAAAAGACCAATCTTGCGTCCGACCTTGATGCGACAACGACAACCGAACAAGGGATTTTTTCAAATGCCGTCGCCCGCCATTTCCTTTTTTGACAGCTTTACCAAAAAGAATCCCACATATTTAATCGTTTCGATGTTGCTAGCACAAATATCGAATACAAAAATAAAAACAAACAAAATAAATTAAAAACTAGATTTCAATAAATTGCGTCAAACAGTACAAATAACATAAAAACAAAACTTAACAGTAGCATTTTTTTGCACTTTGCTACTAAAATCGCAACGTAGGTATGAGGAGACTGGTGGCTGCGTTGGATTGTTGTTGATAATGTTTATCTAATGTCTATCAGTATCTCTCTTATAAGAGTATATTCCTTGATCAGTATTCACATTGTTTTGGCGAGGGCATTGTTTTTTTTTTGTGGTTATGGCATTCTATTTAAAAACATTTTAAACCGCAAAGTTTGGTTTAAAACGTTTTAAACCAAAAAGGCAGTTTAAAACCAAATCGTTTAAAATCCGTTTTGCATGATCTGTTATAATCCATACGTGGCTAAACATGGTTATGCTAGTCTAACGTAACATGTGTTGGAAGAAATTTTGCACAAATTTCTTCCAACACACATAACGATTTACTTGCGCAAGTAAATGTAGGCTAGCATTACGCTTTTGGTCGAACGATGTTTGATCATACAATGTGTGGCTTGATTTTAAAGTCGAAATTAGTTGGTAGGTAGTGGGTAAACTAGCTTAGTGCCCTCAATAATTATTATATGATAATTTTGTGTTACGAATACGGCATAACTACACGTTGTTTAGGTGTTCAGTACACCATATTATAATCGATGATTCCCCGGGTGCTATCTTACCTTTAGTAATAATACCTACCTACCTGTTACAATAATAATTTCGCCTCATACCTACCCCTAATCAATAATTATTGCATTTGCAGACCGGAAATAGTTGTTTCTTTGTGGTTTAGGTTTGACACCAACAATGGCGCTAGTATATTTTTAACAGATAGTGTTGCAAGAGAACAAAATAAATATTTGTTGTATTCTATCACTATGAGTTACTAGATCCTAAAAATATCCATGAAATCTGGGAACCTTCTACACTGCCGAAAGATTGAACATTTTTGTCCCGGTCCTACAATATACGAATATTAAGCAAATTCACTAATGAGAAACAACAGTTGCATCCTTTTTTCACATATTTAAATGGCTTTGCATACTTACTTTGCTTCATATTTAAATGCTGGTCTTCCCACCCCTTATCAAAGTTGGAGTTTTCTTCCACTTGTTGCATTTTCACTTTAATTTGAAACAAACGTAATGGAAATATTAGGAGTGCCATGACGCGAATTACGGGTTTTTAATTTATTAATTTACAATATTATGAAATAATTACGTAAACGCCATAATTTGTGTTTTGTCATCTTTATTTTACTTGCTGGCTATTGGTATCGCTTCATAACGCACATATTAATGTATTTTTATTTTCTCTGTGTGTTTTTATTGTAAAGATTTGCGATGAACATTAATGATTTATGAATACATCTAAACTATTATTATAAAAAAGATAAAATTGTTTGTTAATATGTTGTAGGTACTGATCTGATTATAATTCTTTCACTGATAGAAAGATACACGATTGCAGTATATCATTTTCACGCGGATGAAGTCGAGGGCTGAAACTAGTAAAAAATTATGATCTTCTCTGATGAGCGGATGTTGAAGTTCATTATTTAGGACGCGCGCACTTTGCACGCGTTTTCGTACGAATTTTACTCGTGCGAACACATATGAACGATCCTGACCTTCCAAGTAGGTACTAAGGGAGCGCAGACTGAGTGCGAGTTAGTCGTACGTCGTGTACCTATTACGTTCGTGTAGTTCCGACGTCCGAAAACAATCCGAACTTGTTATGATTGTTTTCCGACACTTTCGTGCGTTGAAAATTAAAAATTGATGTAGTTTTTTTTTTTATTTGGTTTATGTTTTATTCAAGTTACCACTTCGTAAAATTCACCGAATTTATGTCTTTTTATATATATATTTTCCGCACCCAGTCGGTTCTACGACAGCGACGACGCCGCCGCGCCACAGTCTACGAGTTATAATGAGAATTATTATCTTGAAGATTATTCATCGCGCTTCAAGAGGACTTCACGAATACGATATCACCAAACATTACCTATTTGACGGAGAAAAACGTATTCAGTGTAAGCACTCAATTCGTACGACCACGATCATACGTTTACTTAAGTTTTATAGACATTCGCGTCCAAAGTGCGCGCGGCCTTATTAATTTTATATTGTTGCGCTGTGGTGGTATGGATGGGAGTTTTTAATTTTTACTCTGACAACCGGTAAATCTAACAAATTTCAATATTCTTGTTGAATTCGAGCAGCTTAGGCAGTTTTCCGTGGTTAGTATTTATTTTACGAATAATAAAATAGGTACCATTAAATCATACACAAATAGTTAATCGTTTATATTACTCTTTTCAGTGTTGTTTCACTAGCAAGTTCAGAAAAGGAAATTGCAAAATGGTAAGTTATGTACCTACAGGAAAATATCACGGTAGGTAGTACCTAATTTAGTTGATTTCATCCGGAATTACAGCATGAATCATTTAAAATCAAAGAGTATAATGTCAATTGTTCAGCGAAACTGACTTTGTTATGAATATGTAGGCGCCGGATGCCGGCATGCGGTGTAGCCATTTTGAGTTACTGTAATGGCTGGCGGCCGCCATGTCACAGAACTAGAATCACACCTAAAGTTCACATGCTCGCGGAAAATTAATCGACCCAGTGCATCTAGGGTTAGTTCAAGTGAGATTTCCCTGTTTTCATTTAATTTCAAGGAATCTGAAACAGTTATCGTGTAGTAAATTAATTTTATGTTGTGGGAGTGGTGAACTGGTGATATCAATACGATCTCTATCTTGCGAATTTGCGATTATTTACGATGTATGTTCTTAGGCATCAGGTACGTTAATCATTAAGCACTATACTTCAATCTTTATCTTTGATTATCTAGGCATAGGTCAGGCCACGTCATGTTGTAAGCTGACAATGTATTTTTCGTAACTTGTTAGCTAATAGGGCTGAAATAATTGCATTGCAGTGTTTGTTCTGTAATGGAGAATTATTGTTGTTAACGTAGATGGACGGCAACGTAGTACACCCGCACCCGGGAGTGGTGCCTGGCGGCATCCCCGGCGTGGTGCACGGCATGGCGGTGCATGGTGCTGGTCCGGACGGCGAGCACGCGCCGCACGGCCCGCGCCGGCGCTACCAGAACAGGCCGAAGCCTCCCAACAACTTGGAACGTTTACCCCTTGATGAAGCTGCTAAGAGAGTAAGCATCTTAAATAAGCTGCAAAACCACAAATTCTTATAGTGACTCATTCAGACTGGAGACAGTATTGTACCATCAAGTCATCAACAAGAAACTATACATTATTTGAAATAAAAACATAGAATTAAATAAATTACATAGTGAATGAACTATGAAATTTACTTCCATTCTATGTTTTAAAGTACCTATATTTGAGATTATACCTATGTGCAGTAACAATTTAGAAGCAATAAGAAAGAGGCGTGTGCAGATCTGTGCAGAACATCATGTGGAAACCACCATTTCTGAGAACCAAAAATTCAAAGAAATGTGACATTTACCAACCAGCACTGGGCCTGCATGATAGAAGATTACAGCCCACTCCCTCTTGAAGAGTGGAGGCCTGTGGCCCTGAGAAAGAGGCAGACAGGAAGTAAATTACAATACTTAATGGTTGCACTCTGTTTCAGGAAATGGAGTCTCTTCCACTAAAAACTCCTGTGTCTGTGTTACAAGAACTGCTGGCACGTCGTGGAACTGTGCCCAAGTATGAGCTGGTGCAGATAGAAGGCATGATACACGAGCCAACCTTCCGCTACCGAGTGACAGTTGCTGATATGGTTGGTAAGTACTTGCAAGTGTGTACTAAACTTCTTACATTCACAACAATGTAATAACAGATGTAATTACAGCTATGGGTACTGGACGCTCCAAGAAGGAAGCTAAGCATTCTGCAGCTAAAGCTTTGCTTGATAAATTGACTGGGGCAGTTACTGATCAGCCTACCAATGGCAATGTGCCAGAGACGTAAGTGTATTTTTTTTTTAACTAGCCTGTCCTGTCCCACTCCTGGCAAAATATTCATATCATTATTATACTTTTATTTTAGATATCGAATTGAATTAATTTGTTTTTAGTGGAACTGTGGTATCGTCATTTGAAGATAAATTGATGGGCAATCCTGTTGGATGGCTGCAAGAGCTTTGCATGTCTAGATTCTGGCCACCACCATCTTACCATGCTGAAAATGATGACAATGTTAACAGACGTAAGTTTACTTGATAAAATCATCAAGTCTTTGTATCACAATGGCAACATCACACTAAATAGATTTAAAAAAAAAATAACTCTTTCAAGGTTTGCCTCATGAGCGACAGTTTACCATTGTGTGCACTCTACTGAAACGCCGTGAAGTTGGAACTGGCAAGTCTAAGAAGCTTGCTAAGCGTCAGGCTGCTTACAAGATGTGGCAGGCTCTGCAGGACAACCCTCCAGAATCTTTCCAGCCAGAGGAAGAGGTATATTGCATTTAATAATTTTTATAATTTTTAAGACACAGTTTTACATTCCTAACAGCATCTAGTCATGCAATGCTAATTGACTTGTTGTTACCTCATTAATTTAATCCAACATTCAACTGAAAATCATTGTTCCTACTATTTTGGCTTCTCAGATTAATTAACCCCAATATCACAGTTCAATTATAATGTTTACTTACACTTGTAATTACATTTGTTATTTTATTTAACTGACATGTTTATTAACAGATCCATACACTAGTGTCAGCCATGAGGGTGGCTCTTTTGTATCATTCCCTGAGAGGTTTGCACTTGGCCAGGTGTTTTACTATCTTTCAGTCAGTTTCTGCAGGCATCAATGGACAGAAGGGTCACTCGCCTCAAAATTTACTATTTGATCTAATGTTTCGTGTTATGTTCTAGGGCGGAGTCGCGGCCCGTTATGCCGACTTGAAAGATAGTAAAATCTCCACGCTGACTACTAGTCACAGCCACAAGGTGTCGCAGTTCCACAAACATCTTAAACAGTCGGTCGGCCCTAACCTGGCCAAGTTGCAGGTATGATATATTTGAATTATTATGCATGGATATACCTGTTGATGGTTTATGAAATCAATTAAATAGAATGGGTTCCTTGATAAATAAAACTTTGATAATGAAGATACTAATACATGTCTTTTCTTGGAATAGGTGACCCCACTAAACAACAAAGACTTCAATTTCGTGCAGTTCTTGCAAGAGATCGCATCTGAGCAGTCATTTGAAGTTACCTATGTGGATATTGAAGAGAAGTCAATGACCGGTCGCTGCCAATGCCTTGTCCAGTTATCAACGCTGCCAGTGGCTGTTTGCTATGGATCTGGACTCACCAGCAAGGATGCCCAGTCTTCTGCAGCTCAGAATGCTCTTGAGTACCTCAAGATCATGACAAAAAAGTGAATGCCTCACTATCTTGCGACATCAGCACCACTAGCAGGGCGCTCCACAGTACGCATATTATTTTAAATGAGTTATTTGAACAAATAACCTTTTGGTGGTGAACCCATGGCACTTAGCTGGTGATTGATGTCGCTAGGTTTTGAGCCTATACTTATCTTTATCACCACTTCCCATTTGAATATGGCATTATGCCTGTGTGCCAACAGCACTTCGGGCTATGCTTTATAACTGGCATGTTTGCAGTATCTTACTTGTGATTTTTTTTCCCCCTGTTAGTTTCAATTTGCACTTTGCCATCTTGTGCATTTCCTTAAAATACTGCTGTTTAAGTTTCTTTTTTAATACTTAATCTAACATCAGCAAGTGACTATTCACTTGTACTATTACTGCCAACGTGCGAGGATAAATGGCATAGCCCGTAAATTTAAATGAAACAAAGTATGGAGTGGTTACATAACAAATACAAGCTATACTTTGCATAGAATTAGTGTAATTTTCCCAGCGTGGAAATTACTTTAAAAAAAAAGAAAAAATACAAAAAAAATATAAAATATATAAATGTAAAAAAAAAAAATACGTGTGGATATTTCCAGTTTAATATTCAGCATTATTTAGGCATGATTTTTGCATTCATATTAATAAAAATGTATACTTATCAGAAAAAAGTTGAAGTCTTAGCTTTTAATGTGTATTATAATCATGGCATAGCCAGTCATATTTTTCATTTTGTAAACCAGATATATACTTATTTACATAAAATTAGTTAAGTGTCGTGTGTTAAGCAGCTATCTAACATGCTGAGCATTAAACGGAAAAATTATTCTCAGCTAGTAATGTCTTGTTGACGAACTGCCCGACCTTTGCTTTGTACCAAGCTCCAACATTGCGGTCAACTTGAACTTGGAAATGTAACTTTATTTCAAACGCAAGGGTTGGAATTTGTGGATGAATCGTATGAGGCAGGATTGCAGTGTTTTTATTTGAATTTGAACCAGTGAGTCTAGGTTTTCTTTTGAATACAAGATGGTTAACTTTGCAGGGAAGCTGAGAACTACGTGCTAGAGTGAATTTATCACTGGAATTAGTGGTTGCGAAGTTAGGATCCCTTGCCTGTGAAAATGGGCATTATTTTAATGCAAAGTATAGAGGTTGTAACAATTTCTAACTGTACAGTGTCGTCGTCGATGCTTTGATTTTACAGCCGGGCAATGACGAGGATCCTGCACGCACCAAGTTTCTTTTAAATTGAATGGTGTGAGTTCAACCTGCCCTTGTAAAACATCGCACTGTTCAAGTTAGAAAAGACTACTCGAGTAAAGGATTGGAGTTCCGTTCAACCAAGACCAACTAAATAAAATTACAATGTCCAAGCGTGGTGGCATTGAAGTTTAATGTATTATTTTTATGTTTAGTGAGTCTTGGTTTTACATGTTCTTGGGATTAATCTCAAGATATAAAATAGTAATAAATTGTAGATTATTGTCAACTTTGTGGACATTATCACACTTCTCACCTATTTATGTGAAGATTTTTTTAAAGTGTAATGGACTAACTTTAATTTTTGCTATGAATTATTTCTGCGCTAATTTAAATAAATTTGATGTTGCTTATAATATCCAGTCTTTTCGTTGAAATCCCCATTACCTACCCATTTCATGTTAAATATTTGGGAAAGTCTGCACTCCGTGCCGGTGTCTCCGATTTTGAGAACTTATTTCGCATAGTAAAATTAATATACCTATTTTGTTTTGTCTGCATTAAGGGTTAGGACGTTGCATCCATTTAGACACCTTATTATATTATTAATAGAAACTTAAGTAGGGAACACCCTGGTATGTACCAAGCGTGAGGACTCAGTGAGTGTACAGAGCATGTGAGCGAGTGCTCCATTTGATACTTGATAGTCCGTCGCCGAGACAAACGAGTAAGTATCACCGCGGTGTCAACAGTCAGCGATTAACTATTAAATAATAATATAATTAATACTATTATGATCAATAATATAATTAATACTATTATGATCAATAATATAATTATTGTAGATTTCGCCTTTAGGGTGCTGTCCTACCGCCGACGAGGAGGCGACTAGATATCAAGGATTTCCTCGCTCAAGAAACGTACTTAAAGATTCGCATGACCTTTATAAACTTACCTTAGGTCATAGATTAGGTAGGTGCATGTTACGGAGACGCGAGACGCGATCTACGCTAGCTACTCACGTCGTGTGACATCACAACTCGAACATGATTTGGCGCCACAGACGAGCCCGACCCACCTCGAACGTTACCATTCCCGCGGTTTTATTTTCCGCAAATTGTAGGTACCTTTAATACCTATAAATAAAGAAGGCCACGTCCTCTGCAAGTAGCTTTATTGAATCTACTAAATTACAAAGATGTGTTGCCTAACTCCGAGCATTCATTTTCTCATTTTTAATCTATTTTTTTGATTGAATTTAAATTTTTCTAACTTTCCTTGCCTCGACATAATGCTATTTTGCAAAAAATTATAGCCACTATTGGTATTTTTGCGCATGACTGTGAACGATTGAGCGGGACTTATATTCATTGCATTGCGAGGCTCCCAATCATCTTCAGATAAATTCCAAGTTTCTATTTCCGTAGATGGAGTTAGATCAATAGCACAGGAATCGGCAAATATGCTCTCATTGTATTGCAATTCCTTTTCAGTAAAACTATCAAGATGAGGTGTTCTTTCAGTAAATCTATCATGAGCCATCGAAGCTTCAGCATTGTCATAGCCAGGCGAGTAAGTCATTCGGTCACAAAACTCAGGAGGGGGCGGAACTATCTCGTCGGTCTCATCATCAGCCACACATTGTAAAAGAGTTCTCGGATCAAACATTGACTGATCTAATTTGTAGGCCTTAGATGGCTCTAAGTCATCATTGGCAGGTAAATGGATCGGCTCTAAATCCAAATCAGTAATAGATTCATATTCAGGAATTTGTTCGATAGGTCTCATTTCAGTTCCTTGTGTGTACCAACATGAATTTAAATCGCGTTTGTTTGTAGCTTCAACATGGCGATTTAATTTTGGAAATTGTAGGATATCTTTTTCGCCTTCAGGTTTATTATCTACAATAGTTTCTGGTAAAGTGGCATGTAGTTTATGTATGTCGGTTATCTTGAACGGTTTTTGAGATTTAAAAGTGGTTGACCTGTTACAGGTTACAGTTTGATTGATACCAGAGCAGCTTGGAGTTACAGTTTTGACTGCATTTTTACTGGAACATAAACGAAATTCATTTAAGTAGGTAAACATGGTGAAGAAAATTATTCACTATTAATAATTAAACTTACGCTAGTATATTGCTGTATTTTTGTAATAAATTTCTTATTTTATTATCTCCGGTAAATGGACTATTTCCAGGTTCTGATTCTATTAACTTTCCACTTGTGTTTTTAAAGTTAATATTTTGATTATCTTGTTCTTCTAATTCTCCATGTTTTATTTTTTCAGGAATTTGTATCTCATCAGCATTACTATTCGATTGTTTTTTATTCATCATAAAATCACTGATCTTAGGCCCTTCACTTTCATTTATATTTTGTAGATTATTGCTTGTATTTTCATTTTCTAGAATAACTTTATTCGGCAGTTTAACTACATTATTAACAGTTGGAAATTCGGGTCTGGACAATCTAGCTGATGGTAAGTTTACTTTTGATGTATTTCTAATTTCATTGTTGACGGTATGTATAATTTTATTATTGTGTTCGGTAGTATTTAGAATAGTATTTTCATGTTTCGGAAGTTCAATAATTTTCATTATTTTATTATTTGTAGAAGCTTCTTCGCAATGTGATTTATAATTCTGAGAAGAGGTATCTTTACGGGATACTATTGCTGTTATGTCTAGGTCCATTTTTACTTTTTTGATAACTTGAAAACAATATTCCGGGGTTTGTTTAGTACAAACATCTATGTTACTAGTTGAATAAGTGTATCTCTTAACGTATTCTGCTTTTTGTTTATTTATTTTTGTATTATTTATACAATTACTTGAGTTATTTGGACTATTATTTATTAAATCATAGGAAGCATAAAAATCCTCAGACACGGATGGATAAGAAATGCTTTTATTGCATCCTGCCTGATTAGAACATGTACTACGACCAATATTTTCTATCACCAGGGTTTTACCATGTGATGCTCTTTCATTTTCAATTAATTGATTAGTGGGCTCGTACAGATTATGACCAGTACCTTCTATCGCCAAGGTTTTATCATGCCATGCTCTGTTATTTTCAACGAGCTCATTTCTATTTTTCAAAACTATATCTGAGCAAGGGGGTTTTTCTAAAACATCTAACTTAGTAGGCTGGTACAGGGTACGACCGATATCTTCTGTCACCAATGTTTTATCGTGTGATGATCTGTTATTTTCAACGAGTTGATTTCTATTCTTTAGAACAATATCTGAGCAAGGATTGTTTGCTAAAGCATTTACCTTAGTGGGCTCGTACAAGTTACGACCCATATCTTCTATCGCCAATGTTTTATCATGCGATGCTCTATCACTTGTAAGCAATTGATTTCTATTTTTCAATACTATATCTGTGCAAGGTGTTTCAGCAGGAGCGTCTGTCATAGCAGAGTTGTCAAGTACAACATTACTTTGATTATTATTGCTTCCTTCCATAACAATACTTTCTTTAGCCAAGTTATTTTCAGTATTAGGTAAACGCTGACCGTTCATGTCTGTGTTTTTTCTAGTAGACATTTCGTCACTAACTTCTGTAGGACTAATCATTATTACATCTGTATCCAGTAATGAATACACGTTATCTTTTTTAAAGTTATATTCTTCTACACAGATTATGTCATCAAAGTAATTCTCATTTATTTCATTACAATTATCAACTTCTCGTTTAACATTTTCCTTGTTTGCTAACATTTCACTACTTTCATCAAAGTTTAAAATCAATGTGGCGTCTAAATTATCCTCTTTGACTTCACTGTCAATATTGTTTCTAGAATCTTCATCATCTAATATTATATTGTGTATATCACGCAATGGCGTTGAAGCTTTCATATCGGTATCAGAATGACTTGTGGCGATTCCGTTGAATTTATACCGTTTTTCAAACTTACCAATATTCGTCATAATATCACAATTCGTAGAATCTTGATTGCTACTGAAGTTGCTTATGTTCTTTGTTTGTTGAGTGTTACTATTTGGTTCGACAATTTTTTTACCACCTAATATTTCTTTAATTTCATATCGAGGATAAGGGCTATGCATGGGACTATTTAATATTTCGGATTCCAGTTGGATTGGTGTAATTTCTTGCGTCTTTTCATCACCATTCTGCAATCCATCATTAGGTTTATCTAATAACATTTTTATATTTCTGTCGGGTATAGAAGTCTTTGTTTGTGTTTTCGTCAAGTACTTTTGAATATGACTTTTTATAGTGTCTGAAAATCCGTTGTCTTTTTGCACGACTTCAGATTTTTCTTCGTCGTCGCTGATACTCAATTTTCGTTCTAATAACTCAATAAAGGTGTAGTTTGATTTCGGAGTTTTGGGCTTAGGCTTTCTTGGTGCACTTAACGTTTTGTAACTACTGGAATTTGTGGTTGAATTCTGGAATGCCACATTTTTAAGAGCATCTGCCGTCAATTTAGTGGAAAAAGGATTTTGGACATTGAGATTTTTTTCACGAAAATATGTATTGTTACTTAAAGGTTTTGTATTGTCTAAGCTTACTTTACTTTTACCCATTTCATTTTCAATTTCGTTAAGTATGCTATCAATCTTTTCTTCGTCTATGAAGTCATCGCTATCCATTTCCTCATAACATGTATTTTGGTTTGATAAGAAATTTAATTTGTCTTTTGCTGATTTTGTATTTAAAGCTGATGGTGTGTTGCTCATTCTATTACAGGACAATGAGGATGCATCTGTTTTGTTCCAGCGTTCTTCATTTTGCCTTTGTTTATGCATAATTTGGTTTACATTTTTGGAAGCTGTTTCAAATGATTGTTTGAGATATTTAAAATTCTCGATTAAAGCATTATCCCGTTTTCTCTTTTCTTTTGACTTTTCTATAGCATCTGGATTTATCTTTCTTTTACGTTCTTTAAATGTGTCCGTAATGCAGGTTTGCCTTTCTGCAGTTCTTTTTGTTGATGTTGTATTTGTTTGCGTCGGTTTACATGGGTTTACTGATCCTCTTAAGAATGGTTCTAAACCACTGAACATATATTCTGACTGTACGTCTATACCCACTGAAATAAAGAAGTGGAAAGTAGATTGATTATGCTTCATATACCTAGTAAGTAATTATCGTTATTATTTTACAATTAACTAACCAAAAGTGGAACTGACACAGTGAGCAAATATTTTGTGTTCGAAATTATGTTTCCGCCGAACTTCATGTGTAATGGTGCCATCAAAAACACTAATTAAATCCCTGTCCCTGTAACACAGCAATAGCATAAATGAAGTAGGTACTTATAGAATTCGATAAAAGGACATGGCATACAACAATATTAATAAGAACGAAATCTTTAACTAATAATCTTGTAAATTGAGGTACATTTTTTTTTGTGTTTTGGTGTTTCTCCGAAATATGTAGGTACTTACTTGAAAGCCGCCAATAACAACAGATTATTGTTTGAATCGCCCACAATGATATAACTCCTATGGTTGTCTCCGGCCGTCAGGCCCTCTATATTCTCAGCCAAATGAGATTGGTTCAGTAACACAAGTTGTACGGTTACAGTCTTCTCGTCTACCGGTATCATCGTCAGCTGGTACTTTGGCAGCAAACTTACTTGTTTGCGGAGTATATTGCCGGCTGGAGGGCCTTTGTTCATTATCTATGGGAATGGAAATAAACGGCTGTATTGCTACAAGATGCTCAGTTACGAATCTTGATATTGAACTGTCAGCTTCTGTAATGTCAAGTCAAATCAAGTTTAAAGTCAACAGTCTTATCTATATATTGTTCTAGATCTAGAATTACGAGCTGGAAGTTGTTTTCTTACCAAGGTCCTGTATGGCTATGCTATATTTTATTCTTAACATTTGTGAGCAGTCAACTGAATGTTTAATCAAGCATTAGTTGAAAATAGTTTATTTTGCAACTCGTATTTCAAGCAGAATTGTTAGAAAGAAAGAAAAAGTATTTATTGGGACTCGTTCAGGAGAAACACAAACTAAATAATTATTATGACAGAAAATAAAAACAAGGTATGTAAAAATAAAAACAATCCTAACTATGTATATATAGGTACCTATATAATATTATAAATGCGACAGTGAGTTTGTCCGTTTGTTTGTTTGTTTTGCTTTCACGCTGAAACGGCTGAACAGATTTGGGTAAAATTTGACACATGGGTAGACCATGACCTGGATTAGGACATAATACTTTTTATTCGTATATTCCTACGGGATCGAGAATTATGCGCGTGAAACCGCGGGGCGCAGCAAGCAAGTATATAAAAATCCAAATAAATTACACATGAACTCCTGAACGAGGCTAAAAGGTCCCAAATCATTAACGGCCAAGACAAAAGATGTCCTCAATGATCACTCACCCTTTCCAAGTCTCTCGGATGGCTCTCATCAAGCAACATAAAGTTGACTTTCCCAGCCGAAGCTAGCAATGTACTGAAAGTAGGTCCAATGCCTTTCAGCTGCTTGCTCACAAATGACGAGTTCTCCCATAGATGGGCAGCCACGCACTTTGCTAGGAGTATCGAGTTAAGAACCGCTGTGAAGAACTGTGGCTGCTGGGATATGAGATCTGGACGGGTGATGTATATAACTAGGCCTGGAATATGGTAAAGAAAAGGTTTGATAAAGCTGCTCAGTAACTTTGATCATTAAATAGGTTAGTTATCGATTCCTGAAAAGTGGCAGTTAAATTAACCGGTCTAGCCCAGCGGTTTGACGCGCGATTTACGTCACTTTCGACATTTTTTTTAATTTTACGGTGATGATAATTTTTGGTCAAATTGACCAGAATATCCGTCATAGGCCATAGAGTGAAACCACAGACGATATTAGCCATTATTTAGCAATAAAAATTGTGATTTATGCCGTGTATGCCGGCCGACCTTAACCAATTGGTCACAGTGGTGGGGTTTACGACAATACAAATTATAGTCCAGATATTTGGTGAAATACCTATAACGCTCGTGTAACTGTTAAAAATACACTCGAGAGCAATGAATCCGGGTCACTTAAAGAATCCTAAAAATCTCGGAAACTAAAAATGCTAGGTTAATGCAATAAATTGTATTTAATAGACAATGTAATACTCCTTAAATGAAGGTATTAAAACTTCTTAGTTATTGTAAAGTTATATCATAAAAAAATCAAATTTGAAAAAGGGCCACTTTCGAAGATGGAACTACGAAATTACAGCATTTGGTTTTGCTTTTGTTTGTAATCTGTCATTTATGTGGGTACATAAACCATGTTGATAGTGCTCTATATTCATTATTCAAGCTGAAATTATGTCGCTTACGCCTGAAGAATGCACCAGAATACTTACAATGCTGGAAACCGGCCGGAGTCAGCGCGATACAGCCAGGACTGTCGGTGTGTCGCTGTCAACAGTACAAAGAGTTCTCCGACGTTACGAAGAAACTGGTTCTAACCTACGCAGACCAGGAACGGGCAGAACCAGGTGTACCACAGCACGAGAAGACCGATACTTGGTGAACACCATGCTTCGAAATCGCTTTCTCACAGGAACTGAACTCACAAATCAGTTTCGACGCCTCGGAGGAAGTAACCCAAGTGCATGGACAGTAAGACGTCGGCTTGCTGAATCTAACTTAAAACCCCTTAGACCTGCAAACGGCCCTAAACTGGAGCGTGGGCATCGTATTTCAAGACTAAGATATGCCCAGAGCCACGTAAATTGGAGTATTGAAGATTGGTCAAAAGTTATGTTCTCCGACGAATCAAAATGTATGCTCTACAAGCACGATGGAAGACACAGAGTGTATCGAAGACCAGGGGAAAGATTCAAGCAAGCATGCATCGAAGAAAAAGTAGCCTACGGTGGTGGGTCTGTACTTGTGTGGGCCGGAATTTCTTCTGAAAGTCGCACAGAGCTGGTGATCATAGAAAACGGCTCTTTAACTAGCGTAAGATATGTGGAAGAAATCCTCAATGATCACGTTGGTCCATTTATGGTCAATTTAGGTGAGGATGCTATATTTATGCATGACAATGCCCGACCTCATACAGGTAGGATTGTGAATGACTACCTTCAAGAGATGAACATTACTCGTATGGAGTGGCCAGCGCGCAGCCCGGATATCAACCCGATCGAGCATGCTTGGGACGAGCTAGGCAGATGCGTAAAACAACGAAACCCTCCCCCAATCACGCTTCGTGAGCTCAAAATTGCTCTCACAGAGGAATGGGAGAATATTCCCCAAAATCGTATAAGGAACTTGGTGTACAGCATGCCAAACCGCGTAAACGCAGTAATGGAAGCACGAGGAGGCAATACGAAGTATTAAAATTCAAGAAAATCGTAATAAAGTTCAAAAATTTCATGTTTCCTATTTTTGTTTTAAGGAGAGATCAGCAGTTTTTTTCTTTATGTAATTTTGTGTTAATAAAATGTATGGTGACTCATATTTTTTTTACTTTCATTTAAGGAGTATTACATTGTCTATTAAATGCAATTTATTGCATTAACCTATCATTTTTAGTTTCCGAGATTTTTAACATTCTTTAAGTGACCCGAATTCATTGCTCTCGAGTGTATTAGTCATAAGTATCTCCAAGAAGGTCATCGGTGGCATCGTCTTGTGAACCCATGCTTCTGGATTGATCAACATCAAGCATACTTGAAAAAAAAACCGGCCACGAGCGTATCAGACCACGCACAATGAAGAGTTCCGTAGTTGGGATGAATTTATCCCAAAGACAAACTTAACATTGTAGTTAAAAAACATGTCCCATACATTCCAACTGCAAATGTAAGTTTGTACGCACAATATTGGTAGATTTACCATGTTATTTTAAGACCACACTTCTTCAAGGTTTTCCTGTAACCTATATGTATAGAACTATTTCTGTATTTTTTTCTAAATTTTATGTCCAGTGGTTTCGGAGATACCTAAGGGTCCCATCATGGTCAATTTTCATCTATTTTCTAAATATCTTTAACAGTATTTATTTTAAAATTATAAAAATAAAATTTGAGATCCTCACAATAAGCCCTTTCATTTGATAAGTCACTATTTGCAGTTTGCAAACTTTTTTTTAACTATTTCAATTTGCCCCCGAAAAGTGACCATTATTAAATATTCAACAATATTACGAGTATTTATTTTCGTTACACGTCTGTGTTTGGGTCACAGAAGTTGATATGTGTACCAACTTTCAACATAATCGGTCCATAAGATTCGGAGAAAATTGACTGCGACAGACGGACAGACAGACAGACTCACGAGTGATGCTTTAAGGGTTTTCTTTTTTTCTTTTGAGGTACGGAACCCTAAAAACGAAAATAAGAAGAAGAGAGAGAAGAAGAGTTTGCAGCCAGATAGGTTATATCTAGAGGCAACTTGTTATCTTCAAATTATTCCATCCATCACCAGGTAACCTGTTCTAGGACTTCATAATATTAATTATATTTTATAGTCTAAGCTAAGCCTCTAAGGGCTTCAAATCTGATTGTACCTATAGACAAGACTTTACATGGATACCTACTTAAACAAGATAATACCTAGATATTAAAATAAATTCTACTAACATTTGCAAACTCGGTCAGCAATTCTCATGATTTTCATGGCCTCTTGATTTAGAGACGGATCGGGGATTGTAAGGCACCCGAGGACAGCTTGAATAACGCTGTAAACAAAATAACATTTACTATTCAAAAACTTATCATTTTCATGCATTCATCAGCAAATATTTTATAGGCAAAAATAAATCAAAAATGGCAGAAGAAGCTTCATTATTACGAAATATTTTATTACTGACCTTGTGTACAAAATAACACAAGTAGGTAAGACTACGATTAAGTAATAACTATAAACGATGCCTCGTAGAGGCGTAAGTCGTGTTTACAGGCTGATAAATATGATATTTATGTTTGAAATGGGCGCCTATATTATCTTTAATTTTACGTTGCAACGCCCTTTCAATGTCTCCTAGGCACCTTTGAGAAATTGAAGGTCAAAGTTACCACTTTAACGGTTTTTTTTTTTACAAAAACAACTTCTTTTAAATGTTATAACTTAAGGCGACGATAACCGACTTTTAATGATTTTATACTGAAAATCACGTCTAAACGAGTAATGTTAATAATTTGGAAAAAAAAAATATGTTAAATTAGAGCATTTTCTTAATAACTTATTATAAGAATATTTTAGATTATGTTTATATTACATAGTGAAATTAATTTGTAAAGTTATGTCTAACCCGAATAAAAAACTGAGGAACTATCAAGCGTATTTTTCTGAAACCTTCACCATTTTAATTTAATAATAAATTATAGATCTTTTAGTATACGTGTTTTATTAAAATACCATTTGTTTTATATATAATAAATTAATAATGCGTCTAATTTGGGACAGCGCTCCTTGATGGGCGAGTTCTGGCTGGACGTACGACACATTGCGTGAGCTCAGTACAGAACACGCAAGCTAACCACTCAAGGTCACTGGCGTATATCTGCGTCTTAACTTTAAATTCTCCCGTGAATGTTTTGTATGCGTTACATTGCGCACTACGGTAGTGCGCAATGTAATGTTGTAACGCAACAGCGAATATTCATACTAAAAATAAAAGTCGTTTCCCAATTTTTTTTTTTTTACAAACTTACCTATATAGTTTGATGTATAGAATGCGTAGACGACGGCTTCGTGATGGGTCTTTTACACCCTGTGTACAATGGGTTACAAAAACTCCGTCTGATCCGAAAAGGGCTCATAGGTACGGCAATAACATTACTAAAAACCGGCCAAGTGCAGTTGTTGCACACGAAGCGTTCCGTAACACCGTTCATTATTTAGCAAATAAATAAAAATACTAAACGAAGAATATTATTATTTTTCATATCAATGAAAATCGCAAAGATAAATTTGTATTCATAATGATACTATGAATTCCAAAGTTATTTTTGCAGTTGCAGAAATTCACCCATGTTTAAATAAATACCTTACGAATCGGCGTTTTTTAAAAAAAATTGTATATGGTACATGATGTACAGAAGTTTCAAATTCCTTCGAGCTCGTACAAAGATGGTCTAAAACTGACAAATTTTACGGTCCCCTCACATTTGAAGACAAAAAAAAAAAAAATTACTCGATGAGCTCTAGACAATGATACCCCACATGCCAGGGTAAGATTTTTTTTTTCAAAATCATATTTGTGTTTGTTGCATGGAGACCATTTTAATTTTTACAGCATGCATACACAATAAAATACTAGTTTGGAAATGAATTAGTTAATTAATTAATTAATAAATTAAAAAAACACTCACCAATTTAACTTCATCTGCCTCGTACTTATCCTGCCTTTCATAGGGAACCGTATGGTGGCTGCAGCATTGTTTCTATTGAGTTGGTTCAAGCATCTTCGTTCATCCATTCGCAGGTGCATGTCCGCCAACTCGTGGCTTTCGCATATTAGAACCAGGAGGCGTTCTAGAGATTCCGTCCCTTCTATCTGATGATGGGAAAGCAGGGATAGGTAGTTTGAAATGATTGGAACTCGATACTCTCTACATCAACCAATCTTTTGAGATCACATATATGTTAGCAGATTGGCTCTGATTGTGGGCACAGCATGCTTGGCTATGCATTTATTGGATTGATGACATAGTAAATGTCGTGGGACTCCGCTGGATGCAAGCAATGAAGGACAAGTAATTGCGACGACTCTTAGGGGTGACCTTATTGTCCTGTATTGGGCTACTTTCGGCAATCGCGTCATTATAGGAGGTATATTATGCCGCGTAATTAACGAACTTGACTTTTCCATTGCTGCGTTTTTTGCTTTGTTAGTTAAACCCTAGGTTAGTTAGCCTTTAAGCAAAAAGTTGTAAATCTCGTCACATACTTCATTATTCTTCAATTAAGCCCAAGAGCTCATTACGACCTTTGCTAAAAGGTCAATAATTAAACTTACACATGATGACACTTGCAGTACCGTACTGAACTTTACAGTATGCAGGTTTAGCTAGGTACCTAATTACAATGATTCATCATGCATCTTTATGTTTTTCTCTAAGTAGATAAAACTGCCATTGATACCAGTCAAGCTTAAATGCTTTGATTGGCAACTATTAAAAGCCGCGGTATAAAGGATGACAGACTGTATTTAATCTTAAAGTTTACTTTATTACCAATATTACCTACCTATGTGCTTTAATGTTTTCCCTACACAAGGAATAAACGACCCGAAATAAATGGGCGATGAAATCGTTAAATCGAAAAAGAAAGACGACACCTATAATTTAGTCTACACGGTAGACTAAATTATAGGTGCCGTACTTATTTCTTACTTTCTGGCTTTAGCCATGTATAGATCTACGCACTATCATTTAGTGCTGTAGACTCTACAGCACTAAATGATAGTGCGTAGATCTATACATGGCTAAAATGCGGTAGCTCGTAGGGTTTAAAAATGGTAAAAATGCGTAAGTAATAACAGCCATGCTATTCTGTAAACATCTCACCGTGAAAACTTGGGGTAAGTGAGCTGTCAATAGTGTCAATCCCTGTGGAATGACAGCTCACTCCACGCTCACTTCACCTAAGTTTTCACGGTGAGATGGTTACAAAATAGCTCTGCTGGTATTTAGTCGGTCCCCGTCGCGTCCAAACATGGCTACATACAACATGATACAACTCAGTTCCCTCGTGTGACCCCTATAACATGCACGAGGTAACTAGAATCTAATTCACTCCCGTTAAGTTTATCGAGCCAGAGGATAGTTTTGGGACTTCGAGTTCCAAATTGGTCGTAACTAAAGCCGATCGTTCACCGCCAGCTAAACTAAGTTAGTTTGCATAGTTGAGCCAGTTTTTCATACTGTGCGTCCACCGTAAACTATGCCAGCTAAGCTAACATGTATGAAAAATTGGCTCAGCTATGCAAACTAACTTAGTTTAGCTGGCGGTGGACGATCGGCTTAAATATGACGCGAAAAAAGGGGTCAAATTAGAGTAAGTATAAACTGATTTCTCAACTCATACTTCAAGTAACAACACTATCACAGGTGGTTCACCCCAAAAAAATCATCAGGTCTGTTCTTTTTTTTTTGTGTTTCGATATTGATATCCATTACGTCTGCGGAGTTTCGCTACCTAATTTATTTTATACCCTAGCCTCACATAATCTGAATAAGCGGAATGGGAAATCGATGTTCGATTATTTTATATAATTCCGTACGTGGTTAATGCTGCTTTTGCCATCACCATGGATAAAATGGAGGAAATCACAGCAAGTCGCTCAAAACATTGAAGTGTTGTTTTTTACGTTTCGCGCTTTATCCATATTTGTTAGACATAGGTCTGATGATCAGTAATTATCAAAGACAGGAATGGTGAAAAGGTATTATAAACCCCAAAACTTCTGCAAGATACATTACGAAAAATACTCAACTGAAATAAAAATTACCTTCATAATCTGCTTCATAGTCTCCAAGTCCAAATAAAAGATGGACATAAGTCGTCCAGCTTCAGTTGACTCGATACAACTAGCTTCATCCATTGTTATGAGCCCTGAAGAAGCTAAGCCGTTCATCGCTTTTACACACAGCTCTGTAAACAAGGAGGATGTGCAAATATCACGATGGATTTCGATCTAGTGTGCTGATAACATTGTATTTAAAAGGCATAGGTTATAAAGACTGGTAAAGAATGTGTCGTGCATTGATTTGGATGAGTTCAACAATTACCTATAAGGTACGGTACTTGAAACATTTGGCATTTAACTAGAAGTACCTGGGCGACCGAGCGCTGCTCTGGTGAAAATATAGAATGCTCATATATTAGTATAAAATAGTTCATACTAATTCCATAGTACCTACATACTAATTCCATGCGGCCGTGATAGTAGTAAGTACTTACTAATTCCATGCTGCCATGTCTGTCAATTGTCAATTATTCTAAGGTGGCCATCTTGTTCTAAACTTTGGGCGACCGAGCTCTGCTCGGGTGAAAATAAGGAGAAAACGAATTTTCCCAGATATGAGACCTAACTATGTAGATCGATTTTTCGCCCCCGTAAATTGCAACTTTCATTGAAATCATTAGAGCCGTTTTCGAAAACGTGATTACAAACATATATATATATTATATATATATATACAAATATTGCTCCTTTAATAGTATAGGATAATATGACGTGGTTTTCAAGTATAAGTTAAATTGCCATGTACGAGTCACGAGTACGACATAAAGTAATTAAATATCGCATACAACAAACGCGCTTATTTTATAGGTGAACAGATTTGTATATGGTGGGTGCGAAGATGAATCATTCGCCTTTCAACTTTTCCAGATAAGGACATCATTGAAGAATGACAACGAAGAAGATACCATCAAGGGTCACAACATCAATTATTCTAAGTAAAGTGAAGATGAATAAACATAACTGCCATTCCAATGACGTGATATTTACAAGCGTTTAATACGATTTAGCACAAACACACACACATTAAATATCTTTGACGACATCAGAAATAGCTTTACGTTTAAAGGGCATGTAATAACTGAACTGGAAGGTAGAGGCAGTCGGCGTGCATGTTGTTATCTTTTAGTGAAACAATAAAATAAAATAATAATCAAATTACACAGACCAGTTATTTTGCGTATTATCTTAATCATACTGGAAGAAATCGAACGAACTTTGCCCTCCGAAGCAACCAATTCGAATGAATCTACTGATTAGCAATAGTTAGATGCGGCAGTGATTCTTGTGGCATGCAGTTACAATAAAATAATATCTAATCCCATATTTTCAAAGGTGGATTTATACGCATTAGCCATTCACTTGCACCAAGGATGAGAGGATCGAGTGCATCAACAAATGCGAAGGATCAGCACGTGTCGACGACGCCATCCATCAATCACGATCCGGAACTCAAGCGAGGCCGCTCAGGACCGGGGATAGCGAACTTGAGTGACACGATACAATTACTAACTCGAAGATAAACCTATCTTCGAGTTAGTAAAATCCTCTTTCTTATAACCATAAGAAAGAGGATTCAAGGTCGTAAGTAGGTATAGAATTGCTTGATTGCATTTTTGGACATGGTGAACTCAGTGATTTTTTCAATCGACTCTACTGTAGGAGGCCAAGATCGCTAAGCCTGTCAATTAAGTAGTTGACTTGGTGAGAATCGATGATGTGGAAACCTACCGATACATTGGTTATTTATACGCATTGCTGCTGGCATATAATTCAAGATATTGCAAAATATTACGTCCTTCAGTGCGGCTACGCGAAAGAACAACTAGTAGTTATCCTATAGAGGAAGAATTAGTTTTTAGATCAAAGGATATCATAAAGATTGCAGTAGGTATTTTTTCAGATAAACTTCAGGTACATAATAAGGAAAATTATAAATTGAAGAAGGGACATGGCACCGTAGATGGTGATGTATAAATAAGCATAATACAGGGTTATTTGTTGTATGTCGGCAATCCATTAAGGGGTCGTAGTTGAGGCCATTTACAACCAAATGGCCCCTTTTGACTTCTATCCAAATGTCAACAATTTTCGACATTTTATATTTCCATTTTGGCATTTTAAAATATAAAATATCGAATTACTCGAAAACGGTTGACATTGGCATAGGGGTCATGAGGAGTTATTTGGTTGCAAATTGCCTCTCCTTGCCGACATATAACCAATAACTCTGTATACTCGTAGGTACAACGATATAGCACACAGATGGCTCAGTAAATATAATAAGCTAGCCGGTTGCAACACTTACAACATAGTGATTAGATATGGTGATGAGAACACCAAAAAAAACCGGCCAAGTGCGTTTCGGACCATACACAATGAAGAGTTCCGTAGTTGGGATAAATTTATCCCAAAAATAAACTTAACATTGTACTTCTCCCATAAGTATATCGATATACGTCAAGATCAATTATTCTCCAACTGTAAATGTAAGGTTGTAATCGCAAAAAAAAATGTAATATATGTGATAAAACTACAAATTAACGATTCTTCGGACTTTTTCTTTTACTTGTGCTGTGAGACCTTGCTTCTTGCCAAATTTCATGATTCTAGGTGAACGAGAAGTACCCGGTTTTGATTTATTTGTGAGTATCAAAACATGTCGCATAAATGGCCGTACTTTTTTATTGCGTTGAGTTAGAAGCTTGATTTTTTTAGAGCACCAAGGGACAGTAGACCTTGGTATTTGATATTAATTTCATTTCTATACCTCCACGCGTTTCTGAGAAAAAGGGTTCCATTTTTTCCTTTTGAGGTAAGGAACCCTAAAACATTGACACGCTCGTTGGCCATGGTAAGGCTAATTAAAAGCACGAAAATTTAATCACTCCATCAATCCAAAGATGATAATATCTTGTTGGTAGGCAAGTTAGGACCAGCTTAGGTGGAACAATGATCTTCGCAGGGTGGCTGGTAACACGTGTTAAATGACGTGCGAATGGAGTGGTCTATGTCCAAGAGTAGACTGCTATAGGCTCATCATGTTATCTACATATGTCTATTCTCCTATACTAGTCTATACTAATATTATAATTTGTTTGTACAAACGATACGCGCGTCGATAATTTGGCTAGATTTCTGTTGTTGTTATATTGTTTTTGGACACTATTGTTACGTTTTACCAAAATAACGTCATCAACGCCAAGCGTCAAGTTAATGTGACCGCGTTGTATGTTTGTTTGTAAGTTTGTATGTAGGGATAATCTCCGGAACTACCTGTCAGATTTGATAATTTATTTTTGCATTCGAAAGCCCAATTTTCGAGGAAGGTTATTGGCTACTTACGTAACATCACGCAACGACTCTTACGAGCCGAGCAAAAAGATAAAAAGTCAGAAAGAACGCTAAGTGAAGAGGAACTAATAGCGCGGGCGGGCGATGCGATGCGACGCGGTGGGTCGGGGACCGAAATTCACGCGGACGATGTCGCGGACAAAAGCTAGTTCATCATAATCATGATCATAATTTTAGTCATAACACGTCCACTGCTGGACACAGGTCTCTCCAAAGCATCGCCACTGCGACCGGTGCTGTGCTTCTCACATCCAGCGGATTCCTGCGCTCTTCACCAGGCGATCGGTCCACCTTGTGGGAGGTCTTCCAACGCTCCGTGTTCCGGTACGCGGTTGCCACTCCAGAACCTTTCGGTTTTCATACATAGATAAATAATAAGGACTAATGGATGTGTGATTTGACAGGTACATATTTGAACGTCGAAAATTAAAATACAGTTAAAATGTCAATGTTCAAAACGTAGAAAACTTAAATATCGAACGACTATAAAACCGCAAATTAAAACCTTGGTCGTATTGTCGAATGGTTAGATAACCTACGTCCAATATATGTATCTAAAATCTAATTATCTACAAAAGTACAGAGTATCGAATGTTAGAAAGCTGCGGAGGTTACTACAACGTTATTTCTACTGTTCGGAGAACCTAAGTTCTTCGTGAAGCGCTTATTTCTGAATGTTTTAAAAAAATAACCACGAAGGGGATAGCGGGGCTTTGTTCGCTCGGTTCGCTCACTCTTGCATCCTAAGTTCTCCTAACAGTAGAAATAACATGTAGTTACCTCCGCATCTTTCTCACATTCGAAACTCTATACTCCGATATTTAGGTGTTTCGATGTCACTTCTGTAGATAATTAGATTTTAGATATATTGGACGTTGGTTATCTAACCATTCGACAATATAAACTTACGTTATTTTAAGTTTCGGTTTTAAAGTCGTTCGATATTTAAATTTTCGATGTTTTGAACATTGATATTTTAACTGGAGGTATTTTAATTTTCGACGTTCAAATATGTACCCGATTTGACCTAACAAGTTACGTCGTTGTATGTAGCATATTCTTGGTGCAATTATAAGAGCATATTCTTGATGCAATTATAAGAAGATGAACGTTTTTTTTTAAATAAAATGTCGCAATTACACGGCATTGATGATGCCACTGGTAGGGCTGCCAACTTTTTGTACAAGAAATAAAGTATATTATGGTCAAAGTGAGAAAATAAACAGTATTTCGGAAAAATAAACAGTATTTCGGTCAATTAAAACTTTTTTACAAAAAACAAAACAACCGACTTCCAAATACACACTACAAAGTAAGAAATAGGTAACTCTCATTTCAGAAGTCAGTGTCTTTGGTTTTGTATTTTCGTTTTTTGCCACCGGCTTCCTTTTTATTTAGGTATAGCTCTGGATATCAGTGAAAACAGTATATTCATATACTTTATTTTTGTTGAACAGTAAACAGTATTTTAGAGTGAAGAACAGTATAATACTGTTTTTAACAGTATGGTTGGCAACCCTAGCCACTGGATTCTTGTTACTTATTGTATGCAGTTATGTATTAAAGTTGCAGATAATACATATAGATAAGGTTAAGATGAATATTTCATTAGTTCATCTATAAAATGCCGCGAGTTAATTATATTTGTTATGACTTTATTGACGACATATTTCAAATGCGTAGTCGTAATTATTTTATAATTACTTTTAAAGGTTTTTTTCGGAATAAATTACTTTAATGAACAGACCTTCAAATATTATTATAATTTGGATGGTCTATGTTTTTTGTGCTATAAAATATTGTTATCGTAACAATTATAATATCGGTTTTCCTTTGAAGAGATCTGCCGACAAAATGAAACTAATGATTTGGAACTTGTTTTAACTGACTAACGTAAGTTAACAAAAGAGTCAAAATGGTTCAGCTGAATAGTGCTGATCCATGCGTCAAGTTCGAGAATGGGCGCCGTCAGTAGGGACTGGTCATCTCTTAGCTGCCATGGCTTATTTTAATTTTTGAATTGTTTTTATCTTTTCATTACAGACGCTTTTAACGTGCACGTCTTTCTACATTGTTCTCACATGTATAACTTCAACATAAATTATGTAACCAATATTTTGTAAGAATATTTTGATTTAAAAGAGTGTCCGTGGAGTTTCTTGCCCGTTCTTCTCCATAGGAACCTACTACGCTTTGGAATGGGCAACTAGCTTCATCTTTCTGACTGACCGACCCCTTGACAATTCAAAAGTGCCTGTAATTGGTTTATTTGAAATAAATGCTTTGAGTTTGAGTTTAAACTCAATTAACAATTAGAACTATAAAAAAAATCGTGTAATAGATCTTTTAACGTGGAAAAAACATCAATAATTGTAAGCGGTTAATGGGTCGAGTAATTAATTTTAATTAAAATAATTTTATCGCAAATGCAAAGATAAGATCCAAAAGGTAATACAATAGAGATAAACAGCGCGATTATCCTGCAGTGCTAAAAATAAAGGCGTCGTTTATCAACACAACAGTTCAGTGTCTTGCGTTTTGTTGCACCAGCGCGGCGTATTAATTGCGTAACACACAAACACAATTACTACTATACACTACCAACGAAAAAGTAAAGAACTGGAAACTTACCCTCAATTTTTTTGGAGATAAGATGCTGCGGTGAATTTTGTGGCAATCCAAGGTACCTGTTAGAATACACAGCGGTAAAATAATTGTTATCCTTGTTACAATCACACCTTGATAAACATAAACAGTGTGAAAAAAATTATCAGTTGTCCCATATATTTGGTTCGAGTAGGTATCGAAGTTTTGTATGGGACAGCTGATAATTTTCCGATTAAGATGTTGGTTCCCTAGAGAAAGTGGTTCAGTTTGATAGTCTGTACCACACCCTTAAATGTGATCACACCTTTCTGATACACGCTGTATAGGTACAACATTTTCTAAAAATGTTTTAACACATGTTCCTAGGGTTGCGGGCAAAGACTTTCACTACTGGACATAGGCCTCCCCAAAGTATCCCAACAACGATCGCTCCTTTGCCTCCCGCCCGCATCAAGCGGATTCCCGCGACCTTCGGTGGTCATCTGTTAACCTTATGTGAGGTCCACGCAGCACCTTGCGGTACGCGAAGAATTGCTAGAACAAAATGATGGGGCCACGAAAGTTCAAGAGTTTCATCTCCTATTTTCTGCTAACATTCTGCCTAGGACCTGTATTAAGACCGATTATTATAAAGATGACTTTACTTACTTCCTAGGGTCTCGAGCCGCACGTACGTACAGAAAAGTAGAACGTAGCCACTGTACGCACTGAGCCACATCGCCAACTGTACCTAAGGCCGCTTCACTATTCAGGTTTTCTGCTAAACGTTTGTGCAAATAACTTTGCAACGGCTCGCATCCACCCACCAACGCCTGGTAACGGGGCTGTTAGAAATATTGTTAATTTAAGTATGGAAATTGTACTCCCAAATTCTAATGAGTTAGAAGTTGCAAGTATGTGCAGTAATTAAATAGCACAGTTCAAGGTTGTGCACTTCTAAATATGTTTAGGAGGAGAAGAAACATTTTGAAGTTTGATTTACTGAAGACAACTTTATGGAGCTCGAAATAGAACAGTTGGTGAGTAAGCTCGCTGTAGGTGCGTATATGTTCCTTGTGAGTAAGTTGACCTGCCTATCATTTTAATACTCTTACTTTTAAAATATAACTGTCCGGAAGTTAGTTTCCATGGAATTAGTAAGTAAACTTACTAATTCCATTAAAAGACTTACATGTCAGTGAAAAAAAACAGAAAATAAAACACTGAAAAATAAAACTATAAACATTTTCACTTTTGTTCCATTATTCCCACGGGATCGAGGCTTGGCTTGGCTAGGCGAGAGGGGTGAAACCGCGGGGCGCAACTATTTATTACAAAAACATATTTATACAATATATAATATCAAATAAAAATAAAATAATATATGATATTTTTACAATTTGGGTATTCTACTTTCGCCAGCATTATCAACTGTTTAATACACTAGATCACATCAAAGGAATACGTTGAATCACATGTCATGGAATTAGTAAGTGATATAGTTTATAGCACTTCCTAACTCCACGATAATATTTTATATAACTTTTTCCACATCTATCTATGATTCTACGTGACAAACAGCTAAATTAATCAACACTATTGACAGTTGTAGTATTTTCTTGTATTTTCTAAAGATTTTCATTATTTACAATAGTTCATAAAGTTTATAAAAAATGGGGTTAACAAAAGAACAGAAAAAAGCCAAAAAGGAGGCGAAAAGACTAGAAAAAATGAAATTAGAGGCGGAAAAAATTAAAAGTATAAAACGTGACCAGCTCAAACGAGAGATAGCTGCACAAAGCCTCAGACGAGACGAACTTGACAAGAGTTGGCGCGCAATGATGCTCAAGATAAAGGAACCTGTCTTCAAACAGGATATTGAAGTACTGTGGCATGTCTTCGAAAGGGCTTACGATAGAAAAGATCATGTAATTGCATCAACGATGACGCTCCTGGAAGTTGCCGATGACCAATTCCAACGGACGGTTGCCAGCTTCTGTGATACTTTCGATAGAATGATCAACAAATTTTTAACGGACTTGGATGACTTGTCACTAGAGAATGATGTCCGAACGAATGAAATTTTAAGAAGAGCTGATGATGAGACAGCCAATATTATGTCAGATCACACTGCAGCCGAAACACATTTACAACTCTTATTATATCATGCTCATACCACAGCTGATACTTTAGCATGGACTACAAGGGGAGAAAACATGGTAAAAGCAGACGAAGATCGCAATACGTACGCCGATGAGCGTGAAATTTTGCGATCGTTTCTTGAGAATACTTATAATTCAGTGTGGGATGAGTATAAGGCTGTACTTAGAGCTTATGTCCAAGGTACTGCTGAAAATCAAAAAGCAGTGCGTAAATTACGACGAAAAGAAAATATGATGGCTGACATAATCGCCTCTCAAGGCAAGAAAATCGCCAATAGTGATGGCCTGCTCAGAAGACTACGATCGGAATTGGCAGCTTACGAAACCGGTACAAAACAGGCTGTTTTCCGAGAACGTCGTAACAGGCATAGGGATGCTTGTTACAGGTTGAAAAATCTTATGTATAGTGGTGTCGACACAGATGTAAAACAGTTAGCAATATTGGTGAAAGTGACAGATGACACTGTCGAATGGTTGGAAAAAGCATCCAAAAAAGTTGATAAAATTCTGCGTATGGCAGGACTTTGCCGAAAATTTGAGACACAGCGTGAAAAAGTTCTACCCTTTGGTTCATATTTGCCTCATTCCCCAACCGCATCGAAATTGAATATTCGTAAACAGCACTCGGATGATTCACTAGTTTTAAACGCCATAGCAACAACAAGTGGTTTGACTAGACTATGGCACAGGATATCTAAAGCAGAATTGTCCAAAAGAGCTTTGTACCGCGAAAAAATATTGTTGGAAGAAGAAAACGCTCTTATATTAAAAACAATAAAAGAATTTAAAGAGAAAAAAATATCACTCGATCCCAAGAAATGTATTTGTTTAAAGCTTACTCCTGAACAGAAGCTTTCTCAACAGAAGACTTTCCATCCCGTTGCAATAGATGGAGTCCTTGAATCTAAAAAAAATCGCTTCAACTAACATTTTATGAAGAAATGTGGTAGGTTGGTAAATTATTTTAGTATATCATCTATGGTATTCCCAACAATTTTTTTCGGCAAACTTTGTTTTCGTGTTAGTGCAGAATGTACAGAATGCTCATAAAACTCTTCCATCGAAGGTACTAGTGACATAACATTTTGCAGTTTCACATGGGTCCTATATGACGTTTGGTTATTTCGTCTATCACGGCGCTAGTGTCGCATGCGCATGTTGTAATGACGCAAAACCCTCGCGAGGCGCAAACGATGACACTTTGACACACTACCTACTTCTTCTAATGTGGCACATGTAGAGATAGGTGAGCGGAAATATTAATAACCAAGGTGGCAATTTAGTCACCTGCATCCGTCAAGGAGATGATTTTACCCGTCATACTAAACAACTTTCGCTATGAAACTCATATACTTACGATACGTAAAAAAAAAAACTTTTCATAGTTGTATCAAAATGGTCTGTCTACAGTTGAATAGAAATTGTTTTTTTTTTACGAATCGAATTTGAGTGTCATAGCAAAAGTTGTTTAGTATGGCGGATAGAATCACCCTCTTGACGGATGTAGGTGACTGAATCGCCACCCTGTATATCAATAGCACTCCAAGACTGCAAATACTGTGCCAAAAAATTGTCACACCTGTCTTCTTGATCGACATTTAATATCACCTTATAGGAAACTAGGTAATCATTACAAGTCAGTATTTAAGTTTTATTTTGAACTAAAATTTATTTTATGATATTAAAGATTGTAGTTGTTTGATTAATTTAGATTTTCAATTTAAATACAGACAAAAAATATACAATAGTTTTCTTTGGATATTTGAGCGCTGCTTTTGTAACTTGCGGCATGCGTCACCTTTTAAGCTTACCCAACCTAACTCACCCTCAAATGCAAGTTCGTTAAACGGCTGTTTAAAATAAGCACTAAGCATTCTATCAAGTGTGTCAAAATATTTAAAATTTTAGTATTGTTGCGACCTTGCACTTCGTGTGTGGTCGTGTAAGTAGGTGAACTAAATGGCTATTGTGATAATACCTTTCGCACGTTATTTAAAAATATTTAGGCTGTTTCGTAATTTTCATTATTTATATTCATAATCTCATCATCTACTAGTTTCAAGGTATTAACAGTATCCTATTAAGCAGCACGAAGATAATAATTTGTGCAATTAATACAATATTTAAAAGACAATCATAAACTTGACTACCAGTTGAATCGCGAATCGCGAGGCACGATTGTCCCAGGTGACAATGATATATGAATACGTTAATTCCTGTGCTGTGTCTTCTATAAAATGCGGCTAAATCCATGTAAACTTGGAATAAAAAAATTACCTGCTATTGAACATTGATTATATCACAATAAAACACCATTACCAACATATTCCGTAAGATGAGAATATTATTACTCACTAAAAACATTTATTTAAAATAATGAGGTAATATTTCACACAACTTCTAGCAACGTAACCATTTTTGCATAGATGGCTAACTTTATAGCTTTATTTTCTTAAATAAGCTGAAATACTTGAATATTTCACACCGTCGATATTTGAAGAGCGTGCGAAACTGCGCAAAGGCTTACACATATGATCCACTTCCTCATCATGAGCGTTTGACAGATAGTCGCTTTCACCGCTTGATGCAGCAAGGATAACTACAAGGAAGAAGCTCTGCTCCACTTACTATAACGAACTATATTGTACTCTAGGCATAATGCACACGTATTGTAAGCCACGTTAAGCCGTATTCCCACTATTTTAGACTTGCATAGTGCTTTTATGAACGATATCACGACACGCCTTGTGATACAAAGATATGAGTAAGATGTTACAACAGGTTCCTTGTTAAAACTGAGATAAAATCAATATAAGTAGAGATTGCTTCTGGTTTATGCATCTTTTGCCAGTAGCACACAATTTAAATGAATTGAAAATTAATTTTATCTGTCACGCGTGGCTTATTTGCCTACATGCCCATTAATTTATGTTACTTTTAAGCTAATTAAATTGCATGTGAATTGGATAGGTTAAATGAAGACAATCATGCTGCAATTATAGAAAATAAGCAGAACTCAAGACATATATTTAACAATACATCGTATTGATTGTTGTAATATTAAGCTAACGCATCTATAGACCCACGAAATAAAGTGTGCACTCCCTGAATTGAGCAGTAGTTGCATGATCACCCCGGAACATCCCAAGACCTAGCAACTCTAATAACGAAAAAAGGAGTAACGAGCACCAAACACAGACAGACGCAATAGAGCTTCAAAATAATTAAAATAAAGGTTCACGGTCGCTTAATTTGGTATTTTAATTGGTTTATAACCAAGAAGACAGACAAAAAGTCATCAAATTATGAAATAATTACCGGTACAATGCCAAGAAAAGACAGAAACACACGTGTTACGAAAACTTAACGTTTGGTAAAGTTTGATCACGCGATGAAGTTAAGCTTATTGATGCATGGACGTGATATATGGGAGTTCTAGGGGCTCGCTAAGCCAGCAATGTACGATAGTCTACGTGTAACGTCATGTCGTCGTGTGTGAACCCATGGAAACGGTGATATTTAGTCACGGTTATCGACGTACTATCAGAGGCAAGATCCGTACGTTCGGAGGGACATCCATCACGATAGGGCGACATTGCAGCATCTTCGCTGCGTCGGGGAGCCGTGGGGTGCGTATATAAGACGCGGACGAGGCCGGGGCGCGCTACCAGTTAGCTTTGCACGCTAAACAACGATCATTGTCACCGGTACCGATTGTTACAAGTTGTGTACAGTGTCGTGCTATTTGTGTGTACGTTAATTCCTTCTAAGGTGAGTTTATATCAGAGGTGTCTTATGGTGCCGAAGGGATCCCTCGTATTTTTAAGACGGGAGATAAGGGTGCTCATTCTGGCTTTAATTTTCATAGTGCTAATATTGATGGTTACAAATAAGTGTTAATAACACGCACAACCAACATAAAACATGTAAAATAAGAAAATCTATAAGTTGCGGTCATATCGCTTATGGTAATCTTCTCCAAACAATTGGCTGGGATGATACGGAGTTACAAAAAGTACTTATTTACTCAGTTGCATAGCTTAGCTGACTAAAAAAAGTCAATTTCTTGTAGTTTCAAAAGAGATTTTTCTAGTATTTACTTGAACTTATATTTGTGTTCTATTGATAACTATCGTATGGATTTTGAGAATAAAAAATAGTTTCATTCAACTCCATGGGGGGATAAGTTTAATAGGTACGCAGAAGTTTAACTTAAATAATACTAAAATATGAAAAGGCACCATTTTTCTAATTGTGTAAACAATTGTAACATTTAAATTATTTCCTAATTAGTCAGTCATCATAATATTTACATAATATTAAAATCTTCCATTTATGTAGGTAAATATATTCATTTTATTATCATATTTCCATCAACCCGTCAACTGGAGCTCCGTAGTAAAAATAATATATATTTCTATTACCAAATAAAATTAAGGATCATATTTTTTCTTTTGCGAGATTCAGAAACCTTGAATTAACTTCGTTCATCGATCTTTTGTCACACCATAATTAGTATCGATTATCTTAGAACGTTATCAGTTGCGCACTGACATAAAAATCTATTGTTGAGTTATGAAAAACGTGTGAGTTTATGCATTACAATATTGATTTATTGCATACCATTAGGTACTATTGGTAACTGAGCAAGCAACTGCGAAAATGCAATGTCGACACCTTTGCCATTTCTTCCTAGCTAAGAGGCTGGAGGGCCCCTTTACAGTAGCAATTCCCACGGTACAACCGGAGCATAAAGTGTGATCAACGTAAAAAAATTGTAGACAGCTGATTGACAGACAATTAAGAGATTAATAGATTATCGATTTGCAGAGCATACAATATACATAGGGTCTAGAGCCTGTGTTCTCAGCACATGGCACATCGTCGATAGATCAGCTTAAGCTACGTTTGCCGGGGCTGGTCCGTGGATGGGTGACCATCTTTACATACCGAAACTCCTCCGTGCCTCGGAAAGCACGTTAAGCCGGAACCAACGGCTGTCATTCGTGAATCTTTGATAGTCGTTACGGGTCGTCAGAAGCTGGACAACCAGTCTAACCAAGGGCTATCGTATTACCCAGTTACTGGGTTATGGAGGTCAGATAGGCCAGTCGCTCCATGTAAAATACTTGTATTCGCTGTATCCGGTTAGACTGGAAGCCTACCCCAACATAATTAGGAAAAGGCCAGGCAGATTGATTGGTCGTAGTGATAAAAATTCTAACTATTCAATTTCCCCGTGGCTACGTCAAATTCTTATTTGTCTAAGCACCTACCGCAGGTATTGAGGTATTTATATAGAGTTACCACATTCATAAGATACGGAATCCTCTTCCTCCGCCGTGGTCGTTATCTTAAGATTCCTAAGCTGGGTTCATGGTAATTAGTCGGAAAAAAAATGACATTTTTTCTCGTGATATTGGGAGACAACGGATTGTTATGTGATGGCACATTGACACATAATAATACATTCGTAGGTCGTGAATGTGGTATTTCCGAAATTATACGATTTGTTCAGCAAATTACAAAGTACGGTTCATAAACCGAAACTACGCGTGAAGAGACGTAAACGATCGAGTTACACGCGTACTTCATTAACTTGCTATCGTAAACCTAGAAACAGTGAGAATGTCATTTTGCTTGTCGCCGTCGACGGATTATAGATGTGATAAAAATATTCTGTTCCATGGGATTTTTTAACTAATATTGTATTTTGAGAGCAAGGACTCCCAAATACAGCTACCGACTCCGGCTATGAGAAAGAATGCTCAGAATTTTCGGAACAAAACGTAAATGGAATTTTTATGTGTATGAGATTTCACGACTTTAAAGGTCGTGAAATAAAAAGTTTAGTTCAATTGTCATGTGAAAGATAGCCTGATAAGTACCGAAAGATATAATCAGTTATACTGTATTGTGTTAGTTATTGAGCCCGCATTTTATAGGTCAACTATGCCTTTACCGATTATAGTTTTTATAATCTGTGGAAGAGTATTAATTAACCTATAGGTACATTAGCAGCAGAATTATCTCATGAAATACGAAGTGGTTACGAAATAAGTCAGGAGTTTGAAAATATTAAAAATCCTAATCATACCTGATGCAAATTCATCTAGATTTTGTTTCCGTCATGGAACATGATTAAAATTACTCTTAAAGCGAAGGCAGATAAACGTCTGCACTGCTTTTTTCAAACTTTCCAAAACATTGCTACAAATCGATATTTCCCATAGGCCACAGAATATTTCAATCATTCACACAATATATTTATCTCTGCAAACGAAATGTTCAAAGTCGCGTATTTTACTTGGCTTTTCACGAACAAAAACTGCCGAATAAGTGCGCATTCACACGTCCGCAAGAGATTGCGACGCGACAAGACAAAGCAATTCCCCAGGAATCGATCACGCGAGGCCAGACAAATCTCAATTATTGGCATACCTGTGTCAATGTTTTATGCAGATTGCCGACAATGTTCCCTATCAGTCATTGTTTATAATAATTAACCTTTTTGTCAGTGCCCACTTATGGATTTATTCAAATGAAATGAAATTGTTCTATAGTTTTTATATGTACTTAACTTTTAATAATATGTTTCTAGCTCTACTACTACCTATCTCGTATTATGTTAAAGATTTAATAAAATAATTAAATGATTTGTGGATAAATTATGTACTTATAAATAAAAGATAGCTTCTGTGTCCTTTGAAACATAATCTAAAAAAATAAAAAATAGCCTGTTTATTTATGACAATAGTTTGTAAATCTACACTTCTCGTTTTTGTCACCTCAGAAACAAACAAAACTTAAACCGTTTTTTGAGTAAATCTAAAGGATACTTACCATAATCAAGTCGTTATTTATACAATAAATAAAAAACAAAGGTTTTGTGTGACATTGCTTAGGTGGTACAAAACTACAAAGAATATCAATAGCATAGGGTTATTAATAGCATAATGTTATTAATCGATAATAAAAATATATAATAATAATAATATTGCATATTATTTCTGAAAAATCATTTTTAAGTGCACGCAAACCATCATCAAACTTGTCGCTGTCTAAATAATGAGGCTTGACTGACTTGATGGCCAATCAATTCAAAACGTAATAATAATAATATAATAATAAGTAATAATTTTTATTGTGTAAATAGAAAGTTACATTTTAATCGTGTTTGGAGCCTCCTTTTAGGCAAACAATGCCTGTATTAGAAGGCTCCGCTCTTTTACATCATTGTCGTACTCGGGAATACTAACAACGTTAATATAGTGTACTGTGACCCTAAGGGTAAATATTCAATGTAAGTACATGTTCCGTATTTAGCTTAGCTTTTTAATACAAAACTTTCTTCAAAAAATAAATAAAAATAAAAATCTCTAAGTTGCAATTTAAATAATTAAAAGTAGGAGTAAAACTTAACTTATAAACGTATGTAGGTTATCATAAAGGGTACAGCGTTATTCATTCGAGAAGCCAGACCTTGACTAATCAGGGAATGATACCCTCATTTCCTTGGCCCAATGTGGTCCTTACACGGCCCGAAAGCCCCTAGAATGATATCTATGGGGAGAGCTAACTGTCCAGCATAATACAATCAAACGCACTATGTGGTAACAATTTGACATTGACAAACTCCTTTATGTCGTAGCAATAAGGGTCAGTTTTGTAGTGCAAGTGTTATGAGTGATGTGCAGTTGTCTGTAATTATCAACAAAACATCTTAATAGCTCTCTTGGTCGTAAAACCTGACCGAGATGTGAGATGAGTTTCCGGACGAATGGAAGACGATCTTGTCAGTATGTCTTCTTTGTGTGGTTCCCGAAATAAAAACAAGGTGATATGTAGGTACCTTGGTATTTACTTAATTCTCGGGCGTGTGGGAAAAGCCCCAAAGCATGCGTGTTACGAAAACATAAAACTGAAGATAATTACTGTAATTGTCACTCCATAGCTGTGATGATAACGGGGTGCTTATCCTACTGCTATATCATCGATATCTTACAAATTACACGTTTTTGTTCCAGTGGTAGGACCTATTTAAATAATAAATGAACAATCAAATAAAACTGCCTCGTCGGCAAAGTGTTATTTGGTTTTTCCATCTGGAATTTCTCAGTAGCAGCCCGGAGCCTGGGTTTGAGCCCGGTTTATGGCAATAGGCTCGCCCTCTATTACTTAGGACTCGAACATAACTGGCGAAATTTGGGTGTACTATAAGGTAGGGTTGCCATCCATGCTGTTAAAAACAGTATTATACTGCTTTTCACTCTAAAATACTGTTTACTGTTCAACAAAAATAACACAAATTATTCATTACTACGCCACAGTGGCATGTTGGCGTATCCAGTGTCTCAATAATGGGTAAGTCCCAATAGACCGGATCTCACACAAAAAATACGAATAAATGAATTAAAAATCTATTGAAATATTTTGCATAAATATTTCAATAGACTTTTGAAGAAGAGAAATTCACGAAAAAGAGGAACAGTTTATTACCACCCCATATTCCCCATAAATCAGGTTTCATTGGTAGTCGACACTAAAAGAGAAAAATAAAGAAAAATGCGTTTATAGTAATTACAAAAAATACACCTTAAAACTATAAAAACAGAAAAGAAACTATTGTAATACCAAAAAGCCCTCAGCTCAGCATAATGTCAGATGACAAAACACAAAGAAAAACAAACTAAAACTAACTGAAGGGATAGTGAATGAAACTTAACAGAATGGGTACACTACAGCCGTGCTATTCTGCAAACATCTCACCTAATGCTAGGGATTGACACTATAGACAGCAGTGCTATTCTGTAACCATCTCACCGTGAAAACTTAGGTGAAGTGAGCGTGGAGTGAGCTATCATTCCACAGGGATTGACACTATTGACAGCTCACTTCACCTAAGTTTTCACGGTGAGATGTTTACAGAATATCATGGCTGCTCACTTCATGCTCACTTCACCTCACTCTTCACGGTGAGATGTTGACAAAATCGAACGGCAGGTATATAGAATAGCTACATTCTATTGACAAATGCCTCAGTGATGATTTTCTTAAGACCTGCTATCATCATCATCTGTCTAGCCTTTTCCAACTATGCTGCGGTCGACTTCCAGTCTAACCGGATGCAGCTGAATACCAGTATTATACATGGAGCGACTGCCTATCTGACCCCCACAACCTAGTTACTGGGTAACACGATACCCATTGATAAGACTGGTTGTCAGACTTTCGGGCTTCTGACTACCCGTAACGACTGTCGAAGGTCTATGGTCTATGAATGACCGGGACAAACAGTTTAACACTTTCGACTCCACCCACTTTTCATAGAACTCATACGACATGCCGCCATACATATTGGAAGTGAACCCTTTGGGAGGGTTGCCGGCATTACGTTTGCGCTAAAGTTAAACAATCGTGGACGAACAACGGAATTAGGCTTAAAACAGTGCTATAAGACACTGTAAAACGAAGTAATAAATCTTGTTATAATATACATCAGATTTTATTATCACGGTTTGTAATTCTGTACCTATTCGCATTTAATATGAGCCTTCCGCGAGGGCTCACGGCAATCCCATATGTGACTAGGTGAACTCTCCAGGAAGGCTCGCGGCACTGAACGTGTTAACGTACTTCTGGGGCACGAAGGAGTCTTGGTACGTAAAAGATGGTCACCCGTCCACGGACTGACCTCGGTAAGCGTACCTTAACCTTCGATCGTACCCGTACGGCAGTTTTTACTTAGCTACTAGCTCCTCTTCTCACAACCTGCTATGGTTGAGAGAAATTATTAGGCAAAGTAAAAAACAATAAGCTGAGTAGTTATATGTAGGTAGGTACACCTGTACCTATCCATCTTCGTCAGAATTAGAATGTCCTTGTTTCACTAGTTCTTAGGTTACCTAAAATAGCTCCTTAAAAAACAACCATAGATTTATGTACTGAAGATTGAACGTTGACATTCTTTACCCACATTAGCTTATTTAATTGCTTATTGTTTCTATTGAAGAATCCACGGAAATGATAAATGTTCATGAAACTGAACATCGCACAAAGAATTAAAATTAATCATTATAAAATTAAAATAATACACGTTACACGACTGTGGTATATAACGGCAATTATCGTACGTCGAGTAAATGATTTAATGTGTACCGAGTTAATTGTACTCAAGATGAATGATTGAAGATTGGTTTAAGTTATGATTTTGAAGATGATCAATTGCTACAAGTTAGCAAGAAGGATTTTATTGATTATCAAAATAGATTTAAGAATATATGCAATACTTGTATCTATATATAAATATAGCGATAAAAGCAAAAATGTCGAAGCTTGGAACTAAAATCTTTGCCTCGTGAGTGAGCTTCACAATGCATGAAGATTTTTCAGACAGTAATGAATATGATTTTCAAAGTAACAAATGTGATTATTTAGTCATGTTTTTTTAAAATTTATTATGATTTCAATGGACCTAACAAGTATCTATTAAGCTTCCGATTAAGACCATTACGATCTAAATAAAGAAAAATGGTTTATACACATTAAACGCACATTACAAAAAAAATACATTTAGTACTCCTTTACAAATTAGCCAAAAGCCTCGTATTCAATATGAAATTAACTGAAATTGTTTATTCTGTAAATACGATGTCGGAATTACTTTTACACGTCATATAAAAAAAATATTAAAAATAAGCTAGGTGAGGTCGGTGTTTCCTATCTGACTACTCTGAGAAGAAAAGCCGAAACAAACTCAGAGGTCGTAGTCTCTTTTAAAGTCCAGATATAATCTTGGTCAAGTCATATGAGGACCATGTGGATTAGTGTCTGAAATGGTCTTTTGAGGAAAGAACCACACAGATTTGAGTGGACCTGTCCAGTCAGTGTCCAATAGATGGATCTATGGATCCTAAGTCTGAATTAATGTTCAGCAACAGCAAAGTAAGAAAATATGTGTTTCACTATAATAGACAAACAATATTTCTGTTTAGAGGATACAATTTATGAAACTGGTTCTAGGCACAAAGCTGATTTATGTAGGAATTAGCATTCGGTAAAGTCACCCTAATGTTTATTTTGTTTTGTCGATAAAAAAATAATGATCTCCTTAACACAACTCTTGCATGATCTCAGAACTATAAATTTTACTTTATTGCTCTATTAAGAGAATTGGATACATATACAAAAAATATAATACCGCGTTCGAGTTTCAGTCCAACACATAAGTCATTAAAATGAAAAAAAAATTGACATTAATGCTAAAATCATGATAATTTTAGTTGTCTAAAAAAGTTTGTGACGTAAGCGATAAGGCTAGGCTGCCCTTTGTATATTTTGTAGTGTATTACTTTTTCTTTTTGTAATGTATAATCTGGGGTACAATAAAGTATGTATATATAAATAAATACGTACCATAGATATATTTTAACATTTCTATGGTACGTACCGACTTAGATAAGTTCTGATCAACAGGTCAATTGTAATAACCCCGTACCAGGTTTATTATTTTTGTGTCTTTTCTGTTACTTTATAAAAGCTTGGAAAATTAAACTTATCTAAGAGAGAGAGAGACCTATGAGAAATAATGTAATTACTCCCTTGACTGTCCCTCCAAGTAAACTAACCACCAGATTAGCTGTCATAGTAATTTCCATACTAGAATACCTTAGGCACCAAGGCACTTATAAGCCTGAAGGCATAAGGACCCATGATTCGCTAACTGATCACTCCCGTAACTCAAAATTATTGAACTTCGCCCTTTTCTAACAATAAATAACGATTGTCTTCCCGCAGATGTCGTCAACAAAGTGGTTAGTATGTGCGCTCGTGGTGGTTTGTGTCAGCGTAAGGCAAACGACGGCTGCGCCCGCGCCTCAGGAGCAAGAATACCCGCCTATGCCAGTAAGTTCTATGCTTGTATCTAAAACTAGCTGTTGGCTAAATAATCCTACGTAACAAACTATTAATACTGTCGAGGTTATAAGTGTAAAAATCCTCCGGCTGGGGTTGGACGATTTACGTCAATTTTATGTTTCAATCTTCAGTGTTTAGGCTGTTGTATGTCAGTTAGTCCTGGAACTATTTACATACGATCATTCATGATCAACCGAAACTTATGGCTAATTACTCATTACTTACAGTAACTTTTCAGTTAACCTTCCGCTAGAATAAGGGAATCTATTTCGTGCGTAACAGCAGTTTAATTGAAGTGGCAATGATAGGCTTGTGCTTGGGTCATACCGCAATTAAAATTCTTGTGAGGTGCTTCATTCAGTTATAACTACAATATCATAAAAAACTGTGCACGATTATTTAAAATGTCAAGTACTTAGTACCTACTTCTAAGTAAGAAAAACAAAGTAGAAATAACCTTCATAGACGAGGTTAAAAGCTCACAATAAAAGCTTACCTGCACAGAAATATCTCCGCTAACAAAACTATAATTCTTTTCAGTGGTATTTTCAGGTTTTGGGCTTTGATCTTTGGGTCTCGTTTGATACATACAATATTTTATGCCACATATAATTTGACATTTTCCGATAATATGCTACTTACAGAGAATATTTTATTCTTTGTAAGTAGCATATTATCGGGAATGTCTAACATCAACACGCAGATAACACCTTACATTAACAATGCTCATCATATAAATTCTTAGCAATTCAATACATACAAGGTATATACAAACAGATATGTCCATATGTAGAACAAAATCCATAAGTACAGATGTTACTATCTTTAATTGCTCCTTAACTCGAGATATCATAAAAACGCAACGGTAATTGTAATTGAACGAACATGTTACCTCGTAAGGTCTGATGCCCTTTAAAATCACAATGAGAGAACATCTTCACATTTTAATGCTATTTATAGGATTGATGTCCTAGTTGTTTCTGAGAATATTGTGTTGTTGGATGCTGCACATTGAGATACCGTTGATACAAGAATCATGCACTTATTTGCTTTTTTATTGATGCAAAGCCACGAGCTCCTGAATATTATTTCTGCTCCCCATCTGCCCGATGGGGTTTCCGATCGGCTAAAATGACTAACCTCTTTACAAACTTTCATCCCCTATTTAGCCCCTTTAGGAGATTAATTCTCATTTCTTTTTTATTGGATGCTTTGCATTAGACCCTGCGGTTTAGGCTGGGCGTTGCCTGTCAGTGAATTTAAGATTTTTGGTAAGAGCGTTTATTCTGAAAGTGAGATACGTAGCTAATAGATGTCAAATATTTCGCAGATTTGATTAATTTGGCAATATGGAAATATTTATGGAATATTTACAATTAATTGCAATTAAAACGCAGAATTTCATGTTGTAGCCGTTTTAAAGAAAAGCATTTGTAAACCTTCCAAATACTTTTTTATACATCTAAAATTAATATTCGGTGTACCGATATTAATTATTGCATTTCATAATCAATATTTTAATTCACTAGTTAGCCACTTTTCATATTTCCATACAGTGATATTGCCAAATTAATTAAAAACAGGTACATATTTGAAAGCTATTTGCGACGTTGCCAACTTTCAGGATAAGCGCTCATAAAAGAGTGAAATATTTTTGTTATAAAGTAGGCACGAACCAAAGAAGACTTGTTGCATCAGTACTGTCTGTTTGACCCTTGTTCATGACCGAAATTGCTGTGGCATTTCTCAAGTAACAATAGCCATCAACTGCATGTGTGGTTAAACACTAACATTTTATTTACCAACAACACCAATGCAATCAAGGGTAAAACCATAAAACAATGCAATTAGTTCCAAAGGCTGTACGGTATGAAGCGTGAAAACATTTAAAATTCACGCACAAATCCGTCATCGTACGCTTAATTAAAATGTGTCTTTAAATCGTTATTACTTAACTTACTTATAATAGTTGTTTTTATACAACTAAAAGTTGTCTACCTTAACATATAATCGAGCAGCTGCAAGGATGTTCATATGTTGGCAATAACTTAAACAAAACGTGAATACCTTTGACCTACGGCATTACGACTATGTTAAGTCAGCTAGATGTTAAATTACGACATATTCGAGCTAACAATAAACTCTAAGTAACTTGAAGGATGCGTCAATGCTGGTATTCGGTAATGCATAATTAGATGCAGAGCCTGAAGTGACAATATTTCTTGTGTAATAATTTTGGCTAAATGTTTTTGAGAATTTTAATAGTAGGCATATTTCAGCAGACTTAATAATCGACACGCTGTTTTTTTTTTTAATTGCTCATTACATCTAAGAAAGTTACTGGTTGGTTAGTCGATTTACTGAACATTCTGAGAAAGCATTTTTCAACTAAATAATCGCTGTTTTGTTTGAAAATTGCACATTGCATCTGAAAGTTATTGGTTGGTTAGTGGATTTATTGAAAATTTTGAGAAAGCTTTTTTTAAACATGATTGAACCACTCAGACGTATAACACCCTAAACAGTATAGTAATACGGATTACCTTTAAATGTGAATATTCTTAATACAGATTCTAACGCAAATAGTATGAAAAATAAATCAGTACCTACTTACATGACTGAAATGGGTTGTAATGGACTTGCATGAATGGTGAAAGGGAAAGTGATGAACGTTTTATCACGCGTATTAACACGATTCTGAGAGGATAACTTTTCTAAAACAATCACTGTTAATAGTTCATTATAACATTAACAGGCATTATTATTTTAAGTACTAGCTGCGCCCTGCGGTTTCCCGCGCATAAATCTCGATTCCGTTAAAATATATGGGATAAAAAGTATCCTATATCCTAACCCAAGTCATGGTCTATCCATGTGCCAAATTTCATCCAAATCCGTTCAGCCGTTTTAGCGTGAAAGCGTAACAAACAAACAAACTCACTTTCGCATGTATAATATTAGTTAAGATTCTTTGTAAACGCTGAATAATCATAAATAATCGTTATAAAAAAGAATATGTAATGCAATCGATTAATTTAATATCGATTTGTTTGGAATATTTAATTTTTATGTCAGCTGCCAAGATTTGATTTTAATTACAAAAGTATACACTAAAATTATAAAGAAAACAAAAAAAAAAAAATTGTTTGTAATGAATAAACTCAAAAATTACTGGACTGATTTAAAAAAATCTTGCCCCAGTAGTATTATCACTGAGTAATATAGGCTATAAATTATAAACATTTCATGCGGGCGAAGCCGCTGGCGGAAACTAGTTAGAACTAAACTTATCCTAAAGTGCATTGCCTACCCTAGTAGGTATCTACCCTCCTACCTAGAACTGCCAAAGACCGTGTTTTTGTTCTTCTTAAATACTAAATTGAATAAAATAAGTTTAAAAAAAGGAAAAGTTAATTGTCACAAAATAATGAGAGCATTCACAAGAATTTTGGTACAGTGGGCTCCAGAGAAACCTCACCCACTAGCAATGTAAAAAACCATGCAAAGAGGAGAGATTTCTCTGGAGTCCACTACACATACCTACAGTTGTTTTTGTTCTGCTTTAGTTTCTGAAACTGAGACCCAAACTAAGCCAGGGCTTGTATTTTGGGACTTAGTCCTCAAACGTGGAGCATTACAGGGAGATCGTCTCAACGTGAATGTCGTGACGACGATTATTATTAATATACCTTTTAGGTTGTACTTGCGAGTGTTGGATCGCGTTTACGTGTTTGTGGGGGTGTGTGTGTGGGCGTGTGGGAGTTCTTTATGGAAATCAGTTTGTGACGGCGGACGGCAGCCTGAACTCTAGCGATCTTTGACATCGACTCATTAAATCAGTGGGTATCTAATCTGCCGCCAGGGTACTACTTATTGTGCATAAAATATTATGTGGTAAATTCTATGTTTTCAAATTGCATCAAAGGCTTTGATTGGAAACCATGTATTTAATACAAAAATTATCTATACAAATAAATAAAATTGAAGTGTCTGTTTGTAAGGTCAAAATAACAGTTTTTTACTAAATGCATATGAAAGTATACACGGTACTTAAAACAATTTTTTTTTTTAATTTTTGTCTGAGTGTTTGTTCCGGCTAATCTCCGAAACGGCTGCACCGATTTTGACGGGACTTTCACTGGCAGATAGATGTTATAAGGAGTAACTTAGGCTATTTTATTTTACAAAAAGAATTAGGGTAAACGCGGGCGCAGCCGCGGGAAGCAGATAGTGCTAAATAATAAAACACCCCACTTATAAAAAAATTGCCATATCCATCTATGTCCGAGCATGATGTAAAAATCTGACCGATCATTATTTTCAATGACACCAAATATTATTCAACAGTATTTTAGTTTTCCAAAATAACGTCGTTCTTTACTAAGCCTACATAATAATTAGATTCCCAAGGACTCCAAATGTAATGATGACGTAAAGATCGAAATAATGATAACGTTCGTTTTTTTCGGTTTGATGTATGCGTGAAACTGTTTTTAATCGTTCTATTTTGTGTTCTTTTTTTTTTGAGTTTCCTGTGTTTATCTCTGATTGTTTGTAAGTGAACATTAAGACATTAAATTGTACATCTGTGAGGGTTCATAAATTAGTGTTTGTGTTTTGGTCGATGTAATCGTTACCAATTAACTAACTATCGTGTCGAGACGTCTTCTTAGTGTTAGCAGCGCAAACGGTATTCACACATCAAGTTAAGTCAATGTAAACGCGTCCTCGGTCTTAAGTACCGCTATTAAGGTATAACATGTTCACCCAACTATATTCATATACTATGCCCCTATCCCATCGATATAGTATTGTTCGCCTGCACTGAAGTATGTATACTTGCTAGCACGTCCGTGCACTATCGTACCCATCTTGCCAACGATTATGTTAACGATGTGAACATTTGCAACGCAAACTCTACTAATTGGACGCAATTGCGTTTAACCGTCTTTGTGAGCGTTATACGGCTTATCTCGATTAATTGCAAACACTACACAATAAAAACCTATTTGAATTACGTGCATGTATTTGTACCAAAGAATAATGCGCTCGCGCACTCAAAAATTTAGATTTTATTCTCATAATACGCTAATTTTATAAACGTAATTGTGTCTTCTACTAATTTTAATTATTTCATATTTCAAGCAATTTGTCTTTGCATAAGAATGAAGCTTGCAAAACGACTTATATATATATATACTTATATATACTTATATATATACTTATCCTCGCCGTTCTATTGTGAAAAATACAATATGATTACAAAATATTTAAAGAAAATATTGAATAGGTTAACGGCATATTTTTCGCATAATAATACTTTGGCACAGTAACATCAATATCATGAAGGTTGCTGTTACGAGTATTATACCAATTAGTGATACGAAAAGTAGGCATTATTTTATATTATTCTTGTCATGAGACATCGGAAAATGTTCTAAGTATTATTTAATTTAACAATGCTGTCGATTGTAAATCGTGAGCTTACGTGAACTTATTTCTACCATTTTCGGAATGGAATGGAAGAAATGGTAGAAATAAGTTTCAAATATGAAAACAAAACATTTGAAAACATCGTCCATTACGGCTGAATTCCTGAATAGACTGTCAGAAGTATGCATTAAGTACATGCATAATCTTTCCGAAAATATTACCTAGATAATACATAATTATGTAAGTACAAACTTAAAGGGCCAATTGATGCGCATAACGTTAACGTTAAAAAGCAATCCGTTGCGTTGCGGATCTTAAATAAGTGAATTAGTAATTATTTTACATACATACATAATTATAATAATCTTTCCTTAGTTAACGGTAACCAGTCCACTTTAGCCACCCAAACCCATAGTCTACTATCTTAGTTTATATATCCTACAATAGCCCTACACCAACCGGGGGTTGTCCTTGGATGCCCTTGCATAGTCCGAAAAGGGATAATCCTCGGTTGGTGCTTCATTTCGTTTAAATTTGTCTAAGGGGTTCCTCTGCGAGTTGGCTACGACCCCACGTACGCCTTCCAAAGGACCGGGATCCATGGTCGCGAGAATTGTTAAGTAAATAAGGAAACACAACGCCAACTGGTACGATCCTTACATAAACAGGGTGGCGATTTAATAACCTGCATCCGTCAAGGGGATGATTCTGCCTGTATACAGTGTATACTATACTAAACAACTGTATACTGAACAACTTTCGCTATGAAACACATACGACTAGTAAAAAAAAAAAACGGTATCAAAAGTCTTATGTGCACTTGCATAGTACATACAGGGATAATCGTCGGTTGGTGCCTCATTTCATTAAAAACGTCTAACGGGCCTCTGCGAGTTGGCTTTGGCCCCTCGTACGCCTTCCAAAGGTCCGGGACCCCAGGGTCCCGAGAAATGTCAAGAGACGTAAAAATAATAATAATAATAATATTTATTTGCTTAAAACACGGTATAAAAAGTTGTTACAATACAAAATGAGCTCATACATGTTTTGCTTATAATTGAAGCATGCAAAATTGTATATATTGTATTGTTGTGTATAATATATTGTTGTATAGGAATTTGTTCCACGACTGGGATATTAGTTTCATGGTAAAAGTTGTTTAGTATAACGAGTGCAGCCATGCTATTCTGTAAACATCTCACCGTGAAAACTTGGGTGAAGTGAGCTGTCAATAGTGTCAATCTCTGTGGAATGACAGCTCACTCCACGCTCACTTCACCTAAGTTTTCACTGTGAGATGGTTACAGAATAGCACTGCTGGTGTTTAAATCGCCACCCTGTATATACTCCTCCGTTTACGTTCATAGTCATAAACGCACGCGCGTTGCGAGTACTAGGCAACTGCCATGCGATTCTGTAAACATCTCACCGTGAAAACTTGGGTGAAGTGAGCTGTTAATAGTGTCAATCCCTGTGGAATGACAGCTCACTCTACGCTCACCTCACCTAAGTTTGCACGGTGAGATGGTTACAGAATAGCACGGCTGACCTTTTTAAATAACATCACCAATAAGGTCATTATTTTATGCCCTTCTAGGACGCCCTCTCGACGTTTCTAATCACATCCTTGTAAATGTTTTAGTCGCTCTGCATTCATATTCTTTATATGAAGAAACCATCGAAACATACTTTTTCATTTTTTTATCTTATATCTTCTTTTAAACGGCAATTTTAATAATTTTGTATGATGTAATTAGTATATGAACTAGGTACAACACTACAGACGTTTAACGGTTTCGCTCTATCAGATTGTTTATACCTTATGCATTTTCCCGAGTAAATGCCTGTCCACCAAAATTTTAGAGAAATGTATAGTAACATTGGTAGTTATCTTTTGCATCAAGACATGATTTCGGCACGAATTTTCTGTCGAAATGTTTTTGCCAATTATTTTAATTAAGTTCCTTTTATGTATTTTTCTTGTGTTACCTATATTTATAATATCAGGATCACTTTAAGAGAGAGTCACATGCTATGCTTCTTGTGACTCAGAACTTCAGATTTCGGAAGTAAATGCAATGTGACTCAGAACTTCAGATTTCGGAAGTAAATGCAATAATACGAAGTTCGTTAATGCACCTATAAACAATGTCTAACAATGACTCAAGACATCCATCAAACAAAAGTTCAACAATTTCAGTGGGCTTGGGAATTTTGAAATTGTGAATGGGACCTTTATAGCTAGCCTTTTTTTTTTTTTTTTGAGGATGGGAAATTATCAAATAACTTCTCCCGCTCTGGGTGGAGCGGGAGGGCGTGTCAGACTTTTACTGACTAAAACCCACCCGTGTTCCTTCCGTTGCCTGTGTGCCGAGGTCGCGATATCCCTTTCAGACAAACCCGCGACCCCGGCAGGCATTGGCCCTTCCGGACCCCGTCAGTTGGTGCTGACATCTCTTTGAGGCGCGCGTGGAACACAACGCGCCGTCGACCCGGGCCTGGTCCCTATCGGACGGCGAGCTACCCATTGCTCACCGTCCGCAAGCCCGCGCCTACGGTGGCCGGAAGTCGGCTCGCGACTCCCGACGCCCGGGGCGTCTCCTGCGGCGACTAGGGGCGCGAGGGGGCGCATTTTGCCTCTCCCTCGCGCGCTCCGCCTCCTCCTTCGCGAGCATTACTGCTTCGCAGAAGGAGGTGACGGCCTCCCATGCACTCTCGCTCCGGACCATGGCCTGAACCAGGGCCGGACGCGAGAGATCGCCGCCGCCGATCGCCTCCGTGAGGACACGGCGGTGCTCCGCCCAAGCTGGGCAGACCTCCACCGTATGCTCCACCGTGTCCTCCGGGCGATCCACACAGTGGTGACACCCGGGCGTTTCCTCCCGCTTTATTCTGAACAGGAACCTCCCGAAACAACCATGTCCGGTGAGGACCTGTGTCAGGCGGAAGGTGAGGACGCCGTGGTTTATAGCTAGCCTAAGCTAGGCCCACTTTTCCCATTCACAATTTCATGCTAAAAAGTGGTGTTGAAAAGTAGGCCTAGCCTGGTCTAGCTAGGCTAGGGGGCTTGATCTTTACCTGGGACCAATTCACGAACACTTAAGTATGTTATTTTTTTATTTACATATTCTTTCATCCACAGTACGAATACAAATACGACGTCGAGGACCAAGAGAAAGCTCTCTACTTCGGAGCCAACGAAGCAGGAGACGCCCAAGGCAAGGTCATCGGAGGATACCGCGTGCTTCTCCCCGACGGTCGCCTCATGACAGTCGAGTATAGCGTGGAAGGAGAAAGCGGCTTTGTTCCCAAAATCACCTTCGAAGACAACGCTAGCCCCTTCGGCAAAGGAAAGTAGACCGTACATTGATGCCCACAAGACTGGTTTCGCGATGAATTGATTAATAGTTCAAATACTAACCCTTTGATTTCTGAATTTCATGACATTCAATACATTTTTAATTATAATTTGTTGTTTTTGTTTCGGTTTGACGGTAGATTTTACCCTTTATTAATTCGGTAAAAGGCCAAAATTTACTATTTTATTTCTTTTCCGTGTCCTTAATTTTGCAATTTGTAAAACATGAAATTCAGAAGTCGAAACACAGAAAAATGTTACACTGGTTTTCATTATATTGTAAATGTGAATACATTTTATCAGGGATCTTTAATAGTTACGAAACTAAGGATAAATATGTAATATTTATAGAAGAAGAATTTATTTGGAACATCTCGAGAAAAGTATTGGTTACTGAAGAAAAACTCCTGTAGCTTTTTTCTACGAAATAACTCTTCATATTTTGTATCTTTTTTGTAAGTATACTCTATAATAATTAATCTAGATATAGTCAAAACTCATTCGCCAATAAAGTTATGTACAGTTAGCGATCTCTGCGATAATTGGTTTACCGCAAATATCGAGTTACCGATACTGTGATCAATTAGAACGATTTTAATATAGGCCATGTTCGACATTTAACGTAATAAAATTGTAACGTAGATTATAATTTTGTATGTGTATCGATTAGTACTTAATTGCATGTAGATTTTGATAAATAATAATTTTGATAAATATTTTTTATATTGAAATATTTAATGCTGTTTTATTGCATTATCACACCGACATCCTCTAATTAGTAATTGTCATTTGTAAAAATCTTACCTCACTCACTAATACATGGGATTTAAACATAACTATCGAAATGTGGGTGTACCTCACATCTCTGCTTAACCCTCTGGAGATAACAGGCCTGATTATGCTTAACCTTTGCTTACCCTCTTCCTGGGACAAGTAATTAGGGATCAACAAGTTTTTTGTTATCCCAAAAACTCTACTTGAAAATTCTACCAAATAAGTAGATTCGGCATATAATTGGTACCTGACTTGACTCAACCATAAACATCATAAAAAATTACGTAAATAAACAATCTGAATAATCTGAGATCCACTGAACATGAGCCACAATTTTTTAACAAGGATGCGACAGTGACTTCGCTCTGAAGTATTGTATAATATTACATAATGATCTGGCCTTGTCGGCGAAGCCTGTCACGACAGCGGTTTCAGTTTCTACCACAAGGGCTGTCTCGTATTAAATATTACTTAAGGATGTAATGTTATCAATTCCGGTGTCTATTATTAACAGGGCAGCTATGTATAGACTTCTCCGAAAGGGAACTATTATTCATTCATTTCAACTTTTCGCATTAAAAAAAATGGTACTAAGGCGGACGGCTTTAGGCTTTCTCTACCAGTCAACCAAGGGTGGTGAAGAGGTAAGATGGCAGGTGCTCTATATGAGAGGAACAAAGAAAAAAAAAACATAATGCATTATTAATGAAATAGGTCTCTTTCTTCTTTTATTTCGTGTGGTTAGTGACCAACCTGGTGTCAGAGTTTTAAACCCGCCCATGGGCCTCTGATTTGGCTTCACATGCCATCAAGAAATATCTCTCAGGCATGCCGGTTTCCTCACGATGTTTTCCTTCACCGTTTTTGAAGCAAGTGATAATTATACAATACGCACATGAATCCGAAAAGTCAGAGGTGCGTGCCTTGGGGTCAAACTCGAGACCTATGACTTGGTAGACCTGTGAGAGGTGCGTGCCTTGGGGTTGAACTCGAGACCTATGACTTGGCAGTCTGACGGTCACACTACTAGGCTATCACTGTTCCTAAAATAAAATAGGTACAACAGTACATAAATACCCGTAGTTATAACAAAGGGATAGACAAAGCGTAATCGACTGCTGAAATCAACTAAGTTAGTATACATGCATGCAATCCGTACCGGTGTGTTACCTTGGCCCGTCTTGGTCACCGCTCGCCAGAGTTTAATGCCAAATGGTATGATGATGTATCGAGTGCCGTTGTGGTGTCGAGCTTAATCTTGGTTCTGATTGCCAGAACCAAGATTGAGGCTAGCCAAGACTGGCCATTTTCCATATTAAAAGAAGGAAGAAGCGATCGCATCCTCCCAATTTCCTACCTCTAGACATTCAGAGGAAATTGCTTTCCAGTTGACTTTAAAGACATATTGACTTTTTATAGTAGGTATATACAAATATTGAAGCTAGATTGCATTGTTTTTTGTATTGTATTGTAGCTAGGAATATTGTAAAATCTTCAAACAGTTTTTGTCCTGCTCTACAGGACAATAATGGCGAAGACTTCAATCTAGGTGCATCCGGGACCAACATACCTATACATAAAAGTGTAGTAATACTAAAATAGCCCGACCTTGTCGACGAGGCGCGTCATGATGACCGCGGTGGCTTCAGTGTCGAACTGCGGTCGGCCCGCGCGCCCCACCATCTGTAGCACTGTGCTTATACTGTACTCCTGTGTGATAATACAATGATAGCGTTCAATCAATCTGCCTAGCCTATTCCCAACTATGATGGGGTTGGCTTCCAGTCTAACCGAACGCAGCTGAATACCAGTATTTTCCATGGAGCGACTGGCTATATCAGACCTTCACAACCCAGTTAATGGGTAATGTGATCCGACTTTCGGGCTTCTGACGACAGTCAAGAATCCATGAATGACAGCTGGGGCCAACTGCTCAACGTACTTTCAGAGGGACGGAGGAGTCTCGGTATGTAAAGATGGTCACCCATCTACGGACCAACCCTGGCAAGCGTAGCCTAACCTAATGGAGCAACCCATGCGGCTGTTATTACATGTCGACACGTGCTCCTCTCCCACAATGATAACGTTATAAGGGGAATTACAGAGTAGTAGACGTAGAAATCCGCTGGTTGCGGGAAGCACGGAACCGGTCCTTGGGGGAGGCCTATGTCCAGCAGTGGACGTCTTTCGGCTGAAATGATGATGATCATGAGACGTAGACGTCAGGAATCTAGTGTCCCTTTAAAGTTAATTTTCGATCATTTTTCATGAATATTCCGAAAAATACGGGCGTTCACATGTCCATGGGCGACATTATATATGCACATAAAATTTGGCACCACAAAATCATGGGTAGAAAAGCTTGAAAAAAATACGTCTAGAAATGATATGTATGAAGTAGTTACCTGATAAGCGCCCTTGACGTAATGCTGCGTATTTTTGACGATCACTAGATGGGCAGGCAAATTGACGCCCATTGCTGTAACATCAAATTTTCAGATTTAACAGGCTGCTACAAACACTTGACATCCAGTCGAAAAATTCAATTGGCCTCAAATTGGAGGTACGGTCAGTAAAAATCGATTGACACTGTTACCTACTTTTACAGATCATTTAAAATAAAAAGAATAAATGGAAAATATTTTTATAAAAAAAAAATCATTCACTACTAGAACCAACCCCCAAACCCACTCCTCCAGCACTTCCGATTTAAAAAAAATATTATTTTGTCAAAATTGTTTATTTAAAAAACTCAAGTGTACATTTTGGTGTTGCTAATGTGTATAGAATTAAGAAAATCGCCTATCAGAATCTAAAACGGAAAAATACTGGTGTTTTAATCACAAGTACTTTTGACGAACAAAAGACATCAACGATCAAAACAAAACTAACACTTACCCAAAGTTGTGGTTGTTATCAATATCGGCAAGTCTCTGTTCCTGAACGCGAACTCCATATTTTGCCTCTCTTCATACAGTAACCCGGCATGATGACATCCTACACCACTCATTACTAAGGCCTACAGAAAACATAGAAAAGGAGGGTTTTAGTAGATAAAGAATTTTAAATAACCCTGTTTTGTTTTTCGGTTATTTTATTTTTAAACATCGTGAGGAAACCGGCTTTTCCTAGAACCAAAAATTCGAAGACGTGGGATATTCACCAACCCGCACTGGGCCCGCGTGGTGAATTATACCCCGCTCTCTCTCACAGAGAGGAGGCCTGTGTCCCAGCAGTGGGAACATAACATTATAGGCTGATTACGATAAGCATATAATCAGCCTATAATGTTATTTCGAGAGCTCAAAAATGGCGTCATCCTAAAAAAGTGGAACTGGGTGTGCTAATTTGCGATCGAAATTTATTTGCCAAACATGTAAATAAACACGAATATTCCACTTATACAAACATCAACTTTATGCTAGTGTAAATAAAGTTGATTTTGGACCGACTAGTACTGTTGAAAAACTCATAAAAAAATATGAAGTTGTAGCGCAAACTGAACTTTATGTGTAGGCATTACAGTTGTTTTTCCTTAAACTCGTGTTTGTTTACATGTTTGGCAAATGAATTGCGAACGCAGATTAGCTAAATGAGTTATTTTTCGTTACGTTGGCCATCCCAAACACTAGATATCGAAGCTTCAAAGTTGAAAGCTGTATCGCCTATCTCTCGGCCGAGAGCAATCAATTAACACTACCATAACCGTTAGAAAACCTGGAATACAACCTAACTATGAACATCAGAACATTTCAACGCCGAACTTCTCATAATCCAATAAAGCTATTAAGAAACATTTCCCTTGTAAAAAGCTAAAATTACTACAAAATTTAAATGCTAAATAAATTTACCTGCAATTTCTTATTCTTAATAGAAGAAGCTATGGCAGTTAATTTCGCCTTCTGTTCCTCATTGAAGCTAATCGTCAGCTCCCGAGACAAAGTGTCTGCCGTCAATACAACGCTCTTACGAGTGTTGCAAAATATCTAGACAAGGAGAAATGTACTGAACTAATTATGGCGAAGTGTTTTGCAAAATTAAATAAATTGCCTTTGTGTGGAATTGCATTAGTCTGTTGAATAATTAGGTGGGTCATTATGTTTTGATGTTTGGTCATCGTTGGTGGTACAATTAATTTTGTCTACATCCTGAAATGTTTTGTGATTGTGTTTGGTAATGCTAAACTGTTGCAATAAGAAGCTACATCAGATACATGCATAAGTAGTATTTGGCAGATGATATTTATACAATTAAAGATAACACTTGACACACACACACACACACACACTCACACACACTTTTTTTTTTTTTTTTTTTTGAGTATGGGAAATTATCAAATAACTTCTCCCGCTCTGGGTGGAGCGGGAGGGCGTGTCAGACTTTTACTGACTAAAACCCACCCGTGTTCCTTCCGTTGCCTGTGTGCCGAGGTCGCGATATCCCTTTCAGACAAACCCGCGACCCCGGCAGGCATTGGCCCTTCCGGACCCCGTCAGTTGGTGCTGACATCTCTTTGAGGCGCGCGTGGAACACAACGCGCCGTCGACCCGGGCCTGGTCCCTATCGGACGGCGAGCTACCCATTGCTCACCGTCCGCAAGCCCGCGCCTACGGTGGCCGGAAGTCGGCTCGCGACTCCCGACGCCCGGGGCGTCTCCTGCGGCGACTAGGGGCGCGAGGGGGCGCATTTTGCCTCTCCCTCGCGCGCTCCGCCTCCTCCTTCGCGAGCATTACTGCTTCGCAGAAGGAGGTGACGGCCTCCCATGCACTCTCGCTCCGGACCATGGCCTGAACCAGGGCCGGACGCGAGAGATCGCCGCCGCCGATCGCCTCCGTGAGGACACGGCGGTGCTCCGCCCAAGCTGGGCAGACCTCCACCGTATGCTCCACCGTGTCCTCCGGGCGATCCACACAGTGGTGACACCCGGGCGTTTCCTCCCGCTTTATTCTGAACAGGAACCTCCCGAAACAACCATGTCCGGTGAGGACCTGTGTCAGGCGGAAGGTGAGGACGCCGTGGCGCCTCTCTAGCCACTCCTCAAAGAGGGGACTTATCGCCACAATTGTGGCGTGCCCACTCACACACACTTGACTTCACACTTGTGTCTTTTATCTCACTACACTAACTCAAATGGTTTAGTTATCTTTAGCCTACGCACATGTCCGTGTCTTACTGCTGACTTAATAATTGGAAAATTTTAGGAAAATCGTCTACTTTTACAATATTTGTAAATATGTGAGCACCCCATGTATCTATCACATATTTTTAAGTCTTTTTAATTCTAATTTCTAATTTTATTCTAGGTGCATCGCCTTCACATACTGATGAAAAACTAACTAAAAACATAAATATATATATATTATTAACTAATTGATGTACTTATACAAAATATTGTAAAACATTTTAAAAGAGTAACGATGGAATTTCTTGCCCATTCTTTTCCATTTGGAAGGGGCGACTAGAATCAATTCAATTTTTTTGTAAATTTTATACGTTCAAAAGTGCATTTTATGTGCCTAATTGAAATAAATTATTTGACTTTGACTTTGTCTAGCAGCTGTATTGTCTCTACATTCACATGTCGGTGAAGTCTATATTCATGAGTTTCAGCAAATTGTTGTTTGATGGTGGTGACGAGTTCCATTTTAAGGTCACGGTGGAGGTCTATACATATAAGTTGATTAATGGTACACAGATCTAAATACCTTCTTAGTCATTTCTGTGTTAGCAACATTGAGAGCACAAGGATAGGAGCATGCCCTGGTCCAGGCCATGGTATGGAGCGAGAGGGCGTGGGAAGCCGTCACTTCCTTCTGCGAAGCAGTAATGCTCGCGAAGGAGGAGACGGAGTGCGTGAGGGAGAGGCAAATGTCGCTCCCTCACGCCCCTAGCCGCCGCAGGAGACGCCCTGGGCGTCGGGAATCGCAGGCCGATTCCCGGCCACCGTAGGCGCGGGCTTACGGACGGTGAGCAATGATGGGTAGCTCGCCGTCCGATAAGGACATGGCCCGGGTCGACGGCGCCTTGTGTTCCACGCGCGCCTTAAAGAGATGTCAGCACAACGGAAGGGGTCCGCTAGGACCGATGCCTGCCGGGGTCGCGGGAAAGTCCGAAAGGGATACCGTGACCCCTGGCAACAGGCAACTGAAGGAACACGGGTGGGTTTTAGTCAGTAAGAGTCTGACACGCCCTCCCGCTCCGCCCAGAGTGGGAGAAGTTATTTGATAAATTACAAACCTCAAAAAAAAAAAAAAAAGGATAGGGGCATTGATGTGATAGGATCATGAAAAGCCGTGTAGTTCACAGTGCGAAGTTTCGTCAAAAAATCGTCAGAATTCAAAATGGTTCTCCATTCGATTCCAGCTTTAATTAAGATTAATAGGATAAACATTAAGGTGAACGAAAGTGTGCTCCAAGAATGTATAATGCGGAACATGCAACAGACAGATGTCAGCAATTTCTCGAAAGAAAACTTTCAGATTGGTACCTCGACAATTTATGCGAACTTACCAGTGTAGGTTTCCCAGAGTGATACTTCTGTATGATCGGCCACAGTTTGTAGTTGAGGATGATGTCGAACTTGAATATGCTGGTGCCTTCAGAGCATGGATAACCTTCCACTATGCGCTTTAGTTTCACGGGGCGACATTCGTCACCAAACCTGTATGAAAAGGGGAGATGGGGGAACTTCAGAGACGATTTGAATAGTTTTCAATTTTACATTGGTATAGATAATGCTAATCCCCCAGTAACCAGACCTTACATTTCTGGATTTTATTAGATATTCAAAGTTATAGGATTCTTAGGTAGGGAGTCGTCCATTTAATCACGTGAGTCTCGAAAGGGGGGGAGGGGTTCGGAAAAAAATCTCGAAATATCATAACGGTGTAGTGAGATATCATGGGTGTATTTTTTTTTCTTTGAACGCGCGATTTTTAAACGGAGAAGCGGCGCGTGATCTTTACTCGCCGTTGCCAGGCAACGATTATACCTGTATTTAAAGATAAAATATTCACAGAAATTATCAGCTACTTTGTACAAAACAAATACACGTGATGTTGAGTGGGGGGGGGGGTAGCCTAACACCTCACCACGTATCACTAGGGGGGAGGGGGAGTTTAAAAACTTGCTAAAAAACGTCACATGATTAATGGACGACCACTAGGCAGAAAAGTAATAACTTCAAAACTCTTTAAGATTCTAGAGTATTAGAAAAGTTCCTTTTCGCAATGGGAAATCTGATTTAGAACAGAAAAATAAAACTAAAGTTCACAATGGACGCTAACTTTCGAGAAAGTACCTATACCTAGCGTGTACGCTTGCTCAGTCCTTTGGCAAAAGTGAATTTACTCGCAAAGTGGCAACCGCTACGATAAAGCAGATCGAGAAAAATACTTTGAAAGTGATACCACTGAAAAAGAAATCTAGAAGATTCTCTACTTACTTATAAAACACAGCTGGTTTATCGCTAGTTCCTAGCCAGTTAGCAACGTCTTCCGGGTTGCTGACGGTAGCTGAAACGGCGACGAACCTAATACTTGGGGCAGTTTTGTTGGATACTGTTTGACCTTGCATTTCTTTCTGAAGTTGTTCTATGCGGTGGACTGATTGGGCTGAATTCTGAGAAAAGCAGGTTAGGTTTTTAATGCAGGGTGGAACATATACATAGCTGCTCATAACAGACTGAAAGTCCACGTTAATATTACTCAATAGTGTAATAAGTACATAGACATTCAGTCTGTGGTGTGGGGTTCCGAATACATACTAATAAGTAGGTATTCTAAGCCCCACTGGGTCGTTCGTGATCCTAATGGAAGAAAATAGTAAATACTTACTAAAAACGAACATCGCACTGACAATCGCGAAGTTTTTCCTATGAAAATATCGGCTCACAAGTTCACTTTTCAAGCAGTCTGATGCAGTTGGTGTCAGCTATTTTAGTTCAATCTCAGATTTGTTGCCACCGAGCAGCATGTGAGCTTTTTTATAGTACGATTTTTTTTATTTGCTACCTTTTAGTGTGTTATGTTTTTAGAATCGTCGCCTCAAGTCCTTTATTTTGATACCACATCACAACGGTCATGGTACTTAAATACGTGTATTAAAATCCATCCACCCGTTAGGATGCTTCGAGGGTTTAAAGAATCCCACATACAAACATACATTATGTACATACATACACGTGAAAAACAATAACCCTGTCTTGTTGAGTCGGGTAAAAAGCTCCATTGAAATTTAAACAAGCTACAAATCTTTGAGCAGGGCAGTCGCCCTGTCGCATCTGTCGCATCTGTCGCCACGAGTTCACGACAAGTTGGTTCATTGGATATATCAGTGTCTTACTTCAATAGTCTTCATCCTGCTTACAACGGCTTCGAGCACAGGCCCCCTAGTCTCATCGTTCAGTATGTGCACCTCATCGATCAGGAACAACTTGATGACTTCCACCAGACCGCGGTGATCGCGCCATCGACGAGTCAACATGTCCCATTTCTCTGGAGTAGTTATTATTATTCTGGAGGTGGAATGTTCGGTAAGATTTAGCTTTACTAAAGTTAGGATTTTTGTGTATAAGTAGTTAAATGATAAATGATTTTTATTTCTGTAAATTTGGTCAAAGAAACACTTTTAGGCCCTGCGCCCACTGACGGGATGGCACGGATCCTTCGGCATCAATACATGCCGCGGTATCCTTTGGCATTACGCGACGCTATTGCATGATTGAAATTGAAATTTTAATGTAGTTTTACTATTCGTCGTTTATAAAAATTACTTGCCGTGCCGCCAGTGGGCTCTAGACACAAAATTGCATTATGTTTTAAAACTAGATGAGTTCGGTGTTTGCTATCCGACTACTCTGAGAAGAAAGACCGAAACAAACTCAGAGGTCACAATAGTCGGTGAGTACAAGTTGTTATTACTCTCGGTAATGTCTAGTTCAATTTGAATAGAAAGATAAAAACGGAGTAACCGGAAACACATACCTACGAACGAAGCAAGTTAATAAAAAAATTGTAAAAAGAGTTCCTAGTTTGTGAAGAGTTTGTTCAGGGGAGTTCAACTATACAACCTTAGTTTTTGTTTACCCTAAACCTCTTAAGGGGTCATTGTACTCATTATTATGAATAACTTTCACAATGGGACAGACGCCGACATCCCAAAAAAAAAATCTGCTGTTCCCTACATTCCGACGAGATATACGAACATAAATGTATGCAACGCACTGGCGTTTCGTTGCCTTTGGAGTTGGCAGTTAGAAGTAAACCTACATACATTATTATCAATTGTAAGTTGTAGCAAAGAATGCTACAGCCCATCGCTGAGCTAGGTGGTACCTGTGTTACAGGAATCAGTGTCTTCACCCGTTTTTGAATATGAACAATTTAAGAAATAAAATAAAAAATAAAAAGTGAGCAACGTCGCAAATAGATCTCAAATATTTCGTTGTTTTGATTAATTTGGCAATATTACTGTATGGAAATAAGAAATGTGGCTAACTAGCAAACTAGAATATTGATTATGAAATGCAATAATTCATATCGTAACACAGAATATTTAGTTTTAGATGTAAAAAAAAGGATTTGGAAACTTTCCAAATGCCTTTTTTCCACCTAAAACGGGTACAACAGCAAATTCAATGTTATAAATTGCAATTCATTATTAATATTCTAGTTCCCTAGTAAGCCACATTTCTTATTTCCATACAGTAATATTGCTAAATTATTCAAAACAGGTAATTTTTTGACAGCTATTTGCGACGTTGCCAACTTTCAGAATAAACGCTCTTAACACGCTACGGAACCAGTTTCGTGCATGCATGGTCTTGAGTGGTTTCTGTGCGTGTGTGTGTTTGTTTGTTGTGTTTTTGTGTGTGTGTATGTCTGTGTGTGTGTGTATGTGTGTAGGTATAGGTATATATAGGAGTTGCCACGAACTTACTATTGCTACTAATTTTAACTTCGTTATTAACTTACTTGTATGGCTTTAACTGCGTGAAGTCAACATCGGTATCTCCTGTTACTTCAATACACAGCAAACCAAGTCTTGTGAATTTAGAGTACCATTCCGTCAATCTTTCTGTACATAACGCTTTTACAGGAGCCACTATAAGTTAAAACGTTTTAAGTCTTCAATTACAACATAACACATCAGGCAGGGGTGTATTTTCGGCAGTCAATCAATCTGCCTAGCCTTTTCACAACTATGTTGGGGTCGGCTTCTAGTCTAACCGGATGCAGCTGAATACCGATATTTTACATGGAGCGACTGCCTATCTGACCTCCCCACACCATTAACTGGGTAATACGATACCCATTGGTAAGACTGGTTGTCAGACTTTCGGGCTTCTGACGACCCGTAACGACTGTCAAAGATCCACGAATGACAGCCGGGACCAACGGCTTAACGTGCTTTCCGAGGCATGAAGGAGTCTCGGTATGTAAAGATGGTTAACCATCCACAGACCAACCCCTGCAAGCGTAGCTTAACCGGATGGATCAACCCGTGCGGCTGTTATTACTTAGCCACTAGCTCCTCTGTATTTTCAGCAATCATGACATTTACAGTCCCATGTTATAGGTGTGAAGAGAGCTCGTGGCTAAATAATAACAGCCGCACGTGCCGATCGATCAGGATAAGCTACGCTTACCGCGGTCAGTCAGTGGATGGATGACCATCTTAACATACGGTTCCGGCTGACATTCGTGGATCTTTGACAGTCGTTACGGAGCGTCAGAAGCCCGAAAGTCCTAGTAACCGGGTGGTGGAGGCTGGCCTCTTTGGCTAGTCTATAGGCCATCGCTTCATGTAAAATACAGATATTAAGCTGCATCCGGTTAGACTGGAAGCCGACCCGAATATAGTTGGGAAAAGGCTAGGCAGATTGATTGAACATTCATCTAGATTCCATGCTAGCCTAATAGAAAACCCCATAGGTAACACTTCGACTTTTGTTAAGTACCTGGTACTTGTTGAAAGGCCTACACTGTCCTCTCATAGCTATTAATACTGTTATTTGAAAATATTATAAAAGCCAATTATTTTTAAAAGAGTAACCGTGGAGTTTCTTGCCGGCTCTTCTCCATAGGAAACAACCAATTGGAACCATGCACCTAGTTTCCTAAGTGCCCATCAGGGGCGCAGCTAACCAATAACCCGATTCCTGTCGGCTTCCCTTAGGAAATTATGACAGTCAGTAGTTCTCAGCAGTGTTTAATAATCACACTGAATGTATTATTTAATACTTACACCATAAAATTAAAGTATTACAAAACCCTAACCTACATTAAAAAAATTGTCTTTATATTCCAACGAAAACAAAACATTTAAAGTGCGCGCCAATTTTGCTCTTGTGCCTCCAGTATAACTCGTTGTCCGCCCGGGTTATGAAAACTTAAATTTCTATACAAAATAATCTCGTCATGACGTCACTTCAGGTCACGTGACACGCTGTTTTTTGAGGCAATAGTAAGCCGTAAAAAGTCGAGTTATGATAGGTACAGTGTAGGAATCCATTCGCTGAATTTCGTAAGCGTTCGGTTTGGTTCGGGGCGGGGGGAGGGACAAACTTCGCTCGACGCTTGTTGACGATCAAAGACTACAATAGTATGTTGACGATTGACGTAAATAGATAATAGAATTTTTATCCTTTAATTTTGTTGATACTTGTAGTTAATTAGCATTTTGTTCGTTGTATTCATATAAGTTATTAGTGTAGTATTAGTGTAACAATTAGAATTGGATAATCGTGAGTTTGTTGTGAAATTGTGCGTTCGCCGTCATTGTAATTAGGAATTTGTGGTAAGTCGATAGATTAGCAAGTTGAAATTTCTTTTTTAAAGTAGGTTTGAAAAGTTATTAGTAGGATGGCGGCATTAATAGTTTTAGATTGTTGTGTGACAGATTATTTGCTTCGTGAGGAAACATACTTTTCAAGGTTAAGTTTTGAAAATAAGAAACACATAATTAGGCTAGGTCGTGCTCGACCAGATATGACTATAAACTACAAACGACGTGATGGGTTTTTCAAACATTTTAATGTATCCCTTTACGATAAATATCAATGGCTGACTGGTAGTTGTAAATTAAATAAGATGTTTTGTTTTCCATGTTTACTTTTCTCAGATTCTAGTAGTTTATGGAATAAAGGGGGTTTTACAGATATGAATAATCTGACGAATTCATCAAAAAAACATGTGCAGACTGAAAAGCATATTCGAAGCTGTTTAGATTTACATGACTTCGGGAATAGTAGGATAGAACCATTTTTCACCAATTCGTTTGAAGCTCATAATAGGAAAGTAGCTCGAAATAGGAATTTAATGAAACGGTTTATTGACACCGTTATTTTGTTAGGTAAACAAGAAGTAGCTTTTCGCGGCCACGATGAACGTCCGAATTCTGATAACCGCGGTAACTATATTGAAACCTTGTTATATCTGAGCAAGTATGACACCGTAATGGACTCTCATTTGGAACTATGTTCTTCAGTTCAGAACCCCGCGTTTTCTGGTCTCTCAAGTGATATTCAAACGTGCGCCACGTCCGGGCTAGGTAAGCTTTTTTTTTTTGTTTTTGCGCCGGCTTACCTTTCTCATAAACTCACCCTTCGCCACTGGTGCCCATGTAGGTTTATGTGAAATAAAATATTTTGAATTGAATGGAATTGACCTGAGGATCGATTTCAAAATGACCCAGTAGTGACGACCACTTGATCAACGAGGCTGCATATTTCAGTAAAAGGGTTCTTTTTTATTCGGTCACAAGTTCCTATGCAGACGCCTGTGTTTAAAACACGAGCATTAAATACCTACTAGATAATGTGTTGCTTGAAAATTTTGTTTTGATTCACTACCTTATTGTATGTTTCGTTTACGTGAACTTCTACCTACCATTCCTTCCACCCGCTGAAGATCTCAAACCTGGACGTGAGTTGCCTTGATTAAACTGGAAGCCTTTAAAACTTTCGACTCCATCCATTTTTTATAGAGCTCATACGCCATGCCGCCATACATATTGCAAGTTGACTCCAGGAACACCGGCATTACGTTTGCGCTAAAGTTCTCGTGCATACAAAGACTCGTGCATACAAAGTCAACTAATACAACTATCTCACCTTTGTTTTGTCATGGCATCACATGGCTTTCGGTTCGCCGAAGTATCGGCACGTTCGGTTTTCTATGTATGTGACTAGATTCAAACGATAGTACCATATAAATATGTATTAAGTACTTACAAAATAAAAACTCTTTGCCACGCTGTCGGTTCGCTATCTATTGGACACGGGCTTGAGTGCGATTATGAGGTACAGTCAAAATCAAAAATAAGTGGCAATGATGAAATGCCTTTGAAGTGCTTAGCTAACTAGGTACATCAATAATAATAAAATCGAATGAAGAAATCGGATGATAAATTCCAAAATAAACATCCACTTAAGATGCTGACCTGACTGGTAGTACCTACAGTTAGTATCAGTATGAAATGTGTGTGTGTATTAATTTTTTTTCCCCTTGTCAGTGGTAATTTAAGGTCAATTAAGTCTGCAATTATCACAAAAAAAAATATAACAAAAGTAGGTTACGGATTTACCATTATTTACATTTATCGGTAATACCTGTCTATCGATTCTGTAAAAATATCAACGTGAAACTTAGGTGAAGTGAGCGTGTAGTGAGCTGTCACTGTCACAAATCGACCGGCAGGATGCTATGGATTAACACTATTGACAGCTCACTTGAGGCTCACTTCACCTAAATTTCACGGTGATATTTTTACAGAATCGACCGGCTGATATGAAACAGTAATAGTTCCTGTTATGTATTTGCACCGACATTTACTACATGGTTACAATAATTAATAATAAAGGGTAGATAAATAGTAACTAACTTAAACGTAGTTCTAAAATACATATACAATCACTGGTGCAGGTTTAAATTTACTTTGATCTCGAATTGGCGTAACAACCACGTTTAATTGCACTTTTTACGAATGCCAAAAATATGACATAAAATCATGCCTGTTTTATCTAAAGATGCGAGCAGAAGCGTAGATATTTATACCCACATTTCACCAGTTATGTTTAAGTCCCTTGTATTGTAACGACAGTTAAGGGGTGCATTAAATGGCAAGGTTAAGCCGTACTCTAATTACGTAATACACGATCAATCAGAATCTGAATCGCTTTGAAACAGATTGCTAATCCATTGCTTCATAAGTTCGAAAACATATCTGCTCAACAACGTAAAAAACGCAATGAATGTTGTTGAACTGTCAAAATGAAACAGATTAGTCGTAATCGTTTACGAAAATGTGTTGCGTAATTGGATAGCCGGTCTATTCTGTTAAAATCTCACCGTGAAAACTTATGTGAAGTGAGCTGAGCTGTAATTCCACCTAATTCTAGGGATTGACACTTGACAGCTCACTTCATCTAAGTTATCACAGTTAGATTTTTCCAGAATAGACAGGTTGGTGTTTGAAAGATACTTACTGTAAATAATTTTGAAGTCCTCAGTGTACTGCTTTTCCTCTAACTCCATCAAAAGCTGTACAATAGCCATTTCAAAAACAACTGTCTTTCCCGACCCCGTAGGTGCACAAACAACTATAGATTTGTCTGGAATATAAAGACAGAGAACTGCCGGTCGATTCTGTAAAACTATCACCGTGTAACTTAGGTGAAGTGAGCGTGAAGTGAGCTGTCAATCGTGCGTAATCGCTAGCATCCTGCCGGTCGATTTTTAACAGTGACAGCTCACTTCACGCTCCTTTCACCTAAGTTTCACGTTGATATTTTTACAGAATCGACCGACAGGTGATGAATTGTTTAGGATAAATTGATGAATCTATTTAGGTTCCTTAGTCCTTTTTTAAAATTAATTGGCATTATTACTGAATTGGCATTTATTCATACAGTATAAAAAATCCTTAAATTAATGGAAAAAAATGGGTAAATTGATCGTGGTAACAATACAGTACCTACAGATCAGGGAAGTCAAACATAAAGGCACTGTCAAAGTCAAATTGTTATATGTAATAGCGTGCCGTTGACTGTACCTATTTATGGAAGAGAACAATAACTAACCTGAGTACAACGCATCTTCAATGACACTTGATTGTACTAGATTGAAATATGGATATGAAAACACATCTCGATATTTTGGATCTGTAATAAAACATATGGTTCTGTTTATCAAACTTTTTCATTTAAGGTACCTAATATGTAGATACAGAGCCAAAGAATCACATAGCGTTCCTAGGCTGCTAAGTCCATAAAAACTTAAACAATTTATACGCATTCCGTCATCTTTTGCTGTCTACACGCCGACGGTAGGTACCGCCTTATAGGTAGGTTTAAGTATAGAATTACACTTACCTACTTCCCCCGTACACCGAAACTGGCCACGCTGCCCAGTACCTTTAGCAGGGCGGTCTGGGTCTCTTGCATCTTGATTAAAAGGATTGTTAGCAGTTGACGGTCTACTTTCAACAGACGACGACAAAGACAGAGGTTGGGAGTTGCATATTTCATCCACGAGAACATCTGTGAAGCTTGCACTAAAATAAATGAATAATAATGATGTATGTTACGCTTTTTAGACTACATTTAAGCAACAGGATAAAAAAGTGGTTTCTTTTGTCTTCTTTCTGTAGGTTTACAAACATTTCTTGAAGGAAGAATCACAAAAATCTTGTAGGTCTTTAGTATTACGTATTAGTTATTTCAACAATAAATGTTACTCACAGAGTAGTATTCATTATTTACGCTTGTATAGATTTACGCTAGTATTCATTAGCCAACCAAAATTGACTTTTGTAGAAACTTTTTATACATCCCGCCAAAACGCTTCTTGCGGTCACAAAATGTCAAACGACACGAAAAAATATTCGATATGGCAACATCTTGGCATGAAAATAGATTAAAAAAACAAGAATTATATAAAAGTTTATATAATTATATTATAACACAAGTAACGATACTACTAAAACTTTCTATTTCATTGAAGGAAATTCATAAGTAATAATAATTTCTTATATTAGCAGCTATTTTCGGTAAATAAGCACAACAGTGTGGCAGCACCACCACAAGACCGGATATCAGCTGTCACGCACACCCACCACTGTCAAGACAATAATATTTTTGTGCAACTTTTTCCTTATATCTTGTCTTGTACCAGTGCTTCTACTTGCCAGTCTTCCTGATTGTGTGTTCTATTGTTTTAATCACGAAGTTAAAGGTTAATAATCAACAATGATGTGAGTATTGATTCAATTATTACAAGACAACAAATAATAATATTATTTAGAGCTACATAATTCCAAGAAATTATCTTACTTATTTTTATTACAGGGAAGTCCAAAGCGAGTATGGAGATGCGGATACTATCAGTGTTGATACATTAGTTCTTGAACAAATGGTACAGAAGGAAAGAGCCAAAGAGATAACGGAATTGCAATCATTGAGCAAAAAAGTTTGTTGTCTTCACACAAATTTATTGTACTATCGGCACGCAACATCTGCCATGGGTTCAGCGTGTTATCAGTTATGGGTCACTTTACTAAAAAAAGTAGGCGGGACTCGTAATGGATGGCGGGAGCTTGGTTTCTCTTTAGGCCTGTCACAAGATGATTTGGATGTGAGTTTTCATGTTGTTTTCATTTAATCATGTGGTATTTTATATAGTAGCAGTCTGTGGTCTTTATTTTATTATGTTCCAAAGAATTATAACATTATTATAAGTTAAATCTTCTAAAACAAAACACAAGCAACAGCTAAAAGTCAGTTATTTTTTAAAGATAATATTTTAGAACATACAATTAAATTGATATCTAATGCTAAATGTTTGTTTCTCCTCAGTATATAATGCACTCTGTGAACGAAGACCCTGTTGATGTGGTATTGGAAGTGTTCAGACAAAATGACAATGCAACAATTGACAAAATACTGGATGCTTTAACAAAACTGGAACGCTATGACATATTGAAGTCAATAGAAAAACCACTTTGTGAAATAGCTCAGTACTTTAATAAAGATGACAGTGGTTATCAAAGTAAGAGCTCTGGGGACACAGTGCAGAGAGAGATTGTCACCATTAAGCTGCCTAGTCGTTTACCAGCACCTCTGAATAAAAAAGTTGTTATTGATAATAAGGACCCAAAGAAACCAAAACAACTGAGAAAAGCTGCCACTACAAATGAGCCCATAGTAAATGATAGTCCTATTCTCTTCTTGACTTATTCACAGGACGGTTTTCCAACTGCTTTGAATATACAAGAGTATGTTGAAAACTGGTTGGATGTACCTAATGTTCAAGTCATCACTTTGAACAATAGAAGAGAAGAGTTGTATCAAAACCCTGAAAAGTTTATAAGGGAGTATTTTGAAAAAGTATGTATGAGAATGTTAATTAATTGACTGTTTTAATATGCAAGTACTTTGATAATAATGTTTATGTATTTTTATTTCCAGGCTGATATCATCATACCTATCATAACAACGGGCTACATAGAACAAATTAAATCACATAATCCAGCTGTTCCAAATACGTCTGATAACTTAGACCATAAATATGTCAATTTTATTTATAATCTTATTGTTAATCACTATATTCATGCATCGGGCTGCCTTAACAAGAGAGTAAGAAGTGTGTTGCCTCAAAATGCTAATGTTGATTTATTTATGAGTATCACAATGTACCCTGATTTGATGCCCTGGACATATGAAACCAGTTTCGATGAGCAATTCAAAGCTTTCTTGAAGAAATAGAGAATTTCGTCTCATGACTGTAAGCATTAACTTTATTGCAACTATCTACACTTGCCATATACAACACTTTTTAATATTTTAATGTGGGATACCTTTTATATTGTATACTGTATGACATTGTACCTGATAGCAATTACATCAATTAAACAATATTTTTATAGAAATTAATAGTTTTAATTTTAAAATTCTCCTTATAAGATAGTACAAATAAAAAGAATATTACAATGCTAAATTTTACTAAGGCAATGCAATCTTATTGCTAAGATTGATCCTTTAAATTTGAATTACAAATTATACTATAGAAAACATCAAAGTAATAAGAAAATGTAAATATTAATAAGAAAATCCGCTTCTAGAAAAGTACATTACATTATGACAAAACATTACATGAGGTTAGTACCCTAGATCCTGTTATAATAGAGAAAAAAAAAACAAAATAATAAGCATAATAGTGCATTTAATGAGGAAAATTAGTAATATATTAGTATTATATAAATAACAGATAGCAGCTTGCTCTTGTATTGTTATTTGTTTATGTAACACAAACCCTTGCAAATAAGTTTTAGACAATGTAACATTTACTATGTAAAATAAAAAAAGCTTAGTATGTTTTCAGTTTCTTAATTAAAGCATACACAATGCTTATCCACATCATGATTTATAAGTTCATTTTACACAATAAAAGTCACATTCTGACAAATATTTCTTATTAATAACTGTTTATCAGTAAGAGGTATGAGAAAACATTTGGTATGAGGTGTTACCTCACATAATACTAAGAAAGAAAATGCCTATATTAGGTTCCCATGAGAAGATCAAGTTGTCATGGACAATAATTTGATCTAATCTTGGTCATCAGTCTTGCTCTCAACATCCTCGGTAGTTTCATCTGCAGTACTGACATCATTGACATCGATTCCAGTGTCATTGTTGCTGCTGTTTGCTAGTTCCTCCTGCAAAAACATGGAAAGGTTTCAAATTGGTTGGTGTAAGGTGGATGAACAGTTATTAGCAGCATTTATGATGTAATGTGAGACAAGTTTGTCACACAAACAATGTCTCACCTAGATATGCTCTTGATTCAACAACACTAGATTTTTTTAGAATAAAACGGACTTTTCCTGTGGAGTCTTGTGAAGATAGACAGAACATTATTATTATGTAAAAGATGGAATACTCTTGCCTATTTAATATTAATTACAATAAAAAACTAAGGCCCATATTATAGAACTTCACTCAAGATTCAAGCATTATTTAATACTAGTTTCAACCAATCAAAAGGCTAATAGTAAAGATATTAGTTCTTTTTCAATCTTATTTTATATTAACCGTTAAAGGCCTGATAAACAACTAATTAACGTGCTAATTGACGTGCTTGAGGGTCACCCAGGGCTTTACCGGTTAAAAAACTTACCTTGATCACTTCAACGAAACTGTTAGCCTCGTCCAACATCTGTTTGAACAGGGTGTTCTCTTCTTTTAGGTCTTCAATGATTTTACGGAGCTTCTCATTTTCATCAAGAGCATCATGTAAAGCAACTCTGAAAATTAAAAACATGTCTTTGTTTGTAAACATAAAACAAAGGATGACTGACCACTGGAATAGACCCATGAGCGAATGATGGGTTGGCAAGATCAAGAATCATCATTTCAATAATCCATGCCACAAGCAAGTGCATTCAGGGCATAAATTCAAACCAATAGCCAAGTTATTCAGCTTCGACGATGGAGCAGCCCAATCTAGACAAGACTGATGTACTATCGAGGACACAGGAGCGTGACCACTTTTCAGCCTTATTGCCTTAATAAAAAGGTTGAAAAGTGGTCAGGCGCCTGTGTCCCCGATAGTACATATGAACTGAGAAGACATTGATTTCAATAAATCGCGATAGATAAATGAGCTTGTGTTATGTAATGTTATGTTACCTATGTTCCGATGATGTGAATACATTCGGGTTAATATTAAAACAGGATTATTTGGTACCATCTACAAAATGTGGTGTAACACCATGTTTAACTAGATTAGTCATTGCAATTAACAAAGGATCATCCTCCTTGCACATAATATATGCAAGGCATCCATTACAAATTTACACTTGTATCTATATCAAATTAATGGAAATATTGAAGGTACTTACTGACGCTTCCCAGCTAGAAGTTCCCAATACTTTTCCGATGGCCCTTCAGGATTAGTCAAGTCATCAACAGTGATTTTCGTATCAAGGTTCGCTTGAGTTTCTTTGGTGGACAAGTTTTTACGTTTAACCTCAACATCACTAAAATCAAAACAATATAATTTAGGAACTTCATCTACAAGTGATAATGCAATCATAGAATAATAAAAACACATTATTACTCACGCAGCGGGGGACTCCTGGCTTAGTTGGTGCTTCAAACTTTTTGATGGTCTACCCACTAAATTTTCTCTATCTGAAGCAGTGTGTTGAAGTGTTTTGAGAGATCTCCTTGTAACTCTCGTCGTCTAAAAAAATCATACAAAATGGTAAGTATCAAATAGAAGTCAATAAAAATCGATCAAAATACGTGAACCGGTAACGAGCACAAGGGGACCGTAAAACACAAGTTGTCTCTTACCTGGAGCTCTTGAGTGGTCATGGTGAAGTCTGTTCTGATAACCGGTTTCTAAAGATGCTATGGTAACTTTCTGTTGAAGAAAATAAACTGAAGAAACTATATTTTTGTCGTATTTACCAGCTCACAACGAAGTCAACGAACACCGATTGACACTTTTTGACAGATACTTTTTTGACAGCAGCTTTTCCCGCCACTTTGACTTGATTCTACTTTTTACTGTGTTTGGTTGGTAGCATGCCTAGGCTTTTTAGCCCATGATTTTATTTGTGTAAAGCTAAGTGGATCCACACAGCCCGGCGGCATGCATGGGTCATACCACTGGCCGCGCCGCGGGCCGTGCGGCAATCGCCACAAAGTCGGCGGCCATTTTGCCGGCGAGGCCACCGCATGACCGCACCGCGCGGCAGCAGGGGAACAGTTGTCTCCAGTATCTGCGTTCAATTTACAACTCACTTTACCGGAGTAATTACAATCAGTCTGTATTTTTTAGAGGTGAGTGAGACAATAAAAAAAAAGTAGATCCTTTATAGAAAATCCGGCCAAAGGAGTTGATAGACAATTAAATCATCAATAGTTAAAAAAAAAAGTATTGTTTACTTTAATTTCATAATCAACGTTTCAGTGACGTCAATCGCGGATACGCTAAGTGCGCGGTCACTGCTCTTCCAGGAAACCGTAGGTTTACCGGGAAACGGGGGGAATGTCCTTACAATACCCGCCGTGTCCAGAAGTACCACTTCCTGGATCAAGCCCAGGATCCCCAGGTGTTGGTCCTTGGTCGAGGCATATGTAATCAAATTATATTATTATACAATGTGAAATTCGTTTACATCCTCTTAGGGGGTCATTGGGTCTGCCCAGCTTGGGCGGAGCACCGCCGTGTCCTCACGGAGGCGATCGGCGGCGGCGATCTCTCGCGTCCGGCCCTGGTTCAGGCCATGGTCCGGAGCGAGAGTGCATGGGAGGCCGTCACCTCCTTCTGCGAAGCAGTAATGCTCGCGAAGGAGGAGGCGGAGCGCGCGAGGGAGAGGCAAAATGCGCGCCCTCGCGCCCCTAGTCGCCGCAGGAGACGCCCCGGGCGTCGGGAGTCGCGAGCCGACTTCCGGCCACCGTAGGCGCGGGCTTGCGGACGGTGAGCAATGGGTAGCTCGCCGTCCGATAGGGACCAGGCCCGGGTCGACGGCGCGTTGTGTTCCACGCGCGCCTCAAAGAGATGTCAGCACCAACTGACGGGGTCCGGAAGGGCCAATGCCTGCCGGGGTTGCGGGTTTGTCTGAAAGGGATATCGCGACCTCGGCACACAGGCAACGGAAGGAACACGGGTGGGTTTTAGTCAGTAAAAGTCTGACACGCCCTCCCGCTCCACCCAGAGCGGGAGAAGTTATTTGATAATTTCCCACCCTCAAAAAAAAAAAAAAAAAAAGGGGGTCATTGTACTCATCATTATGAACAACTTTCACTATGGGGCCAAAACTGAAATCGCGAAAAAAAATCAGCTGTTCCCTACATTTTATCGAGATATGCAAACATAAATGTATGGAACAGCAGATTTTTTTTGTTGCGATTTCAGGGTAATGATGCAAACGAATTAAATTTGATATTGCATAATACATGAATGCTTTTTTGTGAAATAAATAATTAATTATAAACAATTTTATTATGTATATTTTACAAGAGCTACAATTCTTCGTTATACAGTTGGTGCATTAGGCATTATACGGAAAAACCAACTTATGACTGGCCCAAAGTGGAAGTTGTTTATAATGATAAGTACACCCCTGAAGAGGATGCAAATGAATTAAATTTCACATTTTATATTCAAACACCCTGACTTACCGTTTGAAATTATTGAGCTGGCAAAAGAAAGCTTACGGACTAGCGCTTGTAGTGCATCCACTTTTGTGAGTTTGCATAGGTTTGTAGTTTGCGGCGGCAAGTGGCAAGCTTGTGGAGCTCGTTTTCAAAAGATGCAAAGTATTGCAGAGTAATTCGCAGATAAAGCCTCGTGCAAACTAGCGCGACGCGACAGCGCGACGCAAATCGAATAATACAATTTCTGAAAAAACTTCACGGTATGACATAGGTGTCGCGTCGCGCTAGTCTGCACGAAGCTTAATGCTGTACGTGCCTATGTGAGTGACAGGCTTTATACATACGTTATTGTTGATCCACACAGCCCGGCGCACAGTGGCGAAAAAGTGACTTTTTCGTTTCAAATCAACTTTCCGACTAGAGTTTTTAAGTTGGTGTGTTTTCCTAGAGAGCGTTGTTGAAACGCGACTATCTTTTGACTGCGGTAGGGCTATCTAACGATTTAAATCTTTGCCGCTGTCATCATTTTCATGACAGCAGTCACTGCGGCCGTCAAGTGCGGCCATCGCTTTTCTAGGAAACCGTATTAATCCTAAATCTAGGGAATATTGTATCGATTAGCCCACAGAAGCCAAGCCAAACGTCCTATCTACACGTTTGTATTTCGTATGGTTGAGATTTCTGTCAAGTGAGGATCGACATTTTGTGTTTATTTTATACTTTAGCTGGCAGGTGAAACTGTCAGTTCGTTGGAAGGAATGTCCTTCGCACGTTTTCTCCACACATCTGACATTGGCAGAATTGTCGACATCGGCACCATTGCCATAAAGAAAAAAAAATAGAATAGAATAGATGGTTGACATTTGTTGAATTGACATGACACTGACAAACTGATCTGACCTGACAGTGACAGTCATTTATTTGCGCTCGGTGGGAGATGTTTTGTGTTAATGAAATAAAATATTAGTCAATTCATTAATAATATCTATTGCTTTAATTAACGATAGCGCATGAATAAGTGGGTAAAAACCAATAACGCTTAGTGAAAGTATCATCATGATATAATGTAATTATAGTCAGCCGTGATATGTAATTTCATAAAATATTAATACTTTATTCGGTTCCTATCTTATCTTTATCTGAAGTACATTTTTATCTTTTGGTGTTAGTTTATAGATACAAAGGTTTCTCCAGGATATAGCGAAACGACGAAAATGGATACTCTCAAGTAAGTTACATATAACTACGTACAATATTTTACTAGTTACTACCTGCGTCAGAAGGAGTCAAGGTTACGTCTAAACGTTTATATACTTGACTTCTTCATAGTTGCAATATTTAATTAAATAATTTTTATGAAACTTTCAGGTTCTATTTTGTCACCTGGAATGTGGCTACCAAGAATCCAGGACAAGATCTAAATGCCCTATTAGACTTTCCATCACAGTTTAATAAAAATAAGCCACTACCAGACTTTTTCGTGATTGGGTAAGTTGTTATGTGGTTCATGATTACTTGCATAATGTTTGCTGTATCCTACTTATTATGTAGGTCAAGGTGATGTACACATGCATTGAATGAATTGTCTGTTTGACTTGGATAACTTGTTTTTATTTTAATGAAATGTCTAATTCCATTTAAATATTTTAATATACAATAATATCTTTGTTGCCTAGCCATTTTCATGTATTTGAGACCTACATTTACCCTATGAAATTATTTGGATTTCATCCTTATTCAGGAAAATTTTGTGATTATTATCAGGAAATTAATTATATTTAGCTGAGTGATGATATTATTTGCAATGTCAACACACTATGTGCTGTGAACAACCTAACAAACAATGTGTAATAGACACTTAAATAATACGACGTTTTTTTTAAAGATTTGTTTGATTGTTTTGAATAGTTGAATATTGTTTATTCAACTATTTATTATGTAGTGGTAGTACCAAACATGTTAACATGCTTATTTGTATTAAATATAACGAGATGGGTCTTTACATATTGATATGTCTCTAGACAGCAATTGTTTTGCCTGCATTGATGGGTAGTAAAAAGTTATTATTACTAAAAAAATAAACCAATAAAAGATAGTTTACCTAAACATTTGTGGTATTTATAAAAGAGTATAATGTTTATAAATGTTTTTAAATTTATAAATGTGCTGGGCAGCATAAAACTAACATTAAAAAAGAAACATTATTTAACATAAAGAAAAACTTGTTTTTAAATTAATTCTACCTCAAGATAACATTCTTTTAATTCAATTGATTATGTTTTATAATATTATAAGTGACATGTTTGAGTAATTACTTATTCCAATTGATTTGGGGTTGGTGCAACATTGTCTTCTCGTTCCATCCTTCTGTATTACTCGTCATGTCAGAAAAATGACAAAAAAAAAAGCTACCCTTATTAACTTGCCTTTGTACTTTGGTTAAGGATTATTTCTTTTTATACTTTATCGTGCAACATATTTTTTTTTTAATAAAGGGCTATTTAATAATTCATAATACATTTATTACAGACTACAAGAAGTCAAGTCCCAACCACAGAATCTGGTAATGGACTCACTGTTCACCGATGCATGGACTCAATCATTCAACAAAATACTTTGCCGGCAAGGGTTCATCAATGCCAAGAGCACCAGATTGCAGGGCATACTGCTACTGGTCTACACTCAGATGAAACACGTTGTACACCTGAGGGATATTGAGGCTCAGTACACAAAAACTGGACTGGGAGGAATGTGGGTGAGTGAGATAAAAACACTTTTTATCAAGTTTTCTTTCTATTTTGAAGGATAATACATAATGATTTCTTCTATAAAGCAAATGCAATATAGTTTGGGTGTTATGATGCAACACATACACAGACACCTACATTACAGATGATGTAAATCTCACTGCTGTAGGTATTTCACTTATCAGTGAATCTTAATTTTAATGTTTCAACAACTAAAATAGAATATATACTGAGCTAATTAGTACTTATTAAAGTACCTACCATCTCTTCCAAATCTTTTAATAAAATGTTTGCATATTAATACATTTGATGTAACAAAAAAAAAACTGTTCTTATATGAGTCATATAAAAGCAAAGACAGCAACATCCTATTTTTTCATTTTGGCAACTTTGAATGCAGTATGGTAGTATTCCGTCAACTTTACTTGACCGAATATTAAAATCGTATCAAAACCAGCATCATTCTATACAAAATAGACGTTCTAAATTGAGATCGGTAGCAAAACCAGCAACATGCCTTCATAGTTGTGGCATAGACAGCAACTTCCTTCTTTGACCAATCAGGTGTCACTATAAATACAGCAATATTCATAAATGACTGGTGCAAAACCAGCAACATCCAATTAAGAATAGCGTAAAAGCAGCAATATCCATACATTGGATGCAAAAACAGCAACATCCTAAATGTATTATCTTATTTTGGTAAATGTACACTCTATTAGGGAATTCTGTTTTACAATATCTGATTCTAACATCATTAGTTAACTGTGCTTCGAACTTATTATAACTAAAAATTGCTACATGCAACGTAAACAAAAAAAAACCTCTACTGCCTTTTCAGTAAAAGTGGATGTTGCTGACTTTGCTTTTATATGACTCATATATTTGACATTTACAAAAGTCTGTTAAATTAATAATAAGAAAAGTTCTATGTATTTCTTTCATTAAATAAATTATACCTATATTTCAATGCTTGAAATATTTAGGTATGCTTAATTTCCATAAAATAGTACTCATTAACGTACATTGATAAATATGGTTCATACATACATACAGAGCCGCCGCTGGGCCGTACATTTAGAGGCTGGAGGGGCCCCAATAATTTGACCACCTAAACGTCACATCTGTACCATTAAAACTGCATTTAGAATGGAACAAATTGCAATTCTTACAATTTCTTACATTCTATTTCTTTTCTGAGTTATTAATTGTAACTCATTGTAAAACACATAACGTAATGTAATTATAACATACTATGAACAAACTCGGCTACAATGAAAATTTATTTTGCACATTAATTGTGAAGATTAGTATAAGTATTGTTTAATAACTTGTGTTTTATTTCCATCATTGCTTGGTAGAGTTAAATAATAATGATAATTAGAAGTGGTAATTTTAATACAGCATGCACAAGTGGTTAAAATCCTAACCAATATTATAAATGCGAAGGTGAGTAAAACGGCTGAACGGATTTGGATGAGATTTGGCATATGAATAGACCATGACCTGGGTCAGGACATAGGATACTTTTTATTCCGATATTCCCACGGGATTGAGATCTCAATCCCGTAGCTAGTATCAATATAATAAATAAACGAAAGAAATATTTATTTGTATGGAATCCAGACTGGGCGTTTGTTACGCCCATGAGATGCGTATAATAGTGCGATTTAGGAGGCGTACGAAACGTTCACCCAGTCGAGATTAAAACCAGTGCAATCTTGAATGGACATAAGTAGCAAGATTTTGGAGGCGTTCAGAGCAGGTGTATCGCGCTTCAGTGGCCAGTGGTAACACTTGCACTATGAAAATCGCCCCTCTAAGAAATAAAGGCGCTGTCAATGATAAATTGTTACTACTGTTGTCCAGTTAACATGAAGTAGTATTTGTTTATTTCTTAGCTCCAAAGCGAGTACTTCTGTAGTTTCAACGTCAAATTGTTTTAAAAATGTCAACGCATGCTCTTATCAAATTCTCACGATGTTAACGCTGTTTTTATTATACGAAGCTATAAACTGGTTATAAACTCAATAATAATAGGTGCATGTCTTGTTTCACAAATTTCCTGATCTGCTATTGCGTGTGCGCTTGATACCTAACGCTTAGGATTAAGGAAATTTAATTGCTCTGTTCCAACATTCATAAGATTTTGAATTCTTATCGTTCGAAAAGAATCACGATATGTTATCGCGTGAATGCCTAAAATAACAGTTAACGATCGATTTTCTTTATTTGCTTACCTAATGCCTTGATTCTACATAGGTAGGTACCTACCTACTTCAGCATTTGTTTAAATCGATAAGACCTCGACATTTTGTACTTATGCATCGTTATCGCGCCCTTGAACGGTATGTTTGAACTGCAAAGTTACACCACAAGGCCTACCTATAAGTAGGTAGTGGTTACTGTAACTGAAAAATTTTACGTGCCGTATTTTAACTACAGGACATCTTATAACCCTCTAAGTGCCGAGAGTACTCAGAGACGTCACTTTAAAATACCTTTAATTGACCATAATTTCTTGGCTGGCACATCATCTGCCTAGCTTTTTTCCCAACTATATTGCGTTCGGCTTCTAGTTCAACCAGATGAAGCTGAATACCAGTATTTTACATGGAGCGACTGCCCATCTGACCTCCACAACCGGGTAACACGATACCCCTTAGCAATACTAAATGTCAGACTTTCTAGTTTCTGACTACCCTTAACGAATGCAATGTTCTACAAATGACGGCTGGGTCCAACAGTTTACCGTGCTTTTCCAGGCACGGACGGGGGTCTCGGCATGTAATTGATGGTCACCAATACAAGAACCGACCTCGGCAATCATTGCTTAACTTTGAAGATAGACCCTTGCGGCTGATAAGGTGTTGCCACGGGCTTATACCTACTTGTTTATTAAAGTTAACGATTGATTACTTTTTAATTAAGTCCTTAAGTGCGGCAGTAAGTCTCAATAAACGTAGTAGGTACCTATAATGAGTTTTGAAAACCATGCAGCGTCAGACAGCACCTGTCTGGCATTAATGCTGAAATGAACCTTTTTGGCGCAGCCGTGACGCACACACTATTATTGTTAAAATGTTATTTTCACTTTTTTTATTTTTTGTATTTTGTGTTTCACGAACCGTGTCCAAATAAACATCATTCTTTCTTTCTTTTTGTTCACCTAGCTTCTGTCAGTGTAAAATTTCTTGGTTTAACATCTAATATATCTTATGACAATCGGCAATACTATAGCTTCCCGTTAGCGAATGAATTTATGGAATCGGATGAGGAGTTCCGAAGATTACCTCCTACATACAAAATCACAACCTCTTTATGTATTGTAGTCCTTCTACCTCTTTATAATAGTATTATTATAGAATACTATAGATATCGAATCCTACATGACGGCCAAAGACAGCCATAAGGAAGACATCGCATAAATAGCTACACGGAATGTCCCGTAAATAGGACTGGAAAACGGAAATTTTCCAGCTGTTTAGCAGGAGTTTATTTTGATTGCTTCACATTTTGCCATTCCGTAATTAAATAAGTATTAATATTATAATAACTTTACTGACTATATAAACATTGTGTGGAGGCTAAAGCCAAGTGTATGTGGCATACGTGATATCGTTTGCAGAGTGATAAGTGACTGTATTTTGACAAAAACACAAAATAAACATTAATAAAAGTGACTTCGCTGGTTCTAGTTTGCGCGAAAGTGGGTGGTTCGAAAAAAAACTTTATCAACTTACTTTACTCTGATTGCTGGTATTACGATAACGCACCAATACTCATATTTCGAATGATATTCCAAAGCAACCGTGGCAGCGTTCATTGAGTGTTGACTGAGACGTGTGAGCGTCCGAGTTCGAATCTCAGTACATGTTTTACTTTTTGCATATATTTTTCTTGTTAAAATAAATATAATATTTTTTTTTATTGCCATTATGATTTGCGCTGGTTGTAATGCTACTATTCTCGTTACACAAAAGAGAATTAAATGCTGTTTGAGCAAATGTGCACTTCAGTACCATTTGGAATGCGTCAAGTACGATGAAGCGTCAACACCTAGGACTAAATGGACTTGTCCAATCTGCGTCTCTGGCCGTCCTAAACTGGACAACACTAATACGCCAGTCCATCCGAAAGGCCACATTGTTCAAACTGATCAAGCGGCTCCAGTTGCTGAATCACCTACAATGTATTCCTCTATATCGGGACCGTCTCATAGCCAAAACAAACCAATAGTTGGTCAGAAACTTACGCCAGCTGTGAAGTCACCACCAGTTACACCTATATTGGCATCCGTTGGCACAGAAGTCAACTTGCAAGACACAATACTTTTAGAAATTCGTAAATTACGACAGGAAATGAATGAAAAGTTTGATAGTCAACAGGCCTCTTTAGCGAAATTTGGAACCACGCTGGCCACGGTACAAAGGGAAGTTAATGACCTATCCTTGAGATTTTCCTCAATGTACGAAGACTTGGACGAGTTTAAGAAAACTGTTACTTTTCTTTCTGATGCTTATGATGATCAAGTCGAATTAAATGCCCGAAATAATAACTGTATTGCCGAACTCCTCAAGAATAACGTCGCGATGAGCGCTCAAGTGACGGAATTGGAAACTAAATTGCAGCAAATTGATCAATTGGCACGTGATAGCAATGTTGAGATACAGTGCGTTCCTGAACATAAAACCGAAAACCTGTTAACGGTCGTAAAACAATTGGGTAGAGTTGTGGGAAATGAACCTCACGATAATGAAATCCTGTCATTTCATAGAGTTGCCAAATTAAATGAAGACACTAATCGTCCACGTAGCATAGTCGTCAAGTTAGCCAGTCCTCGAATTCGGGATAATCTAGGAGAGAAGCAGCCGATTTTTGTGACGGAAAATCTGACTCTGGCTAATAAAAAACTACATGCAGCGACAAGAATCGCTGCTAAGGAAAAGAAATACAACTTTGTATGGGTTCGAAATGGTCGTATATTTGTGAGGAAAGATGTTACAACTAAATCTCTTCTAGTAAAAAATTTGGCATTTGTAGATTCGTTGTAACTTGTTATTTTATTAGTCGCATACTTTGCACGCTTATTTGAGTTATAATAATTTAAATTCCAGTTTAAAATCTATTATCAAAATGTAAGAGGCTTACGAACCAAGACAGAGGATTTTTATTCTGCTGCTTTAAATTTTGATTACGACATCATTATCGGCACTGAAAGTTGGCTCAACGATACGGTGTTAGACCATGAATTTTTAGATAACCGATACAGAGTGTTCAGGCGCGATAGGTCATCTACTGTATCCTCGACTACAAAAAGGGATGGTGGGGGGGTGTTTGTTGCAACTTTAGACAAATATGAGGTGTCACGGAGATTAAATTGGGAGTCCCATTGCGAGGAGTTGTGGATCACAATCAAATGTGAGAGTGGCTTAAGAATTAATATTTGTGCGGTATATATCCCACCTCCAATCAAACAAGACTATATCGATGCACTGTTTCGAAACTTTACAGAAATAATTAATAAAAAGAGCAAAGTCAATTCTATCAACTTACTAATCGGTGATTTTAATATGGGTAGTATCTATTGGGAATATAATGTGGTTTCTGGTCTATTGGTCCCCAAAGGATCTAGTAGTAATCTAGAACACATTTTTTTAGACATGCTAGCTTTTAATGATCTTCATCAATGCAACACGATACTTAACGCTTCAAACCGTGTTTTAGATCTAGTTCTTAGTAGTAGTGACAACAAAGTGCAGGTGTCTCAGGCCTCATTTCCACTTGTTCCTATTGATCCTCATCATCCAGCGTTGGAAATCTCGTTTACATCTAATAATAACAATCCTCTTGTGCAAAATAAAATCCCTTATTTGAACTTTTATCTCTGTAATTATGAAGCGGTCAACGCTGAACTTGCGAAAATTAATTGGTCTGATGAATGGAATTCTATAACTAATATTAACGGAATGTTGCAAAGATTTTATGATATTCTTATGCCAATTATTAAACAGCATACTCCAATTACAAAACCACGAGACGAACGCTATCCTGTCTGGTACAGTAGAGCTTTACTAAAAGTCATTAAAGAAAAAGCAAAATATCACAATATATATAATAAATACGGGAATCCTAGAGATAAAATTACGTTTGAATGCCTAAGAATGCGTTCCAGTGAGTTGATAAAAGACTGTTATGCTAAGTTTAAAAGTAATATAGCTGAACATCTGCGTACCAATCCTAAGCATGTCTGGAGGTACTTAAAAAATAAACGGATAGGTAACAATTATATTCCCAACAAAATGAATTTGAATAACACTAGGTTTGCTAGGGGCGGGCAAGAAATTTGTGACTTGTTTTCCAAAAATTTTCAATCCATATATAGATTAAATAATGACACACATATTTCAACGCCAGTTAAACCCACTTCATGTAATAATAATACTTTCAGTCAGTGCAAACTTGAAGTGAAAGAAGTTTTTGATTACTTGTCTTCCCTCGATTGTGATAAAGGACCGGGGCCTGACTCAATTCCTCCTCTCTTCCTTAGAAAATGTGCAGCAAACCTGGCTGATCCTCTGACTACAATGTTCAACTATTCTTTGGCACAGGGCTTAGTCCCTGACCAGTGGAAAATTGCACACATCACGCCAATCTTTAAATCTGGTAGTGTTGATGATGTTGCAAATTATAGAGCAGTGTCCATTCTATCTGCTTGTGGTAAAATAATTGAATCGCTTGTTCAGAAAAAAATGTTTTCTCACTTTAAAAATGTGCTGGATGATAACCAGCACGGCTTTCGCCCCAAAAAATCGACACTGTCTAATCTGGTCGAGTATGTTTCATATATATCATCTGCATTAGATGACGGTAGAGAAGTTCATGCAATATACACTGACTTTAAAAAGGCCTTCGATTTGGTAGATCACGACTTACTAATTGCTAAATTGGAAAGTATGGGTGTTCATGGGTCATTGCTGCGTTGGTGCGAATCGTACTTAAAAAATCGCTCTCAACTGGTGTATATCAAGGGTTTTAAATCCAAACAATATTACATTCCATCAGGGGTGCCACAGGGGTCACACTTGGGGCCTCTATTTTTCTTAGCTTTTATAAATGATTTGGGGTGCAAAATTGATTCGGAATATAAACTTTTTGCTGATGATTTAAAAATATATCGAACTATAAACAACGAATCCGATATTATTCAGCTTCAGCTAGATTTAAATAACCTACACAATTGGTGCATACAAAATAAAATGTCATTAAATCCATACAAATGTTACTTCATTAAATTTTGCAGAAAAAGGAAAACTTGTGAATATTATTACTCGATTAATAAAAGCCCGCTCCAAGAAGTAGATACTATTAGGGATCTTGGAGTTTTATTAGATAGTAGTTTAAGTTTTAGGAGTCATTACGACCAAATGATTAGTCGGGCATCTAAATTGTCAGGCTTCATCGTCAGGGAAATGAAAATTTTTAAAAAACCTGATCTGACTATTTCCATTTATAACAGCGTTATTCGAAGTATTCTGGAGTATTGTAGTACGGTATGGAACCCATTTTATCAAGTGCACTCGGATCGGATAGAACGCGTTCAAAAAAGGTTCTTATACCACTTATGTTTCTCGGATAACAGATTTCGTAGTCTGAACTCGTATAACTCTAGGCTGAGTCATTATAAAATGAAATCTTTAAGTGCACGTAGGAAATGTTTAGATTTTATGTTTTTATTTAAGCTGATAAATGGTGTAATAGATTCTCCCGAGCTTTTAGAAAAAGTGAAATTCTGTATCCCGCGTAGTAGTAGCCGCTTAATTAATCGCAGGACTTTCTTCCTGCCTCATAGTCGAACTAATATAGGTAATTTTTCACCCATTTGCCGCATGCTTTCTCTTGCCAACTCCATTCGTGGTGAAATAGATATCTTTGCTGGTTCTGTAGCCTCAGTTAGGACTAAACTTAAAGTCTTAATTGTATGATATTTTAATTGTTGTATATTTTTTCATATTTAAATTTTTCTTTCCCAAAACTTTTTCATTATCTATGGAAAAGTTTCCATAAGTTTTGTTAACTTTTTTTTTATATAATGGTAAATAAGTAAATGTTTTACATAATAATGCATGCTAGATTCACATCTAGTAGATGTCAATCAGAAATTTTGTGTTGTAACTTTTTTATTGCATTTGTGATTGTACATCAGTTTTGTGAATTATAATAAAAAAAAAAAAAAAAAAAAATGTATATTTGATTGAAATGACGTCATGAATAAGGGCTGTGTTTGAGTGTACAACATTAGTCGGACAGTGCCGCTCTTGACCTCGATCTTGCCTTATTGATTTTCTACGTAAATGGAAAAAAAGTATTTCGTAGGTATCCACTGCACAACTGCTCTACCTAGCTACTTCATTATTCATAGACTTGTAATTGTAAGTTTATACTAACTACAATGAAGTGTTTTGTTGTTTGACCTGTCGCTTCTCACTAAGTGCAATTATTGTTGGCGACAGTGGAAGTTTACTCTATCAAATAAATCGACCGTGGCGTCATATTGTAGATAGACTGATATGTACATACTCGCTGATTTGGATACTAATTAATATGGTTTTACCACTTCATCTACACGGATGAATACTAACCTATTATGTTTACCCAGGTCATGGCCATTATCTGGCCAAATTCCATCTAAATCCCTTCGACCGTTTATGCATGATTGAGTCACACACATTCGTAATATCATGTTACTAGAATTTACTTTTATGAAAAGTCCTAGACAGATATCGATTTTACCAGGTGGTTATTTTATCGGGCAAGTATCAAATCGATTGGAGGGCAGCAGGATGTTAGTTTTGTAGTAGATAACATTACAATTTTTTTAAATGTTTGCTCAGATTTCGTCAGGCGTCGCATATCTTGGTGACATCTAGTCATCGAGGTAGTAGATAGCTATCTTATCACTTTTATCGAAGCTACCTTTGGGCGGTAGTCTTTGTTTTCTTTTCTTTTTATGATTAAATAGGCCTATCTGCATTGTTTGGGTGTAAGTAGGTGGTCTGTCCAAAGTATGCAGAAACAATCTAGGAGTTCGATTTGAGACCGTAAACTGAGCTAAAATGAGCTCTTCCGTCAGACTGGTTCTAGCGTAGTAGAGAACCGGCACGTGGTTTTATCAAGCATGCAACACAATGCATTAAAATAGCCTCCACGAGGGGCGATACTATACCTGCTACCACTCAGCTGGCTGTCTGCTCTGTATTTTTATTACGACATAATAATACCAGCCTATCTAACCAATAACATCGCTTCACTGTCATAGTTTGAGCTAAACAAGCGTTGTTATTGGTTAGTTTCACACACATCCTTCGCTACATATCCTCGCTCATCTCTGGTGGAAACGCAGTCTTACTGTCCCACTGCAAGGCAAAGGCCTCTTCTCATACGGAGAAGGCACGAGCATTGATCACCACGCTTACTCAAGACAGGTTGGCGATTTCAAACTTGAATATAAGTCCAGGTTTCCTCACGATGTTTTCCTTCAAGCTATTCAAGCTGTTCTTATATTGTTCATGAGAAAAAATGTTAAAGGCAGAAGACATACAATATGAGAACCTAAGCATTAACTTCCCAAACACAAATATTACGTACCAAACGTCCGTCCATTGAAGATCGTCTTACAATACATAGTAATTTACAAAACATTCTTGTTTCAGGGTAACAAAGGGGCTGTTAGTATAAGATTCAACATATACGGCTGTTCGATGTGCCTCGTGAACTCCCACCTGACTGCCCACGAGCATCTGTTGGCTGATCGCATCAATGATTACAACACGATAATAAAACAACACATGTACCATGTCAGCGAGACCACCAACATTTTGTATCATGAGTAAGTACCTATATTTCTCTTTTTTTTCTCGTCGCGTTCAATTCAAACTCCTAATGTCTCTTTAAGTTTAGTCCAAGCTCAAATCTTCGAGCCAGTTGTTGTATTTTGGATCTTATTCCGACGAACGTAAAGTAATTAATTTAAAAACTGTCTTTAGAACGGAGTCTAAGTTGTCAGTTTTGCATAAAGATCTGTATTTCAATCAATGTTAGGTTCTTATTACAAAATCTCGATGGTTTAAATGAAACAATATTTATGTCATGTCTTAAAAAAACCTTGTTTTGTAATAAGACCGTTAATGAGTAAAACGCTACGATTTTCCTCCTACTACTAAGAGTCGGGAGCGCGGGATTTGCTCCCGCACGTGTCGCGCCACTGGCTTTTCCATTTTTCTTGCCATTGCTCTGACCATATTGTGCCCTGGGTTTTTGACCCCTGTCAGCGGTTTTATACATTTTATTTATGGACAAATCAAAACGTGCTTCAAATCATTATTATAATGTAAATACATTTACATAAATCAATCCTAACCAATAAAGCGAAAGCTTTGTCTGAATCTGAATTTGAAGCCTTTGAAGAACACTGTCGCGTCATAATCATTTGTCTTTCTTAAGAATTCTGTGATGTTACTGAACTTAAGGTTATAGTCATTAACTACATATGTACCTGCGTCATTCGTTTCTTTTCCATTTATTATCGTTCTGCTTTATACTTACAAACTATTCAACTTCTTATGAATGATTCTTCAGATGATGTTCTACATACTACAGGTACATGTTATCAGAACGTTATAGTTATCAAACTAATCGACAATATGCGTTGATGCTAGAGCAGTGGTGGCCCAGTGGTAACGGCCGCGACTTACAAGCTGTAGGTCGTAGGTTCGAACCCAGACAGGCGCTTTACTTTGTGTAAATTATTTCATCACCACTGCTCTCAAAACGATGAAGGAAAACATCGTGAGGAAACCGGCATGTCCTAGAACCAAAAATTCGAAGATATGTGACATCTACCAACCCACACTGGGCCCGCGTGGTGGATTACGGCCTACAGCCTGTATCCCAGCAGTGGGAACATTACAAGCTGATTATGCGTCGATGATATGGAACAGTTGATTTTAAATGTTGATTAAATACTACATGGAAGATAATAACATTGTATCAACCAGCTATTTGACATCCAAACAGTAGCACAATTTTAAAATCATCCTAATCAATATTCTGATACATACGGTTATTAAATTAAATATTGTTTGATCTACCGATTGTTAGGTATCATTTACTGATAAATATCTCTATATATTTCTAACAAAATCATAGATAATCCGAATAACTAAACATCACGCGTGCTTTATTAGATGTTACTAAAGATATGACATGACTAAAACTGATAATAGTTTCAGTAAATCCTCAATGTAAGTAAACAGGAAAATTCAATCAGCTATTTTATCAATGGAACCGTTCTATTATCTGAGAAAGGTGTATTTCTTATTTTCCTTATATATAGTTGACTTATCATTATGTACAAGGAAAATAAGAAAATCGGAAAATAAAAAAAAAACATATATTTTTTACTTTCAAGTATCAAGACCGCTTATCCTTGTAGTTTCTACGTACCTTCAACCATTTTAATTTTATACCAGATATTTGTGAGAAACATAACTGGCGAAATCTGGGTGTATTACAGGTACACCTCTGCCTATCCCTTCGGGGATTACAGGCGTGACGTTATGTTATGTTATTTGTGAGAAATTAAGTTATTTGTTTTCCTAGTTTAGGAGTCGAGGGTATTTTAAATATTGACCTTTGTTTTAAGTCTTTTATTTTTTAGTCATAAGCATATTGTTGAATATAGTGTCGTGAAATTTTAGTCGTCTTACCCCTAGGAGCAATTAAAAATTGTTACAATTTTTTTTTTAATTTAATGAATGTTTATTAGCAGCCCGCTTCATGTATCCAATGAGGATACATGAAGTGGGCTGCTTTTGTAAGACTATTAAAATGTCACGGTTTATACAACCTTAGTTTTTGTTTACCCTAAACCTCATAAGGGGTCGTTGTACTTATTATTATGAACAACTTTCACTATGGGGCCAACCATGAAATTGCGAAAAAAAATCTGCTGTGTGTGTTGTTGCTGTACTGTTCTGATGTTCGCATAGCTTGTTATAATGTAGGGAACAGCTGATTTTTTTTTTGCGATTTCAGGTTTGGCCCCTTCGTGAAGGTTGTTCATAATGACGAGTACAATGACACCTTAAGAGGATGCAAACGAATTAAATTTGACATTGTATATGAATGCTTTTTTGTGAAATAAATAATTAATTATAAACAATTATATGTATATATTTTACAAAGGCTACAATTTTATGATATAGAGTTGGTGCGTTAGGCATTAAATATTGAAAGACCAATTTATTACTGGAGTTATTAGTAATTCCGTTATGACGCAATTGGAATTATTAGAGAATTTAGATCTGATCAGAGACCCACTTATGGAAATCCTGCGGATTGTACCTACTCTTATCTAGGTACTATATGGTTACTTGGTGGTTGGTGGTGGCTATGGTTGTATGTCCAGGCAAATCACTGTCCATTCTAAGGTTGCCTGGAAGAGATCGCGGAAAGCGATAAGGTCGCCCATTGTATATTTTATAGTGCATAATTATTATTTTTTGTTATGTCTTTTTGTTGGGTACAATAAAGTATATATAAATATAAATAAATAAATACTATTTTTCTCATACTTATACTTATAAGAGCAAAATTATACCATATCAGATGCTAATCTGAATGGTTCTCAAATGATTTGAAAAAGACAATGTCTGGACTTTAAAAGCGATAGAAAACATACCTCATCTAGTTTAATTAAAAAAATCTTTTTGAAATGTAACAGTGTTTGTAAAAACCTACTTACAAAAATAAATGTAATTTATCATCATATATGCAGTAGTTGATACCGGTGCATTGCATAAGTGACTTGCAGTACTATTCTAAAATCTGTTAAGTTGTTCTCTAAATACTCCTAAAGTAAACACAGATTTCTTTCTCCATTCCAGCTACGTAATCTGGATAGGCGATCTAAACTTCCGCACAGACCATCCAGCCGGCAGTAGTCCGTCATCCGAGGAGATCGTCGCCACACTCCAGAGGATAGAAAAGGACAAATACGCGTCACTTCTCAGTCACGATCAGCTGATCGCTGTCATGGACTCGGGCGAAGCGTTCTCAGAGTTCACGGAGCATGACATACGGTTCCCGCCGACTTACAAGTTCCTAATTGGTGGAGATGAGTATGATATTAAGTAAGTATTAGGTTTTTTTTTTAAATATTTTATTACGAAATTGGGTGGATATGGCCCTGCCCTTATTTCTTACTAGCTTCTGCCCGCGACTTCGTCGGCGAGATATTTCGGTCACCGACCCTCCGCGTCGCATCCCATTGCCCGCCCGAGCTTTTATTTCGTTTTCCGTTCTTTCTGACTTTTTTTCTTTTTGCTCGGCTACTAAAGGTGGTAGCGTGATGTCTAATCTGACTGTTAGTTCCGGAGATTACCCCCTACGTTCAAACAAACAAATTTTACCTCTTATTATAGTATAGAAGATCGGCGTCTTCCTCCATACATCTATTTAAGCATTTCTGCACGTCATTCAATTGAAAAGATTTGAGTGTTTGAAATTCAAGTAGGTAGCATAGTAACATACTCTAGTTGACTATGTTCAGAATACTTATAAAGAACGAATAATTTGTGATCTCAATATGAAATATCGATGTCATTGCTCAGGGACATACACGAAAGAACTTGAGTAGATTACCTACCTATGCGTGCTATCGGCGCGTAGAGTTTTTACAATTAAGTACTTACTCAATACTTTCAAATAATGGTTTTTTATTTTAGATATTTGTGATTATTCATAAGTGAAGCAGGCAACAAAAAAAAAAAAAATATGCATAGTATTTTATACAGGCAGCTCATTGCGTTTGTTGTAAAAATAAATTACTATTATGTAATATTATTTGGTAAATATGTTAATATTCAACAAACTGTCATTTATCAAGAGTTATGACAAATAATTTGATATAACGACAATTTAACGTAATCAATATAAATGTTATGAAATTACTTATCATTGTCTTCGCGACGTAGGTATTAATAAGATTGCAATCTTGGGAATTTGCTTGACACATTAATCCATTTTAAAATTAAAATAAAACATCTCTAGGTCAGTTCTATTGTTTACATGTTTGCATGATCTTGCGCATTATAAATGTAATGAAGCATATAACTCTTAAGATTTAAATGTGTAGGTCAGTGGTAGGTGGTAGCGGTCGAGAATCGTAGGTCATTGTTTTGAAAGCAAGCTGGGGCAGTACTATGACGTGTTAAAGCCGTAATTGTTCCAGTATCAGAGAGAGATGGAGCTATACAGGACGAATTGCATTATCCCTGTTTCACAATGAAATAATGATAGCTTTAACACGTCATAGTAGGTAGGCAGGCCTGCGTTTTAAACAGTTGTTTTATCACAATACTAGCTTTCGCCCGCGGCTTCGTCCGCGTGGAGGTTGGAAATTATTCAACGGGAACGTACTACCGGGATGAAAAGTATCCTATATGTTAATCCAGGTTATAAACTATCTGTGTGCCAAATTTCATCCAAATCCGTTCAGTGGTTTTTGCGTGATTGAGTAAAAACATCAAAACGGTGCAGTTAAAGATGTTGAGGAAATCGCTATTTCCTGGAACATAAAAATCGAAGCCATGCACTGTAAAGTCCACTCCACACCCTCATTGGGCTCGCGTGGAGTATCACGGCCTATTCCTGCCGGTCAAGTTCCATCAGTGGGAACATTATAGACTTATTATATTATCTTCATTATGTGCCTAGCCTTTTCCCGAACTATATTAGGGTCGGCTTCCAGTCTAACCGGATGTATACTCCATACGCTTAGGTAGTTAAATAAATGTGGTAAACAAATCATAAAAAGGGTTTTTATAGTTGACGCTTTCTTGTTTAAAAATACGATAAACCAAATTTATTTTAGAATTTTACAATCGTTTCCTCTTTTATTTATGTTTGTTAAACTTTATTAATTATTCATAAACTACTCTTCGTAGATGTACCTAACTGTTTGAGCACAATTTTTTTGTAACATTTATGATAATAATATAATATTTTGTAATCTGTCTATTTTAAAGAGCCCAAACTCTAAACGTCAAACAATTATAACGTAGCTAAATTGAAGAGTTCAACTGTGACGTAGCATGACAACTGAAGTGACAGGTATTACGTTTAGACGGTTATTGGACAACTGTCACGCCACGTGGTTTTTTTTTTGTTTGCCTTTATTTAACTACTTATAGAGTATAGATGAATACTGATTACATGGAGCGACTCTTTATCTGAACTCCACAACCCATTTACTGGGTAACAGGATACTCCTTGGTAACACCGGTTGTCAGACTTAAGGCTCCCGCAAAAAGGCGCGACGCGACTCTAACAAAACAATTTCTAAGAAAAATTCACGGTAGGTATTCGCGGTAGTCTGCGCTAGCCTTTCTCATATTACAAGACGTCATAAGACGTGTGAATTATCAAAATAATCGGCCAACCCATCTATTGAAGTCTTGTATGGGACAGTTGATAATTTATTCACGATTTCGATGTTGGTATACCACAGCCTTAAATTTGACCATACCTTTCTGATACACCCTGTATAAGGAAGTGTTGTGCAATGTGTCATGATTCTAGACCCAGTGGTTTAGGGTGTGCGTTGTCTGTCGGTGAATTTAAGATTTATATTAAATATACAGGGCGATTGGAAGATGGGTGCAAAGCTTTAAGGCGAAGATAGTACAGACAATTTAGAACCATTTAAGCCATGGTTGTCTTAGACGAAGTCTTACCAAATATTTTTCAACCAAAATTTTAAGTTTTTTTTCGGAAATTCTTAAAATTTAATGTAAACTGCATAATTATGGCCAAATTGAATGATAAATGAATTCATTTTTTATTTATTTAATTAAAGTAAATCTTAAGACCGTATAATGTACCATATTCTGACAAATAAATGATTATGATTATGATTATGGTAATGTGTAAGCAATCAAGCAAAACTTGTTTTAGGCTTCTGTGTCATTAGACATTTTTTTTACAGACATTTAAAGCTCAGAAAAAATAAAAAAATTGTACAATACGTCTTTTAAACCTTGTTAAAAAAAAAAAATTGGTAGACTTCGTCTAAGACAACCATGGCTTAAATGGTTCTAAATTGTCTATACTATCTTCACCTTAAAGCTTTGCTCCCATCTTCCAATCACCCTGTATATTCTGTATCCTAATAATATAATCCTACTATTCCTACTAATATATAGTGTGCGTTTACGGTAGTGCGTTTCCGTGGGATAATTTCTTACCTCCACGCGGGCGAAGCCGCGGGCGAAAGCTAGTAATAATTATGTAATAACCAGTTAACCAACATTCCTTGCTCTCAGGCGAAAACCATCATGGACCGACAGAATCCTGTACAAAGTCAACGCGAACAACTACGAGAATGTGACACTAAAAGCAGAGGTGGTGTCATATAACCACATGTCGCATTACACTGTCAGTGACCACAAGCCAGTGGTCGCGGTGATGAATATAAAGGTCAGTGGGTCAGTTAGTATCGCATGACTTGTGCGTTGATGCACTTAAAGTTCCTAGTAGCTAGCCTGGTAAATGTTATTGGGGATTTCTCCAATTTAGTCTCAGATGGGGGCTTTTATTCATGAGCTCACCTGTGAGTATGACTTACGTCTGTGGACTTGCATTTGATGAAGCCATGAATAAGCACTCCGTTTGAGGCCGAAACTAGTTAGAACGAAAGAAAAATGCGTTTATTGGGCAAAAAAATAATCATTAACAATAATAAAAATGTGTCTCCCGAAGGGTATTAAAGTAGGTCAATACGTTACCACTACAAGAATTGCATTGGTTTTTTTTTCTGCCCGAACATATAACAGTAAATATTCAAAATAAGACCTAGAAAAACATAAACAATGAACTAATTCCCGCTCTGTCATCAATTTGAGTGCTTGTGACGTATCTACCTAAATTATTTATTTACCTAACATAATTAGTTGTAATGATCTAATTTCCGACCTGCGTGTATTTACTTGCCATGTATTTGTATTTAACAAACAATGTAGTAGTTGTAGGTAATTAGCGTAACCTTTTTTGCTTTACTTTTCGCTGATTTTGTTATTTGTAAACACGTTTACTATTATTAGGTAGGTGATAATCATATTAGGTGGCTGATAATCAGAATGGTTTTATAAATAAAACATATTTATCAAGATATTACAAACTTTGAGTATTAGCGACGTAAACTCGACGAGCTAGGACTCTGCGCTTTTAACAAATCCAGTTACGATGTTACGCTTCATTATTTAACATGACATAAAGAAAAGAAAAAGTGTTTATTCTGCACAAACTAAACGAACATTACACAAAAAAAAAACAAAACACAATACCACTTTACAAATTAGCCAAAAGTCTCGTATCCATTATTAACACATAAAAGTTTGACAAACAGTCAGTTTGACATCATGAGGAGACCGGCATGTCCTAGAATCAAACATTCGAAGACAAGCGCACTGGGCCCGTGTGGTGGATAACAGCTCACACCCTCTCACAGAGAGCAGGCCTGTGTCCTCGCAGTGGGAATAAAAAAAGAAAGAAATTATAGGCTGATTATGCTAAGTTAGCTTATCTTATGATAATGTCAGCCCTTAACTGCTGTGATTGGCAAACCGAAATAACAACATTCAATCAAATTACTTTAAGACAAGCAGCTTTTAGAGACGGCCGTTTTGATAAAATTATCGACGCCCGAAGTGCGTTGAGCGCCTACGTCTGTCATGGACATTCAAATTTCTGTCATGGACATTCAAACTTCTGTCCGGCTGTCGCTGAAAACCAGCGTTGGTGTTCTGTCTCGCATAGGGTCGCAGCACTATGCTGAGCGATGGCCGTTTTGCGTGGATGCATATTTTCCCCCAAATTGTTTATTTTCGTGTTTTGTCCTTTCTTTGCGTCATGTGTACCGCAAATAAACGTATTTTCTTTCTTTTTCTTTTCTGCCATGTCATCCAAACTTCTGTCATGGACATTCAAACTTCTGTCATGGACATTCAAACTTCTGTCATGGACATTCAAACTTCTGTCATGGACATTCAAACTTCTGTCATGGACATTCAAACTTTGTCATGGACATTCAAACCCACAGTCAGTATCTATACGTCATTTGTGCCGTAGTGCGAGTTAACGGTGACACGCTTGCTTTGTATGGAATCTGTTGGCAATGCCGCCTTTAGCAGCGGTCGCCGAGGCGTCGCCGTACTCTGCGACATGGTATTTGACAAAAGATTAAATTCTTACAGAAACTGTCGATGAAAAGGAAAAAGTCTTACTAAAGTGGAATCTATTCAATACAAAAAAACGACCATTATAATACAAACAAACGTACAAATCTGTTCAATAGACAATAGGTTATCAAAGACAAATATTTACTTTTCATAACCCTGACTTAGTGGTTACTATACAGGTCGGAAATTCGACGCATTCAAATTCAATTATCACTGTTTTGATGCACGTAACAATATAAAATTACTTTACAAATACGGTAGTTTGTTGCTGTAAGATTCGTATAGCACGGTAGCACTCACTAATTTGTTTGACGGGACAGTGATAATTTTTGTTGTGTATTTTTGGTATATTGCACTAACAGGGATTTTTCCGATTGAAATATCTGATATGTGAAAGTTCCTATAGTGTTAGAAATATTAATAAATATGCTTAGGTGAGGTTACAAAAAACTGTTATGAACCAAATTAAAGATTAAATTTCTCAAAATCTGTCTCCTCAGTAAAGAGATCTCACATGATCTGCGTATCATGTAAGAAGTCAGTTAAAAGGTTTACAGTGATAATATTAGTTTCCTGTCTCCAGTTTATTTTATTTTACAAAGTTGCCTCACCTTATCCCTAGCACATTTTTTTGATTTTATGGCATAAAATGCCAGTCTGTTTTTATGTATTTGCTGCACATTAACAGCGCTACAAGGATCTTTTGGCGCCTGAATGACATTGACACGGGGGCGTTGTTGGTAAACATTTGTGAAATAAGTACAAAAATTGTATTGACAAAACAAGATGGCGGCGTTAGTTCCGATTTTGACCACGCGCCAAAAGAACCTTGTAGCGTTGTTCGCTATACGCAACCTACAGTACAAAAAATATCACAAGTACTAGCTTGAATTAACTTCTAATTTTGCACGCTCGCATGCTAGGTATGCAAGGGCATCAAACACACAATATTGGCCGAGCCTCCTATGGTGCGCTCTGGCATCCGAATGCGGTCTATGATCGTCCCTGTTGACGTCATCGACGGGGGGGAGGGGTCGCATGTTGTCACTGATTCTGCTACCGATGGAGGAGCAACGCTGTTTAGTAATTGTGATGCGGTAGATGCACGGGTCGAGCAGCCGGCGGTAAGTACAAGCTTGCTTGAACCTTTTGTAGTTGTATTCATTGTCCAGGATGTGGGGGAATAAATGTTGATAAATCCGGCACTTCGTCTGCAAAATATGAAATATGTAATCTATCAGCTTGAGTCAATGATTTACGCCACACCCTATACGAATAAATTTATTTATTTAATGATGAGCACGACTGTTGGTCGCTCTATTGTAATTCATAAAAGCGACTTGCGGCCGTTTTTAAAATGCCGTCTTTAAATAAACTTTAATTATGTATTTTGTGGTTTTTGCATGTTTACCCTTGCACCAGTATGCTAACCGGTATTTTAATAATAAAATGCTAAAACAATCTGATCGTTTATCGAGGGAATCGTAGGTAAATAATAACTGCCGCACGGGTCGATCTTCAAGGTTACGCTTTCCGAGGTCAGTCCGTGCATGGGCGACCATCCATTACATACCGAGTTCCCTCCGTGCGTCGGGAAGCACGTTAAGGGGATACGCTAAGCTAGCCCGCGAAAGTCAAATTTTCTTACGTTTTTTGCACCTAAAATTGCAAAAAATATGTAAGAAAATTTGCAGGTCAGTATCATGTTCTATGTTAATCTAAATATGTTTCGTGACCGTATGAAATGTTTATTTATATAATTATAATCATAAAAATGATCAATACAACTCTCTAAGTTCATGTAATCCCATTGAATGACTATTTCATGAAATCATGACATTTGACAATTATGCTAACTTATGGAGTTGATTGCTGATTGTAATGATTATAATTATGTAAAGCCATATTTGTTACGACCTCAACATAGTTGGGAAAAGGCGTGGCAGATGTTGATGATGACCAGCTGATCGTTTATACAACTTCAATATTATAGTTCGATGCAAACTTTATGGCTGCTCGGAAGTTAGCCACTCGCTGCGCCGTACCGCACCCCTCACCCCCGCTGACATATGGATTCGTTACTGCGCAGCGACTTGCCTTATGTTCCGAGCCGCCATTAAGTTTGAATCGGGCTGTACTTACGTAACAGTATTTTTTAAATGTCTAGTTTTTTCATAGCATGCTCCATACTATTGAATAAAATGGCACGTCTTGTTTTTTATTATGATGTGACACCGTCATTTCTGTGGAGTTCCGACATTTAATCTCAAACCCTGTATTTCTATGAAACTTCCAACCGTTGTGGATAACTACGTACAATTTTCATTCCCTCCGCTGGTTTGTGTGCGTATGTGTCTAGTAACACGACATTTTCTCCTACAGACGTTTTCCAACTACACGGAGAAAACTGTGGAGTTTGCGCCGATCAACAGGATCTGGTACATCGGTGACGCTGACTTTAGGACACAGTGCACGCTCACACCGGACATTGAAGTCAATGCGAACGACTGGATTGGCATATACGATGTAAGTATCAACATTGATATACAGCTGTTAAAGTCAGACTACTCAATAAAAGGTCAGATTTATCTGAAGCATACAATTGTGCATTTAGTTGCAAGCTCCTATTTATTGGCTTCTACATAATAATTGCGAAATTTAAATCATTGGCATCTTTCCAGGTGTGAAAGAAGTCATTAATATGAAGAACTTTTTATTTAAGAACCAACTCTGAAATAGCCTTTGGCTTATCCAAGAATAAGTCTCGCAAACGCTAACAACTAGACTAGGAACGACTATCTGTAACCAAACAAATACAGGATGTAAAAATAACTATCGGTTAACCGTCATCAATGCATTAATCTGTACATCAAACCAAGTAATATTATGGAAAAATAATTACTGGGAATAATAGACTTTTATCTTTGGCGATAAAAATCGTTGGGTAGTGTGTATGGTTATGGACGTGGGAGGCGTCCTTTACTGCAGTGCTAATCCACCTTAACGTTGAATGGCATTGCTCAACATTTGATTCGTGCGGGACTTTCCACGTCCCGTATTGCAGAGCTCAATCCATAGTTGTTTCATTACCTCCAATCACAAAGCATTTATTTCAAATAAACCAATTACAGGCACTTTTGAATTGTCAAGGGGTCGGTCAGTCAGAAAAATGAAGCTAGATGCCTATTCCAGTATTGGTATTGCCTGGAAAAACAGAAATCCCCTTTTTATTAACTTATCCGATAGAACTGGTTATTTTAAAAGTAAGAGTAAAATACCTGTGTGCCAATTTTACACCAAACACGAGTAATTGTTTTTTCTTTTCTAAATTAATTAAATTACAAAAAACATACGCATTATTATACCCTTTTCTTTATTATGTGTAATAAAGCTATATTAAAGATATTTGAAAAAAAAATCGTTTTGGGGAACTGTCTTATGTAATTTTGATTCTCAGTCTAGTTTGAATAAACGAATTTTGAATTTTGAGATGTAAAGAAATATGCTTTTTTGTGTTTTTAGATTTAGATTTTTCATTGAAATGACTAGTCCCTCCTGACGGCGCCCGTTCAAGAACATGACGCATGGCAAATGTCCGGCATTGGCAAACGCCAATCTGACTCTAGCATCCTTACTCGCTATCGTGCTAAAAATTATATCTTCCTTTCAGGCCAATTTCCACAACCTTGACGACTACATAGCGTACGAGTACTTAGCGAAGGTCAGCTTACCCGGCGCAGGCTCGACCTCTGACGGTCAGCCGCGGACAATAACCCTCAGCTTTCCAGTGGGTAGCGGCGTGAGGCACCCTGGATTCTACAGGTTTATCTACTTCAGCCAACCGAATAATGATGTCAGGAGTGTCTTGGGTGAGTAGTGGCTACAAATTTCGAATGATTTTATATCAATTGCCGTGCCCCCACCACCAAGCTCATAAATTGGCAAATAATTGTCTACGACGAATAGGGTCGTGCATTGGTATAAAAACCACAAAATGAACATAGGTTCTCAACAAAGGCGGGGCACGAGATTATTTGTCGTATAAATCCAAATGGGCGGTCAATAGGTTTAATTATTATTCTCACAAATAATATTAATTTTTTTGTGGAAATGCTAATATTTTTTAGTGTGCACATAATAATTAACACCCATAGAAGCTGATTATTTTTACATTAAATTTGTCACCATTTTAGTGCGTTTAAATTGATTTTTTTCTTTAAGTAACTTTAGTTTTAATTGCTGTTTTCCTGTCTAGTAAAATATCTTGAAACAAATCACAAATTGTCATACAAAAATAAAACTTAACCCAAACACTATACCCACATTATCTTTGACAGGCATCTCCGAACCGTTTGAAGTAAGTAGCAAAGAGGACAGCCTGGTCGTGATCGATCCCTGCGAGCAAGCATCCAGTAGTTCGTCACCGGGAAGGTCTACTAAACCCTCAACTGCTTCGTCAGATATCTTCACTGACTTCACCGGTCTTGATGTCGCGAAGCTCTCGCGACACTTCTCCAACGATCTCAGTATTGACTGACTAAAGACCTACCTGCCTGGCTCACCGGCAAACGTGAGAAAGAACAATAATGGTGTTTGATTCGGTGTTGTCGGTGTGCTGCTAGCTTTAAGTGTAATGTACAGTCGAAAGGTTAATTGTTAATGGACTTTGAGATGACACTTTTTGCCGCGACTGTACGTGGATCGTCACAAAATAGTATTGTTATGGAATAATAGGCCTACATGCGACATTATAAAATATTAAATGAGAAGTACGTTTTTTTAGGTATTTAAACAGTAAACAAAAACAAAATATTGGGTTCCCACCTATGAAATTGGCGTTTTTTTTCTCACAAATAGAGAACCTCGTCACTTCTATGATTTAAAATATTCATCAATTGCTTGGTATTATATCTAATAATGACCATCATAGACAACTACCAAAAGTAAAAAAACCTTATTACCTACTTATAGTTTTCTAAACATAAAAAATACCTTAAAAATGACTCCTCATTTTGTTAGCAGGAATGACCACTATTTGTTTAACTTAGCCAAAACTTATTTTTGTCGCTTAATCTAAGTGGCATATTACGTTATCTTAGTTTTTAAACATTAGTGTTCATGGTTGTTATATAAATTAAGAAAATGTTAGTATGAAAAATGCAACTTCTTTAAAATTCTCCATACAAAACGGTGATTTCATAGATGACCTAATATTTGAAAAAAAATGTCTCGGTAAAAATCTATATGACCAAGTATACCGACTGATAAATCTGACGTTTTAAAGATATGACAAATGTTAGGCTTTATTTTGGAAAAAGTGTGATATGAATAAGATGTACGGCATAATTATTATCTTATTATCCTGCTGTTTCGGTATGTTAAATGTATCGCATCTAGTCGCCGATGTACAGTCGGTTTATGAAAACCTTGACTACACTTAAAACCTTGTCATATTATACACAATACAATACAATACAGACATCTATCATGACAGCTACATTTGACAAGCAGAGACTTTATGTCAAATTCCAAAAATGATCAACTTTTTCATAACTTGATTGTACGGTAGGTCTAATCGTTAGAGCATTGGTGCCTGTGCTCTCTAAATGTAATCATATCTAGCAATTTCGTTAGCAATGCCATGATTGTTGTTCAAAATATTAATTATTGCATTTCAATGTAGTTGAATACACAGCTTTTAACCAAAAAGGTCGATTCATACATACTGGATAGAGGTTATAAAGATATTTGGAGGATGCATTCAAATTTGGGCCAATGGCCCAATATTATCTAATGTAAGGTTAGTTGGAACATATCTACGAGTCTGTGGTGTGTAAATCGGCTTTGTGCGACCAATATAAATATATTACTTAATTAACACGTATCAGGAATTGATATCTAATGTATAGTCGTGGAAACAGATTACTGAGCAGTTTGTCACATTACAAAAATATTATCGTAATGTATCAAATTGGTCAAGATTTTTTTTCTTGATAGTATGTAAATAAAAACTTTTTCGTTGAGTGATTATATTAGTACAATTTGTATTTTTTATAGCATTGTAAGAGCGTTCATTGGTTAAACGTTGTATACCATAATAATACTGTAATATTACATCATAATACTGTAATATTACATCATAATACTGTAATATTACATAATATATAATAATCTGCTGTCGGGGAATGATTGAAATTAAGGTATTTGGGTATGTCACAATATTAGGCAGTATTATCGGCATTTTAAAAATAATATTTATACTTATAAATCCATGACCCGTCTATTGATTTTCATCGGATAACATTCCTGCTGTGAAGCTTTACATTGAAATTAGTTGTGATGTTATTTAAAAAATATTTGCTTTTAAGCTTTTGCAGTTCACAAACGTCTTAACAATTAGATATTATTATTAATCTTTTATGTGCTTATGGATGTCCGATACCTCGGTTTAAGTTCTTTAACGCGGCTTGCGGTAGGAGTTGGTCTGATAGAAATCGTGACGTAATGAAAAGCCGTTATGCCCAAAAAGGCAGTCTCAAGTTTCAAGTGGCAAATCTTGTGGTCTTTGATTTTTAATACAGAGCCATGCCATTATAAGTTTTTAGCTTCTAAAAACTTATACTGTACTCCATTGGTTTAGGTAGTTATATAAAAGTAAACAAAAAAACGTGACGAGACTGCTGTCAAGTAACCGAATAAACGCAATACCTGTCACTTCAATTGTTTTGCTACGTCACAGTTGTACTCTTCAATTTAGCAACATTATAATTTGTTGACGTTTAGAGTTCGGGCTCTTTACAATAGACATATTACAAAATATTATATTATTATAAATCTAACAAAAAAAAAAATGTGCTCAAGCAGTTACATCAATGAAGAGTAGTTTAAGAATAAATGATCAAAGTTTAACATACATTATTAAAAGAGGCAACTATTGTAAAAATCCTCAATAAAATATTTGGTTTTATCGTATGTTTAAACAAAAAAGTGTCGTCTATAAAAACCCTTTTTACGATTTGTTTACCTTTATTAAACCTATGGAGTATAGATGGCTCTGTATTAATACATAATATATAGTGAAAGAACTTCGTCCCAATCGGGTTTCTCACGACACCTCCCGACTTTTGTTGAACCACCCATATGAATAAACGATTAAAACGTACTGTGCAAAGTTCAATATTAAAATATTAGGGCTCAATATAAGCTCAGTCTATAATGACAATAAACTTGATAGTTAAGTGTTGTGATTCATAAAATATTGCCATTATTTTTTTCGTTTTATAAAATTAAGTAGACCCCGTCCCTATTTTTTTAATGTTTTTTACGCTTTAGCTTATTTTAGGTCCGAGCCTTTTGAGAAGTGAGTTCTTAAATTTAAATAGATTTTCTGAACTACTTTTCCAACCGTTACTTTTAAAATATTATATTCGGGCACAGCAATCCAAAAATGTTATAATAAACAATATCTAGTATCTAATATTTTAGTCTTAATATCAAAATATGAAATTGTTTAAAAAACCACCGATTTTTATCACAAATACTAACCCTTTTTGTACCTTTTGAACTGTAAACATAATGAAGTAACAATGTATGACTTAAGAATATTTTCTGTAGAATTATATATTATATTTTTTATTATAGATTAAATATAAAAATAAATAAATACATATTTATGGCCAACTACTGTTTGAAGTTCTCTCAGCTTTTAATAATTATAAACGCAATAATGAATGTATAATAAATGCCCTATATGTATATTAATTAATGTAACATACTACTTGTTTAGCCGATTGTACTTTGAATATATTTTTACATCTGCAACCAGCGTACTAATCAGCGTGGTATTTGCGTAAAACCCGTAAAATGACAATTGATCGCAATGGGGTTGATTTTGACAGTTCATGCAATTTACCATGAAAGAAGTTCATATCTAACCAGTTTCAAAACAAAATCTCGTGAACACGATGACCACATCTGTTAGCAAGAATAGTCCTTACGGTGGTTAGATATGAACTTCTTCGATGGTACATTGCATTATTTACGTTGTTGAGCAGGTTAATTTTTCAAACCTATGAAGCAATAACTTTCAAAACCCTCGGATTGTGATTAAAAGTGTGTTACGTAAACCTAGAGCTTAGGCTTAGAGTAAAAATATTGTTAAAAACCCTTGTATTTTATCGAGTCAGTCGTTTTTACTTAATAACAAGCGTTCATACTTACATAATATATAATGGGTGCTGTTATGAAATTCCGCTGTATACTGAACGTGAATCTAGCATTCAAGACCTATATTAAATGCCTAAGGCCAAGATCTGTAAACGTTACTTAGCTCGTGTTTTGACTGAGACATGGTTCCGTCTCTATCTTGTAGAGATAAACTACGATAACATGGCGCGCCCCTCCAAAATTCTACACGGTTGAAAGTATTTGTGAAATGTATTTACAAAGCGCCACCAAGACTCAAAACGCATTGTGTGCTTACTGAGACGACCGTCAAACAAAAATAAATCCGAGGAATCCGAGGATTTTGAGTCTAGACACTAGACCCATTGAAACAGTAAAGTGGAGGGGCGCGCCATGTTATCGTAGTTTATCTATACTTTGACAGTTGTGCGACAGTGACAGGAGTATCGCTTAGCCTAAGCAAGTACTAAGTGACGTTTATAGATATCGGCCTTAGAAGTTTTGGAAACCAGATCAAACCTACGATCAGTTATTCTGCTGGCTAATGTAAGCTGCTGAAAATGGCTTACAGTAATAACAACATCCAATGGTATTTCATAATCCTTCATATCGTGAATGCATTAATTACACGACATTGCACTAAGTCTTAATTTTTTTATGCATTATTTTATGCTAAATGTACATTGTCCGTCTTTTTAGAAAACGAGATCTGGCACGAGCTTAAACCTTCGAGTTAGTTTTTGTATTTTAAACCTTATTCCGATTAACACAAAACAAAAATTACAACGATGTTCTTAATACAAAATTGACAACTTTGACTTGGGTTTAAAATCAGTTTTTGTATTTAGAACTTTAACTTTGTCGTATTAAAGTTCAAAATAAAAAAAATGGCTTGTTTTGTAATAAGACCTTTTTAGTGCTTGATCTGGTTCATAAAATAAAGGCTTCCGCAGACAGGTGCGACGCGACAGTGCGACGTGATACTCTTAGAACAATTTCCATGAATTTAGCAACGAAATTGTTCTACTAGAGTCGCGTCGCGCCCGTCTGCGGGAGTTTTAATACGGAGATTATTAGTTTTCATTTCACTAACAAATTATAGCTTAAGGTGTTACTGTTTACTTGCCATTGTACGATTAATTTTGAAAAAAGGTACTTACTATTTAGGGTTTAAGTCTATTAACATTAATAAAAAACATTATTTAAATAGTTTCTACGATTAATTGTTACTGCTTTAGTCAGGAATTCGTTTCAATCAGGGATTTGTTATATTCTGTTCTGAGGCTCATATTAATCGCAAAAGGCTCGCCCCCTATTAGGGTGCTTGCGTAAAGATACAGGTTTTCCGGTCTCGATGTTTTGGCAGAGGTCAACCCACGAATGCCCGGTATGAAAAATGAACCGACTTCCGGCAAAAATAAAAAATACGGATCCCAGAACACCGACTTCCGTAATAAAAGTAAGTTTTCCCTTTGTAGTTCTTTTTTTGGAAGCCGGTTTGTTTTTTTTTTGTAAAAAAGTTTGTATTTTTTACCTTTTTAGTTATGGTACTTACCCCCCTACACTAATTCGTGTACCACAACTTGCTATGTAAACAACAGTGACAGGATGTATTATATCATCATCAAGATACACAAAGTGGATTAATTACGTATTATCGAAGCTAACTCAAAAAAAACCCAAGCAAAGTTAATAAAATTTATATGGGACGGACCACCGCGCAAGCTTCCTCTACCATATAATAACCCAAAGTCCGGAATTGTCGAAAATATCGATGAACATAAAATAAAAAAAAATAAAAAAAAAACTTAAAGATGTTCGTACGCACGTATTTATTTTTTAATATCTTTGTCTAACCTCTTTTTTTGAAGTCGGTTAAAAAGTGTAGTCGGTACCGACAAGTTTTAAACTTTATGTGCGAGTGCATACAGAAAGTATGGGACTATTTTACTCGCACCGATCGATACCGATCCGTCCCGACTTGTCCGTAATAGGAACTTGTATGATGTATCCTTATGGAAACACCCTTATGGAAATCACCTGCATGATGCAAGCAAACTTTATCTGACTGAACATAGTATTTATTTCAAAACTGGCGATTTTTTCCCGTACATACACTTCCACTTACCCTTTCGTGCAATAGATGCGTGATGTTACGACATGTAAAGGCCGTAAGACTATATTTTTGGTTGCGAGCAGCAGCGGAAACGGAAATCGGGGCGGGAAACTGAGACGTTATCCTCTACTCACTTCATTCAATATGTATACCTAGCTTCGAGCGTTTCGCTGCCCGATCTCGCTCTAAGCCTCCGAAAATGTCGATACCCTATATCTGTTAAAAGGTTAACATCAATGACGATGTGCAAATTGATTGATCTATATCAATTTTATTATCATCTGCCTAGCCTTTACCCAACTATGTTGGGGTCCTATAGTATTTGTAGTTTTGTACCATGTAAAATGTGAGTAAAGGTACAATTCTGTAGCCGATCGCAGGTGGCAACAGCAGGAGACGTGTCGCCGCGACACGCCTGGTTTCCATGTATTTCTATGAAAAGGATGTGTCGCTAGCTACGGAAGGTATTTAATAGAAACCAGTCGTGTGCGACATGTCGCCTGCTGCTGGCGCCTGCGGTCGGCTACGGAATTGTGACTTTACACAAAACCCTTGGTTCGACTGCTTGTGAAACTCTCGGGATTCTGACTACCCGTAACAACTGTCAAAGATCGACTGTCGTTGATCTGTTCCGTAAAGCCGTTGCTTTACGTACTTTAGGAGGCAAGGTGGGGTATGAAAATGAAATACCTAGATGGCCACCTATCTACGAACATACCGCGACAAGCGTCCCTTAAGGCGGCTGTTACTCAGCGAAAGCCCCTTTTAAATAAAGGGGCTTTCGCCGAGTAACAGCCGCCGTATTAGCGGCAAACAAGCTAAAACGAATTTAAATATAATTTTTACAAATCTCTTAAAGAGATGATAGCACTGGGACGGTATGTAGGTACCTACTATGAAAACTCACTATCGAACTCATTTCTGTATCGCGTCAGCTGCAGTGTCATTACAGAATACTACAGACTATGATCGGGTACCTAAACAATTTATCTTCGATAAAAAATACAGGATCCAACTTCACGAGGATCGCCGATGCGAGGGTTTGCGCCCCGCAGAACTACGGATCTTCACTGATGGATCCAAAACAGGTAGTGGCACCGGTGCTGGAATCTTCTCTGAGGACTTCAACATACATATAGCCACACCATTGGGGGTCCACAACACAGTATTCCAGGCCGAATGCATGGGTATATCCCTTGCCGCTTTAGCTATCACGGCCAGGGATGTTAAGGACCACTCGATACGTATACTCTCAGACAGCATGGCTGTTCTGCAAGCGCTAAGCAGCCACACTGTTGACTCTGGGCTGATATACGAGTGCCACCAGCGCCTTAACCAGGTGGGTAGCCTCAATGATATTACCATCCAATGGATCAAAGGACACAGCGGTTCGCGGGGCAACGACGCAGCCGACGAACTGGCCAGAAGGGGGTCGAGCATGGCACCAGTGGGGCCTGAACCCATTGTGCCACTCCCCTTCGGTTACCTACGCACTCTGGTAAGGAAACGAACCAGGGACAAACATCACAAACTATGGTTGGACCACGGTGAGTGCAGGCAGGCCAAGGAGGCACTCCCTACAATTGATGGCCGCCTCACGAAACAGGTTCTCCGACTAACGAAACAACAGCTGCGTACAGTTACTGCAGCTGTAACTGGCCATGGGTCATTTAATAAACACCTCTTTGTCATAGGAGTCACAGACAGTCCGCTATGCAGAGCCTGCATGGAGGACGACGAGACAGCAGCGCATGTGCTGTTATACTGCCCGGTGGTCGCCACATACAGGGCAAAGTACTTCGGTAACCCAGGTACCCTACGTGAGATTGTCAGTGACACCAAGGCGTTGCTGGCCTTCTTTGAGGAGCTGGGGTGGATCGAATAACCGAATTTCCCACCCGTACGCAAAATACGCGCTTTGACGTGGAGTTGCGGATACCAGCCCGTATTACCTATTACCTATTACCTATTATACTACAGACTATAGCCCTTTAGAATATTTGGGAAATCTTGTCAACCACCTTCCTAACCTATTAAATTTTTACCGTTGTGGACAAAATTGAACCTTTTATCAAATCCTGAGTTAGTAGAACAATGAATTTCCGACTTAAGCAGTGACATTCTTATTCTTCATACTACGGCGAAACCAAATTGGCTGTACGCGTAGCAAATTGTGAATGCCTATACTCATCTCGGTTGAATGAATGTAGCCAATAGAATAATAGCAATTAATTGTTGACATTTTTCGGCATTCGTAACGCTTAGTCTACGATTAGCTACGCTCGCTACGAGATTTCGTAGCGATGTAACTGTGCGAACTTATTTGTTATTTTGTTGAAGAAAATTGGCATGTTCGCTCTAAGGGATTGTGAAGATCATGTTCATGAATGAGATGGCATATTTTAATCAGTACCAATCAACAAGTGCGAAGCGCACATACTGTCATTGTTATGGTACAATTAGAACGGTGTAGGTTTCTCTTCATTTTAACCTTGTATGTAACACGGCAATGTACCTTTCTTACTAATACCTACCTACTTATATAGTAACTCACAGTTGAATTGTTCCGTAATATTATTAGAATATTTATGAAATTCCATATCACGTGATTGTTATGTTATCCTTATCAGTTAGTTACCCAACTTTCCGTATAAATGTATCGTGATTCGCTGCATTTCAAATGCTATTAAGATTGTAGTACAAAATGATTAATTTTTAGTTGTCACAACAGTTGTGTTAAATTATGGGAATAGAATTTATTTAGTTGAACAATTTGTTTTATTTACTCGTTTCTTTGGTAATTGCGTGTCGTAATCGCTGTCAGGGCGCGACACGATAGGTGTAATGTTTGCCCTTATCAAATTAATCACATCGCGATAAAGAGTACGCGATATGTAGCGCCAAGCGCGGCGAGGGAGGCGCGGCGTTGATGTCGAATGCGTGCCGCTCGTAGTACTGTAGACTGTAGCTCGTAGCGTTATCGGGAAAGCGCGGGAAAATCGCGGCGCCGAGCACTCGCTTCAGTAGGCTCGCGGCCGCCGACAGACATGGACGGGCACTCGCGCGCGCTCGCTCTCGTACTCGCGGTGATCGCGCTCTCGTACGCGCGCGCCCACATACCCTCCCACGACAACATCCTCAGAATACAACTGTGGGACGCGGAGGGTCTCAGCAGGGATCCCATCACCACGTCGGCTCCGGCCACCACGGCAGCCTCGCGCACCACCAGGCGCCACAAGTTAAAAGTGAACTTGGACTCGCTGTACAACGCTATGCTGGAGGAAGGTCGTGGCGGAGGGTTCGGCAGGTTCACGCGGCACAAAGTGCGGCACAAGCGGCGCCGGCCCCGGCAGACCGGCGCCGACCTGCCGTGGCGGTTCCACGCCGGCGACCAGGTGCTGAACGTGGCCGTGTACAACGACGATGTGCCGTGGGAAGTTATCGAGGCTGACAATACCGGGCCCGTGGTGAATGCCAGTGCAGTGAGTGACAGTGCCAGTTCCCCAGTGAATGAGCCGCGGGACGTGGGGCCCCCAATGCTGCTGCGCCAGCCCGAGGACGAGGTAATGAGTGAGAGCAAACACCGTATACATTAATGTAACGTCGCCTTTCATCGTTATCGTCGCCCCGAGGTGGTTAATAGCCATTCACAGTACTGATAGGCTGCCGGCATTGCCGTAGGGACTTCTATTCACCGCTCCTTTTCAGGATAACCCCTCGGGCGACGATGCGTTGATAAAAGTGAATGCCCTTCATTGTTTTTAAAATATTTTCTCGCCGGCTGTATGTAGATCCTATCACATTGCGTGGACGCGAGCGAAAAATAATTTTCAAGGGGAGATTGGCTCACACAGCACCTTATCAGTAAGATATGTTTTGCGGATTATCTATTTGTTTTCGTCGATGTTTACGTTCCAGTACTTGCTGTGTTCTATTTACTGATACAATATCTTGATTGCTTGGAATATCTGTGCTATCCAGATACTGTTATAAATGACTTGTATTCTCATATTCTGTTACTTGTATTTAGATAGATAATTGGGTAACGCGACTAGAATTACCAGTTAAACATGCCTAATTGGATATCCAGTTACAACTTTGTTAATAGTGCACAAATTCGCTTTATTATTATTCCAAAGATTGTCTTGCACTCTACCTTTTATTTGGTTCTCTACACAAAACAAAGTTTCGAATAGCTGAACACGGAAAAGCCGGAGGTGTTAAGGCAGATACCTACTTAACATGCCAATTCTGGACATTTACGACTGTATGCGTAGTAAACTGTTAAACTTGAACACTTCATACCTAGCTACATTTAGACGTAGGCCCGTAAATGTGTCCCCAGAGAACTAAATTAGGCATACATGACTGGTTTTTAGTGTTCGACCTTTAAATTGTTAACCTTTCGCAAAACTTGCCGAGGGTCATGCGACCGACATAGGGTCGCACCCCGCACTATTACTCTTTTACATTTATTCACTCCCTTCCTGTTTCTAGCATAAACGACTCATTTGAGTGTTCACTTAAAATGCTTTAAACATTGTTACGGGTCACTTGATTTAATTTTCATAGGACCCACGATGTCCCTTATGTGTTACTCGCAAAACTAGTTAATTCTGGCACACAAACATGTATACACTACACTCTAAAATATTTATCGCCATGACTAAACAAAATATATTAGAGTAGTAGGTAGTTACAGTGCAAGCATTTCAATTTAAATCGATTGCGTAGCTTTATATCGATAACGTTTCTAATCGGATGGGGCGTTATCTCGTTTCGTGCAAGTTAATCGTTCACCTGTGCTAAGTTACAGTCTCGACCGCGTATACGCCCGCTGCCCGCAGCCCGACCGGCGCCAATCAACCGGAAATTAGGCACAAATCAATAATTTCCCCGTCGATACTGTCCACTATCGATGCCGCTAATAGGGTCTGATTGACTCGTCTACCGTCCATCTACTCGAGTGATGCGAAATTTCAATCAACACCCGAGTTATGAGCGTGATCGAAAATGTTCGTTTTACGGAATGAATGAGTCATAGGTATAATGATATGTCTGTATACTAATACATGGTTACTACTATTATTATTCTGGTAATTACGGTACCTACCCACAGTATATAATTTACCAAAACTTTGTTTGATTCACGCTACTCGTAACTACAATAATGTAGCTCTATAAGTATCTATAAAAGATAAATAATGAAATATCTTATTTCCCTATTTTACCATTTCACCGCTTATTTAACTCAAAATATACCCAACAATTACAGAAACTACAACAACTCAATTATTATGATTAAACCTGAATTGTTGATCAGTTAGGCATAACTGTAATCTTAATTAGTTATCTCAAGCGAGAACGACATTATATAACAAAGTTGGTATTCATTTACCTACAGGAGACTGCTAAGAATCTACCTACGAACGTAACGTTAAGAAAATCTACCTCTTAGCAACGGGAAAATAGCCTTATGTAACTGCGATTCTTAGAGCACTTCAGTTGATAGGTAGGTTATAATTATGAAGTATCGCACCTCCATATTACCAACCTATGTAGTAACTAACACGACGTTATCGTACGTAACATATAAATTCATAATTCAAACATTAATTTATTTATTAAGTAGGGAAAGGTATAATTAAGTATGGCGCATTGCACCTCACGGACTCATTGAGGCCCCACATATTATTGTGCCGCGTTGTAAACTCACCCGTCTGTCTTCATTACACTAGAATACGAATTTAATACTCACGAAGAGTAATTTCTTCGTGTAAGCGAGTATAAAGGACTTTATGTTACAAAATTCGACTAACGAAAGTATGCAAAGTAGAAACCATTAAATAAACGTTAAAAAACTTCCTTCATTAAACGATTTAAATACCAAGTAATTTCCGCGTGTTCATTTAGGATTTGTTCCCACTCTTACCGCTGTCCGTCCTCAACACAACGACCCATAGGCGACGCTTAAAAGTTAATTATCCTCCTTAAATTTATTATCCCTATAAAAATCCTTATGAAACGTAGACACCCGTAAGAAAACCGTGACAAAAAGTAATAATAATGAAGTTCCCTTTTGTGACGGCATTATAAAAAGGGAAGATGTAATTCCTTAGTGAATCAAGCATCTGCCTTTGAAATATTGTCAGTCGTCAACGAAAATAATTATCTGTTTCGCTCCCCCTATCGTTAAGAGCGATGAGGCGAGTATTTTAGCGAAAATCGATGGCTTAACTTCCGCATACCGTAGTACGTATACATAGCACCTGTGACTACATAAACATGTTTTTTGAGTAAGAACAATATCGTAAATGTTTCACAAGCTTTAGGAAAATGGGAAGAGAAAACTTTCTGTTTATATTTCGCGTAATAATCTTTACTTAACTTGGGTTAGGTAAAATATAGGTATACGTGAATAAGGTACTTGTTTTATCGTGTTGGCAATGACAAACATTGTTCCTAAGTTGTTTGTCATTCTCTGTAAACTGTAGTTGGTAACCTACTCGTAAAACCCTAGGTTAAACTTTGCAGCATATTATTATGTTATTATGAAAAACAGTTCGTAAGTCAGCAGGCCTACACGCATAGAATTAACTTGTTGTGACAGAAAAATGCAATTACTCAGTAATTTTATAAAATTCCCCCAAACTCCGCTTTGCGTGGCGTAGGCTAAACCATGTTTAATTCTCGCTAGTTTTAGTGGCAGTTTAGTGTAATTTAATGTTATGTCTGTTATGATCCCTCGAGTAGCGTCATATATCTGTGTGAAGTATTTCATTCTGGTTACTAACTTTGTGTTTGAGTACACTCTAGTTTGTCTAAACAACCCCCAAACGCGAATATGTTGTAAAGGTTCTGTTAAACATGTAACACAGATGAGTTCCTTTTTGTAACAAGACAGCGTTTATTTCTAAAGCAACAGCTCCATCTTATTGCTTCCTACTTTTTATTATTATCAATTAGTGGTTGCCAGCTATTCGGACGTTGATCGATAGATAACTAGATAAACGAGCACTGATTGAAAGGTTCCGAGGTCTGACCACATTTTGCACTCAACGGCTTAACGAGGATCAGTAGTTCAGAAGTATATCCGTAGGATAATGGAAATTTACTTGGAAACTGTTTTTAATTTACGGGGAAAACATGATATAAGTAGGTAAATGCTTTTAATGAACTAATTGAAACGGGTCTTAAGGAAAACGCAATTTATCCTGCTTTTAGAACTTCTTTCTTTCCTTAATCTATGATTTGGAAAGGGACTTATTAATGTGGCCATCGGTTTAAGAAGTAATTTTGATACTTTACAATTTCCATGTATAAAAACCTAGGAATTAAGTCATGCGATGACGTATCCTTTCTTTTCTGAGTCACTGACAGCAACCTTCGTTATATCCGCCATGAGTACCTATATTTCTACCAATAGCAAATCGTCTGCTATGTGAAAACATGGGTATGGCGATATTTTTAAACCATTCATTGTTAGTTTCAAGTTCGTCCCTAAAATAATAGACAAGTAGCTGCGCACCACGGTTTCACCCGCATAAGTCACGATCTCGTGGGAATATCGGGATAAAAAGTATCCTATGTCCTAACCCAGGTCATGGTCTACTCAATGTGCAAAATTTCCTCCAAATGCGTTCAGTCGTTTTAGCGTGAAAGCATAACAAACAAACTCACTTTCGCATTTATAATATTACTAGCTGCGCCCCGCGGTTTCACCCGCATAAGTCTCGATCCCGTGGAATTATCGGGATAAAAAGTATCCAATGTCCTAACCCAGGTCAAGGTCTATCCATGTGACAAATTTCATCCAAATCCGTTCAGCCTTTTTAGCGTGAAAGCGTAACAAACAAACAAACTCACTTTTGCATTTATACTCGTAATAATAGTTAGGATAGTATAGGGATATATATACTATTAATATAGGGTTCCTGAATACTTACATTTATCCATATACATTTAAGACAGTACAGGTACCTACCTTAATGAAAGCATATAACCAATAACACGACAAGAGACACGGTATCACTTTAATCAGAATTAGTGATGCTTATTGCCTGTATCGTAAATCACTGCGATGACATTTATCACTTAATTTATCTTTATCCAATGGGTTCCGCAACGAACGCTCGGTAACAAAGAGAAGTTATGTTTCTCCTCTGATATTTTGTTGAAAGAGGAGTGGGTGTATATCTCTGTAATAATTTTCATCAAGCCTTATAATGATACCTACTAGTGACCCGCGCCTCTTCGCACGGTTTTTAGGACTGGACAATACATCGTGATTTCTTAATAACATGTAAATATTAATATTAATGTATTATACCTACACATTCCGGAATAAATTCTCTACAGGGTGGTGAAAACCACATCAAAAACTGTTGCGTAGTTTGGAAGAAAAACGCGATCAAACAGACAGACACGAAAAACTACTCTAATTTATAACTATCTCGTAGAAGTAAACTTTGGATCAAATTATTGAAAGAATTACTTGTGTTTTTACAAATTATATATTTAGTCACCTATTCATCTATTGCCGTGTAAGTGCCATCCACGATGAGATAGTTACTGAACTAGGTAAATCTTCCTGACTTCCTACATGTGATGGTGTAGCTAGAGTAATCTCGTGGCTTTTGTTCCAAGAGAACCCCTCTGCTTGAGCTTAGCCTCTATTAGGCGAGGCGCTTATCTATTGAATATAGTCGTGAATATCATTAGAGCTTGCACTTCTGGTTTGTTAAAGTGTACTATGATTGTTACTTTCAATTTCAAGACTCGATATATTCTGTAAAAAAAAAACCCGTGAATATTTAGGCGAAGTGAGCTTTTAATGAGCTGTCAGTACTATGAATCCCTAGTATCAGGTAGAATGGAATAGCAGTGATAGCCTAGTGGTGTGACCGTCGGACTGCCAAGTCTTAGGTCTTGAGTTCGAACTCAAGGCACGCACCTCTCACTTTTCGGATTCATTGTATAATTATCACTTGATTAAAAAACGGTGAAGGAAAACAACGCGAGGAAACCGGCATGCCTGAGAGAAATTTCTCGACGGCATGTGAAGCCAAGTCAGAGGCCCATGGGCGGCTTTAAAACTCTGACACCAGGTTAGTCACCAACCATATGGAAAGATGAAGAAGGTGGAATGACAGTACACTTCAAGTTCACCTTACCAATTGTGAGTAACAATCATAGTAAACTTCAACAGAACGGCAGTGCACGCTCTAATTATCTTCACGACTATATTAAATAGATAAGCGCCTCGCCTAATAGAGGCTAATCTCAAGCAGAGTGGTTCTCCTAGAGAAATCCACCTCATATACAAAGCCGCGAGATTACTCTACACGTAGGAAAGTAAGAAATGACAGCTTACTTCAAAGTCACTTTACCTAAGTTTTAACGTGTAGATTTTTACAGAATAGATCGACTGGTCTTCTTCTAAGCGAGTCGATGGCAATCTTAATTAAGTCGGCCCAGAATTTGCCACCTGGGGTGAGGAGATTTGATGCCTAGAGTCTTGATGCCTGAGGTCTTTTTCGATCAAATATCCTAAACCGAAATCAGTGTAAGGTAAGCTTTACTTAATTTCCGGTATCAAGAAAACCAAAACATCTCATACTCTTCGCTAAAAAGGAATAAGTATAAAGAACTCGGAATTTTGCCAGTCTCATTCAGTTACGATAATGTAATATTTTTTTACCTTTTCATCTTCAATATTGCATATCAAAACATCTTCCTGCTTATCAACAGGGGGATAGGTACCTACGTATCATCAAAGTATTCGAAAACATAGATAAAAGCAACAAACAGGCGTAGCTATGTAGATACCAAGATACATAATTTCAAAGCTTCGATTCCGAGTTACTGTTGAAACTGTCGAATGCACGTTTGGGGATTACCGCCGAAGACAGCTAATATACTCGTGCTATGTCGTGCATTAAGGCAAGTTCACCGAGATTTATGTATGAAGAAACCCTAAGTGATTGGCTGTATCACGTACGTGATACGTACGATGTAAAGTAGGTAATATGTCTTGGAAAGATTGAAGATGGGAAGCGAACGTAATGTGGAGCACGGTATTAATAGTTGGTGAAGTAAATTTTAAGTAAATGTAGGTTAGAGCCACGAAACTTAGATGTTGGCAAGTTGGTCATGGAAATAAGAACCTTCTAATTGCTTACAAATAAGTTTAATTTAGTGACTAACTTAATTAATTCTTTTAAACATTCCGATATAATAATGACTCACGGTTACAATTGATGAGCTGACAAACAGTTGATAAACTCAGTGACCCTTACATTAAACTATAAAATAAAAGTGACTACATAAAGGAAAAAGTGTCCAACTATATTGTTTGCCCACACTGAAGCTTGTGCGTATATAAATGTATAAAATATCTATGTCCACTTTAATGTCTCTATCAGCAGACTATGTGGGAGTCCCGCGGTCGTGTTAACACCGTTCAAACAATGCCCTGTTCCTACGCATTTCTGTAATATGAATTTAAATGGAATACCGTATTTTATAGGCTTTAGAAGCTCTTGTGTTTTTGGTACGGTATAGTTTAATTTAATGACCTCGGAACATAACAGTTCGTTTAAAATCAAATTCTTTTAAAGACATTTAAATATAAATGAGAGAGAATGACTTTATTTTATTTTTATTTTTTAAATTCTCCCTACATGAACAACTAAATTAATTTGTATAAATGTATTCTGGTACGTTTATTAATTAATAACCTCAATTTATTAAACTTAATATTGGGTTCCCACCTATGAAATTGGCGTTTTTTTTCTCACAAATAGAGAACCTCGTCACTTCTATGATTTAAAATCTTCATCAATTGCTTGGTATTATATCGAATGATGAGCATCATAGACAACTACCAATAGTAAAAAAACCTTATTACTGATAGTTTTCTAAACATAAAAAATACCTTAAAAATGACTCCTCATTTTGTTAGCAGAAACGACCACTATTTCTTTTAACTTAGCCAAAACTTATTTTTGTCGCTTAATCTAAGTGGCATATTACATTACCTTAGTTTTTAAACATTAGTGCATAAAAGTTTTAAAACATTAGTGTTCATGGTTGTTATTTAAATCAAGAAAATGTTAGTATGAAAAATGCAACTTCTTTAAAATTCTCCATACAAAACTCTGATTTCATAGGTGGGGGACCTAAAATAGTAACGTACAAGTTATTAACATACGTTCGTGGACTATTAACTAAAGTGTTTTTTTAAACTAAGTTAAATGATTAAGTTATTAAAAAAACGTGAAACTTACACCGGGAACCTGTTATAGAAATAATGCGTTTTGCTGGTGGGTAATATTGAGTTTTAAATAGGGTTGCCAGCAGGATAACTTTACTACAATTAATTTAATTATCGAGCGCTTACTTTTTCAAACTGAGGGATGTTATGTGAATGAGATAAGATATACATATATAATATGTTAAGTTTATCTAATTCCTCATAAAATAGTAGGTACTTATGTGTAAATACCCTATTAACCTGTAAATAAGGCTTACTGGTTGATTCGCACGAACTTACTCGCCCGAAACTGGCGAATCGACACTTTTAAATGATATAATTTTTTCTTGAGGCGATTCGCACGAAGTTAATTTATTTGTGAGCGAATCGACAACTCCAGAAGTACGTAGGCAATTGGCACATTTTGAATTTTATGCAATAAAGTTTTATATTATTAATTAACTTTACTGCATAAAAAATCACAATGTTATTTAAAAGTGTCGATTCACCCGTTTCTAAAAGCCGTAAATGAAATCCTCATGAATAAATAGTAGTGGCTGTTCGCTTTTCTACATACAAGAAAGCGTTTCCAACAAACTAGATGTCATTTTAATATCAGTAGGTAGTTAGGTACCAACGATTTCCTTAGCGGATTTTCCTTGCATTTAAAACATAAGTAATAAAATAACAGTGCCATACAAGGTGTTACGTTAATAAAACCTCTTCAAACAACTTAGGCGTAACTCACAATCTATGAAACTGTCAACTTAGTTGTGTTTATTTATTCATAAACACTGGCTGGTTATGAGCATGTACCCACTCCTGTCACTGGCTTCCTTATTTGAATGTCATTTGCGCAGGATTATAATCAGGTAGTGTTTGAAGTCGATAACGTTTTATCGCCGGCTTATAACTCCTTCAAAAAGCCCTGTGTTATGTAGGTACCTATTCAGGTATTATGGTCTTTCTCTTTTCTAATGAACCTTCGTCATTTGAGTTCGTGATGCATTGTTTGCTTCCCACACAATTGAAATAAATGATGAGGTTCTAAAATAAATATCGATTACACAATCGATACGTTTAAAATAAATAGTTTTTACATATCGATTTATCAATGGATATTTAAATTTAGAACCAACAGTATTTTTTCTGTTTTATGTTTACTTAGTTATGATTGGTTGTTATTTTTATTACACTGTATTAATCCCGTATTTAAGTTGAATAAATGACTACATTGGCTCACAGTGACAGGTGACTGACAGATGACATTAGTGACAGCAGCTAGCTGCCTCACTACTTGTGTGAATGAGACAGTGTTTACATATCTTTTTAATAGAAACACTACAACTGGCAACCCTGATTATTAGCTCGGAATTAGCGTACGTTAATGCGAGGGTTAGTAAATAACACTCATTAGTTATAAAGATACCGATCGGGCAGGATGTGGGAATGATCCTAGAGGAGCCAGTTTCAATATTATTTCGATCATTATCTAGACTTCTCCTACAACTAGTGCAATCTTATAGTTGTTCGTTATTGGGAAAATGCGGTTTATGTAGTTCAACTGGCGGCATTTGATAGCACCACTTCTTATGAAAAAATGCAAATGCAAAAGTTACTTAAAGAATTTAGTAACTTCTGCATTCGTATTTTTATTGTGTGATAAACATTAAAATGCGAAGTTCAGCGCTGTTTAAAGACTTGATTAATTTTAATTATCGCGTCACTTTGAAGTACCTCATAATTAATAAATAAATAGGTACCTATGTAGAGCTATAAAATTTCAAAACAGACTATCATCCTGCAGTTATCTTAGTTTTATATTTATGCAAGAGTTGAAACTTTGTTGCGTTCAATTTCTTTCTGTGTTTTTGCCGAACAAAATCTTCTTGCCAGGATTTCAGGAAAGCAAAGACATACATACACTCACGCCATCTTTCCATGGGGATAGGCAGAGACTATAGAACGTCACCTGCTACCATCGTTACATACTCATTTTGCTTCGTTTACGTTTATAGATCTGAGGGTCTAGTGTGACTTTTATTTAACCATCTCGATTTTACGCATCGACCGCGTTCGGCGCTCTGATTGGCCCATCACTGGCCTTCATTGGTGATGGGCCAATCGGAGCGCCAAACGCGGTCGATGCGTAAAATCGAGATGGTTAAACGAAACTCACACTAGACCCTCTGGTCATACACGTACGCCGGTTGCGAGTACTACTACAGCAAAAGAATTGCTCCTTAAATAATTTGAGTGGCACAAACCTACCTACATCTGTGAAAAACATGAAATATCCATAAACAGCGCAGTAATATACCGACAGATAAAGGCATGCCATGAACATATGAAAGGTACTTTCTTTCACGTTACCAAGTACACGCTATATCGTCGAAATGTCAGAAGTCCCGACATTTCAATCGCGAGCTGTTTCCGCAACACGCTAGGTGCCTACTCCTCATAACTACCTGTCAGGTTGCGTTTTAATATTGTGTTACTTATTGGAAGCTACGTTTAACTTTACATTTTGTTTAAAGGCTATATTTCAATTTTTATGATGCATTGTTTTTTTGCAGTGCATCCGGGTTTTAATTAGTTTCATTAATATATTAGGACTGTTTTAAACATAAATCTATACCCTGAAACTACAAGTTCGATAAAATAAAATAAAATGTATTTGATTGCCCAATTCTTGAAGTAGGTAGTATAGGCTTTTAAAATCACGCTACAATCCTTAGGAGCCGAACAAAATAAAAGAAAAAAAAACAGAATAAGCGCTAACCGAAAACGAAGTAATAGTACGGCGGCGGGCGGGCGATGCGATGTGACGCGGTGGGTCGGGGGCCAAGGGAGTTTTATAAAATGTAGCTGTTATTTAAGTAGGTACATTGTGTATCTTATGACTTCTACGCGAACGAAGTCGCGGGCAGAAGCTAGTACTTAATAGGAATTCACAGAGTTTGTAGACACTTAACAGCGTCGAAATATCGGTAGCTCATTTAATTAAAAGTACCTGGTCGACCGAGGTTTTGTCTGAGCAAATTCAGCATTATAAACTGTGAAAATAAAATCAGATGTATATTTTAACAAGATTTCAAACCTAATGCCGGTGACACCCCTCGAGGGTTAACTTTAGCGTAAACGTAATGCCGGTGACCCTCCTGGGGTCACCTTGAAATATGTATGGCGGCATGGCGTATGGGCTCTATGAAAAATGGATGAATTCGAAAGTGTTAATCCTAATCTTAATTTATATTATAAATGCGAAAGTGAGTTTGTTTATTACGCTTTTACGCTAAAACGGCTGAACGGATTTTAATGAAATTTGGCAGATGGGTAGACCATGACCTGGGTTAGGACGTAGTATAATTTTCATCTCGATATTCAAAAGGCATCGAGACTTATACCGGTGAAACCGGGGGGCGCAGTTAGTAAGAACTAAGGTTCTTATATTAACGTATTACAATCTAGTCTAATAGGCTAATGAGCTATTTAACTGTAACTATATATTTTACGAGATAGATTATGTTATAATTATTTAAATTAAGAATAGTGTCAATTTGCACTTTTACACAGTTTCGTAGCACTTTATTAGAGTCTGATAATTGATAAAAACCCATACACACAGACGTTTGATTTGAAGGAAACTTTGAATTCTAAGTCGGTCCAAGGTCTTCCAGGTGATACATTATAGTTTTATTGGTATGTTTATGGTGATACATTATACTTTTAGTTACTGTAATTGGCTGTAGCACAGCCGTTGTAGCTAAATAAATAAATAAATTATCACTTATGACTAGCATGTAATATTAGCTCTTACCAAACTTACATTTAAATACAAACATAAATCTAAGAATTTGAGGACGTATACGTGTAATTTAAACTTGAATTATAATTTAACTAGATATACTGTCTCCGACCGTAGAACTTAACTCTATAAATTAGCGTCAGCCCACCTTACTTTAAAAACTTACCATCTAATTATACAATATCAGTTTACTCATTATAAGATTTATCTCTATTCTAATCCCGTAAATTTTCATCCGATATATATAAAAATAAATTTACTTTCTACGGTAATATTTTACTGGAAGTGATGTATGGACTTTTTGTAATTATTTCTCTTCATTTGAGCGCGGTGCATTTATCTTCTTTTAGAATGGAATAAGTTATTTGTGAAACATAATTAGTTACATACAAAGATCTTAGAAAATAAAAAAGTGTGCTATGTTTTTCCAATAATGACATACAAATTATTAATTATTAAAAAATATTACCACCACATCGAGGTGGCCCTGCAAAAGGATGCTTGAAAGGATTTGGGGGAGGCCTTTGCTCAGCAGTGGGACAGTGTAAACTAACATTTAAAAAAAAACTATTAAATCTGTATTATAAAATTTAAATGACTTTTTATTGTCTTAATGCATGCATTATTAAATTTTATTTTATTACAATATATTCAGAGTCAATTCCATGTCATTTCAAGACAAATGAGTTCAAAACAAGTAAAAAAAATAAAAATAAAAATTATGTCAGAAAAATATAATTTCTTTTTTTCTTTATTTTTGAAATAGGTACATGTCAACCACGGAGGTTTTACATCTTTACATTAAAGTGACAATCAGAATTGTCTGCCAGACAATAAATAACATTCAGGGACTCGTTGAGAAGCCTCTAATTAAGTTCTTGTGAGTTCGGACGTCGCGTGGGCGACTGATATCCCATCTTAACGATCCAGGAATTCATTGTCACCGACAAATCCAACTTTACCTCAACATCTTTAAGGGTGTAACTCGAATGAAACGCGGCAAACTTATAAATTTTCTTATGCAAATTCATAATATTTAGTTGTTGTATGCTGACTCTATTTCAATAATTGATAATGGTAATGAAAAGTCTTGTATGAAATATGTTTTTTAACGATACCTTTGTAGGGACTTCATTGCATATGATTTATCGCGGGTGGTACTTAAACATGGTTGGTTAATCCATAATAAAAACAAAAAAAACAGAAACCGTTATACTGTTTCTGGGAGTTAAGAAAATATGATCACATTAACAGGAACATTGAATTGAATGGTTTAATTTTATTTAATTTGAGTAATATCTAATTTAATTTTGCTGCTCATAGTGTTCATCTCGACATGGGCAGTTGTTCTTAATCTCTTAATATAGTTGTTCCCAAATTGAAATGTCCACAACAGAAATATATTTGTAACTAATGAGCTTACCCCAGTATACACGCACTAATAAACTAATACCAAGTCTAGTTCATTCCATTTTATTTACCAAATAAGTATTATTGTTCGGGAAAATAAATGAACCACCGAATTTGACACGAGAAATATTTCTAACGTTTTTTAACTTGTTATTCTAGATAAATGGTAACTTAGCACGAGTACGCGACGCCATTATTGCCCGACGGCGTGTGTAGGTTATGCCAATAGAATCAGGGGTATGCCAGCCTATTGTCATCATACGGATACAAATCCAGATACCAGGATGCTATTGAAACAATCCATTACAAAAAGCCAACATACACAGTCCGACCTGGTGATTAAACCCAGGAATAAGGAATGCAATCTCGCTTCGTGATTGGCAACTCGAAATCGCGCATGCTAAGTCTGGTGTAGATTTCCAGAACGAGATTGTCTTCGAACGATATTGAATCACCTTGCGACCACCAGATCAGCAACCAGGCAGATAATTGATATTTAGATACAATAAATCTTTATACTAATATCAGTATTTAGATACGTGTACAATATCTTACGGCGTACATTTTGTGAAACTGTTTAGATAGACCTCCATGGAGACTTGCTAACGATCTTAAATCATAGTGCTCGAATCATACCGGCCATGCGAGACTGGAATGCTCTAGCTATAGTTATTTTTAGTAAATCATTCAAGAAATGAACATAGGCTTTCGGAAATTGTTAGACGGCGAAGGTTTTGTGAGTGCATAGACAAGTAAATTGTGTTACCAGCTAGTAAAGTAATAATATTAGTACCTGGTCGACCGAGCTCTGCTCGGGTGAGAATAGATAAACATATCGTCCAGGTATACCAACTTTGTATCACATTCCCGAGGCTGTGAAAATAGAGAAAACGAATTTTCCCAGATATGAAACTAGATCGATTTTTCGCCCCCGTAAACCCCTATATTTAACTTTCATCGAAATCGTTAGAGCCGTTTTCGAGAACGCGATTACAAATATATATACAAATAGGTGCTCATTTAATAGTATAGGATAGATAGACCATCGTAGATATCTATGTACAATTTTAGTAGGTACTATGAGGCTTAAAAGAGTTAGGTTATGGTTCCGAAAGCATAACATCATCATAGATTTAATTTAAACTCACTGAGAAAAATCTCCATGCAATTGATTTTTAACTGCATGACATAAAAATTCGCCATAAGGTTCCGTTCAAGTACCGCCTCGACATCAACAAGTCACGGACAAAAACACGTTTTATAACCATGTAAATAGTCACTGAACACAATAAAATTAATAAACGTAACCGTATTCATAGGTGGGTCCCATCCATTACAGCTCTATCACAAAGGGACTTAATTGCCGGACCTCCAGTAAGTCGCCGGCGCATCTTAAATCACGGTGATCAATTCTACGTCTACACAGAACAATGTATAATCGTCCTCATAGTTTTGTTACCAAACCACAGAGTACGGAGACGCTTCGGCAGACGCTACTACAATATCAACGTTTTCCCGTACGTGTCACTGTTCTATGTTATCCTATGACGTATACGCTGACGGCTTTGAAGGAGGTCCATGACAGGTGGTCTAGCCTCTAAGCGTGAAATCCGTAGTTTCGGCCGGAGTTACGGACAATTCCTGCTCCGTATCATCCACGGAAATAAGATAAGTTTGGGGCCCCACCTAAGAATGAGTGACACCACGATTTGACAGAACTGTCCAGCCCTACTCCCGATGTCAAATTCAAATTCGAAAGGCATTTATTCAAACTAGGCTGAGAATTAGCACTTTTCTAACGTCAAAATGACAGAAGACAGTCGCCCAAAACGCCCACCCTTCACCACTTACACACACACACACCAAGTGCGTTAGCTGGGAAGAGATGTGTTTTTACTCGTTCGCAAAAGTTAATTAATGGCGTGTAGGTTTCACTCCGAAGTTTTGAATTACTTTTGGATGGGCCCGTATCTTCGTTGACGGACCTACAGAGTAGGCCCCCAGAAGTTTCCTTTCGACGCTGCCGGCGCGGGGGCAGCGATTCCATGCTCTATGTAACAAACAATGCGTTGAGCGGACAATTTGTCAAACTTGTGTTCATACCTCTCCTTACCTGTGTTTACTTACCACGATTTATATAAGTCGCTGGCTGGTCATTGACAGACAGTGTTTGTGTAGAGGCGTTCAGAAAAAAAATTGAACAAATATTATGTTTTCTCGTTTGAGTAGGATATTATCAAGATCGATTACCAGTTTTTTGCTACGTGCGCTTCGTACCTTGAATTATTATATGGTTTGCAAACAAAGATGACTTGGAGATATCGTAATCTATTAACACCTTTTGTATTTTGTCTTGTTATTTAAGATGAGGAAGAGCAATTGTTGTCTGTTTTTGCACTAATCTTAAACTTAGAAGTAATTTCAAATCCCGCGTTGCAACGTCAACCGAAAAACCGATATTATTACATAACATGACGCCTGTATTCCTCGAAGGTTTAGGCAGAGATGTACCTATAGTACACCCACATTTCGCCAGTAATATTTAAGTACCATGTAACAGCCAGCGTATTGCCATCGAGAAGAACCAGGTACAAAGAACCTTATGAAATACATTTGCACTTATAGGTGCCAGGGACATTAATTGTTGCAGAAAAATCTATTAAGCATGCTAGAAAATTAAATGGGCAGTTGAATAAGAATAAACTTTATTTTCTCGCCACAATACACATTAAATACTTACATGGTTTCTAGGGAACAAGTGGATACAGTAAGTATATGGTGGGTGACTGGTGCTTATACTAGGTTTGTGGCGTCGGGAATCACTGACCGATTTCTGGCCAACCTAGGCGCGGGCTTGCGGACGGTGAGCGATGGGTAGCTCGCCGTCCGATAAGGACCAGGCCCGGCTCGACGGCGACGGTGTTCCACGCGCGCCTCAAAGAGATGTCAGCACCAACTGACGGGGTCCACTAGGACGGATGCCTGCCAGGGTTGCTAGTTTGTCCGAAAGGGATATCGTGGCCCCGGCACACAGGCAACGGAAGGAACACGGGTGGGTTTTAGTCAGTAAGAGTCTGACACGCACTGCCGCTCCGCCCAGAGTGGGAGAAGTTATATAACTTTCTAATGCGCAGACAGACAGACACAGATACAGCAGCAGCAGCAGCAGCAGTAGCAGTCGCAGACAGGGGTCGCGCATCATTTAACAATTAAAGATGTAATTTATATATCTATATAGAATGGTTAGTATTGTGTGGGGATGAAGGAAAGACAGACAGATAGAGTTACTTTCAAATTTATAATATTAGTATGGATTTACTTAAATCATACTCATACACAGAGACAGCTAGATTTTTTTCAGTTTCAAGGTAGTTTAATTCCTGAATCCAACTAGTTAATTTCATTTTGCATTTAGTCTTCCTAGATACTTACAATCCTGTTAATTTTGTTGTAGTGGTAATGAATGAGGTGGCAGAATACCAGAACCAATACCAATACCACCAGAACTGATACCCAGTTAGCACATAAGAACCGATTAAAAACAAAAGAACTCCGATCATAACTCTTTACATAAGTAGGCAACTTATAAAACAAAAAAACAAAAAAACTCGTAACACAAAATTCATTTATCACTGTCCCTTACATAAGGTCGTGAGCTTTAATGGAAGAGATGTAGATTACAATACTGTCGTTTGTATTCACTATTGTTTCAAATAATAGGAACAAGGTGACGCTTCTACTTTCCGATATTGATTTATTATTCGATTCGTAATCGGTTGGCTCCTCTCTAATGATGTGATGTAAGGAATGAAAGCAAGTAACTGTGTTGTTTGTTGAATCGATTGATTTTAAATTATGTACAATCTAGCTGTGAACCTTCATTATTATTAATCATTTCATTCAGAATAAATTTAGATTCCATAGATTTTTAGTAAATAGTACTTATAACTATGTTAGTAAATTATTTATTAATAATTATTATAATTTACATTTGCGCACATAAAGGGCACCTCCAGATCTGTGAAATATATTCCAGTGCCTCACAACAGGGCAATCAAGAATCAATAAGACCTTGGAATATTATAGGTTCGGAACTTTACTTTTACTATACGTTATCCGAATAAATCGGAGTTTTTATATTTTTAGACATTTCATAAAAGAAATGATATCCCAGTTTAAATTGATGAATCATAATTTTATTATATTATTTAGACGGCAGTTGATAGCAACATAAAATTATACATATTTTTTCCCCATTTGGCGTAGGTATCTACCTAAATAACACGTTTCCACTTGATATACCTATACCTCCCAATGGTCGAATCAAATGCCTCCGTATATAGAATGCATTACAAAGTGATTACAATCTATTAACGACAATCATTAATAAACTGTAAGTAATGCATTTTGGAAGCTAACTGTAACTCTATCTTTATTAATAACTAGCTACTGCTAATTCTTATTCTAAAATAAAAGTGACCTAAGTTACTCCTAATAACATCAGCTATCTACCAGTGAAAGTCCCTTCAAAATCGGTCCAGCCGTTTCGGAGATTATCCGGTACAAGCAGACTGACAAAAAAAAAGTTATAAGAACCGTATTATACGTTCATATGCATTAAGTAAAAAGCTGTTATTTTGACATTACATACAGACAATTAAACTTTATTTATTTGTGTGTTTAAAAAGACGTAACCGGCAATAGTAATAAACCGGCTATTTACAAATTACGGTTCGTCTCCTAAAGCGTCAAGAAATATAGAAAATTCCCATGTTGGGAATGGAGGAAAACTGTCGCGTTTACCGTTTCTTCTAAATTGTAAGTCCAATGAGGCAGAGGTATTGCTGAGGCTGTAATTGTTGAGTGAGCTAACTGTCACTCCTTATAGGATGTATTTATGGGCTGTCAAGCATCTTGCTGGACTCTGTTTCAATCAAAACTTGATTGTAATCGTGTCGAGTTACGAGTTACATGTTGCATTGAAAAAAATCCTTATTTCAAATCGTTTTTGTGACGACACGTGTGTTTTTGATATGGGTAGAAAAAGTCCATAGTTCACATTACAATCCTAACTAATATAAAATTGCGAAATTGAGTTTGTTTTTTGTTACGCTTTCACGCTAAAACAGCTGAACGGATTTGGATGAAATTTGGCACATGGGTAGACCATGACCTGGAGAAGGACATAGGACAACTGTTATCCCGGTATTCCCACGGGATCGAGACACTTGCCGGTGAAACCGCGGGGCGCAATGACATAATAATCACACAAAAAGTACAAACCGTTTATTTAGAAATAACTATTACTTATTGTCTCACTTATCGACGTATCTAACCTAATCGCTATAAGAACTCTGGTTCAATACTCAATAATACGACCTAATTATGTAAATCGCAGTCTTTTTTGTCTCGAAAACAAAAACGGCAAACTTCGACTTCTTGATTTCTACCGATAGCGTTAAAGGCGCCCGTGTTTTCGATCGAGTTACGTAATCGAGCCGCAGGATTTATGTGTGACCTTTATAGAGTTTTACGGTCTATTTCGGTCGCTATGTGGTGTTAAACAGTTGGTATACTGATTGCCATATAAAGCTTCAGTACATGAGAAAGTCTTTCAGAAAAGAAAACGTTTTTGTCGATCGAATGAAGATGTGAGTAGAAAATTCCATTTCGTTTATTATTTACTTATATACCTATTTATATCCTACAAATGGAATCCTTTGTTATTTATGAAGGAACTGATCAGAATCTTAATAATTTATTAATAAACTTTAGGTTTCGGTAATTCCATTTATAAACAAATGAAGAGATTGTTTGGGTCAATCTTCATGGATAGTCCTCTGTCTGGGAAGAACGGAGGGTTATGTCGCTACGGCTGTCGGATTCCTACCGACTAAAACCCCACTGTTCCTTCTAGTACCATGACTCGAAAGCCCATAATTGTAGGTTCATTCGCTGCAACCCTGAAGGAAGAGTAGGCTATCTAAAGTATCTGGAATGTTCGAAGCGAATGTTTTTGCAGATAGAATATTCAAAACAAATCCAATTTAATAAAACATTTTAACAACACCATACACACAAAACATTCCGTAGTCTGTTCAAAAGTATATTTTGTCATACATATGTTACGACTGTATACGAGTAAAGCTCAAACAGGAAAAAAATACAAAACGAAAATTGAGATCCGAAAACAATGCGACATAAAACGGAGGTGACGTGCCGTTTGTTGTCACTATACTAACAATTTATGCATGAAGTCTAATGGGTCGCTCCATCAGGCTTGTTTGCAAAGCTTTCTATGAAATTTTATTCTGTAATAGCCCGTATAGGCTCCCACGTCTTGCCTCAATATCACGTTGTCAATATAAGTAGTTGTTAAGTGATTCGGGAGAAAAGTTTCGCGTTACCCTTTTTGGGTTAGCCGAGTTGTCTGTTGTTTGCTTTGGTTAGATCCGAGCATATTTTTGGAATGATTCTGAACTTTTTACTCTTTTTTTTTTTCGATGAATCAAGGATGAAGTGAGACCTTTTTGAGAAGTTTGTGTTGCAAATTGTACGCAAATCTGAAGGCCAGTTCCCAAAAAACGTTAAAATTTGAGTCGCAATCACCAATGTCAAAAACTTGACAAAACTATATTATGACTATCTGCGCCCCGCGGTTTTGTCTTGATCCCGTGGGAATATCGGGATAAAAAGTATCCTATGTCCTAACCCAGGTCATGGTCTACTCATGTGTAACATTTCATCTACATCCGTTCAGCCGTTTCAGCGTGAAAGCGTAACAAACAAACTTACTTTCGCATTTATAATATTAGTCTAATCTCAGTCTCAATTTGTCAAAAATACAATCCTATTGTATTTTTGACAAATTGAGACAGATTAGACTTACTAGTTTAAAAAAAACAGGGATTGCCTCTCTGATAAGTGCGGGTATTGCTTCCGTCTTCGATAGGTACAAGATAGATACAAGCCTTTTTTTTTTGTTTTTTTCTGAGGGTGGGAAATTATCAAGTAACTTCTCCCGCTCTGGGCGGAGCGGAAGGGCGTGTCAGACTTTTACTGACTAAAACCCACCCGTGTTCCTTCCGTTGCCTGTGTGCCGGGGTCGCGATATCCCTTTCGGACAAACCCGCAACCCCGGCAGGCATTGGCTCTTCCGGACCCCGTCAGTTGGTGCTGACATCTCTTTGAGGCGCGCGTGGAACACAACGCGCCGTCGACCCGGGCCTGGTCCCTATCGGACGGCGAGCTACCCATTGCTCACCGTCCGCAAGCCCGCGCCTACGGTGGCCGGAAGTCGGCTCTCGACTCCCGACGCCCGGGGCGTCTCCTGCGGCGACTAGGGGCGCGAGGGCGCGAATCTTACCTCTCCCTCGCGCGCTCCGCCTCCTCCTTCGCGAGCATTACTGCTTCGCAGAAGGAGGTGACGGCCTCCCATGCACTCTCGCTCCGGACCATGGCCTGAACCAGGGCCGGACGCGAGAGATCGCCGCCGCCGATCGCCTCCGTGAGGACAACAACACCACCGTGTCCTCCGGGCGATCCACACAGTGGTGACACCCGGGCGTTTCCTCCCGTTTAATCCTGAACAGGAACCTCCCGAAACAACCATGTCCGGTGAGGACCTGCGTCAGGCGGAATGTGAGGACGCCGTGGCGCCTCTCTAGCCACTCGTCAAAGAGGGGACTTATCGCCACAATTGTGGCGTGCCCAAAGATAGATACAAGCCTAGCAAAGTCTTACATTAGATTACCTATTTAGTTTATTTATTTATTACAAGGCAGCTACAACAGGTAATAATCACAGTATATCACTAGATTTACATGATAGGTTTCGGCCTGATTATCACCCAAAGCGTAATCGCACAACATGACTAGCAACAACAATAGTAAAGATGGCAACTACAGTAAAAAGCTTAGTTCACAAAATTACAGCTACAAGGTCTGAGCGTCTGCCCTCCGACACACTTCTACTTAGGCAGGGAATGTGTAGGAGGCCAAACACGCCAGGTAAAGTACATACATAATTGACACAAATTCACATTATTTAAAGAAAACAGCATTTGAAGCGTTACAAGATTAATAAGAAAGAGTGCATATGTCTTTTGAAAGCAACGGCATGAGAATCGAAGATGTCAATACTGTTATTGTCTTTTGAAATTTCATTGTAAAGTCGACACATTCTAACGATAGGGTTGTATTAGTTTCATTACTTTATCGATAATTCCTCTTATAACCTAGTACACTCGTCCAAGCCGTTACGTAAGTTTAATACCGTAATACCTACGTGACATTTGGTATTTCCAAATCACTCTTTACTATATTTTCTAACGACATGATAATAATCATAGGTACCGATGACATTGACAAATGTAGCATGCGATGCTGACGTCACGATAATACCCACATATCTACTTACCTCACAGCAACTTCCTGGTACTGAATAGTCATAGCATAATTAGGGAACTCGGATCCGCCAAAAGTTGTATTAGAACGGTGAATCTTTTCAGCAATAATCGTCAAGGCTGTAAACATAATTATCATTTTAATTATGCTATTGTAATGTTACTGCTAGAATACTTTAGATATATTAACGGAAACGTTTTTGTTTTGGTATATAATAGCGGATGAAATCACTGACGTGAGACCGAAATAAAGTTACAACTTCACTCTGCCTCATTGTAGGTTGAGACTCATAATTAGGCCCAATGTGTTATCATAATTTTAAAGCGGTTCCCTTTTATGAAAATCTAATTTTATCACTAGCAGCTTCAGCAACAGCATCACAGAAACTTTTCCCGAAATCGAGACCCAGTATCTACGTAAAACATGTTACTTCCCAACTTCCCGTCACAAACACTAAGCTATGAAAACAAATTCTACAATTCCAGCACGTAACCAGAGTGGTTGAATATGCATCGTGTAACAAGGAGACAAGAACATTCGAGAGCTCGGAATGCGTTGAATAGAATTCTTTCAGTTTCTTTATTGGTTCTCGCGATCCCGCCATCTATTTCCACTGAGTTCGGTCACTATTGAAAATTCCTTTTTATTCCTTAGAAAAACGTACCAAAGTGAGTGTCAGAGACCCTATTTAGAGGGATACCTGTCCACTAGTTTACGTATTTTATGTCGGAGATGTGTGTTTTGGCAAGGTTTTGGCTTTCAATTTGGTTCTTGGGAAGTTTGTAAAGATAAAATTATGAATTCATGAATTTGTCTATATGCTTAACGGCTAACGCAAAAGCACTATTTTCACCACCCTGTTATTCGAAACACCATATTTTTATTTCAGAATTCGTTTGTTTACAACTACCTAAATATTCAAATAACCTTGCGTAGGTACCTACCTATTGACTGCAAAGTTTATAACATAGAGTGCGGGCCACGAAAGAAGGCTGACGGAAAATTGTGGAACTACATTTTTTTCTAAATCGAATGTGATGCAATGACTACACTAGCGCCGCGTCAAAAGGACTTCAGTTGTGACGCGGACTCTAAAGATGAGTACAAAATATGAATGAGGTATATTAATTTTACTCCTGCATCCAAGTCGTAATTTTCTTGCCTGTTAGTTCCTCGTTGAAAATTAGAGGCAACATAATAAATGCAAATGCATGCAACATGTACAAACCTGAATAAGTGAATATACTTAATGGTTTTCCTTAAATTACAAGAAGGTGCGATATCATATCAGGGTTCCTCATACCTACGTTAAGGTTCTCGCAGCCAGGCGCGACGCGACAGCGCGAAGCGACACTAGTAGAACAATTTCTATGAAAACTTAATGTAAATTGTTCTACCATAATCGCGTCGTACCGTCGCGACGCGCCTGTCCGCCGTAGCCTTTATAGGGATTGCCCTAAGCGTCTTCGTTCCTAATCTGATAAACTGATTGATCGTTGGCAAGGCATACATTATTCCTTAATAGTTTCGATGCATGTGATCGACATAATTATATTACCGTGGAGGGAACTGGCGATAATGTTTTGACGTAAATACTTACCTGCTTGTGAATATGTCATCAGGATAAAAGCACAGTGATTTTGTGTTATCTAATGATTTAAAATGTTCATACAGATTGAAAATATGAATGATATGTTTCACTATTCCAACATTAAGGTAAGGTAGGTAGGTAATGGAAATACTTTTATATATTTTATTTTGACAGGTTTTCTTTTGGTAGATGGTAATCTGATAAAAACCCGGGATAAGATCTAAATCGGTACGTCACACTTGTCGAAAAGATGCGTTGAAATCTTTTCTAAAGTGACTAATACTATAAATAATATCGATGCCTCTAAACTACATAGTAACAAGGTATTCCATAACTCCGTGTAGGTACACGAAAAATCCGTGTCTTTTAATCGGATTGTTAGTATGTACTATGAGTTCGTCTCACGCTTGAAACATTTTCCTACCATGATGTAACGTTTTTCACGTGTGCAACTGTGCATATCGAGTAGGATGTAACATTGTTGTATTCATGAAAATAATGACATCATTCTGTCATTAGGTACGTGATGATGGTTGGTATTCGGAAGGATGTTAGTCTATCTGATGGCATCAATGCAAATTAACAGGATTTTATCGACAATAGGTCAAACCATTGACGTAATTTAAATCTTTTGTGACGCCTTGAAGTTGGGTAATGCCGACAGTTAAAATACCGAAGGGTTTCACTGTAGATTTGCATATTTTATACTGTCTTACTATAATATTAACAGTCATGAAATGAGAAATAAATGATGAATCATTCGCTGTGTCGTGAATTCATGATTACCGGGAAATCACAAATTTATCAAACAACGCGTGTTTGATAAATTTGTGATTTTGTTGTGTTTTTTATACAAACAACATAATCAATATAATTTAAAGGTCAAATTGAACACTGGAAGACGTAATTATAATTGAAAATTAGTTGGCAGCCTTAAAATTTCTATTTCTATTATTTTGCTCCAAAACTGGTACATCAAGTTTTCTAGTTGTGTCTTCTATACTTTTAGAAACTTAGAACGTCGATTCGTCAAAGTCGGGCCACATGAAACCGGCCAGAATTCCTGTATTGTTTCGGCAGACATCCGCAATCCCGGGGGATAACCTGGCCTTATTGTGTGTTGGACATGGCTGGATCATTGGACAGGCCGACTCGATTAGTTTCTGAACTCAATGGACTCCGCCAGATAGTGAGGTTGCTAACATTGTGTCGTGATAATGTTGGCAGTACGTATTGAGTGATAAATTGGTTTCGCGGACCTTTTGTTTGTTCTAATTTTGAATTTTGGTACCTACCTAGTTGGTTTTTGTATGCTTTGTTCTGTGTATATTCGAGTTTGTGTTGTGTAATATTATATCAATATGTGTATTTTATTGTAGCACTCTTTTTTGAAAAATCTAACAATAGACACAAAAGAAGTAATTACTAAGATTTATCGGGTTTTTGTTTACCGCTGCTTACAATTTGGCAAATCAATGAAGATTGGTTAAAGTAGATTCTAAGAAGAAAAGAAGTAATAGAGGCAAGATATTTCTCAAAAGATTATATTTATTTTACGTGGAGCTGTTGCTTACAGGAATCATTTCCTATTTATTATTACGGACCCTTTGTTACCTAGTTAGAATGTACAAAAATAAACTCGGTACACACTTGTTTAAGTAGTAAGATATTTTATCGAATCTTTTCCTGAGAGCAAATATAAGCCAGTCATATTTCTGAATCCGGTGATTTTGAGCATGGCCGTCCTAATGCATTAAAAGTAAAAAAAAAACAGTTTTATTATACAATATATCCATAGCTCTATATCGATATAATTTTTTATAGATATTCTACGACTATTGTTATTAAATATAATTGTTGTTCACTCATAGTATTTATTCATTTTCCTCCATAACCACCATTAATAAGTGCTGTGCATATAAAAATCGTTTTTTTTCACTGCTTCAGCAACAAGGAAATCGTGTGTTATTTTTATGTGTATATAGGGTCGAATTAAATTAACTAGCGAAACTCCGCAGACGTGATGGGTATCAATATCTGAACACGACAAAATAAAAAAATAAAAGGTTTGATGATTTTTTTTGAAGTATGAGTGTTTAGATATCGATACCCATCAAGTCAACGAAGTCAACAAAAAAAAAAAAAATGAAACTGGTATTTCAACTACACAGCGGTTGATGACCCCAAATAAAATCATCAAATGAATTTATTTTTGCTTTATCATGCTGAGATATCGATACCCATCGCGTCTATGAAAATTTATACAAAAAAAAAACTGATTTTTTAAACTGATATTTTAACTACACTCCGATTGATGACCCCAAAAAAAAAACTTTTTTTTTTTTTGCTTTATCATGTTTAATATCAATACCCATCACGTCTGCGGAGTTTCGCTCGCTAATTTCATATGACCCTGTATACTGTAGAAGAAATTAAACTATTTTTAGTTAGCCCTAGCTATCGTCTTTCTACGTTCTACTTTTACCTTTGGAAGTCCAACAGAACAGTAGGTAGGCGAATAATTTATTGACGATGTTAGGGCCCATTTAGTAAGTGTCATAAGTAATTTGTTCGTTATTGGCTCTGTCTACTAATTAAGTAGGTACGTACTTCCCGGCCATCTTATTTCTAAGAAAAATCAGTTAAATGGGTCATATTTTTGTGGCCAAGTACAGGCCTTGCACACCAGGTTCTGGTTTTTAATGTATCTGAAACGAATATTTAATTGGCATAAAATATAGATACAAAAATCAAAGTAAATAGAACGATGGGAATTAAACCTAACTAACTGGAAAAAAAACAAAGGGCCTCCAAAAAAAAAAACACTACAAAGTGAAAAATAACTCTAACTTCGGAAATCGGTGTCTTTGGTTTTATATTTTCGTTTTTTGCCACCGACTTAATAATTATTTACTAGAAGTAATTTTTACTATGTTTTTTTTTGTAAGTCGTTTGTTTTGTTTTTGTAAAGACATTTTTATTTTTAATTATGGCACCTACCCCTCGCGAATTCGTATATCACTACTTCCTAGATTATGTAAATAACTGTTACAGGAAGTTATTATAACACGAATTCTTGACGGAAAAAAAAAAGTATTCTTGAAGCTAACTCAAAAACAACTCATCAGAACTTGACCAAATTTATATGGAACCACCCTAGGACTATACCCTAACAATATTTTTTTTTTATTAAAATCGGCTCATAAATGACGAAGTTCTGAGGTAACAAACATAAAAAAAAAACAACAGAACCTTCTCCTTTTTTTGAAGACGGCTAGAAATATGGATTTACCATACACCCCTTTTTTTTTCTTTTTTTTTTTTGAGGGTGGGAATTTATCAAATAACTTCTCCCGCTCTGGGCGGACCGGAGTGTCAGACTTTTACTGACTAAAACCCACCCGTGTTCCTTCCGTTGCCTGTGTGCCGGGGTCGCGATATCCCTTTCGGACAAACCCGCAACCCCGATACCATCCACACCCTGCCTATCTTACCTACCTTACAAATGTGATGTGTTAAAAATCGAAATGTCAAATGGAACAAAACGTTTCTAAACTTGTGTCCTATTTATTGTACCTATGAATATATCATTTACTAGCCTCTTTCCGCGACTTCGTCGCGAGACTTATAACCTTCTTCAAGAATTGGGCAATCCAATGCAAAAATAAAAAATCAAATCGACCAACTATCTAATTACGCAACACATTTTCGTTGACAATTCCGACTAATCTGTTTCAATTTGACAGGTCAACAACATTCATTGTGATATTTACGTTGTTGTGCAGATTTTTTTTTCGAACGTACGAAGGTCAGAATCTGTTTCAAAACGATTCAGATTCTGATTGATCGTATATTGCGTAATTAGGGTACTGGTAGTTCCGGAGATTACCCCCTACATACAAACTTACAAACAAACAAATCATACCTCTTTATAATATTAAGGATAGATACTTTAAGTTACTATGTTACTCACGGATATTATAGCATTCTACTAATGAAAGAATTTTTTAAATTGGTCCAGTCGTTTTTGAGTTTATTCAAACAAACAAAAAACAAATCTTTCTCTTTATAATATTATTAGTGCTGAAAACATATGAACATACTAAATACAATAAGAATGAACCTAGGTATTATAATTCATTAATCATATTAAATTAAAGTTTGTTAAATAAAATAAAACTGGATTTAATTAAAACCTAGGTATTGTATCGTTGGCAAGCAAACAGCAAATAAAAGTTTAGTGACACATAAACATTAATGTATACGACTTTATTTTTCTGTTTGTAATTACTAATTAGCTTTTCGTGATGACGGTGCCATGTTACTTGGATTAAGCATTTAGATACAATAACTAGTTTATTGGATATTATTATTTTATGCTTAAGTGTTTTGTTTGATCCAACTACTAATTGGATAGGTACACTTACTTTGGCTGTGTTATACAAAATCTGGCATTAGTAAAAATATTTGTATCCAGTTATCAATGACGAGCTTTAGTTGTAACCCTGTAGAACTTCTGACATGACAACAGCCGTGCTATTCTGCAAACATCTCACCGTGATAACTTGGGTGAAGTGAGCTTCATGTGAGCTGTCATTGCACCTAAAGCTACGGATTGACACTATGGACAGCTCACTTCACCTCACTCTTCACGGTGAGATGTTTACAGAATGGATCGACAGAACTTATATATTTTTTTTTTTTTTTTTTTCTTTAAAATGATAATGCTTTTACAAAGTTAAGCTCATTGCTACGCTCTTGTTTACGACATATAGCGCACGACCTGATGATGATGATTTGAAGTAATTTTAGTTCTAAAATTGACCATAATGCAGTTTAACAAATCTCACTCGTTAAAATACTACCAGTTTTCCAAAACAAGAGAAAGTCAACCTTTTCCCCTCTCATATGTACTGCCGCTCCTTAGCCGGAGCATTCGCCTGTAATGTAGCCTTCCGCGACCTAGCCGTGTTACTTTTACCTATTTAATGATATTATTATGTATTCATTTGTTTTGTACTTAAATTTTCTATTTTAGTTTTAATATGGCATGTATTTTAATCTTTGAATAGTAACATATTTTTTAAGTAGGTATAGTAACATAAATATGGATCACTGTATGTGATTTAAATATTGGGTTCCCACCTATGAAATTGGAGTTTTTTTTCTTACAAATAGAGAACCTTGTCACTTCTATGATTTAAAATATTCATCAATTGCTTGGTATTATATCGAATAATGACCATCATAGACAACTAGCAATAGTAAAAAAACCTTATTACTTATAGTTTTCTAGACATAAAAAAAACCTTAAAAATGACTCCTCATTTTGTTAGCAGGAATGATCACTATTTGTTTTAACTTAGCCAAAACTTATTGTTGTCGCTTAATCTAAGTGGCATATTACGTTATCTTAGTTTTTAAACTTTAGTGCATAAAAGTTTTAAAACATTAGTGTTCATGGTTGTTATATAAATTAAGAAAATGTTAGTATGAAGTTGCAACTTCTTTAAAATTATCTATACAAAACGCTGATTTCATAGGTGGGGGGGCCTAATAAATAAATAAATTAAATAAAATTAACCTATCCTGCTGATTTAAATTATCTGTTTACTACTAGCAGTTGACGGTCTGCGAGTGCGTAATCTACTTGCAAAGCCGTTTCAGTGGAATCTAGGATTGTTATATTACAGGCGAATGCCCCTGGTGAGGGAAGCACCTTTAAAAGAATAATATGTAACCACATCACACACATACTATTAAGAAGGCGTACTATAAGTATACCTACATAATCTTAACAACATTAGACGGTTGAAAGCCTCGTAATTTGCCTCACAAATGATTGCTGTATTTCGGCTCGCATATTATGAACGAGGCTGATGGGATATTTATGATATGATGTTTTTTATGATACCTGGCTTACGAAAATTGGCTGTGTGGTGTTGATTACTCTATTTAGTAGAAAAGCGCTGTCACGGTAAGTTATGATAACGAATAAGGTTGGTATAACACGTGAAATATTCTTGGGTATCGTGTGACGGGATCAATTTTTTTTTACTAAATCGTGTTGTAATAGGAAATAGGACTATTACCAGTAGACGTTATTTTAAGATGAAGGAGCTTAGGCTAAGCTATGAAAACTAACCTTTGATGCAAACTTTCAAAAATAAATGAGTGATATAAGAGTGTTTTACCCATAGCATGCACAGGATCTTGTAGAGATCATGGCGCATAATATTTCCTAGAGTCATTATTAATTATTCAAGTAATGATTTAGGTAGCTCCATTTGTGCAAAACACGTGTCTTACTGAAAACTGCAGGAATCGATTGACGATTCATTTTAAGAGAATACTGTTGAAAAAATTTATTTGAAATAATTTAAATATTTAGCAATAAGCTTCCATCCTACTTATTTAAAATTTTGGTGTGCCCGACAGGGTCCATAACTGTTTCTATTTATTTATTCTTACCACCTGTACATTGGATTGCAATAAAGATAAATAGAAATGAAAAAGAACAGTTCTTCCCTCGTTAAAAATAAACGCCCCCAGTTTTCAAAACAGACAATCCGTCTGTGCCTGTAAATTACAGCTAGAGGGCTTCAACACGAAGGGTTGTGGAAACCGGTCGCGAATCTCGTCGCGACAACCAAGAAAACAGTACCACGGCATATAAGCTTATGTTTTATGAATATTAATTATGCCCCCATTAAGTACATATAAGTGAGGGGTGAGCTAACAATATGATTAACATATTAATAGTATATTATGCCTTATTTAGGGCGAAAATGTATCAATCACGTGTGTTATGTGGGCGGAGGGTGCTCCAAGATAAGACACCAAAGAAATCTGGTGTGGGCTTAATTTTATTCATTCTACACCAAAAATATGTAAGGGATAGTAATATTGAAGGGATATTCATAAATTCATTATAACTTCGTGTGAGTTCGAAATTTAGACACATTGAAAGACACCAGGCGTGCTCAAAGATAATGTAATCCTCAAATAATGTCTTCTAATGGACGTAACTTAGGCACTTAGGTTCGGTCTAATCTCAGTAATCTGTATTTAAATCACCCAATTAACCAATCAAATTCTAGTTAGACATAAAAAGATCTAATTTATTTAATGTATTCCAATGAGCTAACGAAGGACCTCAAAAAAAAAAACTGGTGGCCGTCAAAATAACAAAGATTTTTTACTCCGAATTCGGCTTAAGAAAATATAAGTAAAAGAGAATGCTTAAATGTGAATAAGCAGGAGTTTTCTCATTATATGAATCTAAAGAATAAGCCCGACGAAAGGGAAGAGGCCAAATTAAGGAAATTAACTTTTTTATAATAAAAGCTCAGCTTCCACTTGGCCACTGCAAATGACGTACCATTAATTGTGTGATGTAATTAAGGATGGAAACAAATAAGAGTCGAGTAGAGGATTCTTCCTTTTCACTCGTAACATGGTTGAATGCGGTTTTGTTAACGTTTAATAGTGTACTAAGAACGCTTGCTGGGTTCAGGAGAACGGTTTACGTGCAAGTCAGCGAGCGACTGGTGACTGCGATTAATGTTCTATCTCTGCGATTCTTTACAGCCGTTTTGGTCTTATGTTCTTCTTATTTACTTAAAATGCATGAGTACGGCAAATTCATCTGCTTTGAGACAGGTTTAGGTTTATTTATTATTTTGGTTGACTCAGTCCTAATTCATTCATATTTTTTTGGCGAAAAGTGCCATTACATTTAAGGAGGTTAGGATCAAAACTACATATACATAACCACTTTTTTCTCTATGGCAGAAATCGGAAACAACTTAATAACTTGTGACAATTTTTTTTAATGATTTTATGTTGTTTACGTTAGTTATAAATAGGTCTTTATACCAGTATTTTATTTTATTTTATTGTTTGCGCCGTTACCAGTGAGTCTGGAGAAGTTATTTTGGATAAGTGCGGTTTTGTGAAAACAAATCAGGATATGTGCTGTTTTGTACCAGGTTCTTGGGATAAGTGTGGTTTTGAACGTTTTATTTATCATCATTTTCCATATCAAACTGCGCGAGATTTTAAACTTTTATTTAAATAAAAGCAGAAGAAAACACACGATCGCCTCTGTGGTCTAGTAGATGTGTGGTTTAAAAAAAAAAAATACCAGTATATATGTTGAGGTTTTGAACTAAACGTTAATATTAAACATCATTTTACAAGGGAGAATATATGTTGTTTTGAACTAAATCATTAAGTGCAGAAATCGCGAAAAATTATCGAAATTGCCAAAAGTGGATATGTTGTGGTTTTGGTCCTAACCTCCACATTTTATAGTTCTACTTTTCGCATCGCTAAAATAGTCTTTTGAGTTTGAAAGACAATTACAGTCTATCCTAACCATGTACGAGTCTTTTGCTCTAAGGTCATCAACCCCGACCGTAGTTTACCTGTGACAGCGTATAATGTTAATTGTGTCTAATACGTGGTTCCTTCGCCTACAAGTTCCTTGTATTTGACTTTTGATCTCTTAGTTCATGATATGAGGAGATGACGAGTAGCTGATTTGACTATCTTTAGACTCATTTCCTCTACGATAAAATACTGCTAAGTCCATGTACTTACGTCAACAACTCTAAATGTCGGAAAACATAAAAAGTTAAGTACAATGCGGTATGATCTATTAAAACAATTATTCATTTCACAAATATTTACGAAAATGTCTGATTAAAATTATGACGTTGTATTTTTATTTTCTTGACATTCTAAAAATAAGATTTACTTATGTCTCGTGATAGTCTCAGTTCCGGCGTTTTAATTACAAACACGACAGACGCCGGGGATTTATATTGATAAACTCGCTCTGTCGCAAGTGCGTAGGAGTTGGACCCGGTATCATTTCACCTAGATGATAATACTAGATAATAATATCAGGGTAATATCATGTAGGATTTATTGGAAATTAAACGTGTTACGTGTGTGTGTAACCACGCCTTATCTCGGATTAATCCGATGTTGTGGAACCTGCTTTATGAATGTGTACCTGATTTGTAATAAGGGTACTGTTGTTGGGGATTATTTTGCTTACAAATGATTGCCTATTGATACTAGATTTATGTCTGTAATATTGTAGTGATACATTATTTTGCGAATTTAAATTATATTGCGTGTGAAACTGCTTAATATTCGAACTCGGTAGGTTCTTACTGGTGATTTAAATGTAAACTTGGTAATTTTAGAGTAATCTAAACATTATTTATTCATTGGGTGTGGTTTTGTGGGGTTTTTAACACTTTCGACTCCATCCATTTTTCATAAAGCTCATAATATGCCATGCCGCCATACATACCTATTGCAAGTTGACTCCAAGAGGGTCACCGGCATTACGTTTGCGCTAAAGTTACCCCTCGAGGAGTGTCACCGGCATTAGGTTTGAAATTTCTTTTCACCCTTTATAATGCCGAATTCGTAAAGAAAAGCCTACATTTAAAATGAGCCCTCCGCGAGGACTCCCGGCATCCCATATACGACTTGAGGGAACCCTCCAGGAGGGCTCCCGGTACTGAACGTGTTAAGTAAACACCTACCTTGGGTTCGGCTTCCAGTCTAACCGGATGTAGATGGGTACCAGTATTTTACATGAAGCGACTACCTCCACAACCCAGTAACTGGGTAATACGATACCCCTTGGTAAGACTGGTTGTCAGACTTTCGGCCTTCTGACGACCCGTAACGACTGTCAAAGATTCACGAATGCCAGCCGGGACCAACGGCTTAACGTGCTATCCGAGGCACGGAGGAGTCTCAGTATGTAAAGATGGTCACCTATCCACAGACCAACCCCGGCAAGCGTAGCTTAACCTGATGGATCGACCCGTGCGGCAGTTATTACTTAGCCACGAGCTCCTCGAGTTAAGTAAACACCTATAATGTAAATTATAAAGAAAGTCTAATATATCCATTGGTTAAACCATCCCATAAAGATATCTTAGAAGAAGTTTCTATAAAACCGGTACAGTATATTCAAACAAGGTAAAATAACGTTTCTAGGCAGAAATAATAATCGTCAATCATATGACATTAAGTACCTAAATATATCCTGTACTTATGCATTGGCTGCATACAAGCTCGTTTTGGAAAATATAGACTTCATGTTGATTTTTAGGCCTTGAATATAATAATATGACGATAAAATAATAATACACATTAACAGGCGAAGTATAGAGGGTGTACCATCGAAGAAGTTCATATCTGTACATCGTAAGGACTATTCTTGCTTGCTGCGCTCGGCGGCTATAGGACCGGGGCAGTAATAGATGTGGTTATCGTGTTCACGGGATTTTGAAGAACGTGAAGTTCTTCGTTAGTACATGTCACCGTTCCGTCTGTCATGTTCCGTGTGGTGCCGGACGTAAAGAAAGAATAGTAACATCCCATTTCTTCTCGTGGGTGTCGTAAAAGGTGATTAGGGGACTCACTAGAGAATGGGCAGCAGCGTTCTCTATGCATTTTAACATCATACTGCGATCGCCAACCCGCCTGCCAATCATAGCGATTATGGCAAACCCCCCCATTTGGGGGCGGCCTATGTCCAGCAGTGGACGTCTTTCGGCTGAAATAATGATGATGACATGTCACCGTATAATTTTGAACTTCGTTAGTTTATAATACCGTGACTAAGTAATAACTGCCGCACGGGTCGATCCATCAGGTTAACCGACGCTTACCGGGGTTGGTTTGTGGATGCGTAGTATGCGTGGTATGCGAATACTACGCATCTGACCTTTCTGAAAAACATCACCAAAAAGGTCACAATATGTCCTTCTAGGGGGTCCCCTCCCGACGTTTCCCCTCACCCGTTTCGCCTTGTAAATACTATCTCGCTTGTGAAAACTTTCTAGATTATCATGAGTTTATGACGCATGTTTCTTCAGAACGGATTACTACTGCTATTTATCATTTCTTCAGACCATTCTAAGAAAAAATGTGTCGGTAATTCTTCCAGTGGCTGGCGTTCTTCTAAGAAAATATGTGTAACTCGTCAATAGCTCGTTACACGATAAAAAGCGGCCAAGTGCGACATGGACTCGCACGCGAAGGGATCCGTACCACGGTATAATATTTTTTTTTAATAAATTAGTTTAAAAAATGCCGATAAAAAAGGTTTCTTGTATGTCGTCGCTGCGCTTTCCATAATCGCTATGTGTTTTTACACACTTTACAGGAGACGCAAAAAACTGATTTTCTCAAAAAATACCCAGAGTATTCAAATAATTTAATTTTACTTTAATACATATTTAGCGTGTTCGATGTATGAATGTCACATAGCTTCATTCCGTAACTCTTTAAATATTGCATTTATCACATAGCTGTTTTTACAATATGTGTGTATTGAAATAACGATTCAAACTGCATAAAAAACCGAAAATCACGAAATAACACATAGCGACTTTTGCACGCGCAACGACGATGTGTCCCAATTTATATTATTTTTTGTTATAATGGCCATAGTAGTTCACACTCTGTATATTATATTTCTACTTATTACAGTTCAGAAGATACAGCCGTGACCATAGATCTGTTTTTTTAATTACTATGCCTGTGACAGACGGACGGACGTGATGCGGAGCCATAGTAATAGGGTCCCGTTGGCACCGTTTGGATACGGAACCCTAAAAAGTTAACAGTTAATCGGTTGACATTCTCGGCACGCTACCGATACTGGCACCTAAGTTGTAATCGATGCCGTTTTATTACGCATTTCTTGTGTTACTCGACACTTCTCACAAGTAAGCTGCAATAACTGAGTAATAATGTTATTATCGAAGTCATTCATCTATAAAGAGAAGTGTGATAATATTTTATAGCTGTTTGTAATAGTTTTTCTACAAGTGTTATCTTTTCTAAGTTGGTGGTGTAGGGTTACATACTTTACTTAATATTGCCATTAAATTTTTATGACTTACAAGTTTTTATACCTAAAAACATAACATCACGCCTGTATGCCCTGAAGGGTTGGGCAGAGGTGTACCTATAGTACACCCACATTTCGCCAGTTATGTTTAAGTCCCATGTAATAGGGGGCGAGCCTATTGCCATCAACCGGGCACAAATCCAGACTCCGGGCAGCTACTGAGAAATTCCAGACAGAAAAACCCAATATCACTTAGCCCGACTTGGGAATCGAACCCGCGACCTCATGCTCAACAGTAGCACTTGCGACCAATAGGGGCAGCTGCTATAATGCTACTGAAATAAAACTTTACGATATCAGTATTCTAAAAGGTAGTTTTTAAAGCTGTCTAGGCAGTCGTTCTGTGAAAATATAGATATCCCGAAGCATCTCATTATAGATTGAAAACCGACCTCAACCTGGTTGTGAAAAGGTTAGGCTTAACCCTGCGACTGCGGCCGTCCCATGGGAAAAATTGCAATTAATTGAACCATAGAGATTTTAATACAACTAGCTTCATGTTGCTGACTGACCTTGACAATTGAAAAGAGCCTGTAAATGGTTTAAATGAAATAAATGTTTTTAATTCGAGTTTGACTATACAATCAATTTAGGTCACCATATTATCAATTTACTTTTCTATAAGAATTCACTCTCATTTTGCTTATTTTTATCGTTTGATGTAGCAAAGGTATGAGGAAGTGTCAGTAAACACCCTTTCAAGCCCCGTGACCCGAAGGTTATGAAGGATCAAAACAGCTCCGTGGTGTTATGAAAAAATCGGCCGTTTTTTCCTTTATTTTATTTATTTAACCGTTGTTAGGGTTCTTGATCAGAACTTTGTATTGATATGACAGTGTTTTTTTTGAAAAAACTTTTAGGTATATCGATTATAGTTAAGGGCGAATGCAATGCCTTTTCAACCTAATCTTGATCCTGATCCAAACTCTTCAACGGAGATAAACAGCTTAATTCAATTAGTGGGACTTATCATCCAAATCAATTATCACTTCTTATCTTACAAAACCGCAATTAACTAAATACATTAATCTCTTGAACTATCACACACAAAATACTATCACTCAAATAATAAACCCAATCCATTTAGCCCAAAACGCGTAACAAAAGCTCAATACAACTTCAATCAAATTCATTGAGCTATCTAAATTCAATACCAACATTTGACAAACATTGGCACGCAGTATTGCCAACATAATGCATTCCATATGACAATAACTCATACCATAAACAAGCACTAAGCCTTTGTCCCATAAATTATGAAGCGGTGACATTCGAAATCGGAATAAAGGCATTTAGACAGGGCTCATGGGACGAAGGGACTAACAGTAACACACAGATTCGTCCCAAATTAAGGCGGTATTAAAGTACTTATTGTATTGTACTTTTGTTGTGGTTTGATGTGTTTATATTTGAATGATATTTTACACACATAATTTCGCTTAAAATTTTTTTTTTTTTTTTTAGTGCTTAGAAATGGGTTTCGCCATTCTACAAACTTACAGTCTTAAATTTTATACGAATCTTTTTGTGCGTCAAATAAGCAATGTCAAATACCTTCATCTAAATTACTTAATTCAAAAAAAATAAAAAAATAAAATTATAATTAAAATACAAAATAATTAACGTCTTTCAACTGTAAGACGTTAATTATTTTGTTTTAGTAGTTATTATTATTACTTATCAGTTATCACACAAACTTGCGTCTATGACTAAATCATAACTTAGTTATGAGACTTTGTTATTAGATAAGTTAAGTGGTTAAAGTTTATCTGTTATTTCTAAGTTATATATAGAAGTTTGAAGTTATTGAATATCAGATTAAGACCCAAAATAATTAAAATTAAGGAAGATCGGTAGTAGTAGTCCGTTTTTTTTTTTTTTTTTTTGCTATTTACAGGCTTTTTTAAGGACTTTAGTTCATTAATTTTATGCAATTACAATTTACGTTTATAAAACTCATTATAAAAAAACATTGTTCTCCTAAACCATCTACTGCCGTTACCCGTTGTATAATTATTGAGGTTAATATTGTGTTGAACTTACCCCGATGAGGGAAGAACTGGTAAACAGTACTAGAAGATAAGGAACCTATTCTAAAAATCTTAGCAAAGTTATACACTCCAAAGGCTCTTACAAAGAGGCACAGTTGGAAGTGGCAAAGATGTCAAATTCTCCAGAAATAGGCCATGTCAAGTTGAAGTTAAGAGTCCCAATGGCCCGCAGCGGTGACGATTATGTAACCAAAGACCACCCGGCGCTGCAGGGTTGAGGCGAACTGTTCAAGCATGAAATGTTCCATTTTGTTCGCATTCCGTTTGAGTTCGGTGTTTGTATGACACGATTTCTTATGGTTGGTTGATGGGGAAATCTTAATTTTTATGTTTAATTGATGAGCCTCCAAAAGTTTTTATGCGTTTTGCGGAAATGATTTCATTGTTTTCGTAATTTGGAAAAAGTAATATTAATGGTTTTCTAGGTACCTATTGGATTGAATATAAAACTGTCGTTTCTCTACACAATCCAAAAATTCATCAATAAAATTACAAATCATATATGTCAAATCCAACTAAATTAAGTCTACCATTATAAGATTCCCAAGTAGGTACATTTTGTCACCCGTCATCATTATTACAACAGGCAATTTCCCAGGAATATTTCATTCATAACGTCATTATGAAAGCTCATGGCAACCCTACCACGGTCGTACCGCGGCGGCACGGAATGAAAGCTATGACGACCCTCGTCATTTGAAGGAGTGCGTCGCGGCCGCTCCACATTTTGCACGAACAACCGCGACACAGCCATGATGACGTCAAACCAGATCATTCCTTTGTATTTACACTGTTTATTGTATGAATTAATCAAAATTCGAAGGGTTTTTGTTTACGGCTACACTTCTTAAGAACAGAGATTCTAATTTTGAATGATGTAGGCTATTTTAAAATTGGAATCCTCTTTCTTTCTTTAGATTTCTTATTTCAAAACGTTCATAACTCCAAATCGTAATGCCAAGAAGGAATTACCTTTTTGCTAACCTGTTTCTGGGAATAACTTCGTTATTTTTGATTAAACATCAGCATTTCGTATTTACATTTTTTCTTCTCCATAAAGATGTCTTTGAGCAATTTATTTCCAGGTACATAAATACTCAAGGACCATCGGAATAACTCTTAATTTACCAGTTTTCTTTTACTGTACTGTAAAGCAAGTTGTTGCAATAAATTCATACTATGTATCGATGGGGACGCCCGATAACTCTCACTGCATTTGATTTATTAAGCATCTCGCTGCAGATATCACAGTCCCATACTGTGGCAACATTTCTCACTATTTCTCAAGGGTATCGTATGTAACGATGTAGTTTTAGTAAATGCATTCGTATGGTTGTACTAGTTTTGAAGCTTTAATATTTTCTTGTGATTGACTGTAGGATAAATTGAGAGGAATATTTCACTCTAGTAACTGTAATTTATCGTAAAATATTGTTGTCCTTTTTATATTTTAGAGCTTAACATTGGCTGTATGAAATAGTTGTCTTTCAAGGACCAATACTTCTACATTGCTATTTGAAGTTCTTTTGGACGAAATAATTTAAACAATAGGTATGGCAACAGTAATTACACCTTTTTGAAATAGTACAATGTTGCGATAGGCAGCCGACCCATCGCCTATCAACGATCTTTTAGTATAACAAGAACCTTTTCAGGAAAAGGTAGAGTAAGATTAATAAAACAGATTCATACTATATTTTCCTTTAATTCCACGATATGTGTTTGAAAAATACAGCTTCATTTTGTATCATTGGAGAAGCCGTCACAATTTCGGGGAAAAGCGAGGTGGATATATCAGGATCCGGTGCGAACGGAAAAAATACTGCTTATGGAAATACGAAAATCCCGATACCGACACAAACTAGGATTACTTGTCGTAAGGTCCGAATAAATGACTCCGTAAATAGTGCTAAGGCGATTCAATTTGCTCAGAGGAGCCAAACGTTACATATTTTATAGGGATTTTGATAAAAGTAGGAAGAGAACTCTTTATTGGTATGCACGTCATCGATGACGTGTGTGTGACGCATTTCTGTTCATAGGAATATGCCTCTCTTGTCGATAAAAGTAAATAATATGGGAATCGTTGATGTCTTGTGAACAGATTAGTCATTTACAACTGTGTTCGCTTGGCAGCAGAGCTTTTGATAGTCCAATAGTGTGCTGACCTTCCAGCAGTGTACTTGTAAGGTTACGACTGTCGTGAAGACTCACTTTTAATACTCAATGCCCGTCTCCAATCCTGTTAGTTTATTTTCAATTAACTGCCAAGTAATTTTAAATTAGGTATAATTAATGTAAGGGGCGCCTCACCATAATTCCAACTAGATATTATTATGAACACAGCTTGAGACCATATGCGGCTTCAAATGATAGATTTAAAGTTCACAGGTGGCTATAAGATACCATAATTGATCAACGCGGAGGATTAAAATTATGACACGTCGTCCGCTGGATAACGACCTAGCCGGGGGGCTTTTGTCGCCCATATTTATTGGGCCTAGGAAAAACCTGTGTATGAGTAAACCTGTAGGTAGGTATGTGAATAATTAATTTTGTTAAAATCTTCTAGCAAGAAAGGAATAAAAACTTAACAATTAATTTATGTTTCCGGAAACGGAAATTAACGTAAAGAGTACAAGGGTAATGTATGTATTTATAATAAGCCCTTTGTAGAGTGGACCACAGAGGGTCTATTATTAAATTTTTAAACACGGAACTTCGTATTTTAACAGTTCTATGTCTACATTACTGACTTGCGATATTTAAATTTGGAACACCGTCATGTTCAAGGCCGTCTGTTTTTTTTTCATGGGCATAAAGTCATTCTATTTTGTTTTTTGTTGAAACCTTTGTAGTAGGTAGGCTCATTAAGTTTTTCTACGAAATATACGAGTATATCACGGTTTTTGAACTATTTGTTTTTTAGGTATAATAGAGGTTCACTTAAATTTACACGAAAACCTTCACTTCTCACTGGTCCCAGAAATGACGTCACAATATTATACAAGCTACATAATACTGTAGTCTAGATATTTTTATATAAAGTCGTGTGGTATCTGGTAGCACAGAGTAACTGTATCTTAGCCGTGACTTACTAGCGGTCTCACAGCGGGAGTTCTTTACTATTAATGTGACGTTTTATTACAATTTACGCTTCTTTTTTTTCTAAATATATTTTTTCTTATAGCCTAGTACTGCCTAAGACAAAATAAAATAAAAATAAGATGGGCATTACTTTGCCGAGGGCCTATTTCTGAAGTAAAAAAGAAAAGTTATTTGATTTGAAGTATGTCATGGTGTTACTATTTCTTTAAGTATGTTTTATTTTTGTCTAATGGCATGTTTTGATATTCATATATTCATGTAATTTGTTATCATTTCATTGTGCTTTTGTGTGTTTACGTCTTGTTGTTTTTATCTATCTATCTATTGACAGATACAGAGCGATGTTTTAAATACGTATTTAGCCATTTTTGGTGCAACCGGTGCAAGCGGGCATCAGAATAGAATGTGCTAAGCGCTGTGCTATTTGCTGTGTGTATCAATGCTAAGTTATTGCGACCCAATTCAGGGCCGATCCTAATATTATTTTGATCGCATAGTTAGAACATTATTGTGGGCCGATAATGTGTGGGTCCAGTTTTTCCCCGACTAGTAGGTAAATGCTCCCGCAGACAGGCACGGTACGACGAGACTCTACTAGAATAATTTCTTTGAACACTTCATGGAAGTTGGTCTACTAGTATCGCGTTGAACCGTCGTCGTGTTGCGCCTTTCTGCGGAAGTCTTAATTCATTGAACTATTCAGTGCAGAATCTAAAACTCGCATCTCATCATAACACTGGGTATTTCCTGGTCTGTCTTGTAGTCTGATATAATCTGAATATATTATACAATATACTGCTAATATAGGATGTACAAACATTGACCTTTGCGAACATTAAACATAACACCTTTGAATTACGACCTTTCGCACTATTAAAAGTACAATAATTGTCAATACATCATGGTTGTGTAATTATTCAATTGAAGGTCGCCATTATTACCATAGACTACGGCTAGGGACTTACCCACAGATAATATTATTTTACGACCATAAAGCCGATAAAAAAATATAGCTGCCATCAAAAAGCGAAATAAATAAGCAAAATGAGATTTTAAAGCCGTAAAGAGATATTTTGTGGTTTTACCATAATTTTCCCAGAAATAGAGTGTAAAAGCAGGATTAGCTAAAGCGGTTTAATCATCCGTTTGCAATGTAATGTATGGTTTCCACTAATTAGGCTGAATTAATGGTATTATGTGCTTCGCTCGTTCGGTGCTTGTTTACAAAGAGCGTTTAGCAGTTCTACTTTACGATTGTGTAAGTGCAATACTTGGGAAATTAAAATGACTAATGGTTTGTGTAATATAAGGGGATATCGTGTATTGTAAAAGTTTAACAAATTTTATGATTTTTGGCTTATCCGATCATAATAATCTGACTAAATAAAGATCACTTGTAGATTTATAAATGACTGTAGTTATCCTATTATGAAAATGGAATAGAAAAGCCTTTTTTTTTTCCTTAGCTTGTTTTCTATAGTATGGATACAAACTAGGTACCTAGATACCTAGCACATAAATAATATCAGAGTCATTGTTTGACCCTTGTGACGAGCTCGCTGCGAAATGATTCATCAATCGTGATTGGTGTTGTTGCAACTTTAAACATACATCAAAGAAGTAGGTTTATTACATAGCAATGTTACTATAATGGAAAAAAGACAAAACCGAGGACATTGACTTGATTGTGAAACTGGTTTTTTGGATTGCTGTATTATCCCTTTTTTAGGATGTTGTTGGCAAGTTTTTTTAAATATCATATGGCAAATATAGGTAGTACATACTAATTCCATGACTGGCTGAATGTTTGTGCCTGGCAATTTGAAGTCATTCAAGTTTTGTTTTTAATTTTGAATTTGAAAAAGGAACGAAGAAATATAATGTTGTTCCAAATATGTTAATTATACACTATTATTGCAGCGGTTTTTTTTTTAAGTGATTTATCTGGAGATATTGCGTGATTTGTTTGACCTTAAATGTGCGTTTGAAGTTGAAATTTTAAAATACAATTACATATCATTGGGAGTTTCCGAAACGGAGGAGTCATTAGAAATTCCCGGTTAGTGACATTGCGGTTTTATTTGACCCAGCCATATCCAAATGGCACACTTTAGTTAGTAGGTAAAAGTATTATTTATCAATGCTTCATTAGGTACGGTTAATTTCGTAGCAATGAAATTAATCTTAAAACTTACGTGCTCTATTTTTGCAATCCGATAGTAAAGTAAATAAAACGGCAGTGTTCGGTCTACATACCGTATAGGTAAGTACCTAATAAGTAAGCTCGACATAATTGTACCTTATTATTATTTTGATTTTTATAGGTTAATGATTTTTGTATTTTATTGTTTCAGGTACGTTAGTCTTTCTACTGCTTGTTGGACGCCTACGTAGTTTCCTTGATGAAGACTAAAGTAAGTTTAACTTTAAGTATTTTAGAACCATTCAGGGTCTCGCGAAGAATTTACGGGTTGAGTAAAACTTTCAATCTTAGTTCGAACTTTCCACGCTTCTGAGATTTTGTTTACGTGAATTAAGAAAGTAATAATAACCTTTAATAATATTCTTATAGTCCATTTTAAATCAGGTTATGTAGAGATAACTTATCTTCAAGCACGTAAAATCTGCCAAGTTGCATCTTCTATTAAAAAAAAAGGTTAAATTGATTCGCTGACAGACAAGGCACAGCCCAAACAGCTGGATACAGAAGCATGAAATTTTTGCACAAGAGTGCATTCGGTAACGAAGGTTACCACTAAGGAAGGGTTTTAAAAAATCATCCCCTAAAGGGTTTAAATAGGGGATGAAAATTGTATGGACAACCAGTCTTACCAGAGGGGTATTGTATTACCCAGTTACTGGGTTGAGGAGGTAAGATAGGCAGACGCTCCATGAAACATTCTAGTATACAGCTGTACCCGGTTAGACTGGAAGCCGACCCCAACATAGTTGGTAAAAGGCTATGCAGATGATGATGAAAGTTTGTATGGAAGATCGTAATTTTTGCCGAAAGAAATTCCATCGGGCACACAGCTTGACAGTGGGCTCCAGAGAAACCTCACCCCTTAGCAATGTAAAAAACAATGCAAGGGAGTGAAGTTTCTCTGGAGCCCACTGTACCACAATAGAACTCATGTCTATTACGCAACCAAAAACAATAGAAAACATCCTAACCGCACTTCTTTACAGGAAAATCTGTACCGAATTACGCACGGAATTGCGTCTCGGCAGATAATGGTAATTTGACGTCAAATGCTTGCTCAAATTACGTCAATCACGTAAGGGTTAAGGGCTTAATCAGGTCTCCGTGACGCATACCAAATACCTACGTAGGTACACGACAAAGGAGATAGGCATGCAGGCTAATATATTATGAACATTTTGTGAACTATGCTGGCAAATTCTTTGATAAATTCGAATTCTTTGATACGTATCCACTTAATGTCATAAATGCGAAATTAACTGTCTGTTATCTTGTCACGACCTATCGACAAAACAATTTTTTTTGAAATTTCTAACACGTTTAGACCATGACCAGGCCCTGGCCCTGAAATCTCGATATAGATAGCGATCGCTATACGACCGAATTCGGTCGCAAAGTCCTCATGGCGTCCAAAGACGCGCGCGACTTGCTTGACAAGCACGTGATTGCTTGTTTGTCAACCAATTTTGACCGTCGAGGGACGCCATTAAGACTATGACCGAATTCGGTCGTATAGCGATCTTTTTCTATGTCGAAACTACCGCCCCTAGATTAGGAAAAAGTTTATTATAAAGTCGGCCAAAAGCTAGTTCTTTTATAAATATAAAACACAAATAAGTACTGCATTTCAGACTAATAAGAAACTTAAATTCATTGTCAATTTTGCAATGATTTGCCTGAAACAGGTAAGAATTTACCACATGCATATTTAAGAGTTGAAAATAATGCGAATTTCTTATATAACTATCAGTAAAGCTGTTTTTAGTATGAATGGTAGATACGGGTTTTCCATCGAAAAGCATTCGATTGCATACCATCGACAACTTAACACTTAATTTAATACAGATGAGGTAATCTTTTTACTAATGACATTTGAATTACGGTAATTCGTAGGTAACGCAACCAATTTATAAAAGTAACCATTTTATAATGGTGATTGGTGACGTAAAAACTTAACACTTAGTTGCCCCATCAATTTATAAAAAAGATTACCACTGAGGCAATTCAAATTCGTTCATTAGATTCTTTATAAAAAACTCAACATGTAACTTAAACTGGACCATTACGTCATTACTTTCCGAACATACCCACCTATTATCTAACGTCCATTTTACCCAGAGCTCTGACGTTTAAAAAATTCATAGTCATTTGTTTGCGTGTTACCGTAATGTACCGGCGACGTGGGTCCTTTCACGCTGGTTGGTTCTGTGAACAAATGTAGTTCGAATTTCGAATAGTTGTTCGTGGAACTGTGGCTGATAAATTGGCTCGTCCGTCGAGTGCCGACGCACCTTTAAGTTTGATAGTACGTTCACTGTAAATGGGTGCGTTTTGTACGAAGAGATAGAACACGCGCGTTTATTTTGAGATTTAATAAAACAATGTAGGTAGTTTTTTTAGATACATACTTAATTATGTAGTGTTTTCTTCTCACGTTTGGGCTATCCTTGTTTGCGCAGTGCAAACAATGATATGATATGATAATTAAGCTAGCCCTTAATTAAATACGTATGCAATTAATTACATAAATATTTAAATTCCACAAAGTGCACAACTATTTTTAATTATTAGATTTGACAACTACCTACGTGACATTTGTAAAGTGTGACAATATTAAATTCAATGTCGCATTAGTACCAATTAAATTACTTACCTACTTCCTTATGTAATGTCCGTACTACAAATCTACAATACATACAGGTAATTTGAAAAGTACTGAAATACCTAATTGGATTTGGTCCACTCACAGTGTAGATACAGTTATTGAATTAAATTATAAATTGGTTGGTTTTATTAACCTAGTTTCTTTAAGAGAAACCTCCTCCTCCTCTTTTTTATGTAATACTTATCTTATACACATTATCAAAGAAAAAAAAAAAAAACAATTGCATATCAGCACACCTGAACTAAGCGTATGACGAACACAGCTTTTTCCACGTCGTCATGTTTTTTTATTTTAAGTAATTTTATCGTGCGTCTCTGGTTATTGACATGAACAGGTGCACCTATCAAATTAGTAAATAGCCCATGGTTTCGGGTTCGGTAGTAAAACGGGTACCTTTACCTTATCGAACGACCATCTTGTATTCAATCTATTAGTCTTAATTATGTATGTTTATTTTCGAGTTAAACTTCGATCGAAGTGTGCTATAAATCGTACGTGTTTTAAATAAAATATTAGTAGCATATAATTAGGGAAAACAGACAAATTAATCAATTATGCTGGCTTTAAGTGGCTACCTGTCACTTGTGTCGTCGTATTTATTTTTCTTAGGACGTTGGTCTAGTACTACTAACTAGTAGATAATTCATTAGTAAATATACCAAATTCGAACCAACAAACGCCCTTTTTTATAGAAATCTATCTTAATGCGATATAGGTCTGTCTGTATCTATACAGGGTGGCAGGGACATCGACGCGAAGCCGGTTACCATGGATTCAGTACATGATTCTGAGCCCCCCTGCGTTGAAATTTTTCGTCGGTTATTTTTAACCGGCTTCGCGTCGATGTCCCTGACACCCTGTATACTACTCAATTAATAAATTGTAACCTTAATCGATCGCCCACCTAAAACGGATGTATAATGGGCCAACGCAAAACTTAAAACAAGGCGCGAACAGGAAAAAACAAAATCTAACACTAATTTCTAATTAGTATTCAATAACAACACATTATGACGTCACTCCAATATTCATTCAAATGCATCCTAAACGCCTTCCGAGAATATTACGAAACCAAATTACGGAGTCATCAATCGCGAACAAAAGTATCTATCCAAGTATTGTTTACTGAATTAGAGAGGATTATTATCATCCACGTTCTGAGAAAATAATTTTATATTCCGACGAACAGGAGATGAAGTAGATACATCAATGTCACTGCAAAGATTCTTGGAGAAGGATTACTGTTATAACCTGTTAGTTAAGAGTAATAGCATGGCTGACTCAGAGCTACAGTTCTGCGAGACTTGATTCATCGGCAGGGTCAAATTTGATGGTCTAAGTGGTCTGCGACCTAGGTGTTTCGAAACATTTTTTGATTTCAGCGAAGTGATTAGGTGATTGTTGTTTGTCAAGGTGAAAAGTATTAGGTATGCCTAGTTTGTACCTACCTAGTTTATTTAAATGGCGTGTGCTCTGTTCTGACGTAACCCAACATTCTTTGGCTATTCTTTTATTCGCCAAAATAGTTTTTTTACGTAAAACTAAAAGTTCAATTTACTACTTGTTTATCTAGCTTCTTCATGGTTAAATTTAATTTCTTTTTACATTAAAATATCATTAGCCAACTTATGTCTTCCAATCAAAGGAAACCATAACGTAATTTTGGTATAGTTTCTTTTATCTTTATTATACTCGTGTTCATGTTTTATTAATTCATTATAGGAGCATAAAAAAATATGTAGGGCGTGAGGTCCATTAGGAAAATCACGAGGAAATTTCAAGTACATTGAAAGGTTAAATCATTAGTTGATGAGGTCATAAAAATAGGCCAACTGGATACGGGAACGTAGTTCGAAAGTATATCGTAACAACATTAAAAAAATACTAGGAGTTCCGTAATTTGTGTGTTCAACGACTGGTCTTCGGAGACCAATTACGAAGTAGTTATTATGCGGTTAATTCATAAATAATGTTCGTTATTATCATGAGTTATTTTGGCTTGGTAGTTGTTTACGTAAAATTTGGAATGAAACTGTTTATTCATCGCAACAGTTCCGTGGTTGAGGATTCCGGGTGAAGCTCGTTTCCACCTTCGGCCTGATCATCATTTACCATCAAGTGAGATGCAGGCCAAGAGCTTCCCCGTTGTGGATTTAAAAAAAACTTGCGAGTGTAAAACAAGTTACCAACATATACAGGGTGTTTGGCGCATGGACCGACACAATTTTTTCAGGAATTTGGGAGGTCATTAGCTAGGTTCTACCCATACACCCTTTGTCCCAAATGTCACGGTTGGTTACATATGATTATTTTTTTTAAATGAAAAAAATTCCCAAAATGTGTCCTTTAATTTGAAATAACTTTTTTGTTTGTGGGTGTAGTGGCACAAAACAAATTTTGTTGCATTCTCCAAAGTCCTTTAAATCTAAAAACATCTTTGTTTTATACAACTGGTTTCAAGAAAATTCCTTACAAGCTTCCAAAGTTAATTTTTGTATTTAATGAATGAAATTTTACAACTTGTAAATTAATTATAAAAAAAACTAAAAGCTATTTTGAACCTAGGTAGAACCTAGCTAATGACCTCCCAAATCCCTGAAAAAATTGTGTCGGTCCATGCGCCAAACACCCTGTATAATTGTAAGTATTTTTTGTAATTGGATCTACATAGTTGTCTGTAGAATAAATAAATAATATTTAGAAAAACCCATTGCGTGTAGGTATAAACCCCTTTCGTAAAGTATTTTAATACGTGACGGGTCGTCAATTATCGCACTGTTCTGAACGTAAATAGAGCTTTTAAACCTTAATCTAGGTATCGGAGTAATTTAAAAATGAATTGAGTTTTGCGCTTCTGAACCCAAATACAAATATTAAAAATAAATTGTAGTATTTTAGGACCGTCTATTTCCGTCAAACCAATTGAATTTCTGATATAAAAGTTATAGCCTGGCCTTTACGACAAAAGTATTGTCTGACAGAAATTAATTAACAAAAACAAAATGCCTAATACGTCGCACGTAGTGGTCGTTACGTTCCGAAGTGACAGGCGTATGACAAGTGATGACAGCTGTCAACATTACCTACATATTTTTCCATGTTTGAATTTTTGTTTTTGTAACTTTTATTGAATGATTAAATAACTTGGAAATCGAACGTTAACAAGGTGTGATATGAAGGTTTGTCACGGTCAATACACTACAGAAACAAGTTTTTTTCGTGACTCATATTATGTTTGCGGTATTACGTACCATGACGTATATGCAGGTTCTTACCTTTATTTATTTTTTGCACTTGAGTTTTCTTGTACCGCTATCGTCAATTCATTACGTGCAAAAATTCCTTGCTGACTAATAACGGTATATCATACCTATTGGCAACTACATAGTTTGATTCACTCGTGCAATTAATCATACAATATAAAGAAAAATTTAATAAAAACGGACAGCGAACAAATAGTTACCTATACGAATGAAAAATGGCGCTGGCAAAAAATATGAATTATGTAAAGAATAGAATTGGTAATACAAATAAATTGCCTATTATATTTTACGTATTCATTCGCGTAATAGACCTAATATTATGTATAATAGAATAGGTATTTACAGTACATCTATATATCGAAACCTTTTATCAAACGAGATTCCCAATCCGTCCATTATGCCGTCAATAAAAACAGATTTAAACGCCTCCATGAAACAAAAGCGTACTTATTGTTATGACAAAATTTCCAGCGGTTTATTAAGCAATAAAATGAATTCATTTGTATTCCCGTTTCGGCTTACAAAAAAAAATACCAATCTTTTTCTAGGGTTCCGTACCCAAAGCGGGACCTTATTATTAAGACGCAGATATATGCCAATGAGCTTGAGTGGTTAGCTTGCGTGTTATGAACTGAGTTGACGCAACGCGTCGTATGTCCAGCCAGATTCTCAGTTTTTTATCCACGTTAGACATGACGTTACACATTAATTTCATTATGTAATATAAACATAATCTAAAATATTTGCATATATAAGTTATTAAGAAAATGCTCTAATTTAACATATATTTTTTCCAAATCATTACCACAACTCGTTTAAACGTGATCTTCAGTATAAAATCATTAAAAGTCAGTTATCGTCGTCGCCTTAAGGCTCCGCTATCAGTCCGTTCGTCTGTCCCAGGGCTGTATATTTTGAACCGTAATAGGTCGACAGTAGATATTTTTACAGAGTGTGTCTGTGTACTAATATGGCCGCTATAACAACAAATAATAAAAATAAAATAAGTATACGGCGGTACGGAACTCTTCCTGTGCGAGTCAGACTCATACTTGGCCGCTTTTTATTCGTTCATAAAGACGTAATGACAGAATTGTTGAACCAAACTTGAGGCAATTACGTAAAAGATAAGGTATGTAAATTCGTGGAAACACTCCTGAGGAAGATAAATATCGTTTATTGGTTTGCAATCACTTGATAAGATTACGATTCACGAAAACAATATTTTATTTGAAAGGTACACCAACGACCTATAGTGAATAGGTCGTTGTGAAACATTAACACAATAAAAAATAACATAAGCATTGATTTATGGTGAATTAGTCACTTACAGGCGAACACAGCACTTACATAAAAATAGCTTCTTAAATATACGTTTTAACAAGATTTTTTACTCGTAGTGAGGATAGAAAAATTAATTAGAAACAATGAACAAAACATTAAGTAAAAAACAAAAGTGTACGGACCACAGAACAGATAAAACCTCTTTTATCTGTTCTGTGGTACGGCCCGTTGAATACATACCGTACAGGTATTCAGTAGGATATTCGAGTTTTTCTGCTGACTAGAATAATTTCCGTGAAATTTTCATAGAAATTGTTCCACCAAAGATACGACGCGACAGCGCGACGCGTTGCGCCGTCGCGTCTGTCTGCAGGAGGCTTTACACAATGGAATTAAGTAACGCCACTTTTTTAACATGGACCTAAACTGGACCTGTTTCTTTTTGGTTTAAAACACTCTGACATAATCTTCTAGAACCGTCGTCGCACAGGAATTTTAAGATAAAACTTCGCACTGGTTGTAAAGTTAAAGAATAAGAGCATTTCATCCGGATAGTGGTGACATTCCTAATTTTCATAAAGCTTTGTAGTTATCTCCAGTCCCAGAGAAAAACCGAGCGCTGAGATAAGAAAAAGGACATTACTTTGGCGAATTTGATAAATGGTCCTTTTCATAATGTTGGTATTTTCTGGAATTTTCTTCAAGATTGTTTGAGAACTTAGTCAAAGCTGATGTCAAAATGTCTTTAATTTATTAATTTTGGGTTTCCAAGAAGCACTCACGGTATGTCAACAGCTATCGTCTGCGAAGCAGCAGATATATTTTAAGGCTTACTTTAGAGATCTAGTGTTTACTTTTACCGCGATTTTTGTTTACTTAACATTATAATTATGATAAAAATACGACTTCTGTGGGTACATGAAATTTAAATCTACTGCTTTATACTAAATGCATATGACAGTATATATACGATAACATTACTCGTATTTTAACACAAAAACAATTTAAAAAAAATTTACTGTCTGTTTGTTTGTTCCGGCTAATCTCCGAAACGGCTGTACCGATTTTGACTTGGGATATTTGACGATGGTAGATTGCTCTAGTATTTGATTTGATTAGTCTTTTATATTATAAAAATAACTAGGGCGTAGCTAGTAAATAATTAATAGGTAGATATTATTATTTTATGACACACTTAACAAAACATAACGCCTGTATTTCCCAAAGGGTTAGTCTGGGGTGCACCTGCTATCTTTTTACGCAACACATTTTCGTAAACGATACGACTAATCTATTTCATTTTGACAGTTCGACAACATTCATTGCGTTATTTATGTTGTTGAGCAGATTTTTTTTTCGAATTTACGAAACAATGGATTAGCAATCTGTTTCAAAACGATTCAGATTCTGATTGATTGTGTGTTACGCACTTAGGGTACTGCAGTGCTATTCTGTAACCATCTCACCGTGAAAACTTAGGTGAAGTGAGCTGTCATTCCACAGGGATTGACACTATTGACAGCTCACTTCACCCAAGTTTTCACGGTGAGATGTTTACAGAATAGCATGACTGGTGTAATTTTATATTTGATGGCAACTAACCTTACCTTATATTAAATGGAACTTAAACTATCGAACTGTGGGTATTCTATACACATCTTCTGCTTTCTTTAAATTTGTTATTAGTGAATTGGAACTGTAGTTTCCTTTATCTAAAACAAAATTGTGCGAATATTAGCAGCCACTGAAGATAGTTCTCTGGCAGTATACAATGAAGTATGGAGGGAGGGAAGTGTGGATGTCCTAGATCATAGAGATTAGGGAGATGTGTTACTTTTAGCTATTATTTTAAACAATGCCCATTTTTACTACTTAAAACTAGGCAATATTGTCCTCTTTCTTTTTGAAGCCGATGCATCATCTTATATTTTGGCTCGTCAGATAGTTTTGGTGTTCCTTCGACCACATATATTTCCCGTCGTATATTAATTCAGGAATTATGAAGTCAGATATTATTGTCTAGCTTCCCGATATTCATGCTCATGATTGTACCTATGTTAGAAAATAAATGTATGAATGACTTATGCAGGACGTTGACTATTATGACCCTTTTTCCAATAGTCTCATGAAAACTCATTTCTAGAACAGTTCCGTGAGCAATGTGCATGAGCATTTTGCACATTATGAGCATACTTAATACTGGCATGTTCCTTCACCGTACCTCAGTAGTTTCCTCACTCCATGTTCCTGCACAGGGCACGCGAGCTAACACAATTATCGCTAATGGAACGACTTGTTTGTTTGTTCTTACAACTAACGCCAAAACATCGCTGTACCGCGCTCTAAACTCTAACTCCTATTTCTTGTGGAACCTTTTTAAGTTTCATAAGGTGTTTGGTTTCTCTTTGTGTTTTTAACTTACCTTCCTTCTTTGTAATTTCTATATTTTTATTATGAAAGTAAGGCGGAATTATTTAGTAACTTCCCTTATTATATAACTGGCGAAATTTGGGTGTACTATAGGTACCATCAAAGAAGTTCATATCTAACCAGTTTCAAAACAAAATCCTGTGAACACGATGACCTCATTTGTTACCGGTCCGGTTCTATAGTCGCCGAGCGCTGCAAGCAAGAATAGTCCTTAGGTGGTTAGATATGAACTTCTTCGATAGTACACCTCAATTACAGGCGTGATTTTATGTTGTGTTTATAACTGTTGTCTGCTGGACTAACCTACCAATAATATACATGTATAATTAGCTAAGATCTTTTCTACATGATAATGAGCGGTTGGGGAGCGGGCTGACTACCGAGATGACGACTAAAAGCTCGTACAGACCAGCGCGACGCGACGCCGCGCCGCGACCCGAACAATACAATTTCTAAGAAAAGTTGACGGTATAACAATAACCGGTGTCGCGTCGCGCTGTCGCGTCGCGCTGGTCTGCACGAAGCTTAATAGAGAATTATGGAAGAAAAGGACATGCTACGGCGACCACAAATACATTGGGATATGGGGAGGAGAATTGTGATGAATGAGCGGTTGATAACTACCAATAGGTGGATAAGTAAATTCGCAGTAAAGACTCAGCTAAAAGAGTTTGCTACCGTAGGCAGAGCTTTTATTTGTCGTAATGAATAACGCAGTAACTAAAGAGGTACGGTACGGACAAAAGACCATTTCAGATACTAATCCACATGTTCCTCATATGACTTGACCAAGATTATGTCTGGACTTTAAAAGAGACTACGACCTCTGAGTTTGTTTCGGCCTTTCTTCTCAGAGTAGTCAGATAGGAAACACCGACCTCATCTAGCTTATTTTTAATATATTTTTATATGACGTGTAAAAGTGATTCCGATATCCTATTTACAGAATAAACAATTTCATTTCATTTCAAAAAAACATCTTGACGCATGTCCAGATATGTTCTTCTGTCCGTACCGTACCTCCGTTTCATATCAGCGTCGCGATCCAAGAACGCTCGTTTCGAGCCTGTTCGGTACGGTACGGTGGTACGGCGGCTCGATACGGATACAGGTACATACGCTCCGATCAACCCGAGTCGGTTTTTTCGCCCTGTTCAAAGGCGATACGATACGGCGGCGTCCAGAGTTTTTTGATCGCGACGCTGATACGAAACGGAGGTACGGTACGGACAAAAGATATCTGGACGCAGCTTTAGATATCTATGTACTTAAAGAAGTACAGTAGCTTAGCGGCCCAGTGTTATTTTAAACCTCTGTTTTTCCATTCTTCGTCAAATTAATTATGGGAAAGTGCTAATTATTATTATTCATTTATTAAACAAGTTACAATGACTCATAAGATCTTTTTCGTAAATGTTTTAAGCACTATTAGATGTCGAATACTAGAAGCTAGTCCATTTGAAATCAAAAGTGTCGTAAATAGTTTGGCCATCTTCCAGGTATGATCTTTGTACGTCTGTGAAATTACTGAACACACCAATTTTTATTCAGATAACAGACTTTTATCCGAAAAGCTAGTGTTTTATAAACTATTTAGTATGCTCTCGACTTTTTGATGGTTATATTATACTTTTCTCTCTCTATCCTACTTAGCTCTGTCCTACAAAACCTGAGCATTAACTTTGTAGGTAAGTAATTAACTGAATAAAAAAATAGCAAAGTAATTGGAATTCTAATTAGTTACGTAGTCATTGGGACAAGTAGAGAGTCTTCATTCGTCTAATTTGGAAGATAATGAATGACGCAATCAATTTCTAAGGACTTTAGGTACCTATTTGTTTTCAAGTATGGTGGCATACTATACAGGATGGCAGGGACATCGAAGCGAAGCCTGTTACCATGGATTCAGTACATGAGTCTGAACCCCCCTGCGGTGAAATTTTTCGTCGGTTATTAAATCTAAAAACAGCTGTTCCATACGTTTTGACCGCGTGGGCATTGCACTTTTCTATGAAACAGCAGATTTTTTATTTAATAACCGACGAAAAATTTCAACATAGCGGCGTTCAGAACGATGTACTTACTGAATCCATGGTATCCGTTTTCGCGTCGATGTCCCTGACACCTTGTATTTCATAATATTCACCCAAAAGCCTTCAGCAGACAGGCGCGACGCGACACCGGTAAAATAATTTCCGTGAAGTTTTCATAGAAATTGTTCCACCAGAGTCGCGTCGCGCCGTCGTCGGGTCTCGCCTGTCTGCGGAGCCTTTAGATAGCTTAAATACTAAATAAAATCCACGAATAATAAAGCCATTAACGTCGAGTATTTCTAACTTTAACCCTTAATCATTTTCCAGAAAGTTTTACGCGCATCTTAAGGCGGGAACAAAATAAATTCAGTCACACTCACAAAATCCTTATTCAAAATGTCGTCACCTCACAAGTTCCAGAACAAATTGCTTAATGTTCGAGCTGTTAGTTTGAACGCCTCGTGTTTGCACGCCTCGGCAAACATGGTATTATCTGTTTGCAGTGTTTGCCAAACTGGCTCCCGTACTGACTTCTTACCGAATTATTTGATTACCAACTGTTGGGTGGCTGTAGTACAAACATTAGCACCAACTTTTATGAATTCATTAGTTCGGTTATAGTATTGGCATTTGTTTTGTCTGCTTCAATATTTGTTCTAGAACTTGTTAATTAGGAATTCTTACTAATTGGCCTTTATGTTTATTTAGTGATACTATAATTAATTGAGGTTTACTCGATATGTCTGTAAACCACATGCTAGTATCATCACCTGCCTAGCCTTTATCCCAACGATTGGGGTTGGCTTCCAGTCTAACTGGATGCAGCTGAATACCAGTATTTTACATGGAGAAATTGCCTATCTGACCTCCAACATCCAGTTACTGGGTAATACGATACCCCCAAGAGTGGTTGTCAGGCTTTCGGGCTTCTGACGACCCGTAACAACTGTCAAAGATCCACGAATGACAGCCGGGACCTGCGGCTTAACGTGCTTTCCGTGGCACGAAAGGGTTTTTGGTATGTAAAGATGGTCAACCATCTACGGACCAACCGCGGCAAACGTACCTTAACCTGATCGATCGTCCCGTGCGGCTGTTATTACTTAGCCACAAACCCCTCCAGCCTAAACCAAATGCTAGTAATGGTGGTAAATCCCAAAAGACAAATTCCATAAATTGTGTGCATGCGTTTGAAAATGCGACCATTACACGCTTGGGAGCGAATTTCCAATATCGCGTTTCCTTTCGCCCAAGGCTGAGCTCTCTTGTATGTAGGTACGATCGATTTTCACCCAAACATCAGCACGGTTAATGGTTAAAAATGTATAAGATTTCTGCGTTGTGATTGCCAGGAATAAGATAGGGTCGACCTTATCTGTTTAGGAGTCCTGTTAACCTCCTCCAGAACCTGCAATGGTAGACTGTTTTTTTTACTAACTTGAAAGATTGAAATCTAATTTAAAAAATATTTATTGATATTATTATCTCATCTAAATCGGAGCACCTGTCTCTTCACCACCCTTGGGTGACTGGTAAAGAATGCCTAAGGTATTAAGTTCGCCTTTGTACCTTATTGTGTGCGAGAAGTTTAAATAAATAAATCTTTGGGAAGCTTAAGTTTCTGCTCACCAATCAACAAAACAAGAAACACAATTTGCACAATTTGGAACAGCCGTGGGCACAATACATTAAAAGCAGTAAATCCATCGTCCGCGCGGCCCTATTCAATATCAATTATGTTCACAGTTACTTAGAACCCATCATACTAAAACTGGTAGGACTACTTACAAAGTAACAACAATCACAAATATTGCCGCAGTAGTTCCATTCATGAGCAAGAGCAACACACCGGTTGGAGGCGTACACAACAATTTGACAATGCTCCAATGCTACTAAACAACAATAAAATATGTACCCAAGGCACAATACCACTGGCTTATTTGACGTTCATAAGGCCCTAAAATGAATAAATGATGTCTGATTTAAATATGAATTGACTGCAACTGAATGGACATAAAAAGTCGGTTAAAAATGAAGTCTTATGGGATTTTAATGTGTAGTGTACGATAAATTTGGTATTGATGTTGAACAGTTTGTGTCAAAAGGTTGTCATATTAGGTTGTAGTTGGTGCCACACACGGCGTTTTTTTAGGTGTGTTTTCCGTTTGTTTTACCATATATTATAGTACTGGTATTGGTGATGTGTTAATTTTTGAGCGGTGTCGCTTTCTTCATCAAATTGTTGTTCCATCTCTCTATTTGTTTATTTATTTATAGGAATTCGATAATTTCTCACTAATGATAATGATTGAAGGCTCTTAAAAATATTTCTTCTAAATAATTTTATTTATACAAGCCGCTTTGTTGTCCATCAAGTCTTACTCTAAGCGAGAAACGAGATCCTCCAAGTTAGCTGTTAGTGTCGATATCTGTTTCATATCGCGATGATATCGATATTGCAGTGCTGTACAAATTAATACTCCTACCCATTCAGCTGAAAGGTATAAGCCCTTAGATAGCTACTCGCCTTTTACTGCGACTACGCTCAAGGTGGAATGAGGTGGCCTAGTTTTAGCTGCATAGAGAAATCCTCCAGATGCAACTGGAAGTTTCGATCGAAAATATTATTTTTGTATTATTACGATAGAGTGCATTTATCTTTTAACTTAGCTAATAAATTCTCTAAATGATGGTGAATATCGCATCAAAATCCGTTGCGTAGTTTAGAAGAACAATGCGGTCACACAGACAGACATGAAAAGGAGCTTACATTTCTAATAAGTAGGTATATGTTAATTAGATGTCGCAGCACCATTCAAGACTTTTTGTTTTCCTGCAGGCTTCTTTAAAAAAAAAAAAATCTTTTCTATGTTAGTTTATAATTTCAGGTGGGAGTCCCATTTACATACGTTTTCTTTCTATTCCTTGTTTTCCACTACTACATCACAATTTTTCTCATCACAACTCAACCCCTTTGTTTAAAGCGTGACGACTTACATAAAACCAGAGTAGCTCCCCGTATAACCTATTTTACAATCTTATTAAACTACAACAAAGACAATCTATCTATGTTTTTAGTCTGAAGTGTTGTCACTTATCCATTCTGTTCCAATATCGCGAGGATATCCAGACAATTGCATTATCTTCGATTTTATCTACTCGAGGCTGTTATATTATGTCTGAAGCACTTCGAGATAGCAGTCTGAGGGTTAACATTATTAGTGGAGAGGTATAGGACAGCGTGCTGGCCGTATTTACGGCCTTTTCCTTGTAGATAATGAGAATGTAATATTTAGGAATAAGGAAATTCTCGAAGGACCAAAATTTGCGGTGTTCTTGAAGTCATTTTCAGGATATAAGCATTTGTTAAGTGTAAGTATTTAAAAAAACTTTTTTTTTCTATTTCTTTTTTTTTTCTTTCTTACTTATTAAATTAACCGAATATAATTTATTATTGGTATATAAGTAATGTTTACACTTTTACAGTAATTGGGAAACTCCTCCGGTTCTAGGTTTTAAACCTCTGTGTTAAATTGTAAAATAAACCTATCTTTCTTTTAATATTTTCGCGAGGTTTACATAAGTTAAACCTACCGATAAAATACAAATCAACGGGTAGAACGTACAAATGAGCATCAATGAAAACACAGACAAAAACGAGACTACTAATTGTCTTCAAAATCCATCAATCCTAGTGTACAAAGACTAATATCCAGAGTTACAACAAATACCTGTAGGCCTAACTCCGTTGTCCCGGCATGAATGAAATCTGCAACCCAGATCAAGGTAGGACCCCAGACGTCCATCTCTTAGCGTGGGCAGCTGAAGGATTATATCAGATGAATGGTAACATCCACCTGCACGATGATAAGGAATTGCGTAGGTCAGGGCTGACGGTCCCTTTAACGCCACATTTGAGGAGGATTACGGATTTAATTTTGACTGGCACAGCCTGCTTAGTTCATGGAATGTGAAGAGAAACGGAACTAATACTAATGATAATTCTAACATAAATAAAAAATGCTAAACTGAGTTTGTTTGTTACGCTTTCACGTTAAAACGGCTGAACGGATGTGGATGAAATTTAGCACATTTGTAGACCATGGCCTGGAGAACGACATAGGCTACTTTTTACCCTGGGCATCAGACGATGTCATGGGCAATAGATAGCTAGTGAAATATAACGTGTTAGCTCACGGACGTAAAATTATCGCGGCGGGATTTTATCGCGCACTGTATTTTCAACTCTCAATGTTGAACCGAGCCTTGAGAATCCAACGCGCTGGGACGCTCTCTCGTACCAGCACATTGAAAAAACACACTGTTGGATTTTCAACTCTCGGCCCTAAGGAGAGCGTTGAAAATCCAGTGCACGAAAAAAAACGCCGCGGGAAAAAATCACCAGTGCGACCTTGGGCTTGAACTAATAAATAAAGAGGGCCATGAATGTGTGGGTAGTAATAATATAGTTCACGCCACCTGCTAGGTTTCATTAGTAGTTCTCAATTTTCGCTTCTGTATCATTCATGCATTACACGGTACACACGCATCAGATGCAAGTAAGTCACCCTAGTAACCTAAAAGATGAATGAACAACACAAGGGACGAATAATACCTACCTAATTAATCACCTAAAAATTCCGACTCTGTAATGCCCTCATAAATATGTATTAACAAGGATCCCTCAAAAAATAATTCAATTTGTAAATCGATAATTGCACCGAGCTTTGTGAAGGGGGATTCAGACGGGGCAGTTTTTTTTTAATGATTGATGATTCCCTCCCACCCGGAGTTCTACAGTTTGTTCTTATTTATTGGATTAACCGCTCTAATCTCCAATCTTTCGTGAAATTTTTCCCGCCCTAAGTAATTAATTATGTTATTTAGGTATTATTGGAAGTTGAGGGCCTTTTGTAAGGCGCTAATTTGTTTGAAATACGATAATTTGAGCGTCACTTTTACTTTTTAAGTAGTGAGATGTTTTAATGAAATCGCTTTTGGAATTTATTTTTATATTCGCTGTTTATAATGGCGATAAAAGCCAGAGGTATCGTGTGGGTTATTATTATAGATAAATAGATAGAATACTCTTTATTATGTGCACGATATGAGTTACAGATATAAAAGTAGAATTTTTTCATAGGGTGTCACAATGGGCGGTCTTATCGCTAAAAGCGATCTTTTAAAGATAACCTTTGGATGGATTAAATAGGAGAAGAAGTGACGATACACATTTTTTTTTACCCCTTTTTTTTACTCTGACACTAGTTATCTAATTACCTAACACATTTTCGTAAACGATTACGACTAATCTGTTTCATTTTGACATTGATTGCGTTATTTAATTTGCTGTGCAGATTTTTTTTTCGAACTTATGAAGCAATGGATTAGCAATCTGTTTCAAAACGATTCACACTTCGAACCACACGAAAAAGAAAGAAATACCTTTTATTTGCATTGAATATTATGGGTACAAAACATGGTATATTTCTAAGGGCTATTGTTAAATTACAGTATTAAGCTCTTTCTTTAATCTCACCGAATAAATAAATACAATAATTGGAACACAAAAAGACTCTTAAAAAAAAACTCATAATAATTGCTGTTACAAGCTTCTTTACTTAATTGGACTCATTAAAATTCAACGCTGTTACATCGACCGTTAAAAGGCAGACCGCATTTAGGGGCTTTCAATCAAAACGGTAAAGCATTTCACCCAAAGAGGACTGGATGGATTGAAAAGAACGCCACATACGGGATACGTGTTGACTGTGCAAACATCAGATGGGAAATGAAATGAAACGAACGAGTTCCCGAGTGTCACCCCTAGCGTTAGGGCTGCCACTTGTTCCTGTGTGTTTAAAACTGACATAAAATAGTTGATTTTGCTTTTATTGTTTAGAGCGATTGCAATTTCTTTGAAAACTTCAGGACAGACTTTATGTTCTTTTTGATTGGAGTTATATTAACATTTGGTTCCTTACAAGACTATTTGACAATTACCATTTCATTAAGCATTGCAATCCATCATAAATAGAATATATTGACTTATTGACTCGTCTCGACCTAATATATTAAGTTACATAAGTACCTTTTATCAATAGATATCACAGAACTGATAAGATTTAAGTGCGTCCATATCCAATGTTTGTATTATTTGTTTTGCTTCTTCCGCGTTTATTTTACGGCTGATAAACAGGGAAACACACCTTGAATGGAATATGATTAGTTTAATCGGCTACTGATAAGCCATTCTCCATTATTATAGTATTGAAATGTTATCAAAATTTACTGTTCAAAATTATAAAGGCGGTGTTGGCAGCCCTATTGAAACCGCGTGAGTTGTGCTGCCAACCTTAGCAAATGTTTACCTTCTATTATCTTTGACGCCATCTGCAAGTTGGAGTGTCGCTTACTTTTAGTTACGTACCAAACTTCATCGATGTGGGAAACGCTTTCTTCAATAAAAACTGCTATTTTTCATAACTGGCAACACAAAGTGTGTTGAGACCTTTATAGTATGAAGATGAAACTGAAAACTTAAGCTTTTATCTGTTTAAGAACAGTGAAAATTTTTTGCGCAGTGAATTTAATAACTTTTTTGCCCGCTACAAGAACTTGCGCTCGCCTGAAATTAAACTCAAGAGCTAATTTTCCCGAGGAACTTTTAATAGGTAAATAGGTCAACATAGAATCATAATTCTTGACGTTATTATGCGAAAACGCCTCCATTTAGTAGCAACGTTATTTTTTACAGGGCAACACTTGACTTTCAGATTAGCCTGCAAAAGGGCAACCCCTCGTTTTTTAAATTTCTTATTTTTATACGATGTGATGTAATTTATTACAACGGCTGATTTAGTTTGTCTTAAGCTTGGATCCTTGTTTTCTCATTTCCATGATAAATATTTTCTCAATTTCTACCCGACGTAAACCAATTATGTTTAATCTACATTTACAACCTCGGGCGATTCGTCTGTGTCGCAGTTTATTTCGTTTAGGGCGTCGTCGGATATTTGACGACCAGAAGGACTAGAATAGATCCCGGAAGACCAAAAAGGTCTTACTATATGGGAGATTATTTTAAGTTTTTGCAAACTAGGGCAAATTTTTTAACCGACAAAAAAAAGGGGAGGTTCTTAAGTCGACGTGTATATTTTTTATTTATTTTATTTATGTATGATCGCTGACCACGCAAAACTTTTTTGCTTAGAAAGTTCACACGAAGCAAACGAAGGCTCTCTATAATGTTTGCTCGCATGTGTAGTGCCAGCCTAGGGCTTAATATACTTTCGAGTTCGAGTGGGCGGTTCCCATTTAGGCTTTAAACAGATCGAGAATCCCCGTATCTCAGCCGCAGGGGTGTGTGGGTAATCCGTGCAGCGATCAAAACGTTATTGAATTCTCTAAGCGCCCTCAGCTAGGTTAAAGTTATACCGATTGAAAATCACGTAGCGATGAGTTTCAATGTATATTGAAATGTTTTTATTATATTCTTTAACATTATTTTTCATTTTTTTTGAATCCTTTAGTATTTCATTCATTGAATGAAAAAATTGTGAACGAATGGGTAAGGTTAAAGCGAATCGTCCACCGCCAGCTAAACTAGGCCCGTATTATAGAACCTCACTCAAGACTCAAGCATTACTTAAAACTCATTTCAACCAATCAAAAGGCTTAAGTTAGTTTGCATAGTTGAGCCAGTTTTTCATACAACACATAGTATACAGTTTTTGTTTGAAAATGAATCGACGATTCGCCCTTTTTAATAATTGGGATCATAAAAATGTCTACTCTAGGTATATTAAGCTTTTGCGTGAAGTAGTAGGTAATTTAGGGTTTTATTTTTATTCGTTGAAGAAAAAATCTGTAGAAATAATATTAGAATATTTTTCTCTCTATTCAAACGTTAGACATTAACTTAAGGGTGAAATAAAACACACACGATGTTTTAAAAGTTATTTTTAATGTGGCGTTTCATAATTTTGGTCCTTAATGTTTTCATTTTACGGTCTAATGTTATAAAACGTGTTTCTTAGATACATAACAATCGATTGCGTATTATCGTTCCCCGAATATGCGTAGCCAATAGAGATAAGCTATTGCAAAGAATTTCTATATTTGGATAAAAGTATTCGTTACCAAAACTTCGTAATAAATCCTTATCGGCCCTAATACATGTATGTATTCGATATTGCCTTGAAATCTATGCGTAGTATCTACGCTTATCCGTCCGTAAATCTATCCGTAGAATTTGTTAGACAGATATCAGCCACAAATACCCCGTAATTTTGATAAAAGCGATCATTTGAACGGGTTTAGTTAAGATTGTAACTTGCTTTGTTGCCATTTCCTGCTTTTGATGGTAAATGTCTTTTTAATCTTAAGATAAGAACTTACGAGTAAACTTGAATGCAGATGCGCCTTTGGCAAAGATTAAACTGGTTTAGTATTTTCCAATAAAGCAAGTGCATCTATGTTTTTCAAAACTATTATTGCTTAAATTATCTTTCTCATCGATAATCCTACGCCAGGCAACCCTAACAACTATACTATGTACTATATTCTTCAAATCATCAATTTATCTTGTCACATGTCATCACAAAAACAGATGTCAAATGTCAAATCGTTATTTAATTTAGAAAAAAAAAAACTTACGGACGGTTGTCACATCTTGAGGTCTCCATTTATTTATGTAGTGGGCCCGGTTCTGACGTGAAGAGCTTATAAATAAGATTCGTTAGGGATGGCCCTTGGCTGTCTATGTAAACATAAACATGTAAACATCTTTGGATGAGCTGCCTGAGCCTGGGAGCTTAACAGGGTATATTTAGATTCTTAATCAATAAATATTATGATGTTCCACTCTTCAGTGATCTAACGATAGTACGCAGTGATGACTAATTCCCAGGTGTGTTCTATCCTAGATTTTATCACAAAGATCGGACAGTGAAATTGGGTGTCTTTTACTATTAATACTATCTCAGTTAAAGTTTTCCAATAAATAAGTGCTGATTTTCATTATCATCACCTATGAATATTTTTGCAAGATAATTGCGTCTTATTGAAATTCTGCCCTGTATTATGGTAATAAGCCCATTCCACTCTTATAAAGCAATTCCAATTGCGTATCACACTATTTATCACAATCCGAAATATTTTAAAAGAAATTCCTAAGACATTGCTTCATGTGTATGAAAATTTTCACTGTTAAAATATAAGGCATTCCCTTTGGAGTGTTACGCCTTTACAGTGTTACGCAATTATCTCGCAGGTCTTAAAAACCACAACGAAAAGCCCTCTGTCTAAGCCTTATGTAAATACAGGCGGGTAGTTCGTAGAATTTGCTAAGAGCCTGTTCATTATTTGGTGCTTAAAGAGGAGATTATACCTCTTCAGCATCACAAAGACTAAGACGCAGATACGGCTTATAGGTCATCTGTAGCCGTTTGTGCATAGTTATGAGGTTTATACTCAAGCCTTTGCTCTAGTCTAGTTGCTTGAGTAGATGACGTAGGTATTTGTGTGTCAAGTGACTCATTTACCTGTAAGGTTTAGGCTAAAGAGAATTAATATATTGAAAGGAGAGATTGAAGTGCAATATAAAATGTGACTAAATGAATTCCTTAATTGTGCTTATTTTTTTCTTACTACACTTCGAAATGCTGCTTAAGCTTGAAAGTGAGTGCTTTGGCATGTAACAGCTATTACGAAAATATTTTGCTATTGCCCCAACTTTTGCATTGCAATTTTGATATTATGGGATCGCCTTTTATAAACTTCTTTGTATTTTCTGCCTGACAGTACGAACCACCGTAATCGGGAGTGAAATATCTGGTATTATTATTCGTATTCAGTTGACTCGGGCCGAACTGTCACTATTGGGTAGTTAGCCGATATGTTTTAAATAAACAATAAATAATATTTATTCGTTCAAGACTTAAACCTATTTACAATTATTGTACCTTAAATTCGACTTTATAATTTAGTGGCAAGATACAAGACATATTGCAACTGGGCTTAGACAAGTAGGACTCCTGTGCTATAAGCACCAGTTACTTCCATCTGTTTCTTCCAGTTACTTCAATGAACTGCGGCAAAGTCTAAGTACCTATCGGATGCAGACACGTCGACTTGCGTAAGAAATCTATGAAACCGTGGGATTTCTCTATTCGAGCCTTTAACGCAAGTTGTAACTGTCAATTAAGGAAAATGGTCGTTTTAAGCCTGATAGACAAATTACCTGTTACCTGTCAATTATTTACAGTTGTATTGTTATGGCTACTTTATTAGGTGGAGCTCAACCACACAGTAAGGATGATAAAATGCTTTAAGAAAGCTTTAAGGTGCCATTGAAACTGTAGAAAGATCCCCATACGACTCGCAATCGAACGACTAAGTTTTATCGGTACCTAATAATGCAATATAGAATGGGACTTGCCGGTTCCAAGAAAAAGTTTAATATTTTAGGGCAGAAATTACCGTTCATCGACATAAAGAAATTTCAGACAGTATTGAAGTGGATGAATAATTAAATATACTCACTAAAGTCCGAGAAAAAAATCGAATATTTTTGGGCAGAATTCATCGTTGGTCGACATAAAGAAATATCAGACAGTATCGGAGTGGATGAATAATTTAATAGAGTACAAAAGTCATCTGCCAAATATTGGTCCTTAAGTACGCCGACCAAAACCTTAGGTCCCACGAGATTAAAGAGAAAGCGAAGTATAAGGCAGTTTATAATAAAATAAAGGAAGTAGAAACATTTTCAGGATTCCGCCGTCTCAATTTTAGAGTTCCATCGCAAAAATGTAAAAACGGAGCAATGTCGTCTGTCGTTCTGCCCCGATGTCAGAGCTTATTTTCTAAAAGACTATTTGGCACAAGAATTTTGTTACTTTACTTCATATCTGAAGGAAAATAGAAACATCTTTCAAACTGGATAGAAAATATATTGCCAGCGAAAAGAATAAAACAACATCCAAAAATTTCGCTTACAAAATAAATGTAATTTCATAAAAAGCTTGTGATTATAAAAGTATTTCTAAGTAGATAATCTTTGATCTCGTACAAAAAGATTTCTATAAAATATAGGTATTCAAATGATTCAAACACACTTTTCTCTTCACCTATCGCACGCCTTTAAAATATAAAGCTTTCAACCGAAAACTAATTTACGTTAATTACTCAAACTTTACACCACTAATTTATAAACCGATAAATAATTAAAACCGATAACATTTTATCGATTCAAATTAAGTTATACGGAATTCAGAATAATTTTACGGACAAATTTTACGAATTAAAATAAATTGTACATTAATTTATTTCGTAGTGTTGGGCAGTTGATTTATAAATGGTGTGTAACGGTTGTGTTGCGTGGGTGTATCTTATCTTCGGCTGTCAGTGGCTGCTACCGTCGCCGCGTCGCCCGTTGCCGTGTCGGAGTCGCTGGTGCATCGATATCTTACTCGTCATGTCCACAGATAAGCAGCACACGCTATTAAATACACGGTTTATGAGCGTTTAGAAGCTAACAGATTGGTTTTGTTTGAAAAATTACGATGCATTCGGTTTAATCGGGTATTTATGTTAAGCTGTATCTATTGTTAAGGATTTTAGAGTTTTATTTGGAAAAAAAGTGGTTTACAGAAAATAACGAGATAAAAACAGTTTTTTAAATAGCTTTTTGCAAAATTACGAATTTCAAGCGCACATATTTTCAGAGCTGCATCAAGATGAAGTAAATTAATTTCCGTACTCCGTTAATCAAGAAAGCGTCTAGGTTCATTATCCTGCTATTTTGTTTGCGTCCCGATCACGTCGTTTCTCAACGCTCCTGAGACATCTTTGCTGACCTAAAAACTAGGGCACTATCTCTGAAAACTGTCTTATTTTCTTGGAAATAAAAAGGAAATTATAAGAACGTAAAGGATTACTTATCTTCAAACTCGGCTGTGTCCAACGGGCACCGCAATGAGCCCTCTTCACCCGCAACGCTATCTTGAAGGATTCTCTCATTAGAAAACGTTAAGACCAGATTCTTAATTAACGATAAAGCGAGTTTCTAAGTTTCATGGTTAGTCAGACCCACGTTAGATGAACAAAAGTATAAGACTTATGAAATAAACAGATTGGAGAAAAAAAAACAAAAAAATGGTCCTTTATCACGTAGGATTAAAGTTACGACTACAAAGAAAAATTACAAGGAAACGGAACAACTTCCTGACCACATAAACAGAGCATGGGACAAAATGTTGCCAGTTTGTTTAAAATAACAAGAAAGTTAGTTTGGTATCATTTTTCAGTACACGCCGTTCCACCCACGTTTCGTTGCCGTGGTCTCAATAAGGGCTTCAAACATAGACCGGTTACACCGGAGCGATTATCTAACACGATTAGGTACCCGAAGTTAAATGCTGTTCTTTTATAGCTTCTCTCTTTGTGGGATATTTTCGTAGACACAATGCTGTTTGTCGTTGGATTTGTGGTGTGATATCCATTTATTGTTCAAAAATTAACGGTTTCTAGGCGTAACGTCCATGATCTCAATATTTTCAACAACCTTTAATATTTGGCTGGTATTTGTAGTAGGTACAGTCTAAACGTAGCCCTGTCCGAAATGTAGTCCTGTCCGGTCTGTCTGTAGACAGCCTGACTTGTTTTATTTCTAGCAGTCGTCACTGATAAGTGGATGAGTAGGATGCGTTTGTTGATCGCTTCCTTGTGTAGCAATCCAAGTGTTTGGCATTAAGGACGGTCACTATAAGCCCTTATCTGGCACTCACGAGGACTTTCCGTTAACAGCTCAATGGAAAGGTTTAAATGTATTCGATACTTAGTATTGTGAAACTCTTTAGTGTTAGGTGGGTCTGTAAGAACATAATGTACTCAAGTAGCATGTACCTGTGTTATAATTATAAGGTAGATAAATCACCCAAGTTTCTAGTTTCAGAAAAAAAATAATATTGTAAATTGTAATTGTAACTCAATTTACGTTTTGGTTTGATACATTTCTTCTTTTGGTTAACTTCTTATTAAATCCGACTCGAAGGACCAAATTTGCGAAATGTGCAGTGTCATCCTAAGAAAAACTATAAACTGAGATTTTATTTACATACATTGTGATTACAAGCAGAAAATATTGTAAAATTCATAATATATAATATTCATAACAACTCGCAGAATCAAAACAAAAAATATCTGATGCACAACAAAAATCACATAAATGAAAAATGAATGGTCAAAAAATTAATAATTCATGTACCTACCTATTCGTTTATTAATTCCATGCATTTATTGATATTTACGCGCGACATGGTCCAGTTGTAGCGTAGAACACAAATCAAACAACATGACTACGTGTGTGGCGAGTTATGGCCACAGTTGACTGTTGGACGGAGTAAAGTTAGGTAAAGTACCAACAGTACTTGCTGTGAGTAAATATTATGTACTTATGTGCTTGTAGAGTCAATCACTCTAGGACAGGAAGGCAATTGCCGTCACTACACAAAAAAGAGTAGTTTTATTCGGTGACAGTTTAGAGGTTATTTTCAAAATGAAAAAGCTCTTTGGTTCAACAGCAATAACAATTAATAATACAAGAGCTAACATAGGGAATTAGGAATTTAATGAATAATTAACGAACATTAGATGTAACTAGCTGTTGCCCGCGGTTTCGTCTGCGATCCAGGATGAAAAGTAGCCTATGTCCTTTTCCAGGTCAAGACCCACCCCTGTGCTGAATTTCATCTAAATCCGTTCAGACGTTTTAGCGTGAAAGCGTAACAATCAAACAAACTCACTTTCGCATTATAATATTAGATACGATTAGGATATACAGACAAGAATTTATGTTTCATAACTAAGACCGTATATACGAGTAATATATTTTTCTTCTACATGCTTCTCTTCTAGAATTACTTACTTGAAATTACTATAATTTCCCATTCTTTACCTGCAGTGAGTCAGATTGAAATTAATTCGTATGAGTTAAGATGACCCTACGTAAAAATGTGTAAGATAAAGTAAATAAATAAAAGCATAAAGATTAAATAGTTGTTACGTAGTTTATAACTGAACAATAACATACTGTTATCTTTGAGTAAAGTGACTCATAAGTAGTAATTTCCATTCCACGTACATCGCAACTTTTATTTTAACCGGTATCGAAATAAGGGGAAATGTTAGTTATTCATATTCATTCATAATATTATTTCCCCTAATCAAATTATTCAATGTGTGATAAGGCATATTACATACATACAAAACCCGGTTAGTACGTGTTATTGTAAAAATATAAGGTCAGGAAACAGAACGGAACAATCACCCAAAATATTACACCAAAAATATGGGGTCAGAAATCAGAACAGAACAATTGACCGAGGTATTACACCAAAAAAACCATGTTTCTAGAACCTACTAAAACCTACCTAGAAGATCTACATGAAAACAAAGTCTTCAACAAGTATAACAGATAGAAGACGATGAAAGAATCCCTAACAGACCCATGATTCATTTAAACCGAGTTCAGCGGTAAAAAGCCAGCAAAACGCTAGAAACTGAAAAGAAGAAATAAAATACAGGTAGCTCCGTAATTGTTTAAATAACTTGCTCTCACCTAATTTCTTTTGCAGCGCTCAAGACAAAGAAAATTGCATTTCGCATGACTTGCAGCAAATTGTTCTTGACAAACTTAATTGCAGCCGACCTTGGAATTCTTTCTGGAGAATTAGGTCGCGATTACATGCAGGTCTAAGAAACTGTAACAATATAATGCAATTTACATGAAGGACCACAACCCAAGGGCTGTGTAAGAATAAATAACTAATAAACCCCGATAAGGCAAAGTCTCTACGCAGGAACAAGGCGAAAGAAACGTAGCAGAAGTTTTGGGTACAAGGGCATCGATATATTCTTCCAAGAAATGCTCCCTGAGGAATAAAAATGGACTGACAAAATTGTTTTCGATTGGGGGATGTTCCTAAAGTTGAACGGTTTTTATTAGCGAGGCCAGAACACAGAAATATTATACCAAGTTGAAGTTGTTGTCTGATTTTGGTACTTATAGCCAACACACGCACACATACTGTCTAAGTATATATTAAAATTTAGTGACAAAGACCTGACATCTGATACGGGAAGTATGTTCAGGACCAATAAATATCGCAGTGATGACAAAGATTCTGACACAGCTCTTATTTGGTTATTTGCTATAGATACAAAAACGAACATTTCTCATTTACGATTACGATCACGTCTCGAAGGACCAGATACGTTACTTCTATTTCACATACTGCGCCCTGCTTGTATTGTGGCGAGGGCCACTTAAAGAGATTGCTTCGAGACTCCACGCACCACATTCATTCTCACAAGATAGGATTCAGTTAATATGAGCATTCTTCGCAAAAAATATACTGCCCCTAGTGCCGAAATAAATATTGTTAAGTACCGTAAGGCCGTCTGGTGCAGAGATGTCCTGATATATCTTTGTTGTGGAGATAATGCCGGCCGATAATATAGAAGGAGGAAGATGCTCCTTTAAAAGGCAGGATTAAATACAATTGATGTTGTTTTGATTGGTTTAATAGCTGTTGTTATTAAATGGGAGGGAACTAGCAATTGTGGAACGTTGAGTGATAAATGGAATTGGTTTGATTACTGTCTTTAAGTTTTTTGGTCATATTTTTTTTTTTAAGAATTAATTTAAAAATAATTTTAGCACCATTGTATGTAGGTTGTACTTATAACGATTTAATCAAATGCTACAAAAGGAATAAGCATTTCTACAATAATAGGGTTTTTACCTACCTAACTATAATTTAATCAATGTACTTTCCTACATTATTTCTACCAAGTCTTGATTGCCATTATTTTCCTAGCTTTTATCTAAATTGATTCCCACTTAATCGACCATTTATATGCCTAACACTCGAAGGGCTACTCTTAATCTAATTTTAATTACCAACGAATCTACTGGCACGATAATTGAAGTTCAAAAACAACATACCTTGCTTATAATCACAACACTTGCCCAAATTAATATTGACTCTTCATATTGTTGCTAAGGTTGGGGTTGTTAATTCACAGTTAATTTATAAACCAGCGAGTTATTTATCAATTTAACTGAAGACTTCTTTATTGCTTGAGTAACACAGTTTACTCTACTTATTTCGTGTTATACTGTGAGTTAATTCCTTATAAACCAATTTTTCGAGACTGAGGCGTAGAAAACTTACGGTAAAAAGACCAAAAATCCAAGAAAGCCCGCTCGTTAATTTACGTTCAGACGCATCATCATCCTAGATATTTCCAAAGTGTTAAGAACTTAGGACCAAATCTCCAGTCTAGCCAAACCTGGCAGACCATCAGTATTTGTAGAAGCAATCTGCTCACAGTAAGCCGTGCCAAGCCGCAGGCTTTAGCCGTGTATCACTCTCTCTGTAGCCGACGGGCGGCTACCAGCGAAAATATTTACTTTCTATTACCTGCCCCAAGTCGGTGGCGACGCGAAATGGTCCTCTGAATAATTCCTGCGTGATACCCTTCGTCTTTGCGATAAGAATGGCTTGGAGACAAACCTGTGGAAAATATTTGCTAGCTAGTTTATAGTGGTAAACAAAAAAATGGCGTCCCTAAATATTTTTCTATTGAATTATGAAATTGTTTTAGGTTTAAAAATAAAGATGAATTGCCCTTGAGCCATTGACCTTTTTAACTGAGTGTCAATATCATAACAATTTGTTCTAATAAAAGCTGACACGCGTATAGCTAGTTCGTATTTAGTACCAACATTACTCGTACATGAAATAGCACAAAGATATTTTTGTACATTCTTTTCTGGTTTCTTTTTTTTACTAGGTTAAGGGGAATCCTGGCAACGCTACCATGAGGTGTGAATAGCTCTTAAAGCAACGTAAAGCCTAAGTGCGGACAGCATATATTTAGCATATTTTCTGAACTTCCATACATTTCTACCTTTTCTATAAAAATACTGAAACATTTTTGTTGTTTTCAGGGTTGCCATAGTAACAAATACAATGATGATTTAATATTTAATCAAGGCTTATTATGAGTTTTTCTCTAGTTATATTTAGTTTTTTTTTTTATGAAATAAACATCGTGAGGAAACTGTTCTAGAACCAAAAATTTTAAGACTGAATTTGACACCTACCAACCCACACTGGGCTCGCGTGGTAGATTACAGACCACTCCCTCTTGAAGAGAGGAGGCCTGAGTCCCCGCAGTGGGAACATTATAGGCTGATTATGCTATGCTGTTACGCTTCTTCGCTTCTTCCTATGTCAAGCTTAATTCTTAAGCCCTGAGTTTATTTTGTAACACAATATAATCATCGATATCATAAAAAACTAGCCAAGTGCGTGTCGGACCACGCACAATCAAGTGTTCCGTAGTTGAGATGAATTAATCCCAAGAACAAACTTAACATTACAACAATAATATTGAGAGAATTACTATGTTATTTTAAGGTCATAGACTTCTTATAGGTTTTCCAGTAATCTATGAGTAAAGAACCATACTCCGTATTTTTTTCAAAATTGTTGGCTCAATAGTTTCGGAGATCAGGCGGGGCATGGTCAATTTTCATAATTTTTCTTAATTATGTTTAAAAGTGTTTAGTTTTAAATTATTAAAAAAAAAAATTAAGATCCTTGCAACAAGTCCTTTCATTTGATATGTCACACGGTTCAGTTTGCAAAACTTTATTTTTTTATTTTTTTATTTGCCCCCCAAAAGTAAGCCCAAAATTCAAAATTCATTAATTTACGTTACACGTCCGTGTTTGGGTCATATAAATACATATGTGTACCAAATTTCAACTAAATCGGTCTATTAGATTTGGAGCAAATTGGCTGTGACAGACGGACAAACAGACAGACAAACGAGTGATCCTATAAGGTTCCGTTTTTTCCACGGAACCCTAAAAATAAGCTAAAATTAAAAAGCAACTCGTAACATCAGCAGGTTTTCTTAACAAAATGCTTAAAATTAAAACTGAGTAGATTTGCTCAGGTTCAGTTTGGTCCTACAGATACAAGATTTTGATCAAAACTTCCACGGTTTGTTAAACTTTAGACATTTCTCGGCGTCAAGAACACTTCACAGGCAATCTTTGTCACAGATAGTCCGTCGTTTTAAATAAAACCAAGATCGCTGAAAAATGTTGAGTGTCGAGAATGTAAATATGAAAAGTTTTACTATTCTCTGTGGCGCTTCTTCATCTCTATATTGCTTATCTATACATATTAATAATTAAAGTCGGTCCGTGAAACCGCGTTGTTTTTCTAAAATACGCAACGCGTTTCGAGTTGGTTTTCACCACTATTTAGAGAATTAATTCCAAAAGGTTTATGTGTATTATATATAAAACTTACATATAATAAAGAAATTTCGATGTTTTTTCAATAAGTAACTGTGCAAAACAGGGGCGGGCGGTTTGCTAGCAAGAGTATAAAGCTACTACATACTTTCGAAACGTACGCGTCGTGCCTAGGCGTACTGACGTGTTGGAGACATTTCAAATCTCCCACCGAATACTTATCAACTTATTATCGATACGTATTATCATAACCAGGCAAATAGAATATGTAGGAGGGTTTCCAGACGTATTTACTTTCATGCGTTGTCCTAGTTATTACGCGGAACGAATACGTGCCTCGCGTGGTTGAAATACTTTCATTCCTATTACCTGCCTGCGTGTATGTGCTCCTCTGAGCCGTCCTCCTGGTATCTGATAGCTTTCCCTTTATGAATTTAATTCAGATGCTTGTCAAGAAAAATATCTGTTACAAATAGAATTATGTCTGTGTGTAGAATATTATGTCATTCTTTTTTTTTTCTGTGCCGAGGTGTCGAGGCTCGTCTTTTGTCAGTTTTTGTTCTGTACATTGCTTGGTAATGAAACCAACAAACAAATGCTTGGTGGATATTCTGCGATGCGGATTTTTTTTGAGTAGGTGGGTTTTGTTATCGACATTCGCTTTGTAATGCATTTTCCTGTTGGTCTCTGGCCAAATTTTACGTTTATAAGGCCTGATTCAGATAGTCACCCACACGACAAAGCGTGTTTGCCCTTCGCGTATTATTGTACCGAATCATCATCAATTCCTACAGATTCAGTTCTTCAATGAAGATAAATGTAGTATTCGTAATACGCGACAGACACTCGTCTTCTCAACACCTTATGGGCTTATCATTCCCGAAATCCCGGCAGATAAGATTTTGCAACAAGTTAGCAGGAAAAAAATGCACTGTACACGAAATATATATTTACATTCAATAACATTTCTCGGAAAACGTCGGGATTCCGATATTATCACCGTGACGTGTTACCCACTGTTACAACAACGATAAAAAATTGCGATAAGTGCCAAGAAATGTGTGTCAATTCGGCGAAAAAATACTAGAACAGTTATTTAAGTACTCGAGGGGATAGTAATGTTGGGAACGACTTGCGTACGGAAAAATCGTGACGTCACAACTGTTTCTTAGAAAATTGTAGGTGTTAGTAATTTTGCAACAGTTTATTTCAGTTCATCAAAGTTGAAGACAACGTCCTTAACATAAACACAAACAACCCAAAGAACCCAATCTTGTTTTTTTCGTTTTTTCATCAGAGAAAACAACGATACATGACAAACCAATAATACCAGTCAAGAAGATTGTTGTAGACAAAGTTGTGTTCTATGTAGGTACCGGAATACAGTGATGTCACGCATTCCTGCAACAAAACACTTTCACAGCCAAAGTTTACAAAACTCTACTGGAATAACTGACTCTGGTGTGCTCATTGTCTTACAGGGAGATAAAGTTATCATGCACACGAAGTCACGGGCTTCAACTGGTTTAACACAATGTTAAGACTATTTGAATGTAATCCATGAAATTATTTCAGTGAATTTTGTCTGAATACTTGGCAGACTGCCTTAGGCCTAATAACAATATTTCAGTAGATACGCGACTAGGTGCAAATATAAAAGATGCCTGATGCGATTACATGTGAAGTATTTATGTACTCTGATTCAAGAATTTGTTTTATAAGCGTGTTGGGTGGTAATGCATGATCAGTGGTGATTATTTTTGGTATCAAAACAACATTGACATCATTGTCTTATTTAATATCACGAAGTAAAACTAGGGAGCTCTCCCGTTAATATATTGTTTTAGGCGAAGACTGTCGGGTTTTTTCAGGAGAATCGGCAACCTTCAGAATTACCTTCAATACTTTTATGAATTTTAAGGTCTTATTGACGGCCTAAATATTGCAGTTAGATTTAGGTTCACTATATTGTTGGTTTTGTGGCAACAAGTTGGTTCGATAGCTTCTAAATAATTTTCAGGACATCTGGCTAACGGTTCTCGAATTCTCGATGCTCCCGTGGGACTTACCAATGTGCAGTAGGTATATAGGTAACCGATGTATACGTAGAACTAGGTGAATATACAATGTAGATGAACCATCCTACTGTTTGTCCACTAAGGATAATCTTGTTTTAATTCATGTAATTATTTGCGCATGAGCGCTTTCGCAACTCCAAGAATTATTTCCGTTTAAAAAGGCCGTGAATATACATGAACTTACTTATAATTTCAAATTTAACGCGACGTCTTTTTGACCGCAATATAACCCTTACATCTAAAATCCTTTTGGTGATTACTGACCCGAAACATTTTGAGAAAAAAAACTCTTATGAGTATTTTTAAGGTTTTCTTTGCGAATATTTCACGGAAGTTGTCAGTGTCGTCACGGCTCCCAGTCCCTGGATATTTGCATAAAGAAGCCTTAAAAAAACAAATTGTTTTAACATTTAGAAATTCTGCGACTTTCCGACTTAAACGGGTCTCTACGCTTTTGTTCCAGAAATAAACTTTTTTTTTGTTTTATTATTTTTGTTTAGGTAAGTTTTACTTTTATTTGGTAGCTAAGGCGTAACCAAGTCATTGAAGAGTTTATAATCGAATAATCGAATTGTTTTCACAACAACAATATGTTCAACGTTAGACACTACTTCTTTAACAATAAAACATCCATGAAGAGTTAGTTTAGTTCATTCATTAAAAAATATTGTAGTCGCTTTCCAAGCTAAATAAACAAACGATATTTATTAGACTGCCAATCAGCTTCACGTATGTTTGACAGTGCATTTAACAATCGAGCGAAATGTGGTCTGACTTATACACGGTCGTGTGTTTGAAGCTTTATATTGAGCTTCAATGACAGGTAGCCATTGAATCACAAGGTACAGTTACTAAACAATCCTACTAATATTATAAATGTGACAGTTTTTGTTTGGATGTTTGTTAGTCTATCACACAAAAAACTCTAAACGGATTTGGATGTTTGACACACAGATAGTTTATAACCTGGATTAACGTAAGGATACTTTTATCCCGGAAGTACGTTCCCGTGGGATGATTTGCGACATCCACGCGGGCAAAGCCGCGGGCGGAAGCTAGTTGTTCATAATTATGTCACCTTTTGTTTTGTTACGTTCTCACGCTAAAACGGCTAAACGGATTCGGATGAAATTTGGCACAGGGGTAGACCTTGATCTGGAGAAGGATATAGGCTACTTTTCATCCTAGACAGCAGACGAAACCGCGGGCAACAGTTAGTTTGTCGATATGTTAGGTGTAAAGATATATTACTGTTAAAAAGAGTATAGTTCGAGAAAATCTGATATTTATGCCACTTGCCTGAGAAATATCTCGAACCAATACGCAGCGAACCGTTTTTTGTAAGTAAAACTAAGCTGAACCTTTCTCATTTAGCAAATAGGCACCATTTCCACTTATATTCAAGAAAAGGTAGCTAATACCCACATAATGTATCGGCACACAACTACTTACGGTACTCAGCCGGTCCTTCGAACCGCGTGAGGTCCAATCTCCACAAACTGTTAATGCAAACAACCTAATCTGATACTTACGCCTGTTTACAATAAAAATCACAACTTTCCCTAAACACATACGATTCACAAACATGGCACCGTGATCACCCACTTAGACAGAAGTTTTGTAAATGATGAGTAAATTTGGAGGCCTTTTGGGTGGCTTAAGGGCTTTATTTTTATAGTAAAGGTCTTTAAAATAAGTGTTAAAAGTGCAATTTTCTTATTTGCGTGGGATTGAATGCAACAGCCCACAACACACCTAACTAAAGCATAATTCTGAAATTCATCTCGTAATCTATGAAAATCTATGGCTATGATAATGAAAATGCATAGTTCCTTTGCAACCGTAATGGCAAAGCTCTGAACTAGCAGGTATTCTCTTTTTCGGATTAAAGATATTCATCTTTACAAAGAGCAGCCGATATACAATCCATCAAGTTTATAAGCTTAATTTTTAAAAACCTCCATCCGAATCATTCACCCTTCTTGCATTACACAGGAGCCCAGAATGGTAGATGTCATCGGTTGTCTCATTACCGTAGCGGGCACGTTCCTAACAAGACGCGTGACAGACGTGGCGCCTTCGATACCCGGCTTCTTACTCACATTATAGCTGAACGAAATGTAATGTACCGACAGAAAGCACTTTGTGGCACGTAGATGACCTTATGTATACGTTTTTGTCCTATTTTTGGATGATTACATGCTTTGTTGGAAGCCGAAATGTTATAGATTATTTTTTGGTTACGATGTGGAAAGAAATTTCCGTGTTAAGGTTTTGTGGCCAATAAAATGTAGTCAGAAACACGTTTTATTTATTAATCAACCAGCACCAACCCACTGTCTGTTCCAAAAGTAAGATTATGTGTGCTGCTTACTTAATAATTGTCAGAGCCAGGAAACATTTTAATCTAAACGATCAGAGTAGTCCAACCTATATTATTATCTTATTTTTGCAAATTGAGGCTGTTTAAGATAGAACATGCTAAGGGAAACTTGAACGTGCTTGACTCGGTTTACCGGGAAATTTTACTTCACGGAAAATGCAAGAATCGATTAATTAACCTGTTCCAAGAAATATGTTAAAAGTGTATAATGTAGGTAAACTTTGGTATTTTATTAACGTTGTAAGTTTTTTATGATGTGTATTAAAATAACCTGTTTTAAACTTGACTTTTATAGTGTGCAAGTAAGTAGTGAGTATGAAGTGTCCTATTACTAGGTTGCCTCTGTTACCTTTGACCTTAACGTTTCACACGAAACGTACGTGAAATCGAAAGGGCTACACCTACATTAGGTGATTAATGTCAACGACCTGAAACCAAACGACTCTGCAAAACCATTATCTAATGACTCAGGCCATTGATTTTCCTTTTAAATAAACAAATTGGCATTTAACATTCCAATGTATACGTAATCTACTCATTGTTGGACTTTGCTTCGTATTATTTTAACAAATAATTGGTATTACATTTGGCATTCATTAACATCTGTACAATCAGTATATTTTTCAACAACGACTGTTTCTTTCGTTGAGAGTTTCTTTCTATTTTTACGTTCTGAGTAAACAGTGAGACCACGACCTAACCAAAGCGATCGTCGCGTACATTTTTTTCGTCGAACCCGAACGCGTGGTCGCGTCGGCAGCCTTCCGGTTTTCCGAACAAATGAGTGACGTATGGTTCCATATGAACGCGACGATCGAGTAATCGCGCACGATTTTTTTGGTTAGGTTAGGACTCGAGGTATGAAGTTAGGTACAGCAGTGCTATTCTGTAAGCATCTCACCGTGAAAACTTAGGTGAAGTGAGCTGTCATTCCACAGGGATTGACACTATTGACAGCTCACTTCACCCAAGTTTTCACGGTGAGATGTTTACAGAATCGCATGGCTGGTTGTATATGCCAAAGTGAACGTAAATGTGGTTATTAGATATACATTTTAAGTCATGTATGTAACGAAAAGTGCGTATAGTTTTGCACTTTTGGTTATATAACTAACAGAGGGATGTCGAAAGCAATACAGTGTTGTATTGCTTTTGACATCCCTCTGTTAGTAACCATTTTCACGAAGTTAAATTTTCCAGAATCACAAAAATTGGCTTGGTATGGTATTTGATTCTGAATAACTCGAAATTCAGACAGCCATTCAGCAAACCCTATGTCAGGTATAAATTCTATTTTGTGTTTGTTAGATGCAGCAAAACATTTGAGTTCATAAAATGGTTTTGATTCTATGAATTTTGTGTTTTTTGTGTGGATCATGTGGGCCGCAATAAAGATTTTAATTAATTAATTTAATTCGATTCCTCTCCTTACTTACTGCCTTCGCAACTTTAGCTTTGTCTAAACGACTGATAAAGCTTTAAGCATTAACTATTAGTAAAAGACGTGCCCGTCTAATGACGCCTTACGTCATCAACCTCAGTTGAATTTCTTTTATGTGCGTCAAAGATCAAATACTCATGTTGAATTTTGATGGGACTCAGTCATACAGCATTGCAATTTATCATCGTTTGAATGACATCCATAATTATGTTGTCCTTACCTTGTGTTTGCGGCGCGACCCAATTTAAAATATAACGTCACGTCTTAGAAAAACATTATGTGACTAAATTCGGAGTGGGCTTTCGAAGAATTACTATTAAATTGGACTCGTGTTTGAATAAGGTCTTTACTTAACTTAATGTAGGTAATATTACTTATTCCAAAATGTTTCTCAACTGTTTTTGATGATAGTTTGACATAATCATTAAATTACTTCAGTTACCACTTGAATTATTTAACTGTTCCTCAATTACGATAATTTCTTAGAAAAGGGTTTCACGATAACTGTAATATTATTTACTTTCAGTTTCAGTAAAACTTTCTGATTTAATTTTGTACCTATTATTATCTCTTTTACTTTTTTACGTTTATAATCGCAACGGTGTACACGAATTGGTCAATAATTATTTTTCCAGTCAGAAATAATACATATATTGTCCTCGTTATACTTTTCTTCAGTAATTTATTGTTTATATACCTTTCTTAACTTACCTTTTTTTATACACCTACATCTTCAAATAATATAATTTGTATCCCTTGTTTAACAGGACCAAGAAGTAAAAGAGCTACCAGTAGTTCCAAAATGCTGTCCAAGCGGACAGAACCTCACCGTCATGATTGACGATGGAACAGTCAAGACCGTCTGCTCCCGGTCTACGCTGACTTTCCAACCGATCTTCCACCAAGCCAATGAGACCCACATCTTCAGCTTCGACAGCAATGTATACGAGACCATCGTCGGGAGCCCGTGTAAATATGAAAAGTAGGTTTTTTTATATACTATTTTAGGTTGAGTTTCCCTAAAATATTCGAAGTAAACTTCACTTATTTTTCCCGATATTCATTAAAACGTGTATGTTGACATGAATTTACAATGGAACTTCTGATAAAGAAATTCATAGTAATGGATAATTGGGCAATTAGCAGCCGTACATAAATATCCCTGAATGGGCAGATTGTGGTTTGCCGATCGATTTAAACCTAGATACTCGCCATGATTACGATCATGAATTTGGTACTGACTAAACAAACGAAGCAAAACTTGAAAACAATTATAATAAAAGCCGGATACAGAATAAGAATACAACATTTGCTATAAAACGCACTTTGAAACTGAAACACTACTGCTAGATGGCAACGCAATAAACTATATCAGAAAGGGCTTCAAAACTAGTGATAATAATTGTGATATAATTCACAGTATTATTGGCAGTATACAACCAATTATCTCATATCAAATACTTTGCTATCATAATTATCTATAAAACGAAAACTTAAGATATGTCGTCTGATTCTGATAAAATTCCATTTCCATTGATAAAGCAATACAATCTCAATCCTGTATCGAAGGAAATGACTGATAATATTTAATTGGGGTATACCCAATTACGAAATTACGATGACTTTTATTCAATCTTTTATTATTCTTGTGTAAGAGTTCTATATTCTGGGGTCCTAAGCTCATTAGGAATCGTAGAATAAACTCCTCCATCCATGAAATTGCGAGTGTCCCGAATAAAACGATTTGTAGTGGTTAATTCATTACAGAAAATTGCTTTATTAATTTGATCTTGAGATGTATTCTGTGCTCATTGGTTTTTATTGCTTAGAGCATATTTATTTATTCTTGGCTGCATTTTAATTTATCATAATATGCTTCAAAGCAAATTTTGTATACGAGATCAAACGTTGGTGTAGTTGGGTTCGTTTCAAACTTATTCTGTAAATATTTCATGTATATGAAACTCTAACCCCGTCGTCAAATTCAATGACAACAGCCATGCTATTCTGTAACCATCTCACCGTGAGAACTTGGGTGAAGTGAGCTGTCAATAGTGTCAATCCCCGTGGAATGACAGCTCACTCCACGCTCACTTCACCAAAGTTTTCACGGTGAGATGGTTACAGAATACCACTGCTGTCATCTGTCTTTTACACTATACAGAACGTAGAACGGAGTGATAACAATAAACTTCAATTGTTGTGTTATTAGGTGCTAATGTAAAACATTGTCCTCAGATACAAACTACAGCCGGACGTCCACAGTCAAGACGAGTTCTATCTGTTAGTGAACGGGTCCCTCTTTGTTCCATACTCAAGACCGCCACTGTTGGGCACTCGGGACTATTGCATGGAAACATTCTGGAACGAATCGGTGCCAGCTGGCATTACGTTACCCGTTGTATGTTTTACTACTCCCCTGGAAGACACTAAGACGTCGTCTACACTTATCGCATATGCTACAGGTTTGTACTTACATTTGGTGATAGCCCTGCAGTAAGTCAATTCATTTTAAAGAGATTTTCTGATAATATCACGTGTCTGTATTTTTTTCGAGTAGAGATGGGGGAATTACCTAATATGAAAGAGTCGTTTCGTACTAATAATATTTGATTATTATTTTATCGTCTATCTATCTGTTATCGAAATTGCAAGCATATACCTACTAAAATATTTGGCATTGTGTGCCGTTTATCGTTAAATATAAAAGCAGACGCCAGTATCTGATTTCGTAATCACGAAATAATAATTTGATATCAATGAAGTCGGGTACAGCAAATAATAATACTATAACTTATTTATTGTGTAAACACGAAATAACCAATTTACTATATTGACTCCTGTGGGAAAATACCCAGCTGTATGTTTTTCGTCCAAAGTAAATACTAACTGAGTTGATCATTAATTTATTCCACTTTTTGTTCTTGGAAACAAGAACAAATTGTTAACTTTGTTGCTAAGACTCTAGTTACCGAGTTAACTTAACTATTTGATCGCTGTTCTAGTCTCCAAAGATTTTGAGAAGTTTCTATAGCGTTTTATAATACAAGTTATTTGAGAGTCGATACTATGAAAGCTATTATAAAGGATTTGAAGCTTGAGGCGAGGTTAAGGGTTACCAGAATTATAAATCACATTTTAATTAATTACATCTCGTCATTCAATTTATAAACGAGCGCTTTTCATTTCTTGTCATCTTTAAAGACTACAAAACGCAAATTTCTAAAGGTACAATTTGTAGCATCAGATTATTTAATTCTTATTTCTTATAGAGATTATGAGGCATTTACCCAGTTAGAAATGCTTCGGCAACTTAAGTGCTATCCTAACAGACATAAACAAATAAGCCTACTTAGTCACCCCTAAACATACATTTACTCTCCGAACACTAAAGCCTATTTTCCTTTCCAGGGCTTCTTATATCAGTTCCATTCTTGCTAGCGACGGCAGCTGTGTACCTATTCATTACTGAGCTACGGGATACTCATGGAAAGGCGCTTGCCTGCCACACCGTGTGTTTGGCGCTCGCCTTCACTTGCTTAGCCGCCACACAACTTGCTGGACATGCTTTCCCTGCAGTCGCGTGCACTATTATGGGTAAGTTATGAATTATTATGATGTCCTATAGGAATTTTTGATGGTTATATTATTTAATTCTCCAGTTTTTATTACTTACGTTCTTTGGAAATGAAATATTTTGGTCTGCAAAAAACAATCGTAGTGTTTGAAAATAAACACCTGCTTTTATCGTTGAATATAAACAACTTTTACTATTGAAAATATTAGACTAATCCTAATCTACAAAGATGAGCTTTAATATTTTCTTGCTACTTGTGGTTTCTTTTGGCTAAGACCATGACTGAACTTGAGAAAGGATTGAAATATGTTTCACCGAAGGTTTACTAAAACGCCCACATTAATATCTTACAAGCATAAAAGGTCTGTTAATAAATTGTTTTTTTTTGAGAGCTCCCTTTTAAGTACCCTAAGTATTTGATGTATACTAAGATTTTAAGAGCTTCCTTTAAGCTTGATATTCTTGAAAATATGTAGTTAAATAACATGTGCCCTTGTCTTGACATAACTCACAGTATATTCAATATTTTAAGAATATTTTTTGTTACAGCGTACTTGATCCAGTTTTCATTCGTATCCTGCTTCTTCTGGCTAAACGTGATGTGTTTCGATATATTCTTGAACGTTCGGTAAGTACTTAAATGTAACGTTGTTAAATGTAACATTATTAAATGTATCCTTATTACATTTATTACTCGTACGTACTTCACGAGCTTGTTCATCGTCGCTTTTAGCGCTTATTATGTTAAGTGTTTACGTGTGAGGAGTACATAATTGATATTTGAAAAAAATTGTCGAAATTTATTTTGTAATGTAACGCTTGAGTTATTTTCCGATTAAAGAAACTTTACTGTAGGCGTTTAGCTGTAAGTTAGTAACGTCAAAACCAAGGCGTGTTGATTTCAATCCATATTATTACTGGGCTTATAATCTCGATTTCCAAATTGATTAACATTAACATGAAGGTTGATATTGTGGCGGCATCTACATCGCCACATGCGAACTACGCATCAAAGACCTGACGTCACACAACATCCTGACGTCACTCAAATCCTGCATCGCGCAATTAGAGTTTACCACGCGATGGACATATATACAAGCTCCCGACTTCAACCTCTGGGCAGTTGCCCGCCACACACGACACCCGTCTGGTCGGAGGATCCTCCCTTTTTTATGGTGGATGAGTGAACTTTACACCCTGTTCCTCATACCCCTAAAATATATTAACGGAAAAGGGCCTGTTAGTGCTTTATATATTAGGTCTTTACCTATGAAATTGGCGTTCTGCAGTACTGGCTATTTCAAATCAAAATAATTTTTGTTTGGCTAAGAATTCTAATTTCAAATTAATTTTATTTTAAAAACATGGTTTTTTTTTTCCAAAAGTAGTCATTTGTTTATTGATTAGTGTTAAATTTTCATCGCATTTCAATCTTTTTCGTCATCATGGATACGTTAAAAATTCGAGTAATTATGGAATATGAGTACCGTCGTGGCAGCAACGCGGCGCAAGCGGCTCGCAACATCAAAGACGTTTACGGAGCTAACACTACAAACCAACGCACCACCTGTTATTGGTTTTCTCGCTTCCGTTCTGGAAATTTCGACCTGAAAAATGAACCTCGCGGTCGTCCGAAGACTTTGGTCGACAACGACGAATTAAAGGCGATTGTGGAAGCTGATGATACACAATCTACGGCTGAATTAGCAGCAGATTTCGACGTTAGCGTCAAAACAATATTGGTCCATTTGCGTCAAATTGGCAAGGTAAAAGAGCTTGACAAATGGGTGCCCCACGAACTCAATGATCGCCAGCGCAAAATACGCGTCGAGACGTGCCTTGCACTGCTCAACAGTCACACAAATGAAGGAATTTTGAACCGCATTGTTACCTGCGATGAAAAATGGATTCTGTTTGATAACCGCAAGCGCTCAGCAAGTTGGTTGGATCCTGGTTCAGCACCTAAACAATGCCCTAAACGAAAACTTACCCCTAGAAAAGTGATGGTCACTGTTTGGTGGTCTAGCGCCGGTGTGATTCATCACAGCTTCTTAACAAACGGGGTGAGCATTACTGTAGATGTGTACTGTGAAGAACTGAACACAATGATGGAGAAGCTGGCACATCTCCAACCAGCATTGGTCAATTGCTCGTCTCCGCTGCTACTGCACGACAACGCGCGACCTCATACTGCACAGCAGACGGTCTCCAAGTTGCAAGAACTGGGGTTGGAAGCTCTCCTTCATCCGCCCTACTCACCAGACCTTGCGCCTACAGACTACTACTTTTTCTAGAATTTGGATATCTTCTTGGCGGGAAAAAAATTCAATACCCGAGAGGCAGTACACAATGCCTTTGAAGAATTAGTTGCCTCCCGTCCAGGTGATTTCTTTAAGAAGGGCATCAATAAACTGCCACTGCGTTGGCAAAGATGCATTGATTGCATGGGTGATTACTTCGATTAATACAAATAAAAAATACATGAAAAAAATTCGTTTAAATTTTTTCATACAAAACGTCAATTTCATAGGTAAAGACCTATTATTATTGTTATTTTGTATCTATAATACAACGTCAACTAATCAAAAAACACTACTAGTAGTAGGTACCTACTAACAATTAAAAGTATATGTATTCTACAATGGCGACAAATTCCTTTCTCTGTCTTATATAAAAACTCGTGCAGACCAGTACGACGCGAACAATACAATTTCTAAGAAAACTTCACGCTATAACAATAACCGGTGTCGCGTCGCGCTAGTCTGCATGGAGCTTAAGAGCTTCAACACAGAGAATACGATCCGACCATCCTATACGATCAATAGAGACATATGCGATGTCCTGTGTGGTCCTAACGCGCAGGTACTCCTCTACAGATTGGTTCGTTGTGGTGTTGATTCTGTGTGCTGAAGCTTGAAAACAGTATCTTAATCATTTCCAATTCGCAGGAGATACATAAACGCTTCAGTAACAAGACGCAGTATGAGACGAAGGTTCGCGTGGTACTGCGTGTACGCAGTGCTGTTCCCAATACTTCTGCTAATAGTAACCATCACTATGGACCTCTCTCCGGCTGTACCCAGCACTTATCTGAAGCCTAACTTTGGAGTTAAAGGGTGCTGGTTTAAGAGTAAGTTGGTTATATCTTTTGTTTACTTGTGGTGTTTTTAAGGATTCTTTATTATTTTCGCCATTGACACGCTTCGAAGCAAAGAAGAAGAATGGTCTTGCTTGTTATTTCGGGTTAGTCCAACTAGTTTCGACCCCGAAGGAAAAGATAAGTCAAGATATACTATGAATATAATATGTACTGACTTAGAAATCCGAAATAAACTCCGAAATAAATAACTATTAAATTGTAATAATTCAAAATTAATATGTCTTCTATGTCTTGACATCGGTGAAGGAAAACAAAGTGAGGAAACCTGGACTTATAATTAATAGCACTTGCTATCTAATTACGTAACACATTTTCGTAAACGATTACGACTAATCTGTTTCGTTTTGACAGTTCAACAACATTCATTACGTTGTTGAGCAGATTTTTTTTCGAACTTATGAAGTAACGGATTAGGAATCTGTTTCAAAACGATTCAGATTCTGATTGATCGTGTATTACGCAATTAGGGTACTGGGTGACCGAGCTCTGCTGGGGTGTAAATACGCAGAAAAATAATTTTCCCAGATACGAGACCTAGCTAGATCGATTTTTCGCACCCTTATATTGCAACTTTCATCAAAATATGTAAACAAATATTGCTCATTTAATAATATAGGAAATCGCCAACCCGAATTGAGCAAGCGTGGTGATCAATGCTTTTGTCTTCTCTATTACTATGAGAAGCGGCCTTTGCCCTGCAGTGGGACAATAGTGGGCTGGTATTAATATATCTAACAAAAGTTTTAAAATGATTACATTTTCTGGATTCTCAAATTTTCAATCTGAGTGACAATGTATTATTTGTTGGGATAAACAACTAACGTTACTCGTGCGCCATACTCTAGATCGTTCTAGATATTTTCGCAGCTCTTTTATTACAAAAATACGTTTGAAGATGATTATTATTTATTTTCCAACAAATATTTTCCTTTATGAAATTTAATATTTCGTCTATTTGTAAAGAGTTAGTTCGTTATTGAAATCGGATTACTGTCAGTAGCAAAAAGTTTGTTTGATTCTCAATAAGAAAGCACAATAATACCAAAATATACAGCAGCATATTTATTTTGGGAACATAATTATGTACGTAACAGAAGAAGATTAAAACTTTATTATTGGAGCGATGTTAAAAAATTAAACCTATTATACTCGTGTGTTATTGAAGTACAACTTTATTCAAGATCTCTTTATATTTTCCATAAATATCCATATTCCATATACAGGGTGTCAGGGACATCGACGCGAAAACTGTTAACATGGATTTAGTACATGATTCTAAACGCCCCCCCTGGGTTAAAACATTTCGTCGGCTATTAAAAAAAAAAAAAAAACTGCTGTTTCATAGAAAAGTGCAATACCTACGCGGTCAAAATGTATGGCTAACAGCTGTTTTTTTTTTTTAAATAAGTGACGTAAAATTTCAAAGCAGGGGGGTTCAGAATCATGTACTGAATCCATGGTAACAGGCTTCGCGTAGATGTCCCTGTCACCCGGGATAGAGTTTTCTAAAAAAATTGTTTGTAGGTTATTAGTATTATCATTAGAGATCGGATATTCGGATGCATATTTACCTAAAGTTAATTTTTAGCTAACAAATTATGGAAGTGGCTTTTTAATAAAAAAAAATCTTAATATAAATCCCGGAATTTAATAAAATCCGGGAATACACAACTAATCGAATACATGGAAACGACTAATCAGCCCTCTTATAATGGTTACTTTTGCGGTGTTAATATACCTACTGTAAACATTTTTTAACGAAACTCACGGTACCCAGTTGTTTGTCGCTATGTGCAATGCCAATTTGGCAACCTGCTTTACAACATTAGCTAAAATTTCTATAGTCAAAGAGTATAAAATTTATCAATTCTGGAATCGCGAGATTTTTGCGATCGATACAAAAGTGCATTCCATATTAGCCAACACCTGATCGTAAGTAAAGATAAATTCGATTCTCTAATCAGAACTCTAAATTTGTCAATCCCGGAATCCCGGGATTTTTACGATACAAAAGTGCTTTCCATAATAGCCAACACCTCAACTTTAGTTAAATATGCATCCGAATATCCGATCTCTAATTATCATGTATTAGTATTAACCAGGTCAAGGGCGTAATGCTCGCAACCGGCGTGCTTGTATGATCAGATGTATGAACGTACAAGAGGCGAAAGGAGTATGTAGGGATCGTAGCAGGTGGCGTTCTGCAGTTTCTGCCTACCCGCTACTTACTAGGAAAAAGGCATGAGTTTATGTATGTGTATGTGTGTATTAACCAATACGTTTGTTTCACAGCGGACGAAGCAGCGTTGCCGTACTTCTACGGACCGGTGGCTCTCATCCTATTTAGCAATCTTTGTATATTTTTCTTAACATCACGAGCTATCGCAACGCATTATGATAAACTTAAGGATGTCACCCGTAAGTAAATTATATTTATTTTTGTAATTAAGTTATTATAAACACTTACACACGTCAATAATGTTTAAAAACTAAGACACAATTCAAGAAACAGCAAAACCAACCTGCTTTTTAAATCCAGACATTATTTTGGTCACATGATGTGAGAATCTCATCTCATGCACGACGGATCGACGATCCTCAACGGATTATGAAATGAAATTGTTTATTCTGTAAATAGGATATCGGAATTACTTTTACACGTCATATTAAAAATAAGCTAGATGAGTTCGGCGTGACTACTCTGAGACGAAAGGCCGAAACAAACTCAGAGGTCGCAATCTTTTTTGAAGTCCAGACATAATCTTGGTCAGGCCATATGAGGACCATGTAGATTAGTGCTTGAAATGGTCTTTTGAGGAAAGAACCACACAGATTTGAGTGGATCTGTTCAGTCAGAGCAAGCATTTGTCAGTAATCGTGGAGCTCAACTCAAAACTTAAGGAGCTCAACTCGACGAACAAAAACAAAGTTTATCTTGGACATTACTGACATCGGTGAAGGAAAGCATCATTAGGAAATTTGGACTTATAGTTAACATAAGTCTATAATCGTCAACCTTTTGAGCAAAATTGATGATCGATGCTCGTGTCATCTTTGTATAAGAAGTGGCCTTTGCCCTGCAGTGGGACAATAATAGGCTGAGTATTAATCTTAAAAAAAAAGGAAAAAGAAAGAAAAAAAAATGCAAATATAAAAAAAAAAAAAAAAAAGGAAAAAAAAAATGCAAAAAAATGCAAAAAAAGTAAACAAATGTAAATGTAATATGCAAATTTTTTCTTAAGAGCGCTTATCCTAAAAGTTGGCAAAGTCGCAAATAGCCGTCAAATATTTACCTGTTTTGATTAATTTTGCAATATTACTGTATGGAAATATGAAATGTGGCTAACTAACTAACTAAAATATTAATTATGAAATGCAATCATTAATAAGTATCGTAACACCGAATATTTCGTTTAAGATGTAAAAATTACAAATCATTATTAATATTCTATTTCGCTAGTTAGCCACATTTCATATTTCCATACAGTATTATTGCTAAATTAATCAAAATTGCGAAATATTTGACATATATTTGCGACGTTGCCTACTTACAGAATAAATGCTCCTAATGCTTAGAATATCAATGAATCCATTTTCAAGTTCAACTGTATTGAAAAAATTTGCTCCTAGTTCATAAATATCAATTTATTTTTTTATTAAATCAACGGGTTATTCAGAGACAACTGCGTTTTCAATTTTATCGTCATCTTCATCGTATTTAACTGTATATTGTGTCAAAGTAATAGCTTTAAAACAATCGTTTTAAGAGTGTAATGCTTTGTTAACGATTCATAAAACGATTGTAGAATAACTTTTATTGGTCATTACTAAGACTATCAAATCTTTGAACAAAGTCGGGTCTTCAGTAAATATTTTATTATTTGCAATCAGTATGTGCACATCGCATTGTTTTGCAATATTTTATCCTTAGAGATTAGCCGTATCATTTTGTAGACAAAACATAATGCAAGCTGTCTTATCTTTATGAACATTGAAAACTTCATAATATTTGTATGTCTTGAATTGTGTTGTCTTTTTAGCTCCTTTTTCAAAGATATAACAAAAATCTCATTGGGATGCTCTTTGGTAATATTTTTGTTATTTCAGTTACATTCTTCGAAATAATATGTTCGATATACAATACTTGCTTTATACGAAATTGTATTTAGTTTATTAAATGAAAGAAGAAAACTGCTAGTCTGAGTGATAGCAGTGGCAATTGCCATCGGTCACTGTCCTCTTACTCTGCAATATTCCTCATTGCTGAGAATCGTGACTTGTAACTTAATGTACTGCTTTGGCATGCACTCTTTGGCTTAGTTTGTTATCTAGTACCAGTCTCGTTGACTTATCACCTTTTATGATGCCAAAGAAGATTCCAGTCGGTTATCCTTATGAAGTAATTACGATTATGGGTATTACGATCTCCAAGTACCTACTAAGAATTCTAGTGAGGGGCACATAATGTTTTGATGCGTTCAAATAGCAATACCAACTGTACTTGTAAATAAATATGAGTAAATTATAATTATGTCGTATCTCTATGTATTTTACTGCGTGTACATAAATAATAACATATTTAAAGAAATAAATAATGGTAGTAAATAAAAATTAAATTAGTTAGTTAAATACAGTAGAACTATTTTCTTAATGACCCTCGGCAAACTTCGTGTTTCTATCAATTGCCCTTTGCACTTAGTAATTATGGTTGACGGCAACGCGGGCCCAGCGGTAGGAGCCAATACGTACAAGCACCAAGTGCAAAGGGCAACTCATAGAAATCCGACGACTGACGAAACACGAAGTTTGCTGAAGGACATTAAGAAAATAGTTGTACTGTAACTGTTTGTAAGTAAACGAATCACTGTTAAAACTGGTCATACCAATAGTCGTAAGATTTATACAGTCTTACTAAGAGGTATCGTTGTTACCCAGTATTTGGGCTATGGCGGTCAGATATGCAGTCGTTTCAAGAAAAAAATATTAAGCTGCATCATGTTAGACTGGAAGCCAACCTCAAGCTGGGAAAAGACTAGGCAGATGTTAACTAATGATACATATTGCTTCTAAAATATCCTTCCCTTATGATACAGCATTAGACCTGACGCACTCAGACTTCAGTACGTCAGACGACTGGGTGCGACTGGGCACAGTGCTGGGGCAGCCACTCCCGGCGCACGAGCCCACGTCGTCGCCGCCGGTGGAGGCACCCGTCAACTTCAACCAGAGGCTCAAGAAGTACAAGAAATTGTAAGTATTCTTCAAACCTTAAGTCAACAGGCATCTTCTGGGTACGCTCGTTACATTGTCATTTGGTTTAAATAGGTTTTTATTTTTATTATTTCATTTATCTTTTTTATAGATTATTTTCTTTAAAATTTAGTGAGTGAAAGAACGTTGTAGACATAACAGACTGTAGATCTGTGGACCATTTAATATTTTGCTAAGTACCTGGTACTTGTTGATGGGCCTACACTGTCCTCTCATACCTTTTAACACTGTAATTTGGAAACATTGTAAAAACCATTTACTTTTAAAAGAGTAACCGTGGAGTTTCTTGCCGGCTCTTCTCCATAGGAAACGACCAATTGGAACCGTGCACCTAGCTTCTGACGTTTCATAAGTGCCCTTGTAGGTTGAATGTGAAATAAAATATTTTGAATTTTGAATTTTGAAAAAATTCTAGAACTTATTCATCATTTTCCACCAGGCAGTGTTGAGATTGTGTAAATAGGTGTAAATAAACTCTTCACGAAGCTGAGAGTCACTTCTACTCCCCGTCGTATTTGGAAGGTACCCACCTTCTGGTTACGAAATATTTCTCTTATAACTTAACTTTAAATCCCCATAACGGCCACAACTCCTGAACTGTTGCATGCCCATCTCCATAACCATAATGTATTGTGTGTAATAAATTGCGTGTTTCAAGTTTTCCAGCAATTTTTAACCGACTTCCAAAAAGAAGGAGCTTATATGTTCGACGCGTATGTATGTTTTTGTATGTCCGCCGATTTCTCCGTTAATTATGGACCGATTAAAAAAAAAAAAAATTGTATGAAAGGTTATGCTCCTAAATTGGTCCCATATCAATTTTATTAACTTTGCTTGGATAGTTTTTGAGTAGGCTTCAATAATACGTATTTTTCCCACTTAGTCTATATGGATGATGTTATAAGTTCCTGTGACTGTTATTTAAATAAACGAGGTAGTGGTATTCGAATCTGTGTTTTTTTTTAAATTAAAATTTTCTTCAAACTAAGTTGTTACTTAGTTTGATGTACAGAATGCGTAGATAACGGAAATGTCATAGGTATTTTTATGGTCTGTATGTCTCATTGGAGGAGCTCGTGGCTAAGTAATAACTGCCGCACGGGTCCATCCATTAGGTTAAGCTACGCTTGCCGAGGTTAGTCTGTGGATGGGTGACCATCTTTACATACCGAGACTCCTCCGTGCCTCGGAAAGCACGTTAAGCCGCAGGTCCCGGCTGTCATTCGTGGATCTTTGACAGTCGTTACGATCGTCAGAAGGCCGGAAGTCTGACAACCAGTTTTACCAATGGGTATCGTATTACCCAATTACTGAGGTCAGATAGGCAGTCGCTTCATGTAAAATACTGGTATTCAGCTGCATCCGGTTAGACTGGAAGTCGATCCCAATGTAGTTGGAAAAAGGCAAGGCAGGCAGATGTGTCATTGATACATTATCAATGAGATTTCACTCTTTTCGTAACATTTCCAACGTCAACATTCAATAAACCAATATTCCCGACCAGGTTCCGTATGTGCTGCCTGCTGTCGTTCATCATGGGCCTGTCGTGGGTGCTGGAGGTGGTGTCGTGGGCGGCGGGCGCGGGCTCTGACGTCATGTCCGTGTGGTCGGTGTTCGACCTCGTCAACGCGCTGCAGGGAGTCGTCATCTTCGCCATCTTCGTGCTGCAGCAGCCCGTCCGTTCTCTTGTTAAGGTATGGCTCTTCTTGGGTTACAAAAGGGACGATGCCTGGGTAAAAAAAAAAAAAAAATTGTCTGTCCGTTAGATAATAAAAAAATATAACACATGTATTTTTTGCTTTATCTTATATATAAAAAATTACTCAGATAAAACGCATTAAAGTTGGGGAGTATATATAATAGATAAATAATATAAAACTTGTGTATTTCAAACAGTGGTCCAATATCTGTGTAAAATACTGACACATTCTCTACTAAACTTTGTAAATTTGTAACAGCGAATCAATTTCCACGCCTCCCTCTTAAGACCTTGGCCAAATATTTTTTGATATTCGGATAACTCATGCGAGGTACCACAAAGAATATGAAATAAAAATCTCAACTAATTACAAAGTTAGAGAGACCAAGTCGCGGGCAACAGAAAATAATAAAGATTGACGTTAAGGGTACACTAGTCGACGGCTCGAACTCGTTGACGGGCGTAACTAATATGCATGCTAATTAGTCTAATTATTTAGTGTTTATTTATCTATTTTTATTGATTTATTTATGTATTTAGTGAAACATGACAATGATTTATAACGAAAAAGAACGCGTAAAATTTCATGAACAGACCTTTGGGCGTATAGATATTATGAAAAAACCACTAAATGTATGAACTCAAAATAAAATTATTTGAACTATTGAATCAATTATCTATCCCTGTACGGTTTCTATTTTGCCATTTTCTTACTACATAAGTTATTTATTTAGTCCCAAACACGAGTTAAAAGTTAAAAAAGTTTCGACGCTCATAACTTCCGAACCAACTTTTTCCAATTTTGCTTCCATACAGAGCTAGATAACGACAAAACAAATCGATATAATTTTTAGTTTTGAACGTACACCGTCAAACATACAACTAATCACCATACTATGTTTGTATGGAAGAATGACCGACTAGCATATCCTTAATTAATACCAAATATTTTGCCAACAGGCCTCCCACCTCTTCTCATCTTGTAAAAGGAAAAAAGACGGCTCAGAAGTATCGGTGGTGAGTGAACGAAACAGCATCATAGGAGCCGGCAGAAGAGACTATGTGTGAAGTGAAGTGAATGAAAATGTTGAAGATCAAGTGAATGACAATGAACAAGACTCGGTTGGTGAACCACTTGACAACATTCAAAGTAATACACTTGAGACTGATAACGGTAACAGTATTATTGGCTTTGAAGATATAGTGATGAGTGGTGCTTCTCAAGAATTTGAACGCAGTAAATGTAAAACAGCCGATTAATATATTGTAAGTATTTAAGTTCTTAACCGCGACGATGAATTTGAACGAACAGCGGACGATTGAGTCTATTTGAATTTAAAGCAGGTGTAAATATTTATGTAATACTTGTTGTTTGAAAGTTATTTTGGCACTGAATTTGTCACCACATCGAAATGTTTAACAGTAGCTTTATGCAGGCCACACACGTAACTATATACTTGCGCAAGTTTAGACTGGCTGGCTGGGATACTTGTGCAAATTCATCCCACTCACGTTAATGTATACTTGTGCAAGTCCAATTTTGCGCAAGTATATCGTAACGTGTGGTCTGCATTACATTTTACTTATTTATTATTATATAATTCTCTTCAAATATGTTGTGATTGAAATTGCGCTTCTCCTAAAATGAGATTAAGATTTACTTTCAAACCACTCACATTAAAATCTTCAAAGTGTTGCGGAGCGACTGTGGAAGGTGTATGAAGTTCATTCATGATTTCATTCCTGTGATAGCGCCTTAAAACTTGTTTATAATATTATTTTGCAAAAGTTCTATTGTCTTACTGTTTTGCTTGAATTGTTTGATAATATACAGGGTTATTTGGTTATATGTCGGCAATCCGTTAAGGGAATGAAGGAGAGGTCATTTGCAACTAAATGACCCTTCATGACCCTAGTGCCAATGTCAACCATTTTCGAGTAATTTGACATTTTATATTTTAAAATTTCAACAACAGAGAGGGAGGAACTTGTGGCTAAGTAATAATAGCCGCACGGTTCGATTCTTCAGGTTAAGCTACGCTTGCCGGGGTTGGTCTGTGGATGGGTGACCATCTTAACATACCGAGACTCCTCCGTGCCTCGGAAAGCACGTTCAGCCGTTGGTCCAGGCTGTAATTCGTGGATCTTTGACAGTCATTACGGGTCGTCAGAAACCGAAATTCTGACAACTAGTCTTACCAAGGGGTATTGTATTACCCAGGTACTGGGTTGTGAAGGTCAGATAGGCAGGCACTCCATGATTGATTGATTTTAAAATGTCAATCAATCTGCCTAGCCTATTCCCAACTATGTTAGGGTCGGCTTTCAGTCTAACCGAATGCAGCTGAATACCAGTATTTTACAAGTAGCTGGCCATACGATATCCCTTGATAAGACTGGTTGTCAGACATTCGGGCTTCTGCTAAAATGTATGAAATAAAAATATAAAATGAATCGAAAATTTTGACATTTGCGTAAGAGTCAAGAGGGTCATTTGGTTGTAAATGACCTCTTCTACATCCCCCTAATGGATTGCCGACATATAACAAATAACCCTGTATAATTTTAGCTTTAAGTTAAACTACGAAGTAACGAGCTGTTTAAAGATTATTTAAGAGTTTAAGTTACCGTTTCTGTAGGCTGGGTCTAGTTGATACAACGATACACAAGGCTTAATTTATCATTTAGGTTATGTATTTTAATGCAATTGTTATATTGATTCTTTGAGTTTATTTGAGGCAGCCGCGGCTAAGATCTGCCTGACCCCAGCCTAATCGCTTGTTAAACGTATGGTTGTTAATACCTAGTGTAAGAAAATTAAATATTTTTATAAAGTACATGACCAAGTTAATGATTTTATGTAAGCATTAGCTGATGTGACCTCAGCATCGGAACCTACATTCTTGACAAACAAAAATGTGTAGTGCCATACTATAGAAAATAGTGAACTAAAAAAAGTGGTGCATTTTATTTCCTTTACGAGAACTAGTCATAATGTATAATTAATGAATGTTATAAGCAAATAGGTTATTTAATTTATTTTCGTAATTATAGTTAAGGTGGACAGTTTTGAACATGTAGAGTTTTCTATAAAATTCTTGGGTTCGGCTGGCAAGGATGAGTGAGATAGTTTGAGAAATGACATCAACTGGTCTATATTCAACTAGCGACCCGCTCCTGCTTCGCACGGTTTTTACAACTTGACAAAACATCGAGATTTCTTAGTTAAACGTAACTTTAATATTAAAAAGCATAATACACATAAACCTTCCGGAATAAATTCTCTAAACGATGGTGATAACCTCATCAAAATCTGTTGCGTGGTTTAGAAGACCGACGTGGACATACAGACAAACGCGAAAAGCGACTTTGTTTTATAAAATAGTATAGATGATAGGCTTTAGGTTTTGTTTAAAACCTTGAGCAACTAAATCAAGAATACTAAGAAAGATAAACTAAAACTACGGTTTTCATTAGAACCATGCCAATTTAGATAGAAATACGGCAGGAAAAATAAATACGAATATTAATATTAATTAAAAAAAAATATCCTTGCGTCATTCTAAAAACTGTAAACAATTTATTATTAAATGCTCAATTATTATGATTTATTATGAATGGGGACAGGAAAATTATATGTTGTGGACATAACAACATATAGACAGATGCGTGGAACGTATCTTAGTTTGACTCACCATGGCGTCACTCAGGCGCAGTTTTTGAATTCACCTTGAGGGATTGCCCGAATAAATTGACAGAAACAGGAAAATAAACTTTAGAAAGAATACGACATTCCTAAAGACGAGTACAAAGAATACAAAATGTATTCTATACAACTAAATATCTTGAGGATAATATTAAAATAAACTCAAAAAATTAAAATAAAAAGCATAATTTGGCTTTTGGTTTGGATTGATTCTAGAATTATGTTTACTTAATAAAATTGAAGGTATGAGGAAATAATGTTTTCTTAGACCTCTTTTACTTTTTTTTTGAGGATGGGAAATGATCAAATAACTTCTCCCGCTCTGGGCGGAGCGGCCCTCCCGCTCCGCCCATAGCGGGAGAAGTTATTGTGTCAGACTTTTACTGACTAAAACCCACCCGCGTTCCTTCCGTTGCCTGTGTGCCGGGGTCGCGATATCCCTTTCGCTAGCTTTAAACGATATAATTTCAAAGATTTTTTAAACAATAAATCGGTTGATGTCATTTCTAAAAAGTCGAGGGTCTACCTACCCCCACAAAGACTGGAACAGAAATGCCTAAATCAAATATTTCGAAATCAGCAAAATTAGGGAATGTTCACACTCGACTCACCGATGGAACTCGGTTGTATACTCAGATGGAATAAATTTATCGGACAAACTTTTCTACCCACAAATTGTTTATTGATTTGGAACTAACTTGCAAACGTTATCGGTACTAAATTATAATATTCCGTATAAGACTGGTCGTATGAATAATGAAACGGGAATACGTAATAAAGTTATTAAAATACCATTACGTGTAGATAAGGAAAAGTAAATGTAAGGCTTGACGGAGTACGTTGACGGAAGAGATATAAATCGTGCTCGCTCGGGAGCAAATGTTGCGCGTCATTATGTGACGTATCTTTTTGAAAACATGACATTACGCTTTTATATGGCCCCTAGTAATTTTCTAATGTTTCTAGGTGCTCATTACCTAATTTAAACACAGTTTGAATGTCTAACAGCCAGTTGCAAAAACAAACTTTAACTTTTCAAAGCTGTCATTAAATACTTATCTTCTATTAACTTGTTCTAACTTGTTGCAGAAAGCAACATTAGACTCGATTTTAACGGTTCTTTGAAGAAATTAATTAAATCATTAGCGTTAATGATCCATTGCGTAATGGGGCATGTTTTTGTGCAACCGGATGTAACAGAAAAAATATGATTTAGGATTGAACTCTGTAATAACAAAAAAGATTGTATGTTACTTATAATTATTGTAAACAAGCATAAATTAAAATTTAAATACCCCCGACACAAACATTTCCTCATTTCTCTTTCCTACTCCATCATCAGACCCTGTACATCATCTATCTATAACCTTCATTGAGAACATCCCAATGAGTCCAAACACGATACCTGTGTACGAAGTTGGTAAGGGAGTTGGGTATCCAGTAAATTCCAGCTGATGCTGCAGCATCAGTTCAAGGTTACTATGTTCTTCACACGTCGGGTCCGAGTTCGCAACAAGTCAATCGCCATCCTGAGGATGCCTCGTTGAGAGATGAAACACGTGTCGATTTCTTACAGGGTTCTTTAAGAACAGTTAAGCGGATTAGGTTACTAGATATACGTCGTCCATTGTATGTTACTATGTTCTTCTAATATCATTGAAGTAACAGAATATCAAATTACAAATCGATCAGACCTGTGGAAGACGCTCACATCCATTCATCAACTAGAAAAGAGCTGTTGATATTCAAACGGCTGAACCGATTTTCTTGAATCATATGTAAGAACACTCTCGATGAAGTCATCTTTAAAACAAAAGATAAAATTAAAACAATTGGTTCAGCCATTTGGGAGCTACGATGGCACAGATACACACGTTAAACTTATAACACCCCTGCTTTTTTCGTCGGGGGTTAAAAACGAATGAAAATAAAATGTAAGCGATTAATGAGAGGTCCCAACTAGGAACATTATGACACGCAACGTTTTGCCCTGTACCGAATACGAGATTAAGCCCTTCTTATCTTTTGTTAGCTTTGCTTTCGCCAATATATTTTTTCGTGTGGAATAAAAATTGAATCAAAATTGAAGGACCCACGACAATAATTAGTGTTGTAACTTTAAGTACATTTATATTGTTTAAACACCATCTATTATGTTCGATTATGAAATATTGAATCTTTATTAACAGTAAACGAATATAATTATGTATTAAATGTAAAGCTATGAGTTTGTATAAAGTGTATTTATCTTAAAGGCAAAAAAACACGTTTATTGTAAATTACAAGATGAGCAGACCGTGAACTGACTTCTTAATTGTACATTTTATACGATAAACGTTGGCTACGGGATTTATTATAAAGAATCCAGTTCATAAGGTAGTGTGATGATGACGCAGTGTCCTGTAACGTATGATAAATGTGTTTTGTGCGTTAATGTTAGCGTGTATGCGTGTGTATTATATTAATTGTTAAATGTTGATGCGGAATTTTTAAGTGAAATGACAATTTAAAAGTGTATATTTGTCTATTTTGCAAAACATGACGTTAATAAACAAGCTTTATATAAAATCAAATTAGTTTTTTTATATAATCCTAATTTCCCTCCTAATTTTAGAGCCAAATATACAGCAGTAACATCCTAATTAATATTATAAATGCGAAAGTGAGTTTGTTTGTTTGTTACGCTTTCACGCTTAAACGTCTGAACGGATTTGGATGAAATTTGTCACATGGGTAGTCCATGACCTAGGTTAGGACATAGGAAACTTTTTATCCCAATATTCCCACGGAATCGAGACTTATACAAGTTAAACCGCAGGGTGCAGCTAGTCACGTAATATTTTTTTTATTATTTAATTTATATTTATTTATTTTATTATTATTTTTAATAAAAAAATATTCAGGTTTCTTTTCGTTTTATTTCATAATTGGTATTTTAAATATCTTGGTTGTTAGTTTGCGTCTACCAAACCAACCACGACATGCAATTTTTGTTTTTAGGGGCCCCCAATGAAACTAATCCCTGGTTTACACAGTAGATAGAGACTTTGCAAAAGTGATCACTTAATCAGTAATCACTTTTGCAATTTGTCGGCCTTAAAGTATGAAAGAATCATCGATAAATTCCTTCGAACTTTCAAGCATAATACGCTCATAAATATCATAATAAACAACCCCAAAACAAACTTAGCCTATTACTAACAACTTTACTATTTGTATGGATTACTTTTGCATCGCAATTAGTTAGGGTCCATTGTTTGATCTGTCGTCTCAATTGGCATTTGTAATAATAACGCACTACAATAAGGGACGGAGGAATCCCCCTTCACAAGGGGGGGGGGGATAACGGGGATCGTTGTGCTTGCTCCAGCAGACGTTAATCTTGCGGAATTCCCGGCAAATGCGGACAGATCCATCGCCGCTATCCGCTCGTCTCGATTCCGTTTCGAATTGCTGAGAATTATTTTTCGCATTACGAAATCGACTTGGATTTGTGGAGCGGTATTGTTGAAAAGTCGACCGATGTAAAGTTTGAAATGTTGTTGGTAATACGTTGAGGGCTTTTGTTGTTGAACGTTAATGCTACTCTTTGTGAGAAGACTTTGCTACTGTAATGAAAACAAAATGATTAAAAAGTAAAAAAAATATGAACACAATTTTTTGTAGGTACACTTTAGTACTGGACTAAAGATATTTTTTATAAAATAAGGGTTCATTGACACACATCAGTCACGTCAACGTCAAGTCACGTCAATTTCAGGGATATGTGTGAACAGATGGTCAGTCAGTCAGTCATAGCAACGCTTCTTTCGTACGTACCAATACAAGTTTTGACTCGAAGTCGACTGAGACGCTCAGGTAGTGACGTGCCTGATATGTGTAGCCAACATCCTACAACTTCTACGTCACAATATTTTTTGACGTCACTGATCGGCGATTTGACGTTGACGTGACTAACGTGTTTACATGAACCTTAAATAGGCACATGCGGCACAGCTGGTAAGTTGGCCATATGCCTCAAGTAGGACAGTCATAAGACACCTCACCTCCACTTGTTTTACAAAGCCTTAAATAAGACAAAGCACCTTCCTCCCAAAACGTCAAATCCCAGCAGCTTCAAACCAGCAGTATGACACCACGTTTAACATATATACACGTGCACACAACCTTCGTAACACAGACATATGTAATATCTAGATTTATATGTTCCCCGTATATTACGTCACTAGGAGGATATTGCCACTAGAATTTCTGTGGAGGCACAGAATAGATAGGTACAGATGATCGCCTTCTTAAGGCGGATAATGATATTGCATGCACCGCGCACGCCTCGCAACGCACGCCGCGATATAAATTTCTATTGCCTCACCACGAATATGAACGTCCACACATTGTGTAGCATGCGATGAGCGCCGTTCGCTGTGCATGCCTCGTAATGTCTGTATCCGCCTTTAGAATTAACGAAAACGCACGTACACAGACACGGCACACGAAAATCGAGTGCAAGCGAACACGCGACGCGACTAATCTATGTGTGCGTGACCCTGTTTTCGCTCTTTGTATGGAGTCAGTCTTCTGTACAGCTATTTATTCTGTGGCCTTGGTATATGAGAGACAGTTTAGACACTACACCGAAAGATCCTGCAATATGCGTTGTACTTATGTTACGGTGCTACGCTTTATGCTTTCTGATATTGAAGTGAAGTTTTACAAATTTAAAATGGTTGGAAAATGCAATGAGAAGTTTAGGGAATTTTTCATTTTGACATAAGTGGGGTGTTCTATTCTTCAACTCTTATATAAAAGGGGCAATGGCCCAACTATTGACCTCACTTCAAGCATATAATAATACACTTGGTAAATTCATGATCCACCTGCCTATCTGACCTTCACAACCCAGTTACTGGGTAATAAGATACCCTTTGGTAAAACTGGTTGTCATACTTTCGGGCTTCTGACTACCCGTAACGACTGTCAAACATCTATAAATTCTAAATTGGTAAGTTAACAGAAATTATAATAATGTGCACACAATAATAAAATATATAATAATGTGTATGTGTAGTCTATAATATTATAGTCTTGTAAATATTAAAATAGAGTGTCATGTTGACGACACTTTTAGTGCCAAAAGGTACTGGCTGATAATAAAAACTACTGTCGGTCGATTCTGTAAAAAGATCAACGTGAAACTTAGATGAAGTGAGCTGTCACTGTCACAAATCGACCGGCAGGATGCTAGGGATTAACACTATTGACAGCTCACTTCACGCTCGCTTCACTTAAGTTTCGTTGTGATATTTTTACAGAATCGATCGGCTGTTCTTTTTTAGAACGAGCGTAGGCCGTTTACCTAAATTGAATTTTTCTAGAAATTATCGGGTTCATTATTACCGGAATATTCCGGAATTAACGCACACCAACAAACACCCCAATTAGAATATTATGTTTATAATCATAATAAATATACCTACAGATTTTGTTCTATTACTCGTATGTAAAAAACATTGTTTATATTTTTTTTTTAATGTTGATTTTGGGAGAAAATTGTGGTCACATTACAAATCTACGCCCCGGCCCGCTCCGGTTAGACTGGAAGCCGACCCCAATATAGTTGGGAAAAGGCTAAGCAGATGATGATGATTACAAATCTACGCACGCACACAGTTGCACACGTATAAGAGTCTAGCATATAGATAAGTAGTCCAAAATATGGATAAGTCAAACCAAAATGGACGAAATAGGTACTTCGTCCATTTTGGTTAGTTTTGACTGTACAGCGGACGTGTGACTGTAATTTACGTAGTTTTAATTATTTTTGGGATAAAAATTTACCTATATTAAAAATCACAGAAAGCGACTCAGTAAACGATTCTGAAAAAAATAATATCATAATGTGAATTAATTCAGTTACACGTGGTATGAATCCGACATTCATTGTTTAAGAATCCGTCCTCATCTGCATAAAATCAAAAAGCTGTAACATCCAAGACCAATTTCACACTCAATTTCTCTATAAACATAAAACGAATCTGCTACAGTACATAATAAACATGCCATGAAATATGGCTTCCCAAAGGTTTCCATCCAGGAGGGGTAATGGTGTTGCTCTGTTTATATCCAAGTGTGATTGATGGGCTCTTATCTGCAGGTGCACGTGGCCCAGCGTGGCCTGGCCCCCCACCTTGAAATATGGGCCATGCATATTTGGGGGATTGAGGAATAAAAATAGTGAAGGGTGTGCATTAGGCGATATTGGGTTAGCGCTCTGCTTTTATGGACGCATACATACGTACGTGTGCGAAGGTTATTGATATTATTTTGTCGTGTAGCCTAGGTACTTTTTTTACTGGAAAGCTTTGAAGGTTAGAAAGAATTATTTGCTTTATTACCTAATTGCTGGTTGCATGTTGTAGGTCAATTGGTTTACAAGCTTTTTAAATGAATAAGGAGTGGTGTTTTTCTGTTTAATGCCATATATAACTTTTACTGTAAGTAGTTAAAATTGTTCACGCTAAGCTTTGACTTCCTACTTCGTTTTGGGGGTTTTAAATAAAAACAAATAAATTAGTTATGTACTTAAATCTATTCTTTTATATGTTAGCTGTTTAACAGATGTTATCAAAGGTTTTATTAACCTTATCTAATAACAACATTAACATAGTTAATTAAGTACTAGTTTCTACCGTTCTCAATTTTTGAGACCATCTTCTTTTCGTTTGATTTGTGACTAACCTGATTTCCGAGTTTTAAAGCCGTCCATGGGCTTCTGACTTAGCTTCATATGCTGTCGAGAAATATCTCTCAGGCATACCGGTTTCCTCACGATGTTTTCCTTCACCGTTTTTGAAGTAAGTAAGTGATAATTTTACAATACGCACATGAATTCGAAAAGTCAGAGGTGCGTGTCTTGCGTTCGAACTCGAGACCTATGACTTGACAGTCTGACGGCCACACCACTAGGCTATCACTACTTAATACCTATAGCTGTAAGAGTACATCGACACTATTCACTCGTACGTACTTCCTTGCAAAATTATCTTATTCCAAAATTATTTCAATAGTCTTCCAGATCTTCCAAGAATTCCCGGTTCCTATACACTTGCTTTCGAAATGATCTAATTCCAAGCCCACTTGTTATTGGACCTGCAAATTGATAAGTGTATCATTTGAATCACTCGAGAGCCCACTGCGGGATAGCTCAGCATCACAGATCTGTTCCCGTTCACTACATTAGCGATGGAAGCAAGCAGCTGTCGCATGGGATTAATGACCGTACCATGAGTTTGATGCGATTTTTCATGGAGTTGTGTTGGTTGGATTATGTGAATTTTTTCATGGTATAAAAATAACTAAAAGAGTAGAGATTTGTGTTACTGTAGATGTTGCGCCAGATTTAAATTAATAGTCTTTTGATACGTTTTTAATTATTTTGGTTTGTTACTATAGGTACCACAGTTTAGAGGTGTGAGGAACAGGGTGTAAAGTTCACTCATCTTCTATAGAAAAGGGAGGATCCTTCAACTGTCCGACAATTGATGTCGGGAAGTTGTTTATAAATGCTGATCGCCCGGTAAACTATGCTTGCGCGATGCAGGATTTGTGTGACGTCAGGTCTTTGTTGCGTAGTTCGTATGTGGCGTTGTAGATAACGTAACAACAGCTATTTTCAAAATTCTGAGTTGAGCTGCACGGTCACCGACAAATGCGTGCACTGACTGGACAGGTCCACTCAATCTGTGTGGTTCTTTCCTCAAAAGACCATTTTTAGACACCAATCTACATGATCTTCACATGATCTGACCAAGATTATGTCTGGACTTTAAAAGAGACTGTGACCTCCGAGTTTGTTTCGGCCTTTCTTCTCGGAGTAGTCAGATAGGAAACGCCGACCTCATCTAGTTTAAAAATAATATGATTGACGTGTAAAAGTGTTTTGTACAAACCTACTTACAGAAATAAAAATCATTTATCATTTGGAATTCTAATAATAAGAATTGATATAACAGCTTTATGTTCATTTAGAAACATTTCCATACTTACCTTCTGGAGCTGTTGCGTATATTGACACAGCATCGAATAATAAATCTTCCTACCGAAAAATAAAGCAAGCGATTATTATCTGCGCTTCAAACTTTCCTCCAAATTATGATTAATACGATCGAGTTAAAGCAGTAAACGGTTAATCCATCAACTAGTAGGGGCCTTAGCGAACGTGACTTATCTCTGTATTTCGCTAACATCCCTCATTCGCATCGATTCGTTTCGCTTCGCTACATAAAACGTGATCGACGGAACACACGAGAAATTCGCTTTCGAAACATTGCATCCGAGAATCCGAGGGCTTCTTGTGCTTGATATACGGGGCTTTAGGTCGGTTTGTTTGTGCTTATCTGAGGAAGTAAGGGTCTTTATTGGATTATGGGTAAGTCATGATACCTGGGAAGTATCTGCGTCAGCGAAGCAGCGTAGGGGCAAGACGACGGAGCGGCGAACGCCATTTCTTCGCTTGGCAAAGGTAGGTTCGTAACTTATGTTGTAGAGGAAGCATACGTGAGTTCTTCTAATATTTTGAAACTTTATGAAAATAGAAAAGACAAGAAAGAAATCTATCTTCTTTTAAGAGATCAGTGATGAAATTATTTATGTAATAATGTTGGTGATAAAACAAAAGTTGCATGAAAATACAAAAATAATTTCGAAATAACTGCAATGGGTTCCATTGCGGTTATTTGTAATTTATTTCAAAGGACACGTTCACAATACTTTTGTGTCCAACACGAACGATCGAAGAAACCTAATAAAAGTAAAAGTTAATAAATAAAGTGGTAGTTCTCGGTAACTTCAAATCAGTCGGTTGTTGAGTTTCAACACCTGGTCTGAACCGTCGGGAAATGTAAATAAAACTAGTTTAACTCTACTGTAATGTGCGCTAAGTGGGGAAAGTAAGCAAATAATTGACTTCGTCGGAAAGTCGCAGTAAGCAAAAGCAGCCTTGGATAAGAATGTTGCAACCATTTTCTAGCAAGGAAAAGTGCGTTATCTAACAAACAGAGCTTAGATAAAAGCCTGTGTGGTTAATTATACATATTAATGAGTTTTTCCATAAGGAATTAGGCGATACAATAATTGTAGCACTCATCAAACATTGGAATTCATGGGGTTCTGGTTGGTAAGGGAGCGCGTTACTGAAGACTGGGACTCGTACCACGGACGTGGGGCCAGGATGGTTGGTGGATGTCATATGTCTTCGAATTTTTGGTTCTAGGACATGCCCGGTTTCCTTCGCTTCACCGATTTTAGAGAAGCTGCAATGCTAATCAATAGTTACTTAGCACTAAGATCTAGATTTCGCTTCGAAATATAAAAATGTTCTCGAAATTCCAGATATTCATTTGTCTGGTTTGTAGAGTCTACAACAGCTTTCAACTTGATAATTAAGACCTCGGATTCAATTACTTGTTCTAGTCAACTAACAATTAATATAAATCACAATAGAAGCCATCAAAACTATTAGACATAGTAATTTTCATAAATCAAGTGTAGTTCCCATCAATTATAATAAGCAATATGTTTGATAAATTAACAGAGCACATGATTTCAATGATAGGAATGACGTCATTAATATTTGTAAGCCTAAATGTTCATTTATCAGATATTGACCTTTCTGATAGCAAGAATAGAAGCATTTTTCAGTAATTTATAGTTAATGAAAATGTATTATTGTTATACTAGCTCCGCCCCGCGGTTTCACCCGCATAAGTCTTGATTCCGTCGGAATATCGAGACAAAAGATATCCTATGCCCTTCTCTAGGTCTACCCATGTGCCAAATTTTATCCAAATCCGTTCAGTCGGTTTAGCGTGAAAGCGTAACAAACAAACAAACAAAAAAAACTCACTTTCGCATTAATAATATTAAATAAAATAAAATAAATGTTAGGAAGTTAGGATAACATGACAATAAAAGCGGCCGGTGTTGGTTAAATATAGATAACTTGTACATTTATCAGAGCTTAAAACATCAGTGAGCTTATCAAGAAAAACACAATGATTAATACATTATACAATCTAGCACAAAAAGATTTATATTATTTACAAGTACTCGTATATAAAGGAAAAAAGGAGGACCTCAGTATAATGCTCGATGACCTGAGTAGAGCTTCCGAAAGAGAAGGTCTTAAAATGAACATGGACAAGACAAAGGTCATGTCAAATGCCCATGTAGCACCCACTGTCATGAAGATCGGAGACGATACATTCGAAGTTGTGGACAAGTATGTTTACATAGAACTAACAGTTTTCTGTTAGATAGGTCCAACTTCGAGAAAGAGGTCAATCGTCGAATCTGACTCGGCTGGGCAGCGTTCGGGAAGCTACGTAATATCTTCTCATCCCACATACCGCAGTGTCTCAAGACGAAAGTCTTTGACCAGTGCGTGTTGACAGTGATGACTTATGGCACTGAAACATGGTCGCTCGCAATGGGCCGTATTAGAAGGCTCAAAGTCAACCAAAGAGCAATGGAGAGGGCTATGCGTGGAGTTTCCCTACGTGATCGAATCAAAAATGAGGAGATCCGTAGGAGAACCAGGGTAACCGACATAGCCCGAAGAATTGCCAAATTTAAGTAGTAGTGGGCAGGGCACATTGCTCGCAGAACAAATGACCGATGCGGCCGAAAGGTTCTGGAGTGGCGACCGCGTACTGGAAGACATAGCGTTGGAAGGCCTCCCACAAGGTGGACCGTTGATCTTGTGAAGGCCGCAGGAATCCGCTGGATGCGGGAAGCACAGAACCGGTCGAAGTGGTGCTGCTTGATGATGAAAGGAAAAAAACCTGCCAAGTGCGTGTCGGACCACGCACAATGTAGGGTTCCGTAGTTTTGTATGAATTTATCCCAAGAACAAACTTAACATTGTAGTTGAAACACACATGGTCTCCCATACATTCCAACTGCAAATGTAAGTTTGTAAGCACAATAGTGAGAGATTTGCCATGTTATTTTAAAACCATAGACTTGGTATAAGTTTTAATAAAAAAAAAGTAAGCCCTTTCGTTTGATATGTCACACGGTGCAGATTGCAAATTTAATTTTGTTTAATTTTCTTTTGCTCGCCATAAGTGATCCCCATATTCAAAATTCCTTTATACTTTATACGTTCGTGTTTGGGTCACAAAAATACACATGTGTACCAAATTTCAACTTTATCGGTCCATTAGTTTCGGAGCCAATTTGCTGTGACAGACGGACAGACAGACAGCTAGACAGACACACGAGTGATCCTTTGAGAATTCCGTTTTTTCGGAAGGGAACCCTAAAAAACAGGAACAGCTCATTGGGCATCTAGAAATTCGTCCGCATCGCTGTTAGTGGGAAAAGTGCCCAGAAGGCAGGCTGGCGGCCTGGCAGCTGGTAACTAGACATTAACCATTATGTACTAACTATCTCCTAACGGCGCAATTATATTGTTATTTTGAGCTAATTACGAAAATAGAATTTCCAATTTCTACAAGTACCTATTTCTTATGAAGGAACTAAACTATATTTTGTAAGATAAACTGAACAGTTTTCCTCCAGTAGCAGCCTTAGTGTCGGGATTATAGTATTACTCTCCAAGATGCGCTGCAGCGATCTAAGCGGAGGTTGAGTAAGCCCTGTAATAGGTGTTAAGGTTACAGCTTTAAAGCCTCAAGTGCTGCTTGGAACCCTACTGTCATTACAGTTTGAGATGTATATGCACAAAGAAAAAGTTCCTGTTAATTTTTCAGAAACTATTCTCAAACGACTTCATATACAAAAACTTTTTAAATTAGGAACGTCAGCAATACTTTTACCTTTTTACCCATTCGTATTCAAAGATTCGAATTCCATATTCAAACAACTTCATCAAAACAGAAGTACATCAACAGGTAACAAATGTTGCCAGCTCTCAAACGCGCATATTCCTTAATATCAGCAATAATTCCCGGGAAACGTCGCGCTTCCCGAGTTCCCGAGTATCTACGGTGACACGCCATCCATCTTGCTCATTTTTACTTCGGAAGCCCGTCCGTACCGATACACAGTTAGATTTTGATTGGACGGAGCTCCACTGAATAAAAAGGAGTTGGAACTGGGAAAATTGTTTTTTGAAGCCGTATGGAGCTGTCGCCAATTTTACGGCGTTCAAATTTCTACGCGGTTTTTTGCAGTGTTTGTTGAACTGGGATATCCTTTGAGGACACGGAGTAGTTTCTGTTTTGTTTACTTATGAATTTGTAGAAAGTACCCCAGTTTTCTTTTGAAGGAACTGCTATATTTGGTTGCTTGAAAAGGCTGTTTAGGGTTCCATACGTCCGAATGAAAAAACGGAACCCATATAGTTTGACTCATGTGTCTGTCTGGCTGGCTGGCTGTCTATCCGTTTGTCACAGGCAATTTGCCCCGAATCTCATAGACCGATTAAGTTGAAATTTGGTACAGATATGTATTTCTGTGACACAAACACGGACGTGTAACATAAATAAATGAGTTTTAATTATGGGGGTAACATTCGGGCGGCACATAAGAAAAAAAAAATTGCACCTTTACCGTGTGAGATATCAAATAAAAGGAATTACTGAGAGGGTCCCAAAAATATATTTTTTACCCCCGCCAGGAACGAAGTTCCGTCTCACGTATTATTTAAAACAAAAACAAAATTGACCACCCATGTCGAAAAATTTGGACATTTTCGCAGTCGCTTTCTTGGATTTACATTTTGACCCCACTATCGGTTTTAACACTCTCGAAAACGACACCCATGACGAAAAATTTTAAACATTCGCAGTCGATATCTTGGATTTACATTTTGACCTCACTATTGGCCTTGACACCTTCGAAAACTATGAAAACGACACCTATGGTGAAAAATTTGAATTTCTCTCTCTTTTTTCTCTCTCTCTCCCGGCATGCAGTGCACTCGGGCCGTTGTGTATAATTTTATCCCACGACATTGAATCACTTTACTCTTTTCTTTTCTTTTTTTCTGCCGGCGTTATCTCTCTCTCTCTTTCTTTCTCTTTGAATTAGAAGAAGACAGTCGCAAGTATTAAAACCCTTTTTAGCGTGACGATTACTGAAAGTCACAAGCCGCGTTAAAGAACTTCGTGTAATTTTTTTTTAAAAGAAATGGGAGAACATGTTTTTCAACTGCAATGTTAAGTTTGTTCTTGGAATAAATTCATCCCAAATAAACCCTTCATTGTGCGTGACCCGACACACACTTGGCTGGTCTTTTTTGTGTCCGAAATGTTAAAATAGGAGTGTCTTTGCAACGAGTCTATTTGCCGTATTTGCTGAGAACTACTTGCAAAGATCACTAGTTTACATATCCATCGCGGTGTTTCTTTATTAATTTAATCTCTTTATATCAAAATCTGGTAGCTACAAAACGCTAACGAAATTGGCCTTTGGTTATTCCCGGGCTAGTATCATCTTACGATAGCATAAATATTATTAGGGTTGCTTACGGGATAATAAAATAAGCAGCTTTGACTCAAATATCGTTGGGTCTGCTTAAGATACCTACCTAAAACATTCCCGGTTTCCCTTAACCCCTAATAGAAATAACAAAATATCTACCAATTTTTCGGGATGTCTCGGTACTTACGTATCGTAAAAGAAATCTCTTTTCTTCAATCGGTCCCTCATTACTGAGAATCGTGGTCAATGGACCCCTTTAAGCGGACAATCTGCTTCCATCGACTACAGCCCGAAGTTACCATCACCACCTGCTGAAATTTGCTTGAGGACGTAGCTTCTTTTACTTGGTCGGACCATCGTGTTGGCTACCGGCCTGGTGCTCTCTTTCCTTCGGTATTGCCAACAATGACCAGCTTTTCAAGGCTGTTATCTCCCCTTCGCATTATGTGGCCGAAAGAGGTCAAAATATACTGTAGGCAAACTGTAGACAATCGGGCCTTGATATCGAGTTGGGAAACATTTGTGCGTTTGGCTGTCCATGGAATTCGGAGCATCCGCCTTCAGCACCATATTTCGAATGCGTACATGAATTATGCTGTCTAATATTATTTCTGTGTATCATGCGAACTCCAGTAAACTTTTCTAGTCCATATCGTGCCACGTACTGTAAATAGGCCAAAGGGATTAAGCTGCCATGTACGAGCATGTAACGTCATTGCATCCAGGATCAACAAAATGTAATCAACGATAATTTAATCGATGGCAATGGCGACCGGATGACTGCACGGATTACTTTTAAAAAATCCTGACTTAAACCGTTTAATGTGTATAAAAATAACAGCAGTGTTTTGCGATACTGAAAAACCTTTTTTTTTTGTTATGGAAATAATTTTGGCACCTAATGCGTTGTTCAGACACAGGCAGTAACAGTAGCGGAGTACCATCAGAGTAGTAACAATTACCGTCATCTAACATTATGTTATAATTTTTTATCCCCCGGGAACGTACTACCGGGATAAAAAGTATCCTATGTGTTAATCCAGGTTATAAACTATCTGTCTGCCACATCCAAATCCTATTAGTAGCATAACATAATGATTGAATACTATCGTGAATTCATTTTTGCCTAGTACTTTTTGTTAGGTTACTGCTCAGAAATTTTGCACAACGTCTAATGATTGAAATACTACTATCTTGAATTCATGCAAGCCTACTACTTTTTGTGCCAAGTTTCAAGTTTATTAACTCAAGGAATCACGTTGTCTCATACAAACTTTGCCCCCCATTTTCACCCCCTTAGGGGTGAGAAGTTATTTGATAATTTCCCATCCTCAAAAAAAAAAAAAAAAGGGGTAGAATTTCGGGAAATTATTTCTTTTCAGATGCCTACGTCATACAAAAACACACCCTCCAAGTTTCAGATGGTCTCTACGATTAGCGGTTTAGGCTGTGCGTTGATCCGTCAGTCAATCAGTCATTCAGGACAAAGCATTTTATACGTATATGTAGATAGTACAATTCCTGTCAACTAACATTATGTCAAGACAGTACAATTCCTATCAACTACTGACATTTTGTAGGTAGTCTGACACCGCCATTGCATCTGTGCGAACAACAGATAATACTTTCGTATATTTACTAGCGACAAGCCGACGATGCCAGTTGTTATGACACAATAGTAATCCCATGCCAATTGCGTTACGTTATGTTGACTTTTCACCGCACGAGTTACGTTTAGGTAACCAAGTTTCCCACGAACCACACTAGGTAATAACGACATACTAAACTACTACCATAATGCTACAGCTGTTATGTCCATCACAATATTCACGCTAAAATCAGATTTTCCTGGCGTATTACGTGATCATGCAAATAGGCTTGTGAAATTAGTCATTAAGTTCGATCGCGATACCACGCCAACGACAACGATTGCTATCGAACGTCATCAGTTGATGTAATTAGCAGTTAATCTAATGGAACTTAATTGAAGTGTTTTGCTTTTACTATTTTCTTGGAAGCTTCGCGAGGCGGTACTGTGAACTTTTTACTTGTTTGTTTTACGGTGTTTATTTTAGAAATCTAGCATGTGGCACGTCTATCGTTTACGTAATAATTCGAGTCTTCGTTTCTTTTTCTCCGGTTGGTTTTGAAAACAATTGACGATCTGGTTTGGATGCTGAATAGGTAACTTCTACTTTCTTATTTGGTCTCAGAATTATTTTGAATAGTCTTAAAACTTTACATTCTTGTTCAAATAGTCCACCATGATTATCCGCACTCAAGCATTGCCTGTAACAGCACACATCCCCAAAACATTAAAACTAAAATCATCAATCTATTTCATTTTCACCGATTACGAACGCGTCCATTTCACAAAGTCATTATAAAAATGAATGCGTCCAGTGTCGCTCGCGATTATGTACCGGATGTTGTTCCGGGGGAGGGCGCTGACGTCAATTTCCGGCGTGGGCGCTGGTGCCGGAAGCTGCGAAAAACACTTCACTCTCCATACGATTATAATGCAGTGACTGGAAACCGGAATGACGTAAGGGAAATTAGTTTGACGCTTGTTTAAATCATTTGTAATGATTATAATTCTTTGAAGTTTTTATGTCGTAACATAACGTAGCTCTTATGTATGTATGTATGTTCATCTGTTACCTCATAACTTCTAAGCTACTGATCATAATTTGACAAATGAGGTATCGTTGGAAGCGCTCGCTGGTTATAAGCTATATGACGTCACATTAAATTCAATATGGCGCCATCTAGAGGACATAAAGTGAGTCTGTGCTACGTAGTACGGCGCGGCTGTAAAATTAATATCTATTATACAATACAATTTAAACAAAAAAAAATAAGCGGTTTTGCAAATATTTTATCACGACTTTATAATCCCAAAATAATTTAAATAAAAAGTAAGTTCAAAAACTAAAACCCGACTACTGACAAATCACGCTCTAATAAAAAGTATGAAACAAGACCATATTTCAGACAGATAATTTTGCCATTATAATTTTAGGTGTACAGGCATGACCACGGCTTTACCTTCGCCCTTTTTGTACTTAAGTATGTCTTAATTTCTGTCTGAAATATTTTCACGTTTCACACTTTTTAGAGCGTGATTTTTCAGGAGTCGGGTTTCAGTTTTTGAACTTACTTTTTTCATCTCAGATTTTGAGGTTCATACCGTATATATTTTTAAATGCCTACTTACTTAGTACCTAGATTAGCTTCCATATTGGCAATGTTCTTCATGATCTTTCTGCTCTTGTCACATCTTTCTTGGGCTCGCCAGAACACGTTTTTTTCTTCCTTTCTCTCCAGTCAACTGTCACTTATTCCATCCTTCCTTCTCATCATTCATTCCTTTTTCTTTCATGTCATTCCTCACAATAGTATATTATGCAATTAGTGAATAAAGGACGGATTTAAAGCGAGGGCCATAGATGAATCACGAGCAAGTGAAGGATTCTAACGACTGAATCACGAGCGTAGCGAGTGATTCAAATGTTAGAATCCTGAACGACGCGAGTGATTCATGGCCCTCGATATAAATCCGTTTTATTCATGAGTTGCATACTATACTTTATACCATGACTACGAGAAAAAGAAAGATTTAAGCGAAAATTGAAAGAAAAACAACCGGCCAAGGTGCATGTCGGACCACGCACATTGAAGGGTTCCGTAGTTGTAATGAATTTATCCCAAGAAAAAACTTAACATTGTAGTTGAAAAACATTTTCTCCCATACGGACTGTATGGGAAGATCATGTTTATCAAACTGCAAATTTAAGTTGGTCGATTATTACTCGTTAACCTATAAGCCTAATTAGCTGTGATAGTTTTCCATTTAATTTCGTTATATTTACTACTGCTATGATTTTTTTCACAAATCCAAGTACAACCATTTAGCTAGCAGGGGGGGGGGGACACTTGACTCTAACAAAAAATTTCGGTTATAAGCTTAATATTTCGCAAACGGATCCCTTAATTCAAAAATGGTTTTCACAAACTCCCAATATTTTTGAACGACCTTTCCAACAATACTCCATACAAAGGGAGGGTAAGGGAGGTACCTTAATTTTTTTTTTTTTTAAGGTACCTCCCTTTCTCGGCGTGATTAATATGATGTATACCCATGCCAAATTACAGCTTTTTAGTACTAACCGTCTCCGAGATAAGCCGCAGACAGACAGACGGACATGGCGAAACTATAAGGGTTCCTTGTTTACTACGGAACCCTAAAAAGGAAGGTTAAATTAATTAAAATGTACATTACAATTGAAACAATTACTAAAATTAAGAGTAATTTTCTTATTATTGTTATTAGGATGGTCAACTTGTGAAGCGCTATATATTTCCTGTGTATCGAGTATTTTTTCGCAAGGAGGTTGTATAGCATTTAGATGGAGGTCGAATATATTGGTATGTTCTAAATTCAAACACCAAAATAGTGATTAAGAGAGCTTTTTATTCACTGTTTTCAGTGAATAAAATAAGCTTTTTAGAGGAGGAATGGTATAAACAAATATTCCTCATTATAGTGATATCTACAACGTCCTATATTCAACTTCAGATGTCGTATAGATGCCACCTGCTTTGTAAATAAAGATTCCAATATGAAACTGCCACCCCTTTCATGAATAGTACGTTTAGATAAATGAGTTTGTGGGAGTTTCTCTACAATTTGCAATAAATTGAGTTTGAAAATATCAAATTTAGAAACAGCTTTTTTATTTGAGTACTTACCTATTAAATATTAAGTCATTTGTAGATATGTCAGCACCTGCAGTGCTATTCTGTAATCATCTCACCGTGAAAACTTAGGTGAAGTGAGCGTGGAGTGAGCTGTCATTCCACCTAATGCTAGAGATTGATACTATTGACAGTTCACTTCACCTAAGTCTTTACGGTGAGTTTTTTGTTTACAGAATACGTCATCTGCTGTCTTGCACCTACTTTTTAGAAATAGGTCTCTAGAAACTGAATTTAGGGTTGACAAATATTTATGATCCTTGTGTCGGTAAACAAGGATCTCTTTATGAAATATTAACTAATATTTTCCTATCAGAAATAAATTCCCTTCTAACTCAGTAGCTAAATGTAATTTACTGTGTAACTCTAAAATAATATCCTTTCAGCGTTAGTAATATTTTCATTCGATGAAATAAGAAAATATTTTCCAAATACATACATAATAAAGTTATTTTAATATACTCTACTTCTACAATAAATAAATAAAGTCACATGCGAGACATAGACGAATCACTTTGAAATATAAAATATAAAAACAAGTAGGTAAATAAAATACCAAATGTTATGATAAAACCGTACGTTTTCAAAGAATGAGGTCTCAAGTCTCGTGTGATTGATGTACCTATTTTCTTTAAGGGTATTGTTTTTTTAATTTCAATTACTTATACAATATTGGGTTTAAATATGAAATTGCCGTTTTGTACCGAAAAATTCAAAAAAAAAAAAATTCTAAGATAAAATATATTTGTTTAGTCAAAGTATTTACTGTCATTGTCTATACATTTCTGCCATCTCATGGGAAGGTAATTTATGACTTTGCGGTAGAACTCTGAGGACCTGGTCTCAACAAACTGTGTGAAGGTATTTTGTATTGCATCCCGGAAGAGCATGTTGCGGCGTTTGACCAAGAGTCAGCCAAAGCGTTGTTCGCTTGCGATTATCCTAAAGAATCCACTTTTAATCACGCGTTACAATTTGCCCCAAAATCTCTTTGATTCTGTACCGGTTCAACAAGGTAAGGCAAGCTTCAACGCGCACTTCTCTCTGCAGATCAGTCAAATTATGGGGCACCCATTTTTCAAGCTTTTTATCTTTCCGATTTGATGCAAATGGGTCAATATTGTCGGTATGCTAATATCAAACTATGCTGCTAATTCTTTGGTGGTTTAATACGGATTGGTTTTCACCATCGCATTCATTTCATCGTTATTTGCCTAAGTGGCTGGTCTTCCTCGGGGTTCATTCTTCAAGTCGAAGTTTCGACTACGAAAGCGGTTAAACAAAAATCGCACGGTGCATTCATCAGTATCTTCTCCAAACACAACACACATTGATATTGCGAGCTGCTTCTACTGCGTTAGACACGACGGAACTCTTATTCAAAAATTGCTCTAATTTTCAATCTATCCATCTTTACTTTGGCGGACGAAGCAAAAGCTTGACCATATAGGTCAATCAATCTGCCTAGCCTTTACCCAATTTTTTCTTTTTTTCGTTTTTCTATATGATTTCCCTTGGTAGGACTGGTTGTGAGACTTTCGCGCTTCTGACGACCCGTAATGACTGTTAAAGATCCACGAATGACAGCCGGGACACGGCGGGGTGTTGGTATGTAAAGATCGTTACCCATCCACGGACCAACCCGGGCAAGCGTAGCTTAACCTGAACGACCGACCCGTGCGGCTGTTATTACTTAGCCAAAAGCTCCTAAGGCAAAAGCTAATATGGTATAATAGTTTAAATGTACAAATTAAGTTAAATTATAAAGTTGACTTACAAAACTGTAGTTAGTGTTTCCAAACTGTCTGAAATAATTTGGTTTACTAAAGTTCTAAATTAGGTTTTGTCAGGCAATACTGAATTATTCGTTAAAAAGTAGGATGATAAAGTAATTAAAATGAATTGTAGTCCGATAGAGCCTTGGAGGGCCTCAAATCATATTGAAATAATTATAGGAAATCATAAATCTCACTGAGTTCATAGGCTACTATTTATAAAATATCATGCGAGCAAAGCCGCTGGTGGAAAGCTATCATAAATAATCTTCAGGTGGAATTTGTACTCGTTTCATAATCGTAAAGGAGGGAAAAACTGAAATGAGACTGGACTCTGAAACAGTTATGATAGATTACTATCCTGAACATAATCTTTCTTGGGTTTAGCATAATCATAATCAGCCTATAATGTTCCCACTGCTGGACACAAAATATTGTAACACTTTTTAAAAGAGTAACGGTGGAGTTTCCTGCCCATTCTCCATACGAAATCAATTCAATTTTTTGTAAACTTTGACGTTCAAAAGTGCCTTACAAGGGCCTATTTGAAATAAATGATTTGACTTTGACTTTGACATTATTCCTTCCTGCCGTCTCTCTCTTCGAGAGGGAGTGGGTTGTAATCTACCACGCGGGCCCAGTGCGGGTTGGTAGATGTCACAAATATCTTCGAATTTTTTGTTTTAGGACATGCCAGTTTCCTCACGATGTTTACCTTCACCGTTTTGAGAGCAGTGGTGATGAAATAATTTACACAAAGTAGAGCACCTGTCAGGATTCGAGCCTACGACCTAAAATTCGTAAGTCGCGGTCTTTACCAGTGGGCCACCACTGCTCTTGTACCATACCAAGTATAATTACCCAAGTAAATGTTGTTTAGGCTTATAAGCGATTATTTGCGATATACATTCTGCCCATTTCATTGAAAAGACCTGTACAATATTCTACAAATAAACCAAACATTTATGGTTTGATTGTTTGTTTTCATTTGCTAGTGTCGCAATACATTACGCAAGTATTGTACATTGTCTATGACCTCTGGCCCTGACATCAAGCAATCGACAAAATTTCTAAATTTTTTATATGCTTTGAATATTGAATACGAGGCTTTTGGCTAATTTCTAGAGTTTTATTTTTTTTGTAATGTGCGTTTAGTTTGTGCAGAATAAATCATTTTTCTTTCTTTTCTTCTCTAATTTGTCATTATCGTTAATTTGTCTATGAAATCATCAAATGCATCAGATGTTAACATTTGGTTGCAAATAAGGAGAGATTTAACCTCGTAGTTATTTGCAGCAAAAGCGTGTTTATTTCAAGGGCCTTAATTGTGCATAAATTAAAATACGATTTTCTCCTTTCGAACCATAGTCCCTTCCTATGAATTGACTTTCACACCTTTAGCATAATTACGAACAGTTTAATACCTTCAATGTTTCCCTTTTCTACTTCGATTAGCATGAAAGTAGGAAGTAAGACGAAGTTATAAGTACCTTAGGTGGTAGCTCGAAACGACTGTAAGTGAGTAATGTTTCATAACACTTATCTGTTAGTAATCACAAAAATATGTAACTGCTAGCGCCATCCATTAAACATTGTAGGCATTACAAATGACAATAAAATTCCGTTTATTGTAAATCTAGAAAACGTATTTTATTAGGTTATGGGCCCAGACACTATAATTAGTATTTTATTGTTATCAAACACTATCATTATCTGCCTAGCCTTTTCTCTACTATGTTGGGGTTAGCTTCCAGTCTAACCGGATGCTTGTCTAAGACTTATCATGCATATCCTAACTAATATTAAAAAAGCGAAAGTGAGTTTAATTTGTTGTTTTTTTTGCTTGTTTGTTGCGCTTTCACGCTTAAACGGCTTAACAGATTTGGATAATATTTGGCACATGAGTAGACGATGACCTGGGTTAGGACATAGGATACTTTTTATCCCGATATTCCGACGGAATCGAGATTTATGAGGGTGAAACCGCGGGGCGCAGCTAGTTTACCTATAATTTTTACCTGTTTAATGTTGAGGAAACTATGAAGTAAGTTGGAATATTCAGGACCTATAAAAATTGAATGCACGCCGTGTTCGTTTTTATCCACAATTTTTTTTATATGCGTTGTAATATTCACGTTATTCAGGAGCTATGGGAATTTTATACACCCGGCGTTTAGCTTTTACATTTGTCTACCGGCAGAGAAAATTTAACAAAATCTCCAACAATGAGTAAGTTTAAATAACACTAGAAATTACTTCAAATTTCCTTTGAAATGTCGAAACTTTCCATAAAACTGCAACAAAAGAAAAGTAGGAAGTTCCCTAAATGGGAGGGACATAACTTGACGTGCGACTCGAATGTCAAGTGAGCTAATGCCATTTCCGAATACCGCCTCAGGTAGCACCACGGTGTAATAAATAAATGGAGTGCTAACATGCGTATCTCTTCGAAGAATTGCATTCACTTTTCGTTAGAAAGTTGGCAAAAAAAACATGCCGAAGGCGTTGGATTGCGTTTTTTTTTTTTGATTTGATAATTTTACGCAATGTTTTAAATGTGACTTAACTGTTCCAAACCAAAACTTGGTGTCTAAAATTATTACTTTTTGAATGCAAAAAACAAAGATTCCCGAATGTCTTTTTGATTGTAAAATACGTCCCTACAATGGCCCGTAGCTACGTACAGCCAAATTCTTAGACATAATTTTATTTGAGAGGTAGTAACCGCGGAAAACGTTCCGCAAAACGTTGGCATTCCATGAGCTTCTTACTCTGTGGCCACGAGGGCTTACGTCTGAGCCGGTTTTAGGCCACCGCCAGATTTGCGTATGAAAATTATAAAGGAAAAGTGGCGGTAAGCTCCCGGATTATTTGAGGGTGGCGGACGTTGTTTTAGTGCTTAGTTTACTTAGTACACCACACACGTTAGACTTAGTTTGATGTGATAATATTCAGAGAACAATATTCAAAGCTTTGTGGAAGATTTTGGTAGGAATTTTCTGCAAACAATTTTAATTTTGTAAAAATTCTGACCGAGTGCTGAGCAATTGGAATAGACCTTGTTTAATTTTATGTTCTCTTGCCCATTTCGTTTATTGTTTAATAGTTCAATTTTTCTCGTAATAAAAATTCATTCTGACTTTACTTTTGAGACGCAAACGTTGTTTATTCAAGACTTTAGCTTTTATAAAGAATATTAGTCTATACTAATAATATTATAAAGAGGTAAAATCTGTTTGTTTGTAAGTTTGTATGTAGGGGGTAATCTCCAGAACTAGCAGACCGATTTGAAAATTTATTTTTGCGTTGGATAGCCTAATTCTTGAGTAATGTTATAGGCTGACGAAGTCGCGGGCAGAAGCTAATTTTGTAATAAAATTGAGGATTACTTTGTTATATCAAAAAAAATCGTCGAGGCTAAATGAAAGACTGATGCGACAATGCGTTTTACGCGCGTACCTGTATCAATGGATTAATGGAACAAGAAGCTCCGAGTATAGACGGAATGTGCCGAATCCTAAATAGCTTCAGCTACGCGTAAAACGTCTTAAGTAAAATGAAAAGGTACTTTTTCAATACATAGTCCAAGAACAGTAATAATGGTCAGAACCGTGCTTGAAATTCCTGAAACCGAATAAGCTTGATTTAAAATGATTTCCCAGGTCACTATTCTACCCAAGGTAGTTCGTCGAATATTCCCCGATAAATTATTAGGTCAATAGACCACTGTTCCGATCAACCTTGCGATAGACAATAATGACGTCATGACGTATGATGACGTGTCGGTAAAAGCAATGAACATGAAATTGAGGTGAAATTACTTTGACCCCAGAACCATTAGGGGATAAGTTCAATTTCTGACCGAAATTGCTGATAACTATACTCCATTTGAAATAAGATTAGATTTAAATAAACCTTTTTTACAGTCCGTTCAAACTATTTTGACTTGTGTGCGCGGGCGGGCTTGCGGACTGTGAGCAATGGATAGCTCGCCGTCCGATAAGGACCAGGCCCGGGTCGACGGCGCGTTGTGTTCCACGCGCGCCTCAAAGAGATGTCAGCACAACGGAAGGGGTCTATTAGTATCAATGCCTGCCGGGGTCGCGGGAAAGTCCGAAAGGGATACCGTTAACCCTTTTTTGCGAAGCTTCGTTACGAAAATCAAACCATCCTATTGGATCCTTTTAAATCATATCGGTACACAGCTAAGCACATCCAGTGGAAAGGCAGCCTTACGCCTCACCTAACCTAACTTTGTTGACTTCGGGACAGTCGTTAAATAAGTATTCATGATTTTGAAAGGTTAAACCAAACTCCAAAATAAATCGTGCCCACAAACAATCTTTCACCGAAAATTCACTTTCAAAATGTCAGCAACCAATAATTTACCTTTAACCGTTCACCTCGTCCCTAACTCCCATCAAAAGTAACCTTCAATACTATGAAAAGACTACATAGTTTCCATTTAAATAGTTCCTGTAAGCCGGCAGTCGGATCAAGTGTAGTGGAGCGGCATAACACCGTCCTACGTGTGTCGGATTACCTATCGGTATTGACGACTATCGACTAATTGTCGGATAATCGCTTTCGATTTTTATTGTAGGGATCGATTACTTGTGAAGTGGGTTGGTGAATTTGAATGTAGAAGTTTGGACTAGAGTTTGTCTTTTGGATGTCTGTGAATTGTTGTATGGTTTTGAACTTTTCAAGTGGTGGGAAGGTCAGGACGAATAGGTCAAGAAAAACTGTTCAAATCAAATCAAATAATTTATTTGCCATCAAATCAAATTTTGTTTTTTCGTATAGGTGCTTGGCGATAGAAAGAGGGAGGTATTTAGACATCGTTTGAGAGCATTCAATAATAGTTATCGGAACAGTATATAGCTAAATCAGTATGGTCTGTTCAGTGAAATGTGGAGAGAATTTCTAAAGATTATCTACTGAATAAAATCGAAAAAGAAAACCTGACGTAGATTCTAGCCATTGTACGATAATGAAGCCAGTGTTAAATTACTGAAACGAATGGCAAATTGAATTGAAAGATACCTTCGTAAAGAAGTAAAATCTATTCGAAAATATAATCAGATACTGAACTTGAAAAATTTCAAGTCCAAGAAGCTTTTAAAGTGGTTCACCTGTATCTACTTAATAAAAATGCCGAGATGCGTAGTTAAATCAGGAATGTTTCCGAGGGAACCGCGTGCGTTGAATTTTGTTACATTTTTAGTATCAAGTGGCCCTTGTTTAACTACCGCCTACCTTGAGTTGTTTCGCCCTGAATGATTCTAACTAGATTGTACGTGAATGTCATTATTTTTGTGTAGGCCTGTCTTAGAGTAAAAAGTATTAACTATTTCTATACGGAGATTTAAACCACGTAGCAATTTATATAAACTTATAATAATTCAAAAACAAATTACAAAATTAAACGCGTTTCGCGGCTTGACACCAATATTGGCGGGGAAGTTCCATCCTTCCCCAAAACCATCGCCAACGCTCCAAGTAGCTTCACTCGGTGTTGCCAACAAAAGTGGAACGAAAAGTGTCGAGTACGGCTTCCCTAAAAATATTTTCTTCGCTAATTTTGGATACCTTACTGTTAGCGATCCCCACATTTAATAAATAATTGAAGATAGATTACGTTGTCGATTGGACAGATAGTCAGAGGTGAGCAGCACCGGCGACGATGATCAATTGGACCGTTAGGCCTAACTCTTGTAAACATGTGTAGTAAGAAAAAGTTGTACCCTATTGATAAAAGCATTTCAGGAAATTGAAGATATATAATTTGACCTGACACCGCTCACACTACTAAAAATCTAATCTTTGAAAAAAAAAAATAATCTGGCGGTTTACAAAAGCCCGACTACCGAATTTGCTATAGTTTGACCGAGACCGCTGTACCGCGCCTTAGGAATGCGTGGTGAGGCGGGTTGACGAATGAACGGTGGGATGCCGTGAGCGTTGACGAATGGGCGGCCTGCACTGCCTCCCGTCTCGCTGCGGAAGTAACTTTTTTTTTTGAGGGTGGGAAATTATCAAATAACTTCTCCCGCTCTGGGCGGAGCGGGAGGGCGTGTCAGACGCTTAATGGCTAAAACCCACTCGTGTTCCTTCAGTTGCCTGTACATTGCCAGGGGCCACGGTATCCCTTTCGGACTTTCCCGCGACCCCGGCAGTCCCGCGACCTCGGATGTACCTAAGGCGCGGTACAGCGGTTTCGGTCAAACTATAACTTGCTAACTGTCTTGATTTGACATGAGACACCTATGGTGCCACTAACTACACGAGTGAAAAATTATTCTATTTGATAAATAATTAACTTGATAATTATTTATCCCATCCTGGTGGTGGCTACATTATAGATACCGGCGCGACGTAACTGCAAGCATGACAAGCCTGCATTTACAATTATTATTTTGAACAAGCATGCTTGACCACCTATATACTTACCCATAACGATTTGTCCATTAGTATATATAATACCTTTATATTATCTACTATGTACAGTCAGGTTATTACTTGTTAAGCAAATTGACATTACGTCAATTTACTGCCATTTAATACAACAGTCAGCTGTAATTTGAATATACGGACAATTTAAGTTAGTTGTCCATTTGCTTAGTAATTTATTTCATCGACTTAACTAACAAGTCATTATTGTTTATTTTATCACAGCTATTTGACCGAACATATCGGGTGTAAAAAGACACTTTCCGAAGCCGAAAGCCACATATTCTACCCATTATTTGCATCATTTTTTTCCACTAGACCATACCTGGGAATCCACTGGTTCTGGAGATATAGAAGGTCAAAGTCGCATTTTTTTTTTTTTTACTTTTTCACGAAAATGAATTCTATGCGATAATACGAAACTTTTTTCCAAACAAACATTACCTGAATTTTAGATTTATCTTAACAGATTACGCATTTGAAGTTACAAAAACGCAATGAACAACAAGTACCTACCTACGTAGCGTAGGGGCGGAGCTTAACTAACACTGAATCCGTTCATTCAAGCGTGGGGTCGCGTTACATTGCGCGCAATAAAAACTTGTTTTTTTTATAAAAAAATAAAAAAATACGGTTCCCAGCAATAATTTTTGCGCAAAGCTACTTAGCTATACGTACAGTATGCGTAGTTTACGGCTTTGTGATGTGTCTTTTTACACCCTGTATAACCAAACTATATTTATTCCTTCAAAATGTTGTTTAGTTCGTGATCGAGTGCTCCATTTAATGCTTTTTTTACACTTTGGACAATTTATCTACATCCACTATTGAAAAACATTAGCAGCTGTAAATGTTCAGTATTTTCTTCTAAATAAAGGACTTCAGAAGTATTTTCTCTGAGCTCTCTAAATTGTCTCGGGATTTATTTATTTAGAATAGTTGGAATTCAATGGACATTGTTGGTAGTCTGATATAGTTTGCATTCTAAATGTTTTCAGTCTGAGAATTTTGATAGCGAATTGAAATAAACACTGAACATTTTTATTTAAAAGCATAATTGAAGTGCTAAATTAAAAATTGTTTTAAAAATCCTGTGTCCACAAATATACAATGCGAGTTACGATTTTGTTTTGTTTAAAAATAATACTTAATGGATACATGCAAAGTGTTTATTCTTTACTGATACAAAATCGATATCGCAATTTTTAGCGAAGTATTCCACCCTCAAAAATCATGTCACAATTTTTCACACCGAAACAGAATAAAATGTATTCTGTTTTCCATAATGCATTCACCAACTTTACCCTAACCAAGCATCTCAAAAACAGATAAACACATTTTAATCCGAACACGACTACTACACACTAGCGTTACCGACATGAATGTTCCACACACTAACGCGAATATTACATAAACTAACATGCAGATATCCCAAGAAAAGTATGCGCTTCGGGAATCATCGTGTAACTTCAGAAATACGAATGCGCGATGATGAGGTCTAATATAGACCTGTTACAAGCACGGAAGTAAACTGGCATGGCCATGTTTATCGAAGCATTGAGGAGACGAGTCCTGGTGTGGAGAGCGTGTATCGGCAAGTGTAGTTTGGGACGCCGACCTAGAAGGACTGACGGGACCGAGAGTGTTGTGGAGCAGCCTGGCAGAGGCCTATCTCCAGCAGTGAACTGCAATAGGGTGCGTTGAATGATTGATTGACAAGCGTGTAAGTACTTTCCTATTTTTTATTAGCACGATTACAAAAGTTAAGATTAACAAATCTACACAATTCCAAAAAAACTTATCAAAACTTTTGAGCGTCAGATGACGATCTGCGACCGAAGTAGGTAACCCGACAGAAAAAAAAAAACTTCATATAAACGTGTAATAATAAGTGCATTACTAAAACGCGCATTACTACAAAACTTAGGAACCTGCCTCTGTTAGGGTTACTCTGTGGCGCGATGTTCGTGCTAATTCCAAAACACGAAGATTACCGAAGCGCATACCTTTTTTGGTTTACCTGTATCAACATGAATGTTCCACATAAAGCCATTCATGCACCGCCCGGCTTTTCACGTAAACTTTGAGCGAACTTTATCTCAGGAGTCGTGCGTGCCTTGAACTAAATTTTCCTCTCGCGCTCATTTGGCCAAACTACACCATTGTTTTGTGTCCCTCATTTCCATTCGAGGAACAAGTAAGGTTGTTCAGCAAGAGTAGCTTTGTAAGGCCAATGTTTGGCCATAGTCACGGAAGTGTTTGTGATTGCTCATTTTCGTAGATCAGGCGCTTGTTTAGACATTATTATGGAATGATTGAAAAGTATGGTAAAGGTTTTATATTAATAAGGTTGTGCTTAAAGTTTATTAGGTGGTTAATTTTGTCCAACCTGCATGTTTACTAACATAGTTATTAAGGTTTAACTTAACTAATAAATTATGGATGTCGTTCTGAAATAAAAAAATGATTATTATTATTATTAAAAAAATGTCTTTGACACATCTCGGGACCCCAGGTTCTCGGACTTTTGGAAGGCATACGAGGGGCCGGAGCCAATTTGCCCCTTAGACAATTTTAAATGGAATGAGGCATCAAGCGACAATTATCCCTGTATGCATTATGCAAGTGCACCCAAGGACAACCCCCAGCTGGTGAAGGACTACAGAATATGGAAACAAAATATATTGGGCTATGGATTTGGATTTGTCCCCTGCCTGACCAATGATAATATATTATTCACGGATAGAATGGCAGGGGGTGATTTACACACTCAATAATGGCCCCCCGGAAACTGTCGCCAGCACTTACTGACGTAGCGACAAGGGGGCAACATATCCTGTGGTGCTTGAGGAGTGGATAGGTATTCCACAGCTATCAGAATAATCCCGGAGCCCGGAAGATGGTCAAGATCCCTACCAGCACTTACTGTAATACTTCCTTTCTCTGAGCACGTTTGCTCTAGCGAATCTCCACTCAAGCTGGCCAATAAAGACAAGATTGAGGTGGGGTCTGTTCGTCAGTATTCACTCCAGCCGGTTAATAAAGGCTCACCAGAGATAAGGAACAAGACTTCTTCCGGAAGATAGGGTCCGTGGGGTCGCTACTGCCCAACAGCTCGCTACATGCTGCCCTGCTGGCTTTGTCTGGCTCGTTATCGTAGACCTGTTCCGGCAAAGTTAACTCTACCGGCACAGACCTGGATTTCGGAGCGAACACGATGTTAACGTCGAGGTACGGCGGTGGGGTTCTTATTATTATATTTCATTTATTATTAAATATTCCGATAGGTATGCTTTTCCAATTACAATGAAATTAGAATTTAATTTCTGTAATAAATTAACCATATTCCACAAGGTGATTCGTGAGACTTTTCAGGCCAGCATCAAAAATATATTTTATTGTTGAACGACTGCTGAACCAAAAATACCATTTCATTTTTCTTTTTGTACAAATTCTGCGTTTATTCCACGACTAAGCTGACTCAGCAGTAGAGTATATCTTAAAGAGCATTTTTTTTGTATTTTCAATTTAAAGTTTTCCATCCAAGGAAACTCATTCGGCTTGACAAGATTCTTGGTCCGTTACTTGGTGCCAATGTTGGTTATTTGGCACCAACTCCAACAAGTGGAGTACTAGACGTAAGGATGGTGTTGAAATGTGACTTTGAATTGTTTCACCCAACATTCGAGATGTTTCTGTTTATTTGTGAAATTGGCCTCGGAGCGGACATTTTTGAATTAAATTACCGTCTTGAAAATTTCACGAAGAAATGCAGTCGAGCTTGTAATATAATTATGTAGAATATGTTCCTGAGTTAGACAAACACAATTGTTCGTGTTATTTTGTTGGTATAAAAGGATGTTATAGATGAAGGTCATTCACTTCAAGATAAAGTAGAATGCTACAAAAACACCCAGAGTCGATAAAAATAATTCATGCACGATGAGGTAGGGCAAATATAGTATGTCACAAATAAGCCATTTATTTTCGCTAAAACGATCCCCAAGAGGGAGATCTCGGGGTTCTAGAATCACATTCACATCTATGTCACTGAATCTTTCAACGTAATTCATCAACTTCTAATTGTCGTATCGAAATGAAACCGCATTTGTATGTAGTTTGGATACCAATACTATAATTTGGCATCTTGGAGCTGATCTGATGATGGAACCAGGAGGTGGATAGTGGAACTCTTCAGTGGCTACTAGTAAACCCCTCGAGTTTGGGCTCATATGATTCGTTTTAAGGAGTCCCATATATTGCACTTGATGTCAACGGTCTGATGATGGAGCCAGGAGGTGGATAGTAGAAATTCTTCAGTGGCTATTAGTAAACCCCTCGAGTCCAAACTCGAGGGGTTTACTAGTAGCCACTGAAGAATTTCACGAAACGAATCATATGAGCCCAAGCTCATTTGATTCGTTTTGACGAGTCCAAGATATTGCATTTAGTGTCGAGGGTCTTATGATGGTGCCAGGAGGTGGATAGTAGAACTCTTCGATGATTACTAGTAAGCCCCTCGAGTTTGGGCTCTAGAACCCCGAGATCTCCCTCATGGGGATCGTTTTAGCGAAAACAAATGGCTTTTTTTTGACTGACTATGTTTGCCCTACCTCGCCGTACATGAATTATTTTGATCGACTCTGGGTTTTTGGTCTATACATCTAATAGCATTCTCCTTTAGGGTACGGATAGTTGTTGGAATAATCAAAAGTTTTATCATAAACATTGTTTCTCGGCACTGACTTTGACTCACTGTTTTGTTTAACAAAATATTTTATTTTTACAATATTTCGATTTCATACGATCGACGACGGTACGACATTTAGATTCATGTGACTAGATGGAGCAGGTAGCAACCTTATTCATTGCGTAACACAATCATGATCGCAATATCTTTCATAATGGAAATAGCAGAATACATTGCTCCATATGTTTTGAACATACGCCTTTTCCAGAAAACCAGATCAACACAATGAATATTCTTAATGTACACTAATATTAAAAACTAGTTTCCGCCGGCTGCTTCGCCCGCGTGATATCTTTATAAATTATAGCCTAATTACTCAGTGATAATATAGCACTCTACTGGTGAAAGAATTTTTTAAATCGGGCCAGTTATTGTTTGAGTTTATTCTTTGCAAACATCCTTTTTGAGAATTTTTCTTGTTGACAGCGATACGGACAAATTTCTTGATGCTCTGTGATTATTTCCCCGCCTTTTTATATACTTGTACATATCATTAATATTATTTTAAGTCTGTAAGTACTACAAAAAAAATACAAATCTTCTCTTTCTAATATTAGTGTTGACAGGTAAAGTTTGTAAGTTTGTATGTAGGAGGTAATCTCCAAAACTCCTCATCCGATTTCAAAAATTATTTCACTGATAGAATCTACACTATTGCCGAATACCATAGGATATATTTTTAGGGTATTGCTGGGTTCCACGCGGACGGAGTCGTGGGTAGAAGCTAGTGATTCGATAAAGAGGCATTTACGCAACTTGGATGATGAATATGTACTGTGTATACCTATTATACTCGTCCAAAAAACACGGATCCACGTGTAAGCATCATAATATCACTGATCAATAACAATGAAAACTTGAGAATTGAAATGGATTTCGTAAGTTAAGGCAAGGCAAGTCGAAAGTTGTACAAGGACGGCTAACTTGCTGACACGTTCTGGCAGACTTCTCGCGTGAGTATGATAGTTTCACTTACTTGATGTACACAGAGTAATGAAAACAGTAGGTCAATTTGTGGACTACCTTCTTCGTGTAATATCTTCCTTCGCTTTAATTAGATCCTGACTTGAGTTCGGTTTCGTCTCGGGTTGACTTTACCTTGTTATTCTTGGCTAATGATAATATTACTGCCTAGTTGGTCTAGTGGTCGTTAATGCTACTGCTGAGCATGAGGTCCTGGCTTCGATTCTGGGGTCGCGCAAAGTGTTATTGGATTTTTCCATTTGGAATTTCTCAGTACCAGGCCGGAGTCTGGATTTGGATCTAGTTGATGGCAATAGGCTCGCCCCTATTACATGGGACTTAAACCTAATTGGTGAAATGTGGGTGTACTATAGGATATGTATGTATATAGTGCATATAGTGCACAGTATATTACAATGAACGGATAGTGTACAGCTGACGTGTACTGAAAATACATAATAAAAACATTTCCTGAACGTGATTACTTTTTACAAAGAAACTACTGTTATTGTACTAAAGATAGTGCAAAATAATTTAAAAAAAATTGTAAGCAAACGGTTTTTATTTTGACCCGTTGTAATAAAATTCACGCTCATTTTGAGATGTGCTCATTTTGAAAAGTGCTTATTTTGAGAAGTGCTCATTTTGAGAAGTGCACGTTTTGCGAAGTGCACATTCTGCGTCAAACCCAAATTAACATTAGGAGACACAGAACATAAATTAAAATAAATTATTTGCAATAAATATGTCAGTTAGCACACACACATTAACCACACAGTTACAATTTTCTCTAAGAGTTTGGTAGAGGTTTGTTACTTATCTTAATTCACTTTAAATTATCGTCATAATTGAAAAAAAAATTGTGAGCTATTGATCTACTGTGTATTTTAACACTACGTGAAAGATCTGTCTCGTACAGGGTGGATTCTTGTTAGCCTAAGCCGGTGATAGCTCAAGTTAGCTACAGCGTGGATTGGCCTGGATTATTATCTTAGCGACAACCCAGATGCCGTAGACATTTTAATTAGCTGCCTTGCTCTACAAGTCTTAGTGAAGAGCCCGTTCAAAGTATATAAATTATAAAAATTATTGAAGATCGTGATGGGTATTTTTTTTGCTTTTAAAGGAGCTCGTGGCTAAGTAATACCTGCCGTACGGGTCGATCCGTCAGGTTAAGCAACGCTTGCCGGGGTTGGTCTGTGGATGGGTGACCATCTTTACATACCGAGACTCCTCCGTGCCTTGGAAAACACGTTAAGCCGTTGGTCCCAGATGTCATTCGTGGATCTTTGACAGTCGTTACGGGTCGTCAGAAGCCCGAAAGTCTGACAACCAGTCTTACCAAGGGGTATCGTATTACCCAGTTACTGGGTTGTGTAGGTCAGATACGCAGTCGCTTGATGTAAAATACCGTTATTCAGCTGCATCCGGTTAGACTGAAAGCCGACCCCAATATAGTTAGAAAAAGGCTAGGCAGATTGATTGATTTTTGTTTTTAAAGAAGGTGTTGTCTTAACTCGGCTGTCTTTTAAATATTTAGAGGAACGCAATAAAAAAATATGTTGGAATTTCTCAGTACCAGGCCGGAGTCTGGATTTGGATCTAGTTGATGGCAATAGGCTCGCCCCTATTACATGGGACTTAAACCTAATTGGTGAAATGTGGGTGTACTATAGGATATGTATGTATATAGTGCATATAGTGCACAGTATATTACAATGAACGGATAGTGTACAGCTGACGTGTACTGAAAATACATAATAAAAACATTTCCTGAACGTGATTACTTTTTACAAAGAAACTACTGTTATTGTACTAAAGATAGTGCAAAATAATTTAAAAAAAATTGTAAGCAAACGGTTTTTATTTTGACCCGTTGTAATAAAATTCACGCTCATTTTGAGATGTGCTCATTTTGAAAAGTGCTTATTTTGAGAAGTGCTCATTTTGAGAAGTGCACGTTTTGCGAAGTGCACATTCTGCGTCAAACCCAAATTAACATTAGGAGACACAGAACATAAATTAAAATAAATTATTTGCAATAAATATGTCAGTTAGCACACACACATTAACCACACAGTTACAATTTTCTCTAAGAGTTTGGTAGAGGTTTGTTACTTATCTTAATTCACTTTAAATTATCGTCATAATTGAAAAAAAAATTGTGAGCTATTGATCTACTGTGTATTTTAACACTACGTGAAAGATCTGTCTCGTACAGGGTGGATTCTTGTTAGCCTAAGCCGGTGATAGCTCAAGTTAGCTACAGCGTGGATTGGCCTGGATTATTATCTTAGCGACAACCCAGATGCCGTAGACATTTTAATTAGCTGCCTTGCTCTACAAGTCTTAGTGAAGAGCCCGTTCAAAGTATATAAATTATAAAAATTATTGAAGATCGTGATGGGTATTTTTTTTGCTTTTAAAGGAGCTCGTGGCTAAGTAATACCTGCCGTACGGGTCGATCCGTCAGGTTAAGCAACGCTTGCCGGGGTTGGTCTGTGGATGGGTGACCATCTTTACATACCGAGACTCCTCCGTGCCTTGGAAAACACGTTAAGCCGTTGGTCCCAGATGTCATTCGTGGATCTTTGACAGTCGTTACGGGTCGTCAGAAGCCCGAAAGTCTGACAACCAGTCTTACCAAGGGGTATCGTATTACCCAGTTACTGGGTTGTGTAGGTCAGATACGCAGTCGCTTGATGTAAAATACCGTTATTCAGCTGCATCCGGTTAGACTGAAAGCCGACCCCAATATAGTTAGAAAAAGGCTAGGCAGATTGATTGATTTTTGTTTTTAAAGAAGGTGTTGTCTTAACTCGGCTGTCTTTTAAATATTTAGAGGAACGCAATAAAAAAATATGTTCTAATACCTACTCGTGAGCATTTGTGGCTCTGATTCTTGTCCAATAAGAGCTTATATAAGTATGTCACCACCATCATCATCATTTCAGCCGAAAGACGTCCACTGCTGGACATAGGCAAGTGGCCCCCAAGTGGGGGGTTTGCCATAATTGCCACGCTTGGCAGGCGGGTTGGCGATCGCAGTATGGCGTTAAAATGCATAGAGAACGCTGGTACCCATTCTTTGTGAGAATCCCTTAGTCGCCTTTTAGGACACCCACGGGAAGAAATGGGATGGTACTATTCTTTACGTCCAGCACTACACGGAACTATGAGGACGGAGGTATGTACAGTATTTTTATCTCACGTTAGGCTCGCTTTACTTGTGGTAACCAAGTGTACGCAATGTGTGCGTGAAGACGAGTAGCATCACACACACACACACACACACTTCCGACTTCGCCATTGTCTCCCACGGTACCGAGAGCTCCTGCGTTTACACACACATTCACAGCGTGTTTGTACACTACTTGGTAACCACAAATAAAGCGCGAGTCGTGAGATAAAAATACTGCAACTTATACGTAGTTTACATAAGAGGTATTACCTCCAATTGCCTTTAAAAATAAATATCAAAGTGTGTTTTCTTAATAAGCTTTCGATAATAAACTAAATGACAAGTTTTAACACTCCGTAACTGTAAATAAATGACTTAGACTTATTTTTAAAGACAGGTAATTCGTTTATGAAACCTTAAGGTAACTGTAGTGGGCAGTGGTGACCTAGTGGTTACGGCCCTGACTAACGAGTTGTCGGTCGTGGGTTCGAACTCAAACAGGCGCTTTACTTTGTGTAAATAATTTCACCACCCCTATTCCAAAACGGTGAAGGAAAACATCGTGAGGAAACCGGCATGTCCTAGAACCAAAAATTCGAAGACATGTGACATCTACCAACCCGCACTGGGCCCGCGTGGTAGATTGTAGCTCATTCCTTCTCACTGAGAGGAAGTCTGTGTCCCAGCAGTGGGAACATTACGGGCTGATGAAGGTGCCGGCGTTTACAATTAAAACCTGATCTCCCATCTGCTCATACAAAAATACAACACAGAAACCTTCTCATGATTAACCAATTACCATTATTTAATTAAACATTAACCTCTTTCATCCCATCCGGTGTTAAAATTAATACCTTTACAAATACGCGTTTGTTTTCAATACATACCTACTTCAAGCTAATTATAATATATATTTCATTGGAGTTAATTAAATTATAACGAATGTACGTGACAATGGGATTGTGATAAATTTAATAACATTTCGAAGAGTGAACGCGTTCAACTAAATTAACTCCCCGTCACTGTGTAAACATGCCGTCCCAACTATGCTCCGGTAATGTACTGTTGATAGTATTATTCATGCTGAGGTAACATGGGATTTTAAACTGTATTTTGTAAGGAATAGAGGTCGGAATGTGGTGGATAGTTTTGGCAAAATGATGTTAATTTGTCGTTCTCGTACGAACTTATGTCGAAGTTAGTACTTGTTACGTTATTCATTTCGAAAATTACTTGGTTATTGAAATTATATGATATTGTTTGGTGTTTTAGTTTGAAATAAGGAGAAGATCCTTTATGTGTTGGTTTCATTAATTAGGTAGGTTCTATCTTCGACTACGAAGACTATATTTTTCTTTTCGTGTGGTTAGTGACTAACCTAAGAGTTTTAAAGCCGCCCATGGGCCTCTGACTTGGCTTCACATACCGTCGAGAAATATCTTTCAGGCCGTCTCGAGTTCGAACCCAATTCAAGCACCTCTGACTTTTCTGATTCATGTGCGTATTGTATAATTATCACTTTTTTCAAAAACTGTGAAGGAAAACATCGTGCGACCTGGTACCTAGAATTATGTTTTAAACATGATGTATTTAATAGCTAGCCATAAACAAAAATAAGAATAAAACAAAAACAAATTAATTATTTATCAACTACACTCCAATTCTCCGCTAGACCAGCACAATTCCATAAAACATTTACGAACAATCCAACAAAAACAACGAAACAATCCCTTCCAATCCTCGTATTATAAACTCATGACTCATCATACGAAAATCCGGCAGCACTAATAGCCGACCAAAACGCGTATTCGAGCCAAAAACGTTACCGTACTACGCTGCGTACTGTAGCGTTACCATATTATCCGCGACAACGCAACGGTGAAATTGAAACCAATAAAATGCTGGTTGAAGTACTCGTAAAACGTTTTTCGTGTAGCAGCCATGCACTGGCCCACTATTTGACGAGGGCTGTCATAAGTCTTCCTTGTACAGTCGGCTGAAAAACTCGCCGTTCTCTAATAAAAAAAAAGCAACTGCTTTATCTATTTCACTCCAATTTTCCGCAATACACCTTCAGAATTCTCTGCTCCTGAGTATTTGTGATGCTGTCTTTATAGTGACGTCACGCGTTCCATGTTTAAATTTTAAACCTGCGATGTTTTATTGCCTAGTTGAATAAATGTTGTCAAAATTAATAGACCACTTTCCTGGCCGACCGTACGCGTATTTGCCGCTCCGACAATTTCGAGACAGTTGACAAGCGTGAAGATCTGACGTGTATTGGTTTGGGTGGTGTGATATTCTTTTGGATTAAATGGTAGTCTGGTTTGATATCTTTTAGATAGAATTTTAGGCTCGGCTTCTCTTGTCTTATCGTAGTGTAGTCTAAGACAGATCCCTTGTAGGGGTCTGTCTTATACGGGTCTTACATTGAATTTGAGCTTTGGGTGTCTTATAATTGTGAAATGGGTCATTCCCTTTGCGTCTCCGTTATCTTTAGCCGGTCGTGTCATCATTATTATCTTCTGTAAGTAGGTATACTTTGAATTAATTTTGGTATAGCCACAGTATAATAAAGTAACAGTATTATATGTCGGCAGTGACCTTGAAATATAATTATGTACGCGGAAGGTTTATCTACCGAGCAGCCTTAGGTAATCCTAAGGCTGCTAGGCGGATAAACCTTCCGCGTCCGTGCGTAATTGCCGCGCAGTCGATACAGTTTCTTACTGATATACACTTAGATTTCGAAGCGCGTCGTTTCGGTCGTTATCTATGGAGTTATAATACCGTCACTTATTTATACTGTGGTATAGCCTACCTCAATTATTATGTTCTTTATCGTGCACATTGTTTAAATACAGATTTCTTTAATTGAATTTTATTCATCTGGCGGCAAGTACAGCATGTTTAAAATACGATTGGAAAATAAATTACTTTAGTAGAATAATAATTCTTTCTCGTGCGCAGCCGGCGCAGCGTTTAATTTTCAGACAGATAGATATTATTTTACGTTCATAATAATATTTATATGCATTTACTTTTTTAACTAACTGAAATAAAGTTTTTACTAATTTAAATTTAGATCCATTCAACAAAATTAAAAAATATATATATCTTATCAAATTTAAATTTAGATTAATTTTCATAAAAATGTTTTTATTTACAAAAACATGAACATACCTGCGATTATTAATATGTTTATAAGGCCCCTCGCCCACGGCAACTTTTTGTAGCGATGCTGTCGCGCGTTTTGTAAACGCGGTTCTGCATCGCTACTATCGCGCGTTAGTCGCGTTGGCAACGAGCGACGATGCAAACGCGCGGCTTTATCGATACAAACGCGCGACCGTTTCTTACGACATCGGGGGAACGAAGGGTGGAAAACGGAAGGAGGGGTGCTGGGGAAAGTGCCCTGAAGAGCGACAGCATCGCAATAGTAGCGATTCAGAATCTGGGCGAAGGTACACAGCCAGCGACAGCATCGCTGCTGTATCGATACACATGCGCGACAACATCGATACTGCATCGCTACAAAAAGTCGCCGTGGGCGAGGAAGAGTGTCGCTCTGCAAAAGAACTAAAACAAACAAGCCAACTTTGTTATGCTGGGGTGCGTGACAGCTACGGTTTTTAATTCGCCTGTCCTTTTCTAGTGTGCGTGCAATTAGCAGCCAATAGTTGGACGCAATTTTTTTCGGCGTGTCCACAACTTTGACATATTTATATCTTTGGTTCATACATATCTTTGAGTTCTGTCAATAGTATAACCTGTATTCTCGCTATCGCTTCACTCTTGTAAACGTATTCCTAGCACGTGACCAGGAACAGTGAGATCGATATATCGGGTGTCAGGCATCCCGCACTATGATCGACATTGATTGACCGGGCTAAGTATCTGCCTACCCAAGCACACGTAATTAACGAAGCGTATAATGTACTTCATGCTTGGGGTACGTAAACGCAAAGATGACGATTTTTTAGGGTATACAGGGTGTATTTTTGCGAATGGAATTTAGGGCGGCCACCGTAGGCGCGGGCTTACGGACGGTGAGCAATGGGTAGCTCGCCGCCCGATAGGGACCAGGCCCGGGTCGACGGCGCGTTGTGTTCCACGCGCGCCTCAAAGAGATGTCAGCACCAACTGACGGGGTCCGGAAGTGCCAATGCCTGCCGGGGTTGCGGGTTTGTCCGAAAGGGATATCGCGACCCCGGCCCACAGGCAACGGAAGGAACACGGGTGGGTTTTAGTCAGTAAAAGTCTGACACGCCCTCCCGCTCCGCCCAGAGCGGGAGAAGTTATTTGATAATTTCCCAACTTCAAAAAAAAAAAAAGGGCGACAAGTTGGCAACTCACAGTATTAGACATGAAGCAAGATGGTCTTTTAGAGGTATGAGGAATAGGGTGTAAAGTTCAGAAATCAGTCGTGTCGCGGCGACACGTCGCCTGCAGTTGCCGCCTGTGGTCGGCTTGTATGAATTATACCTAAAATACGTTGAAAATTATTATATAAGTATCTTAATGTCGCGGTTAGTTTCACGACTAGAGACTCATGGGCATTATTAACCATGGGCATACATAGGTACTTACTGGTTGGCACACCGTATTGAGGATTTTGTGCCGAAACCATGGACCTACCATGGTCCAGCATTCCGGGAGTGACACATGCTTACGTCACTATCCAGTTGCCACTTTATTACAACAAAACACGAATTAAGGAAAGATTTTCAGTCACAATTCTGTTAAAAAATATGTACAAAGCACTTAAATTGTCGTTTCGTTTCTCTAATCAAACGTAATTGTTAATTAAAACCTCATTGTTTTATCGGATTCGCACAGGTATTATCGGTGGTTGGGGAGTTATTATTACAAACTTCTGGTAACACAGATGTGATGACGTAGCCTTGTGTCACCGACGTGACCATTGTGTCTCGGAATGCTATACCTGGCGAAGTATAATGTGGAATGTAATGTTTTTTTGAAATTGTTATTATTTTCTTAATTATCACTGTAATATTTTCAACACAATGTATTTTGTTATGAAATAAATGACTTATGACTTATATTATTATACCATGGGACCTACCTTCTGCGGTCAAGTTTGGAGGAATGCAACATCCAATCCTCTTCTGTTTTTAAGTGCACTATTATTTTATTGAGCAACATCAACACTCCAATATCTCTGCTTGTATTTAGAAGTCTCAATCAGAAGAGTAATCATTCACAGGGCGTGCTATTAAAAGTGAATTAAATTCACATTTGGTAACCAGTAACGTAATGTATTAATGTATTACTGACATTGATATATTCTCTTATTATCTTTATTTAATCTGGCGGTCAGTGACCGATGGTGTCTGAAAATGAAATGTGGTTTAGCTTTTTATTATTATTTACTTACTCACTTTTTATGGTTGCTTTAGCTTGATGTGAGTCATGTGAGTGTATTAATAGATCTTTATTTTAGGACTCAAAAAAGCTGTTTAAGATAAACTTATTTATGCATAGAATAAAAGCTGCCGCAGACAGCCGTGACGCCCTGGTGGAACAATTTTTATGAAAACTTCACGATAATTGTTATACTGGTGTCGCGTCGCGTCTGTCTGCATGAGCCTGTATACAAGGATAAATTTAGTTTTTTTTTTTTATTATGAAGGTTGTCAAATAGGCCGTTTGCAATTACTGATTACTGCTGCCTTTGGAAACCTGCAACTTTTCAGACTAATTTGAAAAGTCTTGCATGTCTGTATTTTTCATTGCTTCTCTTTTTAACAAATAGCACTCCAATAGTAAAACGTCACCATTGGCTTCCACAATTCTATAGATATTTATTTATATATACTTTTTTTATTTTTATTAATTAATAACCGACTTATATTTATTGTACACCAGAAAATTCATAGCAAAAAGCCTTGTCGCTTTCTGCGATTTCTTCCAGGCAACCTAGAAATGGACAGTGATTGCGTGGACATAAAAATGGGGTTGTCATTAGTGCAAAATAATAAGTATACAGTACAATATAGTACTACAATAGATATATATTTATATACATTATACATAAGGTCGAGTAGGTATGAAGGTTTGTACGGGATAACAGATTTTTTTAATATCGATTACGATATTTGTCCAATGGCCAAAGTTGTTCAGTGTGATGGTCTGTTCCACACCCTTAAATTTGACCACACATTTCTGATACATCCTGTATAAGAATATATACGCAACAAAATTAAATGACGACTACAGATTATTACAGCTACGAGAACAAGATCACAACAACAAATAATGTTCCTGATAATTACTTAATTAAATATCTCGCCTATCACTTGCAGACCTACACTCAGGTTAACATAAATCCTTTGCTCTCATATTATCAGTTAATAAGGTATCTGTTGCAAGCTGAGTTTATAATAACCTGGCGATATTAATGTATCACGGGAAGCTTTGATATCAACCTCTTTGTTAATTAAATATGTGGAGGTATATACGTCGGCGTCGCTGTTTTGAACGCGTTGTTAGTGGCGCCACCTAGCTAATAAAGTAGTTATTATGGGTGTAAGAAAAAATGTCGATAAATGAAATACAACGATTTAATATTTAAATTAGAGACGCATTTATTAAGTCTTAATGTTTCAGAAGCTTCTTGTAATATAATGGGGCTACGTGCCCCGTTGTATTCTCTCTGGAATTAGGGAAAAAAAAACAGAATACTCATGTAATCGAAACTATGATCAAGATCATAAAGCTCATTACACATTGAAGATAATATATATTATAGCGCTTAAAAATCCTTTAAGGTAAAGTATATATATTATTTTCACTGTGTGCGCACGGTAAGCGATAAGACGAAGATAGTATATATTTTAGATTATCTTCAAAGTTTCTGACGACCTTAAAGCAAAATCTAAAGGAATGCCGTTGAATTACCGACATCAGAGATAAAAAATACAATAGATAAGATATTATATTATTAACCTAATCCGCTTAACTGTTATTAAAGAGTCAAATGGAACCCTGTAAGAAATCAACACTTGTTTCACCTCTCAACAAGGCATCCTCAGGATAACGATTGACTTCTTGCAAACCCGGACATGGCGTGTTGCCACGTCAAGCGCCGAACGCAGTGTCGCTTGACGTCGCAACGCGTCATGACTCTTTAAGAACAGGTAAGCGGATTAGTTACTAAATATACGTTGTCTATTGTATTTTATAATGGATTTCCGCAAAATCACGCCTGAGTCAATTAACTATCTCAGAGATAAAATTAAAAAGTATGAGTTACTTGTGTGTAAATTTTCCAACTAGAACACAGAAATATACCACTCAGCGGAACAAGTAGGTCCAGTAGTTCTTTTCTAAACGAATCTCCAATGTATTATAGCATATCATGTCACCATACTCACATCATCATCTGCATAGCCTTTTACTAACTATGTTGGGGTCGGTTTCCAGTCTTACCAGATGCAGCTGCACTGCATATCTGACCTCCACAAACCAGTAACTGGTTAATACGATACCCTTTGGTATACTGGTTGTCAGACTTTCGGGCTTCTGACGAACCGTAACGACTGCCAAAGATCCACGAATGACAGCCGAAACCAACAGCTTTCCGAGGAACGGAGAGGTAAAGATGGTCACCGATCCACGGACCAACCTGTAGCTTAACCTGATCGATCGACCCGTGTGGCTGTTATTACTTAGCCACAAGCCTTCTCATACTCACATGCATAACAAAAATAATTATAAAACCCTGAATATGTATAAAGGATAAGCTAGTATTGACATTAAATTAATGCGCTCCATTCTTCCCACAGAACCCAATTAATCTCCTATACCGCTAGGGAAATAAGCTTGACAATGTATCACTTTTCTTTAGGGCACATCGTTCGCCCATACAATGACACTGGCAAAAAAAATGTCGATGAAAAAACACGAGTTTGTTGCTATAAACCATATGTATCGGGGGCTTTTATCATAATCAAAATCAAATGTCATTTATTCAAATTAGGATGAAAATCATAGAAAAAAAGAAAAGAAAGAAAATACGTTTATTTGCGGTACACATGACGCAAAGAAAGAACAAAACACAAAAATAAACAATTTGGGGGAAAATATGCGTCACATCCACGCAAAACGGCCATCGCTCAGCTTAATGCTGCGACCCTATGCGAGACAGAGCGCCAACGCAACCAGCGTTGGCGCTCTGTCTCGCATAGGGTTCAGCGACAGCCGGCGTCATCAATTTTTGAAAGTAAATTACATAAGACAGTCCCTCAAAAACGCCCGCCCTTCACCGCTTCCTAGTGCTTTAGCTGGGAAGAAGAAGTGGCGCAGGGTGCTGATCCATGGTTCCTACTCTGTATGATTTCATTGATTTTATAGGTGCACTGTTTCGATCAACTTGTTACTATGAAAGGAAGACAACAGTGTTCCTTGACTATTTTCAATTTCCAAACAGACCGTCACTCTTTCTCAGAACATTACTGAACATCACGCCTTATTACCCCGAAGGGTTGGGCAGAGGTGTACCTCTATAGTAGGTACTCCCACATTTCGCCAGTTATGTTTAAGTCCCAAGTAATGTGGTTGCGAGCCTATTTGGCAACCGGCACAACTCCAGATACCGGGCTGCTAATGAAAAATTCTAGATAGAAAAACCCAATAACACTTTGCCTCACCTGAGAATTGAACTCAGGACTTCCTGCTCAGCAATAGACCATCGAGTCAGTATTCTCTCAAAACTCATCGCAAAACACAGTATGAACAGATGCAACAAAACAAAATAAAAAATAATTTCCAAATAAAAATCCGTGCAATTTAATTTGAGCTTAATAATAAAAATAGCGACGGATTGGAGCTAACAAGAAGCGATGGGAGTCTGAACAATCTCCTTAAGAGACCCTTGGCTCTTCCTGATTGAGTCGAGGGCTGAAATATCGAGAGATTTCAAGAGACCAACTTTGTGAAGAACCTAACGTTTTGTGATTCCTTATTGCGTTATTTATAAGAGTATGGGAGTTATTGGATTTGAGTTATGTAATGCGTCGAACAAAAAAACAAAACTGATCATACAAATACTATTTTCTCCATTGGCTTTTAGGTTCGTGGCTAAGTATTAACAGCCGCACGGTTCGATCCATCAGGTGAAGGTACGCTTGCCGGGGTTGGTCTGTGGATAAGTGACCATTGGAACATATCGAGACTCCTCCGTGCCTCGGAAAGCACGTTAAGCCGTTGGTCCCGGCTGTCATTCGTGGATCTTTGACAGTCGTTACGGGTCGTCAGAAGCCCGAAAGTCTGACAACCAGTCTTACCAAGGGGTATCGTATTACCCAGTTACTAGGTTGTGGAGGTGAGAAAGGCAGTCTCTCCATGTAAAATACGGTATTCAGCTGCATCCGGTTAGACTGGAAGCCGACCCCAACATAGTTGGGAAAAGGCTAGGCAGATTGATTGACTTTTAGGAGAATATTCATACCTCTACTTATCTGATTATTATAAGTCTTAAATAATGTTTGCATACTAAACTATGCGAGAGGCTCGTGGCTAAATGATAACACCCCCAGAGGTCTATTGAAGGTAAAGCTACGCTTGCCGCGGTCGGTTCGTGGATGGGTGACCATCCATTACATATCGAGACCACCGTACTTCGGTAAGAAGAAGTTTAGAAGCCCAGAAGTCTGACAATCAGTCTTAATAAAACGTATCGTGTTACCCTGTAACTGGGTTGTGGAAGTCAGATAGGCAGTTGCTCCATGTAAAATACTGGTATTCAGCTGCATCCAGTTAGACTGGAATCCAACCCCTTCACATAGTTGGGAAAAAGCTTGGCAGATTGCTTGACTAAATAATGCGATGATAAAAATGCCGTAGCTGCTACGAAAATCGAGCATCCACAAAAGTTCTGTTTGCGTAGCCGTAGCGGCTGCCTCTTTACCTCGTAGCAGCTACGCCGGGTCCGGAAATGCTCGTCTTATTTCAGATAAAACTTATTATCGAGCAAGATACACTGCTCTTGGTTCAAGCGAAGAGTTTCTTAGCAACAAACTGGGGGAGAATAAAATTATAAAGAAGTTATCAAGAACATTTTAAAGAACATCAGTGTCTTTAGATTAGGCTCTTGTCATAATCAGCAAATACGTAGGTAGGTAAGTAGGTACTGTGTAATAAATTCTGAGAAATGAAAAGTAATCATGATGGAATATTTTTTTCAGCTAACTTCTCAGAATCAGTTCAATCACAGAGATAACATAAAACTCAATGCGATGGAAATAGAACACTTTTTTTATTTTGCTGTACTTAACAGCAAATAAAAAAATAAAAACATTCTTTTTTGTGACCGTTACCAACGTCACTACGGCAAAAGTCAAAAATCCCATATTCCAAAGATCTTCCAACTAATTACCACAATGACAATTAACTCTAAAACTCAAACTATTCCCTCAAAGTTTAATCCACATAGCGTGAAATTTCACACCTCCTAGCTCTGGAGTGATAACACGAATTCCAGCAGTGTTTACATTGCGAAGTTGTCTGCAAGTTGGAACTCACATGACTTGGTGCTCGGTGATACGGAGCTAACTTTAGCTACGTGGTGCGAGAATATCGGTTTATGAAGGCATATGCGACTTATTGATATATCTGATAAAGTTGTACCTACGGAAAATCGGAAGTACTAGCACCTAAAGTCTATTCAAAATCTTGTTATTTTCACATAAAACTAGAAGCTATTTTATATGAAATTGATTTAAGAATGACTTGTGAAAATGTCATGAAAGATTTTGAGGTTTTTATTTATGGGTTTAATAATAGTTTTTCCAAAACCAAATATTTGATTACATGTTTGGAAACCGAGTCGTGAACGCAGTGTATCTACAACTTATGTAGGTTCCGTTTTTCATGTATGTAGACAGGCGCGACGCGATTCTAGTAGAACATTTTCTTTGTATACTTCATGGAAATCGTTCCACCAGAATCGCGTTGCACCGTGACGTCGCGCCTGTCCACAGGGTCCTTTAACGGCTGAACGGATTTGGATGAAACTTGTCAGACCATGCTCTGGATTAATACATTATGTTCTTTATATACGGGTACATGACTAGTTTCGCTTGGTTGATGAAACCTTAGGTCAAAAATCGTTAAGTTATTAAAGTCTGAACAAACCTGTTTTTCTAAACAATGCTTCACTATATTGTCTCAAAACCACTTAAAACAGGACAGACTAAAATAGGCGACAGTCGGCCTCATTATAAAGTTATTTCGTCAAACATCGTCACGCCTCAAAGCCCTCTAAGGCATAACTTCTAGTACACAATGGACAAGTAGGTACGTCTTGTATCAAACACATCAGAATACTCAATAGTTCTAACTGAGCAAACTCAGCCTTCCGAAACGTCACGAACTAACTCCAACAGTAATGTGACATGGGTTGTGTTAAGTTTTACCCTAATTTTAAGTGTCTTGTTAATAATTATGTCTAAAGTTCCCGTTACTCCCCTGTGTGCGACCGTATTCGACGCGTAACAGGGTTTGAGCGTGCGCATAGAATAGAAGTAGCATAGAGGGCAACTCTCCCTCCGATCTTCCATTTGAAATACCTATTTCAGTTTTGGGGCTTACCGGAAAGACGCAGTTGAGGGTTATGTAACGTCGTTTTTGGAGTATCCATGTTAGGCCTTTAATCTCCCACAGCGTCTTACCGTAGACAGGTACGGTAAGCAACAGAAGTCGATTAACACTGTTACTTGTACAGTAAGCGGTCATAATTGCAGTAGCACGCTAAGGATTACATTGCTTAGAACACGCGTAGGCCGAACCTACGTCTGTGTGCGGTACCTACAGTGATGTTCACAAACTGGCGTCGACCGAAACAAAAAACATACCGTCGCTTTCACACCCAAGAGTTCGTAATTACGTGTGACCTTGGTAGGTTCATAATAATATATGATTGCTAAAATTCACGACCAATTATTAAGGTCCAATAGCTGATAGTGTACCGTATCGGATTGTGAGACACATAGGTCGGGGTTCCAATCTCGAGATGAGGTTTTTATTTTTCTTTTCAACAATAATCTTCATCTGTTCTTTTATTATTAGATAAATATAATTAATATTATATTATTATTCTCGTTTATTAAAACGAAAATAATAATGTAATAATTACTATATTGTTATTGAATTATGGGGTTAAGAATAAAAATGTTCAATGAGTGATTACAAAATGTTTATTCGATGTAATTATAAGAAGTATAAATAATTAAACTGCTAGTTAAAACAGTTCATTTTCTCATAAAGAACAATTGATTTATTGAAGTAAAGTAGCTAATCAATGAAATATGACAATAGGCTTAAAATAAGTATTGTATCTTAGTAATATAATAATATTGTGCTTTAATTACTCTGTGTGTGGGTAACATACCACAAATTTAGCAAATCTACCCACGTAAATATAACAAGTGCGGACTCGTTGTCACAATACAATTAAATTACTCAGTAATACTACTTTTATTCTACTGCGAGTGAGTTCGTTCTATTTCAAACTTCAAAGTTAACAAAGGACTTATTGAGGTTATAGCTTAAGTATTCATTTTCATTACGAAAAGAAGATTGAAACTAAACCTCAAAATAATTCTTATTACGGTTAAGACACAATATAACTTAAATATTACTAAAACCAATATTTGTATTTTATAACTTAATACTTGGTATAACCCCCATTATTATCAATGCAATTAAGTAATCGTTGACGCATGGATCCCACAATATTGAAGCATATATCTGTTCCCCTTAGATTTTCCCATATTTCCATGCAATGCAACTTCAACTGCTCATCAGATCGCTCATTCCGTGCTTCCCATCGCTGTATCATCAAACCCCATAGGTTTTCTATGGGGTTGAGGTCAGGAGATCGTGCTGGCCAAGGAATAACTTTTATGTCCGGGTGTTTATTAAACCACTCACGCACAGTGCTCGCCCGATGAATTGGGCAATTGTCCTGGACAAAAGTTATCTCCTTAAACTCATCAGCAGGGTAAACGTTGCGCACAGTGGGTAACATGACATCACTTAATACGTCAACGTTAGTCGAGCTGTTGGCGCGAGGAGGAATATATTCAAGTTCCCCTGGCCCTGCTGCACTCATCCACCCCCACATGTTAACTGTGATTCGACCTGATTCTGTATTGGGGACTATGTTTTCTTCACACCATCGTGTATTATTCTTACGCCATAAATGAAGTCTCCCTTTTTGGCTGGATTTAAATGTCTTTTCGTCTGAAAATATAGTCGTGTCCCAGTTGAAGTCTAAGTATTCGCGGGCAAAACGTAAACGTTCTTGTTTATGTCTTTCCGTCAAATATGGTTTTTGAGCTGGTTTTCGATGATGTAAACCTTCTGCGTGGAGTACACGGCGAACGGTTCGTAAAGACGTGTCGAATAATTCGGCAAAACGTCTTGTCGGTATGAAACCACTTGTTTCATATTCGCTGACCATGTGCTGTCGCTGCGCCTCTTTTATGAGCTGGGGTCTTCCGCTCCGCTTTCGACTGGCAAGGCTACCCTCTTCCTCATGTCTTTTCACCCACCGACTCACAGTATTTCTCTAAAACGAAAAAGGAGTAGTGTTAGGCTATTTAGCAAAATACTAGTAGATTAAAACGTTTAAAAAAAATAACTACTAGGATCAGGAGTTAGGTATACTTTAATTAGATGTTTGATAAAATAATTAAATCATAATACTCACACTCAGTCCGGTTTCATCAGATATTTGTGATATTTTAAGTCCGCTTTTACGCAGCGCAATAATATTCGCTTTCATTTCAATATTTATATTTGCTTGCATTTCGAAATCAACTTTAACACCGCTAATATATTAAATACACGTCACTAACCCACAATAACAACCAACCAACAACGTTCTATTTAGTCGCGGTGAATGAGTCGTAAGTTAACTGCATCTGTCTACCTTAATATCATTGTTTATTTAGGTTTCTGTGGGTATAATCATAAAGTTTTACGAGTTAAGTGAACAAGACGAACGTTACAAGGAACTAGACGAGTGATTTTTAAAACTTAAAAAAAACTATCACCGCGCGTGAGATTTGTACCCGCGACTCGCTACACATGAACGCGCCAACCCAAACTCGATAACCGATTAGCTATCATGCCATACACCAGAACGTTTGAATTTATGAACTACTATAATTTGTAAACTAATGAGAGTGTGTGTGTCTATAGTATAGAAATGACTTATTATAAGAAGGTCGTAAGTTAAAGCGAAGTGTCAATCTATTCGTTTGTGAGGTTGCTACTGCACTTATGACCGCTACTGTACACATCATCTAAATTGACATGATTGTATAATCTGCATTTTTCAATAATATTTTATTACCTAGTGTAGGGTGAATGGCGCCCTCGCGCCCCTAGTCGCCGCAGGAGACGCACCGGGCGTCGGGAGTCGCTAGGCGCGGGCTTGCGGACGGTGAGCAATGGGTAGCTCGCCGTCCGATAGGGACCAGGCCCGGGTCGACGGCGCGTTGTGTTCCACGCGCGCCTCAAAGAGATGTCAGCACCAACTGACGGGGTCCGGAAGGGCCAATGCCTGCCGGGGTTGCGGGTTTGTCCGAAAGGGATATCGCGACCCCGGCACACAGGAAACGGAAGGAACACGGGTGGGTTTTAGTCAGTAAAAGTCTGACACGACGGAAGTTATTTGATAATTTCCCAACCACAAAAAAAAAAAACACATAGAGATTCTTGAAAGTTCAGGGACTTCAAATGTGACATGTCCCACACATGTCACATTCGAAGTCCCTGTGCAGAGGCGCGCGGAGGCGCGGCCGCGTGGAAGCGCGGCCGCGTGAATGCGCGTTATTTCTTCATATTTGGTACTTTAGTTTTATTACTGACTTGTTTGCTATCAAGCGCTCACAGGTGCTTAATAAAAAATCTGTTACGTCATTTCCGTTGACCTCAGACGTCACTGATTAAGAGCCTGGTGTGGAGAGGTAGGTGATTATTTCGTCGGCATCGATGTCCTTAAAAAAAAAAGTACATTAGTTTCGCTGCTCTACAGTTTTACTATTCTATGGTTTCAGGGAAAATAATTGAGTTGATTATTTATTTGGTCGTAGGCGTCGGGTTTAGTGTAGGTTGGTTAGGTAATCAAAATGTAAGGTTCTGTAGGTAGCTGGATTGTTTTGATTTCGATGGGTAGGTGTTTGAGAAACTCCAAAGATCTACACCGAAATATTTCAGTTCTAGAAGTTTTGAACCTGTATTTATTGTTGAAGTAAACTTTGGTTCGAATTCTTATGTATTCTATTAACTCTAACCACTTATTGGCATTAAAATTAATTTTATCGACCTTTTGCAACTCTGAAGAGCGCTTTTTCAGGGATTTTTAACAACAAAATTAGAAAGTTTGAGGGACCAAAGTGGGTCACTAAGTTTTTTAAATTACAATAACTGGGGCATAAAGCAGACTTGAATGACTGATAACGCTAAATGCAAGAGAGGTTTTCAATGCCAATAGATTTCTTTGATAAGTGAATCTTAAACAAAATAATTGTAAAAATACTTTTGAATATTTCTAATATTGTAGCAAAGGATTATGTAAAGATCGTACGTAGCAGGTGGCGTTCTGTAGTTACTGCCGACCACCGTGGGAAGAAGGCGTGAGTGTATATACTAATGTGTATTTCTAATATTGTTAATTACCTACATCAATTTGCCTAGCCTTTTCCGAACTATGTTGGTGTCGGCTTCCAGTCTAACCGGATGCAGTTGAATATCAGTGTTTAACATGGAGCGACTGCCTATCTGACCTCCACAACCCAGTAACTGGGTAATACGATACACCTTGGTAAGACATGGTGTCAGACTTTCGGGCTTCTGACGACCCGTAACAACTGTCAAAGATCTACGAATGACAGCCGGGACCAAACGCTTAACGTGCTTTCTGAAGCACGGAGGAGTCTCGGTATGTAAAGATGGTCACCCATCCACGGATCAACCATGGCAAGCGAAGCTTAACCTGTTGGATCGACCCGTGTGTACCTACATGTTCCTCATTTAATTTAGAATAAACACCAGCCAACTTATTTAATTCAAGAAACAAACCAACTACACAAGACTGAAGAAGACGAACACGAACTAATGCATGCAATCAAAGTTTCTCACAAGCTAATGTTATTCACATAAAATGAATTTTCCAACTAAAAACATTTGAAATTGTAGTCTGGTAACATTTTGTATACCAGCTTTGTGAATAGGTCTGTAATGAGCGCCTAAGTTAAACTTCGTTAGGCTTCATATGAAATGAATGTGAGGAACTGAGCAGTCAGCATCGTGCGAAAGTTCTGTTGCGAGGCATTCTTACTGCCTAACTAGGATCTCATTTGATGATTACGTCTTTGAGTTTTACCGAGCGTGTTAGTAGGTCAAATTTTACATAACAATATAAACATCACACCTAAAACCTAAATCAAATAGCATCTAAAATAGTACTCATCACTTAGAGTTCTGAGGAGCTCGTAGCTAAGTAATAACGGGCGCACGGGTCGATCTATCAGGTTAAGCTATGCTTGCCGGGGTGGGTCAACACTCCTCTGTGCCTCGGAAAGCACGTTAAGTCGTTGGTCCCGGCTGTCATTCGTGGATCTTTGACAGTCGTTACGGGTCGTCAAAAGCCCGAAAGTCTGACAACCAGTCTTACCAAGGGGTATCGCATTACCCAGTTACTGAGTTGTGGAGCCTGTTCTAGCAGTGGGAACCCTATAAGCTGATTATGCAATAGGTCCAGAGGGCCTAGACAAAGTGACATTCTATGAAAATGCCGATGATGGAAAAGTAAAAAAAGTATGGGACTGACATAAGCTACCGAAATTGTACATTACTGTCGCGGCCTACAACAAGGGCATTGATGGACGATCGTGAAATGTGGGCCAAGGCAAAGCCGAGGCACACATACGTGAGTACATCAATGCCTGGTAGCGACTAAGGCTTGTATAGTTCTTTTCTCAAATAATAAGATGAAATTCAAACTAAATTTTAAATTCCAGAATCAACGATAATTTTTCATAATTTTGTTTCTTCTTTACTTTAATTAAACAGCTTTATTTGCAAATCAAATCGAAATTTAAACAAAAACTATGTTAAGTTACCTTCTTGGTTGCCATGTGTTGAAATAAAAAGTTCGTTCCATTTTAAATAACACGATTTGAGTTTTCATAGTCACTTATTTGGTCGCTAAACACGACAGATATGGATTTTCAGACAAACATTGCCAGCCGGGCGCTCACTTGTATTCGGCCAGTAGAGCAATTACGACTTATCTCGAAGAAGTTTGTCAATATTTTGACAACCTTTTCGCTCGAATTTCCAAGTACATATTTGAGAAAACATAAATTATGTCAATCTCGTTGAAAGCCGTTAGAAAAATACGCAATGTTTTGAAATCCATTGTCTAGGCTTGTTTAATTTTGGGAAATGTCCCGGTATTTTTATAACTGTCTGTAACAATGATTGGTACCCATATTATGTACTGCAACAAAAAGATATAGTTTAAGATTGGGTAGACTAATTATTGGCAGCCGTTTCGTTTACGGTCAGAAATTACTAAATCCCAACCAACCCAACTATTATAGAACATTTATTTCAGTTGTAAAACATACTTAGCTAAGCCGCGAGCTTAGTTACTTTACCAGTAAATAAAGCAAACCGACTCGTGATGTAGACTGTAGCGAACACGTACTACAATAATTGTATTGGATTTGTAGATTACAAGCTAGAGTAGCAAATACTGCGAGGTTGCAGCTACTACAGCTAAATAGTACATACGTTACGTCACGCCTGTAATTTGCAAATGAGTTTGCATGCAATGAAATTCGTATTTGGAAGCTGTCGAGAAAATAATTTCTCGATTCTTTTTTGTTTTTCTCTTTATAAAAAGTTGTAAAGTTAGATTGTACTCATTCAATTCGCGATGGTTATTCGATTATTTCCCAAGGGATTATCCTAACACACAAAATAAAAAAAAAACGGTTTCCCAATTTAGCGCATACGTTACGTTTCATTTCAATTCTCTGGCTTTACCTCTATCTATTTCACCATCTGATTCCGAATTCGACAAAATGTAAAACTAAATGCTTTCAAATGCTGTTTGGCGTTTTCCTGCAAAGAAACTAACCCTACAATAAAATTATCCCTGCAATCTTAAACCACAATCAAAATACTCAAAAGCTCGAATATACACGCCAGTTCAATTTCCGCTTACTGGATCTAAATACAACAATTCCGTATTTCGAGGAATCACTTAATTGTTGTACAATCTTAGTGCTTGTTCACGTATAGGGTTCCCAGATCAAAATATCAAAAATCCGGAGAAAATTCCTGACATTCCATGAAATTTCCGGACAATCTTGTTAATTTTTTATTAAAATCGTTACGCATCGTGCAAGTAAATAAACTAACCAAATCGATTGCCGTTTTTCATTTTTTATTTCACTCTTCACTTATTTGTAGAAATTCCGGACGGTTTAAGATTCCCCCCGCATTCCGGACAAAGACCTATATTTCCGGACTTGTCCGGAAAATTCCGGACGTATGGCAACCCTATTCACGTACAACTTGCGGGTGAGGACACGGTGGCGAGCGGAGCGGTTTTGGCGACTGCCTACTTTAATTTCATTGCCTGTTTGATTTCCGAGCTACCATGGCGCGTTTCACGCGACCTACGTAGACGACGAGATTACCTGGGGATGTATACCTACACATTATTCTGACATAAGTAATACCTACAAGCTACTTACGAATAGGGCTGTCCTTGATTGATGTGATGTGAAGTTAGCGTTTTTATACAAATGAAATTAGTTTTTAAGTATGCCAAAAAGTCACATTTTGCGAAAAGGTGTTTTTAGAGCACTGTTTGATAATTATTATTGTCTCAAGTGCAATACTTTAGAGCTTACAAAAAAAAGGCACTTTAATTATAGTCATATTTATTATTTAGTAAGCGCTCCGCTACCCTTTCTTCTAGCAGTACGGTTATGGAATGCCTAAAACTTCGTGCAGACTAGCGCGACGCGCCAGCGCGACGCGACACCGGTCATTGTTATACCGTGAAGTTTTCTTAGAAATTGTATTGTTCGAGTCGCGTCGCGCCGTCGCGTCGCGCTGGTCCGCACGAGCCTTTACCCGTGTCGATAAGGCATGCTCAATCTTTGTCCACTTTTAAAATTCTGGTGAAAAAATACTTCCTCTCTCCTTAAACATCATAATTACATATAGTTCCTTGCTCTTGTTTCATGTTTATTATATATATATATATATATATATATATATATATATATAAGGTCCCATTAAAATAGATGGACAAAGTTTTAGAAATCATTCAGACCACCATAATAAGGATAGTGGTAAAAAAAAAAAATTGAAAAACGCGTTAGATACTTCCAAGAAAAATAAATCAGTTAACAAAAATACACTAAAAATGTTGGTTACCCAATGCCATTTATTATTTTAGGTCAAAATAAAATCACTTTAATCAGTGTTTTTTTTTGCTTGGATATCTTTAGTTAGAAGTACTGAACGCTGTGTTAAAATTTGTCCATCTATTTTAATGGGACCTTGTATATACATATATATATATGGATAAGTTTATGCTTTAGGTGTTTATTGTGTATGTAAATGGTAGCACCACTGACTACGAGCTGCAGTATTGTCTCTCCTTCGCCCTTTAATCCATCCAAAGGTTGTCTGTAAAAGATCGCTTTTAGCGATAAGACCACCCACTGTGTCACCCTATGTAAAAAAATTAAATTTATTTCTGTAATTTTTATGGTGTGCATAATAAAGAATATTCTATCTATCTATCTAGTCAATGTGAACAAGCCCTTACTTACTACTCGTATATCCAAGCGTTCCTTGCGATCATTATATGGAACCGGTCATATAGCAAACGGGAAGTTTGTTGCTTGTTTCTGTATTCCAGCTCATAGATATATCTTACATATAAATGGTATAATTCGCAATACCGAGCGTACTAAAACAAAGCGTTTCCGTTAGGGGTAAAATTCAAAATGGTAAAATTCAAAAGTCATTTATTCAAACTAGGCTGAGTATCAGCACTTTTCGAACGTCAAAATTACATAAGACAGTCCCCCAAAACGCCCACCCTTCACCACTTCGTAGTGCTTTAGCTGGGAAGAAGAAGTGGCGCAACAAACTCCCCAGCAGCACAGCTGTCTGTTCAGTTAGATTTAAGTAGTGGAGTATTTAAGGTAGTGGAATTAAAAAGGAATGTTAGTTCATTGTTCTAGAATTATTTCACCCCGCGGTTTCACCCACATAAGTGTCGATCCCTTGGGAATTTCGGAATAATGCCACATCCTATCTCCTAACCTAGGTTATGCTCTACCCATGTGCCAAATTTCATCCAAATCCGATCAGTCGTTTAGCGTGAAAACGTAACAAACAAACCAACTCACTTTCGCATTTATAATATTAGTAAGGATTATAGTTAGGATGCTAACAACTAAATGAAAAGCAAATAAAATAGTTTCCTGGCTTTTACGTTTATTCTGATATTAGCTGATTACCTGCTCCGATAATAACGTACTACTGTACGCTGCAAGTCAGTGGTAACAAAGCCAGTACAAGCTGGCCTCTTATTCTATTGAAGCAGCTCCGTACTACGCTTGGCCAACTCAAGGTTGAAGAGTTATTCAGCGATGTGCGGTCGACTGTACGTGCGAATGACTTTCCATTTGCGCCCTTTCGCGCGATATTTTTCGTGTACCTTTAAGAACGTATGCACGATTTGATCATGTACAGACATCTACTTACGGAGTGTAGTTTGTGGTTTTCGATCTACTCTTTGATAATCTTTGTTAGATTCTTTGGAACGACCTCCTCTTGAGTGCCTAGCTAACCATACGAATTACTTTGTGATACATGAAGAATGTATTGGATAGCTAGCACTATACCTTCGGTATTTTTTTTTTTTTTTTCCGGTAGGAATGGAATATCCTCGTGGACGCCCAGACTGCCTCCCAGACGAGCCAGTCTGGGCAATCCCGGATTCTTACCGGTTAAAACCACACTCCTGACTTACAATAAATCAACAAACATGGCGTCCGTGCTTTTGTTTGTTATATTTATTTGTTAACAGTTACAGTGGTCCTACGTCGGACACATTATATCTAAGGTTATTTACTCTACTTATTACCACTATAGTTACGTGGTGTCTTTTTTACTCAATTGTGTTTCGTAATGAAACAAAAAAAAAAAGTTTAGAAGATAAAGATTTACCTCAAAAGCAAGTAAATAACAGACTGTAATAGAAACGTGAAACTAAATGTCTAGATGAGGTTAACGCTCCCAAGTGGCCTCCAAGACTTGGTTCGGGGAACTAATTTAAAAGTTTTTGATTACAAATCGGTTGACTTTAATCAGGTCAAAGGTTCAAGGACTATTTAGAATGAAGAAGGTTTTAAATAGATATCCGGGATAATGTCTATTGTTACTTGAATTAAAGAAAATCAGAATAGTGGCAGCTTGCTTAATATCTATTCAAATCCTTGTTTCCAATTGATGTTATTTCCACTTGAACAAACATCAACTTTATGCAAGTGTAAATAAAATTGATTTTATACTGATGAAAAGTCATAAAAAAATATGAAGTGGTGGCACAAAATGAACCTTATGAGTAGGGTCTTACAGCTGTTTTTTCTAAAACTAGTGTTTGTTTCCATGTTTGGCAAATAAATCGCGAACGCAGATAAATTGTTCTACCGCAAACCTAGTACCTTCACAAAAGTAATAAACATGAGTACGGATTTCATCTTTACATAACTTATCATCACGCCTGTATTCCTCAAAGTGTTAGGCAGAGGCTTTGACTCCGGGCTGCTACTGAAAAATCGATCCCAGGACCTCATGCTCAACTGTAGTAGCGTTTGCGACCACTAGACAACGAGTGAAGCAGTCCATTCATCCATCCATCTTTTCCATACAAGAAAAGATCACGCTGTGATCCTAATCCGAACTAAATCCTATTTTATTTTTATTATTTAATTTAATATTTAATTTAATATTTAATTTAATATTTAATTTAATATTTAATTTAATATTTAATTTAATATTTAATTTAATATTTAATATTTAATTTAATATTTAATTTAATATTTAATTTAATATTTAATTTAATATTTAATTTAATTTAATATTAATTATAAATGCAAAAGTGAGTTTGTTTGCTATGCTTTAACGCTAAAACGGCTGAACGGATTTGGATGAAATTTGGCAAATTGGTAGACAATGACGTGGGTTAGAACATAGGATTATTTTTATCCCGATATTCCTACGAGATCGATACTTATGCGGGTGAAACCGTGTTGCGTAGCTATTCATATTATAAATGCGAAAGTGAGTTTGTTTGTTTGCTACGCTTTTACGCTAAAACGTATGAAGGGATACCAGGACCTGGTACTGAGCATACAAATAAGTGTCGTCAATCGCATTTTTGGGTTACAATTTTCAAAGAAACAATTCTACACCTAAAACCCAAATCTCCACGAAAAACTGTTAGTTGTCCTGAAAAGCCGCAAAGAAAAGCCGTAAAACTTAATAAATAAAATCTAGGTTGGCACGATCTCTATTTATTAAAGTTTACTAGCCTACAAAATATGAAACCCCACTCGTTTCGCCTCGCGTTGAAAGTAACGAAGCACCGTATCGTAAGAAGGTCGTAACTACACTTAATGCGGTCGGTCTGTAACAAGCTATACGTTTATTTATTTTGTTTTATTGAGTATTGTTGTGTGAAATTCAGTGGCCTGTAGGGACTTGGTAGCTAACTAGGTAGGTGCTAGGTGGATCGTGCAAGGTTTTTATTTTTTTTATTTTTATCCACCACTGGGAAGCTCCTGCATCTCACCTGATGTTAAGTAGGTAATGATGATCAGGCCGAAGGTGGAGTCAAGGTTCATCCGGAATCCTCAACCACAGAGCCACCACTTACCTCTAACTGCCGAAACACAACAATGCTGTTAACATTGGTATTGGTGTTACAAGGTTAAATAATGTTGCCAGTCTCATGGTCCGTTACGTAATTAAAAAATCCTACCAAAATTTACCACATTTTTCGGACGCTAATCCAACAAATTAATCTACTTTTTCTTTAGAGGATTTTTGGTAAACATTGATAATTATAGAATACCTACCTAATTAAGTTTTCCAATGGTATTGTCTGGCGCAGCAGAGGATACATCTGCTTTGACATCTTTTTGATTTAAGAGAGTGTCCGTGGAGTTTCTTGCCCGTTCTTCTCCATAGGAACCTACTACGCTTTGGTATGGGCAACTAGCTTCATCTTTCTGACTGACTGACCCCTTGACAATTCAAAAGTGCCTGTAATTGGTTTATTAGAAATAAATGCTTTGAGTTTGAGTTTGAAAAACCGTTTCTTAAATTTCTTTACCGAACGATTTATTTTTTTCTTTTTCGTTTTTCTTTTTCTTTCTTTTTTTCTTTGATTTGATTGAATTTAGTACCTTATTACGTTAATCTGTGTTGTTTGTGTGGCCATGAATCGAAATAATCTAGCGGTAATAAATGACAAGTTATAATTCCCTAAGGGATAATTATCTCTGCGAAAATATTGATTTGATGAACATTCGGAAAGATATTGTATTTATCGTTGAATGTAGAAGTGTTTTCGTTGAAATTATACACACTTATCACAACATCACGTCTCGTTTCCCCAATAATTGATATTGAAGTGAATATTTTCTTCTCGATTAAGTTTTCTAGGTTTGATCTGAGCACATAACTAAAAAAAAAAACAAACGTAACATATTTCATAAATAATAATATACAACGTTGGTAACTATAGCATGAAATAGATAATAAAAACTACTCCTTCTTTCAGAAGTACGTAAATGGTGGTTTAAAGTTTGATTCAATCTGAATACCAGCGCTGCGGCACTTATTTTTAAGTGTCGCAGCATCATGTTGAAATAGGAGTATTTTGGCCTCGTTCAGGACTTTCTGTTTTTATTTTCATTTTACTTTGTTTTTTTATGTTTCTATTGAGTGTGTTTAGTTTTTTTTTCTTTCTTTCTTTAAGTAGAATAATTTCTTTTTTTTTTCTTTTTTTTTACACTCGTTACATTCACATACACACATTCATTTGGTCACCTTTAACCACTAAGTTTGATTTATTATCCTACTGAAACCGGTGCATTTGTTAAACTATATTAAAATTCTTATTATCTGTCGAAATAGACTGGATCACGCTACACAGGGTATCCTAAAGCTTCGTGCAGACTAGCGCGACGCGACACCGGCTATTGTTATACCGTGAAGTTTTCTTAGAAATTGTATTGTTAGAGTCGCGTCGCGCTATCGCGTCACGCTGGTCTGCACGAGCCTTAATGCGGGATCCAGTTTCATACCTAAATATTGTAACACTAGATTTTTCATTATTGCAAAAACAATTTTTACATATACATTGTACCCAATTATATTACCTACCATAATCAGTGTTCACTGTTGGGACACAGGCCTCCTCTCTTCGAGAAGGAGTGGGCTGTAATCTACCACGCGAGCCCAGTGCGGGTTACTAGATGTTACATGCCTACGAATGTTTGGTTCTAGGACATGCCGGTTTCCTCACGATGTTTTCCTTCACCGTTTTAGAACAGGGGTGGTGAAATTATTTACACAAAGTAAAGCGCCTGCTTGAGTTCGAACCCACGACCGACAACTCGTTAGTAGGGGCCGTAACCACTAGGTCACCACTGCTAACTACACTTATCATAAGGTTTCATAAACGAATTACCTGCCTTTCTGGTGATGAGATTATTAACACAAAGTAAAGTGGCTGCCTGGGTTCAAACCCACAACCTAAAACTCGTAAGTCGGGGCCATTACCACTAGGCCATCATTGCTCTCTATTATTATCAATATAACATTGTGGCGGCATCTACACCGCCACATGCGAACTACGCATCAAAGACTTGACGTCACACAACATCCTGACGTCACTCAAATCCTGCATCGCGCAATTAGAGTTTACCGCGCGATGGACATATATACAAGCTCACGACTTCAACCTCTGGGCAATTGCCCGCCAGACATGACACCCGTCTGGTCGGAGGATCCTCCCTTTTCTATGGGGGATGAGTGAACTTTACACCCTGTTCCTCATACCCCTAAAACTTACCTACCTACGAGTAATAAAGGCACGCTTAGTTACTTGATATCATAATAGAGGTGCCTTAAAGCTAAAAATAAATATTTTTGAAAGTCACATTAGTTCCAAGTTCGAATATTCGTTGTCAGTCTTCGTATGTATGCAGTACCCTCTAATGTTTCTAATGTCACTGTCACTCACTCTAATGTCTAATGCCATTTGGGAATTTGCATACGTGGTTACACACTTACGGTGACAAAATGTCGAGAGATTGGCTGAACTATTATTTAAAAATGTATTCATTTGATCTATCATGCCAGTACATTAAAACTTTTCTCCATTATTTCTATACTAGCATTTGCCCGTGCCTTCGCCCGCGTTGAGGTCCGGTATTATCCCACGAGAACGTACTACCGGGCTAAAATCCGTAACCGGGAACATATTCTATATGTTAATCCAGGTTATAAACTATCTGTGTACCAAATTTCATTCAAATCCATTCAGCCGTTTTTGCGGCATTTAATAACAAACGTCCAAACATCCTAACTTTCACATTTATAATTGGGAAGCATAAAAATTTAAATTGAAATTAAATCAACTAGCTGCGCCCCACGGTTTCACCCGCATAAGTCTCGGTCCCGTGAGAATATCGGGATAAAAACTATTCTTATATGTGGCAAATTTCATCCAAAGCCGTTTTGCCTTTTAGCGTAAAAGCATAACAAACAAACAAACATTCAAAAATTCAAATCTTTTCTCTTTATGATATTAGTTTAGATAAATTATAATATTATAAATAAAAATAAAAAATAGGATTGACATTTTGTAAATATTTATTCTTCGAACGGTTGAGTAGATTTTGATTTGTTGCAGTAGATATTTATGTTTTAAGTAAAAAATTCAATGTTAACTTTACAATCAAACCCAGAACCTTTCAATAGGCACCCGCGTTAGACACAACTACTCCACAAAGCCCCAAAAGCAATCCTTTAAAATCTAACTTGTTACTTAAATGTCCTTTACATATCACCCTAAATACCCCCAGAAAACCGTAAAACAATTCCTTGGCACCCAATCCAATAGATGGTACGCAATAAATCAACAATTTAGCCGGGCAATTTTCATAATTCACGCAATATCAACTTACCCGAGTATAAAGAAAAAAGCAATTTCCTTAGGCTGCAATACTGGAGGGACGAAGGAAGTTCGCCCTCCGTTCACACTGGGCCGATGATATCGTGTTATACTGTTACACTAGTGGGATGTAAATCTGGGTGAAGTGATGAAGGTAATATGGGTCGTAGGTCACGGCTCTAGACTGTTATGACTATATTCATGGTTTATGTGAAGGTGTTTCCTGCCCTTTTTGTGGGAATTCTAGTCTGAGGTGAACTTGTGTTGCAGATCAGAAAATTGCGATTGTTTGGTGAATAAATAACTTAATATCGTTGTATTTATGATGAGCAAGAGTTCACTGAAATTGGTTTCGATATGTCTTGACTTCTCTGCACTATTAGCGTTATGCTAATAGTGCAGAGAAGTCAAGACATATCGATAATATTTTTTAGATCAATCAGTCTAACCAGATGCAGCCGAAGACGAGTATTTTACAAGGAGCGACTGCTTATCTGACCTCCACAACACAGTTACAGTCACAGATCTGACAGCCAGGACCAACGGCTTAACGTGCTATTTGATGCACGGACGAGGTCTTGATATGTGATGGGTGGTCACCCATCTATGAACTGACCGCCGTAGCTTAACCTTCGATCGACCCCTCCTGCTGTTATCGTGTAGCTAGGAGCCCCAATATTTTTTTGAGTAAGGTCTAAATTTGTATATTCTACCTTATCTTAGATTATTATCGTTATCTAAGATAAGGTGGAGAATATAATTTTATTTAGTTAACTTTTCTTAGGTTTTTATTGGCATTACCCCAGAAACGATAAAATTATGAGCTTTCTGTTAATTTATAATCCATTATAAGTCTTATTTAAATATACATTAGTTCTGTTGAAATAACCTCAATATCAAAGCTTTTAGCTATTCTAAAAGGAATTTCAACGTCGTAATCGTTGTTAACAACCCTTTTATCTAACAATGTTATTACAACTTCAAGTATAATACAAATACAATTAATATTTAACTATATAATTTCGGCTATCACTAAATCCAAAATCCAAATTTTGTTAAAGAACTTAAGTCTAATGAAGTATTCTCGAAGAGAATTTCCCAACAGACGCCTTCACCTATAACTAAGTTAATCAAGTAAAGAGCTCTTACTTAGCTGTGTCGTTCACAGCTTAAAAAGGCTAATGCAAGTTAGTTTGGCTCTAGACTTCTGTAAGACCTAATTGTTGTTTTTTGACGTATCTTTGAGGAAGAATTGCGAGGAAGTTTTCAGTATATGGTAATTGGCATGTCGGGCGTATCTGCAGAAAAAAGAGGTTTTATATATTTAGAAAATTAAAAAAAAAATACGGTTGCCTCCGTGTTTTTTTCTCTATTCTTTTTCTTAATTTTAATGATTATGTGGCGCATTTTAGGCAAATTATTACATTCTACTGTATCACAGTGGACGTTTCGTTCTTTCAAAGTTTTGTTATACTTTCAAACTCTAGTCACTTAAGAGCGTTTATTCTGAAAGTTGGCAACGTCGTAAATAGCTGTCAAAAATTTACCTGTTTTGATTAATTTGGAAATAATACCTACTGTATGGAAATAAGAAATGTGGCTAACTAAGTTACTAGAATATTGATTATGATATGCAATAATTAATATTGTAACACCGAATATTTAGTTTTAGGCGTTGGAAAAAGGATTTGGAAAGTTTCCAAATGCTTTTTTTACGCCTAAAACGGTTACAACATCAAATTCAATGTTACAATTGCATAACATAATCAATATTCTAGTAACTTAGTTAGCCACATTTCTTATTTCCATACAGTATTATTTCCAAATTAATCAAAACAGGTAAATATTTGACAGCTATTTACGACGTTGCCAACTTTCAGAATAAACGCTCTTAACTGAAATTTTAACAAAAATTTGTTAAAATTTTCTTTAGTACCTAACAAGACATTATCCCAACATCCCAAAATTAATCCACATTAATCCTTAATGAGTTACAAACCATGTAACCATCAATTTATTAGAATCGCGGTCCCAAGTGTGGCCGCGTCCTTAGGAAGGTGTTTCGGATATGAGCGATTATTCAGGGCCACGGTAACAATAGGGTAATAAATTATGATTGATGAACGCCCCCGGGAAACGCGCACCTCTTTAAGGGAACAATAACAATATTTATTTTTGCTGCGACCGGGAACATTCGGGTGATTAGAGACACAACGGGCGTTTGAGATTCTATGCAGTTTGTTTCGTTACGGAGAAACATTGTAGCCAATAAGTAGCAGAATGTTTAACGGTATATAAGTTAAAGATGGGCACATAATTTCCTGTAGTTATGGGCTATTTTCTGTTTGAATACGGTTATTATTGTTTTCGAGCTAGAGTCTGTTCTTCGGAATTTTTTCTGACTTTATTGCTATTGCTGCCCGTTTTGACTGTCCTTTCCAAAATCAGTGGATAAAGGCTCGTACAGACCAGCGCGACGCGACAGCGCGACGCGACGGCGCGACGCGACTCGAACAATACAATTTCTAAGAAAACTTGACGGTATAACAATAACTAGTGTCGCGTCGCGCTAGTCTGCACAAAACTTAAGGACAACCGTAGTAACTAACATAATTTATATGTACAAATTGTTACTAACGCACTAACATTTTGTGTTTTTTTGTTATTGTTATATTATGATTAGGTACTTTAGATGGAGGTTTCTTTGAGTTAAATGATTATATATTTTAATTTTATTTATTTATTCAGCCAGAATAATCTCTCTTAAGTTTCCATAGTCTAATTCATAATTTGAATTCAGAACGTCCGTAATCGTATGCATACCTAAGGTATATTTCAATTCTTGTTTCCAATTGATGTTATTTCCACTTAATTAAACATCAACTTTATGTAAGTGTAAATAAAGTTGATTTTAGACTGACTAGTACTGTTGAAAAAGTCATAAAAAATATGAAGTTGTAGAGCAAACTGAACCTTATATGTAGGCATTACAGTTGTTTTTCCTAAAACTCGTGTTTGTTTACATGTTTGGCAAATAAATTGCGAACGCAATTTACACTCATCTAGTTTTTCAGTTTTAATTTTCCAACAACGTTCCAGCGCAAATTTTAAGATTCTGAAAGCTTGCTAATTAACTTATCTTTAATAATATCGTTTGCCACCTGGCTCTATACTTAACTGGAACAAAGGATGATTAAAAATGGTAGACATTTTTATGATGAACTCGACCTTGACATACATAGGAGGACAAGGGCTAGGCTGATAACGTGGATTTGTTTTAAAGGTAGCTTTAATTTAGTTACAAAGCTTGAAAATAATTCATACTTAGTTACTCTGGCCGCCACATTCAAATCCTCTCACCACTTCAACTACAAAAACTTTACAAAATTAATTCTATAAAATGTTTAAATTTCTCTAGAACTCTTGTTCACTCGACCAGACAACTACGAGTACTTAGTTCGAAGATAACAAACCTTCCACCAGATAGTTGCTATTAATCAAAGTCGCCTATTGAAAGTAAACAATATAGTGAAAACCGTGAACCCTCGACCATTTCAGTTTCAACAAACAACATTTGTCATCTGTCACACCGTACCCTTTCCGACAAAGACAAACATTTTATGGACGCTGGTTCAAATGGAAATATTACTTTTCGAGCACATATGGATGGTTGCAGAAATATTTATAAACAAGATGTATTACGGTGTGAATAGGTCCGGGGTTCGTAAATGGAATGGCTACGTCTCAATTTTACGTTTGAATTTACAACTAGCTTGTGTCCGCTGGTGCGCTTGCTTCTTAGAACTTCTTTATGTACGGGGATAAAAATATTATATGTGTTAATCCAGGATATGGTTTAAGCTTCGTGCAGACCAGCGCAACGCGACAGCGCGACGCGACACCGGTTATTTTTATACCGTCAAGTTTTCTCTGAAATTGTATTGTTCGAGTCGCGTCGCGCTGGTCTGCACGAAGCTTTATCTGTGTGTAAACCGTCAGATTTTAACCAAATCCTTTGTGCCGTTTGTGCTAATTGACTTGCAACCATCTAAAACATCAAATGGTTGCTGCAACGGCAGAAAGGATTTGGTTAAAATCTGGGGGCTTAAAACGGCCGTTTTGGCGGAATCATGATATTATGATAGTATTATCAATCACATAAACTGTCACAAACTGGCAATTTATAATATTATTTGTGTTCAATTCATATTACGCAATTCATCTGTTTGACAGTTTTATATTATAATTAATTAAACATATAAACAGTAGAAATAAAAAAATAAAAATCTCATTTAATTAATAAAAAGTGTAAAGAAAAATTATCCGCTAAAATTGCGGTCTTAATTTTTTTCATGCGGCAATATTTACACCAAATATGATTCTGATATGAATTGAATTGAATATGATTCAGCTAAAATATAAGTCACCATAGAGGAATTGCTGGGAATTCAGAAAATGAATTGCTTTTAGACGAATTGCATAATGTGGCCGTTTTACACACTGCCCCCTGATGGTTTACACACAGTGCCCTTACATTTTAATAATATTAGTAGGATAGTGTGATTGGATAAGGGACAATTAAAAGGAGGATAGGTAGCACTCTCATAATATACCATTACGCCTGTTTTCCCCGAAGAGTTAGGCAGAGATGTACCTTAGTACACCCACATTTCTCCAGTTTTTTTTTTTTACTTTATATTTGATTTATTTCATATGATTTCTATTAATTAATCTTTGGCAATGGGTGTTATTTACCTGAAATAAATTAATTTATAATAAGTTATTTCCGTCATTTTATAGCTTACGAAAAGCCAAGGAATCTTTTGGTTACCACCAGAGGAACAAGTGATAATAACCGAAATGCGCGCTGAAATCAAGCTTCAAAATGTTGTTGAACGATTATTGTGTACAGGATTCTTCTGAGAATGACCTTAGTGAAGATGAATGAATTATGAAGAACTTCTTAATTAAGCAAAGATCATGGTAATGATTATTTTCTAGTGTGGCGGCATCTACATCGCCACATGCAAACTACGCATCAAAGACCTAACGTCACATAACATCCTGACGTCACTCAAATCCTGCATCGCGCAATTAGAGTTTACCGCGCGGTGGACATATATACAAGCTCCCGACTTCAACTTCTGGGCAGTTGCTCGCCAGACACGACACCCGTCTGGTCGGAGGATCCTCCCTTTTCTATGGTGGATGAGTGAACTTTATACCCTGTTCCTCATAGAAACTAGTATTAAATTCGATTAGTCCTATTTACTGTATTTAAACCTATTTAATTGTATGTTTTTATTTTTCTCGTTATTTGATTTGATCAATTACCTAGTTCGTAGGGATTCAAGTACTTTGTGTATAGAATGTAAAGAACTTTTATAGTCGAATTAGTCAGACACACGACCCTATTGCCATCAACGGGGCATAAATCCAGACACCGGGCTATAACTGAGAAATTCCTAATGCTTTTCTTTCTGGGAATAAAAAAACAAAATAATATGACCAATGCGTTATCCTAGTGTGGAATTAAAAGTTTCTTAGGACATTTGCGATATGTCATGTTTAGCAACAGACGCCTAGAGGTTGTCTAAATCATGATTATGTTGTCGTATTGATCAGAAATGTGTTTGATGTAGGTTGTAACGATCTCCGGTTTAACCTTTTTCTGAGAAAAATATGCGAAAATCCATTATGAGATACCTATCAAGAAAATGTTAGTTTGGGCTTCCGGCTGTCAATTTCAGTGGTATTCACAGACTACATTTTTATACAGGATCGTATTAGTATAGAGTATAATATAAGTACGTTCAGAATTGTATGTTATTCGTATGTCGAAGCCCTTATATCTAAAGTAAGACCAGTCGGTCGATTCTGTAAAAATATCAACGTGAAACTTATGTAGGTGAAGTGAGCGTGAAGGGAGCTGTCACTGTCACAAATCGACCGGCAGGATGCTAGGGATAATCACTATTCACAGCTCACTTCACCTAAGTTTCACGGTGATATTTTTACAGAATTGATCGGCTGTACCTACACTAATTGCGTAATACATGATCAATCAGAATCTGAATCGTTTTGAAACTGATTGCAAATCCATTGCTTCAGAAGTTCGAAACAAAAATCTGCTCACTAACGCATTGAATGTTGTTGAACTGTCAAAATGAAACAGATTAGTCGTAATCGTTTACGAAAATTTGTTGCGTAATTAGATAACTGGTTTTAAATACATGGCGTAAATACTGCATAATGTTGTGGTATAATATTTCTTATAAATCGTTAATTCAAACAAAACTTTTCGTGTTAAACGGTGTTTAAAAAAAGCAAAGAAACTTTGAAAAATCCATTATGAAAAGCATCAGCTTACCCCAATACGGTGAAAGTATTTCAGTCTAATGCGTGCTTCTGAAAGTTTCAGGTATAAGGTATAAAGAGGTATACCGCTAACTGCTTCGCTTCGAAACTTCGCTGAAAAGTGGTGTGAACAACGGTATTGTTTTAAAAATATGATGTTGCTCTTTTATAAAAGAAATTCGTGCTTTCTAAATACATACTAGAGTTTTGTTTGAGATGATCGTGTTTGTTTTGAATTTTTATTTGGTGTATTTGATTTCGGAAAGTCGAATATATTGAGAGCATTTTTGTTGAAATTGTTATTGTAACAAGTGAAATTATATTATAATTTCAAAAACTTCACGACACAAACATTTCCTCATTTCTCTATCCTACTCCATCACCAGAACCTGTTCATCATCTATCTACTACCATCATTGAGACCATTCCAATTCAAACATGATACCCTTTTTTTTTTTTTTTTGAGGATGCGGTATTATCAAATAACTTCTCCTGCTCTGGGCGGAGCGGGAGGGCGTGTCAGACTTTTACTGACTAAAACCCACCCGTGTTCCTTCAGTTGCCTGTGTGCCGGGGCCACGATATCCCTTTCGGACATACTCGCAACCCCGGCAGGCATTGGACCTAACGGACCCCGTCAGTTGGTGCTAACATCTCTTTGAGGCGCGCGTGGAACACAACGCGCCGTCGACCCGGGCCTGGTCCTTATCGGCCGGCGAGCTACCCAACGCTCACCGTCCGCAAGCCCGCGCCTACGGTGGCCGGAAATCGGCTTGCGACTCCCGATGCCCGGGGCGTCTCCTGCGGCGACTAGGGGCGCGAGGGCGCGAATCTTGCCTCTCCCTCACGCGTTCCGCCTCCTCGTTCGCGGGCATTATTGCTTTGCAGAAACATGGCCGGACCCGAGAGATCGCCGCCGACGATCGCCTCCGTGAGAACACGGCGGTGCTCCGTCCAAGCCGGGCAGACCTCCACCGTATGCTCCACCTTGTCCTCCGGGCGATCCACACAGTGGTGACACCTAGCCGCTTCCTCCCGCTTTATCCTGAACAAGAAACTCCCGAAACATGTCCGGTGAGGACCTGCGTCAGGCGGAAGGTGAGGTCGTTGTGGCGCCTCTCTAGCCACTCCACAAAGAGGGGACATATCGCCACAATTGTGGCGTGTCCAGCGCTGGGTTGCGACAATCGCACTCTCCATGCCACCTTGAGATCCCGCCGGAGCTCTGTCCACTGTGCCATGATTTCTGGCGGCTGCGGAGTTTTGCTCCGGCATTTAGCCTCCTCGCGCCACTCCCAGATGTGCGCGAAGACTTTTGCCTCCAGATCCCATGGCGGTAGTCCGGCAAGGAGGCTCGCCGCCTCACGGGAGACCGTGCGGTATCCTCGGACCAGCCTAATGGCCATGACCCTTTGGGACGCGTTCAATCGGCGGGCTGGTCGCAGCCCGCACCGGTGCCCCGTAAAGGGCCATGGACCGCACGACCCCCGCGTAACTACAACCGACCAGCCAATTTACTCTCAAACCGACAGTGTTAATTCATTACATTCTCTCTACGTTCTGACAACAGTATACATAATGCAACTTGTTAGTTGCCTCACAATTATTGGGCGTCCTACACGAGGCCTAGAAGAACTCGTAAACTTCCTCCGGCATTTCACCCACAGATGCTTAAAGGGAAAAAAACTAATTGAAATTATGTTGGCCGCAGTACCGACTAAGTTTCAGACGGTGAGAGCTGCAATACCGAGCTTTATTATCTTAGTAAAAAACGGGAAACTTGGGGGTTATTTTTAACTGCGGGTTTCCGAGTGTCTCTGGTAGGATTTAAGTTTGGTAATTAAAAGTTGCGGTTCGTTAGTATCGTGCGGTTAACACTTGTACTGTGGAGCCAATTTGCGAAGCGCATGGTCTGTTGGCTGACGCGTTTTGTGTTCAAGTTAACACGGCGGCCTTTTTGACGGATTTCGTGTTTTAACAACGCATTTAATTCGTCAAAGTTATGGCTCTTTTAAAAAGTGGAATGGATTTTTCAGTTTATAAAATGTGAATTAATAACAATTTTTCTGTTTTGGGGTCTACCGAATTTATACCGACTCGAAAGGAACGCTTTTTAGTGAGGCCACTATATAAGAATGGAATTCATGAAAAATAATAATGTACATAATTAATAACCACTTTGGGTTGACTAAAAGTATTCAGTGAGTCTACGAATTTAATTTTCAAGTTTTTTAATGATACTCAGAGCATAAAAGAACTGAACGCAGGTCCAATGCACTTAAAGAAAATTTTCATTTTGAAATAAAAAAAGTTGGTGAATAAATCTTGGTGACGTCAGTCATTTTTTGCTCTTTTTAACTTTTTCTTTTTCGTTTGGTTAGTGATCTGACCTGGTGTCAGAGTTTTTATGCCACCCATGGCCGTGTGCCTGTGACTGGGCTTCACATGCCGTCAAAAAATCATTCAACTTAGGGAGGTACAGTAGGCCGCACGTCAGTAGTAACACTTTGTCCTTGAGCAGGCTTAGCGTAGAACGGACTTTCGATAGAATGAGAGGCCAGCTTATAATACTGGTTTTGTTACCACTGACTGACTGAATCTACTTGAACGATTTACAAACATTTTTTTTTGTTAATTCGAACGCGCGGGTCAACTTAGGAGGTTGTTGGCTTCTTAACCGGACTTTCCTGTGGGTGCCTCAATAAATTAAGGCCTCCATCCAGGGCGACATACGAAATAAGCGACTACACGCTAATGGTACCTACCCCCTGTGGGGTACGGACCTCGACTTAGGGCGTCATGGGGAGGACAGCAATGGACAGACTGGATTGGAGAACGATTTACAAACATCCCATCACGAGCTTTGTTTTATAGTGAAAATCATCCCAGGTTCGGGCGATTTTTTTCCGCGCACTGCATTTTCAACGCTCTTCTTTGCGTCGAAAGTTTAAAATCCAACAGTGTGCTTGATGAGCTATTCGATTCTCAGGGCTCGGTTCAATACAGACAGTTGAAAATACAGTAGGTTCGCGAAAATGTCGCGTAAAATAGCGCCCGTGCGCGTGCCTACCTGGGCTTATACTTTTATTTTACCAAAATTCTATTTTCTATTTAACTAGACTAAAAGAAAAGAAACCTGCGTCACATTTTCTTTACTATTCACTTTCAGTTTCCCTGGAAAAGTTTTTGTTACCGTGACACGAGGCTTAGCCGCTAAAATATTCAGTAGCACAAGATAGTTCGACGTCTGTCAAGACCTATATATATTGTTATGTGGAAAATAGGCTAGGAAAAAATACAATATAATGGAAGTAGGAACGTAGAACGTATTTTTTTCTATTTTCGTGTTACCCATTTGTTAAGTTACCTACTAAGTAAAAAATTAATTGCTTGATTTCATCCATCGTGTTATTCATTTATTTTTTTCTTTGTTATCATAACTCATAATACTTTTATTATTACTTAAATAATTTATCTTGGACACTAGACTGTGCTTTTTGTTAGGAAGAAAATACATAACATAACATCACGCTTGTAATCCTCGAAGGGTTAGGCAGGGGTGTACCTATCTTTAGTACACCCAAATTTTGCCAGTTATGTTTAAGTCCCATGTAATAGGGGGTGACCCTATTGCCATCAACCGGGCTCAAATCCAGACTGGAATGATGAAAAAACCCAATAACACTTTTGCCCGATCTTGGAATCGAACCCAGGACCTCATGCTCAGAAGTATCGCTTGCGACCACAAGACCAACGAGGCGGTCATATTACCATTCTCCATAGAACAACAAGGAAAAGCCACTTCAAAATCAAACCGAACTCAAGTCAGGACCTAATTAAAGAGAAGGAAGATATTACACCGAGAAGGTACTTCACAAATTGACCTACTGTTTTCATTACTCTGTGTACATCAAGTAAGTGAAACTATCACACTCCCGCGAGAAGTCTGCCAGAACGTGTCAGCAAGTTAGCCGTCCTTGTACAACTTTCGACTTGCCTTGCCTTAACTTATGAAATCCATTTCAATTCTCAAGTTTTAATTGTTATTGATCAGTGATGTTATGCTCACACGTGAAATATGACAACAAACAAGCGTGTATTTTAGTTGGGTGAGTGTACCTATTCATCATCCCAGTTGCGTAAATATTTCTTTAGTAATTTATTTATTTATTTATTCTTTTTTTTTTTTTTTTTTTCATTTTTTTTTTTTTAAATTCATTAAGAATATCCATTACGTTGATCTAGACAGAATTCTTCGAGAAGGAGAGATTGAGAAAGGAAAATTATTTGTCACAGAAACACGTCCATTCAAAAAGATAACTAATTCGAATAATAAAGAAAAATAAAATCAAAGTCGGCAGCTGCACGTCGTGACTGTGGCAAGAAATATTTAATATTACATTTCTTTTTCATGTCTACCAGCAGGCACGACTAATAAAATAGAAAAACTTATTTGACTTGGATGACTATTATAATGGTTTTGTCCCTTATGTAGCAACAACTCTTAAAAAAAATGTCACAAACTGATATATCGCACCCCTAGATGAAGACTCCGGCAACTCAAAAAACCAATTTTTTCAGAAATGACGATTGATGTAAAGAAAGAAAGAAAGAAAGAAAGAAAGAAAGAAAGAAAAAGTATTTATTGAGACTCGCACAGGAAATCACACACGTATACGTGTTCGAGTCAGGAATTCGATAAAGCCACTAACTCGAAACTCGTACTTTTTGAGTTAGTGGGCTTTTCATCTAGGGGTGCGATATTATAAATATAGCTGAGGGCTTTAATTTCTTTTTTTTTTCTAGGTTGGCAAATTATCAAATAACTTCTCCCGCTCAGCGGAGCGGGAGGGCGTGTCAGACTTTTACTGACTAAAACCCACCCGTGTTCCTTCCGTTGCCTGTGTGCCAGGGCCACGATATCCCTTTCGGACAAACTCGCAACCCTGGCAGGCATTGGCTCTAACGGACCCCGTCAGTTGGTGCTGACATCTCTTTGAGGCGCGCGTGGAACACAACGCGCCGCCGACCCGAGCCTGCGAGCTACCCATCGCTCACCGTCCGCAAGCCCGCGCCTACGGTGGCCGGAAGTCGGCTTGCGACTACACTGTATTGTATACTGTGATAGTGATCATAAATGCACTCGCAATTTTCATGCTTATAAAATGGATGGATATTTTGATTAATCAATGCAAGTTAACAGTCTATCTAAGAACAAGTACCTACCTATGTGAACAATATTCTAATTATTTTCTTCAATAAAATATCTTTGTATCATGTAAGCAGCTATTTTATTAAGGCTGGTTTCACAGCTGTGCGGGACACCCGCACGGGCCGCCCGTACACGGGAAGGAGACCCGTACGGGTAGCGACCGCAGTGTTCTGAAACGAGGGAGCAGTACGATACATTGTACGGGCTCTACCCGGAGCGGGTCACGTACGGACCATCCGCGTCACTGTGTAACAATATTCGGGTCTCCCGCACAGCTGCAAAGCCAGCCTAACAGTTCAGACACCTTCGTATAAGCCACAACCAAGACATGGTCAAAAAGCAGGTGCCTTGTCTAGAGTCAGTAGGTCGTCATCCTTATCATTGACAGCCTTGTTACACCTCATCATCATCATCATTTCAGCCGTAAGACATCCACTGCTGGACATAGGCATGCCCCAAATGGTTGGTTTGCCATAATCGCCACGCTTGGCAGGCGGGTTGGCGATTGCAGTATGGTGTTAAAATGCGTAGAGAACGCTGCTGCCCATTCTCTAGTGAGTCCTTTAGTCGCCTTTTACGACACCCACGGGAAGAAATGGGATGGTACTATTCTTTACGTCCGGCACCACACGGACGTCCTTACATCTACTGCTCAGTATAGGCTTCCTTTCTTCTGTGCCATGCTTCCCTGCACAGCTTTTTACAACCGTTTGATTCGCTATCAGATTCGATTGTTAAGGTTCGTTTAGGAGGAACGCTACAAAATGGTAGAAAAAGCATAATATTATTATTATTTTGTAAAATTATCACTGGTTTTCGTTTTTAAATAATCACTCAATGTATATTTTATAGTACCACTACGTTATGTTATCGACGTCGTCATGTCGTTGGTTACGTTGTGTTATCGTGAGGCGAATCTACCCCTAGACAAGAAACTACATGAAAACCACGACCACTCTGACAAGAGTGCTACGAAGAGAAAGACTACGTTATGTTACGAAATACCTGATAACAATAATTTATTTACCACTTCAACATTTTCTACCATAAAAGTGATCGTTTTGTTGCGTTCCCCCTAAACGAACCTTCAAAATCGAATTCGATAGCGAATCGAACGGTTGTGAATAGCTGTGCAGTTCTGTGCGAGTCTAAACTAGGTCTTACCCACGATCTTCTGAATATTATCCACCCTTCTGGCACACCATAGCCACCAATGTGTAACTCCGGTAGGAAATAATTTGCTTACGCTTTACGCCCATTTCAGAAGAACCCTTTCATATGTAATTAAGATACGATATGATGTATAAGTTCACGCTCATATACATACCTTCGTCGAGCAGTCAGTCTGTACATACACGGGTAGGTAGGTAGACGTGATAATACGGTAATGTGTATAGATAGCGGTAATTCCCTTGCTCATCGATTTTGAACGTCAATGAACTTCACGTATTTGAATTTCGAAGTGTATCTGTACAGAATTACTTACCAGGAATTGGATACGTTTGGATCAAAGTCGTGGTAAATTGTTACTGAAATTATAATAAAGCCATATAGGACGAGTATAACTAAGAATAATAATGGCTTTACTTATTATTATTTATTTATTTATTTGTGCACAATTTATTACCTTAAGGCGAAAGCGTCAGGGTAGGCCGCGACATTCAAAATTTCTTACCTTTTTTTGCAATTTGCAGGTCAGTATCAGGTTGTATGTTGATCTAAATATGATGCGCGGTCGTATCAAATGTTTATTTATAGAATTATAATCACAAAAGTCATCAAAACAAGTTCATGTAATCCTATTGAATGTCTATTTCATGAAATCATGATATTTGAGAATTATGATAATTTAAGGAGTTGTATTGCTGATTTTAATGAGTAGAATTCTGTGAAGCCATATTTGTTACGGTCGCGAATCATATTTTAATCAAGATACAGCCTGTGCAAATTGCAAAAAACGAAAGAAAATTAAAATATCGCAGACGACCTTAGCGGGGGGGTGCCCCTTAGTTATACTGTTATTACAATATATAAGGCCCCTAGTAACAGTCACAATACCCCCCGTACTATTTGATAATGTATTACAGTGGCCTATCACTTTATAGTTCGCCTTCTGATTCCTAATCCTGACTTTTTTTTTCATATTAATAACTTTGGCTACCTATAGGTAGTTTAAGACTGATCGTAGGGATAAGATTATTCTGGTCAACTTAAAAATAATTCCACATAATATTCCTGACCATTTTGTAACAAAAACTAGCGTGAAACAAGACTTTTTATTACTATTTTATGCGTGTATAAAATCATAAAGCCGCCCTCAGCCTAATCGAAACAATTGCGTGACAAGACCCTATCTGACGGCCCGTCCACCAAAAATGTACGCATATTGCGAAGTTCCAAACTTTCTGTCAAGTCACATAGGCTAAAATAGGCACTTAACCTTAATGGGGAATGCCATTAATTTTCCGCGAGATGCCTTAATGCTTTTGTCGCTGGAAAAATTGCCAGTGAATAGGTGGGGGCGACCACGGGGTCAGTTGCTTTTCTTTTTCCACTAATACCATGTTTTAAAGCTTAAAGCGCTTCAGAGATGAATGAGTAAGCACTTTTTGGGCTGTTTTATATGAATATTTATATACCGCAGCGATGTTCGTGTCGGTTATGTAAATAAACGAGTAAAGCTATTGTAATAATGTTTTATTTTGGGAGTGGATTCTTGTTGATTTAATTGCAGTTGCATTTTTTACAGCTGTATAAGGCAAATACATTACAGAAATGTAATATTTGCAAGTAAAATAAATAATTTGCGATGATTGATAAAAGCTTTAAGCGAATGAAAATTAATCTGATCAAAGTGAATAAGCCCAGCAAATATTGAATAATAAAATAGAAATAAACTTACGGTGAATCTTCAGCAAAAAAATAATTTAATCTTTTAGGGTTTACGTAAATATTCTGTATTTCAAACAACGTTTTGTAAGAGGCTGAAACAATGAGCGACCCACGGGAAAACTTTGTGGCCCCTTCCATTGTTTTCTTACTCTAGTTAGCAGCAACTTTTATCCCACAGACACAATAATATTCTAAATTTTCTTCACCCTTTCCTTATCCAAACATTTATTTAGCCCAAAAAACCTTAATTAGTCTAGAAGACACGGACGGCAAAACCAAGTAGCAGCCAAAAATAACTTGGGAGTTATTTTCGTTAAAATTTACGATTACTTCAACGTCCCAAGTTCGTCCTCACATAAAACAAGGAAAGACAAGCAACGAAATATTCTGAACCTTTCCTAAGTATGACAACGTTGAGTAGGTAAGTATATACAAATATACGAAACCTTAGCCAGGGATGGCGAACCTTTTTACATACTTATCGTCGTTGCGCGTGCAAAAGTCGCTATGTGTTATTTCGTGATTTTCGGTTTTTTATGCAGTTTGAATCGTTATTTCAATACACACATACTGTAAAAACAGCTATGTGATAAATGCAATATTTAAAGAGTTACGAATACAAACACAATACATCGAGAGTTCCATATAAACACGCTAAATATGTATTAAAGTAAAAGTAAATTATTTGAATACTCTGCGTATTTTTTGAGATAATCAGTTTTTTGCGTCTCCTGTAAAGTGTGTAAAAAACACATAGCGATTATGGAAAGCGCAGCGACGTTATTCTTTTGTATCGATGGTACGCCTTGGTAAATTACTCAGGCCCATAGGAGGCCACGTTTTAAATACAGCGAGCATTCCTGCCGTGATTTGTGAGTATAATGAAATTAAATGATTTTACGTATTATATATAGTTAGTCAAGTTTCTATGTGCTACCACGTTCAGCGTGATCATCACTTACCATCAGGTGAGATGCAGGCCACGAACTTCTAACCGATACGGATAAAAGAAAAAAAAAATTAAACAAAAATGTTCCAGATAGGTACAAAATCGTAATCCTTTAGTTATAAAGATTGCGGTCACAAATAGATATGGTAACATAATACATAACATGACGCCTGTAAATCCCGTATGGTTAGACAGAGGTGTACCTTTAGAGGGTGATTGTCATGACATCGACCCAATATAATAGAAAAGCAATACCTACGCGGTCAAAATGTATGGAACTGCAGATTTTTTTTAAATAATCGACGAAAAATTTCAACGCTTGGGTGTTCAGAATCATGTACTGAATCCATGGCAACATTTTTCGCGTCGATGTCCCTGCCACCCTGTATATTGTACACACATATTTCACCAGAAACTAGATAGGTAAATATGGTATTAATAGCCTAATACACTGTCTGAATTAAAAGTGAATGAAAATTACATACCAGTTATTTTTTACGTCAACCAAAAGTACTGTTTCCAGAATATTTTCTTTCAGTATAGGTTCGCCATCCCTGCCTAAGTCCTTCATTTTTATTTCACCGTTCCTTTCATTCATGTCTCTTCGATTGGAAAATTATTCATCAAATCAGGGCGATAGGCAGACACGGAGATAGGACCCGCTTCACGATAAAACCCGGTAATTGGCCCCTTTATAAAAAGAAGTAACAATCGTTTGTTTTTCCATGTTTATTTTGATTTTTCTCTGTAATGGGTTGTTATTGTTATTTGTTTGGTTACCTGGTGAGTTGGTGAAATGATTTGTTGTTACTTTATTATGATTGGAGTGGATGTTGTGAGTGATATTATATCTTGTTACATGGCATTGTTTAGATGGGAAAAGAGGCTTTGAACTCTTGAGTTAATTTTGGTGTTTCTTTTTAGACTTAGTGCGTTTGTCCACCGCAGCCGTCACCGGTACGTCACCGAGAACGAGATGACAGCATCGAAGTAGTGACGCATACATTTACCATGACCGCGTGTTCACCGCACGTCTGTCACCCGAGCGCCGTCATCCCGCCGTGGAAGTTTCTAGTAGTTCCGCGCGACCGCTAGAACTCGGCCCGAGATTGTGACGAGCCGATGTGATGGTAATACAAAACACGTTTGATCTTGTCCACATACTGCCGTCGCACCGCGGAGTTCACTCGGCTTTTGATTTGTCTATCATAAATTCATAACATACTGAACCGTCGAGTTCGGTCGCGGTGGACCAGCGATCGCTGTCACCGGGACGTCACGTTCGATTTGAATAATCTCGTTTCTCGGTGACGTCCCGGTGACTACTGCCCCACGGCAGTAGTCAAACGCCCTTAATCACAAAGAAAATATTGGCCTCATCTAGACTTAAATTATGTAAATGTTATCGATTTTCGCAGTCATAACCACTTTATTCCATAATGACTCGAAACTATTTTATTATATGTATTACATTTATCATTTGTTCGCTTAGATTAGTGCCAAAATCACTTTTCCAGACACAGTTGTGTTGAACCCAATATTCAAAGTTTCATAGTTATAATAATTTGAATAAGCTTCACGAGACAGTGCTTTTCGAGTCCCATTTAAATCAGTTCCCAGCGCAATTAGAAAGAGTAACTGCGACACGACCAAGCAACCAAAAATTTCGAAAATGCTATGAAACCGATAATAATAAAACAAAAACACTATGAAGTTAAAAAACTGCATAGTTACCGAAACTGACAAAAATTTTCGTTTACAATCGTCGGTTTGTGTTAATTAAGAAGTTGTACCATCGTTACTATCTAGTTAAGTCGAGTTCGTTAGCGAAACTCGGTTACCGCCCGTTACTCGTTGATTGTCGGCGAAAGTGAGAACGCGAGAATGTTCCCGGTAACTTACTTATACTGAACTAAGAAGTGTGCTCACTTACAAATTGTCTATTAAAGGTGTGTTTGTAGCACGTGAGTTTAACGATGGGGTTGGAATTTTCAGTGAGTTCAGGTTTATTGAGGATTATGATATCAAAGCAATCTTTAGATGTAGGTACTGTAATACATAGCGAGAATTCAGTATTGCTTCTTAAGGGGGATGCGCTAAGATAGCCCGCGAGAGTCAAGTTTTCTTCAGTTTTTTCAATTTTGCAGATCAGTGTCAGGTTTTGTGTTGATTAAAATATAATTCGCGACCGTAAAAAATATGGCTTTACATAATTACAATCATTACAATCAGCAATACAACTTCATAAGTTAGCATAATTGTCAAATGTCATGATTTCATGAAATAGTCATTCAATGGGATTACAGGAACTTAGAGAGTTGTATTGATCATTTTTATGATTATAATTCTATAATTAAACATTTGATACGTCCGCGAATCATATTTAGAACAACATAGAATACTGACCTGCAAATTGCAAAAATCGTAAGAAAATTTGAATTTCGCGGACTATCTTGACGCTTTCGCCTTAATATCCGAAGGGTCTACCCGGCGCCTCCGCCAAATGAAAGCACTTCTACACGGGCGCTATATAAGAAAATAAGTGAATTATTTAGCTTAATAACTGTTTACTACAAGCATCAAGCTTACAGCAATACAGACGTTTCGTTATTTACAAGATGAAGTGAGCAGTTTTAGGCGCCTATCACATAACTGAAAGCCAATTCTCATATTTATAAAACGGTCACATTCAAGTCGCAATTTGTCAAACTTGTCAAATATTGCTAAATTGCTTATATTTTTGACAGATTGCGAATGCGAACGTTCTTAAAAACTACGGGAATTGCCTCTCTGGTGTTTTATGAAAACAATCGCCGCATATTCAATTTTGGAACTAATTATAAATTCGCTTTCTGTTGGTCAATGTATTATATAAATAATAATACTGGAGTTTTATTATATTCATTAAAATTAAAACTATAATGCAGATTGACTCTGGCTCAGGCGCCACCTTGACTGTCCGGCTACTTATAGAATAGTGATGTGACATACTCATAACACGCTTGAGAGATCGAATGCAAGCAGAGTAATTTTTATACCAGTCTGCATAATGTAATGTTCCTTTTTGTAGACAACCTTTTCAGTAAGTTCAAAATTCAAAAGTCATTTATTCAAACTAGGCTGAGAATCAGCACTTTTCGAACGTCAAAATTACATAAGACAGTCCCCCAAAACGCCTACCCTTCACCACTTCCTAGTGCTTTAACTGGGAAGAAGAAGTGGCGCAACAAACTCCCCAGCAGCACTGCTGTCTGTTCAGTTAGAAAAAGTTGTATAAGTATCTAATACTTACCCACGGCGCGGCGGCTGAACATAAAAGGTCGAATTTTCCTAATCACCACGTTTTATTGTTAGTATAAAAATGCTGCCTAATGTGTTTAGGTAAGTAATTAGCTATTAAGGACCCTAACTGTCATATTAAGTAAGTACTTGCTGTTACCGGCGACTTCCGCGTGGAATTCTATACTTCAATTTTATATGTTTGTATTTATCTGCCAGTGAAAATCTCGTCAAAATCGGTCCAGCCGTTTTAGAGATTAGCCGGAACAAGCAGACAGACAGACATATTTTTTTTGTTGAAAATTGAGTTTTTTTATATGTACCGTATATACTTTCATATGTATTTAGTAAAAAGCTGTTATTTTGACATTACAAACAGACACTTCAATTTTATTTATTTGTATTTATGCATGTATGTATGTATGTATGTACATATGTAGTATGTATGTTTATGATGTATAGATAATAATAGATGTATAGATACAGATTTCATGGGTTTAATTTTTTTGCGAAGGACCCTAATTATTTTTCTAAAATGATAGTAGCCTACGTTACTCCATATGACATTAGCTATCTTCCAGTGAAAGTCCCGTCAAAATAGGTCCAGCCGTTTTATTTGTATATGTATATACTCGTAGATATGAAGTTGAAAGATACTCCGAAGCGGGCGAAAACTTGAAATAGGCTTTCCTGGGGTCTGTCTCTAATTCGATATTATTTTTGCTACAATGGTGTAGCAAAAATAATATCGAATTAGAGACAGACCCCAGAAAGCTATGGAGCTTTCTTACATCCTATTATTATTCACACTTTTGAAACTTAGACCTAAAGGCAATCCAAAACTGAGTTTAATAAAGTCACGAACAGTCCATTTACCTTCCACAAATAAAATATCATTTACAAATGAATAAATGTAATCAACAAAGGGCCATGCATAATACATGGAGCATGCTACCGGTGAGTGTCAATTGAAATGGATGCCTGTTGTGATACACTGATAGTGGATGTGATAACCTGTCAGTGCTGTGCTGTCAGCTGCCAATGGGTTATTAAGTGTATTGACGAGACTTTTTTATGTAATACTATATATAATATTGGTTTTGTAACTATGGTGTTATTTGATTGGCGTTTTATTGGATAAACTTGTTGAATGTTATTCTTATTCATAACTGGAAGTCAACACAAATTGTGCCCGGTTTCTGACATATTCTGAAAAACTAATTTATTTATTAGATAGTGCTCTTTTTTCGATATCTTGACACATTGCGTATCCGAATACTCAATTAAGGAACAATTGTGCTTCAATAAATTTGTCAAATCAATAGCCACTGAGAGTTTATCTGAGGACCCCAGAAACAGCCCCAGAGATATGTAAGCCATATTTTGAGTCGTCACTTTTAAAAGTCGTATAGTCGGCTGTCATTCGTGGATCTTTGACAGTCGATACGAGTCGTCAGAAGCCCGAAAGCCTGAACAACCAGTCTTACCAGGGGTATCGTATTACCCAGTTACTGGGTTGTAGAGGTCAGGTAGGGAGTCGCTCCATGTAAAATACTTGTATTCAGCTGCATCCGGTTAGGCTGGATGCCGACCCCAACATAGTTGGAAAAAGGCTAGGCAGATAGATATAGACTTTTGAAAGTCGTATGTAAAATTATGAGTCATGATAGAATGGGCTTAGAATGGGCGAAATACGACGGATTTTCTGATTTCTATGATCACAATTTTCTTTCCCACATTGTTTAGTGACATGCTTCCTAGTTTACGCCAATTGTATTCACCGTCGCATTAATCAAAGATGTATTAAGGTGTGTGCATTGACCGGCAATAGCGCAGCAACAACACGCGGCGTTTGCTGGACACATTTCTGTCACGTTTCTCTAGTTAGGACCAAACCGTTGAATGTTTGCGCGGCAGTACTGCGCAGCATATCCAAGACACGCCGCGCACTTCAGTTGACAATATCAATCTGCCTAGCCTTTAATACGTCCAGATACAATTAGTGACGAGTTTCCTAAAAATGTTTGTGCGCGGCCGGTAGATAGAAGCGTTCGCGCGCGGCAGTCGTGCAAACAGCGCGACAGTCCGCGCGCGGCATCCGCGCATGATTGCCGCTCAATGTTTGGACACACCATTAGAACTAACATTCCTTGCAGGAAGTCCATGTTTTGCAGTCATTTCAGCTTCCCAAACTTCAAAGAAGTCCCCACCAAATCCTGAACCATTTTTAGTCAACTCCTTAAAGCTCACATTTCGCAAACATAACACACCAAACCATGCTAATTATGTGGCTCAGTAAAGTGTTACTACAGCACTAACTCTGATACCGGTGCGGCATACAAATGAATCGCTGGGTTATCGTCGAAACCGCAGGTGTTATCGTTACTCGTATCGTTAAAAGCGGTTACTGTGGCAACGTTTCGATTCGAATAATCGTTATTTATTTTAGCGAGAAGTATCGGATTTTATGTTATGATATCGGATGGAGGTTTAGTGTGAATGGTCTTAAGGTAATTGGGTTATGAGCTCTCTGGTTTAAAATGAGAATGGTTTTTACATTATTTTAAGAAAATATTAGAGACTGCATCGTTGGTCGGGAGCGCTACTGCTGAGCTTGAGATCCTGGGTTCGATTCGAAGGGTCTGGCAAAGTGTTATAGCGTTTTTTCATCGGGAATTGGTCAATTGCAGCCCAGGGTCTGGATTTGTGTCCGGTTGATGGCAATAGACTCGCCCCTGTTACATGGGACTTTAACAAAACTGGCGAAATATGGGTGTTCTATGTAGGTACACCTCTGTCTAACTATTCGGGAAAGGATTATTATACACTCAATTAAACACATCTAATAAAAATCGATCAACCTGCCTAGCCTTTTCCCAATTAAGTATGTTGGGGTCGGCTTCTAGTCTAACCTACCGTATTTTACACGGAGCGACTGCCTATTTCACCTCCACAACCCAGTACCTTGGTAATACAATACCCCTTGGTAAGACTGGTTGTCAGACTTTCGGGTTCTGACGACCCGTAACAACTGTCAAAGATCCACGAATGACAGCCGGGACCAACGGCTTAACGTGCTTTCCAAGGCACGGAGGAGTCTCGGTATGTTAAGATCACCCATCCACAGACCAACCCCGGCAAGCGTAGCTTAACCTGATGGATCGAACCATGCGGCTGTTATTACTTAGCTACGAGCTCCTCTAATATTTTATAATCACTTATAATAATTTGTAATAATATTGAATTGCTTGAATTTATACTTCGCCCTCTTAGCTAAATTAGGAGAGGGGTCCTAATTTAGCTGTGCCCGACAGGGTCTATATTGGTATTTTACTTTGTTATACCAAATAAGGAATAAATATGGAATGCAATAAAGAATTGAGGATTGAGTATTGAAATACAGGTGTGATATTATTATATTAGAGTGTTCTAATTTTGTTCCTACAATTTCGTTCGTCCATTGCTAACTTTTACTTAGCTTAAAGATAGGTACGTACTTAAATCTGCTAGCCAAGTAGATTTTTCTTCTAAATAAAAGCGAAATTAATGTTATATAAGACGGTTTTTAGGGTTTCGTACATCAAAAGGAAAACGAAACCATTGTAGGATCACTTGTATGTCTGTCTGTCCGTCGGTCACAACCAGTTTGCTCCTAATTCAATGGATCGATTATGTTGAAATTTGGTACACTTATGTATTGCTGTGACCCAAACACGAATGTGCAAAGTAAATAAATGACCTTTGAATATGGGGGGAAAAAATTGTTTTACAAACTGTACTGTGACATATCAAATGAAAGGGCTTGTTGCGTGAATCTCAAAAAATATTTTTTAATTTTTAATGATATTTAAGCAAATAGGTGAAAATTAACCTTATCTCCGAAACTACTAAGCCTAAATTTTTTTTAAAGGCCCATAGAATGATTCTTTACTCATAGATTACAGGAAAACCTATATGAAGTATATGGTCTTATCAACTACAATGTTAAGTTTGTCCTTGGGATAAATAATCCCAACTACAGAACCCTTCATTGTGCGTGTTCAGACACGCACTTGACCGGTTTTTTTTTTAACAATGTTCATTTCATACACTTAAATTGCATTAAATTAAATTCTCAAGGGGAATCAGTTTCTACTTAAATGTGGTTTTGTGGGGATTGTAGTTTTTCACAGCAACAGGCCGCAGGGAGTCGAAAACTCTTATTATGTAGATGAAATCTAATTTTAGTTAAATGAAGAAATAAAGTTCTATTGTTTTTTAAACCTTTTACTTACTATTAATTTGCTTCTTTAATAGCAATGATTTAGTTTTAATATTTCTCAAAGTTAGATATATTATAATGAAAAGCAAAATAATCCTTCTAATATTGTAAATGTTTGGATGTTTGTTACTCAATCACGCAGAAACAGGTGAACGGATTTGGATGAAATTTGGCATACAGATAGTTTATAACCTGGATTAACTTACAGGATACTTTTTGTCTCGATAGTATGTTCCTGCATCCGATTAGATTGGAAGCCGACAACAATATCTCATCATCATCATTTCAGCTTTAAGACGTCCTCTGCTGGACATAGGCCTCCCCCAAGCACCGCCACTTCGACTGGTTCTGTGCTTCCCACATCCAGCGGTTTCCTGCGAGCTGCACAAGGTCATCGGTCCATCTTGTGGGAGGCCTTTCAACGCTACTTGTTCCGGTACGCGGTCGCCACTCCAGAACCTTTCGGCCCCATCGGCCATCTGTTCTGCGAGCAATGTGCCCTGCCCATTGCCACTTAGTTTGGCAATTCTTCGGGCTATGTCGGTTACCTTGGTTCTCCTGCGGATCTCTTCATTTCTAATTCGATCACGTAGGGAAACTCCAAGCATAGCCCTCTCCATTGCCCTTTGGGTGACTTTTAGCTTTCTGATAAGGCCCATTGTGAGCGACAACGTTTCAGTGCCATAGGTCGTCACTGTCAACACGCACTGGTCAAAGACTTTCGTCTTGAGATACTGCGGTATGTGGGACGAGAAAATATTGCGTAGCTTCCCGAACGCTGCCCAGCCGAGGCGGATTCGACAATTGACCTCTTTCTTGAAGTTGGACCTACCTAGCTGGACATTTTGTCATAGGTAAACATAGTCGTCCACAACTTCGAGCGTAGCGTCTCCGATCTTCATGAGAGTGGGTGTTACATGGGCATTTGACATAACCTTTGTCTTATCCATGTTCATTTTCAGACCCACTCTTTCGGAGGCTCTACTAAGTTCATCGAGCATTGTACTGGGGTCCTCCATGGTCTCAGCTATAATAATTATGTCGTTGGCAAACCGAAGGTTAGTCATGTACTCGGCATTGATGTTGATGCCTAGCTAGGACCAGTGGACCCCAACATAGTTGGGAAAAAGGCTAAGCAGATTGATATTATTCATATATATTATTCGTATACATTATTCGTAATATTATATTATATATTATTCGCACATTTTCGTTGAATCAATTGTTTTACCTGTTTCATCAAGAAAAAATAACATGAACATGAACATTACGAACTACTGCAATTTAGATAAAAATAAAATATGACCCCCAGTTATACTTCAAGGGAAGATGATGGTTGCGTCTAGATAAAGTTATGATAAATACATCGCATTGCCTTCCTCACTCACCGTACCATCTATTCTCATTTCGTTTTCACTTATTTTTAACCCGCGACGCAAAAAGAGGGGTGTTATAAGTTTGACCGCTTGTGTGTGTGTCTGACTGTGGCACCGTAGCTCTTAAACTGGTGAACCGATTTGAATTCGGTTTTTTTATTTGAAAGCAGGTTTCTAGCGATGGTTTTCTGAGACGTTTTATGAAAATCGGGTCAGCCGTTTGAAGATTGTCAGCTCTTTTCTAGTTGATGAATGGATGTGAGCTTCTTTCACACGTCAGTGAAATTTGGTATTCTGTTACTTCAATGATATTAGAAGAACATAGTAACCTCTAACTGATGCAGCATCACCTGGAATTTGCAGGATACCCAACTCCCTTACCAACTTACATCACGGGTATCGTGTTTGGTCTCAATGAATAGGTTATAGATAGATGATGAACAGGGTCTGGTGATGGAGTAGGAAAGAAAAATGAGGAAATTTTCTGTCGGGGGTTTTTTAATTATTAAATGTATGCTTCTTGTAATAATGCGAGGGGAAACAACACTTTTGGACGGGCTGGTAGCTAAACATAACAGCGTCACGGTTCGATAGAAGGTTAAGCTACGCTTGTCGCGGTCACTTCGTGGATGGGTGACCATCTATTACATACCGAGACTCCTCTGTGCCTCGACAAACACGTTAAGCCGTTGGTCCCCGCTATCATTCGTAGATCTTTGGCAGTATTTACAGGGACTCAGAAGCCCAAAAGTTTGACAACAAGTCTTACCAAAAGATATCGTGTTACCCAGTAACTGGGTTGTAGAGGTCAGATAGGCAGTCGCTCCATGTAATATAATACTGGTAGTCAGCTGCATCCTGTTAGACTGGAAGCCGACCCCAAAATAGTAGGGAAAGGGTAGATTGATTCTACATAGATCAAGAAACAAAGTAGGTAATTGCACTCAGTACATAGTAATTTTTTACAATTATTATTAACGCGAGACAGGAATATTATATTTTGCATATAGATTCCAATAGTGCCGCGAAGAATATTGAATATCTTCATACCGTTTACTGAAAGTATCAAGTACGTCCGGGAAATTCATTTCCGGTCACGTACAGACTTCCGGCCAGTGACTATAAGGAGCTGATGGAATAAAAAAGTTCTTTTACTTTATAAATATTTGTTAGGAAAATGTCACAAACAAGTAAACGAGATAAAAAAATGGACGGATGCTGGAAGAATTTTTATAAAAGTAACAATTAGATGTATACTTTGAAACTTTTGGAAAATGAAATATTGAGGAAAAAAATGTGGTTTAAATGTGCAGACTCTTATTAATTCCTTAGGCATGATTATGAAATCTGGAGGCAAAAGTCCTCGCGCACATATGGGAGTTGCGCGAGGAGGCGAAACGCCGGGGCGTAACTCCGCTGCCGCGAGAAATCGCGGCACAGCGGACAGAGCTCCGGCGGGATCTCATGGCGGCATGGAGAGTGCGATTGTCGCAACCCAGCGCTGGGCACGCCACAATTGTGGCGATAAGTCCCCTCTTTGAGGAGTGGCTAGAGAGGCGCCGCGGCGTCCTCACCTTCCGCCTGACACAGGTCCTCACCGGACATGGTTGTTTCGGGAGGTTCCTGTTCAGGATAAAGCGGGAGGAAACGCCCGCGTGTCACCACTGTGTGGATCGCCCGGAGGACACGGTGGAGCATACGGTGGAGGTCTGCCCAGCTTGGGCGGAGCACCACCGTGTCCTCACGGAGGCGATCGGCGGCAGCGATCTCTCGCGTCCGGCCCTGGTTCAGGCCATGGTCCGGAGCGAGAGTGCATGGGAGGCCGTCACCTCCTTCTGCGAAGCAGTAATGCTCGCGAAGGAGGAGGCGGAGCGCGCGAGGGAGAGGCAAAATGCGCCCCCTCGCGCCCCTAGTCGCCGCAGGAGACGCCCCGGGCGTCGGGAGTCGCGAGCCGACTTCCGGCCACCGTAGGCGCGGGCTTGCGGACGGTGAGCAATGGGTAGCTCGCCGTCCGATAGGGACCAGGCCCGGGTCGACGGCGCGTTGTGTTCCACGCGCGCCTCAAAGAGATGTCAGCACCAACTGACGGGGTCCGGAAGGGCCAATGCCTGCCGGGGTTGCGGGTTTGTCTGAAAGGGATATCGCGACCTCGGCACACAGGCAACGGAAGGAACACGGGTGGGTCACGGGGTAGTCAGTAAAAGTCTGACACGCCCTAGCTCCGCCTAGAGCGGGAGAAGTTATTTGATAATTTCCCATCCTCAAAAAAAAAAAAAAAAAGGCATGATTATGAAATGCAAATAAATTAATTTAACTGTTCGTAGTATGCGTTTGTGGAAGACTAGTTTAATATAAAAATATTTAACGTTTAAATTGGCACTCTTGGTCCACCGATTGTTTTAACCAAAACGTTTTCAATGTGTTGTTTTTACTAGGTCATCATTATTGTCTATTTTGGGAAAAAATATGAGAACTTGATAAAATTCCCAAAAATCTGTCAAATAAAAAAAAAAAACTGTCTAGCTAGGTCTCTTATCTGGGAAAATTGGTTGTTTTTTATTTTCACTCTAGCAGAGCTCGGCCGCCCAGGTACACCAACACTATTACTAGAAAATTAATGTTGAGCACGGAACCCTTTTACCCGGTTCAGTAGTTAAACCGTCTCTTTAATTTATTAAAAGTGAATACCAGGCTTGTAAAGTTTCTGATTACCTATGAGAACAACTATCTGAACTAAGATAAAATTATAACATAAGCTTCTCCCCGTGACTTCGTCTGGGATTAAAAGTATCCGTAAGTATGTGTTAATCCAGGTTATAAACTACAATTCCGTAATACATTGTTTTCATGTAACTCTTTTGGTTTACGCGGCGCATGCCAGTAAAGCTCCCAGTCGGGACGATTTTTTCCGACATCTTCAACTTTTCTGATTGGCTGAAATCATCGACATATTTCAGCCAATTAACCTTCCTCATGAATCACTCCGTCCATTGGTGAAAACCGTCTGGAAATCTGTTCGGTAGTTTTTGAGTTTATCGCGTTTAGACAGACAGACGCGGTGGGGGACTTTGTTTTATAATTATGTAGTGATTACAACCCCAAGCACATTAATAATTCTTTGTTAATATAACGTGCAAAATGTATAACCACTCAAGACTGTAGTTAATTCCATACTGCTATGTACAAACTGTGTTTAAGTTAACGTAATCTTGCATGTAGCCGTACTTCCGTAGCTTCGTCTTAGATTATATTATTAGCTGAGATGCACAGACTGCATTAAGACCGCGGCGCGTGAGTCACCGACGGTATGAAATGTTACCATTTTAAATATTATATTTTATATAAACATTTAGGACTAAGTATTGTATTTATTCATTTTATTTTTGTCTTATTTTGTTATTTCACTATATGCTGCACCGGTTGACGTCATCACGTCAACGCCGGCTGTCGCTGAAAACCAGCGTTGGGGCTCTGTCTCGCATAGGGTCGCAGCATTATGCTGAGCGATGGCCGTTTTGCGTGGATGTGACGTATATTTTCCCCAAATTGTTTATTTTTGTGTTTTGTTCTTTCTTTGCGTTATGTGTACCGCAAATAAACGTATTTTCTTTCTTTCAGATGCTATGCTGTTTCTATTAAGATTACATTATGGAGTTAGATTATCTCATACGTTGGGGTAAGAGTCTTTCGTTATTAAATAATGAGCTTCAGTATTAATTAAAAGTGTTGGTTAGGAACCCGATTCGAATACATTTCTTACGAGTAGTGATAAAGAAAGTAGGTACAATGTACCATCGAAGAAGTTCATATCTAACCACCGTAAGGACTGTTCTTGCTTGCAGCGCTCGGCGGCTTTAGAACCAGGCCGGTAACAGATGTGGTCATCGTGTTCACGGGATTTTGTTTTGAAACTGGTTAGATATGAACTTCTTTGATGGTAGGTACCATCGAAGAAGTTCATATCTAACCACCGTAAGGACTATTCTTGCTTGCAGCGCTCGGCAGCAGTAGCACCGGGCCGGTAACAGATGTGGTCATTGTGTTCACGGGATTTTGTTTTGAAACTGGTTAGATATGAACTTCTTTGATGGTACATATTTAAATTGTAAAATGCACGCACCTATGACTTTTCGGATTCATGTGCGTATTAAAAAGTTATCGCTTGCTTCAAAAACGGTGAAGGAAAACATCGTGAGGAAACTCACGATGCTTGAGAGATATTTCTCGACAACATGTGAAGCCAAGTCAGAGGCCCATGGGCGGCATAAAAACTCTGACACCAGGTTAGACACTAACCACACGAAAATGAAAGAAGACTAGGATTGAGCGAGTGATTATAATAATGCATATTATGATGTTCCACATTTTCATTACAAACGAAGCTTTCATATTCAATACCGAAAGTTTTTGAGTTGTTAAAGCTCCATTCACACATGATACAATCGCTTCATAGAACAATTCCTCTTAAAATGATCACCCGTTCTAAGTATCTCAATGGGACCTTAAAACACAGGCGCCCTCTGACTTACCACTTTTGATTCTGACTTTTACGTTTTTCGTAATAATAAAAGTATGAGAAATCCCTACACTTGAACGATATATTACTGCCTGCGGAAACATAAAAACTATGGAGGAAGCACGGATTTGGGGGACGGGTTGCAAGGGTCCCCCAGATTATATTTGTTTTTAAAGAATTTGCTTACGTATCTCAGGAATTTATCATTTTAATGTGACATTTTTGGAGGGAGGATGCAAGCGAATTTTGATATATAAAATTGGTATGCCAGGGTATCATCATCCTTAATCATGATCTATCCATGGAAAGGTAGCTTCATGTATCTACCGTGCAGTTATGTCTATGCTTGTACAAGTTATGAATATCAGAAAATATTTTTATAATAGGATCGTAGTGTATTGATGCTAAATGAATTAATTATTCTGTTATAAGGTCATTATTTAATCATCCCCTTTCCTTCCACAATACACATACAATTACATATAGAATAAAAAGAATTAGGAGGAACGGTTAAAACAAAACAAAAAAACATGGATAAATGTATGGTGCAAAAGTTGTTTATAATGATGAAGTACTGTCCCCCCTTTTCAAATTTTCAGTTATTTCAATTACAATTTGTATAAAATATATTTTTCGTATTTGCAACTAAACCATAGCGATAAAAAGTTGACAAATTTAACCTCAAACTGCCTTCCAAATCCCTACCTGTATCTCGGCAGTTATTTCGACATCACTTGCCATAGGGGCGCGTTGCGTTAACAGGATGTTTACTTTCCTGCCGTAGATAAATGTGCAGTGGCTGGAGGGTTAAGTATCCCTTTTTTTCTATCAAACCGAGATAGTGCGTAAATATCTTCTTGTTGACATTATCTTGATAGATGTGTTGATGTACTGGATTCACAGTGCTAATTGTATTAGTCGTGCTATTTTTGTCTGTGTTCTTTGGAAATTGTATGGCAGTTTAGCTTTTTTTTTTAAAGTATTTTTATTGACCTGTTTCACCAGTTCCTTTTAAACTTTGGTTAAGTTACCTGGCTTATAGTTTTATACCAATTGATTTTCAAAGTATCTGGTAGCATAATCAGCCAGTGAGATGACCACTGCTGGGACACAAGCCTCCTCTCCGCGAGAGGGAGTAGGCCATAATCCTCGACGTGGACCCTGTACGGGTTGGTGAATGTTTCCGGTAGTCAGTGTGCAATACCTACTATTTAACAGGCTAACATCCATGAAATCTTGTCAAAATATTGATAAACAGCTGAAACCACTAACATGATTAATGATTCACCATTTTATACCTATATGAACAAAAATTGTCAGCGAAATAATTCACAATTCAACTCCTACACATGCACATAAAACAATTGAAACAATAATCATCACATCCGGAATCAAACACCAGCTGACAACCCACAGCTTCCTCCCTGACATTGCAGCAACTGTTCATTTTGTTCCGCAAAACCGACCTAGACATTTAAATTTATTAGGGTGCCTGTATATTGGAGCGGAGCGGTGGGGAGCTGGGGAAATAATAAGAAAGAAAGAAAGAAAAATATTTTATTTAGGACACGCACAGGAAATACAAACAGTACCTAAAGTTAACATATTTTTGGAATAAAAACAAAAATAATAGGAAAGACCTGTGCGCGGCCAAAAAGCCCCATATCTCAGCATAATGCTGCGAAATTTAAAAAATAGATACCGCAGAGGTGGTATTCTGATAGGGCCCAGTATTATTAACCTATTGAATTCCACAATCAAAATTCCAGTCCCCGCCTCGCTCTGCACATGGCTGTGTCTACTAACTGACTTTTCTTAGAAAGCCTTTACGCTCTCCGTCGTCTTCCGGCCGCTCCACTACTGTGGAAATACCTACAGTATCTACAGTGGAACGGAGAAAAGTTTTATACATTTCAACCGCACAATGTGTGATATTACTGAGCTGTTTCCGCTGATCGTCTTGTTGCTCGTACACCCCGGCTTCGGACGACTCCGCTACACTGCTCACTCGCTCTTCTCCTCTTCCTTTAAGGATAACTATTCCACTAAATTCACGTCATTCCCGCTTGAGTGAACAGGGACACTCCGCTACGCTTCTACTTCACTCTTCTCTGTTCACTCGCTCCGCTTCAATAGACGGACAGTCTTAGTTTTACTCCTGATAAAACTGAAACAAAGTTGGGTTTAAATTACAAATTAGAGTTTATTTCAGAGACTTGTTATAATTTAATGTTTTACTAGCTCCGGGGTATATTGTTTGGAGTTTAAAGAATCCTGTTTCTTTGGTACCTATTAAATTAGTTAATTGGTTCGGTGTTCGATTACTTCAATTAAAATTGTTGGCTGGATATAAATGGTTGATTATTATTATCCAGGGAGGCCTTTGGCTGCTTTTGGTAAATCATTATTTTTTATATTAAAAGTACACGATCTTGAAATTCTCAGGACCCAGATCCGGTCTGGTCCTGGCGATGGCGATACGCTTGCTCACTATTACTTTGACTTATAACATACTAGCTTCCGTCAGCGGCTTTACCTGCGTGATATCTTTATAAATTATAGCCTATGTTACTCAGTGATAATATAGCATACTACTGGTGAAAGATTTTTTTAAATCGGTTCAGTTATTTTTGAGTTTGTTCATTGCAAACAAATATACAAAGAATCTGATCTTTTTTCTTTATACATAAGTTTAGATATAGGTGCCTGGCGGAATGTGGCATACTACTGAGTCCTCTGTCTACCCCTTCGGAAAAAACAAGCATAATAGAAAAAGAAAAGAAAGAAAGAAAATACAATTATTTTCGGTAAACATGACGCAAAGAAAGAACACAAAACAAAAAAATAACAAGTTGGGTGAAAAAATGCGTCACATCCACGCAAAACGGCCATCGCTCAGCATAATGCTGCTGCTAATGCTGTATTACATAAACTCTCAAAACGGAACAGCCTAATCATAACTAGCAAATTATTTCCACAGAGCATTCGATCTGTAAACAGTCACCGGTAATATTGTGTACATCGATAGTCTTGTTTGTGTTGAGCCTACCCAATATGAACAACACGGTAAATGGATTTTGAATTTCCAAAATAACACACTGTAGGCTCATGATGTAGTCATAATATGTGCGTAGTGTATTTGCCAGAGGTTTGTCGAGGCTAAATTTGTCGAATTAGTTTGGTTTATTTGGGGCTAAAACTAGGGGTAATTTTGAGGCTAGGGAACCGGCGGTAAGGTTGCCTAATGTTTGTCTCAGTCCTATACATAGGATGTTTGCTTATGATACCGCAGAAGTCGTTTAAGTCGACAAGGGAGGGGTCGGTAATACTCTAATTGAGTTCAAGGACTTTGATCAAAACAGTCGTGTTATTTTAGAGTTTTATTTCAGACTTAAGTAGCTAGCTCACTTTTTATATAAATAGGAAATACAGACACTGGCAGGGAGCTCCAGACTTTGGCTATTTGTAAAATGACGTTTGAGAAGAAGTGCTGAGTGCGGATCATCAGGATGATCAAGAAGAGCAGATGGTATCCTGAAGCACGTCTAGAATTACGACCATGTTAACATCAATCATGAATAGGCAAGATCAATCATGAAGAGGCAAATGAAGCAATGAATAATAGGGTCTGTTGACAAAGCTAGTTAAAATAAATAAACAAACCTTCAAAGGACGAAAGCAATGACCAACAAACAAATGAATGGTAAGAATTTGCAAACCAAATCGTGTGATTCCAGAATACGTCATGTCCGATTGTTATTCTTTGTTGTTTTGTTAAACAAATTCGTCTCATCTCCCTTATGGCTTTAGCCGTAAACATTTTTATGTTGACATCATAATATTGTTTTATTGTTAGAAAATTTACGATCATCCCCTCTGTGGGTTGTGTGATCCCGCATGGCTACGAATAATCTGTCACTGATTTGTATTTTTTGATTTGTGAGAGTAAATTCGAGTGGTTGGATCATAAAATACAAACAATTATGTTACGGATAAGTTATTTTAGTTTTTAATGCAATTTAGTTCACTTCGGAATTTTAGTTGAACTTTAAGTTAGGGTAAGTCGTGGGCAAGTAAGGAGAGAGGTTTACGTCTGTCAACTTTATTACAGGCTTAAATGAACAGATAAAGATGTCACGTCGTTATTTAATCTTAAATGGTTTCAAGCAGAAAGGTAGCTTTCTAGCAAACTTGTAAATATCAATAAATTCACTAGCAGGATCTTTGGATATATTCCGGTTTGCCATATTCGACACGATGTCAGCAGATATTCTGAGCCCGTTCGTTTCAGGAGTTCCGGCAAGCCTTGGCTAATTGCGTTACTACTGTATCTGGATGCAAACCCAAAAGTGACATTCGAATATCTCCTGTCGTAAAATATACCTCAGTTTCTGAAATACAGGTTAGTTTCACAACTCAACGGGCGCACTCACGCGAACGTAAAATTCGACAATTAGGAGGCAAAAGAGGGAAAACAATAAACCTAGGAGCATTGTGATATTTTTACAAGCAAATTTACTGTTTTAAGAGATAGAGCGGTCCCCTTTCCAAAATGAAATACTAGAGACATTTATGGGCTGTTTACGAGCCAACTCTTTACCGAACGTGGACAGCGATGTTTGTGTTTTTATTGTACACTTCCGCGTCATAAAGAGCTGGATGGATTTGTTTTATTTCTGTTGTTTGTAATCGTATTATGCTGATTTTGTATGCGAAAACGTTAGAATCAAAAGGTTTTACATATGTCGGTGTTGTTTCAGAAAATTAATAATAATAAACAATAATAATATGTTTGTTTACTCAAAAACAAGGCATTGTACACGTAAAAAATAATACAGTTTTACAAAATAAGTACTATATCTACAAACGTGTGGGTGAGCACTGCTCTCCTAGCTAGGTTATGAAAACCTGTGTTAAGGAGAAGCAGTCCGGTCCCCTAAGGTATAGTGACGTAAAGGTTACATAGCGCTTGTGATGTTACTGTTTCAATTTTGGAGTATAGAGATGGACAATTAAAGTTTAAAGATACGTTTTATTAAAAGTAAAAATAAAATAATATTAAGATAAATAAATTAATGTGTGTTTGTGATTGTGCGTGTGTGTGTGTGTGTGTGTGTGTGTGTGTGTGTGTGTGTGTGTGTATGTGTGGCTGTGTGTGTGTTAATTGTACGCCTTTCTTGTTGATTAGGGTCTTATATTTAGTGTCGATAAAGGTGGAAAAGGAATAGCGAATGTAGTGTGAGAAGTATCACCTTCAAAACTTCTTTTAAATTGTAATGATACTGTATCTCGTGATAAATACTGGACATGTGAAAAAAAGCCCACGGCGAGAGTAAATATAACAGTTATATTTACTCTCGCCGTGTTCTTCATCAAAACATCGAAAAAAGTTAAAAAGAATCGCTATATTAATATTTGTATATTTAATTTCATTCTGCATTACTTATGAAAAACAAATTTGGTGAAAAGCTCAAGATAATACTTTAAAGGAAAATAATTGAAGAATGAGGAAAGAATTGCCGGAATATTTTTTACCTAGTATCAAATTCGCAATGTCATAAAAATTCTAGAGGTCGACGGGGTGCTTATAAATATTCAAATTTGTACAAGCACTGGGCCAGGTGGGCAGGCAGGTTTGCATAAGTAAACTTGCGAAGGGTGCGGACATGAAGCACAATAATCCGGCTTCGGTTCGATAGAAAAAGCAAAATCAAAATTCATTCCGTTGACCCGAGCTCCGGTCGTAATTCCACGACAGGGCCGGAAACTATTTCTATTCCGAGGGGATCCAACCCCAAGGCGGCACGCCTCCTTGTTTCCAAATATTTTCCTCTCCTGCCTTAATGCAGCACAATCGTAATTTAAAACATGCTTCCTCATTTAAAATGAATGCACGCTCGGTTTCTGCCGCCAGATTTGAGAATGGAATGTGTTAATTGTTTTGTTCCATACGCTCGCTGCGGTCGCGATACACTGATATGCTCTCGCTTGACCATGTAATGAAACGGGTTTAATGGCCACAATTAATGAGCGGCTACCGAATTTAGAATTTCGGCGACTTACATCGAGACTCCCGCAATAAAAGTTGAAAGTAATAGAGTTGTTGTAATCTCGGAGGCGATATACCGCGTGGAGGGCGTGTTATCGCTGGCGGAACGGTAATGACGGTGCGATAAGATCGCTCGGTGAGGAAGCGAGGGCGAATCGACTGATCTGAGACTGTGGCCAGATTAAATCTCTGTAGGAACTGCCCGCAACATTAACTAATGACACTCCGGAGATGGGACGAACTCCGATAGCCCCCGAATGCCCCCGATCCACTCGACACCGACTCGTTTCAGTTCATTTGAGGGAGTCGCTGGGTAATCAGCATTCAAGAGCTCATCGCCGAAGATAAGACAAGTTTGTGACGGCTGTTTCGGAGTCCAATTGACTTGTTTCATTATCATACACCACGGATATTTGATGTCACTGACACTTAATATTTTATCACATAGGTAATGTTCGTTGAATGTTTTAGGTATCTTGGGAACCGTGTTCATTAGTATTGCGTTGCCCACCACTTACAGCTTTTAAAGCTCCATTAGTAAGGACAACATTACAAAACCCGTACAAACCTACGAACTCTAAATAAATAAACGCTTTGCACCCTGTATTATTCCATCGGATTGTTATAAATAGCTGTTGCAAATTGGTATTAAATGAGCTACAAAAAAGGTCCGACTTCAAGTCTCCCCTTCCGAAGTCGTTAATAGGGAAATTCGATATCGCATAGGAGAGCCATTAAGGTCGAGACCGGCTCGAGATTGCAATAAGTATGTATATTTTATTGTAAGTCGAGCTGTTGAGATTCCACATATAAAATGTATCAGCTGCATTATGTTTCGAGTGGGGTAAAAGAACTTAGTGACAGTACTGATGTAATTGACTACAAATTACTGAATTGCTGTGATATGTAAGTTAGAAGAATAAAAACGAAAATGATCAGAATCAGAATCAGAATTTATTTATCTGTAAGAATGTACCATCGAAGAAGTTCATATCTAACCACCGTAGGGACTATTCTTGCTTACAGCACTCGGCAGCTATAGAACCGGGACGGTAACAGATGTGGTCATCGTGTTCACGGGATTTTGTTTTGAAACTGGTTAGATAATAAACTTCTTTGATAGTACATAGTAGTGTTAATACTTTGTAATACATTCTACCACAACATATAATAATTAAATTATGGTGTACAAAGTATTCAAATGATAATCTTAACTAAGTACAATTACTTTTAAGATTTCTGATTTACTATAAGTCCAATAAGAATTAATGTTATTATAAATAGGTAATCGTTACTTTAAAATCAATTTCAAAATTATGTACCATCAAAGAAGTTCATATCTAACCAGTTTCAAAACAAAATTCCGTGAACACGATGACCACATCTGTTACTGGCGCGGTGCTATAGCCGCCGAGCGCTGCAAGCAAGAATAGTCCTTACGGCCGTCAGGTATGAAATTCTTCGATGGTACATGTCATGTTGGATTTTTACAACACGTTTAAAAACCATCACAGTTGGCCGACCAATAAAATGTTTGATGTGATAGATGCATTCTATAAAAACTTGATCCAAACAATCACTTTGCCTTACTCCAAATTTTAATATAAGATATTTAATAACGATAGATACCGGTCATGTCTGTAAAGTTTTACTAGTTAATTTTATTTGACCCTGTTTGACGTCATCATAGTCTTTTTTACATATATATTTGGGGTTTGTTCATAAACGTTTATGAACAAACCCCAATATATATATGTAGCTGTATGTTAAGTGATGTTTAAACGTCAAAAAATGTACGGTTAACCAGACGTTAATTATTCCTGTACTTTATGCAACTTTTATGAATAAGGGGCTTAAAGTAGCAATACATACATTACTATACATTGTGTCATTTCATTATAGTTCCAAGAAGAACATAAACGCTAACGCAACATCATTTTCTATCTACAAAACTTACCCAAAACGTATTGAAACTGAAACTAATAATAGTTTGCAAAGTCGTATGCCAAAATGACTTGTTGGTAGTTCCACGTTATTTCGGTGCCAGTGTGCAGTTTTACGAGGTAAGATGGACGTCATCGATCCTTAGTACTTTGATTTGCATGATATTGTGCCGTAAAAACGCCGTAAAACTACACTTTATAGCCAAATGATGGTCTGAAAGACTAGTACTAAAACATTATTAGGTTGATAATGTTTTAATTAATATATTAGCTGGTATAATATTATTATTGGAATAGCATTCATGAAGGGCGATATTTAAAATGTCGACCAATGACGATGATGTCTGATGATGTTGTCGATGTTTACCTTAGGGAGTTAGTCCGGCAACCATCTTGGTAATATAATATTTTTTACCACACATCACAAGCTTTTTTTTTGGGTGGGAAATTATAAAATAACTTCTCCCGCTCTGGGCGGAGCGGGAGGGCGTGTCAGACTCTTACTGACTAAAACCCACTCGTGTTCCTTTAGTTGCCTGTACGTTGCAAGGGGCCACGGTATCCCTTACGGACTTTCCCACAACCTCGGCTGGCATCGGTCCTAAGGGACTCCGTCAGTTGTGCTGACATCTCTTGCAGGCGCGCGTGGAACACAACGCGTCGTCGACCCGGGTCTGGTCCTTATCGAAGGGCGAGCTACCCATTGCTCACCGTCCGCAAGCCCACGCCTACCATTAAGAGCTATCCCTTAAGTGACGATCGCCAAAAAATTATATATATTCTCCTTTCATTGTCCACGATAGCGGTGTTTGGTGAGTCTGTGAATAAACCGTAAAGCTCCCAGACCTGCAGCACATTGGGTGATACCGTACTGTACAAAAAGCATTAAATAACATAATATCCTGCATTTTCCGAAGGGCTAGGCACCTATGACACCTACTATAGTACACCCCATATAACTCCGTTTAAGTTCCATGTAATAGGGGGTGAACCTAATGCCATCAACCGGGCAAGAATCCAGACTCCAGACCGAGAAATTCCAGATGGAAAAACCCAATAACACCTTGCCCGACCCGGCAATCGAACCTCATGCTCAGCAGTATTGCTTGCGACCACAAGACCAACGAGACGTCCATTTAAGCTTACTACCAGCATTTTCTAAGTAAGACACAAACTTTTCCCTATTCAGGTGCTGCGGTGCTAATTTGCAGCGGTATTGTTTGCGTGCCATTTGATGTCCGATGTTTAGTGCTGCCGGATCTTCATTGTCCCGGACAATGCCGCCTAGGACACAATAGAACGCTACCTGCCCAAAGTGCTATGAAGCAGGCGTTAGAAAGTCTTAATTGACGTTTTGAACGGATTTAGCTTACTGATTTTCTGAGATGGAATGTAGGGGGGTACAGAGAGGTGGTTGATTTGATTTAGAGAAGATTTGATTTACAAAGCATACCTTTTATTTTGACCGTTTGTACTGAAAGTGGGCAACGTCGCAAATAGCTGTCAAATATTTCGCTGTTTTGATTAATTTGGCAGTATTAAGCTTTGTGCAGACTAGCGCGACGCGACAGCGCGACGCGGCACCGGTTATTGTTATACCGTCAAGTTTTCTTAGAAATTGTATTGTTCGAGTCGCGTCGCGCCGTCGCGTCGCGCTGGTGTTTACGAGCCTTTACTGTATGGAAATAAGAAATATGGCTATATGGAAAGTGAACTGTAACAATAATAATGAATTGTAATTATAACACTAGATTTGATGTTGTAACAGTTTTAGGTGTAAAAAAGGCATTTGGAAAGTTTCCAAATACTTTTTTTACATCTAAAACGAAATATTCGGTGTTACGATATTAATTATTGCATTTCATAATCAATATTTTAGTTCAATAGCTAGCTATATTTCCTATTTCCATACAGTAATATTGCCAAATTAATCAAAATAGCGAAATATTTGACAGCTATTCCCAACGTTACCTACATTCAGTATTAAACGCTCTTAATACCCGGAAAATCCAACGTTTTTTCTCAGAAAGTTTCACACACTAGGAAAGTCCTCTGTGGCGTGCTGCGTGAGCATCTTTACAAATTCAAATCTCATATTTATACAAAATGTAGCTCAAATTAATGCACATCATGAAACAAGTTTGGTCAGTATCGTTTACTGAATTGATTCCTGTCATTTTTAATGTCCGTAATTTTTTACCCAAAAATACTTAATAGTAAGTATTTAATATAAGTCTGAAATCGCCAACCCGTCTTGAGCAAGCGTGGTGATTAATGCTCGTGCCTTCTCTGTATGAGAAGAGGCCTTTACCCAGCAGTGGGACAGTAACAGGCTGGTATTATTATTATGTAAATTACAGTCACACGTTCGCTGAACAGTCAAAAGAAATCAAAATAGACGAAGTACTTACCTATTACGCCAGACCCTTATACATGTGTGACCATGTGCGTGCGTATATTTGTAATGTGACCACAATTTTCTCGTACAATAACTAATTTAATACTTAATGTTTTATACATAATAATAAAAATCCAGTGTATGTTTTAAAGCTCGTACAGACCAGCGCGACGCGACGCCGCGCCGCGACACGAACAATACAATTTCTAAGAAAACTTGACGGTATAACAATAACCGGTGACGCGTCGCGCTGTCGCGTCGCGCTGGTCTGCACGAAGCTTTATGCTTATAAGATATTATTCTAATTGGGGAGTCGGTGGTGTGCGTTAATTCCGGGACATGTTGTATTAAATTTAGTTCAGTAGGCAACTAAGCACGTTTGTAATTTCACCTTAGTGTTCAAATTCATTGCGTAGTTAGTTAATTGACATACTTAATGATTGAATATCACGTGTGTACTATCGCGGACACAGGCGACTGACCACTTTTCAACCTTATTGCTTAGGCAATAATATTATAATAGTACCTAGAGAGAAAGAAAACAAAGAAAGAAAAAGTATTTGTAGAGACTAGAGACTCGCACAGGAATCACACATTAAGCTAAAAACACACTAAACATGAATAAAAAACAATAAAAAATAAAGTAACATTAAAATTTAAAGAATTAAGTCCTGTACCTATTCCCAAAAATATTTAATGTAGGCAGTACTTTGATTTAATGTATTAAAAAGGTCGTAGACGGACACCGACCCTGTCAATTTTCATCATATTAAATTCACTGGTAATTTAATCAACATTGCATGCAAAATTCTCCTCCATTTAACGTTCAGCTTTATACAGCAAAACTCTTGTAAAGTCACGGGATTGTTTGTCGAAATATGACCACTAAAATGAAGTTCATTCAAATGCCACACCGCGTTTAAAAAGTTTTTAACATTCTGAAAATTTATTTAATTACTTACTTTCCATTGACTTGTTAATTAATTATCTGTAAGTCAATAACACGAGCAGTCTTATTTATAGAAGCCTTCGCTTTTTTCATCGAATTAAGTAAAATTAAATATGTAGTTAGTAAGCTGTAATACAATACTAATAATTTTATTTAAGGGGCGTTTTTATAGTAACCGACTTCATCAAATAAGAAAAACCGGCCAAATGCGAGTCGGACACGCACACTAAAGGCTCGTTCAGACCAGCGCGACGCGACGGCGCGACGCGACTCGAACAATACAGTTTCTGAGAAAACTTCACGGTATAACAATAACCGTTATCGCGTCGCGCTAGTCTGCACAAAGCTTTAGGGTTCCGTAAGACCGAGCAAAAAAAATGCCGAAAAAAAGCGAGTTTCTTGTAAAAAAAAAACTGTCCTACCTATTATTATTATATTTATTTATGACCTCTTACTGTTCATGAGATACAGCCCGCTGACAGACAGACGGGCGGACACCGGAGGCTTAGTAATAGGGTTCCATTTAGCACTCTTCGGGTACGGAACCCTAAAAATGAATTAACTAAGGAATAAAATTAAGTAACTGTAGTCTTTTTTATTGCTTTGATGTCATTTCATATGTACTTACAGTAAAATACGTTTGTTTGTGGCTAGGGTATGTCTACTAAGATCAATCAATCTGCCTAGCCTTTTCCCAACTATGTTGGGGTCAGCTTCCAGTCTAACCGGATGCTGCTGGATACCAGTATTTTACATGGAGCAACTGCCTATCTGACCTCCACAACCCAGTAACTGAGTAATACGATACCCCTTGGTAAGACTGGTTGTCAGACTTTCGGGCTTCTGACGACCCGTAACGACTGTCAAAGATCCACGAATGACAGCCGGGACCAACGGCTTAACGTGCTATCCGAGGCACGGAGGAGTCTCGGTTTGTAAAGATGGTCACCCATCCACAGACTAACCCCGGCAAGCGTAGCTTAACCTGATGCATTGACCCGTGCGGCAGTTATTACTTACCCACGAGCTATTAAGATATCTACACTATATTTTCAACAAAAAACAATGTTTTATACAGCAGTAACTGTCTAATTACTTTTAAACTTTCCCTGTCTGTCAAATCCCGCAACTTCAGAAACCAAAACCCTCAAAACAAAGTTTAATCAAATCGCATTAGGAATCATTGACCATAGCTGATCTCAGAATAGGGCACATCTTGGGTCGTTCATAGTAAATAGGGGGTAAATCGTCTGAATTAATTAATACGTTTGGCGGGACCCACTAATGGACTTTTGTTGTGATACAGACTGTTACCGACCGGTCGGCGTTCTTGTAACGGCTCGTTGTAATTACCGATGATAAGAAACGCCAGATTGATCGGTGGAACGATCCCTTATTGGCGAGATAGCCGGTTTATTGCGAAAGATGGACGAATTAAGAGGTCTAGTGAGGCGAAAAAGTGAAAAAAAAATTGTCGAGGTAAATTCTTCGCATCGATTTTGTATTTTTTGGTTGTGAGAAGCTTTCCCTGAGCGTGTGACTACTGTATCTTTCGTGCGATTTTGTACACAAATCTCACATGCACCAACAGCAGCAGATTCAGAAAATTTATCTGTAGATCATTCAAATATTAACAGTGGTGGGCCAGTGGTAACGGCCGCCACTTAAGAGTTGTTCGTAGGTTCGAACCCAGATATGCAGGCTCTTTACTTTGTGTAAATTATTTCGTCACCATTACTCTCAAGACGTCAAAGAAAAACATCGTGAGGAAACCGGCATGTCCTAGAACTAAAAATTCGAAGACATGTGACACTACCAACCCGCACTGGTCCCGCGTGATAGAAAAAAAAAAAAAAAACAAAAAAAATTACAGCCCACTCTAAAAGAGGAGGCCTTTGTCCCAGCAGTGGGATTATTAAAGGCTGATTATGCTTATTCCAATATTTGTTTCAAGAGATCGCGCCCCAAACCTAAACTGCGGTCCGTAGACAGGGAACAAATTTCAGAGCCACTGGTCCATTATTCAACAATGTGTGTGCCTTTGTAGAGACAGATTTACGAGTATGTTCGCCTCTGAACATTTTGTGTTTAAATCTAAACTAATCCATACTTATATTATAAAATCCAAAGTAACTCTGTCTGTCTGTATGTTATCTTCTCACGGCTAAACCACTAAACGGATTTCGATAAAATTTGGCAAGGAGATAGATGGTATCCTGGAGAAGGACGTAGGGTACTTCTTGTCTTCTTCTAATTCGATAGAGAGAAAGGGAGTAAAAAGAGAGAGGGAGAAAAAGAGAGAGAGGGGGAAGAGAGAGAGGGAGAAAGAGAGAGAGGGAGAAAGAGAGCGAGAAAGAGAAAGAGAGAGGGAGAAAGAGAGGGAGAGAGAGAGGGAGAAAGAGAGGGAGAAAGAGAGTGAGAGAGAAAGTGAGAGAGATAGAGGGAGAGAGAGAGGGGGAGAAAGAGAGAGAGAGGGAGAAAGTGAGAGAGAGAGTGTGTACAATTAATTTTATGTTTACAATTAATTCTTTCGGGCTTTATATTTTGCTGTTAAAAGAGGAAATACTAAAACACCCCAAAATGTGTCGAGGCCTTATTTGTATCATCTACAATTAACATGAAGCAGTTTCAGTAATCAGTATCAGTTTTTGGTTTCCGTACTCAAGGGGTGCCAAACCGAACCCTATTACTAAGCCTCCGCTGTCCGTCTGTCAGGACTTGGTAACGAAAATCCAACTTCGAAGTCAAGAGACCGTAGACCTAAGTTTTTGATAACTATTTCAACTTGATGCCTCGGTTTCTTGAGAAAAAGGGTTTCGACAGACAACGAAGTCATCCTTTAAGGGTTTATTTTTTTTCATTTTGAAGTAAGGAACCCTTTTTTTTTTTTTTTTTTTGAGGATGGGAAATTATCAAATAACTTCTCCCGCTCTGGGTGGAGCGGGAGGGCGTGTCAGACTTTTACTGACTAAAACCCACCCGTGTTCCTTCCGTTGCCTGTGTGCCGAGGTCGCGATATCCCTTTCAGACAAACCCGCGACCCCGGCAGGCATTGGCCCTTCCGAAGTAAGGAACCCTAAAAGAGATTTATTATCTACCTTTTCATGCCGTAACGGCTGAACGGATTTAGATGAAAGGCAGACCTGGGTTAGCACATAGGATACTCTGAATCCCGATAGCACGTTCCTGTGGGATATTTTCCGACATCCACGCGGGCGAAGCCGCGGGCAAAAGCTAGTATTATTATAAAGAGAAAATCGACCGTAGCAATTAACATTGTCGGATCTACATTTTTGCGATTTTTATTTTATTGCATTAAAGGTCTTAGAATAACTTATATTTTTTTTTTATAAGACCTTTAATGCAATAAAATAAAAATCGCAAAAATGTAGATCCGGCAATGTTAATTGCTACGGACGAAATATTTGATTTTTTGTATCTTTTTCTTCATTTTCGTGTGGTTAGTGACTAACCTGGTGTTAGTTTTAAGGCCGCCTCTGACTTGGGTCCACATAACGTCGAAAAATATTTAATTCTTTATCTCAATTTTTGTTTGTTTGTATGCTTGTTTGTTACGCTTTCACGCTAAATCCACTGCACTGACTTCGGATAAAATATTGGTTGACAATGACCTGGGCTAGGACAAAGGACACTTTTTATCTCGGTATTGTCATGGGATCGAGACTTATGTGGGTGAAACCGCGGGGCGCAGGTAGTTATAAATAAATCGGCGATAAAAATACGAGTAACTACAGCAGAGTCAGTGTCAACATAGAAAAATAAATTGTAGTCCCCACAATTTCGGTCCGAACTAAGGCCCGTATTACAGAACTTCATTCAACACTCAAAAACTACTTAAATCTAGTTTCAACCAATCAAAAGACTTTAAACGAGTTTTAAGTAATGCTTCAGTTTTGAGTGAGGTTGTGTTATACAATAAATTTCTCTGTGCCTCACCGTATCACAACACAGCAACAATGACCGCCATCCCGCATACAATAAGTCATCCTCCCTTACCTTGAACAATACGACGTCAGTTCCGCGCAGACTGACGTCATAACTCATGGCTAATGATGGTGCACGTCAGAGTGTTGTGTGGCTCATCGATAGTTGAGTCGGAGCGTTCGATCGGGAATTGAAACGTCAATTGAGTAACATCTTCATCTATGCTTCGGGCTGAGTTTTGTGAGGGTTGGTTGTAAACTTATCAAAATGGTGCGTTTACTAACTTTATCTTTTGAAAATATTAATGAAACTTAGCGATGTGAAACTAGAATCCAAAAAAGAATATAAATCTGTCTTCTGCTAAATAGATTGCATTTGCACTTGATTTTTATGATTAACCATAATTCTTCTTCTTAAATTAAATAAAATTTGCGTTACTTACTTCTTATAACACCAGCTCAACAACCAAATTCATCCAGCTGTTTCGGAGATTAGCCGGAACAAACAGACAGACAGACAAATTAAACTAAAAAAAAAAAAAAATTGAACTTATATACTTTCATATGCATTTAGTAAAAAGCTGTTATTTTGGCATTACAAACATACACTTCCATTTTATTTATTTATGGATTGTGTAGATGTAAAGATTTCGTTTCCATAGACATAAGATATGTATTACAATATAGACTTGAAACATGATATCGAGTCTTGATAAATACCTACTTATCTACCCAAAAAAGAGAACAAAAATATTTTCCATGTATATTTTCAACTCAATCAGTCAATATTTGATTGCAAAATAAATAACCAAGCTTGGTGCAATATTAAATGATAATTAATTAAAGTAAATCCTGCCTGTAATACGTATTTCAGTTTATTTGTAAATCAGTGGTAAAATGTTAATCATACCGGAACCACATTCCATAAGTATGTGACTAAGTAAGTATATTCCAATAGATAGTAATTTAAAATATACTGATATATCTGTAAGATGATTTGATACTTCGAATTTTTGCGAAAACCCTAGGCATATTGCGAAAACACGGATAATTAGAAAATGGTGAAAACATTCATGCGAGCAACTTGGAAGTAGCGCTCGCCGGCCACTGCCGCGGCATCGCTCGCTCGGCTCGCGCGCCGTTGGTCACAGTTCTAACCTAACCTAACCTATTTCACCCAGTTCAATATAATGAAACGTTTTCACCATTTTCTAATTATCCGTGTTTTCCCTTAGGGTGTCCCTAGGGTCCCGCTACTTTGAAGTTGCTTCCGAAATGTTTTCACCGTTTGCTTAATATCCATGTTTTCGCAATATTCCTAGGGTTTTCGCGAAAATTCGATATCCTACGACATATATATATAATATTATAAATGTGAAAGTTTGGATGTTTGTTACTCAATCACGCAAAAACGGCTGAATGGATTTGGATTAAATTTGGCACATAGATAGTTTATAACAGGGATTCACACATAGGATTGGTACTTTTAATCCCGATAGCAGGTTCCCGTGGGACATTTTCCGACACCCACGCGGGCGAAGCCACGGACAAAAGCCGGAAATTATACAACCGAATATTTGGGAAAGAGTATGGAAAGGAAATCGTAAACATCTGTTTTATTGTTTATTTGCAATATGGGAAATACGGTAAGTACACTTCATACGAGTACATTTTCCAACAACGAAGCAATGGATTAGCAATATTCTTCAGTCAGTGAGCACCACGTAACTATCACATAATAAATTTATCGTCGTTGCTTCATTTTTAATTCTTTTACCAATCGTGGTATAGTAATTTCATTCTACGTGCATCGTATTCACATATCTAAACTAATCTAAACTTATAATATAATATTTAATATTATTATTATTTATTATTTATTATTTATTATTTATTATTTTATTATTATTATTATATTTAAATGTCTTTGACATATCTCGGGACCCTGGGGTCCCGGACCTTTGGAAGGCGTACGAGGAGCCGAAGCCAACTCGCAGAGGCCCGTTAGGCGTTTTTACTTAAATGTGGCACCAACCGACGGTTATCCCTGTATGTACTATGCAAGTGCACCCAAGGACAACCCCCGGTTGGTGCAGGACTATTGCAGAGTATGGAAACAAAGTTATTGGACTATGGGTTTTGGTGGCTAAAGTTGACTGGTGACCTGAAACTATGGAAGGACTATGGCCCCTGCCTGATCAATGTTTTATATGTCCACGGATAAAATGGCAGGGGGTGACTTGCACACTCAATAATGGGCCCCCGAAAACTGTCGCTAGCACTTAGTGGCGTAGCGTCAAGGGGGCAACATGTCCTGAGGTGCTTGAGGAGTGGAGAGGTATTCCACGGCTTTCAGAACAATCCCAGAGCCCGGAAGATGGTCAAGATCCCTACGAGCACTTACTGGAATACTTCCTTCCTCCGAGCACGTTTGCTCTTGCGAATCTCCACTCAAGCCGGCCAATTAAGGCAAGAATGAGGTGGGAGCTCTGTTCCTCGTCAGTGTTCACTCCAGTCGGCCAATAAAGGCAAGCCAGAGATGAGGAACAAGATTTCTCCCGGGAGATAGGGTCCGTGGGGTCGCTACTGCCCAACAGCTCGCCACATGCTGCCCTGCGGGTTTCTGTATCTCTCTTGGTCTGGCTCCTCATCCTAGACCTGTTCCGGCAAAGTAAACTCTGACGGCACAGACCCAGAGTTTGGAGCGCTCAAGCCCCACCACGACGTCAACGTAGAGATACGGCGGTGGGGTTATTATTATTATTTTTGGGAGTGTTTTTTTTCTCAGCTCTTAGGCTGGTTTTAGCTACATTTACGGGCCAAAGCCAAGTAAATGCAGCGTGTGGTGTGTATTTAAGATGAGGGTGTGTTTTCTTCTTCTAACTGCATGAATTTCCTAACTATTCTACAGGTGTTTAAGATGGCAGCTTTTTGTAGGTTGATATAAACGGATTCTTCTAAATCTATTAGTTTCAGGCTACGGAGAAGGTGGTTCGGGATAACGCCCGTCGTGGAGAGAACTATAGGGATAACGTATACTTTTTCTTGTCTCCAGATTCTTGTGACTTCTTCTTTAAGATCAGCATATTTACTTATTTTTTCAGTTATCGTTTTTTGTAGGTTATGGGTATTGGGAACTGCAATGTCTATGAGGTAAGTGATTTTTCTTATTTTGTCCTGTAGGGTTATGTCTGGTCTATTGTAGTGGATAGTTCTATCTGTAAGTATGGCGCGATCATAGTACATTTTGTGTGTTTCATTTTCTAGTATAGTTTGTGGTGTGTACTTGTAGTAAGGAGTGTTAAAGTTTTGTATGAGACTGTGTTTGAGTGCTAGTTTTTGATGAATAATGTTTGCAACCTGGTTGTGTCTGTGAGTGTAGTCTGTCTGTGTGAGGGTTGTGCATGCTCCAGTTATGTGTTGTATGGTTTCTGATTGAATGTGGCATCTACGGCATTTATCATTTGTGGTGGTAGGGTCTTTAATGATAAATTTCCTATAGTTTTTGGTGTTGATGATTTGATCTTGTATAGCTATCATGAACCCTTCTGTTTCAGGGAAAAGGTTTCCTATCATAAGCCACTTGTTAGACGCCATTATGTTAATATGGGATTGTTCTAGATCATGCGGGTGTCTACCGTGCAGGACTTTCTTCTTCCAGTTTTCAATTTTTTGGTTCTGTGGGTCAGAGATATTTGTGTGTATATTTTGTTCATTTAAGTTAAGTGGGGTGTAGTTAAGATCATTTAGACAAATAGCTTTGTGTATGTCACTAGTGTGAGATTTTGAATAGAAGAATGTTTTTAGCCTAGTGATTTGTTTCTGCCAGAGGTGATGGATGTCGATTAGGCCTCTCCCTCCACTCTGTCTTTTGATGGTGAGTCGTTCGATCGCAGATTTAGGGTGCAGATTGTGGTGTTTTGAGAGTATTGTGCGCGTGGTTCTCTCTAATTGTTCGATGTCAGTTTTTGACCACTTTATTACTCCGAATGAGTAGGTCAATATTGGTATGGCAAAGGTATTTAAGGCTTTAATAAGATGCTTTCCTGATAATTGTGTTTTGCAAACTGCGTTAGTTCTCCTTCGATATTCTGTGTGTAGTGTCTGTTTAATTGCTGTGTGATCGAGTCCCTTAAGTTGTTTGTATCCTAAATATTTGTATAAATCTGTTGGTTCCATTGCTGCAATTGTGTCGGTGTCGTTAACTGTATAGCTGCCAGGTTTGATTTTACCTCTTATGATATGTAATGTCTTGCACTTATCCAACCCAAATTTCATGTTTATATCTTGACTAAATTCTGTTGTGACTTCTATAAGCTTTTTCATATCTTTTTCGGTTTTTGCATATAATTTAATGTCATCCATATAGATGAGGTGTGAGATAACTGTGTCTTCAGTATTATGTTTAAAGTTGTACCCGGCCTGACAGTGGCGCAACAAGTGAGACAAGGGGTTAAGGGCGAGGCAAAACCACAGAGGACTCAGGGAATCTCCCTGATAAATACCCTTCCTAATAGATATCTGTCGTGTTATAAGAGAAGTGTGGCGATTATTAAGCTGAAGTGTCGTTTTCCAATGTGGCATTATGATACGTAAAAAATCTATAATTTTTGAATTAATTTTGTAAATTTCTAAAATTTTTATCAGCCAGGAGTGTGGTATACTATCGAACGCTTTTTGGTAATCTATATAGGTACAATGAAGGTTTCTATTTTTTGTGGTGGCATGTTTATGAATGGTGGAATCTATAATTAACTGTTCTTTACATCCCATGTGGCCCCGTCTGCAACCCTTTTGTTCCTCAGCTATTATACTGTGATGTTCGATGTGTGAGTTGATTTTTGTTGTGATTACTGATGTTAATATTTTGTAAATAGTAGGTAGGCATGTGATTGGTCTATATTGGGAAGGTTGTGTTGTGTATGTAGTTTTAGGTAGCATGTATGTTATTCCCGTTGCAATGAATTCGGGTATATTCTGTTGTCCTAATATAATAGCTGTCAAATTTTTTGCTATAGACTTGTGTAGTGTCGTTAGTTTTTTGTACCAAAAATTTTGTATTTTATCTATACCCGGTGACTTCCAGTTATGTAATTTAGCTGTTATATTTGTAATATCAGGCTCTGTTATCTCTTTAAATTCCATTTCATCTATTAATCTCCATTTTGTTTCTTCTTCTGTAATCCAGGTTGCTTTATCATTGTGTTGCACTTGTTCTTCCCATATGCTAGACCAGAATGTTTCTAGGTGTTCTTTTGATGGTGTATCTGTGTTGTTTTCTATTGTTGTGTCGTTGTGTGTTTTCTGTATGTTTCTGTAAAATAATTTTTCATTCATTGCAAATGTTGCATTATCATTTTTGCGCTGCTGTGCCTTCATATATCTCCTAAGCCTATGAACTTTAAGAGCTAGTTTCTGTTTTAATGTATCTAAAAACTCCTCTGGTTTTCTATTACTACTTTCGTGTCTAGTGTGATTGGAATAATTTTTAAATATTGTTTCAACTCTCTTAACTACTTTATTTGATCTGATGCCGTTGATATATTGTGTGAGCCTACCACAGTCCGCTCTTAATTTTTCAATATCTTTTTCTAGTCGCTGTTGCCACGCTGGTTTGACAATATGACTAGTTCTTGTGTTTCCTGTGTGGTTAGTGATTTTAAAGTTGAGTTCTTCAGATATAACTACAGCTGTGCAATATATAAGTAAATTTATGTCTATAAGTTGTGTGTCATCAGATATAAATTGTATGAGTATATTTTCATTAAATAAATTAACTAAACGAAATAGGTTACGGGTGTATTTAAGTTTAGGTAGTTTTGGTCGGGCTGCTGGATCCATCCCAGAGTACTGTGTTATTGTTGTTCTAAATTTGTCATGTATTTCTTGTATATACGTATCTGTGGTTAGGTTTTGATCTGCGACAACTAAGGTCTCAATATCATTTTCGAGCGTTAGGGTTAAGGATTCGGTTTGTGTGGATGAGTGTGCTGTTTGTGTGTAAGCTTGCGATTGGTTATATGTTAGAGGCTGACTACTAGGGTATAATTGAGTGAGCGATTGTGGTTGTTCTTGCAAAATATTTTCGTTTATGTTTTGTGTTAGTGTGATAGTGTTTGTATCTGCATGGTGTTCTGATTCTTGTCGCAATTGTGTGCGTACTTCTTCTTTTAGCTGATCTAATTCGACTTGCGATAAGAGTTTATTCCTAACTATAGTTCTACGTTGATCTGAAATTCGTTGCTCTGAAACGGAAATCTCAGGATATTGAAGTGAAAAACGTTCATGCAGTTGTTGTCTGTAGGTGGTCATATCGGTCTCTACTTTAGTGATGTGTAGATAAGTTCGCATGATGAATAGGTTAACTTCTTTGCTCCATTTCATGCGAACTCTTGCTTTTCCAGCCTTGGTGGACGCGGGTAAGAAGGTAGATACCTCCCGCGCAACATTCAAGGCCGGAGTGGGTGAAACTGTATTAAAACTAGTTATGGGAGGTGACGATGGTATGGGTGAAGATGGCATTGATGGTGATGATGTTCTTGAAGGTGCGTACGATACTGTACTTGGACTATAAGGCTCTACAGGGGTGTCTGTCCTGTTTGTCAGTCTATCACCATCGTCGGCTTCGGCTGTAGCATCTTTGTCGGTGGGAGCCCGCCTGTTCAACTCCTCACCGCTGACGGTTCGCATGCTGAGACACCCAGCGTCAGCTCCAGGTGCGCCCCGGCGGTCGCCCCCGGGCAGCGGTCCTATACGTTTTCTTTTTGAACGAGTCTCCATTTTGAGTGGGTTTCCAGAGCCACGTTAGCCACGCCAGTAATTTCTCATTCGTGTGTCCGCCCCCCACGTGATTAGATGGTCAATCAGGACGTGTGGTTGTTTAGGGGGCTTATTATTATTATTATTATTATTATTATTGTTTTTGGGAGTGTTTTTTTTTCTCAGCTCTTAGGCTGGTTTTAGCTACATTTACGGGCCAAAGCCAAGTAAATGCAGCGTGTGGTGTGTATTTAAGATGAGGGTGTGTTTTCTTCTTCTAACTGCATGAATTTCCTAACTATTCTACAGGTGTTTAAGATGGCAGCTTTTTGTAGGGTGATATAAACGGATTCTTCTAAATCTATTAGTTTCAGGCTACGGAGAAGGTGGTTCGGGATAACGCCCGTCGTGGAGAGAACTATAGGGATAACGTATACTTTTTCTTGTCTCCAGATTCTTGTGACTTCTTCTTTAAGATCAGCATATTTACTTATTTTTTCAGTTATCGTTTTTTGTAGGTTATGGGTATTGGGAACTGCAATGTCTATGAGGTAAGTGATTTTTCTTATTTTGTCCTGTAGGGTTATGTCTGGTCTATTGTAGTGGATAGTTCTATCTGTAAGTATGGCGCGATCATAGTACATTTTGTGTGTTTCATTTTCTAGTATAGTTTGTGGTGTGTACTTGTAGTAAGGAGTGTTAAAGTTTTGTATGAGACTGTGTTTGAGTGCTAGTTTTTGATGAATAATGTTTGCAACCTGGTTGTGTCTGTGGGTGTAGTCTGTCTGTGTGAGGGTTGTGCATGCTCCAGTTATGTGTTGTATGGTTTCTGATTGAATGTGGCATCTACGGCATTTATCATTTGTGGTGGTAGGGTCTTTAATGATAAATTTCCTATAGTTTTTGGTGTTGATGATTTGATCTTGTATAGCTATCATGAACCCTTCTGTTTCAGGGAAAAGGTTTCCTATCATAAGCCACTTATTAGACGCCACTATGTTAATATGGGATTGTTCTAAATCATGCGGGTGTCTACCGTGCAGGACTTTCTTCTTCCAGTTTTCAATTTTTTGGTTCTGTGGGTCAGAGTTATTTGTGTGTATATTTTGTTCATTTAAGTTAAGTGGGGTGTAGTTAAGATCATTTAGACAAATAGCTTTGTGTATGTCACTAGTGCGAGATTTTGAATAGAAGAATGTTTTTAGCCTAGTGATTTGTTTCTGCCAGAGGTGATGGATGTCGATTAGGCCTCTCCCTCCACTCTGTCTTTTGATGGTGAGTCGTTCGATCGCAGATTTAGGGTGCAGATTGTGGTGTTTTGAGAGTATTGTGCGCGTGGTTCTCTCTAATTGTTCGATGTCAGTTTTTGACCACTTTATTACTCCGAATGAGTAGGTCAATATTGGTATGGCAAAGGTATTTAAGGCTTTAATAAGATGCTTTCCTGATAATTGTGTTTTGCAAACTGCGTTAGTTCTCCTTCGATATTCTGTGTTTAGTGTCTGTTTAATTGCTGTGTGATCGAGTCCCTTAAGTTGTTTGTATCCTAAATATTTGTATAAATCTGTTGGTTCCATTGCTGCAATTGTGTCGGTGTCGTTAACTGCATAGCTGCCAGGTTTGATTTTACCTCTTATGATATGTAATGTCTTGCACTTATCCAACCCAAATTTCATGTTTATATCTTGACTAAATTCTGTTGTGACTTCTATAAGCTTTTTCATATCTTTTTCGGTTTTTGCATATAATTTAATGTCATCCATATAGATGAGGTGTGAGATAACTGTGTCTTCAGTATTATGTTTAAAGTTGTACCCGGCCTGACAGTGGCGCAACAAGTGAGACAAGGGGTTAAGGGCGAGGCAAAACCACAGCGGACTCAGGGAATCTCCCTGATAAATACCCTTCCTAATAGATATCTGTCGTGTTATAAGAGAAGTGTGGCGATTATTAAGCTGAAGTGTCGTTTTCCAGTGTGGCATTATGATACGTAAAAAATCTATTATTTTTGAATTAATTTTGTAAATTTCTAAAATTTTTATGAGCCAGGAGTGTGGTATACTATCGAACGCTTTTTGATAATCTATATAGGTACAATGAAGGTTTCTATTTTTTGTGGTGGCATGTTTATGAATGGTGGAATCTATAATTAACTGTTCTTTACATCCCATGTGGCCCCGTCTGCAACCCTTTTGTTCCTCAGCTATTATATTGTGATGTTCGATGTGTGAGTTGATTTTTGTTGTGATTACTGATGTTAATATTTTGTAAATAGTAGGTAGGCATGTGATTGGTCTATATTGGGAAGGTTGTGTTGTATATGTAGTTTTAGGTAGCATGTATGTTATTCCCGTTGCAATGAATTCGGGTATGTTCTGTTGTCCTAATATAATAGCTGTCAAATTTTTTGCTATAGACTTGTGTAGTGTCGTTAGTTTTTTGTACCAAAAATTTTGTATTTTATCTATACCCGGTGACTTCCAGTTATGTAATTTAGCTGTTATATTTGTAATATCAGGCTCTGTTATCTCTTCAAATTCCATTTCATCTATTAATCCCCATTTTGTTACTTCTTCTGTAATCCAGGTTGCTTTATCATTGTGTTGCACTTGTTCTTCCCATATGCTAGACCAGAATGTTTCTAGGTGTTCTTTTGATGGTGTGTCTGTGTTGTTTTCTATTGTTGTGTCGTTGTGTGTTTTCTGTATGTTTCTGTAAAATACTTTTTCATTCATTGCAAATGTTGCATTATCATTTTTGCGCTGCTGTGCCTTCATATATCTCCTAAGCCTATGAACTTTAAGAGCTAGTTTCTGTTTTAATGTATCTAAAAACTCCTCTGGTTTTCTATTATTACTTTCGTGTCTTGTGTGATTGGAATAATTTTTAAATATTGTTTCAACTCTCTTAACTACTTTATTTGATCTGATGCCGTTGATATATTGTGTGAGCCTACCACAGTCCGCTCTTAATTTTTCAATATCTTTTTCTAGTCGCTGTTGCCACGCTGGTTTGACAATATGACTAGTTCTTGTGTTTCCTGTGTGGTTAGTGATTTTAAAGTTGAGTTCTTCAGATATAACTACAGCTGTACAATATATAAGTAAATTTATGTCTATAAGTTGTGTGTCATCAGATATAAATTGTATGAGTATATTTTCATTAAATAAATTAACTAAACGAAATAGGTTACGGGTGTATTTAAGTTTAGGTAGTTTTGGTCGGGCTGCTGCATCCATGCCAGAGTATTGTGTTATTGTTGTTCTAAATTTGTCATGTATTTCTTGTATATACGTATCTGTGGTTAGGTTTTGATCTGCGACAACTAAGGTCTCAATATCATTTTCGAGCGTTAGGGTTAAGGATTCGGTTTGTGTGGATGTGTGTGCTGTTTGTGTGTAAGCTTGCGATTGGTTATATGTTAGAGGCTGACTGTTAGGATATAATTGAGTGAGTGATTGTGGTTGTTCTTGCAAAATATTTTCGTTTGTGTTTTGTGTTAGTGTGATAGTGTTTGTATCTGCATGGTTTTCTGATTCTTGTCGCAATTGTGTGCGTACTTCTTCTTTTAGCTGATCTAATTCGACTTGCGATAAGAGTTTATTCCTAACTATAGTTCTACGTTGATCTGAAATTCGTTGCTCTGAGACGGAAATCTCAGGATATTGAAGTGAAAAACGTTCATGCAGTTGTTGTCTGTAGGTGGTCATATCGGTCTCTACTTTAGTGATGTGTAGATAGGTTCGCATGATGAATAGGTTAACTTCTTTGCTCCATTTCATGCGAACTCTTGCTTTTCCAGCCTTGGTGGACGCGGGTAAGAAGGTAGATACCTCCCGCGCAACATTCAAGGCCGGAGTGGGTGAAACTGTATTAAAACTAGTTATGAGAGGTGACGATGGTATGGGTGAAGATGGTATAGATGGTGATGATGTTCTTGAAGGTGCGTACGATACTGTACTTGGACTATAAGGCTCTACAGGGGTGTCTGTCCTGTTTGTCAGTCTATCACCATCGTCGGCTTCGGCTGTAGCATCTTTGTCGGTGGGAGCCCGCCTGTTCAACTCCTCACCGCTGACGGTTCGCATGCTGAGACACCCAGCGTCAGCTCCAGGTGCGCCCCGGCGATCGCCCCCGGGCAGCGGTCCTATACGTTTTCTTTTTGAACGAGTCTCCATTTTGAGTGGGTTTCCAGAGCCACGTTAGCCACGCCAGTAATTTCTCATTCGTGTGTCCGCCCCCCACGTGATTAGATGGTCAATCAGGACGTGTGGTTGTTTAGGGGGCTTATTATTGTTATTATTATTATTATTATTATAATATTATAAAGCTGAAGAGTTTGTTTGTTTGTTTGTTTGAACGCGCTAATCTCAGGAACTACTGGTCCGATTTGAAAAATTATTTTAGTGTTAGATAGCCCATTTATTGAGGAAGGCTATAGGCTATATATCATCACGCTAAAACTAATAGGAGCGGAGCACCAATTAAGAATGTTTCAAAGTCGGGGGATTTTTTTCCTATTGAGAGCTTCCGCTGCGTGCGCTGCGTAAACGGTTAAAGTTTCTCAAAAATTATGTATGATAGAATTGTTCCCCTTTAAAAGTTCTGAAAAAAAGTCCGCGACGGCATATGTCTATCTTTTAAGGTTAGCTCACTATAACGTTTTTTATGCTAACCAAAATTCCTCTTAAATAATGCATTATTTGCGAAGGTGTTTTTCATAAAATCAGTCATCTTTCATTTAAATAGTCATTAATTGAATAGTAATATTCTGCAACTAGGAATTTGTGCAAACCTAATTTAAATTGGTCCATTTTGTGTAGGTCTGTGATAAGTTTTGGCAACTTATTGTATATTTTGGGTGCCATGCCCAAAATGTTTTTATTAAATACTGCTTTTTTATGACGTCTTACGCATATACGAGTATAACAAAGTATGAATTACAAATAGCAAACAAAATATTATTTATCAATTTTATTCACTCCACCTCCAGGCTTTTTGCATAGATTCCATCACAGTTTTCTACTCGGCACAGGCCTTTCCTATCCACACTTTGTCTGCAACCATGCCTTATCGAATTTATCCCAAAAATATACCTATTTTTATATTCATCACAAGTATTTAATTTAAAACAAAATTGCCCTTTACATCATAATAGATAATAGATTTACGCCAAGAGTGTTTTTCGCACGGGCAACTATATGTTGCCCTATCGAGATCTGGTTCTGGTAAAAATCAATATCTACTTCAGGCGGAAGAAAACAAAACTAAAAATATAGTGTACGCAGAAGTACTTTAAAATAACATTAGTTTAGTTTTTTTGAGAATAACCTACAATCTACATGATATAAGATTATAAGACCCAGTACTTTAGTTACTTCAACACCTATATAAACGAAGTCGCGGGTTAAAGTTAGCGTTAGCTCAAAGTAACTATTCCACGCGGACGAAGTCGCGGGCGGAAGCTAGTATAATTATATAATTTATGTACCTACACACAAAATATTGTAGACATTTTATAAGAGTAACGGTGGAATTTCTTGCCCCTACTTCTCCATACGAAAACTATATTTTGGAAGGGGCGACTAAAATATTTTTTTTTTTTTTTGAAAATTTGACGTTCAAACGTGCCTTATATTATAAGAGCCTATTTGAAATAAATGATTTGACTTTGAATCATACAGATTGTGATTCAAAATTAGGGTGCGGGGAAACATAAAATATTAGGTACACTACGTTTGATGATACATTTTGTTTCGCCCACATGAACGAATAAATAAAAGACCAAATAATAAACAGCTATTGGCTAGAACAGATAAACAGACAAAGGTACAACAATTATACCTGGTTTAACACCAACATCATCATAACAATTCATACCCACTCAACAAACTGAGACAATGTAACGACAATAATAAATACTCGATATTGAGATTGGGTCCTTTCATTAGGTCCTTACATACTCCGTTATTACAGACAGACTGGGTAAACGAGGGATATAAGATAAGTTAAGGGGACTACAGGACCTAAACGTGCCTAAACGCAAGTTTTATAATGCATAAAAGTATATGATCCACTGCAGTAAACAAAATCAGAAAAATATATGATATTCTTCAGGATATATGCTAGTATGATAACATAATACAACTAATTTAATACGATAGAAAAAAATCATGAAGATACCTCTAAAAATGATTAAAAATCATATTAATTTACATGCAATCATTCTGATTTTTTGTCAGATTATTCTACAAGCTACATATTAGCATAATAGTGTTTTAATTTTCCAGTCCAATCAATAGATTTTTTGTAAATCGCTAACTGCTTCATATTTTTCAATAAATTACCTGCGTCGTGTCATCGCGCTTCTCTTTCATTTCTATGCAGTCCGACAGTGACCGCGCTTTAGCTGTTGTAAGCCTCTTAAGATAAAGATTTATTTCAGATCACAATGTACCTATAAGTACATTTTCAAATGATCAAGAACGATATTTAATCGTTTTTAGGGTTCCGTAGTAAACAAGGAACCCTTATAGTTTCGCCATGTCCATCTGTCTGTTTGTCTGTCCGCGGCTTAGCTCAGTGACGTTTAGTACTAAAAAGTTGTCATTTGGCATGGGTATACATATTGATCACGCCGTAAAATGGTAAAATAAAATCAAGAATAATATATTTTTTTAGGGTACCTCCCCTACATGTAAAGTGGGGACGTTTTTTTCTCGTCTATTCCATAGTGTGGGGTGTCGTTGGAAAGGTCGTTCAAAATATTGAGGGTGTGTGAAAATCATTTTTCAATTCGTTTCGTCGATCCGTTTGCGAAATATTAAGCTTTGAAGTGCAAAATGACTTGGCTTCACATGCCGTAGAGAAATATCTTTCAGGTATGCCGATTTCCTCACGATGTTTTCCTTCACCGTTTTTTAAACAAGTGATAATTATAAAAATACGTACATGACTCCGAAAAGTCAGAGGTGCGTGCCTTGGGTTCGAACTCGAGACCTATGACTTGGCAATCTGACGGCCACACCACTAGGTTATCACTGCGGCTTCACACACATACACACACACTCACATGATTTTAAAGAAGTTGCGAAACATTATTATCTGATCTTTAGAAATAGATTTCTGTTTTTCCGAAATACGTCAAACTGTTTGATTATAAATGTCCACAATCAACGTGCCTATGGCCTCGCTTTTGTCTCCTACTTGAAATGTACCTAGTGAAAATATTAATCGATTTTCTGAATCCGACAGACAGACAGACAGACAGACGGACATGGCGAAACTATAACGGTTCCTTGTTTACTGCGGAACCCTAAAAACGATTAAATATCGTTCTTGATCATTTGAAAATGTACTTATACTTTCTGCTTAATTTCGTTGCTGGTTCAAATGCTTTCTGCTTAATTTCGTTGCTATTCATTGTATTGTCTGCAGACCGATATATTTGATTCTGGATCACAGGTTAGTTCAATGGTTGGAAATAGTGTGGCGAGGTCGTCCAAAACCGAATTATTTATATAGGGACACTGAACAAGACATAATAGAAGTTTTATTGCTATTACGCCTATGGGCGTTTAGTGTCCCTCAAAATGTACCTCCTATTGTAAGTGTAGTGTGTGTGTGTGTAAGTGTATTTGTGTGTGTGTGTGTGTGTGTGTGTGTGAGCGAGTGAGTGTGTAGTGTAGTGTAGTATGTGTGTGTGTGTGTGTGTAGTGTATACTGCACTTACCTGAGATCCAGAATCAACTAGTTCAAATATAATGTCCTATTTTTACATAATAAAACGAGTATTGATTGTTGAATACCTCCCGCAATATATTCTTAGTTTAACCAGTCGTACTGTATGATTCCCCCTGATTTATCTGATATCATTTGCAATAGGTACATGTACGACCCGTCTCCCGGCCGGCGCAGGCGTCTTCATTAATATTCGCGCGTAGGATGCTTGCCAATAAATAAGTAATGTAGGATTGCTCTTAAATTTCAAGGTGATAGCGGTTATGACGAGGTTGTCTGAGGACGATGCTGTTATTGACTTGATATTTTTAACTAGCAAATGCGTTCTACTAGATTTATTGAGAGATTTAGGTGAGTAAAGGTTTACCCGTAAGGTGTTCGTGGCTAAGTAATAACAGCCGCATGAATCGATCTTCAAGATTACGCAATGCTTGCCGAGTGACCCCAATATATTTAGAAAAATTACAGATGGTAAAATGCTGCTTTCCAATTGATTTTCTTTGATTTTATTTTTAAAGTCAGTCAAATCAGATGAAATGATTCATAGATATCATATCTGCATAAGTATGGTTATGGAGCGACTGATATCTTTTTTTTTCTCTTCTCTTATCTGATGGTAAGTGATGATCAGGCCGAAGGTGGAAGCGAGTTTCTCCAGGAATCCTCAACCACAGAGGAACTGTCTTCTATCTTTTACAAAATTCACCTGGCTTAGGCTGTATGTCTCGTTTCTATGTGTATATAATGGTCAACTTTCCAAAATAACGCTTTCACGATTATCCTAAACTTTGATTATATCATTTACCTTTTTCGTATAGTAGGCCGCACGTCGATCGTAACACTTTAAACTTGATCTGACCTAGAGTAGTATAGAGGTTCAAACTTTCAATAGAATACCAACTAATACTAAAGAAAGAAAGAAAGAGACAAATTAGTTTATTTGTCACTGAAACACGTGCATGCAAAAAGATAATTAACTTGAGTAACAGAACAACAAAACACAATAGATCTAAATATAATCACGAGTACAAAATATAAATAGTCGGCAGCTGCTGGCTCGTCATGACTGTGACAATCAACTCAGCATGATGCTGTGCTATGGGGACCCAAAGCACAGCGCTGATTTTCAGTGGTCACCCGAAATACCCCCTAAAGATTTTGATACCACTGATACGTTGCCTTCCCCTGTTTCAACTCCAACGTTATGCAACGATTGGAGTATTATTTCAGTAGCGTCTGCGTATCTTTTCCCAACTACATACGTTGAGGTGAATATTGTATCAGTATTTTGGACAGACGGACTGTAATCTGCCCTCTGCAACCCATTTACTGAAATACCGATACTCTGCGGTACGGCCTGTGTTAGATTTTCGAGCCTCTACATCGAACGTCGTTGGCCATCGATATACTTATTTGTACGTCAGTATCTTATTTCATTGGTCCTTCGAGCCTAAACGGGATTTAGACTCGGAGGACCAATCAAAATGCTTTTTTTAAATTTAGTTACCTACACCCTGATTTACAAAGAGTGAATGGTAGTCACTCTGGGTGGTGTTGTGTGTTTTCTAACATTATTTCTTTCTAATATACAGGCTGGCATGGACATCGACGCGCAACCATGAATTCAGAACATGATTCTGGACGCCCCTGCGTTGAAATTTATCGTCGGTTATAAGAAAAAATCTGCTGTTACAAACAAAAGTGCAATACCTACGCGGTCTAATGGAACAGCTGATATTTTTTTGCGCGTCGATGTCCCTGCCGCCCTGTATACCGTAAAGCTTCGTGCAAACCAGCGCGACGCGACGCCGCGACGCGACTCGAACAATACAATTTCTAAGAAAACTTGACGGTATAACAAAAACCGGTGTCGCGTTGCGCTGGTCTGCACGAAGCTTAACGCTAAAAAAATACTATAATACCATTAATTCCCAAGGAGAAGGCAAAAAAAGTACAATCATCAAAACAAATACTAAAGTTGTTCTGTCTACGCTATCGTTAGGGTGCGGCCACACTGTTCCGTTTAAAACTGTTTGCCTTACTAATGAAACACCATAACGTGACGCGAATATGCCACGTCATAATTAAATACCGCTAGGGTGCGCCTTTGTATTAGCTAAAAGATTTTTAGTAATTAAATTCCGCTATAAATTTTTACGTAGTTTTTTGTGAAGTATTGAGGTTCCCAAGGGTGATATGATGGTGTATTAATGGCCTTAAATGTTTTTTTTTGGTTGAGAAATTAGTTTTTAATTGGAGTTGAATGTTAATATGTTTTTTTACGGTAGTTTGGCAGTGACAGAAAAGGGGACTCGTAATTGTGAAAATACATACAAAAAAAAAACATTAAGCAATTGCTCAAAAAGTTCAATTTGTATGATCATTACAAATAAGAAATGAGGCAAAAGAAGTATTTAAGGATCGTAGCAGGTGGTGTTCTGTAGTTACTACCTACCCCCTTGGGAAGAAGGCGTGAGATTATGTTTAGTAATAAGAAAGTCCCAGTAAACAGTTCCATTCAACAATTCAAGTCATTTATTTATTTTATTTGATTTTGTCTGGGTGGCTTCAGCTGTCAATACAGAAGTAACAGTGAGGTAACTTAAGACAAGCCATTTACAAGCCTCCACAGTTAGCAATCGAGTATAGTTCACTAATGGGACAAGTACCTTTATTCTCTTTCGACTCTTCACGTGACCACGCTGGCCTATTTTGTTTACCAAAGAATCAGAATTGTCACAACAACGTGGCAATACTGCCAGCCTTTTGGGCACTTTTCCTGTTGACAGCGATGCGTATTTTTTTTTTTTTATATTTTTTGATTATTCCGCCCTCCTTTTTTATAAACTTGTACATATTAATATAATTATTTTAACTCTGTAAGCTTTTAAATTATGTAAATATTACCTTTAAACTGAAATCTACTTTACAGAAAGTCAGTCTCAAATAGCTGATATCGTTTGTACAATAAAATAACCTGAACATTATGGTTTTCATATTTCTAGATTTGCTTCTTTAATTTTAATGGTCGAAAATGAGGTCTGAAATAATATTTGAATTAGATCATAAGGACTGTGGAATTATTTTAAATGAAATAAACGGAATTCTTGAACTGTAATTACTTTATCAGAATTTTGATGAGCTTAATTATTGAGTCAAAGAGAAACTAAAGCTCGGCAACAGTTGAAATAATTTGATATAGGTTTGTAGGCATTGCTATAGCTACATATACAATTTTGCAAGGTAAGCACCTATCCTTAACTCAATTTCAGGTAAGGAGGGTTATGATTGGCATTTGATATCGAATCAAATACACGCTTCTCCAAAACACGCCACATTTGACGGGTGACGTCATAGACGTATCTACCCACCTTTATCCATTTTCAATAAAGAGACAGGTATCCTGTTTGTAAATTAATGTTTCTGGGATATGTTAGTATCCAATTCTATGAATTTTTTTAATTGAATCAAACATTTAATTGAATGATGTGCTGTACCTATGAGGTGATACTTTCAACTCCAATCTTACCAAGGGGTATCGCGTAACCCAGTAACTGGGTTGTGGAGGTCAGACAGGCAGTCGCTCCATGTGTAATACTGGTGTTCAGCTGCTTCTGGTAAGACTGGAAGCCGACCTCAACATAGGGGGGAAAAGGCTAGGCAGATGATGACGATGACCGGCTACTTTAAATTCTGACTTCTTGTCAATTAAGCCTATTTTTTTTTCATAGAGTCTCAAAATAGACTGAATTACATTTATCCGTCACTTATTTCTAAGATGAATATATCACAACTTTTAAGAGAATACTCGAACTTTGTACGAAAAGGCAACTTAAATAAGAATTTACTATTCAGTAGCCTCTGAGAATATGAACGATTGTTTGCCCAGTTTTTGGCACTTGGTATTAAAATTGATGGATATCCATTCTGACTTCACAGACCTAGATTTCTTACTTTATTTTGTATAGTTTTGGCCTGTGTCTTTGCGTAACACACTTACATGCAGCGTAGCATGTGCATTCATGTTGACAGTTCAACAATATTCATTGCGTTATTTACGTTGTTGAACAGACAATGTTTTCGAAAATATGAAGCAATGGATTAGCAACTTTTTTTTTTTTTTTTGGTAATTATCGAATTACTGATACAGCGGGACTCTAACTGACTAAAAGTTACTGTCAGACTCTTATTGACTAAAACCCACCCGTGTTCCCTATCCCTTCGGATTTTCTCGCGACCCCGGCAGGCATCGGTCATAACGGACCCCGTCAGATGGATTAGCTTCACAATCATTCAGATTGTGATTGATAGTATGTTATTAGAGTGCTGCTCAGGAGTGGTTTATAAAAACCCTTTATTAGTTCTTTCTTCAGGTACCTAATTGAGATGTGCATGGTCCACGCAAGTTATTCGGGTTTTAAAGAAAATTATTATTGAGATACGTAATAAATAAACTTGCATGACAGCCAGACTGATTACAGTTTGAAAGTCTGCAGAATCATTTTACAAGATAAGTATTTGTTTAAATAGTTAGTTTAGTAACTAGATTTCAGTTGAAAGTTAGTTTGAAATAAAGACTACGCCTACGTGACATTTAAGATCACATATTCAGAAATGACTAGAAAAACATTTGATATTTAATATTCAGTAAAACAAGAATAACCTACCTTTTGTAATAATTCTTAACAATATAAAGTTTAACAAGTTAACAATTTGAGGCCTCCGGCAAACTTGTTAATATTATATCTAGACATAAATTTTAACTTAGGCAGCGCACACACTACAAACAAAACAGTTTTGTCTTGTGTCAAAAGTCAAAACAATTTTTCAGAGTTATTCCGATCGGATCCCCTGCTGGTTATTATTATATAATGTTTTAATTTCTGTCTGATCAACTATAAACTTTGTCATTTCGGTCTGATTCCCTTACTCTTTTTATTTTACTCTGATCGGATACCTTAGCTATTTATTAACAGATTTTTGGGACAGTTAGCTACAAAGTATACGTACAGGGTTTATTGAAATACTTGTTCGTAAGTATATTTTGGCAACTGTGATAATGAAACTATTATATTTAGTATGAGTTCATAATTGTTCTCATAGAGGTACGTAATGTCGGTCTACAGACAGTCTTGACCTAGTCTGTGCACAGCCTTAACGTATTCAAAAATGTGTAAACTTATTTATTAACGCATCGTTGAAGCACGTTCCCCTAACACGATTTAATAAGAATGAAACCCTACTACACTTTTGTTCTACAATTAACAAACATCTTGAACATTGTCAATGCATGTCTTGGAATTAGTTTTCTTAAATTAAAATGGTTTTCACATAACACGTTCAGCGCCTGGAGCCTTCCTCCCATATTCGATGCCGGGGCACTCGCGGAGGGCTCGATTTAAATGTAGGTTTTTCTTAGCGAAAATAGAATCTGATGGATATTTTAATAACATTTATTAGTATATGCGTTGGTTTTAAAATTCAACTATTCATATTTTTTCTTCACGGTTATAAATATTCGCACTCGTTCTTTTTCGTCGCGTACTCATTCATAATTTTCTATCTTGTAATCTGCCGTACAGCCAGCAATATTGGTAGTAAAGTCGGTAGGGCATTTTATTTGTATTTTTGTTGTAGATCATTACCATGAAATTATAATTTATTTTCAGTTCTAAATCAGCCCAATAAGGTGGTATTTCGCTCCGCAGGCTCAAATTATTCACTCCTGAACTTTCTCCGTCTGTTTGTTTTATTTTTTTGCTCAGAGAAAACAAAACAGGGCTGAAAGACGTGACCTTTCTTAATCAGGCTATTATCATTCGAGCCAGCCGTCCGTTCCCCTTTTGGAGCTGGGAAATAAGTGCTTACGTCGATAAAGGCTTTCTGATATGGAACTAAACTGGCAGAACAGCGTAATGAAGATAGCGGTAATCTAGATGTTCATAAATCTCCTTTTGTGTCCTCACTTGAGTAGTTAGTAGGGGTTAGTATGAGACAAACCGTGAGTCGGATGGGATTACCCATCGGCAAAAATGACGAAGTTTCATACAAACTTTTATCCCCATTACAGGATGAATATTCTAAAAAAAATCCTTAGTTCTCGCCTTCGTTTCGGATGAAATTCTTGCGCGAAATTTCTTGCTTCTAGACACAGCGGCTGTGCGATGCCGGTCAGTAATTGAATTGAAGATTTTTGAATAAGTAGTATGGATGTGATGAAGTAATGTGGCTGTTTGTAAGAACGTTCTGCGTTCGTTCAGTAATCTGAGAAGGTGATCAGATCGTCGACGTGACATTATCGAAACGTGTATCTCTCTAGCTTATGTAAAACTCAATATTATTTAAACGTAACAAAACGTTGTAGCTAATCAGTCTTTGAGCCGTCTTGTGCTCCATCATTCATCATCATCATCATAATTTCAGCCAAAAGACGCCCACTGCTACACATAGGCTTTCCCCAAGCACCGCCACGTCTACCGATTCTGTGCTTTCTGCATCCAATGGATTCCTGCCGCCTTCACAAGATCATCGGCCCATCTTGGGGGAGGCCCTCCAACGCTACGTCTTCCGGTACGCGGTCGCCACTCCAGAACGTTTCGGCCCCATCGGCCATCCGTTCTGCGAGCAATGTGCCTTGCCCATAGCCACTTAAGTTTGGCAATTCTTAGGGCTATGTCGGTTACTTTGGTTCTCCTGCGGATCTCTTCATTTCTGATTCGATCACGTAGGGAAACTCCAATCATAGCCCTCTCCATTGCCCTTTGGGTGACTTTGAGTCTTCTAATAAGACCCACAGTGAGCGGCCAGGTTTCAGTGCCAACATTATCGAAACATGTATCTCTCTAGCTTAGGTAACACTCAATAGTACTTAAATGTAAGAAAACGTTGCAGCTAATCAGTCTTTGAGCCATCTTGTGCTCCATAATTACGATGGCTCAAAGGTTGAACACAGTGACGTTACGTTGACAACCTATGACCAATTCTATGATGCTCAAAAGCCAGCAATTGCATGAATTGACGTGAATTCAACACAGTCCTAGCTAGCAATTTTTAACTTAATCGGAGGGGTTTATTGAAATAGCAGTACCTAGTGAGCAGCAAACGAGGAAACCAACATGCCTTTTTTTTTTTTTTTTGAGGATGGGAAATTATCAAATAACTTCTCCCGCTCTGGGTGGAGCGGGAGGGCGTGTCAGACTTTTACTGACTAAAACCCACCCGTGTTCCTTCCGTTTCCTGTGTGCCGAGGTCGCGATATCCCTTTCAGACAAACCCGCAACCCCGGCAGGCATTGGCCCTTCCGGACCCCGTCAGTTGGTGCTGACATCTCTTTGAGGCGCGCGTGGAACACAACGCGCCGTCGACCCGGGCCTGGTCCCTATCGGACGGCGAGCTACCCATTGCTCACCGTCCGCAAGCCCGCGCCTACGGTGGCCGGAAGTCGGCTCTCGACTCCCGAAGCCCGGGGCGTCTCCTGCGGCGACTAGGGGCGCGAGGGCGCGCATTTTGCCTCTCCCTCGCGCGCTCCGCCTCCTCCTTCGCGAGCATTACTGCTTCGCAGAAGGAGGTGACGGCCTCCCATGCACTCTCGCTCCGGACCATGGCCTGAACCAGGGCCGGACGCGAGAGATCGCCGCCGCCGATCGCCTCCGTGAGGACACGGCGGTGCTCCGCCCAAGCTGGGCAGACCTCCACCGTATGCTCCACCGTGTCCTCCGGGCGATCCACACAGTGGTGACACCCGGGCGTTTCCTCCCGCTTTATCCTGAACAGGAACCTCCCGAAACAACCATGTCCGGTGAGGACCTGTGTCAGGCGGAAGGTGAGGACGCCGTGGCGCCTCTCTAGCCACTCCTCAAAGAGGGGACTTATCGCCACAATTGTGGCGTGCCCAAACCAACATGCCTGAGAGATATTTCTCGACAGCATGTGAAGCCAAGTCAGAGCTGGGCGGCTTTAAAACTCTGAGACCAGGTTAGTCACTAACCACACAAAAAGAAGAAGCAACCCACAGGGCTGTTTACGTAATTGAAAATGAAAATTAAACTACATTATACATAGAAAACCCGGCTTATATATCATTGATTGAACAAAAACAAAAACTCACTTTCGCATTTATTAAATTAGAAATGAAATGAACTTCCAAAGAGATAAAATAATATTAAAAGCGTTATAAAAACGTCGAGTCGGAAAGTATCATCTTATAAGGATTAATTGCTAATGGAAAGAGATTTTACGTAATCTTTGCTTTTTGTTGTGGGTGTACTTATCGAATGGAAATGGTAGGAAGGAAATAATTTATTAGTTTCTTTTCCTCTATCTTTCATGATGAAATAAATGGAGTAACTAATTACTTTGAGTGTGATCGTGTTCGTATCAATATTGATATTTATTTAATTATTATTTTTTGTGAGACTTCTCTACATTTCAATGCTTCGAGTCTGAGAGACTGAGTTTTTAATAGAAAAACCGGCCAAGTGTGAGTAGGACTTGCACATGGAGGGTTCCGTATCACCTGAAGGGGTCCGCTAGGACCGATGCCTGAAAATAAAAACAAATATAATATTTGTACTCTACTCGATGAGAGTAGAGTTCTAGACAATCACACCCCACATCAATAAGATTTTTTTTTTTTCAAAATCGATAGTTTCTTATATTTTTATTTTTTGTTGTTATAGTGGCAATAGAAGAACACAATCTGTGTAAATTTCAACTGTCTACCTATTACGGTTCATGAGATACAGCACGCTGACAGACAGACGGACGGACAGCGGAAGCTTAGTAATAAGGTTCTGTTTGGCATTTTCGGGTACGGAACCCCAAAAGTCTGTAAAATAAAAAGCAAAAAATGTAACTAGAAATTAAGAAATCACTTACAGTACCTAAAATATTGCTTCGATAAAATACTTACCTACCACTATATGAATACAACATTTTATGATAATATTATTCCGTCACGAGAACAAAACGAGAATGTTTTCGTCCACTCTCCCACTCTATGTACTCGTACTTGTTATTTTCGTAAGAGGTAAACGACCTAATTTACAGAATACGAAAATTTCTGAACTACAAAAGTGAATTTACAAAATTAAAAATTGTTTGTTGTTCTGTTTTAAGGTTGTGTTCACATTGGCAAACGCGTGTCATTGACCGAACGACCGATGTCAATAAATTTACTACGGTACGTTGAAGTTTCCGAGCGGTTTTTAAACTGGGGGGGGATGTTAGTAATGAAAGACGCCCGAGGTCAGTATCGTAATAAACTCATTTCAGTCCAGTGGTAACCTCCCCAGAAAAAAAGGTGCTAGGTTAATGCACGTCGGAAATACCTCAGAAAAAACTCATCTCAGACAGATTTTGAAGCTTTACCGATACAAAATTATATGTCATGTTATTTTCTACTTTTTCAAAATTTTATTAAAGGGCGATGAAAAAAGGCACTACTTTTGTTCATTGTCTTTTCACAATAACCACAAATTCCCCGACACAACCCTCTCCACCCAACTAACCCCACAGACAGCCCGTAATCTAATCCTCAACCAGATTAAATTCGAACAATTTATAATTAACACTTTCGGCCGCCGAAAGTGCCACATAAAATATTAATTACTGCTGCAGTATGCTGAAAAACCTTTCTTCGATATCACAGATCAGCCCTAATGGTAATGGGGAAAGCCGCCAAAGGATTAAAAGTATATGAGGACCCTTAAATACAAATAAGGGTAGGGGTAGAAAGATTAATACGAAAATAAACAATGTGAAAGATTCAACAATTCGGTGTACGAAAACCAAGTTTTGACAGTGTGGCAGGTGGGCTTAATTTTGAATACTAACGTGTTTTTTATTATGGGGCCGTACCCCGAGGGTGCCAAACGGTACTCTATTCTTCTCGGTTCTTTTTGCCTTCACTGTCCGTCCTTGCGTTCGTCCGTCTGTCTGTCAGCGGGCTGTATCTCATGAACTGTATTAGGTAGACAGTTTTCACAATTCAAAAGTACCTGTAAATGGTTTAATTGAAATAAATGCTTTGAGTTTTTGAGTTGAAATTTTCACAGATCGTGTATTATTTCTATTGCCGCTATAACAGAAAAAAATTTAATTAAAGAAGTCCCCACACAAGAAACGTGCTTTTTTCGGCGTTTTTTGCCAAATATTGTACGGTGGTACGAAACCCTTCGTGTGGGCGTCCGACTCGCACTTGGCCGGTTTTGTTATTAGAAACATCCCATTTTGTGTGATACATTTTGTAAAAACATAGGTAAACGTGTCATGTTTGATGTGATTTTCACGGGTCAATACCACCTGGCAGCTATCCTGTCAAAAATATACACCAACCATTGATTTGTGGAATTTGTACAATATCGAATTCCGGTATTTGCACAAAATCGCAATATCAGCTGTCAGTGTCAATGCCGAAACTTTGTTACATCGTGGATAAACTGAGTTAGAGTTATTTTTTAATGTTACTGCAGATCAATTTCCAGAATCTCATGTTTAGTTTATTATGCGATAAATCAGTTGAAGGACACACAATAGAAGTTTTATTATTATTACATTTGAAGGCGTTTAGTGTCCCGCAAAGTGTTAAGAATAAGAAATAACTTCAATAAAGCAGACATTTGTCTTAGTAGATTACATAAGGTGAGTTAGTAAATTACCACTAGTTCATGGATAGATAAATTACCCTAGAAGAAATAAAAGACAAATAGCAGAACTACTAGTATATAATTAGTATTTTACCTTGCTGTGTCAGGCCCCGTTCACGGCCTCGAGTAAAGCCATCGTGCAGTCTGGCGTGACGCAACACCGGTAATTGTTTTACCGTCTAGTTTGCTTAGAAATTGTTTTGTTAGAGTTGCGTCGCGCCGCTGTGCCAGTTTGCATGAGGCTTGATAAGACTTGCGTCTCTCCTCATATCGCGTCGCGGTGACTCGTGGCTGGCATGCTCTAAACAAATTCTTCCATTTGCAGTCGCTGTCGCAAGTCGCGTGAAGGGACAAAACAAAACAGCAAAATGTGATTACTGAATGAGGATTCCTAGTTATTATTATGTGCGAAGTTATGCACCAGAGCACAGTTGTGAACAAACTCTACTGAACTGTTGAACTGCTATGTAGCGAAACTATCCTTAGTGAAACACATTCGGATTAGTTGGAAGTTAGATCAGTTAGAAGCAGGTACCTAGTAGTTGCAATACTCTCTATTGAAAAGTTTTCTTGTATGAATATATAAAGGATTACTTATGTCGAATAATCCTGTAATGGAATAATTACTCGTATAAGTAGGTTTAACAAGTTCAGTCCAAAAGTAAATGTTCATTTTAAATATTATATTATATATAATTTATTTTATTTTATTTTTATATCTTATTGTTTTCTGCACCGGTCGACGTCATAACGTCAACACCGGCTATCGCTGTAAACCAGCGTTGGGGATCTGTCAGGTCGCAGCATTATGCTGAGCGATGGCCGTTTTGCGTGGATGTCACGCATATTTTCCTCCAACTTGTTCTTTTCTGTTTTGTTTTCATTATTTGCGTCATGTGTACCGCAAATTAACTTATTTTCTTTCTTTCTCTCTTTTCTTTCGTATATGTAGGTTTAACATGTACAGTCCAAATGTTTCCCCGAAGGGTTGGGCAGAGGAGTACTTATAGTACACCCACATTAATAAATAAAATTGGAAATCTACGGTAAAAAAACGCATCAGTAATACTGTAAAAGAGATTAAACAAAAGATAAGTAAGAACAGCACAAAGCGAATTGAATGATGCAGATACAAAACATAGAAAAGAAAATTTAACAGCATCGAATTTATTGAGCACTTTGCGAAAAATCAGAAACATGATAAACGAATCACTCGTTCGCATTTTAATGAACACATCTAGTTCGATTTTCTAATAAAAGCAGACTATGTAAAAGGATGAATACAATTGTATGTATACAGCATGTATCAGAAAGGTGTACCTAGTCAAATTTAAGGTTCTGGTACAGACCATCAAACTGAACAACTTTCTCCATTGAACATGGATATGGGCACGGGGTCGAGATTTATGTGGGTGAAACCGCGGAGCGCAGCTAGTCCTTCAATATGGCCACACCTTTCTGATACATGTTGTAGACTAGCAACCCACCCCTGCTTCGCACTGTTTTTGCAAAACATCGAGTTTTGTTTTATTTTATTGATGTGTAATATTAATTTATTATATAGGTACATAAATTCCAGAATAAATTCTCTAGAAATGATGGTGAAAACTGCATTAAAACTTATAAGCAGTCACACAGACACACGAAAAGCGACTTTGTTTTAAAATTTTAAAAAAAATATTTCATATAGACCTACAAGGGCACCTATAAAACGTCAGAAGCTAGGTGCACTATGTAAGTATCTCTAGATATATATAAACTCCATACTTACATACGTACGCTTATCTACGTACTTTATCCTCATAGCTTCAAAGTTTAATAATACATGTTTTCCTGTGAGAAAAACATATTTCGTTAAGTTAGCCGATATCGAATTGCCAAAGTTTGGTATGGTTGGTGTTATATCGAGTGTAAAGAACAAGACTGTCGTGAGCTCAATAATTTTTGATTTATTTTATCGTATTGAAAACTTGTTACGAGCTACTATCTGTTTTTTAACTTCAGTAGTATGATACAATGTTTTTCATTTTGTGGTATTTTTTATTGCTTTAGAAGTTACAAAAGTTTAGCTTAAATATTATTATGAGTTGGTAATTTCAACATTTTGTTAAACTTAAGTCGTTATCCGGTTCATTTAAGATCGTTCATTGTAAAAGTTAGCAACTAGCTGTCAAATATTTACCTGTTTTGATTAATTTGGCAATATTACTGTATGGAAATATGAAATGCTAGCTTTCGCCCGCGGCTTCGCCCGCGTGGAGGTCGGAAATCATCCCACGGAAAAGCACTACCGCGACAAAAAGTATTCTTTGTGGTAATCCAGGTTATAAACTATCTGTGTGCCAAATTTCATCCAAATCTGTAGAGCCGTTTTTGCGTTATTTATTTATTTATTGGTTCACCAACGATTGTTTACACAGGTTGTATACTAAAAGTAACATGCAAAAATGTAAGTGCAACAGTGCAACAATCACTTACAGGTAAACTCCGCATGCATAAAGAAGTTGTACAATTTAAGATATTAATCTAGATTACCATAATTACTTACTTATCTGGAAGTCTAACAGTCTAAGGGTCTAAATAATTAATATAGCAGCATAAGGTACTTATAATAGGTAAACACATTACCCCTCAGGGGAGATAATGAAAATCTATCTTGCTATTCAGCAAGATGCTTAAAAAAATTGGCCTTCAATTTGCCCAAACTTTCAAAGTGCAAATCGATTTGATCACTGCAGCTATTTACAACCTTGCATAACCTTGCATAGGGGGAATTGGCGCCTAAAACCGTTCTTCTCTGCTGCGGTGATTGAGTAACAAACATCAAAACATACAAACTAACACACACACACACACACACACATTCACATTTATAATATTTTTAAATATATATAAGGATTTAGTAGGATTTTCATTCAGTAATATTGTAATGTAAGTAAGTATTTGTTTGTTACGCTGTCACGGTAAAACGGCTGAACGGATTTGGATGTTTGGTACATGGGTAGACCATGACCTGAGTTAGGACATAGGCTACTTTTCATCCTGGATCGCAGACGAAGTCGCAGGCAACGGCTAGTATTTGAATAAATATGTGTCTTGTTTAATTTTTTGGCCTTCCGTACCCGAAGGGTGCCAAACGGAACCCTATTACTAAGCCTCCGCTGTCCGTCCGTCTGTCAGCGGGCTGTATCTCATGAACCATAATAGGTAGAAAGTTGAAATTTTCACAGATTGTATATTTCTATTGCCACGCAATAAATAATAAAAATTAAGTAAAGTTCAAAATTAAAAGGGGTCCCCATACAAAAAAGGATTGATTTTGAAAAAAGAATCCTACGCTGGTATGTCATTGTCTAGAACTCATGCAGTAGAGTACCGTACCGGGGTCCGAATAATTTGTCAGTTTTAGAACATTTTTGTACGAGCTCTATTGCAACAACAAAACAAGTTAGGAATTTGAAACTTCTATATACCTATCTTGTACCCATATATTGTATTTATGTAATCAACTAATATTAAAAATGTCGACATTTTTAATATTTGTTTTGGCGATTTTCTGCAACTACCAAAATAACTTTTTAATTCATAGTATCATTATGAAATACAAAATTTCGTGAAATGGTGACATAGTAGCTGAATAATATCGCAATTCAATTCATATCTGAATCATATTTGGTGTAAATATTGGCATATTGGAGGAAATGAATCGCTTTTAGCAGAATTGCTAAAGTGACCGTTTAGGCCCCCAGATCTATCATGCATTATTTTGTATTTTTGTTAAAGGGGTATAAATAAAAATGAATGATGAGTGTTTGGGGTATGAGGAGCAGGGTGTAAAGTTCACTCATCCACTATAGAAAAGGGAGAATCCTCCGACCAGACGGGTGTCGTGTCTGGCGGGCAACTGCCCAGAGGTTGAAGTCGGGAGCTTGTATATATACCATCGCGCGGTAAACTCTAATTGCGCGATGCAGGATTTGTGTGACGTCAGGTCTTTGATGCGTAGTTCGCATGTGGCGATGTAGATGCCGTCACAGCTGAATCGTGAATAGATTCGTACGCCATATTTACTAGAAAATAAATAAAACCTAATCCAAAGTAGGTGAAAATGATTCCACTTCTTACACAAAAATAGGCACCCAATTAATTTAATATTCTGGATTTTATGTCACAAAACGCTTGTTATAAGACCTTGTTCTAATTTCTCAGAGCCTTTGGAGTAAAATTCTAGGCTCTTTGAATTATATTTAAAGAAGCACATAAGTACTTGCTCACTAGCATTTCATTAAATAAAGTGTCGGAATCGTTGAATTTTTTTTTCGTATTTTAGCTAGCACTTAAGTAGATGTCAGGCATTCAATCGCATAATGCTCGTCACATAATTATTACCACAATAATTGCCCAACATTGTAGGAAAAACAAATAACAAAAAAAAAAACATTATTTTTTCGAAATTGTCACTTTTTTGTAAAAACTAAATTTAAAAAAAATATGTTTTTTGTGGTATTACTAAGTCTTGCTATTTATTTGTTTTTACATTGAAATAATAACATCACCAACATAGAAGAAGTAGATTGTACCTACGTATTATTGAAGCTAACTCAAAAACCTTATACATATAAAAAATACACCGAGAAATTGAGAACCTCTTCCTTTTTTAGAAATCGGTTAAAAAGAAGAAAAATATCATAGATCTAAAATCAAAACCACGTCGTTCAGTAACAAAAATGTCAACTCTAAACACTTTGCCAACTGGCGTCATGACGTCATACCATTAGACCAACTTTGTCTGATACTCAAAGCTGATTCTAAGGAAAAATATCAATGTCCCGTCAGACGAGCTCTTAGTGTTGAAAATTTATAATGGTAGTTTCCATTACCCGAAGTGCTCTCGCCAGAGATGCATGACGCACTTGCTGGAAAATATTAATATTATAGAATCGTGTAGTGCGCTTATGACATCGGGACGGGTTTAGCATGTGAATGGGGCTTTAGCCCCGAATGTACTTAGTGTACTTAGGTGTGGGGACTTGCTTTTGATGAGGTTTAGACTAAAGATGATTGATGAGGTTGTTGAAAAGGTGCTGGGGACAGTTTGGGTTATTAAGCTGTGTTTGAAGGACCATTTTTTCGCAATTTAAGAGAGAATGTAAACATGGTCTTATTTTCGTCAAAATTACAGGGGAATACTTATTTATTTCTGTCTTGTTATAGATACACTAGCTTTTGTCCACATCTTCGCCCACGTAGTGGTTGGAAATAATTTCACGGGAACCTACCGGGGTATCCTATGTCCATACGCAAGTGATGGACTATCCGTGGGTCTTTCCTCCGAGTCAGTATAAAGGTACAATTCCGTAGCCGACCGCAGGCCGCACCAGCAGGCGAAGTGTCGTCGCGACACGACTAGTTTCTATGTATATCTATGATACCGACGTGTAGCTAGCTACGGAAGGTATTTCATAGAAACCAGCTACCAAGCTGTCCCCTGCGGTCGGTTGCGGCTACGGAATTGTACCTTAAAGGTAACAGATACATAGAGTTACTTTACCATTTATAATTTTAGTATGGATTAGTTACGTATCACGTAAAGCTGAACTCGTACTATGTGTATTGATTCTTTAGTTTATTGGCTGGGAGTTATCTAGCCTGACTATGTAGACTGAAAACATTGTGCTCACTTATATTGAACACGTTTTTATCGTAGCGTATACGTAGACAAAAGCTGTTCGATTTTCAAAAATACAATGTAACTTTTGATTAGTTACATGCAGTGTGATTGGATGCATAGATTCAGTTGTGAATCGACAAAAAAAATGATAGGTACACATACATACATAATATCACGCCTGTATTTCTCGAAAGGTTAGGTAGAAGTGTGCCTATAGTAGGTACACCCACATTTCGCCAGTTATGTTTGATTCCCATATAATAGGGGGGTGAGCCTTTTGCCATCAACCAGGCACAAATCCAGTCTCTGGGGTGCTACTGAGATATTTCAAACCCGACATGGATCCGAGGAACTCATGCTCAGTAGTAAAGCTTGTGACCCTAGACCCAACAAGGTAGCCAAACAACAATCAAAATAAAATTATGCATTATCTTAACTTATATTATAAATACGAAAGTGAGTATGTTACGCTTTCACGCTAAAACAGCTGAACACATTTGGAAGAAATTTGGCACATGGATAGACAATTACCTGAATTAGGACATAGAATACTTTTTATCCCGATATTCCTACAGGATCGACACCTGTGCGGCTGAAACCTTGGGGCGCAGATAATATGCAAATAAAACGTATAATTTATTAAATATCATTATAATAGGTAAGTACCCTATTATTGTCCATAAAACTAATAAAAGCGACCGCTACAAAATTGCTCCCCATACTCGTAGCATTAGTGACATGCAACTATCATACACAGACAATTCCTTTGCAGATTGTCAATTGACTGTCATTGCAGAAAATTACACAAGATGGCGCCACTTACGATGTTCTTCAGACCATGAACACGCAAACACCGTGACACTAGTTTACAGTGTATTATTAACGTAATTCCGACCTGTTCCTTTGTGGTTGCTAGTTACTATCTGTACCTAAGCGTCAATTATAATAGGTTGGTAAAAGGCGCTGAAAATTTAAAAAGTGTGCATGTGTCAGCTCCGACACACGACTGGAGTACGATTGTCTTTGACTATGCAATAGACAAAGAGGGTAAATAAACGCATCCCTTAAAAAAAATAAAAAACAAAAACTCTACCCTAATACGAGTATAACTCAAATGAAACAATAATTAGACCATAATTTAGACTAGTCTTTGCAATTTAATTGCATGCAGTAAAGTGCAAGTAATCGTGTATCGCACGGGCTAAATATTTAGATCGAAGGTGAAATAGGTTTTTTGCAAAAATTTAATCCGTGTTATTTACGAATAACCGCGTGTAGTTCCCTGTGAGCGTATGCTTTGCGATGATTATCAACAAGTCACAGGGGCCGTCACTGAAGGCTGAAGGTTGCGGGTGGCGGGAGTCCTGACTCTCTGTATATTTTGGCTGCTGACAACAAAACTACAAACGTAGTATACAGGGAAGTTTTATAAAAATTTGCCTGTTATTGAAGTATATTGTGGTGTTTTATGATTTCCACGCAAACAAAGTCGCGGGCAGAAGCTAGTATACGAATAAAACACAATACAAAACGTAACGCGATTGAGTTAACGCTTGTATAAATTTCACTCCTCACTTCCATACCGGGGGCCTTATTTGAAAATCGATTCCTAAGGAGTGAACTCCAAAAATATATTTTCCTCTTAAATAAAACGATGTAGATATCGGGGGTTTGATTACTAAACCACTTCATAGATAATAAATCAAAATCAAAACTCATTAATTCAAATTAGGCTGAGAATCAGCACTTTTTGAAAGTTTAAATGACATAAGACATTCTCTCAAAACGCCTACCCTTCACCACTTCCTGGTACGGTCAGTGCTCTGCATTCCATGACCCCTGTTACAAAGAAGAAGAGGCGAAAAGAGGTCGGGTTACTAGCTTTAGCTGGGAAGAAGAAGTGGCGCATTAAACTCCCCAGCATCACAGCTGTCTGTCACAAAAAAATAACGTATATATATCTTGATATGAGTAAAAAATTGGTTCAAAAAGAACAAAATTAAGCTTAAACGTCATTATATTATATGAACAACTTACCGAGAATTTTCAACAACATATTTAATCAAAATCAAGAAAATTGTATTGTGAGATCCGTTAGTAATATAACTTGTCAAATATCGTCGAAGTTCAAAATCTATTAGATACGAGGAATTTTCGGGAACAGTGCATGACGTGTTCTGGTTTATTCCTTTTGTGACCATCCCTATATTTCAACGGTCGTCGATCACAAAGCGTGCTCTGATTTTAGTCATAAGTCATAAGTCATAAGTCATAAGTCATTTATTTCATAACAAAATACATTGTGTTGAAAATATTACAGTGATAATAAATAAAATAATAACAATTTAAACAATTTAAAAAAAAAAAAAACATTACATTAATATTTAAAATTCATTACTATTTAAAATGTATCAATATCACTAATATATAATTTATGTCAATAATTTAGTACCTTTAATTTAAATAATCACCAATTTATTTTACTCTGAACAAAAATACATTTGTGTCGAATACATGATTATTAATAATCAATAAAAGTTTCAATTAATTACAAGTTAATGAATACACGGAATAATAATAATAATCAATAAAAGTTACAATCAATAAATAGATAGTAACCAACTTCTATTAAATGGGTAGAGTATGGGAATCTATACTATAAATGATTTATGTAATATTTATATATTATGCTATATAATAATATATATGTAAATTATACTAGCGACCCGCTCCTGCTTCGTACGGTTTTTACGACTTGTCAAAATATAAATGCGAAAATAAAACTGTCTATCTGTTACATTTCCATACCTAAACCACTAAACCAACCAATTTTTTTGACGGCGAGCTACCCATCGCTTACCGTCCGCAAGCCCGCGCCTACGGTGGCCGGAAATCGGCTTGCGACTCCCGACGCCCGGAGCGTCTCTTGCGGCGACAAGGGGCGCGAGGGCGCGAGCCTTGCCTCTCCCTCACGTGTTCCGCCTCCTCCTTCGCGAGCATTACTGCTTCGCAGAAGGAAGTGACGGCCTCCCATGCAATCTCGCTCCGAACCATGGCCTGAACCAGGGCCGGATGCGAGAGATCGCTTCCGTGAGGACACGGCGGTGCTCCGCCCAAGCCGGGCAGACCTCCACCGTATGCTCCACCGTGTCCTCCGGGCGATCCACCCAGTGACACCCGGGCGTTTCCTCCCGCTTTATCCTGAACAGGAACCCCGCCTGAGCTTTGTCCGCTGTGCCGTGATTTCTCGCGGCAGCGGAGTTCCGCCCCCTCGCGCCACTCCCAGATGTGCGCGAGGAGTCTTGCCTCCAGATCCCATGGCGAGAAATAGGTAGCCCGTGGTCTGGAAAAGGACATACGACAAACAAAGTCAACAACTTGTAGAAAATAAATTTGGTAATGAGTAGAGATATTTACCACTTGACCCACGGGATATAGTACTTATACAGTACCAACCAACATGATTAGAATATGACTGTCTGCTATCCTGGAGGTTACACATAACACGGCCAAACGTTCAATGGCAGCGCATTTGACTAGCCGTTTTGAAAATAATACTGGGAATAAGAATCGTATAATGTTTCATTATGGTTGAAACTATCACATAGTCAAAATATACTTTGTCGTTTTATGATGTACAAGTATCATAGCAATCACGCCGTATTTACAGGTACAGTATCCGAACTAAGAAATCCCAAATACCGTTCTTAAAGTACACAGAACAGTTCCCAAAACACACACAGCCAATAGCTACGATTTCAATTTATTATTCCAATCCCAGCTGAAGCTCCAAGAGGAATCAGTCCAGTTACGTATCGCTGATTTGTATTTAATCCCGACCCAGCATTTGAGAACGTTAAGCGATATCGGATAGTTCCGTATGAGTTCCAGACCGTATGTTTGCACTCCTCTGTTTGACCGAATCGAAAGTTTAATTATTGTTTCAGTTTACTCTCCATTGAGCGCGCATCATTAGTTCATGTGTTGCGGTCGATGTATAGACTAGGGTAAATACGAAACTAAAGTTAGGTTGCATCGGATAGCCTCGTTTGTGGTGTGAGCGCGAATTTTGGGTAGTGTATCGTAAGCCGAAATTCTGAATATTGGTTGTAAACATCAACACGGTAAACCTATCAGCTATCCATTTTCTCCCCATATCTCCCCGTACTACATTAGCTTTTGAATGGTATTTGAATCCAAAAAAGTATCGACGTAAACATGGATGAAGGCTATCTACACTAATATTAAAAAGAGAAAAGATTTGTATTTTTGTTTGTAATGAGTAACTTTAAAAAGGAGAAGCTCATGGCTAAGTAATAACAGCCGCACGGGTCGATCCATCAGGTTAAGCTACGTTTGCCGGGATTGGTCCGTGGATGCGTGACCATCTTTACGTGTCGAGAAAGCACGTTAAGCCGTTGTTCCCGGCTGTCATTCGTGGATCTTTGACAGTCGTTACGGGTAGTCAGAAGCCCGAAAGTCTGACAACCAGTCTTACCAAGAGGTTTTGTGTTACCCAGTTACTGGATTGGTTGTGGAGGTCAGATAGGATGTCGCTCCATGTAAAATACTGGTATTCTTAAATTCTTTCTGGTATAATTTAATTGGTCGATTATTACTCGTTAACTTGTAAAGCCTACTTAGCTGTGATAGTTTTTCTTTTAATTTCGTTATGTACGTTATATACTGCGGTGAATTTTTTCACGTATCCAAAACTAACTACTTAGCTGGCAGGAGGTTGTTAGAGGCTTTGTTAGAGGCAAGTCCCCCACTTGCCTCTAACAAAAATTATCACTTTTAAGCTTAATATTTCGCGAACGGATCACTCAATCGAAAAATAATTACCACAAACTCGCAATATTTTTGAACGACCTTTCCAACAATACCCCACAGTATGGGATAGACGAGAAAAAATTAAAAACATCCCCACTTTACGTGTAGAGGAGGTAACTTAAAAAAAAACCCATGCCAAATTACAGCTTTCTAGTGCTAACCGTCTCTGAGCTAAGTCGCGGACAGACAGACGGACAGACTGACAGACAGACAGACAGATGGACATGGCATTGTTTATTACGGAACCCTAAAAAGAAAGCTGGCTTACGGAAAAGTTTATTTTCTCTCTAATTCTGAAACAATCTTTCCATCTATTGAAATTCTGTATGTTTTGTGTTGATAGTTTTAGTCATTCTTGGTATGCGCCCACTAGCTCATACACATCAATCTTTATGTACCTAATAGTTTGTCGGCCTTCATAACTATTATGTCTTGTGGGGCCAAACTTTAAAGCCTCCTGAAATATTACGGAAAAGATGACATTACTCAATGATAAATGATTTTATTTCTGTAAGTATAGGTTTGTACAAACCATACATTTTCAACCATATTTTAAAAACTAGAAGAGGTCGGCGATGCATAACTGACTACTCTGAGAAGAAAGACCGAAACAAACTCAGAGGTCACAGTCTCTTTTAAAGTCCATACATAATCTTGGTCAGATCATGGGAAGATTATGTAGATTGGTGTCTGAAATGGTATTTTAAGGAAAGAACCACACAGATTGAGTGGACCTGACCAGTCAGTGCACGCATTTGTCAGTAATCGTGCAGCTCAACTTAGAACTTAAGGTGCTCAACGATTCGATAATAATACCAAAGAAAGGACATTTGGGTAGGCCAGGCCGCATAAATTACTCAAACTGCCAGACCATGATTAAAACTAAATGAGAAAAAAAACAATGACCCACATAGTCTTCACATTCACAATAATTGAAATTATATTATACTGTACAAAGTAAATATACTTAGATCTACATATACGTTTTTGCTATGAAACTCGCTATACGGGAAACTATGGGGAAAGGTATTTTTGCACCTTTACCTTTAGTAAGTGGAAGTTATTAAGGGATTTCAGAAAGACAACAGAGCAAAGTAACAACTTCACATCACAACTTGAATGCGTTCTTCAGTCTATTATATACCTTACGTAAAGCCTTTAAGTATTCATGTTGCCTACAAACACTATTATAACGCTCCGTATACACAGTCCATACGGGCCAACGTCTAGAGAATTGCGTCCATTGCTCCATTTACAATAGACCCATCGAAGTGGTTCATAATGGGGTGATAGGCGTAATTCTGGCGAAGGCAGGCTATCGTGTAGAGACAGAGTAATACTGGCTTGGTACTATTATGTTGTCTTACTATTATTACAAGGTACCATAGTGCCTATCGCATGTAGCTGAGCGCTAACATAATAGCTTGTAAAAGTACCAGTGAAATTATATTAAAATTTTAAAAACCCGCGACACAAACATTTCCTCATTTCTCTTTCCTACTCCATCCCCAGACACTGTTCATCATCTATCTATACTCTATTCATTGACCATTCCAATGAGCCCAAACACGATACCTGTACTGTAGGTTGGTAAGAGAGTTGGGTATTCCAGGTGATGCTGTAGCATCAGTTCAAGGTTACTATATTCTTCTAATATCATTGAAGTAACAATACCAAATTTCAAATCGATCTGTGGAAGACGCTCATATCCATTCATCAACTAGAAAAGAGTTGATTATCTTGAAACGGTTTAAATACCGATTTTGATAAAACTTTTTTAAGAACCATCGCTAGAAAACCTTTTTTCAAATAAAAAAAACCGCATTTAAATCGGTTCACCCGTTTAAGAGCTACGGTGCCACAGACAGACACACACACATAGCGGTCGAACTTATAAATTCCTCTTTTTGCGTCGGGAGTTTATAAATGACATCAAGTTTAAGAGTATAAATAATATCCTTGAAGGTATGTCAGTCTGAGGCACATGTCACATTATGACTAATGTCCGCGGACTTTAGTCTTAAGTGACACGCGCCACCACTGAAGTCCGGCGGAAAATTGTGGAACTACATTTTTTTAAATGCAATTTGATGCAATGACATAGACACTAGCGCTGCGTCTATCGGACTTGAGTGGTGGCGCGGACTCTATTTTTGCGCTCAAGAAACATACAAACAATTGTAGGTCCTGTGTCAGTAAAAGTGATACAAATATTAAAAGGCTTAAAAGAGTTAGGTTATGGTTCCGAAAGCATAACCTAGTATATCGCTAATTGTTCACAACGCCGACGAGAACGCTGTCAAATAAACAACTCGTTTTTAGTTGGTTGTTCTACTCGCTTCTCGCTAATCGCCGATGGTAGGACAGGTGCCTGACTAAAAATAGCGAATACAGCATTATAAACCGTGAAAATAAAATCTGATGTATATTTTAACAAGATTTATTAGTAGAGTTGGTTTTAAAATCCAAGTTTATAATTTTTTGTGAACAAAAAGTTATAACAATAATTATAGCGACAGGTACCCCTTTTTTTTGGTGTGTATTTATCACATAACTTCTCCCGCTCTGGGCGGAGCGGGAGGGCGTGTCAGACTTTTACTGACTAAAACCCACCCGTGTTCCTTCAGTTGCGTGTGTGCCGGGGCCACGATATCCCTTTCGGACAAACTCGCAACCCTGGCAGGTATTGGCTCTAACAGACCCCGTCAGTTGGTGCTAACATCTCTTTGAGTGGAACACAACGCGTCGTCGACCCGGGCCTGGTCCTTGTCGGACGGCGAGCTACCCATCGCTCACCGTCCGCAAGCCCGCGTTTACGGTGGCCGGAAATCGGCTTGCGACTCCCGACGCCCGGGGCGTCTCTTGCGGCGAGCGACAAGACCCCCTGAAAACACAATTTTATTCGTTTAAAAAAAAACTGTGTTATAAATTACTGTATAATTTATAACACAGTTTTAAACCGTCCGCGATGGTTAACTTTAGCGCAAACGTAATGCCGACAACCCTTCCCGAGGGTTCATTTCCAATAAGTATGGCTGTATGGCGTATGAATTCTATGAAAAGTGGGTGGAATCGAAAGTGTTAATAGCAATCCTTATTTCCAGACTCACTGAGGTAAAAGTAGTGTAATTAAAAACGTTAAACGAACTCGCCAATATTCAAGCCATAAACTCATAAATTTAATTATAATAGTCAATAAAAAAGTTGTATCCAACATTCCCTAATCAGCTATCGCCTCAAATCATTCTCAATTCAAAATTCGTAAATGAAATTGTCCGCCATATTGCAATACCAAGTGGAAGTTCATAGCGTGCGGTTTCGTATCCATTATTCTGGGTAAAGTTGTAAGTGGTCGGTACCCTTTGGGGCAAAGAGACCCTGATTCAATTCACCTGCTAGGCCCTTTGACAGTCGACTGCGCGGCGGATGGACCATATCGGCAGTTTAGGGTTGCTTTGAGGCCCGAATTATGTATGAATGGTGTAGGTTTTGTGGTGGATCTGAAAGGCTTGAATATGGCACTAAAAGGGCGCTAAATTGTAGGTTTTTGTGATGATTTAATAGCTTAATTATATAGGAATAAATTATTCAATGGACGCATTTCATTCCAAATAATATTTTTGCTGATTTCCTGTAGTTGCTGCATCTTTATCTATCGACTTAATTGACTAGAGATTTTTTTTTCTAAATTGGTCCTGTTCCTTCGTCAAACCATAACATAACCTAAACTTCATGGTGTCCCAATGCTTCACATTAAATGTACAGTACAACTATTTTCTTAATATCCCTCGGCAAACTTCGCGTTTCGTCAGTCGTCGGATTTCTATTATTTAATATCCCTCGCCAAAAACACGAAGTTTGCCGAGCGGCATTAAGAAAATAGTTGTACTGTAACTCAAGCCTCATTTCTTTTGCTGACACTAAACCGTCATAGTCCAGAGTGAATTTCTTTTCTTAAATACATAGTCAATTTTCCTCTCTCTCTTTCATCTGAACCTCAATTTGTCTCTCACAAAGAACAAATTCCTATTACACTCTTTGATATTTCCCTCCAGTAATTCTATTTAATATTACGATTATTACTTTTCGACTAATTTCCGACAATATCTAAGTTTATAACGACATTGCCATCTGAAGACTTGGGTACAATCGCCAGGAAATTGCGGAGTCTCGGCCGGATGGGCAGAATTACTTCCTTGAATTTAATTACCACTGTTTTATGAACTAAAATAATTTTTGATTTAAATGATTCTGGTAACTTTGCCTTATAGGTGGGTTTAACAGTTAATTTTGAAATAATGATTTAGGTCGGGACACCACCAAAGCGGAGATGTGCGGAGATGTCCGAAGCGGAGACGAGAAGAGATGTTTTTCAGCTAGGGTGTATGTACCGAAGCTGTGCGGAGATGCGTACTGGCTAGACTGGAGCGGAGATTTGTGTGATGCGACGCGGGGGGAACCAGCGGCGCCGCTCACTGCACGGCGCTCACATCTGTTGATCCATTCTGTAGACATCTCACCATGAAGAGTGAGGTGAAGTGAGGATGAAGTGAGCTGTCCATAGTGTTGTGAGCTGTCCACTCCCTAGCTTTAGGTGCAATGAGCTCACATCAAGCTCATTTCACCCAAGTTTTCACGGTGAGATGTTAACAGAATAGCACGACTGTTCTCGTTGTTTAAAACACATCTCCGCTCCTCTCGTCTAGACTCCGCTTTGGTGGAGTCCGGGCCGTAAGGTTACTAAAGCATGGAGTCATTTTTGTGGCAGTACACCACAAAATTTAAAAAAATAGGTTTGATATAAAATCTTAAAATACACAAGTTTGTAAGCAATTTCAAGGCTTATTATTTATTAAAGTAATAGGTATCATATTAGTAATTATTGGTTTGAGGCGAATTACATACATAGAATCAAGCATAATACAAATAAACAAAAAAACTTTTATTTGGTCTAGGTGCCTTTCTATCAGTTTACGAGGCGTGACACAAAGGCTTTCATCCGATTTAAAAAGATTCAATTTCGGATTATTTGGATTTAGATTAAAAGTTAAATTAGTTTTTATGGCTTTCTCTATTTCTCCTGGGATTTGACTTAATACCACATTACGATAATCTTGTGATTATGTTTTTCATTACTTGTGCTAATATTTGGCTATAAATCAGACACAGATAAGGTCTGCAAACCCATTGTTCAATTCAATTCTTTCTCCAATTCTTCCAAACGATTTAATCTTCTTTCAATAAATAACTCACGCACACAAAACACACATACATATTCATGATCCTAAATAAAACCCGACTTCGCGATTTAAAGCAATAAGACAAAGGTACAAACCAATTTCACCATTCCCGCGTTTTCCGATGCCCGCATTGTTTGGAACCCGATAACTTAAATGAAAAGCAACTTTTGATTGTTCAGGGCACCGTGAACAATTTACGGATAGAAAAACGTGCCGAGTCCGATTTTAGCTCGAAAAAAACTGTATGTACGAGCAATTTTTCGAAGCTTTTCAAAAGCAAACAAGTAACGAATATAGATTCAGTGGAAATTGTTACGGTGCGTAACTATGTTTTGAAGTTTGAGTATTTTTACCCGACTACTTTTGTGTTCATCCTGGATGGTGGTTTTAGCTTTTTAGTGGTGAATATGTTTTGTTGACAGTGATTGAGGTTTACATAACACGAACCTATTTCTAAAAGCATTACTTACCTAACACAAATATTAGATAAGTACTTATATCTTTTACTCCGTTTTTTTGCAGTAAGAAGGCAAGGGTTGGATTAAAAATCTGTTTTTGCTGTTTAGAAGTTATGGCTAGAAAAAAAAAATGTGCCAGCTTTTGTCTTATAAAAAAATACAGATGTTAAAGGGTCAATCAACTATTTTACCCACACTTTGCTGTCGCCGAGTTACCATATTTTTTTTATAAAAATGAAAGATTTTCGAGAAGCTAATCAAGTTTTCCGTTGTGCCTAATAAGCTTAGATACAATTGTGACAATTCTTTTGTGTTCATACACAAAAGAAATGTCACAAGTTTCAATTAGTTTGTATTTAAAAAAATGTATCGGGGACAGCAGTGTGGGTAAAATAGTTGATTGTTGTTGGTTATTGGCGTGTGCTAGCTATCATTATGAAAAATAATTTTATTTACTGTTTTGTGTTGAGTAATGTAAATTATTTTGCATACTATTGTATAGAATCAAGTTTTTTTTCTAACTGAACAGACAGCAGTGCTGCTGGGGAGTTTGTTGCGCCACTTCTTCTTTCCAGCTAAAGCACTAAGAAGTGGTGAAGGGTGGGCGTTTTGGGAGACTGTCTTATGTAATTTTGACGTTCGGAAAGTGCTGATTCGCAGCCCAGTTTGAATAAATGACTTTTGGATTTTGATTGACCCAAAAATGTGTTTATAAACGTTACCAGCTGACTACTCTAAAATAATGAATGTATCTCTGTAAAGAAAGATTGAATAGGTAACACAAAACCCTCTCAAACTCGTATAACAATAACCAAAATTGCTTGAGTACCAACAAAAATTTTACGCCACCATTTTCTTACTTTTTATCGGCAATATCATGGAATAAACTCTTCAAGTGCGGATTATATCCAACTTTAGTATCATATTAAAACGAGTTGAAGGAAAACTTCGACCGACAGGACCAGAATACTTGAGTAGCTCGGTGACAAGTGAGGACCACGGAGTAATGATGAAATGGAGAGCTCTACAATATTCAATAGATTATTTTTATTTCACAATGTGTTCTTAGGTGGTGACTTAAAATTAAATATGATCATTTTGGACCCTGTCAGACATAGCAAAATAATAAAAGACAGCTTTATGAAAAACGCAAGATGCAATATTGAAAAATTACAAACTTTAAGAGGCAAATGTATCACATAGGTACGATAAGTTTATCAGCACGTGTACACTGAGAAACTACCCGATTATTGATCAATCATCGTGAATTTGCAACAGTCACTACACAACAGTTTGCAGACGATTCATGATTGCAGTTTGTTATTTACACGCTGCTGTTACTGAGCCTTTTCACATGATCTTGTTGTCCCCGTATTTTATACGCGCACACAGCATTCATCTTCTCTCGTTTCAGCATGAATTAAATAACGCAATGAATATTGCTGAACCCTTCAAAATGAAATAGATTGTGATTGATCGTGTATTATATGAATTAGGTTGCAGGGTGCGATTGACGTACCTACGTTAAGTATCGTCACTCGTAGGAAATTTTAATGTACACAGAATCATCTGTTGACGATGTTCCATTGTTTATTATTACGCCAATGTCCGTTGTGTTTGTGCGTTTATCGACGGCGTTCACAAATTATCGCTCCATTTGCTAACCACTCCATGGTCTCAATGGAGGGTACTTATAATTGTGTCAAGTTAGTCTATGTATTCAGACCGAATAATTTCTGCCTATTTTACTATGTGAGCGTAACCGTATAGCAATCGTAATGGCTGCGAAAATGACATACACAGACGGCAAAATATAAAAAAGCCACTTGCAAAGTGCCAAAAAAATCTAAATATCTCCTAAACCACGCACGTTAGCTGCATGAAGTTAAAAAAAATCTTGAAAATAGTTTTTTATGCGTTATTAAAATACATTTCAATGTGGCTTTTTACTTCAAGAAGCTATCTAACGTGGTTTCGAAAATATTTCATGATAAGTTAGTGACTTTTTTATATTGCTCGTCATTGTATTATTACTGAAAAGGGAAATGCTTTAGCTATCGGCTTTAGTGTCTATTCTTTGTGGTTATGTAATAGGTATGCTTCTACTCTAAGAAAAGTGAGTTAATAATTTTACCAATAATTCGCATATTTATTATCTCATCTGCTCGACGTCCGTAAGTCACTGCAGGGAACCAGCAGAATATCAGCATCAGGTATATTTGCCTCTGCCGGGTTGCGAGTTTGTCCGAAAGGGATATCGCGACCCCGGCACACAGGCAACGGAAGGAACACGTGTGGGTTTTAGTCAGTAAAAGTCTGACACGCCCTCCCGCTCCGCCCAGAGCGGGAGAAGTTATTTGATAATTTCCCATCCACAAAAAAAAAAGAAGGTATATTTGCCTGACACATGCTGAGTTGGACTCACTTTTGGTGCAACCTTGAGACGCACACCGCACTTTGTATGTTTCACTATTTTAAAGTGTCTTAGCCAATAGTCATCACAATGTCTTTATTTTCTTCTTTGTATATTGGCATATTCATGTATTACTTATTATTTAATCGTGTTTTTGTATTTTATGCTGTGTTTTGTGTGCACCAAATAAACGATATATCTATCTTGATCGTATTTGATTACCTTCTTTCTAAAATGTACCTATACCTACTTTGAAGAGGTAGATTAAAAGGAAGAGACAATTTATCACTAAATTAATAACGAGAAGTGTCTCGTACTCAAAGTAATCAAAACGAAGTTATACACAACAAAGTACTATACAAAAAAGGAAACAAAAACATACTTCAAACAAAATAACCTGAAAAAAACAAAACAATTTTCTACTTAAAATCTAAAAATAGAACAATCTTACTTCACACATCCATCAGGAAAAAAAAACATATCGAAATTGAAAAAAGAATACTGTTTCCACAGAAAACAGATAGCTACTGACCTATCGTGATTAAATTGAACGCATGATTCCAGGGTCCAAGGGCCCCGAATCGCTGTTCGTGCATAAAAAGAAGCGGCGTGGGAGCTTGGGGTCATAAGGGTCATATTTATGATAGCCGTAGGCGCAACCTTATTGCTTAAAACATTGCGTAAATATGGATGACGGTGGGAAATGAAGTTGGTTGTTGATAAATATGATACGAAGTAGAATTAGTGAAAATATCTAGATAAACTGAAAGAAGTTTTTCATAAGAATGCCCGGTCTGTAAGTTTTGAAAACCTTTTCGTCATTCATCGATGTTCTCCTGTCATAATCTAATCTAATCATGATATGATTCCATATTTCAGATATTTTTTTTTTATGCGGCCGACTGCCTTAAGATAGATACTACAACCTCCTCTTTTTCTTCATTTTTACGACAAATACAAATATATTAAGATTTTTATCTGAACAATAAATATTTGACAGCATTTATAGGAATAAAAGTTATCTGTCGGTAAAAAAACTTGCCCTAAAAGAATGAATAATCAATGAATTAAGACAATTTCCATGAATTTTTCATAGAAATAGTTCAACTACAGTCGTCTCTTAGTGTATGCTGGGAGTCTTTAAACGCACCACGAGCTGTACTATCGAAGAACTTCATAATCTAAGCAGTTTGAAAACAAAATCCCGTGAACACGATGACCACATCTGTTACCGCCCCGGTTCTATATCGCCTAGCGCTGCAAGCAAAAATAGTTCTTACGGTGTACAGATATGAACTTCGATGGTACATAGCTATGAGTATATGTGGCAGTATCTACAAACGCTACATGCGAACTACGCATCACACTGACGTCACGCAAAATCCTGCATCGCGCAAACATAGTTTACCGCGCGACGAGTATATATACAACGTTCCAACTTCAATCGTCGGGCAGTAGCTCACCAGACACAACACCCGTCTGGTCGGAGAATCCTCCCCTTTCTATGGAGGATGAGTGAACTTTACACCCTGTTCCTCATCCCTCTATACGTAAGGCATCGGGAAAAACTCGAGTATGAATCGACCAGTCAGTTACTCAATAAAATTTCCCACCCGCTGTCATTCTTACGAAGCTGTTACATCGAAAGGATAATAAAAGATTAATTCTAGCATGTCATAACCCCGCCTTGATTGCAACGTTTCTTCATCGAGACACTTCCTTCGTTTATAGGAATCGGATATTCCGATCACGAAGGTCTTATGAATATCTTCTAATAAGAATCGATAAATGCTCATTGACTATCGAGTTGTCGACACTCGATGAAGACGTCAAGTTTCATAACGACTCCCTTTTATCGTGAGTGCCTATTTAGGATTTTGTAGACACCCCACGTGCTTCTTTAGAAAAAGGTTTTACGGTTAATAGCCGATTATGTATTGTGTTTTTTGGATTTTCAACATCTTTTTTCAATTTTGTTCGGGCGGTTTTTTTTATTTTCTCTATCTCGTTTTATATTCGACCATTAATGACTTACCTCCATGAAAATCGAAATATCATCGTTTGTTCATCTGTATTTCCAGACTATTCAAAGCTAATAAAGACTACTTTAAACCGAAAAAAAAACCAGTAATATTTTTAGCACCCAATACAAATTCAGCAAAAATATTTTAAATAAGTAAGATAGCTTTAACACCGCCACCAAAAATCAGAGCGTCCAACATAAAATGCACAACTTCGAATCTCACTCCAACTTTGTTTATGTTTTACTTTTTACTACTGGCAACGTTAAAAATGCTCCTACATTGAACGCAGCCCATTCACAGAGTGAGACGGACGTCCGGGACGTAAAATACGTCTCTGTTTATGTCTTCGTTTCGTTACTTGAATAGTTCGTGACTGTATTGGCAGGCAAGAGTTAAAGAATTAAAGAACAGGAATTGTCCCTCTTGAAAATCATTAGGTATTGTCAGTGGAATTAATAAATCGAATATAAAAAATCGAAACGAATCGGTAAACGTAAGGACGCCCTCAGGCTAGATGGAGCGATGATCTTCGCAGGGTAGTTGGTAGCAGTTGGATGAGAGTTGCTGAGAATCTAGCTGAATAGCGTGAGGCCTAAGTTTAGCAGTGAACTGCTGTAGGCTGACGATGATCATGATGAGGGAGTTAGTGCCTGCGCACTGGCCCCTAAATCTGTTCTCACATCCCATGTAAAGTATTTTTTTAATGTTCTGCTCTTTGACTGGATACTCTATGCATAATATTGTTTGCCTAGGAATCGTTATCAAACTGTTTCTGATGAGCGTTTAAAGCAATTTGGAAACTGTGTTTTTAAAATACCTAACTAAATAAAAAAACTAAAAGATTTCTTCTGTCACTTCCATTCGCTATTATGAAGAACTTCAAGCAACTTTGTTTACTTCTGCGCTGTCTCCATAAACAGCCATCATTCTATGGTTTTTATTTGTCTCAGTTTCATAATATTAGTTCTAAAATAAACTCAAAGCTTTTTTTACGTTATAAACAGATACAAGACTCGGTATGTCCGTACTTTTTCTCCTTGCTTCGTCGTACATACATACATATATGTACCATCGAAGAAGTTTACATCTAACCAGTTTCAAAACAAAATCCCGTGAACACGACGCCCACATCTGTTACCGGCCCGGTGCCAATGCCGCCGAGCGCTGCAAGCAAGAATAGTCCTTAAGGTGGTTAGATATGAACTTCTTCGATGGTACATCGGTCAAACACGCATGCCGGTTGCGTGTACCACGCTCCTGACCTTCATGAAGGACAAGACGAATACGTTCGGCGTTTTATGTTCTTGGAGGTCCTATCCGCGTCATCTTTGTGTAGTATTGCTAAGCCATTTTTAGAATGTTTGCCCCTAATTCAGAGATATCCGAACAATTATTATTTCATCTCATCCTCGACACCTAAATAAATTAAAATCTGTGTGGAAATTTTAATTAAATTAATATGTAATTTCATACTTCTGTTTGGGTAACACTTTTAATCTCAGTTGAAAAGGGTCTAATATTTTTGTTCAACTTTGTGTTTTATACCTTATTGTGGGAAACCTTTTTACTGTGCAAACATTTACTTACCAGTTTTACCGAATTTTCAGGATATAGGAACTATATTTGGTCGAAAATTTGGTTGCTGTAATTGTCTGTAAAAGGCTGAAACTTAGTAAATACTAAACGTACTACAATAGTTGCTTGTAAAGGTATGTCCAAATATTGAGCGGCAAGAGCGCGGCAGCAACACGCGGCGTTTGCAGGACACATTTCTGGCGCGCTCCAGTTAGGACCAAACCGACGAATGTTTGCGCGGCAGTACTGCGCGGCACATCCGAGAAACCCGGCGCACTTCTGTTGGCATGTTAATCTGCCTAGCCTTTAATACGTCCGCAGAAATACGTCCAGACACAATTAGTGACGAATGTTTCCTAAAAATGTTTATATGCGGCTGGTAGACAGACTGACTGCGTTCGCGTGCGGCAGTCGTCCAAAGACAGCGCGGCAGCCACGCACGATTGCCGCTCAATGTTTGGACACACCTTTAGATTTGATGGTTGTAAAGGTGTTTCCAAACATTGAGTGGCAAGAGCGCGGCAGCAACACGCGGCGTTTGCAGAGCACATTTCTGCCGCGCTCTAGTTAGGAATAAACCGACGAATGTTACAGAAACGTTCGCGCGCGGCAGTCGTCCAATCGCATCGCCGCGCGTGTATCCCGATTACGATTGCCGCTTTATGTGCGGACACACCTTAACATAAAATAACATCACGCATGTAATCCCCCGAGGGGTTGGACAGAGGTGTACCTATAAATACGCCCACATTTCGCGAGTTAATGGTAGTGGAGTTGGTGGTAATAGGGGATATTGCCATCAACCGGGCGCAAATCCAGACTTCGGGCTGCTACTGACAAATTCCTGGTGGAAAAACCCAATAACACTTTGCTCGACTCGGGAATTGAACCCAGGACCTCATGGTCAGCAGTAGCGCTTGCAACCACTAGACGAAACGTGGAAGTTAGTGGCAGTTGGTTGTATTAGGTACTAATCCTATACTAATAAACGAGCAATATTTGTATATATATATATATATATATTTGTAATCACGTTCTCGAAAACAGCTCTAATGATTTCGATGAAAATTGCAATATATGGGGTATACGGTATAACTCGATCTAGCTAGGTTCATATCTGGGAAAATTCTTTTTCTCTGTATTTTCACCCGAGCAGAGCTCGGTCGCCCAAAGTTTAGAACAAGATGGCTACCTTAGAATAATGATATGGCAGCATGGAATTAGTATGTACTTACACTACTATCATGGCAGCATGGGATTAGTAAGTAGCTACTATCATAGTAGTATGGAATTAGTATGAACTATCCTATACTAATAAATGAGCATTCTCTATTTTCACCCGAGCAGAACTCGGTCGACCAGGTACTAAGGTTATAAACTAAGTAACTAACTGTTCTGTGACAAATAAAGCCTCAAAAACTCTATTATTTTGTTCACTCAAGAATCTGTTATTCATGCATGACTTGCGCATTTGCCCGAAAATCCTGGACTTCTCAAACTGTGCTCCGATTTCGTACATATCCGATGGTAATGTAGTTGCCGCGCTACTTTCGACTACTCGACATATCCCGACTATAAATTGCTAGCAACTCTCACCTCTGACCGCATCGTGGCCGCCATTTAGCAACGGAAACCGGAGATCGGCACAAACTTGCTAAGCTCCAAGTTCCGTCCCGATTGGGTTCAATCCTAAAATCGTTCATTCTATTTCGAACTTGCCCGTGGTTTGTGCACTCTAATGTACTCTGGAATATTTTATTTTGGTTCAATTGAAAAAGTATTTCTGGGAATCGGATTGACACATTTGAAGGGGGTAGAGTCGGGTTATGATAAAAATATTGAGAAGTGTTTGTTTTGAAAAGTAACACCAACAAAACACACAACATCATTCCTGTAATCTCCAAAGGGATAGGCAGAGGTGTTCCCATAGTACATCCACATTTCGCCAGTTATGTTTAAAGTCCCATGTAATAGGGGGCGAGCCTATTGCCATCAACCGAGCACAAATCCAGACTTCGGGCTGCTACTGAAAAAATCCTGTTAGAACAACCCAATAACCTGACCGATCTCATGCGCAGCATTATTAGTGCTTGGGACCACTAGATCGACGAGACAGTTTTTTAAAGTACATAATGTTGAAGTATAATATATACCTACTTCAACATTGAACATACGTTATTAAGACATCGATATCATTGCTGCTTTACCAACCAGATAATAAACTAAAAATATTACTTATAAACCATAGACGGAAGTTCAAAGCAAAATATTTTTTTTGTTGGTATATTGGCGTGTGCTAGCTGACATATAGCAAATAATTTAATTTAATGTTTTATGTTGTATAATGTACATTATTTTGCATAACTACTATTGTATAGAATCAAGTTTTTCTAACTGAACAGACAGCTGTGCTGCTGGGGAGTTTGTTGCGCCACTTCTTCTTCCCAGCTAAGCACTAGGAGGTGGTGAAGGGTGGGCGTTTTGGGGGACTGTCTTATGTAATTTTGACGTTCCAAAAGTGCTGATTATCAGCCTATTTTGAATAAATGACTTTTTAATTTGAATTTAAAAGGGACCTACAACCGGAACTTCATACAACTATTTCAAATTGTAAACAAGCTTATAATCGATTTTATCCACCATCTACCATTCTTCCAATATTCAATTTTCAACATTGAGTTCAATTTAAAAATACAATCTCCTCTATTCGTAAAAATTTCGCCAAAATTACCGACCAAAACCCAAATCCACAATTTCAAAGTAACGTTTCCTGTTAGAAGCAAGTTTTCGACCCTAAAGTTTTGGAAGACAGCGGATGTGCGACCACTGCTGTCAACCGACTTCGATTTTAACATTGGAACTTTAAAATTTTCTATTAGTGCCTCCCCCAACTACGGACAGTTTCCAAGTCAAGGCGAAGTATTAAAAGACGTGGTCGTTAAGGCGGTTATTTTTTAACTCAATTTTATTACTGCCGTTTTTAAGTTTTGCACTTTTTTATATGGCTGCTCCTGCATTTTTACTGCAAGCTTCCGATATAAAATTCTGCGTAGAACGTGAATTTTATTTATCCTGGCGTAGAATAATTAGTCAAGATGCATTGAATTATTAAACTCAAACTCAACTCAAAACTCAAAGCATTTATTTCAATTAAACCATTTACAGGCACTTTTGAATTGTCAAGGAAACGGTCAGTCAAAAATATGAAGCTAGTTGCCCATTCCAAAGCGTAGTAGGTACCTATAGAACGGCCGAAAGAACGGGCAAGAAACTCCACGGACAATCTTTTGATAAAATAAATTGTTACAAAGTATTGGTTACATCATTCATGTTGTGTAGGGTAGGTAGGTGCGCCGTAGATAAGTTCTTATTGACCCGTGTAAAGTCAAGGCGGGCAGCTAGTTAAAAATCAAAATCTAACCCTACTCATTTGAAATAGACCAAATACACGCCAACTCCCTAATTTTGAATTATAAACCTTCTTAGGAAACACAGTACAAGAAAAAATACCGAACCATTTAAGAAAATCTCTTGCCCAAGAAAATCAAGACATTACAGAAAACCTCTCTCCTCCAATGAAGATTTAGTCGCAGAATGGTGGTAAGTGATAACTTAACATTTGTCCTCGCTCGCTACTGCTACGTTTAATCGTCGCCATACGTTTCATGCGACATATAAATCGTGCTTTAAAATTTTGTAGAACGCTCCGTTTGGTCGCTTTAACTACCTTAATGGTGCGGGGAATAGAAATTCGTCTTTTGCTTGTAGGGTATTCAAGCTCCATTCAAATCTTTTTAAAAGTTATCTGTTTGAGAGAATATGAGCCAATGTGACCATATGTGTGTATGTGTGTGTTTGTGTGATAGCCTAGTGGTGCGACTGTCGGACTGCTAAGTTGCCATATATCTCGAATTCGAACCCAAGGCACGCACCTCTGACTTTTCAGATTCGTGTGCGTATTTTATAAGTGTCACTTGCTGCAAAAACCTGAGCGATATTTTTCGACGACATGTGAAGCCAAGTTAGAGGCTCAGGGGGGGTATAAGAACTCAGCCACCAGGTTATTCACTAACCACACGAAAAAGAAAAGAAAGAAGCTAATGAAGATTAGATTCTGATATAAAGATTAAATTATTATGTACGAGCAATGCAACCAGGACCAATAATAGATATCATTATAGGATAACAAGATAGTACAATCCTAGATAAGCTGTTTCACAGATTTTTAAGCTCTGCTATACATAGGAAACTAAATAGGATGGAATATTATTCTCACGAACATTTATGCAAAGAGACACCTCTTAGAGGCCTCGCCCACGGCGACTTTTTGTAGCGATGCAGTAACTATGCTGTCGCGCATGTGTATCGATACAGCCGCGATGTTGTCGCTGGCTGTGTACCTTCGCCCAAATTCTGTATCGCTACTATCGCGATGCTGTCGCGCTTCAGTCGCGATGCAAACGCGAATCTGCTTCGACACAGAAATGTGAAAGCGCCGTTAGTGTCGCACTGACTGACGCGGCACATTTCCCAGCACCCCTCACTCCGTTCTTCACCCTTCATTCCCCCGATGACGTCAGAAACGGTCGCGTGTTTGCATCGATACAGCCGCGCGTTTGCATCGTTTCTGTCGCACGTTGCTAACATGATTTACGCCCGATTGTAGCGATGCAGAAGCGCGTTTACAAACCGCGCGACAGCATCGCTACAAAAAGTCGCTGTGGGCGAGGGGCCTTACATAGTGTATGAGAAAAACATTAAAGTTAGAAATTGTGTCTATAGATGACAGCTGATACTTCTTAGTGAAATTGACAGGTTGAATGTCACTCAGTATTAAACGATCTGGAAGATATCGTTGACCCTAAAAACACTCAATGTAATTGTCAGGACCCTGATTTCAATTCATACATACATACGACCGAAACGTGCTAATACATTTCGAAAAGGACTTAGGTAGATACGTATTGTCTCTTGAATGCATCCTCAGACTGAATGAAGCCACAACAGATACAATCAATGCACTTGTCCACATATATTTGTCACACAGACATAAAATGTTAATTATGAAACCGGACCAGCTTTTATGACAGAACGCTTTTACGCTAAATTGAAAACAACTCATGGTTTATTCACAACATGCTATCACCAACCAGTTAACCAAGACCTGTGTGACATTACCAAACCTGAATCACTTTTCAAATCGTAGGGAGCAACTTATAATAGTCGTTATTCTATCAACTGGTCTGCATTGACTTTGGTATATTGGTATTATATCGTTTAATTCTGATGTAGTGTTTTTAATTCATTAGCTCAGATCATTTTGCTGTTTGAATTTCAATGGGATTTGATTTGTTTGTTTGTTGGTTGCATTGATTAAATATCCAATATCACTGTCGATGTAGTTTGCAAAAGAATATAGAGAGATAAAAGGCAATCGATTTTCTGTTGTCCTTTTTTCCGATGGTCTATGGAGTTGTGCCGGACGGGCGTTATCGCTGGATACGAAGTGTTGAAGGTTGTAAGCTTATCCAGGTTTATCCCGGGGTGAGGGTAGGTCTCTCCTAGTTCAGGCGGGGTTGACGTCATGCACTTATAGGTTCCTGCCATGCTATTCTGTAAACATCTCACCGTGAAAACTTGGGTGAAGTGAGCTGTCAATAGTGTCAATTCCTATGGAATGACAGCTCACTCCACGCTCACTTCACCTAAGTTTTCACGGTGAGATGGTTACAGAATAGCACTGCTGGTATCTTCTTGAATCAGCCTACGGCTATGTCCCGAAGTCTTGAAAGGAAGAGGTTTCTTGATGCAGAAATAATAACGCTAGTATGATAAGTCTTCAGGAAGCGCTTGCGTAACTGTTCAGGAGTACTAGTTGAAGTATTAGTATATTTAGAAGCTATGGAGTACCTTGACGATGACTATCAATTTAACAAAATTCCATGCGCGCTTAACTACCGCTCATCTTTACCTTATCGAGGCCCGCAAATCGCTTCCTAATTCAAAGTTGTATTTAATCTATTTTTTTCTGTGTTTACAACAAAACTTATGGCTAAACAGCATTAAATATGCAGGTATACAAGGCATTTTTACATCACAGGATTCCTTATAAAATTACATAGCTACTGAAATCATAACAACGGCTGTATCTACATATTACTACTGAAAAGATATTACAGTGTAAAGAGGAAAAAACTAACTTTTCACTGAAAAAACTGTTTTACATACTGAATTATTCCATAAGTACTGAAGCGAATCCCTAGTTACAAAAATAAACCTCAGGCTGGTCTATGAACCTAACAAAATCTAGTATTAAAATTTATATACCTAGATTTTACGTTACTTGTATAGAGGTATGAGGCCCAGGGTGTAAAGTTCACTCATCCTCTATAGAAAAGGGAGAATCCATGGTGTTGCGTCTGGTGGGCAACTGCCCAACGATTAATGTCGGGAAGTCATATATATGCTGATCACGCGGTAAACCTGCTTGCGCGATGCAGGATTTCGCGTGATGTCAGTGTGATGCGTAGCTCGCATGTGAGGATGTTGATGCCACCACACGTGCCTTCGAAAGTAAGTTGGCTAAACTCCATTTACAAAATAAAATAACGAACTAACTATTTTACAAAAACCTATATTAAATAGGTTTTTCTGAAGGACTAGATTCATGAAAGTCAACTCCAGGGCTAGGTCTCGGTCTAGGGTACCAGCAGCGGGGTAATTGCGTAACACACATAAAATGACAATTGATCGCATTTTCTTTCATTTTGACAGTTCAGCCACGTTCGTTGTGTTATGGTTATTAACGTTGTTGAGCAGACGAATTTAATAAACCTATGAAGCAATGGATCAGAAATATCCTTCAAAACTGTGTTACGAAATTTTATTATTTATTTATTTGCTAGCATAACATGTTTATCACTGGTAATACTGGCACTGGTGGTATAGAGTGCTGGACACACAGAATTCAAAATTACGGTTATATTGCCTACTTAATCGAGATTATAAGGGTGTTGTACTAACGATTGTTTTCACAAATCACTACTTGAGCACAATTTTGATGCTAACTATAAGATTCTAAGTTATCAAAATACATAATTTTTAAGATTTTGGTGACGGCCGCCGTCGCAAACAGCTGTAGTTACCTATTATAGCTGTGCAAAAATACGCTGGTTCATATTATTTCTTCATGGCTTAGTTATTCAACAATGATTGTAATATTTTTGGTTTTGTCATAGCTTCTATCACCAACGTCAGCTTAGCAGCATCGGCGGCCTTTCCAATCCCAAAGCTTCCATAATATGAATATTGATAAATGTAGGTATCACGACTAGCAGCAGCTGCAAAGCTATAAAAATATTATAAACTAAGACGTACTAAATAATAATCTACTAGCAACTAAAAATTTTATTGCTTCAGGCTCCACGAACGTAGGACTTAACAGCATTAAATTGTAAGCGAAAGCCGTTTCAGCGGGCGAGGCAGGGTTGAAAAAAAAAGAAGGAGCGATCTCAAAACAATACGAGAGCAGGAGTTAACCCCACAAAGTGGACGCCCCGGTGTAAAACATTGCGATACTCCAGCTTAGCCGAACAGAATAGAAAAATTTATCGCCTCGGTATAATGGGTACGCTTAATCCAATTGTTGGGGGTCCTGTGATTTCATTTGTTGTTTGGTTCACATGAGATCTTACATACATAAAATCGCATCGTAGGTGTACACCCACATTTCACCTGTTATGTTTTAAGAGCGTTTATTCTGAAAATTGGCAACGTCGTAAATAGCTGTCAAATATTTACCTGTTTTGATTAATTTGGAAATAATACTGTATGGAAATAAGAAATGTGGCTAACTAAGTTACTAGAATATTGATTTTGTTATGCAATTGTAACATTGAATTTGATGTTGTACCCGTTTTAGGCGTAAAAAAAGCGTTTGGAAACTTTCCAAATGCTTTTTTTACGCCTAACACTAAATATTCGGTGTTACAATATTAATTATTGCATATCATAATCAATATTCTAGTAACTTAGTTAGCCACATTTCTTATTTCCATACAGTATTATTTCTAAATTAATCAAAACAGGTAAATATTTGACAGCTATTTACGACGTTGCCAACTTTCAGAATAAACGCTCTTAATAGTAGTTTATGAAACTGTTTCATAATGAGGGGTATTAAAATACGAGTGTGTGTCTAAAAACCGAGCCGTAGGCGAGTTTTATAATAGTTTCACACGAGTGTTTTAATACCTAGTTATGTGCAGTTTGATACACTACTTTATCTACTCTCATACATTGGGATTGAACCAACTAAATAAAAGATCGAAGTTAAAGATCAAGAATAAAAAAATCCCACGAAATTCAGCTCAACAAAACGTTTGACTGGTGCCAGCACATCACCGCGCATGCGCTAGAGCGGTGCTGCTGTCCCCCGCTAACGTTCCATTACAAAAGTTGATGGAAACTCCTTGGTGATACTAACTTCTTGGATTTGGCCTGTATCGTAATAGATGTTTTATAGCATTATTTTATTAGAGAAAAAGTGTTTTAATAATATTCTATAATTTTTAAATTTCGGTACCTATTGTGTTTATAAAGTGTGTCAATATAAACTCGTTTTGAAGTTTATAATTCGAATATTACGATATGAGAGTAAATAAAAGTCCTTTATAATAGAGGACGAGCATAATATGTCCATAACATACCCATAACACCGTACAATATTTAACACTATATATTTCTTGAACACGTTTCTTGTATGGGTCTTGGTCTTTTAATTATTAACTTTTTTTTTAATTATTATTTGTTGTTATAGCGGCAATAATAGTACACACTCTGTACAATTTTCAAGTTTCTAATAGAGTCCCTTTGGCACCCTTCTGGGTATGGAACCCTAAAAACGGGCCCTAAACTTGGAAGTCAGAATTAGTCTGCTACTGAAAAATTCTTGATCGAAAAAGCCAATAACACTGCTAGACCTGGGAATTCAGAACCCCACTTCCAGCAGTTGGGCTTGTTGACCACTAAACCAGCGAGATGGTTATGCACAGTCGATCTTGAAAACATAACTCTGTACAGTACGCGGCCGATGAAAAGACACTTGGTGCTTTTGATACCGACTGTCACATATAATTAAATAAAATGCCTGGACGACCGAGCCCTGCTCGGGTGAAGATAAGCATATCGTCCAAGGATATCTACGTTGTTTCACATTCCCGGGGCTGCGAAATAGAGAAAACGAATTTTCCTAGATATGAGACCTAGCTAGTTCGACCGTCACCCCCGTAAACCCCTATATTGCAACTTTCATCGAAAGAGTCGTTTTCGAGAACGTGGTTACAAATATGGCAACGTGGTTACAGGATGGATTTTTGAGACGGGGCAGCAAAGACAGGTTGCGTAACCGTTGTCGCTACAAGAAAACGGTCTTAGCAGACTGTCCTTAAGAGGGCCCTTCCCGGTCCGTCTATCGTCAACACGAGCATGGTCGAAAAGCTTGTTGTTTCATCGAGCGCAAATGAGAACTGCTTACAAACAAGAGAGAACGCGATAACATTGTACGAAAAATAGTGTGTAAAAATCTGTGTCAGGAAATACATGTTTTTGAGCAAACCATAAAAGTTTGTGAAATAAATGTTTGTCATTTAGAATCTTTATTACATGTGCGAGGTTTCTATGAAGATGTTTTCTTTGCCTTTACAAATTATGAGTATATTATGACCGGCCAAAGTTCAGGTAAAGTTTGTGCAAAAAAGCAATTTTTTGGAGGCTCAACTGAATTTTGTTACTCAATTTTTAAATTTTGCGCTATCATAAAAACCTAGATATAGTGCACAAGATACATATTAGTTTAAAAATTTCAAAGAAAGATGTTTTACAACGGCATAATCACGTACGAGAGTTTGTATGAAAAGTATGACGGGTTGACCGCTCTTTGTGAGACATTTTGATCTGCATATCGACGATGAAGTGACATTTTTGCGATTTTACTTTTTTTTACGTAGATAGACTTTAAATAATTGTTTGCGTGAGCAGGCAATAGCAGCTAACTTCATATCTTATTTTTTAACGAGTTATTAATAACTGACAATAACTATTAAGCAAATGTGCATCAAATTTGCTGACAATATCATCTTTTTTTTTTTTTTTTTTTTTGGATGGGAAATTATCAAATAACTTCTCCCGCTCTGGGTGGAGCGGGAGGGCGTGTCAGACTTTTACTGACTAAAACCCACCCGTGTTCCTTCCGTTGCCTGTGTGCCGAGGTCGCGATATCCCTTTCAGACAAACCCGCGACCCCGGCAGGCATTGGCCCTTCCGGACCCCGTCACTTGGTGCTGACATCTCTTTGAGGCGCGCGTGGAACACAACGCGCCGTCGACCCGGGCCTGGTCCCTATCGGACGGCGAGCTACCCATTGCTCACCGTCCGCAAGCCCGCGCCTACGGTGGCCGGAAGTCGGCTCGCGACTCCCGACGCCCGGGGCGTCTCCTGCGGCGACTAGGGGCGCGAGGGGGCGCATTTTGCCTCTCCCTCGCGCGTTCCGCCTCCTCCTTCGCGAGCATTACTGCTTCGCAGAAGGAGGTGACGGCCTCCCATGCACTCTCGCTCCGGACCATGGCCTGAACCAGGGCCGGACGCGAGAGATCGCCGCCGCCGATCGCCTCCGTGAGGACACGGCGGTGCTCCGCCCAAGCTGGGCAGACCTCCACCGTATGCTCCACCGTGTCCTCCGGGCGATCCACACAGTGGTGACACCCGGGCGTTTCCTCCCGCTTTATCCTGAACAGGAACCTCCCGAAACAACCATGTCCGGTGAGGACCTGTGTCAGGCGGAAGGTGAGGACGCCGTGGCGCCTCTCTAGCCACTCTTCAAAGAGGGGACTTATCGCCACAATTGTGGCGTGCCCATGACAATATCATCTAAGAAACTAATAACAATAACTACTAAATAACCCTAATGTAATTATTTCTGTCAAGACCTCCTATCTTCACTCCTGTTAGACACGTCCTTACTTTCACGCAGCTACCGGCCGACTGAATGGGCCTGCTTGCGTCTAGGAAGGTTAATTAAAAATTATTCTATGAAAATCACGCCTTTTCTTTAAAATATTATAGAATTTCCTTACTAGAAATATCTTCGTTCTTTGCTATTATAATGTATATTTTCAAAGCCTAGTTTGCAATATCACCTATCTACGTCTAAATCAAAAAGTTAATTGTATATACACTAGTCGCTCATAGCCCCCTATACCCGCTTCTTATTTAATATATATCCAATAACAGTATTTTTCATACCTTGCGTTTAAAATAAATAAAACGTTTTTTTCGTTTCCTGTAAAATCATATTCTGGTAGATAAAGGTTCTTGTCACTTCATCGTCGATAAACAGATTTTGAAAAAAAAAATATAGTCAGCAAGAAAAGCAGTTTTCACTAAAACTTTTTTGACGTCAATTGATCCTGTTTCTTGTAAGGATCAAAAAACACTATTAAACCAACTGAGGTTGGAGTACTAGAAAAGTCAGAAATCGCAAAAAGCTTTTCCCATACATTTCGTACGAAATGAGACTCTAATATGCTTTTCACGATGAGGACTGGCCGAAAAAAAACAAAAAAAAAACAGTACAACAGTTCAACAACATTCATTGCGTCATTTACGTTGCTGAGCAGACAACATTTTCGAACATATGAAGCAAGGGATTAGCAATATCCTTCAAAATCATTCATATTAGAAATTATAATATACATTCAGAATGAGTGTTACACAATTAGAGTGCAGGTACACACACGGCTACAAATCAAGCTATACATTTCCAGTATAAGCTGACCTCTCACTGTACGGAAATCCTATACAATGCGAGATCTGCTTATACTGCAAAAGTATAGTTTGATAAGAAAATACAGTACACACGGCTATTTTCTGTTGTGCAGTAAAAGGTAATTGAGAGTGAGAGTAATGCATTGTTGGGGTGTCGTTAATGTACTGCTAGTCGTTAGGGTGAATTGTTTGCTTTAGTATTAGAGAATGCAAGTGATGTGCGGTACATTTTGTTGGTTTTCTGTTCAGGATTGGGAAAAGGTGTGTATGAGATTATGAGCCTAATGTTATGTCGTGTCTTTGAAATTATTTTTTAATTTACTTTTTTAAGATAACATTAACATAATTTAAGAACTTACATACTTAAAATAATAACACCATATAACGTGACAAAGCTGCTATCCTTTTGGGCACTTTTCCTGTTGACATCGATGCGGAAGAATTTTTTTATACTCTATGATTATTTCTCCTCCTGTTTATGTACATGTACCTATATGTACTGGTACATATTATTGTTTTCAGTCTGTTAGTCTTATAAATAAAATGTATATAGACGTGTAAAAGAATATTTTTGAATTAAAGGATTATATTTTTTTGTAAGCTGAATTTATTAATCTTATCTTCTATTGCACTTACATACATATTAAACAAACACATTAATTTCTTAGTCTCGTAAAGTCGAAAACTTTCTATTAATTCAAAGCTTATATCAAACTTCTCTTATTTACAAATATAAGTAATATTATTAAAACAAGCGACCCATCTGCGCAAGAAATTGTGTAAAACGCTGACTTTTGATCATTCTTGTTTCAAGTTGATCCTTCAAAAACATCAATTACAGGATATCGGATTAATGTTTAAACTTTTCTATCATTATTATCATCTTGATGAATTGCCTTGTTATTGTAACCAAAGGCAATCAGGAATGTTATTATGGAGTCAAAGATATTTTGAGCTTTGTTTGGTTTTCGTGAATTGAATTATGTTTTGGAATGATGAATGCTTTGTCAAGGTAAATTAACTGTACAGTCTATAGCTTTACTATAAATGGGATTATTTCATCCCTTGTGCGACATTTCATTCGTTCCCTAGAGAGCCTGAACTGCTGCATAATAAGTCTCTTCCAAGTTCCAGCACAACAACCGCTTTGTCACATTATACATTCTATCTATACCAACCACCTTTTAAATCGTTGGTCTTTTTAGTAAATAGTCTATGGTATATGGTTCTTCGGTTTATGGGCAGCCCTTTCTTGTTCATTATTAACTTGCTGATTCTAACTATGTCGGCTGTACAGTCCTTAGTTACACTATAAATTGGATTATTTCATCCCTTGAGTGACATTACATTCGTCCCCTGGAGACCCCCTATTTCCTTCTCAGCTATAGCAAGTGTCTCCCAAGTTCCATCACATTAGCTGCTCTGTCACTTAAGACACAACTACCTTTTAAATCGTTGTTATGTTTTGTAAATTATATGAAATAATGGCATTTGGACCATCTTCATATTGGCCAACCCTTCCTTCCACCATTAACTTACTTAACTTGCTGATTTTGTCAACTATGTTGGTAAATCTCTGTATCTCTCTAATATACTTCTATCTCCTTCTAAGATAATAGGAAGTTTGATAATAGAAGATAATAGGTTCTAAGTTGATGATTACTTATTCTGCCGTCGCTTTATTAACACCGTATTAGGTATTATCAAACTTTTCTTTGCATTCATTCCAAAATTAGCTATATATAATTTCTGCCGTCTTATATCTTTTTTTTATACTAAAGCAATTTTATTCACCGTAGATATTGAGACAAACTTATTACTATTAAACAATACGTCGGACTTCGGAGTCAAATTAAAGAAACAATATCCTAACTGACTATCGGTGTGATGTCAGTTCGTCTGTCAATTAGCTATCCCCGGAATCTATTTAAGTGGTGAGAGCATGACCGTTCGTGTTCATGATCGTTCGGTTTCGTTTCAGACCTTTTCGGGAATAGTTATGGGTAGACAATTACTGTTATTGTTGGTCATCGTAATATTCTGAAACGATTTTTAATGATACTAAAATATTTATTTTAGTACAAGAAAAGAAAATAGTAAAAATATCGATTTAAATTTAATCATTCCAGTATGAAATCCAGAATGATACTAGGGTTGAAAAAAAATCCTTATAATACTGTCCTCACATGCACTGAGCCTATTGCAATCTACTAAATAAAAACATAAATCCAAATACCTACATTTTCATCAAACCTTCCTTCCAATAAATCTACAGCATATGATAGATTACCGAAAGTAACACAAAAAATGGCTTTTATAAAAGTATCGAAATGTGCAAGGGTCATGTTTCGTCATTTGTGAGTAAGTTCATCAATCACGGGCTATCGAGAGTGACCAGTCATCAGGAGTATCTGATCTATAAAATATTCTGTTTACAGCATCCTCTTTTGAAGAATTTTTGCCTTGAATATTACGTGAATGGAGATTAACATTTTTCATGCTTTTGATTTGTGTTGACGAGAAATATTTTCATTCTTTTAAATTTTGTTGTTATCGTTATGATGCGGTGCTAGATTAATTAAGCCCTAGCTACGACATTTTTAGTAGTCAACATGATATTAATTTTATATATGGCAATTCTAACAGCATTAAGGAACTTTGTTAAGAACAAACCCAATATTTTTAAAATTCATTAACCACAGGTCCTGCAGTTTCGTTTGAAAAAAGAGAAACTCTCTATCATATCCATTCAATATTGTAAACCCCTGAAAAATCCATCGAAAAAGTATTTCCGCACCCAAACACTCTGACCGCTCCGAAAAATACAGCAAAACACACAAAAATAAACGCTTTGACATCCATATTTCACCCCACACACATCCCGCAGGATCCCGCTGCGTTCAATACGGTCAAAAATCTTCACAAAAACCGTTGATTAATATGTGGACACGGCCCCGATTTTGATAAGGCCCACCAATTGGGCAGAGTGCACTGCGCGGATTAAAATGAATTTTGTCGAGAGCAGCGAAACATAAAAATAGGAGAGGCGGAGTGATTGAAATCGCCATCACGTAGTGTTGACACATCGGCCGTATCCGACATGTCGGAATAATTCGGAAATTTACAACCGAATACAACGGTTTTTTTATGTTGCTTGTAAACGTGTGTTCGTTGAGGGACTTTTGTGTTACTTTGACTATTCTTTCTAACTATAACATAAACAATGATGTCAACAGAGTTTTGGGCAGCAATGTAACAACCTAGGTTCAAAAAAAGACTGCCAAGTATCGTTCGTTCTCTCTCCACCTGTGAATGTCATCATTCAAGTTTTCCTATGGCTAAACCCCCCTTACTAGAAATTGCCTTGCCAAAGACACACTGATCAAAACTGCTTTTATTGAGAACTATACGAAATAAACTTATCAATAATATTCCGTTTAAGCTAGACTAGGCTAAGTTGAGCCAACGCGGTCGAAATCGTCACAAATAGTTACGATCATAGATAAGCCGTGTACGGCTGGCTATGCAGTTTATAGGATGAATACTAACAATCAAAGTTTGTTAGCATTGTTCATGTATTAATTATAATGAATAAACACAAATAAGAATAGAAGGGTCCATACTTCATATTGAAGGCTTTATGGTTTCGTTTAGAGCAACTATAAGACAGAATTGGTAAAGAAGCAGATCTAGAAGATATGTTTTTTTCTATGAAGACTGAAAAAAGCAACCCCATTATTCAAGATTTCCAATTTCAAATTGCCCCTAACTCAAAAATAACGGCCAATTTCAAAAGAATTAGATCAAGACTTCGCCATAGTTCATGAACTGATATAAAACGGCGATATTTCAAGCTAATATCGGAGCATGGAAGTAATATGACGTACGAACGTGACACCGAAGTGCCAAAGGAAAAAAATATTTCATGTTTTTTTGCAGCGCAGTGTTGGGCCGAAACTTCTCGCAAAAAGCGAGTCACAAACACATGACGCTCGAAATTTTGCAAGACACGTCTGGGCTTCCCTACATGCAGTTATTGCGGCGTTTTCGGGCAAAATTGTGCTTCTCAAAGTGTACTTTAGGAGTTATTTGGTGTTGATACTGTGTGGTATTTCTTCGATGTCAGCTTGAAATTATAGTTCTGGTTCTTAAGTGTGATCTAGAGAATATCGTTATAGAATTTGTGAGATAAAATACATTGACGGTAACACTTCTTCTTCCATTGCACGAAGAGTTTTTTAATATTAAATTTGATTTGAAAGAGTATTATTTGTATTAGTTCAGTTTAAATTGGCGGTTAACGAAATATAGTTCAGCTTTTTGTATGTGTGAGCCACAGGTGCATTATTATCCCCATAATTAATCTAAAATACTGCTGACAAGTCCAATTTAAAGACTTCAATACATTTAATTTATTAATCATTAACAAACACCGTAACCACATCATTATCTCTAATGATGATATTAATTTAGCTATTATTTCCAATTATACTACCAGCTTCTACATTATTAGCATCAAGTTTAAAAATAACTGCTTCATAATTATACAGATAATCATTTTCATCAAAATAATTATCTGAACGACCTCAATCGTTACTACAGTAGAAATTCGTTACTGTTATGTGACGATATGCGTTTCTACATAGTAACTATTCCACATTGTTGGCTATTGTGCGTCAGTAGGGGCTGGAAAATTAGGGTTCTATTGAATTTCCTCCCGACGGGTTTCCCAACTTGGCTCGGAACAATCCAGTTTGTTAATACGGTCACATTTTGTCCCGCACCGATATGGGACATACGGCTATCTGGATAATGCCCCTCATATTCAGCAATGTGCTTGAGTGAGACAGCTATAGTCTGAATATATGCTTTTGTAAATGCTTCGTTATTATCCTGGGATGGACATGTGTTTGGTGTTCCGATGTTATTATTCTTCAAAATATTTGGAGCGTACTCTAGGACCCTTTTATGAAGTATCTGAAATATTTTGTTATTGTTGTTAGTTGTATTATTGTAGAGAGACGGATGAGTTTTGAGATAGTTTGGGGATCCCTTCTCGGCACGTGGATCGTCATTATTTTGTGTCTTTGGAATATTAGGTACCTATATTGTACTTGGAATATTATATTGTATTTTCAAGAGCTGAATAGGTTTTATTGTTATCGTATTCATCTAATAATAATAAAATGAGTGAGAGACTATGCTAAACGCCTGGCGGGCAACTGCCCAGAGGTTGAAGTTAGGAGCTTGTATATATGTCTACCGCGCGGTAAACTCTAATTGCGCGATGCAGGATTTGAGTGACGTCAAGATGTTGTGTGACGTCAGGTCTTTGATGCGTAATTGCCGCCACACTTGGAATGCTGTATTTATTCGTTTATCTACGACTACTATCGAACATTTACTTTACGCGAATTAAGTTCTTCATCATCATCATCATTTCAGCCGATAGACCTGCTTGCGAGAGGCCTAAGTCCACTGCTGCACATAGGCCTCCCCCAAACACGTAAGACGGCGCGGCACGGCGTTCTCGACGGCATGTGAAGCCAAGTCACAGGCCCATGGGCAGCTTTAGAACTCTGACACCATGTTAATCAATAACCACACGAAAAGAAGAAGAAGAAGCAGCACGTTAGTTCTTCCCTATTCCTAATTACTAATCGAAAATAGATACAATAGCTAACAACTACTACAAAAGTTTTTTTTATTTAATTCATAATATTCTTTTTCATTTGCTGCTTCACTTAACAACATTACCACCAAACATTTTTCATATACAGAATATCTTTCATTTGCATATTCGTATTTCACCAATACGAATATGCAAATCCAAACTATCGGAATGCAAGACAGCCGCATCTAATCAAGCTCCCTGCTACAAGAGAGCATTACTTTTCATGTTCATTTGCGAACTTATATTAAAACCTATTGAATATAGTGATTTATGCCCGCCTTAGTTCGATGGGAAATGAGATTGCCTCCGTCTTATCCGATGCTCTTAAATTGAAGCTCGAGTTTTTTGTTACGGTATTGTGAGGGGAGATTTTTAGCTTTCGCGGTAATAAGGTACTGCATTATGTGGTCCTGTATGTAGTTTATGTATGGCTTGTGAGCTTGTGTTAAGAAAATGAGTATTTTCTCTTTGATTTTTAAAATATTGTAGTTTTCTTTGGTACTGAAATGTTCAATTATAGTAAAGTATTCACGGCCTTTAATAAGGGAAAATCTGAAAATACTAATTGTTGATATTAACTGCTAAACAGATAGGTATAAGTAAAGATCGATCACTTTAATTCACACTCATTTGTGTGTTTCATAATAGTCTGATTATCTAAGAATATCGTTACCTCACCTCTGTCTTACCCTTCCGGCAAAACAGGCGTTATGTTATATATATTATCGTCATCTCCAAGTTCTTGTACAACTGCATTATATAGAGATTTCACATGATTTTTATAGAATTTGAAATAGTTATACTCCATTTGAAATAAGATTTGACATTTAAACAAACCTTTTTTACAGACCGTGCAACCGATTTTGACTTCTATACCGTAGGCATAGGGATGGCATTAAAAGCAAAAGAGTGGTTACAACACCAACTGTTTACTGCAGCTGCCATGTGTCATGCCACGAACGCAATAGAAGTCAAAATCGGTTGAACGGACTGTAAAAAAGATTTATTTAAATGTCTTATCTTATTTCAAATCGAGTAAGGTGATGATTGTTATCTACTTTTCCCATAAAACACGAAAGCAAGAGGGAAATATAAGAAGAAACGATAAGGAAGGAAGATAAACATACAAGTAGGTATAAATATTAATATCCCTTTCATTTCTCACGAGTAAGTTAAGCGATTAACACGTTCACATGTTTTCGCTCTCACCATATCTTGTAATTTCACTATAATGCAGACGGTGCCAATCAGTATGAAAATGAATAATAAACATGGGATCTTAGGCTTAGTTATCAACTGTACCGACAAGAATTTTAGCATATTTTAACTGATGAAGATTGGAGACGGTGTAGGAAGTAAACTTTTTTAACAAAACATAACATCACGCGACGTATCCCGGAAGGATTAGGCAGAGATGTACCATCGAAGAAGTTCATATCTAACCAGTTTGAAAACAAAATCCCGTGAACACGATGACCACATCGGTTACCGGCTCGGTTATATAGTCGCCGAGTGCTGCAAGCAAGAATAGTCCTTACGGTGGTTCGTTATGAACTTCCTTGATGGTACATATGTATAGTAGCACCCACATTTCGCCAGTTATGAACAAAATAAAACTGGCCGTGTGCGTGTCGGACCACGCGCAATGAAGTGTTTCGTAGTTGGGATGAATTTATCCCAAGAACAAACTTAACATTGTAGTTGAAAAACATGTTTTCTCATACATTCCAACTGCAATTGTAAGTTTGTACACATAATTACCGTGTCATTTTAGGAGCAAAGACTGCTTATAGGTTTTCTTGTAATACACGTCCGTGTTTGGGTCACAGAAATACATAATAATACATAATTTGTTGCACATATTATGTGCAACAAATTTGAACTTAATCGGTCCACTAGATTCGGAGCAAATTGGCTGTGACAGACAGACAGACAGACACACGAGTGATCCTATACGGGTTCCGTTTTTTGCTTTTGAGGTACTGAATCCTAAAAAGTGAAAATCTAACAGTGTTGAAACTTTTTTATTTGCTTCATGATTGGCCTATGATTCAGAAATGAGAAAATTGGATGGCGGATATCCAAAAAATAAATCCTTTTGCGAGTCGTGACCATGAAAAAGGAGGCAAATACAAATATTTTCACAATATATCACCGCTTAACGGCGAAACGGAGACGATACTTAACATCAACAAAAAAGCTAAAAAATCGTCTGCGAAAATACTTGGAGCTGATCAAAACGGACGCCAGCAGAAGCAGCCAAAATGCAAATTCCTGAGACTGCAATATTATAACAACACGCTCATGAATATGATCCGTTGTTAAGATTTCCGCAGTACCGTCTTATTCTTATCAATTTTCCTTTAAAGTGCTGAGTTTCCTAGTTGTTCACTACAAGGAATGTAAACAAAGAGAATCCCTGAGTGGCTCTTGAGGGAACTACAGGAGCTTAACGCAAGTTTTATATTGCCTAAACGTATATGATCCACTGCAGTAAGCAAAATCAGAAAAATATGTCATATTCTTCAGGACATAATAATAATATGCTAGTTAGATAAAATCAAGTATCTTGACTTGGCTCACGAGGTTGTCGACATGTGGGATGTGGACTCAGCGATCATTGTGCTGATAGTTGTATCAGCCAATGGCTTAATTGCCAAGAGCCTCGACCAACACCTAAGGAGGCTCTCGTTGGGCAGCTGGATCATGGGCTTGATTCAGAAAGCGGTACTCCTGGACACGGCTCGCATTGTCAGGAGGTTCCTCTCTCTGGAGCCCTGACCACCGGTAACTTGGACCCTGTTCCCGATACCGGTGGGCTACTCATTTTTATATTTTTAAATGTTTTAATATGTTTTTATATTCTAATATTTAAAAATGTAATTTATAAGTGTTTTAAATTAAATAAAAGATTTTAATCTCATATGCTAGTTAGATAGAGTGTTGTGAACATAATACAACTAATTTGACACGATACAAAAAAATAACGAAGATACCTCTAAAAATATATTATTATTCTGATTTTTGGTTAGATTATTCTACTAGCAGCTATTAACGTAATAATGTTTACATTTTGTTGTCTTATCAATAGATTTTTGGTTAATAGATTGCTTCTTATTTTTACCAGCATTATGTTATCTCGCTTCTCTTTCTTTTCTATGCAGCCTGACAGTGACCGCGCTTTAACTGTTGTCTTCTTTCTAACTGAACAGACAGCTGTGCTGCTGGGGAGTTTGTTGCGCCACTTCTTCTTCCCAGCTAACGCACTTTTTTTTTTCAAACTCAAACTCAAAGCATTTATTTCAAATAAACCAATTACAGGCACTTTTGAATTGTCAAGGGGGTCGGTCAGTCAGAAAGATGAAACTAGGAAGTGGTGAAGGGTGGGCGTTTTGGGGGACTGTCTTATGTAATTTTGACGTTCGAAAAGTGCTGATTATCAGCCTAGTTTGAATATACTATTATTATATGTTACTAATAATGACTTTTGAATTTTGAATTTTGTCAGCCTCATAACCGACAAAACGTAGTTTCTAATTAGAATGTCTTTATTACACATTCGATCTGTTTGTTGAATGAACTGAACGGTTAAGCTTTTGAGTCTTAGAAACGTCGAGGAATCTAAACTTTGTGCGGCAGATAAGTCGAATGTATGTATAATTTTCGAGCGCCTCCGTAATACTGTTCTTTCGTAAATTGGTCGCCTATTCAAGGAGAAACGTTACGTGTAATACTAGTAATTTAGAATTTTCAGTTCTGAAAAAGCTCGTAATACTAGTAATTACGCGTTGTTAAATTATACAGTTCAGTTTTTCATAGAATAATGTAGTAGTAGAGTTTCTTTCCATTGATACCGTAAATAGAAAATAATGATATTTTTTTAATAACATGTTTTTCGATTTTGTTTGAGTTATATTAATGAGACTGATTAGACGTGTTTGAGTTGAGTCAAAAACCTAGTAATTACAATAAATAACATGGAAAATAATAATTAGTTATGACATGAAAAATATATCAACGTATTGTATCCATATGGAAACTATATATTATTGAAGGAAGAATTGGAGTTTGTGGTTAAGTAATAACAGCCGCACGGGTCGATCCATCAGGTCAAACTACGCTAGCCGGGGTTGGTCTGTGGATGGGTGACCATCTTTACATACCGAGACTCCTCTGAGCGTCGGAAAGCACGGGCAGCCCTTGGTCGCGGCTGTCATTCGTGGATTTTTGACAGTCGTTACGGGTCGTCAGAAGCCCGAAAGTTTGACGACCGGTCTTAATAAGGGGTATCGTGTTACCCAATAACTGGGTTGTGGAGGTCAGATAGGCAGTCGCTCCATGTAAAATACTGCTATTCAGGAACATCCGGTTAGACTGGAAGCCGACTAGCCGCTAGTTGGGAAAAGCCTAGGCAGATTGATATTACTGAAGCCCACTTTATTAAATTTTGAATAGCAACAACATTCCTTCAAAATGAAATAACAAAACAATCCAAGTTTTCTCTATACAAAGGCGATATCTTAAGAACATCGTGGGCGGGTAGTTCAAGATGTTTTGTGCAAGCGCCGCGGGTAACATTTGAAGTGTTAAATCTTAATCCGAACTCAAGTGCTGCCCGCTTTCTAGTATCGCACGATGCAAACTGGACCTTTTACTCGAGTAAACTATATATTTTTATGTCTTTTTCATCAAGACTAGTTTCTTCGTCTTTTCTACCAACTGAAGATTTTGTGTTACATATTCTCAAGAAAATTGTGTCACTATGGTGGTTTCCTTAACCGTGGTGTGCTTCTCTGTAATCGTTTAATTTTGAGTCAACTGGTAAATGCCTTCGGTCTTTATATTCATGGAGAAAACTTTATTAAGAAAAAATACAACGTTACACGCGCACATAATATATATATATATTTTTTTTTTTTTTTCTTTTTTTTTTTTCTTTTTTTTTTCGAAAGTTTTTTATTTCTTATTCAACAGGTGTAAATAATAATAATCAAGTTTAGATTTATTATCAATAATATAATACTAAGTTTATTTCAATAAATGTTTACAATAATACACATATGTTTATAGGCTATATTTTCTAGTTACAAATTAATTAGACATCTGTCACTGACAGCACATTTAAACTCAATGTATCGCCTTAATCTTTAGATTACGTAAAAAAAGAAAAAAATACGTGTCCAATATTTTTTTATAATATCCATGACGGACAAACATTTTAGTCTATGTAACATCACGCTACGACCCTTAGGAGCCGAGCAAAAAGAAAAAAAAGTCAGAAAGAACGCTGAGCGAAAACGAAGTAATAGCGCGGGCGGGCGATGCGATGCGACAAGGTGGGTCGGGGACCGAAATTTCACGCGAAGACAGAAGCTAGTTATGAAATAATCAAGTTTAGTAAAACTCAAACTCGTATAGGTATCTACAGTATTGAAATTAAAAATGAAAAGGTTAGCACCTCAATACATTTTTCACTTGAGACCTGCACGATATCTATGTACGAAGTTTGTAACCTATTTATGTATTGTTATACCTATTTTAGTTATAATGCATTAGAATGTATTTTTTTAATTTTTCCTTTGTTCCTCTCAAATAGAGCACCTGCCATGTAATCTCTTCACCACCCTTGGTTGACTGGAATGCCTAAGGCATTAAGTCCGCCTTAGTACTTTTTTTAGTGTGAAAAGTTTAAATAAATAAATACCTACCTATATATTTTCCAATTACCAACGCATTACCAACATTATGAATGAAATCAGTTCGATGGCCGTGTATTTTAAAATTGCTCAAATTTTTCGTTCCGCGACTGTACCAACCTAAACAACTAGCCAACACTGAAACAGAAGCTCATAACCTTTACGTGTTCCACATAATAATCATAAAGAATGTAACACCATATTATTACGGGTCAATAACCAAACCATTGTATGGCATTAAGTCATAATTTTCAGAAATTGAATTCTTGCTAATGCCAGCAATTTACATAATCAACGGTTACGATACGGTTAAAATTTTCGCCTTTAAGGTGAACGCGCTCTTATCCGAGCCGAAAGCGTCGAACGAACCGAACGAAACGAATTCTAGAATTCTTTATATGATTTTCTGTGAAACCTCGCACACCTGCCCGCGTGGAATAGTTTGAATCTGGAAGACCGTTTCTAGATAGTGTTCTCGTTGATTCCATTCGTTCGACGTGTTCGGCTCGGATAAGTGTGCGTCCACCTTTAGCCTGCCCAATCTAAATTCACTTTTTGCATTAAAAGTGTAGATTAATACCCAAAGATATCGAAGTAAATTCAGAATATCGTTATCGCTTCCGTATTTCGTATCGCGATACCAATTAAGCGGAAAGTTTTCATTAATTTTGTAATGAGTTTTTTAAAGTTGGCCTTTTGTTGATAAGAACCGTTAAAAGGGTAATAATGTAGTTTTCGAACTTATTTAATTATTCAGAGTGCCAAATGGAAATGTCAATTTTGAAGTATTTTTTAAAATGTTCCGTGTTTTGTTGGCAAATCCGAGAGGCTTCATAATTTCGTAGCTTTTTTATTTATTCTGTTTCGGGAAAATTCGGCTTTTATTTAGCCGGCTATACGAATGGAGTGGATATAGATTTTCTCCATATATCTATCGCAGATATCGATTTTGTAGTGACTATTCAATGATTGAGACTGTCGTCTTCGTCGAGGGAAAGTTATAAAAAAAACGTCATAACAACATAACTTTAGTATAACCTGATTTTTATAACTGTGCGCATGTCAACATCAATATTTTAGAGTGTATGTGGTTTAAATAATAACAATAACAAATATTAAAACAAAACTGTGGAGACGACAGGAGCTGTGTAGACCGTATTATGAGGCGTCGGGGCACTGAGGAGGTAACTGACCGGGTGAATTCAATACTAACAACCTACGATTTTGACAGCTCCAAGCGCACAGTTATAAAAATCGAGTTATTTAATAACTAGGTCGCTTTACATCCTGAGGCGCATGCCCTGTCACCTGTGCACCTGATGATCTTATACCTGCAGTGCTATTCTGTAACCATCTCACCGTGAAAAGTTAGGTGAAGTGAGCGTGGAGTGAGCTGTCATTCCACAGGGATTGACACTATTGACAGCTCACTTCACCCAAGTTTTCACGGTGAGATGTTTACAGAATCGCATGGCTGCGTCTGCTTCAGTAAGCGAAGTTCAGCTGAATTTTGGCCAAACATGTTTTTAAACGTTTTGCCCTCGATACGTTAAGAAGAAGTAGATAGGTAGGCACTTAAATAATAGTTTGACAAAACCTTAAAAACCCAACATTGTTTCAAATAGTAAAATTCCTGGATCATTAGAGTGAGCTGTTTCATCATGTTTTAGAATACCTTAGAGCTTCTTTAATAAAACTTAAGATAATTGACTCAGGCCTGACTTTGCGGAAATCCATGATAAAATACAATGGACGACGTATATTTAGTAACCTAATCCACTTAACTGTTCTTAAAGAGTCATAAAGAACCCTGTTAGAAATTGACACGTGTTTCACCTGTCAACGAGGCATCCTCAGGATGACGATTGACTTGTTGCGAACCTGGACACGACGTGTTGCCACGTCAAGCGTCGCCGAAAGCAATGATCACTGCGTTTGGCGCTTGACTCTTTAAGAACAGTTAAGTGGATTAGGTAACTAAATGTACGTCATCTATGGTATTTTTTAATAGAACTTGTAGGTTATTGTGAATGTTATGATCGCATAGAACTCTTTAACCTTTGATTCATCAATTAGTTTTAATTGCAAACTTCTCTCATTCTAAAATTTTCTTTAAATATTAAATTCTCCCTAGAAAGTAATCAAAGGAACATTTGATTCCATTAAATATATTTTCATGGAAGTTCATTTAGCTGGAGGAATCCGATTTCAAATAATACTACCGTCGACGCTCACTATATGAAAAGCCTTTTAATTACCGCTTCTTGGGTGCACTGAGACACGGAATAATAGTAGGTACAGAAGGTCAGCTTCATATAACAAGCGAAAATGCGCATACACAGGCCCACGTAATGTCTGTTGCAAAATAAATCTGATGAAAAGGTAAACAAAGGGATTAGAAAACGTACTAGTGGATGCCAATTTATATTGGCACTTATAAGTTGAGTTGAGTCAAATAATCAAATCAAATCATTGATTTAATTACTTGAATACACCCGAAATTCTAATTTTAAATCGACAAAATTGAGGTAAATTTTATAACCTTAATGGCCGTTGATGGTTTTTCAACTTAATAATGTTATTCAAACAATAATTGTTGGAAGAAGTGGTGATATAAGTTAAAACTTCTTAATAGCAATGTGTTATTAATTCCCTTAAGTGAATGATTTCGTAAGTATATAACCTTAACAGGGTTTGTTTACGCTTCCATCAGATACTTTAGAAACGGACTATAGTCGCGGTCGATGACTAGTCGCGCGCCCGAGGGCACTTGCACTCGCTGTACGTGAAACGTGTCTATACATCGTATGTGCAACTGTCCCATATAAAACTTAATTACCAACTCGGCCCAAATAAATGGGACCCGCTGATTGTTTTTTCGCGCTTACGATGCTGCATGCTGGTCCGATGGAAAAAGTTGTTGAGTTTGATGGTCTATACCACACCTTTCTAATACATTCGGGAGACTAGCGACCCACCTGATTCGCACAGTTTTCACGACTTGACAAAACATCGAGTTTTCTGTATTTTATTTATTTAAACTAATATTATAAAGAGAAAAGATTTTGTTTTTTTGTTTTCATTGTTTGTTTGTAATTAATAAACTCAAAAACTACTAGACCGATTTCAAAAATTCTTTCTTACCAATAGAATGCTATCTTATCACTGAGCAACATAGGTCATTTATGAAGATATCACGCGAGCGAAGCCGCTAGCGGAGGTAGTGTTTAATATGCAAGCCGCATGCACATAGCATACGTCTGTGTTCGTTGCATGGAGCCCTTCTGTATTATTCTTGAGTTTTCTGTATTTTATTTATGTTTAATATGAAAGACGCATGCACATAGCATGAGTCTTTGCTCGTTGCATGGAGCCGCCTTTCTGTATTGTTCGTGAGTTTTCTGTATTTTATTTAAGTATTTTTAATAAGAAAGACGCATGCCCATAGCATGCGTCTGTGCTCGTTGCATGGAGCCACCAAGTATTATTCTTGAGTTTTCTGTATTTTACTTATGTTTAATATGAAAGACGCATGCCCATAGCATGCGTCTGTGCTCGTTGCATGGAGCCGGCCTTCTGTATTATTCTGTGTCTTGTGTGCACTGAAACCAACGCTATTAGACAACAAAGAGAATCGATTATTTCCACAAACGTGAACCATTGTTTTCGCTAATAATTAATATTTTATACGTAGTTGTGTGTGAGGTGATTAATCAGTCTACGATCTTTTGAAAGGTCATTAATGAATTATTTAATTATATTGTGTTTGTTTTTAGAAGAAAGGGAGTTTGAACGCGCTTAAAAGATGGTTTTATTCTATTCAGATCGTATTTTTGTGGGTACAAGAAGTTCTGGGCTGAAACGATTGATACGCTAAGAAAAAAAAGATCTTCGGTTTTATAATGAGTTACCTACGTGTTCTGACTTTAGTAATTTCCCATTTTCAACGGAATACTTCCAAAAAGGTATAAAATAAATTCGGAAAACTTTTATTTATTTATTTATTGGTAAGGCACCTCAACGACTTACTCACTAAAACATACACATACAAAAATTACATCCAGTTTTAGGTATTGTGAATTCGTCACTTACAAGTTCACAGCACTAAACAGATATTTGATATTTATCTCTTTTATCCACATGTTTAAAATTCTGTTCTCCAGTACTATTACCAAAAATCTCAATAATAAACCAATAAATCCCAAATACACCCAAGTTAATAATAAACCAGTGTCGTTCCACTTGTAACTCGTCGAGTACACCCAAAATAGATCGAGTAATCTACATAAAATTACCAGCTTCGTCTTACGTCGCGTAATGTTCTAATTACGAGATACATATTTTAACGTAGTTAATCGCTTACGTGTTCTGGTGCCATTATTTGAGACGTAATTAGAATGTATCTGTAGACTGTGATGTAATTGTTTTATTTTGTGTACGTGTTTGGACTGTGAATAGGTTTAAAATGTATGTCGCATGAGGAAGGCTCTATGGTTCTGCTTTCAGTCAATTATAAATGATTCCCAAAAAGAGTACCAGTGTGGCGGCATCTACATCGCCACAAGCGAACTACGCATCACTCTGACGTCACGCGAAATCCTGCATCGCGCAAGCAATGTTTACCGCGCAAGCAGCATATCAACTTTCCGACACGACACCCGTTGAGTGACGGGACGGGTCATCCTCTATAGAGGATGAGTGGACACACCCTCCTCATGCCTCTATACCAGATTACGTATCTTCAATTATAGTTGCGAAAGAGAACTCATCATTTGCCTAGCCTTTTCCCAACTATGTTGGGGTCCGCTTCCAGTCTAACCTGATGCAGCTGAAAACCGGTATTTTACATGGCCCGACTGCCTATTTGACCTCCACAACCCAGTTACTGGGTAACACGATAGCCTTTGGTAAGACTGGTTGTCAGGCTTTCGGGCCACCCGTAACGACTGTCAAAGATCACAAATGACAACCAAGACCGACGTTTAACATGAGCTCTGAGGCACGGAGGAGTCTCGGTATGTTATGAATGGTCACCCATCCACGGACCAGCCTCGGCTAGCGTTGCTTAACCTTGAAGATCGATGCGTATGGCAGTTATTATTTAGCCACGAGCCCCTCTAAAGTAAAGTAAGGAATAATTATTAATGTCCAAAAGGGCAACAACATCCATTCACAGCTTAAAGCTCCATCAATACTCTAATCAAAACGGGACGAACCATCACAATAGTTAACTTAATAATAAGATTAGTCTTAAGTTAACTATAGTAATGGTTCGCCAAAATTTTATAATAAGTATTGTATTGTAATAATGGGAGCCATACAAATGGAAGCTTAGTTTTTTTTTTGTGTTCCGTACCACAAACACGGACGTGTAGGTAACGTAAATAAATGAGTTTTGATATCGCTTATGGGGGGAAATTAAAAAATAAAGTTTTGCAAACTGTACAAAGAAAAGTTGCGAGGATCAAAAATGTATTCTTTTTATAACTAAAAAAATAATACTTTTAAAGATATTTAAGAAAATAAATGAAAATTGACCTTCCGTCCTCGCTTATCTCCGAAACAACTGATCCTAAAATGTTAACAAAAATACATAAATATAGATTGTTTCTGCTTTACTCATAGATTACAGGAACACCTATAAGAAGTCTATGGTTTTAGAATAACATGGTAATTCTCTCAATATTGTACGTAGTAACTAACATTTGCAGTTGGAGTGTATGTGAGAACATGTTTTTCAATTACAATGTTACATAATTATGTGTGTTCTTGGGTTATACCGCGGAACCCTTCACAAGTCTTTAATCAACCAGGTCCCACGCGTCAGTAAAGACTGGAATTCCAATATTTTGGTTAAAAATCTCTGTATCTAAAAGACATCCTACACACTCGACCTACCTAAAATATACTCAAAGAAACACCAATCAAACTCACAAGTCTTTAATCAACCAAAATATTGGAATTCCGGTCTTTACTGACGCGTGGGTGGGTGCCTCTAATTCGTCTACCACTTGCAAATTAGCGGCCCACAGGAGATTTATAGCTACGAGTATAACCGTGAGAACTCACGGAGAAAGAATCGGAATTCCCGATTTATGTGTACTGATTAAGGTATCAATGGATTCTGAATTGGAGGTCTTGAATTAATGAGTACCTAAGTATGTATTTTTAGAAGAACCTAAATGCGGCATGTCGTCACTCTCCTGTAGATTTTATACTGAATTGTGACGTAGCGAGCCCCCACTCCCCAACTTTAATGCATTTTCTAAACATTTTTTTAATAATCTGATATAGCATATTTTTTTTTTAATATCTGACTGACGGACTAATAGTATATTATGCAATTAGTGAATAAAGGACGGATTTAAAGCGAGGGCCGTAGATGAATCATGAGCAAGTGAAGGATTCTAACGACTGAATCACGACCGTAGGGAGTGATTCATGGCGATTGTGAAGAAGTGTTAGAATCCTAAGAGACGCGAGTAATTCATGGCCTTCGATATAAATCCGTTTTATTCAAGAGTTGCATACTATACTTTATACCATGACTACGAGAAAAAGAAAGACTGAAGGCAAAATAGACATTTAATGAAGAAAAAATGAAGGTTAAATTAATTAAAATGCACATTAAAATTGGAACAATTACTAAAATTAAGAGTAATTTTTTTATTATTATTATTAGGATGGTCAACTTGTGAAGCGATATTTATTTCCTGTGTATCTAGTATGTTTTCGCAAGGAGGTTGTATAGCATTGAGATGAAGGTCGCATATATTGATGTTCTAAATTCAAAGACCAAAATAGTGATTAAAAATGCTTTTTATTCACTGAAAACAGTGAATAAAATAAGCTTTTTTGAGGGGAATGGTATAAATATGATCAGTCATCATCCCTAATGAACAAGGTTGGAGTAACTATCGAGTTTCTTGCCCATACTTCTCCATACGAAACTACCTTTTGAAAGGCACCTAGCATCAATTCTCTTTTCTTGAAAATGTTGACGTTCAATAGTGCTTTTTGATGGCCTACTTGAACATTCATTTTTAGACATTTCAGTCTCTAAGGTAGCAACGCGCCTGCCATAGTTCTCAGTGACCGCCATAAGGACCGTGTCTACATGGTCCTTATGACGAAGAGAGATTAGATGGCAAACAAGTAGTTGTCAGCCGTCGAATCTTTCTGGAGATTAAAGCTTCGTGCAGACTAGCGCGACGCGACAGAGCGGCGCGACACCGATTATTTTTATACCGTCAAGTTTGCTTAGAAATTGTATTGTTCGAGTCGCGTCGCGCCGTCGCGTCGCGCCGTCGCGTCGCGCTGGTCTGCACGAAGCTTTATACTTAGTTTCTGATCTATGCAATTATAATAATAATATTATAGCATAATCAGCCTATAATTTTCCCACTGCTGGGATACAGGCCTTCGCTCTTCGAGAAGTAGTGGGCTGATATCTACAACGCGGGCCCAGTGCGGGTTGGTAAATGACACATGTCTTTTTTTGGTTCTAGGACATGCCGGTTTCCTCACGACGTTTTCCTTCACCGTTTTGAGAGCAGTGGTGATGAAATTATTTACACTAAGTGAAACGCCTGTCTGGGTTTGAATCTAAACCTACAACTCGTAACTCGGGCCACTGGGAAATAATCTAAACAGAACTGATATTAGAAGTCAGGAAATAAAAGGTTTACTTAAGCAGTTCTTTTTCAGGAGTTTGTAAGCGATGTTCTTAGGAAAGTGGATTGCAGATTGTTGCGGGAGAGCAAATAAGTGATTAAGTAGTTTTATATGATATAATATAAGTCATTTGATGTTATTGTTTGTTACTTTATAAGTATCATAAGTGAAAATTAAGTGTCCGCACTAATAAACTTCATTTGTAATACTGTTTGTTCTGTTTCCGCAGACAAACCGTGAAAACGGTGTTGCGGGGCATAGTTCTTAAGTTAAGATTATTTATAAACTTTGTTCATAATAAACAAATAAATAAATTTTAAAAAATGTTATAAAGAGAAAAGATTTGATTTTTTCACGCTAAAACGGCTAACCGGATTTGGATGAAATTTGGCACATGGGTAGACCATAACCTGGGTTAGGACACAAGATACTTTTCACCCCGATATTCCCACGGGATCGAGACTTAGGCAGGTGAAACCGCGGGGCGCAGTAATAATATTATAAAAAAAGAAGTAACATTTTTAAGTTTGTATTTAGGGGGTTATCTTTGGATATATTGTATGTAAAAATAATAAAATTTCACGCGGGTGAAGTCAAGGGTAGAAGCTATTATTAAATAAACTAGGTCAAGTCAACAATGTTTGTAGTTCTGGCTCCCGGTAAAGAATAGGACACCACTTCTTGAATTATCTTAATTGCAACATTTCGCAATTAGTTCACGTAAAGACGAGAAGCCTGACTTCTGTGGGAGAACTGAGAGTTCACATTCAGTGGAATACTCTGTCAAATGCGGTTGGCGTATGTATTTAGTAAGTACACGAATCAAGCTGCTTAGTTAAAATAAAGGGTAAAAGATCTCATGACTCAGTCTCATACTACATTTTCTAAGTAATAAGAAATCAAGAAAGTGCAAAAGAAAATTAGGTAAATTAACGGTAACAATAAAGAAAAAAATTACAAAATAAATCTATAATCATGAGTACAGAACAGAGACAGTCGGCAGCTACACGTCGTGACTGTGACAAGAAGGCTTCCACTCACTATGATGGTGTGTTATGAGGGGCCTGTGGCGGGATGTACATCGCCACATGCGAACTACGCATCAAAGACCTGACGTCACACAACATCCTGACGTCACTCAAATCTTGCATCGCGCAATTTAAGTTTACCGCGCGGTGGACATATATACAAGCTCCTGACTTCAACCTCTGGGCAGTTGCACGCCAGACACGACACTCGTCTGGTCGGAGGATCCTCCCTTTTCTATGGTGGGTGAGTGAACTTTACACCCTGTTCCTCACACCTCTAAAGGCCCACATCACAGCGCTGATTTTCAGTGTGTCACCTGAAAATAACGTAAGGAAACCAAGTCAGTTTTAAAGATTTTTACAGATTAAACAAATAGATAATAAAGTAAAATAAACATTACTTTGAATAAAATAATCTAGCTTTAGATACATCCTTTCATTATTTTTGGACCCATACTACGAACATTATAGTCTGTCTGTGATGTTGGCCTCGTTGATCTAATAGTCGCACGCGCTACTGCTGAGCATGAGGTATAGGGTTTGATTCCCGGGTCGGCCAGAGTGTTATTGGGTTTTTTTATCTGTAATTTCTCAGTAGCAGTCTGGATTTGTGTCCGGTTGATGGCAATAGCCTCCTCTATAACAGGAAATTAAACATAACTGGCCAAATGTAGTTGTACTATTGGTATACCTCTGCCCAACCATTCGGGAAAACAATTGCCTGATATTATGTTTGCTTACTTACATTACGGCTATATTTTTCGTAGTAAATACCTACTAGGAACATAAAAATATTGTCGAACCGCATGACCCAAATGTTTTCTAGGTCAAACAAAAATAATATAACTCAACATGATGTATCCTTTTCATTTATTACAAGAAATAATAACAGACAGGTAATCCATTAATGGATGAGACTCGCACAGACCAGAGACGCATGACAAAAAAGGGAGGAAGCCTATACTCAGCAGTGGGTGGAACAAGGCTGTCAATGATGATGATGATAAATAATAAGATACAATAGACGAAGATATATTTAGTAATCTATTCCGCTTAACTGTTCTTAAAGAGTTATAAAAAACCCTGTAAGAAATCGACACGTGTTTCACCTCTCAACGAGGCATCCTCAGGATGACGATTGACTTGTCCAATCAGGGTTACACTTATCGTCAATGTTCGGTGTATTAGCTGCATACCACTGTCAAAGAATGAGTTGTGATTCGAACATAAGGACAATTATTTAAATTGGTTGTCAATTTGTTAAACATTTACCGTCTTATTCATAAAAGTTGATTAAGTTTTAAGCAGCACTTTAAGCAGTGGTTAAAAATATTTTGCATTCATAAACGCTGTTTAGAGTTCATTAACTGTTTAAACAATTATTTAAGTAGCTGTCAAATTAAACAGCCCTCGGACCTTGTTTAGCGATTAAACAAAAATGGCGGACGAAATCCTTGCTTCTAACAGCTGTTTGAATCTCTGACTCTGTCACTCATTTCTAACTTGTTTCAGTACATTCATAAAGCCTCTCCCCACAGGCGCATTTTTTTCTCGTGATTATGTCACAAGCATTACTGCGATAATGCGTCCCGATTCCTTTGCACACCTCCGTTACATTGTCGCCAGTGTCCAAAAAAATAAGTAGTGGTTAGATAAGCAATGCTTAAATAACGTTTATGAATAAGAAATATTTAATTCGTATTTAAGGTTTAATTAGTTATTTACTTAAGTAAACAAACGCAAAGGTCTCTTTTAAAGTCCAGACATACATCGATAGACATAATCTTGATCAGATCATATGAGGACCATGCAGGTAATGTCTGAGATGGTCTTTTAAGGAGAGAACCATATAGATTTGAGTGGACCTGTCCAATTCAAAGCCAGTAACATTTTTCTTTGATACAACTACAGATAGGTTTGGAGGTAGGTATATACGGCTGAAATATAGGTAAGGACTTTTATTACTATTGCTCTCTAGATATTTCCCTGCCTGAAATGTATATTATTTATGAATGGTTCTGTGTTGTATGTTACATCACGAGTTTTTCCTTTAGGACGTAGCCTTGACCACAGTTGTTCTCAAAGGTTATTTATTTAGGTAGTAAAGCTTATTTATTACGATGAAAAGGAACTGTTGCTACCTGACACTTGGGCATAAAAACAACAACTGTAAATACAGTACAAATATTCTTAATGTCCCTCGGCAAACTTCGTGTTTCGTCAGTCGTCGGATTTCTATCAGTTGCCCTTTGCACTCGGTAATTATGGTTGACGGCAACGCGGGTGCAGCGGTAGGAGTCAATACGTACAGGCACCAAGTGCAAAGGGCAACTGATAGAAATCCGAAGACTGACGAAACACGAAGTTTGCCGAGGGTGTTAAGAAAATATTTGTACTGTACTGATATCATTGGTTTGGCAAGAGTGGACCAGATTCGTGTTGGTCGACAAAGAGTGTTGAAAAGGTAACAGCGTCATCATAATGTCTGCCTCCTTTTTCAATAATCATCATCATCATCAGCCTATAATGTTCACTGCTGGGACACAGGCCTCATCTCTTCGAGAGGGAGTGGGCTGAAATCTATTACGCGAGCCCAGTGCGGGTTGGTAGATGTCACATATCTTCGAATTTTTAGTTCTAGGACATGTCGGTTTCCTCACGATGTTTTTCCTTCACCGTTTTGAACGCAGTAGTGATGAAATTATTTACACAAAGTAAAGCGCCTGCCTGGGTTCGAACCCACGACCTACAACTCGTAAGTCGGAGCCGTTACCACTGGGCAACCATTGCTCTGTTTTTTGATCACTCATACCTATATCTATCTACCTTTCTAGCCGGAAAATAACAAAATTGTTTATGACTAGAAACTAGTTTAGAAGCACTTCACCGTCAAAGACCATTCCCCAAAAGACCTAATCATACCTACAAAATATATATATAAAAAGCCACAGTATCATAAATCTTCGAGCATCCTGTTTACCATGAATATTGAATAATGCGAAAAAGTAACTAACAAGCAGTAGCCTCCTACACCTTTTTCGATTCCCACATCAATCAAGAAAGCAATTTATCGTAAGTCACTGGACTATGATTCAATAGTCTATGGTCCCTTAAAAATGGCAGCCATGACACTTATACCAACTATGATTCCAACGAGGCGTAAACTATTCATAAATAATGGTATTTAAGACCGTATATCCCGGATAACCGGTCGCGGGAGGTAAAATGCGTAAGTACACATATGCGAGAATAGTGATGGGACACCATGAGAATAGAAATGAATAATTATTCATTATTAATTCTAGTGAAAATTCACTTTAGAATAGATACCTATTCTATCGTGTATTTATAAATAGACAAGATTATGTTCATAGTCACCATTAGTAATAATCAGGCAATTTCTCAGCTCATGCGATTGGATTTCAGTCCAATTAACACTTTCCATCTCACCTTGGACCAATTAGTAGATAATTAGTCCGTAATGCGGTCTGGATCGTCTACTTAATTGATTAGAATTTACAACCTTATGTAAAGTATTCTGATTTATTTATTAAAGCCGTTTTCTGCTAATTAACCGTTCGCCTTAATTAAAGCCTATCTATGGATGAATTAGATGAATCATCTTGTCTTAATACAAGGTGTAATTGAAATAACTGAAAACTTCTTTAGCAGTCAATGAACAAAAAAGTGACCTACCCTGAAATCGCAAAAGCAAAATCAGCTACTCCATATATTTACATAAATGTTCAGATAACTTGACAAATTAAATGCTCGCTACTTTTAAGCACGAGCATGAGTATTTCTGTTAAACAAAGCACAATCTGAGTCGTAAAGTTTACATTTTTAAATCGATCAATCGTTCAATAATAGAAGCTTAATTACAGCCCACCTGTGGCTTAAAAAACTATACTTATATATAATCCAAATAGTACCAATACAAGTTTGAGTGCTAAAATCGATTCATCATTAAAGTTTCAACTTAAATCGGTCAATCGTTCTATTTCACTTTGAATTCATTCAAACATGAATAGACCACAGCCTACTCTCCTTACTATGCAGTATAATAACATAGCGCGGGAGCCGACTCGTTTGTCATGCTAACTAGCCCACCGCTTAATTACAGCCCATCTGTGGCTTGATTGGCGTTTCATTCGGTTAATTGTTATCCAATTTAAACTTAATAACTGTGAACAGTAATTGTGATAATATGATGCTGTTTTATAGTGAGTTTTAAGTGTTTTGTAGTAAGTGCTTTTTATTTGGTTTATTATTTATGGGTTTTGGATGTAATTGATTTGATTGAGTTTTATGTAGGTAGGAGGAGCTGATTGAATAATGTAAGTTTAGTTTAGAGGTATGAGACCTGCAGTGCTATTCTGTAACCATCTCACCGTGAAAACTTAGGTGAAGTGAGCGTGGAGTGAGCTGTCATTCCACAGGGATTGACACTATTGACAGCTCACTTCACCCAAGTTTTCACGGTGAGATGTATACAGAATAGCATGGCAGGGTGTAAAGTTCACTCATCCACCATAGAAAAGGATCCCTCGACCAGACAGGTGTCGTGTGTGGCGGGCAACTGCCCAACGATTGGTGTTCGCGCGGTAAACTCTAATTGCGCGATGCAGGATTTTGCGTGACGTCAGGTCTTTGATGTGTAGTAATTATAATATATTTTTTCTTTTGTTATAGAACTTTCCCGGAAATCTACATTTACATCTGAAAAATACCTATTACAGGGTAGACCTACTTACGCAAATTTATTATTTAATTTTCGTATTCACTATTATTACAACTGGATAAGATAATATTACTATTCTATTCTATTATTGTTATTATTACTGGATAAGTTAATTACCGGGATAACATCTTCAAGGAAAATGTAGTTTACGGCAGTAAACGTTATCCAATAGAAGCCATTTTTTTCTTAATATTCTTTCAAAACTACGACCCTTCACAGTAGGCTGACTCGCTATCAGGTCTAAACATATTAATCAGCAATTTCCGTAAAACCTGCAGCTGGTCACTTTTTTTTTTTTGAGCTTGTCCCCTTATTGTAAAATATATAATATAAATATATATATTTGATGACGTCATCAGTAATTCAAGTTCGGATTTCAAAATGTACAGACGTAAGATTAAACTGCGTAATACATTAAGCTCAGCAAATACATGGATCTTCTTAAACCTGTCTAGGTACCGTCTGGATAATGGAAATTATAAGCAGTGGCGATTAATATAAATTAGATATTAGAAATTCGGTAGGTACATACAAAGTTGTGTAATTTACTTGCTTAAAGTTCAAGCATGGCTCACGATGCCAAATGAAAATCATACGAAATCTGATTTTATTGATGTGTAACAAATCTTTCCTCTCGCTTTCCTGCAATCTGTGGGAGTGATTTCTTCAAAGGGGACGGAAGTGAGTAACAGGAAGACGGGGAAGCGCGCGCTATTTGATTCGACCAATGAGCGCGTATCGTGCTAGAGTTGGCCGTCAGATGGTACCAACCCATTTTCCGAGAGGTTGGTACTATCAGCCAAGATGTCAGAGGGGCGATTCCCGGAATTTTTAAGAACGTTCGCATTCGCATCTCGTTCGCAATCTGTCAAAAATACAAGCAATTACCAACATTTTTGACTTGTTTGACAGATTGCAACTTGAATATGATGAATAAGCCTCTAGCGCTGTTGGAAGCAGACGTGTTAGTGGATTAACTAAAAATATAATAATTTTACTAAAATCGTAACTCCCAAAAGTCAGTCTTGTGAATGTGGTGTTAAAGTCAAATTTACTACTAAGTGCATAATAAATAAAAACCTGGCGTTGGTACACGACGTCATACATCGACGAGTGCGCAGCACCGCTCACCCCCGCGAGTAAAGAGAACCGTTGCTATTTTTCGTCTTACTCTCACGCATACGCAATGCACAGAACTCCACCAACGCCTAATGTGATGTTGATAAGCGGAAGCGAAAGCGCCAGCGGGTCTGTACCAAACTTATCCACCTACGGCGAACATAGTGACTTCTACACAAATGTAAACCTAAGAAAAAGAAAGGAGCGTGCTGAAGACATGGACTACAAAAAGGACTTTGATGACTTCCGTAAAGATATGATGAATTTCTTGGAGAAGTTTGCTGAAACTCAAAACCAAAACCTAAACCGCATACAAGAGGAAATATCAGAGATTAAAACTGAAATAAAGACAATAAAATCAACAGCAGAGAATTTTGCATCAAGATTTGAACAAATAAACAACGAAATAGAACATATTAAAAGCAAAAATAGCGAAAACGAAAACAAAATACAAATAATAGAAAGTGAGATATCTCAGCTTAAAAATCAAAATCAACAACACATAAAAAGTACATTAACAGAACCGCCCGTCTTATGTCACCAAGACCTCATCCTTGAACTCAAGGACAGATGTGAACGCGAAAAAAATATTGTACTGGTGGGTATATTGGAAAAAAACAACAAAGATTTCAACTCAAGGAGAAATTACGATAACGATGAAGTCACGAAAGTATTGTTAACACTTTATGAGGAATGTCCCAAGCCGATTAAAACCATTAGACTGGGAAAATATGTACCAGATAGAAACAGGCCTATAAAAGTATGCTTCAGCGACTCAGAAACTCCGAGATACCTACTAAAGAATAAGAAAAAGTTACCTGAGAATATAAACATTTACTCTGACCAAACCCCAACACAAAAACGATATTTACAGTCCTTAAAGGAAGAATTTAACAAACGTGTAGCAGACGGCGAAAATAACATTGTTATTAAATATATTAAAGGAACACCAACCATCATTGAAAACAAAACCTACCAAAAAAACCAGTAACTGCACAAATACTAAATACAAAACATACGAGTAGACTAAGCCATCATTTAGCAAAAAAATACGAAGACATTCCACTTCACCCGTCCTCGTTACGATTCTTCTATGCCAATTTACGTAGCATCCGGAAAACTGGCAAACTAGATGAGATTAGGTGCATAGTGAAATCGATCCCACGGGCCGTACATCTATTAATATTCACCGAGACATGGATTACTTCAGAAAACGACGCAAAATTATATCAATTACCTAACTATAGCCATGTTTACAACTACAGGCGAAATCGCAAAGGTGGAGGCGTTTCCATATACGTGCACAACAGTATAGTTTATGAAACAACAGCAGACTTATGTGAAAATGGAAACCACTACTTATGGATATACATAGAGAAATTGTCGCTGAACGTAGGAGCAATATATAAGCCCGGTGAGTCAAATATAAATAACTTTTTAGAAACGTACACACTGCAATTAGAACAAAGAAGAAGAGCGATAGTGTTTGGCGACTTCAATATAGACCTTCTGAACAAGGACACTCAAAGCACAAAATACCTAAATGAAATTAAAGAAACTGGCTACGAAGTATTAAATAATATAAATAAACTATATAGTACTCGTGAAACCGATACAACAAATACTATACTAGACCACATATGTACAAATATAAGCAACCATTCATTCAGTATGTCAATAGTGGAATCGAGCCTATCAGATCATAAACAAATATTTCTGGAAATAGGCAGCTTGGAGCCGCAAATAAACAAGAAAAAACATTATAAAGCACTGGACTACACAAAGTTATATAGTTGCGCTCTGACAGCTGCCTACAGCAATGAAGATAATGACTATAATTATCTAGAGAGATTTATTTCGGAACAAGTCAATGAGAGCAAAATAGACAAAACTAAAATATTAAACCTACCACAAAAAGACTGGATAAACCGAGATATTATCGATTCAATAAACTCACGAAACATATTATGGCAACAAACAAAATCACATCCAAAAAACGATGATCTAAAGAAAAACTTCAACGAAGAACAACACAAAGTAATAAATCTAATCAAGACACAAAAGAAGAAGTACTACCTTAACTTATTTAAAATTAATTTCAATCAACCGAAGAAAATGTGGAACCTTATTAATAATTTAGCTTTGAATAAAATTAAGGACAACAGCCGTGCACCTCCTAAACTGATGTCGAACTCAGGCCTGGTTACAGAAGGTAATGCAATATGTGACTCATTTAACTCATTTTTTTCATCAATAGGCGCAGACCTAGCTAACAAAATCCCCATCACATACCACGTAAACACCGATAATATTTTTATGTACGACCATAATTACACACATAGCATAACACTACCTGAGCTTTCCCCATGTAGCACAGATGAAATATCTAGAATTATTGACGACCTTGACAGCAACACAAGCACAGGCCTAGATGGCGTCAGCACTAAGGCGATCAAATGTTTAAAACATATAATAATTAGGAGATTAACTGACTGTATAAACGTGTGCTTATCTCGAGGTATTTTTCCCGATACGCTTAAGATTGCTAGGGTCAGCCCTATTTATAAATCCGGAAGTAGAACTGACCCGAGTAACTATAGGCCGGTGTCTGTCTTGCCAGTGCTATCAAAGATATTCGAACGAGTTCTATATAATCGGCTAAGTAAATACCTAAATGACAAGAATTTCTTGATAGATCAACAGTATGGCTTTCGAGCTAAGTCAAGTACCCTAACAGCTGCAGTAGACTTAATAACAAAAATAAAAACAAATATTGATAAAAAAAATGTGGTTTTAGGGATATTTATTGATTTAAAAAAAGCATTCGACACAGTAAGCCATCAAAAGCTCATCCAGAAACTAAATAATATAGGTATCACAGGCAGCGCACTCGATATGTTCACATCATACCTACAGAATAGGCGCCAAGTAGTTAAATTAGACAATTTCACTAGCTCTGTTCAAAACATTACGTATGGCTGTCCCCAGGGCTCCGTTATTAGCTCACTACTCTTCCTAATCTATATTAATAATATTAATAACATAGGACTTAGAGGCCACTTAACTCTATACGCAGATGACACATGTCTATTCTATTTCAATAAATCTATTCATGATATTATAACGGACGCACAAACCGACCTTAACCTGCTGAACGAATGGCTAAAATGTAATTTACTTACTATCAACGCCGCAAAAACATCTTTCATGATTTTTTGCGCCAAAAACAAACCGTTACCAGAGTTCACACCACTCACAATAGATAAAGAAGTTCTCAAACGGTCAACCTATGAAAAATACCTAGGATTACATGTAGACGACAAACTAACTTGGAAACATCACATCAACCATATCAAAACAAAATTGATGTCATTACTGGCAGCACTGCGTAAAGTTTCAAACTGCATTCCAAAAAAAGTACGTAAAATAATATATAACTCTCTGGTTAAATCTCATCTTGAATATTTAGTTGAGCTATGGGGGTCAGCTGCGAAAACTTACCTAGACCCACTACAAAGAACACAAAACAAAATTATAAAAACATTATTTCACTATCACTATTTAACTCCGACAAGAATACTATACAAAAAAACCAAACTCCTAAATATAACTCATCTTTATAAATACTACACATGTATTCTTATTAAAAAAATCATCACCAAATCTGTTCAATCAAACATACAACTACATATGAAAAACATAACTTATAACGTAAGGAATAAAAACAAAATCCAGATAAAACCAGCGCACGCTCGCACTAATTATGGTAAAAAAACGATATTGGTTGAAGGCGCACAGCTGTTCAATAGTTTACCGGAGGATTTGAAAAAATGTGACAATATAAACACATTCAAACGCAGATTGGGGCAATACATCGCGGCATCCGAGATGAACTGAAAGTTTTAGTTTATTCTGGGTGTTGCGGTGTGTTGCCATAATCTGTGTCTTAGAATGCAAACATCCGATTCCTTTTTTTTTTTTTTTTTAGAAGTCAATTAATAATAATATGTCTCCAACACCCTAGAAGTAACTAATATTAATGGTACCTACTAGTTATAATCACTGATATAATGTCTCCAACACCCTAGAGGTAACTAACTAATGTAATTAGATCACTAAGTATCTCATTGTAAGCGAACTGTTAAGTTCTTATGAGAAATAAAGTTCTTTAAACCTATATGAAATGCGCCTTCTGATATTACACATCATATGCGAGTACTGTAAGGCTCGATCGTTAGAAAATGTTCATACTTGGGTCATTGTCATAACCCTAAAAAAAACTGTTCATACGAATCATATAAGACACTTTTAATAAATGCGTTTTAATGTTACATCATAATAATAAAGTAAACGAAACATACTAGACCATAACTGTAACAGATTTACTATAAATTTATTTATTTATTACTACCACCACCATGTTGTAACCGAATTGTCCACTTCGGTGGACTGTTCGGATTCTACCTTTCAATAGAATGTAGCTTATAATAAATACGTATATTTATTATTTTACAAAAATGATATATTTTCGTAATCGACGAATGTTTTCCATTTAACGTTAAAAGTATTAAAAAAAAATGATAGAAATAAAACACACTTTTTGCATCATTTAATCTTGTCACAACATTTTTTGTCTTTCCGGTGGACATTACTTTATATACTGACTAAAATGAATTAAATGACAAATGATGGAACGGAACGTAAAATTGAACGCAGCCAATATCGCACTATCCCGGTCAGAGGCCATTTTGCCGCGATTCGAACGCAGAAAACGTTGTTGGTGTACTAAGAAAAATATTTGGTGGTGTCAAAGTTGAGTTGTCTTTCCGGTTACTGCTGCATTTTGGTAAGTAAATCACTATAAATTCATCAAACATTCTTAATAACTAGTTAAACAATGAAACTTTATGAAAATACCTTGGCTTTTGAGATAACCTATAAATGGCGCAAGATGTGAATGATTTTGCGAAAAAAGTCCATTCGGTGGACATCTTTTTGGTGGAATTTTTGTCCACCGAAGCGACAGATGTCCACCGAGTAGATTGTTTTCTTGAATGTGGGTTATTTAGTTATTATAACTTATAAAACTGCTTCTGATTTCTTGTGTTTTTATCAGTTAAGGACTAATGCCCTATTTTTGTTTCATTTTCGCTTTATTTTTATGAGTAAATATGTTTTAAACCACCGCTTCCCCTCTCACACCTTTCTACACCATGTCGACTTGTAGTTAATGTAGTTATCCGTAGCTACATACTCTAAGTTAACAATGAATGACCTGCAATGCATTTCTAACGACATGGGAAATAATATTTTTTCATAAGCATGGTCGTTTCCCGTAAGCAATTTTTTTTACTAACAAAACTCCTGCTCTTCCTTTGCACAGCTTTACTTTCTTTTCGTTTGTGTGCAGTGCTTGTTGTGATTTTTCAGGCGATGGCGAAAACAAGAAGTAAACTTACCGATAACCAGAAAAAAAAACGCCGCCGTGAGCAAAAAACACTGAGTATGAGGAAGGCGCGTGAAAAACTTAAACAGGATCCAGAAGCCTTGGAAGAAAAGTGAAGAAAGGACAGAGAATATTACTATCGGAAGAAAGCCGAAGGGAAAATAAAAACTGTAGAAGATTTACCAGATGTGCAAAAAAAGCTTTTGAGGAGGAAATGGAGAGAGGATGCAAGAAGACGCAGAGAAAAAGTCAAAATACAAAAAGAAGCTGAAAAGTACATTGCACGTGAAACGCCGCCCTCAAGTCCGGTAACTTCAGTATCATCAAGAGCTGAAATGGGTGCACGTATTGCAGTGAGAAACAGAAGAAGGTTGAAAGTAGAGAATGTTTTACTGAAAAAGAAGTTGATGAGTTTAGAATGTAAACTTGCTAAGTACAGAATGCGATTACACAGATTACGGAACAAGAAACGAAAGGATGCAAATGAAGCACAAAAAAAGAAAAGCAATGAAGGTTCTAAGAAGGACAAGGAATTAAGAGATAATATACAGCAATATTTGCTTAACGATGAATCAAGTCGTCTTACATCTGGCAAAAAAGAGACAATAACACGCAAGAAACAAAAAAAACAAATCAGATTTCTCAACGACTCCCTTATAAATTTGCACAAAAAATATATGGTTCAGACAGACAAAAGCATATCCTACAAAACTTTTTGCAGGCATAGACCATTTTGGGTATTAGATCCTAAAACTGCAGCACGCGAGACTTGTTTGTGTGTCACTCATACTAACATGGACTATGTTGCAAAAGCACTTAGAAACGCGCGGGTAATTAATGAAAATAGTGCTATGGCAATTAGTAAAACGATTTGTTGCACAAACATGACTGAAAATTGTCTTGAAAGAACATGCACTGAATGTAAACTAAAGAATATTGTGTTCAATGACTACAACCCTAAAGACACAATAAAATACGAACGCTGGGTCACTAAAAAGGTATGCGAAACAGTCAACGGACAAAAAAAAATGTGTCAGAAGACTGTTAAAGAAACCGTCTGCACATCCAAACGTCAATTAGTCAACCATTTGCTGGATAATATAGAACGTTTTATGCAACATACTTGCAATGTACTGCATCAACATGCTAGTGTCAAAAACATTAAAGTTGCTATGTCTGAGAACGAGGGTTTATTGCATGTTGACTTTTCAGAGAATTATAATTGCAAGTATGCCACAGAGATACAATCAGCACATTTCGGCGGTTCAAAAGCTCAGTTGTCACTGCATACAAGCGTTTTTTATTATGTAGACGTTACTACGGAAGAGAATCGACTCCTCGCAAAATCATTTTGTACCGTTAGTGAGATTAGGAATCACGATCCTATTTACATTTGTATTCATTTGAAGCCTATTATAGCTGCAATGAAGACTCTTGTTCCAAATTTGAAACGGATGCATATTTTGAGTGACGGACCTTCAACTCAGTACAGAAACAAGACGATGTTCCACCTAATTGCTGCTTACTTGAGCGAGGAAACTAACGTAGATGACATAATCTGGCATTACAGTGAGAGTGGACATGGCAAAGGAGCCCCTGATGGCGTTGGTGGTTGTCTTAAGCGAACGGCTGATAAGCACGTCGCTCAAGGAAACGATGTCAATAGTTTGGATGCCTTCATGGAGTGTGTTCTTCAAAACTGTAAAGGCATTGAAGTCATTAGAGTAGACGAGACGCATGTGGAATCTATTGAGAGTAAAATAAAAAACAGCAATATTACGCCGTTTCGTGGAACCATTAAAGTCCATCAGGTTACTTGGAGTCGCCGTAAACCAATGATGCTTCAGTTTCGTAGGTTTAGTTGTATGAAATGTAGTCCAGAAAATACGTGTATACATTACGGTTTAGGTAGCAAAAAACTTGACATACCACTATGTCCATTACCACTCCAAAATAATATCCCAACTCTATCAAGTCCAGTCCTGACGACTCCTCTGCAAATTCCTACTCGAAATGACATACCAGCTCCCGTCGAGATGATGAATTCACCGAGTCCAACCTTGACTCCTATGCACAGTCCAGACTCGATGCAGCAACCATTGAAAATTGGCGAGCACAGTCCATTACTGCTGATTGGAGGTAATGTCCATAAGCGCATAGAATTTTCGGACGTATATTCTGACAGCTCAGATACGTCAACGTCAAAACCAGAGAAGCCACCAATCCCCCTTTCTCTGGCTCAAGGGATTGAACGCTTCTGGTCTTCTGACGACGAAGACATATTTTGACCACCGAAATGAATTGTCTTTTCGGTAGACAGACACAAAATAATTTTTAATTTACTTTTTGAATGCTTTTAAGTGACTGATTAGTTTGTGAATATGTGAAGATAGCATTAACGTTATTTTTGTTCAAGATGTTATTCACTTTTTGTTTTGTTTATGTTCAATAATTAACATTTTAGTCCACTCGGTGGACATATTAGTCTTTTCGGTGGAACCGAAATATTGTTAATTCCTTATAAATCGCCTTTTTCGAATTATTGATCTCAGACTGATACTCACTTTTGTTGTAACATAAAGTAAGAGTCATAATATACCTTTGATTTTTATAAATCACGTGTTTCATTTTTTCGCAAAAAAAAACCCTAAGCTTGACAATGACCCACTTATATCCGACATAATCCACAATACATGTGAAGTATTCACTGACTGGGTCAGAAATGTTTACAAACGCTACCAAATTCCAGCAGCAGTCTGTTGAAATACTATTAAAAATCTAGCGGAGCAGGCCTCCACGGTAAACAAAGCTTTGTAGCACTAAGGGAACTAGATCATTTAACTTGCACCAAACGCGCAAACATAGTTCGGAAATAAGCCTCCGAACTAGCATTGAAATTGGGCTATTGTTGTGAGATCGATCAAGGGCTCGTTTGCTAACAAAAGGGATAGGCCGGTTGAGGGCCATTTCAGAACCTTAACGAGGACTATTGAAAACTAACAATGGCATCTCGATGAAACCTCAGCATTCGTGTAACAAATGCGTTTTCAATAATAACCCCAACTATTTTCTAAAGTGCCATATTTAGATAACATTGAAGGCTAATTTTGAGAAGTGGATCGGGTTATTAGCATTATTATTTCTATGCTAATTTCTGCTGTAAAGCACAAAGCACACGCACGGGCACAGGAAATCTAACCACTGTTCTAATGGGCAAACCGGGGACTTGCGAGCTCTTACTTACAAGGTATAGTTATCTATTCAGTATTGCTCGGTTCCTATAAACAAAACCGAATCGTTTTATTACCAATGTTAACATTTTTTACTGTCAAACTGGGCATATAAATAGATTCGTAAGCTAAATTTACCTGTGATAGCTACTTCCATATGGGAGGGTCTACTATGCAAAGCTGTGCGGTCTTTGCTTCATTATTGGTAAAGATACAATTAAGAGTCGAACCAATAACGGTCCGTAAATTATAAGAATCGACCATAAAATTAATAATTAGTGCCAACGGGAATAACCACCGATTGGTGCCTCATTTCATTAACAATGGTCTAGGGCAGTAGCGGATCCGGGGGGGGCTAAGGGGCTCAACCAAAACACAATTTTCAAAAACCAGCAAAAGAAATACTCTCCAGTAATATTATACCCTGCTTTACTCGAGGGATGCGTTCCGGACGAAATCGCGTTAAGGATGATTTCCACCAAACGGCTCGCATCGCGTCGAATCGGAACGGATTTTGTAATCTTTATACGATATTAAATCGTGTACGCAGTATTTAAAGTCTATATTATCAAGCCGCGCACAGCAGCTTGCCTGCGGGCGTCTGCCGCGACAAGCAATCGTAGCCGAAAGAATTTGCGACACGCGATCGGCTCCGTTCGCTTGTCGTCGTATCCGATCGGATCCTTTCAAAACAAAACGTCAACTTCAACCATTTTCAAAAATTAGAACACGTCAACATGGTAGGAATGAAACTATTTGACTAGGCGCAGAAACGTATACTTTCGCAAGCGACGGTACTGAGCCGATCGTATGCGTCGCCGCATCCGTTCGTATTCTTTCCGATCCGATGCGATGTGAGCCGATTGGTGGAAATCAACCTATAAGCGAAATTCGCGTTTAACGAGGTATGATGAAATATCAAGCCAAATAAATAATTAAAGCGCTTTTATTGCAAAAATTAAACAGAATCAACCTATTAATTGTTACAAAAAAGTTTTACTTATTCAATCCTTAGAAACCTAATGTTTTTTGAGATGGCATGCTGTTTGCATTTTTGCGAAAGTAGTTGGTAGCCAACAACACGGTTTTGTATTGCTTGCTGAACACTTATAATGCGTTTAATATCACTGTTTGATAATGGACCAATCAATGCTTCCGCGTAAAGCGAGGTATTTTAGCGCGAAATTCTAAATTCGCGTAAAAGCGTAAAACTGAAACCGCGCCTAAAGGGGTCGCGTAAAGCGGGACGTTACTGTACTTATATTTTGACTATGTCAGCGTCGCGTTAAGCTGCGTGTATGTTTTACGATGAAAATGACTTCAAAAACTTCCCTACCCAAGTTTATAAACATGAAAAGCGGCGTGTAGTTCACCAAGTAGATAATCTTAACAAAAAAAGGGAGGCACAAACCTCTAAGTTCAAAACAAAATGAAAAATTCAGGTTTTCGACCTTGGGAAGATAAAATAGCTTCCATCTTGAATAAAAGTTGCGAAAAAAATGTCTTGGCATTTTTTGTTTTTGTAGATCAAAGAGTGTCGCGACATTGTTAAGTTTTTCGGAAACCTTGTGTTTAGCTGAACAACGTGTTTCTCAATTATAAATACTAACTACCATCAAGCGGACAGTAAAATATATATAGTATGTAGGTACAAGTGCATAAAGAAAAATTTAAAAAGGGGAAGAGTTCATTAGGCAGGGATCAAAAAATTCGTCCACATTGCTGTCAATGGGAAAATCACCCAAAAGGCTGGCAGCATTGCCACGCTGGATGACAGTGCTGATTCTTCGGGCTAAAAATAAACCTCCCCTCTGGTCACGTGAAGAATCGACCAAGCGCTTGGCGATGGCAAATAAACTAATTACCAAGGACTAGAAACATGTGTTTTTTAAAAATCCATAACTAGTAAACTTGACGCATATCTGAAACTACATAGCTAATAAATTAATATGGGTTTCACCATCATTTAGAAAATTGATTCCGGAAAATGTATGTGTATAATACATTAATGTGACTGCTCCTTGGTCTAGTGGTCTCAAGCGCTACTGCTGAACACGAAGTCCTGGGTTCGATTCCCAGTTCGCGAAGTGATATTGGGTTTTTCCATTAGGAATTCCTCAGTACCAGCCCGGAGTCTGAATTTGTGTCCGGTTGTTGTCAATAAGCTCGCCTTCTTAGACTACATGGGACTTAAACATAACTGGCGAAATCTGGGTGTACCTTATGCATAGGCACACCTCTGCCTTTTCCTTTGGGGAAACGAGGCGTGATGTTATGTAGGTAGGTAAATGTAAGTCATCATCATCATCATCATTTCAGCCCAAAGACGTCCACTGCTGGACATAGGCCTCCCCCAAATGGGGGGGTTTGCCATAATCGCCACGCTTGGCAGGCGGGTTGGCGATCGCAGTATGGTGTTAAAATTCATAGAGAACGCTGCTGCCCATTCTCTAGTGAGTCCTCAATGTTAAAAGGCGACCTTTTACGCCCACGGGAAGAAATGGCGTGGTACTATTCTTTACGTCCGGCACCACACGGATGGGTGAATGTATGTACATTAAAATTAATCTTCATTTTAGCAGTGATGTGACCGTAAGACAGCCTAGTGGTGTGACCGTAAGACTGCCAAGTCTTAAGTCTCCAGTTCGGACCCAAGGCACACAACTCTGACTTTTTATTCTTGTACGTATTATATAATTATCACTTGCTTCAAAAACGGTGAAGGAAAACATCGTGAGGAAACTGGCATGCCAGAGAGATATTTCTCGATGGCATGTGAAGCCAAGTCAGAAGCCCATGGGCGGCTTTAAAACTCTGACACCAGGTTAGTCACTAACCACACGAAAAGAAGAATCTTCATTTTCATTTACTAAAGAAATATCGATGTTTGACAAAACAGTCCTAAAAAACTGTGCGAATCTTATAATAATATTGAGTATTGAGTAGGTATATATTACAGCCTGCTTAAACTATACAGCAGAGAGGGAAAGAAACACAGCATATTAAATCAGAAGATACCAAGAAAAGCTCTCCATAACCCTTTGACGATCACAGAAAACAGAAATTCCTTTGAAATTCGCGACGTAATAAATTCCCAGTCGGCGATAGTGAGTGGGGGCGTCAAAAGGGCATATCACATTATTATAGTTTGACAGGTAGCGTTCAATGTTGCCATCATATCGGCGGTAGACACGAAGTCTAGACAGGAATTTGAAAGGGTCTTAAGTGATAGACTTTTAAATTGTATAGCTTTTTGTGCTTTTTGTGAAGGTAGATACTTGCTTATAGATGTTTTTGTTAGCTATTTTGGTATTGGTAGGTTATTTACATAAAACAACCTTAGTAGCCGACCTCAACCACAGTTGAATACAGGACACTCCGCATTTTAGGTATGAAGCTACAAGTAGGTACACGACGGGCTTGACTTGTCGAATTCTGTAGGCGTAACGTAGTCAGAAGATATAAGAGTTACGCGATAGAGAGACAGGCAACTTCTAGGTGAATATACCTGTAAGTAATTAGCGCTGTGCGACTTGAATTGCTCTTTATTGTGTCGGAGCAAGATTCGCTTTTTATTTAAATGATTTTGCGGAGTGTCCCATCTGTAGGTACTAGTCTGTGCCCCAACATAGTTGGGAAAAGGCTAGGTAAATGATGATTTACCTAAAACAAATGAATAAAGAGTTAAGAACTCGTTTCTTTTATTCATGACTTTTGAAGAGTCTAGTGGCTATGCAGCCAGCCTTTAGTTATAATAATTCTGCTAGAAAATCTATACTAATAATCAATCAACCCACCGTATAATATTATTAATATGTTCAAAACACGGCTTCTTGATAAAATTTTTGATTTACATGGCAAAATAAATTCGAATGATGTGTTTTGGTCCTTCAGTACCTACGCAAATCTAAAATATTTATTTTTATTGGTTGGATACAGTCAACCTCAAAATGATGTGACTTTGTTCATTAAAAAAAAAGTTGTAATCGATTATGTTTATTCTGTGGTTTAGAATTTATTTCTTTAGTGGTATTTTTATTTAGGGCGGGTAACACCGTATGGGGTTATGAGTTTCATGGTGGCACTGGCGATCACTTTTGATCACAGACTACTTTTGATGCTATCGTCACGCAGTGCACACGCACAAATCCATTGGCTCTAAATTCTTGTGATTTGCTTTAATCAGTGTCAATCATTGTAATCATTACTTTTAAATTTTGTTACAATAATATATGTGCAAGTAAATTAAGCGCGTTATTTTGCGAGTATTATTTTAACAGTTGCACGTACACGTACACGTCTGATAGGGAGGACCAACAGATGACGGATCAGCAGCGACACCTGGTGTCTCAGCCGCTCGAACATCCGTCATATACATCGTCAAGAATTATCTTTGTTCCATAATATTGTATCAATGTGTAGGCACTAAAAATTATTATAACACATTGGGTACCTAGTTTATTTTAACTACACATTGATAAGATAATGAAACACAAATTGTAGACAATTCGCAAGGACTTGTAAGTCCTATGCCCGTAAGGACCAAAATTTTAGCCTCGGCCAAATAAGTTCTACCAAAAGGACCAACTACAATCCCTAGTTATTTGTAATAAACATTTTCTGAATCATACCTAATGGAACAGATTTATCGAACATCGAGATCTTAGCATTTATAAAAGAGACTGGATTTCTGAAAATCTTCGTATATTCAGAGGATGCGCGATACAATAACGAGAATTAGTGATGTGACACTCGTTCATTTTCGAAATAGAATTTAATTATTATATAAATCAAATGAGTGTGTACATTACCAGTCGACAGCGATGCGGATGAATTTTTCGATGCTATATTTTAGTTTGTAAATAGTTATTGTTAAGTTAGTATATAATTTTGCTACTTTTATTAATTAATTAGTTATAAGTTGTTTGTACACCCATATATGAATATTTTAGATTATATTTATATTACAACAATGATTGAGTGAACAAAAAAAAAAAAAAATCATATGAATGTATTTCAATGTCATTCTGATTATAATTTGAACGACTCATAATAAACATTTTTTTTTAAATAATCATTATCGTGTTCGTGAAATTGCTTACCCGTTCTTCTCCATAGGAACCTACTACGCTTTGGAATGGGCAATAACCTCATCTTTTTGACTGACCGACCCCTTGACAATTCAAAAGTGCCTGTAATTGGTTTATTTGAAATAAATGCTTTGAGTTTGAAATTTGAAATTTTTGTGTCTAAAATTTCACATCGCAAAATTTTGTTAACGTTGAACATATTTAAAATTAAAACTTATTTCATTCAGGTGTACGACTTTGAAGTTGACAAAGACGGAACGAAGTTTTAATTATGTATAGTGCTAAAAGTTTCTTGTAAGCTATTGTGCAACTCAGTCTCTATAAAAATAAGTTGTTAAGTTTAAGTTAAAACGAAAGTAAGCTTAAGGTATAAATTCCGCTTCTGTACCATTTTCATTCGTCATTTAAAGAAATAAATAAAAGTCATAAGTCATAAGTGTTATTATTTTAATTAAAATAACAATACCGTGCGTCTGTTAATTAAATATACTATCTAATTAATATTAGCACTAAATCCTGTGTTCCTAATATCCCATGAACGGCAATGGATGGCGATACTTCATCAAGTTTGTAAGGGCAGACGTGTACCGGCGAAATATTGACGACGAAGTTTATAGCGAAATTGTTCAACGGATTTAGTATTATGTTTATTTCAATAATATTTCATTATACATTATGTAACTATGTATATACAACTAACTATTATTAGTCTATTATTAGGAAAAAATTGAGATAAGGAAAGAGCTCATTGGGCATAAAAAATTCGTCCGCATCGCTGTCAACGGGAAAAGTGTCCAAAAGGCTGGCAAAGTTGCCACGTGTTTCTTTCGCCTCTCCACGAGGCATCCTCAGGATGACGATTGACTTGTTGCGAACCAGGACACGACGTGTTGCCACGTCAAGCGCCGAACGCAATGACACTGCGTTGAGAGATGAAACACGTGTCGATTTCTTACAGGGGTCTTTATGACTCTTTAAGAATAGTTTAGCGGATTAGGTTACTTAATATACGTCGTCTATTGTATTATATAGTATTATTGTTTACCGTGAATAAACACATTTATATAGTGTATATCAGAAGAGTTGGTCAAATTTAAGGGTCTAGTTGAAGTTTTTATGAAACAGACGATATTTTTTTCGTGATTACGATTTTGGTCTCATGGAGAAAGTTGATCAGTTTGATGGTCTGTACCCTTAAATTTGACCACACCTATCTGAAACATACTGTATAAGTGATAATGTCAAAATCATGAGAGAAAATGGGCAAATAGCTACATCTTAAGGAAAGTGTTTTGTTCCCATATGTTTTTTAATTGTATAAATTATGCAATTAAATAGGCGATACTTTTGCAATCAGCTGTTGCTGCATACCTAAATCATTGAAAAAATTATTAGCTGGGGATGAATAGGTACTCACCTCACTTGGTAATAATATATTAAATTAGGTATGTCTGATAGAATCCGCAGTCATCCAAAAGTTTCACAGAAAAACAGAAAATAACCCTATTAAATACACTTTTAGCTAAATGACTTCAAATAAAGCATCGGACACATATACACAAAAATTCGGCACAAACTCGGACACAAACGGACATCACTAAATCGAATAGATTTCCAGCAGTTCCAACATACACAAAAAGATCGCGGTCCGTTTTGGCTATTTCATTTAAAATATGCATGAGACCCGGGTCAGAATGTCTGCTCGCAGAAATAAAACTATATTGTTCAATATTGTGGAGCAATGGTCGCCAGAAATAGATTTTTTATTACCATATAAACGTTTAAGTGCTTTGTTAGAGAGCTTGTTTTTGGTGACCTGCGTTTTGGTAGAGCGAATATTACCTACGGTTAAAAATATTTATTTCTCAAAAGAATTACAAATTCACTTATAGAAAAAACATAAATAGGTTTAACAAAATTATGTGCCATCAAGCGTAACTTAAAATATTGCTTTATCTAATATTTAATTATCTTAAGAGGAAATGCGGGTGGTTTTTTCTCAATAGAAACGCTCTCGACTATTTTCTTTCTAGTTTATGACCTTAAAGGAATGATTTTTTACAGTAAAATAATTATCAACTACTTGTATGTCCCTATGTTTTCCTTTTTGATGATACATTATCTTTGTAAGCACTAGAACCCTCAAAAACTGCTCAAAATTGTCTATTTAGACTGCTGTCAACAGAGGACTACTGTACAAATTAGACAACTATTCACGAAAAAAGAAAACATAGGGACACAGTATATATTCTATTTATTCAGTTTATGAAATATCTTTTAAATTGGTCCAAAATTGGAGGAGCAAATAGGCGAGAGCCAAACCTCGAATTATGACTTTTTACTTAGGCTATTGAGTCGAATCTGCAGCTGTGCTTGTTGCACGAATAGCGGCCGACAGCCGAGCGCTCGCAACAGCGATAGGTTAATCAAATACCAAATTTTCTAAAGTCTCTCCGATCGCATTTCCTCTTAACTACGCATAATATTATGCACTGTCTCGTTGGTCTAATGGTGGCAAGCGCTACTGCTGAGCTTGAGGTCTTGGGTTCGATTCCCGGGTTGGGCAAAGTGTTACTGGGTTTTCACATCTGGAATCTCTCAGTGTTTTGATGCGTAATGGGACTTAAACATAACTGGAGAAATGATGGTAGGATACAATGAGGGATACAACTCTGCCTACCCTTTTGGGGAATACAGACATGATATTATGTTATGTGATATTATGTATTTTCAAGTTTATTCATCAATAATGATGAGAAAGGAGTCAGTAAAGTAATGGACTTAGTTCTGCCAAAATGAGCCAACCCGCAATGTCTCATTAATTCAGTTAATCACGCCAAATGAATCCAGTATTCCAAATGTGCTATGTGACTATACAACAAAATCAGTCCAGTATACCGTATCCGAAACTTATGATTAGAATAGACAAAACCATTATAATTACTTTAGAAAATGAGAGATATTTTGATGTGGGTTTCATTTTGGCAGAGCAAAGCTCAGTATTAATTCAGTTAATTACGCCAAACGAATCCAGTATTCCAAATGTGCTATGTGACTATACAACATAATCAGTCCAGTATTCATCCGAAATTTATGATTAGAATAGATTTACAAAATCATTATAATTACTTTAGAAAATGGGAGATATTTTGATATGGGTTGGTTCATTTTGGCAGAGCAAAGCTCAGTTAGACTACAAGAAAAACTGAAGGTCATTCGGTCAACTCAGGCATTGTGTCTTTTATTTTCAGTTGTAAGAGGAAGGTAAAAAAAATAACTGCTTTCTCGAGGTACCCCCTCTGTACAAATATTTTAATGAAGAATCCCGTTCCTATTTTAAGGACAAAATTCATTCGCTTTTTTTTAAAGCATGGTATCTACAATAAGTATTATTTTGTATTTTCTACGACTTATTTATAACAACTACCCTTTTCAATTACATCGAGAAAAATATGACAATAAATCCTACTCATCAAATTACTTTTTCCACCATTTTTTATTTATTTCGAGAGGAAGTATTCAATACGGTTAAGAGCTTCCACGTGTACCAAGTACCTTCATAGGTACAGTCTCATACACAATGGTTTGTCAAGAGGCGTATCCGTATATTTTCAAATATTTATATTATAATGTAGGTATTCATGATCGACCAACGATCAGTGAACTGTGAAAATGGAAAATAGGGCGTATATTTTTTCTGAAATAATATTTTTTTTAATATTTATCTTTATCATATAGGTAGGATATGATAGGATAGGTAAAAATGTCTTAAGTTAATTCAATCAATCTGCCTAGCCTTTTCCCAACTATTTTGGGGTCGGCTTCCAGTCTAACCGGATGCAACTGAACACCAGTTAGCAGATAAATAGCCCATCTGAACTCCACAACCTAAGTTCCCAGTTAAGACTGGTTGTCAGACTTTTGTGATCCTGACTATCCTTTATGACTGTCAAAGGTCTACGAATGACCGCCCGGGCGGCTTAACGTGCTTTCCGAAGCATGGAACTTTCATTAATTAATTTTTAGGTTAAAACAATAAATAAATTTTAATAGACGTGAATTAGAAAAATGAAAACTTATTACACGAAAGGTGACATAGTTTACTTAAAGGTAAATAATATATTTTCCATACTATATTCATTTGAACGAGTTATCCGGGCATATTTCTGTAGGGCACTCGAAAGTTTTTCAAGTGCAATCCGTGGTCTCTCTATCGACTGGCCACTACCTATAGGTTCCACAAATAGACTAGCCCATAATTTTAAGTGTTTGTCAAGTTTAGTATGTCGGCCAAACAGCTTTATCAAACATAATTAAACGCAGATTTAAGGCTCGTGCAGACCAGCGCGACGCGACTCGAACAATACAATTTCTAAGAAAACTTCACGGTATAACAATAGCCGGTGTCGCGCCGCGCTGTCGCGTCGCGCCTGTCTGTACGAAGCTTCAAACGGAATCATTGTTTTATATTTGGAACAGTATTAATTAAAACTTCATCCATCGAGTTATTTGCTCTATGACTCATTTTATCACGTACACAATACCAATTTTCACGAATACAAACATCAATTAATTAACAAAATTCAAAACAACTATCAAACAGCACTAAAACAACAAACCTTTTACAATATACCCCTAAATAATGTCCCATACCCCTAATACAACGTAAAACAGCTATCAGCAAGCGAATAGTGTCGTGTTCACTCAACTTGAAAGACTGCGGGTGCAAAAACCCGTAAACACCGCGGTCCGGCCCGTATTTCGCGGAAAGGTGGCCGTCCCTCTAACTGATCGATGGCACAACACTAGCGGAATTAGAGGTGGAACCGTGCGGATGTCTAACCTGACTGAAAAAAGTGTAAAAATAGCTGTAACCCACTTTTTATTCACTTTTTTGTTTCGCTTGCTGCGGTGTTCCAAAATGAACTGAAAATGTAAAACATTGTTAGCTGGTTCTTTGTGCTTGCTAAAAGTATTAATTAATAGGTAGTGTACGTACTGCAAACTAGTAGGTTATTAGAGAAACAGAAAGTAGGGCAGGTTAAATTAATTAATTATTATAAACTTTCACTAGTTAGTTTACTTTGAAGTGTGAATTCATGAGAGTTTCTATTTATTAAAAGTACAATAATTTTCTGTAGGTATTTCATTTCTGACTTTTCCGGAGTCAGAAATGAAAATGGCTTTTGTGTGAAGATAACTTCTGTATTTTATTAAGAGAGAGTGGAGTGCAACTATCTGCAGTTATTTGGAATTTTATATAATGACTAAAATATCAAATAAATAGCTGTCGGAATCCTAAGCTGCTAGCAGACCTGTGAAACAAGAAATTAAGTCTGACTTTCGGTTTAATATTTTTTCTAAAAAATCTCTCACATATTTCAGCCGAAAGACGTCCACTCCTGGACGTAGGCGCTCCCCAAGCATCGCCACTTCGACCGGTTCTGTGCTTCCCACATCCAGCGGATTCCTGCGGCCTTCACAAGGTCATTGGTCCACCTTGTGGAAGGCCTTCCAACGCCACCACTTCTGCCGATCGATTCTGTAAAAATATCACCGTGAAACTTAGGTGAAGTGAGCTGTCAATAGTGTTAATCCCTAGCATCCTGCCGGTCGATTTGTGACAGTGACAGCTCACTTTACCTAAGTTGCACGTTGATCTTTTTACAGAATCGACCGACTGGTATCACAAAATACGTGTATCTACCAAAAACTAAACAAGATTATAAACACAAACAACCATCCATACAAAAGAGAGGTAGACTACCAGACAGACGCATCTAAATAATGCATGCAGCCAAAGTGTCGCTGCATCCCTCTATTGATTCCAATTGAGTGTGTATTGGCCCTATCACGCATAATGCAGTATTCATACGCGAATCGAGCAAGCGTGCCCTTGTAAATAAATATTTAGCTCTGCACGGACCATTTGATGCGCATCAAAGATTCTGATGGGCCGTATTTATAGGATGTTAATTGGATTTAATTCGATCGGTGTGTTCTTGAATTTGCATGCTGTGTTAATGGTGGCGGGGTGAATGAGTTGATGTGCTGTGTTTTGTTGTCTGTGTGTGAGTTGATAAGACTAGAGCTCAGCCGGTTTATTCTGTATCAATGTCAAATCACAATCACTGTGAAAACGTATGTGAAGTGAGCTGTCATTCCGCCTGCCGGTGTTATAGTGCTAATGCATAGCATCCTGCGGGTCGATTTGTGACAGTGACAGCTCACTCTACGCTCACTTCACCTAAGTTTTCACGGTGATATGGTTACAGAATAGCACTGAAGATGCTAGGAATTGACACTTTTGACAGCTCACTTCACCGAAGTTTTAACGATGTGATTTTTATAGTGTAGCATCGCTGATATCCACGGGAGTTTTTCGAGATGATTAAGTTTTATTATAAACTATATTAAAGCTAGAAACATAAAATATCCATAAAATACAATATTGACATTATGAGTTCGCAGTCAACAGAATAAAATTTGCTAACGTTCCAACCCGAATTCGGCGACGCCAAGTGCTATAAAACTAACAACGTGTACCACAGGGCACTAAACTAGGTGACTTTGATTTTGTTTATTAATTTTTTGTCTGCAGAAACTGCCTTTTTATTGGTACCGTACTAGTTTCAGTCAGCTAACATAATTTTTCGCAGTTAAAAGTACGTACACAAAGTAAATAAAGTCTTTATGAACAATTACGGACTTTCTTTAAACAAAATGAAAGAAGAATTTTGGAAATCGGTACAGAAACCTCAAGAAAATCGGTCCAGGTGTCATGAGCGCTAATATTGTATTCACTTAGCAAAATTCAAAAGCGATTTTCTCGTGGAATATTGACTGCAACTTTTAGATAAGGCCTACTTCATATTAATATTGGTTCCAAAATACTATGTTCGTAACAACATAAAATTACAATCACCACAGTAAGAGAAAATCCCTTTTAAAAGTTGCTAAGCGTATACATATTAGTGCTCGTGACTGTACATAGTCTACCTAAAAAAGATACGCATCGATTACAAACAACATCATATTCCTTTGAAGTCGATGAAAATCTAAACATAGAACTTACAATATTATGTCTAAAATAAGATACCATAATGCACTAAACATATATCTATATCAACAACAACAAACAATGTCTCCGTGGCAGGCCTGTGTGTGTGAGCATGTGTATGTGTGTGTGTGTGTTTGTGTGTGTCTATATTTATGTGTATTTATTTGTGCTTATATTTATATAGTATAATTAGGTATATTTTTAATAAGTAGGTATTATGTATATCTTTATATTTAAACAAATATTTATTTTTTAATTCTCGCTGTTGCAGCTACCACTGTATGTCTCTGCATCACCCAAAGGTTGACTGGCAGAAAATGCCTATGGCATTAAGTCCGCCTCAGAACATATTTGTGTGCTTGAAGTTTTATATTTATAGTATGTCTCGCTGATGGTGGCGAGTGTGTTAGATCATTCGGTTCCCTACAAAATGGTTGAGCTGGATGGTGCTGATCCACGCGTCATGTTCGTGAACGGGCGCCGTCAGTTGTGACTGCTCATCTCTTATCTGCCAGGGCTTATTTTTAATCTTATACTTTCAATTGTTTTGATTATTTTTTGTACATTGTTCTCACATATAGAAGCAACAAGAATAATGAACTCAGGATTTTGTAATTTCCTATATTTAAAAGAGTGTCCTTGGAGTTTCTTGCCTGTTATTCTTCATAAAGATTTACGTTTTGGAATGGGCAACTAGCTTCAACTTTCTGACTAACTGACCGACTATTTGACATTTCAAAAGTGCCTGTAAATGGTTTAATTGAAATAAATGCTTTGAGTTTGAGTTTGAAATTAAATAAATAAACTTCAAACATCACTGTCAAACACAGGTTCACCCCCGAACAAAACCCAGTCGAAAAAAAAATGTCATCAATGTGATTAATGTTCGCCGCACATCGGTCGAACAGACATTTTGTTTTGAGTTGTCGCCACCATCCATCTTGGAGACGTTCTGCTCGCAACAGTAATTAATTAACCCGAACTTGCCTCCTCATCTACGCCCAAATATATTGTTAGAAACTGGGTGAATGGTCTGAGATGTAATTAGTACAAAACTATCTTTGTCTTTGGTTGTTTTGAAGATTGGTTTTCGTCTTGATTGTATCGAATAAGAAAAAAAAAGTGTTCTTTGTTTAAAAATATGTTTTCTTCTGTGGCGAGATCTGAAACGACACGAAGTCTGGTTTAAGCGAAGTAGTTTGGATTTTGAAACGTTTTTCCAAAATCAAAACTTCATGACCAGCGAATTACGCTAGATGCTATCAATCAGAAAAAGAGCTTAACACCTTATTGATAACGCAACATAACATCAGTCCTATAATCCTAAAAGGGTTAGGCAGAGGTGTACCTATTAGTACACGTACATTTCGCCAGTTATATTTGGTGATTGTTTGGTGTTTGGCGCCATCTCCACGCGGCGATATCATCGCGGCGATAATTTGAAGGCAGTGTGTCTATCGCCGCGATTATCTCGTCTGTAGAGAGGGCGCCTTTATGTTTAAGGGTGCACTAGTCGATGGCTCGAACTCGTTGGTGGGTGAGTAAAGCTTTGTGCAGACCAGCGCGACTTGTCGCGCGACGCGACACCGGTTATTGTTATACCGTCAAGTTTTCTTAGAAATTGTATTGTTCGAGTCGCGTCGCGGCGACGCGTCGCGCTGGTCTGCACGAAGCTTAATATGCATGCTAATAAGTTTAATAATTTATTTATTTAGTATTTATTTATCAAGTTTTTATTTATTTATATATTTATTTATTTAAATAGACGATGTTTTATAACGAAAACGAGCGCGTAAAATTTCATGAATAGACCTCTTGGCGTATAGATATTATGGAAAAACTACCTACGTGATGTATTTACTCAAAATAAAATAAACTTTTGAATAAATCTATCCCTGTACGGTTTATATTTTGCCATTTGTTACTACACAAGATATTTATTTACGCCCAAAGACGAGTTAAAATTGGTGTTGAAATATAGAAGTTTCGACGCTCATAACTTCCGAACCAATTTTTTTTTCCAATTCTGCTTCCATACAGGGCTAGATAATGACAAGACAAATTGATATAATTTCGTTTTGAACGTACCTCGTCAAACCGACGAGTTATCACCATACTACGTTTGTACGCAAGAATGACCGACTAGCGTACCCTTAAGACCTTATTGATACTCACAATTATTCTGTAAAAGTAACAAAGAATTAAGCTTCTTTTACATAACAAAAGACAGCCGCGCATATTTCAGCTGCAACTACGCGCCAGCAGATGTACAAAAGCAAAACAAAAAATACATAAAAGTTATGTTTTTAAGTAAAAATCTTAAAGTTTCGTGTTGAATCTGGACAATAAACACAAAGAAGAGACTATATTTTTCAGCTTGGCGGAAACTTGGCTAGTTTCAAAATCCGCATGCAGAGCTTGTTCCAAGTTATCTGCAGGAGGTCTTTGCTCAAATGCTTCATGTAATCTCTAGTACTTTGTTACGTATTATTTAGAACTTGAACAGCTAGTATAGTGCCACTGGAAATAATGCTAAGGCGTGTATTCTGCCCTGCTAAGCCGAAAGGCGCTATCTCAACCGGAGTAAGTTTTGAGAAAAAATACTTTTTGTTAATTGTAATTTAAGGAAACTCATGGATATAAAAACTTCTAACTGGTTTTTTTTAAATGTTTTAAGTTAGGTAGCGGTATTTGGCTATACCATTAGATGCGAAATTGTTATAGCTATTGAATGGTATAAAAAAAACTAAAAGGGTTTTCCATCGACTCGAAAAGAAGTTGTATTGTGGCCGATTGCTATTACATACTTTCCTAATTATCTATTTATCTAGGTAAGAGAAGACCTGCAAGAGTATTCTGTAAAAAAAAATCCGCACATGCAAGTTCAAACTTAGGTGCAACGAGCAGCTTTTGTTTGTCTTATTTGTTTTAGTATATTCGTGTATTTATGTATATTTATTTGTGCTTATATTTATATATAATCAGACATATATATTATGTTTATTGTTTGTAATAGGTATATGTGTATCTTTATATATTACTTAAGTTTTTTATTTTTATTCCTCAATTTTACGTAATTGCACCTACCACTGTTTGTCTCTCCATCACCCAAAGGTTGACTGGTAGAAAATGCCTATGGCATTAAGTCCACCTCTGTACATTTTTGTGCTTGAAGTATTAAATAAATAAATAAATAAACGAGCTTGAAGTAAGCTGCCACATTCGATAGAGAATGACAGTTTATTTATTTATTCCTATAAAGGTTTACCAACTAAACACATACACAGCATTAACCCAAAGTCTTTGTCATAATATAGATCTCGCATGTATCTAAATTACAGGAAAGCGCACACTATCAATTAGCACACAAGCATTAGCAATTAGTTGACACAATACTGACTCAGTAGTAAGCTCACTTAACCTATAATCGTATAATAGGAATAGATCGCCTGACTCCGAGATGCTAAATCGAATATATTCAGCCAAAAACTGTAATTTTGATAAACGAAAATTACACGACACGAATCGATCCGTAGTCATCTAATAAGATTTAAAGCTGCCCAAATAATAATGAAGAAGATTGAACACGTACCCAAATTCCAATCACAAACAGCAAATCTTTTTACCTTCCAAAACATAAACAGGCTTACAAGATCAAAACATGATTCCTTCAGATTGATGGCATCCTTAATTACTTCAAAAACTTTATTATAAGAAATATTCAGAATACGTCTCGTGGACGTAGTGCAGGGAAGTGAGCAGTACTCGGAATCACGACTCGTTATTTACTCATTAAAACTTTGAATTGGAGGCGTTTCTTCGATAGGGAAGGGGGCGGGAGATAAACTTTTCAGTGATATAGCAGATGTTTTAATGTTTACCTTTATTTATTTTTTGGGGGAGCGAAGCGCCGGTTTGGTTATGAATTGGAAAATCTGTATACAAGTATGAGGAACAGGGAGTAAATATTATTATGTTGTTTATATACTCGTCGCGCGGTAAACCCTGCTTGCGCGATGCAGGATTTTTGTGTGACGTCTCAGTGTGACGCGTAGTTCGCATGTAGCGTTGTAGATGCTGCCACAGACGGAATAATGTTGAGGTTTATACTAAGTAATTGCTAATGGTAACAAATCAACGATAGGAAGGTGCAAACCCAACTACGCACGGACGTTTTTTATCGCGGCGATTTTTTTTTTCACTGGATTTTCAACTTTCAGTATTTAGCCGAGCATAAAGAATCCAACAGAGCGCATCCAGCGCGTATCCCAGCGCGTCAAGGAAACACACTGTTGGATATCAACTCTCGGCACTAAGCAGAGCGTCGAAAATCCAATACGCGAAAAACAATCGCTGCGATAAACATACGCCCGTGCGTACCCGGGCTAATTGTTAGGACTTAGGTAGCTATAAAAAAAATAGACACCAGTCTTGAAAGGAGCCCAAACTGTCGTTCCAATGATAAAATAATTTGTATCGTTGAATATTTTACTGTCAAAAGTTTTCTAAGTTGATTAGGTTACTATAAGGATATTACAGACAGTAGGTACTTCTTGTTTTGAATAAATCATAGTTTTGTACAGCTGGAAATTCCCAGGTGCACGGAAGTAACTTTCTTAAGTGGAATATAATATCTATTGGACCTATAATTAGAGAAAAAAATGTCTCTAATAATAAAAAAAGTTGATTCTTTATTACAATTTAAATGTTATTAATTTGCGGTTTGCTTGTCGACATATATAATTAATTTGTTTTATAATACCCATTTTTGTTACACGAATGTATTACAATATCGCCCCTTTTTTTTCTTCCTACTTAGATCGTAATGTAAATCATTATAAATTCAAAATTCTAAAGTCATTTATTCAAAATAGGCTGCGAATCAGCACTTTTCGAACGCCAAAATTATATAAGACAGTCCCCCAAAAACGCCCACCCTTCACCACTTTCTAGTGCTTTAGCTGGGAAGAAGAAGTGGCGCAATAAACTCCCCATCAGCACAGCTGTCTGTTCAGTTAGAAAAACTTGATTTTATACAATAGTAATTATGCAAAAAAAAAAAATTGTGCAACATAAAACATTAAATTGAATCATTTGTTATATGTCAGCTAACACACGCCAATATATTGGGTACCCACCTATGAAATTGGCGTTTTTTTTCTCACAAATAGAGAACCTCGTCACTTCTATGATTTAAAATATTCATCAATTGCTTGGTATTCTATCGAATAATGACCGTCATAGACAACTACCAATAGTTAAAAAACCTTATTTTAAACATACCTTTTTCCTAACATAAAAAATACCTTAAAAAAGAGTCCTCATTTTGTTAGCAGAAATGACCACTATTTGTGTTAACTTAGCCAAAACTTATTTTTGTCGCTTAATCTAAGTGGCATATTACGTTATCTTAGTTTTTAAACATGAGTCCATAAAAGTTTTAAAACATTAGTGTTCATGGTTGTTATATAAATTAAGAAAATGTTAGTATGGAAAATGCATTTTCTTTTAAATTCTCCATACAAAACGCTGATGTCATAGGTGGGGTACCTAATACTAACAAAAAATCATCGAAATCTATACTCAAGCGAAAATATAAAGTTACCCTAGAACCTAATACTAGAATGAAAGCCTCCAGGCATAGCGGACGTGCCCGTTTACACATAGCTAAGGCTGTAACTAATAAGGTTGTAACTCTGTATGGTCTTCCATCAAGTGGCTAGTGAAATGAATCATTCATGAAACCGAAACCATAGACAATAAACTAGCTCCACTTCTGCTTCTGGCAGACGAGAGACCATAAACTTTCCACTCCACAGAATCTTAAAAATATTTGCTGACAACCTCTATTTTATTAGCTAACATCAAAACTACGCACAAATCCGTACGACAAACAATAAAAGCATCAATGGTCATAGTTATTCTGGAAGCGTCCCATCTCCACAATCGCTTTCGAATAAAAATATCGATTTCATTTTCCTTTGTGTGTTTGCGCTTAAAGTGAGCAAATAATAAAATAAGGCGCGGTTACCAAATCCAATAATATCGCACCACAAAGGGACCTCGATTGTGACGGATACTGGGAACGGAATTTAATATTTTACTGAAGCTAGACCCGAAATTATTTCAGCTTAGAAACGGACTCAAATTTTGTGATCATGATTGGTGGTTCTGATTTCGAATGAAATACACTTTTAGATTTGGAGACGTTTAATGAATAGGGAATGTTCTAAGTGTGACAGATAATACACGATCAATCACAATTTGAATCATTTTGTAGGAGACTTTTATTCCATTGCTACATAACTTCGAAAACAATATCTGCTCAACAACATAAATATCGCAATGAATGTTGTTGAACTGTGAAAATGAAACATTAGTCTTAATCATTTATATAATATTGTTTTTAGTCTGTCTTGGAGATTATTAAAAAATATTGGACACGTATTTTTTATTTTTTTACGTAATCTAAAGATTACGGCGATACATTGAATTAAAATGTGCCATGACGTCACGAGTATGTAGATTTTATACTTACTTGTAACGTAGCGACCCACTCCCCAAATTAAAAAGCGTTTTATCTAAGTATTTTTTTATTAATATGATAAAGCAAAAAATACGTGTCTAATATTTTTTTATTATCTGACTGACGGACTAAATATAATTTCTTTTTTTTTACGTTGTCATCATCCCTATTAGATAGTCGGTGCTGAATAAGTTTCAGTTAAAATAATATTATTAAAATACTCCCTCGTTGGTCGATTGATCGCAAGCGTTACTGCTGAGCATGAGGTCCTGGGTTCGATTCCCGGGTCGGGCAAAGTGTTATTGGGTTTTTGCATCAGGAATTTCACATTTGCCCGGAGTCTGGTTTTGTGCCCGATTGATGGCAATAGGCTCGCTCCTATTACATGGGACTTAAACATAGTTGAGGAAATATGGGCACAGTTCTGACTAACCCTTCGGGTAATACAGGCGTAAAATTATGTGATGTTTATTATTATCGCAAAAATCTAGAAATAGATTAGCTAGGTACTATTAGACTATTTATAAAACCTATAGGTAAGTACAATAGACGACGTATATTTAGTAACCTAATCCGCTTAACTGTTCTTAAAGAGTCATAAAGAACCCGGTAAGAAATCGACACGTGTTTCACCTCTCAACGACGACCTCAGGATGACGATTGACTTGTTGATGATGGATTTCCGCAAAGTCACGCCCGAGGTTATTCACTAACCACACGAAAAGAAGAAGACAGCTACGCTGACCCTATTTTTTTAATTTGCAATACTGTCCCTCTTACAATTAATTACGACAAAACCATCGAACATTTTTAACCCCCAAATTACAACGTAATTAAGTATCGTAAAACGGCCAAATAAACAATAGAAATGCAATTATTAAATTCTCGGACGGGAAAAATCACAGTCACAAGTGCTGTGAAGAAATTTACGACCCCCCTTGTACGTGGGGTTCGAACCCCGGGACCCCTAGGGGCTGTCTATATTAAAGGAGGGTTGTGTACTTATTAAAAGTGGAAGTGCAGTGACGCAGCGGGAATACCTAGTCCTACCTTCGGGCTTCGTCCTTTATTGGTCACCGGCTGTTATTAACTGGTTTTGATTTTCGTCGTTTTGTTTGTTAGTAAACTTAGTTTTAGAGTATTGGGTTTTAATTGAGTGGTCAGCTAGTTGGGGTTAAAAGGGAGGTTGTTAAGTCTTTGTTTCATTATGTTGAAAACTTTTGATATTGTTTTAATTGAACGTCAATCATCTATTGTTAACTAATTTCGTAGCAGATTAAGAATTTTCTGTTCAAACATATTATTTAGTTTTTCACATTTCAAGACGCACTTTTCAGCAATCAAACAATATAACCAGTTTATGAACGTCTAACGTCGAATTTCACCAATGAAACTAAACGCCATCAGCACATCTTAACCGCGCTCAAAAGCAGTGCCATTATTGTTTTGGAATATTCACACTGACAGCTCCTAAACGCTTTTACTTGTGCAGATTGCGTACAGATTCATTATTGAGATTCACCCTCAAAAGTTTCCATCAAAAGCAAATCACCCCAGGAAATAAATAAGTCTCAATAAAGAAGCGCACCCCACTATTTAAAATAAAAAAAAATAAAAGAACAACTAGCGTCCTTATTTGAAAAAAGAACAAAGATTTAAGGACAAGCTTGTAATGACATTGAAATTAAAAGGCAGAGACGAACTTTTATTCCACTCGTAACATTAGAAAGTTCCGGTGAATTTGCTCACGCACCCTCTTAAATGAATTATTCAGGGCGGCAAAATACAGGGTAAAAAGTTTAAAAAGCCGGTTGTCTATCTAGCTGTCAATAATGTTCTTTAATTTATTTTTGCAGTCATGACTCATGTAGCATTGCATACTTATTTAAATGACCAAATTTTCTGTCTTTTTTTCGTTTTTCGTTTGAGGGAATTGATTTAACAACTGAATCATTGATTGAAAACTACAAATTAAAATGACATACTTTATTATCTTTATGAGCTTAAAATAAAAACAAAAATGGTTATTTTTAGTAGTAGTTTATTTCTACAAAATGGCACGGGGGTGCAGACTTCAAAGATAAACATCGGAGACGTCGTCGGTGCGCCATCTTTGACGTAGGATACGTTATGTTACAAAGTAAAAAAAAAAACTTTAGCCCTAAAAATATATTATGATTTGTGGAGTGAATACTTTAACCAGAGGTCAACAGAAAAGGGAATTTGGTACAAAACCATCCAACCACAGCTTCCAGTGTACAATTGGATCGATCAAAATGTATTTAGCAGAAGTGAATTAGTTATGACGCTAAGGCTTTGTTCCGGTCACATTCCCTCAAGAAAGTTTGGTTTCCTAATGAAAAAGGTTACGTCACCCAACTGTGAAGAATGTGGAGTAGTCGAAGATGTGCAACACGTTTTGATGGAGTGTCTGCGGAATGAAGCTTTGCGATTTAATTTACTTGGTCCAACAAACAAGTAGGACACTGGGGATTGTAATGCTATCCTGGCTTTTCCTTTATCGGCACAAGCTAGGATAATGTACAAATTGGCATTTTTTGTTTTAAAGTAAATTTGTAAGTAGTATATAATAAGTAACTTTAGAATTAAAAAGTGTTTTTAGGTTTGGTTATTTTGATGATGTTACAGGGTGACGTTATCGTGATAATAATAATAATTTATTTTATTTCAGACAATGTTAGTCAATATTGCATACAATCAAATGAAGAAAATCAAAAATGAAAATTAAAAAACCAAAAAAAACCCTAAAAAAAAAGCCCTTAAAATAAAGGAAAAAAAATAAAAATAAATATATTATGTATTATATAGGTACTATGCTGGTCAACTGGGAGAGAACCGAATATTATTTAAAAAAATAACACTTAATGTTATTTTTTTATTTCTTTGATGGAAAATTGGTGGCAGGACTTTAGAGCCCATCTCCTAAAACTGGATTTAAAAGGTTCAAACTATTTTCATAACCTAAGCCTAAAACCTAAAACGTTCTAGACGGTTAAGCCGCGACACACATCGAAAAGCTAAAAGGTTGTAAAAATACTCCAAACGCTGTTACAAATAAAGGCTTATAAGAAACCGCCTGTAAATCTACTTGAAAAGAACCACCTACAGAAAGTTATAACATCGTTAGGCTTTCAAACTACAATATAAAATAGATAAAAGCAACATAAATCTAGTCCTAAAAACGTGACGTTGTAAATATAAATTTTGCTTGAAATACACAGGTGCGCTAGTGCGTGCTCTAGTGGTATATCTTCTTTAAGGATTATGTAGTCAAAGGGTGCCAGTGGGGCCCTATTACTATGCTTATAATGTTCGTCAGCCTGTATAACGATGCTCTATTAAAGCAAGAGCACCTAAGACGTGATTTTAAATTGTGTGTTGACACATTAAGAGTGTTCATTCTAAAAGTTGGCAACGTCACAAATAGCGGTCAAATATTTACCTGTTTTGATTAATTTGGCAATATTACTGTACGGAAATATATTTAATATTTCCGTGCCAAATTAACTAAATAGTGAACTAGAATATTAATAATGAATTGTAATTATAACACTGAATTTGATGTTGTTGAACCGTTTTAGGTGTAAAAAGGGCATTTGGAAAGTTTACAAATACTTTTTTTTCATCTAAAACTAAATATTTGGTGTTACGATATTAATTATTGCATTTCCTAATCAATATTTTATTTCACTAATTAGCTATAGTTAGCCATAGGTATTGCATATTTCCATATATTTATATTGCCAAATTAATCAAAACAGCGAAATATTTGACATTTATTTGCGACGTTGCCCACTTTCAGAATGCACGCTTTTAAACTATGAAACGAAATGGAAAACGCTATAAGGATGATTATTATTTCGAATAGGTTCGGTTAGAGCCTCCTAGTCGTTGATTAAGATTTCTACATTTATATCAGTAATTTATATGGTGTACATAATAGATTATATTCTATTTTATTCTAGGTATTTATTCAAAGCTTTGATCATGATCTCTCTTTATAGAAGTAATAGCCTAGTTGTGTGACCGTCGGACTGCCAAGTCATAGGTCTCGAATTCGAACCCAAGGCCCGCACCTCTGACTTTTCGGATTTATGTCCGTATTGTACAATTATCACTTGCTTTAAAAAGGTTGAAGTAAAATATCGAGAGGAAAACCAGCATGCCTGAGAGATATTTCTCGACGGCATGTCAAGCCAAGTCAAAGGCCAATGGGCGGCTTTAAAACTCTGACACCAGGTTCCACTAACCACTCAAAAAGAAGAAGAAGATCTTGATCTCTAAGCCTCATGTTAGGTAATGATTCATTTACTTTAGTGACCATTGAAAAGACAACAAATCTAAACAGCTAAAAAGTGGCTTAAAAGTCACTTTACCGATCTCTATCGATCCATTCAGTAAACATCTCACCGTGAAGAGTGAGGTGAAGTGAGCATGAAGTGAGCTGTCCATAGTGTCAATCCCTAGCTTTAGGTGCAATGATAGCTCACATCAAGCTCACTTCAACCAAGTTATTCACGGTGAGATGTTTACGGACACTTGAATATACTTTCACCAATCAGGGTAAGTCTTTTACCCCAGCAATTTCATTACCATCGTATAACTCCAATACATTGCCACAGGCTGTCAGAGTCACTTCGGAGAATATTTTTGTGGCGTTTTAATAAAATTGACTCCTCTTTGCCAAGGGTTCTGCCATCTTGACATGGCGCGTGCGGTTTATCGTCCACCCCAAAAGAGCGAAGGTACCTTTACAATTTCTTTTATATATTCAGAAAAGTAATTTGCTATACACTCGGATTTTCTTCGGCAGTCTTTTTGTCCAAATTTTCAGTTGAATGAGATCTTTCAATGCTTATTGTCAACATTAATCCGCGTGCAGACGAATCTTTATGATTTTGCGAAATGCTCCGCTGTGGCTGCAAATGTCTGGCTAAAGGAATTCTAATATTAAATTTCTAGGTATTGAATATTGTTTTCAATGACATTCATAACGTGTGACTTGTTTGATATTTGGTTTCTGTTGAACTTTCAAATCAATATAAATCAACTAGCTGCGCCCCGCGGTTTCACCCACATAAGTCTCGATCCCATGGGAATATCGTGATAAAAAGTATCCTATATGCTTTTCCAGGTTATGGTCTACCGATGTGCAAAATTTCATAGGAATCCGTTCAGCCGTTTTAACATGAAAGCGTAACAAACAAACAAACTCACTTTCGCATTATTTAATATTAGTTATATATAAGATTTTAACGATTTTCTCAAGCGCGTGGACGCGATGCAAATGAAAACTGACTAAAAAAAAAAAAAAAACATCTCGATTAGAAAATCAACATTCATTGATGACAACAAGACCACATCAGCTCAATAGAAAAACTAATACGGTTTAACAAAAATCAACATACTCAATATTCTCCTTCCCTTAATCTAATATATTTGTGGTCAGCCCCACATGCCTTTTTCTTCCATACTTCTCTATTAGCCCTCATCTCGGCAGTCACCCCCTTTCTAGCCATATCATCCTTCACACAATCCATGCATCTGTTTTTTTTTGTCTTCCTCTTATAGGTACTAATACTGTTTAACAAAAATGACTCCAAAAAAGTATAACCACTCTAGGCCCAGAGTACGAACGAACTTTGAAACATGAAAGTCCTCGTAAAAAGGTCCTTCATTATAAAATGACGAAAAGCAAGACGTAAGTAATATTTTATTATCACTTTTAATCTAGAATAAAGTCTGCGAAGAGTAATAAACCACGACAAAACCTAATATAATATTAATAAATCGATCAAGAAAAATTAATAAGGGTGCGACGACATCAAGAGGACATGTCATAAAAAGGCCGTAACATTTATATGAGCGTATAAAACTGAGTCATATTAATATTAAAGCGTATCTTTTGAATTTGTTTTATGTTTCTACTTAATATTAGAAACGACGACGGAATCATTTTATAAGGTAAAAATGTCTTTCTAATGGCTAAATTTTTAATGTACCTTGGCAAATTAAATGGTATCGTGTTTTTGGGGCAGACTCATAAAAACTTTGTGTCGGTCGGGAAAAAACGAACTCTTCGCCTCTGATTTAAAAAATGTTTTTAAGTTTACTTGAATTAAAAGTACGGTCTAGATCTCAATTTAATAACAGAAACTAGAAAAGACGTTCTATAATATTTTTTTGATAATATCGGCGTCAACAAAGAATCCATTAATGCTACTCAAAAAAGCGACAAATGGCAGCATTAAGCAAATGGAGTCTTTTATAGAAAAAAATAAAATTTAAATGAAAATTTTGCAACCCGTCCGATGCGCAAGCCTTCGCCTCGCAAAAACGAAACGAAACGATTGTTTGATAACCATTAAAAGTTTTCGAAACATTTCATTGTTTGCCGAGGGATGGGAAAGTAAACAGAAAATGCCGACTGTTTAAAAAGCGAACATTGCGTATTCAACTGTTTTTCGGTAACAACAATAATAAGACTGGGTAACTTTTAGATCTTAGTTGATGAGAAATCTTGCTTTCAATGAATCGGAGCTGACATAACCATTTTGTAACATCGCAATAATTTTAATAACAAAAAGAGGTTGATTTTCGAAACAAGTCAACTAGCTTGCTGCGCCCCACGGTTTCACCCGCATAAGTCTCGACCCCATGGGAGTATCAGGATAAAAAGTATTCTATATTCTAACCCACGTCATGGCTTACCCATGTGCCAGATTTCATCCAAATCAGTTCAGCCGTTTAAACGTGAAAGCGTAACAAACAAACAAACTCACTCTCGCATTTATAATATTATTTTCTTATAAAGTTTTTTTAAACCTAACGTTTAAAAAAACTTTATTCTCAATAAAGACATATACATAATTATCACTTACTTGAGAACAATACTAAAAAAACATACATAAATTACACAAAGTTCGTCGGCATCAGTTACAAACTAGATACCCATATTACCCATCCAATGCTTTTATTTCTCCAAAAGTGATCGATCCGCAATTATATGCTGACCAAGTTGAGTTTTAAATGCATTGAACGAGTGTAGATTTCTTATGCTAGAGTGTATTCTATTAGAAATTTGTGCTCCTTCAAAAGTAAGCATTAGTTATGATTAGGATTACAGTGTACTTAAAAGAAACCACTGTAAAAGACTAAGTAGATATTATGAAACAAGTTTCAGAACAATTTATAAAGTCTGTAAAGCTAATAAATCTATGTAGCTAATAAAAATAAGTCTAAATGACAGTTTCTAGACAGTGTCCTAATAGGTCCGTAATTATTCTACAACATGAAGAGAACTCTATTACTTTGAATAAAATATTAAAACCCAACTTATCTCATTTGGCTACTTAGCTTGACGAGTAAACGACTATTCTTGTCAAGACTTAAAAAAAATTGGTTTGGTCTTTGAAAAGTTTCAAAGTTGTCGACATCTTTGAAAGAAGGATCTGTTTTGGGTAAGGCGAGTATTATAATGGGGTAGGATACACATGAGTATAATATTGATAACAATGCAATATTTTTATTATATTTATAGTGTTCGTGGAGTTTCTTGCCCGTTCTTCTCCATAGTATTACGCTTTGGAATGGGCCACTAGCTTAATCTTTCTGACTGAACGACCCCTTGACAATTCAAAAGTGTCTGTAGGAGACCAAACATATTTGCTTTGTTGGCATTTTACTGTTAAAATATCGAGGGAAAAGGCACTGAAAACCGAAATACAGGCTTTGCCTAATTCGGTTGCAGTGCCTACATCCACTATATTAGAAATATTTATTACTGTCAAACTATTTTCTGTAAAATATTAGTAAGATTTTTTTTTTTAATTAATTAGTGTGAAATATACGCTTTTTAGATTGAGTTGAGTTTGAGTTTGCAGAAAAGCTATGCTTAAAATACCTATCTAATTTATTATATGCTAGGTACAGTTTCAATGGTCTAACACTACCTAAAATCGTTAATCGCTTACGTCACACACATACGTATTTAAAAATTAAAATACATAACTTTACGAGCGATCACACCGTTAAATCTTTTAAATTTTCTGTATCGTCCCCAAAAGTGACGAAAAAATCCCAGCTTTAATATTTAATTATTTAAATAGCCCAGTATATTCTTCTGATGACATACATAAATTTCAACGAGGCCTAGTCAGGTTTTTTTTCATAAAAAGGTTAGGCGATGTGCCTTAGTAAACGTTCTCCCCCATACGGCATCATGAACGTAGATACCCCTTTTTGGCCAATGATCAATTATTTAAATGATTGTGTGCTCGACCGATGCATTGTACAATGTACATACGCCCTAATGCGAATATGAATTTAGGCGAGAGACGAAAAAACTCGAACGAGTGAATAATTCAGTGAATTGGGAAAGTAAAAGCACTCTTCGTTGGAGTAGACGCGCGTCTGTCTGTCCGTCTGTCACTTACTTATGACATTAGAGTTGCCTGCCTAAAAATTACGTACAAACAAACGAAAAAAAACGTCTTATTCTCGTTCTTCGTAAGTGTTTGTGTATTTATTATGTAGATGTGACTGTTTGTTGAAGGATTTTAGGTCTAGAATATTCCCGAATTGCTGTTCAGGTACGGCTATGAATAACGTACATTTTTAGGTGTCCCAAAGTATACTATAATATACTATTTTAGTATAGTGTAATACTACTAGTGATATATCAGTTATTGATATACCAGTATAGTGTAATACTACTAGTGATATATCAGTTATTGATATACCACGAAAGTGTAATACTATTACACTAAAAGTGTGAATGGAAGCACCTAATGATAACACAACTAAAGCAAGTTCCTAATAAATAAAACAAGAACTGTCAATACCGAATGTGCATGTTTCATTTTTTTCCTGAATCAGTAAAAGCCTGTAAAATAAAGTAGTAAAATTTACCAAAGACAATAAACCAAGAAAAGTATTAAAATATAAATTCAACTATAGCTTGTTACTTGAAAAAATTATGAAACTCCACTAACCTTGACAGTTCAAACGTCCGTTTCTGACGCGGTCGTGATGAAAGCATTTGGCACGTTACCTGCTTTGTTCATATCTGTTTTTTAAGGTTTTTTAGCCTAAAATCATATAAATTACATTATTGTTTGTTTGTTTGTTTGTTTTTATTCAAGCAGAAATCGCACTTACTTTAGTAAGATTTCAAGCACTTTGCAAAGAATAGATTTTTATTCACATATTTTTTTACGTCACTTCCGTCATTTTCGAAGGCGACGTGCTTTGCGTTTGCGTTCCATTCCAGCATAAAAACGCAACATAAAATATCTAAAGTATATTAAAAAAAAAGTTACTTATTTTACAATAAGTAATGCATTTTTTAATAGGAATTTGTTTCTCGACTCGTATACAATGTATATTTAAATAATGATGAAGTTTTGAATTACGTGCATATTTCTCTATTGCGCAGTGAACTTGTCGATCTGTAAATTTTACATTCCAAACTAAAAAAAAAATTGTGATAGTGGCAACTTAATCAAAGAAAAATACTTCACTAAATTAAAAACTTTACTTTCAAAGGATATACAAAATAGAAATTCTAACCCACCAACTATCTTCAAACAACCAATAACTATTCTTTTCAACACAACCTAAGCGACAGCAAATTAAATACAAAGAATATTGGTCGTAATGACCCCCCGAAGTCTGCCAGTCCCACGCCCCTTCCATGTCGAGCCTCGTAATGGGATATCTAAAACTTATCCTGTACGAACCTATTACGTATCGACAGTATTGGCTTTGGGTTAGCGTCGTTTAGTACTTACTAGGTTGCTAGTATAGAGCAAGGATCTCTTCTTGTTTGTAGAAGGAACGAGCATTTGTCACCATGGTAACTCAGGGTGGGTTGTTGATTACAAAACATTATACATGCAATGTAATTGCCTTACTGAAGTGCCAAGGCCTCTTCTTTTACAGAGAAGTATGGAGCGTTAATCACTTAGTACTAGACTGTGATTGTCCTAGTGTAGGGCAAATACCTCTTCTAGCATGGAGAAGGAACGAGCCACCACCACTGTTGCTCAGGGTGGGTTGTTGATTTCAAAACAATAATATAATGTGATTTTCCTACTGCGGGGTAAAGTCCCCTTCTCTTACAGAGTAGTAACGAGCATTAAACAGCAAGTTTGCACATTGGGGGTTGGCGAATTTAGAAAAAAAAATCGTTTTCGAAGTTTTTCTTCTCCGTTAGTCGAATAAATGATGTCTAAGATTAATTTAATAGATCGGCTTGTAACTTGTAATTGCCACTGGCCAAATCTCTTCTCGTATTCAGAAGAAAAGAGCATTCATCACAACGCTTGCTCATTGTGGGTTGATGAATTCAGATCTGCTTTGTCCAGCTGTGTAAGCTTACGTACTCTAAATATGTTTTTGTTTTTCACCATTACTGTGTACGTACTGCCATTTAACCCTTTCATGGCCATCATTACATCGTCGATTTATAAGACGGTAAACGTACCGATTATGTATTGTCAGTACCTAACTATTGTCTTGGTTTAGTGTCGCTTATTAGAAGGTAATTTTGGTGAAGAGGGTTTACTTATTGTTCGGTTATTGTAATGTTAGTTCCTTTGATATTATTGCCTTCCATGGGATTGTATTACGTACTTCTTTGATAGAATTTGTATGCCTGATGATTTTTCTTACCGCAATAGGGATAGCGATTTTATATCTTTAAAAATATTTGTTTGTAAGTAGTGCAAACAATTATTATTGTAAAAGCTTAAATTGCATGAGGTTGTCCGATGCAATATGTTGGCTCGTAGATTTGCACGCTGTAGTAAAGCAGTAAAAGTAACTTTGTTTCGGGCGTTTCGCCAATCTTCTTATACGTCCAGTCAAATCGTCAGTCGTAGGCAGTCAGTCGGGTTAAATATACGCAGAAGGCAATTAACGCCCTGCGCGTACAATACAAAAATGCCTTTAGGATGTTGATGCGGCTGCCGAGGCACTGCAGCTTGTTGGTCATGTTTGCCGACGCTCGTATTGATGGTTTCCGTCCTCAGATAGAGAGCTGCATTTGTAGTAAAGCTCTGCTGTTGTGATCTTTTTCAGGTGTTGAACTTCATCAAAAGCGGATTGGAAGAACACAAAAACGCCTATTGCCATCAACCGGGCACAAATCCAGACTCTGTTGCTAAGTCGTGCCCGCGGCAGTGGTAACAGCATTCTTAGCATTATGGCTGGCAGAATTGCCTGCTACGAGTAAATATTTTGGCATTGTGTACAGTTTCATGGCTCATAGAACAGTAACTGAAATAATTATATTGATTGTTATGTAATTATTTTGTTGTTTTATGATTTTAATTATTTTAAATAACTATATTGTTTCTTGATTTTAAAATATTATTGATGATTTTAAACATTTTAGTAATTTAGAGATAATTGTGATTCTTTTTATATGAGTAATATAGTCTGGTATTTAATTTTAATAATAATAGTATGATTGTGGTGTGTATTTGAATATTTGGTTAAAAATATATGGATCACTGTGTCTGAATTTTTTTTTTTTTTTTTTTTATCAAGTTATAAATGTTTTAGAATAACTGCTAGACAAAGACGGGACTGTCGCATGAGTGACGTCACGACTATGTAACTTCAAACTAGCGCCATACATTGTCCGTACCGTGCAACAAGGACGGGAATAATCCCTTCCAAAAACTTTTAAAGCGTGTAGCTTCTTCATATATTTCCTTAGATTTTACAGAATTTTTCAAAAATCCAATTTTCCCATTATTCATCATTAATTTCATTCATTAATTATTTTTTTCATTATTTTTCATTTTAGGTTTGTTTTTTCTTCTTTGAAATTACATTATTAGTTCCAACATTTCTAATATTATTCATCTACCCTATTATAGTTTTTTTGTACCTAAAAGATTTCGTTTTTGAATTATGAAAACTTGGGAAATAAAAAGACTTTAATCATTGCAATGTAAATGGAAAACTATAAAAGGCTAATTCAGCTGAGACTGAAAAAGAACATTTTTGCTCTCCTGGCAATTCACCTCCTTTCTTTCCTTTTTATGACACCCTTGGGACAAGATCGGCTTGGGATAGTTGGTTTGAAGGGAATCAAACGGCAAAACAAATACAATGTTTCCACACTAGGGACTATTTATTAACCGTGCTAGTCTACTAAATTAAATGATAATTAATTGAAACAACCTTATCTATCTCTTCCAAATGATGCCCAGAATACACGAGGCTATAGTTTTTGAAGCTAGGATAGCAAGCAAGTGTGTGCTCGCTTACTATCCTGGCTTGACACGAAGCTGGAGTGACTATTTATTTATTTATATATACTTTATTGTACACTAGAAAATATATAGTAAATAATAAATTTAACACTACAAACATACAATGGGCGGCCTTATCGCTTTTTGCGATCTCTTCCTCAACGTTTTTCTCAACCTTGGACTATGTGGGTGTACTATAGGTACATCTCTGCCTCACCCTTCTGAGATTACAGGTGTGATGTTAGAGTAACTAGAAAGAAAGAAAGAAAAATATTTTATTTTGGACACGCACAGGAAATACAAACAGTAAGTAATAATAAAACTACGCACACACACACACACACACACACTACTCTACACACTACACACACACAAACACACACTACACTGCACTAAACTAGCTTACTATCACTATTTTATCGTATCGTAATTTCAGTCAAAAGACGTCCACTGCTGGACATAGGCCTCCGCCAAACATCGCCACTTCGACCGGTTCTGTGCTTCCAGCAGATTCCTGCGGCCTTCACCAGGCCATCGGTCCACCTTGAAGGCCTTCCATAGCTACGTCTTCCGGCACGCGGTCGACACTCCAGAACCTTTCGGCCCCATCGGCCATCTGTTCTGCGAGCAATGTGCCCTGCCACTGCCACTTAAGTTTGGCAAGTCTCCGGGCTATGTCGGTTACCTTAGTTCTCTTACGAATCTTTTCATTTCTGATTTGAGCACGTAGGGAAACTCCAAGCATAGCCCTCTCCTTTGCCCTTTTGGTTACTTTCAAGCTTCTAATGAGGCCACTTAAAGTCAATAAAGAATATTATTATTGTTTTACACTACTAGCTTGCAAAACAAGCCGTGTGTATGGACCATTATTTTATCCCCAAAGCCTGCATTCGTTATTTTGTTAGCATACAGTGTACAAACTGTTTTCAGTACATTGATATGAATGCGAACAAACGTATCTTGTAGGCAAAGCTTCAATCAGTATGCACATAGGAACACTTGCAATGGTAAACTGAATTTTGAATCGAATTCATCGTTTTGTTTGCAATGTTTTTTGGTTAACACTTTTAAATGATTTTACGTAAAAACAACGGTAGAGTGCTATGTTTAAATAAGCAAATATTATGGTAAATTATTCCTGTGTAACTTTATTTTGAATTTGTTTGACCAATCATGTTTTAACAGATTTTATGGACTTAAAAACCCGATAAATGTTTAAAAAAATATATAAAATTACCTAATATTTTTTAAACTTTTGCACTTCATGCTTTTGAACATTTAAGACTTGGTACTGTTCAAAGTCATATGATAAGAGGAAAAGACAAATGGAGCAAAATTGTGACACGATGGTATCCTAGAGAAGGTAAAAAGAAAAGAGGCAGGCCACAAAAAAGATGGGATGACGACATAAGACCAGTGGCAGGCGTCGCATGGAACAGAGTGGCTCAAGAAAGACATGAGTGGATAAGGTTGGAGGAGGCCTTTGTCGACTGGCAAACAGATCTACAGAAAATAAGTAAAATTCAAATAAGAGACTAGATTAAGGTTTACATTAAATTTAAGTTTTCTATGTATTTTGTCATATAATTGTAATATGGATCTGAATAAAAGGCTATTACTGTTCAAAGTCAAAGTCAAATCATATATATTTCAATTAGGCACATAAAAGGCACTTTTGAACGTCAAAATTTACAAAAAATTGAATTGATTCTAGTCGCCCCTTCCAAAAGCTAGTTTTCGTATGCAGAAGAATGGGCAAGAAACTCCACCGTTACTCTTTTAAATTTTTGTACAATACCTTGTATAGTTACATTTATTATATAAATAATGGGAAGACGATGCACTTAGAATAAAATTTAAAAAAAAATTGAAGCAACGACTGATAAATTAATTATGTGATAGATACATGGTACTGACTTAGTAACAAACATTGTAAAAGTATATGATATTCCTAAAAGTTTAACAATGAATACTAATAAGTCAGTATGTGAGTTCATGGGCGTTGACTCAAAAAATGTGGCAAATACATATATTCCGGAACTAGGTACATTTCAAATTAATATTCCGGACCACCTTAACTTCAAACTAGGTATTGCATTCGTCACTCATCTGCCTAGCCTTTTCCCAACCATGTTCGGGGAATACCAGTATCTGACCTCCACAACCCAGTTATTGAGTAATACGATACCCCTTGGTAAGACTGCTTGTCCGACTTTCGATCTTCTGACGACCCGTAACGACTCAGAGATCCACGAAAAACAGCCGGGACCAACGGCTTAACGTGCTTTCCGAGGCACGGAGGGGTCTTGTTATGTAAAGCTGGTCACCCATCCATGGATCAACCGCGGCAAGTGTAGGTACCTTAACCTGATCGATCGACCCATGCGGCTGTTATTAATTAGCCACAAGCCCCCATTCATCACTATAGTTTGACTGAGACCGCTGTACCGCGCCTTAGTAATGTGCGGCGAGGCAGGGGCAGCGTTGACGTATAAATGGCAGGACGCCGCCGCGGCCGTGAGCGTTGACGACTGAGCGGCCTGCAGTGCCCCGTACCGCCGCACACATACCTAAGGCACGGTACAGCGGTCTCGGTCAAACTAAATCCAAAGATATATGAAAATTGGAATAACAACAAAAAATTGATAGGTACTAAAGACTGACGTGTCGTTTATCGTCTATCGACATTTATTAATCGAATAGATAGATTAATTCCCATAATAATCATTATTGTAATACGTGTCCGGTAACTTTTCACTTACCCATGTCCATTACAGACAATTCATTGATCAATTATAGGTAATACCCCTTAATTGTGCTGCTATCTATAGCTCCCGTCCCATAAATAATAACCCGTTATTAAGAGCAATTATTTTAATATAAAGCTTTTATAAAATATGTTTGTAGTTGTTATTTGATACCTTTAGTTATTTTGTAATTATTTTTTGATTGAAAAAGTTTGGTGTTGCCATCATCGAATTTCTACGACAAAAAAAATATAGACGTACTTACCAAAGCGAAAGTATAGCTTAGGTACCTAAACGTTTGTGGCATCTGTTGCTAAAAAGGAAATGTCGAAATTCTGCCAAAACAGAATTGGTACATATCGTTAGTTTTAATGAACGAGGTTTCGGGAAACAGCTTGTTTTTATAGTTACCAATATCTGTAGTTTTTTCCTCTAAACAAATTATTCTTCTCCTGTTTTGAATGGGAATATTAAATCGGAATTGAAATTAGTCTCTCTGAAACTTTCCTTGGTTCAGATATTGGTCTATAACAAGATTCACTATTATCATAACACGAAAACAAAACACTATTCGAATATCCCAGGTCATACAAGCATCTAGGTATCAAAACTAAACTTTCTCCCAAGTTCCAGAATGCATTACTAAAGTAGGTCGCCGTAGTGTTTGTGGTAACTATCCGTAACTTAACTGACTACTTCGACTAACTAACTTCCAGGACATCAATAGTTTGAGACTGGCTACATTTGGGGGGTTAATTGAAACTAAGTAAGCTTGAGCCTAATTCCCTTACGATCATGTATCGCTGCAGTGTGTGAGGACGCTAACGTTCAGCTTTGGGCAACTGTGGGGCTCATTACACATACAAATTGTTTACATAAGGTGAAGATTGAACGGCACTCCATTAGGAGTGCCGTTCAATCTAATCAATCTAATCTCAATGTCAGTACCTATACGATTTTTATTTTTTATTTTTTGAGGTTGGGAAATTATCACATAACTTCTCCCGCTCTGGGCGGAGCGGGAGGGTGTGTCAGACTTTTACTGACTAAAACCCACCCGTGTTCCTTCCGTTGCCTGTGTGCCGGGGCCATGATATCCCTTTCAGACAAACTCGCAACCCTGGCAGGCATTGGCCCTTACGGTTACCCCGTCAGTTGGTGCTGACATCTCTTTGAGGCGCGCGTGGAACACAACGTGCCGTCGACATGGGAGTATAGCTATACTGGGAAAACGATAAAATTGTTGAATCTAAGTTTCTCTATAAAGATAACTCTACAGAAGGCCCTACGTCATATCTTTTTGATTTTATGTAAACTGAAATATGTTAGGCAAATTCAATTGCAAGTAGATATCAACTGTCCCAACATTGACGAATTAACATAAACAACGAAACCTAATCTGAATACGAATCGAACAGCGAATCGAGACAATTCAGCCCAAGAAAGAATCTCAATTGGCCGCACTCAATCGAACAAAAAACTGTAGTCCTCTTAGAAAAGAAAATAAACAACTATTTTCAATTGGCATACTTCTTCAGAGCAAGTTTCAGGAAAACAAAAGTACTACCGTGTACTGCACACAATTGCAGTGAACTGCATTTATCGAAGCGAAAAATTGGGGTACTGCCAATTTTATTTTTCAATTCCCATCGTATGGTAGCAACTGGTGTATATTAGGCTGTGTTTTCATTAAGAATGGGCCCATATGGCACTGCGAAACTACTGCGAAAGATTAGTGAAATTTCTTGCCGAGTTTTATATTGCGGCGGACGTGATTCCGAAACTGTTGATATTTTGCCAAGATTGTATGAGGGATAACAAAAGACTATCGAACATATTCGTATTAGAAAAAAGGGCAGGGACTTAATTACCCAAAAATTAAGGTACCTTTAAATTTCGGTATGACGTCATACCGTTAAATAAGGGTTACCACAATATTTCGATTCTTTTTTTCAGTAGCGGAATTTTGAGGTTGGAAATGCATACCGGTATATTTCGGTAAAAGTAACGGTACCTTTATAAATGTATCGGTTGCAGACCTTAACCTATATAAATATATCGGTAGCAGTAATTAGCTCAACCTTTATAAATACACAAGTTCTAACGTGTTCGAACCCCCGCGCACCCGCGCCGCGCCGTCTCACATGTTTTTCGGTACTGAAATCGTGTAAAGGTTAAATAACGGTTTAGCCCAACCTTGATTTAAAAAGGTATCGGTATAACTCAACCCTTATTTTAAACCGGTACCGGTATATTTTTGAGGTATCTTAACCGTAACCGCTTTCAGTCCCTGAAAAAGGGTACATAACTAAGTTTTAATAAATAAAACGTCATTTTGAATAAGTGATGACATAGGTATCTAGGTTATTTTACTGGAAACAAATGAACAAAAACAGAACATTCTATCTTTCGACCTTATTTCTACGAAGACACACATTCTAGGTACTTCAATTCATTCATAAATAAATAATGCTTACGATGTATCAATGCCTCAACATTTTTCCAAAAGAAAGCAATACGGTAAAACTTTAATTCAAGAACTTCGAACAATTCGTTTCACTCTATTTATTTTTAGTGTTCCGTATCGACACTAAAGAAATGGGAGCCAATTCAATAAAATCAACTTGGTTCTAAGGCTTTAATAGGCTTGTGGACTTTTAGGAGTGATTTTTTAACACAAGTAGGTATAGTTACATAAAAAGAAATATTACATTTTCCTCGATTTTTGTTCTATTTTATTTGAAATGAAATTGTTTATTCTGTAAATAGGATATCGCAATCACTTTTACACGTCATATAAAAAAATATTAAAAATAAGCTAGATGAGGTCGGTGTTTCCTATCTGAGAAGAAAGGCCAAAACAAAATCAGAGGTCGTAGTCTCTTTTAAAGTCCAGACATAATCTTGGTCAATATCATATATATGTAGTATTTAAAATGTATATTATTATTAGTCGCGTATTATTTAAACACCAACAATGAATATGAATATATGGTATTTCAGTAATAGATTATATTAATATTCAAAATAGAGCACAACCATTAATTGCAAAAGCCACACCACGAAATATAACACTACATAACTACCAGTTTTTAAATTAAAATCACGAACGTGTGTTGTCTATTAATATTTCTCTCGAATTTATTTCGTAAATTGAAATTGCAGTACAGCCAGTCTTTTTTTTAATTTCGACCCTTTTGAACACGCTTTAACGGGCCGCAGGGCCTCCGGGCAAACAACTCAAATGTAGATAAAACATTTCCCAACTCAGGTTCTTAACTAAATAAAATGATACGACCATTATAAAAGTTCTGTTTAACTCCGGGAAGAACTTAGTTTTAAAACAAGACGATGGTTAAATACTTTTATTACCACAATTTTCTGTCTTGGTTTTTGTAAAGTTTTAAAATTATGAATAGTCGTCATATTTTACTCTGGAACTTATTATCAAAGCGAACTTTTACTAAGAAGATTAGTAAAGTTTTCGAAAAACTTATAACTTTCCAACCTGTTACGGTAATTATTTAAATAATCGTTATTTTATTTTAAGTCGTTCTTCTTCAATTTAATTTTAACTTATCCTTACAATTTTTACCACTGCAATTAGGAGTAATAATCCGAATATTGACTCGTATCGGTTAGGTACTTTAGGCAATCAACGCAGAATATTATAAACTAGCTGCCACCCGCAGTTTCGCCCGCGTGGACCCTAATTCTTTTTCTAAAATAAAAGTAGCCATAGTTACTCCTTATACCATCTAAATATTCGGTGTTACGATATTAATTATTGCATTCGATAATCAATATTCTAGTTCCCTAGTTAGCCACATTTCATAATTCCATACAGTAATATTGCCAAATTAATCAAAACAGGTAAATATTTGACAGATATTTGCGACGTTGCCAATTTTTTTTAAGATAAACGCTCTTAACGCGTAACTCATATCTTCTGACTACGTTACGTAACGCCCACTGAATTCGGCAAGTCAAGCCCACCGCGTACACACTTATAGCTCCATACCTAAAATCCGGATTGAACTATCTGTATTCATCTGTGGCAATACGGAATTATCTTCTATGCTGCAATGTGATTTTGTTATTTCTGAGTCCAATCTTCCAGATGTTTTCGTTGTGTTTCTTTATTATTTTCTGAACTAGGTACCTACTAATAATTCAACAAATCAATTTCATTCAACAAATCAATTCAGCCAGTGAAAGGTGCCGTCAAAATCGGTCAAGCCGTTTTGGAGATAAGCCGAAACAAACAGACAGACAACCTAAAATTTATAAAATTGTTTTTTTTTTTGTTATAAGTACCGTATACTTATATACATTTAGTAAATAGCTGTTATTTTGACATTACAAACAGACACTTCAATTTTATTGATTAGTTGTATGTACCTATGGATAATTCTAACATTTGACAAACTGACGACACTGCCAACAATACCAAAAAAAAAACCGAATACACATCATACTGAACCTCTGTTAATTCTTACAATTTAAACTCAATGAGAACGTAGCTTTAACAAAACTTATTGAACGATTTAAATATAGTATGTTTATCAGAGCCACTCTTCATCGCCAAGTAAATTGGAAGCGTGTGTTTGACGCCATCGGAGTTCAATGGCTTTGTTTTAATTAATTTGTGTAATGAATATACATATTCAATTATTTAATTCAATTAATTTCACTGTACATAGTTTGTTTGTATTGGGCAAGGGCACCTGTGATTGTGATACAATGCCGTGAAATCTGAAAAAATATTGGGATCGCAATGTGTCGTACGTGAGATGATGTCCATATTAATTGATGTATTCTGGATCTTCATGATGATAAAGGAATTACGGGATGTGTCAAAGTTATATTACATCAGAATTATAATAATGTAACTGTTATCAATCCGCAATGCCTCTTTTGACGTGACAACGTCTTAAATTAGGTTGCGGCTCAGAGTCACTCATGAAAAAGTGTAACGCCCGCTCACGTCTGTTACGATGAGTCACCGCCGATAAAAAGACGTTGTCACGTAAAATCTTCGCCCGTAAAACCGACTTTACAGGCAACCATTTTTTTTCTGAAAATGTAAGAGTTCCTATCCTACGCGAGTGACTCCAGCTTAGAGGAAATGTTTCTATGAAAATGATTGCAAGTAAGAGGTTTTTTCTTGTCACTTAAGTCGTAGTACCGTTGTGCGCTAAAAGACTTGCTTTTATTCTAAGCTTTGCAACAAAGTAAATACCTACCTACTTATAAAAATAAGTGATTAATGCTCATTTAACTATAAGCCTTATTACGCAATCTATGTAATTTACAGTTTATTCAGGAAAATACATGGTGAAGGCAAAAATAAATAAAATGGAGGCTGGTTTTGATTTAGCGAAGAAAATGGCTTCTGTATTCAAGAGGGTTCGACATCTAAATCAGTGCAAATGGGTTCTTATGATAGATATCTGGATTTTCTGGATATCTACTCGTATTTTGAGGCTGCGTTTAGGTAATGGCGCCCCTTACATTACCTATTCGAGATGATTTCATAACATTCTAAAGAAAAGAAAAATCTCTTGTTCATTTTCTCCGCCTTATATGCAAAAATCCCAAGAAAAAGACCCGTCAATTGTATTTGTCATAACCGCGCGTAAATTATAGATTTTTATCGCTAGCTTACCCCATCTGTCCAATGATCCGTAACTAAGAATAACCAAGTATTGCAGAGTCAGCGACACCACTACAATCAATCATCCGCCGACATCCAAGTGGCTGTTCACAGATAATACGGACTTGATTCACTGCGTACTTCACAACAGTGGTGGCACGCACACATCGATCTGCATAATGTGATTGGTTGTGCGCACAATAACGTCATTTCAACGATAGTATGCATGTGTGAGTGGTTCACAGTCGAGTACTGAAAAGCGGTATAAGATCGGGAAGACTTTTGTGGGGTGAACTGGATAAGTTCCCTCGATGTTTTTGCTCCCCCTTCTGTCCAAAACAGATGAGGTTTAAGCAAATCGCCAGACAAATGATAGACGAGACAAATTGTTTGAAGTGCCACAGTGTTGTGGCTTCGCTAATTTATTTTTGTTGCGGCTTCTGTTATGATTAACCGTTATACTAATGATGAGGTAATGACTCTTTGTGCCTTTTAATATTAATTTACTGAGGGATAATGGTGGGAGTTTTTTTTTGGACTTAATTATGGACATCAATTTTATGATATTAGTTGGATTTATGGATATTTTTCGCAGTACCATTTAGCCCTACTGCAAAAATGTTCTTAAGTAATAGACTGTTTGATTAAAAATAAAACAGTGTAACCTGGTTAAGTGGGCAATGGATATATTATTTGAGAAACCTCTACTAGTGATAATTACAATGAGATCCCAACACTTTTTCATTGAAATACATGTTCGATCTTTCGATTATCCGTCTATAATTGAGACTTTGTAGTTCATTAGCCTGTGAATTATATCTATACAATTTCTCATTAAAATAGATGGACTTTTAACACAACATTCAGTACGTCTCATCAAAGATACCTAAGCAAAAAAAACACAGATTAAAGTGATTTTACTTTGACCTAAAATAATAAATGGCATTGGGTAACCAACCATTTTTAGTGTATTTTCGTTACCTGATTTATTTTTCTTGTAAGTATCTAATGCGATTTTCTTATGTTTTTTCCCATTGTCCTTATTTTGGTGGTCTGAATGATTCCTAAAAGTTTGTCCATCTATCTTAATGGGACCTTATATATTGGTCTGGACAGGTCGCGATACTACGCGACACACAATGAAAAACAGTATATTTCGACCTGTCTTAGCCGGGCATCTGTAAATAAGTAGTCTTATTTATGTCATTGTAAACCTGACTATTTGGGAGACTGGTTAAATGAAAGTCTGAGATCCCACTTATCCAGGTTACAGGTCTATAAAAATTATAATATACCACCGGCAATTTGTACATCTGTTTTCTCCCAAACAAGGTGAAATCCTTTGTCTCCGTAAAAATGAATCTCTGAAATTAATATGCATAGAAATTCATATATTTCACATTATTTCAGCACACGGCACGTATGACATCGAGTTTTTAAGGAATATTGCTTTCAATACAACATTCAGGAACGCGAAGCCGTGATTCTGTGAAACAGTTTACAGGAAAACCCTACAAGCGACTATTCATCTCTACGCGACCACGTTATAATATTGCGTGCACTTATATTAAATTTTATCGTGTGCGAGCACCCGACTCTCCTCAAATGAATAATGCATACCGTTTGGCTTTTCATCGTATTCAAATGATATGAAGTTGTTATTTTTCGTTGGAATCTTGCCCTAAGACCGGACATTCCATATATTAAGCATTATTTATTGTTAGTATATTATCTTTTTTCCGGCTTGTGACTTATCTAGTATAGGATTTTTTGAGATTTGCTGGTGGCAGCAAGTTGCTTGAAGGAAACACTGGTGCACCAGACACAAGTATTTATTATTCTTTGAATGTTAAGACACTTCACGATGTAATTTGTAGATAATTTCTACAGTTATTTATATAATTTTACAGAGCGTGTGTATGGCGAATGGCTGTGCCAGAGAGAGAGCGAGAGAGCAAGATTGTGTGAAAGGGATGGATAAATGTGAAAATAAATTAATATGGCAATACTAAACAGGATTAAAAAAATCATATTTTTGATAGATAGAATTATTGTGTAATTTTGTACTACCCCAGCCTCAGATTACATTGACGCAAAAATAACTTGTAACAACAAATGTTGGCAAGCAGCGGTTATGTGTGGATAGTGTCGCTGTAGCTAGAGCAGTTGCCTTGCGGTATCTACAAAATTTTGATATAGTTCCGTTGTGGCTAGTGTTTGCAGATTGACAGATCGTTGTGGTTGCGTTGTGGCTGCAACGTGGCCTTGATATGGTCGGTATCGCCCATACGGTTGATATTCACGGCCAAATGTGATCCGTGTGAATAAACTATTCATTTTCATACAAATTAGCGCCCGTCCTCAAGTTGTCGTCGTTGTGGTATGTAGATTCATGAGCGCTAATACGTATCCACTTAGCAAAATTCAAAAGCGATTTTCTCATGGAATATTGACTGCAACTTTGAGATAAGGCCTATTTCATATAAATATGGATTCCAACATACTACATATGTTCGTAACAACATAAATTTACAATCGCCACAGTAGGAGAAAATCACTTTTAAAACTTTCATATTGTAGGTATACATATTAGTGCTCGTGACTGTGTGAAGTGTTAACGGACCATTTTTCTGCCAAACAGAAATCCCTATCTACCCTTCTTTAATATAGAACATCTAAGCAGTTGATAAAACGTTGCAGAGTACTAAAACGGTGCTAAAAGTTGTCATTGCACTGTTTTCCACGACTTTGTTACTGTTATGGGTAATATTGTCTTTATCACATGCCTTTTTTTTTTTTTGAGTTTGGGAAATTATCAAATAACTTCTCCCGCTCTGGGCGGAGCGGGAAGGCGTGTCAGACTTTTACTGACTAAAACCTACCCGTGTTCCTTCCGTTGCCTGTGTGCCGGGGCCGCGATATCCCTTTCGGACAAGCTCGCAACCCCGACAGGCAACGGACCCTAAGTTTTCTTTCTATTATTTTCCGCCCGTGTCAATAACAAAAACGTGAGAAAAACGCCAAAATAAAAAGTCCCCAATAAACATTTTATGGCAGAGGTCTTAAACTGTAGACATACAATTTGAAATAAAAAGGCCAACAATAGTACAGAAAAAAAAAAACACGCCCGTTTTTTTTTTTAAGTTTTTAGTTGAGTCCGTACTTCTGTCACTCCAGTTTTGATGGACCACAAAGATTTTTAAGGGCTGTATAAAATATGTGACAAAGTAACCACGAGGGTTGCACGATAAACTGGAATCGTCTCGAGCCGTTGAACTGGAACGCCTGATAGTGCTCGAAATGGCTTCATAAAAATATATAGTTCTATCTTTTCATTACTGGCTTTTCGGACAGATGCTTATCATTTTCAGGAATGCGTTGGAGGTTTTACTTCTTAATTAAGGATAAAATCAAAGGTTTGTCGTTAGCCGTTTTTGGTTTAACAGCAAGGTAGATAGAGCAACACTACAATAGAACGGATTTCAGTTACCGGCGAATAAAATCACTTTTTACTCTACTCTAAAATAATTCTAGAGTCAAACTCAAAGCAATAGAGTAAACAAACCAATTCTTCACCTTCTGAATTGTCAAGGAATCGGTCAATCAGAAAGATGAAGCTAGTTGCCCATTCCAAGGCGTAGTAGGTTCCTATGGAGAAGAACGGGCAAGAAACTCCAAGAGTACATAAATACTGATCTTATTCGTAGAATTGATTAATTTCCAAGACACGGTTGTTTTCTACTTATTCAAGTTTCATTCCTTAATTACTTCGTTATGTAGAAGCAGTTAAATCATTTCATCAATTATTTTAATTTCTATAAATGACCTTAACGAAAATCTCGAGACATAATTACTTAGGTACTTGACTACGAAATGGCTCGTATAAGTGTTAAAAATTAGAAAGAGATGCCTTTCTAATTGGATGTGAGTCTTGAACGTGATTCCAAAAGAATCATTATTGAAAACTCAAAAGTCTATTAAATTATTTCTAACTAGTTTCCGCCAGCGGCTCCGCCCGCGTGATATTTTTATAATTTATAGTCTATGTTACTCAGTGATAATATAGCATTCTACTGGTGAAAGAATTTTTTAAATAGGTCCAATAAATTTTGAGTTTATTCATTACAAACAACAAATAAAAATACAAATCTTTTATTTGTATAATATCACTAGCTTCCGCCCGCGGCTTCGCCCGTGTGGTATATCAATAAAAAGTATTCTATGTCCTCCACAAGGGTTCAAAGTATCTCCATTCCAAATTTCATTAAAATCTGTTCCACCGTTTGGCCATGAAAGCTTATCAAACAAACATACAAAAAATCAAATGTTTTATCTTGGAAATTATACCACGGGAACCTACTACCGGGATAAAAGTATCCTATTCCTGGTCGTGGTCTACTCGTGTGCCAAATTTCATCCAAATCCGTTCAGCCGTTTTAGCGTGATAGCGTAACAAACACGCATACAAACCCACTAATATTATAAACTATGTGTATGTCAAATTTCATCGAAATCCGTTCAGCTGTTTTTGCGTGATTGAGTTAAACATCCAAACATAGAACCTTTCATATTTATAATATTAGTAGGATATTACTAGCTTTCGCCCGCAGCTTCGCCAGCGTAGAGGTCGGAAATTATCCCACGGGAACGTACTTCCGGGATAAAAATTATCCTATATGTTAATCCAGGTTATAAACTATCTGTGTGCCAAATTTCATCCAAATCTGCTCAGCCGTTTTTGCGTGATTGAGTAACAAACATCCAAACTTTGACATTTTTAATATTAAGTTGGATAATATATTATATAGTAGGATTGTCTAGATTTCCACTGTACATACTGGACCGCATCTAAACAAACCAATGTTGGCATTTACAACGTTATCGTTGTAATAACAGCCTCTTTGTTTCTGTTCTAGAATCTTCGTTACGATGTTGGCAACTGCCCCGTGCAACTTGCCAGAATCTGACTGACCATTCAAACTAATGAACTGCTTGTGAACGTAAGATACTTGTATCTTATATCTTGTCTGGTTTGCGTATTGAATATAACTCTGCTCTATTCGGTTTAAACTTAATGTTTTGTGTAATCATGATGTGTTTGAAAGACATATTTCACAACAATTGCTCTTAAAATGTGAGTATAAATGTAGTCATAAAACATGTAATTTAGTCGAAATAACCGAACGATCTTCAAGCTTTATTGAAGCGAATTACATTCGCTTGAAGCTTGAAGATCGTTTGTACAGCCTTTTCTTAGAACGGAATGGATGAGATTTGCCTATGGAATAGCTATAATCTAAGAAAACTTATCCTTATAAAAAAAAATCCAATCCAATATCCTTTATTAAAATAAAATCCATTTCACCCTAAAAATATTGTGCTAGACTAAACATGGTTGTCATTTGCAAGGTTCAACAAAGCTGCTGCAAAGCTATCGTCACATTTCATGCAAACGTATGATTTGCCAATATCGTTCCGTTCCATGTGTTCATATCAATCTTCTTCAAGGTTTGCCTCACTGTCAGGTATATCTTCACTAAAGCGATCTCTTCAACAGGTGGTCCCATAAAAATGATGAGGTCAGCTCGGGTCCGCACTATCAGTGAGGAATATGTAAAGGGTACTCGAGGCATGTTCTCTATATGCATTACTAGATTTCTGAACGGGCTTCTTCCCTAGTAAAAATAAAGAAATTAGAAGAAGTCTTAAAAATCATTAATTAAATCTATACTGCCCTGCTAAGCCGAAAGGCGCTATCTCAATCGGAGTAAGTTTTGAGAAAATTTACTTTATGTAAATTGTCATTTAAGGAAACATAAGGAAAAAAAATAACTTCATACTGGTTTTTTTTTATGTTTTAAGTTAAATAGCGCTATTTGTCTTATACCATTAGATGCGAAATTGTTATAGCTATTGAATGGTATAAAAAAACTAAAAGGCCGTAACTCAGAGATAACGCCTTTCGGCTTAGCAGGGCAGTATAGGTATTTGAACAATTTAGTAACTGACTTATTAAAAGAAATTACATAGTTCAAACTAATAAAGAAAGAAACATGAAAATATGGTGGTGTTCTTGATAGGCTGGAGAGGTATACACTAGCATAAGAATAATCAGTTCCTACTGCTGCGACACAGGCCTCTGAGAAGGAGTGGGCCGTTATGTACCAGGCGGGCCCAGTGAGGGTTGGTAGATATTACCTACATACTAGAACATGACATCACGCCAGTAAAGCTCGAAGGGTTTTGCTGAGGCGTATCTTTAGTACACCAACATTTCGCCAGCTATGTTTAAGTCCCAGATAATAGGGGGCGAGCCTATTGCTATCAACCGAGCACAAATCCAGACTGCGGGCTGCTACTAAGAAATTCTTGATCCCAATAACACTTTACCCGACCTGACACGCTGGAAACAACATACTAGAAATACAAATCAGATCAACACAAATCTTGTAAGTCTTCAGTACTTACGGGAGGAAAAGGACAAGACCAATTTCCTGTCAGTTGCTTCGCGTACATCTGGCCAAAGAATGGATCTTTGTATAAAAAGTCGCACAACTTATACTCAAACTGTACCGGGACTGGTACATACCGTCCGCTTATGTATTCATTTAACTGCCATTTTAACTAAAATAAGAGAATAAACAAATAAGTAAGTACACTTGAAAATATAATAGGATACATTTTAGTAACGGTCAAAATTTCAGGTAAATTTAGGTACTTGCCGAAGAAAAGAGACTCAGCTGCAAAGTCAGTGTACCATCGAAGAAGTTCATATCTAACCACCGTAAGGACTATTCTTGCTTGCAGCGCTCGGCGGCTATAGCACCGGGCCGGTTACAGATGTGGACATTGTGTTCACGGGATTTTGTTTTGAAACTGGTTAGATATGAACTTCTTTGATGGTACATACATAGTTAAACATGATGATGTATAAGAAAAAGTGAGCAGAATTTTACCAGATTCAAGTACAAAAGCTCAGGCCCGTTGGCCACGACCTATTCAAAAGCGATGTCGCGCGAATACGCGATCATCGCGCTCGTATGTCACTTTTTGTTCGGTGAACCTGAACGCGTGGTCGCGCCGACAGAGGACGTTTTTTTGATTTTCCGAACAAAAAATTACATAATTATTCACGCGACGATCGCGTATTCGCGCGGCGATCGCTTTTAAATAGAACGCTGGTTTATGCTTTAGTTGTAAAGAATAAACAGAAACAAGTAAAGAAGTTGCCAATACTTGATCTTGCGACTCTATTTCTTCTTTGTTAAACCTTTTTTTATTAATAAAATGTAAAATACAATAGATGACGTAAACCAGTTAAACGTGTAACAGTTAAGCGGATTAGGTTAACTTTGTTAACCTAATCCGCTTAACAGTTACACGTTTCATAAAGAGTCATATTCATATTGTTCATAAAGAGTCATAAAGATCCCTGTAAGAATCTGTAGTCTGTAAGAAAGTTGCCGCGTCAAGCGCCGGACACTGCGTTCGGCGCTGGACGTGGCAACACGTCGTGTCCGGGTTCACAACAAGTCAATCGTCACCCTGAGGATGCCTCGTTGAGAGGTGAAAGACGTGTCGATTTCGTCGATTATTTGTATTTTATAATGGATTTCCGCAAAGTCACGAATGAGTCAATTAACTATCTTAATAAAAATGTATTAAGAACCGTACCGTGAGGTTATTCCCGTATCCAGAGGATGCCATATAATCAAAATCGATGTAATAAGGACTATTGCGACTATGCCTTCTGAACGTGAACTTGATGTTGTGGATATACTTGTTACTCTTAATTATGGTCTCCAGTTTCTCAGGATATATTTCTGTTGACTAATATTCAAAAATTAAAAACAATATTGAATTATCTTCTAAAGTCTATCAATCGATTTCTTCGATTGATAGACTTTAGGGCAGATTTTAGTTCCCCTATGAATAATACTAGAAGAAGGATGGTCAAAGAAAAGATGGATGGATTGTGGGAGGATTGATATGAAAGAGGAAAGGCCGTGAATGATAGCGTGACGGTTGACAGGGGAGAATGACAAAAGAAAACGTGTTGCGCCGTCTCCAAATAACATGATACAAAGACAGAAAGATAATGATGGTGCATAGTCCCTACTGGAAATTGCAATAGAAAAATCTCACTGAATCGAAAGATTCTAAGCGACCGAATCTTTACTAAATAAGAAACAAAACAACGTTATAGTAAAGTAAAGACTTACCGAAATAAACTGAATAGTGCAAAACAATAAAAATAAAACCTTCATCATTTCAGAACCAGAGGAGTTCCAAAGTTCAGTGCAATAGGCAAGCTGCTAGTGATTTTTATTTCAAAAAGTAACATGAAATCAATTTTAATGACAGACGATACTTTATTAAGTAATCATACTTATGACACTGCAATTCACTATTATTATACATTAATTTAACCTGAACAAAAGGCAGTGCATTTTTTTAACATCCTATCAATAGGACATCCAAAACAAATTAATATTCAGTTGGTAGTAACGAAGACTGAAATGACCCAGTGTCGATATATCTGCCTAGCCTTTTCCCAACTATGTTGGGGTCGGTCCAGTGTAACCGGATGCAGCGGAATACCAGTATAACAAGTGTTATTTTTATTTTGTGTGCGTTGAATTTACACAAAATCAATGATATAAGTTTCTTTCTTCATCCCTAGATTTTTTAATTAAAAAATCTTTTAGGTCTTTTTTTTCTGTAACCATACAAATGTAAGTTTCATATCATGAGCCATTCATTAGTACTGCAATTTATTTAGCAATCATCATTACGTCAAACTTAATGTTGCGTTTACCTCTATTATCATTAACCTCAATGACCTGATGACTCTTTCACCTTGACGAGGTGTAGCTTTAAAAAGGCATGTATTTCATTAAATCAAAAGCCAATTATTTTTAAAAGAGTAACCGTGGAGTTTCTCGTCGGCTCTTCTCCATAGGTAACCATCAATTGGAACCGTGCACCTAGCTTCTGACGTTTCGTAAGTGCCCATGAAGGTTTATGTGAAATAAAATACTTTCTGAAAGTTTTCTACTTTCTTAAACTAGACGGGAATTACAGGTAAACCTGAAAAGAAGTCCGTTTCGGTAATCTTCGTATTTCCGAATTATAGTTTGACCTTAACTGCTGCGCCGCGCCTTAGAAATGCGTGGTAACGCAAAGGGGGGGGCGGGGGGGGGGCAGCGCTGACGATTGAGTGGCGGGCGGGACGCCGCGCACCTTGAGCGTTGACGAATAAGTGCCATGCATTACCCCGCCCCGTCTCACTGCGCACATACCTAAGACACGGAACAGCGGTCTCGGTCAAACTATAGTACGAAAGTTGCGGAGAGTAACCTTTGCAGAGGACAACGCTTCTAAGTTTTGTACTGCCGCGCTTTGTCATAGCGCACCTATCATTGTGCGTTTATATTTAAGCTTCCTCTCTGTTAGGTTACCTACTCTAGTCACACCTTGTCAATGTCACAAAAAGGTTTTTTTTTTTTTGTGATTGCATATAGTTGTTAATCTCAAATGTAATCATAGTTGTAACAGCTCTATATTAGACCTCCTCATTGCATGTTTGTATTTCCGAAAATAGACCAAAGCGTATACTTTTGCTCGTGGATCTATACCTATAGTTCGTACAGCTGGCCGCGGTTGGTGTGCGGATGCTTGACCATCCATTACATATCCATTCATTATATATTATTTATCCATTTCATTATTCCATTATTATATTTTGTCTGTAAAAGATCGCTTTTAGCGTTAACACCGCCCATTGTGTCACACAATGTAAAATATCTACATTTATATCTGTAATTTTTATGGTGTACATAATAAAGAATATTCTATTCTATTCTATTCTATTCTACATATCGAGACCTGCCGGTCGATTCTGTAAAAATATCCCCGTGAAACTTAGGTGAAGTGAGCGTGAAGTGAGCTGTCAATAGTGTTAATCCCTAGCATCCTGCCGGTCGATTTGTGACAGTGACAGCTCACTTCACCTAAGTTTCATGTTGATACTTTTACAGAATCGACCGACAGGTACGGGCTTCGGAAAGCACATTAAGCCTTTGGTCCCGGCTGTCATTCGTAGATCTTTGACAGTCGTTACGGTTAATCAGAAACCCAAAAGTTTGACAACCAGTCTTACCAAGGGGTATCGTGTTACCCAGTAACCGGATTAAGGTGGTCAGGAAGTTGCTCTATATAAAATACTGGTATTCAGCTGCATTCGGTTAGACTGGAAGCCGACTTCAACATAGTTGGGAAAAGGCTAGGCAGATTGAGATAGTTCTAGGAAAGCAACTCCTTTGTCTTTGATAGAATCACAACCACATTCGATATAACAATTGTTGCAATGTTTGTAAGTATGTGAGCACCATGTATCTATCACATAATTAATTTATCGGTCATTGCTTTATTATTCATTCTTTTTACCTATCGTGTTATAGTATTCTTATTCTAGATGCATCGTCTTCACATATAATTGTATTATTACTGTATACAAAATATTGTAAAAACATTTTAAAAGAGTAACGGTGGAGTTTCTTGCCCATTCTTCTCCACACGAGAACTACCTTTTGGAACGGGCGACTAGAATCAATTCTATTTCGTGTAAAATTGACGTTGAAAAGTGCCTCTTATGTGCCTAATTGAAATAAATTGTTTGACTTTGACTTTGAACATTCTGGCATTTCAGTAGGTACACAATAAACTTGCATTTGAAGGTGTTTTTGTGAGGCGGCTCCAAAGAAGAATAAACAAAAAACAAAGCTTAGATTTTTTTTTTTTTTATCAAGACACACGTGTAGTAATAGCGAAGAAATGCGTTACTAAAAAAAGGTAATACACACAAACAACACACAACAAAATATTACTAAAGAATAATAATTTGCAAAATATTACCTTATTTTGCAAATTATTACGATGCACTGCGCATCTGTAAACAATTTTGGTGTTTTTTTTTTTTGACTAGCTATTTTTTATTGAAAAACTGTTGTAAAATTGATAATAAAACAACAAATAGGGATAAACCAATTACAGAAATAATATACTTATTATGAATTTTCAACAATAATTTTATGAACAGCAACAATCAATATTCCTTTCAAGGAATTGGTAGCCGAGAAAGAAGTGGAGCTATAAATACAAGTAAATGTGGCTAAAACTTAAATATCTCGCAATCGGCTTATTTATAAAACACATTAATAAAAAAAACCTTTTCAAATATTCCTCTGAACACAGGTTAGTATGGAGTTATAGTGACGTATCCAGTTGCCACGACCAGCTGTGAGAACCAGCGTCGATTGTTTTGTGTAGGTAGACAAGGTGTCGTCGTCTGCGATAAAATCCTTAAAACTTCGATTTCTTTAACTTCTGCCTCATCGTCATGTATACCTTCACGGTAGCAACCTGTTCAATAGGCGGTCCAATAAAATAAAATATGAGGTCAACGCGGATTCTCACTATCAGTGATGCGTACGTAAATGGTATTGTAGGCATTTTGTCGACATTTGTTATTAAGTTTTTGAAGATACTTCTTCCCTGGAATAAAGAAATAAAGTTGCAGGACTCATTGACAGGCAAGGCACAAGAGAAATCACTGAAGATACAATCATGAATATTGATGGATATGCTTTTAAATGATACCAGCTGTTGCCCGCGACTTCGCCCGCGTGATGGTCAGAAAATATCCCACAGAAACGTACTACCGGGATAAAAAATATTCTATATCTTAACCCAGGTCATGGTCTATCCATGTGCCAAATTTAATCCAAATCCGTTAAGCCGTTTTAGCGTGAAAGCGTAACAAACATTGAAATTCAAATATTAGTTAAGTATGGAAATCTTAAGGATGGGCACCTCATGACCTCTCTCTCCATCAGGTGATGGACATGCCTAAGGATATGCTAAGGGAGGTTCCTTTGCATGTAGAGTGGGATGTTGAAGGTCGTATGCAAGAACCTTCTTACTCGAAGAACAGTAAACAAAACATCAATAAGTACTTAAAACCAATCGTATTATATTTTTCTCACAAGGCGAAATGGTAGATTATTATACAAGGGATGAAAGGGACCTATTTAGGCATTACATGGCTTAAATAGGTCTTTCAACCGAGGTAAAACCTCTGCTTTTTATTTCGAATATGAGGAAAGTAAATAAAAACCTAAGTAGGTAGTTAAACAAATTCATAAATAATTAGCACTCGACAAAACAACTGAAGATCGAATTGCCGCTTTCCTGCCTTTTTTATGTTTCTTTTTCTGTAGCATTTTACCAGCCAGTATTTTTTATCATTGATGATGGTAAATATTTAGCTCTATGTAAATTAAATAATAATTTCGTGAAAAGTAAATTATAAGTATAAAGTCATGTTACACCCTCATTCAAACTTAATGGCGGCTCGGAACATGAAGCGAGTTGCTGCGCAGTAACAAATTCATGGGTCAGCGGGGGTGAGGGGTGGGATACTGCGCAGCGGGTAGCGCACTTCTAAGCCGCCACTAAGTTTGAATCGAACTTTACAATATTTTAATTACAATTTGAGGCCGAGATTTAAAAGAGTGGCTATATAAAAAGTTGGGAGATGGCTTGCACAGTTTAAAAAAAATTGACAGCAGGAAAAATCATTTCCCCTGGGACGAAAAGTACTGTTTTCATCCCTCTGATCAGGTAACTTCAAGCTGACTTTCCAAGTATGAGATATAAAAATGGATTTAAACATGTGACTAGGAGAGTGATGAATTTGATTGTTGATTGGTTGAGAGGGAGAGGCTGACTAAAGAAAAGATGAAATGATTTATGAGAACAACAACATAATATATCATCTCACCTGTATACCCGGAAAGGGTTAGGCCGAGGTGTAATTGATGTATGAATGAAATGGTAGTGAATGATTAGGTAACTTCTGACTGGGAACCAAGTTATTTAGAGACCACTACAGGTAGAAAAAGAAGGTTTTAAGGAAATAAAGCAGAAAATATTAAATTCAAAATATTTTATTTTACATAAACCTACATGGGCACTTATGATACGTCGGAAGTGAGGTACGGTTTCAAATGGTTATTTCCTATGGAGAAGAGCCAGTAGGAAACTCCACGGTTACTCTTTTGAAAAAAAAAACATAACCCATTTTTGTCTTTTCCGCTAGTTGGGTAATATTAACTTTTACAATAGTTTCAAATCACAGTGTTAATAGGTATGGGAGATAAGTGTACGCAATACAAAAACTTATCAGGCTGTACTCACGGGAGGGAAAGGACAAGACCAGTTTCCACGCAGTTGCTTGGCGTACATCTGTCCAAGATATGGGTCCTTGTTCAAAAAGTCGCATAGTCTATATTCAAATTGTACTGGTATGGGTACATAGCGCCCGCTTATATATTCATTTAACTTCCATTTGATCTGAAATAAGAGGACAAACAATTAAATAAGAACTATTTGAATTAAGGCCACATAAAGTGAATAGTGACAATAGGCTCGGCCACAGTAGCAGATAACATGAGGCTCGATTTGGTTAATTTTTTTTTTTTTCATACCCTCTATTGGTACTAGACCAGCTATGCTACATCATTGATAAGTACCTGGGCGACCAAGCTCTGCTCTGGTGAAAATAGAGAATGCTCATTTAATAGTATAGGATAGTATTAATTCCATGCTACCATGTCATTATTCTAAGGTAGGCATCTTGTTCTAAACTTTGGGTCGACGTATATCAAACTATGTATTAGAGCATTGTACGTATGCTGTATGTACATGCAAACTAAGCTACCACTGAACAGTGGCCAGCGTGTAGACCGTGAGTCATGTTAAAAACTCAATAGCCGTTCCACGACTTATGATCTGGTTATGACGACCTGGGTGCCTATCGTGTGATAGATTGCTAGGAGGTTAAAAAGTAGTGTGATGGCATAAACCAGTTAATTAATTCCATTATCACACAATTTTTTTTATTTCTACAATTTCCAAATTTGGCCTTTGCCAGCATTATCGACATTTTCATCGGCACTACTAAATATATTTTAAACATTTTGTACCTCGTTAGATAGCTGATTAAATGAAAATGTCTTCCCCTTAATTCGTATGCTTATTGACTAAGTAAAATTTTGAGATAACTGGTGTCAAAGTTCAAGTACGTAGATGTTTTTTGAAAATGGTTAATAAACTTTTTCTTAATTTTTTTAACTGTTTGATGTTTTAGAAAATTTGGTTACATGAGAAGGTTTATTAAAGTATTAAGTACCCAATGAAATCACAATGAAGGCCATTCAATTTGAGAGTTTAAAGAAAAGTGATATTTAGTGACTTTCTCGAATCCTATGAATTTTCGCCTAGGCTTTATGGGTGCTTAATTGTTGCAAATGGGTCACACTATCACGTCCTAGAAGGAATACGTCAAATTGCAAGTCACCCTGTATATATACAAATAATTCCATTTAATAGTATAGAATATACAAGAACTAAATGCTGAACTTGTAAGGAGGCTGGACGACACTATAAATGTGATTGCAAGATGTGTTAAGCACTCAGCGCCATAGCTTGCAGAGTAAGCAAACTGAAGTGGCAGTAGTAAATGTGTGTCGAAGGACCGATACCCGGTGGAGCAGAGGAGTCCTGGAGTGGAGACAGCGTATCGGCAAGTGTAGTGTGAGACGCCCCTTGGCTAGATAGACCAATGAACTAATAAAGGTGGCTGGGACAGACTGGATGCGGAAAGGGCAGGACATGGTGTTGTCGCGCAGTCTAGGAGAGGCCTATGTCCACGTAAGGACTTTGATAGGCCGATTTGATTGTTGATTGATGTGTAAAGAATGATTACCTACCGTCAAGTTATTTCCGTATCCAGTGGTTGCGTTGAAATCAAAATCTATGTAGTATGGGCTGTTGCGACTTCGTTTTCTGAAGGTGAAGTTGATAGTGTGCAGGCAGCTGTCACCGGATTCTGTCTCCACTCTCTCAGGAAATATTTCAGTGGTCTGAAATTTTAAGAAGCAAACATAATAGTTAGTAAAGTTTCGCAAACAGTGTTTTAAGTGATGTTTATCATACTTCTTTCAAAGTAGTCGTGCTCAAAGAAAAAATTATGAGCCATGAGCCATAAAATTAAAATTACAGAAGCACAGATTATGACGATGAAAACAAAGACTTACTGTAATAAATTGAATCGTTAAAATTGAAACAAGTATCGGAATCATTTTCTTCCTCATCGTCATGCACAACTCTACTTCTCCCACGGCTGAGCAAAGGTCTCTCTTTTCTTGTGCCAATTCTGACGTTAGAACCTTTCAAATAACCCAAAAACAGTGTAATAAAAAACCCTCATTAAAATTTTTATTTTTATTTATTGCTTGTATTAAAAAACGTTTTTAATGACGGTTTTTGATACCATACGATACGATATGATGACACTGATGACAGTTGCAATTTATTGTAATGATGAGTGCAATTTTTTATAGATTAAGCAACCCATATTTCATAAATCTAAAGAATAAATCAGGGGTGATGAACCCTGTTTTTTTTTTGGTATTGTAATTAGTTGATGACTCATCAACACTAAAACCATTTCATGATGCATTAACTAGCTTTTGCCCGTGGTTTCCCCTACGTCAATGTCGGAAAATATCCCTTGGGAATGAACGACCGGTATTAAAAGTAAGTACTCTTTGTATTAATCCAGTAAACTATCTGTGTGCCAAATTTTATTCAAATCCGTTCAGCCGTTTTTGCGTCCAACCGAAACATACATTCAAACAAACAGACAAACAGACAAAAAATTTAAAAACTATATTTTTGACGTCGGACTCGTTTCCACAAATTCCACACCTCGTAGCAAAGATTCTGACCGTACCCTTCCAGAGGGCCTGTGCAGCATAAACATAAGTCTGGTTGGACCATGCCGCAATAAAAAATAACAAAAACAATTATATGAATTGGAAGTAACATTAAATATAAAAATAATATGTTACCATAAAATGCTTGAGCAGTGGTGGCCTAGTTGTAACGGCCACAACTTACGAGTTGATCCTAGGTTTGGACCCCGAACAGGCGCTATATTTTGTGTAAATTATTTCATCACCACCACTCTCAAAACGGTGAAGGAAAACATCTTGAGGAAACCGTTATGTCCTAGAACAAAAAAATCGAAGACTTGTGACATCTACCAACCCGCACTGGGCCCCCGTGGTAGATTACAGCCCACTCCCTCTCACAGAGAGGAGGCCTGTGTCCCAGCAGTGGGAACATTATAGGCTGATTATGTACATATCTATGTTATGTACCATAATATATTATGTCTGTACCTATCTTTCTTCTCAACAATGAAAGAAGAAAGAAAATATGGATTATCGCCTTAGAAACACATAACATCACGCCTTGTTCCCCCGAAGAGTGGGGCAGATGTGTACCTATTAGTACCCCCACACTTCGCCAGTTATATTTAAGTCCCATGTAATAGGGGGCGAGCCTATTGCCATCAACTGAGCACAAATCCAGACTCCGGGCTGCTACTGAGAAATTCCAGATCGAAAATCTCAATAACACTTTTCCTAACCAGGGAATCGAACTCAAGACCTCATGCTCAGCAATTGCGCTTGCCATCTTTAGACAAAGGAGGTAGTCCAGTGTATATAAAAAAGATAGATTTAAACTTGTAATGCATGTTCTGGAGGGTCCACCAGCAATATGTATGCCACATGAGCTTTATGAAAAGTGGGTGGACTCGACTGTGTCAATGTATGTTTTGTTCCACAGATGCAGATGACAGATGATTCCTCACCTCCACTAAGGGAACGACGATTTGTTAAAATCTGATAGATAGATAAATCGTTTATTTGGTGCACACAAAAGACAGCATAAAATACAAAAACACGATTAAATAATAACTAAATACATTAATATAAGGTGCCAATATACAAAAAAATAAAATAAAGACATTGTGATGACTATGGGCTAACACACTTTAAAATTGTGAAACATACAAAGGGCGGTGTGCGTCTCAAGGTTGCACCAAATGGGAGTCCAACCCAGCATGTGTCAGGCAAATATACCTGACGCTGATATTCTGCTGGATACCTGCAGTGACGTCGAGCAGATGTAATGATAAATAAGCGAATTATTGGTATTGTGAAAAGTGAAATGTGCAGAATGAAATTACGTAAGTATACCCGCAATTTAAATAATGATAGAATTTTTTAATGATGATGATGATTTTTTTAAATCTGAGCATTATTGTTGTCACTGTCGCACTACTTTCAAACTATAACTGCAAGATAAAGATCGAAACATATCTAAGAAAAAAAGTGCGTGCTAAGTAACGTTAATTTATCTCGGTCTATGAAATTTTTGCACATAGCGTGGAATAGAGTAGACCAATAATACAAAATAATTTATTAACAACTAAAATATTTATTAATTAAAACTAATATTTAATCTTATATGTATACTAGCTGCCCGCCGCGGCTTCGCTCGGGTAGCACTAAGTACTTATCTACGGCGCACCTACCTACCTACCCTACCCTACCCTACCTACCTACCTACCCTACCTATCTACACTACCTACCCACCCTACCTGCCCTACCTTTTTTTTGTGTGGTAATTAGTGTCTGACCAAAGTTTCGTTTTCGTTATCGGACATTTTCGGCCAAAAAATCATGATTCGGCCATATACCAGCCTACGCTTCAACCAAGCTAAAAGTCAGAAGTGTGAATTGTTGCGCGTCATTCGGCCTACTTCGTAAAGCTTGGCAATATCAGGTGACGTTCGGCTAACTTCGTGGTGAATTCGGTCCGCTCGTGGTTTCCCATCAGCTCACTTAAACAGACGCGATTTTGTTTTGAAGTTGTGAAGCGAGGTTATGTTGTATTTTTTCATCACGTGCATACATTTTCTCTACCTAGATGTAACAAAAAATAACCAAGATTCAGTGTACGGCGAAAATATTAGTATATTTTAATGTCTAAATCATTTTCGTTTTCGACTTCGCTTTCGGCCAAAAATAGTACTAAAGCCGAAGCTTCTTTTTCGTTTTCGGCTGAAAATTCATTTTCGGTCGGACAGTTATGATAATCCTACAAATTAACGATTTTCGGAATGTTTCCTTTACTGTGAGACCTTGCTTCTTGTCAAATTTCATGATTCTAGGTCAACGGGAATAGATTTATTTGCATTTTTTTTTCATTTCTTACCTACTATAATCATACATTCCGTCAATATCGTAATACTCTCACTTAACTTTTCAAGTAGGAGTACAATACACTTCAGTGTTCTCTTTCAAGACCGACTTTTAGGTGCTTGTAAGCATTCCAGTTGAACTATAAAAATGTTCATTTTGATATCCTTTATCTCTGTGTTAATGAAACCATTGCAAAGAATCAACTACTTAGCATATAAATTATTTTGCTATATTTTTATCTTTTTAAGATAACTTAAAGCTAAGAAAATGCGACATTTCGTTTACTTTTTATGAACAAAAGAAGTCCGACTTAAATATTTTTTATATTTTACCTAAGGGTTTTTTACATAAATGATAGTGACTTTGTCAAATTACTTGAAATGAAAAATGAAAAAAATAAAATAAAAATATTATAATAATAATAGACACGCCAGTTGATTCTTTAATATTTCATGCCCTTGAGTTATGGGATACAAAAATCTCCTTGTATAGTACATAGTAATTCCATGCAATATATTTATGTGTAATAAACAAATAACATTTTGCCGATATTAGCGGAAAAACATGACGCTTCCAACCATACTTCGTTTGTTCAAATACCGCGAGTAATTTAGGAGTTAAGAGGAAACAGGTGAACATACATACATAGCCTGTTAAAATCATAACCCTTCTTTGGCTTTGCTGTATTCGGGTAAAACTCACCTTATTTCACAATACAAATGCGACTCCATTCCTTTTTTGTGCTCTATCATTCGTAGTGACAGTACTTGACATATTGATATATTGTTGACGTATTTTAGACCTAAAAACGAATCAACGAAAAATATATACCCTATTTCAGCCTATTTCTTTAGATAAGTAATGGTTGTAGGTATAAAAACAGACGTTCTTGGAAAATATAATGCTTACCCAATATTAATTTGCAAGGCGAGAATAGATTGTTGTTGGTTATGGTAGTTGGTGATTCCGACTCACTATTATCATGGTATCGTATTTACAGGACAATTCAAAATATATACACAATCTTAGATCTAATATACAACTAACACTAAAATATATAAATTATAAACAAGTATAAAGAGGAATAGAATAAATAAAAGAAGAGCTCATTGGGCATCAAAAAATTCGTCGGCGTCGATGTCAGTGGGAAAAGTGCCCAAAAGGCTGGCAGCATTGCCACGTTGGATGGCAATGCTGATTCTTTGACCTAAAAATTGGCCAGCCCTCTGGTCATGTAAAGAGGCGACCAACCGCTTGGCGATGTCCCGAAATACTCGATGAGCACTCGGATTTATTGCTCGGACTGTTTCAACCCCAAACGGGTCAAAAATATAGCTACCAATAAGGTGGTTATATTTGCGCCGTTTGAGGTTTTCTGCACCTGCAGCAGCCACCCCAGCACAACCCGCCGTGCTAGGAAGATGGGATGGCGCGAGGGTGTCGATACAGGTTGCGTCCCACACCAAAGGCCTACCCAACTTCCAAGGCATTATGGTCATTCCGTCTGGCCTCTTCCCATCGTCACGTGCCAAGCCATTGGGTTCTAAAACAGCTGGCACCCCGGCGGTGACAAGAGCCCGACGGATGATGTCATTAATGCTTGCGTGCCGTGCCAAACGACCAGCGCTCTTGCTGCAGGAAAGGCCATGGTGTCCGATGCGGTCGACTCCTTCACCGCACTGACAACGATGCGGAGCCCCGCAAGGAGCGCCCGATCGCAAACTTGTAGCGAGCCGGAAAATGGTGTCACCCAGCAAAGTGCCTATGTTGGGTGAAGGTAGCGCCTGAAGCCAGAGGCACGATTCCCATTCTCCCACAGCCAATAGGCGGGCACGCTCAGCAGTGTTGGTGAACGTATTAATGAGGTTATTCCGTAACAATCTGCAGAGCGGCTCATCCCACTGTCTCTGGGAAGACGGATTCCCGGGCTGCTCCGAATCCAGACAAGCCACTTCAGAGTCAACCTGGGAAGCGGTTAAGATTCTTGTGGTTAACTTTTCGGTGCTGTGGACAGGAACGCCGGTAAGCTTACACTAGAAATTTTGCGGACGCCGAGCCCACCAAAGCGAATGGGTAGTGTGGCTTGCAGCCATGCGGTCGATTTTGTCTAAAAGGTGTGGCTTCTTCCATAAAGGGGAAGAACGAAGAGAATACATAAAATTTGGACCGAAACAGCAGTATCTGATAAGGGTGAATGCCGAATGTAATTTGATTTTAGAAAGTCTATCCGAAATGTCGTTGAAATGTTTAATTTTTTCATCAACGAAAGGTGAAAAACTGTCTTCTAAAATTGGGGAACCTAGCAGGTACAGTGAACTTTTTTCCAAAACTTTGATATCTGGGGCTATTGAATTGGATTTCTGTATAGTCAATTGTAAAATTAAACTATTATAAAATATTTAAATATTAATAAGAAGAGAAAAAATCTACAGTTAAATAAAAGTAACTAAATTTGTAATAATGTAAACAATAAAACAGGACAAGTTAAAAAAAAAAAAAACCATTTCAATGGACATAATTATAAAAGATTGAATAAGCAAAAAATAAAAAAATAATTAACTAAAATAATAACTGAGTACTTAATTTAATTATTTTTTAATAAGAAGATAAATTTAAATAAAAGTAACATTTGTAATAATCTAAATAATAAAATAGGACAAGTTAAAAAAAACCATTTCAATGGACATAATAAGTGTAAAATAAGAGTAAAATAAGTGACCGATGTACGCGACCGACATCAGCGTAGAAGGAATTCAGGCCTTACCAGGCGTAACGATGCACGCTGATAAGAACTTAGTCCTTGATGTAATGCCTACGTTGAAATAAGATTATGATGTACATATGTGCCACCAACAGAATAACAGCAGGATTTTAATAAAAACACCCATGATTATTATACAACAAATATATAATTTCCAAAATCATTCACTACTAAAACTTTATTTGCTGTATCATCGGCTTGGTCTTCTTTTTGGAATCCTTCATTTTCTGCGTGATCTTTATGAAGGTTTTCCACCTCACGACCTCTTCGTTGGTCGCCGTGAAGATGCCTTGGACATCGGCCCTGGTCCTTACGATCATGGACGAGTATGTGAATGGTATGTTGTAAGGGAAGTTCTCCAGATGTATTGTTAGATTCATGTAGTGGTATTCGCCCTGAAAGTAAACCCGAGTCGTATTTAAAAGTGTATGTCGCGCGAATACGCGAATACGTCGCGTCTATAATTATGTCTCGTTTTGTTCGGAAAACAGGGAGGCGACCTCTGTCGGTGCGATAACGCGTTCAGGTTCACCGAACAAAAAGTGACATATGGGCGCGATGATCGCATGGAGCTGGAGCTGGAGCAGGAAGGAGCTCGTGGCTAAGTAATAACTGCTGCAGGGGTCGATCCGTCAGGTTAAGCTACGCTTGCCGGGATTGGACTGTGGATGGGTGACCATCTTTACATACCGCGACTCCTCCGTGCTTCAGAAAGCACGTTAAGCCGTTGCTCCCGGCTGTTATTCATGGATCTTTGACAATCGTTACGGGTCGTCAGAAGCCCGAAAGTCTGACAACCAATCTTACCGAGGCGTATCGTATTACCCAGTTACTGGGTTGTGGAGGTCAGATAGGCAGTCGCTCCATGTAAAATACTGGTATTCAGCTAAATCCGGTTAGACTGGAAGCCGACCCCAATAAAGTTAGGAAAAGGCTAGGCAGATTGAGTGATGGGCGCGATGATCGCGTATTTGCGCGACGAAGGCTTTATAATAGGACGCAGCCTAAGGCCGTGTGTCCACCGCACCGGGAACGGGAACGTCAACAAGAAATAGATGACGACGCCGAAGTACGACAGTAGCGACAGTATATTTTCTATTGCCCCGTAATCTCGTTTCTCGTTGACGACCCGTTCACGGTTCGGTGGACAAACAGTGTAATAGTAAGTAGGTAGATATTATCTGAATACGTATGTTTTATGAGTTTTTAAGTCTTCTTACTGTTACCTACGTCAATTTACGAGAACATATTTAAAAAAAAATGATAACTGAGTTGAGCTGTCCTCGATGAAGATGTAATGTGATTTGTAAGATTTCTCTCATATTCAGTATCATTGACTCCAATCATATTATTGTTATTTCAATCAGTGTAAGATATCTAATAAATACGTATCACAAGGGTAGGTACTTACAGCAGGGAACGGACATGACCAATTTCCAGGAAACTGTTTGGCATACATTGTGCCGAAAAAAGGCTCTTTGTATAGAAAATCACACAGCTTGTACGCTCCTACGACACCTGTTGGTATGTAATGACCGCCCAGGAACTCAAATAGCTCCATCTTTATCTGAAAAAAGGATAAAATATTGCATTAAAACAGCAAGAATAAAACATATATTTTAGGTCTGTGTACAATAAATAATAAATTATATTTAATTCTGTATTTATTTTTTCTCTCCACTACGGCGGACGCAAAAGCGGTAGCTCTTGGCCTGATGGTAAGTGATGATCAGGCTGAAGGAGGAAGCGAGCTTCACCCGGAATCTGCAACCAGTGGGACTGGCTATCTTACCTCTAACTGCCGAAACACAACCACGCTGTTAACATATTTGCTATGGCGACAGACTTAGATAAGATGACGGTAGCTAGCCAGGCAGACTTAGAACAAGCCCTATTACCAAATTAGTAGATTAAAAAAAAAAAAAAAACACTTTTACGCGGCAATTAATGTTTACTCCGAGAAGACTGACTACTCCGAAAAGAAAGACCGAAACAAACTCAGACTTGACATCTGAGTCTCTTTCGAAGTCCAGACATAATCTTGGTCAGGCCATAGGAGGAATATGTAGATTAATATCTGAGATGGTCTCTTGAGGAAAGAACCGCACAGATTTGAGTTGACCTGTCCAGTCAATGCACGTATTTATCAGTAATCGTGTAGCTCAACTCGGAACTAAACAAGCTCAACGACTTGACGAACAATACCAAAGAAAGGGCTGTAGAGTAAAACTATTTTCTTAATGTCCCTCGGCAAACTTCGTGTTTCGTCAGTCATCGGATTTCTATCACTTGCCCTTTGCACTTGGTAATTAAGAATGAGTCAATACGTACAAGCACCAAGTGCAAAGGGCAACTGATGGAAATCCGACGACTGACGAAACACGAAGTTTGCCGAGGAGACATAAAGAATATAGTTGTACTGTACGTATATCCTATTATATAGTTACCTATGAGTAAACCAATACGACAGTTCTTAAGACAAGTATTTTACAATCAAATCTCGCACAATAGGTAAACAACACACAATTTCATGGCCCGTATAAAGGCTCTCACGGACAGGCACGATGCGACAGTGCCGAGCGACTAATCGTATAATAATTTCTATCAAAATTATATCTTGAAAATTGCTCTACCAGAATCCCGTCGAACCGTCGCGTCGCATTCTTTATAATATCGAATGTTGCCTCACAAACCAATTATTGGCAATTTGGGAAACCATAAGAATTTATTCGCGAAGGTATGAGCTTAAGTATCTACACGTTATTTTCAGCGGATGACGTCATTCGCGCTCACACTTTTACCTAGCCAAAAGCTTGCGTCATTTATCACACTTAGCGCTATTTTAGGTAGAAAAGATAAGATTTATGAATAACTAGCGATCCGCCCCTGCTTCGCACGGCTCTTGCAACTTTACCAAACATCGAGATTTCTTTATTCACATAAACCTTTCGGAATAAATTCTCTAAATGAACGTGAAAACCGCATCTTAATGCGTTAAGTAGTTTAGAAGAAGAACGCGGTCACACAGACAGACACGGAAAGCGACTTTAATTTATATTATACAGGGTGGCAGGGACATCGACATGAAAACTGATACCATGGATTCAGTACATGATTCTGAAATCCCCTGTGGTGAAATTCGTCGGTAATTTAAAAAAAAACTGCTGTTTCATAGAAAAGTGCAATACCTACGCGGTCAATATGTATGAAACAGCTGTTTTTTTTTAAATAAGTGTCGATAAATTTTAACGCTTTAAAATTTTTCGTCAAAAAAACGTCTTACAAAATAGAAAAAAAAACAGGTTTAGAATCCATGGTTTTCGCGTCGATGTCCCTGCCAGCCTGTACATATAGAAGATATTATTTCTACAAATAGCAGTGTGTTTTGTTTGGTTGGTATTACAAGCTTTACCACTTACAATATAATCGACCTAATGTTCCCTTAACCTGTATTTGTAATCCACTTTGCAGGCATGGTGCGGGTTGGTGGATGTCACGTGGCTTGGTTTGATTATACGACATGCCGGTTTCCTCACGATGTTTTTACTACTAATAGGCGAAGATTTAAATCGCTAGAGGTGCCCTCAACGTTCTTAATCTCGCGAAAACTGTCCACACTGAGAAGAGTGAGTACACACATTATTAAATAGCGTGTCCATGACAATCACGTGAAGTCATTGTGTGGTGTCAAAACAAAACAGAAACACAATTATCTTTTGTCGCGGTAGGGCGAATCTTAAGTTTTAAATATTTGCTTTCAGGCAGTTATTCGATGCTTAGTGCGATCCATCGCGTTGCTCAGGCAGGAAAAAAGTAAGTTCAAAAACTAAAACCCGAACCTGATTTCTGTCTGAAATATTTTCTTGTTTCATACTTTTTAGAGCGTGATTTTTCAGTACATAGTCGGTTTTTAGTTTTAGCACTTACTTTTTATTTAAACGATTCTGGGGCAATAATTGCGTCAAAAAAAAAAGCGGCTGCAAATGCAAAGCCGCTTTTTTTTTTATTCCACAAAAATAATATAAACAAAATAAAATATACCTATTATACAATATAAGTCGATTCATTAGGTTAAGTTACGCTTACCGGGGTTGGTCAGTGGATGGGTGACCATCTTTACATACCGAGACTCCTCCGTGCCTCGGAAATAACGTTAAGCCTAAGTCATTTGTCCCAGCTGTCATTCGCGGATCTTTGACCGTCGTTACGAGTCGTCAGAAGCTCGAAAGTCTGACATCAGTCTTACCAAGAGGTATCGTATAACCCAGTTACTGGGTTGTGGAGGTCAGATAGGCAGTCGCTCCATGTAAAATACTGGTATTCAGCTGCGTACGGTTAGACTGGACGCCGACCCCAACATAGTCGGGAAAAAGCTAGGCAGATTGATTGAATGTAGGTGCAGCTGAACAATAAGAAAACAAACTTACCGTTAAGTTGTTACCCACTCCAATGATTGAATCGATTTCCATATTGACATATGCAGGACTATTACGACTGAACTTCCTAAATTGTATTGACACGTTCTTGAGATATTTGTGGTTGATATATTCCATCTCATGCCGCTCGGGGACTATCTGCATAGCCTGAAACATTACATGTTGTCCATGAAATTAAAATTACATAAAAATAAAAGAGCTATAAAAGTCTAAAATTGTACATAATCTCGCTAACGGGACATCTGCGATTGTTTGCGGGCACCGATACTTAATCGGATGATATTATGCCATTTGTAAATGTAACAATGTAAGTGTAGTAAAGAACAGAGAAAGTTTAAAACAGTGTCTGTTGTTGATGGTATATGGTTGGAAACTACTGGCCGGGACATCTAGTAGCCCTAAGATTAACACGTTCAACTCCACCCACTTTTCATAGAACTCCTAATACGCCATGCCGCCATAGATATTACAAGTTGACTCCAGGAGGGCACAACGGAACCGGACCGATGCCTGCCGGGGTCGCGGGAAAGTCCGAAAGGGATACCGTGGCCCCTGGCAATGTACAGGCAACTGAAGGAACACGAGTGGGTTTTAGTCAGTAAGAGTCTCCCGCTCCGCCCTGAGCGGGAGAAGTTATTTGATAATTTCCCAAGATAAAAAAAAAAAGGAGGGCCACCGGCATTACGTTTGCGCTAAAGTTAACCCCCGAGGAGTGTCACCGGCATTAGGATTGAGATCTTGTTAAAATATACAACAGATTTTAGTCTCACAGCTTACATTGCCCAATTCGTTAAGAAAAACATACTTTTAAAATAAGCCCTCAGCGATCGCTAGGTGAACCCTCCAGGAGGACTTCCGGTACTGAACGTGTTAATATGCCTACAAAAAGTAAACATGAAGGCTCGGGTGGGAGGCCTCGTGGCTATGTAATAACAACCGCACGAATCGGTCGATCAGGTTAAGCTACGCTTGTCGAGGGCGGTCCGTGGATGGGTGATAATCTTTACATAACGAGACACCTCCGTTTGTAGATCTTTGACATTCATTACGGAAAGTCAGACAAACAGTCTTATCAAGGAGTATCTATATTAAGTATCTGGGTTGTGGAAGTCAGATAGGAAGTCGCTCCATGTAAAATACTGGTATTCAACTGCATCCGGTTAGACTGGAAGCTGACCTCAACATAGTTGGGAAAAGCCTAGGCAAATGATGATGAAGGAAGACATTCACGTTTAAACTCAAATGGAAACTCACAATATTTATTACTCATTTTTAGGTAAAATACAGTATTAATAATGTTACATTACCGAAATTAATCCCAGGGCGTACAGCAAAGTCAATAATTTCATTGTAACTAACACTTTTACTAGTAGTTGAAATGTTTTTAATATTACAATGATCTATGCCTCCGATCTATGATTGATAATGATAACCATTAAAACACAGTTAGGTTAAATATTAGCAAATAAAATGCGTTATCGTGCGTGTCACTAATATAAAAAATAACTTTTTGTTCTTTTATGATAAAAAGGACTTTTTAAACAAGGCTAGGACGCCATTAAAAAAACTGAAAAGGTTACCTATCAGCCTGTCTTATACAGATTCTGGGTAAAAGCAAAATTTATGTTTTGAAAACTTCGATATTTTTTTACAACAGTCTTCATCTTCTTTTCAAATTCGCCAATAAAGTGATATTTTGTTGAAGAAAATTGACACAAAGGAATACTGTACCTACATTTTTATTTTAAGCAGTTTTACTAAGATCTGTATTTTTAGCAAACAAAACCGAGTACATCCAACAGTTAAATGTCCTTGCTATTTCCGTTTAATTTCAACAAAAATATACGCACTTCATTACTTTATAATAACTTTGTTATGTTCTGGCTTCCTGTTTACGAAATAGTTTTATTACAACTCAATTGAACTGGCTGTATGTAATCAGTGCAAATTGTTGATTCCTATATGGGAATTTGAATACCGTCATATTATGAGACCCAATAAGCATCTCTAATCCTAATCAACATTACAGAAAATTTGTTAATGTTATGATCGGTTCATCTAAGGTGATATATTGAAAAAAAAAAAATTTTTCTTTATCGTGTATCGTATTAAGTATATGGAATAGGGATTCAATATTTTGGTGTATGCTTTTTGACTATATGCCCTAGTATTCTGAAAAAGGAATACACGATACAATTTGAATTTTCTCGATACAAAAAAATTGCAGTTTCATAAATTTTTATGTTTTTTTGAGTTTTTGAATATCAAGGCGTAACGGTTATGTGTTATTCAATGGAGTTTTCTTTAAAACATTAACAGTAATCGTATCAAGGTTTTTGAAAAGCGGTTTTAGTTTGAATAATACTTTTTATTTATAAAAGACGGTAATTCGATTTGGCACATACATTGTTTTATTTTGAGTGGATACACATTATCGCCATCTCTTATTTTGCCTATAAAAAGTCATCACTCTCGTTCATTCATAAATCAGTCACCCGGTGGAGCTCATCGACGATGAATCTATGTAATGTTTTTGTAAATCGATGCGATCAAATTTACGTGATTTAAATAATTATGTTTACAGAAAAGGTTAGTAGTTTAGCAAGTTAAAGTAATTATGGATTACAATTAGCGTTGAATAGGTACTTAGACTATGTGTGTGGTATTCTTCTGACTGTGAACGATATAACATTAGTTTTCAAATGTGGCGACATTTTAATAATTAAAAAAATGTGAAGAAATTGAAAACCAAAACTGAACAGTACCTGCAACGTTTGGAGGCACGCACTTTTTTCATTGATATGGTTCCGTCTTTATCTTGCACGTTTAGTTCGACATTTGTGCGACAGTGACAATAATAATGCTAAGCCAAAGTTCATGCTAAATAAGTAACGTTTTTAAATACGGTCGATGATTTCGTTAGTTCGAATTTTGGCCACTGGTCCAGTCAGATAAGTTTGTGGCGGCGACGTAGCGGCTGACCACGGAAGATGCAACCGCCACTCCCCGCGCGCGGGGGAAATAAGCCACGCCCATCAAGCTACTATTTATTTTCAAGGTAGAGCCTTAAGAGGATGTTTAGATGGTTTGGTCATGTTTAGAGGATGAATAAGAATGAAAGGAGATTAGCAAAAAGCAAATGTGAATGGAAATGCCGGGGGACGCCATAGAAGGACATTTGTGATGTTATTCAGAGAGCTCAGGTGCGGGTAAAGAAAAGGCGGCATAAAGAGTATGTAGGATCGTAGTAGTTCGCGTTCTGTAGTTTCTGCCTACCCTATGCCAAGAGGATTTATGTATGTAGTTCAAGGTCAAATTAAACGCACAATGAGATCTTGAGATCGTACTTTTTGATCGTCTAGTTTAAATCAATTTTTTATCCTTTGTCCAACGTTATATTTTATGACAAGACGAAAAGTATCTTCACCATTTCAGTCAGTGTTTTCAAATATGATGGGAGGCTCACATATGCATTTCCTGCAGCGCTCATGCATTGAGCAAATCCATCGTTAAAGATGCGTGCTTTCAACAGACGGATGTCTCAAACGCAAAGTTGAAAGTGAGAGTTGAAGCACATCAGTGAAACTACATCTATCACTATGATTTAACTTAAAGCTCTCTATGCATCTAGCGTAGGATATCGTCGAACTTATATGCTGCGCTAACGCGATGCTAAAGTATACATACATTCATGTCTATGCGATTCTAGTGCAGCGTCTACGAATCGTCAAACAACGCCAGATTTATGCAAAACCATCCTTAATGATCATCCATTTTTCTGAGTGTGGCTACGCAGTTTTCATTACCGTGACCTCAGGTCTCAAGTCAACATAAATCAATGTGTAATAAAATATGGCCAGTCCTTTTAAACTAAGCTCGGTCAGTAGTTCATTCGAACACAGGCCGTGCGTATTTCTTTCACAGCTCGCGCCTTTCATAATAACTCATGCGTTAACGCCAGGGGGAAATACAAAAATGGAATGCTGCTATGAAAAAAAATACTAGATTGTCCTTACATATATATTTTGTTTTTGTTGCTAGTGGGGATTTATTTTTATGTGTTTTTTGGCGTGAGATAAAATTATTCAGAAATTCTGAAGTTATGTTGAAGAATTCAGTGTTAACGATGAGTGTTAGTGGTCTACCAAGAAAATTTTAATTAGGAGTTATTAAAATATTTCAAAGTCTAGCGTCATATTTAAAGGCAATCGTCACGCGAATACGCATTCGTCGCGTTCATTTGTTCGGAAAACCCGAAAGCGCCCTTTGTCGCGCGTCCACACGTTCAGGTTCACCGAACAAAATGTGACTTATGAACGCGAACGCGACGATCGCATATTCGGGCAATGATCGCTTTTAATTAGGACGCGACCTTAAACATGGCGTCCTTTCCATTTGTAGAATAAATTGGTCGACCTTCGTTTTAATTACTAATACTACAAAACCACTAAACATTTTCATAGAATTGTGGTGCCAACAGCAATTCAAAATTCAAACTTCAACAAAATTAACCATAGACCCAAAAATCTGTACCTTATTCACGATTCAGGTATTGTTGGAGCGTTAATCATATTTCGGAATTGTTTTGTGCTCCACCCGTTAAAGGAAGCCTACTATTACGCTATTAAAATTGCGGCTTCCTTCGAGTCGGTCGCGGATTCGAGCAACGGCCATTGTACTTGAAATAATATCTTGGGAACAGCCATTTCGCTGTTAGTTTGATAAGGACAATAAATTTCAAATATTTGAATAAGGAGAGTTATTATTCCATGGCTATAATCGATCTGGACGTTATTTTAGCAGTTCGCGATGAGTAGGTACTAAGTAGGTACTGGGGAGACCTTAGCCTGCATGGAGTTTCCATGCAAACTCCTCGAGTATTTTATAATAATAATAATAATTCGTCTCTACATCTCTCGAGGCTCTCTTAGGCGTTTGGATCAAGGGCCTGATCCAGAAGGCAGTACTCCTCGATACGGCTCGCATTGTGAGGAGGTTCCTGTCTCTGCAGCCCTAACCACCGGTAGCTTGTACCCTGCTCCCGACAGTGGTGGACCTCTACGTTATTTATATTTTTAAATGTTTTTTTTTTAAATATCTTTTTAGTGTGAAAAATATTTTAAATTATAATTATGTAAGAAAGAAAATAAATAAACGAAATAATAATTTATTAATTTTTCAGACAAAGTCACATAAAATTAAAACATAAAGTTGAAATAAAAATCACACTACACAAAACTCTCAAGCAATCAAATGACATTAAAATTAAAATATTAGGTGACCTATGAAATCAGCGTAATGTAAGGAGAATTTTAAAGAAGTTGCATTTTTCATACTAACATTTTCTTAATTTATTTAACAACCATGAACACTAATGTTTTAAAACTTTTATGCACTCATGTTTAAAAACTAAGATAACGTAATATGCCTCTTAGATTAAGCGACAAAAATAAGTTTTGGCTAAGTTAAAACAAATAGTGGTCATTTCTGCTAACAAAATGAGGAGTCATTTTTGAGGTATTTTTTATGCTTAGAAAACTATAAGTAATAAGGTTTTTTTTACTATTGGTAGTTATCTATGATGGTCATTATTCGATATAATACCAAGCAATTGATGAATATTTGAAATCAGTGACAAGGTTCTCTATTTGTGAGAAAAATACGCCAATTTCATAGGTGGGAACCCAATACATACTCGTACACATATAATTAATATCAAATGAAATATACCTAAAATTATCTTCAAACAAAATTCATCTAAACGAATAAAATAAAACACAACACAACACAAAAATTTTACTTAATACGAGTGGAGGCGCTACTATGAAGCTGCATCCACCTCTGTAACAGTGGTAGATCCCGCTGCTCGAGCTGTTCTGTAGGCGACTTAGTAGCGAAGCGCTCCGTTTCCATATGATCGCGCCTCAGCAAACTTAGTCGAGGCACTACAACACCGCGGAACCCCTTACAACATCCTGAAAGCATTGTTATACTGCACGCGCAGTGCGCTGTACGCGCGTAAAGTTGGTCCACAGGCTGCACATGTAAAACGACTGACAATATGCTTTAAATAAGGTGACCGACATAGTTTATAAGTTGATGGCATAATTATGAGACAAACTCTATTTCGTATTAAGAATATTAGAAAATCTTAGAGGATCATCTTGAAGAGCTGACAATGCGCATAATAATGTCAAATGTTACACATTGATCTTATTTAAATAATTACACGTTTAAATCGAAATAAGTCTTTTATTGAACGACCCCATTACATTACATACCTACCTAATACATTATTTGTATGCCTGTTTAATTCTTTTCTAGAATGTTTCATATTTTACTTCTTTTTTCACTTTGAATCTAGCAGACATTTTGTTTATTGTTATTGGGTCTGTTCTATTACTCCCGTTTAGCAGATTTCACAATCTACTACATCCTACAAGATGTTACAGCGCTTTAAAAGCGCTTTAGAATTTACAAAAGTGTAGACTAATCGAATACTTTGCCAAGACTAAATTGAGTGGCTCTTTTGCCAAATTCTACGCTAAGAAGATTTAGGGCTTAAACATTTTCTCTTAGACATTACTTCCAGTTATTCATGGGCCGCATTCACGCGGATAGCATCTAAATACATGTTCTAACACGGCAATTTCCAGTTCAATTTGAATGTTTGGCGACAGGCCAGGTCAGGCTTAATAACTAGCTAAATAGTCCAGTGGCAGCGCTGTCGATGTGGTTTAGCGGTCGTTATTGACAGGAGTGCATATGAAAATTTTGAATGATTTGAACTTTTTGTTGTGGTATTTTGTTGAACAATACCAATACAATAAAGGAAAGTGTTAATTGTCTTATCTAATTAATTTCCTATCTGTTTTATTTGTTTATTCATGGCTAAAATGAAGAACATACGAGTATTTTATAAATAAAAAGAGGTTACTAGAACAAGGAAAAAGTATAATTTTCATCCCTGAAAATTAGAAACTTTTCACGCTCGCGGCGAATTCTCAACTTTACAGTAAGTTTAGTTTTCATAAGTACTGGAAAATCAGCACACGTACAGAAACCTTCTTATTAATAAACAATAAACATTGAATACAGTAATGTAAGTATTACGAATAAAGTTAGTGTAAGCTTGTTTTAAATTCTGGCCTTAAGGGTACGCTAGCCGGTCATTCTTCCATACAAACGTAGTATGGTAATTACTCATCTGTTTGACGGTGTAGGTACGTTCAAAACTAAAAATTATATCATTTTGTCTTGTCATTATCTAGCCCTGTATCAAGCAGAATTCGAAAAAATAATTGGTTTTGAAGTTATGAGCGTCGAAACTTCCATATTTGAACACAAATTTTTACTCGTGTTTGGGGGTGAATAAATAACGTAATTAGTAAGAAAATTGCAAAATAAAAACTGTACAGGGATAGATAATTTATTCAGTAGTTACAATAATTTTACTTTGAGTAAATATATTCAGTGTTTTTCATAATATCTAGGTATACGTCCAAAGATCTGTTAATAAAATTTTACACGCTCGTTTTCGTTCTAAATCATTGTATATTTCACTACTTAAATAAATTAATAAATAAATCGACAAAAAAAAGATAAATAAATAATTAGCATGCATATTAGTTATCCCACCAACAAGTTTGAGCCGTCCACTAGTGTACCCTCTTTTGAATGTAGTTTAATTTTAGCGTGTTGAATTTGTGCAGAAATAAACAATTAGCTTTCTTTATTTGATCAATTATATTTATTTCTGTAAATTGGAAAAAACAAAAATACTTTTAAAAGTCTTTTTTTTTTTTTTATCTAGTGACTTCGGTTCTTCCTAACTCACTACTCTGATAAGAAAGACCGAAACCAACTCGGAGGTCACCGTTCTCAAACCATGCATTTGTTGAAGTAGGTAGGTAGGTAGGGTAGGTTAAAGAAAGCCTTTGTTAAAGGGTTAAACCCTACACATAGCCTACGAAATTCTCTAACACAAAAATCTTCGCCAGCAATTCCTAAAAATAGTATGTCACAGTCCTATTGACAATAGAGAAGGTTTGCCGAGATCGGTTTCGGCTCCAAATTGGTTTCGTGTCACGTCTATCGAATATTCGAATTGGTTTTAACCTCACTATGAAATAACTTTCCATATTGTGTTTTTTTTCTGCTACTGGCACATCGCGTTTGACTTTTCTATTCATAAGTTTTTCGATTGTATACGAGCACTGAATTGTACTGCTCGTAACTGATGGAGATTTTTATTATATTTTATAGTTGCTTGTTTTTTTAAATTGGTTTTTAAAAGCCAATTTTTATACTGGAATGGGGGTGACAGAACGTTTTTTGCGTTTAAATAAATGTGTTATAAAAATTGCTTTGAATTTTAGATGGAAAATTCAAAATCATTAAAAGAATGTCGTGAAAGATGCTTATTTTCAATAATAAACTGTCCTATTTTTCTAGACTTGTCTGTAAAGTAACTAATTATTATCAATATATCATACAAAACTTTCAAATTAGGTGAACAGATTTTAAAAACTCTACATATCAATCGATCTTCTTTAAACATACATGCAAAATAAAATTAAAGTATTTGTTTGTAATGTATTTTATTTAGAAAAAACCTGTTATTTTAAGACATGTTTTTACTAAATTTATAATTACGGTACTCATAACAAAAAAAACATAGTTTTACATTTTATTCTGAATTCAAAATTAATTTCTTTCTTTTCTTTAGCCAATAGCTAATGTTGTAAGGAGTAACTTAGGCTAGTTTGATTAGAATAAGAAAAAAAGAATTAAGGTCCACGCGGGCGAAGCCGCGGGCATCAGATAATATTAAAATAATTAATTAAGAGGCTTACAACAGCTAAAGCGCGGTCACTGTCGGACTGCATAGAAATGAAAGAGAAGCGCGATGACACGACGCAGGTAATTTATTGCAAAATATGAAGCAGTTAGCGATTTACAGAAAATCTATTGATTGGACTGGAAAATTAAAACACTATTATGCTAATATGTAGCTTGTAGAATAATCTGACAAAAAATCAGAATGATTGCATGTAAATTAATATGATTTTTAATCGTTAAAAGAAATTTTTAGAGGTATCTTCATGATTTTTTTCTATCGTATCAAATTAGTTGTATTATATTTTCAACACACTATCATACTAGCATATATCCTGAAGAATATCATATATTTTTCTGATTTTATTTACTGCAGTGGATCATATTTTTTTATGCATTATAAAACTTGCGTTTAGGCACGTTTAGGTCCTGTAGTCCCCTTAACATAATAAGCACGACACAAAAACGTCAACACGCGAACTTCATTCAATTACCGTCCATTATACTTACAAAACTAAATCCCCAAAATAAATCGAGACAACACTTCCTATTATTAATAATGAGAGCATTATATTCTCCACTATTGTAATTGTAACATTATAAGTGATTACGTGACGTTTTTCCACAGGTTAACTACATAAAACCCTTTGTTACCGTCCCCACAAAATTTGTGAAATTAAAATAATTAATATGCATTCATTATTCTAGGACTATTGTGTGAATAACAATAGGTTGTCACATTGACAGGAAATAATTTATACTGCACCACTGTTCATGAATGTACAATTGGAGCCAATAGTTATTATCAATTATTATTCATTGGAAAACGGACGGGGTTGTCTAATGGCTGTTGAGTTCTTGTTATATGTTCAGTTTGAGTGGTGACAAATTGACAATAGTATAATACAAATGAAGAATATAAGTTATTAATATATAAGTAATGTATAAGTGTAAAAGTTATTAATCAATTCAATAATAATAATTTGTACTGAATATTTTTTTGCACGCCGCTGAAATGGCAGACATGTCGTGAGCCACTCTTATTTTAAGATCTTGCATGTATGTATTATTTTAATTCTGTATGTATACACATGTCCGAGCAAATAAAATTTATTTCTTTCTTTCTTTCTTTCTTTCTTAATACACAACACATCATCATCAGCATCTGTGAATGAATACCTAAACTTTAAAGATTAGCATTGACATATTATAATTTGACAAATCATTGACACTACTGTTATAATTTTACACATATTCTTAATTTAATAACTAAGATGTATGTTCCAATTTGATTAGCTTATTTAATTTAATTTTGCATGCTAGTTTTAGCGAATTGTTTTAAAAACTGTTGTAAACCCGACCATCAGTAATTTACTACAATTCATGTAAATAAATTTCATTTCATTTCATGCTGAGTGGCAGCCTTCCTGTCATAGTGGACATGCAACTGCCGAGTATTTATGTTCTGTGCTCGTGGATCCATTTTGTTTTTTTTATTTTTATTATTCATCTTGACTTATCTTTTTGTATGCACTTGTTTCTGTAACCAATAAATCTATTTTTATTTATTTCTTTCTTGCCTATATAACATAATCCAATGTTCTTTTTATAAATTATGACAATAGGTGGCTACTTTAAAAATTGAACAGTGATATTCTCATTAGAGCTAATGAGAAAAACAAAATGATGACATAACTCAGTGTTGATTATCATGATTAAATATTCGCAAATGTGTGAATAAAAAAAGAAAAACCAAACACATAAAATACACACACAAAGTCAAAGCCAAAAACCTCGTATTCAACAAATAAAAGTTTAAAGTTTGTGTTAGACACGCTTCCAGTAGTAATCAGTAATGCCTTCAGAAATTGTTAACTTGACGTTTTTTTAACTTTATCAGATCATGTTCTATCTTATAGAAACAATTATTATGGGTCGATCTTCTTTTTTACCTACATAGGATATATCGTAATTTTTCTGTTTTTTGTGTTTTTCAACTATTCATAATTATGGTTATAATGTTTGATTTTAATAAACATTGCATGTATTTTTTATTAGGACTAATTAATGATTCTTTCCGTGGCGATAATGATTTTTTCTTTATGGTGGTTTTTCAGAAAACACTGTGACAGAGTGGCAGTTTTCAGCGGAGACATTTTGGATTACCACTCCGTCACCCGATTCCATGAAAAATAAACTTCTACAAAAAAGCACTGGATAGAGAAAGTGAAAGACTATTTAGTAGGTACTAAGACATGAATAAATGTATGGACGTATATTCAAACACTCAAACATTAATAATCAATACTCTAACTAATGACGTATGGTAAAATGAGGACAGGTAATTGTAGGTAAAAAAGCAGAATTACCCTTATACCTACATCCTGATTTCCCCACGACTCCATGAAAAAGTCTTTTTAATCACTTATTATGACTCTCAAAATGCCCATATATCATGGTGAATCCAGTCAGTGTCAGGTTGCATCTTGATCAAAATTTGATTTGCGACACTAACAGATTATGCATTTATTGGAATCATTAATACATTTCTCTAAGTTAGATTTGTTCCTTAAGAACTTTTCCGTACGAAATTTCTTCCTGAAAATGGCAAAAAACGTAACAAAATTAGAACTCCGCGGGTTACAACTGCGTATTCACCTTAAAAATCCAAAATAACAGAAAACTATTACAATAAAGTAATTTTTTTTTTTTTTTTTGAGGGTGGGAAATTTATCTTATAACATCTCCCGTTCTGGGCGTAGCGGGAGGGCGTGTCAGACTTTTACTGACTAAAACCCACCCGTGTTCCTTTCGTTGCCTGTTTGCCGGGGTCGCGATATCCCTTTCGGACACCGTCCGCAAGCCCGCTCCTACAGTGGCCGGGAATCGGCCTGCGATTCTCGACGCCCAGGGCGTCTCCTGCAGCGGCTAGGGGCGGTGAGGGCGCGACATTTGCCCCTCCCTCACCTGCTCCGTCTCCTCCTTCGCGAGCATTACTGCTTCGCAGAAGGGGGTGACGGCTTCCCACGCCCGTTTCCTCCCGCCTTATGCGGAACAGGAACCTCCCGAAACAACCGTGTCCGGTGAGGACCTGCATCAGGCGGAAGGTGAGGACGCCGTGGCGCCTCTCAAGCCACTCCTCAAAGTTAGTATACCTACGTTGCTTGTTGCCAAAACGCAATTGCAACCTTTGCATTGAAAAAGATTCCCAAAACGAAGAGACGAAGCATTTTACAGAATTTTCTTTTCAAAATCTTGATCAAACATTGAGTTTAAGTTAACTACTTAATTTTCCCAATTAAATAACAAATTTATGAAATCACTGGAACTAATAAACCCGCCTTCAAAAACAGCCAAGCGAACTCTAACAGTTTACCGCAGTAACTTCATTTTTTAAAGATTAAAATTGAAAAGCTGAATAAAAGTGTGTTGCGAAAATGCAAATTGAAACATAGCCAAGTTCATTAAAGTTAATTTCCGTGAAATAAAATATCTGCACGGTGAATGTGACGTGGATTTGCGACACTGAGTTTGTCCAGACGAGCTACAACTGCAACCACAAAGAGCGACAAAAATGTGGCCGGGCACAAAATTGTATGTCGAGGTGTAGGTTCCATTCACGTAAACTACAATTATTGGTATTCGCGTTCAACAGCTGTCGCGAACGTATGGTTAATACCGATGACATCGTGGCCAAAATGCAACCTCGCGAGGACTTGTTACATTCAATCTGCCTAGCCTTTTCCCAACCATGTTGGGGTCGGCTTCCAGTCTAACCGGATGCAGCTGAATACCAGTATTTTACATGGAGCGACTGCCTATCTAACCTCCACAACCCAGTGACTGGGTAATACGATACCCCTAGGCAAGACTGGTTGTCAGACTTTCGAGCTTCTGACGACCCGTAATGACTGTCAAAAATCCACGAATGACAGCCGGAACCAACGGCTTGAAGTGCTTTCCGAGGCACGGAGGAGTTTCGGTATCTAAAGATGGTCACCCATCCACGGAACAACCGTGGCAAGCGTAGCTTAAGCTGATGGATCAAACCGTACGGCTGTTATTACTTAGCCACGAGTTGTTGTTGTTGTCACATTATACACAAATGGCCGACCACATCATGAGTTGGTCCTGACTACCTTGCATATTGTGTCTGCCGCGCAAAAACAAAGGAACCAAGCAATTACAGCGACACAATACACACTAGCAACTTTTCGGCAACATTTTTTTTCGTCTGTGGTGTGGCCCATCTGAACAGACCTTAAATTATGCACAAAACTATTTAAAATGCATGGCGGTGCTGCCTGGACGCCTTCGGATATGTAATGTGACATAATGCGATCCTCGAATGCAATTAACCTAATTCCTGACTGTCTCATTCTCGTATTTTACCATTCGGATTAGAGTTTGGTGCATATATCTTGCTAGAGCTGTGATCCGTTTATTGTACTAATCTTTTAGGATAATTCCTGGAAATCTGAGCCGGTTTTGGTAATAGGTAGGCTAGCAGCAAGCGTCAGGTTTCGCCGGTCAGGTAAATCGGTACTAGAAGTTTAGTTTTACGATCACTATCCTATTAAAACTACGGGCAAAGCCCACTTTCCGATAGCTAAATGCCCAGCTTTCTAACTCCGATATTATTGAACAATCAATGCATAACTCCGATATTATTGAACAATCAATGCATACTTTGTTTGGACTATGCTTAAAAGCGCAAAATATAATTACATAAAATTCATCCGTAAATTACTTTGATATTTTCTACGCTATGATAAAATGTCAAACTTATCTTTGTTTACTAAATAAAAAACAAATTATTTAAGAAAAACAAAAAACCCGAATGCAAAACACACAACGGAAATGAGAAAAGCAAGCATTGAACTTTGTTTGTACTTTTGTTTGTGTTTGTTTTGTTTGTAATATATATTGTTTAGCCCATGTCACTCCAACAATTCAGACGAATCTAACGTCACCTCATAATATGTTAAAATCCATCAAGCCGTTTAGGCTACAGAGCGTGTCAAAGAAATAGACATACATACATACATACTCTCGAAAACATTGCCCTTCTTCTTGGGCAGTCGGGTAAAAAGGGAAGTCACTATGACTATGGAGTATTTTGTCGCCACAGTCGAAGGTAAACCGCCATAGGGCATCATAAAGACCTCAAAAGTGAAAAGTTTATTCTAGTTCTGCGCCATACCAGGAAAGTGGAAGTTAACAATACGTTGAGGCCAGTCGCCCAGTTACTGGACTGCATCGGCTTAACCTACTTTAATGAGCAGCTTTGCAATTTCCACACGTAACTCCAGGTGGGAGCACCGATTGAGAGCCGCAGTTCAGCACACATTGAAGTTCTCAGCGCGATAACGTTACTTAAGCTGGTTAATTTATGCTTCATGGAATTGGCGCATTTACCCTGCGTCCTGCAGTATTGTATGTTTGATTTATATTATGCCGTGTGATGTCACAGGTGGGGATTGGGAACTGCAATATGCTTGCTCGTATTGGAAGGTATTGCGGGCCTTCTTTTTGGAGAGTAACTATTTGCTACAAGAAATAAACTATTTAAAACGATTCCTCTGAATCGCATGAGATGATTCAGAATGACGGTTACCAGCATCCATAACTATATTATGCAAGTTTACATGCAGAGAGCAGTTATTAACGTAAAAATATGTTCAATCAAGAAAACCTCATTCTTCTGTAACTGCAACACAAACGCCAGTATTGCAAAGACCCATAAAAAAAACATTATTATTAATGTCTTTCCTCTCGCTTTCCTGCAATCGGGAATGATTACGTGAAAAGGGACGGAAGTGTGTAACAGGAAGCCGGGGAAGCGCGCACTCGAACTCGCGCACGTGAACGGTGGGCGTTTTGGAGGACTGTACTTATGTAATTTTGACGTTTGAAAACTGCTGATTCTCAGCCTAGTTTAAATTGAATAAATGACATTGAAATTTTTGAATTTTGAATATTTCATTAGACTAATGAGCGCGCGCGGTGTTAGAGTTGGCCGTTAGGTGGTACCAACCCATTTTCCGACAGGTTTGTACTGTCACCCAAGATGTCAGATGTTACACATCATAATTATGCGCTGTAAGGCTCGCTCGTTTCAGTTTACAACAACGCCGCACTTTCTCACCCCACGGCGAACAAATAAAAAAACTTTTCAAGATCTGACATCGTTAGCATGACGCTTGAACCCAGTAAACTACTTTATCCAGCCGTTTTTACAATTGTGTGAATAGAAATAGACCCATTAAAAAAAAACGTTATTATTGATGTCTTTCCTCTCGCTTTCTTGCAATCGGGAGTGATTACGTGAAAAGAGACGGAAGTGTGTAACAGGAAGCCGAGGAAGCGCGCACTCGAACTCACGCACGTGAACGGTGGGCGTTTTGGAGGACTGTACTTATGTAATTTTGACGTTCGAAAAGTACTGATTCTCAGCCTAGTTTGAATTGAATAAATGACTTTTGAATTTTTGAATTTTGAATATTTCATTAGACTAATGAGCGCGCGTGGTGTTAGAGTTGGCCGTTAGGTGGTACCAACCCATTTTCCGACAGGTTTGTACTGTCACCCAAGATGTCAGATGTTACACATCATAATTATGCGCTGTAAGGCTCGCTCATTTTTTTTTACAACAACACCGCACTTTCTCACCCCACGGCGAACAAATAAAAAAACTTTTCAAGATCTGACATCGTTAGCATGACGCTTGAACCCAGTAAACTACTTTATCCAGCCGTTTTTACAATTGTGTGAATAGAAATAGAACTAGGGCACGCAATATTTCTATGGACCGGTGCGTGGAGTACCCTTCTACGCTCTTACCTTGTAGTAACGATCCTCTATTAAGGGAAAGGATGGGAGGAAGGGATGTCAAGCACTCCTCTAAAGCGAGAATGTTTTGCTGTTTTGAGTAACGTAAGAACTGGGGATGTTTTTTCTCGAGCACTCGTAGGGTTATTCTTGTTACAATGGACGGCCCTGTGAAGGGGTTAATGTGTTATGTACATTTATGTTGGGAACCTACTGCCGTGTTTTGTAAGTAGGCTCTTGATGTTGGGGATGTACTCGTATTTGTAAAATTAATGAGGTTTTGGACTTTCTTTTTGTGTAAGGAAAACGTGTAAAAGGTCATGATCATGTTTTTGTAAGACGGGTTTTTTTTGTTATAAATTCAAAAAGAACATAAATGTCTATAAATAAATACAATATCTAAATACCTAATCAGGAATAATTCATTGAAATATAAAGTTATAATTCAATTATTTCCGCATATTTAATCTAATCTTTCTTTTCAGCATCTTGTTAAGGAACTCGCGCACTAGACGGCTATGACTCCGGCCAGTTGTGGCCGGACTGATATTGTATGGTGTGCGGCTAGTTGGCTGTTGCAACCAAGTGCGCGATTCGTATCGGTTTCTATAGTTCACCTGGTCGCGGTCGTGGCCGTCTAGAGTGCGAGATCCCTTTGGTCCTAAACATACATACTAAATAAATTTTCATCTTGTTTGTAACATCACACAATTTTCACAGCATCCTCACTATCTACAATAAAGTTTTCCTCATAAATAATACCTTATTTATAAATGATCTTGCCTGAATGACAGCATATATTTTCAATATTTATTGCCATTACGTACATAAAACGTCTGTTTGGAGCGATAGCGTTAAATTGTTTGCCCCTTGTCAAATGCGAGCATTGGGCGTAAATATTTGACAACGCACTATATTGGGGATGTTCGTTTATGAAAATAAAAACAAAAATTTCGTTTAGAAACGGTGCGTTGGTTTTGGGGTAAAATGCCAAAAGTTTCATTGGGTTTTGTAAGTATTCAGTTTAAAAAATAAATAAAAAATTAAGTAACTTATGAAAGTCGATGTACCTACAGGCAGGATAATTATTATTGTTAAGTAAATTTACACACTACGCCAATTTGCCGTGTTATAGCCATTTCATACAACGATCAAAGAATTACAGTTGTAATTAGAAAATACAGACAATTAAGGTTGGTAGTCAATTTACATAAAATTATTTTTTACCTAGTTTTTGAATAAAGGAGATATGAAATAGAATGTCAAGATAAATGAGGGCAAGATGAGTCTGATGGCTGGCTGGTTCGGAAGTGTTAAAGGCTCGTGCAGACTAGCGCGACTTGTCGCGCGACGCAACACTGGTAATTGTACCGTGAAGTTTTCTTAGAAATTGTTTGAATTGCATCGCGCCGGTCAGCACGACGCTTAAGTGTAGATAGTTGTTCTTAAAGTTAGGGCCTATCAATGAACTCATCGTTAATAGGTACACAAGAAATCAAGCGTGAGTGCATTTTTTTCTAAAGCAACATTTTCTTCTACACAAATCCAAAATAAACATATTAATTAATAATTATTCTTTCTGTCCAAGATATAATAAGTCTTGATATACATAAGTGCACTCTATGATCATTATTCTATATCATTTTGACAACAAATAATGGTAACTAAGTTATTTTAGGGCAGGGACAGATAGGCGAGGGATGAGAAAAGATTACTGTCATATTTTCTGAACTCCCCCTAATAATTAGGCAAATGTACCGAAGCATCTTTCAAGAGAAGACTGTCATTTGTTTTACATGTACAATGTCATTGTGAAATATGCCTTGTTTTACGAATTCATAATTTTTGACGCATTTATAACTATATTATAAATATTATAAATGTGAAAGTTTGTATGTTTGGATGTTTGTTACTCAATTACGCAAAAACGGTTAAACGGATTTGGATGAAATTTGGCACATAGATAGTTTATAGCCTGGATTAACACATTACATAATTATTATCCCGGTCGTACTTTTCTGTAGGATAATTTCCGACCTGCACGCGGGTGAATCCGCGGGCGAAAGCAATCAAGCAAGTATATTATAAATTAAAGTCGTTTTCGTGTCTATCTGTGTGACTGCGTTGTTCTTCTAAACTGCGCTACGGATTTTGATGCGGTTTTCACCATCATTTAGAGAATTTATTCCGTAAAGTTTATACTTACATGTAATATAGAAATCTGGATGTTTTGTCAAGTCTTAAAAATCGTACGAAGGAGGGGCGAGTCGCTAGTTTTTTTAAAAGAAATATTCAAAAGATGATTTTCGACCTACTTACTTGTTGAATATTCAAAAATATTTCAAAAGTTTTTGTACACACGGCTACACATCAAGCTATACTTTTCCAGTATATGATGATCTCGCATTGTATAAGATTCCCGTACAATGCGAGGTCAGCTTATTCTGGAAATGTATAGCTTGATGTGTAGCCGTGTGTACAAACATTCATCCTTTCAGATACTTAAAGATTTCCATCATCGAAGCATTGGGTAAAAATCTTGCGTAAAAAAGTATCAAAGTTGAAACTTCGGAAATCCTAAAATTCATACGAGAACTACAGGGCGTGTACAAATAAAAACAAAAACAAAAAATCGGACGCAATCCTGAAAACATAATAACAAATAACCTTTTGTGTTCAAACGATTAAAAAACGAGTTAACTCAATAGCGGTTCATCACGGCGAGCGAAACGATTAAAAATATAATCAAAATGAGTTTCATTACTAGAACATGAGAGCGGGGTTTTAAAGCAATTAGTTTCACGTCATTCTGTTTTGTGTTTAATTATTACACACATTTATTTACACATTAGGATAACGGCAAAAACGGGTCCCTCTTTTGAAATAAATTGTCTGTGTTGTAAGCTGGACTTTATGTGCACCATTTCATTAGAAAACTCGACAATAACAGTATCAACGTTATCCATTGCGCGTTTAATATGTACCCTCGTCTTATGTAAGACAGATGACTGAAGTAAGCCAGCAATGGATTTCAAAATTACGACTAGAGTGATGTTGTAGCAACTTTCTTAGTAGCTGCCAAGGGACTTCGGGCCCTAACAATTTGTTACATGTATCGTTACTTGCGTTGCGTATTTTTGGAACAAAGAAACTCAGTCTATTGTCCGAATTCTTATCTATAAGGTAGTAATTTGGTTAGGGAAAGTCAACGGAAAAATCATTGAAATGGCTCTGATAAAGAAAACGTAAAAAACATTTCTGCGTTCTTCCTGTTATTTCGGCAAACATTTTATCGAAATTGTTGTTTTTTTTCCTTAAATATTTTACAACACAACACCAACAACACTTAAATATGCACAACCTGTAAATTGGCGTGGATTGTATTCTTTTCGTGGAACAATCGTTGTTTTAATTAAGTGTTTTATTTTATAAGTAGCTAGTAGGCAGGTAGCTATCGGAATATGATCGCGTTTTCAATAAAGTGAAAAGAATGTATGTAGGTATGTATGACCACTACAGTTTTATAATTTAGGATTAAAGTTAGAGCGACTGTTCCGTTAGTGTGGTCGCAAGCGCTGCTGTTGACGACGAGGTTCTGGGTTCCATTGCCGGGTCGGGCAAAGTGTTATTGGGTTATTCCATCGGGAATTTCTTAGTAGCAGCCCGGAGTCTTGGTTTGTGCCCTGTTGATGGCAATAGGCTCGCCCCTAGTATATGGGACTTAAAAAACATAACTGGCGAAATGTGGGTGTACTATAGGTACCTACAACTCTTTTTTTTTTTTTGAGGGTGGGCAATTATCAAATATCTTCTCCCGTTCTGGGCGGAGCGGGAGGGCGTGTCAGACTCTTACTGACTAAGACCCACCCGTGTTCCTTCAGTGTTGCGGCCTGTACGTTGCCAGGGGCCACGGTATCCCTTTCTGACTTTCCCGCGACCCCGGCATAGGTACACCTCTGCCTTCCCCTTCTGGGAATACAGGCGTAATGTTATGTGTAATGTAAGTGCCTAGTTTTTGTAGTTTTTTTCTACGAAATGTATACAAATTTCACAATGATTTTGAAAGTCGTATTCCACTAATCTGTACCGTTAAAATAACACTAGAAACACAGAACGGGCATCGGCAACAGCGGGTTTTTATCGGAAAAAAAAAATCGTTGCATTATACTCGGTATTTGCACTCGAACCATTTCACGAATTAGATTCATACGCGCGAACTTTTCAAAATCAATTCATCAAAAGTTTTTCCCTAAACCAACTGCATTTGTTAGTCCCCGTTTAAAAATGGATTCGCTTTTAAAAATTCATTTATTTACAACGAATTTGAAAAATGATTCTGTATCGACGAATTAATATTTCGTTGCGCCATACTGTTCGGCTAAATTGTTTTGGGGGTTACTAGGGAGGGGGTTAAAGAAACAAGTACTCGTGAACTGTGATTGCGCAACTGTAAAAACAAATATTAGTTTTCCAAGTACTATCCAAGTACCTACTAGTGATTAAACGCTCCATGATTTGATTCGATTTCGTCAATTATATTAATAAATGTTTGCCGAGGCGCCAAGGGAACCCTAGAAATTTGAGTATAACAGGAACTAATTAATTATTCTTGGGAAACTTTTGGTTCAGAAATGTTACAATGAAATTGTAATTAGAAACGGATATAATTTTAGCTTAAAAATAAAATGATATTCTTGGCCCTTAATTTCTAATTTATGTTACTGAAATTATAATAATTCTGCGTTGAAATAATTCTGAATCATTGCTTATTCTTTCGATATTATACAAAAACAACTATCTAATTCAACTCAAAGTAACTTCATCGCTATTATAAAGTCACTAGAATCTTAGTGACTAAAAATACCTAGGTATGAGGAACACGGTGTAAAGTACCATCAAAGAAGTTCATATCTAACCAGTTTCAAATCAAAATCCCGTGAACACGATGACCACATCTGTTACCGGCCCGGTGCTATAGCCGCCGAGCGCTGCAAGCAAGAATAGTCCTTACGGTGGTTAGCTATGAACTTCTTTGATGGTACATTCATACTCCATAGAAAAGGAAGGATTCTCCAACCTGTTGGGTCTGGTGGGCAACTGCCCAACGATTGATGTCGGGATGTTGTATATATGCTAGTCGCGCGATGAAGAGAATTTTGCGTGGCGTCAGTGCAATGCGTAGTTTGCATGTGGGAATGTAGATATACCATATATATATACACAAGTTCCAAACAATTATCTGGTGTTCCATCATGAAACCGTGTGTTTTTATTAATTACTGTCCCAACGTTCGCTCCCTATGACCTTCTCGTTTGTACATTTAGAATTTTAGGCTCGTATTCAGGAAAAAAATTACTTATATAACAACAATATTGTCCAACAATTCTTTTGGGAAACTGTGAAATATCCGGGTCATGATTGTTTAATTTTGGTGGCATATATCCCTCTTTTAATTTTTCACAAAAACAGTTCCGAATAAAAATGACCCGTCATTTTATAAAATGGAAGTTAGAATTTTCTATTCTGTGTTATTATCAGGGATTTGGATCTATGTTTGTTTTTAGAATACGTGACAAAAATACATTTTAGAATGGATTGGATGTTGGATTTGTAAATAGAATTTATACCTTCAAATAACTGTATGGACTTCTCTATTTAAAAATGGGTAATATTTAATTGATCCTCTATTATAAAAACTTATTGACCTTCTTATGATGTACACACGGCTACAAATCAAGCTATAGATTTCCAGTATAAGCTAACCTCGCATTGTACGGAAATCCTATACAATGCGATATCAGTGTAAACTGGAAATGTATAGCTTGATGTGTAGCCGTGCCGCGCCGTCTACGTTTATTTTTTATCGTTTTTCTTTTTAACTTTCTGGCCTTTTCTCAAAGTTGATCGCAGTAATTAAGCTAGGGCCCTCCATCAAATGGGTTAAGGTTGGAACCGTGAATTACCGCGCGCGAGCTGAGCGTGCGAACCCAGCAGTGCCACGACAGCAGCCGCCGAGCGCTACATCCAAGTTGGTCGTAGTTAATTGTCTATTTAGTACATTAAGACAACAAAATGGGAATAATTTCAGGGTCACAAAAAGAAGCACATTTATTATATTAGAGTGCACATTAATATTTTAGGACATCAAAATGGGAACCACTTGGGGTTCGATTAAATACATGCCCTTAAAATTCTCTATGGCGAAAACGTTACTAAATTCTTGTTTCATTGGTTTAAAATCTTGAAGTCAGTTTAGGGATTAAGGTTTCTAAAAGCAATCTTCTCGGTAATCGACGTGTTATTGGATCCATCTATCTTCTCAAATGTTACTCGGCTCCATAAATTCTCGTCTTAATACTTTGACAGACAATTCGCACAATTCTGTACCTGTTCCACTCAACTTGATTAATCCAATAAGGCCTGAAGATCAATATAGTTCGCCCCAAACTATGTGAGGTGACACATTAAATCGTCCCTTTATGTCCCAAGTACCAAACTTCCAATGAAATTATTGACTCTAATCGATGTAAAGCGATGTAAAGTTTACGCCGTTCCAGAATGGTTGTAACTCTCTGGAATTTAATCAACCATCTAAGATATCGGGGATTCGATATTAATCACTTTGGTATTTGGTAACTTTGCATGCTTACTCTTTGACACTTGGGGTTCACACATGTTTGTTATTGTTACTGTGAATGTATTATGAAGACTAAGGGGTGAATATATTAAATCTCTGTTCGGAGTACCGTCGCTTTCATCGTTGCTTAGGGCTTCAGTAGTTCCTTTGTGCTAGTCCTGAGATTGGTTTTCGGGAGGCGTAATGGTATTTGTAATGATTAGATGTTCTCGATTTTCTCTTGTGACATTATTCGCTATTGTTCTTTTCTTCAGCCTACATGATATTGCCTGCCTTTTATATCTCGTACACATTAAAAATAAACTTATGCACTGTACTATCTACATAGGTACCACACGAAAATAATTCGCCGTCCCTTAATTTGCGCAATGATTCAAAAACAACATCATTAGGACGGTTCATTTCCCTCCATGATTGCTGTTTTCCACTTCGTGTTGACTCATTAAGATTTTATAATAAGTTTTCCCAAATAATGTGGAGTTTGATCTTGTGGTTTATTTTCATTCCATGACATGAAGCGTTTATAAGTGTTTGTGTATTTTGTTTATGTGCTTTAGATTGATATCAATAATTCCAAGGCAATAATCCCAATCTTGTTTATGTCAGAAATACGTTCCTGAGTATACTAATCGGGACGCCAGCACCGCCTAGCGGCGCTCGACAGAGTCTACAAAATAACGTCCGGACCGGCGGGAGCTAAGCAGATTTCATGGGTGGCGGTCAAGCAGTGCAGACATTTAGAAACTGTCACGCTTTCCGAATAGTTGTGTCGTGTACCTATAGTGTGTGAATTGCTAGTGCGATTATTGTGATCTTCAATTCTATTTTGCTCTGAACAGCAAACTATTTATATTACTAAAGGAGAATGCCAAAGTTTCCTACAAGACTCGGCCAGAACCGACAGAGATGAACTATATTTCATAAAAAGGGAAAATAATTATAGAATTTGATAATATAATTAGATTTATATTGGAAGTACACCAAAAAAAGTTATAGTGCTTTAAAGTTGACCACTTAATACTTCTGATTTTAACGATAACATGAAATAAACTATTAAGTGATTAATTAAATGAATGACTTTTAGCAGATTATCGTCGTATATAAATGTTTTTATATTAAAAATATACATAAAACATACTTAGATTAGAATATATGAAAAAAAAACAACAATACGCCGTTGAAGTGAAGTGAAACTTTTGGACAATGACAAGGACCACAGACAAAACACAAGTTGTTTTACATCAAGTGTTGCCACTACTATACTAACATTATAAGGTATTAGGAATAAACTATTCTAAACAGTATCGATCATCGGATTATTTTTAATAAAATGATTACATCACTTTATAATATTATTCATAAATATAACTAAACGGTATTTATTATTAAAAGAACACACAGGCTCTTTGTCTCCAAACCGGAGACAGTTTGCCAAAACCGTCAAACCCCACCGAATCGACGACGGTGAGTCACGCGGGTTAGATCTCATACTTATCCACCTTATGTGCGTTTTTTCTTATGCACCTATGGGGTATCATGCGACATTCAAGGATAAATAATAAAAAAAATCTAAAGTGATAAATGACGTTTTTTTCATCAAATGACTTCTCCCGCTCTAGGCGGAGCGGAAGGGCGTGTCAGACTCTTACTGACTAAAACCCACCCGTGTTCCTTCACTTGTCTGAACGTTGACGCTAACGCTAACTTGACAGTTAAAACGTCACAAAAGGGGCAGGAGTTTATCTTTATTCATATTTATATTATTGTAATCGATTTGCATATGCAATTTCGTATCGATATTATTTTATTTTGGTATTGGCAACATTTCTTCTTGAAATTATAGCTATGAAATGTGTTGTTAAATTGACAATTAGTTGAATAACTTTTTAAAATGAGTTTCCAGCGGTGTGCTTCTACAGATTTTATATAAATTGTATAATTGTTACTATTTTCTGTTATGAATTATCATTATTACAGAAAGTCTGTCGGACGCTACATGATTCGAGCCTATTCTTGTCATTGTCCTTTGCAAACTATTTATATACAATTTTTCTATTGCGCAATAACCAACACTACCCACAGTACGCCCACTGTAGTTAAGATATGGCTGATAATAACGAAAGAGACACCTACCCTCCTCCTACTCTTGTTTCAACATAATTTATTTATAACACGACTATAAATAATTTGGTGTCGATCATATATCCTTAGGCGGCACCGTAACTACACAATTATAATTTCTCTTAGAAAATTACTCTTCGACTCGAAATAGAATGAATCTAGAAAGAACAATATTGACATTATCACCTCATTTCGCAAAAGTAGCTCAGAAAATATCGCCTGAGCCACCAATCTATAGAGCTAGTAGTAATTAAAGCATTGGACTAATACAATATGAATGCGTGTAATTTTCAGAAGTTAATTAAACTTTCCTATTTTAAAACGTATTTTTGGCCGATGACAAATTGTAAAATTAATAACTTTTCTGCCCAAGGGTATAAGAAAAATGATTTCGATTAAAACGTCGCAAAAAACTCAACACAGATTTCTCAGTTCAGGGGTACATAGAAGATATTTTGTTATGTAAATGCAATAGTAGATATAATAAATTATACCATAAAAATCCTAGAAGACCGAATTTGTATTCTAAAAGAAGTCCTTATTAATTCCGCAAGATTGGACACAATATGTAGCTAAATGTTTATGGTGTAACATCGCGTGTCGGCCGTTCGGTGTGTCGACGGATACAGACCATTACCCGACACATCGTCTGAAAGGGCAAAATTGTAAAGGGATAGGGTCCCTGGTATTCGTATTTTTTAATCATACAATCAACCAGATTTGAGATCTTTACATACTGCATTAAAATATCAATTATGAAATAATTTGTAGATATTTTAAAATAATTAGAATTGGCCAGAAGTCTTCGATTTTAATCAGATACGCAAGAGTTATGAAAAAAAATTATCGTCTCAATTTAAAATACCGAATTATAAAAGTGACTTTTACCAAAGTTAGGAAGCAGATCGTATATATATAAAAGAAACATGTAAACTTGAAGAAAAAAGAGCTTGAAATTAAAAGCGAAAAGTCTAGTCGCATCGTTTTCTTACAAATGACATGTAATAAATATAGGACACACAGAAATAGAACCAAGTACACATTAAGTCTACAATGCGCTCTCAATTAAGCTCAAAAATTCCTCGCCACATTAAACAGTAGCTACCAATGTACCAACAAATAAACTGAAACAAACGTAACGAGTGAAACATTCCTAGTGAAGTAGAAACACAGAACAAGAATATACAGAGGAGAAATTCCCATTATAACACAAAAAAATTAAGTGAGAACCTTTTTTTAAACAAACTTTTATAACACGACAGCTGGCCGCTGCAGCCAGGATTGGCTTCAGACGAGGGAACTCCTCAACGGTCAACAGTACAGACACGGTTTTTTATATACGCAGTTAATTATGATAGTCCGATCTAAAGTCTACCATGTCCTGGCTGCTGCAACCAATATTGGCTCCAAGTCAAGGTGATAGCACAGGTATTTAACAAATTGTAATGCTAGCATGAAATAAATTTTTTGTAAAAGCCTTTTTAAGCTTTTAATACACTAAAAAGTACCAAATAAAACTTACGTAAACATAGTAATAATACCAGCCTGTTACTGTCCCACTGCTGGGTAAAGGCTTCTTCTCATACAGAGAAGGCACGAGCATTGATCACCACGCTTGCTCAAGACGGGTTGGTGATTTCAGACTTATATTAAAACCAGGTTTCCTCACGGGGTTTTCCTTCACCGATATCAGTAATGTCCAAGATAAACTCAGAACGGTCAGACGATCTTTAGAAGATGGTTAAATTAGTTTTATTAGATTTGATTACATAGTTACATACATACAGGTCGACCTAATAAAAGCGTGTTAAAATCGTCTCTGTACTGTTGACCGTTGAGGAGTTCGTTCTTCGGAGTTAATCCCGGGTTAGAAGTCAAGTCATGGTCTATGAGCGCGTATATAAAATTTTGTGTCTGTACCGTTGACTGTTGTAGAGTTCCTTCGTCTGGAGCTAATCCTGGGTGAAAAATCTGGTTATGCATAATAAAAAAATGCATTGTCTTCAAAATTGAATCAACGTGTAAAATATCAACTCTGTAGGATAAGAGAAGGTGGTTTTAATTCAACTTGCAAGATTTGACCAATACATACTAACTAACATGGCTAAGTTAAATAAAAGATTGTAATAACATAGCGGTAACAGTAGCGCTTGCGATCACTGGACCAATGAGGCAGTCCGTCTTAAATTCCCATTATAAATTTCTATAGTCCTGGGGCATTAAATACAGTCAAGATCGCCGAGCAGATTAGCCGTTGCTTCAATCACTATTAGGGTAGACGAATTCTTGAGAAGAGAACGCGAATGGGAAAACGTAGAGTATTGGACTCATACCCCTTGGACCCCATGGACCCTTAGACTAGGTGAGTCGATGATCTTAGCGTTGTCTGGTAGCAACTAGATAAAAGTAGCCGAGGATCAATGGCGTGCAATTGGTCAGGCCTATGTCCAGCAATGGGCTATTATAGGCTGGTGACGATGATAATGAATGCTGAGCACGTTCCTTATGCGCTCCACAGCTGCGCCCGATCACCGGCTTTGCAACCTTGATTGGACTAAGTACAGATCCCCCACACAGATATGAGGCCTGGGTTCCAGCAGTGAGAAAGTTATGGGCTGATTATGCAAGATCTTAGCGGGTTCGTAAAGAGCGGTAGTTCTGTACGGTTTCCTTGTTCTATGGTAGTAACTACTGAGCTCTAATCATGTAGCCCGGAACCCCGGACATAGTAACTGGCCGGAACACTCAAATACATTACTTACGTCGACGATATGACCGTCTGGCTTTGCTTGTACTCGTACCTATAGGAATTTAAATACTTCTTGTTCTTTGTATAATTATGTGTTTATGTTTACTGCTTTGTAGCTGTTTGTTGCTTGGTTACTTTTTATTAGCTTTGTAATTAGAAGTAGTCCTACGGCTCGCCGAGGTAGGTCCGTAGAGGGGTGATCATCTATTACATATCGAGACCCCTCCGTGCCTCGGAAAGTACGTTAAGCCGTTGGTCGCGGTTGTCATTTGTAGATCTTTGACAGTCGTAACGAACGTCTAGTCTTACCAATATATTACCTTATCGTATTACCCAGTAACTAGGTTGTGGGGATCACATAGGCAGGAGGTCCACGTAAAATACTGGTATTCAGCTGCATCCGGTTAGATTGGAAGCCGACCCCAAAATAGTTGGGAAAAGGCTAGGCAGATGATAAATTACACGTAGTATATTAATATTCGGTAACTTTATTTATAGGGGTGAAGGGTTAATTAACGTTTTTTCCTTACAAGCTTTTTCTAATGCTGCGGCCGCATCTACGTCTATCGTGATAAAGCACGTCACGATATACGCAGATGGGGCCGCAGCATAATAATATTATCACTACAAAACAACTCTTCTTTAGCTTGTACCTATGCTTGTCAAAGGATTCGATAGCATTTGTTTTAATGCCATGTTAATTATTTACGATTTTTTTTAATACACAGCTTACAGACTAAATTTCGGCTGATATCAGCTAACAAACTTCGTCACAGTACAAGCTAACAATATCCCGTCACATAAAAGAAACGCTGGCCGTTTACCTGCGCACTGAGAGATTTATCGATTCCAGCCATTTCCATGATACTAAGTAGCTAATAAAGAACCTATTATGATTCAACAATTACACTTAGAATTATAAAGCAATAGCCTAGTACTTAAGGGTGCAAACGAAGCCGTGCGCAGACACATCCCCTACACTGTCGCTCTGCCTTCTTTTTTCGTGACGACAACTGTACCATTGCCTTGACAAACTGAATCTCCAAAACTCCCTGAAAGTAAAATCATAACACAAGATAGCAGCCTACTATGAATGTTCACATAAAATTAATTCACACCTAACCCCATCAAGGAAGGATAACAACTTCCAAGGTTATATTAAATTCCAGCCAAAAAAACTTTCTTCAAGATAAGGGCGGTACGTAATTTCATTTACGCCGTTTAAAACTTTAACTTCGAAGAGTCTGATTAAATTTTTAACAATATCTTTAATTTATAGACGCTGAAGGAAGTTTTATTGCAAGAGTTTAGGGGAGTGCGCTTCCATCATTTTGTATATCTTGAGTTTTAAGATGAATATCTATAAACCTACGTCTCTAGAACTCTCTGCTTTGAAAGATTAAATTATAAGGTCCGTTTAAGGCGAAAGCGTCAAGGCAGCCCGCGAAATTCAAATTTTCTTACGATTTTTGCAATTTGCAGGTCAGTATCATGTTCTATGTTGATCTAAATATGATTCTCGGCCGTATCAAATGTTTATTTATAGAATTATAATCATAAAAATTATCAATACAACTCTCTAAGTTCATGTAATCCCATTGAATGACTATTTCATGAAATCATGACATTTACCGATTATGCTAACTTATGGAGTTGTTGTTGTAATTATTATAATTATGTAAAGCTATATTTGTTACGGTCGCGAATCATATGTTAATAAACATAAAACCTGACACTAACCTGCAAAATGCATAAACTAAAAACTAAAGAAAATTTGAATCTCGCGGGCTGCCTTAGCGCATCCCCCTTAAGTGATAAAGTTTTACGTACTGAAACTTTTTGGTCGAAACAATGCTATCTATCGGTATGTGTGTTCAATGTTATGATGGTTTTTTTTTTGCTAATAATTGTGTTTCTTTTATCCATTCATTAATTCATTTTAGAAAAAATATATTTAATTTAATTTAAACATAATATGGTGATGTCGTGATGGCCCAGTGGTTAAGGCCTCGCCTCTCATGTACGAGGTTGTGGTTTAAAATCCGGGCAAGTACCAATATGACTTTTTCAATTCATATACTTTCTAAGTTTATCTTGGACATTACTGACATCGGTAAAGGAAAAATATCGTGAAGAAACCAGGACTTATAGTTAATATAAGTCTGAAATCATCAATCCGTCTTGAGCAAGCATGGTGATCAATGCTCGTGCCTTTGCCTATGCCCAGCAGTGGGAAAATAATAGGCTGGTATTATTATTATGGTGGTGTCATTATCTAACTATTATCATCATCATATGATTTACTTACTACAAAGACTACATTTTATTTAATCCAATTTAATTTAAAAGAAAATTATCCATTTAAAACGAAATCTTCTACAAGTTTCATCATTCTATATCCCACAAACCTTTGACCATTATGTATATTAAACAAACATTTTACACTAACCAAAACTGTTCATAGTAATGGGTAGACAGATGCTGCTCCCTCAAGGGTCCGTCCATTTGGGGGTCCGTTGAAAAGCCGGAAAAGCACTAATCCATCACAAAGAGTTACGACGTCCTAGCCGTTATATACGATCGTGGGACCCACGCGATGGAGCGCTCATATTGGGGTTGCTTGTATCGGAGTTAGTATGCTTTAGTTTGGAGATTTTGTGGCGTGTTGCTATTAAAGGTACCTAGTTCTCTCGTATAGTCACGAATGCATAAAAATATAAATTATAGTTTTTTTCTTAGTTATAATTTTAATTTTAATGACTACTCAATTTGAATGACTACTCAATTTTAATGTAATTTATTCTGTGATTGTATGGAATTTTGAATTTATATTTTAATGAACATCTTTTATTTTAATGAATTGAATGAATTGTATGTATTTGTGATTAGTATATTGGGACTTGGTGCCTTAGTAAATAAATAAATAGTCAAAGATGCACCCATGCACCGAACCTAGATTAAATGCGTGCCTGGTCTAGGTAATTTTAATGCACCATATTATAGTCATCATCCGCCTAGCCTTTTCCCAACTATGTTGGGGTCGGCTTCCAGTCTAACCGAATGAAGCTGCTATCAGAATTTTACATGAATCGACTCCTTGTCTGACTTCCACAACTCAGTTACTGAGTAAGAAGATACCGTAGTATTTATACTGAATAGCAATAAAAATTACAACCCAATTTCAAACAATCAGCAATGCAGCTAAATACTGAAATACATATATACATGCCTATTCGAACTCCACATAACACACTACCCCATTGTACTAATACTAAATAGGAATAAAAATGACTATCCAATCTCAAAAAACTGTGTGTTTCGGACCACTTCTCACCTTTCATAATCACCAGAAAAAATTACCTCTAATTCATAACCCTAATTCAAATGACCACACAATACCAAAGAATAAACAAAACAAAAAACTTGGACAGTACAAAATGGAACACAGCGCGACGTAACGTTGTTTACGAAAAGAAAAAACTTGCGATCGGGACGCGGAACGGGACAAAAGTTGTGCGTCTGTGGTCTGGGCGCAGACAAACAACCAATCTAATTATATGGCGCCCAGGACTCTTGGATACTTATAAACAAATAATAATAAACAGATGACAAAGATACGTCAAATTATAGGCTTTATGACCCTTTTAAAGTAAGGGGTAGGGGTAGGGCTAAATTCTATACTATACTCTAACGATTTCAATGAAACTTGCAATATAGGGGTTTACGGGGGCGAAAATCGATCTAGCAAGGTCTCATATCTAGAAAAAATAGTTTTTTCTGTATTTGCAGCCGAGCAGAGCTCAGTCGCCCAAAGTTTAGGACAAGAATAATGACACCTTAGAATAATGACATGGCTGCATGGAATTAGTAAGTACCAACTATTATGACAGCATGGAATTAGTAAATACATACTATCATGACAGCATGGAATTAGTAAATACCTACTATCATGACAGCATGGAATTAGTATGTACTATCATGGCAGCATGAAATTAGTTTGAACTTTCCTATACTATTATATGAGCATCCTTCATTTTCACCAGAGCAGAGCTCGGTCGCCCAGGTACTCATATTGATAAAGGTAAACGTGAAAGGTGTAACGTAGTTAACATTAAACCTTAGATCGAAAGATCGGTTCTCAAAAGGGGACTGTAAAAAGCTCAGTTTATTTATTTATTTAACCATTTATGTTTACACAAACAGAAAAATACATATAAAGTTATAAGTGCTGGTAGTTTAAAAGTTAACGAAGACGAAATTCTTACTAGTTGACCCTTCACTGTCCTGTAATGTCCTATTGATACTCAACCCAGCCTCGCTTTCACAGCTTTGTCACTTCCGTGTGTAGAACCCACAGTTTTGACAAAATTCAGCCTAATCCCATATGCCAAGTTATACTGGTTTTCATGTAACATTCAGTTGCAATGACCCGGAAGATAGAGTAAATTTCTCATTAAGTGTAATGAGGTTTGATCTTGTAGGGTCTTAGAAACCATTTCCTACTTATCGTATTCTCGGTTTTCCGGTCAATGATCTTTAAGGTATGGCAAGGTCTGATGCTCTTATCATTGATTACACTAATTTCTAGCATCAAGTAAGAGCTTTTGTATAGGATGGCGATTAATGGTCGAATCCAATAACCAATTTTTGCTAAAAGACAGAACGCTGTTGATGATAACAGTATTAGTCTATCTGTCATTGAATGTCATTCAGTAAGATTTCTTATTCTCTGACAGATTATTAGGACGTTAAAACAATAGATAGATTGATTTTTCTATGTCCAGTAGGTATGCCAAAACTGGTGATATATAAGTTATTGGGTTCGGCCGTAAGTCACCTGCATCCGTCAAGGGAGTGATTCAACCTGATAAAACTAATGTATTGGAATTTGTTTTTTTTTTTGTATGACGTACAAAAAAAAATCAAATTCCAATACGAATCACGCTCAAGATGGATGCAATTGAATGAATCACCACCTTGTATTTATTTAAAAAAAAAAAAATGGCAGTTATGCGGTATTTGTTCGGTTTTGATTTTAATTGACGTCTAAGCATATTAGCAATTCAGATAATGTTTTCAAAACTTTTCATAAAAGTTACATTTGACAGGGTCACATCGTTGACGGGGACATCAGCCGAGCAGATTAAAATTTAATTAAGTGACAAAACAATTTGTTTCAAGTAAAAATAGTCCACGGCAATCAGGCTTAACTTATCGCGATTCAATCCACGAAGGCAGACTGGATAACTTTTATCTTTTATTTTTTCTTTTGATAAAATTAAACGCTTCATAAGAAAATGCCACGAAAATTTTATTATTCTTCTAGCGTTCTCTTGTGGAGATCTTTTTATTTACTTCGTATTTTACTTGTTAACTTTTTATTGTCTTTGTATTTGCTTGAGGCCTTTTCCTAAGGAGGTTAAAAATCTTTTCCAGTATCTTAAGACTGAGACTTTCTTTTGTACCTGAATAAAAGCTGGTCCTTGTATTTTATTTGTCCCAGCCCGCTTTTGCGTGGAGCAAAAGAAAAACGTTTGTTGCTTTTTGTTTGTTTTGTAAATAGACTTTCTGATATCAGCAGAAAAGTCTCTCAACTGTAGGTTTACCTTTTGTGGGTAGTGATAGCCTAGTGACCGTCAGACTGCCAAGTCCTCTGACTTTTCGGATTCATGTCCATATTGTATAATTATCACTTGCTTAAAAAACGGTAAAGGAAAACATCGTGAGGCCACCTTAAGAGGATGCCCATGAATCCAATTTCAGCCCTGTGTTATTCCAAATGCTGAATCTTTGAAACTTTGACAGGGCTACAAGACTACAAAACTATCTAGCTCTGTTGCCTTCTTCAGTGCTGGCAATGACCATGCACATTCCCAAAATCTTTCCTAACTTTGGTAACGAACTAATTGATTCAAATTAGAGTATATCTTTTATCGATTTAATTCAGTGCCAAGATGAACTGATGATTTTCTAGGTTCATAATTCAAATATATAATCATAATTATTCACCCTGTGTAATGTCATAGTAGTTTCGTGAATATATATCCTTTTGGGGAGAAATAAATATGTCTACAGCCTGTGGTTTTATTATTGTTTATTTGTTTTTTTCTCGTACACATCTAGATTGATGATGTCTAGAGTTTTGTTGATGTGAGTGTGGACAAAAATAACATGTTTGTGACGTCAGTCTAGTATCGGTCGTAACTAAGTTTTCTATACTTAGTTATGATTGAAACATTTTTCATAAACAGAGATTTATTATGTTCTTACAATTTGCGTGATAAAACAAAACCAGTCAGAAACTGTCTCGTTTATGTTAGGACTTAACATTAAACGATACAGTTTCTGACAGCTTTCGGGATTTGAGGATTAACCAATAGTTAGGTAATCCCCAAGTAAAAAGATCGAAATTAATTTTCAGACTTGATAAAATAAGGACTGATTTTAAATTAAAATCATGTAATTTTGGATACAGTCTTCAGTTTTAGATATTAACTATTATATCCAAATTTTCGAAATAATACGCTCGTGGCTAAGTAATAACAGCCGCATGGGTCGATCCATCAGGTTAAGCCACGTTGGCTGGGGTTGGTCCGTGGATGGGTGACCATCTTTACATACCAAAACAAGATAAAAAAGTGGCTAAGAGATATATCACTGTAGTGCCAAAAACTGCAGGTCGCTTGGAGAGTTTTAAAAACAAACTTAATAGTAAATTACCCTACTTGCCTTATTGTGATGATCCTAATGAACTGTACAATTCCTTTTTTGCCATGTACTGTACAGAATTTAACTCAACATTTAAACCAAAGCAGATCTCAGTTAGTGGTTCTGCAACTTTCAGTGAATGGGCAACTAAAGGGATATTTAAGAGTAGAATCAAACTCTTTGAACTGTATGACGAAAGAAATTATAATAAAAGTAAAGAATTTTGTCAGTATGTTAAGAACTATTCCAAATTATTTAAACAAGTTTGTAGCGAAGCTAAGTGTCGATATTTAAGCTCAAAAATTAAAAACAGTCAAAATAAAATAAAAACTACTTGGGAAATTATAAACAATGAGACTGGAAGAGACAGAAAGCGTAGTAGTGACTACAGCCTTAATATTAATAATACAGTTATTAAAAAAGATTTAGAAGTAGCCACAGTTTTTGAAAATTTCTTTGCAGATATTCCTGTCTCAACCACTAAATCTTTAAATTCTTCACCCACTGTTGCTGAATTCCTTTTGAAAGAAAATGTTGATATTTGTGACCATGAGTTTAATTTCGACTATGTTAGTGCTCGAGATATTATTAAAACTTTCAATACACTCAATGTTAAAAAAACTGCTGATTTATGGGGAAATTCCGTAGAGGTTGCAAAATGCATAATCAACACTGTAGCGCCTGAATTAGCAATTATTTTTAATAAATGCATTGACTGTGGTGTAATTCCTGACTTAATGAAGAGTAGTAAAATAATACCTTTGTTTAAATCGGGCAGCACATCAGACCCCACGAACTTTAGACCTATTTCTGTGCTTCCCACCTTTAGTAAAATATTCGAAAAATTGATGCTAGATCAATTGCAAAGACATTTTAATAAACATAAGTTATTAAACAGTAAGCAATTCGGTTTCACAAGGGGTCGCTCGACTTCCGACGCTGGTGTTGAGCTTCTTTCACATATTTTTGAGGCCTGGGAGAGGTCACATGATGCCCTAGGTATTTTTTGTGACTTATCTAAGGCTTTTGATTGTGTTTCACATGATACATTGGTCAGGAAATTGCATCACTATGGTGTTAGAAACACTGCCTTGGATCTTCTTATTTCTTATTTGGATAATAGGATCCAAAGAGTAGACGTTAACGGCAAGCGATCCCCAGGTTCGCTTGTCACTATGGGAGTTCCGCAGGGCTCAATTCTTGGCCCTTTTTTATTTCTCGTATATATTAATGACCTACCTTGCCTCATAAAGAACAGTCATGAAATAGTGTTATTTGCAGATGACACATCACTTATATTTAAGCTTAAGCGAAAACAGACCGTTATTGACGATGTAAATAATGCTCTCTCTAAAATTGTGCATTGGTTTAGTGTTAATAATTTACTTTTGAACGAGAAAAAGACTAAATGTATTAGATTTCTGACACCTAACGTTAAGCAGGTGAAAACCAATGTACTAGTAAATGGGACAGAATTGGATCTTGTGGACACCACTGTGTTCTTAGGTATTACTTTGGATTCGAAGCTTCAGTGGGGACCTCATATAACCAAATTGTCGAAGCGGCTAAGCTCTGCAGCCTACGCGGTGTATAAAATCCGTCATTTGACTGATGTAGAAACAGCTCGATTAGTATACTTTAGTTATTTCCATAGTGTAATGTCGTATGGCATTTTGTTGTGGGGAAATGCGGCCGACTTTCAGGCTATATTTGTGCTGCAGAAACGTGCCATTCGAGCAATTTATAACCTAAGTTGTAGGCATTCACTGAGGGATAAATTTAAGGAAATAAACATAATGACGGTCGCGTCTCAATATGTATATGAGAACCTGATTCATGTAAAAAAGAATATAAATCTATATTCTAAACACAGCGACATTCATAGCTTAAATACTAGAAACAAAGATTTATTTCTTGTGCCGAGGACTAGGCTCCAAAAAATTAGTAATTCATTTAAGTGCCAAAGTATACGTTTTTACAACAAACTCCCAAGCCATGTCAAAGAACTGAGCCTCAATAAATTTAAATCATTTATTAAACAGAAACTATGTCAAAAAGGTTTCTATAAAGTTAAAGATTACTTAGACGACAAAAAGGCTTGGGACTAATTAAGCTACTCCAATGTACCCCAAGCAACAAACAAGTGTTTTTAGAATCAAAGACTACATGATACTATATGAGCTCATATAATTGTTTGGATTATTTTATTTGACTGTAAGTCAATTTATTTTAAATTTTGTTTTCATTTATTGTTGACATAATCTACTCATTAAAATGTTTTTATTTTATGAGTTGATTGCAATTTGTGCTTATGTAAATAATTTTTGCATTAAAGCATTATTATATAGAATCAAGTTTTTCTAACTGAACAGACAGCTGTGCTGCTGGGGAGTTTGTTGCGCCACTTCTTCTTCCCAGCTTAAGCACTAGGAAGTGGTGAAGGGTGGGCGTTTTTGGGGGACTGTCTTATGTAATTTTGACGTTCGAAAAGTGCTGATTCTCAGCCTAGTTTGAATAAATGACTTTTGAATTTTGAATTTTTTTGACTTTTGAATACCGAGACTCCTCCGTGCCTCGGAAAGCACGTTAAGCCGTTGGTCCCGGCTGTCATTCGTGGATCTTTGACAGTCGTTATCGGTCGTCAGAAGCTCGAAAATCTGACAACCAGTCTTACCAAGGGGTATCGTATTACCCAATTACTGGGTTGTGGAGGTCAGATAGGCAGTTGCTCCATGTAAAATACAGATATTCAGCTGCATCCGGTTAGACTGGAAGCCGACCCCAACATAGTTAGGAACGGGCTAGGCATATTGATTGCACAAAAATACACTTAGTATTCACATAATTTAGCCATCTTGTGGATGCCATGTTGCTGGCTTAGTAGTGGTCGAATACATCGACCACTACTAAGCCAACAACTAAGATTAATAGCTTCGCTTAAAAGTAAACAACCCTATTCAACCTTCAATCTTTTAAACAAAGTGGTGTCCCCGATGCTCTCACATTTATTGCTCTTCGGCCCATTGACACAGCGTCAAGTCTTATAGCTATAAATCTTTCAAAGTCTTAGTACCGGGAATTTCAGGGAAATGTATAAAAATTGTTTACTTTTCTGCCTAGGGAGACAGTGTTACACATGCGTAACATTATCTCTTAGGTAAGTAGGTACCTACCTAAGAGATAGTATGTGTAACACATTTTATGTTACACAAACATACATACATAACATCACGCCTGTAATCCCCGAAGCGTTAGGCAGAGGTGTACCTATAGTACACCCACGTTTCGCCAGTTATGTTTAAGTCCCATGTAATAGGGGGCGAGCCTATTGCCATCAACCGGGCACAAATCCAGACTTCGGGCTGCTACTGAGAAATTCCAGGTGGAAAAACCCAATCACACTTCGCCCGACCCGGGAATCGAACCCAGGACCTCATGCTCAGCAGTAGCGCTTGCTACAAGTTACATTGTGCACCAAAAGTGAAGACTTAAAAAATAATAAGTACCTATAATCTATTTTAAATAAGATTAGACATTTAACTAAACCTTTTTACAGTCCGTTCAATCGATTTTGACTTCTATTGCGTTGGTGGCATGACAAATGGTAGCTGCAGTAAACGGTTGGTATTGTAACCACTTCTTTGCTTTAATGCTATTCTTATGCTTACGGTATAGAAGTCAGATCGGTTGAATGGACTGTAAAAAAAGGTTTGTTTAAATGTCTAATCTTATTTCAAATGGAGTAAACTTAAAATTAATTAGACAATCGAGACAGCCTTCTTTTACAAATTCAATTCAAATTTTTGTAAACGTCGTGCAAATGGTTTAAGCTGATACATACCCAATTAGCACACAAGCTAAATAAAAACTTGCACAGTTGCCGGTTAGAAGTCGTAGACCATAAATCCTTTAATTTAATATCGTAGCCAGATTTATGCATAATTGCGTAGTACCTAATTTTAACAAAAAAATACCATACATGCTAGAGGAATAAAATAATTCGCCCACGACCATGAAACAGCGCCCACAGTCCCCCAGATTTATACCAACCAATGATCAAGGCCATAAAAACTTAGTCTCCACACAACTAAAGTACCCCAACTAATATTACAGCAATTACGCCGTATAAAATATGAAACTTCTCACATAATTCGCGACACAGGTAACATAATACTTGTTAACAAAGTATGAAAGTGTCAAAACTATCGCGCCAAATTGTTTTGCTACATTGTCCCGGTGGAGCGGTGTTTCATAACGTCCCATAAACTCGAACGTAAAAGTTAGGCTGTGGCGAGTGGGCGTGCGATTAGCGGGAAACGATAAGCTGAATTTCGTAGGCGTCTGAAAATAATAAAAGAAATTTTTTTCACCTTCGTATCCTAACTGTTGGGCAAAACCCCCTTTCTCCTTTCAAACCTCACTATTTTGTGCGATGTCTGGCCATGTATAACCTTCAAAATATGATTGTCCAGATCGTCATGCTACCTTTACTGCGGTCGCCTTCGGACATAATATGATGTCCTTCTCTCGGGCAAATACGAAATGTAGATAGGTATTGCAAATAATCCGACGTCTGACTTTGCCATAGCCCATGGTCTTGAACGACGTTAAAGTAGCCCAAATAAGGTTTTGATTGGATGGCCACAAAACCATCCATTTTGTTTTTTTGACGGGGTGCGCATGAGCCAAAAAAAAAAAATTAAACAACAACAAAAAACGGATATAAAACTTACTCGTTCCTGTTGCTAGCTTGGCGCACGTGCTATATTTTTCAAATGTCTTGTCAGATATCAAATCAAAATATCGGATGTCGTAAACGTAGATTAACAAAAATATGCAAAATCTCATGAACACAGACTTCATCATCATGTAAATGTCGTGGCGATTCCAACTCCTTGACATCACTGAATTAGTGCGAAGACTAAAAAGGGTAAAAAAAACCTTTCGAGTTTGTTTAGTGCACTGTGAGTGAACTTAAACTGCAGTGCAAGTGCTGACTATTATAAAAAACACGTGAATTAAGTGTCTTCCCCTTAACATAAAGTAAAAAAGAAAGACGTTATTGGACTATTTATTCATTTCATAGTTACTTAGTAGTTTAAGTTATATTTAAATTACTTGGCTAGATTGTAATATGAATAAAGTATCATCAGCACACACACTACACACACACAACACTACACTAGACACAGATTTACACACGCACACTTACACTTTACAGTTTAGAAAAGACGAAAAAAAGAAAAAATTATCATCATACAATCTTTACTAACCGAATGTTGCATGGACGACCGACCTCTTCAGTCTTCATATTACACAAACCTAATAAATTCAAGCAATCTCCATTCACATCATCCGCTAAACGCACCATATCCCGACCCTTATGGGCCCGTCACGTACCCTCGGAAGTGTCGCCAACAGAGCATGCAATTAGGCGACGTTTTGTGCAAATAATTATGCCCGAGTATTTCGTTCCTCAGTTTGCACCTCTTAATTCACAACAAGCAGGTATCGTGTGAACCTACCCTCGTTACGAACAGGACAGATTAAGGCGTCTGAGAATGTTGGTTGAATGAACATGTTGAATTCTTAACTCGGTTTTCTATTTACAGCCTGATATAGCAGTAATGTATCAAGTCGAACAAATTAGACAAATAAAGGCAGACTAAAAGGGAGAGATTTATATCTGTCAATTATATTCGAGAGTATTTCGAAGTAGAAAAAAACAATGTCAGTGATGTGACTATTTGATTAAATTGAATGTTGGAAAGTAAAAAAACAGTCTTTTGTTTGTTGATTAAATTGGAGTTGTTGATGAAATGTTGGATTGGATTTCTTTGAGTTTGTTGACCCTTGGAGGCAGACAATGGCGACAATACCTACTAAAAATAATAATGAAAATGGAAGACTGAGCTTATTTTTCTAATTGTAATTGAATTGAAATGATGAAAAGCCACTGTAATTAAGAACCCGTTTTTTTTACTTCTTTTGTTCTATTTCGTCACTGGAATAAAAATATAATTACTGAAAATGCGTAGGTAACGGCTGGTTTTATTTAAAAAAAACATTTGATATTTTGTATCTAAGATTGTACTGATTAAATTACTAAGATTGGGTATCTTATGAACATATTATACCTAAATTAAATACATCGCAACTATGAGTTTACTAACTTTTATAAAACAAAAACAACATAAAAAATATTTAAAGTTCCACTTTGTAACAAAAGTGACGTCAGGACACTTCCATGGTGCTTTAACATCTCCAGGGAAGTGACATAAAGAGCAGCTCTGCAGCTATAAACTGTCACGGGCACCTTTCGCTTTGTGAATGATCGATGCCAAAGATTACTTTGTGATGGTGTGCAGGTCCTTCTTTCACTTAAACTAGTTAGCCTGGGGCTAAAGTGTCGTATTACACGAACATAGGGACACGCAAGCAGGGTTAAGTGGTATGGAAGTGTGTTGTTACTTGTTAGGTTTTTATGAGGGGCAGAAAAAAAACAGATGTAAAAAATGTTTTCCCCGTATTTCAAGGATTTGTTAAAAGGCCAGAAGGACCAGGTTTTTACATGAAAAATTCGCATATTTGTTAGATTTTCGTCAAAAAAATCGGTAGCTTCGTATTGGTACGGGCTGCTGGTGCCCGCAACTCCGCGTCAAGCGCGTATTTAGCGTACCAAAAAAAAAAAATCGGAAGCTTACCGAATTGTTATAGAATCCTTTAAATTTAATAATAAAATTATGATGCCCTAGTACAGTTTACCGCACATCAGTGGTTGACATTGACAGTACATTTATATCGCAGCAGTAAGGCCGATTATTATAGAGGAACTGTTACCACTGATGAGCGGTTGACTTTGTTACCTTCCTAAAGCTTAGCTATGGTATTTGAAAACAACGATATTCCGTATTAACGAAAATAAAACTATAAACACAACCGTAAACAAAACAAATCATATTCACGGACTCACTCCAACCAAAGCCCTCATTGAAAAATAAACAAAAACAATGAACCACTTATTAAACAGTGAAACATGTTCAAAGAACGTAACAAAATGGAATGAATCAATGTTCAAACAAAGCGCGCATTCCGTCGCGATCATTGGCAAAACGGAACGTAGTCTAGACGGATTGTAGACGAAATATGGACGCTTTATTCTGGGGTACGAGAGTTAAACGATATTGTGACGAGTTTTGTTTTAGTTAATTTGTTGTCCTTTCTTCGGTGTTTGTAGGATTTTCTTACCCATTGTCTTATTAGTAAAAAATGTGATACGAGTAGTATCTTATTATATGTATTCCAATTAATTTTAATCCATCATATTTTATCCTTCTTGACTCAATTATTTGGAATCTTGTAACTAATATCCTAACCAGTTAATGGTGAAACATGTAGACCTTTTCGCAATGTATGAACATCCTATGTGCACTGTTTCTGACAAATAAATTACTTTACTTTCATAGAAAATATACCATTCCGAGCCATGACTGAACTGTTTAATAATTTATATCTAAATATTCTTTCAAAACTAATAATATAATATCTAAAATATATATTAAATCAATAAAATGGATAATCCGGTATCCTATTGGAAATAAGACTGGCGAAGTAGAAACAAGAATCTAATTAACCAAATTCCTGAAAGTAACGAACGTAACGTATTTGTCACTTTCACCACAAATAAGAGGCCTCAAGTACCCTTTAAACTTCTGTGATCAAAACTTTGTATTTACTGAACAATTAATGGCGATCGACATCATCAGCGCCAAGTTGTTTAGACATCTCCCAATATTAAGAATTATGTGTGTTATGTTGTGTTCATAAACTTACCTAGTTAATTTGTATTCAGTCGTATTTTATTTGTAGAAGCTTTGTTTAAATTTTAAAATCTTACTTTTAGTTTATAAAAAGCTTCTGTCCAATGTTGTTATTCCTTAAATGTTATGTACACCTATAATTTGTGTATACATTAGCAGTAATACCTTTCCTAATTATTATTATTATTTTTAATCCAATTTTTGAATTAAAATGCTGTTGGTGTTCTTTAATAAATAAATTAATATTTCAGAGACACGTCATTATTTTCTTCCCCAATTTCGGCCCAAATCATTCCAACCTCGTAACTCCCCATAGCCATCTCGCCTGCAGTCGGGCAGTGGTGGGCGGAGCAGTGATAGCAGGCAACTGTTTACTTTGTACCGCACCGCGCCCCCTAATGCATCACATTCTTATCTATATACTGCAGTGCGCCGTGTAACCACTGGGCGAAATTAGTGGATATTTTCCGGGTGCAACTCCCTGAAACAATAGGACGTATAGGACGTTAAGAGCATTCATCCCAAAAAGTTGGCAACGTCGCAAATAGCTGTCAAATATTTACCTGTTTTGATTAATTTGGCAATATTAATGTATGGGAATAATAAATATGGCTAACTAGTGAATTAGAATATTAATAATGAATTGCAATTATATTGAATTGTTATAAAAAAGGCATTTGGTAAGTTTCTAAATACTTTTTTTACATCTTCAAATAAATATTCGGTGTTACGATATTAACTATTGCATTTCATAATCAATATATTAGTTCACTAGTTAGCTATATTTCTTATTTCGATACAGTAATATCGCCGAATTATTCAAAACAGCGAAATATTTGACAGCTATTTGTAACGTTGCCAACTTTCTGTATAAACGCTTCTATGTGGGGAACGAATAAAGCTCAGTAATTCTCAGCTTTCCACATATCAGCAGATTTAAATTTATGCCAACTTGAATACAACAGAATGGACAAAAAGGGAAGTTATTCACCCTTAGTTACCACAGTAAGTAAGTAGGGATGGACCTAGTGTTGTGACTGACCGCAGACCAGGTAGAGTAACGCTCCTGGTGTCACTGATCTAGTGAATTTTGTCTTGGGTAAATTGGTGGATTCGATATTATAAAGTACTGAAACTGGTTTTATTTAACTATCATCACAATAGGTTTTGCATTTGAGCGGGCTACTAGACAGCTACAATTAATTAGCACGCATATTGCTCTAATAAATTCTCATGCTTGTCAAGCAGATTCGTGATCACAATCTAATGAAATATTGTATGCTGTTGTTAACACGCGTAGTTATCGAACGTCATCGGATGTCGGTTGAAGTATTAGTCGGCGCGCGATGGCTAGTCACCGGCTGAGACAGGAGAGGGCGCCAATGACAAAATTGGCAGACTGAGTTACCTACCTCCCCCGTCTCAATGCTCACATACCTCAGGTGGTGACTAACAGTCGCGCGAGGACTATAGTATACGCACCACGAAATACCAGCTTCTTTTACTTATACATAATATGTATGTTTGACAGAGGCCGTAATGCGTGCATAGTTCGGTTGATGACAGATTAGATGTATTTGAGCCGTAAGACTTGAAAAACATTGGGGAAACCAAAATTATTTGTAAAAACAAAAAGCAAAATTCTTCGATCCAGACACAACATCGTATTTGCATGTAACCTTCGCGAATCTATTATAAATTACGAAACAAATATTTAAATTATAATGAGATTATGAAGCGATTAAAAGTCGGCCCCCGAGATGACAAGCGCATGTCATGATATTATTTATTTATAATAGGTATGCCAACAGAACAGCATATTATATATCGTACATTAAATATTAGTAAATATTATAGATATGGGCTCTTATACAATGTGAAATTTAATTCGTTTGCATCCTGTTAAGGGGTCATTATGAACAACTTTCACCATAGGGCCAACCCCGAAATCGCGAATTAAAATCAGCTGTTCCCTTCATTATATCGAGCTATGCTAACATAAATGTATCGAGCAGCTAATTTTTTTTTCGCGATTTTTGGGTTGGCCCCAACGTGAAAGTTGTTCATAATGATGAGTATGCAAACGAATTAAATTTCACATTGAGGTGTACACGACATTCACATACAACAAAGCAACCTTCTTAAATTACATAAAATTAAAATATAATAATGTAAAAACTAAAAGATATCACAAACAAGTGTTTTATTTAACCTGGTACCGTCAGCGCTCGGCGCTGACAGTTGACTTCCCCAATCATAATGTTTACAAACTCAAATTGAATTCCACCATTCTTCAAATTACTGAACCAAAATAACTCTCAAATTAATTAAATTAAAAAACTGCCAGAAATAAAACGACAGCAGCAAATTGATAAAAAGAGGAATCATTGGAAACAAAGATGGACGACTTGAAAAGAAGTAACACAATGGACGAATTAGTAACAATGACGGTGCGTAAATGTGAACGTTTCTAAAAGAATAATTAATTGAAGCGGTAATTTTTTCAGAACAATGTCATTCTATTACATTATGAAGCTAAATAGGTACAAGTATAATACTTTGTACGCCTTATTCACTCATTGTTTCAAAAGGAAACGAAGTGAAGTGATTTCATTCGAGTTTTTAATTAATGGCCTTGAAGATAAGGCAAGAAATTGAGCGTTTTCCAAATATCAAGCAACAATCAAACAATATTATGATGATTTATGCTCAAATGATACTTGAGATGTGGACCAACGATGAAATGAGAGTCAATAAATAGTATAATCTATGGTGAGAGTCCTAAATGTTCTCGATAGAACTGTTTAGTAAAGCTACTGCGTTCAAGAGCTGTCAGTGTCAAAATTCCCCAACAATAATGACAGTAACAGCTCTTGATCGTGGTTTAGACAGTCTGATCGCATTCAGTTTTATTTGTAAAATCAGCCCTTAGTAGATACTATTACAAACTTTAAAATGACCCGGTAATTAGTAATAGTAGTTTTATTTCCAAACTTCAGTACACAATACATCAATGAGGTCGAGACCACTGAACCAGAACATCCTGTATGGTAGGGGTCGAGGTTTTTCTACTAGATACCTACAATTTACAATAATTAAAAGAAAATTGAAATAAAATGTATAAAAAAAAACAAAAAAATATATAATAATAATACCAGCCTTTTACTGTCCTACTGCAGGGCAAAGGTCTCTTCTCATACAGAGAAGGCACGAGCATTGATCACCACGCTTGCTCGAGACGGGTTGGTGATTTCAGACTTATATTAACTATAAGTCCAGCCATGCTATTCTGTAAACATCTCACCGTGAAAACTTGGGTGAAGTGAGCTGTCAATAGTGTCAATCCACGGTCACTTCACCTAAGTTTTCACGGTGAGATGGTTACAGAATACCACTGCAGGTTTCCTCACGACGCGCGACGTTTAAGGGGACTACAGGACCTAAACGTGCCTAAACGCAAGTTTTATAATGCGTAAAAGTACATGATCCACTGCAGTAAACAAAATCAGAAAAATATATGATATTCTTCAGGACATATGCTAGTATGATAGTGTGTTGAAAACATAATACAACTAATTTGATACGATAGAAAAAAATCATGAAGATACCTCTAAAAATTTCTTTTAACGAAAAAAAAACATATTAATTTACATGCAATCATTCTGATTTTCTGTCAGATTATTCTACAAGCTACATATTAGCATTATAGTGTTTTAATTTTCCAGTCCAATCAATAGATTTTTTGTAAATCGCTAAATGCTTCATATTTTGCAATAAATTACCTGCGTTGTGTCATCGCGCTTCTCTTTCATTTCTATGCAGTCCGACAGTGACCGCGCTTTAGCTGTTGTAAGCCTCTTAATATTAATAATTCGAATACATAATTCTGTTTTAGAATAAAATAGGGGTAGAATGTGTGTGGTGAGATGTGTGATGGGTGTGTTGTGTGGATGTAGGTGTGTGAATGTGTGTGTTGTGTGAGTCTGAGTGATCATACTATTTTTATAAGGTCAAATTATTAAAATAATATATACATTTTACATAGTACAGATTCATGTTGGTTAACATCCCAAGTTCACAAGAAAGGTGACATTGAAAATAATTATTTTTAGGGTCCTACTTTTTAAATTAATAAGTCGTCCTTCGTTTTATGTTGTTTGTGTATTGTTTGTAATTCGATCGTGACATACTTTAAAATAATCTTATATAACGAAATCCCAAAACCTTTATATTATAACTAATTATTTACCACAGAACTTTTAATATGAGTTTAGTATATGATACGATATATCAAAGACATTATCATAACTTATATATATAAGTTTTCACGCTAAAATGGCTGAACGGATTTAGATGAAATTTGGCACATAGGTAAACCATAACCTGGAGAAGGACATAGGATACCTCTTATCCCGATATTCCCACAAGACCAAGATTTATGCGGGTGAAACCGCGGGGCCGAGCTAGTTACTAATGTTTCGTGAAAAACGTCTTTAGGGCATTCTGCAGAAGTCTAAAGTCTAGACAATACAGTAATATCACTTTACGCCTGAACTAGATATATGTGTTGCTAAATAGCTCTCAACAGGGCACTTAGGAAAATAGACAATTGTCATGCTTGCCTTTTACTAATGTAAATATATGTCCCACTAGAATAACATATTCCGTGGTATATTTTATTATAAAGATGCTTTAAAAAAAAAAATCGTGGCGAGACGACGATATGTTAGATTTATGTTCATAACGTTTATCAAAAGGATCTGTGAAAGGCGATGATAGACGATGCCACAGGTTATCCGATTGACACATCACAATAATTTAAGAGTCCAGTATCTGTTATAACGTCTTATTCACCATTACAAAACAATTGAAAAAAAAAATTGGCTGTCATGGGGACTGTTATGGGTAATTAGTAATTAACTGTTTATTTGTTCTACCTCGATGGTCCCAGTTTATCATATATAACTTATAGTTACAGCTATGTAGCTGTAAGCGGGCACGCCCTTTATGCCCGGAGACATTTATTTAGCTATTAAGGGGACTACAGGACCTAAACGTGCCTAAACGCAAGTTTTATAATGCGTAAAAGTATATGATCCACTGCAAAACAAAATCAGAAAAATATATGATATTCTTCAGGATATATGCTAGTATGATACTGTGTTGAAAATATAAAACAGCTAATTTGATACGATAGAAAAAAATCATGAAGATACCTCTAAAAATTTCTTTTAACGATTAAAAATCATATTAATTTACATGCAATCATTCTGATTTTTTGTCAGATTATTCTACAAGCTACATATTAGCATAATAGTGTTTTAATTTTCAATCAATAGATTTTTTCTAAATCGCTAACTGCTTCATATTTTGCAATAAATTACCTGCGTCGTGTCATCGTGCTTCTCTTTCATTTCTATGCAGTCCGACAGTGACCGCGCTTTAGCTGTTGTAAGCCTCTTAAGTTCTGTTTCAAACTCAAACTCAAACTCAAATCATTTATTTCAATTAAACCATTACAGGCACTTTTGAATTGTCAAGGAATCATTCAGTCAAAAATATGAAGCTAGTTGCCCATTCCAAAGCGTAGTACCTTACCTATGGAGAAGAACGGGCAAGAAACTCCACGGACACTCTTTTAAATAAAATAAATTGTTACAAAGTATTGGTGACATCATTCATGTTGAAATTATACATGTGAGAACAATGTAGAAAGACGTGCACGTTAGAAGCGTCCGTAATACAAAGATAAAAACAAAGAACAATTATTCAAAAATTAAAAATCAGCCATGGCCGCTAAGAGTTGACCAGTCCCAACTGACGGCGCCCGTTCACGAACATGACGTATGGATCAGCACCATTCAGCTCAACCATTTTGAAGGGAGCTAAATGATCCAACACACGCGCCACCATCAGCGAGACATTTGAGTGAGCATGACATACTCACAGCCGCCAGGGCACATTCAAGTCAATAAAAAAAAGTATTACCCGGTAAATGGTAGCTCTTTAGTACATAGTACTCACACCTGTGCTCTGGAATTATATAATACAAAGGAGATTGACTTTATACATACAATGCAAAGATGGTCTTAAAATCTTCAGCAGCTCCAACAGTATTTTCAGATGTTAATCAATTAGTTGTGGTTGTGGAGCAGGACCAGCATTGAGCCAAGCATTTTTATCAGAGATGTAATCCCCCAACTTATAATATGCCTGCCTGCATAGTGTGCGTTTTATACAAGACTTGAATTTCGTCTCATTCAGTTGAAGTATACTTTACTTTACGTTTACGTTTACTTTTTATTTTTTATTTCTGCGTGAGTACAGTTCTCGATGTTTTTGGTTGGTATATTGGCGTATGCTGGCTGTCATATGGCTAATAATTTAATTTATGTTTTGTGTTGTGTTTGTAAATTATTTTGGATACTATTGTATAGAATCAAGTTGTTCTAACTGAATAGACAGCTGTGCTGCTGGGGAGTTTGTTGCGCTACTTCTTCTTCCCAGCTAAAGCACTAGGAAGTGGTGAAGGGTGGTCGTTTTGGGGGACTGTCTTATGTAATTTTGACGTTCAAAAGGTGCTCAGCCTAATTTGAATAAAAGACTTGAATTTAAAAAAAAAAATTGCCGATAGAAGTATAAACTTAAAACTATGAATTGACAGTGTTTTTTTTTTAAACTTTGAAATTAATTGTATTTATCAAAAATGAAAATAACATAATTTGTTAATAAAAATTATTAATATTATTTATAGTCTGGGTTTCACATCTATCGGTACTCCGAGCAACAACAAGCGCAACACGCCATAGTCATTAGCATGTCGATGACGCGAGCCCATAATATTTTCCTCTACTAAAAATAGCTCAACGCGCCTAAAAAAGTTTTCACTTCAAAAATACTGCGACCACCCGCATCAGACTGCTTGAAAAGTGTTGAATAATGTTTTTTTTTTCAAGATATTATTACTTTGATGTCTATAATCCGCCATTTTGATTTTATTAAAATAAACCCTATAATTATCGCGCTACCTAGTATAGTCGATAGACATCTCATGCATTAGAAATTTTACCGTCAAGAAACTTCGAGGGCATAAATAATCACACGTACAAAGATACGCGTGAAACACATAACCCTATCATTGTTGTTGCGTAGTCGGTTACAAAGTGAAAAATCGACCTTTAAGAGTATACGAGTATACCTCAATACTCAATACTCAATACTCAATACGTTTATTGCATTCCACAATGTGAACCCCACACACACCTCACATTGCCTAGCATGATCCTCCGAATGAAATCAAATATACTGCAGCATTACTTTTTGAAATAAATACAGGGTAAAGTATAGGATTAATGTTAAGTACGATGTGTGATGAAAACACGATTCCATAATATTTTCCCGATAGAAAAAAATCCGAAGTTACCTCCAAACCGAACAATAAAACCGCTGGTATTAAAAAAGTACTTAAAATTAGATCATGAAACTTTGCACAATATCTGAACTAACTATAAAGCAGATACTATGTGTTTTTTATATTTTAATTACGACTATTTTCGCCATAAAAATAAATTTCCTAAACCATTGGCGCCTTGGAGCCTTCTCCCCGCCGCTCTGTCTCGGTCTCACTCAGTCTGCGAGCAGTATCGGGGAAGCGAGATAAGTAGTGAATTTGAGCTGAGGTATTATGGACTCTTAACGGGAAAAAAAAACTAAAACTGCCTATTCCTCCTAATTTTATTCGTTCCTCTTGTCACGAACTTAATATTTTTGACAGTAATTAAATACAAGAACAAGTAATTAATAAAGCCCCCTTGCCACCTAATACAATATAGTTTATGTAGGAAAATGTTGTTGTTCCTAAGGCTTATTAAATTGTAAACTTTGACGACGGGAGTTTGGTTAATCAAAACATTTGTTAAATTAATCCTGTTATTGGAAATGTGTAATTAAGCGTAATCGTTTTGGGAACATGAAAATAGAACGATAGAGTTTATATTGGAAGCGTTAAATACTTGAATGATAATTTAAAATTATCACTGGCATCTGTTTTTTCAAAATAGACAGGGTGGCAGGGACATCGACTTGAAAACTGTTACCATGGTTTCAGTACATGATTCTGAATCTCCCTGCGTTGAAATTATAGATCGGTTAGTACAAAAAAAATTGCAGTTGCATACATTTTGACCGCGTATGTATTGCACTTTTCCTAAGAAGCAGTTTTTTTTTAAATAACCGACGAAACATTTCAACGCAGGGGTTCAGAATCATGTACTGAATCCATGGTAACAGTTTTCGCGTCGATTTCCCTGCCACCCTGTACAGAAAACTGCACTTTAAGGACGTTTGTGGATGCAATGCCAACAAGATCCTTTCAAAGGCGTCTTCTAGACAGAAGATATAAGTGATGAACAGCCATGAGGATTTTTACAGAAATTGACAGCCTCTTTGGTCTAGTAGTCGCAAGTGCTACTGCTGAGCATGAGGTCCCGGGTTCGATTCCCGGGTCGGGCAAAGTATTATTGGGTTTTCTATCTGGAATTTCTCAGTAGCAGCCCGGATTCTGGATTTGTGCCCGGTTGCTGGTAATAGGCTCGCCCCCTATTATATAATATAATATAACAAAAAATCATGTTCAAATTACGTTTAATTACATAATATGTACTGGCTGCCTTAGAAGTCACCTGCCGGTCGATTCTGTAAAATAAACTTAGGTGAAGTGAGCGTGAAGTGAGCTGTCATTAGTGCTAATCACTAGCATCCTGCCGGTCGATTTGTGACAGTGACAGCTCACTTCACGCTCACTTCACCTAAGTTTCACGGTGATATTTTTACAGAATCGACCGGCTGTACTGTTTTTACGGCCGATGTTTTGTGTAAAAATCGCACCTTGAAAACAGCATTGATAACCTAGTGATTTGACCGTCGGACTGCCAAATCATAGGTCTCAAGTTCGAACTCAAGGTACCTCTGGCTTTTCGGATTCATGTGCGTATTGTATAATTATTACTTGCTTCAAAAACGGTGAAGGAAAATATCGTGAGGCATGCCTGAGAGATATTTCTCGACGGCATGTGAAGCCAAGTCAGAGGCCCATGGGTGGCTTTAAAACTCTGACAACAGAGGGGCAATTCTGGTAATTTTTAAGAACGTTCGCATTCACATCTCATTCGCAATCTGTCAAACATACAACCAATTTACCAACATTTTTGACAAGTTTGACAGATTACTCGAAACGTTCACATTCCTATTGTGAACGTTTTTTTAAGTACGAGAATTGGCCTTCAGAAGACCACTTCGCGTAATTAAAAATCTCATCTCAGCGACATCCAATGTCATAAATATTAGAGGTGTTTTTGACAGATTGAGACTAAGATTATAATGCGAACGGTCTAAAGGTGTGTCTAAACATTGAGCGGGAATCGTGCGCAACTGCCGCGCTGTGATTGGATGACTGCCGCGCGAATATTCGTCGGTTTATTCCTAACTAGAGCGCGGCATAATTGTGTCCTGCAAACGCCGCGTGTTGCTGCCGCGCTCTTGCCGCTCAATGTTTGGGCACACCTTTAGGGCCGGCGTTCACTGGCGCACGGTACGGCAAAGGATATTTATACGACGAATAGAAATATAACTTATATGTATGTCAATAAAATTTAAATTTCAATGACGATGCCCAAAAATCGTCGCGGTATGCCTAAGAATATTGCGGCATCGCTGATTTCGATTTTATTTTCATACTATTAAGTTATATTTCTAATTGTGGCATAAATATCCCTTATGATATAATTTGATATACGGCAATTGCCCCTCGTTAGTCACTAACCACACGAAAAAGAAGAATAGTTAAGCTGGCCAGTCACGGGCACTCCATTTCCATCACTCCACGCGCTTTCATTCAATATTATTTACCACTCCACCCAACCTACGTGAGATTTCGGAAGGTTTTTGGAGTGTTGTCGTGGAATGTTATGGAGTTGAGTACCCGTGAAAGGCCACCTTTAGGTGAAGTGAGCTTGAAGTGAGCTGTCAATTATGACCAATACCTAGCTATCGCTAGTATCAAATGGAATAACAGGTCAGTTTTCACTGTCAGATTTTTACAGAATAGATCGTCGGTATTCGTTACAGCTTAGCAATTTAATAATACACAATAGGTACCATTAAAAAACCCGTCGTGTGCGAGTTTAGCAAAAAACGCCGAAAAAACACGTTTCTTGTAAAATATAATAAAGTTAAAAATTAAAGGGGTTAAAAAATAATTTTTAACTTTATTATATTTTTATTATTCATTTATTGTTTTAGATTCATAAAAGTTTACAATTTAAAATATTTTTTTAAATAAATAATAATAATAAATCTGTATATTTTTATTATTTATTGTTACAGCGGCAATAGAAATACACAATCTGTGAAATTGAATTTCAACTTTCTACATAATACGATTCATGAGATACAGCCCGCTGACAGACAGACGGACAGCGGAGGCTTAGTAATAGTGTTCCGTTTACCACCATTCGGGTACGGTACCCTTAAAACAACGTTGTCACTAAACTCAAAGGATAAACCAACGTAAAGACAAAAGGCCAGGCATAACATCAAAAACCAGAATTCATTATCTCACACTACTTAACACAAAAAACAAAACTCGTTAATTCAATCAGCAAATTGACGAAACTAAGTCAACTCGATACCTAATCACTCGCTTTGAACTCGTGGGCTGTGACACATGGACGGGTAGTATGGAGAGTAATCGCGACGCGACGGGCGTAGTCGGCGTACTCGAAGCGACATCTCACGCGACTTCGTTCCTATCCATTTCATTTCAGTTGTCTGGGCCGCCTGTTTGTTTGTTGGTTGTGAATGTTGGGATATACGGGTTTAGAGTTTGTTGAGCAATTGGAAGTTGTAGATTCTTTTGCTGGAGTGTCTAGTTGTGTAATTTCAGTAAATAACAGACACTCACAGGTGTTAAATACCGGTCAAAATCATACTAATCACTTTTTTGCTTCGCCGTAATCGGGTAAAAAAATTGGATGTTGCGCCGTTTTTGCCCAAAAGGAAGTTGCGTGAAAAAAAATTAACAATTCATTACATTACAACCGTAAACTTATTTTTTTTTTTAATGCCTAGTTGCTTATAAATAAAAAAGTAAACTAGAAGAAAATGGGTGAGATTTTGAATTTGAGTTGGAATGGGTGCCTGCGCCTACTCACTTTCTTTACTTACCTACCTCTTAGGTGGTAAAATAATAATATTATCTAAATATCTAGAGGGAGGAGCCCTCTGTCCTAGCAGTGGGAACATTATAAGCTGCATGCTTATGCTATGTAGATCAAGATTCGAACGCCAAATACCACCATCGAACTGCTCAAAACCTCATAGCTCCACATCCTGATCACCAGTATGTAACGTTTAATTACGCGCCGCTACTCGACCGGCCTCTGATAAACGACTCTCCAGCCAGTTCTACTCCATGACATGTTCAGGGTTTTAAGCCTCGCCGCCGACAATACCGCTTGATTTGAGCAGATGCATTATAATTATTGATGATAATACAGAGCAATATCTGTTTCTGACATGAATATCATTTTAATTAGAAAATTTTAATGACTAACAATTTTAATTTTATTTTTTAATGACCATTGAGTATTTAAATTGAATTAATCACAATAGGGATGTTGAATGGGGAAAATTATATTTAAGTCCCATGTAATATGGGGGCGAGCCTATTGCCATCAACCGGGCACAAATCCAGGCTCCGGACTGCTACTGAGAAATTCCAGATATAAAAACCCAATAACACTTTTCCCGACCTGGGAATCGAATCCAGGACCTCATGCTCAGCAGTAGCGCTTGCGATTACAAGACCAACGAGGCTGTCAGAATTGTTTATAAAATCTTAGCTTTTCTCAGCCCTTGGTCACCCAAAGCACAGTATAGAAACTAACACCCGAATACTGAAACGCCACTCAAAACTTAAGCGTTACTTATGACTCTTTTAAAGCCTTTTGATTGGTTGAAACTAGTTTTAAGTAACGCTTATGTTTTGAGTGGCGTTTCAGTATTCGGGTGTAAGCCTATTAGTTGAAGTAATAACCTACCCTCCATTTTTTAAAAGATCGCGGCTACCACTCGTCTCGACACGGTACCCGCAACAGACAGCACTGCGACAATCGCTTGAGGTCTCATTAATGATTGCGTCTGTGTGAGTGTTCCGATTCGAACGTTTACTAAGTCCCCTACACGAGAAGTTATAAATTTTGTAAATAAAGAACTTCTACTAATTAGTAACGTAGCGACAATTCAATCAACAAAAAATAATCCCAAATTCAATCAACTCATAGTAACAAAATGTGTAAAGGCTCGTGCAGATCAGCGCGACGCGACGGCGCGACGCGACTCGAACAATACAATTTCTAAGAAAACTTCACGGTATAACAATAGCCGGTGTCGCGCCGCGCTGTCGCGTCGCGCTTGTCTGTACGAAGCTTAATACGAAACTCACGAGCAACGCTGTCGTCTAATGTTTTACGCGTCTGAGTTCCAGTACCTCAAAATATTAAACGACAGTGCTGCTTTATATCGCTAAAATATAACCCGACCAAGTGAAATTGCTCGTTAGTTTCGTATTACACGTATGTTACTTTGAGTTGTTTGAATTTGGGATTATTTGTTTCGCTACGTAACTAAGTAGAAGTTCTTTGTTTACAAAATTTATACCTTCTCGTGACGGGGAGTTTACATAGTTTCTGTACTGTCCATATTTATACTGTGCCCAAAGTGTGGAAGCCTAAGTATAAAGTTCAACTGACTCACATAAACTATCTTAATACGAAGAAGATGAGGGTATCTACACTTTGTCAAGACTGACCCTTACTTATAGGTTATGTGTAAATAGTTGTTAAATTGGAACTATTAATCGTTAATGGTCCACATTCTTGTGGTAGGTGTTACTCGTTTTCGAAATTAAGATGTTCTATGGATCTAAGGCGCAGCCGCATTAAGAGGTATGAGGAACAGGGTGTCGAGTTCACTCATCCTCTATAGAAAAGGGAGGATCCTTCGACCAGATGGGTATCGTGTCTGGCGGGCAACTGCCCAACGGTCGGATTAGTCTTATATGTCGTTCGCGCCGTAAACTCTAATTGCGCGATGCAGGATTTGTGTGACGTCAGGTATTTGATGCGTAGTTTGCATGTGGCGATGTAGATGTCGCCACGCGCATGTTAAGCGATTAGTGACCACAATACAAGCTTTCAAAAGTTACAACCGAAAGTTTTTTTTAAATCCATATTTTCTACAAACTATTCGCGCCATTCAACTATGGTTCCCAAAAAACGGTAGAACGAACGTTGGCAGACCAATGGCCAGATGGGTGGACGACCTACAAAGGATCGCGGGGAAGACCTGGATGAGACTCGCACGGACCAGGGAAGCATGGCACAAAAGAGAGGATGCCTATACTTAGCAGTAGGTAGAACAAGGCTGCCAATTATGATGATGATGATACGCGCCATTTGCGCTTGTGCCGCCGCATCCGAGTTAAACATAGGCCCACGTTTAGACTTAAAAAAAAAACACTAGGAATTTGTTTGCGAACCTAAAAGATTTTGAAAAATGTAGGCATAACATACATTCTAAGTTACATTAACATTTTAAGTTACATATGAATATTTAAGTATTCATGTACGTGTCGTAGGATGATTTGATAATTCGAATTTTCACGAAAATCCTAGGGATTTGGCGAAAACACGGATAATTAGACAATGGTGAAAACATTTCTGCGAGCAACTTGAAAGTAGCGCTCGCTGGCCGCTGCTGCGGCACCGCTCGCTACGGTCGCTCGGCTCGTGCGCGGTTGGTCGGTGTTCTAACCTAAACTATTCCACCCAGTTTAATATGACGAATCATACAATCTGTCTGTGACTAGATAATGAAACAATGGGGATAACATTTCTGCGGTGCCGCGGTAGCGGCCAGCGAGCGCTTCTTCCAAGTTGCTTGCAGAAATGTTTCACCATTTTCTAATTATCCGTGTTTTCGCAATATCCCTAGGGTATCCCTAGGGTTTTCACGAAAATTCGAATGATCAAATCATCCTAGGACATAATGCAAAATATTATAGAAAATAAGTGACCCAATTACTCAAAATTGACATCCATGCGTGACATCAAGTTTGCAACATAATGTTAGGGTTTCGATTCGAAAAATAATATTTGAAACAATCAGAGTTCTAATACACGGACATTATGCCTTATTTACATTTTAAGTATCTCTTAATATTAATAAGTATTACTGCAATTACCTACATAGCTTCTATTATATCAGACTCTAAGAAAGTGGAACGTACTTGTGTAAAGTGTAATAAACACTATTCTAAGTTTATTTTAATTTTTAATTGTATAAGATTTGATAAGAGAGATTAAGTAGTATAATTTTAAATTATCACGGAAATATGAACGTTAGATTAAAATTGCTTATTCGTCTTAAAGGCTAGATTGTAATTAATTATTAAGAACCTGGTTCTTTTAACAAAGCAGATTTTTTTTTATGGCTACTTTTTGTGTATAAATTGTAAAATTGCGGGATAAATGACGTAGGTTATGAAGTGGAAATCATTTAAGTCACCCTTAATAATAATCCACTAAGCAATTTAGCATGCAGGGCGCTAAAATTCTACTTCCGAAATTAAAATCATGGAATCATTGTCAACATAAGCGCCAATTTTGCTCGAACCCTGTCTCTCAAAATATTTTCGCTGCTCTTATCCTATAATTAATATGGGGGAAAGGGGTGGGGTAGGTCAACCTGGATTGGTTTTTACGCACCAACATCCAACGCCATTAGAGGGCTCAGTCAGTGGAACAATTTAATTGATTTATTTATCCCTATATCCAATTAGGCTGGCACCAAAAATTGCTTGATGAAATTCAGGCAGAATTCCCTTCATCGCTGCCAGATACACAATTCGATGGCCAGTGCTAAAACTTGATAGGTATTCGCTTTAAAATGATGATGGATTTTCATTAAATGAAGGTTTGCGAGCAAAACAAACGGTATTTTAATTATTGACATATTATTCAGTCTATCTGACGAGTCTGCTCTATTTATTTTGTAATATTTTTGGATAGTAAATTGTTTAGAACTTTTTTGTGTTTATCTGGTGTAATAAAATGTAAAAAAAAAAAAAATACAGGGTGTCAGGGACATCGACGCGAAGCCGGTTACCATGGATTCAGTACATGATTCTGAGAATTTCAACGCAGGGGGGCTGCGTTGAAATTTTTCGTCGGTTATTTTTTTTTAAATCTGCTGTTGCATACATTTTGACCGCGTAGGTATTGCATTTTTCTATGAAACAGCAGATTTTTCTTTTAATAACCGACGAAAAATTTCAACTCCGTGGGGTTCAAAATCAGGTACTGAATCCATGGTAACCGGCTTCGCGTCGATGTCCCTGCCACCCTGTATATTACAGTGATAACTCGAATTGTATTCTCTTTAGTTCAAATATAATTTGCAATTTTCCCCAGTTTCATGATTATTTAAAACAATAATATGTCATTTTTTATTTAACATTATGTAGGTTGTGCTTATACTTAATTGCAACTACAGACTTTTATTATATTATAATATCTTGACTCGGTTGCGTTTCCACCAGAGCTGAGCGAGGGTGCGTAGCGAGGGATGTGTGTCAAACTAACCAATAATAACGTTAGCTTAGCTCAAACTATGGCAGTCTTCTTCTTTTCGTGTGGTTAGTGACTAATCTGGTGTAAGAGTTTTAAAGCCGCCCATGGGCCTCTGACTTGGCTTCACATGCCGTCGAGAAATATCTCTCAGGTATGCCGGTTTCTTCACGATGTTTTCCTTCACCGTTTTTGAAGCAAGTGATAATTATACAATACGCACATGAATCCGAAAAGTCAGAGATCACAGTGACAGTGAAGCGTTGTTTTTGGTTAGTTTCACACACATCCCTCGCTACTCATCCTCGCTCATCTCTGGTGGAACCGCAGCGTAACCGTTTTGTAAATTAACACGTCCTATCTAAGGAGAGTCGGATGAGCCGTAACTCAGGACCCTCCTACTTCAGACACCTTCAGCTATTTAAGATTGTACATTTTATTAACCAGTGCCTGTAAATGATGTTGAGATAAATAAAGATTCACGCTGGTAGCACACCTTCGCCGCGAAACCTGGCTCGCGTCATGAGCGGAATTCGAGTAGCGGAACTTGACGCGAGCCATTTGAATTGAACTACTGTGGTTTCGCTGCTACGGTTTCGCGGCGGAGTTGTGCTACTGGCGTTATGATTATGATTAATGTCATCCTTTCCTTAAGAATATATTTTCTTTACGGACACAATAAGGTATGGAGACCTATTTTGAGATACAATAGGGTAAAGGATTCCACCCGAGTTTTTTTTTCCCTACCAAGAAATAATACAATTTGTGAAAGAGAAGTCCTATAAACTTCATTTGAGTTCGAAACGAAATGGAGGGGAATGTTACCCAACCGACAGTTCGTAGAAGACCTTAAAAGTACTTTATATTGAAAATAACAATATTCAACTCTGTCGACAAGTTTTTTCACATATCATCACGCCTGTTATCCTCGGAGGGTTAGGCAGAGGTGTACCACCCACATTTCGCCAGTTATGTTTAAGTCCCATGTGCCTATTACATGGGACTTAAACATAACTCTCACAGGGACAGTGAAGCGTTGTTATTGGTTAGTTTCACACACATCCCTCGCTACTCATCCTCGCTCATCTCTCGTTTTGTAAATTAACGTGTCTTATCTGAGGAGAGTCGGATGATCTGTAACTCAGGACCCTCCCACTTCAGACACCTTCAGCTATTTAAGATTGTATATTTTATTAACCAGTGACTGTAAATGATGTTGAGATAAATAAAGATTCACAGCGAAACCGCAGTAGTTCAATTCAACTGGCTCGCGTCATGTTCCGCTACTCGAATTCGGCTCATAACGCTCATTCCGAACATGACCCGAGCCAGTTGAATTGAACTACTGCGGTTTCGTTGATATGGTCTCGCGGCGAAGGTGTGCTACCGGCGTTATTATTATTATGATTAATGTCATCCTTTCCGTAAGAATGTCTTTTCTTTAGGCACACAATAAGTCCGCTACTCGAATTCGGCTCATAATGCTCATTCCGAACGTGACGCGAGCCAGTTGAATTGAACTACTGTGGTTTCGCTGCTACGGTTTCGCGGCGGAGTTGTTTTACTGGCGTTATGATTATGATTAATGTCATCCTTTCCTTAAGAATATATTTTCTTTACGGACACAATAAGGTATGGAGACCTATTTTGAGATACAATAGGGTAAAGGCTTCCACCCGCGTTTTTTTCCCCCACCAAGAAATAATACCATTTGTGAAAGAGAAGTCCTATAAACTTCATTTGAGTTCGAAACGAAATGGAGGGGAATGTTACCCAACCGACAGTTCGTAGAAGACCTTAAAAGTACTTTATATTGAAAATAACTATATTCAACTCTTTCGAAAGGTTTTTCACTTATCATAACGCCTGTTATCCTCGAAGGGTTGGGCAGAGGTGTACCTATAGTACACCCAGATTTCGCCGGTTATGTTTAAGTCCCATGTAATAGGGGGCGAGCCTATTGCCATCAATCGGGCACAAATCCAGACTGAGAAATTCCAGATGGAAAAACTTAATAACTGTCTTGTGTTCTTTATGAGAATAAATTCTTCTTTAAACCGAACTCTTTGTCCGACCCGGGAATCGACAAGTTTTTTCATGCTTTACAAAACCATTGTTACATCTATACTGACCCGCTAAGACGCTGGCAACACCGTCGGTGTGCCCTCACCACTGTCAAGCCCCTCCACGCACTTCAAGATGCCATGACGGGAAATGGTGCATAAATGAGCTTGCACATCATTCTCGTCGCTTTTTTCACAAGAACAACTGACCAGAAAGCCAATTCTCGTACTTAAAAAACGTTCACATTCAAGTCGCAATCTGTCAACCTTGTCAAAAATGTTGGTAAATTGATTGTATTTTTGACAGATTGCGAAAGAGATGCGAATGCGAACGTTCTTAAAAATTATGGGAATTGCCACTCATGTCGAACCTCCTTCAACTTACTATTTGAAAAGATCAATACTTCATTAAATCATATTTAAAATGGTGTAGTGTAGGTTTCAGAAAAATACGCTCGATAGATTATGCGTGATTGTCAGTTTTTTATTCGCGATAGACATAACTTTACAAATTAATTTCACTATGTAATAGATGGAACCTTATAGTGGCTTATTTTATTTACAGGGCAATTCAAAATATATACACAATCTTAGATCTAATATATAATTAACACAAAAAAAAAAAAATATAAACAAAAATGGAAAAAAAATAAAATAAAGGAAGAGCTCATTGGGCATTACGTTTAGTAATTAGTGATTGTTAATTTGCTGTTCGAGTGACTAAATTATAACGGATTTGAATTCAAATTAGTTGCAGTGATTTCTATAAATAACAATTAAAATAATTTACTAAGGTTGTTTGAATTTAATTTATTATAAACTCTTTGTGTTTAATCATTTGTTACACCATTATTACATAATTTCCATGGCTTCCGCGAGAAAATTCTATAAAACAAAGAAAAAGATAATTATTTAAAACTAAAGAAACTACGCTATAACACGTACTTTGTGAAAATAACATTAATAACATTAATTATTTTTACAACTACCTTAGTTAAAAGTCAAACTAGATTAGTACAATTTATTTACACTCATGTAAATTACTTAATGTGTCGACAATTCCTAGGCTTCGCAGTGTGAACGATGCCTTATGAAGGAGTTTGAAAAGCTCACCAAACCATAGACCAAATAAAAAACCAAGATAAGCTGTCAACAGTGACGTGAGACCGGTGTCCTCAACATGTGTGCACTTAGCGAGGTGTAGTTTGATTGTAAGCGTGTGCACACAGAGCGGAGGTGTAGTTTTGGCATGCTACACTGTATGTTCGCAACGCTATGTCTTGGTTTTGTATTTGGTCTGAGCACCAAACAAACACACGTCATACGATATTACGTAAACTACGAAGTTGCTACCTTATAACATTAATTGGACCTAGAAACCTATTAAATTAATTAGGTACCTACTAATATGTTCCACTTGTGAGAGAAACCTGTTAAACATCCTACAAAGTTGGAACTTATAACTAATTCCGTTTCAGGAATCAAACGTGGCAGTCAAAGGAAAGTGGGGCTTAGTTAGTTAGTAGTTGTTTACCATTGATATTAAAGTTTGGTGAAGGCACGTGTATTGCAAGATTCCCGCTTTAAAATTGTCAACCCTGTCACTTCTGTTGACTAAAATATAATAACAAAGGTACATCATAATGATATTATATCTCTGCAATCGAACTATAAGCAGCTACAATACAATATGACACATAGACAATACAGCTCAACCTGCCAAGTAACAGACAGAGCAAACAAATTTTCTTCAGTAATCCGCCTCAATACCCCCTATAAGTATCAAGAAATAAACCGTATAATAAATAAAGCCCAATCATGTTCTCAATAATCTGTAATACCATCTCATTTATCTGAAGTGATCGCGAAATTGTTACTCACACAAAATCCCTGAACAATTCGTTCGCAAAAACATTTCAATTTTCCTCTCAAGATATCAAATCACTGGAAAGTATAATTCAAGTCGTGGAAATTTTAATATCCGTTTAACCGAACTGTGATCAGACCGTCCGACGAGGCCATTCAGCAGACGTAATGGACTCAAACATTAGCTTTATGGCCTTTTCAGTTATATAATGTGGCTGTGAAAATATTTTCTTTTCAACTAAGTTATAACCCGGCCGAATAAGATGGTCTTAGGAATTAATTAAGTGGCCACAGTTATTAGAATTTTTAATTTTATTGCTTGTCGGTTGAATATTGTTGTTGCTGTCAAAGTTTGGCTTGCTTTTGTGTTTTCTTAGGATTTGTTGTCGTCTTGTTTAATTTTTTTTTATATTGAAACTGCCCAGATTCCCAATTTATTTTTTCGGCCAGATCACATACCAATTCTACATAATTATACATAAGACATTATTATGCTTGTAACTGTAATAAATACAGAAAAAGACAGTCTTAATATCAAAAGAAAAGAGAGGTAGCAAAAAGAGGTCTGGAAAATTTTGTTAAAAAAGTACTCAATCTAACTTAGAATAAAATTAAGGTATTTCCGCTACCTACAAAAGCGAAAGTAAAAATAAAACATTCACAAAGGCACATCCAAAAATAAATATTCATATTTTTGTTATTGTCTTCTTTAGCAAAAAAAAAAGTGAAGGAAACTGAAAACACATTTAGAGCTCCACAAAAGACGACGAAAGTATATAGTTAATGTCCTGTTGAATAAGTAGGAATTTCGACTTGTGCGAAGTTGTTTGTTTTAATTCCGGGAATGTCACGTAGCCTCGTTAAGGGTTAAGTACCGTTGAGCTACTCCTAGTCAACGCTCACTTGTTTTTAGTGTTTCCACTCTGTTTATTTTTTACTCTGTGGGAAGATTTGAAAAGGGAATTATGTCGCGTATTTATTTTATATTTTTACTGGACTTGACTTGTTTCCAGCCAGTATTTTACTACTGGAGAAAAAAGTAAGTATTCTTTTCCTCTTTTATTATTTTCTTTGATCTAGGAAAAATTAAATTACCAACTTTATTGATAGTGCAGCATTTTAAGCCACAAAGCCTCCGAAATTCAAAGGCTGCATCTAAAATTTGCATAACTATTATCGATCACTTCATTCGAGAGCAGTTTTCATACTTTTTGCTTTCAATACTTGCGGAAGTTAATTTAAATTTGTGTTAGGTTGGTACATTTTTAGTTTTGTGTTTGTACCGATGTTTATTATAGTAAGCCATTGGCTCCTGTCGTCTGGATCGTCATGATAGCCCAGTGGTTATTAAGGCCTCGCCTCTCATGCACGAGGTTGTGGGTACAAATCCGGGCAAGTACCAATGTAACTCTGTAATCTTGGACATTACTGACATCGGTGAAGGAAACACATCGTGAGGAAACCTGGACTTATAGCTAACATAAGTCTGAAATCGCCAACCCGTCTTGAGCAAGCGTGGTGATCAATGCTCGTGCCTTCTCTGTCTGAGATCAGGCCTGTGCTTTGCTGAGGGACACTGACAGTCTGGTATTATTTAATTGGCTGTTGGAAGAACAATACTCGATGGTCCTAGTTTATCATTTATAACTTCCAGTTACAGCTTTATGTAAGCGGGCACGCCCTTTATACCTGGAGGCTTTTATTAAGACCTTAAGTTTTGTTTACGTTTAGTTTTTATTTCTGCCCGAGTATAGTTCTCGATGATTTCGTTTGGTATATTGGCGTGTGCTAGCTAACATATGGATAATAATTTAAATTAGGTTAATTATTTTGAATACTATTATATAGTCTTTTTTTTTACTTTCTAACTGAACAGACAGCTGTGCCGCTGGGGAGTTTGTTGCGCCACTTCTTCTTCCCAGCTAACGCACTAGGAAGTGGTGAAGGGTGGGCGTTTTGGGGGACTGTCTTATGTAATTTTGACGTTCGAAAAGTGCTGATTATCAGCCTAGTTTGAATAAATGACTTTTGAATTTGAATTTGAATATTTTCCCTACGTTTTCTATCGCCCCCAGGCCCTATTAACAAACTCATTACTCCCACAAGATTTAAAGCAAAAATTAGGTCATCGACACACACCTTTCATGTTACTCCAAGCAATTTCCCCTTAATAAGGCCGAGTTCCGACGGGCGTTAAAAACAAAGGTGGTCGGTGGAAACGCGAGCATCGTGGAATAGGCTCGTTAACTTTTCAATTTTCCGACCTAAGCTTAGTAATAGTTACACTGTGCCGCCTCATAGTGTGGCCCTACCCTATTATTTACTATTATTACGACTTGTTGACATGCATCGAATTGTATATAGGACTTTCTTTGTAGGATTGAGGTGAGCATATGTTATTTTTTTGTGAATATTTTATTCCATTCCACTCCATTTTTCTACTTTCCATTTTTATATAAATATTTTAGGGTTCCGTAGTAAACAAGGGAGCCTTATTGTTTCGCCATGTCCGTCTGTCTGTCCGCAGCTTAGCTCAGAGACTCTTAGTACTAGCAAGCTATAATTTGGCATCGGTTCACGCCGATATTTATATACCTAACGAAATTAAAAGGACAACTATCACAGCTAAGTAGGCTTTACAAGTTAACGAGTAATTATCGACCAACTTTCATTTGCAGTTGCAAAAACATCTTGTCCCATACATTCCGTATGAGAGAATATGTTTTTCAACTACAGTAAAGTAAAGTAAAGTAAACATTTATTTGCATAGATTGCAAGTACAGTAAATAAGATGTGACAGTTTGGTGGTTGATCCTTGTGCAATCTACCTTATAATAGGCATGCAACATTATTAAAAAATTAGTGAATTAACAATTGAATTGCAGTGATGATATAGTTATATTATATTTGAGGTATTACAGTTGAATAATAGTCGCCATGGTACATTCATATAATAAAAATACAATAAAAAAAAACAAAAATACAAAGGAGAATGCCAAAGTTTCCTTCAAGACTCGGCCAGAACCAACAGAGATGAACTATATTTCATAAAAAGGGAAAATAATTATAGAATTTGATAATATAATTAGATTTATATTGGAAGTACACCAAAAAAAGTTATAGTGCTTTAAAGTTGACCACTTAATACTTCTGATTTTAACGATAACATGAAATAAACTATTAAGTGATTAATTAAATGAATGACTTTTAGCAGATTATCGTCGTATATAAATGTTTTTATATTAAAAATATACATAAAACATATGTACTTAGGTTAGAATATATGAAAAAAAAACACAACAACACGGCGATGAAATGAAGTCAAACTTTTTGACAATGACAAGGACCACAGACAAAACACAAGTTGTTTTACATCAAGTGTTGCCACTACTATAATAACATTATAAGGTATTAGGAATAAACTATTCTGAACAGTATCGATCATCGGATTATTTTTAATAAAATTATTACATCACTTTATAATATTATACATAAATATAACTAAACGGTATTTATTATTAAAAGAACACACAGGCTCTTTGTCTCCGAACCGGAGACAGTTTGCCAAAACAGTCAAACCCCACCGAATCGACGCCGGTGAGTCACGCGGGTTAGATCTCATACTTATCCACCTTATGTGCGTTTTTTCTTATGCACCTATGGGGTATCATGCGACATTCAAGGATAAATAATAAAAAAAATCTAAAATGATTAATGACGTTTTTTTCATCAAATGACTTCTCCCGCTCTAGGCGGAGCGGAAGGGCATGTCAGACTCTTACTGACTAAAACCAACCCGGGGTTTTAGTCAGTAAGAGTCTGACACGCCCTTCCGCTCCGCCATTCTGCCTCCGCCGTCATTTATCATTTCAGATGTTCCTTCACTTGCCTGTAGGTTGACGCTAACGCTAACTTGACAGTTAAAACGTCACAAAAGGGGCAGGACTTTATCTTTATTCATATTTATATTATTGTAATCGATTTGCATATGCAATTTCGTATCGATATTATTTTATTTTGGTATTGGCAACATTTCTTCTTGAAATTGTAGATTTGTAGCTATGAAATGTGTTGTGAAATTGACAATTAGTTGAATAACTTTTTAAAATGAGTTTTCAGCGGTGTACTTCTACAGATTTTATATAAATTGTATAATTGTTACTATTTTCTGTTATGAATTATCATTATTACAGAAAGTCTGTCGGACGCTACATGATTCGAGCCTATTCTTGTCATTGTCCTTTAAATAATCTAGGAAACAATAGGCATTAAAAAAAAAAAATTGGAAACATGTCTCAATTAGGGGTGTCAAATTAAATTACATTGAATTATTCAGTACTTAAGTCAGTGTCATTTAGAAAGTCATTCACAGAATATTAGCATTTTACACATTTAAGTTTGTTCTTAGTATAAATTCATCCCAACTACGGAACCCTTCATTGTGCGTGGTTCGACACGCACTTGGCCGGTTTTTTCTTCCTTTTTTTTCTTCTTATCATCTTGCGTCGTACCTGTCCCAGCAGTGGGACCATTGTGGGCTGATTATGCAATCCTTTATGTTAAGTTTACCAGTGTTCCCACTAACTTGTTGTTGACTGTATGCTCCAAGCTCGTAATAATGCGGTGAGTAAGATTAAAACATTAGATTAGTAGTGAGAAGTAGTCAGCCATTGCTTACAAGCAGTTACCTATTTTCCAGCTGAGTTTCTACTTACAATTTGTGAGATTCTTGCTTGATAATGTTTTAGTTTTTTTGCGTTCTAAAAGTCGGAGCTGTGTTAGACAGTGATAAATGCTCACTTTTGAACAAAATTATGCTCAATTTGAGGTTGCCCATGTAGATATTTATTTGGGGCTAAGGTAAAATCCTAAGGCTTGGCTTTGCATTGGTAGGGCTCAGCGCAGACAGTATAGGAAAACCAACAACGTAAAAATATTTGACAGCTATTTGCGACGTTGCTAACTTTTAGGATAAGTCCTTCTTATTTGTTGGTTAAAATAGTAGGTAGATATTTTAATGATTCAGGCGTGACTTTGCGGAAATCCATTATAAAATACAATAGACGACGTATATTTAGTAACTTATTCCGCGTAACTGTTCAAACACGACAACTGCCACCGCCACCGCGCTCGACGATTGACGTGTCCGCACGTCGGGTCCGAGTTCGCAACAAGTCAATCGCCTTCCTGAGGATGCCTCGTTGAGAGGTGAAACACGTGTCGATTTCTTACAGGGTTCTTTATGACTCATTAAGAACAGTTACGCGGTTACTAAATATACGTCGTCTATTGTATTTTTTTATTGGTTAAAATTGTGCTTAGGTGCTTTATTTAAGCATTTATTTATGTGTCACCTAATCATAGTGATACCGGGCATGTACTCTTATGTCGCTTGTCACTATCACTTCGCGACACCCAAATGAATGCTTAAATAAAAGCACTCTGTTGGATTTTGTACTTCCGACATTAAGCACTATTTTAACCAATAAATTAGAAGGACTTATCCTAAAAGTTGGCGTCGTCGCAAATAGCTGTCAAATATTAACCTGAATTTGGCAATATTACGGTATGGAAATATGAAATGTGGCTAATTAGCGAACTAAAATAATAATAATGAATTGCATCTATTTGCGACGTTGCCCACTTTTAGAATAAACGCTCCTAAAGGGAAAAAACGTGATCTTAAGGTTAAGCAGATAGGTAGGTCCCTATCTGATTAGTCTTGAGATCACGTTTTACAAAGATTGCTAATATATTTTGAAGAAAACCCTAGTTTTAATTTACTCCCACAAAATCATAACATAACATCACGCCTTATTTCCTCGAAGGGATGGGCAGAGGTGTACCTATAGCAGTTACACCCACATTTCGCCAGTTATGTTTAAGTCCCATGTAATAGGGGGTGAGAATATTGCCATCAACCGAATACAAATCTAGACTCCGGGCAGCTACTGATAAGTTCCAGATAGAAAAACCCAATAACACTTTGCTCGACCCGGGAATCGAATCCAGGACCTCATGCTCAGCAGTAGCGCTTACAACCACTAGATCAACGAGGCGGTCCCACACATCCCTCTGCTAGAAATTCGAAGAAAATATTAATTGAAGTAGAGAAAATTTATCTACGTGCTTATTAGTTTTGCTAAATACTTTCAGATTGCTTATCAAGGCCTAGCCATGAGTTTTATATTGAAAGTCAAAGGGAAATATATTTCGTTCGCATTTAACATGGAATATTAATCCAATTTGATATGGACGCAAAATATAATTGGACGTAAGTTATGGAAAAGCCCGCAAATGACCCACATTTTCGCTCATAAAGTAAATAATAAATGTCATCACTATTTTTGTTTAATATTCGAAATTCAAATATTGTGATTCGAAATTCAAATGAGATATTTTGTTGAAATTGAAATTGAAAAAGAACGAATGGAAATTGTGGAAAATTCCTTTACGTAACCTAATCGGCCAGTTATTGAAAACTTATTCAATGAATTTCTGTTTCAAATAGTGATCCACCGCCATCTATATCTTCATAAATCTATGCAGGCAGGGACATGGACGCGAAAACTGTTACCAAGGATTCAGTACATGATTCTGAACCCCGCTGTTGAAATTTTAGGTCGGATATTTTTTTTTTAATCTGTTTTTTCATAGAAAAGTGCAATACTTACGCGGTCAAAATGTATGGAACAGCTGATTTTTTTTAAATTACCAACGAAAAACTTCAACGCAGAGGGCTCAGAATTATGTACTGAATCCATGCTAACAGTTTTCGCGTCGATATCCCTTTTTTTTTATTTTTTTTTTTTGAGGATGGGAAATTATCAAATAACTTCTCCCGCTCTGGGTGGAGCGGGAGGGCGTGTCAGACTTTTACTGACTAAAACCCACCCGTGTTCCTTCCGTTGCCTGTGTGCCGAGGTCGCGATATCCCTTTCAGACAAACCCGCGACCCCGGCAGGCATTGGCCCTTCCGGACCCCGTCAGTTGGTGCTGACATCTCTTTGAGGCGCGCGTGGAACACAACGCGCCGTCGACCCGGGCCTGGTCCCTATCGGACGGCGAGCTACCCATTGCTCACCGTCCGCAAGCCCGCGCCTACGGTGGCCGGAAGTCGGCTCGCGACTCCCGACGCCCGGGGCGTCTCCTGCGGCGACTAGGGGCGCGAGGGGGCGCATTTTGCCTCTCCCTCGCGCGCTCCGCCTCCTCCTTCGCGAGCATTACTGCTTCGCAGAAGGAGGTGACGGCCTCCCATGCACTCTCGCTCCGGACCATGGCCTGAACCAGGGCCGGACGCGAGAGATCGCCGCCGCCGATCGCCTCCGTGAGGACACGGCGGTGCTCCGCCCAAGCTGGGCAGACCTCCACCGTATGCTCCACCGTGTCCTCCGGGCGATCCACACAGTGGTGACACCCGGGCGTTTCCTCCCGCTTTATCCTGAACAGGAACCTCCCGAAACAACCATGTCCGGTGAGGACCTGTGTCAGGCGGAAGGTGAGGACGCCGTGGCGCCTCTCTAGCCACTCCTCAAAGAGGGGACTTATCGCCACAATTGTGGCGTGCCCAGCGCTGGGTTGCGACAATCGCACTCTCCATGCCGCCATGAGATCCCGCCGGAGCTCTGTCCGCTGTGCCGCGATTTCTCGCGGCAGCGGAGTTACGCCCCGGCGTTTCGCCTCCTCGCGCAACTCCCACATGTGCGCGAGGACTTTTGCCTCCAGATCCCATGGCGGTATTCCGGCAAGGAGGCCGCGTCGATATCCCTGCCATCATATATAGGCACACGAGACTACATTGGGTTGGCATGACATGAACTATTTTCATTAAGTTTCTGTCGACTTGACAATAAAAAAAACGCATCGACGAACTTCTTGGTGTTGAACGTCTATAAAGTCCAACTAAGGGGTATCGTGTTACCCAGTGGATTATGGAGGCCAGATTCGAAGTCGCTCCATGTACATAATATACTGGTATTCAGCTGCATTCGGTTAGACTGGAAGCCGACCCTAACATAGTTGGGAACAGACTAGAACGATTGATTTGATTTAATGTCTATAATAAAGGTGGACCGTCAGATCGCTTCATATACATGACACTGGAGCCGCACCGGCGCCGAACCGCAAGATGGAAAAATGTCATAATTATCTCTAAAATCTATGCGGCGCCAGCGCAGTCAGTGCAGTGCAGCGCGGTTGCGGCGCGGCTGCGGCGCAGCGCATGGGCTATATTCATTCGTATGCACAAACATACGGGTCGGCGCCGGTGTGGGTCCGGCGTCGTCCACAGGGAGCCTAACTAACCCTTCACATACAAAATAAAATTCCCATGGCGCTATTGAAATAACCACAAAGAACACTATACATTAACCAAGAATTATGGACTCCACAAAACGAATAAAAACATTCATTTCCATAAAAACGGAACCGCACTATAATTAAACTACATACCTAGTACGTTCCTACCTACGTATTCGTGAGTATGTAGTATAAAACGTTAGTAGTGCCGGGTATGAAAATGCAATGGAGAGGGGAAAGGCTCGGCGGCCATTACGCGGGCTATTTGATTAAGCAACGGATAATGAAATTTCCGACGGAAAATTGTGTTGGGCCGTCGAAATAGAAATATTATGATAGTGGAAAGATTGTGGGTGTTGTCATCAGTAACTAACTATTAACCTTATATACTACCTTAGTTTTTGTTTACCCTGAACCTCTTAAGGGGTCATTGTACTCATCATTATGAATAACTTTCACTATGGAACCAACGTTGAAATCGCGAAAAAAAAATCTGCTGTTCCCTAAACGACGAGATATACGAACATACATTTAGGGAACAGCTGATTTTTTTTTCGCGATTTCAATGTTGGTCCCATAGTGAAAGTTATTCATAATGATGAGTACAATGACCCCTTAAGAGGTTTAGGGTAAACAAAAACTAAGGTTGTCTAGATGTCGTAGGATGATTTGATAATTCGAATTTTATAAATAACTATCCCGCACACTAATAAATTACTATGTCTACCAGAAAATTCAGCAATACGTTGGTCAAAAATTTGACTCGCATTAGGTAAAGCGAGTGACATACTGGAGAGCAGTACCTACTCATGAAAATGAGGGCCCAACTCTGAAATAAGAACAAAAACACCAGAGGGGCAATTCCCGTAATTTTTAAGAACGCATTGGAATCTCATTCGCAATCTATCAAAAGTACAATCAATTTACCAACATTTTTGACAAGTTTGACAGATTGCCACTTGAATGTGAACGTTATTTAAGTACAAGAATTGGCCTTCTGATATCCTAACTAATATTTTAAATGCGAAAGTGAGTTTTTTGTTTGTTTGTTACGCTTTCACGCTAAAACGGCTAATCGGATTTGGATGAAATTTGGCACATGGGTAGACCATGACCTGGGTTCGGACATAGGATACTTTTTATCTCTGTATTCCTACGGGATCGAGACTTATGCGGGTGAAACCTTGGGGCACAGCTAGTTCTATATAAAAGTTCGATACTAACACGATAAAAATAGATAGAAAAACAGTGTTTTTCATATTTCAGATTTGGTCTCAAAGTACTAAGCACTGGTGGCCCAGTGGTAACGGCCGCTACTTACGAGTTGTAGGTCGTAGGTTCGAACTCTGATAGGCGCTTTACTTTGTGTTAATTATTTCATCATCACTGCTCACAAAACCGTGAAGGAAAACATCGTGAGGAAACCGCGACATGTCCAAGAAACAATAATGTGACATCTACCAACCCGAAATGGGGTTACGGCCCACTCCCTCTCACCAAGAGGAGGCCTGTGTCCCAGTGGGAACATTATGGGCTGATTATGCTCATAGTAAAAGTCATTAATTTTCACTAGTATTGCACTCCTTGAATGTTCCCCGTTTAATCTAACATCTTATATTTTTTATCCTAACAAAAATGCCACTTGGCATATCGAAGTGGCCAGAATTATGCTCAAAAAAAAAAAAGAAAAAAGAAAAAAAGGTTTCTACTTAATCCTATTTTCCTATTATTCCAAAACCACAAACTCAATACCATAGTGTTATAAACAAATTGATCTGGCATTTCAGATAACATTTTATAATTTTAATTAGCAGAGTGACTGCTCAGTTGATACTATATTGAATAGAGCACCGCGGGTTATCAACTGTTTGGAAATCAAATTCTAATGCCCTTTGTTTTAGGTAAACAAAAATAATAAATTATCATTATCAAATTATACTACCAAAAATAATATATTTGAAACATTGAAAATTATGCTGGTAATTGTATCTGGCATTTGGACAGATTGTATTGCAATTATTTACTAGAGTTTAAGCTCCTATATTTCTGTTATTGATTGTATGTAATTGCTGTATGCTCACAAAAAATATTAGGTTAGGTACACATTCATACAAAATTATGGAACACAAATTTTAATTTTATGATTTATTGGAACACAATGAAATGAATTGTTGTGGATCGACAACAATTCATTTCATTGGTAAGGTAATTGGTAGGTACATAGATCTATGTAGGTACCTACCAATTCAGTGGCGGATCCAGGGGGGGGGCTAACGAGCTTAAGCTCCGCTTCCGTGACAAATCTTAAAGTGAAATTCTTTTTTTTTTTTTTTGCAAGCACGTTTTAATTGTCATCAATGGTCCTTAACTTAAGACGCCGATATATGCCAGTGGCCTTGAGCGGTTAGCTTGCGTGTTCTGTGCTGAGCTCACGCTCACGCAACGCATCGTACGTCCAGCCAGTAATAGGACTCGCCCATCAAGGAGCGCTGTAACCGAAAATAGACGCATTATTAATTTATTACACATAAATAAATAAAACAATAAAACACGTATACTAAAACATAAATAATTAAATTATCTTTAAAATGGTGAAGGTTTCAGGAAAAAACGTTTGATAGTTTTTGCGTGATTCTCAGTTTTTTTGCCACGTTAGACATAACTTTACAAATTAATTACACTATGTAATATAAACATAATTTAAAATATCCACAGATTGAGTTATTAAGAAAATGCTTTAATTTAACATATCATTTTTCCAAATCATTAACACTACGCGTTTAGACGTGATTTCCAGTATAAAATCATTAAAAGTCTATTATCGTCACCTTAATAAGAATGATGTTTTCAAGAGTATGTTTTCCATTGTGGAATTTGCGAAAAGTAATTAGAGGAGGCCTGGTATGCGTTAAGAAGCATAAATTGTTGTATGCTTTTTTAGTGTTTACTTTGCTAAAACCTTTAAACCCCTCCCAAACGATAATCCTGGATCCGCCACTGTACCCATTTATTATCCTATATTTTTATATATTTGTAATCACGTTCTCGAAAACGGCTCAAGCGATTTCGATTAAACTTGCATTAGAGGGGTTTACGGGGGCGAAAAATAGATCTAGCTAGGTCTCATATCTGGGAAAAATCGTATTCTCCGTATTTTCACGCGTGCAGAGCTCAGTTGCCCAAAGTTTAGAACAAGATGGCTACCTGAGAGTAATGACATGGCAGCATGAAATGAGTAAGTACTAACTATCATGGCACTATGGAATTAATAAGTACCTACTATCATGGCAGCATGGAATTAGTATCTACCTACTATCATGGCAGCATGGAATTAGTAACTACCTACTATCATGGCAGCATGGAATTATTATGAACTATCGTATACTATTAAAATGAGCATCTATTTTCACCAGAGCAGAACTCGGTCGCCCAGGTACTGTTTCATTAATGTCCAACATGCCTTGGAACTGATCACACAGATTTTTCACGTAACTATTCTAAGTCAATATCTCCACTACCATTTGTTATTGAGTAGATACAGCTCCCGAATCCCAACTATAGTGAACTTTGGCATTCGAAACATAGCCTACAGTGTTATAAATTATCCGAACGTGATAGTTCGGAGGCCTGTCGATATTCCTTTCGACTTTTCCGATAGTAGATACCTATTTGTTGGACTCCTAGACATTTCCAAATAATATGTGATATTTTTCATAGGAGAATTTTCGTGACGGAAATGAAACAAATATATGCACTTTTCTGTCTGAATAAGGAGATATCGACATCTCCGCTTCGCTGGCTGAAAACTACTAAAAGGGGGAAGAATTTGGTCGTCTGTGTAACAAAATAAACAATATTTATTTGTTCATGACATAAAGCTATTTACAATTTTACGTTATAACTCAAACTCAAACTCTTTATTGCAGTCATGTCAGTGTGTACATTTAAGTGTTACATTTATATAAGTAAGTTCCAACATGAAACCCGGAACAACGCCCCCCCATGAACTTAGTGGTAAGATAGAAGACATGTCTTGACATGTCATGTCTTTCTGTATAATTTTTACTGTTTTATATTTTTACTTCATTTCTCTGTGACAATGAAACTGCACTAATGCCCCTGCTGTGTCTCGTGGGAACCTGTGTACCTTTGTGTAATAACTTTTGTTGGAACACTGGTACTCATAACACAAGTTAGATCTTACTTTGAGTACCAGAGATCAAATTACGCTATTTTGAAAAAAAAAAAAAAAAACTGATAACACAGCTCTTAGCGTATCAGTGTTATTGTTCACTTTTTTGCGAAATAAAGAATTATTATTAATTATTATTATTAAGTGCAACTGGGCTTAAACTTGGAGGACTCCTGTGCTATAAGCACCAGTTAATTTCGTCACCACCGAGATCGAGCTGCCATTACAAGTGTGGTGCGGTTCAAATGTAAGTATGCAAAATTCTTCACACGCGGTGTGTAACAGTAACAACATCATTTAAAAGAGTGTCCTTGGAGTTCTTTGCCCGTTCTTCTCCATAGGAACCTACTACGCTTTGTAATGGGCAACTAGCTTCATCTTTCTGACTGACAGTTACCTTTGACAATTCAAAAGTGCCTGCAAATGGTTTAATGTAGGTACTATCGAAGAACTTCATATCTAAGCAAAATCCCATGAACACGATTACCACATCTGTTACCGCCCCGGTTCTATAGCTGCCGAGCGCTGCAAGCAGAAATAGTCCTTACGGTGTATAGATATGAACTTCTTCGATGGTACCTTACGCGGACGCTCGAGAGTACGGACTGGATTTTTGTACACCCGGGTGATGGAAATAAATGGTTTGAGTTTTAGTTTGACCGCATCCAAATCCGCATCCGATGCCGACGCTAAAATACCTGTATTTGGGGGTATGAGAAGGGAGAAAGAAATAGAAAAGGGAGGATCCTCCGACCAGACGGGTGTCATGTCTGGCGGGCAATTGCCCAGAGGTTGAAGTCGGGAGCTTGTATATAATTATGTTCACCGCGCGGTAAACTCTAATAGCGCGATGCAGGATTTGAGTGACGTCAGGATGTTGTGTGACGTCAGGTCTTTGATGCGTAGTTCCCATGTGGCGATGTAGATGCCGCCACATATAGTTAAATAATTAACCGTATTAACATATAATTTTACCTCAACTCTCCTTTTTTTCTGCAAATTAATTCACATCACATTAACCGGAATCTTTTACGGCAATTAACGCGACATTATTAAAACCCTACACGCCCAAATAGCTCGCAGAGATTCCACTTCATCCCCTGGGCATATGCACTGTAAAAATAATTACGCATTGCACAGAATCCAGGGAAGCTTCGCAGATAAACCATGGTCCATACACTCGGTGCAAGCCGCAGACTAAAACATGGGTATGTATTGTTTTAAAGATTTTGAGTTTTACGAGTACATTAGCCCTGGATCGCAAGCACTAGAAGGCATGTGGGCCCAGCAGTGGGAAGATATATGCTAACAGTAACTAAAGTACAAAAAAATGCGAGTACTGGCTTGTAATTTCCGATCTAGTCCTTAAGAGCGCGTTAAAGTTGGCAACGTCGCAAATAGCTGGAATTTTTCCAAATGCCTTTTTTACACTTAAAACGGTTACAACATCAAATTCAACATTATAATTGCATTATTAATATTCTAGTTCGCTACTTAGCCACATTTCATGTTTCCATACAGTAGTATTGCCAAATTAATCAAAGCAGCGAAATAGTTGACATCTATTTGCGACGTTGCCCACTTTTAGAATAAACGCTCTTAAGGTTTTTCTAATCTTGTTCAACATCAGCATAAAACAGAATTATTTTATACTTTCTCACTCTTTCATTCTTCTGCTACATGACTTCTTCATCATTCTCATCCACTTTGCTTCATCTTTGACATCTGGGTCGAAAGTCGTTTGTCACCTTACCTCTGTCCTCTACATCTGTCCTTCTCGATAGGATCCTCTAGGAATACAAGATTCTCGGGCGTCGAATAGCTTGTTAGTTTGCCTACAAAATTGCTAAACTCAAAAATAATGTTTTACTACTTACTACCCTTTTCGCTTACACACAGCAGTGCCGCACAATACGAAATCCGCGCTGTAATTATAAATCATTCGGACCACGTCCGTTTAAACAGCTTACTACTATATTTAAATTTTATTATAATCTCCGCTTTTGAACCGCTCCCTGTTAAAACCTGCGGGTTTTCGGTGACTCCCTCTTAAGCTTTGTACTTACATAGAAAATAGAGTATAGGTACATTTCCATCGCTTTCAGAGTAAAAATGCATTTGCATAGCTCCTGTTTGCGTTTCATTGCTTATTCGAATTTTTCGCTAGGAAATGTACACATAATATGAAATGTGTGTTTTAAAGTTAAAGTGAAATAGTGTTTTTGTGTTATGAATATTTATTGCGTTAAAACAACAGCCTGTGAATGAATAGGTTATGCTCTCAATTGAGGGAGGTTGTATACTATACCTACATGATAGTATTTTAAGATTCGCGTAAAACTGTTTAGAATCTGTAAAGGAGAAAAAATCGATGTGTACTGTATTAATTGTGGTGCTAATAAATTTGTTCCCTTCAAATAGCCTCATAATTACAATAAATATGTTGTAGCTAGGGGTGTTGGTGTTTTTATTCCATATTTTTTGTCAACTATTACAGTACAGGTAAGCTACATTTCATTTTATAACATAAAAGAAAAAATCATCAGTGCTCATGAATCAAGACAATAAATACAAAAAAAGATAAATTCCCCTGTTTCCTTAAAAAATTAAGTCTCGAAATTACCTTTAATTATTCCTTCATTAGCAAAAAAAGATAAAGAAATATTCCGTCTTAAAAAAAAACATTAAAAATAAACGTCCAATATAATAGCAAGTCAAATAAATTAGAGTCGCCTACAATAAAAGAATGGGGCAGTGAAAAATAAAGAAATTTAATCTCGTTCAGGAGTCTTCCGCTAATCGCCAACAGAAGTTTGTATTGGGGCTTCCCTTTGTTTGTAGTCTTTGCATTGAAGGTAAATCAGAAAATTAAGTCTTTTATTTTTCTTTAAGGCGTGTCAAAAAGCTCCTTCTGAAAGTTAAATATGCGAATTTTCAAAGTAGACGACATAATTATAATAAAATGTTATGGCTACCTGCTGGCGTCGACCAGGAGAGGGTAGAAAGGGCTGCCCAATATATATTGCTATCCATTTAGGTATGTATCATACCTATTAATTTAGGACTAGAGACTACTTAAATACTAATGTAATAATGTTTCTCTTCTGACTCTCACAAAACCCCCACTAGACAGCAATGACATAGAGTGGCTTCGATATTTATATTTGAAAGACGCCACAGAGTTGGCTTTCTTCGAAACCACTTTACAGTACGAAAGGTTGTGACATCGCAACAGGGGAATAAAATTAATGAAGTTGTTCATTAAACTTAAGTGGGATTGTCGCTAATGTCTGGCCAGGGGAAAAAATTATGTAGCAGACCAACGTTCAGATACCAGTCTTAATTAATTGATAACGAACTTATCTTGGCTATTGCCGAAGAGTTATTTTGTAAGTTTTGTGAACAAAGCCTTTCAGGCAGGAACATATACGGGTATTCAGCCGTTTACTTCGCAGCATTTTAAATTAGTTTTTGATATGCTTTTGTTTTTCATATCTCATTATTTTAGGCCTTAAAAGAGAATGACGGATTCTGTCAAGAGGATAGGGATTGATAACCTCGTGTACAGCTAATGAAAAATGATGTTCATCATCTTCATTTCAGCTGAAAGACGTCCAATGCTGCACATAGGCCTCCCCCAAGCACCGCCACTTCGACCAGTTCTGTGCTTCCCGCATCCAGCGGATTCCTGCGGCCTTCACAAGTTCATCGGTCCACCTTGTGGCCTTCCAACGCTACGTCTTTCGGTGCGCGGTCACCACTCCAGAACCTTTCGGCCCATCGGCCATCTGTTCTGCGAGCAATGTGCCCTGCCACTGCCACTTAAGTTTGGCAATTCTTCGGGCTATGTCAGTTACCATGGTTCTCCTGGGGTTTACAATAAACTACCAAATGTCATAAAAAATTTGAATGCAACACAATAAAAAATAAAAATAAAACTATTATTAATTGAAAAATGTTATTATACGACTGATGAATTCCTGAATGATAAATTAAAGTAGACTTATTTATTTATTTGACTGGTGAAACAATTTTTAATTGAATATTGTGACTAATTGTAATTTATGATTATTTATTTATGCATTGACTGTAGAAATTGTTTTATTGTTTTTATTTCGCATGCAACCAGATTTGTACGCCTTTTGGCATAACATAGCGACCTATATCTTTAATTTAAGAACTGTATTCACTACCTATGTTACACAAATAAAGAAATGATTATGATGATTATTATGATCTCTTCATTTCTGATTCGATCACGTAGCGAAACTTTGGAGTTTTGTCATTACATAATATGTGAGGATATTTTAGATTATGTTTATTCAGCATTTTAAGAATAATTTAATTATTAATCTTTTACTATGCGTGTTTTATTAATATACCTTTTGTTTTATGTATAATAATTTTATAATGCGTCTAATTTGGGACAGCGCAACTTGATGGGCGAGTCCTATTACTGGCTGGACGTACGACGCGTTGCGTGAGCTCAGAACAGACAAGTTAACCACTCAAGGTCACTGGCATATATCTGCGTCTTAAATATAACATTACATCACACCACAATCCCGAGGGGTAAGGCAGAGCTGTATCTATAGAATACTCACATTCCGCTATTTTTGTTTGTGTGTTTGTTAGATGTCTTTAAATAAAAGGCATAATTAAAATGCTCAGCTGAAGACGTACTCGTGCTTATTTACCTACGACTAGGTTCGCGCTAAATAACTGCATGAATTAAGTTGGTTGGCTAATAAAAAGAAAACATTTTTTAACACTTATGCTTACATCATTATAAGCAAATATAAGTTATATTATAAAATTAATGTGAGCTGTAAAAAAACAAAAACGTCTACTTTTATAACGTTACGTAAAGTTTTATAAAGGAAGAAATATGGAGCTGTAGCCGTTTTAAGGGCAAGGTCGACCCGTTTAAATATAATATTATAGGGGAGCATAAACTTACCTTTTTGTGTAACATTTTATTTGACAGTATTTTTTTAAGAAATTCAGCTTATTTTTCAACCGTAGTTCACGTGGATATTAACTTTTACCGTACGTATACCTAGGCAAAAATGTAGCAAAAAATATGGCAGATATCAAGTAATATTATAGAAGCCATCTCACGTGATGGTTGTGAGAAATAATAATTATGATAATATATGTAGTTCTATGAACAGCAGTAGGTATTTTATGTAAAGCTAGATGATTCCATTTATTAATATTAAGTAAGTCTACTAGTCGTCAGACGCCTGAAAGTCAGACGACTAGTCTTACCAACGGGTATCGTATTACCCAGTTACTGGGTTGTGGAGGTCAGATGGGCAGTCGCTTTATATAAAATACTGGTATTCAGCTGCATCCGATAAGACTGGAAGCCGACTCCAACATTGTTGGGAAAAGGCTCGGTAGATGATGACATAGGTACGTAGTACGTATACATATTTTGTACCTACATTGAATCAATTGTGTAAGAAATTCAGGCCAAATTTGAATTAAGTTTAAAATCTTGCCCAATTTCTTAGAACGAACTTAATAGGTACCTAATACTCAGATTACAAATCCAATACAAAACAGTTCAATTGTTTACTTATCTATTCAAAACATTTACGATCCCCGTGTTTTAGATTTCAGCCTGACTAAATCGAATCTAATTTTTGGGCAAATTATTTTCTCGTTAACTCTAAGCCCCGGGCAGAGATCAAAGAAAGGAAATAATTTAATTAACTTTTGTGCCTATAACGTAAATCAAATTTAACAAACAATGTTAATGTTTTACAATACAAAACAAAATGGACATACAAATGCGTTTTTGTTTAAACCAAAAATGATCGTTGCAAATTGATTTGAAAGCTTTGCCAATAATTGTTTAACAATATTACAGATTGTGTTTATGATAGACTAGGGAAGATGACTAAAATATTATTTTGTGAATTATTATTATTAAAATATTGGACACGTATTTTTTCTTTTTTTTTTACGTAATCAAAAGATTACGGCGATAGATTGAGTTAAAATGTGCCATGACGTCACGAGTATGTAGATTTTATACTTACTTGTGACGTAGCGACCCTCACTCCCCAACTTTAATGCGTTTTGTCTGTCAATTTTATTAATATGATAAAGAAAAAAATACGTGTCTAATATTTTTTTTATTATTTGACTAACTGATAAAATAGAATTTCTTTTTTTTAACCAGTTATCATCCCTATTGCTTTTAAAATCGGGCGTATGTTAAGAGTGTTCTAAATTGGGCGTATGTCAAGGGTGTTCCAAATATTTACACACAACAAGAAGGGTTAGTCAAAGGTGTAAGTCAAATCATTTAATTCAAATACGCCCGTTAAGGCACTTTTGAACGTCAAAATTTACAAAAAAATTGAATAGATTCTAGTCGCCCTGTCCAAAAGGTAGTTTCGTATGGAAAAGAATGGGCAAGAAACTCAACCGTTACTCTTTAAAATTTTACAATATTTTGTTTACATTCATTATATCATTTATATGTGAAGACGATGCACCTAGAATAAAATTACTATACCACAATACTTAGGTAAAAAGAATTAAAAAAGAAGCAGTGACAAATAAATTAATAATGCAAAGTGGGTTATAGTAAAACCCAGATTTCGCCAGTTATGTTTAAGTCCCATTTCATTAGGGGGCGAGCCTATTGCTATCAACCGGGCATAAATCCAGACTCCGGGCTACTGAGAAATGACCTAATACTTTTTATTTATTATTCGAGTTATAGTAGTAGGTGAGAACCGATTGGTTTTTGTGTAATGGTTTTGAAGGGCTGTGTTTTATGAGACATCGAACAATTGAACATTTTAATTTAATTTATTCATTTATTTCAGATATAATTCTAGTCCGTAGTTTTATACACACACGTTGAAATTATAAACTTTTACTAAATTGTCCAAAAACCCAAAATAAAATTGTGATTAATTAAATTTAAATATTCAACAACTCATTAAAAAAAAAATGACATAAAATTATAAAAATTTCAGAATCGTAAAATTGTAAAATGTTATAAAAAAATCAAAATATTATTATTATTGAAAAGTGACGGATTATTTCATGTGGTAAAAGTAATACACCATTTACAACCCATCACGGCAGTAGGTTATGGAGAAAGATGTGACTGTCAGTGCAAATAAAATTCACAATATCTTTTAAACAAACCTTTCAAGTATGTGTGTATTCTATTGATATAATAGCGATTACCTATTGTAGTAAGTTTCAGGAAGGTTATCCATTCAAAGATTGAATAACAATATTATAAGTTATCGTATTATTATTTACTATAAACTGCGCCCCGCGGTTTCACCCGTATAAGTCTCGATCCCGTAGGAATATCGGAATAAAACGTATTCTATGTCCTAACCCAGGTTATGGTGTAGCCGTATGCCAAATTTCATCCAAATTCATTCAGCCGTTTTAGCTTGAAAGCATAACAAACAAACAAACAAACTCACTTTAGCATTTATAATATTAAAATTAGAATTAGATATTTCTCCTAAAGTGAAGACTGAAACGCAATTAAGACTTAGTAATGTAATGAGTATTCTATTGATAGATGAAACCTAAAACTGCCACCAACCAACCAACCAACTGCAACTGCCAACTGTTATTGTCTTTGGCCTCTGACCCTGACAGCAATAGATGAAATTTGTCAAACTTTTCTGTGTTAATAATGGATACGAGGCTTTTGGCTAAATTGCAAAGCGGTATTGTTTTTTTTTTTTGTAATGTGCGTTTAGTTTGTGCAGAATAAACACTTTTTCTTTCTTTCTTTCTTTTCTAATACTAATAAATTATAGGGAGGTCCTCATATTAATCCACCCACGGTCCCAGGTATAAAAAAGTACCATCGCGGATACTGGCGGTGAACCACTTTTCAACCTTACTACTCCTTAGGTAAGGTTGAAAAGTGATGCTCTTGCATAAGAGTTAACAGTGGTTGACCGCAAATGTCAGCGGTTGTACATAAGTACAATCGCGGATATTTGCGGTGAACCACCAGGCCTCATATAATTTGACTTCCCATGCCTAAATAATATACCTAAAATTTGGGCACGAGAAGGTTCTCATGCCTAAATTATAGGCCATATCAATATATGTCGTCGAAATATTAGGTCTCCACCTATAAAATCAGCGTTTTGTATGGAGAATTTTAAAGAAGTTGCATTTTTCATACTAACATTTTCTTATTTTATATAACAACCATGAACACTAATGTTTTAAAACTTATATGCACGAATGTTTAAAAACTAAGATAACGTAATATGCCACTTAGATTAAGCGACAAAAATAAGTTTTGGCTAAGTTAAAATAAATAGTGGTTATTTCTGCTAACATAATGCGGAGTCATTTTTAAGGTATTTTTTATGTTTAGAAAACTATAAGTAATAAGGTTTTTTACTATTGGTTGTTGTCTGTGATGGTCGTTATTCGATATAATACCAAGCAATTGATGAATATTTTAAATCATAGAAGTGACGAGGTTCTCTATTTGTGAGAAAAAATACGCCAATTTCATAGGTGGGAACCCAATATATCAAATTACGCAATAAAAAAGACAGACTCCAACCACCCTTGCCATATTATTAGTAATAACTTATGTCCACCACTACGGAGGTGATTCCCCATTAAAGGTCGTCCCAATAACGGCCATATGTTCTGAAGGGATAATAGGGACCGACGTAAATGGGACTTAGTGACCTTTAGGGTTTGTTTACCATAGAGCTTTGGAATACTGCGATTTTTATTCGTGAACAAACTGACCCGACAGACGATACCCTGTCTAATTCATACAAAAAGATAATAGAAAAAAAAGACGTTCAGTTATTTCCAAATTTTCGGCGAAATTAAAAAAAAAGCTATTTCGAAAAAAACATTATTCGGGCTATTACGAACATTTCAAAACAAAAAATAGCCAAACTGCTCTATTTTGTCAAGTGATGCGCTTACTAACGTGTTTGATTTAATTTTTTACGCATTTCATGTTTATTTATACACGGTGATTTTAAATTCACTGCTAACCTTTCAGGAAGTAAAAATACTCATGATTATAAACAACTTTCACTATAGGACCAACATTATGAAGTAGCAAAAAAAAATACATCTGTTTCATAAACCGATCCGATGAGGATAAATATTGCATTTTTGTATGAAACCGCTGATGGGTCTCATAATGAAAGTTCATGCTCATAATCATGGGTAATTTCACGCCCTGAAAGGTTGACTTTGAATTAAAAATCACCGTATATAGATAGATAAATTTACTAAAGAGTCGTAAGAAATAGACCCGTCTTTTGTTTTATATTTGTGTAAATGATAGAACTGGCTGATGACTGACCAAAGGGGTATTCCCGTATTTTTAAAAACGTCCGTTTCTAATCTCAGTCTCAATCTGTAAAAAAAAAGGTTTTTCTGAGATGAGATATAGAGACTAGATTTTCTTCTTCTTTTTCGTGTGGTTTGTGACTAACATGGTATCACAGTTTTTATGCCGCCGATGGGCCTCTGACTTGACTTCACATGCCGTCGAGAAATATCTCACAGGCATGCCGGTTTCCTCACGATGTTTTCCTTCACCGTTTTCGAAGCAATTATACAATACGCACATGAATTCGAATAGTCAGAGGTCCGAACTCGAGACCTAAGACTTGGCAGTCTTACGGTCACACCATTAGGCTATCACTTGATTTTGAACGTGTTTTATTTACGGGAATTGGCTTTTAGAATTTATGGAGCTGCCATTTCCTACTATCTACTACCCCCTTTATCTAAGGTCGTCATTAGACTGCCAACGAAAATCTTTCAAACCTAAATTCAGCTCTGTTGCGTGATGTCAGCCGGCCCATTCTATAAAAATGTTACCGTGAAATCTTAGATGAGGTGAGCTTGAAGTGAGCTGTCATTCCATCTGATGCTAGGGATTGACACTATTGACAGCTCACTTCACCTAAGTTTTCACGGTGAGAATTTTACTGAATCGAACGGCAGATATAAGTATTGCTTCCTAGAGTAGATGCAGGTAGCCTTGCCTGAGCGACAAAAAAGTGGAAAAGTTCCAAATACTTAACTTTTGTTGCAGCTAGAAAAAACTAGAATCGACTATTTCCGAAGCCAGTCAATCGCCATAATTATACTAAATACCTACTAATTTCGTGCTCTATTAGATACATTAGGTAATTATGAATTCTCATTTGAATATTCATTAATTTGAAATGTTAATTAATATTTTGATCATAATTGCAAGAGCGATGTCCTAATAGAATATTATATAGCCTGGCTTCTGCATTTATGGAGTAATCAAACACCATTCATTCGAAATAGATTTATCATTGATTTGTATAGTAATCTAATTTCTACATAATAAATTAATAATGTATGAATGTGCTACTAAATAAATATTTTATGTTTATTTGTTACATGTATAAAATAATCAATAATAATGTAATCTATTTTATTGATATTTTTTATGTATTTCTGTATCTACCCGTGATATCACAGTCACACACCTCACTCTTCACGGTGAGATGTTTGCAGAATAGCACGGCTGTTTATGATAAAATGCCAATAAAATTGTAAACATACAAAACAACCAGCAATTGCTCAAATAAAACAGTCAAGTCAAAAAAGTTCACATCAAAAAGTTTTGAACACACAATAGGTGTTATGAACAAACCTTTAGGCAGAGTTAGCGGGACTTTCCCAACCATAACAGTAATAAGGATTTCGGCTTTGGATACGCAATTAAGGGGAGAAACTTTTAATAACCAACAATTTTATACGTAATACGATGAAGGAATTGTATACGATCGATGTTTATGAGTTTATGAGGAGTTTTATTGGTTTTGAGTGCTCGGTATGTTGGATGTAATAGGGTATTGGGGTTATAAGGGTCTAAACATGTGAAATGTTCTTGGGGTAATGTGTTTTATATGACGCAACATTATAATTCTATAGAATTGCAAATAGATGATCATCGATCTCTTCTGCGTATGTTGAAGACCCTTATTTTTGGTGATCATAGGTCAATTTCTGACCAGTGTCAATCAATCTGCCTATGCTTTTCCCAACTATGTTGGGGTCGGCTTCTAGTTTAACCGGATGCAGCTGAATACTAGTATTTTACATGGAGCGACTGCCTATCTGACCTCCACAGTCCAGTAACTGGGTACCTAATACAATACGCCTTGGTAAGATTGGTTGTCAGACTTTCGGGCTTCTGACTAGGTACCCGTAACGACTTTCAAAGATCCAAGAATGACAGCCGGGACCAACAGCTTAACGTGCTTTCCGAAGCACGGAGGAATCTCGATATGTAAAGATGGTCACCCATCCACGGACGAACCCCGGCAAGCGTCGCTTAGCCTGATCGATCGACCCGTGTGGCTGTTATTACTTAGCCACGAGCTTCTCCAAATTTTGACTAGTGTCTGATCAATAATTGCTTAATTTTTAGAGCGGCTAAAGCAAAAAAAGATTAAGGTAGTCTTTAGAAATAAGTAGTTTACGAAACGAAGAGTACCTATATAGATGTAATTGGATTAGATATTAGAAGAACACCAGCCGTGCTATTCTGCTTGATGTGAGCTGTCATTGCACCTAAAGCTAGGGATTGACAGCTCACTTCACCTAAGTTTTCACGTTGAGATTTTTACAGAATAGAACTACAGAGCATTCATTAAATAAAAATCGGTAGTACATAATAATATCACTGTCTTTTAATTTTTAAACACTTAAGACGTTAAACATAATAATGCAATATTCCATAAAGTAGAATCTCTTTTAAATAAACAATATTAAGACGCAGGTGAAGCTATGATAGTTCATAACATTATGAGCGCTAAAGCAAGAGCAAGACGTTGAAGCATAAATAACAACACAATATTTCATATTAATTTCACTGACGCGAGCTCGAAAGTATTCGTACCTACACTCGGGTGCTTTTAATTAAAAATTAACTTGCTTGAGTCGCCGGCTTTTCTAATAGTTTCATTTCTCATGTCGTCCTGCATGGCTTTTATATATAATTTATATAATATTATAAAGAGAAAAGATTTGATTTTTGAAGCTGCTGCTTAGAAGATGGAAAAGTAAAAAAAACATTATCTACAAGGTGTTTGGGAATCGAACCTGCCTTGGGAATCGAACCCAAAACCTCAACTACTGCTGAAGTAGCGAGCGCTTGCGACTATACTCCATTTGAAATAAGATTAGATATTTAAATAAACCTTCAGTCCTATCAACCGATTTTGACTTGCTTGCTTGTGATGGTGGCATGACAAAAATGGCAGCTGCAGTAAATAGTTGGTTTTGTAACCACTTTTTTGCTTTTAATGCCATTCTTATTTATTCCTACAGTATAGAAGTCAAAATCGGTTGAACGGACTGTAAAAAAGGTTTATTTAAATGTCTAATCTTGTTTCAAATGGCGTATAGACCAAAGAGACAGTCCAAAGATGTAAATGAAAACTGTGCATTTTTAGGGTTCCGTACCCAAAGGGTGCGAAACGGAACCCTATTACTAAGCCTCGGCTGTCTATCCGTCTGTCAGCGGGCTGTATCTCATGAACCGTAATAGGTAGAGAGTTGAAATTTTCACAGATTGTGTATTTCAATTGCGGTTATGCCAACAAACAATAAAAATTTAATAATTAGAGGGGTCCCCATAAAAACGTGTTTTTTATCGACGTTTTTTGCTCAATCTTAATACGGTACGGAATTAAGCTTTGTGCAGACCAGCGCGACTTGTCGCGCGACGCGACACCGGTTATTGTTATACCGTCAAGTTTTCTTAGAAATTGTATTGTTCGAGTCGCGTCGCGCCGTCGCGTCGCGCTGGTCTGCACGAAGCTTTATTCATGTGCGAGGTCGACTCGCATTTTGCCGATTTTTTTTTACCCCCCCCCCTCCCCCTTTTTTATGAAGGCAAACGGGGGTTTAAGTTTAGTACCTATGCAAAACAAAACTGTGGGTAACAGTGTCTTCAGTAATACGATATAGTTGTCAACAAGTTTGTTAAGACTGTGCATAGAATTAATATTAAGTGTTGGACTAATTCCTTGAGAGACTGTGGAGTCACGCAGCTCTGTTGGTGCCAGCTAAGCTATGAGGCGCGAGATTATGTATACTGCCATTTGTTTATTTTATAATTGAGTTTTGTTTGCTTGGATTAGGGCTTTATTTTGGGTAGTTTCGAGTTTTTTTTTTGAGGTTCAATATTACCTTAGCGACTTTAAAACACAGTGCTTTCACAAATATGGTTTGTTACAAGTATTAAGAGCTACTGCTACAGCTTCAATCAATCCTAACTATACACATTATACAATGTGAAATTAAATTCGTTTCCATCCTCTTAAGGGGTCATTGTACTCATCATTATGAACAACTTTCACTATGGGGCTAAACCTGATATCGCGAAAAAAAAATCAGCTGTTCCATACATTTATGTTCGCATAGCTCGTTATAATGCAGGGAACAGCAGTTTTTTTTTTTTTTTTTCACATTGTACATATATATACATCCTACTTAATCTGCCTAGCCTTTACCTAACTATGTTGGGGTTTCAGTCTAACCGGATGCAGCTGAATACCAGTATTTTACATGGAGCGACTGCCTATCTGACCTCCACAACCTAGTAACTGGGTAATACGATACCCCTTGGTGAGACTGGTTGTCAGACTTTCAGGCTTCTGACGACCCGTAACGACTGTCATAGATCCACGAATGACAGCCGGGACCAACAGCTTAACGTGCTTTCCGAGGCATGGAGGAGTCTCGGTATGTGAAGATAGTCACCCATCCACGGACCAACCCTGGCAAGCGTAGCTTAACCTGATGGATCGACCCGGCTGTTATTGCCTACAATAATAATACAAACGTGAAAGTTTGTGAGGATGGATGAATGGATGTTTGTTACTCTTTCACGTAAAAACTACTGAACTGTTTAACACAGGACAATTTTGATTCCCGATATTCTTACGGGATAGAGAGTTAAGCCTCTTATAGATTAGCGCGACGCGACTCGAACAATACAATTTCTATGGAAACTTTGCGGTATAACCTGTGGTATAACAATAACCGATGTCGCTTCGCGCTGTCGCGTCGCGCTGTCGCGTCGCGCTAGTCTGCACGAAGCTTTATGCGGGTGAAACCGCGGGGTCCAGCTAGTAATAATATTATAAATGCGAAAGTGAGTTAGTTTGTTACGCTTTCGAGGTTTTAGGGGTATGAGGAACAGGGTGTAAAGTTCACCCATCCTCCGACCGGACGGGTGTCATGTCTGGCGGGCAACTGCCCAGAGGTTGAGGTCGGGAGCTTGTATATATGTCCACCGCGCGGTAAACTCTAATTGCGCGATGCAGGATTTGAGTGACGTCAGGTCTTTGATGCGTAGTTCGCATGTGGCGATGTAGATGCCGCCACAAGCTAAAACGTCTTAACAGATTTAGATGAAATTTGGCTCTCGGGTAGACTATGACCTGGATTAGGACAAAGGATAGTTTTTATCTCAATACTCCCACGGGATCAAGGCACTGCTAGTCTCCTACATTTATCGCAGCAATGTATTGCTATGGTCAAACATTTTCGCAGCAATGGATTACATAAAAGTTTTCAATCACCATTATCACCTTCACCTTTCCTAGCAGAATATTCAAAAAAAAATGTCTACGTGAAAAATGTCGAGACATTTAAGCTAAATGGTAAATACCTATCTAAATATAAAAGCAGACAGGTAAGACAACAATGTCAATGTCAGACACTAACGTGGGCACAAAAATTAATGGCCTAGAAAACCGATATGGCATCTACAAATATAGAATTTTCGGGCCTAGTAAACGCAGAAAATCTTTTTTTTTTCGGGAGATATCTCCGAGAAAAGTTGTTCAGCAATAAGGCTTATTCTCGAAATAAATGGCTCTGGGTTTGCTTTGATATTACGTGTGGTGGGAAGAATGAAACATTTACATACATAACTAAATTAACATAATTCTGGGAATTTTACCCTATGCCCGATTTTTTAGGGTTCCGTACCTCAAAAGGAAAAACGTAACCCTTCTATGAGGGGCAATTCCTATAATTTTTAAGAACGTTAACATTCGCATCTCATTCGGAATCTGTCAAAAATGCAATCAATTTACCAACATTTTTAACAAGTTTGACACATTGCGACTAGAACGTTTTTTAAGTACGAGAATTGGCCTACTGATCACTTTGTTGTCCGTCTGTCAGTTTGTCAACACCCTTTTTCTCAGGAACGCGTGGATCAAGTTGAACTAATTACAAAAAATAACATCAAATACGTAGGTCGGCGGTCCCTTGGAGCTCTAAAAAAAGACCATTGATACAATATATTTTGATACTCGCAAATAAATCAAAACTAGAATAAAACTCCTAGAATCATGAAATTTGGTAAGAAGCAAAATCTCATAGTCCAAGTAAAGTAAAAATACCAAAAATCTTTTTTTTGTTTTTTTGTTTCTCCAAACTTACATTAACAGTTGGAGAATTGACCGTTAAGTATATCGATGTATGGGAAAACATGTTTTTCAACTACAATGTTAAGTTTGTTCTTGGGATAAATTCATCTCAACAACGGAACCCTTCATTGTGCGTGGTCCGACACGCACCTGGCCGGTTCTTTTTCAAGTGTTTCTTAGTCTAGACTCCATGACATACGGCAGTGTATCACACGAAGTTGGAAAAAAAATAAAAAAATGTAGAAAAGATACACACATAAGTACATAAGCTCACGCCTTCTTCCCACGGGGGTAGGTAAAAACTACAGAACGTTACCTCCTTACATACCTCTTTTTGCTTCGTGTACGTTCATACATCTGCTATCTAATTACGCAACACATTTCCGTTGACAATTCCGACTAATCTGTTTCAATTTGACAGGTCAACAACATTCATTGTGTTATTTACGTTGTTGAGCAGTTTTTTTTTTCGAACGTACGAAGCAATGGATTAGCAATCTGTTTAATAATACTAATAATTACGTAATTAGGGTACTGGTCATACACGCACGCCGGTTGCGAGTAGTACGCACCAAACCTTTCTGAAAAACATCACCAATAAGGTCACTGTATGTCCTTCTAGGGGTTCCCTCCCCGTGTTTCCACTCAAATCTGCCTTGCCATATGTCTACAGAAACTATATATTTTTTATTAAGTATATTTTTAAATGTCGAAAGTGTTGTGAAGTGTTGTGTGTATATTTTTGATGTTGTTTGTGTTGTGTGTGTTTTTAAATGTTATGTATGTTTTAAATGTGTGTGTTTTTGAATGTCGTGATGGCCCAGTGTTTAAGGCCTCGCCGCTCATGCACGAGGTTGTGGGTTCAAATTCGGCCAAGTACCAATGTGAATTTTTCAATTCATATGTACTTTCTGAGTTTATCTTGGACATTATTGACATCGGTGAACAAAAAACACCGTGAGGAAATCTGGACTTTATAGTTATGTAATATAAGTCTGAAATCACCAACCCGTCTTGAGCAAGCGTGGTGATCAATGCTCGTGCCTTCTCTGTATAAGGAGAGGCCTTAGCCCTGCAGTGGGATAGTAACAGGCTGGTATTATTTTTATTTTATTATATATTTTTAAATGGTTCTCTACTTCGCCATAATAAGTTATTTAAATAAGCTTCAGCATTTTATGAAATACCAGCTTTCGCCCGCAGGGAGGTTGGGAATTATCCCACGGGAACGTACCATCGGGATAAAAGATACTTTTTGTATCTTTTATGTTAATCCAGGTTATAAAGTAACTGTGTGCTAAATTTCATCCAATTCCGTTCAGTCGCATTTTCGTGATTGAGTAACAAACATCCAAACATACAAACTTTCACATTTATAATATTATTATGTTATATTGTATATGTTATACTAAATATTATTTAGCAGGATACCTATATATATATAACATAATCAGGGTGGCAGAGACATCGACGCGAAAACTTCAATTTCAGTACATGATTCTAAACCTATGTAATTAACATTTTCGTCGGTTATTTAAAAAAATACGTGTGGCACTCGAGGACTGCCGCGGTAAAGCTATTGCATAGCATATATTCAAAAATAAGAAGATAATATTGTTGATTTAAAATATTTTTTAAAAAAAATACCCCTATACCTCCCCCCTAAATCGCAGAATTTACACAACCGTCAATGACGTCTGCCCTCACGCGTCTGCCCGCGTTCGGGTCGCGCACTCGGCGATCGCGCGTCATTGCCTATCCCGCCCCTCCACCCTCGTTCTGCGCGCCCGCCGTCGACTCATCGCAGGTCATTCTTATCGTTCTAACTTTTAAAATATTAGTCCAAATTACTTAGTGTTAAAGACAAATTTTATCTACATTAAATACCGAAAGCGATGAAGGTATTTATTTTGATACGAATTAACTAAATACTCTAAAATATGCAACTTAAAAAAAGTATTCAATTTAAATGTATTTATAGCTCACTATTTTGGCTATAATGGCTTCCACATAAAAGGTAGATATATGCTGTCGCGGACTTTTATTTAGAACTCTTTAAGACAAACAACCCCACAATACATTCTTTTCATGTAACTCCAGCGGTTTAGGCAGCGCACGCAAAGATAGATCTCAGAGGGCAGGATTTTTTCCGACTTACTGGATACTTATCGTTATATTATGGCTAAATCACATAAAATCTTTATAAATTGTAGCCTATGTATTATTCTGATATATAAGCCACATTACTGTAAAGTTTCATTAAAATCCGTTCGGTAGTTTTTGCGTGAAAGAGTAACAAACATCCATCCATCCATCCTCACAAACTTTCGCGTCAGGTTTTTTTTTCGTTACGGAATTTCTACATTCGGTCGCCGCGCTCAGTCTCCGATAAAAGCTATGCAATAGCTTAAAAAAAGTGCTTTTTCATAGAAAAGTGCAGTACCACCGCGGTCAAAATGTATGGAACAGCAGATATATATATATATATATATATATAGAGAGAGAGATATAATATATAGTAGGACTTACAAAACGTAGTAGGCAGATACAAAAAGCACTTCATTATGAAGCCGACTGTACCTACTTGAGTATGTTAGTTTACGGTAAGGTAGGCAAGTTTATGTAAGGCCGCAAATCAGCTGGTGAAGGTTCTAGAAATTTAGGCTTTCCTAAGCATAATGGAGCAATGAATAATGTATTTAAATGTTGCTATGCTGCTTGTTTCTTGTAACTGTTTGGAAAAGGATAGGTAGCTTAGCTCTTTGCTTTTTGCGGTAAAGATTGTATTCCAAAATATACAAAACATATTTAAGGGAAGGCAGGACCCCTAAAACCCAATTTACACGATGCAAGCTTCTTGCCTGTGGCATACAATAAAATTCGAGCAGCAAAATTACTTGCATCGTCTAAACACCGTTTAGGTAGACGGTAACTTTTCTTACTTTATGGTATGCTACTGCCAATTTAAAGGCACCGTGTAAATCAGGCTTCAGGGATCAGCACACTTGTATAGTACCTACCTTTTTTTTTTTTTTTTTTGAGGATGGGAAATTATCAAATAACTTCTCCCGCTCTGGGTGGAGCGGGAGGGCGTGTCAGACTTTTACTGACTAAAACCCACCCGTGTTCCTTCCGTTGCCTGTGTGCCGAGGTCGCGATATCCCTTTCAGACAAACCCGCGACCCCGGCAGGCATTGGCCCTTCCGGACCCCGTCAGTTGGTGCTGACATCTCTTTGAGGCGCGCGTGGAACACAACGCGCCGTCGACCCGGGCCTGGTCCCTATCGGACGGCGAGCTACCCATTGCTCACCGCCCGCAAGCCCGCGCCTACGGTGGCCGGAAGTCGGCTCGCGACTCCCGACGCCCGGGGCGTCTCCTGCGGCGACTAGGGGCGCGAGGGGGCGCATTTTGCCTCTCCCTCGCGCGCTCCGCCTCCTCCTTCGCGAGCATTACTGCTTCGCAGAAGGAGGTGACGGCCTCCCATGCACCCACTTTTCGCCAGTTATGTTTTAAGGCACGGAAAATACGAGTTTTCGGTCTGCTATTAAGGTAACATTTTGCCTGACTTTCAAATGAACCCAAAACCACATGCTCCGCAGTAGCGCTTGCAACCACTAGCGATACGAGGCAGTTAATAAAAATTATAGTTCCTGATAAATCACGGTTTTTGACGCGCGTTTACAGATCGTCGATGCTGGCCTTACTATCCGAATTAAGACACACGATGTGTCATATTAATGACCGCGTACACAAGTTACCTATATGCACTTTTTAAAACACAAACATGGAAGGAACACGATACACATTACACATGCCCGTCCCGTCGCCTCGCCTCAAATATGCAGACACGGAGTTACATTCACATTTACCGCTAACAAGCTTTCGCCCGCGGCTTTGCTCTGCAAAGTTGACGGGATGCCTTTTTGTACCGTCCATGTTTTGCGACGTTAAATATGATGGCGTATGGTAAATGTTGAGTATGGATGTGATGATTTATTTACATACATATGTATGTATGTACCATCGAAGAAGTTCATATCTAACCACCATAAGGACTATTCTTGCTTGCAGCGCTCGGCAGCTATACCACCGGGCCGGTAACAGATGTGGTCATCGTGTTCACGGGATTTTGTTTTGAAACTGGTTAGATATGAACTTCTTTGACGACCTTACATACTCCTTTTGCTTCATTTACGTTCATACATCTAGTCAGACACGTACGCCGGTTGCGAGTACGCACTTGACCTTTCGGAAGAACAAATTTTTAAATCACCATGCCTAGCTTCGCAGAGGCTCATGTCTATTTCGATTCAGACGTAGAAACGTTGAGACAGATGTACTCCAGTATCGTTCGTGAAAAATGTGAAAAAATACACGATGATATTATCTCAATTGTGGGGTTCTTAATACTTTTACAGAACGTAGAACGGCGGCAGGGTGTGGTGGAGCTTTATGGCAAGCTATGCTCCACCTCCAATCCTACCCTCTGTGTCCCAAAACATGCAGTCAAAGTGACCTCCGCGCTACGAGTACCACCGACAACGCCGTGGAAGTGGCGAAGTTTTGGGAAAACAAAATCATAAATTCACGAAGAAAATTTGTCTCTTAGCAATAGGTACCTTGTGTATATGACCTTGATATATGACTTGGTACCTTGTGTACATGACATGGTACCTTGTGTATATGACTTGGTACCTTGTGTATATAACCTTGATATATGACTTGTGTATATGACTTGGTACCTTATGTATATGACATGGTACCTTGTGTATATGACCTTTAATTTATAGCATATCAAGTTAGGAAAAGTTCAGTTTTGTAGAGGGTCGTCTCCTACCATCATTATACCTACTTGGCCACTAAAGGTACCATTTCGTAGTCGACCGCAGGCGGCAACTAAAGGCGACGTGTCGCCGCGACACGACTGGCTCCTATGAATTTTTATGAAATACCTTCTGAAGCTAGCGACACGTCGCTTTCATAGAAATACATGAATACCAGTCGTGTCGCTGCGACACGTCGCCTGCAGGTGCCGCCTGTGGTCGGCTACGGAATTGTACCCTTATACTCTTTTATTAGGCTCGTTTTGTCATAACAACATACGGCTCCTGTAAGTAGATTTTCATAAATTTTCTCGGTGCTGTTGACGTAGAAGTTACAGCCAGCAAAAAAGTCGATTAACAATTCAGTTTTATATATATAGCTATTGAGCAAAATATTTAATATATGTGAAATCTAAAAAGCAGTTTATCGAATAATTTCTTGTCAATTTTAATATGTAAGTAATAAAAGTGCCAGTGTTAATGGACCTTTTTTCTGACCGTAAATGGTAAATGATTTTATTTATTTATATAAGAAAGTTGGTAAGTACAAGTACTTTAATACTTAAAAAATAAATTATGTTTTAAAACTAGATCTGTCGGTCGATTCTGTAAAAATATCAACGTTAAACTTAGGTGAAGTGAGCTGTCACTGTCTCAAATCGACCGGCAGGATGCTAGGGATTAGCATTATTGACAGCTCACTTCACGCTCACTTCACCTAAGTTTCACGATGATATTTTTACAGAATCGCCCGGCAGTTCGGTGTTTGCTATCCGACTACTCTGAGAAGAAAGACTGAAACAACAACACACCGTACCTACCTATAGTATTTTCTGCTGTGAATCATCGTTGAGCCATTCCAAAATCAAAATCCATCTTATTGTTCCAAACTCTTTAAACAGCCCTCGTCTGTCACCTGCCAGTTCGCTTGCGTTTCAACTTGAAGTACCTTCTACTATTCTACCTATAGACAGTAGAGTGTTCACACGTCGAGTATCACTTGCGACGAACCACTAATTGGGTCACATCACTAGCACAGATTGAAATCAAACAGAGCTTGAAATGGAGTGTCGGGATGTGTATCAGTGGGTTCGGAAAGTCTTTATGAGGTGGGTAGGGTGACGAAGTTAAGAGAGTTGAAGACTTTTTTGTAAAGTCAAAGTCAAAGTCAAAGTCAAATCATTTATTTCAAATAGGCCCTTGTAAGGCACTTTTGAACGTCAAAGTTTACAAAAAATTTAATTGATTCTAGTCGCCCCTTCCAAAAGGTAGTTTTCGTATGGAGAAGAATGGGCAAGAAACTCCACCGTTACTCTTTTAAAAAGTGTTACAATATTTTATACATTAGTTACATAATTATATGTGAAGACGATGCAACTAAAAAAAAAAAAAATACCTTACCACAATAGGTAAAAAGAAGAATTAATAAAAATGAAGCGACGAAAGATAAATTAATTACTTATGTGATAGATGCATGGTTCTCACATATTTACAAACATTGTAAAAGTAGACGATTTTCTTAAAATTTTATAATTAATAAGTCAGTGTGTGAGGAAGTAGTCACAGAATGTAAAATCAATGTCATATAATAAAAATAATAATTCATACAACTTAAATTAGCAACCAGTTTGATTTTGTGTAGGGCAAGGCAAGAGATTTTATGCTGAATGTAGATTAGATTTATTTCTAAGTTACATTACATACGTAGGTAGGTATGTGGCGGGAAGAGCTGGATAGGTTCCGTCAAAGCGAAGACGCGCGAGTTGTTTTTTTTTTTAACCACACCGGGTAATTTCTTGGCCTGCAGCTCACCTGATGGTAAGTGATGATCAGGCTGAAGGTGGAAGCAAGCTTCAACCGGAATCCTCAACCACAGAAGAACTGGCTATCTTACCTCTAACTGCCGAAACACAACCATGCTGTTAACTAGTGCTGCTTGTACTGTTAGTTAGGATAGTTACTATAATATAATCTTCAACGACTTCTCCCTTTTTTTCTCTTCATCATAAGCCATCCACCGGCCAATGTCCACTGCTGAAAATAGGTCGCCAAGCAACGCCACTTCGACCGCATCCAGCGGAATAAATCAATTATTTTTATTTTATACATTCTTATTTCTATTTACTTCGTTCAGCCCCAGGAGCATCTGCCACCCAGACTTGACTTGCAGTGGCCTATATGGAAAGCAATCAATTGACTGCGGACCCAAATAGGCCGCTGCAAGCACAATCTAGCGAAATGGGGGATAATAGATCCCACAGATACCCAGGCTGCAGTGTCCAAAGTGTCCACACAACTCTACTTCTGAGGACCTAAAATGCAACTGATGCCGCGATTGGCGTGGCCACCTATTGGAAACTCGTTTAAGATAATACATGTTTTACCATCGACTCGAAAAGAAGATTTCTATTTAACTCCAAAAAACAGAAAATAACCTTGTACTTACTCCATGAAATAACATGCTCTACACTCAATTTTCAACTATCACATCTCTATTCATGCAGTCCGAAAAATGTAGAAAACTTTTACTGAAAAATATCCCTGTAACGTTGGAAAACAATTACCAAGCTTCCAACAAAAACATTGTATTTCAAACTAACTGCAAAGCGCTGCATATCCTACCCTAGTTGACTGTCCTTTTTCATGTTGGTGTGAGATAATTACGGTGGACTTTAGATTTAGCTTCTCTGCACTTGATCTTCTAACATTTTCTATATAAATTATAAGTTGTACATTTAGAACACATATTACACCACTCATAATTTGTTAGTTGAAACAAGTCTCTTATGTAACATCACGCCCGAAATCCCCGAAGAGTTAAGCAGAGGTGGTATGGTGGATGGTGCTGCCCCATATATCGCCCGTTAGTTTTAAGTGGAGCGAGTCTCTCATCATCAACCGGGCACAATCTAGACTCCATGCTGTTACTGAGAATTTCCTAAAAGAAAAACTCAATAAATAAAACTTCGTCTGACTTGGGAATTGATCCCAAGACCTCACGTTCAGCTCATTCTCTTGTGTCTTTGCCTCAAAATAAATAAATGGTTTGCTACTTCTCATGATCTTTAGAGTTTTATTTTTTATTTTCTATAATTATGGCTAGTACGTAAGTTTCCTGTACTGAAAATAATACAACTATTGACCTCCAAAATTGACTCCAAAACGTCCAAAAAAGTAACAACCGCTACATTTAATATCCACAAACATGTAGCGTTGTGAGGGGTCAACGGCAATGCCGCCCATGGGCATGAGAGGGCATGATGAGGGCCATACTTAACTAAGGCAACTTAACTCATAAACTTTTAGAAATAATAAACAGAATCCAAATCGAGCCAATAACATCGGAGATACGGCAAAAAATATAAAGCAAGGACACAAACGCTACTCAAAAAATTAAAATTGAATAAAGTAAAAAGTAACCCCCGTTTTGACGATAATTTTCGAGAATTTTTCATAAATATTCAGAAAAATACGGCGGGTCACATGCCCACGAGCGGCATTATATAGTCGAATGATGCTAAATATATCACAATTACTCTCTACATTACTTAGCAGTTCACGGCCTGCGCAGTCTACTCGCAAAGCCATAACCGTTACAAAACTTATACCAAACCAACCCAAAACTGTCCTTTTTCGATCACCCTGTGACGTAATTACCCCGTACCCGTGCGATAATTAAGTTGTATGAGACTACAAAGCGCAGTGCCCCTAAGTTTGTCCATTAACGGACCGCCTACCGGAGTTGGCCTGAATTCAGCTTTTATACTAGCTAACTAGTTGGGGTAAACATTTTCAGGTGTTTTCAGTAGTCTATGTTGGTGTTGATTGTGGATAAGCAGCTTAGTTATTGTATCCGGGTGGTTATTTGACGGAAATTTTCAAAATGATAAAGTGTTTTTTTGAGACTGGGCAGTCAAGGCAGACACCATATCCGTTGTAGTTGACTGCATGTTTCTAAAATCTGTGAATGCAGTTAGCAAAGACTCAAAGAGCTAAGGACAGTCTTCTAAGAACGTTTTTTTGTAGCTACAACGGTTGGTCCTTACTGCCCCATCTTAAAAATCCACACTGGGTCATGCTTCGTTAAAATTACTTCAAGGAGAAATAAAGTGAAGCTTATATCAAAATGCCTACCCAACCTGTTAGCTTTTCATAAATTCACTGGGTACCGTTGTAAAAATTGTATTAAATTGCTTTCATACCGTAATATATTACCTATTTCATCTTTCATCGCATCAAGTAAAATATTTATGAATACAAATTCTGAACCTTCTGGCTCGTTAAATCGAGTATTCTATTGTATTATTTACGCATACAATATAAACATAAAGCGGCTCTAAACAAAACCCCTATCAGTAAAAATATTCCTCAAACAAATCGTTTCCCCAACCCGACCAACTTAACTTCAAGATACAATCCCACTCCGTATATTTCACGCAGTTTCACATATAAACTACTTACACAAACAAAAATATTTGCGACAAAAAGAAAGCGATAACATAAATCACTGGCGACCGACAAACTCGAAACTCGAAACTGATACTTGGGAAAACGCTCACACACCGAAGGGCCCTATCAGCTTATCGGGACTGGAACTGCACTGCGAGCTATTTGTCAAACTTTCGCCGGCAACGAAAACATAAGCGAACATAACCATTATAACCTGAACCCTCATACCACGTATCCCTACCTCTGTAGCTTCTACATCATCAGTACGATATACAAGCAGGGAGGATCAGGTTAACTGGTAACGACGGACGACAGATTGAGAATATCATCTCATGTATAATTCACACGCGAGTTTGAATCGAGAGCGCAGGAGTTCAAACATAATGCACTGTTGTTGCATTCTATGAAAGATTGTACCGAATAAATGAATATTTTACGGGGAAATGATTCCATTTGGATGAATACCTTATAGTTCATCCTTCTGAAAGGGGTATAAACTGTTTTCCTATCAATTATGCGGGTGATCCAATGTATCAGGAATGTTTTGATAGATTCTCGCAAATGGTTCTGAGTGCGAAGTTTTTTATCGTTTCCTGTTCCATTCTTTCCTCCATAACACGAGAATGAATGTAAAGAGAAAGTTAGTGTGTTGATGTTTTTCCTATATCAATGGTTTATCGTGATAAGTACCTACAAGAAAAATATGTTACTAACGTTGCGATAAACGTTTAAATAACAAAGCAACAACTGCCAAATAGCTAGCAAATGTTAACAGCATTGTTGTGTTTCGGCAGTTAAAGGTAAGATAGCCAGTTCCTCTGTGGTTGAGGATCCGGGTGAAGCTTGCTTCCACATTCGGCCTGATCATCACTTACCATCAGGTGAGATGCACGCCGAGAGCTATAATAATACTGTATTTATTTATTTATTGATAGGAGAACCAACAGCTATAACAAATGGAACAGTTGTATATGAAACATACAGCCAATTACCTACAGGTTCTCACGGGTAAAAATACAAAAATCCGTAAAAATCTGTAAATAATCTGTTGTGTGAATAAGGTAAAAGTCATTAAATAAAAAAGTTTCGACGAACCTTCTATCATAAGTAAGGTCTTTATTATTCAATCCTTTATAGAAAAAGTATTCTTCGAAAAAGAATCACAAAGCCAAGTAGAGCATCACAAACTAATTCACTTAATACACTTCCAATCCAATAAGCAACGACATTGCTATAAATTCAAATGAATAACGCATAAATCATACTTGAAAATCACAGATATTACCAACTTTAATGTAAAGTGCTCGTGAATCACAATTTCTGACATTTAAATAAAGCAGGAATTTTTAAATGTCGTGCACGCAAAATAGTCCGTATCTAAAGAGATGTTTCCAGTCAAATAGGTACGAAATAAACCCATCCAAAAGTAAAACGTATAACAGAAATATTTAATGCATTTAAAAAATAAAATCTTTTCAGAAAATGCCATGTGTAAAGTTGCCTCTAAAAAGTTAAAAACACATTCGAAGCAAACTGAGTGTGAAGTACGTCAATGACGTCACGACTTCTTTTTTTAAATACTCAAAGGGCGGGTTGAGTTTTCTAATTATTTGCGGCCCACTCGCCTCGAATCAAGTGGACAGTACATTTTAATTCGTGGTCTCCGCAACGAGTAAGGGCCGCCCAATGAATTTGAAATGCGAACAAAATCAGAGGGTCAAATGGGCATAAATAATAATGATGACGCAACTACTTATTGATCTGTGAACGTTTTTATAGGTCACTGCTTTTCCCACGCAGGTAAGTGAACTGGATTTATTTTGCACGAGCAAGTTATCTTCCTAACGTTGTGTTCGCCTGAATATTATATGTGGGATTTATGTACACATGAGGTATTGGTTCACAGGATTTGAAAAGATACAAGGAAAAGGTGAAACTGTAAGCATGAATAAATGTGTATAGCAATTTTTCTTACACTATGGTGTAAATAAAGCGAAGAAAGGAGTTGAAAGGAAAAGTTTTCTTTTATAAGCTTTTCGCTTAGACTTTAAAAATGTTGGACACTTATAACCTAAACAAGACACTTGTCCTATGAAAGTAATCTTGGCAAAACGCATTCCAAATTCTAAATTTTACTTCTTAACTATAAAGAGGTAAAATTGTTTGTTTGTCAAAGATAATCTCTGGAAATACTGATCCGTTTACTAGAATTCTTACACTAATACAAAGCTACGCTGTTCCCGATTACCATAGGATAATTATATAACACGCGAACAAAGTCACGGGCTTAAGCTAATAAATCATCTATTTGCTCATCTTCCACTACACCTAATGGTTAGATGAAGCTAGTAGCCTATTCCAAAGCCTAGTAGGTTCCTATGGATAAGACTGGGCAAGAAACTCTGAACACAAAAACACATTCCACCTACCTCGGCATCTGCAAAGAAATCAAAAGTCTTCCGATTTACACGAATCGTCTGGCCTACGTCCAAAACTCCCTAATGGAATTCTGTGCGACTGTGACCAACCACTTCACAAAGTACACTTGGATGTAAAAATTATGCATCGCTTCATTCGAAATATCCTTTTACTAAGAAGCCCCTTGATGTATCGGTAGCGCCCAATATGTTTGATGCATCGAGTTTATTGGCTGTTGGCATGAGTAGTTGAAGTTTTGAAAGAAAATATATAAAAATGTTCTTAATCTACTAGGTTTTACTCTTTTCAGTTCCTTTCCTAGCCAACCTATATATTCCGTCCTACGTCACACAGAACTTAATCTTATTTATCATCTAATTAAACATATTTAATATTTTTGCTGCTTCAGAAGTATGCAAGCTTAAATGTCATGGAACTTTCCAACATCCATTACCGACAATTTCAACGAGTTTAGTTTAGGTTTAAGTTGTTATTTGTAAAGGCACGATGGGTTTTACATCGTCGCATATGTGTACAAAAATCCGTTAAATAAATTAAGATTAAAACAGAATAATAATTGCCATCCAACGTGGCAACGTTGCCAGCGTTTTGGGCACTTTTCACAGTGACAGCGATGCGGATGATTTTTTTTATGCCCAATGAGTTCTTCCCTTCATTTATTTTCTTTTCCTTTATATACTTGTACATAATTTATATATATTTCAGTGATAATTTGTATATTACATTTAATATTTGTCAAGCATTAATGATAAAAAGGTATATATTTAAAATTTGAAAGACAAATAAAAATACATTATACTCCTTGTATATTTTAACATTTTGCTATAGCGGATCCTAGGGCTCCCGTAATACCCCTTACATTAAATTGGTAGGCTAAATATTTCCCAGACTCTAATTAAACGGAAAAATAAATCACCGAAGTATTTTTCATTTTTCCTTTCTTACCTATTTGTCATTTGAAAGGTATGTATTTGACAAATTACGTACCTAATCACCGAAAAACACGATATTATTCTTATACTTACAACTTCACTCATCATCATCTGCATAGCCCTTTCCCATTTGTTTGGGTCGGCTTCCAGTCTAACCGAATGCAGCTGCATACCAGCCGATACATTCTGGAAAAATCTCATCGTAAAGACTTAGGTGAAGTGAGCTGTCAATAGTGACAATCCGCAATCCGCTAGCATCAGGTGGAATGACAACTCACTTCAAGCTCATTTCACCTAAAAGTTATAAGGTTGGATTTTTACATACTAGACCGGTACTGTACGTACATCATCAAATTAAATAACCCAACATTAAAATCTCTATACCCCAACCCTCCTTTACACACAGATTTAAAAAACAAACACAACATAAAGAACTGTATTAAGGCGAAAGCGTCAGGGTAGCCCAGGAAATGTTCTTACGTTTTTTGCAATTCTGAGATTCGGACCTGCAGTCAGGTCCGAATCTCAGAATTGCAAAAAACGTATCAGATTGTATGATGATCAATATGGTTCGCGGCCATATCAAATATTTATTTATAGAGTTATAATCATAAAAATTATCAGTACAACTCTCTAAGTTCATTATAATCCTATTGAAAGAAATTAAAATATGACATTTCAGAATTATTCTAACATAAGAAGTTGTATTGCTGATTCTAATGAATTCTGTAAAGCCATATTTGTAACGGTCGCGAATCATATTTTAATCAAGATACAATAAAAGTGAGGTCGCGAATCATATTTTAATCAAGATACAACCTGACAGTGATCTACAAATTGCAAAAACGTAAGAAAATTTGAATTTCGCAGGCTACTTTAGTGCATACCCCTTAAGATGCCACGTTCACCCTGTATCAGGGATGGCGCTCGTTAAATTTTCAATCTGCCGCGAGTGGCAAGCTAATGACAGCTGGAGTCATTACGCGTCGCTTTCTCTATGGACCACCGTCTAGTCAATGGATAGTAAAAAACTTGGTTTTAGTGCGCGGAAAATATGGTATGTATGGACTGTGGATCGATTCAGGAAGTTGTATAAAAGCGGTGAAATTGGTGAGCTTTATTCAGGCTGATGGTATTTGGTTTGGTAGTTTTGTAAAACACATAGACATGAATTGCTAGTTAAGTCTTTTTGCAATTTAGCATCTCACTTTTAGAATACGTTAACTACGCTGGGTTTTCGCTCATAATCACACAGTACCTGTGTGACCGAGCTGTGTTCGGGTGAAAATAGAGAAAACGATTTTTCTCAGATATAAGACCAAGCTAGATCGATTTTTGGCCCCCATAAACCCCTATAATGCAACTTTCATCGAAATCGTTAGAGCCGTTTTAGAGAACGTGATTACAAATATATATATACAAATATTGTTGATTTAATAGTATAGGATGTACACATATTTAAACTCATATTAAGAACGTTCAAAATGCTCTACATGGCAAACACATCAATAAAATATAAACCAAACTGAACCTTACATTGCAATAAAACGCTGCACTTCTTAATATACTTACATCCACTAAAAGCATAGCAAGACATTCTAAAAACAGCTGACATAATCCCTGCAAATATATCTCCTCCTCACCCACTGCCCGACTTACACGAACATACTTAAATCCGCTAAGTTTAATCATAATATTTTCATACTTACTCCTTTCAAAAAGCGACGAAGAAAATCGAGTCAAAGCGAAGATTTTATTTACAACACACTGAAGGAAAGAGGAATCTCTTTTGAGATAAAAGATGGTACGAAGATGTACTATCTTGCAGAAACAGAATCAGAGATACGACTTAAGTAAACGCTAATACTTTAAATTAAGTCCTAAGTGTATTGACAGAGTGCAGATAGGGCTCCAACTTTTTTTAATATCACTATATGGCGAAAAACTAAAAAAAAATATAATGCCGCCCATGGGCATGTAACCGCCCGTATTTTTTTGAATATTCATAAAAAATAATCTTTTTTTTTTTTTTTTTCTCATATTCTTAGTTTTTTTTTCAAAAACCCCCAAAAACTTACACTTGCGTATTTTTAATTTTTTTTTTATGTCTTGGTCTCCGTTTTTTTTTCATAATCGTTAAATTTTAACAAAAAATGTTAGTTAATCCGATAAAACCACTCATAAGCTTTTAGAAATAATAAACAGAAATCAAATCGAGCCAATAACAATAGATATGGCAAACGCTAAGCAAAAAATAAGAAATTTAATAATATAAAAAATATTAACATATAAGGCACATGCCCATGGGTGACATTGTATAGTAGGTATTTTTCAAAAACATTAAATATGCATATTTTTTGCTACTGTGAACCTTCACTAAAAGGTTTTTTTTTAAATGTGTCATAACTATTTTTACTCTGAAAATTTCCGTTGCAAAATACCATTAATTCAGCTTTTATGAGATTAAAACAGGCCCTATTGCGATAATCTCGCCATTTTGTATTATAATAGAAATATGGTAGTTTCGCCCACTATATTTTTTCTTTAGGTGTATAGTATTTAGGCCTCTAATATAGTAAATTGGCCATTCTAAGTGCAGACTTATCTTGCTAGATGTTCTTATTTTCAAGGAAGAAGAAGAAATACAGGAAATTGGCTTAGCTAGTCAGGATGTCAAAGGTCGAAGAGTCTTCGGTTTTATTCTATCTTGAACGGTTCTTCTAGTTTTAAATATTTAATAAACCCATATCCACAATCGAAGGGGTTGACCTTTGACCATGACCTTTTATTTTTCAATGACGAATCGGAATAGTGACGCGTTGGGCATAACTATTTTTATCCGATATAAATAATTTATTGGCATTCATCGCGTACGTCATTTTCGGGTGACCACTAAAAATCATATATCGCATCATGCTGAGTTGCATTCTGCCTTCTTTTTATCATGCTGCCTTCTTGTCATCATGCTGACTTCTTGTCGCGGTCACGACATGCAGCTGCCGCCTATTTCTCGTTATTTTAGATTTATTTTGTTTTTATTTTTTACTCGAATTAATTATTTTTTTGTATGCACGTGTTTTTGTGACAAATAAACCTACTTTTCTTTCATCACTAATGTTATTAAATCATGTGCAGTATGCAGTGCATACAAACTTTCCTCAAACGATTGTAGAAATGTATGTTAGAACCCGATGTGTATTAATCTCGCAAAACTTCTGCAATACAGACAACTCATAGAACTAAAACTTAAATGAGAACTAGGTTATAGCGATACACTATACCACATATAGCTTGTTCTTCTTTACTTGTCTTATTTTCTAAACAAATATGGCGGCCTGAACTGTCAATTCCGAGGAAAATATAGGTTTAAATGTTTAATTCAAAGCAGTTTTGGGCTTGGATTGGTAAAAGTTACTTTTACTAATTTATAATAATGTTATTAGGTATATAAATACAGTACAATTATAAGAGCCCACATTATCGCATTAGGTGATGAACCTGTAATGATAGTAATTATAAGGGAGAGATAAATAAATAAGTACCTACTTAATATATTTTAAAAAAATCGTAAAAAATATCGTTTACCTAAATGTTGTTGTTGGCTTGCTGCGCGCTTTGGTTTTTACTGTAAGTGCAGCAAACAATTGTTATATAAATAAATAATAATAATAATACCGTATGACGCGTATCTTTTAAAGATAAAATAGTTTTGAACCTTCCTTAAAGTAGACACGACAATACGAAAACATTTCATTTTCGTACCGTCTTTGTTTACCACATAAGACACTCAAGAAAAAACACACTATAAGTACTTGAAGAACTCAACGCGATCCTTTCGAAAAATGTTGACGAGCAAACTTTGACGTCAGACGCTGTTTCTGGCGCCTTCAAGTTCCAACACCCATTCTTATCTCGAAACGATTCAATAAAAATCAGTTTTCCAAGTTGTAGAGGTAAACCGATTTGTCCAATGTTATCAAGGAAACTGCTCTCAGTTCACAAGTATGCGATGTTTTCCAAATGGGTGCGTTGACCGGGTTAGTTCGGCCAGTAGAAATGATAGATGGGGTTTTCTGACGTTCGAGGGTGCAAGATTGATTTCTGTAAGGGTAAAAAAAAATTGTAGAGGGTGAAACACGGTCATAATTTTGGGGATTTAGAATGGAAAATTATCATACAGCATTCACTATTCATACATACGAGTTGAAATATCTTGAAGCCTTTTTAAGCTGCCTGCAGATTGAGGCGGAGCGAGGCAGCGGAGCGGAGCGAAGGAGTAAAGCGGAGTGGAGCTGTGGACTATGTCTGTCCATTGATGCGGAGTATGGTAGTACGGACCGGAGTTGCGGAATGTGCGGAACTAGGCCGAGTTCACGTGACGAGTAATTTGAGCGGGCTGCAATACCCCGCGGCCAGCTTTTTCTTGTTAATTTTTAAACTAAAGTCTCCGGCACGAGAAGTTATAAATTTTGTAAATAAAGAACTTCTACTAAGTTAAGTAGCGAAACAAATAATCCCAAATGCAATAAAATCAAAGTAAATACGTGAAATACGAAACTAACAAACAATTTCACTTGGTCGGGTTATATTTAAGCGATATAAAGCGCTGACCAAGTGAAATTGCTCGTTAGTTTCGTATTTCACTTACGTTACTTTGAGTTGATTGAATTTGGGATTATTTATTGTTGATGGAATTGTCGCTACGTAACTTAGTAGATGTTCTTTATTTACAAATTTATAGCTTCTCGTGACGTGGACTTTAGTTCGCAAATCCCTATCCACTGAAGCGGAGCGGAGATTTTATGCAGTTATATTGGCACAGCTCCGCTCCGCTCATCTCCTCTCCGCTCCAGTGGACAGTCAGCCTAAGTGCCTTTTCATACGTCCCGGTTGCCGCATATATGAAGATCACGTTTTACATTCTCAGAATCAAAATACCCCCCTTCTCCTTAAAATATACCTACTTTACAGATATAAGATAATCGCTTTTCAGATATTACATACAATATTTCGGAACCTTCCTAATAACCATTTCCTTCCTTACCGGTAACGGATAAAGCCGAAAACCGACGTGCAACACGCTACACCACACAACATAACCATAGCACGCTCATTGGATACATTTTCATTTCGCGATTCTTCGTTACGTAATTGCCCAATGAAGTGAGGTGGAGTTGTGTCGACTTATGCCAGATAATCGAATGTTACAAGTGTGTTTCCTTTATGAGTAGTTTCGGATTACGCTTCTTGTTTTCGAGTTGGTAGTAAATTGAATAATACTTACAGTGCCTCGGGGAACAATGGCTCGCTTGCTTTGTTGCGTCAGACAGTTCGGAATGGATTCCTTCTGTGTATCTTATTGCATTTTAATTTATTTTGTTTGTGTTACGTAATGTTAAGTGGGTTATTCTTGGGTACTGTTTTTGAAGATGTATTTTATGCATTGAATAAGTTCGATTGTAACATGTTTGTATTGTTTCCCATGTTTAACACGTTCAGTGCCGGGAGCCCCCCTGGAGGGTTCACCTAGTCGCATATGGGATGCCGGGAGCCCTCGCGGAGGGCTCGTTTAAAATGTAGGTTTTTCTTAGCGAATACAGCATAAAAACCGTGAAAATAAAATCTGATGTATATTTTAACAACATTGGTTGGTCTTTAACAAGATCGTTGGTTTTAAAATCCAAGCATTTTTTTTTCACTGTTACAAAAATTCACTCAATTTTGCGTAAATATTTCATTCAATTTTTGGGTTAGGTTGGAAACTACGTTTAGGGACAAGACGGGGTGTAAACACAATTTTACTTCGTTTTACAGTGTGGCGATGTAGATGCCGCCACATCGCCGTGTTTTATAACACGGTTTTAAAACTAATGCCGTTGACCGTCCGCGATGGTTAACTTTAGCGAGAACGTAATTTCGGCAACCCTCCCGGAGGGTTCACTTCCAATATGTATGGCGGCAGTGGGTGGAGTCGAAAGTGTTAATGTAGTATAATGCTATAAATAAAAATTACACCTCTCAATGACTCTGACTAATCTTGGCTAAAATTGAGAGAAGACTACCTGGCAAGCTCAATGGCACTTTCATCACTTAGAAGTTATTTCCATGCAATTCTGTTGTGCCGTTGCCGTTTCTATGGCAACTTGAGTTACAAAATACAGCTCTAGGTACTGATTAGGAAGACGGTAAAATATTGTTTGTTGTTCCGCAAATAAATTAAAGGCACACTTTTATTGTTAGTCTACTGTTTAAATTCAAACACAATTATTTACTCTTAATAATTTCAGTAAATTGATTTATTCTATTACGGGCTGATTTTTTTTGTGGTCCGATAACTTTTATCTAAAGAATAAAAATGTCTGATTGACATATGTATTATATTCAATGCAAAAGCTTTCATACCGCCATATTTTCCGTAGATAGAAGTTACATATCTGATAAATTTAAATTCGGCTCTTAATCTTCTATAAAATGAAATGATGTTCATTGGTAAGCGCATCTCTTCAGAACGGCTGGACCGATATGGCAAAATTTTGTTTTAAAAAAACTTGGAAAATTCGGGGGAGATACGTCCCTTTTCTATGGGATTTAGACAAGACAACGTCTGTCGGGTCAGCTATAGTTATTTAATAAATCCATGATAATTAGTGCGAGTTTCTTTGCGTTCTGTCCCTCTTTTCTGGTCTTCGCATTTTAATCATTGTCATTCACTCACCATTTCCCAAATATCCCTTTCATACTACCCTCCAATCTGTCTCCCATCCTTTGTACAATGCGATTTGAGTCGAAAAATTGGAAAAAGAGGTTCTATTGCAGCCGCCCTTCGCGTCGGAATGCACATAATTCCGCTCCGCCCAATATCACGCGACGTGAACTACGGCGACGTGCTACTATCCGATGGGAGATAGGTAAGGGCGGGATGCTATGGGAGATGGTGATTTACATTTTGAATTTTGAAATTATGATTTTGTTCAAGAATAGCTAAAGTGAGTACTGGCTGCACATAAGCGGCATTTGTATAGCGGAGCTCATCAATGTAATTGCTAACTGGTCGGCTAATTGGTATATTTACTGTTCGGCTTTTGCTTTTTGGAAAGGTATTCACAATAGATGTATTATGGTATTCACAGTTAGAGCGCTACAAGGTTATTGTGGTGTGTGGCCAAAATCGGAACTAATGCAACCGTTTTGTTTTTGAATAACAAGATGGCGGCATTCGTTCAAGTGACCGCTACCAAAAATACTGTATTTAGTTAGAAGATAGTAGAATAGGGATTTAGATAGACGTTTTGGAATGGGCAAATAGCTTCAAATTTCTGACTAACTGACCGACTGACAATTCAAAAGTACCCTTAAATTGATGCCTGAATTGAAATAAATGCTTTTAGTTTGAGTTTGAATAAGACATCAGTAATGATATTATGACATATCGTCTTCTAACCACTCCGTCACATCACTTGAAAACGAAGCCCAGAAATCAAAACAAACCCAGTGCAACCCCATCCTTACATCAGAACAAGACTGTTATTTTCAGTGCGATGCCCTAAAGGAGATTGACCCGTGAATGACCCAACATTTACGTAGATATATGCACCTCCACAGTCCTCGATGGCACCATGAAGACGAAATGAAACGTAAGTGGTTGTAACTTATGAAAATATTTGACAGTTTGACGGTAAGTTAGTAAGTTTATGGTGGCATGAAATTGTGGGAATTGTGTAATTGGATTTTGTTAGAGCTAATTTGAGTAAGAAATACCTATGCGATGCTATCACTAAGAGCAGTAGTGGCCTATTGGTAACGGCCGTGAAATACGACTTGTAGGTCGTAGGTTCGAACCCTGACAGACGCTTAACTTTGTGTAAATTATTTCATCGCCGCTGCTCTCAAAACATCGCGCGAAACTGGCATGTCGGAGAGCCGAAAACTTCGAAACATGTGACATCTACACACCTTCGCTGCGCCTGCGTGGTGGATTACGGCCGACTCCCTCTCAGAGAGGAGGCCCGTGTCCCAGCAGTGGGAACATTATAGGCTGATTATGATATCACGAAACTCAGTGATGACATCACACCCGTATTTCTCGATGGGTTAAGTAAAGGTATCATCACACAACACATTTACATTTCGCCAGTTATGTATGCATTAATTCCTGTGAGATAGAGGGCGAGCTTATTGCCATTCATCAGGCACAAATCCGCTGATCGTAAGCGCGACTGCTGATCGTGTGGTTTTGGATTCAATTTCCGAGTCTAACAAAGTTTTAGTAGGGTTTTGGCTTAGAAATTGTTCAGTATAACTCCGGAGTCTGGACTTTTGCCCGGTAAATGGCAATAGGCTCGTCCTCTATTACTTGGGAAAATAATCTTAGTGGTGGAATATGGCTTCTCCTATAATCTTACCCTTTTATGTGACCTCTTCCACGTGCTATTTATTCCTTCTGACCTCTTGCAGCCATTTACTACATTAATAGCTTCGTTTAAAAGATCAAGATTTATTAGTTGGTCAACCATTTTCCTCCATTTCCTCACTCCCACAGAAACGTATTCCCCTTAGTTAATGTTTACGGCTTTCGCAGTAAAATAAATATAATTCACATTTACGTTGTAGTTTTATTTGTTGTAACTCAATTATAACACTATATGGAACGCCTTTGAGTTTTCATAGTGGATTGAAGTTAGCCAGATGTGCTGATTTTTACGATTCGAACCGTAAAAATATATGGCGATACAAAATTCTGGAACTCGATAGAACCGAATGCAGTGTGTGGCGATATAACCTAAAGACGGTCCACCCCAAGCGTTACATGTAACATATAACATGTAGCAAGTACATTACACGATACTTTACATTAAGTGTAATGTAATGTGTCGTGTAATGTAAAACGAATTCTATGTGTGGACGGCACTTGGTACAGGATTTGTTTTGACTTTGATGCCGTCCATACTATTCGCATTACATTACACGATACATTACTTATAAATTTATTTAATACTATGAAATTTTGTGTAAATGTATTGTGTAAACAATTGTTGGCTAACCTAAATAAATTACATTACATACGTCTGGACCTGGCTCAAGGGCAATTCGCGGATTTTGATACCCTTCGTATTCTATTTAATCTCAGTTTCAATCTGTCAAAAATACAATTAATTTACCTCGAATTACCCACAAGTTTTGATAAGTTTTTGACATTGATTGTCAGTACGATGAGATTGTGACTTGAATTTGAATGTTTTTTAAGTAGGTATAGCGCGTTTCATCAAATAGTTCACTGTATCACTGCAGCCTATAGGTTATTGCGGTTGGGTATTGTTAGGTATTTGACGTTCGAAAAGTGCTGATTCTCAGCCTAGTTTGAATAAATGACTTTTGAATTTTGCCGTAGCGAATTCGTGTTCGTCCTACAACAGTGGAGCCAACATTACGGCATAGGAACTATTTGATGAAACGCACTTTACAAGAATAGGGATATTTACTGGGGAAAAAAAAACTATTTAGTCCATCAGTCAGATAACAAAAAAAATGTTAGCCTCGTATTTTTTGCTTTATCATATTAATAAAAAATGATTTAGATAAAACGCATTAAAGTTAGGGAGTGGAGCTCGCTACGTCACAATTCAGTATAAAATCTACTAGTGAGTGCCGTCATGCCACATTTTAACTCAATGTTTTGCTGTAATCTTTTGATTACGTAAAAAAAGAGAAATATACGTGTCCAATATTTTTTTATAATAAATATGACAGACAAAAAACAATTCTCAACATTCCTATTGGCCTTCTAGAATACCCAACAAAACTCATTGCAGCGTCATGGTCTGCTGAACGTTTTTCCAACTATGTTTGAGTCTGCTTGCGTACATTTTACGTTCTTTGTAGGTTTGTAGTTTTAGCCTAGCCTGTAACTGAGTGTACATTATGCAATAATAAATAAATGTTATGAACTAATCTATATTGCCTGTATAGATTAGTTCAATCTCAATCGATTAACATGACAAAATCAGTCGTTCAAATAATATAGCTGAAGAGTTTGGTTTTTGTTTGTTTGAACGCGCTAATCTCTGTAATTACCAGTTGGATTTCAAAAATTATTTTCGCATTTGACACCCCAATTCTTGAAGAAGGCTACTAACATCACGCTAGGAGTCACGCGACCCTTAGGAGCCGACTAAAAAGAAAAAACTCTAAAACGCTAAGTGGAAATAAAGTTATATTGCGGGCGGGCGATACGATGCGACGCGGTGGGACGGGGGAACAAGTAATGTCACGCGGGCAGTGTGTAGCTAATGACTTATAAATCATAAGTAATACAAACCCTAATGATAAAGCTTCGTGCAGACTAGCGCGACGCGACGCGACACCGGTTATTGTTATACCGTGAAATTTTCTTAGAAATTGTATTGTTCGTGTCGCGTCGCGCCGTCGCGTTGCGCTGGTTGCACGAGCTTTAATGCCCAGTTTGCCAATGAATAGTTCATTAATTTTGTCTAATGTTGCTCATATACCTTCTCCAAACAAACCCAATGTACACGCAGGCAGTTGGCGAAGCCTGAAACCTGAGTCAAACTCATTAAAACCAAGTCTCCCCCATTACCTCAAAAAAAATATTGAGCAAAAAATAATATTCCGTAACTTAAAGCAGCAAAACATTAGCTCTTCGCAGAAAAGCTACAGAATAACGTCTAAACGGAAAAGTATCTACGCGTTTTATACGAAAAATGGCGCAATTAACACGAACTAATGGAGCGTGCGGTAATAGTTTCAGCTTGCAAACAAACGGAAAGCCGTGAAGGTAAAAAGATGTTGTAATCCATACAGTATTTTAAAGAGAAAGATGTGTTTTTTTCTTTGTATGTGTTTTGTTTTGGTTAATTAGTGGATGGATTCGGGAAAAATAATGCCGGTTTCAGAAGAAAATGTCGATACTGAGACGTGAGATAAACATAACATCACGTCTTGTTACCCCAAAGGGGTAGGCAGAGGTATCCCAGCCGTTCACGCGTGATACCGTGACCAAGGGAAATATATATAGATTTCCGCATAGTCACGCCTGAATGAATTAACTATTTTAGCATTTATTCAGCTTACCACAAAAACTGCTGATAGAAATGTTAGCTAGTTGATTGAATTATTGTGTAAATAATACTACTAATGAGATGTTCAGGATGCAGGATGAATATTGGTAAATAATAGTTCAAACACGTTGAATTACGCGCATCAATATCTGCTAATCGTTTTCCGAACTATTTTGGGGTCGGTTTCCAGTCTAACCGGATAAATTACGCTCATAATTATATTTACTCAAATAATAACATCCTGTACTGTGTGTAATCTTCCCGAATTTTAATCAAAAGGTAAGACATACTCAATCTATTTATAGGTACCCAACTATCCAGGGACTACAGATTTCCAATCACGAGTCACCGAAGCCTCATAAATGGAGATCCCTATTGTTGTCAACATAACGCTAATAATGTACGTAATACGGACCTAACTTGCTATCGAGTGTTATTAGTGGCTCTATCGATTAGGAGTTGTGATTGGCTTGTATCTACAAGCCAATAACAACTTCGTGAATGTAATGGTTCTGGTACTAGGAATGGAGGTATAGAATATAGTGTTCCTCTCCTAATTCGAGAGGTCGATTTTTTCACGTGGTTTTACGTTTCGTAGGCAACTTTGTTTTCAAAGTCATTTGTGGTTAATACTTCTTCTTTTCGTGTGATTGTGTGACTAAGCTTTTTTTTTTTTTTTGAATGTGGGAAATTATCAAATAACTTCTCTCGCTCAGGGCGGAGCGGGAGGGTGTGTCAGAATTTCACTGACTAAAAGCCACCCGTGTTCCTTCCGTTGCCTGTGTGCCGAGGTCGCGATATCCCCATCGGACAATCTCGAAATCCTGGCAGACATTCGCCCTTACGGACCCCATCAGTTGGTGCTGACATCTCTTTGAGGCGCGCGTCGAACAACGCGCCGTCGACCCGGGCCTGGTCCCTATCGGACGGCGAGCTACCCATTGCTCACTGTCCGCAAGCCCGCGCCTACGGTGGCCGGAAGTCGGCTCGTGACTCCCGACGCCCGGATTGGTGACTAACCTGGTGTCAGAGTTTTAAAGCCACCCATGGGCCTCTGACTTGGCTTCACATTTCGTCGAGAAATATCTCTCAGGCTTGCCAGTTTCCTCACGATGTTTTCCTTCACCGTTTTTGAAGCAAGTGATAATTATACAATACGCACATGAATCCGAAAAGTCAGAGGTGCGTGCCTTGGGTTCGAACTCGAGACCTATGACTTGGCAGTCCGATGGTCACACCACTAGGCTATTACTGCTTGGTTAATACTTATAAGTACATATTAACAGCCGCACGGGTCGAACCATAAGGTTAAACTATTCCTCACCTACTCCTAATCCTACTACTGGGGTTGGTCCGTGAATGGGTGACATCTTTATATACCGAGACTCCTCAGTTCCTCGGAAACCACGTTAAGCCTTTGGTCCCGGCTGTCATTCGTGGATGTGTCAGTTATTACGGATCGTCAAAAGCCCGAAACTCTGACAACCAGTCTTTCGAAGGGGTATCGTATTACCCAACAGCGTGCTGATGATGATAGTGGACAGGCTCGACTGTCCATACATGAGACACTGCAGTGACTTGCACGTCACCTACAGTCGTCGGTAATGTAAGTGTTGATAGTGTTATGGTTGTTTTGTATTGTATTGTAATGTTATGTGTTGTCTGTTGTGTGTATAATGTGTTGAATATTTGTATAATATGAGTCATGTAACTCGGAGAGAATAAATGAATAATAATTACGCAGTTACTAGGTTGTGGAGACACTTACAGATAGGCAGTCGCTTCATGTTAAATACTGGTATTCAGCTACATCCGGTTAGACTGGAAGCCAATCCCTAAGGGAAAAGGCTAGGCAGATTGATTGATGATTTTTTCTTTGGGGTCAATGACCGTAGGTAGTGAAGTTACTAGAAATATCAGTTTCCAGAAATAACAGTAGTTAAAATATGGCTGAAAATAACGAGAAAGACACATAACCTCCACTGTTATATAGTTAATCTATCACTTCTATGGAGTTTCTCTCATTAATTTAATCTAACCTTGTAAGTCTGACATTCTGATTAATCGATACTACTATGCCTATTTCCGAGAGTCACGAGTCAAACGTACCTGAGTAAAAATTTAAGTCGGTAAATTAAATTGCTTTGTCCAACAATATTGTTATTCCAATTGTTTTTTCTCATATTGTACGTTTATATTTAAATTAGTGAATAGTTAAGTCTTTTTATTTATCTTCTACTCTTACACACGTTGTCTAAATCTCTTTAACGTCTTTCCTATCGCTGTTATGCTGGAAGAGATTTCTCTAGAAATAAGCATCACCTTTGTACGTATTTTTCTGTGCCTTTCTTCTTGTCTGTTTATATTTGTCGACATAAACTGTTAAATAAATAAATAGATTTAGTTTCGAACCATATTTTCACTTTTCCTGGTGACAGCGATGCGAACAATTTTCTTCATGTCCTATGATTCTTTCCCCTCCTTCTTTACATACATGCCATGTACCTACATATTATTATTATTTTAAGACTGTTAGCTTATATAATTATTATGTAAACATTATTATCTTGTTTGAAAATAAAAGAGTATTTTCAATAGATTCAACCTACCAGTAAAACAGTAAGCTTAATTACAACATAACGGTCCCAGTAAAGTCCTTAATGAATAAAATAATACTAAACTTATTCAGATTATTCTAACTAGAACAACGCTTTGAGACCATTCCGACTTGTAGACGTTGTATTATAATTTAACGCGAAAGTAGTTAAGTTCGCATATAAATTAGTGCTCTAGCGTTGACGTTAGTGTTATTTAAGGTAATTTCTCAAATATAGTGTACCGCATAAATGTCTTCAGGTGAATGTTCTAGAAATATGAGCAAAGACGGCCAATTATAACCTAACTTACGCTTAAGAATTTCAGAATTTGTGTCTCGTTATAAGCGCTCGTTCAGACAAGCTAGAGCCGCAAAATTTTATCATTTATTCTTACAGTCGCGGTTAGTAAGCGATTGGCGCGATAGTCAGTTTGAAAATGGAAGTCGTCGAAGAAATACTGTTGTTTACAGTAGATGCTCATAAAAAAAATAATGATAAAAGGTCGTATTAGGTGCATCCCGTATTAAGTGACCAACTCGTACACAACAAGCTATACATTTCCAGTTTATGCTGATCTCGCATTGTATAGGAGTTCCGTACAATGCGAGGTCACCTAATACTGGAATTGTATAGCTTGATGTCTAGCCGTGTGTACATGGCCAATTCGTAACATTATATCACAAATTAAAAGAGAGATTTTTTTTGACTAGTTGACCATGTCACTAAAATCTTTTTCTCTCTCTCCACCTCATGAATAAACAATTCAGAGTCGAAGCGATCCATTGGGAACGCGTGACCATGTGACGTCCGAGCCGCGTGGTACCCGCATCGAAACTGAACTATCTCCTGGAGCTCTTCTAGAGTCTCTCCTGGAGTCGTCATGTTCGTGAACGGGCGCCATCAGTAGGGACTGGTCATCTCTTAGCTACCATGGCTTATTTTAATTTTGTATTTTCATTTCGGACGCTTTTAACGTGCACGTCTTTCTACATTGTTCTCACATGTATAATTTAAACATGAATGATGTAACCAATATTTTGTAAGAATATTTTGATTTAAAAGAGTGTCCGTGGAGTTTCTTGCCCGTTCTTCTCCATAGGAACCTACTACGCTTTGGCATTTTCAGGCATAAAGATGAATGGGCACGCCACAATTGTGGCGATAAGTCCCCTCTTTGAGGAGTGGCTAGAGAGGCGCCACGGCGTCCTCACCTTCCGCCTGACGCAGGTCCTCACCGGACATGGTTGTTTCGGGAGGTTCCTGTTCAGGATAAAGCGGGAGGAAACGCCCGGGTGTCACCACTGTGTGGATCGCCCGGAGGACACGGTGGAGCATACGGTGGAGGTCTGCCCAGCTTGGGCGGAGCACCGCCGTGTCCTCACGGAGGCGATCGGCGGCGGCGATCTCTCGCGTCCGGCCCTGGTTCAGGCCATGGTCCGGAGCGAGAGTGCATGGGAGGCCGTCACCTCCTTCTGCGAAGCAGTAATGCTCGCGAAGGAGGAGGCGGAGCGCGCGAGGGAGAGGCAAAATGCGCCCCCTCGCGCCCCTAGTCGCCGCAGGAGACGCCCCGGGCGTCGGGAGTCGCGAGCCGACTTCCGGCCACCGTAGGCGCGGGCTTGCGGACGGTGAGCAATGGGTAGCTCGCCGTCCGATAGGGACCAGGCCCGGGTCGACGGCGCGTTTTGTCCACGCGCGCCTCAAAGAGATGTCAGCACCAACTGACGGGGTCCGGAAGGGCCAATGCCTGCCGGGGTCGCGGGTTTGTCTGAAAGGGATATCGCGACCTCGGCACACAGGCAACGGAAGGAACACGGGTGGGTTTTAGTCAGTAAAAGTCTGACACGCCCTCCCGCTCCACCCAGAGCGGGAGAAGTTATTTGATAATTTCCCATCCTCAAAAAAAAAAAAAAAGGCATAAAGATGAAGCTAGTTGCCCATTGCAACTAGCTTCATCTTTATGCCTGACCGACCCCTTGACAATTCAAAAGTGCCTGTAATTGGTTTATCTATACTTATAATAAATCTGTAGAGAGGTCAATTCTGTACATGATATATATTTTCAAAATAACTATCAGGGGGTAATTAGTGATCGATACTGATGTCAAAAATGCAATCAGTAAAATTTTTGTCTGTCTGTCTGTCTGTCTGTCTGTCTGTCTGTATGTTCCTTATAGAAACAAAAACTACTCGACGGATTTTAACGAAACTTGGTACAATTATTCTTCATACTCCTGGGGAGGTTATAGTATACTTTTCATCACGCTACAATTAATAGGAGCAGAGCAGTGAAGGGAAATGTTGGGAAAACGGGAGAAGTTGCTCCATTTTTTTAGCTTCCGTCGCGTGTGAAGCCTTAATGGTTAAAGCTACATAGAAATCATTTATGACGGAAATGTTCTACATAAAATTATCTAAAAAATATCCAACAACAGCATATGTCTATCTTTTATGGTTGACTCACAATAACCCGTGTAACTCCCGATAGCTTAGCAGTTCGGAGCTTTCTGATTATATTTGTTTACTCTTACGTTTATAATACTCTCACTCATCCCTAATTAAAAGAAGTTAATATTATTACCTATTCAATAAAAAAAGAATCATAGTAATCGGTATAGAAACACCAAACTTATACATGAAATACGCTAATAAGCCATCGCGCCGTCGCGCGTGAATACTGAATCATGCCATAAGGATTATTTTTGTGTAACGGTTGCCGCGCTCGACGCGGGTCGTGGCGGTAGGGTATAAAAAGGCGGGAGGTCCGTCCGAGCGCGAGCTTCATTCAATATTTGGCTGTTGATGCGTTCAGAGCGTTCGACCTTATTGACAGACAATAATTGATATTAACAAAACGTGCTTATCAGCGCGACTTTTAGTCTTTAAATAGTTTATTTGAATTTCTTTTGTTGTTATTTTATAAAATAGGTAGGTATTAGTTGTTTTGGTAGTGTTTAAATATTCGTTCAAATTACAAATGATTAATAGTTTGCATTTTAATTCTTTTTAGGTGAAGTAAGCATAGATTTTTAGATACCGATACGTAAGTTTTGGCTAATTTATGTTCAATTTTATTTTTGTATTAAGTAGGTAAAAGCGTAGATACTTTTATTACTTATACGAGTAGTAGGTATAGGTAGATAGTATTGCACAGGCGTTTCAGCTTTATTTTCATTTCTTTTTTTGTTGTAAGTTGTACATATTTCTGGGTATAATTCTATTAGAATATTTTAGTTTAAATAGGCACTAAGATTTTAAGTGTAAGGTAGCTATAGTTAGGACCTCTAACGTAGGTTATTTTGTTAGGTACCTGACAGCCTTTCCGTTACCGTCGATTAAAAATAAAATACACAATGCCACCTAAAAAACGATTATCTTTATCTCGAACTTCGAGTAAAGCTAAGAGAATGAGAATTACGCGTTCTCAAGAATCGGCAGAGGAAAGAGCACATCGGTTAAACTCTATGAGAGTTAGTGCCTCAACTTCTCGAGCCAAAGAAAGCTCTCCAGAGAGAGAGATGCGATTAGCAGCTGACAGAGCGAGACGAGCTACATCATGGGCGTCTCAAAGCTCTTCTCAACGAGAGCTAAGGCGTACCATTGAAAGTGATCTAAACAATATTACCAATACATTAACTTAATAACATACAAGGAGTTACACGCTGACGGAGTCGCGGGCACAGCTATTAATAATAATATTCTGCGGTTCCTTATTGCGATATTTTTCAACAGTATTGTGGATTGACATATTATATTTCCCTACTAAAATACGAAAGTTAATCTGTCTGTTACATCAAAACCACTGAACCGTGAGGAAGGACATATCGTACTTTTTTACGAAAAACGACGGAAACGCGGACGAAGTCGCGGGCAAAAGCTAGTTTGAAATAATTGCTTTGAGTTTTGAGTTTGAGTTTGCGTTTCTCAGATTCTATTGTCTCACAGTTGAGTGGCGGTAACCGCGCGGTTACGTCTGAATGATTAACTTGATGTTTATGTAAATAAGAACCGTGCGGGAATTGCGCGATTCTGGAACCGCGCGATTCCCGCCTTGTCTGAACGACCGCTAATATAAACGTGTTCCGGTTACAAATTAAAAATATATGTTTGTGAACTAGCAGGGACATTATGTTAAGAACAGACTAAAATCTCGAGGCTTGACGTTGCAACATGTCGTGTTCGGGTTCGCAACAAGTCAATCGTCATCCTGAGGATGACTCGTTGAGAGGTGAAACAAGTGTCGAATTTTTACAGGGTTTTTTATGACTCTTCGAGAACAGTTTAGCGGATTAGGTTACTAAATAGGTATACGTCGTCTTTTGTATATCACAACTTTATCAGTCACCCACAAAAAAGTAATATTTTCTTTTATACAAATACACCCACTTATAGTCTAGCGGCCTTATTATTAGAAAGTAGCCGTATTTACCATTATCTAGGTACTAGAATATTAAATCTAATTTAGCACCCGTAACACTATGAGAAAATTACCTTCTAATTTACAAATAGGAGACTTGCTACGCCGTAGCAAGCGTAGGGCGTAGAGCAATGATCTTGTAGCAGCGTAGGCTCGAGGCCTACGAAATGTACGATTCGATTACTTGTATACTACGCGTAGGCAGGAATTTATATGGACGTACGTTTTATAACTTGATATTTGTTACCTATGTAAGTATGTGAAATTCAGGAAAAATATAATAATTTGTTTCGCTTTTAGCGATACGACCGCCCATTGTGTCACCCTTTGTAAAATTTCTTCATTTATATCTTGAATCCATATGATGTACATAATAAAGAGTCTATTCTATTATATCTAAGAAATTGTATTTTTGTCAAGACATGTTACAGATCCATTTCACATTCATCGATAATTGTATTTACTTTAGCAATAATTGGAACACGCAGCGTGGGTAGGTAGGCCTCCCACAAGGTGGATTGATGAACTGATGAAGGTCGCGGTAATCCACTACACGTGCACAGTTTATTTTGATTTTTTGACAGCAGTGACGCATTTTCGCTTTGATTAAACATGAACAAAACATCTTTTCAGTAATAACCCGGAGTCTGGATTTGTACCCGATTGATAGCAATAGGACTTAAACGTAACTGATGTCAAAATCTGGACTGGTACTATGCTCTGCTCTTAGGGGTGTCACCATCATCATTTCAGCCGAAAGACGTCCACTGCTGGACATAGGCCTCCCTCAAGCACCGCCACTTCGACCGGTTCTGTGCTTCCCGCATCTAGCGGATTCCTGCGGCCTTCACAAGGTCATCGGTCCATCTTGAGGGAGGCCTTTTAACTCTACGTCTTTTGGTAGGCGGTCGCCACTCGAGAAAATTTCGGCCCATCAGCCATCAGTTCTGCGAGCAATGTGCCCTGCCCACTGCCTCTTAAATTTGGCAAATTCTTCGGGCACTGTTATGTTACCTTGGTTCTCCTGCGGATCTCTTCATTTCTGATTCGATCATGTGGTAAAACTACAAGCATAGCCCACTCCATTGCCCTAGCCCTTTGCTTTGGGGTATACGAGCGTGACATTGTGTGGTGTTAAAGAAAATCTTAACTTTTCAGCAAAAAAAAAACCCAACGTAATATTTTCTTAGAAATAACCACAAAGTAACGTAAAACAATTATTTCCAGTTACCGTAGGCGTTAACTTATTACCATAGTAAGTGACGCACCTAATTAAAAACCACGACACGGCCTCAAGGCCTAGTACGGTGCTAATTACATCATTTATTATTGTCTCTCTCACTCCCAACAAGTTAGAGGCACAAACACTACTCCGGAAAATTATGGGATGTTATTATAAACGTCGCTAAGGTCGCTAATATTAGTGCTGCCCTCTAGGCATAGAATATGTAAACATATAATTATTTCTGGTCCAGAGGTAAAACAATTGTTTTGCGAGTTCGGCAATTTAATGTGGCCGTTTTGGCTAAATCTTAGAAATCACTTCGGTTTGAAAGATCAACCTGTAATTTTATTGGTGGAAATATTTTCACCAATGAAATTACAGGCCCATGGGTATTTTTATTTTAACTGTATGTTAGTAATACGATACAATTTTCCGAAACACAATATTAAATGCGGTTTATTAGCACCACTATATTATTATATTATTACTATATTATTATTATATTATTTTTATTATTATACTAGCTTTAGCCCGCGGCTTCATCCGCGTGGATGTTGGAAATTATCCCGCGGGAACGGACTACTGTGATAAAAAGTGTCCTATGAGTTAATCCAGGTTATAACCTATCTGTGTGAGAAACTTCACCCTAATCCGTTCAGCCGTTTTTGTGTGAAACAAACATCCAAACATACAAACTTTTACTTTTATAAAATTATTTTAGTAGGATACTGTCATAATATCTTCATTTATAATAAAGACTTCGTCCCCCTTCAACGCGTAGATCAGCTTCTATTATTTTAATAATGACATATTTTAACAGATATTTCAGCATATTATTTAACATTAAATTAAATTAAAAACATCAGATACAGAATCGCTCACTCAACGTCTAAACCGATAAATAAAATACCATCATAACTACTAGAAATATTTCCCGAATCTAGCAAAACTAAAACTGGTGAAGCAATATCTCATCTCGGAGGCAATGAAAAAGTTTTAACGTCCAAATATGATATAGTTGAAGTGTGCATTCGCCGATATTCTCGATATCTGTTGTACAGGCAAGTGCAGAAAGATGTCTACACGTAGAGATATTCAATAACGAACCCATAGTCCCAAGCCAACCTTATTCCAATTTATGTGTAGTCTCTGGTTGCATATGCATAGGACATTTTAATCAGGCATCATCTCAATATTCACCTCTTATCTAGCCATGGCCAAGCCAATCCATGCATCGTTTCATTCATCATTCTCTCTTTTTAAAGTCATTCATACTCAAAACCTCTCTCACGCTATGCCCTCATTCCTCCCCATTATATGTCCATACCAACGATAACCGATTTCCACACAAATTCTCAGCCACAAATCCTCTTTCAGACTTCTATTCACATTATACTAAATTATCTCGATTATATTTTGACCGAGACCGCTGTTCCGTGTCTTAAGAATGCGCGGCGAGGCGGGGGGCAGCGTTAACTAATGAGCGGCGGGCGGGACGCCGCGTGCCGTGAGTGTTGACGAATGAGCAACCTGCACTGCTCCCCCGTCTTACCACGCACATAGGTACCTAAGGCGCGGAACAGCGGTCCCGGTCAAACTATAACACATTATGAAGTGATGTGTACAAAGTATATTAATTGAACACATGAAATTATTGATTGAATCATAGGTATTCCAACTTTGAATCTACAGTCTCCAAGAAAATCAATTTTGAATTTTATCAGCGTGTTACCTAAGTTGACCTGCCGATACTCTGTCCTTTATTACCGAATAAACGTTTTAGTCTATCTATATTTTTGTACGTGACTGTACAGCGGTCTTAAAGTACCAAACGATAGAGTTATGGTCTCTCATTGGTGTCTTCATTCGACTTTGGTGATAGCTTAAAATTTATAGTTTTGTGTTGTGTGTATACTAGGTTTTATGGTGGCACTTTTAAGATAAGTGTGTTGTGTACCTGGTTTAATAAACGATACGTGAATTTTCTTTCGCGTTTGAGTTTTCTGTAGACAGAAAAAGGGGAAAACCAAAAGCTCAAAAAGTACCATCAAAGAAGTTCATATCTAACCAGTTTCAAAACAAAATCCCGTGAACACGATGACCACATAATGTTACCGGCCCGGTGCTATAGTCGCCGAGAGCTGCAAGCAAGAATAGTCCTTACGGTGGTTGGATATGAACTTCTTCGATGGTACGTATTCGATCAAATCAATTCATTTACGGCTTACACTGAGAGAAAATAGGTCGTCACGGAAAACGAATCCATTCATTTGTCGGTAGGTAGTCATCTCTAGGCATACCTACTTCAAAACCCAGTTTTTCCTCAAGTTATGGTTTTGTTATTATTGTGTATTATGTTTGCAAAGATAAATGTCTCAATTTACAACAAAAAAATTGAATTCGTCGTCCTTTTGCTTGAGTGTCTGTGGTACCATAGACACTCGACTTTTATTAACTTTATTTTATTTACCGTCGTCATTTCGTGACATTTCAAGAAGTCAATTATTCAGCCAGACTCGAGTTTCATCAAAACATACTCGAGAGCGATGAATAGGTATTTTAATTGGAATTTAAATTTATAAAGTATCGCATGACTGAACAATGTAGTGTTGTTTCACGAGTTAAGTTTGATTTTCAAAGGTCAATGTGCTCGACCGAGAATATTCTTTAAATAATGTTAAAGGAGACAATAAAATGCCAAAGGGACTTTTTGTCGTAGATAAACTGCAAATAAAAAATTTAAAAAAAATTGCGTAGTTTCAAGCCTTCTCTCTGGAACAACCAACTAGCTTAGAAAATATTTTAGATAGGTATTATAATAATATATAATAATATAATATATTCTTTATTTCGGACTACACATACAAGTACATATGTACAATCCATATAGTATTAGTAACAATGACTTAAAAACTATGTTAGTAAACTTTTACAAACTAAAAACTATTAAAATTGACGTGGCCCAACACACGTTGGCACGTGCCTCCGTACCCAGTGCCTCATAAAGGGACTGTCCACTTTGTCTAATAATGTGTTCAGGATGCTGTTGGAGCTTCCGCGCAACCTACCCAATATTGACGGTGTTCTTCTCCTCATAATCTCATGAAAATCGTCAACACGGGCTTCCGCGAACATTTGCGAAGCGCTGCAGAAGCGCGGAAGCCCCATCAACATCCTGAACCCATTATTATACTGTACGCGCAGGACGTTGTAGGCTCTCTGCGTATATTTCACCCACAAGCTGCACGTGTAGAAGGTTTGGCAGTACGCCTTAAAAAGCGATACTTTAACATCCCCACTACAACGTCCAAACCTGCGGGCTACCATATTACATCGAACCGCCAACGCCCTCCGCTCCCTCTCTATATCAGCATCGTCAGATAAGTCCTCCGTGACTACATGCCCTAGGTATTTAAACTGCGTGACTCTCTGTAGTGGCTTTCCGCTTAATGTCACTGGAGGAACATTATCCAACGAGCTAGATTTTGATCTGAAAACCATAAGCTCACTTTTTTTTACATTATATGTGAGTCCATGTGACGCAGCATAGGACTCACAAACACCCAACAACTTCCTGAGCGCGCTGATTGATGGACTCAGCAAGACCATGTCGTCTGCGTAGCTGAGATTATTCACCATAGTGCCATCAATCGAGCAACCGACTTTGGTCTAGCTGAGCTCACCAATCAACTGGTTCATGTAAACATTAAACAGGGTCGGGGACGTTAGTCCACCCTGTCTAACACCGCACTTCAGGACATATTTACTAGAGTGAGCACCCGCCCATCTAACACTGTTAGTCTGCGAGCTATACCAAAACTTCAGTGCATTAATAAGCTCCTCGGGTACCTCTAGAAGTTTAAGCTTCGACCAAAGTTTGTTGTAACAAACTAAGTCAAAAGCCTTGGAGAGGTCTAGGAAAGCAGCATATACTGGTGTTTCCCTATCTGTGTAGTACTTGACCGTCTGCTTAAGCGCCAGAATAGCGGTCTCAGTTGATAGCGCCTTCCTAAAACCAAACTGAGCATCACTCAACTTTAAGTACTCCCCAAGCCGGCGCTCAAGCAGACCATCAAATACCTTTCCAACCATAGCGGCCAAAGAGATGGGCCTGTAGTTGGTTTTATCCGCTATGTCGCCTGTTTTATTTTTAACCACAGGCACCACCACGCTTTCCATAAGCTCTATTGGTAGATAGGTATGACGGATACAAAACGCATACATCATTGCTAGAACCCGGTAAATGTGAGGTAATGTAACAGATGCTCAACACTAATCCCATCGTGACCCGGCGACTTCCCCCTCGACAAACTTACTACCACTCTCTTCACCTCCTTAGCAGTAAACCCAAGAGGAAACACCGCTGGCACTCTAGCTTCATCCGTACACTGGGCATCTGTCAATGAGGAAGATACCACAAAGTGTTCCTTAAAAACGCTGGCTATGCGTCCCGCATCCGTCTCACCATCAACACTCACGGGTAGGCCCGTTCTAGGATTCATCCTACCAGTTTGTTTCCAGAAACTCTTAAAATCCTTTTGTTCGTGACTCTTGACTATCAAATCGATACGTATTTGCGATTTATTATTTTGACAATATTTTAACTGTTTCTTGAAATCATTCCTACTCTGTTTCATTGCAATACAAAGAAAAAAAAAAATATATATATGAAGATAGAAAATAATAGAGAATCAGCTTGAGAGCTTTAGTGTAGGTACGGCCTAGGTAAAAAAGCGGCCAGCGGAGCGTTCAGCGTTGCGTGCAAGCGGCGAAAGAGCGTTCGCCCAGTGGCCTTAGTGCACGCTTAGTTTAAGTTGAATTTCTATAACATTATCTTTGAATGAAATAGCGCAAACGCTTCCGTCACCGCTGCAAAAACACTGGTTTGAACTTGCACATGACGCCACGCTCGACGCCCCGCTCACCGCAAACAAGCACGCTCCCTCGCCGCGCGCTCGGCCGGCTCGGCACTCAGGACACTCGCGAGTGTTTGCAAGTGTTTAACACGAACGTCTTGCGACGTTCTCCCCGTTCAGCCGGACGCTTGAGTTGAGCGTGCGTTGAAGGATATGGCTAATCCATTGCTTCATATGTACGAAAAATTTGTCCGCTCAACAACGTAAGTAACGCAATGAATGTTGTTGAACTGTCAAAATGAAAACCATTATTACTGTTAGTGTGTTGTGCAAATACCACGCTTACCGTAACCTGCTTGGATTAAGGACCATTCAACCTTTATTTTTGATGACATAATATTATAGAGAAATACTATATTAAAAGATACAAAATAATAAAGAATCAGTTTGCAGAGCTTGAGCTTGGCGTGTCATCATGTAAAATGATATACCTAGATCATTGAGGTGCTATGAGGAGGAGCTCGTGACTAAGTAGTAATAGCCGCATGGGTCAATCCATCAGGATAAGCTACGCTTGCCGGGGTTGGTCCGTGGATGGGTGAACATCCTTACATAGGTACCGTGACTCCTCCGTGCCTCGGAAAGCACATTAAACCGTTGATCCCGGCTGTTATTCGTGGATCTTTGACAGTCGTTAAGAGTCGTCAGAAGCCCGAAAGTCTAATACCAGCCTTCCCAAGGGGTATCGTATTACCCAGTTACTGGGTTGTGGAGGTCAGATAGGCAGTCGCTCCATGTAAAATACTGGTATTCAGCTGTATCCGGTTAGACTGGAAGCCGACCCCAATATAGTTTGGAAAAGGCTAGGCAGATTGATTGAAGTACTAACGCACAGTACGTAGTATCTCAATGACATAGATTGATTTTATTTAAATAACTAAGTGGGTACGGGTTTAATCCTAAATATATATTTTATTTATTCGACTCGGCAATATAGGGACGCGGAGTCTTTTTAATAGAGGTAAGTACCTACCTATATTTTCAAATCTGTAAAATGTTTACGGTTTGATAACTTACTATGAATGCTCTAAGTTAGAACTTTCAGTTACAATAAACGCCAATCACTTTCATAAAACCTTAGCTCAAACTTTATCCCAATATTTTCAATAGCACTTAGGTATTCTCATCTCACACTTAAGTGCGAACTAAGTCATTGAATATCTGAGCCCTATTCAATAACTTAGTTTGACGGAATCTCGTGAACTTGAAGCAATCGACTGGAAAAATGAAATATCTCTGACCGAACATTTTCTTTCAATAATACTTACACGACACACGTACTAACTTACTTAGGTACATTGAGTAGGTATTACATTGCTAAATTACAAGGAACGTGATAAAAATCGGTATCTATCCGACAAAAATACGGCCAAAGTTTTAAAGATTACATATTCCGTAGTAACACACAATTAAAATCAAAGTCAATTTTTTTTTTTTCAATTAGGTAGGCACTTAAAAGGCTCTTACACAAAATAAAATTGATTCTAGGTTTTAGGTAGGTAGTTTTCGTATGGAGAAGAATGGGCAAGAAACTCCACCGTTACTCTTTTATGTAGGTACATAATATAGCGTCGTCTTAGAGTGAAAACCTCTTATATGCAAAAAACTGGTGGGCAGCTGGGAAGTTATATTATATGCTGATCGCGTGGTAAAATCTGCTTACGCAATGCAGGATTTTGCGTGACGTCAGTATGATGCGTAAGTCGCATGTGGCGATATAGATGCCGCCACAAAACTGCGAGACTGCGAGGTTTTTTTTTCCAAAAATGTAATAATATATAAAGTCAAAGTTGCATTCCCGAGCTTTTCACTCTAAGGCGTAGGTAGGTAGATATCGTCTAATTTAAAACTGCACACCACTTAAATTTCTATACAACCATTTGAAATGTGTATGCAACAAGCAGTGGAGGAGCAGGAAATAGGGATGATGCCGAGGTAAAAAAAAAACTAATTTGTCAGATAACAAAAAATATTAGACACGTATTTTTTGCTTTATCATATTAATAAAAAATTACTTAGATAATACGCATTTTAAATTAGGGAGTGGGGGGTCACTACGTCACAAGTAAGTATAAAGTCTACATACTCCTGACGACATGGCACATTTTAACTCAATTTATCGCCGTAATCTTTAGATTACGTAAAAAAAGAAAAAAAACATGTCCAATATTCTTTAATAATCTCCATGACGGACTTAAACAAATTTTTTGTCGTCATTCCTATTATAAATAAATTTGGCAATCTCTACCTATCTGTGTTACCACGGATTCAGGGTTCTGTCTACAGGCAGAACCCACCCAAGAAGAAAGTGAATAATCCACCATTAGGAAGGTACACACGGCTACATAAGCTGTATATTGCCAGTATAAGCTGAACTCTCATTGTGCGGAAATCCAATAAAATGCGATATCAGCATAAACTGGAAATGTATAGGTTGATAAGTAGCATTATGTACCTACATTATGGCATACATTTGTGCATTATGTGCATTATGTTTTGTAAATATTTTATTTTGTACGCCAGAAATGGCAAAACATGTAGATCTACCTGCTATTTTAAGACCTTGCACATATTATTTGATGTATACTCATGTTTTACAATAAATAAATATTCTATTCTATTCTATTCTATTCTACATTTTTTTTTGGACAGCGGGAAATTTTCAAATACCTTCTTCCGCTCTGGGCGGAGCGGGACGTTAGACTTTTACTGACTAAAACCCACCCGTGTTCCTTCCGCTGCCTGTGCGCCGGGGCCAAGATAACCCTTTCGGACAACTCGCAACCCCGACAGGAGCCGTATGTACCTAGTACTCTATTACAAATCATATAATTCCTCCTTTGTTTTCATCTTTCTTGTTCGACTACTTCTATGTACCTACATACCTAATAATATAAACGAATGAGTACTACGTCGTAGGTAGGTATCTACTACCAACACACATCATCGGTAGGTAATATTGGTAAAGATAGGTAGGTAATATTGAAAGTAATATTTTATGTGAATCGAAAATGTTACTTACTTACATTTATAAGTAATCCTCCATTTGAGTATGAGATCCGATCTGATATCGTCATTGTGAGATTCACAAAGGAAAAACGGTTTCTGAATTAAACGCACCAACGTAGGTAGGTATCTTTGTTATAATATTATAGAGTAGGATGATATTGGGAGCAAACTTGTCTGGCAAATGGATAGGAAGAAAATATTGGAGAAATATTCTTTTTGTAGAGGGAATCTGAAAACAGAATCTAATCGATGTAATGGTAGGTTCTATAAGTATGTATAGGATGTATGGATGTACGTACTTTTGGTCTAGTAGAGTAATTACATCTAATAGGCAATAGGGGTATGAGGAACAGGGTGTAAAGTTCACTCATCCACCATAGAAAAGGCAGGATCCTCCGACCAGACGGGTGTCATGTCTGGCGGGCCCAATTGCCCAGAGGTTGAAGTCGTGAGCTTGTATATATATCCACCGCGCGGTAAAATCTAATTGCGCGATGCAGGATTTGAGTGACATCAGGATGTTGTGTGACGTCAGGTCTTTGATGCGTAGTTCGCATGTGGCGGTGTAGATGCCGCCACAATACCTCAGACTAAATAAAGGTCTGAGGGCGATAGTTAGGTAGGTACTAACCTCAGAGCAAAAAGGACTCTTTCATAATAATACATAAGTATTACCCATCAATTGAAAAGAAACGAGCATTGGGTGTCTATTCTGACATAAAGAATTAGATTTTGGATTTAGGTTTCTTCAATGGTATCTACTAGTAATTTTGGAAAAATACTTTAATTAGAAGACAAAAAATTATATCGACCGCTCGTGCGGTTGGCAAGTTTTTAAGTGACACCTTACAAAGTTATTCACATACACCGTCACAATAATATGCCTTGCCGAGAGCTGTTGGCAATGTATCGCACAAGTTGCTAGTAGATGGACAGCTGGCGAGCCTAAACATTGGGTACCTAATCACCATGTTTTCTGGGATGTGTTGTGATTTCAGGAATGATTTCTTCACGATGTTTTTCTTTACCTCAAAACTCAAAGCATTTATTTCAATTAAACCATTTACAGGCAATTTTGAATTGTCAAGGAGTCGGTCAATCAGAAAGATGAAGCTAGAAGCCCATTCCAAAGCGTAGTAGGTACCTATGGAGAAGAACGGGCAAAAAACTCCATGGACATCTTTTCAGATTATTTTTAGCCTTGTATCAAGTTGAAGTATTTACTTAATAACTTAAACTGTTGTTACTTTGTTAGTAGGTACCTAACAAAGTAACAACAGTTTAAGTTCAACAGCCTTTGTTCCAGTTTTTCATACAAAAAAGGAAACCTAACTTATACTTGAATATTGTGAATGGTATTGTTACTAAAGATGATAAGTTGCGAGTCTGTCGCGATGAATCGTCGCACTAACAAGGAAAAACGACCTGGTATTCAGATTTTAGGAGGTCGGTTGCTAGTTGAACTCTCTGGTACAAGTCAGAATTTATGTGTCCCTTTATAGAAGATGATAAGGAGGGTATAAAGTAAAAAAATCTGAACACTAAGTTAGAATTTAGGAGTGATAACGGTATGCGAGTTTTTTTTCTCTATTGTTAGACTAATGTCAAGAGCCAAAGTCCCGAAAAATGCAATCTGATAATTTGTTATGTTAGTACTTACCAATATTTTGGAAACTCTTCACCTTTTTATAATGTATTTTGGAAACGATAATTTCCTTTATGATCTCATTTTTATTTCAGTTTATATTCTTAGTGTACGGCCTGAGTGCACGCTCTATTCGAGCGTCGGGCGGGGAGGGGCGTGCAGCGTTCATGTTAAACACGTGCTACCCGTAGTGGCCGTCCTGAGTGCCGGCCGAGCGGAGCGTGGGCAGCAGCGGGCTTGTTTGCGTCGAGCGGGGCGTCGCGTGCAAGTTCAAACCAGTTTGTGTTTTGCAGCGGTGATACGTGCGTTCTTGAAGGATGTGTGAAAATTAGTATTACTCCATTTTAATCTTGATTCAATTCTCTGTAATATGTAATCAAAAGTTGCCACTGTCACCCTTGTATACTCATGAAATTTATCTTCATTCACCCTTAATGTTTCAAATAACATAGAAAACTCTCCAAATTGTTTTCTTTGCTTCACAATGTTACTAGGACCTTGTCTTGACTCATAATTAAATTTTAGCCACAAATTTTCTTCTAAATACATATCAATAATATCGTACAACGCAGACGCCATGATGAAAAATGTGACCGGCTCACACGAACGCTAAGCGTGCACTAAGGCCATTCGGCGAACGCTCTTTCGCCGCATGCACGCAACGCTGAACGCTCCGCTAGACGCTTCTTCACTCAGGCCGTACACTTAGTCTTATGCAAGTGTGCAAAATTGCAATATTGTTCGTCTTGTAATTTTATTTTCCTTTATGTTATAATCTTAAGTTTAAGAAGTATTTTGCAATAATTTTTATTATGTTATCACCTATTTCTGATTATGATTTGAGATTTCTGGTTATCCTGTAATTGGCGACTATATAAATCCGAGGCTATTGTTACTTATAGTTCTTATACAGAAGCTACCGGTGAACCTTTATAAATCCTATACTATTAAACGAGCAATATTTGTATTTATAAATATATTTGAAATCACGTTCTCGAAAGCGGCTCTAAAGATTTCAATGAAAGTTGCAAAATAGGGCGAAAAATCGATCTAGCTAGGTCTCATATCTGAGAAAATTCTTTTTCTCCGTATTTTCACCCGAGCAGAGCTCGCAGAGCTCGGTCGGCCAAAAATTTGAACAAGACGGTTACCTAAAGGTGTGTCCAAACATTGAGCGGCAAGAGCGCGGCAGCAACACGCGGCGTTTGAAGGACATATTTCCGCGCTCTAGTTAGGAATAATCCGGCGAATGTTCGCGCGGCAGTCGTCCAATCAATGCGCGGCAGACCGCGCGCGGCAGCCGCGCATGATTGCCGCTCAATGTTTGGACACACCTTTAGAATGATGTCATGGCAGCATGGAATTAGTAAGTAGCTACTATCATAGCAGCATGGAATTAGTAAGTAGCTACTATCATGGCAGCATGGAATTAGTATGAACTATACTATTAAATTAACAATCTCTATTTGCATCCGAGAAGAGCTAGGTCGACCGGGTACTAAATAAATTAAATAAATGCACGTTTTCACTAAACCTAGGCAACAGCTACACCTGAATGAATGCCTAAATAATAGAGCGCTGTTGGATTTTTAACTTACGGCGCTGAGTGGAGCCTTGAAAATCCAATACCACGCATTTAAGTATAGCCTAATGTTAGTGAAAACGGGCATAAGTAGGTACTACCTACATAAGTAGGTACCTACAGAACTCGACCGAAATCCTTAGTTATGAGCTGTTTCGGGTACTCATCTATATTAAAATAGCCAGAACTAATAACCAATTACGAACTACCCCCAATATTGCAAACAAATTGTTACTATCCGTAGATATTCTCTGAACCAGATCTAAATCCAGAAATACAATCAAAACTTTCACAGGAATTTGTTATAACATTTAATATTTTAGTCCAGCCTAAAACAACAGGGCAAAGCTTATTAATTCCAACTATAATCCTTTTGAAACACACACGTAACGAATGATGCAAATATTTGTGTTTCATTTTCGGACTTAACGATGTTTTTAATCCTTAGTGGTCATGGAGGATGGAGAAATGGAGCTCGATGCAAATCGGGCTATAGTTTGACCGAGACCGCAGTACCGGGCCTTCGGAAAGCGCTGCGGCGCGGAGGGCGGGACACCGTGAGCGTTAACGAATGTGCTGCCTACACTGCCCACGGCAGCGGTTTCGATTAAACTATACGACCTTGGTTTTTGTTTACCCTAAACCTCTTAAGGGGTCATTGTACTCATTATTATGAATATCTTTCACTATGAGACCAAAGCTTGGCTAGCTTTGGTCTCATAGTGAATCATAGCTGAAATCGCGAAAAAAAATCACCTGTTCCCTACATTTCGACGAGATAAATGAACATAAATCTAGGGAACATCTGATTTTTTTTTCGCGATTTCATCTTTGGTCCCATAGTGAAAGTTGTTCATAATAATGAGTACAATTACCCTTTAAGAGGTTTAGCGTAAACAAAAACTAAGGTTGTATAATTTGCGTCTAGCGTAGGCACCATGTCCATTATGTATTGTTCGTGATACCATGCTAAATCTAATTCTACGTTGTGGTGACAAATAAATCTTTATTGTTATTAATCTGCGGTTGAACTGTGAACGTGCTGAGTGGGTGAACTGGATCGTCAGTCTCGTCAGGTAGAAAATTTATTTCTACTCTCATAATCAGCCTATAATGTTCCCACTGCTGGGCGACATGCCTCGTCTCATCGTGAGGGAATGGGCTATAACCGAACCGATATAATTATATAAGTGCGGGTTAATATATGTCATATAATGGTGCCGATTCTCTTGTCACAAAAACCTCTAAACTAGACTAAAAATCACTAAAAAAAAAAATATTCCTGTCAAACGACGATTTCCCATTCTGAAATAGACTAAAGTGACACAACTTAACTATATTTTAGTTTGACAGCACTAAGATAGTAGGTACTGAGTTTTTAGTTTAGTGAAAATGGCAATTCTGCTATTCTGAATTTGACGTTTTTCACCAAAAATTTTGATTGTAAAAACCAAACCAGACTAAAACTGACAAATAAGTTGTCATGAATAAAATATATGGGATAAAATAAGTTGTCATGAACTAAAATTCACACCAACATCTCGACTTCACGTGCAAAAACGGTACTGTATTTATTTTTTCTTTTGCTTTATCTCGGAAATGGTGCGTCCTATCGCAAAAATAATGAAAATTTTGACCCCCTTTATAAGACCCTTAAACACCTAACACTCAACATGTAAGTAATATTTTTTCTTTTTTTCCGTACAAAAAGTGAAAAAATCCATATAAAACACTTCGAGGCTGCACGCCCTGCGCGCCTCCGGCTCTAAAAAAAATCACGGGTTAAGGCAAACCATGGGTACCGCGTGTATGTACTTCAACTCACAGTAGGTCAGTACCTTCTTAGGTAAGAAGCTAGCTTATACTACGGGACATCTACTATAACGTCCTTACGTCTCTATCGCTTATTTATTATTTCGACCGGAAAGAAAGAAAATTGCGTTTATTGACACAAAAAATTAAATTAAAACAAAAAGTGTACAAAATTACATGAAATGAGCACTTCTTTTTTTATCTACTCCGTGTCAGTGTTGGACGACCTCACGACCATTATCGCAGTGCGCGGAACGATGCACGTCACGTCAGATTTAACTCGCAATTTGACGGCAGCATAGGTCATTTTTGTTGATGAAGGTATATAGGTGTGTTGTTGAAGCTATTGGTGTAAAGATTTGAAGGGACATTGGGAAATTGCCTAGCTGAATATATGGATGGGTCTCTCTATTCCCGTTGAGTTTTCCCATTGACGCTAATACTGATACTACTTGTATCACTATTCCCGTTGCGTTTTTGTACCGCGACTATTCGCGACCAAGAAAACGATTAGTTTATTTCAATAATTCTCGACTTGATATTATGACCTCTATAACGATCTGACCACTAGATTCGTCGACCGTAGGTTCAATTGACGTCAGGGACAAAATACCCAAAATGAGTTCAGTATAAAGTTTTGTTCAGAATTTTTCGCTCTTTCGAATGGTGTATATGAAAAAATTCTAGCTTAAGAAAAATGTCCCTTCCTTACTGATTTTTGAATCCAAATTTCGAATCAGCCCCATAACAATAATGTAGGTATCTGAAATCTATGCATTATAGCTACTTGAAAGGGTGTAATTACCGCCGCCAATCCACTTCAAATAAGGTAACAGTCTCCCCAATCAACGAATTACCGTTACGGATTACTCAGTACTTACGTCAAAAGTGTGTACCTACCTACTTCATTTTCTGTCAACAATCTCTTTACATTGTATTTTTTTTCATACATTTTTTCAACAAGTCCTTTACACAATTTTTTCATTAATAGATTTGATCCAACGTAGAGGTCAATTTAATGTAAGGGACGGGACTACAAGATACTTGGTCAGTAAGGGACATTACTAACAAAATACGTTGGTGTAAGGGACGACTATTTTCTTAAATAGCTAAATTATTTAAATAAATGTTACACAGGTAGATAGAGCACTAAAATACAAGATTATGTGTAAAATCAGATCCGAAAACGGTTAATAACAAAAACGTTATGGGCGGTTTAGTCCAAAAAAAAACTTTGTTGGCCTCTCCTGAAAAATCCGATTTTGTCCCTTACCTCAATTGAACCTACGGTCGACGATCTTATTTTCATAATTTTATCTATTGTCAAAATGTCTTTAATATAAAAATGTCTACGATGATTGATTGATATTTGTTTTCAGATAAAGTTTCATTAGTATGTCTTGTTGTGGCCATTTTCTGTAGGATATTGTCGAGTTTGATTTTTCACGAGGCGTTTTAAAAACGCTCTAATTGAGAATATGGAGACATTTTGTAAGAGGACATGAGTCTCACTCCCGAGTCCGTTCGTCGTTTCTTAAGTCAATGGGTATAGTGAGACAGATTGGAAAAAAGTGCAGTCTCAGTATTACCATTCCAATGGGTAATGGGAATAGTGAGACCCACCCGACAATATTCTTTCCATTGGGTTAAGCTGAATCAAGACTTAAAGTTTGATTACCAAACATGGTGATGCCTAGGTACCACCATGCCTACTACCAGAGGTACATACTTAGGCACAGTACATAGGTAGGTAGGTACTGTGACTTAGGTAACATCAGCAGGTATTAGGCTGGCAAGTAGGTAAAACCGCTGAAGTTTGAGCAACCATCCTTAAAATCTTAACCGCCACTGTGGTCTAGTGGCAAGACCACCTGTCTCAGACCCAGAGGTTTCGGGTTTGATTTACAGCGACGGCAATATTTTCTGCTCGGTTTGGTTGTTGGTAGCGCTTGTGCTAAGTCCGCTTGGCTAGCTAAATACCTACCACCATCTTATCTAAGTCTGTCACCATAACAACAAAGTTAACAGCATCGTTATTGTGTTTCGGCAGTTAGATAGAGGTAAGATATTAGCCGATTCCTCTATAGTTGAGGACTCTTGGTGAAGCTCGCTTCCACCTTCGGCCTGCAGAATAATTACGTAAAAAAAAAATTGAGCAGATTTTTTTTTCGAACTTATGAAGCAATGGACTAGCAATCTGTTTCAATTCATTTCAATTTATTATTGATCGTGCATTACGTAATTAGGCTGCTGATCATCACTTACCATCAGGTGAGATGAAAGCCAAGAGCTGCCAAGAGCTTCCCCGTAACGGTTAAAAAAGAAAAAACCATTAAATCCATTTCACCGCCAACCAATTTTATTCCGCTAGGTAGGTACATAATTTATTTTAAACGCTCTATTCATAAATTCAATTTTCACAGCACCACTTGAACGAACGAAAGCGAAAACAATCGAATGCACTTCTACAGCAATAACTGCAAATAATTGCTCGTTTCCTGAATCCTAGACAATATAAAAATGCTAAGCAAATACTTACAATAATATTTTTAACGGTTGAGTTTCTAGCGAGCGTCCAGACTGTGCAGACCGGACATCCAATAAGAATATGTCAGTAGTCAGAATCACATGCATGGCTCACGTATGCAGAGCTACAGATATTTCGCTATTACTGGACCTAGCCTGCCGTCTCGTCGATATTTCCGACGACAAATGAAGTTGTTCAGCAGAATAAATAATGTACCTACCTAGGCACCCAGTGAATGTGGCAGTTTTGTATCTTTTGTGAACAGCCGAGTGAGTTTTCGATTATTGTAAATATGTTACACTTATAATAGATATTTGGTTTACGTGTGTGAATTTTGTTTATAGTTGAATGTGTTTTCAATTAAATTACCTATTTGAATAGGGAAAATGTGGCACCGTTGTTTTACTTTTGGGTACCTCAAATATTTGCACAAATGGCTGGCTTTTTGCAGTAGGTAGGTACCTATAGCTTGTCCACTCTGAAATGACGCGCTTTACTACCGCATTACCGTGTGTGTAAACTAGTGGCGCGCGTCATTTCAGAGTGAACAAGCTTTACCGACGGGTCATAGGTTTGATTCAGCACTGAATAGAAATAAAATCGAGAAAAAGTTTCGGGGATCGCCATTTTGAAGTTTTGCACAAAAGGTACCTACACACTACTTTGTAGGTATGATAACGTAGCTACGAGTAGGTAAAGATACAATTATCCCAGAATAATCTACGAGTTCAAGACACACAGTTGATTTTGTGACGTTGACAGTGCTTATTTTTTAGTTTTTCTGGTGGGAAATTATCGCATAATATCTGCCGCTCTGGAGTGAGAGGGCGTATCAGACTGTTACTGACCTATCCCTTTCGGATTTTTCCGCGACCCTGGCGGGCATCGGCCCTAGCGGACCCCGTGCGCGTGGACCACAACGCGCCGTCGACCCTAGTCCTTATCGGGCGGCGAGCTACCCATTGCTCACCGTCCGCAAGCCCGCGCCTTTGGTGGCCGGGAATCGGCCTGCGGTTCCCGACGCCCAGGACGTCTCCTGTGGCGACTAGGGGCGTGAGGGCGCGAAATTTGCTTCACCCTCACGCGATCCGCCTCCTCCTTCGCGAGCATTACTGCTTCGCAGGAGGTGACGGCTTCCCATGCCCTCTCGCTCTGTACCAGGGCCGGACGCGAGAGTTCACCGCTGCCGAATGCCCGATCGCTCTCACGAGGACACGGCGGTGCTCCGCCCAAGCCGGGCAGACCTCCACCGTATGCTCCACCGATCTACACAATGGTGACACCCGGGCGTTTTCTCCCGCCTTATCCGGAACAGGAACCCCCCGAAGCAACTTAGTCCGTTGAGGACCTGCGTCAGGCGGATGGTGAGGACGCAGTGGCGCCTGTCTAGCCACTCCTCAGAGGGCACTTATCGCCGCAATTGTGGCGTGCCCAACGTTGACAGTGCTTAGTTTATTATTTATTGTAGTTGATAGCCTGCTAAAAATTCGACTAATAATATTACTAGGAATCGAACCCTGCTAGGTTGGATTCCTAGTAAAATCAGCAGATTTTTCGTAAACTCTTCGATCTAGCTCTTGGACTATAAATACCTTATGGAGAAAACAGATCTTCGCTAGGTGCCCTAGCTTTTGAGATTCAACGATTAAATTTGAATTCGACTAATTAGCGACAATTTTTTGTGTTAGGGACCGAAAACCTTTATAAATTACGGTATCGAACAATTTTGGTTACTTCTACGACTAACGTTCCGCTATCTGGGTAACCAAGAAAAAGAAACAAGTTACCTCTATTTAGGTTACAGTTTTAATACCGGTTACACACACACAGGCGATGCGCGTCTTTTGACTTATAAATGCCGACGTCACGTGTAAGATCGAGGTAATTTTTATTTCGGTAACCGGTATTAATACCAGCGTGGAGCGTGGAGTGAGCTGTCATTCCACCTAATGCTAGAGATTGACACTATTGACAGCTCACTCTACGCTCACTTCACCTAAGTTTTCACGGTGAGATGGTTACAGAATAGCACTGCTGGTCTGTGATAGCCTGAATTATCCAATCACTTAATGCATTGGGACATTTTTTCAGGTAACATTTGGTAATGTAATGAGAAAGTTATTTTAATACATTAATTGTAAAATAAACTTTATTCACCATTCCAAAAAGGAAGGAATACAAAACAGTCATGAGAATTACACTATTTAATTACACTTAATAATTATAATTTGGTTCAGGCGGGTGTGGCGGGAACGGGGGGTGTCCAAACGGGGGCGGGCCGCGGGGCGGGAACTGCGGCCTGAAGGACGGCGGCGGCGGGCGCCAGGGGGGCGGCGGCCTGGAGCCCGGCGGGGGCGGGGGGCCGAATCCTGGGGGGCCGAACGGAGGTGGCGGGAAGTGGTGGAATGGTGGCGGCGGTGGTGGGGGGCCGGGAGGGGGCGGGGGGCCAGGCGGTGGCATGGAACTTGGAGGTGGTGGTGGCGCCGACATCGGTAGTGGTGGCGGTGGTCGAGCGTTCATCGGCGGCCCTTGTGGGGGCATCGGGGACGGCGCCGGCGGCGGCGGCGGGGCCATCAGCACGGGGCCCAGCATCGTGGGCGGCGCGTCCGCGAACAGCTGGTGAGGTCGGTCCGCGTGGGATAGCGGGTTTTGGGCGGCAAGTAACCTGTGAAAGAAACAAGACGTTTATGAAAATCCAATCCATTATTTTGTTTTGAGTTCCAAGATAATAAAATCAATTCTCTAAGACTCTTCCAGCTTTGTGTATTCGCGTTTATCTGGTTGATAGCCACTGTAAATTATGGCTTGCAAAAGTTTTATTGGTTGGAAATATTGTAGCAGACAAGCCTAATAAGAAACTGCGGTAAAGCTGGGCAAAATGGTTGGCTAACCCAAAACCCAACTTCTGCTCATGCTAATGCATAATTATTATAATCTTTCCAAAAAGAACATTATAGGTCTACACTAATAATATTCTAAAGAACTAAATTTGTTTGTTTGTAAGTTGGTATGTACAGGGTCATCTCCGGAACTGCCAGCCGGATTTGAAAAAAATCTTTTTGCATTTGATAGCCCAATTCTTGATGAAGGGTTATTTAAGATCACGGTACGACCCTTAGGAGCCGAGCAAAAAGAAAAAAAGTCAGAAAAAACGCTAAGCGAAAACGAAGTAATAGCACGAGCGGGCGATGCGATGCGACGCGGTGGATCGGGGGCTGAAAAATCACGCGGACGAAGTCGCGGGCAGAAGCTAGTAGCCTATAATTGCACAAAAATAATAACCAAGTACGTTATGTCTACAAACCTTTCAGCAGCAGATCCGTGCCGCTCTCCCTTGACATCCTTCTTAAACGCATACGACACAGAAATAGGTCTGTTGCAGAGGTACTGGTTATTCATAGCTTCTATCGCCGCGTCGGATGCCTCGAACGATGCGAAGTTTATGAAGGCAAATGCTTTGGAGTTGCCCGTCTCGGGGTCTCTCATAACCTGCAAGACATAATTGCGTTTTTTTAGATAAATGGAAGAGCAATGTGCAATGTAAGTGTTGTACAATAAAAAGTTTAATAAATAAAAATAAATTTGGTGCTGAGATGTGGTGTGGTTGTGTACGTGTGAACGGGCCCAGCCTATTGTCCCACTACAGGGCAATCACACCTTCTCATACAAAGGCACGAGCATTGATCACCACACTTGCTCAAGACGGGTTGGCCAGTTCAGACTTATATTAACTATAAGTTCAGCATGCTTAGCGTGACCACAATAGAAACGAGTTTTATCGACGGAAGAATAGACAAAATGACAGATAAACAATCACAATCTGTCATTTTGTCTATTTTTCCGTCGACAAAACCCGTAGAAAACCCGTTTCTATGGTTGTCATGCTACGTGTGCCTCACATTATGTCCAGGATAAACTTAGAAAGTACAAATTAATTGAAAGGACACATTGGTACAAATATAATAAACTATTTTATAATGGTCCAGCTCAATATTAGTTAAATAATATTATCTTCTTCTTTTCGTGTGGTTATTGACTAACCTGGTGTCAGAGTTTTAAAGCCGCCCATGGGCATAAATTTTGAGGACCCAGCATTTCTGTTTACTTAATATAGTGTTTGGTTATAACGACTATCGGCTATAACAACGGTCCCTCTGAAGTCGTTATAAATGGTTTTAACTGTATATATATATAAATATATGTTATGAATGTAGCAAAACTTATGTGCACACAAATTCACTTGAAAATATGTGTTTGTAAGTAAAGCATTATTGTACCCACTTATAAAAGTAAGAAACATAACCATAATGTATCCTCTGTTGCGTAGTGGGTACGCAAATATAAAAATATACTTAAATCTTCAGAATTTTACCTTAGGCGTCTGCAATATAACACCAAATGCAGAGAAAGTGTCATACAGCAGCTTTTCATCCACTTCTGGATCCAAGTTTCCTATGAACACATTGGCTCCTACATCCAGATTCTTCTGATGAGCTGATGCCTTGTTTACCCTTACTGGTTTACCATATAACTTTATCATATTCATCACCTGGAAAAATAATAGAAAGAATTTTGTCATCAATTCGTGTTTACACATACATAAACAGTCTATAATGTTCCCACTGCTGGGACATAGGTCTCCTCTGTTCGAGAGGCAATAGGCTATAATCCACCACGCAGGCCCAGTTGATGGTGTTGTTGGTTGATGGTGATAAATTAATTTGTCTTTATAGACGATTAGCATAGAGCATGTTTTGCAGGGTCTGGAAAGATACTATGTACGAGATTAAATCCAAAGTGCTACAGAATTTTTATGAAATGACCTGCTTGTTTTGTTAACTGGAACAAATTAGGATGGTATTACAGACTATTAGACTATTCTGTTAGTTACATTAATTTGTCAGAGGAGCTATTCAGTGATGTGTAGGTATAGAGCCATGATTGACAATATGAGTGACAGACATTTACAACTTGTACATATTTCAGCGGAAGCTAAAGGAATTTCTAACTGATAAAGTGTGAAGGAGTATCTAAAACGGAATCCTTATGGCCAATAATATTAATCAGATATTTAATAACAAAAATGACATGTGTAACTCACAATTATTATTTATCTAGGACTTTTATATATTTATTCACTGTTTACTATGACATTTATTTAATTATTGACTACTAGATACTTCTTGATATTGAAAAATAAAATGGTTAAAATGATTTTCCAATTTAATAATTTTGTAATATTTATTGTTATTCAGCATGGTATTTTGATAGTAGATTGTAATTTATGTGTAAAATTTTGCATGCTCAAGTGACAGGGCAGAGCATGGAGAACATTATCAAAACATGTATAACATCTATACCTACCAAATCAAATCGTTTATTTTTTGCCAACATGGGTAGGCATGTTGGCAAAAAATAAACAATTTGATTTGATTGTTTTAATGTGAGAGAACACCTCTTTTATACAACAGAACAATGATGAACTGAGTCAATAGACAAAAGAATCTCAACAAAATGTAGTACTGTTTAGATGTCAGGGGCTGTACTATAACTTGTTAAAGCAATCATCGTTCCAGTGTGAGAGAGAGATGAAGCTATACAGGATGAATAGTACTATCCTTAATTCACAACGGAAAGGTGATGGTTTTAACACGTCATAGTAAGGCCCCTGTACCTTGTACAGTAGCGGTCATAAGTGCAGTAGCAACCTCACAAACGAATAGATTGACACTTCGCTCTAACTTACGACCTTCTTATAATAAGTCATTTCTATACTATAGACACACACACTCTCATTAGTTTACAAATTATTGTAGTTCATAAATTCAAACATTCTGGTGTATGGCATGATAGCTAATCGGTTATCGAGTTTGGGTTGGCGCGTTCATGAGTAGCGAGTCGCGGGTTCAAATCTCACGCGCGGTGATAGTTTTTTTAAAGTTTTAAAAATCACTCGTCTAGTTCCTTGTAACGTTCGTCTTGTTCACTTAACTCGTAAAACTTTATGATTATACCCACAGAAACCTAAATAAACAATGATATTAAGGTAGACAGATGCAGTTAACTTACGACTCATTCACCGCGACTAAATAGAACGTTGTTGGTTGGTTGTTATTGTGGGTTAGTGACGTGTATTTAATATATTAGCGGTGTTAAAGTTCATTTCGAAATGCAAGCAAATATAAATATTGAAATGAAAGCGAATATTATTGCGCTGCGTAAAAGCGGACTTAAAATATCACAAATATCTGATGAAACCGGACTGAGTGTGAGTATTATGATTTAATTATTTTATCAAATATCTAATTAAAGTATACCTAACTCCTGATCCTAGTAGTTATTTTTTTTAAACGTTTTAATCTACTAGTATTTTGCTAAATAGCCTAACACTACTCCTTTTTTGTTTTAGAGAAATACTGTGAGTCGGTGGGTGAAAAGACATGAGGAAGAGGGTAGCCTGGCCAGTCGAAAGCAAAGCGGAAGACCCCAGCTCATAAAAGAGGCGCAGCGACAGCACATGGTCAGCGAATATGAAACAAGTGGTTTCATACCGACAAGACGTTTTGCCGAATTATTCGACACGTCTTTACGAACCGTTCGCCGTGTACTCCACGCAGAAGGTTTACATCATCGAAAACCAGCTCAAAAACCATATTTGACGGAAAAACATAAACAAGAACGTTTACGTTTTGCCCTCGAATACTTAGACTTCAACTGGGACACGACTATATTTTCAGACGAAAAGACATTTAAATCCAGCCAAAAAGGGAGACTTCATTTATGGCGTAAGAATAATACACGATGGTGTGAAGAAAACATAGTCCCCAATACAGAATCAGGTCGAATCACAGTTAACATGTGGGGGTGGATGAGTGCAGCAGGGCCAGGGGAACTTGAATATATTCCTCCTCGCGCCAACAGCTCGACTTACGTTGACGTATTAAGTGATGTCATGTTACCCACTGTGCGCAACGTTTACCCTGCTGATGAGTTTAAGGAGATAACTTTTGTCCAGGACAATTGCCCAATTCATCGGGCGAGCACTGTGCGTGAGTGGTTTAATAAACACCCGGACATAAAAGTTATTCCTTGGCCAGCACGATCTCCTGACCTCAACCCCATAGAAAACTTATGGGGTTTGATGATACAGCGATGGGAAGCACGGAATGAGCGATCTGATGAGCAGTTGAAGTTGCATTGCATGGAAATATGGGAAAATCTAAGGGGAACAGATATATGCTTCAATATTGTGGGATCCATGCGTCAACGATTACTTAATTGCATTGATAATAATGGGGGTTATACCAAGTATTAAGTTATAAAATACAAATATTGGTTTTAGTAATATTTAAGTTATATTGTGTCTTAACCGTAATAAGAATTATTTTGAGGTTTAGTTTCAATCTTCTTTTCGTAATGAAAATGAATACTTAAGCTATAACCTCAATAAGTCCTTTGTTAACTTTGAAGTTTGAAATAGAACGAACTCACTCGCAGTAGAATAAAAGTAGTATTACTGAGTAATTTAATTGTATTGTGACAACGAGTCCGCACTTGTTATATTTACGTGGGTAGATTTGCTAAATTTGTGGTATGTTACCCACACACAGAGTAATTAAAGCACAATATTATTATATTACTAAGATACAATACCTATTTTAAGCCTATTGTCATATTTCATTGATTAGCTACTTTACTTCAATAAATCAATTGTTCTTTATGAGAAAATGAACTGTTTTAACTAGCAGTTTAATTATTTATACTTCTTATAATTACATCGAATAAACATTTTGTAATCACTCATTGAACATTTTTATTCTTAACCCCATAATTCAATAACAATATAGTAATTATTACATTATTATTTTCGTTTTAATAAACGAGAATAATAATATAATATTAATTATATTTATCTAATAATAAAAGAACAGATGAAGATTATTGTTGAAAGAAAAAATAAAAACCTCATCTCGAGATTGGAACCCCGACCTATGTGTCTCACAATCCGATACGGTACACTATCAGCTATTGGACCTTAATAATTGGTCGTGAATTTTAGCAATGATATTATGAACCTACCAAGGTCACACGTAATTACGAACTCTTGGGTGTGAAAGCGACGGTATGTTTTTTGTTTCGGTCGACGCCAGTTTGTGAACATCACTTAAGCACACAGCTGTAGGTACCGCACACAGACGTAGGTTCAGCCTACGCGTGTTCTAAGCAATGTAATCCTTAGCGTGCTACTGCAATTATGACCGCTTACTGTACCTTGCTTTAAGTTTTAGACAGGTACAAACATGAATGCATGAAAATTTAAAAACATGTACCTTTATGGCATAATCAGCATCCTCCTCTCCCATAAACTCCACAAATCCATATCCTTGATGAGTTTGAGTTACTCTATCTTTTGGCATGTGGACGTTCACTGCAATGAAACACATGAGTTTTAGCAAGATCATCTTGATTCTAATAAAATCTATTGTAGTTGTTTAGGATCTACCATTTATGTGTCAAATGAGATAATTCTTAGTTATACATTTATGCTGGGTTCTGTACTTATTATTTAGAGATTCATTGACCTAGTTAAGCTTGGTGGCAGTTTAATGTTGGTTACTTTATTAGGCATATAGAAAATGTAGCAAAAAAGCTAGTTTTCAAAATCAAAATTGATTTCTTAAAAGAGCTGCTGCAGTTTTCTAGGTTCTTGTTCATTTTAATACATACCCACGGGTCCAGCTTGTACAAACAGCTCCCATAATAAGCTTTCTGTGACTCTGTCGTCCAAACCACCAACGTAAATCGTAGCATCTGAAAATTTTACAAATAATCTCGTAAAATCCTACGAAACATACATTAATTAGTAACTATGGCAAACGAATGACAACAATTAAAGTTCTTCACCTATTTACAACCAAAAACAGCCACATAGAAGAAATTTCGGTTTGTAAACGGAGACTTCAAAACGATACTTAACCTCAAAAAGTTTGATTAAGTATTTCACATAAAAAGGAAAGTGTATTTGGTTTTTTGCTATAATACCAATAATGATTTTAGTATGATGAGTTATCGGGATGGTTCGAATAAATATTTGTATCAGTAAATACCTTGATTTCTTTCGGCGATTGGTCCCGCTGCCATTTTTATTGACAAGCATCAATCATGACAGAAAATTGAATGAAGTGAATTCAATTTGAATGAACTAAAAAGTCCACAGGTTAAAAATTGCATCAGTTAGCAGTGATATTCTCACCTATCTCAATTATTACTATTTAGTCTATACAATATTAAAAGTAAAAATTAACACTATTTAGTTTATGGCACTTTTTACCAGCTGCAATTCTGCAATATTTTGTTATTTTATTCGATTCGATTTCTGTATGAGGATCGGTTCGTATACGATTACATAGTTTTTCTTTGAAAATCAATTCATATCTTTTGCATTACACTAAGATTGATAGACTGTCTTGTAATAATTTAGCATTAATATAGATTTGCTACCAAAGGGCAGTAAAATACACATAATCTACTTGTGAAATTATTTTCAGAGTCACCTAAATCCAAGATCAGTACTGGAAAACCAAAGAAGATGAATAGGACGCGACCATCATTCAAAATAAATAGATGCAAGACACTCAAGGCAGTAACAAACAATTATCCTAGAGAGTATATATTTTGCGTTGTTACTTATTATGAAAATCACTTTTGTGGCCATGTTTCCACTGCTGGGACACATACCAACACAGGCCTCCTCTCTTCGAAAGGTAGTGGGCTATAATCTACTACGCGGGCCAAGTGCGGGTTGATGTCACTTGTCTTCGATTTTTTGGTTCTAGGACATGCCGGTTTCCTCACGATGTTATTAAAAATTGCGGAATTAACTTTGTTGTTTGTATTCTGTTGTGTTGTGTTTGTCAGCTGTCAATAAAAAAAACATTTCATTTCATAAATTCATTCGAGCGCGCATCTTTGTTATCTTCGTTCGCCTGAATTTTTCCACCAAGATTTCTGGAGACGGATAACTAAATTAGTTGTTAAAAATAGTTTAAAATGCAAAGTTCAGATGTAATATCTTCCTTGTTTTGGTTTAAAAATGAAAGTGATGTGGACGAAGATAAAGAACCGCAAATATTAGAGCAGTTTGTTCACAATGTTGAAGATTTTAGTTCTCAGTATGGCAGTGAAATTAGTGTTTCCTATACTGCGTTCAATCTTCGTGGACCACCATCGAATTTTCCTGATTACGGCGACTACCCACAAGCCTTCGTAATGGTAAAAGTAGCTATATTTTGATGTATTTTCCTACACATAAAACTTTATTTTTATTTTGTCTTCGTATTGTTTTGCCGCGGAATTTGTACCCCCCGTGGCTTCCAAAATACAAATTGATACCTAGTAAATTAATTTCTAAGATAAGAATTATATTATTTATTTATGTTTGATAGCATAAAATTATAACAAGAAAAAAAAAGTATTTTACTCAGAGGGACGACCCTCTGACCAGGAATCAAACATAAAAAAAAACTAATTAAGTATGTATATATTTCCTAAATAGAAAACTGAGTGAGAATATTAATAATGAATTGCAATTATAACACTGAATTTGATGTTGTAACCATTTTAGGCGTAAAAAAGGCATTTGGAAAGTTACCAATTACGTTTTTTACATATAAAACTAAATATTCGGTGTTAAGATACTATTAATTATTGCATTTGATAATCAATGTTTTAGTTCACTAGTTAGCCATATTTCATATTTCCATACAGTAATATTGCCAAATTAATCAAAACAGGTAAATATTTGACAGCTGTTTGCGACGTTGCCACCTTTTAGGATAAACGCTCTTAACCCAGATCTGCTTTCTGTCTAATATCCATTCCATTTCGTATTTTTTTTCTTCTCTAAAGAAACCAGTCTAAAAGCTATGGAAGGAATTTCCCTCTCGTTTAGTTTTCTTTATTAGCTCTTAAGGTTTTAAGAACTAGACTAAAAACTAATTATAAAATTATCTCTATTACTGGGTTAGTAAAACGAAACTTTTAAATAAGTTTTTTTTTAATAAGAAATTGGGTGTGTCTTTCTTATCAGTATCAGACAAAGGCACTGCTGCAAACTTCCTTATGCAAATAAAAATCAAGGGCATTCTATTATTAAACCACTTAAAACTAACCATTTTTTTTGACATGTGAAGGGAAGAAAACAATACTTTATCCAAGGCTTTAATAACTTTTGAGGCCTTGAAGTTGTAAATGTCACTGGCCGATTTTATGTTTTTTGTTTTATTGCTTGTCATTTGTAAAGAAAAAAAATATATAACAACTTTTTGCACAAGGAACAGGCACTGATTATTAAATTATGCTTCAAATATTTATAAGTCGGAAACCATTTATTAACATAGTGATACAAAAAAAAAAAACGAAGATTCAACCTGATTTTTGGAATACCTTTGAGCCATATCCTACTCTGGCTGAATTAGGCCAGCTATGGTCAATAATTGGTTGATGCTAATCTTTTCTTTTTTTTTTTTTTTTTTTCTCATATTCATATGAGATTTTTAAGCATTCAGAAATATTTTTAGAGAACCTACGGGACTTGGTGGGAAGAGGCCCCATCAGCACAGCAAGACTATATGCCACAAAATGCCAGTGCCATCACCAGTCAGGATTTTGTAGGTAAGTGTTATAAGCTTGAAATACAATGTTTATTCCCTATATTCACTCTGCATTTTAATATAACGTCACAATTCAATTTCAACACAAAGAAAATTTTTTTTTTTGATACTTCAATAATTACAATACATCACACTGGTATTCCCGAACGGTCAGGCAGAGCTGTAGCTATAGTAGGTACACCAATATTTCGCCAGTTATGGCTAAGTCCAATGTAAGTCAGTATGAGCATAACGCACTTTTTTTTTTTTTTTTTTTTGAGGATGGGAAATTATCAAATAACTTCTCCCGCTCTGGGTGGAGCGGGAGGGCGTGTCAGACTTTTACTGACTAAAACCCACCCGTGTTCCTTCCGTTGCCTGTGTGCCGAGGTCGCGATATCCCTTTCAGACAAACCCGCAACCCCGGCAGGCATTGGCCCTTCCGGACCCCGTCAGTTGGTGCTGACATCTCTATGAGGCGCGCGTGGAACACAACGCGCCGTCGACCCGGGCCTGGTCCCTATCGGACGGCGAGCTACCCATTGCTCACCGTCCGCAAGCCCGCGCCTACGGTGGCCGGAAGTCGGCTCGCGACTCCCGACGCCCGGGGCGTCTCCTGCGGCGACTAGGGGCGCGAGGGGGCGCATTTTGCCTCTCCCTCGCGCGCTCCGCCTCCTCCTTCGCGAGCATTACTGCTTCGCAGAAGGAGGTGACGGCCTCCCATGCACTCTCGCTCCGGACCATGGCCTGAACCAGGGCCGGACGCGAGAGATCGCCGCCGCCGATCGCCTCCGTGAGGACACGGCGGTGCTCCGCCCAAGCTGGGCAGACCTCCACCGTATGCTCCACCGTGTCCTCCGGGCGATCCACACAGTGGTGACACCCGGGCGTTTCCTCCCGCTTTATCCTGAACAGGAACCTCCCGAAACAACCATGTCCGGTGAGGACCTGTGTCAGGCGGAAGGTGAGGACGCCGTGGCGCCTCTCTAGCCACTCCTCAAAGAGGGGACTTATCGCCTTAGCATAACGCACTAAGAGCAGCAAAGAAAACTTTAAAAAAAATCTGCGAAAGAAAAAAAATATTGTTGTCGTCGTAGGACCATGCTTCTCAGAACCTAAATGATATCTATGGACGAGTTTAACCCGGTGCTGCAATAAAATAGGAAAAAGTCCCAAAAAATTTCGCTCTATAGCGCCCCTAAGGCTACACTCCAACCCAATGTAATTAGGGGCGAGCCTATTGCCATCAACCAGGCACAAATTTTGAGTCTGGGCTGCTACTACGACATTCCAGATTTAAAAAAAACTCAATAGTACTTTGGCCGATCCAGAAAACGATCGCAGGACCTCATGCTCAGCAGTAACGCTTCTGACTACTAGACCAAGGAGGCAGACACTTCAATAATACTATTAGACTCCAATAATATTTAAATTAAATGTTGCACTTGCTATCCATTCATGTTTACCGGCAGTACCTAACGTCTATTCAAATCCTTTGTTTTTTCTACTTATCTTTAATATCAACTTATAGCTGTTGTAAATTAAGTACATTTCAGAATGACTACTACATTTGAAAATGTCAAAAAAAATTTGAAGTTGGTGCAAACTGAACTTTATGAGTCAGCTTTAAAGTTGTTTTTTTCTAAAACAGATATTTGTTTACATCTTTTGAAACTCAATCGCGAGCGCAGTATAGTATGTTAATTATACTAATGACAATTTATTCCATCTGCTACTGATTAAAACGACATAACTGACATTCTAAAGAAAAAATCATGCCTATGACGCAGTTTCTCGAAGGTAATCAAGAACATGCAACATGCGATACGACAGGTTTTTTCCGTCTACATATCCCAGTATAAAGATGATGAAGCTATATGGGCATAAGCCTTGCACGATCCTGGCCGTCTGGACTCTGGAGCCCTGAAACGTGAACAAGTTCATACGAAATGTATACCTACAAGCAATCATTTTGGATAATGAACCCAAGTGGCCTAGACTACAGCTTCCACAAGACTTACAAAATGTACGCACGTACAGTCGACCGACCGACAGTGATAACAATACCAGTATACGGTGGGCTCGTTTTCTATTGAGCCTCCATACTACGGTAGGCCAGCTCAAAATCTTACTACAAATGTGCAGTCTTCTCTTATATAACTTAATAGGTATATTTCTTTTCAATGACGAAGTTTTTGGACATGGTATGCAAGGTCTCGTTGCAAACAATATGACTTTCGGCAGAAGTGTCCTTCGAGAAAGCAGTCTACCCACTTGAAGTGTCGATTTTCGAGACTTACAACCCTGGAGCGCTGGTCCGCATCTGGGCTTTAGGCCCTACGGCCTGGATGTTGCTGTGGGAAGGAGAGCCAGAGTACGTTGGAGACACGCCCAGGATCTTCAGCCCACCAATACGGCAGCTGAATGTGCCAACACGGTGAGTTGTCTTTGCTTTTATTGTTTATAGTTATCAGAGGTTTACGCTATCAAATTGATTAATCATATCTCTAGTCGTTTAACGAATGAGGATCTTGAGTGATAGCCTAGTGGTGTGACCGTCGGACTGCCAAGTCATAGTTCTTGAGTTCTAACCCAAGGCACGCACCTCTTGACTTTTCGGATTCATGTGCGTATTGTATAATTATCACTTGCTTCAAAAACGGTGAGCTAAAACATCGTGAGGAAACGGGCTTGCCTGAATGATATTTCTCGACGGCATGTGAAGCCAAGTCAGAGGCCCATGGGCGGCTTTAAAACTCTGACCCCAGGTTAGTCACTAACTACACGAAAAGAAGAAGAAGCAATATTGTAAACGATATTAGTTCAGTCCTTCACATATTTGACATCTTTGACCTTTACCTAGTTACTTTGCATTAATCACTCCCGATTGCTCCACTTTGAGTGCTAATTATGTACTTATTGTATTAGTTAAAAATATTTAAATAAATACAATGGCCGAAACCTGTTAAGCTGGAACAAAATATAAATCCATTAAAATGTGTGTTTTTTCATAAAACTTGAAACACGTGATTCGGTTTTGTGCTTTGTAGATAGTACACTAAACAAAAGCGCAGTTTGAAAAAGAAAGCCCAGAAGAATTCGTTTGTTAAAATCACATGGTTTTCTTTGACTGAAAACTTTCCCTTTCAGATACTTTGAGGAGGAAGTACATAGGGTTGCCAACTTTTTATAAAAGTATATTATGGTCAGAGTGGGAAAATAAACAGTATATTAATGTTTTAAATAGATACATTAGTGCTTGCTATTCGCGCAATTCATCAATTTAACACCAATTTTGAAGGCTTCGTAAGCTTCGCCAAAGAGACGAGGAGCAGTTTTTTTGTTAAATGTAGGTATCGAAGCTCTGTTTGTATCGTACCACAAATTAGCATTCATCATGCACTGAAAACACTCATTTGGTGAATACTGAGGTGACAGAACTATAATACTATAATACTAAAATCTAAAATGTATTTTTATAACAAATATCTATTTAGGTATTATGTCACGAAAATTCGAGATACAGTTTCTTTCTGAAATTAAGGCTAGCTGAATCACCGCGCCCATGCCCAGATGCATGCATGATGTTCTACGCAGTAGATTAAACTTTTTATTTAGGTATTGCTCTGGCTATAAGTGAAAACAGTATACAATGTCGGCCAGGGCGTATTTTTCTGAATATTCATGATAAATTATCGTAAATTAACTTAAAACTTAAGACCCCTTCTTTTAATTTTAATTTTCCATAATTTTTATGAATATTCAGAAAAATACGAGGGGGCACATGCCCATGGGTGACACTGTATTCATATACTTTATTTTTGTTTATACTGTATTAAACTGTTTTTCACTCTAAAATAATGTTTACTGTTCACATTATTTTAGAGTGAAAAACAGTATAATATTGTTTTTAACAGTATGGTTGGCAACCCTAGGAGGAAGTCACGTTTTCGTAACATTTACGAGTTGATATTATGTAATGGTGTTGCTTTGGACATGCCCATGGGTGACACTGTATTCATATACTTTATTTTTGTTTATACTGTATTAAACTGTTTTTCACTCTAAAATAATGTTTACTGTTCACATTATTTTAGAGTGAAAAACAGTATAATATTGTTTTTAACAGTATGGTTGGCAACCCTAGGAGGAAGTCACGTTTTCGTAACATTTACGAGTTGATATTATGTAATGGTGTTGCTTTGGGTTGCAACTAGATTAAAGGAATGATGAACGATAAACGACGACATGGGAAAGATTACTCTTGTAAGTAGATAACAAAAACTGAAACGTTAATTTAAAAAAAAAAAATGGTTGCCTGTAAAGTCGGTTTTACGGGCGAAGATTTTACGTGACAACGTCTTTTTATCGGCGGTGACTCATCGTAACAGACGTGAGCGGGCGTTACACTTTTTCATGAGTGACTCCGAGCCGCAACCTAATTTAAGACGTTGTCACGTCAAAAACCGTTGATTGTATAATATGCGATGAATGCTTTTTTGGTGTGGAATTGTTAACTTACTTATTTATAACCACCCTTAGAGGCGTGCGTTGCGAAATGTGTATGCTGATCTCTTACCATCTGAGCATACAGTCACGTAAGGACTGCATTGGTATCTGCACAGGCGATACCTGGACACTGCGTTTCCTTAATAAACCAATTTGCTTTACTAGGACCCTAAGACTGGAGTTCAACCACAAGCTGCTTCCTTATTACACCGAGTTGGATGCCGTGTTGCTTCGTGGCAAACAGCCGCCGAATCTAGTGAGGAATATGAGGAATAACTTCTCTTATTCTTCTCTGTTTTACAAGAAAACGCAGCCGGTTGTCGAGAAGGGTAAGTTTTTTAAATCGATTTTCTTCTTCTATTGGTACAGTCAATCAATCTGACTAGCCTTTTCCCAACTATGTTGGGGTCGGCTTCCAGTCTAACCGGACGCAGCTGAATACCTTTTCGTACGGTCAAAAATTTAATAATGATAAGCAGTTGTCACACAAATTTCTTTCCCAAATAGTAGGCGCATCGCATGTCACCATTTCAAACTGTCATTTTCAACTTTTAAAACTAGCTGCGCTCCGTCGTTTTACCCGTATAGGTCTCGATCCCGTGGGAATTTCGGGATAAAAAGTATCCTATGACCTAATCCAGGTTATGGTCTACCCACATGCCAAATCACCAAATCCGTTCAGCGTTAGCGTGAAAGCGTAACAGAAAAAACAAACTCACTTTCGCATTTATAATATTAGTTGTTAAGTTAATCCTAACTTATTATCCATAAGTTAGGATTATGATATACTTCACCCGCCATATTTTCTATGCAAGATCATCTCGAGATCATTAGTTACTGTCATGTCAAGATAAGACGGATGTAGAAAATATTTAAATCGATTAATTACTCGCACCTGTGATAATACCAACCTAGATATATGCAAGTAGGTTTATAGCCTTTGTTTACCTTATGATACAAATCTGATGTCATTACGATCATGCTCAAGGGAGACACTGTTGCAGCTACTATATTTTTTATTCAAAAGAGTGTCCATGGAGTTGCCCGTTCTTTTCCACAGGAATCAACTACGCTTTGGAATGGGCAACTAGCTTCATCTTTCTGACTGACCGACTGCTTGGCCATTCAAAAGTGCCTGTTCAAAAGCTCAACGCGCACACAAGGCGGGTGCGTGTCGGGCGCGGGTCGGGACGGCAGCGGCAGTACGGCGGGCTTGTAATTATTGTAATTTATTGTATTATATGGATGTCAGCAACCGAAACGCGCGGCTCCCGCTCCTGTCCCAACACGCGCCCGACATGCACCCGCCTTGTGTGTTGAGCTTTTGAAATAAATGTTTTGCTTTTTGAGCAGCCCATCTTAGCCGTCTATTCTTTTTTTAAATTGACTTATTTCTTGCCAGGAATATTTGCCTCGTGATATTGAGCGATTGTTTATAAAACTTCTTGTACATGTGTTATCGTTTCTAAATAATCTTGGTATAAGTTGATAAGTCTGATAAACTATTCCCCTTTTCTTGGGTGTTAATTAGGTGTTGTTAGTTTCTTATTAATCTAAAAATAGACAAGATAAAGCTATCGGTTTTATGCGCCGTTCTCGTTTCTAAAACAATATCTTAAGTGCAGACGTAACACTGAAAAGGTTGACCATGGTCATGGTCACACCGAGATCTATCGATTTTCAACTTTATAACAAAGCTCATAAATATCGAATTGCATCTTATTATATTCAATTGATGGACGATGCCGTGCCGCTGTATCTCTAATTGTTTGATTATCATCTTTATTTTGAAGGATAATATACGTTTGGAAATGTCATTTTAAACGGTTCATACTGAACATATTCATGTTCGTTATTTTATATTGTGTATGCGTTGTATCTAAGTACTTACATATATTATATCTAAAATTTAATAGGATTTATTGTAGTCACGTTTCATGACATTTCTATGACGTCAGAGTATTTCTACTTATCTTCTAATTAATCTCTATAGGTACATATTATGCATAAAGATTTTTTATTGAGGAAGGTAATCAACGATTGTTATTTTGTGATATCTAGTTGTCATGCCATAAAATGATTAAAAGTAAAATTCAATTAAATTGTTAATTCAATACTCGACTGAAAGGCTATCCAGTTTATTTTTTCACAAACAAGTTTAGAGTAAGTACTTATTTATAAATTCGTTTCTGGTAATTATAAAACGAATACAATAAAAGATACCGGTGTATTGTAGTATTTTTGGATATAAATAAAAATGCAAATTTGTTTTTTTTTTACTCCTTGTTGTGTTAAGTTGGTCGTCTATATAGGATATAGTTGTACCATGGTTAGGGAAATATTACCGCATAGCTTACGGTCCGGCCGTCGAGAGACTGCATTCCTGACACCTGTCAGTTGGATAATTTCGAGAGTAATAAGTAGTAATGGAATAATTAGCATTAGCATATTAATTAGCATGCGATTTCATGATTAGCAATAATTCAATTAATTGAAGTTGCGAAATTTCGTGAATGCAAAAATTCTAAGCCTGGAAAAGTATGAAGGAAAGTTCATTAATTAAGTAAAATAAAATTAAATACCTACATCAAACAATTTTATTGAAGTCAAATTAAATTTATCTTAAATTCACAACACAACACTAACGATTTATTAAACTACATGTTTCATAAAATAATCATTTTAATTTATTCGCTGTTTCTCTTCTTATACAGTTATTTAGAAAAATTTCAGATCATAAAAGAGGAACAAAACGGCTTTCAAAGGGGAAAGTCGACTACTTTAGCAGCATAATAGAGAGCATAAAAAAGATAAACGCATTCCAGTATCTGTCATCTTCTTCGACATGAGCAAAGCTTTCGACTTTGTTAACCACGATTTACTCATACAAAAATGCAATAACTACGGAATTAGAGGAATAGTTATTGATTGGATTAGTAGCTATTTAATTAACCGCCAACAAAAAGTAGAAATAAGCACATTAAACGAAAATAACGAGTCCACGTCATATAGTTCTGAATATAGTCAAACTAAATCTGGAGTAATAATAATAATAAATAATAAAAGTTTATTGACCATAAGTTTAGGTTACAGTACACCGGTAATGCACATTTACATAGTACATAGTATAGGGCACACTCACTTACGTTCAACTACACTAAGTTAGAACTTATCTATAACAAGTATCAAAGGGAGTAGAAGAACAGTTAAATTATAATAATGCTATCACAAGTAAAGCAATGGTTCACATACTTGATATAATGATAAATGCCCAATGACGGTATACAGAGAAAAGTTCTTTACCTCCCGTGCTAGTCAAGGACTGTGTTACGGCAAGGTAAGATTTTCGCTCATGGAATAGTAGTCATAATGTAATCACTTTAAGACACTTTTTACCAAATACATTTGTTTTGCTGTGGATCATAGATGACGATAACGAGTTACAAGCTTAGCGTAAACAAGTAGTATATGCAAAGAAAACAGACAATGCAACTACTAACGTTATGTCAATGTAAACAAAGTGTTTTCACAAAAACAATATTTGATTAGAATTTGTAATAAGACAAGCGTGCTAAAATAAAATAAAATATTTAAAAAAAGGTGTTTCTAAAACTAAAATAATAAAATTAAAAGCAATGCAGTTTGAAAAATAATGCATTTTTTTTTAATTTTTTTTTACGTATATGTATATATTTATAATACATATAATGTTTGTGTACTTCTGTACTACTTCAATTTATAATGATTACTTTACAGTGTATATATTTATATATATTACTTACTTCTATATATTACTTATTTATTTATATTATATTCATATAATGTTTTTATTGTTTATATAAATTTATTTAGTACTTATCGGACTTCAAAATATATATTTATAAATAAATAATTACTGACATATTTGTATAAGTTTTTCAGTCTGTTCATAATCCAGGTTACTCAGAAACTCATCCAGAGCCCTTCTACACACAAATCTCGTCGTATCTTTAAGAGGTTTAATTTTACTTATGCGATTGTACAACAGAGGAGCCAAGAAATAAGAGAAACACTGTGCAAAAGCGGTTTTGCATGATGGGACGTCATATACCTCATGCACTCTTCTGAGAGATTTGGAAACAGGTTTTTCGTAGCAATGTTGTCTCAGGACTATTTTTTTTACAAAAAGTTGGCGAATATTTAGGACCTCAAACTCTTTGTACAACGCAGTTGTAGGATATCTAAATTTTTTAAAATTAATTACTTTTAGAATACATCTATGGGCCCTTTCTATTTTTATAAGAGTACTTTTTCTAGCACCACCCCAGGCAGAGATACCATAAGTTACTATCGATTGGCACAGTGCAAAATAGACAGTTTTGTTCGTAGCTTTGTCTTTTAAGTTTCTTATTTTTTTAAAGATCGGTATAAGTTTACGAATGCGAGATTTTAGATTATGAATATGTTGTTTCCAATTTAAGTTTTCATCGATCTCGACTCCAAGGTATTTTATACTTTTACTAGGAGATAAGACAGGGCACCCGCAAATATTAGCAGCAGAACAATTAGAGGAATGAGCTTTTAAATTAAAGTCGGTAGGTTGCAAACTATTTTTTATACTAAATGTTATAAATTTTGTTTTTTTAAGATTTAATGTAAGCAGATTGCAATCAAGCCATTCAATTATATTTTTAAGACCAATCTCGGCTGACGATTTGACATCACTCCATGTTTTTTGTTGAAATAAGATTACAGTATCGTCGGCAAAAGTGATCACTTTTGAACCGGGTAATTCAATGTTACAAAGATTATTAACATAAATCAAGAATAATGTTGGTCCAAGTACTGATCCTTGCGGCACACCGAAACCAACATTAAGCTTAGCGCTAAGGTTATTACCAATTTTTACAGCCTGTGTCCTATTACTAAGATAGTTTTTACAAAGATCAAGTGGTACACCTCGAATACCTATAGCCTCCAACTTGCAAATTAGCAGAGGGATTGAGACAGTATCAAAGGCTTTGGCTAAATCTAGAAAAACACCCACACATTTATTCTTGTGGTCGAGATTACTAGCTACATTGGTAACTAGATGTTCAACCGCATCTATTGTTGATTTGTTCCTTCTAAAGCCAAATTGATTATTAGAAAGCACATTATTTTTCTCCATATAATTTACAAGCCTAATGTTTATTAGCTTCTCCAGGATTTTAGCCATAGTAGGTAGAAGCGATATCGGACGATAATTAGCGATACTGTCTCTTTCCCCCGACTTGAAAACTGGTATAACAATTGAGTTTTTTAACACATTAGGAAACTTTCCACACGTAAAACATAAGTTGAATATGTGTGTTAAAGGTTTAATGAGATGGTTTACACTTATTTTCAAGAACACAGAAGATATTCCATCCCAGCCAGTAGAATTGGTACTTTTTAAGGACATAACAATTTTATAAACTTCTGTTTCATCAGTTTCCAATAACACAAAAGAGTTCATCGGGCTGCGTTTACATTTAAAATTTTGCACAAGATCATTTTCCGTAAGCTTTAACTTTTGTAAGATGTCATTTGATAGTTTGGATGCCATATTAGTAAAAAACTCATTTACAAAATCGACCGATTCTTGAGGAGTTGATTTTATTTTTAATAATTCACAAGGCCCTTGAGATTTTTCAGAGTGATTTAGATTACATACACGCTTAATGACATTCCAGGTTTTTTTAATATCACTCTTGACAGCATTTAAATCTGCTTTATCGTGCTCATTTTTCAGATTGTGGAGAATACTATTACAATGATTTCTGTAACGCTTGTAGGTAAGCTCTAAATCTTTATCATTTGGTGCCTTATTATGCCTTCTGTGCAACGTATCTCTGAACCTAATGCAACGCAACAGACCAGAGGTTACCCATGGTTGAAAAGTCTGTCGCCTGTTGGGCACGGTAACCTGGTAACTGCTTTTTTGTCTGATTTCAGATAAAGTTTCGATGAGCAATTCAGTCGCTTTATTTGGATCTTGCAAAGTTGTTATATCAGTCCAATCAAAGTCCTTCATAAGTTTAAAAGCTTTTTCATAATTTAGTTGTAGCAGTGTCTTTTCGGGTCTTTTATACTTACTTTTTTGTGTTAAAGGAATAATACAGTATAAACTACTGTGGTCAGTAACTGATGATTCACAGACTATTGTCAGCATTTTAGAATTAGGCTTTGCGAAACAGTGATCAATGCATTTATTGAGACGCGTAGGAAATTGATGGCTAGGTAGAAGACCGTACGTGGCAAGAAGATTCAAATACTCATCGGATTTCAGGTCAGTAGTATTGGAACTCACGTCAACATTTAAGTCCCCGGTTAGATAAACATTAGGTACGTGTTTAATGTCTATTAGAAGTTCTTCCAAGGACCCAACAAAATTGGCGAGAGAGGCAAACGATGGTGATCTGTATATACAAATAAAAGCATGGCTTTTACCCATTCCTATCACCAAGCAGTCCGCATCGGCAAAATTTGGCTCATATACTGTGACATGTGGTAAATAGCTCCTTATATAGACAACTACACCACTGTTCTGGTTAATATGGTTTCTAGTATGAAATGAATCAAACTGCTCTAGTTTAGGTATCAAGTCTGAATTTTGTAACCAACATTCGGTGAGAATAATAATATCATAGTCTATTTTACTCCTAGCAATAAAAACTTTAAAATCTTCAAGATTTTTATGTATGCTTCGTATATTTTGAACAATAATTCTAAGGGATGATTCCGTTCCAAGTTTGTATTGCGGAAACGCTTCTGGATCCTCGACCAAAAATGAATCACCAACGTTGATAGTATTATCAACCTCGGTGACCACCTCATCTATGTTGTTACCCATAACAACCATATTTAGCACTAATAGTAGTAAAATTATATTTTTGGTCGACGATTGTAGTTTCTGAGATCAGTAAGTTAATTTTATTATTGTCGGACATGAAGTTTGCATAGTGGACTGTTATTAATAATGTCATATATATTTCTAAATATGATATAAAAAATGAACTATAATAGTAGTATAAAAATATTATCAGATAATATAAAATAATTAAAATGCATATAATATTACTGTGAGAGTTTAAAAAAGTATAAAAAATAGTAATCAAAGAGAAGAAGTACCGTATTTTCATATGATCTTCAACAACTGCTAGTCATTCAGAGGTGAAATCCTTAAGCTGATTTAGAGAATTGATGACTATGGCAGGCTGTCCGTCTTCCTTACGTAGGAGTATGTTTCCTCTAGAGGACCAGCAGTACTTATACGAACCATTTTTCGTCAGTTCTCGAGCGGCAGCCAAAATTTTTTTAGACATAAAAGTTAGAGACTCCGATATATAAACCCGTGAGAAAGCTCCGGTAAATCCTAAGATATCCGTACTTAATGGTTTATCTTTGTTGTCAGAGTTGTATTTTTTCACAGCTTTTAGCAGTACTTCTTTATTTTTAGTGTTCTGGTACTCAATAACAATAGGTCCCTTTTTCTTACCTCTTCTGTAAATAGCCGTATGTTCATCAATTGGTGGTATTTTAAGGGTGTTACATACGTTATTAACAATATTCTGCACATCTTCGTTATCGTGTTGTGGAATATTTCTTATTTCTATTGTGTTTTTAAGTAGTTGTTTTTGTAAAACGTTTACCTGAGTTTCCAATAGGTTAATACGCTCTGTAGCTGCTTCATGCTTTGTTTCAATGGTTAACACCCTGTCGCGGATATCCTTGTAATTGGCAGCATTTTCTTCGAGTTGTTTTTTTATTTCGAGGTTGGACTGGAGTATCTCAATATTTTGCTGTTTAATTACAGCCATCTCAGTAGTCATCATTTCCCTGAAGGACTTTAGGAGGTCACTTTTTAGGTCCTCAAGTTGTTGTTCGTCAGGATTTTTCCGTTTTCTTGTGTTTATATTTCGTATACTTTCTTGGTCTTGTGATACTTTTTCAAGGGTAAGATCTGGATGCGACGAGGACTTAATCGGTGAGCGTGGCATTTTATCTGGATTCCTTGCGTATACCACACCCGCTGGCCGACTCACGGCCGTACGTACAATCCGTGGCCTTGAAGCAGTGACGATGCGCGATTTCGTGCGGTGTGAATTTTTTTCGACGTCACACGTCCAGTGCACGAAAGATAGCAGCGGCGCGGGCGGCCCAGGAGCAGGACAGCAATTATGAGGTGGTTCCTTTTCCCTCGCGGGTCGCGGGTGCGCGGGCGCACCTCCGCTTCGTGGATGGCAGGTGTACGCGAGAATGACAATTAGGTAGTCAAAGTTATGCACTAGTATCGGGTAAAGTAAGCAACTTATTAATGCGGAGCAAAGAGTCACACGTCTGTTCTCGATGTGAGTTTGGGCGAAGATGGAGATGGAGTACCCCAAGGAAGCATACTTGGCCCATTGCTTTTCCTCATTTACATCAACGATTTACCTACAGCTTTACAACAACAATGCATACTTTTTGCTGATGACATATCGGTAATTGTAACTAATGATAGTAAATCAGAAACTAGTCATGAAAAAAACCTTAATGAAACAGTAAACGAAGTTTTAAAATGGCTCGAAAATAATTATCTCTGTGCAAATCTAAATAAAACTAAATACATAAATTTTCAAAACTACAATTCTAAACAAAAAACATTTAAAGTTAATTGTCAAGGACAACAAATTAACGAAGTTGGTGAATACAAATTTCTTGGACTTATCCTAGACCAGCATTGTAACTGGAAATTACACATAGAGCACGTCTGCAAGAAACTAAACCAATTTATATTTGCTCTTAAACGTTTAAGACGTACTGCGAGTGAAGCTGTTGCACTTACTGCTTACCACGGGTATGTTTCCTCGTTACTCAGGTATGGGCTCCTACTCTGGGGGAACTCTACGAATATAAATAATGCCTTCCTAGTACAGAAAAAATGCCTAAGAGCAATCTATAATATCAGTCCTTTAACATCATGCAGACCTCTATAAAAAATTTAAACTTTTAACCCTAACAGGCCTTCTCATAATGCAAGCTGGTGTATTTGTAAAAGAACACTCAAAATTTTTTATAACGTGTGACTTGCATTCAAAATATACCCGTCGAGACCCAACACGGCTAAGAATTCCTTCACATCAAAGCACATTATGTCATAGAAATAGCTTTATCACAGCAATTAAAATCTTCAATAATATTCCAAAAGAAATAAGGGAACTCCCTCTAAAACATTTTAAATCCCAACTACACACATGGCTTATTGGAAATTGTTTTTATAGTGTAAAAGAATTTTTTGATAAAAAAGTAACAGATAAATATGAGATAAGGTAATGAGTTTTAATTAAATTACTTTATGTACCCTTATTATTGTTAAGTGTTCAAATAGATGTGTAATGTGTAAAAAAAATAAAAAAATTAACTGGTTTAAATATTTGTATGCCAGTCCATGGCGAAACATGTAAGATCATTGCTATATTATAAGACCTTAATGTACCATGTTTTAAAGCAAATAAATATATTCTATTCTATTCTATTCTATTCTATATTTGATGAAATTTCATATTAGCATTTTAATAGCACTTAGCATGCTAAGCTGTGGAATTTAGCATGCTAGTTAAATTAACGAAAAATAGCAATAATTGCCATTACTAGTAATAAGGAGTAAAACACATTCGTTATTTATTTATTTATTTTTATTTATTTATTTATAGTTAATCGTTAGTATGAAATTTATAGTTAATCGTTAGTATGAAACTGACAGATCTCAAGAACGACCGCGGCGCCTGTAGAAAATTCATCATCCCCCTTTATCCCAATGTATTCCAGGTCAAAGCAGTATGTCTCAAACTCAAACCATTTATTTCAATTAAACCACTACACTACAGGCACTTTTGAATTGTTAGTTAGTCAGAAAGATGAAGCTTGTTGCCCATTCTTAATCGTAGATCTCTATAAAGAAAAGCGGGCAAGAAACTCCATGGACAGCCTTTTAAATGAAGATATTACAAAATCCTGGCTGCATTATTCTTGTTGCTTCTAATATGTGAGAAAAAAAAAAAAAAAAAAAAAAAAAAAAAAAAAATTTTTATTTCACATAAACCTACAAGGGCACTTATGAAACGTCAGAAGCTAGGTGCACGGTTCCAATTGGTCGTTTCCTATGGAGAAGAGCCGGCAAGAAAATACACGGTTACTCTTTTAAAAGTAAATGGTTTTTACAATGTTTCCAAGTTACAGTGTTAAAAGGTATGAGAGGACAGTGTAGGCCCATCAACAAGTACCAGGTACTTAGCAAAATATTCGATGGTCCACAGATCTACAGTCTGTTATGTCTACAACTTTCTGTCATTCACAAAATTTAAAAGAAAATAATCTATATAAAAGACAAATACATACAGTTCTTCCATACATCTTTACCAGCCACCATCTCAGTACTCATCCCCTTTCAAGCTTTATCTGTCACACTGTATTTCTCATAGCTAAGAAGTAATTGACATAACTAATTCATTATACATTTTCAGGTCAACTTCTGAACAGGATAATAGCATCGAATCTTCATGAAGCTATGGTGCCCCAAATCCCTGCGCCTCGAAATCAGAATCAAATCGATACGGGACCACCACTTGGCGACTTCGAGAGATTACCTGTGAGTTTTAAAATATGTAGAATTAATGGTTTGCAAAAGATTGCTTTAAGGGGACTACAGGACCTAAACGTGCCTAAACGCAAGTTTTATAATGCATAAAAGAATATGATCCACTGCAGTAAACAAAATCAGAAAAATATATGATATTCTTCAGGATATATGCTAGTATGATAGTGTATTGAAAACATAATACAACTAATTTGATACGATAGAAAAAAATCATGAAGATACCTCTAAAAATTTCTTTTAACGATTAAAAATCATATTAATTTACATGCAATCATTCTGATTTTTTGTCAGATTATTCTACAAGCTACATATTAGCATAATAGTGTTTTAATTTTCCAGTCCAATCAATAGATTTTCTGTAAATCGCTAACTGCTTCATATTTTGCAATAAATTACCTGCGTCGTGTCATCGCGCTTCTCTTTCATTTCTATGCAGTCCGACAGTGACCGCGCTTTAGCTGTTGTAAGCCTCTTAACGAACATTCACCCAGATTTAATCATATCATAGGTGGGTAGTGTAAGTTATGAAATTCTCTCATTCTCATTATTCAGCCGTTACTCATGAAGGAAGGACCTATTATGTACAAAGGCAGATCTGACATCCTGTATGTAGCTAGGCCTGGCGCACTTCGCAATTTATGTATGAAGCTACAAGTGCGCGAGGTGCTCGTCTTGTCGGGCCAATTCAGTGGGCGTAACGTAGTCAGAAGATATAGGAGTTACGCGATAGAAAGAGAGGCAACTTCTAGGTGAATATAACTGTCGATAATTAGCGCTGTGCGACTTGCATAAATAGCCTGTAATGTCCCCACTGGTGGGACAACGGCCTCCTCTCTGCAAGAGGGAGTGGGCTGTAACCTACCACGCGGGCCCAGTGTGGGTTGGTAGATATCACATGGTTTAGATATTTTGGTTCTAGGACATGGCGGTTTCCGGTAGTGCGATTTGAATTGCACTTTATTGTCTGGTAGCAAAATTCGTTATTTATTTAAATTATTTTCGAAGTGACTCTTCTGTACTTGTACTATTATGTATTCTGTGATATAACCTTCTTTACTATTTGCAATATTATCGTCCCGATCTCAAAGCCATCCCCATTATTATATTAATAATGATCACCTGATAATGATTGAAATTATAGCATCAGTTGACAACAATAACACGCGATGGATTTAAAAGTAAGGCCGTTCTTGAATCATCAAGAAACGACGCCAGCGTAGACTTAAATTAATAAGTTAATTAATTGATGATCTAGATTCTAACCCGTTACAATTATTATCTTCAAACTGGATGCATAATCGTAACGAACGGTATATGGAAACACGTTTGGTTAATTCAGAAAACAAAAACCAGACGAAAATAAAGTTAGAATCTGGTTCTTGATTTAATTGGGTAATTATATTTAGTCTGCGTTTGCTATAGTGACAAAGAGATGGCTTTAGCCGCTAACACAGTCTCTGTATGGCGTTACTTACTTTACAATTACAATATATTATGCATTCATCTTTAAAAAAACGCAATGCGCGGCCGCTCATTGCAAGCACAAAATTTATTAATTTGACTACCTATATAGCAGGATTTCCTGCGGGATTTACCTGTACACATTACATACACCCTTATATGCCGTGTAGTGTGTAGGCTAAAACATGTGCAGGGGACCCGGCTGAAAAAAAACCTGATTCCCCCCCCCCCCTTTCTCCACAGATGGAAGGCCATCCATCATGATTTGCTCATACCAGAAAAAAGAGGTACTTGTGTGTATTGCCACATTTACATCATCATTTTTCTTTTTTTAGCTGACTATCTGAATTCCACGTTTAATTTCTGTCAAATGATATACATAAGTCATGCATGTCTTAAAACTATATTAAATGCGTGTTTGCCTGATCACTATCAAACCTAATTAACTTTATAGGTAGCGTGAGAAACAGCCATTCAAATAATCATTTCCTTTATTAATTCATTTCTGAAGAAACTAATCTACTTAACACTATCGCGGCATTGAACTTCGTCTAGTGATGTTTATGTATTTTATTTTCTGGGCACACTATTGTAAATTTGATGTGCAAGAGTGAGATAGAAAACTTTTATTTTGACATCAGATCCGATGTGTGTCATTTTCTTAGCGAAGGAACGCTTGTCTTTTTGAATCCAGAAAATTCAAAAAACTAATGAACTTAGGCTACTTCTATAGGTATCATAATAATTGAAATAGGCGTTGTAGATAATTATGCTTTCCTGCTTTGTATGTACTTAAATAAAATGCCAAAATTTTCGGAAAACATAATTAAATTCGTAATGATCTATTTTGAAATATAGATTTTCTGCCTGATCGTACAAATCACCGTAATTGGGAGTGAAATATCTGCCATGCTATTCTGTAAACATCAAATCAATACTTAGGTGAAGTGAGCGTGGAGTGAGCTGTCATTCCACAGGGATTGACACTATTGACAGCTCACTTCACCCAAGTTTTCACGGTGAGATGGTTACAGAATAGCACTGCTGGTATTATTATTCGGTTTGAGTTGACTCGGGCTGAGATGTCACTGATCCAAATCTTACAGGGTATGACTAATACTTATGTATGTAGATGTAAACCCTATCAACTTGAAATGTTTGTAGTATGAGACTTCAAATGCCTTTTTTACACCTAAAATACAACATCAAATTCAGTGTTATAATAATGCAATTCATTATTAATATTCTAGTTCACTAGTTAGCCATATTTCTTATTTCCATACAGTAATGTTGCCAAATTAATCAAAACAAATATTTGACAGCTACAATTTGCGATGTTGCCAACTTTTTTATGAACGCTCATAAATAGTTAATTCAATATTATACACAATTTCCAATAATTACTTGATTGTATTTTGATTAAAATTGTAAAAGTATTTGAATAAGGTCGAACATAATTGTGACAGTGGTCTTGGAAAATACTTTGCTAAGAATGCGTCTGTGTTGAAATATACCGTTTAGGCCAATCTCCTGAGTCGTTACATACGTTTAAGTTCCTTGTATTAAGAAATTATAACTGTTGGAATTTAAATAATAATATCTCAACTTTTTTATTACAATTTAGTGTATTGTTTAAAAGAGACGGCACTTTACATTTGCAATGGTGGACACGCGCGATCGCGACATTAAAGATCGACACGTTTGTTGCTAACGATGTTTCTGGTCGCATTCTTATAAACAATATACTAAATTGTAATTAAGAAGTTGAGATATTATTATTTAAATCCCTACAATAACATAACTTTTGTAACTACGTAAATTATGAATAAATTGCAGTAATAAAATTTAATTGTAAGTTTGCAGTTTGCGTATTTCATGCAATTTATAATTATTATTATTTCCTTATTCCTTGGCATACCTTCTAATTTCGGAATATTTTTTACTACTCGTTGCATTTAGCGCAGTGCCAATAACATAATAACTAAACTGACCTAGACCGTATGAGTCATCAAGAAACAATAGGAGCTATAAAAAGACTACTGTGTCTTAACAAAAAATGTACTATGAGACAATCATGTTATGTCTAGCGGATTGTTACAATAAAATAGTTAAAGGTTAATTAAACATGAGTCTGGACTATCATGACGAAACACGACGACACTTAATACCAGCAGACAGCAGTGCTATTCTGTAACCATCTCACCGTGAAAACTTAGGTGAAGTGAGCGTGGAATGAGCTGTCATTCCACAGGGATTGACACTATTGACAGCTCACTTCACCCAAGTTTTCACGGTGAGATGGTTACAGAATAGCACTGCAGTTGTATATCATATTTGGAGGAACCTTGGCTCCTAAAACACAGGCTTTTGGCCTAGTTTAGGAGGCATCAGTTCGCCCTTTAATGTGACTCTATTGTACAATATATTTTAAATCCTGTGTACTTATGTAGGTTTTCCAAATGTACTTACAATTTTTTTTTTTTTTTTTATCATAATGTATCACTTACTTATTATAAGGTTTTAAGTTATAACGAAAAACATTACGCGTGGAATTGCGTTAAGAGCGTTTATTCGGAAAGTTGGCAACGTCGTAAATAGCTGTCAAATATGTACCTGTTTTGATTAATTTGGAAATAATACTGTATGGATATAAGAAATGTGGCTAACTAAGTTACTAGAGTATTGATTATGATATGCAATAATTAATATTGTAACACCGAATATTTAGTTTTAGGCGTAAAAAAAAGCATTTGGAAAGCTTCCAAATGCGTTTTTTACGCCTAAAGCTTCGTGCAGACCAGCGCGACGCGACACCGGTTATTGTTATACCGTCAAGTTTTCTTAGAAATTGTATTGTTCGAGTCGCGTCGCGGCGTCGCGTCGCGCTGGTCTGCACAAAGCTTTAAACGGGTACAACATCAAATTCAATGTTACAATTGCATAACATAATCAATATTCTAGTAACTTAGTTAGCCACATTTCCTATTTCCATACAGTATTATTTCAAAATTAATCAAAACAGGTAAATATTTGACAGCTATTTACGACGTTGCCAACTTTCAGAATAAACGCTCTTAAGTACCTACATCCCCATCAGATTTTTTGACAGTCCATATGTGGGCTTAGTTAGGTAAGATGCCGTTGAAGTGAAAGAGGTGGTGACTTGGACGCAAACAGTGAGGGCTGGTTTGAGGTGGCGCGGGAAAGGAGTTCCTGGACAACTGAGTCCTTTGAGGAGGCTTTTGCCTAGCAGTGGGACACTATAGGCTAATCAATAATAATAAAGAAATCTCGATGTTTGGCAAGTCGTAAAAACCGTGCGAAAGCAAGGGCGGGTCGCTAGTATACTTATACGATGAAGCTCGTAAATTACAAATTAAATATAGTAATTAAATGTAGAATGATGATTAAAGATTTGTGATTAGCTTTTTTATATACAATTTTATTTATATGATACAGTATGTGACACCATATGTGGCTGTAAGTAGGGTGAAGAGCGAAGAAACGATGGATGAATTGTGTAAAAGATGATATGACCAGAAAGGGGGTGACTACTGAGATGACGACTTATAGAGAAGTATGGAAGAAAAAGACAATGTTGCGTCGACCACGATTTAATTGGGATAAGTCGAGGAGAATGATGCTAATGATCATGCGACACCGTCAATAAACCATCAATTAAAATAAAATAAAAACAGAACAGAAATATTATTATTAATCATTTATTTCAGAATAAAACATTCCATACATTGTTAGTAAAAAGTACTTATAACTAAGTTAGTAATTATTAATTATTTATATGTTTATTATTTACAATTCCGCTATTTAGTATTATAAAGGGCACCTCTAGATCCGTGAACGGTGTTCCAGTGCCTCACAACTGGGCAATCAACCCTTCCCAATACGGTATGCAGAAGGCTGCTAGAGCTGCCCCGCACGCGGCACATCAGGGAGGCCACTCTTTTCCTTACTATTGCCCTGAAGCAGTCCGTACTGGCCTTAGCAAAGATACCTGATGCACTGCAAAAGCGAGGCAACCCCAACAGCATCCTAAAACCATTATTGTCCAGTACCCGTAGGGCATTGAAAGATCTACGCGTATAACGGACCCACAGGCTGCAGGTATAAAATGTCTGGCAGTATGCCTTAAAAAGAGCAACTTTGACTTCTTTTGTACACCGTGCAAACCTGCGCGCCAGCATATTGAAATGAAATGAAATTGTTTATTCTGTAAATAGGATATCGGAATCACTTTTACACGTCATATAAAAAAAATATTAAAAATAAGCTAGATGAGGTCGGTGTTTCCTATGTGACTACTCTGAGAAGAAAGGCCGAAACAAACTCAGAGGTCGTAGTCTCTTTTAAAGTCCAGACATAATCTTGGTCAAGTCATATGAGGACCATGTGGATCAGTGTCTGAAATGGTCTTTTGAGGAAAGAACCACACAGATTTGAGTGGATCTGTCCAGTCAGTGCAAGCATTTGTCAGTAATCGTGGAGCTCAACTCACACACTATTGCATCTCACTGCCAATGCCCTACGTTCCCGTTCAATATCTAAATCATCTGTCAGGTCCTCGATGACCCAGTGACCCAGGTACTTGAATTTGGTGACCCTACTTAAAAGCAATCCTCCAAGTCTGGCCGAAGACACTGAGACTCTGTGACTCTGAGTGTCCCCGAGTCTGAGTCTGAATAAAAAAAATAATTTCTTTGTTTCAGGATGAAACCATTCTATGCGTGATGAAGTATTTAGACATCCAGTCACTCTGCCGATGTGGTCAAGTGAACAGACATTTCTACAGGCTGGCTTCAGACGCTATACTTTATAGGAGCATAGACCTCAGACCTTACTGGCATTGTGTGCAGTCACAGGTAATATTCATTGAATTTTTATGTTCTGACTAAGAAAAGTTTCTTCTAAGGGATAACTTCTCCTTATGGTGGGCATGGGAGAAGTGTATATTGAGCTTAGTTACCCAAATTTCGCCAGTTACGCTTAAGTACCATGTAATAGGGGGCGAGCCTATTGCCACGAACCGGACCCGAATCCCGACTCCGGCCTGCTGAAAAATTAATTACGGAAAACCCAATAACACTTTCAGAGACAAACTATTGGTTTTTAATCCTATTTTGACGTTTCGAGGCAGAGGCTCAACACTGGTTGAAAAGAGTTTTTTTTATTTTTTTCAAATTTTGGCAGTTATATAGTCTAGTATATATATATATATACTATATATAGTTATATAGCTATATAGTTTCAACCTAGTGGAGTATCTATTAATATCCGTTCTATACCACAAAACGCAAGAACTATAGAATCCTAAAAAGTTTATGTATAAATAGAGATATGAGAAACGGTGTAAAGTTCACTCACCCTCTGTAGAAAAGGGAGGATCCTCCGACCAGACGGGTGTCGTGTCTGGTAGGCAACTGCCCGACAATTGATGTCAGGACGTTGTATATATATCGGTCACGCGGTAAACTCTAGTTGCGCGCTGCAGGATTTGTGTTTGCGTCAAGTCTTTGATGCTTAGTTACTACTACTGTAGCAACACTGCACGCTGCACGCTGTGCTGTATTGTTGTGACTGTGTGTGTGTGTTCTGTACTTTTATTTTATTTTTTATATTTTTTATTTATGTACACACAGTAAAATACATAGAGATACGACATAATTATAATTTGAGTACGTAAAGGTTCTGCTTATTTCTTAAGAAATTTCTATTTTCTATTTCTATTTTTTTTTCTTTTTCTATTCAAATTAGGTTTTTTATTTTTTTTTATTTTTTTTTTAGTTCGCGTGTGGCCTTGTAGATGCCGCCACATTTACAAGTGCTGTAAACTGCTGACATGTGGGTGTACAATATACTTCCGCCATCTCCTTCGGGAAAATAAACGTGACGTCATGTAATTGTTTTCTCCGTACTTTTCATATCATAGTAAACAAGTCCTAACGTTGCTGGAGTCAGCGCGTATTGTTTGTAGTCACGTGTCTAATCACGTTTTGAGTTCTAGTCTCATTTTTATCGTTAAACTTTGAACTTGTTTATTATTTTGCAAAACTTGTTCTTATTTTAATTCCCACGCTTTTCTATAAATAATATTTTTATCAAATAATGAGGTAGGTATCTACCATCTTTAGAGTTTTGTAGGCGAAATTTTAATCGTTTTGTGGATTACGGAAAGCAGAAATAATATTATTAAATTTTATCTTGCGTCGGACAAGCGTAACGCCGCGTCAACGCGACGTAGTCTCGATAATAACACTTCACCGCGAAGCTTTAGAAACGTATTCATTTACGCTGCGTTAACGTATGTTTTATTTTTCTCATTTAGATTTATGTAGCCTTTTAACGTTTGTACAAACAATTACGTATTAGTTAGTATATCTACTACTATGTTCAACATGTGTCCATGTATTATTTTGGATAAATAAACATGATTGTATTAGTATTATGTTGAGTGTATCTTTTAGTTTCCTAACTTCTCATCATTTATTTGTCAAGCTATTATGTTCTCCTTTTCAGGTACTCATAACCCTCTCAATGCGGTGCAAGTTCCTTCAGAAACTGGACCTATCATGGTGCGGCAGCCATCTCATGATACAACCCAATTACGTTGTGAAGTGAGTGAACATTGTCTTATTATAATTAGTATTGTTAACGCAATAACTATGTCACAGTATAATAAAGTAACAGTATTATAACTCGGCAATGACCTTGAAATAATTACCTACGGCCGCTCGGTAGATAAACCTTACGTGCGGAACTGCCCCGCAGTCATACTGTTGCGTACTGAGATTTCGAAACGCGTTGTTTCGGCTGTTTTCTATAAAGATATAATACTGTTACTAATTTATACTGTGCCTATGTGAACTTGAACGATGAGATAAATTGTTGCAAGATTAAGGTTGTTTGGGTGTTACTTTTTATTTCTTGTTTGACCTTCGAAGCCTTCATATTGTAGATGGCGATCATATTTGACTACTGTCAAAAATAAATATTAATTATATAGATAGAAGATAGAATATTATTATTTATATAAAAAACGCTGAGCGAAAATGAAATAACCGCAGCCGATGCGATCAATAAGGGGGGTCGGGGGACCAAGATATTTCACGTGAAGTCGTGGGCAGAAGTTAGTCTTTAATAAATCCCTTAGGGCCAGTTTCTCGAACAAAAATCACCGCAATATTGACACATTGTCAAGTGCGCGTACGTTGCTGTGATTGGTTGAATGAATTATCAACAGCCAACAGTTTGCTTGACAATTTTTCACATGAATTTTTCAATAATTTTCGTTCTAGAAACTGGCCCTTAAATATCAAACTCTCAGATTTTGTTCTTAGCTATCATTAAAATTTATAAACATTATGAACAACTAATTAATCTATCACGATGAAGTAATAACTCAAGGTCTTCTCTACAGTTTCCTCAAAGACAGCGGTGCTGAATTAACACATCTGCGCATGAACTGCTGCCAATTCGTTGACAACTCCGTGCTAAGAGCTATCGTTGACACCTCTACTTGTTTACAAGGTACGTTTGTTACTATGCTGCTTATGATAAAATGTGCTGATTTGCAGTTAGGATACTGCTTTTAGAACCCATTTGAGTAAAATGTTATGTACTAAAATACAATACTTCAAGTTTTGCAATGTAGATGGATAGATAGATAAATCGTTTATTTGGTGCACACAAAAGACAGCATAAAATACAAAAACACGATTAAATAATAACTAAATACATGAATATAGCTATAAGGTGCCAATATACAAAAAAATAAAATAAAGCAGAAAATAAAGACATTGTGATGACTATTGGCTAGGACACTTTAAAATAGTGAAATATACAAAGTGCGGTGTGCGTCTCAAGGTCATGGTCATGTCATAATAGGTATAGAGAGCAGTGGTGGCCAAGTGGTAATAGTGCCCTGACTTACAGAGTTGTGGGTTGTGGGTTTGAACCGCGGCAGGCGCTCTACTTTGTAAATAAAATCATACCACGCTGCTCTCAAAAAGGTCAGGGAAAACGTGAGGAAACTGGCATGACCTTGAACCAAAAAATCGAAGACATGTGACATCTACCAAACACGCATTGGGCCAGCGTGGTAGATTACAGCCCACTTCGAAGAGAGGAGGGATGTGTCCCAGCACTAAGAACATTATAGGCTGATTATGCTAATAGGTTCTTGGGGGACTGTCTTATGTTATTTGTAATTTTGACGTTCGAAAAGTGCTGACTATCAGCCTAGTTTGAATAAATGACTTGAATTTTGAATTTTGAGGTATTCATTGACAATTTATGCGTGAAGATGAATACAGATATTATTAATTCGCTGATTAACCTACCGTAGATTGCAATGCAAATTTTGACAGGTAATCCAGATAACTTTTTACTCATTTTCTTTAAAACTGACTTCTTGAGAACTCAAAAGTGTGCCTGTAATAAATGGTCCAATAAAAATAAATGCTTTGATTTTTTTTTCTAATACTAATACACTATTTTTTTGGGGAGGGCGTGTCAGACTTTTACTGACTAAAACCCACCCGTGTTCCTTCCATTGCCTGTGTGCCGGGGTCGCGATATCCCTTTCGGACAAACTCGCAACCCCGGCAGGCATTGGCCCTTCCGGACCCCGTCAGTTGGTGCTGACATCTCTTTGAGGCGCGCGTGGAACACAACGCGCCGTCGACCCGGGCCTGGTCCATATCGGACGGTGAGTTACCCATTGCTCACCGTCCGCAAGCCCGCGCTTACGGTGGCCGGAAGTCGGCTCTCGGCTCCCGAGCCCGGGGCGTCTCCTGCGGCGACTAGGGGCGCGAGGGCGCGACTCCTGCCTCTCCCTCCCGCGCTCCGCCTCCTCCTTCGCGAGCCACTTACGCCTGGAAATACATATTCAAAATAACGCATTTTAATTTTCAGAGCTATGCCTTCGATCTGTGGTCGGCTGTTCGGACTGGATATGCCTCTCGGCGCTAAAGAAGTTAAAACGCCTGGACCTATACAGAACTGACATCACCACGACTGCTGCAGTCGCCATTATCAGGTCCAACCCTGCACTTCGTCATCTTAATGTTGGTAAGCATCATTTTCAGTAATTAACATTTATACTCATAGAGTTCTGAGGACCTCGTGGCTAAGTATAAAAACAGCCGCACGGGTCGATCCAACAGGTTAAGCTACGCTTGCCGGGGTTGGTCCGTGGCCGAATGCTTACATGTTTATTAAGCTTTTTAAATCATCACTCATCTTTCTTAGCTTTAATGTAACTTACTTTAACGTAACCTTGAGCATTCGTGGCACACTAACTCTGCGCAAGAGTTACTTAGCGAGTACGCTCAGATTTTAGAATAAAATCTTTAAGTATAAAATCAAATTTTAGTGTTTTGAATAAAATAAAACTAGCAAAATGTTCTTTATTAAATTACCTATCCATAAATATAAAACTAATGGATAGGTAATTTAATAAAGAACATTTTGCTAGTTTTTTTTTTTTCTTCCTAAACAGGAAGCAAATCAAAATAATGGTAATTTTAGGAGATGCATGTTATAAATCATTATTTCTCATTTCTGTGGCTTTTTTGTGGCCCATTAATAAAATACTATGCCGCTTAAAAAAAAAAAAAACTACAATTTTGGAGTTAAGATTATGTAGTAATTTAATGTATTTTTTATTAGTTGCTAGTTCTTTTAGATAAAGAGAAGTTGGCTCCCAAAAACAGCCTAAAAAACGGCTACCGCTGTGTTTCGCACGGGAACGCGCCTTAAGTGACATGCTATTATCAGTAGGTACCTAACTACCTATGTTTGTTTTGTCTATGGTGTGAATCACTTGACATTTTATTTATTTGTCAATACTTCTTACTTCACTCCTTAGCAAGCTGTAAGACGTTTTCAGCTAATTTGTATCTAAAACGCTTGCCACATAAACGAAAACGAACCTTACGAAAAATGTCATGACTGTTACTTTTTCAGGTTCTTGCAAAATGATATCCTCAATGGACGAAGTGGCCATCGCCCTCGGCGGTAACTGTCCGAACCTGGTGTCTGTGGACTTTTGGAAGTCCTACTCCCTGACGCCGAACGGCATCAGAGCGCTCGGCAACTGCAAAAAGCTGCAAGAGTTGGATGTTGGCTGGTGGTAAGTTTATTTTATTTAGGATTTGTGATTGTTTATTTGGCCCAATAGTCCAGATTTTACAGGACAAGAGTTTTCTACAAACCTCAATGGTTAAGTTAGCTGTTATTAGTGCCAAATCTATTAGTGTGACTATGAAATCAGATTCTTTATATTAAATAAAACCATGAATTTCTACTTTTTGTGTATCGCATAATTTTAACAGACAAATGCTTGACATGGCGAGGGCACTGCTGTGTCGCCAGATAATGATCTATTAGGTAGAGAACTCTTTATTTTATCTGACAAATTGACGGTCGTTCTACACAAAAAGTTACTTGGTGAATAACATTAAGCCAAGATTGATAAACGTAAGTTAGCACGTGCTTTTTTGTCTATAAAATACTCCTGTCACTGTCGCACAGATTTCGAACTTACTATGCAGTATAGAGATGGGTATATATCTATAGTTTGACCGAGACCGATGTTCGGCGCCGTAGGCTTGTGCGCGGTAAGACGGGGGGACAGCGCAGGTCGCTCATTCGTCAATGCTAACGAAATGAAAATGAAATTGTTTATTCTGTAAATAGGATATCGGAATCACTTTTACACGTCATATAAAAAAATATTAAAAATAAGCTAGATGAGGTCGGTGTTTCCTATCTGACTACTCTGAGAAGAAAGGCCGAAACAAACTCGAGAGGTCGTAGTCTCTTTTAAAGTCCAGACATAATCTTGGTCAAGTCATATGAGGACCATGTGGATCAGTGTCTGAAATGGTCTTTTGAGGAAAGAACCACACAGATTTGAGTGGACCTGTCCAGTCAGTGCAAGCATTTGTCAGTAATCGTGGAGCTCAACTCAAAACTGAAGGAGCTCAACTCGACGAACAATACCAAAGAAAGGATATTTGTCTAGGCCGCATCAACTACTCAAACTGCCAGACCATCATTAAAACTAAATGAGAAAGAAAAAATAAATGAAAGAGAAAAAATAAAAATAAAATATCCACATAGTCCTCACATTCACAATAATTAAAATAATATGAATAATAACGGCGCGCGGTACTCCGCCCGTCGCTCATTCGTCAACGCTGCCCCCCGCTTCGTCGCTCATTCCTAGGCACGGAGCAGCGGTCCCGGTCAAACTATAGTAACGTTTATTAATCTCGGCCTTACAGTTCTCTGTCTTTCTTCACCTTAACTTAATCATTAACAAACAAACACTAGCATGTATTTATTCGACAGTTTGCAAGCGGGTGGTTCCGGCGAATGGCTGGCGTGGTTATCGGGCGGGGAGCTTCGCAAGTTGTTCCTAGGAGCCCTACGAGGTGTTTGTGACCGTGATCTGAGAGCCCTACTGCCTAGGGCTCCGAAATTGGCGCAGTTGGACTTGCTAGGAGTCAGGGCTGTTACTCCGGATATTTGTGATGCGTGAGTAGCTTTTTTTAAACGAAATACTTTTTAATTATAGTCAAACTCTTAATTACTTTATCACCCTAAGGTTGAACATCACTTTTTCTATCACCTTCATTGTGTCCCACCGCTGGACAAAGGCCTCCCCTTTATCCTTTCAAACCTCTCTGCTTTTTTGAGAACTCTGGCCATGTCGCCGCGGTGAACCTCGACACCGATGTCCTCACTCACTTGCACAATTGTACGTCATAAAGCGACAAGGTCTATTTGTCTATGAGGCAGTTAGACAATTTCAACCTTAGCGAAGTTTTAATTTATTGTTGTGAAAAGTGATAAAATCTTTTTCGTGGTCAACTGTACCGACAACTTGCAAAAACCGAAAGTTGAAATATAACAGTAAGGCAGAACTGTTGCTATGCAACGCACACCTCATGGCATTAGAGGTCATAAAACGTGCGAGTAGGAGGGTGAATATTTGTTTCGAGATATCGGATATCTCTGAACTGTCTTGTGTTATCTCGCTCCCACGTTTTACGATCGCGACCACGGACGTCGACGTTATAAGCTTCTCTAAGTCCCAGTTTCTGCAACTTAAATATTATCGACGCGTTAATAAAACGCAAGTCAAGTGGTGTGATCGTCTGTTGATAATGCAGCAAACTAATGACAGCAGATCACGCGCGCAATCAACTCAAAAATGAGATAATAAATAGTCAACTATTTATTAGCTAATTTTTGAGTTGATTTTCTTTCTAAAAACCGGTTTCTGGAACGAAAGTCAAGAATCCTTAATTAATGGTTTAAAAATCATTATCTTTTGCCACCCTTACAAAACGGTAAATTTTACTTCTAAAGGTGGAATAAACATCTCTCTAACGTATGTATTTCGTTAACTTTACAGGATACTAGCCGAATGCAGACATCTTAGACTTCTAGACGTCAGTTTCTGCGATCAAATTCAAGAATCTCAGGTATGCGTTTTTTTATATTCGACTAGCGACCATTTTCATGGTTTCTACGACTTTTAAGAGACTAACGTAGTCACACAGACAGACACAAAACGCGACTTTAATTTATAATATTATATATTGGGTCCCCACCTATGAAATTGGCATTTTTTTCTCACAAATAGAGAACCTTGTCACTTCTATGAATTAAAATATTCATCAATTGCTTGGTATTATATCGAATAATGACCATCATAGACAACTACCAATAGTAAAAAAAACCTTATTACTTATAGTTTATAAACATAAAAAATACCTTAAAAATGACTCTTCATTTTGTTAGCAGAAATGACCACTATTTGTTTTAACTTATCCAAAACTTATTTTTGTCGCTTAATCTAGTGGCATATTACGATATCTTAGTTTTTAAACATTAGTGCATAAAAGTTTTAAAACATTAGTGTTCATGGTTGTTATATAAATTAAGAAAATGTTAGTATGAAAAAAGCCACTTCTTTAAAATTCTCCATACAAAACGCTGATTTCATAGGTAGGGACCTAATATATATCGCTAAGTAATAACAGCCGCACGAGTAGATCGATCAGGTTAAGCTACGCTTGCCGCGTTCGGTCCGTGGATGGGTGACCATCTTTACATACCAAGACCCCTCCGTGCTCCGAAAAGCACGTCAAGCCGTTGGTCCCGGCTGTCATTTGTAGATCTTTGGCAGTCGTTACGGGTAGTTAGAAACTCAAAAGTCTGACAACCAGTCTTACCAAGGGGTATCGTGTTACCCAGTAACTGGGTTGTGGAGGTCAGATAGGCAGTCGCTTTATGTAAAATACTGGGGTATTTAGCTGCATCCGGTTAGACTGGAACCCGACCCCAAAAGGCTAGGCAGATGATAATTATGTATATGTCGCAGATAGATTGTCGAATCCGCTGTTTTACATAACCGCTTGCCATTTTATAAAACAGCTCCGTTATGTAAAACAGCTGAACCATGCTCAGCTGGATTGTCATTGAGTTACGTTTCACAAAACTGCTGCCCACGTTTAGACTTAATACAGAATGGCCAAATCTTGTGCCAAATTGTATGCTTCTAGCCCCAGCGGTTTAGGCAGTGCGTTGTTTGTCAGTGAATTTATGATTTTTATAAAGTAGATGGACACATAAACATTAATTCACTGGCTATTGAAAATAAAAAAATGTTTTTTTGTTTTTTTTTAAGGCAAGAATCAGAATTCTCTGACTCGTGCGCTAGTAATAACTGTGTTGCAGGAGCCAGTGTCCTCCCGTAATAAAAATGCACAATTTTGACTTTTAAAGAGATGTCATTGTTTATCCATTTCAGGTATTAGAATGGCGTGAGCAGTACCCTCATGTAAGCATAAAGCGATCATTCCAATCGGCTAACTTGAACACCGCACCAAACCCACTGTTCTTGGCGCCGAGTTTAGAGTAAAAAATTAACTTAACGGCCTGTTTCACTTCCTCCGGAAGTTCTGTAAAACTCTCAATAGTGTCAATTCCTACAGTGCATTCATTATAACTTGTCGCGTGACACAGTTCTGTCAGTCGCCATTTTGAACTCTATTTGTATTGAAACTAAGGTTGACTAGCTGTGGTGGCAAAGGACAAGTTATAGTGAACGGTCTGTAGAATCATGTGGAATGTCAGCTCACTTCACCTAAGTTTTCACGTTAGATTTGTTTAGATTAGAGCGGCTAATATAACTTACTCCGCGTTTACACCCATCTAAACAAGTTTTGATACTTGCTTTCAACAAATGTTGTCAAAGATTTGTCAAAAACATGTGTATAAATCATGTTTGATACATGTATTGACATTGTTTCAGACATGTTCGGTGAACTATTTTGTTCCACACAACAAATTTTGTATACAACTAGTCTTTACAACTTGTTATAGGTGTAAGCGATGAACGAAAACAGTAGAGAACCTGTAGAATACATGTTTTATAACTTGGTGTAGACGTGTAGTTAATATACAATGTGTTACAAAAACCCTGTCTGATGACCGACAAGGGTACGTAGGTACTGCAATAACATTACGAAGAAGTAATAAAAGAACTTATTAATATTAAAAATTTGTATATTATGCAATTAGTGAATAAAGGACGGATTTAAAGCGAGGGCCATAGATAAATCACGAGCAAGTGAAGGATTCAAGTGTTAGAATCCTGAGCGACGCGAGTAATTCATGGCCCTCGATGTGAATCCGTTTTATTCAAGAGTTGCATACTATACTTTATACCATGAGTACGAGAAAAATTAAGATTTAAGCGAAAATATACATTTAATGAAGAAAAAAGGAAGGTTGAATTAATTAAAATGCACATTAAAATTGGAACAATTACTAAAATTTAAAGTAATTTTCTTATTATTACTAATAATAATCAACTTGTGAAGCGACATTTATTTCCTGTGTATCGAGTATGTTTTCGCAAGGAGGTTGTATAGCATTGAGATGGAGGTCGCATATATAGATGTGTTCTAAATTCAAACAACAAAATAATGATTAAAAGTGCTTTTTATTCACTGAAAACAGTGAATAAAATAAGCTTTTTAGAGGGGGAATGGTATAAAAAAGTTATTGCTATTTAAAATTCACGTTTTAAGTATCAAAATCATTCCAATTCCATTAATAACTAGTAAATTTTCAACAGGGGTCTTTTTTCCTAATAATAACCACATAAATAGACTCTCAGTACGATTCTTAACAACACCCTCACAGACATGGTTTTTGTAACACATTATATTTTTGTTATACGTTATTTTATAATATATTAAACTTTAAGTTCTGCTGCTAGAATTTTAAAATTAAGTTGTTGGGTGTTGCTTCTCTGGTGAGTGTGAAACAGTGTCCTGGGCTCATTTACACGGAGTAATTTTATTATTAACATAAATCATTTAGGTACTTGGTAAATCTCTCTTTTCTCATTGCCTTATTGTGCCATCTGAACAATATTTATTAGATTATTGTTCCGTGTAAACTGAGCGTTTACCCGATTTAAAAGACACTTTGGTTATTCCTATATTTATTTAGTATTTTTGAAAATGCTTATTCAGTATAAGATATAGGCTACAAGAGAAGATAATTTTAAAAACTAACCCAATTTTGAAACAAGACGAGTCGTTGCTAAAAATATACTAGTTTTCCGGGAACACGTAAAGATTTTTGTATTAACGTAGTAACAAAAAGAAAAAAAAGATCACTATTATTACTATACAAAGCAACTTAAATTCGAATATCCATCATCTTCCTTTATATTATTGACATTTTAGAAATCTATCCGCCTAAGCATTTCTCAAAAAAATAATACCAATTTGTTATGTCACAAGATTGCGACAAACTGTTTCCTCTTGTCAATCATCATCCACTTTGATTCAAAAGTGATATTGATTCAAAAACAAATTAAAAATGAAATTTAAAATAAATGAACTGACTCGACTGTAAAAGTGATCTATTAATATTTGGCTTTAAACAATCTTACTATAATAAAGACTGACTAAATTAATAAAAACCAATTCCTCTTGATTAATATGCATTTAAAATATTTTGTGAGAATTTTTCGCCAAATTCTATGCGTCTTGCAGGAAGCCTTTTGTACCTAAATTTTAATTTTTACCATTGACATCTAAAATGGGTAATAAGTATATTGTAATGTTGTAATAACAGTTTTTAGGGGGATGCGCTAAGGTAGGTATTTATCAAAATATGATTCGCGACCGTAATAAATCTGTATTTACATAAAGTCAATAGAACTCTTTGATCTTAGAATAACTAGTATACCTGCAAATAGCAAAAAAACGTAAGAACATTTGAATTTCGCGGGCTACCCTGGCGCTTTCGCTTTAAGGAAAAGAGAAAATGTACTTTAGAAATAAGACATTAAGATTCATTTTCATTTGTCTTCTGCCTCATCGCATCTTTTGAAAGTCGTACCATTCTTATTTCAAAAACAGTTCGAGTTACAAGATGGGGTGGTAAGTAATGGATTTGAGCCTTATTGTAGGATAATTCTAGAATACATTTTTGGATTATTTTTATTTATTGATTTGCTGCTTGAGAACTTAAATAGTTCATAGTAAGTACATATATTTTGCAATTATTTGCTGCTCAATTTACTTCAATTCTGGTATTAGTCGCCTTAAACAACTGTAATAATTTCAGTTGTCTACTACTACTTGTATATGACTTATTATGTAGACACTTATAGATGTAGTTGCTTCCATGATTATTTTAAGAGAAGATTACATTCAATTTAAATAGAGGAGTATAGAGAGTGATAAAAAAATACAATTTTTCAAATAAAGATATAATTTAAAAAAAAACAGTCGAGAGATGTCGTTATACACCTGCACCCTAATTGCGTAACACACGATCAATCACAATCCGTTTCATTTTGACAGTTCAACATTCATTGCGTTAAATATAATGTTGAGCAGTTAATTGAATCAGGCGTGACTAATACAATACACGACGTATATTTAGTAACCAACCGCTTAACTGTTCTTAAAGAGTCATAAAGAACCCTGTATGAAATCGACACGTGTTTCATCTCTCAACGAGGCATCCTCAGGATGACGATTGACTTGTTGCGTACCCGGACACGACGTGTTGCCACATCAAGTGTTGTTACATCAAGCGTCGAGAGCACTGCTCTCGACGCTTGATGTGGCAACACGTCGTGTGTTAAGCGGATTAGGTTACTAAATGTCGTTTATGGTATTTTATAATGTTGAGCAGACAAATTTATCAAATATATGAAGTAATGGATTAGTAACATCGTTCAAAATGATTCAGATTGTGATTACACAATAAGGATTGGTTGGTACAAAGTTCCTTTTGCCTTGCAGAGTATTATGTGCGATAAGGAACTTTGTTCCAAGAAAATACTTGTTGTGTCATAAATAAGCCTTCTTTTAGACAAGGCTTCATGCTTCAACATGCTAAAAGCTTTATGCCCTTGGGTAGGTAGGGGATAGGTCTAGGCGCTATCTCCACGGGTGAGATAATCGCGGTGATAGTGTCGCTGTGCCACCAAATTCAATAGAAGCTCTATGATTCAATCTCCACACCGGCGATATCATCGCGGCTATAATTTGAAGGTAGGTACAGCGTGACTATTATACAGGGTGTAAAAAGACACATCACAAAGCCGTAAACTACGCATACTGTACGTATAGCTAAGTAGCTGTGCGCAAAAATTATTGCTGGGAACCGTAATTTTTTTTTTTTTAATAAAAAAAAACAAGTTTTTATTGCGCGCAATGTAACGCGAACCCACCGAACCCACGCTTGAATGAACGGATTCAGTGTTAGTTAAGCTCCGCCCCTACGCTACGTAGGTAGGTACTTGTTGTTCATTGCGTTTTTGTAACTTCAAATGCGTAATCTGTTAAGATAAATCTAAAATTCAGGTAATGTTTGTTTGGAAAAAAGTTTCGTATTATCGCATAGAATTCATTTTCCTGAAAAAGTAAAAAAAAAAATGCGACTATGACCTTCAATATCTCCAGAACCAGTGGATTCCCAGATATGGTCTAGTGGAAAAAAATGATGCAAATAAATTGGGTAGAATATGTGGCTTTCGGCTTCGGAAAGTGTCTTTTTACACCCGATATAATATGGGGTTTATTTATAAACGTTGCTTAAAGTTAAGTAGTAGTCAAAAATATATGGTTAAACAGTCGCTTATCATTACTTAACTTTAAGCAATGTTTATAAATAAACCCCTTAATATAATATAAGCCGTGATTTTCTCGTCCGTGTAGATAGCGCCTAAAGGGTCCGGCTCACTTGGCGGGGCGCAGCGCAGCGCGGTTGTCACTACCAAACAAATATCGACCTTGCATTCGTTGAAATAAAGTTGAGAATAAATAAACTTCCATTAGCTCGAGAGCGTATCTAAGCGGAAAAAGGAGCGCGTCTCAGGTTATTTATTTTCGACTTTATTTTAAGGGCGGTAGTGTTGATATTTGTTTGGCAGTAATAACGCAGCGCAGCGCGGTTCGCCAGATATGCGCCAGCCCTAAGAGTGTAGAATAGACTGTTAACAATTAAAGAAAACATATAAGACATTTAGATTCAATTCTAAGCAGGCTGATATTATATAAAATTGCTTGTTGCCATGTGTATCTAAATGCCATAACGGCAATGTATTTTTCGTAAATGTATACTATCTACAAATTAATTTAACTTAAGCATAGCGATACTACTCGTCAAAGCTCGTGGCAGGCGCGGTCAGAAAACGTGGGAGCGAGACGACACAAGACTCAACATAGAGTTTTCACAAATCTACGATGATGATGTTCTTCTTCAGTAAGGTCTGGTGCGTAGTACTCCCAACCGGCGTGCGTGTGAACGTAAACGAAGCAAAAGGAGTAATCTGCGTGCACAATTTATTTGCAAAACATGTAAACAAACACGAGTTTTTCACTTAGTCAAACATCAACCTTATGCAAGTGCAAATACAGTTGATTTTAGACCGACTAGTATTGTTGAAAATGTCATCAAAAAATATGAAGTTGTAGCGGAAACTGAACCTTATGTGTAGGCGTTACAGTTGTTTTTCCTAAAACTCGTGTTTGTTTACATGTTTGGCAAATGAATTGTGAGTGCAGATTAGGTTTGTAGGGATCGTAGGAGTTGGCGTTCTGTAGTTTTCGCTTCCCCCATGGAAAGGACGCGTGAGTTTGTGCGTTCTACGACTATTTACCGTCTTACTCGCACGTTTTATGACCGCGACTGCCGAGAATCTTGGCGTTTACTATTAAACCTACGTATAAGGTTATAGTGTTGGGTGCATAATGTGGTCTTAGCATAATATTTCCTTGATATTTTGGAAATGTTTACATGATATTTTGATATTTTTGTGTACTTTATAGCTCGGTAAGAGTAATATTAATATATGTCTAAGATAACTGAGACTTACCTTAATATATTTTAGTATTATTATATTCAAAGACTTTGGACGTGGATGTGTTAGGGAGCAATTTCTTCAACGCGTTCTGATTGACGGCTTTCAAATTCTAAGTAAGCATTTTTACTAATAATAGAGATCATAATTTCATTTTCCTATTCTGAAATGGCGTGTTTTATTTGTCTTGCAAAGCTAAATGTTTATATTTATACTAAATTTTATAATAACTCTAAGGGCCGGCGATCACTTGCCGAGGCGCAGGGTGCGCGGTTGTCATTATCAAACAAATATCGACCTTGCAGCGGTTGATATTAAGTTGAGAATAAATAAACTTCCATTAGCTCGGGAGCGTATCTAAGCGGAAAATGGAGCACGTCTCAGGTTATTTATTTTGTACTTTATTTTAAGGTTTGCAATGTTGATATTTGTTTGGCAGTGACAACGGCGCTGCGAGCGCTCGCGGTGCTAGAGTTGGCCATCATAAACGATCTTGACGAGGCCCCGCCCCCTTACCAATACCATATGCGACTACTTTAAGGCTCGCTCGTTATTTTTTTCCGTTATTTACCATACTGTACTGTTAATCAAAACGCGTGGAAATTCTCACTTAAGAATGTCTTTAAAGGGAGTCAGTGCAATGTCACAAGACGTCCAACATTTCAGTCATAGATGGTAAGATTGTAATAGATTTAATGAAATATGATACCTGTGTTTTTCTAAATAAAAAATTATAAATGTAATTAGTACTGGTTTGTTTTTGTGGCCTTATAAAAACCCCTTATATTTTTTATATAATATACAGGCTGGCAGGGATATCGACGCGAAACCTGTTACTATGGATTCAGTACATGATTCTAAGCCCGACGGCATTGAAATTATTCGTCGGTTTAAAAAAAAAATACAACAGTTCCATACATTTTGACCGTGTCGGTATTGCACTTTTCTATGAAACAGCAGTTTTTTTTTTTACCGATATACATACGATTTCAACGCAGGGCGGTTCAGAATCATGTACTGAATCCATGATAACAGGTTTCGCGTCGATGACCCTGTTACCCTGTATTATTTTTAACCCTGTTCACATTAGAGAGGCTGTCAAGTAGGTATTGTGGGTAGAAAAATTGTTAATTTGTCTGTAATGTTGATACCTATAGCGACAGTAATATATGAGGAATTGTAAGTTTGTAATCACAATATTATGTAAGTAACTAGGTGTAGTATACCATTCCTACGTCCTTGATAAAAATCTACCTTCGGCGTTTATTTCATAGCCGTACAGACAATTTCCAGTCTTATATACATTTCATAGTGTCTTATTAGTGACAGTTAACTCTCAAATGGACAATTTAAGTTGGTGGTCAATTTGCTAAAGAGGGCTTATCCTTAAAGTTGGCAACGTTGCAAATAGCTGTCAAATATTTTACCAGTTTTGATTAATTTGGCAATTATAACTGTATGGAAATATGAAATGTGGCGAACTAGTGAACTAAAATATTGATTATGAAATGCAATAATTAATATCGTAACACCGAATTTCAGGCAGCTGGCAGTTGGAAACTTTCAAAATGCCTTTTTTACACCTAAAACAGTTACAATATCTATTTCAGTGTCATAATTGAAATTTATTATTAATATTCTAGTTCGCTAGTTAGCCACATTTCATAATTCCATACAGTAATGTTGCCAAGTTAATCAAAACAGCGAAATATTTTACATCTATTTGCGACATTGCCCACTTTCAGAATAAACGCTCTTAACAGTATTTTCCCTTTTTTTTTGAGTTTGGGAAATGATCAAATAACTTCTCCCGCTCTGGGCGGAGCGGGAGAGCGTGTCAGACTTTTACTGACTAAATCCGGGTGGGATTTAGTCAGTAAAAGTGTGCCGGGGCCACGATATCCCTTTCGGACAGACTCGCAACCCTGGCAGGCATTGGCCCTAACGGACCCCGTCAGTTGGTGCTGACATCTCTTTGAGGCGCGCGTGGAACACAGCGCGCCGTCGACCCGGGCCTGCAGTGCTATTCTGTAATCAACTCACCGTGAAAACTTAGGTGAAGTGAGCTTTCATTCCACAGGGATTGACACTATTGACAGCTCACTTCACCCAAGTTTTCACGGTGAGATGTTACAGAATAGCATGGCTGGTCCTTATCGGACGGCGAGTTAGTATTTTCCCTGACTTTAGGTTCAGTGTTACCACTGATGTGCGGTAGACGACCTTTATTTATATGGTGTACTAACGTACTAAAGAGTATTCTATAATAGGCATGAAATACGATGAATTCTATTAAACTCGTGATTTTGCAATGGCCTTCTCAGAAGTGTAAATGTCACCGTAAAATTGTGAGAACCGATAGTTTATGATCTATCGATTATAAACTGTCGAAAATTGTGAACTAGGTGAAGTCAGTCGATCCATTCTGTAAACATCTCACCGTGAAGAGTGAGGTGAAGTGAGCTGTCCATAGTGTCAATCCCTAGCTTTAGGTGCAATGACAGCTCACACCAAGCTCACTTTACCCAAGTTTTCATAGCACCAATGGCGTGCGAACCAAGCGAGCGCTACTTCTAATTTGATGGTTTCTATTTTGATTGGTTTTCCATGGATATCGTAAAATAATGCGTTAAATTGTAAATGAAAAAAATTGTGAACTGCAACAAAGCAGTTCACAATTTTTCGTCAGTTTTTATTCAAACGGAAATAATACCGATAAATTATAAACTAACAAAGATAATTATACGGTGACAGATACCTACTTATTTCATGTCGACAGAATTGCATTATCTAATATGGATAGGGAAATACAGTAGCACTTCTCAGTAATGAGTAGGTACCGATAACAAATACTTACCGACGTCTTCAGCATTTTAAACGCGGTCACGTGGTCTTTGGCGTTCATTCCATAGGTACTAACGTATTGGTCTGTTTTCTCAGGTTAGTGATACTAGTCCAAATATATTTACGATATATTAATGACTTTATTTCTACCACTGCCACGTCTCTACGTTTTGCTTTTTAAGCGTAAAAAAAATATAAGTAATTTACTTACGTAAAAAAATATTTGGACTAGTAGGTACCTATCTCTAACCAGAGAGAAAACTGAGGAATACGTTAGTCTGGAATGAACGCTAACGACCACGTGACCGCGATTCCTCTGTACCTATAGGTCATGTGCATTTCCTTAGGTGCGCTACACACATGTTCAGTCGGCACATAGGTACGACTCGGCAGAAGTTGTTGAACAACTGAGCGAAACGATTACTACACAGTCATACTAAGCTCGTGCCAATCGGCAAACTTAATTCGGCATCTACCCTCGCATAATTTTATTATCATCAGCACCCGTATTGCGTTACACTTTCAATCACAATCTGAATGATTTTTGAAGGATATTGCTAATCCATTGCTTCATATGTTCGAAAAATTTGTCTGCTCAACATCGTAAGTAATGGAATGAATGTTGTTGAACTGTCAAAATGAAACGGATTAGTCGTAATCGTTTACGAAAATGTGTTGCGTAATTAGATAGCCGAATGATTGCATGTTTATTAATATGATTTTTAATCGTTAAAATAAAATTTTAGAGGAATCTTCGTGATTTTTCCTATCGTATCAAATTCGTTGTATTATGTTTTCAACACATTATCTTACTAGCATATACCCAGAAGAATATTTGAGGGGCATGAGGAACAGGGTGTAAGGTTCACTCATCCACCACAGAAAAGGGAGGATCCTCCGACAAGACGGGTGTCGTGTCTGGCTGGCAACTGCCCAGATGTTGAAGTCGGGAGCTTGTATATAAATGTCCATCGCGCAGTAAACTCTAATTGCGCGATGCAGGATTTGTGTGACGTCAAGATATTGAGTGACTTCAGGTCTTTGATGCGTAATTCACATGTGGCGATGCAGATGCCGCCACAATATCATATATTTTTCTGATTAAGTTTACTGCAGTGGATCCTATACTTTTATGCATTATAAAACTTGCGTTTAGGCACGATTAGGTCCTGTAGTGTTATTCTGAAAAAATCTGACCGTGAAAACTTAGGTGAAGTTAGCTGTCAATAGTGTCAATCCCTAGCATCAGCCGGTCGATTCTGTGACAGTGACAGCTCACTTCACGCTCACTTCACCTAAGTTTCAGGGTGATATCTTTACAGAATCGGCCGACAGTAGTCCCCTTATGGCGTGTACAAACAAGAACATGCTGAACACGAACATTGAACTCTTTGTTTGCATGTGCGTAGGTACCTACTACTAACGAACATCAAACACTCTGTTCGTCAAAAATGTTAGTGGCGATCCTATTTCGAATCCATGCCGTAAAGAGAGCGGGGTGGTGAGCGTGAACACAAATTGAACAGCCATGCTATTCTGTAAATATCTCACCGTGAAAACTTGGGTGAAGTGAGCTGTCAATAGTGTCAATCCCTGTGGAATGACAGCTCACTCCACGCTCACTTTACCTAAGTAATCACGGTGAGTTGGTTACAGAATAGCACTGCTGTGTTTGTATGATGTTTGTGTTCGCTTTGCTAATTTATGTACATCCATACGTAGGTACGAACCAAATGTTCCGTGTTTGATGTTCGTGTTCGCCATGTTTTGATCGTTCGTGCGTACACGCCTTTAGGTATTCGTTTGTTTTATGATGCATGCATGAATACCCAACTCTTTTGTTAACTGTTCTTGTACTCATGACGTGTATAGTGTTACATTTATTATATTAGATGAGTTGTTTGCTATTAGTTTAAGTGTTTTGATATAAAAGATGATTGTTGTGTTTAAGTCCTTCCGTTGAACAGCCGTGTACAGTACCTACACGATATGTAAGTAAATGTTGTAGTAGGTACCTACTTTTATATATTTTACGTGTTTTGAATAATTACTAGGTGTGCTATTACCATATAAATAAATGTATTCGGCAATCATCAAATAATAGTTTGCGTTTTAGAAACTAACTTTGAAAATTTTGACCTTTAAAAAGTGAAAGAAATAAAATAAATTTCTTTGCGGTAAATATGACGCAAAGAAAGAACACAACATGAAAAGAACAAGTTGGGGGTAAATATGCGTCACATCCACGCAAAACGGCCATCACTCAGTATAATGCTGCGACCCTATGCGAGACAGCGCACCAGCGCTGGTATTCACAAAATAAAGAAACTAAATCTCAGTATTTTTTTATAAATCATTACATTTCATTCCCTTCCCTAAGACTCGTCTTTCCCTCTGTGTTGCGTAGGTACCTACTTGATTTCGAAAGTTGATGATTCGATTTTTATTATATCGAACACGGTGTGTCGATAATATCAGTGGTACGATCTTTTATTCCATCGATGCTATATTGGTGCGATGTAACGTTTGTGCGAAAAATTCTGTTGCGAAAAACCCTACAGCGATTGCTCATTAGTTCGGTAATTTCTTAGTTCGATATTATATCGGTTCGAAACGCCTGCTGTTGTGCATTCACATTTAATTAATAATCTTGATCGATTGAATCGATGTTAAGGAAATACATTAAATACCATAATTTAATACCAGTGCTGATTCTCAGCCTAGTTTGAATAAATGACTTTTGAATTTTTGATTTTTACCCGGTTGTTGTTAATAGGCTCGCCCCCTATTACATGGGACTTAAACATAACTGGCGAAATGTGTGTACTATAGATACACCTCTGCCTAAACCTTCGGGGATTACAGGCGTGATGTTATGTGTTTTACGTAGAAAATGATACCTAATAAATAAAACATAATATCTTCAAGTAGATCATGAGCAGCAAAATTTAAATGATTTTATACATTCCAAGACGCCACGTTCTAATAATTTGTTACATTTCTAGACAATGGCACTTCTAGTGTGGCTTTCTTTCTGCTCATTATTTGGCGCGGCGTTTTCCTGCGAGGCTTACATCAAGACTAACCAATGGTCTGACCGTTCCGTCATAGTCCAAATGTTTGAATGGAAATGGTTAGATATTGCAGACGAATGTGAGCAGTTTCTTGGGCCTAAGAAATATGGAGCCGTGCAGGTATGAGTTGCTTTTATTACTGTAGTTTGGAGTCTATAGTTTGCGATACAAAATGTAATTTTATCAACAGACTTCGCCGGCATCAGAGAATTTGGTTTTACTCCTTGATGGCAATATAAGACCTTGGTACGAGCGCTATCAAGTCATGTCGTACACATTGACCACTCGGTCTGGAGACGAAGCGGCCTTCTTGAATATGACTACTAGGTGTAACAAAGTTGGCGTCAGGTAATTTTTTTATTAAGTATACGTAAATTTTCCATTTGTTAACAATCCTAAATGGAAATTGGATAACTATTCTATAACTCTGGTACAGACCATAGTAATAGAATAGTTATCCAATTCCTTATTTCTTCCGTAGTTATTGGTAGGTGCAAGTAGGTCTCATTCATATCTGCGCCTACTCCGTTACCAAGGCATTTATTATACAGGATGGATTTTTGAGTCAGGGCAGTAAGGGCAGTTACCTTTTCCATTGTACCTACAGGAAAACGGTCCTTAGATACTTTTAAAGTTTTTGTGTAAATTGCCCGTGAGTCTCCTAAGATCGTTTTCGTGTAGCTACAAAGGTACCTGCCCTTGCTGCCCTATCTCAAAAATCCAGCCTGTATAGTAAAAGTAATATTTTTTTCAGACTCGACACTCTTTCGTTTAATTTCTTTCTTTACTGTTTTTATTTATGTCGTAACTACGCAATTGTTATATTGAACAATTAAATAATTAGTATTGCAAACTGTTATCTTGCATCAGTGTCGGTTGGTCGAGCGCCCCATTCTCAGATAAATGATGATTAATTACGATTAAAATCAACACGTCGCATATTTAATGCAACATAACATGCACTTTGATATGTTCTGATTCAGTGGACGAAAAGGTAAGTGTGCATAATCGAGGTTTATCTAACAATTAGCTTCTGCCCGTGACTTCATTCGCGTGGAAGTCGTAAGACACCACAATGTACTTAAGGCGACGATAACCGACTTATAATGATTTTGTACTGAAGATCACGTCTAAACTAGTACCTAGTGTTAATGATTTGGAAAACATATATGTTAAATAAGAGTATTTTCTTAATAACTTAATTATATTACATGGTGAAATTAATCTGTAAAGTTATGTCTAACGTAGATAAAAAACTGAGAGTCAAGCGTATTTTTCAGAAATCTTCACCATTTTAAAGATAATTTAATTATTGATCTTTTAGTATACGTGGTTTATTAAAATACCTTTTGTTTTATGTATAATTGGGCTATCCGATGCAAAAAGATTTATATTTTTGCAAACCCTACTGGTATTTCCAGAGATTAGGGGGTCAAACAAACTCTTAAAATGTATTATTAGTATACATAATTATAAATGGTAGGTACCTACTTATTTCCCAGTTTATAACAGCAATAATGATTATGTTATAGTTAAAGATCGTCTAAACTAAAATATAATCTAAACTAATAATTTCCCACGTTTATATTAGTCGGTTTCTGAGGGACCAATGAGGGCAACTTTAAGGGATCTCTCACACTGCCGGGACCACGACTATGTGTAAACTACAGAAACCGAAAGAAAAAAAAACAATAGACGACGTATATTTAGTAACCTAATCCGCTTAACTGTTCTTAAAGAATCATAAAGAACCTTGTAAGAAATCGACACGTTTCACCTCTCAACGAGGCATCGTCAGGATGACGATTGTCTTGTTGTGAACTCGGACATGACGTGTTGCCACCTCAAGCGCCGAATGCTGTGTAAGCCATACCGCCCGACACCCCCATTTATCGTATCTTACGTCGTCTATTGTATTTTATCATGGATTTCCGCAAAGTCACGCCTGAGTCAATTAACTATAGAAACCGATACGTATCGCGCATTTGGTCGCAAGTCCCAACGGCCATTAAGCCGCAGACCGGGCCACGGACCACGACAGGCTGGAGTCGTGGCCCTCAAGTGCGCGAGATCCCTAAATGTGTGCGTACATGCAATTAAGGGACACGCAATTTTTACTGAGACGATCTCTACTCACCAAATAGTGATAATCGATTGATGCGTCTAAAACTCATTATTGACGTCAAAATCCTCTAGGTGTGGCACCTCGCTGAAAGTCACAAGAAATGTCTTGCCAAGGTGGTAAAAATGTGTACCTATTTTGCAGAGTGTACGTCGACGTCGTATTCAACCATATGACGGGAGACAACGGCGCAAGCGTAGGGACTGCGGGCAGTACTGCCACCACTGGAAATAACTCATTCCTTGGGGTTCCTTACTCAGACCAGCATTTCCATCATCCAGTATGTGAAATGGAAAATCTGGATAATGCTACTGAGGTTAGTTATTTTGATTTTGATGCAAATAAAGTAACGATGAGATGTGACTTGATGTGGCAATGGGCCCCTCCCCTGTTACATGAGACTTAAACCTAAGTGGCAATATTTAAATTGAGTTTGCTATAGGTACACCTCTGGTTAACCCTTTGGTGATTACAAGCATGATGTTATGTTTAAGTGACGCATGCCGTCACTTCATTTGCTTCTAAATCAAACTCATATGATTTATGTGGTATTTTTCTGTGTAGTATCCGAAGAGTATTACGAGTAATATTATCTTCATCCCTTCATTGGTTATTTAAAGAAAAGAAAGAAAAAGTGTTTATTCTGCACTAATTAAACGCACATTACAAAAAAAAACAAAACAATTCATTATTATTCATTCATTTTTTTTTTTTTTTTTTCTGTCACCTTTACCCGTAGTTTCAAACCCAGGCAATCTTGCACTATCTTAGTGCAATTGATTTCAAGCCGTTACCATGTCCCAGAACTCAAAAAATCGAAGGCATCAATAAAACCGCACTAGGCCCGCGTGGGGGATGACGCCCCACTTAGTTTCCCAGCAGTGGGAACATTATATGCTGATTATGCTTTATTTCTCATGATTCAGGTTCGAGTTTGTCAGTTGTCTGGACTCAAGGACTTAAATCAAACAATGCCGTACGTTCGCACGAAGATTATCGATTACTTGAACAATCTCATTGATCTTGGGGCAGCTGGCATAAGGTAAGATTCGATTTTTTTACATATTATAAGTCCACACCGGCTCCCATATGCCATTATTTTTGGACAAACCCCAGTCAGCAGGACATGGCCGGTCTTGTACGTACTGGTTCTAAATGTTGACCTCATGTTATATGTCCTTCTTGATGAATCGTGAAAACATGATTCCGCAGGGCGTCTTTAGGTGGTGGTAAATTCTACAGCTCGACTGTCCTTTTAAAAGAAATATGTAGTAATTTTCTACACTGGTTGATATCAATGAATGTGCACGATTTAAAATGAAACAAATGTTACACGACATGCATTCCATTAAATCACTTCAAATCACAAAAGCCAACCACCACTTAAGTTATATGTCATGCAAGGCGATGAGAAATCTTTCTAATATTGGCAAAGCCTGACATACATTTCCTTCTTAATTTCTAAAATTTTTTTACAAATTATTTTCCGTCCAGAGTGGATGCAGCAAAGCACATGTGGCCAGAAGATCTAAATGAAATTTACAAGTACCTTCATAACCTGAACACAAATCATGGATTCCGAAGGAACTCAAGACCTTACATTTACCAAGAAGTGGCGAAGGGTGGTGTAGTCACCTATAATGAGTATAAAAACATGGGAGACATAACAGAATTTACTGTAAGTAATATAACATCGCGGCTGTTGTCCTCAAAGGGGTTAGGTAGAGGTCTACGTATCGTACACCCACATTTCGCCAGTTTTGGTTTGTAAGTATTTGGGTCAAAATGATGTGTCTCTCAAAAGCACAGTAGCTTCCATCATTTTCCTACTTGGATTTAAATTAGGTACCGACTATAAAGTATTTGCATTTAAATTTTTCTACCAAGGCTGGTTTCACGGACTATAAGCTGTCTGGGCCACCCGTACGGGCCGTCCGTACACGGGATACCCGTACGGGTAGCGCTCGCAGTGCTTTGAAACGAGGGAGAAGTACGATACGTTCGGGCTCTACCCGGAGCGGGTCGGGTACGGACTAAACCGCGTCGCTGTGAACCAATGTTCTAGCGCCTCACGTGTGTCTCCGTTCTGGGAGCCCGTACGGGTCTCCCGGACAGCTGTGAAACCAGCCTTAGTTTCTTCTCTTGCGTTAAGAAGGGCCATGTGGCGACCGATAGATATCGGATCGAAATATTAAGAATTTTCTGTGTAGCTGATTCATTCAAATTCAAAAGTATTTCATTTTCCAGGCGGGTTCAGAATTATCAAAATTTTTCTCTGGTGAAAAACCTTTGAAAAATTTAAGTTCATATGGAACTACAGAACTGGATATGATGCCCAGTGAGAACGCTGTGGTATTCGTTGACAATCATGACACACAGCGCGCTGATGGTATACTGACATATAAAAATGCTTCAATCTATCAGGTAATTTATGTTTCGTATTTATAAATTGACATTCATTCCGAAGACTCGAGCCAAGTCTACCTAATGAAGTTAAAAAAAAAAAAAATAATTAGGGTTCCGTAGTAAACATCCTTGTTTACTACGGAACCCTAATTATTTTTTTTTTTTGAAAGAGACGGAAAGACAGACAGACGGACATGGCGAAACTATAAGGGTTCCTACCCTTATAGTTTCGCCATGTCCGTCTGTCTGTCTTTCCGTCTCTTTCTGTCCGCGGCTTAGCTCAGAGACGGTTAGTACTAGAAAGCTGTAATTTGGCATATGTATATATATTAATCACGCCGACAAAGTGGTGAAATAAAATCAAGAAAAAAAATTTTTAGCTTCCTCCCCTACACGTAAAGTGGGGATGTTTTTTTTTCTCATTTACCCCATGGTGTGGGGTATCATTAGAAAGGTCGTTCGTATTCGTATCATTAAAAATATAGTGAGTTTGTGAAAACCATTTTCGGATTCAGGGATCCGTTTGCGAAATATTAAGCTTTTAATTGAAAAAAAATTGTTAGAAAGAAAGAAAGAAAATACGTTTATTTGCGGTACACATGACGCAAAGAAAGAACAAAACACAAAAATAAACAATTTGGGGGAAAATATGCGTCACATCCACGCAAAACGGCCATCGCTCAGCATAATGCTGCGACCCTATGCGAGACAGAGCCCCAACGCTGGTTTTCAGCGACAGCCGGCGTTGACGTGATGACGTCAACCAAGAGAGAAGAGACACGAGACAAGTGTCCCCCTCCCCTGCCAGCTAAATGGTTGTACTTGGATTTGTGAAAAAATTCACAGCAGTAGTATACGTATATAACGAAATTAAAAGGAAAACTATCAGAGCTAAGTAGGCTGTATAGGTTAACGAGTAATAATCAACCAACATGTTTTTCAACTACAATGTTAAGTTTGTTATTGGGATAAATTCATCTCAACTACGGATCCCTTTATTGTGCGTGGTCCGACATGCACTTGGACGGTTTTTAAATCTTGCAAATACATGCAAATTCTACGTCTAATTCAAATTCATCTTGACTTAAATAGAGAATGGTCTTGTTAGACTTTGTTCTAAAATATAAATACGGGTTACCATGACAAAAAACCTGACATCTATGTTCATGCCTACAACTTATCCTTCTTCAGCCTCCATTCATATGTAGTACACGTTATAGCACGACAAATTGTTTGCCATCGTCACGAGACACAAGACTTTGTTTTTATTCTTTATGAAATAATCTTATTCTTTTGCCTACAGGCAGCTCTAGCATTTCTTCTAGCACATCCCTATGGACAAGCTCGGTTAACAAGCAGTTATTATTTTACGAATTTTGTACAAGGCCCACCCGCTGATACTGACCAAAATATTACACCTCCAGCTTTTGATACGGTAACTCTTAAATTATTTTTTCTTTAATAAGCAGTTTCCATATAAAATTATCTAATACCGTGGCGGCATCTACAACGCCATATGCGAACTACGCATCATAGACTTGACGTCACTTAAATCCTGTATCGCACAAGTTTATCACGCGATCAGCATAATTATATATAACTTCCTGACATCAATCGTCGGGCAGTTGCCCACCAGACACAACACCCGTTTGGTCGGAGGATCCTCCCTTTTCTATAGAGGATGAGGGAACTTTACACCCTGTTCCTAATACCTCTATAATATCATTGTATTTTATAGGACGGACAGTGCACCTCCGCAAGTGGTTGGGTATGCGAACATCGCTGGAGTACCGTTTACAAAATGGTCGGATTTAGAAATGAAGTTCATAAAACTCAAGTTGAAAACTGGTGGGACAATGGCAACAACCAAATCGCATTCAGTTTGGGAAATAAAGGATTCGTTGTATTCAATACAGAAGGAGCGATGAACATAACGTTACAGGTATGTACAGATATCGCAGGAAAAGTATGCGCTTCGAGAATCATCGTCTATATTCGGAAATACGAACGGACGATTATGAGGTCTAATATAGAGTTGTTACAATCTTGAAAGTACTTGCCTGTTTTATATTACAAAACTATAGATTAACTACTCTTTGCAATACCAAAAAACTTTTTCAAACTTTTGAGTGATAAATGACAATCTGCGACCGGAGTGCACTCCTACAAAGTACGTTAGTACAAAAAAACTCAGAAGCATTGCCTCTGTGGGGCTACTCTGCGGCGGGACGTTCGTGCTAATTCGGAAACACGAAAATAACCGAAACGCATTGCTTTTGTGGTTTAACTGTATTTAGAATTCGATAAAAGGGACATTAAAAACTGGGATGAAACTAAAAACTAGACTCTTGAAGACGAGAAACTATATAAAACCAAAATTACAGACCGGACTTCCTGCTGGAACCTACTGTGATATTAGAACAGGAGAGAAACAAGGAAGTGCTTGCACAGGGAACATGGTGACTGTATCAAATACAGGACACGCACAAATAATGTTATCTGGATTTGGAGAAGAATTGTATCTTGCCATACATGTTGGAACTGAGGTATGTAAAGAAATCGTTCGGTTATAGTTTTCACTTGTTCTATTCTTAAAATACAATAGACGACGTGTATTTAGTAACCTAATCCGCTTAACTGTTCTTAATGAGTCATAAAGAACCCTGTAAGAAATCGTCACGTGTTTCACCTCTCAACGAGGCATCCTCAGGATGGCGATTGACTTTTTGCAAACCCGGACCGGACCGAACCTACGTGTTGACACGTCAAGCGTCGAGAGCAGAGCTCTTTGAGAGGTGAAATATGTGTCGATTTCTCAAATGGTTCTTTATGACTCTTTAAGAACAGTTATGCGGATTAGGTTACTAAATATACGTCGTCTATTGTATTTTATCATGGATTACCGCAAAGTCACGCCTGAGTCAATTAACTGTGTTCTATTCTTGTTTTTTAAATTATTATTCAAGTTAATACTATTCTATTTTGGTTATCATGAATTAGTTTGATGTTCTAATTGCAAATTTTCGATGTTGCTCCGTCGTGGTCTCGGTGAACAAAAGTCATACGTCACAATCTTGAGTGCTCAAAACAAAATACAGCTGGGAAGTGTGACAGAGCAAAGAGCTTCTTGGGCCCTTTTACCGAAACCCATAATAAAATTGGACTAATGAAGAACTTCTCGCAGTTTTTGCTGTTGAGTTTCGAATTCCAATTTCGAATTTCAAATTATTCGAATTTTTTAAATTGGATATGATAGGTTGTCGACAAATGGAATGTCTTGTCTTAAGTATATTAAAACTCTGTAGTACATATTATGCTATCTCGATCTTTAATGTTGATTTTATTTTAAAACATATTATTACCCTTTTCAGTCATCTCTTCAGACTAGGCGATAAGAAAGTTTCGGCGACCCGGGCTCAATTTTGTGTTTATATAGTACCTTTTAGTGTGAGTCCTTCAAATCTAAAAAAGTTTATAAATTTCTACCTATGTTCATCTGTAACAATTTTATTTTCTTTAAATATACCTAGTATCACTTTACAGTAAATTGTTTTATTTTGTAAAACCTTTCTTGCTTACCAAATTTAAAATATAAAATAAAATACGTTTATTTCCAGCAACTTTAACTCATAATGTGGAGTACACACAAATACAGTAAACACAATAAAAATAGTAATAATATTACACACCAAGACTTCTACCCGGCCCTGCTGGCGGCAACATGCCTATAACAGCAGTGCCGTAAGTATGAGCAGTCCATCCGGTCCGCGATCATCGCCAGGACGGCATTGGTGCTGCCCCACACCCTACGCACCAGAGACGCGCTCCGCTTGCGCATGTACCGCACCTGTAGGTATTTCCTGCTAAATATAATAAATGCTAATGCTCCGGTCAGTACGTGACGCAATGGTCAGCTACATTGATCATATTATTTATTGTTATTAGTAATTAACTGTTTATTTATTTTACCTCGATGGTCCTAGTTTATCATTTATAACTTCTAGTTACAGCTTTATGTAAGCGGGCACACCCTTTAGGGTGCGTTTCCACTGAAGCGGAGACGAGCGAAGCTGAGCGGAGACGTGCAATCACAATGGTTGAAATCTTCATCGCGTCTCTCGTCTCGTCTGTGATTGGACGATTCCTGCACGTCTGCGCTCAGCTCCGTACGTCTCCGCTTCAGTGGAAACGCACCCTTATGCCTGGAGACTTTTATTAAGATGTTAAGTTTTGTTTACGTTTAGTTTTTATTTCTGCCCGAGTATAGTTCTCGATGATTTTGTTTGATATATTGGCGTGTGCTAGCTAACATATGGATAATAATTTAAATTAGGTTAATAATTATGTTGAATACTATTATATAGAATCATTTTTTTTTTGGGGGACTGTCTTATGTAATTTTGACGTTCGAAAAGTGCTGATTATCAGCCTAGTTTGAATAAATGAATTTTGAATTTGAATTTTGTTTTTTTTTTTCTTTCTAACTGAACAGACAGCTGTGCTGCTGCGGAGTTTGTTGCGCCACTTCTTCTTCCCAGCTAACGCACTAGGAAGTGGTGAAGGGTGGGCGTTTTGGGTGACTGTCTTATGTAATTTTGTCGTTCGAAAAGTGCTGATTATCAGCTTAGTTTGAATAAATGACTTTTGAATTGAATTTACAAGAGAAGTGCAACGTCGTGATCAGCATGACTCTAATCGCCCTGGTCTATCACACGCTATTTTGCCAGATGCTGGATCAAGTGGGGATCTCAATATTTCTAAGCCGCCCCCTCTTCCACAACAAAACTTACACACTGATGCAGTTAGGTCAAATTCAACAATTATGTACAAGCGTGCTGCTAGCACATCCAATCATTGTATATTTGTTAATAGTTTTGAAACAGAATATTTACTGGTACCCTCATCTATAAAGGATCTGTTAAACCGTTGGCCGGGTCGTCAGAAGCTCGAAAGTCAGACAACCAGTCTTACTATTTTAAGGGGTATAGCTATCTGTCCTTCACAACCCAGTTACTGGGTAACAACCCAGTAACTGGGTTGTGAAGGACAGATAGGCATTAGCTCCATGTAAAATACTGGTATACAGCTGCATTCGGTTAGACTGGTAGCTGACCCTAAGGCTAAGGAAAAGGCTAGGTTGATGATGAGGTTACATAAGGGTGAATCCCACTAAACTTTTGATTCTGCATCGACCTTCTTTAGATCAAAGTTACGGTATAGCTTGTCCACTCTGAAATGACGCGCCCCACTGCCGCATTACAATCATTCAATCGATCAATCAATCAATATTCTTTATTTGTAAACATAGGTTACAACAGTGTGCGAGATGTTACAGTTGTTATATTATAGTTTCTCCATGTTTTGCCATTTCGCGTACAAATATAAGTACATTTATAGGAGGCTTTCGCCAATTAAGTAAATTAATATAAAATAAAATAATTCAGTAGTACGAGTATCAATGTCAATTTTTTAAATGTAATTTAATAAAATGTAATAGGTAATGTCAGGTAATTAATGAAAATATTTAACGAAATGCAATTACCGTGTGCGTAAATGTGGTAGTGGAGCGCGTCATTTCAGAGTGGACAAGCTTTACCTAGTACCTATAGTGGATTAATTTTCAACACAATGTTATCATTTAGGTATCTACCTACCTTGGAGACTAGTGGATGCTTTAAGTGATAGGGAAATACAGAAGCACTTTTCTTATGTAAAGAGTACTGCTATCGCTAATTGTTGAAACGTTAACAAACATTTATCTGGAGTATCCACTTCTGTACTTATCCCCTAAGCAGTGGAGTGTGATGAATTGCTGCTGGTTTTTAAAGAAATTGTGCAAAAAGTTAGTATCTAGTTAGGTACCGTAATATTAATTAATAGGTAGCTATACCTACATTTATTTGTAATAACAATTGCTGTCGCCCGCCACTTTGTTTCTAGTACCTTCGGGGGTGTACGCACGACAATTTACGAAAATTTTATCGCTGTCGAATGTATGGTTCAAGAATTCATACGGCACAAACAAACATTCATTTGTAGGGTTCCCGTACCCCGTACCCGATGGGCCAAAGGGAATCCTATCACTAAGCCTCCGCTGTCCTTCCGTCCATCCGTCTGTCAGCGGGCTATATCTTAGGAACCGTAATAGGTAGACAGTTGAAATTTTCACAGATTTTGTATTTCTATTACAGCTATAAGTAATTTTTTTTTTTTTTTTTTGTTTAATGTCTTACAAAAAATGTATTTTATTCGGCGTTTTTCCTCGATTTTTAATACCCTTCGTGTGTTAGTTCGACTCGCACTTGGCAGGTTTTTATATTAGATACGGTACGACACAACTTAGACGTAGCATAAATTTGAAAAAAAACATTTATTTCAATTTTACGAATGTATTTAGTTATATGACTTTACAAGTTATTGCGTTTTCGTAAGGATCATTTTCACCTAAAGCAGTAATAACGATTGGTGATTTTGAAGGCGCACTCAGTTCGGATGGTGATCGGTTTTACGAATTTTTCCGATGCTACATCTAAGTTGTGTCGTACTGTACTTAGGTATTTGTAATATAAAAGGAGGGGGTCTATACTCAGTAGTGAGTGGAACAAGGCTGCCGATCATGATGACGATTTGTAGATAACAAAATGCAGCATAGAAACTATTTACCTAATAACATTTCCTTATCGAAGAACGTTATGTACAAGTGTTAGAATTACTATATCCACACCTAGATACCTTCATTCCAAAAGATATCTATTCTTGAACAATTTATATGGAACTAGCTTCCGTCAGCGGCTTTGGCTTTCGGCTGGTGAAAAATCGGTCCAGTAGTTTATGAGTTTATTCATTACAAACATACAAAAACTCAAATCTTTTATTAAAGATAAAAGATTTGAGTACGTGACGGACAACCGATCGTGATATCTAAACTAATATCATAATGTGATATTAGTTTAGATACCACGATCGGTTGTCCGTTGATAGAGGCTTAGAAATCGTAGCAAATAAACAACTTTATTATACAGGGTCAAATGAAAATAGCCAGCGAAACTCCACAAACGTGTTGAGTATTGATATCAGAAGATTTTCTTAAACTGATATTTTAAGTGATAATATTACCTGCAGTTGATTCCCAAAAAAACTCATTTTATTTTTTTATTTTTAGATATACCCATCACGTCTGCGGCGTTTCGCTAGCTAATTTAGTTTGACCCTGTATGTAGGAGGTAAGGATGTAGGTACAGTCAATAAAAAGAGACAAGTTTTGTACCCTTAGATCTATTTATAATCTTGTTTCTAATTGATGTTATTTCCACTTAAACAAGCATCAACTTTATGGAAGTGAAAATAAAATTGATTTTACACTTACTAGTACTGTTGAAAATGTCAGAAAAAAATATGAAGTTGTAGCGCAAACTGAACCTTATGTTTAGGAATTACAGTTTTTTTTCCTAAACCTCGTGTTTGTTTACATGTTTGACAAATAAATTGCGAATGCAGTGTAGGTAGGTACCTACTAGGTACCGATGCGAATATAAAACTCAAACTCAAACTCAAACTCAAAGCATTTATTTCAATTAAACCATTTACAGGCACTTTTGAATTGTCAAATAGTCGGTCAGTTAGTCAGAAAGTTGAAGCTAGTTGCCCAGTTCCAAAACGTAGATCTTCATGGAGAAGAACGGGCAAGAAACTCCAAGGACACTCTTTTAAATATAGAAAATTACACAATCCTGGGTACATTATTCTTGTTGCTTCTATATGTGAGAACAATGTACAATAAAAAAATTAAAACAATTCAAAATATAACATTAAAAATAAGCCCTGGCAGATAAGAGATGACCAGTCACAACTGACGGCGCCCGTTCACGAACATGACGCGTGGATCAGCACCATCCAGCTCAACCATTTTGTAGGGAACCGAATGATCCAACACACTCGCCACCATCAGCGAGACATTTAAGTGGGCATGACAAACTCTCAACTGCCGTGCTCTTTCAAGTCAACAAACATCTTAATAACATAAAATACGGCTCCATGGTACTCACATTCACAAAAATTGAAAAAATGCTTCTAAATTATACAAAACTATAGATGCAATGTATTTGAGAGATTAATAGAATGATACTACCAAAAAGAAAGAAAATCATTATCCATTGGAACATTCAACAATTAAACTTGTTTAAATAAAAAATAAACATTAAGTTCGTAATGTCAGAAAAATAAAAAGGGGAAGCAACTCTTCCAAACATTAATTTTTTTAACTAGTGAGCCCAAGTGGCTGTGGAGCAGGACCAGCATTAAGCCAAGCATTTTTATCATCGATATAATCATCCAACTTATAATATGCTTGTCTACATAGTGTGCGTTTAATGCATGTTTTAAATTTCTTCTCATTCAGTTGAAGAATATCGAGTGGTATTTTATTATAACATTTTACACAGTACCCCATAAAAGAAGTGTGCACTTTAGACAATCTAAAACGTGGTTGATCTAATTTGTTCCTATTTCTAGTGTTAAAATTATGCCTGTCACTTATCTTACTAAAAAGATGTCGATTTTTTCGAACATACATTATGTTTTCATATATATACTGACAAGGTACCGTCATGATGTTAATTTTCTTAAACAGTTCCCTTAGAGATTCGCGTCTGCGGAGGTTATATATGGCTCTGACAGCCCTCTTTTGCAGAATAAAGATAGAATTAATATCTGCAGCCCGTCCCCACAGCAAAATACCGTAAGACATGATGCTATGAAAGTAACTAAAATAGACCAGTCTCGCGGTATCCACGTCTGTTAGTTGGCGGATTTTCCAAACAGCGTAAGCGGCTGAACTTAGCCGCCCTGCAAGTGATGTTAAGTGAGGACCCCACTGTAGTTTTGAGTCAAGCGTGATCCCCAGGAAAACCGTTTTTTCGACGAATTCTAGTGTCTCCCTATTCAGTACAACATGACATTCACTACTTCTAACATTTGGTAACGCGAATCTTATGCATTTAGTTTTCTTCTCATTTAATACCAAATTATTTACAGTAAACCAATTATGGACCTTAAGCATAGCGTTATTTACTTCGTCAAGCTCTTGTGCATGTCTGTTTACCTTAAAAATCAGTGATGTGTCATCAGCAAATAACACCATTTGTGGTCGGTTTTTCAGTAAATGCGGTAAATCATTTATATATACTAAAAAGAGGAATGGACCCAAAATCGAGCCCTGTGGTACACCCATTTTGACTTGTAAACCCAATGAATTTACACCGTTTATTTGAACTTGCTGCAGTCTATCATTCAAATATGATTTTACTAAGCTAAGCGCAAGTTTACCCAGTCCGTAATGCTCAAGTTTCAAGAGCAGTGTTTCGTGATTCACGCAATCAAATGCCTTGGATAGGTCGCAAAAGATGCCTATTGCATCTTGTGCCTCTTCCCATGCGTTAAAGATGTGTTTTAATAAGGTGACACCGGCGTCGGTTGTGCAACGTCCTTTGGTGAAACCATACTGTTGATCGTGTAGGATATTATTACGATTAAAATGATGGAGCATTTGATTTAACATTACTTTTTCAAACACCTTGCTGAAAACCGGCAAAACCGATACGGGTCTATAATTATTTAGGTCTTTGCTGTCCCCGGATTTGAATAGTGGAATAACTTTACTGTACTTCATTAAATCCGGGAATACCCCTTGATCTACACACAAATTAAATACTAAAGCTAAATAGGGTGCAATTGTCTCAATAATTGATTGACAAACTTTAGTAGACATACCCCACAGATCTTCGGTGATTTTGATCTTAAGTTGCTTAAAAGTCTTTACAACGACCACAGGGTTTATATGTTTAAATTTAAATTCCACGGGAAAGGCTGAAACATTCGCTCTTAATAAATCAATAGCAAGTAAGGGGGAGGAATTTAAAGTTTCTGTAGTTTTAATTGGAATATTGGTAAAGAAAGTTGCAAATTCCTGAGCAACATCGATGTTATCGCTAATGAGACCGCGGGCAGTGTCAAGTGTGTAATCAGTATTATGTCTTTTGTTCTTGTTCGTTTCATTGTTAATAATTTTCCAAACTGTCTTTATTTTATTGTCTGCTGATTTAACCTTGTTGCTAATGAAAGAAGCTTTAGCTGCTTTGCAGATATTTTTAAAAGTTTTAGAGTAAGTAGCAACATACTTATTAAAAGTTTCCGTGTTAATATACGGCTTAAGGCCATACAGTTCAAATAATCTTTCCCTACTTATCCTGATCCCTTTAGTTGCCCAGTCACTGAATAAAAACTTAGGGCAAATAGTTTTAGTTTTTTTCTTAAAAGAATTATTGAACTCTGTTTGCACTAATGAAAAGAAGAAAATTAACATACCTACATTTCTTAAAGCTACTCGGTACGAACTATAAGTCCAAATAGAAAGTAGAAAAAGTAGTAGTAGTACTGGTAGTCGAATTTACATTTAATTTGAAATTATTTATAGAAAACTAGTTTTCACAGACAGATAGGTAAGGTCTTCAATTTGTGTTTTAAATTATCTCCAGTAACAAGTAAAAGTGCTGGTGTTGGTCGTACTCAAATATTATTTTCCCCACTGACAATACAGGGTGTCAGGGACATCAACGCGAAAACTGTTACCAAGGATTCAGTACATGACCCACAGCGTTGAAATTTTCCGTCGTTTAAAAAAAACAGCTGTTTCATAGAAAAGTGCAAAACCTACGCGGTCAAATTGTATGGAAAAGCAGATAAAAAAAAAAATCGGTTATAAAATTTCAACGCAGGAGGCATCAGAATCACGTACTGAATCCATGGTAACAGTTTTCGCGTCGATGTCCCATGCCACCCTGTATATAAAATTAGGTACATATCCAACAGTTATGCTAACTGTACTATGACTGTAGGTACTTAGTTCTGAGACTGAAGTGTAGTGTTATATTTTCAAATTAGTTAAGTTGTTGGTTATTATTTTAAAGTGTTTTGATTTGAAAGAACATTGTTGTGTTTAAGTTTTCCTGTTGAACAGTTGTGTTACACAATAGGGATGTAAGTAAATATTAAAGTACTTGTTTTAGATTAATTTATTTTGTTTTAGGTATGACTATGTACATTACGCCTCTAACATCCACTGATCTTTTCAGACAATGGCACTTCTAGTGTGGCTTTTGTCCTGCTCATTATTTGGCGCGGCGTTTTCCTGCGAGGCTTACATCAAGACTAACCAATGGTCCGACCGTTCCGTCATCGTCCAAATGTTTGAATGGAAATGGTTAGATATTGCAGACGAATGTGAGCAGTTTCTTGGGCCTAAGAAATATGGAGCCGTGCAGGTATGAGTTGCTTTTATTACCGTAGTTTGGAGTCCATAGTTTGCGATACAAAATGGTAAGTTCAGGTAAGTTTTGTTCTCCTAAACATGTGCTGACATCTCACGGAGGCGCGCGTGGAACACAACGCGCCGTCGACCCGGGCCAGGTCCTTATCGGACAGCAAGCTACCCATTGCTCACCGTCCGCAAGCCCGCTCCTACGGTGGCCGGGAATCGGCCTGCGATTCCCGACGCCCAGGGCGTCTCCTGCGGCGGCTAGGGGCGTGAGGGCGCGAAATTTGCTTCTCCCTCACGCGTTCCGCCTCCTCCTTCGCGAGCATTACTGCTTTGCAGAAGGAGGTGACGGCCTCCCACTCCCTCTCGATCCATACCATGACCTGGACCAGGGCCGGACACGAAAGATCCGCCGATCGCCTCCACAAGGACACGGCGGTGCCTCGCCCAAGCCGGGCAAACCTCCACCGTATGCTCCAACGTGTCCTCCGGGCGATCCACAAAGTGGTAACACCTGAACATTTCCTCCCGCCTTATACGGAACAGGAACCTCCCGAAATAACCGTGTGCGGTGAGGACCTGCGCCAGGCGACAATAGAGACCTACTCGTATGTTATTGAACGCTACTCAAGTGAAGCACAGGTCTGTCTTTGAGCATAGATATGAAGCCAATAGAATGGTTGAATCGAGTTTTAAGTACAGTTCACCCGTTTCATTACCTTCGTTATCTAAGTATCGTTCCGTATAATGTTTAATCTTCATACCTACATATTTAGTAACCATTATTAAAGAAATTGTACGAAATTTACTTAACCCGTATCCCGCACGGGATGGTGTGAGTTCATCTTGCCCTCCAGATCTCACCAAGAGTCCTAAGTTTACTACGTAAAACTGTCTTTCAACCAACAGACTTCGCCGGCATCAGAAAATTTGATTTTAAACCTAGAGGGCGATATTAGACCTTGGTACGAGCGCTATCAAGTCATGTCGTACAAATTGACCACTCGGTCAGGAGACGAAGCGGCCTTCTTAAATATGACTACAAGGTGCAACAAAGTTGGCGTCAGGTAAATGTTTTTCTCATTTCCATATTATAGGATTGTTATCGTCTACGTAAATAGAACACTTGTTTAAATCATTATCATCTAAATACCTTATTATATTTGCTATTGTTTTGCTAAGTGTTTCCTGTTTACCTTAGTAAAGAGGAAACTCAGAGTGAGCAGAGCTCGGCTATCCAGGTACTAATTATATTATATGTAATGACGATGTGCGATAAAATAAAGAATTAGGATAATAAAGGATAATAATGATCTACGGATCATCATTATCTTCCTGCCCTTTATCTCAATTTATTTCTGATCAACACTTTGTACCTACCTATTGTAGTATAGTAATTTTATTACAGTACATCGTCAGAAAGATTCCATTTTGCTCAACACTTAATAGATTCAGGTCATTCGTTAAATAATAATAACACTTTCAAAATTTTACACACATGTGATAAAGGTTTCAGAATGTCAGTACTAGAGAGTTTAGAAATAGCAAAAAATAATACAGGGAACGTTACACTGTTGAACGAATTAAATACAAGTATTCCAAGGTCACCATTATTGCGTTTATTCGCAGCCCCTTATCGCGCTGATAACGATCCTAGCCTTGGTGTTGGCGGGCGAAGTGGCTCACACCGCGCTCAACGCTTGTCGTGTTCACACGTCGGGTCCGAGTTCGCAACAAGTCAATCGCCTTCCTGAGGATGCCTCGTTGAGAGGTGAAACACGTGTCGATTTCTTACAGGGTTCTTTATGCCTCATTAAGAACAGTTACGCGGATTAAGTTACTAAATATACGTCGTCTATTGTATTTTTTTTTAGGTACATCGTCATTACATATAATATAATTATATACCCAGTTAATGTATACAAAATATTGTAAAACATTTTAATAGAAGCTGACTATTATATATTATACCTTACCCATTATTTTCCATGATTTATTTTGAAAAGCGTATGAACGAAGAGAATAAATGGAATGGTGTGCTCAAAGAGGTGCATGTAAATATGGGTTTAGGTATATAAAACAATGGTCATACCTGCTTGCTTGTACGGATCAGAATGTTGGGCCACAAAAAGGATGAATGAAAAGCAATTGCATTCAACTGAGATGAGAATATGTGGTGTTACACGAATAGATAGAATAAGAAATTTGTACATAAGACGAAGTCTGAAAGTGGCACCGGTGACCGATAAGTTGTGCGGAAATCAGTTGTGCGGAAATGATATGGGGTTGTGATGCGGAGGAATGAGGAAAGTTTTGGTCGTGGGATTGGCACACATCCCATTCGGGGGTGCTGCAAATGTACAAGTATCTCACGGGCCCACGACACATCACATGGTAGTAGGAACAGTGGGATTTTAGTGGGTAGGAGTCCGACATAACCCTCCGTTCTCCCAATATGATGGGATCGATGGGACGAGGGCATTTATGAGGATTTCCTCAAGACAAAAAAAGGGGGTAACTACTTAGAATTAATCAAATATTCTTGTAAAGTGCTTTTCAATGATTTGATTTTAACCAGTACGTATTTTTCATCCATACATTTCTATCAGCCAAATCATCTTTCACACTATCGCCATTGACACCGTTGTACTCATTCCCTCTTATCCTTGCTCGACCTAACTTTTAACATGCTTATCATAACTGCATGGAAATGTCATTCATTCATGCCTTTACTATCCCAGCGTTGGCGATATTTAAACAATGATGTAAACTCACGACTAGTCCTCTACCGAGACTATGTTACCAAGTTAAGTGTTTGAAAAATCGACTTTTTCGCAGAATTTACGTGGACGTCGTATTCAACCACATGACGATACCCCAGAACACAACAAATGCAGTAGAAGGGACTGCTGGCAGTACTGCCTTGCCTCAGAATTATTCTTATCCGGCGGTACCATATACAGAAGAGCATTTTCATTTTCCAGTGTGTCAAGTTGAAGACTATGAAAATGCTACAGAGGTTCGGTTTTGTCTCGTATTGCTTCTGTTTTTGAATGTTCCAGTTCCAACCATTCATTGGTTTCCGTCACTATAGCCTCACTCACATAACCTCCTTAATAAAAATCTTAGTTTATTTCTTTTGATTCAGCTTCGAGTTTGTCAGTTGGGTGGACTACAGGACTTAAATCAAACAAAGCCATACGTTCGTCAAAGGATTATCGAATACCTTAATAAACTTATTGATCTTGGTGTAGCTGGTTTTAGGTAAGATTCGAATTTGTTGTTGTACATTTGTATTTGCCTAATGATGAAATGATAACAGAGGCAATTAACTTTATATGACTAAATTATTTATTAGGAATAAATAATAATGATAAAAGAAAGAAAAAGTATTTATTAAGACAGGCACAGGAGATCTCAAATTAAACTAAAAACACTAATTGAAACATAAATAGAAAAAGAAAACAATAAAAATAAAATAAAAGATGATAATGATGAGAGATAATGTTAGCACACTTGACAAGTGACACGATTATGTGTCAGACTATTTTGCCAATTGGTGCAGGGTCCATACTTTTATCATCTAACATTATAAATACTCTCCAAGGAACGTCAAGCAATTGGGAAAATTGGATGGGAAATCCTAACTTAATTATTTTCCATTCAGAGTGGATGCAGCAAAGCACATGTGGCCAGCAGATCTAAATGAAATTTACAAGTACCTTAATAACTTGAACACAAATCATGGATTCCGTAGGAACTCAAGACCTTACATTTACCAAGAAGTTTCGAAGGGGGGTGTAGTCACTTTTAATGACTATAACTATATGGGAGACATCACGGAATTTACTGTAAGTAGTTGGGTCATAGAATTGCTTTTCATAAGAACGGGTAATTGCATAATACATTTAGAATAGCAATGCCTTTCATTATGAGTTTGAAACTAGGGACGATGACAAAAAAATCCGTCAAGTAGATTATTAAAAAAATATTGGACACGTATTTTTATATTTTTTATGTAATCAAAAGATTACCGCGATACATTGAATTAAAATGTGCCATGACGTCACGAGTATGTAGATTTTATACTTGTGACGTAGCGACCCCCAATCCCCAACTTTAATGCGTTTTATCTAAGCATTTTTTTATTAATATGATAAAGCAAAAAATACGTGTCTAATATTTTATTATTATCTGACTGAAGGACGAAATAGTTTTTTTTTTTTTTACCCATGCATTATTCCTATTCAACAACATTTATTGTGTCATTGACGCTGTCGAGCAGAGGAATTTTTTAAACATGATTATGAACCAATGCATTAGCAATTTCCATCAAAATCCTTCGGTTTGTGATTAAAAGTTTGTTACTGTTTCTATATAACGTCATAATACCATCAATTAGGTCTTATCCTGTGCAATACCGCATCGATCCCGTCCCAACATTCAACCTAAACCAATATTATCAAGAGGTCAAATTGATTCTTTGTTTGTAAGAGGTCATCTCTGAAAGTACTGATCCGATGTTAAAAAAATCTTTTATTCAAAGAAAGCCACACTGTTGTCGAGTACCCTTAGATATTTTTATGGAATAGTTAACTTCCACAGCGGACGAAGTCACGCGCAGAAGCTAGGTGTTAATATTTTTGCTGAATCAGGTTAAATCATTAAGCGGTTAACGTCTTAAAAATGTTTCTGCCTCACAGGATAATTTCCGAACATTTCAACTTTATGCCAATTTGTAGAACTAAGAACTTAATCTCCTGAAAGTAGAACATGGTTCAAGAAAGTATTTTCATGACTCTGCAAGATTGTTTATTGCTGAATCATGGACGAATTAGTTTTCATTATCTAAGGAGATGCCTCCTTAGATCGAGCGTTTAACTTTGAAAAAGCAATTTTGTCATAGCCAATCTCAATTAAGTAGGTATGTTATATTATAAACAACGAAACAATTATAGTTTAAGTTGTTCCGCGAGTTTTAATTCTGGTTTATTGAAATCAATGTGTATATTACACCTTTTATTATTATAGTGAATGAAACTTAGGATCATTGTAGGATTGTATTCCTATTTATGTTGTCTGTTATATCTATGAAGACCTATATTTCTTCATACCGCATTGGAAAATTTACCACCCAGTTTCTGCATTATAGGAATATATAAATTAAAAAAATTCTATCTACGTAGGTAGATATAAATCATTCGGTTTGTCCGCAACCACGAAAGTTCTAACATTGAATCTCCCTACAATAATTGTATATTTTTTTGTATCAGTTTTTTCATGTTACACTACAGAGGAACATGCGTAGTCCAAATCACAGTTTTCAGAGTAGGTGATTCATTTTTAGGGGCATGAGGACCAGGGTGTAAAGTTCACTCATCCTCCATAGAAAAGGGAGGATCCCCCGACCAGACGGGTGTCGTGTTTGGCGGGCAACTGCCCAACGATTGATGTCGGGGAAGTTATATATATGCTGTTCGCGCGTTAAAATTGCGCGGAGCAGGATTTCGTGTGACGGTCTTTGATGCGTAGTTCGCATGCGGCGATGTAGATGCCACCACACATTCAAAATTTATTATGTCAAATAACACATCATTTATTTTCCAGGCAGGGTCAGAATTATTTAAATTTTTCTCTGGTCAAAAACCTTTGAAAAATTTAACCTCATATGGAACTACAGGACTGGATATGATGCCGAGTGAGAATGCTGTGGTTTTCGTTGACAATCATGATACACAACGTGTTAATGATGGTATATTGACATATAAAAATCTTACACTCTATCAGGTAAATACAATCTTTTCATTATCAATTTCCCCGAATTCAGCTTCAACGTCGTCGTGGAGAAAAAATTAACTATCACATTGAATATCGATAGGGATAGTTTCATCGAAATAACAAAAACTCATGTTTTGAAGCATCGTTAGAATATACATAATCTGCTAGCTTTTTTACTTGGCAAAACTGAATATTATGTATGTAAAAAAAACTCATAAAAAATCTGTTTATCCTACAGGCAGCTCTAGCATTTCTTCTAGCACATCCCTATGGCCAAGCTCGGATAACAAGCAGTTTTTATTTTACTAATTTTGACCAAGGCCCACCTGCTAATACTACTGGAAATATTCAGGGTCCAGTTTTTGATGACGTAAGTCTTAAATTCTTTTGATCTTAAATTATTGAAAATAAACACCGTTAAAACTGATAATTTACTGTTATTATTATCTTTTAGGACGGACAGTGCACAATTGCAAGTGGTTGGGTATGTGAACATCGCTGGAGTACCGTTTACAAAATGGTCGGATTTAGAAATGAAGTTCATAAAACTGAAGTTACAAACTGGTGGGACAATGGCAACAACCAAATTGCTTTCAGTCTTGGGAATAAAGGATTCATTGTATTCAATACAGAAGGAAATGCGATTAACAGCACGATACAGGTATTTACGTACTTTAGGATTTGATCAAAGGGCGACGAGAGACCTTCACAAAATTAGACACACAAAATTTGTTAAAGCCATTGTATCATATAAAAATACGTTAAAAAAAATCCGACCGATACGTTAAGGCACAAGAAAGACAGTTCAAATTATGTAACTAAAATATAATATATAATAAAATAGTTAATGTAAAAGATATAAATATAAAAATAAAATAAAAGTTTGTGTTCAGAAACACTGTAACAATTAGCTAGAAAATGCCTGCCTTAAAAGATAAATAATTAAAATAACCTTTGGATTGAATTTAGATTCCTAGGAACCTACATTTTAAATATTTCTGTTTTCCTTTTATCGACTCACGGAGTCATTATGTTGCATTATTTATTTGTATATCTTATAACTACTCATAAGTTATGTGAACTATTTTGTGTTCTTTATGAGAATAAATTCGAATAAATGAAATCAAAATTACAGACTGGACTCCCAGCTGGAATCTACTGTGACATTAGATCAGGAGAGGTGCAAGGGAGTGCATGCACTGGGAAGAACGTGACTGTATCAAATACAGGTCAAGCAGATATAACGTTATCTGGAGGTGGAGAAGAATTGTATCTTGCCATACATGTTGGAACTGAGGTATATAAGGAAATCGGACATCATAATATATCATATCCTATCACCTCGATCAATTTGAAATTAAATATAAGCTTCTTTTTGCCCTTATCCTATTTCTACTTAGGGTCGGCGCAAAATGTTTTCTGCCTCCATTCTACTCTGTTAGCTATTTCAGTATCATTCAATTCATCCACATTTATGTCATCTTCTTAGTCACATGCATTTCATCCCTCCTTATCACATGTTCGTAACAAGATACAACCAATATGAGCTCATATAGATGTATTTGTTTGCATTCCAGCTTCATTTTTTATTCAGCGAGCATTTTTAGACATATATCCGGCAGAATACATTTAATTTCTGTCGTCACGATTTATTCTTTTCATAGTCTTTAATTAGCCCCCCTAATGTAGTTACCATGTCATTGATTGCTTGTTCTGATACTAATTAATCATTAACAAATATTTCATTGTTATTCAAATGATACATATTATAATCGGTTTGCGGTTGCTACCTCATTCATTGACGTCGTTTATATTGATTATCATATTACTCTTTTCAGTCGGCTCTTCAGACTTCGCGATAAGATGCTTTGATAACCTGGGGTCAATATTATAGGACTTTTTCGAATATATAAATATATGTCCATATATTCTATTGTGTTCTTCGGAAATTACTTTATTTATTTCTAATAATAATGTTATATCATTGCAATAAACAAATTGTTTTTTTTTTCAATCTCCCTTTATTTATTTAGTTTTTGTTAACTTACCAACATACCTACTCATTTATTTATTTACTATCGGCCCGCTCCTGCTTCGCACGGTTTTTACAGCTTGACAAAACATCGAGATTTCCTACCGTAACTTTAATATTAACGTATTATATACAAAAACCTTCCAGATTAAATTCTCCAAACGATGGTGAAAACCTCATTAAAATCTGTTGCGTGGATTAGAAGAACAACGCGGACATACAGACAAACGCGAAAAGCGACTTTGTTTTATAATAATGTACAGATGTACTCACATTTTGTAGAGAAAAATACTTACAGATAGAAGAGCACAAAGGTCTACTTACGATAGTAGTAATACGTACGATAATAGTACGTAAGTAGATATACCTACCCAACTATTATCTCACTGCAGTATAAAGATCTCTTCTCATACAAAGAAGGCATGACCATTGAACACTATACTATGTAGCTCAATGCGTGTCATCCATTTTTTCTCTTGTATCCTAACTAACATTATAAATGCGAAAGTGAGTCTGTTTGTTACGCTTTTACGCTCAAGCGACTGAACGGATTTGGATGAAATTTGGCATATGGGTAGACCATGACCTGGGTAAGGACGTATGATACCTTTTGTCCCTATATTCCTACGAGATCGAGACTTATACGGGTGAAACCGCGGGACGCAGCTAGTTATTAAATATATCCTTCTGTTTCTGCGGTGTTTGTTTTTCAAGTAATAAAGTAGCTATTTATAGTACAATAATAGCACCCGTATAAAAAAAAATCCTTAACGGTTTATGTTATCACATAAATCGTTAAGGATTTTTCACAGCAATCATGACTAAATCAATTATCGAACTTTCATAACCTATAAAATTATATAATGTCCGTCAAATATAAGTACCTAGAAAATTATCGTCCCATAACATCTTTAGATTATTATTGTTTTCGATCCTTTTTATCAGAGATAGATGATTATTATCTTTTTAATTACTATAAAGTAATTAACAAGATAATAACCATCTATCAAATCTGAGGTTTTTATCTCTTGGTATATAAAGTATTGTCGCAGTAGGAGGGCCCATGCAGATACATTGATCTTCAGTGGTAGTGCAAGCGGGAAATTACATAAGGTGAGTGAATTTTCGAGAATTTTCATGTGAATCAATCTGCAAATAGGACATGCCTGTAATTTACACGAAAATATGCAAGTACCATATAATTTCATGCCATTTCGCATAACATTTCTTCTGATCTAGAAGTGATTGAAATGGATAACAAAAGAAGGCGTAGCAAGATATTATGAATCATTGCGTCCTCCTTTTTTATTTATCAATTATCAGCACTTTCAGAAGTCCTCTGACTTCATGTTTTATTTTTAATATATAATGATATAAATATTAAAAATAAATTATTAGTCTTTAAATTTATGTATCCATAGCACTTCTTGTTTAATGATGTTTAATATTTAAAATACTTTTCATCAGAATTTGCTGGTAATGAAATAGCATTTAAGCTACAATTGAAAAATGAACCTACCTCCATTTGTTGGCACAATTGTTACCAGTTATTGGCACCAAATTACCCAATTACCAGCACTTGGACTTAGGGCAAATAAATAATATTTTAAAATTATGAGTAAAATGCTTTTTATTGCTATTAATATTAGGAATTTCTTAGAAAAATACTTAATTGTCGACACTCAACAATTCAAATTAACAGTTCAAATTAGGTATTGAAATTAGATAAATCCAATTATCGACATAAAAGTTAACCAGTTATCAGCACTATGCCGATAAATGGTAAAATGTAGTTTAGCATGGGGCCAACATTTGGGAAAATGATGCCACATCATATTTGTTACATTAAAATTCATTAAGTATTTATCCTTACTGAAAGAGACTTAAATATAAAATAAAAAACCTTTCATTAAGTCTACACTTAGGTAACAAAATTTCAGCATGGGTGCTGATAAATTGGATTTCTGTTTAAAAATATAGCCAGATGTTGGCACCCCATATTTTCAAAATATGGGGTGCCAACATCTGGCTATATTTTTAAACAGCATAAGCGGAAATCTTTAAAATCCTATTGAAACAACTAACTAAAAATTCCTCATAAAACGTATAAAAACTAAGATTTCATTACAATTCTCGTAAAACATTAGAAACAGAATGATAAGTTGACCGTCAAACTTAGCTCCAATGAGTAGAAATGGCCGAAAAACACCAACAACTGCAGACAGACTTTTTGAATTACGACCCGACCGCCAATTTTGTTGTTTACGTTTTGAAAATGTTGCCACTGTATAAAGTAGGATTTCCCTAGTATATTTCTTTACTTGGCAATACGAGTACAACAACCAAAAAGAGAAACTGATATTTTCAACTTATTCGCCGAGGTGCTGATAATTGGTGGAGTGCTAGCAATTGGGTGATTCACCCTATGTAAATGATTGAATATAATTTCTATTATTACATTGCACTTTGTACTTTAGTCGTTTTGCTATCGGAAACAAATGAAGCTTGTTTTATGAGTAATTTATTAGTGTTAACAAAGTAATGGTCTGGGTTAATTGGTTTGAAAGAGTGAATTGATTGTTATTTTATTACGAAAAAAGTGCTAAGTTATCACCTGTGTTTTGCGATTTGTTTTATTTGTGGTGTAGCTCTGCATTTGAGTAAGTTAATTAACGTAAAATGGAATATTTCGGATAGTCTAGAAACTGTTTATAAATAATATGTATATTTTAGTTCTTGTTTAAGACAAGTCAATCAAATGGTTTCTCTACAAATAAAAAATAAACGTATCGTAATTTTTTGAGTCAAAATTTATTGAGTATTAGTAAATATTAAAATTAAATATATATGTAAATAACAAACAAATAGAAAACAATATTATTTATTCTTTTATATTGTAAGGTAAGATGAACAAGCCATTGTACTCTTTATTACGTTTTGTTATGTAGCATCAGCGTCACGTCAATATGAAAAGATAATAACATCATTTTACTAGTACATACTGACCGAGAACATAATCATTATGGTCCCTACAGTTTATACTGACAACCTGTTGATAATAGTATTTTCATCTATTGTAGTCGTGCAGTAGAATATCGTGAACAAAATATGTTATAGTGATCGGACAAAGAAATCGTGGCCGACAAGACAATTGAAAGCAAAAAGATCTTTATGTCTGAAAATTGTAATTTGCTCTAAGAGTTTCTCTGTAATACAGTGTACTGTTCTCTATATACTAATAAACAGTGTACTGCCATGCTATTCTGTAAACATCTCACCGTGAAACCTTGTGTGAAGTGAGCTGTCAATAGTGTCAATCCCTGTGGAATGACAGCTCACTCCACGCTCACTTCACCTAAGTTTTCACGATGAGATGGTTGCAGAATAGCACTGCTGGTCTTAGGGGTTTTAGTTCACCAAACTGTACCGTGTACGTATTATTTACTACATAAATGGTTACTTTATTTATTCGTGTGTTAAAAAGTTTTCTGTTTGGGGAAATACATAAGGATTAATTGCCAATTGAAAACGCTTAAATCGAAAGGATTTAAGTTTTGTAGTTCGTTTATGACGACAAACAAATAACAAGATCAGAAAGTTTAATTAGTATCTTTGAAGACACCAGAACTTTTAGATATAATTTCCCTGACTTTATGAAAGTGGTTTGAAAGCTGAGAGTTTTTTCATGTATTTCTTGTATTACTTACAAGTTAAGGTAAATCAGTTATCAGTGTGTGAACCTACTACTAAATTATTATGTTAAAATCTCAGTGCCTTTTGATGGAATTCAGAATCTTTCAAATTCACCCTCAACCACTTTTTCATCAGTCACCGTCTACATTCTTTTAACGTGTCTTTCTTATCATATTTCTGTGTTCCAGGATGTTTCGTCTCATCCTATGCCTGTCGGCCTTGACTGTGGCCCTGGCCTACAAAAACCCTCACTATGCTTCAGGCCGGACCACCATGGTCCATCTATTTGAATGGAAATGGGATGACATCGCCGCTGAATGCGAGAGATTCCTTGGACCCAGAGGATTCGGTGGTATTCAGGTAAGAATTTGATTCACTAGCTATATCTGTATACATAAAAAATTTAAGTGGCTCTTTCTGACCGCGTTGATCTTTTAAACTACAAATCAAATCAAATCAAATCATTAATTACTTTGTTGCAAACATGGGTAATTATTACATAGATGTTTCATTTTAAAAGTCCTCCATGTTCTACCGTCACATGGGCATGCAAATCATATTATTTATTAAACACAAATTCAAAGACATTATAATTTTAAATAACAATTAGGAAATTATAATAATACATAATATAAATTAATGTCAAATCGTTCGAATTAGGTACAGTAAATATCAAATTAATACAAAAATGTCAACAAGGTTGCAGTAATCAATAATAAAAAATAAAAAATGGATTATTAGCATGTCAATCAGTCAGTGGTTCATCATTTAGGAAGTCGTCAATTGTGTATTAACTTTTTTCAATTAATGTTTCGTTTAGTGCCCTTTTGAATTTAAAAACAGTCATATTTTTAATAGCATTAGGTACTTTATTATAAATGCGGGGGGCAATACCAAAAAAACTTTTTTGCATTAGTGCGGTTTTACATTTTACTTGACACAATTGATTTACGTATTGAGTCCGTATCGGATTCTTTCTGACAGCCGACAATTTTTGAAAGAGATGTGGATTTTTTTTTACAAATAAAGCCGTTTCGAATATATATAAATATGGAAAAGTTAATATTTTTAAAGATTTAAAAATATTAACTACGCAACGGATTTTGATACGGTTTTCACTATTGTCGATTAGAAAAGACGTATTCTATGTATATTGGGCACCCGCTTAAACGACACCTGAGCAAATGGCACCTGAGGTATTCCACATACGGCACCTATCGATATTTTTCACAGGTGCCATTAGTGGAATAATTTGTTATTTAAAATTTTATTCCACAAATGGCACCTACGGATTAGTACGTACTAGTGTTGGGACGTTTTTTCTTTTTAGGACCTCAGATTTTAAGGGTTCTTCAAGAATTAGAAAATGTATTCTGAAAGGTAGGTTTATTATGTGTACATTAATAATAAACATACAGACGTTAAAGAAATCTCTATGTATTGTTTAGTCGTAAAAACCGTGCGAAGCACGATGAGTTTCTGGAGAATTTACAAAAGATTAACTTTAAATAACTGTTTGATTATTAAAGAGGCGATTTTGCACACCGATCTGTTCATGTTAGATTGTGATTACTATAATGAAACAAATAATAATATTTTAGATGATCATAATATCGGAAGAAAATGTTCGTAGTTTAAAATTAAAACATCCAAAATGGATGATACCTAAACTTTTTAATTTACTGCGTCTCCTACAATGGTCTCATTTATAACAACACTTTCTTTTTTTTTTCGCGTGGTTAGTGACTAACCAGTCGGTCGATTCTGTAAAAATACCAACGTGAAACTTAGGTGAAGTGAGCAAGAAGTGAGCTGTCACTGTCACAAATCAACCGGCAGGATGGGGATTAACATTATTGACAGCTCAATTCACGCTCACTTCACCTAAGTTTCACGGTGATATTTTTACAGAATCGATCGGCTGGTGTCAGAGACCCATGGGCCTCTTACTTGACTTAACGTGCCGTCGAAAAATATATCTCAGGCATACGGCGTTTTCTTACGATGTTTTCGATGATTAACAAGTGATATCCTATCTTTAATGTCACAATCTTTTAATCTGTAATTAAAAGATTGTGATTATGACAATAATATTTTGATTTAGCTACCTACCTTGATAACACGATTATGATTACGTGAGGCGATATTAGGCGGGATTAGGTGATTTATTTATGGTATGAAATGCATCTAAAACAACCATATAGATGATGCTTAGTTTCGCAATCCATACATGTAACTTGTAATCTTAATCCTAGTTTTTAGAGCTTAAATTTTGCATCTGTTTTGTAGATCTCCCCTCCGAACGAGAACCTGATCATCTGGTCTCATCAACGCCCATGGTGGGAACGCTACCAGCCCATATCTTACCGCCTGGTCACTCGCTCCGGAAACGAACAGCAGTTCACTAACATGGTTCGCAGATGTAACGATGTTGGTGTAAGGTGGGTTGTTGAGGTCACTGTTTTTTATTGAATTCTATAATCTTATTTTCAGATTGAATAAAGTCCCATTTCTCTTCAATCTTACAAATATTATCTATTCTACTATAAACGTTAAACTCAATCTCGAATCTTCCACAGAATCTACGTAGACGCTATCATCAACCACATGACAGGAACATGGAATGAGAACACCGGTACTGGAGGCAGCACCGCTAACTTCGGAAACTGGCACTACCCATCCGTGCCTTACGGCAGGAATGACTTCAACTCGCCCATTTGTGTCATCTCTGGTAATGACTACGGCTGCTGTCCTGATAGGGTAAGATTCTACAAAACAACTTTTATTTAATTGTTTTGATACGATATGAATTCTAATGACCTCAATAATAATTTTACAGGCTGTGGTATGTCGATTTGCTTTAATATGATCTGTCTCTACTTACTTGAATGTTCAACATTACTTATTTTTCTGTAACAGTTTCTTTTATGATAGCCTAACAATAGTTCATTTCAATCAATCAGTTAATATTTTTTCATTTACGCTTTCATTTCTTATTATATATCTCTGTCTTTGCATTTCAGGTACGTAACTGCGAGCTGTCCGGTCTTAAAGACTTGAATCAGGGCACAGAATACGTGCGTCAAATGATCGTCAACTACATGAACCATCTCATCAGCTTGGGTGTCGCTGGTTTCAGGTAAAATATTTATTTTATTTAAAAGTGCTATTTTATTAATTTTAACACCGTTCAAGTTGTGTCGTAGTAATTGCATTCGATGCGTAGTTTTTTGTTTGAGAAATTTTATGTTTTCAATTCAATCTGATCTAGAATCATAGGCATATCTAATATTTGATTACTGATGTTAGGTGTATTTGATAACCATGATTTATAAAAAATAACTTTTTTCCTTCAGAATTGACGCCGCCAAACACATGTGGCCCGGAGACTTGCGCGTCATCTACGACCGTCTACACAACCTCAACACCAACCACGGTTTCCCCTCCGGTGCCCGTCCTTACATCTACCAAGAAGTCATTGACCTTGGAGGCGAGGCCATCACCCGTGACGAATACACTCCTCTCGCTGCAGTAACCGAGTTCAAATTCGGATTGGAACTTAGCCGAGCATTCAATCGCGGCAACCAACTCAGATGGCTCGTCAACTGGGGACCTAACTGGGGACTTCTCTCCCACGATGATAGTCTCACTTTCATTGATAACCACGACAACCAAAGAGGTCACGGTGCTGGTGGAGCCATCCTTACTTACAAGCAGGCTAAAGAGTACAAGGGTGCTATCGCGTTCATGTTGGCACATCCTTATGGCTGGCCACAGTTGATGAGCAGTTTCGATTTCACCAACACTGAAGCTGGTCCCCCAATGGACAACAGTGGCAACATCGTCTCTCCTTCAATTAACTCTGTAAGTATAACAGTTTTTTTATTTACATTAACACATGTTAAAAAATTATTGGTTGTAAATACAATAATTTTTTTTATAATCTACCAATAGCAATTTTTTATGTGGAGCCCTAGGATGCGTTTCCACTGAAGCGGAGACGAGCGAAAACCTGCAGGAATGGACCAATCACAATGGTTGAAATCCTCATCGCGTCTCTCGTTTCGTCTGTGAATGGACGATTCCTGCATGTCTTCACTCAGCTCCAGTGGAAACGTACCCTTATGCTAAGATTTGAACTATCCTCTAGAATGTATCATTCATATTTTGATCGTTTGTAGCATTATAATTTTCTTTTATAGCAATTTTAATTCTGACCTCTCCGCCAAAACATATTTACAAAATCGCGATCGTCATTATAATCTTCCACTGCATATTCCTCAATTTCTCTACTTCCAGGACAATTCCTGCGGCAATGGCTGGATCTGCGAACACCGTTGGCGTCAAATCTACGGCATGGTTGCCTTCAGAAACCGCGCCGGTAACACCGCTGTATCCAACTGGTGGGACAACGGCAGCAACCAGATCGCTTTCTGCAGAGGAAACCAGGGCTTCGTTGCTTTCAATAACGACTACTGGGACCTGAACCAGACTCTTCAGGTATTTTTATATGAGTTTTATGGTATAATTACAGCGATTTTAATTACCCGACTACGGTGAAGCAAAAGTAGGGTTATAATTTTGACCGGTATGTATGTTTGTATGTATGTTCATCTGTTCCCCTAACATGACGTGTGACTCCGGATTTTTTATTTGTCTGTCTGTGATGTCTTGTTTATGCCTTTTTAGTTGGCGTTTTTGTCGTAATTGGGTTTTAGTTTTTATAACTTTTATTTTTATATTATTGGTTCTATTTAATTTGTAAGAAAAAACCCTGAGTGTTTTTTCTTACAAATTAGACACGAATAAATGATCTCGCAAGTAGGTAATCAGCTGATCGATTTTCTATAGTGGAAGTCATTTTTTATACTTTGCTATAAATTTATTAATTGTTCAATTTTATGATTAGAACCACTTGTTCGTAGGATTCGTGAATAATCAAAATGGACCACATAATATGAGTGTTCATTCTAAAAGTTGGCAACGTCGTAAATAGCTGTCAAACAATTACCTGTTTTGATTAATTTGACAATATTAATCTAACGAAATATGAAATATCGCTAACTAATGAACTAGAATATTAATAATAAATTGCAATTATATCACTAAATTTGATGTTGTAACCGTTTTAGGTGTAAAAAAAGGCATTTGGAAAGTTTCCAAATATTTTTTTACATCTAAAACTACATATTCGGTGTTACGATATTAATTTAATTATTGCATTTTATAAATTCAAAATTCAAAAGTCATTTATTCAAACTAGGCTGAGAATCAGCACTTTTCGAACGTCAAAATTACATAAGACAGTCCCCCAAAAACGCCCACCCTTCACCACTTCCTAGTGCTTAAGCTGGGAAGAAGAAGTGGCGCAACAAACTCCCCAGGCAGCACAGCTGTCTGTTCAGTTAGAAAAACTTGATTCTATATAATAATGCTTTAATGCAAAAATAATTTACATAAGCACAAATTGCAATCAACTCATAAAATAAAAACATTTTAATGAGTAGATTATGTCGACAATAAATGAAAACAAAATTTAAAATAAATTGACTTACAGTCAAATAAAATAATCCAAACAATTATATGAGCTCATATAGTATCATGTAGTCTTTGATTCTAAAAACGCTTGTTTGTTGCTTGGGGTACATTGGAGTAGCTTAATTAGTCCCAAGCCTTTTTGTCGTCTAAGTAATCTTTAACTTTATAGAAACCTTTTTGACATAGTTTCTGTTTAATAAATGATTTAAATTTATTGAGGCTCAGTTCTTTGACATGGCTTGGGAGTTTGTTGTAAAAACGTATACTTTGGCACTTAAATGAATTACTAATTTTTTGGAGCCTAGTCCTCGGCACAAGAAATATACTCAAACCTAATTAGCCATATTTCATATTTCCATACAGTAATATTGCCAAATTAATCAAAACAGCGAAATATTTGACAGCTATTTACGACGATTGCCGCCTTTTAGAATGCGCCTTTTGTAACACTTAAACGGTCTACCCTGTTTACCCGGTTTTTACCCTTTATAATTTCAGTCCATCCTTCAAGAACTAACATTTCTATATTTTCACCTTACAGACTTGCCTTCCCGCTGGTACCTACTGTGACGTCATCTCTGGTGAGAAGAGCGGCAACAGCTGCACTGGCAAGAGCATCACTGTTGGCAACGACGGACGCGCCAGCATCTCACTAGGAGCCAACGAGTTTGACATGGTGTTGGCGATTCATGCTGGAACCGAAGTAAGTAAACTTGTTAAATGAGGTTATATGTACTACCGAAGAACTTCATATCTAAGCAGTTTGAAATCAAAATCCCGTGAACACGATAACCACAACTGTTACCGCCCTGGTTCTATAGCTGCCGAGCGCTGCAAGCAGAAATAGTCCTTACGGTGTATAGATATGAACTTCTTCGATGGTACAATATATGTAGGGTTGACAATGGAAAGAGCAGTGGTGGCCCAATGGTAATGGCCCTGACTTACGAGTTGTAGGTCGTGGGTTTGAACCCAGACAGGCGCTTTACTTTGTGTAAATAATTTCATCACCACTGCTCTCACAACGATGAAGGAAAACATCGTGAGGAAACCGGCATGTCCTAGAGCCAGAAACTCGAAGATATGTGACATCTACCAACCCGCACTGGGCCTGCGTGGTAGATCATAGCCCACTCCCTCTCGAAGAGGCCTGTGTTCTAGCAGTGGGAACATTGTATTTATTTATTATTTATTTACTTTATTTTACAGAAAGCTTACAGACTAATATCAACGTTAAATTATATGATATGCTTGAGGACAATTGCTAATAACAAGCAAATGCAATTGTAGCCTGATTATGCAATATAAGGAGCGCAAATGTTTGGTATTGAAACCAAAGATTAGCCCAAATGTTTGGTATTGAAACCAAAGATTAGCCCAAATGTTTGGTATTGAAACCAAAGATTAGCCCAAATTTTGGCTAAAAACTTAAATAAAGAGAGGTTTGGCTGGCTGTTGAAGGGGTGAAATCCTTGTTAAAGATTGACGTTCCAACTTCCTCGTAAGAGGAAACGAAAATTTTCTTGTTTGCACGATCCGTATTGTAAGCAAATGCTTGGTTTATACGATGGCAGTGACTGGACCCAGTGACTCGGAATTTCAGACCCAGTCAGTGGGTTCATGTATGTAGACGAGATCAGCAGTAAGTCAGTAAGTCAGGCGGGGGATGCTTGTGGGCCCAAAAAAATTAAGGGTTAGTCAACTGGACTGACTTGAGGGCGCGAAGTCAGTACTGGACTGGGTTTAAACTACTGTCTACACGAGCCCAGTCACAAGTCAGCGCTGGACTGACTTACTGTACTGTCGCATTACTGGGCTCGTAAAATCTTGCCTGAAATTTCAAAGTAATGTGGTCTTAAAGATGCAATCAATGTTGAAACTGTTTAACTCTGCGATTGGCCCTTGGTTGCTCTTGTTCGCACAGATGTTCCAAATCAAACCTTACGACGTTACCATAAGGTTCACTTAGTTATTTTGAAACTTAAGAATTCCAACTTATCATTAGATACATACCTACTTATATTTTCCTTTTTGTTTCAGTCGAGACTGTAAAAACTGATGAAAAGCCGTTCCGGATCGAGTAACTACTTATAATCACGAACGATAGATGTTTTATTAAATCGGAGCTGTCATCAATCTGTGATCTTTTTATTTTTATCAATAAATCCATAGTTTTTATTATTAATAGTGTTTGTATTTTATTGTTCCTAAATTTTATTCACGGGGCTAGCAAGAGTGTTGGGTTTGTTCTAGTATCGTTTGGCAGATGTATGGGGTAAAAGGGGTTAAAGCTGGTAGGTGTTGGGTCCCTGATTATAACGCTACCACTCTTATTAAAAGGTAATGCGTATTTTTCAGGAAATTAATTTAAAAAAAATCGAACCTCAAATCACAGAAAATAAACTTTATTCAAAATTCTTAATACTTTTTTTACAGGACATGCTTTATTAAATTCTTGGTATACTGTAGAAAATAATGTGTCGTAGTTTATATTGGGGTCTTGTGAATCAAAACTAGCTGTTGAAAGATTGCTAAGAACATTATTATTAAACATTTTCAATTTATTTTTAGTTAGAGGTCTTAACTGAATAGTTTTATTCAAACGTAAAATCGAATGTAAGTGACCGAGACGCTACGCTACCGTTGTACAAGTTCTCACTCATCGAATGTATAAAAGGCAATATACTACTGTTATTAAGAGAACTTAGAATGCAAGAGCGAGCGAAGCGAGTTCGGGACTTGGGACACCCCGACTCAGGTTAGGTTCGAAGGGGATAGCGAGACCCCCCTATCCCCTTCGTGTTTTCTTTTATTTTAACCATTCAGAAATAGGAGCCCAAGCGAGGCGTGGCTGCATCGACTACGCCGTATTACTGATCGGAAACAAATTTTGACCGCCACGTGATGTTCCCCAACCTTAATATTCCCACTATACCATAAAATCCGAAACCATGGAGATTTTTTTCTACGTACCATTTTTTTCTAGTTTTGCGCACTTTGGGGTTTTCAAATATACACTAAAATCAGCGCTGTATTATATCCAACAAAAAATTACTACTATATAAAAGCAACGGGTTATAAAGTTCTACAACTATACCGGGTTATTGGTAAAACACCAACAACCTCTTAAGGGGTCATTCTACTCATCAATAGGAACAACTTTTAATATGGGACCAAACATGAAAACGCGAAAAAAAAACCGCTGTTCCCTACGTTCACATAACTCGTCAAAATGTATGGAACACCAGATTTTTCTTTCCCGATTTAAGGCTTGGAACCAAAGTAAAAGTTGTTCATAATGATGAGTACAATGATCCCTTAAGAGGTTGTAAGTATTTTACCAGTAACCCTGTATAGTGATTTGAGGTTAGGTTACAATAATTTGTTTTTCATGAACGGTGCGTTACTTTTTCATGGGAGGGGTGCCAGGGGACCCATTCAACAGGACAACCATCGACCTTATTAACAGATGACAGTACCGTGAGAATCCCTTCGAAAAGCGCATATATATACGAAAGTGACATTAATATAAAATGGTTAGACGAAAATAACGAATAAGCAAAGCAAAGATAATGCATTTTAACCATTAACGCATGCCAGATAAGAGCAATCTGCTTGTGCAATATAATAATGGTACAGTTAATGATGTAAGGACTAAATTTCTAGGGCTAGAAATAGACAAAAAGCTTAGTTTGAAACAACACATAGTCACTTTGCAAAAAACTAAGCGCATCTGCTTATGCTTTACATACTTTATCGTCTATTGTAAATCTAGACGCACTCCTGACTGCATACCATGGTTTAGTCAAATGCCACCTACGATACGGCGTTATCTTTTGGGCCAACTCCACTTAAAGAGAAACTGCATTCAAAGCTCAGAAAAGATACATACGGTCCTTTTTAAAACTACAATCTACTGATAGCTGCGTGCCGTATTTAAAACAGAATAAAATATTAACTTTATCAAGCATATATATATATTTTAGAAATGGCAGTGTTTGTAAAGTTGAACCCTGGTCGTTTTGACCGCATAGCTGACGTATTTCCACGAAATAGGCGTGATAATAGTAGGCTATGTCTACCTAGTGCAAGATCGACTTTAAAAGCTCGTGCAGACCAGCGCGACGCGACGCCGCGACGCGACTCGAACAATACAATTTCTAAGAAAACTTCACAATAACCGGTGTCGCGTCGCGCTGTCGCGTCGCTTAACTGAAAAAAGCTTAATGCGCAAAAGTGCTACATGGCGCCTGTCATTTATAATAAATTAACGAGGAGTTGAAAGAAAATAAACTTGACGTTATTTAAAAAAAAAACTTCGTAATTTTTTAGTAGACAAAGCGTAAGTATTGTACTTAGTGTGACAGAATTTTTTATGGAGAAAGAAATTTCTTGATTATTTTTATAATATTTACAAATTAAAAAAATATGACATTTTACTAATAAGTTGACTGCAGAAAAACTGTGTATAGTATAAATAACTACTGAAGTACTTCATCATTAAATTGTAATATTATAGTTAAACAATATCAATATAAAGATTGATTATCTTTATTATTATGTATTTAGCATCTCTAGTATATTTTGTACTTTTGCATGCCTTCTGTTTAAATATGTGTTGCTAATTATATTTTTTATGTCACCGTGTTTTGTAGGTACCCATATGTGCAAAATAAATCACTTTTCTGTTATCTCTATAGTTCGGCTTATTAAAAAAGCTTCCACGTGCAACTTGCAACTGGAAATTTACAACTTCGCTACCAAAGTTGCTAACTGACTCATTCTTTCATCACGACACACTGATCTTGTCTCCAAAAGTCACGAGACTAATCTTTGTTCGACTGACCAACGTTCTATTTTGAATCATTCGCCAGTCAACTCATTCATCAATCATACTACGCCAAAAACAGATCTGGGGATCCAAAAATATCCAAATGGAGTATTTATAGAACATTACAGCGCAAAATACGTACGGTGAAAGGCAACAATCGAATTCGTTTAGCTGATAAATCCTTCAGAAACCGCTCACCACCTACGAAGTCTACATTATCCGTATATACAAGGCGTTTGTCGGTTGTAAATCGGTTATTATCACAAACATTCTGACAGCTTGCTTAAACAGTATTGAGTAGCCAATGTAAATATTTTATGCTGCTAAAAATATGACGGCGAAATTATTATGCGAAGTCCGGTAGTACCTACCTACTGATGCAGTAGGAATGAAGATGATAAGAATCATACCATAAGTAATTAATTTATTAATTTTTATTAATTCTTCTTTTTACTTAATGTGGTAAAGTATTTTTTTTTTTGGGTGCATCGTCTTCACATATGTAACTAATATACAAAATATTGTAAAACTTTTTAAAAGAGTTTCTTGCCCATTCTTCTACATACGAAAACTACCTTTTGGAAGGGGCGACTAGAATCAATTCAATTTTTTGTAAACTTTGACGTTTAAAAGTGCCTTACAAGAGCCTATTTGAAATAAATGATTTGACTTTGACTTTGACCGAGTCCAAAAAATTCAATCCAATGCAGGTTGCATTGGATTGAATTTTTTGGACTCGGTTCTTCACCCAAAAGGTGCCAACGGGTCTCTACTCTCTTAAATACCTCTAAGGAATTCTAGGGATTCTCTCAAAAGGAACACGTTTTATAAACCCGTGACAGCCCTATCACGGGTTTCCTTGGGTTCGGTTCTTTACCCGAAATGTGCCAACGGCAAACTATTAAATACCTCTAAGGAAGTCTAAGGATACTCTGAAAAGGAACACGTTGTATAAACCAGTGACAGAAATGTCACGGGTTTATACGTGTTCCTTTTGATATCCCATAACTTTAGGGTATGATGAGACCATATCAAAGAACCAACTGGCATAGGAGTTATTTCTCAATATATATTTTTTCGTTTTCATTTTCGATTTTCAAACAAAATAATTCGACAGTCACAATTATTTATGTAAAACACCCTTAAGAGAATGATAAAAAAAGAACCTTTAATTCAAACTATTACTGTCGAATCGTCAATGGCGGGTCCCGTGTGAATGAGCTCTAATAGTTGTGGAACATCAAAAAGAAACACGTTGTATAAGTATTTTTAGCCGAAATCAAAAGCCAAAATTTTAAAAGTTTAAGCCAGTGGGTAATACCTACCTACTCTTTTTGTTTTAATCAAATCAAATATCAAATAATTCTTTATTGACACAATAGGTTACAGAAACCCTGAACTAGGTGTATCTGTATTGCAGGAGTCAGCGCCCTCTCCCATTTTATTTGGCTTAAAATACAAATGTCATCATAGGAATAGACAAACATAATTATGTGCTACAAAATACAATTTTAAAAGAGGTAAAAAAAAAATACTATAGGTAACAGAAATGAAAAGTATGAAAAAAAAAAAGAAAAACATCAACAACGGCAGTTCACTATTATTATTATCAAGTAGGTAAATACCTTACCCTCGGGCCGTAGGGTCCGAGTGCTCACGGCCTCTTTAAAGAAATCTCCAAACGGCTATTTGACACTTCCCGTGACCCAAGGGCTGGTTTTTACCTTGGGTAGAGGCTAAGCATTGCCATACAACGTGACAATGCGGCCAGTCTCTTGGGTACATTACCAGTCGACAGCGATGCGGATGAATTTTTCGATGCTATATTTTAGTTTGTAAATAGTTTTACTTAAGTTAGTATATAATTTTGCTACTTTTATTAATTAATTAGTTATAAGTTGTTTATACCCACTTTTAAGTAGGTAAATTAAATCATCAGAAAATCATCATCATCAAATCATTATATTCATCAAATTAAATCATTAAATTTTTTCATAATTATTCCCCGCTTGATTTTCCTCATCATAAATTAATTGCGAGCAGTATTTATATGCTTACCAACCTTAGATCTTAAATTAAACCATATTTTAAAATTGTTGTAGGTATAGCACATATAAATAATGATTGGACAGCGCATTTGAAAATACGTACCTAAGATACAAAAACAAATGAAAATATTTTTATTATTATTATTATATATTTTTATATTAATATTGGAGAGTAGTTAGGGAAAGACAGGACGTATTGCCTCAGGGATTCGAGTTCAGGTACACTACCCACCTCAATGTTGGCACGTAATCGAAGAACTTCATATCTAAGCAGTTTGAAAACAAAATCCCGTGAACACGATGACCATATCTGTTACCGCCCCGGTTCTATAGCCGCTGAGCGCTGTAAGCAGAAATAGTCCTTACGGTGTATAGATCTGAAGTTCTTCGATGGTACGCTGAACGGTACCTCCTACCTACGTAGATATCAACTAAATTTTACGACGGTTCTTACCTCGCCGGGATCGTTCAGTGAATCTCTTGGACATCTTGATTTTCTAAAGGTAAAAGATTTTTCGGGTCGATGTTCTACAGTGAAAAAGTTCTCCTGTAGTTTTGATTGGACTTTCGGAACTATGGTCGACTTTGTTACCAAATAACAGTTTTACCACAAAAAAACACTTGGCAACCCTAAGAAACGTTTCGTTTGAGGCACATTGCATTTGTTGAGCCATTCTCTTTCCTATGGAAATTTATTTGTTTCAGTTGTTTTTACGGAATAATTAAATTGGAAAATTGAAAATAAGCACTATTTAATTAACGGCTGGCGTAGACATAAACTAAGCACTTACCGCGAGAATAATGTGGAATATCATTTTTTATTAGGACAACAATTTTTTTTTGCATAAGCTTTGTTAAAACAGTAGTTTTCTATTGTAATGTTCGAAATGATTCACTCGCACTCGGTACATTTGATCACAACAGTTATCCATAGATTCTATGTCGTTCAAATCATTAAAATCAGCATAATCGAAGATATCAATTGCAATTTATGTACTGAGAGAAAGCAATATGGCGACTGGCGAGGGTTAAACACGTCTTAAACAGGGGGTGGTTGGTGTTTAAATTTAAACAACGTCTAAAGCATGTCTAACCCTAAACAATGGCTAAACATGGTTTTGTGGTATCACTTTTGTTAAACAACTTGTAAACACGTGTTTAAGGCGCGTCTATATTTTTTGTGGTAAGACTGTTAGTATTTATATTTTGCCAATGTCTCTTTTACTTTTAAATGGTTTCAATCAATGATAGGTTATTTGATCTTGGAAAACGGCACAATGTGTCATACATATTAGATACGTGGAAGTAGGACGGCATGTCGTAATTATCGGGAGCGAAAAAGAGACAATACGATACGTAGCTAGGCTAATTGGCCAAGTTTTGACGTGCCACTTGTGGAACGTGTATAACCTATCTACCTACCTCTATTTATTTATAATATCATTGGTTTCAATCAGTGGAAAACAGCACCTGTTTGAATAGAAATGATTAGGTCAAAATCCCTTTATTATTAGGGTTATGATTTTGACCGGTATTTATGTGGGTATGTATGTTCATCTGTTCCCTCATAACTTCTGAACTGCTCATCATAATTTGACAAAAGAGGTATTGTTGGAAGCGTCATGATTGTCCGATGGTTATAAGATGTGACGTGACATTAAATATGGCGAATATGGCGCCCTCTAGAGGCCATAAAGAAATGAAAAAAGAAAAAGCCCTAATTAAGAAAATAAAATAACAATAAAGTTATAAATACTGACCGGATTTTTAATGTCTGCCTATGATGTCTTGTTTGTAACGTTTTAGTTGGGTTTTAGATTTCTCTTTAAATTAGCCCAACTTCAGTTAACAAGACCTGTAACAATCCATAAGAAAAATAAACTAAACGCTCGCAACAAAAACTTATGACATCGGTCGTACAAACTTGTCCAGGAGTAAGTTGCAACAAACTTTTACCCATAAAATAAGTTTCGTTCAAATGTCTGGGACATTTGGACACTTCGGGGACCAGACAGATCGGCTGAAGCATGTACCTACAAGTTGTAAAACGAACGATCGTTAGTAAAACGTCCGAGGCGTGTAAGTACGACATGACGCGAATTTTTTTATTTCGACGTTGGAGGGATTTAAAATACGATGCATTTTTGATTACAGTTTCTTTGTTTGTTTTAATTCTTGTTTGTTTGGTTTGCTTTAAGGCAGGTTTATACGAGCCCGGTAATTTGACAATACCTACAGTAAGTCAGTCCAGCGGTGACTTGCAACTGGGCTCGTGTAGGCACTAGTTCATATCCAGTCCAGTGCTGACTTCACGCCCTCAAGTCAGTCCACTTGACCAACCTTCCCGTATATTTTCTAGCTCTTAGTGAAGATCTGAGATAGACCGGCTGTCTTATTTTGTTCGGCGATGATGAGGTAAGAATCTAAGTTCATTCTAAGAAGCTCAGAGTCAAAGTCAAAGTCTAATAATTTATTTCAATTAGGCTCATAAAAGGCAATTTTGAACGTCAATATTTACAAAAAAATTGAATTAATTCTAGTCGCCCCTTCCAAGAGATAGTTCTCGTATGGAAAATAATGGGCAAGAAACTCCATCGTTACTCTTTTAAAAGGTTTTACAATATTTTGTATACATTAATTATATAATTATATGTGAAAACGATGCACCTAGAATAAAATTCCAATACCACAGTAGGTAAAAAGAATTAAAAATGAAGCAATGACAAATAAATGATTAATTATGTGCTATCATATAATTATTAGTTTATTTACAAACATTGTAAAAGTAGGGTCAGGTTGGAATAATAGAATAGGTACTGCGATCGTGAATTGATTAAGACAAAAAGAGATGTAATTTATTTTTTTATTCCGTAAACAGGATAACGGAATCTTTTACAGGTCAAAGGGATTAAAAAAGATAAAAGAAGCTAGATGGAGTCGCTAGGTATGTGGCAACTTCCAAAAACTACGCGGAGAAAAACCGTATCCCAATTCTCTGATATATTCCGATTATCTACTCACAAGGTCACTTATAGATGTTAAGCTTCAGGTTATTTGAATAATCGTGTGGAATGCTACGGCTACATTGTCGCGATAAAGTGATCTACATTTCACGCGCTCTCTTTCGCACACCGCTCGACGTTTCGCTGTAAGGCAGTGCGCAATATGGACGCGAGTTTCGTACGAATTTTACTCGTGCGAACACATACGAACACGCACGAACGATCCTGACCTTTGAAGTACTAAGAGAGCGCGCAGACAGAGTGCGCGTTAGTCGTACGTATACGTACGTACAGTTCCGATGTCCGAAAACAATCCGAACTGTTTGGAATTTTTCATGCGTTCAATGCGATATCACCGGAACACTACCTATTTGACGGAGAAAAACGTATTCAGTGTGCGCAATTAATTCGTAAGACCACGATTATACGTTTACGTACGATACAAATTCGTGTGCAAAGTGCGCGCGGCCTAAACATAGAGCACGTAAAGTGTATTTCGCCTTATCGCGACAATGTGGCCGCAGCATAAGAGACAACTTAAACCCACTTTCGTAAGCCTTCTTGTGTGAAAAAAATATAAGTTCACTCTCCAGGCCAGGAAATATGTAGCCATCGTTGAAACTAAAGTGGGTTGAAATAAATATTGTAAATAATTTGTATAAGCTTGCTTTAAACACCTGTGATGATTCCAATGAAAAGCTGACTTAGATTGCACATTGTATGTTTCAAGGGGTTAGAGTAGGTTGGTACCTAGTCGATTGTATGTACATACATAATATTGAACAACTTTTAGTAAGGAAACTACATTTCAGGCCGCGTTCTTTTAAAAGCGATCGTCGCGTGAATTCGCGGTCGTCGCCATATGGTATATACTTGTACGGTAAACCTGAACGTTCGGTCGCGCCGACAGAGGGCGCTTTCCGAAAAGGAAAGTGACATACGAACGCAAACGATCGCATATTCGTGCGACGATCGCCTTTAAATAGGATGTCGGGTCAGTGTGGGTCCTTCATTAAAGTTGTTTATATTCATCACTATGTACCGTGGGTTCCAGAGAAACTTAACCCCCTAGCAATGTAAAAAACAATGCCCCTTGCATTGTTTTTTACATTGCTAGGGGTGAGCCTACTGTAGTTTCAACCCTATCGTCATCTACTGCGCCTTTTCACAACTATAATTGGGGTCGGTTTTCAGTTTAACCGGATGTATAGTATTTTTATCTCACTAAGCGACGCGTGCTTTACTTGTGGTAACCAAGAGTACAAACACAGTGTGAATGTGTGCGTGAAGACGAGTAGCGTCAGTACATTTATGACACTCACGCACACACCTCCACACGCTTCCGACTTCACCCATGTCTCGGACTGTATACACAAGTAAAGTGCGCGTCGCTTTGTGAGATATAAATATTTTATTTTCATCTTCTGAAATATTGCAATTAAAAGTCAGCCTGTTGTTTCCAATTATCCAGCTAATATTTCTTTTGTTTTCCTGAAGTTAGTTATTATGCCCGTTTTCACTAATACTAGGCGAAACACTGTTAGATTTTGAACGCTCGGCTCTGCACTGAAAGCTGAAAATCGAACAGTCAGCATTTATTTAGGCATATTAAGGCATGTGTTTTCGAAGAATAAACGAGTAAGATTTCTTAAATCAAATGTTTTATAAAACACCTTCTTCATAACTTAGTACAAAAATAAAAAGTTTTTGTATTTTTATATCCAGCGATTATGCCAGCCTCGTAGTTTTAAGTAGGTAATAACTAAGATCTTAACTTAATTAATTTAACAACCAAGTAATATAACTTAATAGCTAATTTGGTTGTTGGTTTAGACAAGATCAAATTACACACGCCAAAATCCCTTAATCTAAGTTTTGCTTCTGATTCCAAAACTTTCCGTTCTGCCCCAACCCGAAGCACACAGCAAATAAAAAGATAAAAACGAACAAGACATGTCACAGTGTTTAAGAATACATTACCACAGATTAAAATATAACTGCCAGTGAGCATACATTGCAGCCCTTTACCTAACAAGGCATTAATTTGGGTGTCGCGAGTTGCGAGGAAAACGGGCACAGAGCCTTAAGATAATGCCATTACTTCTGTTAAACCTCGACCCACTTGTCTAAATTCCTTCTAAGAATAAGCCAATAGGCTTGTTCTTAGAAGGAATTAATTACCACTGTATTGATTCCCATACTTCAAGGCGATGTAATTATACCGACATATTGCTGTATCAAAGTTTTATTTGTTGCTGACGTAGCTGTTAACTGATGGCTACTTTTTCACCGTTATTTTCTGATTGCGATCAAATAAAATGCTTATTGCATTGTCGTAAAATTAAATAAAATACATATAATTGTTTATTCTGTACCTAAATAGGATATTAACATCTATAAGGTCGACTTTTTCTTTGGTGACAGTCCCATAGACAGTCCTATGTGTTAATAAAGGTTATAAACTACCTGTGTGACAAATTTTATCCAACTCCGTTCAGCCGTTTTGGCATCAATCCGGAAAATACATCCAGACAAACGGACAAGAATTCTAAAAAATTATTTTCGGCATTAGACTTGTTCGCACACCTCGTGGCAATAAGTTTTTTTCAAAAATATTCAATATACAGGTTTTATTTCGTTACTATTTATTGGAGGATATGCTAAGGTAGCCTGCGAAATTCAAAATACAATTTGCAGGTTTATAATTTGCTATCAAATTAATCACACTAGCAATTCACAACTATTCGGAATGCACGACAGTTTCTAAAGGTCTTCATTGCTTTACCGCCATCCAGCCGGTCTGAGCGTTATGTTGTAGACTCTGACGAATGCCGCTAGTCGGCGCTGGCATCCCGATTAGTCAACTCAGTAACGTATTTCCGACATAATTATGTATTTCCAGAATTATATTCATTCAAATGTCTTGCCTTAAATGTCATGATTTCATGAATTTCAAGGGCTAGCCTGACATTTTCGCTAAAGAAGTAGTCCATTAACTAAGTTCAATAAATGTCATAATGAACTTAAATTCTGTTGTCGTTTTCAAGAAGAAAATGTTAGGTACCTACTCCACTAATTTTGTTTGCCACTCAACTCAGCTGGAGTAGTTAGTTGGAAAACTTATTTCTCTTCATTACTTTGAGCGGTTTCTGCACATTTCACAGTGTGCCGTCTAGAATAGTGATAAATATTGTGACTGGGGAGTGGCTTATAGATTCATTGCATTTTGTGGAGTAATAAGTTGATAAAAAATGAAATAAACAACAACAATTAAAGTAAGTAGGTACCTACTAACTTTGACACCGCAGGTTGTATTTAATTTGCTTCCCTTTCCTGTATATTTGCCCGGCAGTGAGTGGGACACAGCAGGTTGTATTTAATTTGCTTCCGTTTCCTGTATATTTGCCCGGCAGTGAGTGGGACACAGCAGGTTGTATTTGCTTTGCTTTCCTGTCCTGTTTATTTGCCCGGCAGTGAGTGGGACACCGCAGGTTGTATTTGCTTTGCTTTCCTGTCCTGTTTATTTGCCCGGCAGTGAGTGGGACACCGCAGGTTGTATTTGCTTTGCTTCCCTTTCCTGTTTATTTGCCCGGCAGTGAGTGGGACACCACAGGTTGTATTGGCTTTGCTTCCCTTTCTGTTTGCTTGCCCAGCAGTGGGATACCGCAGGTTGTATTGGCTTTGCTTCCCTTTCCTGTTTGCTTGCCCGGCAGTAGGACACCGCAGGTTGTATTGGCTTTGCTTCCCTTTCCTGTTTGCTTGCCCGGCAGTGGGACACCACAGGTTGTATTGGTTTTGCTTCCCTTTCCTGTTTGCTTGCCCCAAAGTGGGATACCGCAGGTTGTATTGGCTTTGCTTCCCTTTCCTGTTTGCTTGCCCGGCAGTGCGACACCGCAGGTTGTATTGGCTTTGCTTTCCTTTCTGTTTGCTTGCCCGGCAGCGGGACACCGCAGGTTGTATTGGCTTTGCGTTTCCTGTTTACTTGCCCGGCTGAGGAACACCGCAGGTTGTATTTGCTTTACTTCCCTTTCCTGTTTGCTTGCCCGGCAGTGGGACACCGCAGGTTGTATTTGCTTTACTTCCCTTTCCTGTTTGCTTGCCCAGCAGTGGGATACCGCAGATTGTATTGGCTTTGCTTCCCTTCCCTGTTTGCTTGCTCGGCAGTGGGACACCGCAGGTTGTATTGGCTTTGCTTCCCTTCCCTGTTTGCTTGCCCGGCAGTGGGACACCGCAGGATGTATTGGCTTTGCTTCCCTTTCCTGTTTGCTTGCCCAGCATTAGGATACCGCAGGTTGTATTGGGTTTGCTTCCCTTTCCTGTTTGCTTGCCCGGCAGTGGGACACCGCAGGTTGTATAGCCTTTGCGTCCCTTTCCTGTTTGCTTGCCCGGCGGTGCGACACCGCAGGTTGTATTGGCTTTGCTTTCCTTTCTGTTTGCTTGCCCGGCAGTGGGATATCGCAGGTTGCTTTTGCTTCCCTTTCCTGTTTGCTTGAAAAAATACAACCCGAAGTGTCGCACTGGCGGGCAGTGCGACACTTCGGGTTGTATTTTTTCAAATCATGCTATTAATCCTGGGATGATTTGTTGTTGAAATGGCTTATTGGATTTTCGCTCGAATTTAATCGCGCAAAAAGGGTGAATCGACACTTTTAGGTGAATCGATTTCTGGAGATGTCGATTCGCCTACCAAATAAATTAAGTTCGTGCGAATCGCCTCAAGTTTTTTTATATTATTTAAAACTGTCAATTCACCCGTTTCGGGTGAGTTAATTATTATGAGTATAATTATTGTTGATTCGCACGAATTTATTTGCCCAAAACGGGCGAATCAACACTTTTAAATTATATTATTTTTATTGAGGAACGCACGAAGTTAATTTATTTGTAGGCGTATCGATAGTGGTGTTAATACTTCGAATGTTGATCTTATAAGTCTTCATAAGCCAAAGTATTTGTGTCCCTTTAACTACTAGGGCGTAATTAATTACCTACCTTCTATCCTGTAATACATACATAAACTCAGGGACCGCGGAAGTGGGGGGCAGAGGGGGCCAAAGTCCCCCCTAAAAACAAACGGGGGGGGGCGCCCCCTCCAATTTTTACTACGTGGTAAAGAAGGTTTCTCTGTGCTATCCTTCACATAGTTATGTTTTTCTTAAATGAAATAGCGCTTGTACGTAAGAAAAATTGTCGAAGAGCAGAGCGTAAGAATATTTTTATGAGACAGAATCAACACAGTGTTGCGTGTAGAAATATGTTCCTACAAGTAACCATACGTACCTATTTTTGACCGTGATTTGCTTTTTGTTTTGACGGAATTTAAAGTCTATCCTATCCTATACTATTAAACGAACAATATTTGTATATATATATATAAATAAAAAACAACGCGCGAAAAACGAACGAACGATGAACGCAGGGGGTTTCAGAATCACGTACTGAATCCATGGTAACAGTTTTCGTGTCGATGTCCCTGCCACCCTGGATATATATGTAATCACGTTCTCGAAAAAAGCTCTGGTGAAAATAGAGAATGCTCATTTAATAGTACGGATAGTTTTACTAATTCCATGCTGACATGATAGCAGGTACTTACTAATTCCATGCTGCCATGATAGTAGGTACTTACTAATTCCATGCTGCCATGTCATTATTCTAAGGTGTCAATTGTCATTATTCTTGTTTTATACTTTGGGCGGCCGAGCTCTGCTCGAGAGAAAATACGGAGAAAACGAATTTTCCCAGATATGAGACCTATCTTGATCGATTTTTTGCCCCCGTAAACTCCTATATTGCAACTTTCATCGAAATTGTTAGAGCCGTTTTCGAGAACGTGATTACAAATATCAAACTCAAACTCAAATCATTTATTTCAATTAAACCATTACAGGCACTTTTGAATTGTCAAGGAATCGGTCAGTCAAAAATATGAAGCTAGTTGCCCATTCCAAAGCGTAGTAGGTACCTATGGAGAAGAACGGGCAAGAAACTCCACGGACACTCTTTTAAATAAAATAAATTGTTACAAAGTATTGGTTACATCATTCATGTTGAAATTATACATGTGAGAACAATGTAGAAAGACATGCACGTTAGAAGCGTCCGTAATACAAAGATAAAAACAAAGAACAATTCAAAAATTAAAAATCAGCCATGGCCGCTAAGAGTTGACCAGTCCCAACTGACGGCGCCCGTTCACGAACATGACGCATGGATCAGCACCATTCAGCTCAACCATTTTGAAGGGAGCTAAATGATCCAACACACGCGCCACCATCAGCGAGACATCTGAGTGAGCATGACATACTCACAGCCGCCAGGGCACATTCAAGTCAATAAAAAAAAGTATTACCCGGTAAATGGTAGCTCTTTAGTACATAGTACTCACACCTGTGCTCTGGAATTATATAATACAAAGGAGATTGATTTTATATATGTATACATACAAATATTTACCGTTTAATAGCATAGGATATGTCTTCTGATCTTATTGATTAAGTGTGTATGTACCTACCTATAGATATAAAACATGTTTCCAATATTTTAGAGAGAAAATTGAGGCCATTAATGTATTAAAAACAGTACCAGGCAGGCATCAACCATCATAATAGCCTACACATCTTCACGCACTGCTGAAAAAGGGTTACCCAATGATCCGATGCAAAAATCAGAATGTCATCCGCTTTGACCTTTATTTCGACAACGCGATTTTGAACTCTATTTCGTATGTGATAGAGTTTTTGTAGGTGTAAGACTTTAGTGTAATTAGCATAAAGCTTCTACGGTATTTGTGGAAATAACCGTCATTAGTTCCTTTGTTTTATCGTTTGGGGTCGAAAAACAAGAATCATTCTATATTCGATTTCTTGTTAACCTAGTCGGTACAGTCAGCATCAAAAATATGTATAGGTACATATACACAAGAATTCGTTTGATTGTCTACAATTTGTTTTCCCTTGTTAACCTTGTATACGTACCAACACTTTTTGAGGCTGATTGTACCTATGTAGGTAGTCTAAGTGGGTTTTGCATGTTTATGTAATTTTAGGGGTATAAGGAACAGGGTGTAAAGTTCACTCATCCACAATAGAAAAGGGAGGATCCTCCAACCAGACGGGTGTCATGTCTGGCGGGCAATTGCCCAGAGGTTGAAGTCGTGAGTTTGTATATATGTCCACCGCGCGGTAAACTCTAATTGCGCGATGCAGGATTTGAGTGACGTCAGGATGTTGTGTGACGTCAGGTCTTTGATGCGTAGTTCGCATGTGGCGATGTAGATGCCGCCACATAATTATATATTTTTTTGGTCAAAGCCTATTTACGAGGATATGTAATTACCTTGAACTCACACCTACATAATCAAGGTTCTGTTCAATAAAATATGAAATTGAAATGATTAAAAAACAAATACATAATCAGCCTATAATTTCCTCCGCTGGGACACAGGCCTCCTCTCTGTGAGAGGGAGTGGGCTGTAATCCACCACGCGAGCCCAGTGCGGGTCGGTAGATGTCACATGTCTTCGAATGTTTGGTTCTAGGTGATGCCGGTTTCGATGTTTTCCTTCACTGTTTTACTTAATATACCTAATTCTATGGCGACGAAAATTCATTAGTCTTTCAAACGCAACGAAGCGAATTTTCAGTGAAATTTCCCATGGATGTTTTCCACACTGTTTTACTGAATGGTGCAATGCGATGAGGGCCTAGGTCAAGTCCAAGTAGGAGTAACATTCTTAATTACCCTCGTACCGTGATTCATCACGTACCTATTAATGTAAGTAAAAACAAATAATATTATCATGTCTGCGATCCCCGAAGGCTATTGCAGAGGTGTAGCTTTAGTATATGTAGATGTAATACGTAGGTACACACACATTTCACTAGCACGCGTAACCTGACCACCGTAGAAATGGGTTTTGTCGACGGAAGAATAGACAAAATGACAGATTGTGATCATCACTGTCGTTTTGTCTATTCTTCCGTCGACCCGTTAATTTAAAGTATAACAGGGGGCGGTCCTATTGCCATCAACCGGGCACAAATTGAGACTCCGGGCTGCTACTGCGAAATCCCTGAGGGAATAATCGGGCACAGGACTTCATGCTCAGCAGCGAACACTATACCAACGAGGCATAGGTATACAATTGGTATGCAAAGCCTATTGTAAGCTTTGTTACATTGAAAACCACCTGCATTGCCAATGTGCGGTCAATTCGCGGCAATTTGGGGTATAAAATAATCAATTATGGGTGCCGTAGAATTATTAATTGACCGCGGGACCTGACCGCGTTTTGGTGAGGCGTTTGCGGCTGGCCTCGACCCGATATAGACAATGCTGATTAGATACAGCAAATTTGATTAGACAAGTTAAGGGCTTGACGTAGATTGCAGTCAGTTTATAGGTATGCTGTAGTTTTTGACAAAGACAACTAAACTAGTGATGTTTGTCGAAGGACCAACGGCTGATGGCGCAGACCATTCCATAAGTGGCAATTGTGATTCGGAACATGCAGTGAAAATTAAAAAATCTAAATGGATTGATGATGTAAAGAAGGTATCCGTTAAAAAAGAACGGTTTTAATGTTGAATTCGTCTGCAAAATTTGTTGATTGATTGAACATGATTTATTTGAAGATAGTGTGGCGGCATCTATATCGACGCATGCGAACTACGCATCACACTTACGGCACCCAAAATTCTGCATCGCGCAAGCAGGGTTTACCGCGCGATATTATACAGCATTATATGGATAATATAACAACTTCCCGACATTTATTTATTTTATTTATTTATTTATTTATTTATTGTTTCTGGCCAACCAACAATTGTATATACTAATACATTAAAAATAAAAAATCTTATATCTATGGTTAGTATTACAATTTCTTATAGGTTAGCACCTCATGCCCCATTGGATAATAAGTGTTACGAGTTACACATAATTAATTATAAAATTAAAAAACAGGATTAAAATCAAAATTAAATACTAAAATACAATTAAAACCAAAATTAAATACAAAAATGAAAAAGAAAAAAAATGAAGCACAAAAAACAGAATCAAAATTAAATACATAAAATAAAATCAACACATCAATCGTCGAGTTGCCCAGCAGACCCAACATCCGTCTGGTCGGAGGATCCTCCCTTTTCTATAGTAGATGAGTGAACTTTACACTCTGTTCCTCATCTATATAAATATTATAAAACGAAGTCGCTTTTCGCGTTTGTCTGTATGTCCGCGTTGTTAAGGCTCGTGCAGACCAAGGCGGCGCGACGGCGCGACGCGACTCGAACAATAAAATTTCTAAGAAAACTTGACGGTATACCAATAACCGGTGTCGCGTCGCGCTGTCGCGTCGCGCTAGTCTGCACAAAGCTTTATAAACCGCGCAACGGATTTTGATGCGTTTTTCATCATCATTTAGAAAATTTATTATGTGTATAATACATTAACATTTAAATTAGTAGCACAGAAGTCTCTATGTTTTTACAAGTCGCCATTGCCCTGTGCGAAGCAGGGGCGAGTCGCTAGTAGAATACCTACGTGTGACGATCAAATCATAGATAGTCGTCGCTTATTTGACGAATGCACAGAATAAATAATAGTACTAATATAACGAAAGTCCTACCTGTAAGTACCTCATTTCATTCAAAATGAAAAGGGCCTGTTTTGCCGTCTCTAGATACGTAAGAGTGGGCAACAAACTAACAAATAACTAAAAAATAACTAACAAAACAAAAACAACTAACAAATAGAAAATCTGCGTTCGCGATTTAGTTTCCAAACATGTAAACAATTACGAGTTTTATGAAAAACAACTGTAATACGTAGGTATTATTAGGAAGTTGTTCCGCAAACTGAACCTTATGTGAATAAGGTTCCATTTGCGCTACAACTCCATATTTTTTCACGACTTTTTCAACAGTACTAGTTAATCTAAAATCAACTTAATTTCAAATTACATAAAGTCAATGTTTGTTTAATTTAAGTGGTAAATAACATCAACTGGAAACAAGGATTTGAATTGACCTTACATAAGAAATAACTGAAATTATCTACCGAAGTTTAGACAGGTCATTAATATGAACCACATTCCTTATAGGTACTGCTGAAATTCTCGCAACTAACGTAGGTTAGCATAAGCGGAACAACAAGCACATAACCGGATGTTTGTAAATCAACACTCAATGTTTGTGTTACTTGGAACTTAGTATAACTTGGGAAATGCTTGAAGGGCGCGTTATTATGGACACGTCATAAGTATACCTACCTAAGTACCTACTTCCCTAGTACTGTTAAGGTTGTTTGCAAAAGACAACTTTACATCATGCAGACGGGCAGAATAAAGATTCTGGTTGTGTTCGAACATTCAAGCGAATTTAGAATCAGTTTCAAAATTGTTTATGAAGCGTTTGCTTGGGACTCAATTATTTTAGGCGCGTAAAAGTGATAACAGCACACGCCTTTTATAATAAAGTGCTGAAATGCAGGATATCGACTGTTTTACAGCACCTAGGTAACCAAAAAAAAGTTTGCAGTATTCGGGGATCGTCTAAAATAATTTTGAATTCAATACCTATCTTTTAGGTTTCTATTTTTGAAGTAGAAACTTCTTTAGGCGCACTTAGCGCACTTTCTGAACAGTGAACGAAACTGAACCGTCACGGTCTGGTCGGTGAAGCTGAATCTGGTATACTTGGCGCTGTATCGCGTATATTCGGCCTCAATCGTAAGTTTTCAGTTAAATCGTGTGGTCATGGATACACACTCTCTTTTGTTTCATAATAAAAGTATTGTGACATAGATGGTGAGACATTAACAAGGCTTATCCTAAAAGTTGGCAACGTCGCAAATAGCTGTCAAATATTTACCTGTTTTGATTAATTTGGCAATAATACTGTATTTTTTTATTTATTTTTTTGAGGATGGGAAATTATCAAATAACTTCTCCCGCTCTGGGTGGAGCGGGAGGGCGTGTCAGACTTTTACTGACTAAAACCCACCCGTGTTCCTTCCGTTGCCTGTGTGCCGAGGTCGCGATATCCCTTTCAGACAAACCCGCAACCCCGGCAGGCACTGGCCCTTCCGGACCCCGTCAGTTGGTGCTGACATCTCTTTGAGGCGCGCGTGGAACACAACGCGCCGTCGACCCGGGCCTGGTCCCTATCGGACGGCGAGCTACCCATTGCTCACCGTCCGCAAGCCCGCGCCTACGGTGGCCGGAAGTCGGCTCGCGACTCCCGACGCCCGGGGCGTCTCCTGCGGCGACTAGGGGCGCGAGGGGGCGCATTTTGCCTCTCCCTCGCGCGCTCCGCCTCCTCCTTCGCGAGCATTACTGCTTCGCAGAAGGAGGTGACGGCCTCCCATGCACTCTCGCTCCGGACCATGGCCTGAACCAGGGCCGGACGCGAGAGATCGCCGCCGCCGATCGCCTCCGTGAGGACACGGCGGTGCTCCGCCCAAGCTGGGCAGACCTCCACCGTATGCTCCACCGTGTCCTCCGGGCGATCCACACAGTGGTGACACCCGGGCGTTTCCTCCCGCTTTATCCTGAACAGGAACCTCCCGAAACAACCATGTCCGGTGAGGACCTGCGTCAGGCGGAAGGTGAGGACGCCGTGGCGCCTCTCTAGCCACTCCTCAAAGAGGGGACTTATCGCCACAATTGTGGCGTGCCCAAATAATACTGTATGGAAATATGAAATATGCCTAACTAGCGAACTAAAATATTGAGTATGAAATGCAATAATTAATATCGTAACACCGAATCTTTAGTTTTAGATGTAAAAAAGTATTTGGAAACTTTCCGAATGCCCTTTTTACACCTAAAACGGTTACCTACAACATCAAATTCAGTGTTATAATTGCAATTCATTATTAATTTTCTAGTTCGTTAGTTAGCCACCTTTCATATTTCCATACAATAATATTGCCAAATAAATCAAAACAGCGAAATATTTGACATCTTTAAGCGACGTTGCCCACTTTCAGAATAAACGCTCTTAATATTTGACATCTTTAAGCGACGTTGCCCACTTTCAGAATAAACGCTCTTAAATACGATAGGTATATTGCAATATAATCATGATACTATTTTTATCTGACGTTTTGCAATTACTCTAATATATGTATAATTAGCTCTAGATTGAACTTAGTTATTTATTTTGTGTTAAACGTCAATCAATAAACGACCGCAAATTAACGGTAACAAAACTACCGAAATAAAAGAGACGTGCGTAATTCTTTATTTTTGTTATTCTAAAGTAGGTCTATTATTTATATTTATATCAACGCGTGAGCGTAGGTACCTTCTCAAATTATAAATAATCGGTTAATGTCGAATACAACAATTTGCAAATACCCTACGTTGCCCAAAATAAGCGTGGCAGTCGTGGTCGAGCGAAAAATCGTGCGTGAATGACATTTTCTTCGGCTAAAATTGGTGCTTGATTTATATTAAAATCTAAAGGACACTGAAATCTTAACGTGGCAAGCCAGTTCGAAAACAGTCACTGACAATAATAATAAAGTCTTAGTAACAACATAAATTCACTACTCACATCAAAAAAAAAAAAAAAAAAAAATTCAAACAGTGCAGTGACTCCGGTTTCGCAAACATGTGTGCACTTGGTGTGGTGTCGTTTGATTGTAGTGTCATTGCAAAAGGTTGTAAATGTGTGCGTGTGAGCATGTACGCACAGAGCGGCGGTGTAGTTTTGGCATGCTTCACTGTATTGTTCGCAGCGCTCTGCCTTGGTTTTTTATTTGGTCGGAGCATCACGCTATATTTTCCCGAAGGAAAAATCACAGGAAAGAACGAAAGGAAAGTCACAATGTGCGGATTATAAACTCAATACACTACCAATTTATTATCAAACCGATACCGCATCGTAGGAATATTGAATAAAAGAAAATACTACAAATACCACGATACAAAGAAGGGAACCACACTATACCACAAAACAAAATCCATCACAATTCCATTCAATAAATGTTTGCACTTTAAAGTCAACCACTGAACGTACTTAGTACGTACGTCTGAAACCGCCCTAAGAGCGTTCCATTCCCGCATTTCAGTTCAGTCGGCGGCGCCCACCAAACCGGACGTCTGTGTTCCCGCGTCTCTCGAACACGGCGTAAATTTTTAATTCCCGACTAAAGCCGAGGGCGTAAAAAACCGAAACTTCTTTCGAATCGAATTGTTTTCGATACATTCGTGTAGTGATGTGGTAAAATAAATGGATGATATACACAAATGTGAACATTTTGTTACGATTCTTTGGTTGTGTTGAATAAGTTTTTTGAAGTGAACGCGTGTAGGGACGTTTGGGCGGTCGTCCTGAAAATTATTTCGAGAGGTAAGTGGTTTATTTTGGAAGTTTTTTTTTTTTTTTTTTTTAAATTTTTAGTTTATCTTTGGAATTCAATTCAAATAGACAGCGGAGTAGATCTTGTGTAGGCGTTTTTAAACAAAATAAAACAAGTACTTAAGTAATAAGAGTAGTGCGTAACCAAAACATAATTTTAAAATCCTAACTTACATTTGTATAATTAAAAGTATACATAAAATATGTACTATTTTAAGTATACTTTTAAAATTAGGTAGGAGGCGTCTATTTTTGAAACTACGCGCCTCCTACCGTCTGTATCAAAATTGTATGTATTGTATGTACCCACGCTACATGTTGGTACTAGGTGCCTTGTTTATTGAACCTTTGCTATACAGAATCTTTGTATACCTACTCAAACCAACCAGCTTATGAACTTAAAAGCTGCAAGTGAGAGAAATAGGTACTATGTTATAATTAGCACCATACGTTTTGAAACAAGAATTTTAATATTCAATTAAATATATTTTATTTAAATTTCTAAGATAATATTAACATCTTTAAAAGCTAACAGTCTTAAAATAATAATAATAAATGTTTTTGCTTTCTCTTTTGTTTTTATAAAAATATTTAAAAATGTAAATTATATGTACATAAATATGAAATAAAGGAAATAATAATAATATGAAGAAGTATGTAAAAAAAGGGAAAGATTTTTTTTTTTTTTCTTTTTTGAGGCCCTAAGCACCTGAAAATTCTTCCGCAATCATCACTGTCAGCAGGAATAGAGAAATCTTAATTTATCATCTCGACGGCACAGAATTACCTACCTACTCATAAGATCTAAATTGTGGACTTTCCTTTATATCTAAAGACAGAAACGTTTCCAAAATATTGTTATCTCCTTCCGCTAGATAAGAGTTTTAAATATAGAACATCTACGAAAGCTGAGTCCGCGCCACCACTGAAGTCCATCTGTCGCGGCGCTAGTGTCTATGTCATTGCATTACTTTGCATTAAACAAATGTAGTTCCAAAATTTTCCGCAAGCCTTCTTTCGTTGCGCGCACTCTACTTCATAATTTCCTAGTAAAAGTACATAAGTACCTATGGCCACGTTTTCTCTTCATCACCATTAATAAGAAACTCCAAGGTCATAATCAATAAATAAATCATTATAGCACGCCATACTACGCCATAGTAACTTCAAATCATTACCCGATAATTGATAGGACGGGTATCATACAAAATAATGAGACAAATGAACTACAAATTTTGTGACAGCTGTCACTTTCCCATACATTATCTCTATACATTTATTTGGTCAGCACGCTCCATTTTGTTTTAAATTTTTAATGTCTGTAAATATACGTTTTGGGTTCAGTTGGAGCCAAAAATGGAACCCTTTTAGTATTGTTTCTCCTGTATTTTTCATGTCCATTTATCTTTCTGTCTTGTTTCTTGTCATCCACATGTCAAAAATTTACCATTGTTATATTTTAGCGTGAGTTTATAAAGAACTGAAAAAATTAGGCATTATCATCAATGAAAATATTGATTAAAATTGTGCTCTGTCCTCACTGGTAAATTTAATTCAGGGTAAAAAAACCTATTTATGATGGTTAGGTATCTGCCATGTTCAAGATTACCACCAGCCATTACGCAAGCTTCCGCTGTGTAGGGCAGCGTTTGGAAGCTTCGTCGAGTCTTCTCGTCATGTATTCCACAGACGCTAAAGACTAAGGTCGTCAGTTAGTGCGTCCTGCTTGTTATGACTTACGGATCCGAAACATGGACACTTACGGTACGGCTGGTCTATAGATAACGGTTGCTCAGCAAGCTATGAAACGGGCTGTGCTTGGAGTATCTCTGAGGGATCGAATCCGGACTGAGGTGATCCGGCAGAGAACCAAAGTTGTCGATATAACTCATAAAATAAGCAAGCTGAAGTAGCAATGGGCCGGACATATTAGCTGTAGAACCCATGACCGTTGGGGTAAACGTGTTCATGGGTTGAGACCGCGAATCGGGAAACGTAAGGTAGGACGCCCTCAGGCTAGGTGGAGCGATGATCTTCGCAGGGTAGCTGGTAGCAGCTGAATGAGAGTTGGTGAGGATCGAGCAGAATAGCGTGCAATTGGATAAGCCAGCAGTGGTTGTTTACTCAAACACTTCCAAATTCAATTGTTTTAGCTACAGAAGTTCACAAAGTCACAGCTGGTTTTCAATACAATCAAAGCCATTAACAGCTCAAAATAGTCGTTTTATAAACAAACGTATTTCACATACTCATTAACATAAACAGAGTTTCTTGAAATTCGTAAAGCTCGCATAAATAATCTTATTGTTTTCAAAATAATATCCTAAAGCTGCTAATTTCAACGCATTATAAATTAATATTTATTGTTGATACGTTTTCAATTATATCCGATTCTGATAAATATTTTAGCACGTCGAATTTCGTCTGATTTGTTAATGTTAAACGTTGTTTTGTTCTACGCATAAAGGCTCGTGCAGACCAGCGCGACGCGACGGCGCGATGCGACTCGGACAATACAATTTCTAAGAAATGTTCACGGAATAACAATAACCGATGTCGCGTCGCTCTGTCGCGTCGCACTAGTCTGTACAGAACTTAAAGCTTCGTACAGACAAGCGCGACGTGACAGCGCGGCGCGACATCAGCTATTGTTATACCGTGAAGTTTTCTTAGAAATTGTATTGTTCGAGTCGCGTCGCGCCGTCGCGTCACGCTGGTCTGCACGAGCCGTAAATCATATTATAAATAAGCAAACATTCATTGGTATTATTTGGAATGTTGGTTTGTTTGCTACATTCTACGCTTAAACTGCTGATCCAAATTTGATGTAATTTCGCAGAGTGGTAGTGTGTATCACTAGAGCAATTTGATATCGGTCCTTTTGAATGAAACTGTGGGCATAGTCGGTAATGTTGTTTATATAGGCGAGCAAATGTTTACTGGTAGTTATAGAATCTTGAACTCGACCAATGATTGATCGTTCAAGAAACGAAAGAATTTCTTGATAAAAGTTTATCGTTAAAAGAAACAGTGTATTAGGAAATTGGACTTTAGCGAAGCCTAATAGTTCTTGGAAAATTATAGGTTCGGCGTGTAGCTAAATTAATTGAATTTTATTCGTCGTAATAAGTAATGGTTTTAATTTGTTTTTGTTATGGCGTCAGCTTTCGTTATTACATTTTTAATAAATGATACTCACGTAAATTCACGTTTTACTTTTGCGTTCGAAGTTATATTTCGAAGTTTTGAGTTTCTATTTTTCTTTAAGAGTTATCTTATATTAGCGACTCGTGATTCGCACGGTTTTTACGATTTGATAAAAAATCGAGATTTCTTTGTTACCTTCCTGAATTAATTCTTTAGGTTAATGATGGTGAAAATTGCATCAAACATTGCGGTGACTCAGAGAGTCAGGAAAAGCGACTTTAATTGATCAAATATGTACCTATAGATTATTCAGGTTTCCTAAGTAGTTTATAATGTTGTTAAGATCATTTATTTTGTATCTTCAACCGAAGCTTCTTTGGAACATATTTTTACCAAAAGGCGCATTAGAAATTTACATTTGGCAAATATCCAATATTTCGAAAATGGAAGAATAAGGCCGTTGCACATTAAGGCACACTGCCACCACAAATCACTGAATAGGTACTCGTACGTTTAATCTTAAGTTTTGTGCAGACTAGCGCGACGCGACACCTGTTATTGTTATACCGTCAAGTTTCCTTAGAAATCGTATTGTTCGAGTCGCGTCGCGCCATCGCGTCGCGCTGGTCGAGCCTTTAAACGTATTTAAAACATCGTTTTGTCAGTGTCGTCTACACAAAGGATTGACAGAAACAGAATCGTTTAACGCGAAACGCATTCAGTGATGTGGCATAAGCAAGCCTTAAGGGGACTACAGGACCTAAACCTTTAGGCACTAAACGCAAGTTTTATAATGCATAAAAGAATATGATCCACTGCAGTAAACAAAATCAGAAAAATATATGATATTCTTCAGGATATATGCTAGTATGATAGTGTGTTGAAAACATAATACAACTAATTTGATACGATAGAAAAAAATCATGAAAATACCTCTAAAAATTTCTTTTAACGATTAAAAATCATATTAATTTACATGCAATCATTCTGATTTTTTGTCAGATTATTCTACAAGCTACATATTAGCATAATAGTGTTTTAATTTTCCAGTCCAATCAATAGATTTTCTGTAAATCGCTAACTGCTTCATATTTTGCAATAAATTACCTGCGTCGTGTCATCGCGCTTCTCTTTCATTTCTATACAGTCCGACAGTGACCACGCTTTAGCTGTTGTAAGCCTCTTAAAGAAAAAATAATTGTTTCGGCACCATGAAAATTGACCAAAAAATGTATGTGTAAGAGTGTCTTAAAATATCTATTTACAGAAATAAGTTCATTTCATTTCATGATTGAGACAGTTTCCTAAAAAAATCTAGCCATTGTAGCTTTAATCCTTACATTTTTCGTTTCTACATTTCAAGCTAGTAGATACTTAGACTACAGTTTGTGTCCTATTCCGTATTCTCAAAAGGAATTCTGGAATCCAGACAGTCAGGTCCCACGTAATCCTACAAAAGGAGAACGTTTCAACTCTAGATATGAGAGACGTGACATATTAAATACTAGCTATGACTCGCTACTTCGGCCACGTGTAAGGTTTCTCTAAGTAAATAACATAGCCTACATCCATTTTTAGTTACCTAAATAAAATAAAAACTGTGAACTGGACACTTTGCGACCGCTGGACATTTTGCGAATTGGAAATTCTGAGCCTAAATGCTTTTGGCTAAGTTACCCTCAAAAACGTTCTGAGCAAATAAATGGAAACACACACACATCAAAATAATTTGAAGGGAAGGTGACTTCACACAGTTACAGTCATTGTCAGATTATAAATCCTCATCTTTCATAATCAACGAATAAAAATCCACTTTAAAAGTAATAAACAGTAAGTGTTCAGAGACAAAATCACAGTTATTTTCCTCTACTCGATATAAACGTGTACGTTAAGCGTGAAAGCATGTAAGTGCACTTGACAGGTGACAGCCACGAGGGTAGAGGTAACTGAGAATTCAGAATAATATCCACCTTTATTATTGTCGTTTCCGAATCGAATTTGTCTTCTTTATTTTTAAAATTGGAACCTCAATTTATGGTACCACTGTTATTTGTTATGTTGGTAGGTACTCTGTTGTCCTAGGTGTTTGATAGACTGTATTATCGCCAGTCAAATCTTGTGATTGTGATTGGTTGGCCGAAACAACTAAGATTGATATTAATTGACTAGATATTAGGCTAAAAAAACCGGCCAAGTGCGAGTCGGACTCGCACAAGAAGGCTTCTTTAGCTTATTAAGATCAAACAAAAAACGCGGAGAAAAACGTTTTTTGTATGGGCATCCCCTTTAATTATTAAATTTATTATTTGATGTTATAGCGGCAATAGAAATACACAATCGGTGAAAATTTCAACTGTCTACCTATTATGGTTCATGAGATACAGCCCGCTGACAGACAGACGGACGGACAAAATTTTGATAGTGAGCTTGAAGTAAGCATGGTGTTTTTCATAATGTTTATGTAAAGTCAGGGAATTGTTAAGCAAATCGAACACCAACTTAAATTGTCCGTACCTATATTCAAATCACAACTGTAATTTTTGACAGTTGTATTTCATACAACTGTCAAAAGTGACAGTTGTGATTTGTGCCTCTAACAAGGCAAACTGACGATGCCTGTACCTAGAGGATAAACTATTATGTAAAATGTAAAGTCCGTCATGATATTTGTAATTTAAACTAAATTATAGGTTTCGTATTTTCTTTGACAAACTAAAGAACGTGAGAAAACCAATCACATGAGCCATCATAACGTGAATCCTAAACCAACCACCTGACCGAAATAATTATCCTCTGCGAAATATCAGTGCGGTGAAAACCGTTTGAGCGTTGTATACGCTCCAGCGGCTTCAGCGCTAACAGCTTTAGTTAATCATGGTAATAAAGCGCTTTCCTCCACTGTTAGCGCTTATTCGTGATAATACTACCATTTACAATTCATTTTGAAAGTAATTTATTCTCATACTTTTATATACGAATGTTAAAAGATATGAGAATGAGAACGATAAAAGCGACACGTAGGGTTCCGTACCACCGGACAATATTTAACATTGCCATTATTGAGATCGAGCAAAAAGCGCCGAAATAAAAACGCATTTTATAAGTATTAGAATAAAAAACATTTAAATAAAAAAATGTAGCCCACCGGTAACGGGAACAGGGTCCAGGGCTCTTGAGAGAGGAATCTCCTAACAATACTTATTGATATACTATAGCATAACTTAATGTCATAGCGGCCATAGTACCTACCTAGTACAAACTACAAACAAACTTTGTGAAAATTTCAGGCGTCTACCTATTACGGTTCAAAAGATACGGTTAATGACAGACGAACGAACGGGTGGACAGCGGAGCCTTAGTAATAGGGTCTCGTTGGCATCCTTTGGGTACGAAGCCCTAAAATTGAAAATAAACTACTCGTAAGTAGTTATTTTATACGTAAAATAAATTTTGTTTCTAGGATGTTGACTAGGAAAAAAAAACTATTTAGTCCGTCAGTCACATAATAAAAATATATTAGACAAGTATTTTTTGCTTCATCATATTAATAAAAAATAGTTTAGATAAAACGTATTAAAGTTGGGGAGTGGGGGCTCGCTACGTCACAAGTCAGTATAAAATCTACCGGGGAGTGACATCTTAACGAATTGCCTACTCAATGTATTGCCGTAATCTTTTGATTACGTAAAAAAAGAAAAAATACTTGTCCAATTTTTTTTAAATAATCTACCTGACGGAATAATTGACCATCCTTGGGTATAGCGGGACTGCTAGGGATTACGTCAAAGGATGGATAGCAGCATCCGTACATTAATTAGCAAATAAAATCCAACTGAATACGGTTAGCCTACAGAGTGATGAATTACGACAAACTCTAGTGAGATTATGACAAACTCTGCCATCCTTTCGTGCCTTGCATTGTAAAAATCATCAGTAACTACAAAAAAAAAACTGTAATAAATAAACATCAGCCGTAATATTCTGTAAACATCTCACCGTGATAACTTGGGTGAAGTGAGCTTGATGTGAGCTGTCATTGCACCTAAAGCTAGGGATTGACACTATGGACAGCTCACTTCATGCTCACTTCACCTCACTCTTCACGGTGTGATGTTTACAGAATGGATCCACAGAAGCTAACTAGCTTGTGATGTTTATTTATTTATTTATATACACTTTATTGTACACCAGAAAAAACAAAGCAAAAAAAGAAAATACTACATGATTGTGATGTCCAGCAGTCACAGTCACGTTCTAATATTACGATAATCGCTTTTTTCGTCTATAAAAAAAATTGGAGGCGAAGAATTTTTTTCTAAATAAAACAGTATTTATTTTATAAAACTCAAGTGTAAGTCCATTAGGGGGATATAAAAAAAAAGAAAAATGAAAAAACAAAAAAAAAAACAATCGCTCCTGGTGAACAGTGGTGGCCCAGTGAGCAGTAGTGACCCAGTGAGCAGTAGTGGCCCAGAGAGCAGTGGCGGCCCGGTGGTAATGGCCGCGACTTACGAGTTGTTGGTCGTGGGGCCGAACCTAAACAGGCACTTTATCATTTTCATTACCACTGCGCTCAAAATGCGTCTAAAATTCGAAGACATCCTCAATATAGCTCACTCCCTCTCACAGAGAAGAGACCTGTGTCCCAGCAGTGGAAACATTATAGGCTAATCAGCCTATAATGTTCCCACTGCTGGATTATAGCTCACTCCCTCTCACAGAGAAGATGCCTGTGTCCCAGCAGTGGGAACATTATAGGCTGATTATGTATTGTTATGTTTTATGTCATGATCATCGTAATATTAGACCTACCACGTTAACCTTAACTAGGTACCACGGGATTAAAATAAACACCTACTATGTTCCTTACGTTAATCTCAGTAATGGAACTAAAAATAAAAAACAAAAGGAGAAGCAATTAGCCACATTACTCCGCCATCTTGCACAGGAAGCATTGTTTACTACCCCATACGTACTGGTAATTAGCTTATACGCTCTACCTTCTAGTAATTAATTCTGTTTCGTGTCGCTTAATCCGGGATCCGTTTCCAAGAGATCTTTGGGCGGATGTTCTAAATTTAATTTTGAAAGAATTAACTTTGCATAAGGGGTAGGATTAGAATTGAATTATGTATGGTGATATAATACCCGAGAATGTATGGTAGGTAAGAGTGGTCCCTAAGGACTTTCACTTGGTCCTAGGGGTGAATCTCACCCCCGATTTATGAAAGCGGTATTAAGACGAGTATTAATGTCAAAATCAAATGTGAAGTTATGATTGATTTTCATGTGAAACTATCAATTAATATATAAGTTTGCACAACTAGTTTTGTAATGTAAATCATGCAAAATTGTATGTAGAATGCTACAAGGTTTTTGTGGCACGTGGCTAAAATCGGAACTAACACCGCCATCTTGTTTTTTCAATACATTTCATAAAACAATTGCACAAATTTTTACCAACAGCGCCCCCCTGTCAACGTCAATCGAGTGCCAAAAGATTATTTTAGCAGTATATGTTTACCGTGTGTAGCAAAAGAACCAGTGCTCAGAAAGATAATGGCCTATACTCCGGCCGATGAGAGAATGCTTTCCTGACATCTGTCAGCTGAGTACAAAAGAATACGTGTTTTACAAATTTAAACTTTATTAGTTACTAATGTTGTTCAACTGACCGGTGTCAGAAACGCACCATTCGTTGGCCGGAATATTGATAATAATATATAGATATAATACTCTTGAAAAAACACCGTTTTGCCGAAATACCTTTTAACTTTCAAGTAAGAAGTGTTTACTCTCGAAATCTTTAAAATACCGACTAGAATAGAACTTGATTCAAACTGGTATTAATTTGACAGTTATCTAGCTGGAATGAGTGTCAAAATTCGATACTAATTTGATTAGGTTCGAGACTCGACGTCGGGAGCCTGCAGCTTGAATCTCGAATCAGATTATCTGGTGTCAAATCTTGTAGATAATCTGATTAGTCTTTAAGAAAACCGTTGTGAATAACGGATATTTTTAGGAACGCAGACAATATTTAGGTAGCAAATAATTTAATAGCACCACGTAGAGCACTTAATAACTCATCTAGCCTTGCGCAATCGATGCCACTAGATCTCTATGGGCGATATCACTGTGCACTGGTACTTTTTGTAGATAAAATCGAGCAATTTCCGCCCGGACTTTGTACCTTCTAAATGTACATAAGGGCTAAGTTACAATTAAGGTTCAAGATTTCTGAAAAAAATCGTTACTATGTTATAGAATGTAATTTTTTCTTGGGATTGTTCTCAGTCTCGATAATCCAGTAGAAGCAAACGTGACTGTTTCAGCGGTCCTGAGTTCAGCTCTGAGGGACTAGATAAAGTGACATTCGATCAGTGATAACCGACGAAAAATTTCAACACAGGGGTTTCAGAATCATGTACTGAATCCATGGTAACCGGCTTCGCGTCGATGTCCCTGACACCCTGTATATAGGACTTACTTAAACTATCGAAAAGTTGTCAGTTAAAATGCTTTGAAAGTGATTGAAAGAAATAAAGAATAGGTTTATTTGTTACAGAAACACGTGCATATAAAAAAGATAATGTAGCTCGAATTAAAATTAAAAAAAACAAACAAACACGATTTACATACAGATCTACATGTACCATCGATTTAGTATATACAACTACATATATGTACAGATAATCACGAGCACAGAACAGGACTGTGACAAGAAGGCTTCCACTCAGCATGATGCTGTGGGGGACCCACAGCACAGTGCGAAAGGGATATCGTGGCTCCGGCACACAGGCAACTGAAGGAACACGGGTGGGTTTTAGTCAGTAAAAGTTTGACACGCCCTCCCGCAACCTCTTGAAATCAACGTCTTTTCAACTGTAGAAAAGCCATCAATAGATTGGTAAGGAATGAATCCTCAGATTCTGATATCCTTTGAACAATCTATTGACGTATGCAAAACACGGGTAATAAATCCGACAGAACGTGGTGACCATTTGATTCTAGTGTGTCGTGAGTTTACAGAAACTTTTTTTTTGCATTTCAACTTCAACATAGTTTCTCGTGCTTTGAATGTAAATGCTGCGAAAATCACTTTCAAATTAAAACGTTGAGAGTAACAATCTTTAAAATCTCAAGGAAACAATCTATAAATAAACATTACAAAGTACTATTCCAAAATTTTGTTTCTCAAGAATTGTTTGAAATTGAAACTTCCACCATTTCTTATATCAAACATCGAGTTGCCCGAATTAGTAATATCAAGAGTTTTGACGCAACTATCTTGCCAAAGTTTCCTTTGGGTTGCATTAAAGGAGTTTTTACGAGTAAAGGCATCTACATCGCCAAATACGAACTACGCATCAAAGACCTGACGTCATACAACATCCTGACGTCACTCAAATCCTGCGTCGCGCAATTCGAGTTTACCGCGCGGTGGAGATATATACAAGCTCCCGACTTGAACGAACCTCTGAGCAGTTGTCCGCCAGATACGACACCCGTCTGGTCGGATGATCCTCCCTTTTCTATGGTGGATGAGTGAACTTTACACCCTGTTCCTCAAACCCCTAAAGGTAGGTATTTCCTTGCACTATGAATATTCAGGCTCGCTACTTTCCTAACTTAGCCTTGGAGTACCTACACGTGTTCTCAAGTGGATACCACGAATCAACAAACTACCTACGCGTGTTCTTAAGTGGATACCGCGAATCCACAAACGTTGGGTAGGACGACCGTAGAATAAGTGGAGCGACGATCTTCGCAGAGGGGCTGGTACTTTCTGGATGCGAAGACAAAGGAACAAGTATAAGGCATTGGGAACTGCTAGGCATGTGATGATGGTGACTATCCACGCCGACTGACAATTTTTTTTATCAGGACATGACCTATTGACGTTCCTACCGTTAGCTCGTAGCGACTCGAGATAAGTTTCCCTGCTGTTCCATTTCATTCGAACAAAAACCGCGTATTTATTCAATCTTCGTTCTCAACTTTACTTGGAGGATTCAGGTCCTTGGGGAACCGTTATGTTATAAACTTAAACAGTCACTTTGTTCCAGTCAGTCGTGCTAATGAACCGGGGGAGTGCTGTGTCAACTAGTGAAAATCCACAATGCATTGAAAGTTACTGGAAGCCAGTGCTGTTAGCGAGTCGCACGTTGTTATTCGGAACATATTATAATACTCGTATATTGCTCAAGTTTGATTGTTCGATCGGGTCCCGTTTGACTTGTTAATAACTTGCGTATTGTTGTATTGTGCGAATGAGGTTTCAGACTAAACAGGTCACAGTAATTGAATTTTGAAAATAATTTACGTCTTGCATAATCATTTGTTATGCAAAATTAATTCGAAGTTCCTATCTATTTTGGGTAAAAGGGTCGTTTATTTCTTTATCTCGATGGTAGATTTATTAAAAATTAAAACATCATCACATTCGACTAAGAAATTGGTAAGCCTTTGCTGTTCATGATTTTCAGAGTATGGTTCGTCCACCTTCTCTTAGGTGTCCTTTAGGACGATTAGGTTACAAATTTATGCGGATAAGCACTTAAGAGCAACGTAAGTGGTATTTTTTTTAAGATAGTTTGTTTCTTTTAAGTAAGTTTTGTCCATTTTTTGGAGAGAAATAAAATTTATATTTATATAACAAATAAAAATTGAGATACCCAATTTCTTCTGAAGAAAGGTACGGAGTTTTGAAATTAAAACAAAACCAACAAAAGGATAGTAGGTTATTATAAAATACTACGAAGTTTACAGTAAAAATAGTTCCAGGTTTATATTCTGAAAGATTTATTACAATAGCCTATGTTTTACATCTTGTAATAAATTATTACCTCGAACAAGGCTTTTCGAGGCTATCTAACTACTATAAGGAGTTTAAGTTTTCTCAAGGCTAATAGCCAAAGTAAGGAAATTGGTGAGGTATTATGACAGTGTTTGGAGAAGTTTTGATATGGATATTTAATAGGCAGTGTATAGAGTGCCGCTAGCGGCGCTCTATCTCTTTCGAATAAAGTGCCACTAGCGGCATATTAGTTGCGCTGCCTCTGTCGGGCTTAGGTGACGTAAGCATCGCATTGTCATTGTCACCGTCACTGAGTCATTGTCAATTGTCATTTTGTTTGATTGTTGAGGTTACTTCGCTGCCCTTTGTATTGATTGATCGTATTTATTTTGGATAATTATATCAATAGTCACTACAATGAATGAATTTACAAAAAATGAAGTAGCAAATGAAAATGGCTGAAATGACAATGCAATGCTTTGCGACACTTTAGCCAGGCCGAGGCAGCGTCACTATGATGCCGCAAATGATCCCTTTTGGGTAAAGTGCCGCTAGCGGCATTCTATACACTTCCTATTTAATTTATAGTTTTAGATTTAATCCTAACAGTCCTAATCAGTCGATAAATAATATAAAAGAACAAAAAAAATAGAAAATGACAAAAAGAAAATATAATGAAGTGTAAAAAATACGATTTCATTTATAAACGTTGCTTAAAATAATGATTAACGTGTACTATAAAATTTTTGACGGTTGAATGTCTTTTCTACCTAAGGTGCACAAAGTTTGTCACTTACTGAACAACAGAATTCCTAACTCAAGATTTGCCAGCGGGCAATGGAGCGCAGCATAATAGGTGTCGAAAAGACCGCGTTAGAAACAGCCCCTTTTTTTTTTTTGACCGTGGGAACACCCCCTTGCGCTCCATAACTCAAGTGGCGGTGTTGGAGAAAAAACAGCCAGGCTGAAGTGAGAGTGGGCCGCCACGTCGCATGATTGCACCCTGAGAGATGGGCAAACATCGTCACTCACTGGACGCTTGTGGAGGATATCGCCGTCGAGGTAGATCGCGGCAAAGGTGGCGTGACGATCTAATCATGTTTGCGCAAATCGCACAAAACAGAGAGATTTGGAAGGAAAATGGGGAGGCCTTTGCAGTGGGACAAAATAAAGGTAAATGAAAAAAAAAAACTTTTGACTTTAAGCTAAGTTTCCAAATAAACCCTAGCTACTTAATAAAAATCTTAAATTCATAAATTATTTCTCAGATTGAGAAATTGCATAGTTTAATTTCTGGGTCTAGACGCATGAAATATCGCATAAGAGTTACTCATGTTACAACAAAGGTGAGCATTTTTGAAATTTCATCACTTAAAAAGGTTAAACTGGGGATGAAAGTTTGTATATACATATAAATTTTTGTCAAAGAAAAACCCCAACATGCTTTTTGCTAAAATAAATCGTAACTAAATGAGTATAAAATGTAACCCTCAATAAAAAGCAATAAAGTCCCCAACATCTAAATTAAAAAGCCTCCTCATAATGTTGGCTATTCTAATCGACTTGTAACAACCAAACGAATGTAACACAATTATTTCCGCTAACAACATATTTTTGCATTTGTACGTTTTAATTCCAGTGATGGCTGTTAGGCTGCGTACACATGAGCGTGATCACAAAAAACGTTTTTAGAATAAATTGCGGGAAGTGAATCTTTCACATCATTTGGATTTAGGCCTTTCTATTCAGCCAAAACGCAGCAGTTTTCTTTAGAACGAAACTGCGCGTTCCAATTTTCCGCATCTAATTTAGCCAACCTAGAAACAGACATAATGAAGACAGCTTATATATAGCCATCCATAAGCTGTCTTTAAGCCTGGCTGCATCGCTCACAATTATTGTTCTACCAAAGACCTATGTATACGGTTTCCTGATTAAATAAAATAAAATTATAGAGTAAGCTATGATGTCACGCCCGATTTTTCCAATCGGCAACAATATCGAATTTCCATACAAACTTTCATCCCCTATTTAACCCCTAGGGGATGAATTTTCAAAAATCCTTTCTTAGTTCTCACCTTTGTTATACCTATACGGTCTCTTGTGCAAAATGTCATGCTTCTAGATCCAGTGGTTTAGGCGGTGTGTTGTGTGTCTGTGAATTAATTAATTAAAGATTTTGATTAAGTATATCGTTACGCGTAGTCAGAAGCTCGAAAATCTGACAATCAGTCTTACCAAGTGGTATCGTGTTTCCCAGTAACTGGGTTGTGGAGATCGAATAGGCAGTCCCTCTACGTAAAATACTGGTATTCAGCTACATCCAGTTATACTTGAAGCTGACCCCAACATAGTTGGGAAAACGCTAGGCAAATGATGATTAGTAGATAGCTTATATTGTATACTCTAGCGTGTATGAGAGTTTGGTCGGACACAAAAATCCGGCGCCCACGCGCCCTCCAACATAAACAAACCCTTACACATCCGCGGCTATTCCTGTTATTTAGAGAGCAATTTGTTAAGCGTCCAATTACGTAGAAAAAAAAAATACAAATTACCCACACGACTGACAATGAACCGTTGAAAACCTTACGTTCATATTTCCCGCGTTGATCCTTTGAGCTCCCGTATATTTTCATTTGGGTTTCGTTTCCCGCCATTTCCTTGATGAATGCCATTGTTTTCTAACGATGGTAGCATTAATAAAAATGTATAAGGGTAACTGCTGCTGGGTATTTCGCGAAGCCGTAAAAGTCAATTGTATGAAATTGTTTATTGTGGTTGTAAATCTCTTTATTGGTTTTCCGGAGTAACTTTTGAGTCTTTATTACAAGTACTGAGTTAAAGGAAATAGAGCTTGAAGCTGCAATCCATTTTGTAGGTAAATTTTATGAGTAGCGCTACACCAATCGATAAATCAATCAACTAGGCCTATCGCAGGCCACTGCTGGACATAGGCCTTTCCCAGCACGCGTAGCATGGCCATAAAAAGGTGGCTGGGACAGCCTAAATGTGAAAGGCGGAGAACAGCGTGCACCATAGAAATGGGTTTTGTCCACGGAAGAATAGACAAAATGACAGATTGCAATCTGTCATTTTGTCTATTCTTCCGTTTCTATGGTGGTCATGCTACACGAGCGGGCTGCGCCACAAGCACGCTGTTCTCCGCCTTCCACATTCAGGCTGTCCCAGCCACCTTTTTCAGGTCATCAGTCCATATAGCTGGGGGGCATCCCACACTACGTTTGCCGATACGCGGTCTCCACATACTGATCAAGGAAATAGTTTCTGAATTGGTCTGGACTCTCTTTCGTGGGGAAATAACTATACATATGTTCAGCGTTCAACTTATCTCAGAATTAAAATAACGCATAAAAATAAATAATTACCATTATATATTTAATTTTCTCGCGTGATATATATTCGCGTGACCAACATTATAGTTATTTGCCGCTTATTAAAAATAACTTATTTACTGAACCAGTTGGTATATAAGCAATATATTAATCTAATTACGTTTAATAACTCTTACGCACTGATATAATTGTTTTAAATTATCTTCGTGTAATTGCGAGTGGGTGGACAGCTGAAGAATAGGCTGAAATAGATGGCGTCACCATTCAGTGATCGATATATTTTTATAACGCGCGTTTTTTCAGTTCAGTTGAAAGAATTGTGTCCAACCCTATAAAATTATATTTCTATACTTATATTGCCAATGGAATATTGCGGGGTATTTATTCCTAGATTTGCATAGGTAGGTACTTACTTTACACCATGACGTGCGTTGCCTCAATTTCATTTCTAATCTTATAAATAATATGAAGTAGTATCACGATACATGACGTTATCATATTATAAAATATTCGCGGAGGTCAGTTTTTAAAGCCACACAGAAATAAACAAAGGAAAATAGGATTATTTGTCACAGAAAGACGTGCATACAAAAGATAAGAGTAATCAGTAAAATAAAACAATAGATCTACATATTTTAGAAACACGAATACAAAACAGAAATAGCGATCGGCAGCTGCACATCATGACTGTAACAAAAAGGCTAAAAAAAAAGAACAAAATTCAAAACATTTTATTTCACATAAACCTACAAGGGCACTTATGAAACGTCAGAAGCTAGGTGCACGGTTCCAATTGGTCGCTTCCTATGGAGAAGAACCGGCAAGAAACTCCACGGGTACTCTTTTAAAAGTAAATGGTTTTTACAATGTTTCCAAGTTACAGCGCCAAAAGGTATGAGAGGACAGTGTAGGCCCATCAACAAGTACCAGGTACTTAGCAAAACATAAAATGGTCCACAGATCCACAGTCCGTCATGTCCACAACGTTCTCTCATTCACAAAATTTAAAAGAAAATAATCTATATAAAAGATAAATGAAATAATAAAAATAAAAACCTATTTAAACCAAATGACAATGGCTGCCACCACAGCTGTAACAAAACAAATTTAATAAAAAATATAGAATATTGTAAGAATACAATGTCAAATAATAAAAAGATTATGTCAAGGAAATTTGTAAAATATGTGTAATAAAGTGAGTGTCCATGTTTCAGCTCCGTAAGGCAGGCTGGACGCACTAACTGACGACCTTAGTCGTTAGGGTCTGTGAAATACGTGACGAGAAGACTCGACGAAGCTTCCCAAACGCATAGCAGAAGCTTGCGTAATGGCTAGTCTCTTCTTCTTTTCATGTGGTTGGTGACTAACCTGGTGTCAGAGTTTTAAAGCCGCCCATGGGCCTCTGACTTGGCTTCACATGCCATAGAGAAATATCTCTCAGGCATGCCAGTTTCCTCGCGATGTTTTTCTTCACCGTTTTTGAAGCAAGTGATAATTATATAATACGCACATGAATCCGAAAAGTCAGAGGTGTGTGCGTGGGGTTCGAACTCGAGACCTATGACTTGGCAGTCCGATGGTCACACCACAAGGCTATCACTGCTATTGCTTAGTACTGAGTAGGTACGAGTACCTATATAAATTGGCAACAAAGATTAGATGACCAAAAGCAATTCAAAACACAGTAACGACCACGTGATACCAACAGAATTCAGTGCGATATACATAAATCTTCCAAAGACCATTTAACAACGAGAAAAAAAGTTTCGGGCAAAATTGAATCCCGTACACAACGTTGTACGAAAAAAAAACCATTCTTGTGTTATTTTTCTGTTGCCTCATATACTACCTACATTATAATATTGGTCTTATTGCAATTTATGAAGCCCTTTGAAGAAGGTGATATAAAGTTTACGCCAAAGTGCTTATTTTTTCCGTCTACGCCCGCCTATCCTACGCTCGAGGGAAATTCAACCAAGATCGAGATAATATTCTACATCGCACATGCTATACAATGAATTTATCTTAGGAAAACTTTAGACGACCATGTTGGTGCTATAACTAATACCTTCACTATAAAAATAAATTGTTGTGTGCATCTGCGTGACGTAATGCTCATAAAAATGCAGACAGAAGGTAGCGTCAGCAAATCGAAACAAACAGTTAGCCTTAAAAAGATACAATAAATAAATTAATTGTTTACAATCTTTGTTCCAAAATACTGTATCAATTTGTGGGTACTTAATTGTAGCTACGCATTGATACTGTATTATGGAACACCAATTGTACGCTTGTCTACCTCTTGGACGGAGCAATGGTGGTCCAGTCGTCGAGTTACACGTTGTATGTAATTTCATCACCATAATATCCCTGAAATCGGCGAACGAAAACATCGTGAGGAAATCAAAACTAAAATTTGGATATGTGGCATTCACTAAACCACACTGGGCCTGGGCCTGCATGTTGGATTACCGCCCACTACCTCTTACACATTGGACGCCTGAGTCCTAGGAACATTATAGGCTGATATAAGCCGGTTTATCCTGTCAAAATCTCACCGTGAAAACTTGTCAATGGTGAGCTGTCAATGGTGTCAATCCCTGGTAGAATGACAGCTCACTTCAAGCTGTATCTTGGTCGCTTCGCAGTCACACAAGTGAGCAAAGAAGGTTCCGCGATATACGCTTCGCTAAAGCTTCGGTGTCGCCGAAGCTAAATAAACCTCACATCAAGTAAATAAAGGCAAAGCCTGTGAGTCATTTGTTTTATAAGTAGTATAACTACTACAATCACACTCGCGTGTCGCCGCTGCCGCGTGAGGTATCGGTGTGTGAAAACATTCTCGGCTTTATAAACCTGTTCGTAAATAAATGTAATACCTCCATATAAACGAGTGAAATATTTCATCACGCGTTTCGTGTTACGTTCGCAGCTGTACTAATTTACATCAGCCTATGTTGTAATGAAGATAAAATAAAATGTTTTGTTAATTTTGCTGTCCGTACCGTACCAGGAATGTGTCAAAAGAATGTCTCTATCGATTATCTCCTGCTATTTGAAAGGACTTAATTTGTTCGAGTCTTCTTACATCTGACATCAGCCAGGGCTTGTGGGGAGCTTAATTGTCGCAAAGGGGTCACGTGTGGAGTCGGAGGTGTAGTACTTCGCAAAAACATGATTCTTTTTCATAAATAAAGAGAATTTGAACCACGAGAACTTCTTTTGTTTGGAGAAATATCTGTAAATAAATTCCTAATTTAATAAATTGACAAAATAATTTTTGTTCTGTGCGAAAATCTACGTAGTTTGTAAGCAAGCCAAAAATCCAGTCTCAATGAAAAACAGTGCAAAGAATATTGGAGGACGCAAGACATGTAAGATCATTTCATACTTTCATAGGGATATTGATAAGGTGCTACCTTATCAATATCCTTAAGAAAGTATGAAATCATCTTAGTAGATATTTCCACTTGCATCTTATTTTCATCGTATTTCTTTTTCATCTTATGACTTTTTGTTTTTATTTTTATTTTTGTTTCTATGTGTTTAGTTTAATTTGTGATATCCTGTGTGAATCTCAATACATACTATTTCTTCCTTTTTTCTTTTTACAAGAAAAATATTTTTATCTTTCTAAAAATATCCTGATCTTATCATGCCACACGTGATATACATAATCCATGTGTAGGCAGATAATTCACTTTGTTTCCCGGCGGCGGGCGGTAACAGAGTTATTTGGACGCGGTAGTTTTAGAAATTCAGAATATTTTCTTTTATCTTTGAGGCGTTCTTTTATTGTCTCAACAAGCTTATCGTGCGATCCTTTAGGAATTTCTTACTTGCTTACATGAATAATGTGGTTGTGTTTTCTCTGAGAAAAAGGTTGTGGAAAGTTTGGGTATGTGACGGTGCTATGGAATTTTTTCAGCCACAAATACAAATAATTATGACATAACAGTACAGTACCTGCCGTGCTATTCTGTAAACATCTCACCGTGATAACTTGGGTGAAGTGAGCTTGATGTGAGCTGTCATTGCACCTAAAGCTAGGGATTGCAGGTGAAGTGACAGCTCAATTTAAGCTCACTTCACCTAAGTTTTCACGGTGAGATTTTTACAGAATCGACCGGCTGTACGAAGCAATGGATTAGCAATCTGTTTCAAAACGATTCAGATTCTGATTGATCGTGTATTACGTAATTAGGGTACTGGTATACCAACGTTGTATCATATTTTCGAGGCAGTGAAAATAGAGAAAACGATTGGGGATCATTGATATATAGATAGATAATTATATCGTTTTTTTTCGCAAACACTTATCGTAGGTACTGTCTAATACCAAAACAACCCTATCCTTAAAACAAGGTATATCTATTTCCTTTATTAAATTTAAAAACCCTTTATCTGTTCAGATTGTTCTGACAATCAGAACGTTTTAAGCTTCAAAAGTTACAAAGGACAGCTCCTGAAACACCCATCCACACTTCCCTATGTTTGACCTGGGAAGAAGAAGTAATTTGGGTCAGCCGCACTCAAATCTATCTATAATATGAACTTATGGTACTCGTAAGGAAAAAGTTTTGGCTTTTAGCGCTCACCTATCATAACCATTGAAACTTTTCTTTCAGAGAAATCTGATAGAGATCGAACTAAACTAAATTGATATTTAATACCGGTTCTTGGCTTATGAAACTTCATTATCGTCAATCGTTGTAGACAAGCAATGATAGAAATATGGGGGGTTACCAAGAACTGGCCAATATTGACCAAAAAGTTGGAAAAAAGTCGCTTGACAAATCATGTGAATTGTCAAGCGATTTTGAACCATGTGCGGTAACGCTAAAACTGTCACTGATCTGTATTGGAAAACTCTGATCTAAATAGACTTGTTCCGTGTGGACGCCTAGGGATATCTCATAATACAATTTTGAACGATGGTCAAGCGTGAGACCGAATGATCCGCTCCTTTCATGTCGAACGTTAGTATAAAGTTGATATTCTCTAGAGCGGAACTGAGATCAATGTGTTAGGAACACAATGAGTGAAAACTATGATGTTTTATTGAAAAAGGCATTCTCGTATTTTTCTACACCTTTAATTTTTTTTTTTTTTTGAGGGTGGGAAATTATCAAATTACTTCTCCCGCTCTGGGCGGAGCGGGAGGGCGTGTCAGACTTTTACTGACTAAAACCCACCCGTGTTCCTTCCGTTGCCTGTGTGCCGGGGTCGCGATATCCCTTTCAGACAAACTCGCAACCCCGGCAGGCATTGGCCCTTCCGGACCCCTGATTTTTCTACACCTGCGTCTCGTCCTGTTTACTCTCATTTAACGATCTCTTAAAAAGCTCACGTGTAGCTTGATTTGTTATAATGCCTGCTTTGCATAAGTACAATCAGTCTACAATGTTCCCATTACTGGGACACAGGCCTCCTCTCTGTGGGAGAGAGTGGACTGTAATCCACCTCGCGGCCGCGGCCCTGTACGAGTTGGCTTCGAATTTTTGGTTCTAGGACATGCCTCTTTATTTTTCAAGAAAAATCTTTCTTTTCCTACTTTACTCCATAAATACTTTCCAACATTAATTTACTCTGAATTGACATAGTAATTGCTTCTGGTTTCAAAGTTAGACGCAAATAAGGTAACGGCGTTAAGTTGTCCCTTTGATATATTTATGGTTAAAACTGGAAGAAACTTGTTTCATGTAATCCTACAATATCGCCTGTTTTTATTGAAAATTAATATTCATGAAGCAACAAGCCAATCTTTGAGAACTTTTAGTTCGCGATAAATGTCCTGCTTGGTTGTTTACTTTTAGTTAGAGGCAAACAAACTCAATGGTCCTATCTCTTTGTAGGTAAGTGTCCTTGTCCATGGCCCTTTACGGGGCACCGGTGTGGGCGCGTTCGTTGAGGCTGCGACCGGCCCAGCGGTTGAACGCGTCCCAAAGGGTCATGGCCATTAGGATGGTCCGAGGTTACCGCACGGTCTCCCGTGAGGCGGCGAGCCTCCTTGCCGGACTACCGCCATGGGATCTGGAGGCAAAAGTCCTCGCGCATATGTGGGAGTTGCGCGAGGAGGCGAAACGCCGGGGCGTAACTCCGCTGCCGCGAGAAATCGCGGCACAGCGGACAGAGCTCCGGCGGGATCTCATGGCGGCATGGAGAGTGCGATTGTCGCAACCCAGCGCTGGGCACGCCACAATTGTGGCGATAAGTCCCCTCTTTGAGGAGTGGCTAGAGAGGCGCCACGGCGTCCTCACCTTCCGCCTGACACAGGTCCTCACCGGACATGGTTGTTTCGGGAGGTTCCTGTTCAGGATAAAGCGGGAGGAAACGCCCGGGTGTCACCACTGTGTGGATCGCCCGGAGGACACGGTGGAGCATACGGTGGAGGTCTGCCCAGCTTGGGCGGAGCACCGCCGTGTCCTCACGGAGGCGATCGGCGGCGGCGATCTCTCGCGTCCGGCCCTGGTTCAGGCCATGGTCCGGAGCGAGAGTGCATGGGAGGCCGTCACCTCCTTCTGCGAAGCAGTAATGCTCGCGAAGGAGGAGGCGGAGCGCGCGAGGGAGAGGCAAAATGCGCCCCCTCGCGCCCCTAGTCGCCGCAGGAGACGCCCCGGGCGTCGGGAGTCGCGAGCCGACTTCCGGCCACCGTAGGCGCGGGCTTGCGGACGGTGAGCAATGGGTAGCTCGCCGTCCGATAGGGACCAGGCCCGGGTCGACGGCGCGTTGTGTTCCACGCGCGCCTCAAAGAGATGTCAGCACCAACTGACGGGGTCCGGAAGGGCCAATGCCTGCCGGGGTCGCGGGTTTGTCTGAAAGGGATATCGCGACCTCGGCACACAGGCAACGGAAGGAACACGGGTGGGTTTTAGTCAGTAAAAGTCTGACACGCCTTCCCGCTCCACCCAGAGCGGGAGAAGTTATTTGATAATTTCCCATCCTCAAAAAAAAAAAAAAAAAAAAAAGGTAAGTGTCCTTAGTTCACGACAGTACCTACTAGAATTTGTATCCACAAACACAATTATCTTAATATACCCAGACAACATGAGCGGGAATCCCAAATGCAGACAGCTAAAAATACACCCAAAGAATCACAACCATGATTATACGATAGTACAATTTTTCCTACAGCTCCCTCGCCGCTTACTCGGCCGATAAGCATTTTCAGTACAACTTTCATGTGTGCCCCTACCCTTACTTATATGGGAAGAAGACTTAGTATCGTCCCACTGGGACTATAAGGGCAGTTGACTAGACGAAAGTGCGTTACAACTAAAACTTATTCGACTGTGCACGTCTAGTCTGCCATACAATTTACAGCTAGATTGCTACAACGATCGTTTGGCGCCTGAGTGCCATTGACAGGGGGGCGTTGTTGGTAAACATTTGTGAAATTGTCACAGAAAGTGTATTGGTAAAAAAGATGGCGGCGTTAGTTCCGATTTTGGCCACGCGCTTAAAGATTCTTGTAGCGTTTCTTGCAACTCTCATAGCACGCGAGAAAATAAAAGTTAGTGTTCTTTGTATCGAGAATAACCGAATGAATATCTTTAAAATATTTTATGAAATGTGAGCGTATAGGATTAAGTATTAGGGGGTAAATACAACTCAAAGGTTCAGTTTTAATTAAAGATGAAATGAATTCTGAGACGTGGATTAAATATACTGAATGGATCCTAACGAGCAAAGTTTGGAATAACTAATTAGGTTTTAAGACTAGGCCGTTTTGTTCATTTTTTTGGAGCATTTATTTGAAGTGTTTTTATTTACCTTAGGTTAATAAAGTTAGTTACCTTGTGTAATTTAAGAGCAAAAATCGTCTGTCCATTTCGAGAATTGTAACAATTTCCTAAAACTTCCCCAAGATTTAAATGTAATAGTTTCGGAAACATATGTTTCTGCGGACTGCATGCAATTTACGCGAACCATAATCTACTTTCCAAAGGCTTCAATGTTCAGTCAGTATTCCGGATACCTTCCAATTCTGCATTTCCATCCCTTCTTTATTTCATCATCAGCCTTTTCCCAACTAAATTATAGTTTACTGCCAGTCTAACTGGATGCAGCTGAATACCAGTACTTTACATGGAACGACTGCCTATCTGACTTCCACAACCCAGTTACTGGGTAATACGATAACCCAAAAAGACTTGTTGTCAGACTTTCGGGCTTCTGACGACCCGTAACGACTCACTCTGCTCTTGACGTGTCAACACGTCAGGTCCGAGTTCGCAACAAGTCAATCATCATCCTGAGGATGCTTCATTGAGAGGTGAAACACGTGTCGATTTCTTACAGGGTTCTTTATGACTCTTTAAGAACAGTTAAGCGGATTGGGTTACTTAATATACGTTGTCAATTAATGTATTTTATTATGGATTTTCGCAAAGTCACGCCTCAGTCAATTAACTACCGTAACGGCTGTCAAAGATTCACGAATGATAGCCGGGACCAACGGCTTGACGTGCATTCCGAGGCACGGAGATGTCCTGGTATGTAAAGACGGTCAACCATCCACGGACCAACCGCGGCAAGCGCAGCTTAACCTGGTCGACCCGTGCGGCTGTTATTACTTAGCCTTGTGGTTAAGTAATAACAGCCGCACGGGTTGTTCCACCCCCAACCTTCCTATAAAACACGCTGATTATTAATAATATAGTTCCCGCCACAATTATCTGTAGACGTTGTGACTACAAAATAACTTTCGACTCAACCAGAAACAAAGACCCCTGCAATGCAATCCAGTGGACGTGTGACCGATTTGTAACTGCCATATCTCAACCTACTTCCATACATACTTGGCATCCCTCGTCAGTGTGGTTTCCTTTGTTAGGAGATCGTTAGAGTACCTGAAAGGCTTTCGTAGTTTAGAAACGATGAAGTTTTGGGACGTTCGGGGCCTAATCTATTGTGTGTATAAATGTAATTTTAGTGGATGCATGAAGGCGAAATGGTGTGTGAAGAATATAGCAGATGCTGTAATGTCAAGTTTTCTCGGTAAGTTTTAAGTACGGAGTATAAAACCCGAGCAATGCCCTTGGGGTTACCTAAGTTTATCTCGCCTAGTATCAGATAACATAAAGCAGTGGCTTAAAGTTTGTATCCACAACTCAAGTTGAAACATACTTAGCTATTCAATAAAAATTGGTAGCAATTGTCTCTTATTTTTGGTTCCGTACCCGAAGCAGAAGAGCAGTGACCTACAGACCGTCAAGTCATAGGTCTCGTGTTCGAACCCAAGGCACCTCTGACTTTCCGGATTCATGTGCGTATTGTACATAATATTGTTATCACTTGCTTCAAAAACGGTGAAAGAAAACATCGTGAGGAAACCGGCATGCCTGAGAGATATTTCTCGACGGCATGTGAAGCCAAGACAGAGGTTCATGGGCGGCTTTAAAACTCTATCCACCAGGCTAGTCCCTACGAAAAGAAGAAGAAGAAGATCCGAAGGGTGCCAAACGGAACCCTATTACTAAGCCTCCGCTGTCCGCCTATCCGTCCGTCTGTCTGTCAGCGGGCTGTATCTCATATATCGTAAAAGGTAGATAGTCGAAATTTTCAGAGATTGTGTATTTCTATTGCAGCTATAACAACAAATAAATAAAGATACCATACAAGAGATGTGTTTTTGGGCGTTTTCTGCTCGATTTTAATACGGTACGGATGTGGCGGCATCTACATCGCCACATGCGAACTACGCATCAAAAACCTGAAGTCACACAACATCCTGACGTCACACAAATCCTGCATTGCGCAATTAGAGTTTACCGCGCGGTGGACATAAATATACAAGCTCCCGACTTCAACCTTTGGGGCAGTTGCCCGCCAGACACGACACACGTCTGGTCGGAGGATCCTCCTTTTTATATGGTGGATGAGTGAACATCGTGTGTGAGCCGGTTTTTTTAAACACGTCACTACATGCATCTAGAATTAGTTCAACCATTTTAGGGTCGGCTTTCAGTAGCAACGTGTGACTGAATTTCAGTATTTATACAATGCGTAAATACCATCAGACTGATTTCCAAAATGTCAAACAAAATTACTAATTCAAAACCCTTCGGAAGTTTTCGACGAATGCGGCACTTATCCCATACATAATAAGGGCATCAAGAGAACCTTTTTTTGAAGTACCTAGTCGTGATAAAAGGACTGACCTACTCCCATTAAATTTATATGACAGGAACACGTCTAATGTCCATTCACTTAAGTCTGTAAGTGTCCGGGCCCCAAAGTGTTATTCGGGATCATTGCCTTTAATCCCCCATGGGGTTACATTTCATTACAGACTCGAATACCTTTAGTTTTTCACAGTAAAATGGGAGTTGTTACAAATGTGAAAAGGTGGTGTGACTTTTTTACAAAAATGGAATTGAAGTTTTGCTCAAAGAAACAAAATTTGGTGTATGGTTTTTTTTTCCTTAGGGATGTTACATCGTAGTTTGGGTCAGGACATTCGATTCGGAAGTATTAGTTGAACAAGAGCCGCCTCGAAGAAATTACTACACATGTTCGACTTTCATTACACTCGTGCCGATCGTCAAACTCCTTTATAACCCGATTTTAATATAACTGCGCCTGTCAACGTCAAAATATTACAGTGAATGTGGTTTAAATAATAACAATAACAACTTAACGAATAATAAGACAGAACTGTGGAGACGACACCAATTTGTGTAGACCGTATTAAGGCGAAAGCGTCAAGGCAGCCCGCGAAATTCAAATTTTCTTACCAGTTTTGCAATTTGAAGGTCAATATCATGTTCTATGTTGATCTAAATATGATTCGCATAAAAATTATCAATACGACTCTCTAACTTCATGTAATCCCATTGAATGCTACTACTATTTCATGAAATCATGACATTTGCCGATTATGCTAACTTATGGAGTTGTATTGCTGATTGTAATGATTATAATTATGTAAAGCCATATTTGTTACGGTCGTGAATCATATTTTAATAAACATAAAACCTGACACTGAACTGCAAAATGCAAAAAAAAAAGAAAATTTGAATCTCGCGGGCTACCTTAGCGCATCCCCCATAAGAGGCAATACTAACAACCTACGATTTTGACAGCTCCAAGCGCAGATACAAAATTGAGTTATCCCTCTACCCTTGCTAAATCATGTTCGGGTCTGCTCGGCACAATTCGAGCGGCTTTTCCCGAACATTATACACTATCTTCGATTTTGTCACCCGGCTGGGCCGAATGATTCCGAGCCTCACACATTCGGCTAACAAACACGGTACCAAAATCATTGGTTTTTTCCTTTAGGTTATGTATGAATGTCTTGATTTGTGTATGAAAAAAGTACTTACGGTATTATGAATCACACCAAAAACTACTTAGATTAATATTAATTTGCTCCAGTAGATACGCCATATTTGTTTATCAAATAAGACATGTAATTAAGACTTTACTTTACTTTACTTTACTTACTAACAACACTTTACTAGTTTTGTTCCTGTTATTTCTATAAAGCTCCCGATATAAGTATGCCTGAATGGAAAATAAAAATGGCAAAGTTTTCACTTCGCCCCTCTTGTGCCGATACGAGTATTGGTTGAGTTTGTCAATATGTAACGGTGCAGGTAGGGCTGGCTAAAACAAATTTCCAGGTTATTGGGACTCGTATGGATTTTTCTGTTAATAAGGTACACATTCAGGGATGTTTATCCGTGTATCCTTGTTATTTTGGATACGTCATTGATCAAGCGAAGGATGTTGATACTCGTTGAATGTGTTCTCTATGATTTACTTGCTTTGCCTGGCGGAATTCGGTAATGTGTTCCTGGGTGAACAGGCAGGAACATATTTTTTACTTTTTACCGAAACATTGTGGGCATGAGCCTTTCCTAAAGGATTTTTTGTGTACTCCAATCAACGTCGCATTTGATTTTCGTCCAATACTTTATGTAATGATATGATATTAATTAATCAACTCAAACTCAAACGCAAAGCATTTATTTCAAATAAACCAATTACAGGCACTTTTGAATTGTCAAGGGGTCGGTCAGTCAGAAAGATGAAGCTAGCTGCCCATTCCAAAGCGTAGTAGGTACCTATGGAGAAGAACGGGCATGAAACTCCACGGACACTCTTTTAAATCAAAATATTCTTACAAAATAATGGTTACATCATTCATGTTTAAATTATATTAAGTCAATGAAAGACTTACCCAGTAAATGGTAATGGTCACAGTGCTCACACATGTACTAATTATAATGAAAATATTATACGTAGAACGTAAAGTTGATTCATTGGCAGCCCTACAATTCATATCATTATTTGCACAATACACCCCGTGTCCAGTAGAGATAATTTTCTGCTTTTCATGTATCGACTCGTATTTATTGCTGATATTCGTATTTCAATTTCTGCCCACATAAATATACTTTATAACTATCGCTTTTAAAAGGCAAATAAATTGCTATCGAGTGTAATATACTTCCGTGTCGTAAGTGAATTGAATGCTTGATGGTACTTCATGTAAATGTGGTCGAGTGGTCTTGAGTGCCACAATTTATGTCCGTAACGCAATTTCGTCGATTGCTGTCCGAAGTGCCGACATAACTTCGGCCGCAATGTCGAGTGAAGCACGTCGCATGATGGCATGATAATATGCATGAAACACTTTCAGTAATAGGAATTGTACAATGTAAACCCAGGGAAGGTCGTTGGACTTAGTGTTGACTTTTGTTCCATGCTATCACAATCAATCTGCTTAGCCTTTTCCCAACTACGTTGGGGTCGGCTTCCAATCCAATCGGATGCAGCTGAATATATTTACAGTATGTTATAAATGTATTTTACATAGAGCGACTGCCTATCAGACCTCCACAACCTAGTATCTGGGTAATACCCCTTGGTAAGACGGTTGTCAGATTTTCGGATTTCTGACGACCCGTAACGACTGCCAAAGATCCACGAATGACAGCCGGTACCAACGGCTTAACGTGCTTTCCGAGGCACGGCAGAGTCTCGGTATGTAAAGATGGACATCCATCCACGGACCAACCCTGGCAAGCGTGGCTTATCCTGATGGATCGACCCGTGCAGCTGTTATTACTTAGCCACGAGCTGTTCCATGCTATCACAAGAGTAAGAATTTTCCAACGGAGTTGTGTCTGCGGGGTTTCGTTCCATGTTACTGCAAGAGTAAGGATTTCCCTATAGAGGCTTCAGTATGACAGCTACGCAAATATAAGCTCAGTTCATTTCCCTATCTATAACAAGACTCTTAGATAGTGCAACTCCTAATAGGTAATTATTGTGCAAAATTGTGTAATTCACTTAAACATCTATTCATTACTTTTTTTTTTTCTTTCCTGTTTAGAGGTATGAGGAACAAGGTATAAAGGGAGGATCCTCCGACGATTGATGATTGCCGATTGATATCGGGACGATGTATACATACTCGTCGCGCGGAAAACCCTGCTTGCGCGATGCAGAATTTTGTGTGACGTCAGGTCTTTCTTGCGAAGTTCGCATGCGGCGTTGTTGATGCCGCTACAGCTGTTTTTGCTCATCATGACGAAAGTTGTAACCATCACCTTTTACATACGTAGCAGCTCACTGGAAAGGATCAACAGATCCTTAATCGTCCTCACTGCTTATATAGTTTAGATTCAAACAAATATTCCAGTACCTAAAACTATTAGAATACCGTAATCAAATATAGGTATGGATAGATTCAATTCGTTTACTTTTTCCGACGTCCACGTGTTCGACGTCAACGTTATATATGAGAGACCGATGGTCAAAATTGCTGCCGATCGATAAACCGTATGTTACCAAAAAAACAAAGTAGGCTGAAGTACAATTTAACGAAATCGATTCGCTGAATAAATAATTATGGATGTCGATAGAATCTACCTTAGCAATAATAATCTATTTGTACCGTTTGTTTGGTTAATAGTTTATCTGTAGGTACATGTGTAGTTCGTGCGTACTTATGTATGTACCTACTTATTAAGTATGTACAACCATAATAATGTTTATGAAAGCTTAGTCATATAAGAATTAGGTAAAAGTTTGTTCTTCGTGTCAAGTTCTAGTTCTCATTTGTGATGAAATGTTACAAAATGTTTTCAGTGTGTTAAATTGTTTAAATATAAAACCTTCTTCAAATTCTCAATAAACGACGGATATGAAAAATAGTTGGTCGCTGTGATTAATTCAAGACAGTGTTCATGTACTTTCTCCAGAATTAGCTTACCTTTTTTTTAATCATAATCTACTCATTACAATTATTTTTTTAATGAGTTGTATTGCAATATATGGTTAGCTAGCGACTTTGACAATTGATCATATATTATTCTTGCCTAACTGATTATTTATGTTTACTTCGATGGTCCTAGTTTTTCAGTGACTTTGAGTTACAGTTTTACTAGCTATATGTAAGCGGGCACGCCCTTTATGCCTGGAAGCTTTTATTCCGGTATTAAGTTCTGTTTATGTTTTGAGTTTTTATTTTAGCTTGAGTATAGATTTCGATTGTTTTGTTGGTATATTGGCGTGTGCTAGCTGTCATTATGGTAAATAAATTTATTTACTGAGTAATGTAAATTATTTTTCATACTATTATATAGAATCAAGTTATTTATTTTCTAACTGAACAGACAGCAGTGCTGCTGTGGGAGTTTGTTGCGCCACTTCTTCTTCCCAGCTAAAGCACTAGGAAGTGGTGAAGGGTGGGCGTTTTGGGGGACTATCTTATGTAATTTTGACGTTCGAAAAGGGCTGATTCTCAGCCTAGTTTGAATAAATGACTTTTGAATTTTGAAGACACTTTTTTAGGTGAATTTTACTAATTATAAGGATCTTTCAGCTAGGTATTATAAAATGTGTTTTATGTGTGGGCGTGTTATGTTTTGTGTGTGTGTGCTTTTTTTATTTCGTATTTTTTAACGGGAGTTACCCGAATTCGCCTGTTTTAGGATCGGTTTTAAATAGTCAAATTAGTGCATTTAGGTCCTGAAAAAAATATATGTCATAGATACAGGGGTTTCAAAGGCCTACAGGCCCGGAAAACCTTGCCTAAATAAGAATATTGTTTTGACTTAAATAAAAAAATAACAAGAAAGGCAAGAAAAACAAAGTAAAAGGCTGATCCGATTTATAAACTGATAGAAAGGTTTCACTTGCCTGAGGGTACCTACTTACTTAAACCGTTTTCAGTCTTCATTAACAGTTTTGTCTAGGATTCATTCGCTTGTTATTACAGCCAAAGGCAAAAGCCTTGGTAGATGGGCTCTACCTACTCATTTTAAAATGAATGTCTAAATGGTACGTTATTTAGTAGTTCCTCGGAATAAATTACTAAGTAAAGACAGGTACCGTTTCTCAGAGTAAGACGACCATTAATTCACTAACTACGTAGAACTGAAATATTAACTTCCGAAGAAAAAACTTTTATACCGAAACTGTCGTGGAGATTCTTGGTACCCTTGGACACTCATTTTGTCAATGACCTAATTGAAAATGTATGTTGATGTCGTTAGTTTTTCATGTTCCTGCCTTCGGAAATGATTGAAAATAATTAAAAAAAATAAAAAAATAAGTTGAAATATAACATGAAAAGAACCATATACAATTTTGTTACCTATATGAGTGAGTTGTTTTATATCATCGTTTGGGGTCAGTGGTACGGAAGAGTGAGGGTCCTCTGACGAGAACACTTTTGTGTTTGTGGATGGTTGAAGGACCGGGGAAACCCAGAAAACTATGATAAGAAACTTTAGTTTAAGAGTAAAACATATCTATGTATCTACAGTCACGAGCTCATAGGTACCTAAATACCTTGGGTATTGCAAGACGGGCTGGTATACGTAACTCCACGTAAAAGCGCGTATGTTGCGTACGGATCTAAATATCTTACAGAAACGTAAAATTCAAAAGCGTTTCTTTCATGAAATAACGATTTTAACTTTGAGAAAAACACCGCAAGGACTGTTTGGATTTTAAAATCTTAATTATAGTGTTTTTTTCTTAATTAATAATAATTTACTAACACCATTTAATATCTATCAACTTTCGGAGAAAATCGCTTTAAATCTTGCTTATGTGTAAGGTATGTTTGTCGTTTAGGTATAAAACGTCAAATAAAATCTCAAGGAATATTAAGGAATTATTTCGAACTTATTACACATAAAATATTAAATAATAAGGAGACTTGATATCGTTTATTTTAAGCTTCATTTACTCACGCTTGATAGGATAAAAAAAATACAAGAGTGGACTTTTTATTTATGTCCAAAGTCAATGTGTTGATTCGAAATGACTTAAGTCTGTCGCCCTATTTTCTCTTCGCCGATGACCTTTTTTTAATGGTTCTGCTCAAGAAAGTATTTTTCTTTGTGTAAGTACGTGCCTACAGGGAAAAGTTTTCCTTTCCAAACTGACCTACTTGAGAAAAATCTGACTGAAAACACAAACATTACTTACAGTTTTTTTTTTTTTTAATTAAACTGTCCGCTTTTTCTCTGGTGCCTCTTTGGTTTTCTCTTAAGTACTATAGATTTACTCAAAGAAAAAATACTCCAATAATCTTTACCACTTAATTGATCACAAAATTCACGATTCTCGATACCCGCAACTCGATTCGTAGTCCACGCCGTGTGACTTCTAACTGATTACTATTGATCGTCAGAGGTGACTTGTTTATACGTTTAAATACAATACTATTGGACTATCCGATGTTCAGGGACGGGTCACTCACGTAAAATCGATACATTTTGGTACGTAGCTTGCGTGTAAGTAAATTATGAAGACATTGAACTGCGTGGGGTGGTTTTTTATAATCGCTCGTGTCACGATGACAGCATGAAATTTTTCGTGACCTATATTTACAGAATAGGTGCGTAGTTTTGTTTAACGAAGGAAATTATTGCGTAATTTTAAAGTGTCATATGTCAGACTCAGTTTTCCATTCGATTCAACAGGCAGTCCAATTCAGAGAGGGTTTTATTTTATGAGTTTTCATCGATATGAGAAAATTGCTACTAGAAGCCATTGAAATCGCACTATCAATGCGGCGTTTCATAAAAGAATATAACACGCATTATCATTATGAATGCAACATTTGTGTCTGTTTGTAATACAGTAAGTTGATAATAGCGATAAAAATACTAAAACGATTAAGATTTTTACTGTCAGTGAATAAGGTATATATGGCAGTGCATGGTGGCCCAGTGGTAACGGCCCCGACTTATGAGTTGTAGGCAAAGATTTCAATCGTAGATTGGCCCTGCCGCGTCAAAAGATGGTTGGCTTGCTGTTTCGTTTTGAGGTGTCAAAACACAGAGAGATCCAGAGGTGTCTGGCACACAATATCGCAGAAACTTAACTTGATTGTCATGGAAACGCCATTATTATTGTGCGAGGTCACTCTTCTCAGTGTGGACACTTTTTCACGCAACTTAGTACGGTGAGGGCAAATCTACGATTTAAATCTTTGGTTGTAGGTCGTGGTTTCGAACTCAAGCAGGTGTTTTACTTTATGTAAATAAATGTCATCACCAAAATGCTCTCAAAACGCGTGAAGGAAAATATCGTGAGGAAACCAGCTTGTCCTAGGACCAAAAACACACATAAATTATCGATGTTACGATATTAATTATTGCATTTCATAATCAATATTTTAGTTCACTGGTAAGCCACATTTCTTAAGTCCATACAGTAATATTGCTAAATTAATCAAAACAGGTAAATATTTGACAGCTATTTGCGACGTTGCCAACTTTCAGGATAAACGTTCTTTACAACATAGCGTTACCAATTTAAAACACATCTAACCACTGCGTGTCTTTGATAGACAGTAATTTACACTACAACAAACAAGAGACAAGCGCTTCGCACCCCACTTCTGTGTGCTCCACACAGTTCACACAATTCGCACAAAAGGCGCCCGAGCGTGCTCAAAGCATTGACCGCAGCGCCATTGCTGGCGAGGTCGTTAATCATCTCTTCACGTAGCTAGGTCATAAATGTCAACCCGATCTTTGAATGGATATGGTAGAATGTTGAAGTTCCATAACTTTGCTAGTTGTAGTTCATAACAGAGAAGTTTTTTTTTTAAATTGGATAGGTTCGTGTTAGACCACAATCTCGTCTGGTTTTATCGATTTGGGATCTATGGCAAGCATGCATCCTGGATGCATGCTTGCCATTGCTTGCCATGCTGGGCAAACAGTCTCTCCTCATGACTTCGAGCTCTTACGATTCAAGGCTAATGTGGATTACTGGTCGTTCGTTTTGTTCAGCTAGTCCCGCCATCTTCTAGCTTGCCTAGAAGTAACTTATTCACTGCTGATTTAAATAAATCGACAAAAATTAGGAGTTCTATTGACTAAATAAAATCAATGAAAAGCCTTCATTATAATCTAGGGATGGGCTGAATTAGAACTTCGGCCGAACATTCGGTAAAAATAAAAAGTCGGTTATTTTCAAATTTTCATGTCGTCTACCGAAACAGACCCAAACAAAACATTGTCAATGACACTATTTGAACCTTCTATTTATTTAATTTCATCTCAGATTATTGTTTTATGTTCCGTTTGTTTTGTTTTAATTTGTTTTAAAAACTTTATTGTATCGAGGGGACGTATGAACACACAATGTTTGGCATTTAAATTGCGAAGCTTGGGGCGTATTTAAGTTTTGAATTAATGATTGCATACTGTATTAGGACAGACTGAATATTCCAAAGTACTTCCTAATTCCATTGAGTTTTGATATACGTCACTACGTCAGGTTAATTTTAAGGAGTAACTTTTTGTAGGAACTCACTTTTACTCAGAAGCAATTGAGTGGTTGAAATAAATGAATAATTTAAGGTAATTTTTATTTTTATAATTGTTGTATGATTCCATGATTTTACACTGAATTTCTAGATAAAGTTAATTAATATTATAACAGCATACCATTGGAAACTAGGCCATGCCATGGACGGTATATGAAAGAATCCATACAATCTTGTTTGTACAAATTAACACCAAGCAACATGTTGCTGAATGTGAATAGTAACGAAATATCTACATAATAAACATCTTATCCGTTCACTGACAAACAACGCACAGGCTAACTCACTGGGTCAAAAATGAAATTTTGAGTAAGAGTAGGTACGTTTTGTAATTTTAGACAATTCATCCCCTAAAGGAGTTAAAAATGGGATGAAATTTGTATCGAAGTACTTAAGTCATTTTTGCCCATCGAAAATTCCATCGTGCACAGGGCTTGTAGAAAAGAAAATTGGAAAGCGCGAAAGCTTTTTAAGTTTTAGTCGTTTTCGGAAGCTAAAATCAAATATTATCTAAAACGAAAGCTACACGTTTTGTGTCAGGTCATTGAACTATTCACTGATTTCCTGGGATACACTTCAGCGCATACCTACCTACTCTTTTATTTTTCCGCGGCCATTGTTGAAATTTTCCCTCAGGCTCTTGACATTGGGGCTCGGAAGGCAAGGGTACTTCGTAAATATGCGACAATCATTCCTTGATTTAAAATGAGCGCGTATATTTTGTTTTAATTTCGAAAGGTCGCATGTGAATCAACAAAGATGGCGCTTGTTTTTATACGATTGTATTTTGGGTTCGGAATGTAGTTACGATTCCTTAATCGGAATCCGGAATCGGAAATAATGGAATGTTTTTTCTTCTCGTTACGCGTGTTTGCACGTGTAGCTAACAGAGAAGGCATGTGCCTACTAACACGTATACTGCGTTCGCAATGTATTTGCCAAACATGTAAACAAACAAGAATTTTCCACTTATACAAACATCAACTTTTTACAAGTGTAAATAAAGTTGATTTTAGACCGACTAGTACTGTTGAAAAAGTCATGAAAAATATGAAGTTGTAGCGCAAAGTGGACATTATATGTGTAGGCATTACAGTTGTTTTTCCTAAAACTCGTGTTTGTTTACAAGTTTGGCAAATGAATTGCGAACGCAGATTAGGTACTTATATAACACAAAGTATCGAGTGAAATGTAACTTAATTGATTCTAAGAAACTTAAATTCCGACAGGAAACGATTTTATTTTTAATTAACCTGTGTTGTTCCGCTGCTGGGCGAAGGTCTCCTCCACCCCCATAAAAGATGCACTTAAATATAAAATAAAGATTCGTTCAAAATTCAGAGCAAGATAATAAATTGGGTAATTTGATCTCCTAAGTGAGTTTCCTTAAATCAAAATCACTGCTGTAAGCCATTCCCTTTTGATGGAAGCCGGAATTCATTAAACTTGTATCGCTTAGTTAGAAGAGGGAATGAATAAATAATTGGGATTCCTAAACAAAAACAACGCAATGTGCTTTTTTGAGTTAATCGGAATAAGAGATCGGATATTTATGTTACACCTTTCTGCTATAAAAAAATACTGTGATCTTCAATCCATCGAAGTAAACAGTAAAATTTGTATTTTACTTTATAAGCAGTGTGCCCGAATTTCCATCGGCGAAAATGAAAAACTTCCTTAAAAACTTTCAACCCCTAATTAATCGCTTTAGGGGATGTTTTTTCAAAAATCCTTCCTAATTGCTCCATTTCGTTTTATAATGAACTCTTCAGCAAACATACATCTAGGCCCAGTTGTTTAGGCTGTGCGTTGTCTGTCAGTGAATGAATAAGATAGTTTTTTTTTTTTTGAGGCTGCCTTGTTTTTGTTCGACTGTTCGCGTGACCAGCGGGCCGGCCTAATTCTAGGCCACTACCCACGTTTCCTGTTGACGATGCGTACGAATTGTTTGATTTGATTCTTTCCCCTCCCTTTTTATATACTTGTACCTATTATTTCGTTTATTCATTTTTATACTTATTAAATACATTTCATTGTATCGTCTATTACCCAGTTACTGGGTTGTGGAGGTCAGATAGGCAGTCGCTCCATGTAAAATAGTGGTATTCAGCTACATCCGGTTAGACTGGAAGCCGACTCCAACATAGTTGGGAAAAGGCTAGGCAGATTAAATACATTTTTAAATATTTTTACAATCATCATTAAAAAAAAAAAAAAATTGTACCGGGTCCAAGCTACTACTCGTAGTGGTTAGGGCTGTAAAGACAGGAACCTCCTCACAATGCGAGCCGTATGGAGGAGTGCTGCCTTCTGAATCAGGCCCAGGCGGTTGGACGCCTAACAAGAGCCTCGAGAACAGGTCGAGGCTTTCGGACATCGGTTACGACATTCGGCACAATGACAGCCGAGCTCACATTCCACATGCCGACAACCTCGTTTGCTAAGTCGAGATATTTTATTTGTTTCTCTTTCACAGCTTTCACTAGGTTCTCGTCATGTGGAATGGTAACATCGACAATCATTGCACGGCATGCTAATCGATCTATTGCCACTATATCAAGCTTATTGGCGACAATAGTTCTGTCAGTAATGATAGACCGATTCCAGTACAACGTGACATGGTCATTTTTGAGGACTGGGTCGGGCACATACCTGTAGTACGGTACTTCAGAGTCCACAGATCTATATTTCAAAGCAAGTTGCTGGTGAATAATCCTGGCCACTTGGTTATGCCTGTGCAAGTACTCGCCGTGAGCCAGACGATAACAACCAGAGATAATAAATGTGTCATGGACTCAACCGGACAGTGACATGCCCGACACACGTCAACCGTCCCGTCTGAAGGACGTGTCATGTCTCCGGTAGTTTCACTTGTGCCTATTATTTGTATTTTTTTTAAGAGCCAGTTGCATAAACGAACTTTAATTTTTAAAGCTGTTATTAAATACTAATTTTCCATTAGCTTGTTTTAACTTGTTGCAGAAAGCAACATTAGACTCCATTTTAATGGTTCTTTGATGAAATTAATGAAATAATTAGCGTTATTGATCCGTTACGTAATGAGGCATTAATTTTTGTGTTTGAGCAACTGGGTGTAAGACTAGCTATCAAATTATGTAAATTTTATCTTCAAAATTAAACGACTTATATTAACAAAAAAATAAAAATTTACTAGGTAGAAGATAGAATGAGATCATGTCATCATTGAATAATTGAAGTTAGTTTTCAAAGTAATATAGGTACTGGTAACTAAGTTGAGGTCAAACACTCCCATAAATCTTGAAAAAGTAATAATTATAATGTTCACGAAGGCAAAAGTGCTTAAAGAACCGTCATTATTTGTCTGTCTATTTATTTATTTATTTAATACTTCTAGCACAAATTTACAGAGGCGGACTTAATGCCATAGGCATTTTCTACCAGTCAACCTTTGGGTGACGCAGAGACAAACAGTAGTAGGTGCAATAGCGAGAATTGAGGAATAAATATTTATTTAAATATAAAGATATACATATACCTATTAAAAACCTAAATAAATATGAATATACACCTAATTTTAAATAAATACACATAAATATACTAAAACAACTAAGACAATCAATGGGAAAACATTATCTTTGTATTTATCACAATAAAGTTAGATTTAGGGGCCCAATTTGATTTATTCGATTTGTTTATTCGAACTGACCCTAATGTGTCCGCACCCAACTCTTGACTTTTTTTTTCTAGACGACACTGTTGGGCTAAGGCCTTCCCTTTCAAACCTCTCTATTTTGTGCGATCTCTGACCATTTTAGTCTCACAAACATGATCAAATTATTTTTAATTTGTTTTATTCTAAATAACCTTATAACCATCAAATACCTGGTAAGACTGCGCAGTTTACAAATTAATTTATAGTAACGCTATATGTAGACTAGGTATACCTAAGAAACGTTTTAACCAATATCGGAGGCAACGAGCGAGCTTGACGTAACTCTCAGAAGCCAGCCAAAGGTTGTTTGAAAATTAATTTCTAGGAAATTTTCTTATAACTATTCATCTTCGGAGAAAAGCCTTGTGGTTTTGAAAACATTCGACTAATAGGTATAATTTGCGTTTAAAATCATGAAGGTTTGTTATCGATAAAATATTCCTTGAGAACTAATTGGAATATAAACGAAAAAATAAAATCATGTTCGAGAAAACGTCCATGGGCATTGCGGCAAATCCCGGAAAATATGACAGACTATAGTCTGTTCTAAAAGTATCTGATGAAAATATAAACAAATGGATCAAAAAACGTACCTGTGGATGCCAATTTGTAGTGTCACTTACATATTAGCATAAGCATAGCATAATCAGCCTATAATGTTCCCGCTGCTGGGGCACAGGCTTCCTCTCTTCGAGAGGGAGTGGGCTGTAATTTACCACGCGGGCTCAGTGCGGATTAGTAAATGTCACATGTGTTCGATTTTTTGTTTCTAGGATATGCCAGTTTCCTCAAGATGTGTTTCTTCACCGTTTTGAAAGTAGTGGTGATGAAATTATTTACACAAAGTAAAGCGCCTGTTTGGTTTCGAACCCACGACCTACAACTCGTAGGTCGGGGCCGTTACCACAGGACCACCACTGCTCTTACAGATTGAGGCACTTTAAAAGATGATTTCATTTAACAATAATTAAGGTTAACTTCATAACCTCAATTTTTGGCGATGATTTTTTAATTACTATTTAGATATTAAAATGTTATTCACTAAATAATTGTGAGGAAAACTGAGACGTAAAGTTGAAACCTTCTAAATACAAATAAATGTGTTACTAATTCTTTTTAGTGAGTGACTGCGTAGGAATGTAACATGAGCACGGTTTGTTTATACTTTTGGTTGATGTTTTTATAATACAGCATTGGAATATATTGTTTCACCATAGCTTTACAATCAGTTGGTACTGTTAATCCCATGCTTGAGCCTAGTAATATTTTGCCTGAAAACGGACTGAAGCACACGTTCAATTCCAATAAAAGACAAATTCAGATAATTTTGATCCAATATTTTTTGACTAATTTATTTTTTTACGTAGTTTTAAAACTTTATTAAGCTCACAATTTCTATTTTATGTAGGGCTCGTACGAACAAAGCTTGGAACAAATTGTGTAAGTATCCAATAACGTTTCATAATTGGACATCGGCTGTTTTATTTTTTTCTAACGAGCAAAAAATATTCCTCTTTACGAGGTCAACGGTATATATATATTACTGTTTTTATTTAAAGTTGGTATAAAAAGTAGGTCATTTTATCGTTTTACATTGAAACAACCTGCGCTTCCCAACTCTCGGAAAAATGTATTTTTATTTTGTACACTAATTAAGTTTACTAGTGATTGATACTAAAGTTTATTTTATGCCTTACAGCCCCGTTCCCGTGGGAATATCGGGATAAAAATAAGATCGGGATCCCGGGGGAAGATTGCGTATTGGATGTTTAGCACATGTGCCTAATTTCATCCAAATCCGTTTAGCTGGTTTAGCGTGAAAACGTAACAAATAAACAAACTCACTAAGACTTGCGCCTGCTATTATATGTTAGGATTTTTTTCACTATCGTAACTCTAAGTGATAAATGATTTTATTTCTGTAAGTAGGTTTATACAAGTACTGTTACACTTAAAAAATAATTGAAGTATTAAAACTAGATGAGTTCGGTGTTTTGTTAATAGTCGGTTAACTACTCTGAGAAGAAAGACCAAAAACAAACTCGGGTGTCTTTTAAAGTCCAGACAAATCTTGGTCAGATCATGTGAGGACCTTGTAGATTAGTGTTTGTAACGGTCTTTTGAGGAAAGAACCAAACAGATTTGAGTGGACCTGACCAGTTAGTGCTATGAGCTGGCAGGTAGTTTTGGTTACATTATAGCCCTTTGTTTATCTTATTATTTTACTGAACACCTCGGTTGGACTAGTGCTCGCTGTATCGCTAAGCATAAATTTCTCAGTAGCAGCCCGGAGCCTGGATTTGAACCCCGTTTGATGGGCATAGGCTCGCCCCTGTTACATGTGACTTAAGGCGACGATAACCGACTTTTAATGATTTTATACTGAACATCACGTCTAAACGACTAGTGTTAATGATTTGGAAAAAATATATGTTAAATGAGAGCATTTTTTTAATAACGTAATACTTATATGAATATTTTAGATTTTCTATATATTACATAGTGAAATTAATTTGTAATGTTATGTCTAAAGCGGATAAAAAACTCACGCAAAATCTATCAAGCGAGTTTTTCTGAAACCTTCACCATTTTAAAGATAATTTAATTATTGTATTTTTAGTATACGTGTTTTATTAAAATACTTTTTGTTTTATGTATAATAAATTAATAATGAGTCTAATTTGGGACAGCGCTCCTTTATGGGCGAGTCCTATTGGCTGGACGTACGGCGCGTTGCGTGAGCTCAGTACAGAACACGCAAGCTAACCACTCAAGGTCACTGCCATATATCTGCGTCTTAAACTTAAGTGGCGAAATGTGGGTACACCTCTGCCTAACCTTTCTGGGATTACAGGCGTGATGTTATATTTACTGATTATCGGTTTGCCTTTGGAGCTGTATCATTATTTAGTATCGGACACTTTGTTATCATCGTTACCACCACCAACAACATTAACTATATCTTTCACTTTCAATCAATCGTAAAATTATCATTCCACTGAAACAATTTCCTGTAAAATGGTTTATCTAGATTGATCACAATCTGTTAGAACTTAAAGCACCTCCTAAAGCTTGTCATATCCCAAATTAATTGCCGTTTTATGCAATAGGCCTTTAATCCAATCGTGTAGTCGTACCTTAAGATGTTCAACGTTTTTGCCATTAAAACCTTTGACGTTGAACATAATGGCTGTTAAATTATTTGACGTAGTAATTTAATGATTGTAAGGGCATGATTCGCAGACCGCATTTTGATTATATTATGCTAAGTCAAGTAAAGTAAAGTCAAAGAGCGATCTGTAAATCTTCCTCTAAATATAATCATCATCATTATCTGCTTGGCTTTTACAGCTTACAGTCTAACTTACAGAATACCAATGTTTTACATTGAGTAATTGCCTATCTGGCATCCACAACCCACCTAGTTACTGGGTAACACGATAGACCCTGGTAAGTTGTTAGACTTTTGGGCTTCTGGCTGCCCGACGTACCCGTAACGGCTGTCCAAGATTTACAAATGACAGTTGGGAACAACGACCCCTGTGGGCGTTACTTAGTTAGTCACGAGACCTAAAATATAATATAACTAACTTCGTCCTCGTGAAATTTCTTGTTCCCCCGCGTCGCGTCGCATCGCATTGCCCGCCCTCGCTATTACTTGGTTTTCGCTTAGCGTTCTTTCTGACCTTTTTTCCTTTTGCTTGGCTCCTAAGGGTCATGTCGTGATCTTAAATAGCCTATAACCTTCCTCAAGAATTGGGCTATCTAATCCAAAAAGATTTTTTACATTTTTGTTATGTGTACATTTTTTTTCTCCAGCTTTTATGGCGTTAGGACGGTCGACTAAAGTAATGTCAGACTAAACATATTATACCAACATTTCATTATTAAGGCATTCATTTGTTACGCTCGGCTTGCTTTTAGGAGAACCACAGAATTATGTAGTCTAGCTTTTGGGAATGATTTTTGTTTTGGTTTTTTGAATAACGCTGTTAATTTTATTAACGGCGGGAACACCCTTTCAGTTCTTTTCGTTTTCGTTCAGTCTGACAGTTTTTCAGTTTTTCGGTCTAATGATATAAACCTACACTTTTTTCGCATATAGGCAGAACGTCACGTGCTACAATCCAATCATACATGCTCTTTTTGCTTCATCAACATTCGTAATATCAGGGTCTTGCGAGTTGGACTTATCAAATACTTTTGTTATTTGATAGATAATTCTGAAATTATCATCAACTGCCTAGCCTTTTCCCAACTATGTTCGCATTGGCTTCCAGTCTAACCGGATGCAGGTCATTACCAGTATTTTACATGGAGCGTCTGATTTTCCGTAACGACAGTCCAAGATCCACATGATAGCCGGGACCAACGTGCTTTAAGACATCCCAAGTAATTCAATAATTATCGATTCTTGTCTAAAAGCTCTAGCAAACGATTTTGCCTACAAGTTTCGGACGAATATTTTCGATAAAACAGTATTTGGTTTAAATCAATACTCTGTGATTAAATTGTTTATTGGGTTTCAGCTCAATTTGTCATTTGTCCCAGTTTGAACAAATTTAACTACATTCTGTTCACTACCGCCCTTTCTTGAACTCTGGCATTAGTGTTGGTTCTGTGCATTTAAGAGGCGATAACGTTTTTACTGCAGATACTGAAACAGAGTTTTATTAAGAAAATAAAGTAATTAGTACTCATAACTTGTTTAAGTTGCAGTACCTGGTCGACCGAGCTCTGCTCGAGTGAAAATAGAGAATGCTCATTTAATAGTATAGGATAATACATATTAATTCCATGCTGCCAAGGTAGCCATCTTGTTCTAAACCTTGGACGACCGAGCTCCGCTCGGGTGAAAATATGGAGAAAAGGAATTTTCCCAAATATGAGACCTACCTAGATCGCTTTTTCGCCCCCGAATCTCCTATACCTATTGCAACTTTCATCGAAATCGTTAGAGCCGTTTTCGAGAACGTGATTACAAATATATATAAATATTACAAATATTGCTCGTTTAATAGTACTTATAGGATAAGGATTTTGTAATATCTATATTTAAAAGAGTGTCCTTGGAGTTTCTTGCCCGTTCTTCTCCACAGAGATCTACGTTTTGGAATGGGCAACTAGCTTCAACTTTCTGAATAATTGACCGACTCTTTGACAATTCAAAACTGTCTGTAAATGGTTTAATTGAAATAAATGCTTTGAGTTTGAGTTTATAATTATGACATAGTAGGCAATGGGTGCTGCTTCAAAATTCTTCATTTAGTATCACGAAAACTAACAAAAAATTGGGTTTAGTATTTTGTTACGGGTCGTTAGAAGCGCGAAAATCTGACAACCAGTCTTCTTACCAAGGGGTATAGTGTTACCCAGTTACTGGGTTGTGGAGGTCAGTTAGGCAGTCGCTCCACGTAAAATACTGGTATTCAGCTGCATCCGGTTAGACTGGAATCCGACCCCAATATAGTTAGGAAAAGGCTAGGCAGGTGATGACTAAACTCTCTTTTTACTAATTTTATCGATTATTTATTCCCATTATACGTTGAAAAACAACCTCAGTCATATTATAAATACCAAAATAATGAGTTCTTCTGACCTGAGTCATCACAATACTTAGTTACCATAGTCTTCTCCGCCCATTTTGCTGTAGCATAGAAAGAAAAAAATTAAAAACATTAAAATACGTTTATTTGCGGTAAGACATGACGCAAAGAAATAAAAATCGTGTGCGGTCGTGGGACTCCCGTCTAGAACGAAGTTCGTTCTCACGTATGATTTAAAACAAAAACAAAATTTTTTCAGCCGCCATTTTGGGTTTACATTATTACCAAATTCATACTTTCTCACTTTCTATCGCTCTCGTGATGGTTTCTACCAGTTCACTCCTACCGCAAGTCACTTTTAAGAACTTCGTTCCAAAAATAAAAAACACAGACACAAAAAAGAACAAGTTGGACGAAAATATGTGTCACATCCAAGAAAAATGGCCTTCAGTCTGCATAATGCACGCCTGCATAGTGACCCTTTGCTAGACAGAGCCATAGTGCTGATTTTCAGCGACAGCCGGCGTTGACGTGATGGCGTCAAACGGTGCAGCAAAAATGAGTTACAAATTATGAAATCCTACTAATATTCTAAATGTGAAAGTTTGTATAATTGTGTGTTTGGATGTTTGTTACTCAGTCACGCAAAAACGGTTGAACGGATTTCAATGTAATTTGGCACACAGATTAAATAACCTGGATTAACACATATGATACTTTTTATCCTGATAGTACGTTCCCGTGGGATAATTTCCGACCTGCACGTGGGCGAAAGCTAGTATAAAATCAAATAAAAACACAATACAATTTCTAAATATAATATTTAAATGGCAACATTCAGTTCCATCGGCAACGATGCTCGCGCTCGAGCTTGCAATTCAATGAATAAGTAACTGAACAAGCAAAGACAATAATACTAACCAAGCCTTTTTCCTTCGCGTAATAACCATTCCTCAACCAACATTCTCTTGCAAATTAACTAAAGCCTTCCCCATAATACCACGGCGGCTTACCTGAACAATAATTGAAAATATAGTCGTTTGAATATATCTTTTAGCTCGGTTGAAGCCGAGATTAGACCCGCTCGGCCCAATTACAATTGGCTGATACCCGTACCAGTAGCTCGGGTATTTTTATACGCAATAAATCCATTACACATTGGACTGCGCAGTCTGTTACACAATTCATTGATGTAGACGTGTGAAATGGATGTGTTTTTAAATTATGAAACATTTGTTAAGTTAACATAAACATTTATATAACATTATGCCTGTAAGTAATATCCAAAGCGTTAGGCAGAGGTGTAGCAGTTATGTTTAGTAGTATTTTTATGTTTAATAAAAACAAGAATGGTGCTATCAACCGAGCTGCAATGCTTTACCTAGCAAATGAAGTATTGCCACAAGTTTTTTTTTAATTCCAGCCAACTTAATTTATGTATTTCAGGTTTAAGACACAAATACATGGTCAAATTTAATTATCTAGTAAAACTCCGCTGACCTGGGTATCGATATCTACACATGATAAAACAAAAAACAAAAAAAGAGTTATTTGGGGTTATCAACTGCAGGTAGTGTAACTTTCCTCGCGCACATGTGGGAGTTGCGCGAGGAGGCGAAACGCCGGGGCGTAACTCCGCTGCCGCGAGAAATCGCGGCACAGCGGACAGAGCTCCGGCGGGATCTCATGGCGGCATGGAGAGTGCGATTGTCGCAACCCAGCGCTGGGCACGCCACAATTGTGGCGATAAGTCCCCTCTTTGAGGAGTGGCTAGAGAGGCGCCACGGCGTCCTCACCTTCCGCCTGACACAGGTCCTCACCGGACATGGTTGTTTCGGGAGGTTCCTGTTCAGAATAAAGCGGGAGGAAACGCCCGGGTGTCACCACTGTGTGGATCGCCCGGAGGACACGGTGGAGCATACGGTGGAGGTCTGCCCAGCTTGGGCGGAGCACCGCCGTGTCCTCACGGAGGCGATCGGCGGCGGCGATCTCTCGCGTCCGGCCCTGGTTCAGGCCATGGTCCGGAGCGAGAGTGCATGGGAGGCCGTCACCTCCTTCTGCGAAGCAGTAATGCTCGCGAAGGAGGAGGCGGAGCGCGCGAGGGAGAGGCAAAATGCGCCCCCTCGCGCCCCTAGTCGCCGCAGGAGACGCCCCGGGCGTCGGGAGTCGCGAGCCGACTTCCGGCCACCGTAGGCGCGGGCTTGCGGACGGTGAGCAATGGGTAGCTCGCCGTCCGATAGGGACCAGGCCCGGGTCGACGGCGCGTTGTGTTCCACGCGCGCCTCAAAGAGATGTCAGCACCAAGTGACGGGGTCCGGAAGGGCCAATGCCTGCCGGGGTCGCGGGTTTGTCTGAAAGGGATATCGCGACCTCGGCACACAGGCAACGGAAGGAACACGGGTGGGTTTTAGTCAGTAAAAGTCTGACACGCCCTCCCGCTCCACCCAGAGCGGGAGAAGTTATTTGATAATTTCCCATCCTCAAAAAAAAAAAAAAAAAAAAAGGTAGTGTAACTTGAAATATCATCTTTCTATGTGTAAAATTTACAGACGTGATGGATATCTAAACATGATAAAACAAAAAACAAACAGATTTTATCAACTCGTACTACAAGTAACAACACACCCAGCGGTCGTTGACTCCAAAAAAAAACATCTTTTTTATCTATTTTATTTTGTCGTGTTATTGATACCCATCACGTCCGCGGAGTTTCTCTAGTTAATTTAATTTGACCTTGACTAGTTCGATTTGTAGACATGACTAAGCTAAATTAGCTTTGCCATGTTGTCATTGTTTTGTCTATAGCTCTGTTCTACCTCACCAAACCATATTACCTGTCGTAAAAGCTAATTTGAATAAATTAGCTCGACAACGCCGAACCCAAAATGTCTCTGACGGTATTGACTGAAGAGGGTTATTGAACTTCAGTGTAATCCAATTTATATCCTTTAACGAATCATGCAAACGTCAATTTAAACGGAAAGTTTTGCAGTTTAAATCGCTTGACAAATATTTGAATAAGTAAGCGCCAATCGGAGCCGATTACCATTAAGGAAAAAATACATAAGTGGGAGCTACACTTCGGTGCAAAAGTAACTGTAGATTTGTGTTCAAATTGTCTTTTTAAGAGGCATTAAAGTAAAATGAAAAATAAATGCTGTGGCAATACGTTCCTTGCCAAGCATGTGAGGTGTTACAATAAATGATGGGCTGAGATATGATGTGACAACGTTGCGGTTTTTAAAACAGGATGTAGTGACAAAAATTAAAAAGAGTATGCTTAGATGGTTTAGTCATGTTGAGAGGATGAATGAAAGGCGACTAACATAAGGTATTTACAAAGCAGATGTGAAGGGACGTCCTAGGAGGACATATTGACATTACTGGTGATGTTCTTCAGAATGATCAGGGGCGTAGTACTCCTAACGCCGTATGCGTTAGTGTGTGTGTGTGTGTGTAAACGAAACAAAAAGACTACCTATGTAAGGATCGTAACAAGTGGCGTTCTGTAGTTTGTGTCTACCATGGGAAGAAGGTGTGAGTTTATGTATGTCTTTGATTGGAAGCTATCCAAATGCTATCTAAAGGGGCGTGCGAACTTAAAGTACGCGGCTTTTAAGTTCGCGAACTTACTCAGCTCGCCGTCGGTGACACACGTGAAGATTGCTCACACTGTATCGCGATGTTGTCGAATTTTCTGAACCAAACTAAACAAACATTACACAAATATACAAAATGGCAGCTCGAGACTCGCGGCGATGACAGACGTATAGAATTTCAAACCTGTTGGGATCGCCGACGAACTTACTCAGCGGTTTTAAAGTACGCGTATTTGGTATGACACACGGGCGAGAAAGGTCGTTGAGCTATAAGTACGCGTACATGCTCGCACGTCTTCCACTCCTTTAAAATAATGATGGGTTGGTTTATTTAATTTAACGATATAGGTAGGTACTCAGCTGTCCAAACTATGATTCCACGATTGTTGTTATTTCAAATCGAATCGTAAACCCACTTTCAGTACAAACATAACCATCCTAAAAATGAATGTTTAGTCATCTTCCTCCTACATTTTGAAGTCGTTTATATTTTGACTATACCTATTTATGAAAAGTGTATTTTTATTCTCGTTAAGGAGATTTATTATATCTTAATGTATATAAATCCGCATTTTTACTTGTTTTGATGGTATGCCAAAACTACGGGTAATAAAACATTATGACCGCAAAATAGTAAAGATCTAAGAAAGAAAAGTAAACCGAAGATGAATAGACAATGTACCTATCTTAAACGATTTGGACAGAAATAGCTTTTATGGTAGGCTTATGGCTTTGAAATCAGAAATGAAGAGATCCGTAGGAGAACTAAGGTAACCGACATAGCCCGAAGAATTGCCAAACTTAAGTGGCAATGGGCAGGGCACATTGCTCGCAGAACAGAGGGCCGATGGGGCCGAAAGGTTCTGGAGTGGTGACCGCTTACCGGAAGACGAAGCATTGGAAGGCCTCCCACAAGATGGATCGATTACCTTGTGAAGGCCGCAGGAATCCGCTAGATGTGGGAAGCACAGAATCGGTCGAAATGGCGGTGCTTGGGGGAGGCCTATGTTCAGCAGTGGACGTCTTTTGACTGAAATGATGATGGTGGCTTTGAAACGAACGTACACACTTAAACCTCTGTTCACAAATATAATAACTTCCAGTCTATGCAGTATGCAGTTCGTGAAGCTAAACGAACTTAGCTTCGTTTCGCTTCGTTCTCAGTGTGGCCGGCTCTCAAGATTGTGCAAGCGCTTTTTTAATGGCAGTTTTCGTTTGTTGATTGTATACTAAATCTTGTAAAATATTAAGGACAGTCTCCTAAGACCGTTATCTTGTACGGTTAATGGACATGTCCTTAATGCCCCATCTCAAAAATCCACCCTGTTCAAATAACCTACAATATTTAATTCTAGTTTATATAATGGTGCTTAACACCAGATAAATACAGAAAAAATGGTGTGTATTCTGAACTATTTTCCAAATCTGATTGGAAGTTTAGCTCAACCATGCGGACTTTCTGCCATCCCTTGGTTAAAGCAGAAAACAATATTTTAGCCTGCCACAAAAGGTGTCATCCATCGTTAGCCCACACTTTTTTAATAATAATAGCTATCAGATGAAATATCGAATCAAAACATTGTAAGTATCAGGCACTGCCCGACAGCTCAATAAAGTCACACCGTACGGTTTTGTCATCTCTATTTGCCACTCAAACCTAGCACAGCAGCAGCGTGTCATCGCCACAGCGCAGCAAATTACTTCAGCGTCCCCACTACGAAAGTTAATCGGATTTAAGCCCCTAATCACACGACATCGAGTGGTTTTCATTAAACAAACATGGCGCTTGACAAGACTTACGGCCGTTATAAATTGATTTTGTCGATAATTGAAAACGCTTTGATTCATAGGAGAAGCAAAGATTTTGTATTTTTTTTTCAGGTAATTTGTTTTTCTTCAATTACCTTCCATTGTTGGATGCTCTTGTCCAGCAGTGGACTTTTCAGAGTTAATAAAGTTCTTATAATAACGACTCGAACTGCAAAGAACTTAAAAGACAACTTGGATTTCAGTTCGGGCTATTGACCTCTTCTCATGGCTCACTCATATGAACAATTCTCTTGGATGAGTAAACAAAGTCAATTGATGTAAACCATTTATGCTAGCAGGGAAAATTGACTTGGAAAAATTGGATTATATCGACGTTCGTATTTACTAGGTCAGGGCATACGAGTTTAGTAATAGGTACTCGGTATATCTAGATGACATCATTATTTATTATGTTCGATGGTGATAATCTTCAGTTTCAATATTGTCCAGAAAATAAAGTAATAGTTCATTTCAATTTCCACCACTTTCTGTGGTTTATTTAGTAGGAGTTGATTCAGACAAAGTCAACAGTGACCTGACTGATTTAGAATAGATGAGTGATTATTAAGTGCATACCTACTATAGAACAGAAGATCGTCCAATTTATCATGACGGATTTGAAATAATGAGATTAACTTCACTAGTGAGAGCAATTACCAAAAGTAATTAAGAGATTAGAAGTAGGTAGTACTCACATTACTCATGCTTTCACTACTAATGGTGCAAACAAAGTTATATAGCTCACAAATCCATTTGCAACAAAACATTTGGCTTTTCGTATTAAGAGACATTTGTATTCACACTAAGCACTTGTATTATCATGACTGTTAAAGTTTAGTTGCGTCTTTTGCGTCAAATAATGAACAATTTAAAACATTCTGTACCTAACGTGTTCAGATTTTGCATTTTTATTGCAAGGCGATAATTTCTAAAAATTTAATGTTGTCTGCGAAAAAACACAAATAAATCCCAATTAAATGACAGGTAAAAATAGCACTTTATGTGTAATGTACCAAGATACGTCATTTAGAGAACGAATAGTGTAAGATGCCAAAAACATGTCAAAATGAACTATAACTCTTATCAACTTTATTTATAGCTGCAATGTTTTAATGAGACATTTATTATGCCGTGTTTTTGTGTGTACATTGGATTACAGTAATTATGTTAGTTTTGCATGATTTTATCAATGTTATGACCGTGAAAACAGTTCCATGTCAACCTCACTTCCATGGTAACAATTTGATTCTGACAGTGCCTATTATTTCATAGCATTCACAGTTGAAGTGTTACTGACGTCTAGTTCATCGTTAAAAAAACCTTTATGTTTTAAGCATTACAAGGGCCACGCCATGTCAGACTAAAACAAAGTCCCTCAATTTTTCAATTTTCAGAACGTCAAGAGTTAGACAGCTTCATCGAGTAAAAATACGGGTGAACAATATTGGCGTGAATCCCATTAAAATAATACCATATTATTCAAATCCAAGAGTTTAATGTACTTTATATAAGATTACTCTTTCATATTTATGTATGAGATTTAAATTTTAATAGAAATTGATTTTAAAATATTCTTGTTTTTGTTATGGTGTGCTCAATAGATTATCTTTGTCTTGACTAATGTCATTAATGACTTATTTTTAATTTTACCTTTCTACTGACTCCATTGCTTTATCTGTAACTGGTCTGTCATCATGAGCGTTATTGTTTGAAACCACTATTATCATTACGATTAATTTTATCACTCTGTGACTATCGATGTTGTTAAGACTAACTTCATGTCACCTGTCAGGTGGACCACCTTTTTGTTGCTCACTTAATGCTTCATACATTCTTCTAAGCTAACATAAACAAAAGTAACTTCAACACACTTGCCTTCGAAAAGTTAGAACGTTATTCTCCAAACCAAAAATGAATTCTCAATAGACACTCTCACCAAATCCCAAACCACAAATAAACTCTCACAAAAAGAATTAAAAAGATCCCATAAAAAATTTCATACGTCCAAACAATTCTCCTCGCTGGTACGATTGACCCCAAAAGGCCCTCTGAGGCCAAACCACACCGGTTTCAATTAGAGCCACATGTCCGCCATTACCGCGACACGACCCATATGCACTGGAACTACGTAGCGTGTACTTTTAGTTTTTGTTGCAAGTTTGGATGTTGAGCTGAAAATAAATTGAATGCACGTGGCTCACAGAAAGGTAAAAGCTACGAGATTTATAATATAGCGGCACTTCAGCGGTGACGAAATTTGATTTCATATAGCCCTATACGTATAATTATTTATCATAAGGCCCGATACGGGAAATGTTGTGTCTATTACACACTTGACAATAATATTTACTAGCCAGCTTGTGGTATTCACATTCTAATCAAACCTCACCAAGTGACAATTTTCTGAAAAAATCATTCATAGTTTTTAGAAACGCTTCACCATCGATTGGTCGATACTATACCAAATATTTTTATTATATGGCAGATGAAGAGTCACCTTTTTAATAATAAATGGGTATTACCGCTTTTTTATTTTCCATAAACCATTACAAGTGTTTCCAATACTTTCGATTCCAATTTTATTACACAATCTATTTTCGGATTCGCATCGGTTTGGGAGTTCGGCAATGGAAGATACCTTTTCATTACGGAAAAATTCCATGTGAATGTTTTGCTCAAATACTTACATGGAGGGTTATTCTGGCTTCGGGTTGTAATAGTCATCATATTGAACGACTTTTGTTTGATATCCCGATTAACCCCTAGAGTGCGGTGAGGGCAATACGACCGCTTTCAATTAAAGCCATATGGAAGTTATTACCGAGGTTCGACCCATATGCACTATAACGTTTCAATGTGTCTGAGCATTTTGCAAACTGTTTGTGAAACAGAATTTGAAAAAAGTTTGAATGGTGCAAAGGAGAGCAATTTCAGAGGTGAATGAAGCTGTTTTATGCGTCACATAAAACAAAATTATGAAGCCAATTTTAATTTGTTGAATTTTTTACAGATTTTTTTACTGCTGTGCTACTTGGTTCTTTTGAGAATGAACTGAAGGAAAGTCTAGAGAGAATTTCTATTATTCTGTGAAAAAGGTAAATACAAAGTTTTTGCAGAAACAAAAGCTGTGCCTTAACCTTATTAAATTTGCAGTTCTTTTGAATTGTGGTGTACCTGATATAAACGCTACATCGTGACGTCACCTGTCTGTTTCTGGGTTCTTATTAATGAGTTTAAGGAACGTAAATAGATGACGTCATTCGTTTTGAATCATAATTTTCAAAATCATGAACCATCAAGTTTGTTTGTTCTCGTGTAATTTACTTTACTGTTATTTCTACATTATGACGATAAGTTACATCAAATTAAAAGCTTATTACTTGCTTTCAAGTTCTCGTGTAATTTACTTTACTGTTATTTCCACATTATGACGATAAGTTTCATCAAATTATTAGCTTGCTTTTAAAACAAATCAGTCGTTGCGTATGATGCCAAAGACAACTAAACATAGGTCTGCACGCGTAGCATGACAATCATAGAAACGTGTTTTCTGCGGGTTTTTTACGAAAGAATAGACTAAATGACAGATAAACAATCACAATCTGTCATTTTGTCTATTCTTCCGTCAATAAAACCCGTTTCTATTGTGGTCGTGCTAAGCGTGCTGGTATGCTTCAAGCCACTATAACAGCAGAATATAAAAAAAACATAACTAAGAAGCAAAAAGAATAAACCCAAGTCAAAGAAAATGTCAGGCTGAATTAATTATCATTTTTAATTATGGTCTACAATAAAAAATTTGAACAGTACAATTTATACAAGATCCAAAGAACCACAAGGCCACGGAAGTCGACGACAAAACAGTTAAAACCATTAAAATTTTAACGGGCCGAGATAAAGAACAAAACCTCCCAGAGACAATTACAAACCCACCTCTTTCCTTATTTTTCTAAATGCGACAATCTGTAAACGGGGAAAAGAAATAGAAAAACAAAATGAAAGCTTAACAGACATAATAGAACAATTAGTCGGTCGTTGAAAGGGGCTGCAATAATAATTAGATAGCAGTTAAAAACAAGGCTGTTAAAGAATCTCTTTTATTTTAGTTTTTACTTGTTGCTTGGTTGAGCTTTCAAAGGAAGTAAATATGAGGTTATCTAGAGGGAAAAATAATGTTAAGCAGTATTTTGAAGGTACTCTTGTAGTAAGCAACAGTTTGTTATTTCAATTATATACAATACAATATATATACTAGCTGCTGCCCGCGGCTTCGCCCGCGTGAACCTAACTCTTTTATAAAATAAAAGTAACCTAAGTTACTCTTTATAACATCAGCTATCTGCCAGTGAAAGTCCCGTCAAAAGCAGTCCAGCTGTTTGATTAACCGGAACAAACAGACAGACAGACAAAAATGTATAAAATTGTTTTTCTTGTTTTAAGTAATTATACTTTCTTATGCATTTAGTAAAAACCTGTTAATTTGACATTACAAAAAGTAATTTTATAGATTTGTATAGATGAGTAAACCGCACCAGGAGACATTTTGTTTTCTTAAAGACATTAATCTTAAACTGTACCAGGCAAGTAGGTAGGTAACTGTTGTAAAATTCATGAATTATTATTAAATGAATGAATAGTGAGAAAGAACACCTCAATACTGCCTCATTCAAACATGATACTGCAATGTTGATGAGTTTAAGAATACTAATCAACATTGCTTTGGTCTTTCTACGTAAGAATACCAGCGCTGCGGTATTTATTTTTTAAATATCGCCGCATTATTCTGAGATAGGAGCCTTTTTGGCCTCGCACAGGTCGTTATAAATCTTTTTTTTTTGTTTTTTTTTTATATATTTTTTTTTTTTTTGTTATTAGCTGCTTACTGTTTGTATTTCCTGTGCGTGTCCCAAATAAAATATTTTTCTTTCTTTCTTTCTTTTACATTATTACAACGCCATGAAACGTCTGTGTTCTTTGTATTACGTATTCATCCAGATAATACCATATCAGTATCAATATTAATAACGTTAGGTCGCAAATTCAATAGCCACTCGAATATACACGACAATTAATATAATATAGCTATACTTTATATGTGTGTCTACATACATACACGGGCTGACTGGTAAAGCAAGGGACATTTATTTTATTCAAGGAAAATTTTCAAAATTCGCCCTAATTATCCAATAATTGCATACTTACATTAATTTATGGAAATTCACATTTTAATCTGTCCAAAAGGGCTCGGCGTAAAGTAATAACAACCAACATCGATCGGCGTCGTCGTCGACTTCAAGGTTAAGCAACGGTTGCCGAGGTCGGTCCGTGGAGGGGTGACCATTCATTAAAAAGAACGCACGTTAACACGTTGGTTAGACCGGAAGACGACCCCAAAAATACTCGAAAAAGTCCAGGCAAATGATGATGGAGGGAATCCAAATCATTCCTTTCCCTGCCTTGTAAAAGGTCATTTTGTCTAGAGTAGTCGCGCTGGTGTGCTTTGCCCCAAGTTTACTTTGCATTTCAGTACTTCTTACTCCTTAAAATTAATTAATACGCCCCTAAATAAGTCCTTCGTTTACCCAGTCAAACTGTATAGTTCTGTAGCACATTACATTGAAATTCATCAATATTCATGCCGCAGGCGAATACGATATGTAGCTGTTTCATGGTACTGGGAATTCCTATGAATGCATTTCACAAAATTAACCGGTTGATTACGTTCGATTTCAATTGAAAGGACTTGGGAATGTTGAACAGTTTTGTATCATTTACGCGACTGTTACAATGTAGTTCAGTTCATTAATAATAATTACTTTTCTGGCTCCTAGAAATCATAGACACGAGCCGTAGACGTCGTCGTTTGTCGGAAAGTTTTGAGCTCTTTCTATTTACCTTTATGTAATAGTCTTTCTATGTACTTGTGGCGGCATCTACATCGCCACATACGAACTACGCATCAGACTAACGTCCAGCAAAATCCTACAGCGCGCAAGCAGAGTTTACCACGCGAGATGCATATATATATAACTTCCCGACATCATTGATCGGGCAGTTGTCCACCAGATACGTCACCGTCTGGTCGGAGGATCCTCCCACTTCTATAGACCACATGCCTTTATATTGGTGACTACGGACTGAACGCAGCCTTCGTGCAACTTCTTCAGCAAGATGTCATCATCATCACTTCCTCAAGCTTTCGAGCGGCAAGTCACACAGCCAGCCAGCAACCACGGCTTCACTATCACGGCGACCATCCGCTTTTCCGTCATTCAATGATTTTCTTCCCTACACATCATCAGCTAAATCTAAAATTGTTTCATAACGGGCACATTGCAACGTAGTCTGATGTCTGACGCCACAACACGTTTACGATCGTAAGAGAATGGAGTGCTAACGGATTCTGTTTCTATTAATGATTTGTTTACTGCAGTTGACAACTCGGTCAGTTTCCGTTCCATTCCTAACACATTTGTTTACATGTTGTCATCACAGAGGAATCTTGTCATCGCTATTGATACTACGGTATGGTATGTAATAGAATTTTGTCATCGCTGTCGTAAATATGGCACATCTAGTTATTCAAAAACTTTGGTTTTGTATATACACATGAAAGTACATTGTTCAGAATCGTTTACTGAATCTATTTCATTCATTTTTCTTAATAGGCAATTTTTTGAATTCCGAAAATAAATAAAACTAGGTAAATTACCGTCACACGTCCGCTGTATAGTCAAAATGGACGGTGTACCTACTACGCTAGACCCATATACGTGTGTTGCTGTGCGTGCGTAGCTTTGTAATGTGACCACAATTTTCTCTCACAATCAGTATGAATAATTTAATAAATAAACAATGTTTTATACATAATAGTAAAAAATCTGTGTATGTATTATGAGAATAACATAATATTCTGGGTGTTTAGCGGTGTACGTAAAAATTCCGGGATATGTTGTATATTAATTTATTGCTGACCACACTTACAAGTACACACAATCCATACACCTAGTATGAGTACCAACGATTTAAAAACTATGTTAGTAAAACTTACTAACCTAACAACAACTAATAATTACGTCCCAATACATTAGCACGTCCTTCTGTGTACCCAGTGCCTCATAAAGGGGTTGTCCACCTTGTCACACAATGTTTTTAGGATACTGTTGGAGTTTCAGCGCGATCTACCCATTATTGAACGGCTGTACAGCGGCATCACTATCACCTCACTCTTACCTGTGTTTCAATCTCTTTTCTAAAGCTCTAAAAGAGTTATTAATATCTGGGTACTAAAATTCTCTGTCTATTCCCGAATGTTAATCCTACATGATGGGGCTGTCAGCCTCCTATTTCATCTTCTTTGTCATGCAGTCTGTCCTTGACATCCGTTTCAAACTCATTGCATGTTGTCGAAATATCTCTATGCTTTACATCTATCCACCCGGTTTTAGGTTCTAGTTGTACTATATTACTCAATCAATAACTTAGCATATCGCAGTCCACTGTTAGACATAAAAATAACATTATATTACGAAATTAATGGCAGGATAGGGAGAATTTTTCGTATAAGTGTGAGTACGGCGGGATCTCCTGGCGGGAGCGTCAGTCGCTCGCCCGCGTGAACCATTGATGCGACTATCACTAACGAAAAAGTTGCCCTTTCGATTTTATGTCATTTTATGCCATATTTTCGTAATGTAATTTTGGTTAAGTCCTCTCCTCTATCAAGTTGCGCCACAACACCCGGTTCTTCGATATCCAAATCTAGTCTGTCTACCAGCTTTTTAAAGGTCGTGGATTCACCTAGAGGCGCATCACCGGCACTGCAGCGTCCCACGCCTACGCTTGCTACATTTGGTACCTCACACACTGACTTATTAATTGTAAAATTTAAAAAAAAACATCTACTTTTACAATATTTGTAAATATGTGAGAACCATGTATCTATCACTTAGGTAATTAATTTATCTTTCGTTGCTTCATTTTTATTAATTCTTCTTTTTACCTATTGTGGTAACGTATTTTTTTTTAGTTGCATCGTCTTCACATAATAATTATGTAACTAATGTACCTACATATACAAAATATTGTAACACTTTTTAAAAGAGTAACGGTGGAGTTTCTTGCCCATTATTTTCTCCATACGAAAACTACCTTTTGGAAGGGGCGACTAGAATCAATAAATTTTTTTGTAAACTTTGACGTTCAAAAGTGCCTTCCTTACAAGGGCCTATTTGAAATAAATGATTTGACTTTGACTTTGGTACAGTTTTAATTAATTTAAATAATAACATTCTCTTCTCTTGGTGAATCTTTTGAGCTTTAAATTTTATGTTCGAATTAAGTTTTACTTAGTGGTTAGCGGTCCAAAGTTACTCGAGTAGGTATTTTATAATTTAATATTTTCCTAAGCCACCTCTTTTTAAAACAATCTTGTTGTTTTCTAACTTTAATACGTTGTTTTAAAATGAATTCTTTTAAAACTTACATGTTTAAATAACTTGTTTACTTAAACTAGTTTAAATATTCATGTACCTTTGTCTAGTAAAATGAATTTTGTTGTTGGTTTAAATTAATTGGACAAGTACTTAGAAGTCTAAATACTAAACAATAGGATTATGAATTTAGTGCGTTAATAACCCTTTAAATACTTATTCTATTGTGAAGTGAATAAATTGTTAGGTGTACATTAATTTGGGTTTTGTATTGCGATGACAACATACGACTTAGTTAAACGAAATAAATATGTTCATTCTGTGAAAATGTACACTTTGGTATTTACAAACTATTAAGTAAAAAATACAATAGACGACGTAAGGAGTCATAAAGAACCCTGTAAGAAATCGACACGTGTTTCACCTCTCAACGAGGCATCTTCAGGAAGGCGATTGACTTGTTGCGAACTCGGACCCGACATGTGGACATGTCAAGCGTCGAGCGCAGTGTACACTGCGCTCAAACGAACACACGTGTCGATTTCTTACAGCATTCTTTATGACTCTTTAAGAACAGTTACGCGGATTAAGTTACTAAATATACGTCGTCTATTGTATTTTATAATGGATTTCCGGAAAGTCACGCCTGAATCAATTACTAAGTATTAAGTATTACAGGTATGTTGCAAAAGTTAATAATAAAGAGCCTAAAGAACATTCGTAATGGTCCTACTGTCCGCGTTACTTCTACAAAAAATTTCTTCTATACATTGCATTTTTTATATCTTTAAAAAATTAAAGAGAATTTCCGAATATTAATTTGAGCTGAAATATTAAACACACCCTTAATGCACACGCGAAATGTAGACTAGCTCGTTTAATCTGCCCCATATACCATTCGAGCCTTGAAACTCAGATTTTAATTTCCATTCTCGTTTGAAGAACAAAAGAGAACACGGAATTCTATTCGAAGAACATAAAACGCAATGCACCGCTATTATCACTATTACCGTCAAATGACGGTCATAAATGGCAAGTTGACCTTTAGGTTTTAAATCGTACGGTTGTTATTTCTTCAGTTATGTAAACATTGGTACAAATCGTTCGAAGTGAATGCTTTCATACTCGTGTTTGATTTACGATTGCTATCTTGATGGTATTTATGTAAGCCACTTCATCGGTTCCAAGTTCAAACGGAAACCAACGATTGGTTTTCGGGAAAATTACTGGCGAATCAAAATTTGTTTTTGACGCGACCTTCATTTTCTTTTGTTTAATTTTGAAATCGTATTTGGAATGTGGTATGCTATTCGACGTTACACAATCAAGTTTTTCGTCGGTGTTACATGGCGCAGCAATGAACATAGCCGAAAAAATCGTATTTTTTTACTCGGAATTGGATCTACGTGCCGACATTCCGAATATTTTTTATTCGTGCATGGATTTTGGTCCCCGCGGCAAGCATCACGAATTTCAGTGCCAAGCTCCGGCAAAAGTTAGTATTAATTAAAACCTGTTATAATCAAAAATAAACTTTTGCGTAGTCAGATAAAACATTGTACAGGTTTCCGCGTTTTTCTTAAAATAACACTGATTTAAAGGGCGTATGTATTTTTTCTTTGACACAAATTTTTCTCTTTGTGGCTTGGCTAGTTTCCAAGAAATATCAACGAGGAAGAAAGATACGTATAAGTTTTGGGTCACGTATTCAACAACGTAGGTAGGTGTATACCTATTGAATGCTCAGATTCCAATCATTACACTCAATAGAAATACTCATACATGAAACTAATAATAATAAGCTATTGGTGTATTATCCACTTAAAGCTTTGTGCAGACTAGCGCCACGCGACAACGGTTATTGTTATACCGTGAAGTTTTCTTAGAAACTGTATTGTTCGAGTCGCGTCGCGCCGTCGCGTCGCGCTGGTCTGAACGAGCCTTAAGACTGTCTCTGATTAATATAAATATTTTTAATAATTCAAGAAAAAATATGCGGGTAGTAGCTTTGCTCATTTTGTAGTAGGAAAATAGTTAAAAAAATTGTAATTACTTTCATTCATATAAATAATTCTGTATGTCTTATGTATGTTATAGTACCTATAATCTATATATGCAAGAAGTAAGGAATATGACAGCGTCGCCATTCTTGCTTCAAGCATATAAGTAATTTTGTTCGGCTAATCGAATGAAATCTAACAAAGATTAATCGGCTGAATAAGTCCATCTTTTCACAACAAAAAACAGCGGGTCATTAACCTTAGAGAAAGCGATTAGAAAAGTTAATTGCTCATTTCTGCTCCATTACGCGCCTAATCGAATACCTACAAAGATTTATATATACTCACAGAAACTTTCTTCTAAAAATATAAATATAAACCTCTGAGTAGGTACCTACCTACTCGAATCTCGAACCAATATGTACCCCTAAAGGCTCATACACACACATCACACATCAGTCACGCACGTCAGCTCGTTTTAACGTGCCGGTGAGGTGACGTTTACGGAGTAGTGACGTGACTGATGTGTGGGGCATGTCCTACCTACCACGGCCACTAAATGAGAGTGCCAAGTTGTAATTTATCCGACTCGGTGGCTGATAGTGTAACAAAAAAAATCACTATCTGCTTCTTCTTTTCGTGTGGTTAGTGACTAAGCTGGTGTCAGAGTTTTAAAGCCGCCCGTGATCCTATGACTTAGCGTCACTTGCCGTCGAGAAATATCACGACGAAATCATTACGAAAAGTGACAGTGTGTTATATTTTATCACCGACAGCGCCGCCGTTGCCGGCTAGTAATTATAATCATAATCAGCTTACAACGTTCCCACTACTACTAATATTCCTGTCTGGGTTCGAACTCACGACCTACCCCTCGTAAGTCGGGGTCGTTACCACTGTATCGCCACCGCTCCCTGGGGGTTGAGTAGGACTGTATTTTATAGTAGGTTCACAGTACTCGCACATGTGTTATGCAAAAAAACAGTCTTTTAATAATAAGAGAGACACAGTATTTTTTGGTTTTGGCGTGTCTGATCGGTAGCTTGACGATACGACATCGTCAAGCTACCGATCAGACACGCCTGCAGTGTGTGCATGGACCTTTATATTTTAATTTTTATGAGGAAGTTTACCAGCTTTATTCGCCCAAACCTTGTCTACAAAGTTAATTAGGCCAGTACTCAACTGCGACCGTTCTTTAGTCTCATAAAAGTAACTTAGAAGAGGCAAGTATAAACATAATTATGCGTAGTTTTAAATAACGAAGGACTTGAATAATGACGCTGCATACTTAAATGTTGAGGTTTATTTTTTCATCACGTTTTTCTCTTGAGTTTCACGTAGATCATTATGCTGTATTTTTCCTGATGGGGAAAACACAAATATGATTTACTTGAACCTTGTAGGTAAGCATTTATCCTCACTAAACCATGCAAAGCAATAAAATAATAGCCTCGTGTTAAACATTTTCATGCCTATGTTATTTATTTTGACCTACTAAGTTTTAAACGATAGAAAAGGGATATAAATAATAAATTACGGGAAACCGCTCTGACGTTCAAAACGATGTTCTAACTTTTTGAAATCGATGAAATATTGCCGTGAACCAGGCCCAGTATATTTAGACACAGTTGAGCTATGATTTATTAAACCACACGTCATCTAACAGTTTTACGCGTTTCTATTTGATTAATAATGTACACGATAAGGTCTGTAGTATTTTTATAACCTTTCCCGTTTCCTTGGAAATTAATTAATTTTTCTATGTAGGTGCCGGAGGTTGGGCAGTGGTCTACACTTCATCGTTAATACGTTCAGCAATTTTGCTAAAAATTGTTACTGAGTTTTTGGTCCTCGTTACGCTTGGTTAGTTAGCTACTACATCAGTCCGTACCGGCTGTGTCCAACAGCTATTGTACCAAAATAAAAAAATAGTCGTTTAATTTTTTTTTTTAAGTTCCAGCTTGTCCTTCAAACCTGAGGATAGATTTACAAAAAAAAAAAAAAAACGTAACAAAAAAATGAGCGAGCCTTACAGTATTCGCATATGATGTGTAACGTATGACATCTTGGCTGACATATTTAGGATATAAATAATATTCATCATCATCATCGTCATCCTGTTTACAACCTCTCGGAAAATGGGTTCGTACTATCTGACGACCAACTCTAGCACCACGCGTGCTCATTGGTCAAATCAGCGGGTTTCCCCGGCTTCCTGTTACACACTTCCATCCCTTTTCACGAAATCACTCCCATAGATTGCAGGAACGTGAGATTGCAGGAAAGTGAGAGATAAAATGTTACACATCAATAAATTAAGCATGAGAGACTCCTGGCTAAGTAATAATAGCCGCACGGGTCGATCAATCAGGTTAAGCTACGCTTGCCGCGGTTGGTCCGTGGATGGGTGACCATCATATAAAGACCCCTCCGTGCCTCGGAAAGCACGTTAAGCAGCACCGTTGGTCCTGGCCGTCATTTGTAGATTTTTGACAGTCGTTACGGGTAGTTAGAAGCCCAAAAAAGTCTAACAACCAGTCTCACCAATATCGTGTTACCTAGTAACTAGGTTGTGGAGGTCAGATAGGCAGTCGCTCCATGTAAAATACTGGTATTCAGCTGCATCCGGTTACACTGGAAGCCGACCCCAATATAGTTGGGAAAAGGCTAGGCAGTTAATGATCAATAAATTAAGCATGTAGGTGCAGTCGAGTGCAAGTCGGTGGTAAAACTTTGACCGTGAGCTGCCCTAGCGTAGTAGGAACTTTCAATAGAATAAGAGGCCGGCTTACGCTGGTTTTGTTACCACTAACGTACGACCTACTGTGCGATTATTTGAATATTTTCTTGAATAAAAGAAACGACAAAGTTTAAAACAACTTCAGTAGTTTTAGCTTTCCCGAAAAGGAACTTTCAATAGAATAAGAGGCCGGCTTACGCTGGTTTTGTTACAACTAACGTACAACCAAAAGAGCGTTTATTTGAATATTTTCTTGAATTAAAATAAACGACAAAGTTTAAAACAACTTCAGCAGTTTTAGCCTTATTCCCGAAAAGGTCAGAATATGCAAAAGTTTTCCAGGCTACATCGTTACGAAAACCGAACGACTTTTAGAAGTCACTACAATAGTACTAAAGTTTGTTACTATTGGAAATTTAGGTAAACTGTAATTAGGATCAGTACCAAAGATCTAACAAAGACTCAGATAGTTACTGTGTTAGAACTTCGAGTTTGTTTCTGAAAATACAATAAAACTAAATCCTGCGGTCTAATTGCGTAACACACTTACAGTAGCAATGGCTTTCATTTTGACAGTTCAAAAACTTCCATTGCATTATTGACGTTAACATATGAAGCAATGGATTAGCAATATGATGCACAGCCGCGCCCCTCTTCGTTAGGACGCCGACGAATAGGTATTAGCACGTCCACGCCAGGACGAGCTTACTCAGCTGCCGTTATTGCAACTCCAACAAAACATCAGAGGCAACCAAAGCATGCGAGGCGTGCCCAGCGGCCCTTCGAACTAGTTCGAAGCTTTTAAACAATGTTTAAAACAGTTTAAAATATAACAATGTTTTTTATTAAGTGTTTAAAATCACAGTATTAAACAAGTTTTAAATAAGTACTTAATGTTTTTAACATTAAGAAGAAAAAAAACAGTTTTAAATCGCGAATGAATGGAAATAAATGAAAAGTTATAAATTTTTAGAAAATGGAATAGCTCCAAAATTAATTAAAAAGGTTAGATAGTTTTATACACTTCGTTGCCAGTCGAAATAAAGTAATTCCCCACGACAATTTTGGGGATTCCCCTTACATGAATATCATTAATATTCGTCCTGCCTATGTATATCTATACTTCGTCGCTTGTCGAAAAGGGATTCACAAAGAGAGACTTATAGATAATTATTATAGTATAATAGTTAGTACTCTAACTATACGAGTAATACGTTGTTGTGATTATTATGTTATTCTGATAGTTTTTTTGTAAATGGTTCCTCAGGTAAATTTTAAAATAGTCTAGATAATAAAACTGACAAATCGGTCAAAAAAAAAAGAATAAAAACTTTTGTTTAAAACATTTTGAACTGTTTGATAAATAAAATTTACAAAAAAAAAACAGTTTTTTTCCAACACTGGCTGTAGTAGAGAAGTTTATTATACTCGTATCAACAAAGAAACACAAACAAACACGAAGCATTCATTTGTTTATACTAATACGCTTGCCAAGTTTTATTTTAATCATATCAATATAGTATTTGTCGAATAAATCACTACACAAATATACAAATTAACTAATATAATCCAATCATCATCTACATTAATATTTCACAAGTTATGTTATTTTTATTTAGAACTAACTGTTGCCCGCGACTTCGTCTGCGGACCGGGATAAAAAGTAGCCTACATCCTTTTCCAGGTCATGGTCTACTCATGTGCCAAATTTCATACAAATCCGTTCAGCCGTTTTAGCGTGAAAGCGTAACAAAGAAACAAACGCACTCACGCATTTATAATATTTGTTAGGATTAGGACTAGCTTCCGCCAGCGGCTTCGCCCGCGTGATATCTTTATAAACTATAGCCTATATTACTCAGTGATAATATAGCATTCCACTGGTGAAAGAATTTTTCAAATCGGTCCAGTAGTTTTTGAGTTTATTCATTACAAACAAAAATCCAAATCTTTTCTCTTTTTAATATTAGTGTAGACAGAAAAGAGAGATAGACAAAAAGCACCTTCAATTTTTCCAAAATCCTTTTTTTATTTTTTTCAACTTTATTCTAAATTTTACGAACAATTTAAAACAAAAAATAGCTAAATCGGTCCAGCCGTTCTCAAGCGACAACCTTAGCAATGAACAATATCTCATTTTTATTTATAGGCATATATATACGTACGGAAAAGATTATGTTAATTTATTTTATGAGTTTTGTTTAGGTGTTAGAAACCATTTCCTGAAAAACTCTAATGACGGATAAATTGCTTGATAAATATAGATTAGGTTTATAGTGAGAATAGCAGCTGTTACATAATGACAAATGATTATTAATAGTTGTGATACTTGCCTACGAAGGGTTTTATTTAAAAACTGGTCGACCGAGCTCTGCTCGGATTAAAATAGAGAATTCTCATTTAATAGGATAGTTCATACTAATTCCATGTATAGTACATACTAATTCCGTGCTGCCATGGTAGTAGGTACTTACTGATTCCATGCTGCCATGATAGTAGGTACTTATTAATTACATGCTGCCATGATAGTAGACACTTACAAATTCCATGCTGCCATGATAGTAGGCAATTACTAATTCCATGCTGCCATGTAAGCAAAGGCATGCCGCTAAGGTAGCCATCTTGTTCTAAACTGTGGACGACCGAGCTCTGCTCGGGTGAACATCCGGAGAAAACGAATTTTCTCAGATATGAGACCTAGCTAGATCGATTTTTCGTCCTCGTAAACCCCTATATTGTAACATTCATTGAAATCGTTAGAACCGTTTTCGAGAACGTGATTACAAATATATATATACAAATATTGTCGTTTAATAGTATAAGATATAGCACGATGATGACTGATGATGCATTAATCTCTATACAAATCTGGAAGATATAATACTGAAAGCTAAAGTTACCTAAGTATTGAGAATTTTGGGAAAACTCGGAAAGCTACGAATCTTGTGATTCAAAATGCACTTTGATTAAACCCAGGAACTTATAGGTACCTACTTACTCTGCATCCATGCTGGCATGATTTAATATATCATTTTCATCATCATCATTTCAGTCGAATCACGTCCATTGCTGGCTATGAACCTCCGAAAACCAACCATCGCCACAAATACCAGTTCTGCGCCGCGCCGCCACCATTCGAAAAACATTCGAAAAAATACAAGCCGTGTGCACGGCACACGGCTTATATTTTCGCCCACTTCGTAAACTCTTTCATTCAATGTTAGATGTATTTTTTTAATTCTTCCTTAGAGCTCTCGTTAAATAACGGACTCTTGTGCAAAATGTCATGCTTCCAGAGTGAGCAGTATAGGTTTTTTAGTGGAGGTTTAGGTAATGAATAAGATTAAGATTTATTTAAGATATTTATTAAGTATATTCTGAAAATCAACTGGAGAAAGAAACACGATGTAGAACCAGCACTTTACATTTCATAAATGCTCGGATAAGTAAAGAAATAAACACACTTTTCAGATTAATATTCCAACGAAACTCTCAGTGTCCCGATTTCTGTAGCGACCATCTTTTCTCGGTAAGCTTCAGGAACGTTTTCAGCATAAAATACGGAGATTATTAAGTAATATTGAAAATGTGCAAACACTTTGAACTCGATTATGTTTTAACATGAAAGAGTTTTATGACTTTGACGAGGTGTTTGGCATAGTATTTTCTTTTTAGGTTTTTGGGATACTGGTGTGAAATGTATTAATCATTCATAAAACTGAAGTGTTTACCGGATCAATGTAACTATAATAATGAGATCTTTTATTTTTCAGTGATGCCTTATTTAGAAAAATCTTGTAGCGTAGTACTTTGTATTGTAGCGAAATGGCAATAATTTTTCTCATAAACAAGCAACCAATAAGAGTTAATTACTAAACGGAGAGAGAATTATAAAAATAACGCAAAACTTTTCATTATTCAGCAGTGAAAATCGGTCCTTTTAGCCACTCGTGGATAAAATAAAACCAGAAAAACCGGGTTGTCCCCCGAAGACATGTGACATCTACCAACACGCACTGGGCTCGCGTGGTGGATTACAGCCCACCGAGAGGAGGCCTCTGTCCTAGCAGTGGGAACATTATAGGCTGATTACGCTGGATGAAATAAGATTTAAACTAGTCTCTGTGACTCCTTGAAACTAAGTTCGAAATTAATAAACGTTACTGAGGTAAGTATGCGATAAGATACGAGTATGTTCTCGTCTCTATCTTGCACTAGTAGTTTGAGTGTTGTGCGACCGTGACAGAAACAATGCATAGCCAAAGCAGATGCTATGTAACATTTATTCATCTCGGCTTAACGATTTGGTTTCCGAAGAACCATCATCAACCGTCGTCAGGACGTTCGGTGAAAGGTTACTTATTAACAGCCGATTGTTTCTGTAAAAATATCACCGTGAAACTTTGGTGAAATGAGCTGTCAATAGTGTTAATCCCTAGCATCCTGCCGGTCAATTTGTGACAGTGACAGCTCACTTCACCTAAGTTTCACGTTGATCTTTTTACAGAATCGACCGACAGTTGTCCAAATACAGAGCGATTTTGGACATCGTCACATGTCAAATACTGGTGAAAATGGCAGATTTTCTTGACAGCTGTTATAATATGACGGAACCGCTTTTCTCGGAAAACAAAGCTTAATTTCACTATAATTATTTACTAACAAGTCTATTTTTAATTCAGCCCTTGAAAGACCCCACTATAATTCTTCGTCCTATAGTAAAAAGGTGACGTACTGTATGAACTGACACGTGTGTAACTCAAGTTACTTTATTAGCATAAAGTGCCATGCAAGTTCTAAGTTGATATACATAACTTAAGTGTACGTACTTGACGCAGTGGTCTTAGTGCTGCCATGTAAACTGGGAGCTTAGAGAGAGAGATTAAATGCAACAGTACATGACGAATAAGTAGGTACCTGGTATAATGCACTAGCTAAGTATGTTTACTGAACAATGCTGTAGTTTTAACTTTCAAATTATATTCGGTCTCTTGAGTAAAATTCGAGTTAATAGGGATGATGACTAAAATTTTTTAATCCATCAGGTAGATTATGAAAAACTATTGGACACGTATTTTTTCTTTTTTGACGCAATCAAAAGATTACGGCAATACATTAAGTTAAAATATGGCATGATGTCACTCTTCGGTAGCTTTTATACTGAATTGTGACGTAGCGAGCCGCTACCCCCCCAGTAACTTTACTGCGTTTTATCTAAATCAGTTTTTATTAATATGATGATGCTAAAAATACGTGTCTAATATTTTTTTATTATCTGACTGACGGACTAAATAGTTTTTTTTTTACTTACTTAACATCCCTATTGAACAGATAGCAAGTTACTGATTCCGAATATCGGAAAAGAACAGGAGAAAACTACACCGCCTTTATAATGTCATAAAAAGTATAAAAACAAATATTTGAACACGCTTTTTCAACTTTGGACTTTTTTAGAGATTCATTCGATAATAATGTGGATAGATAAAAAACAGAGCCTATTCTTATCAATAAATCTTTCTTAGACCCGAATTTAAAGCCCACAAATAAACCGCGGTCATGTCAAGAGATCGATCTCCATCCTTCTTAGTTTTGGAAACTTTTAGTCTCAAAGGTTAGGATTACGTCGGCATCGTTTACGTTGTGACAGTGACTCAGACGAACCATGTTGGATTACAAAAATACGAGCTCGAACCCTCGACTTTCTGTTCCAATTTCAAACGACAATAAGTCTCTCCAGAACTTAGCAATGAGCATTGTCAGTAGCGTTATATATTTAAGTTTCACAAACATGTGGTAATTAGACCACGCCGGAACTTTTTAAGTTCCATCGGAATAGCACTTGCTCTATGAATCTTCACCTGAGGGCCTAGACAAGTGACAGCGCGTTGTGTTCCACGCGCGCCTCATAGAGATGTCAGCACAACTGACGGGGTTCGCCACGACCGATGCCTGCCGGGGTCGCGGGAAAGTCTGAAAGGGATACCGTGGCCCCTGGCAACGTACAGGCAACTGAGGGAACACGGGTTTTAGTCAGTAAGAGTCTGACACGCTCTCCCGCTCCGCCCAGAGCGGGAGAAGTTATTTGATAATTTCCCACAAAAAAAAGGGCCTGGGCAAGTGATAACCGCTTTCAAAGAGTTCTGTACATATTTCAACAAGATTGACATAACTTTATCAGTAGCCTATGTCAGTCTCATACTGTTGTAATGGCAATCATTTCATTACGTTTTAAATAGGTTTTTATTAATTTATTTATCTTTTATATACTTAGATTCTTTTCTATTTTGTGAATGTGAGAACGCTGTAGGCTTAGTGGACTGTAATTTATTGACCATTTTCTATTTTGTTAAGTACCTGGTAGTTGTTGATAGGCCTACACTGTCCTCCCATACTTATTGATACTGTCAAGCTTCGTGCAGACCAGCGCGACGCGACGCCGCGACGCGACTCGAACAATGCAATTTCTAAGAAAACTTGACGGTATAACAATAAACGGTGTCGCGTCGCGCGACAAGTCGCGCTGGTCTGCACAAAGCTTTATTTGAAAATATTGTAATCGCCAATTATTTTTAAAAGAGTAACCGTGGAGTTTCTTGCTGGCTCTTCTCCATAGAAAAAGACCAATTGGAACCTCGAACCTAGCTTCTGACGTTTCATAAGTGCCCATGTAATATTTTGAATTGAATCACATTTTTTGGAAAAAATAAAATGTATGGGAATGATTCCCATACATTTTATCGTTGTCATCGTTCATCGTTATCGCTGATATAATGTCACTTTGTTTAAGCTATCAAGTAGGAGAGATATGGCCGCCATTGATTGTCAAAAGATAGCCCATTTTCAGAATAAAACAAATACCTGAAACTTTTAACTCCTAGCTCCAAGGTTTTACTACTAGGTATCCATAACTTTACCCTTTAGGCATCATAACATCATTGTCATACATTTATGGCAAATACCATGAGCATTTCAATGTAATTAAACAGCATAACCTTCCCGTTATCGGTACATCAGACATGCGTCGTGTATTTGCATAGGGCAACCATCAGGGCTGGTGGCACGTGAGGCCATGGTAATCAACGGTTAGCATTACCTATTAGGTCTCTTGGGCCTATTTCATATGACATTATGGCGACAAAGACCTCGGTTTGCGGGACGGTGACTCAGTGTTTTGTTAGGCGGCAAGCAATGCTTCATAAAAAATAAGTGGGTATAAAATTTTTGGCATGACGTGTTCTGATAGTTTTTATCTTTGTTTTCAGGTACGGTCTTCCTTATCAAGCGGTTAAGTAAGAAGTAAACCATTATTTTGCGAGTGGACTGCTACGTTGTTGATCTTGAAGCTAAATTACGATTCTACGGTAAGTACCTACCTAACATTTTCTAGTGAAGCACGATGTGAGCGTTAGACTACGATGTACATATATATGTGCATAAATTTATGCCTAATCTATTAGTTAAGCTAAAACAGTTTATTTGTCACTACTAAATCCATAAGACGCCATATAAAATATAATGTTGTAGTTAATTTAATTGCCTTTTTATTACCACCACAACTTCTAAATCAACTCATAAATCTGACCTTTATTACTACACTACAAATAAAATCCATGAATAACCAACATTCCATAGAAACTCGGCTTCTAAAGAAATGTTCCAAATGAAAGCGTAATCAATACATCCTACATACATAATGCCTTGATAATTACATTGTGTTATCGACTGTTATGGTTCTAGGAAAAATGCTCATACTTTTTTCTGTCCGATTGTAAGTCCCGCGTGTAACCTTCGTTTAGCGGCTCGCGTGATCACAGCTTATGCATCTTTGATGCATGCCCACTCTAACAGTGCCTCAAAATGTTTTATTATTTTTAGGCCACCTTATAAAAGCCACGCCGTATTTAGTGCAATAGGTCGGGTTTATTGATTTGTTCGAAAATAGTCACATACGGATAGTGACCTAATTTTCGTGGTTTTAACTTATGATTAAATTGTGTCGCCGGCCTTTTGAGTAATTGGATCTATTTCAAGGTGTGTATTTTTATTTTTGTTCGTGGTAATTTTTTTAATGGGTAATTCATCAGGGAACTATGTTTAGGACTGAATTTAGCAACTATTACATTTATGTTCGAATAAAAATGAGTTTACTTAATGATGTTAGAGAAAATAATTTATTATGAGTCTACTTTATAAAAACGAACAATCGGTTTGTTTAAACATTGAATACAATGTTTAAAAATAATTTCATACATTCTCACATAAAGGATTTCTGTCCGAAAACAATAACATCCAAAATAAAAATTTAGAAGGGCTAACTAACGATTTGTTCAAACACTTAATTACTTTACACTTATTTGATTCAATTTACGTTTTGTGTTCACAATATTAAAACTAAAAGCTTTCAAAGCAGCTATTAATAAATACACAATTCAATTTATTATCTCAGTAACTGCGCCCCGCGGTTTCACCTGCATAAATCTCGATCCCTTGGGAATATCGGTATTCTATGTCCTAACCCAGGTTATAGTCTACCCATATGCCAAATTTCATCTAAATCCATTAAGCCGTTTAAGAGGCTTACAACAGCTAAAGCGCGGTCACTGTCGGACTGCATAGAAATGAAAGAGAAGCGCGATGAGACGACGCAGGTAATTTATTGCAAAATATGAAGCAGTTAGCGCTTTACAAAAAATCTATTGATTGGACTGGAAAATTAAAACACTATTATGCTAATATGTAGCTTGTAGAATAATCTGACAAAAATCAGAATGATTGCATGTAAATTAATATGATTTTTAATCGTTAGAAGAAATTTTTAGAGGTATCTTCATGATTTTTTTCTATCGTATCAAATTAGTTGTATTATGTTTTCAACACACTATGATACTAGCATATATCCTGAAGAATATCATATATTTTTCTGATTTTGTTTACTGCAAACTCAAAAACTCAAACTCAAAGCATTTATTTCAAATAAACCAATTACAGGCACTTTTGAATTGTCAAGGACTTTCCCGTGACCCCGGCAATCAGCTTACACTGCAGTGGATCATATTCTTTTAGGCATTATAAAACTTGCATTTAGGCACGTTTAGGTCCTGTAGTCCCCTTAAGAGTGCAAGCGTAACAAACAAATAAACAAACTCACTTTGACATTTATATTATAGTTAAGATTAGGTTATCTAGTTACTTTAAATCTATTTGCTTCAATTTAGGTTTTGTGTTCACAATAATATTACTAAAAAGCTTTCAAAGCAGCTATGAATAAATACACAATTCAATTCATTATCTCATATACGAGTATTTCTACAGTATTAGAAACACAAAACCTAAATTGAATTGTCTGTTTATAGATATATTAAGCGCGAGTTTTAATAGGATCCGTGTGAACCAGATACTAAGCTGAAATAGACACCTATTTCAGTATACTGGTTGTCCTGTTTCATGACTTCTTTTGGAGATATTTCACTCCAAAGAAACCATTTACCAACAAATAAACACATCTAGTAAAGAACTAAACTACATTACACTTTACATTATTCTACTCCAAAGAAACCATTTACCAACAAATAAATACAACTAGTTATCCCTAAAATAAATACAATTCTTTATACCAATTCCGCAGCTTTTATTATTTTTGTCTATGGGCCTTAGTTGCCTGAAAATAAAGCAATTTTTTTTTTTTTTTTTTGACATTTCTCGGGACCCTGGGGTCCCGGACCTTTGGAAGGCGTACGAGGGGCCGAAGCCAACTCGCAGAGGCCCGTTAGGCGTTTTAATGAAATGAGGCACCAACCGACGATTGTCCCTGTATGCACTATGTAAGTGCACCCAAGGACAACCCCCGGTCGGTGTAGGACTATTGCAGGATATGGAAACAAAGATATTGGACTATGGGTTTGGGTGGCTTAAGTTGACTGGTGATTTGGAACTATGGAAGAACTATGGCCCCTGCCTGATCAATGTTTCATATGCACACGGAAAAAATGGCGGGGGGTGACTTGCACACTCAATAATGGGCCCCCGGAAACTGTCGCTAGCACATAGTGACGTAGCGACAAGAGAGCAACATGTCCTGAGGTGCTTGAGGAGTGGAGAGGTATTCCACTGCTTTCAGAACAATCCCAGAGCCCGGAAGATGGTCAAGATCCCTACGAGCACTTACTGGAATACTTCCTTCCTCCGAGCACGTTTGCTCTTGCTAATCTCCACTCAAGCCGGCCAATTAAGGCAAAAATGAGGTGGGAGCTCTGTTCCTCGTCAGTGTTCACTCCAGTCGGCCAATAAAGGCAAGCCAGAGATGAGGAACAAGATTTCTCCCGGGAGATAGGGTCCGTGGGGTCGCTACTGCCCAACAGCTCGCCACATGCTGCCCTGCGGGTTTCTGTATCTCTCTTGGTCTGGCTCCTCATCCTAGACCTGTTCCGGCAAAGTAAACTCTACCGGCACAGATCCAGAGTTTGGAGCGCGCAAGCCCCACCACGACGTCAACGTAGAGATACGGCGGTGGGGTTATTATTATTATTTTGAAATTTATTTTATATTCTCGGCTAGCCGGCAAGAGCTGATAACACGGGCCTAAGCCAAGTGATTATCAGTTGGATTAAGTGAGGTCACGTGCAGGGAATTGCACAGAAGATGGTAGCGTATTTATGTTTTGATGTGGGTTTTCTGATTCACATTGCATAAACTTTCTCACGAGTCTGCATGTGTTTAATATCGCTGCCTTCTGTAGCAGATGGAAGGTATTTGGAAGTAAATTAAGAGAAATAAGTGACTGGTGAAGTTGTTTCGGTATTACTCCTGTGGTAGACAATACTATTGGTACTATTGTAACTTTTTGCAGATGCCAAAGTCGGGCTACTTCATCTTTTAATTCAGTGTATTTGCTCAGTTTCTCTGCTATTGTTGTCTGCAAGTTATGTGTGTTTGGTATAGCAATATCTATTAAATATCCAGTTTTGTTAATCTTGTTTATAAGTGTAATATCTGGTCTATTGAAATGGATTGTTCGATCGGTAAGAATGGCACGATCAAAATAAAGTTTTGTTGAGGGGTTCTCTAATACAGTTTCTAGATTGTATTTGTAGTATGGTGTAACGGAATCTATAAGTTTGTATTGTTGTGCTAATTTTTGGTGTATGATGTTAGCTACTTGATCGTGTCTGTGTTTGTAATCTGTTTGGGCTATTGACTTACACGCACCTGTGATATGCTGAATCGTTTCTGGAGAACTATTGCATTTCCTACATGTGTCATTATTTAAATTCTTTATGATAAACTTTCTGTAATTTTTGGTTTCAATTACCTGGTCCTGTATAGCAAGCATGAACCCTTCAGTCTCCGGGAAGAGTTCACCTCGATTTAACCACGCGTTCGACGCTTCTTTGTCGACATTTATGTGGCATAAGTCTTGGCGATGTCTTCCGTGTAGAGATTTCTGGGTCCAATCTAAAAGCTTAATTTTGTCGTCGATTAATTTCTCATTTCTCTGTTCTTATTAGCCAGACTCGTCTGTGGTATAAAGAATTGTATTTATTTTAGGGATAACTAGTTGTGTTTATATGTTGGTAAATGGTTTCTTTGGAGTAGAATAGTGTAAAGTGTAATGTAGTTTAGTTCTTTAGCGGGAGTGCGTTTTGAGGAAAATATAATTAGGAGTAAAAAAAAAAGGTAGGTATACAACATGTCCCGGAATTAACGCACACCACCAAAGTCCCCTATTAGAATTGCTACCCCTAGTAGTTAAAATCATAAAACATTGTTTATTGATTAAATTAGTTATACGACTGCGAGAGAGAATTGTGGTCACATTACAAATCTGCGCACGCACACAGTCGCACACGTATATGGGTCTAGCGTGGTAGGTACCTACTTCGTCCATTTTGATTTTATTTGACTGTACGGCGAAAAGTGACTGTTATTTACCTAGTTTTAAATATGTTTGGGATAAAGAATTACCTGTATTAAAATTACAGAAATCGACTCAGTAAACAATTCTCTATAAACTAGTTTTTTGTTGTACATTTATTCACTTACACATTGTAGGTATATATATACTTGGCTTAAAAGTTTATCTAAGCTATAAAAGTCAATCAATCTGCCTTGCCTTTTCCCAACTATGTTGGGGTCGGCTTCTAGTCTAACCGGATGCAGCTGAATACCGTATTTTACATGGAGCGACTGCCTATCTGATCTCCACAACCCATAGTAACTTGGTAATACGATACCCCTTAGTAAGACTGGTTGCCAGACTTTCGGGCTTCTGACGACCCTTATCGACTGTCAAAGATCCACGAATGACAGCCAGAACCAACGGCTTAACGTGCTTTCCGAGGTACAGAGGAGTCTCGGTATGTTCAGATGGTCACCCATCCACAAACCAACCCCGGCAAGCGTAGCTTAACCTGATGGATCGAACCGTGCGGCTGTTATTACTTTGCCACGAGCTCCTCCTACACCTAAGCGCCTAAGACCTAAGCTATAAAAGTATGACCTACTAGGTAATTAGATCAATCTTCTTATCCAGCACGCTTACCATGACCACAATAGAAAAGGGTTTTGTCGACGGAAGAATAGACAAAATGACAGATAAACAATCACAATCTGTCATTTTGTCTATGCTTCCGTCAACGAAAACCGTAGAAAACTCGTTTCTATGGTTGTCATGCTACACGTGGTGGCGAAATTACAAGATCTTTATTAATTTCTTCTTTGAAAAAAAAGCCTGTTATAGGTAATATTAATTTATTACTGCCTCTTTGGTCTAGTGGTCACAAGTGCTACTGCTGAGCATGAGGTCCCGGGTTGGGCAGAGAGCCGCTCGAGGCCCAGGCCCGGGGTCTAGATTTTTGCTCGATTGATGGCAATAGGCTCGCCCCCTAATTACATGGGACTTAAAAATAACTGGCGAAATGTGGTTGTATTATAGGTACACCTCAACCCTTCAAGAAATACAGGCGATGTTATGTTTTGTTAATTTATTAATAGAGCGCCATGACAGGATTTTACTTTTCTCTAAGTAAAATACACATTGTCGTCAAGGTTGAAAATAGGACACACAATTTTTAAGGTGAGGGTCAGGTCACAGTTAGCTCATAAATACTTAAGTATGATTAAACATTTAGCTAACTAAGTGTGTACTTAGAGTGCTAACAATGTGGGTAGCTGACAAGGGCTCAAAGAAAAAACAAAAACATTAGGTACCTAGGTAAATAAACACACGTGAAAATGCGCTACTTTTCATTTATACACTGCTGTTCAAAGTTTTTCACCAGAATTAATTTTTGTTACAAAAAGATATATCTACCTAGCTTTTTACCAACTATGTTGGGGTCGGCTTCCAGTCTAATCGAATGCAGCTGAATACTAGTATTTTACATGGAGCGACTGCCTATCTGACCTCCACAACCCAGTAACTGGGTAATACGATATACCCTTTGGTAAGACTGGTTGTCAGACTTTCGGGCTTCTGACGACCCGTAACAACTGTCAAAGATCCACAAATGACAGCCGGGACCAACGGCTTAACGTCCTTTCCGAGGCACGAAGGAGTCTCGATATGTAAACCCCGGCAAGCGTAACTTAACCTGATGGATCGACCCGTGCGGCTGTTATTACTTAGCCACGAGCTTCTCTACTTTCAAAAGTTGGTCGGAATCGTTAAGTAGGACTTGTAATAATAAGTACGTACATGATATTACAACTACTCAACGAATCAAAAAACTATAAAGTAAGTAAGTAATGTAAGTTACTTTTAAGTTTATAGTTACGTTCTAAATTCTTTGATACGAATATATTTAATTCTCACAAAAATGACTGAAAAAATTCTGATACAATAAGAGAGTTTGACAAGACACCGCGGTAAAAATGGCGCACGCGGCCCCAACAAAAACGCGAATGATATCTTTAGTTCTCATGTCTTTATTGAAGCTTCAATTCACTCTTTGTATACAGCTTTTTGAAAGTCTGTGAACGAACAGAAAATTCTACCCGAAGTTGCTTCACAATCGGACGAAAAGTGCCTCCGTTCTATTCAGTTTTCCCTTCACTTTTCATGTTTACATGGCGTCCCATTCAGGTAGACGCGTTTGACCTGAACGTTAATATACGGTTGCGTGTTACCAAATCTCTTTTCTTTTGAAATAAAACACAGATACTGAAAAAACTTTTTGTAATCAAGTAAGCTATGAACTACTAACACTATGCTCGTCGTGCTGTAATAATGTCTTCTGAAACATGCAAACAACATTGTTCTTGTCATCTAGCAACGTAGAAATTCCTTTAAAATACACCAACTCACCAATCGATTTTAAATTATAACTCAAGTCATTACAGATTATTTTTGCTTGACCGTTTATGGACATAGCGTACGACAGCGGGGTACATAAATTACTGAGGCTACTCCACCCGCTATTTGTAGTGCCACCCGTTTGAATATTCTATTGAAAACAAGCGTATGAGTACGGGTAGTTCGCATTTACTCTTCATAAAGTCGAGTTTAAACGTTTTCTCTGGTATAGTGAAACCGGTAATTGCATGCCTGTTTGACATTTATTAATTTCGTGTTTGCAGTGTGAATGGTTCTAAAGTGTAATATGGGCAAAGATTAAGCCACGCCCTCTCTTTTTATTGGTTTATCGAACCATGTCAAGTTTAGTGTGATCGTTCGAGGGTTAGAGCAAAATGTTGAGACTAATGGGTTAGACCAGCGTGGTGATTGTCGGTTTTTCTCGACGGTTTATGAAGCAGTCTGCTGAATACAATTTCTTATCTGAAAACTGTTTCGTGTTCATCAGAATTAAAATTAATTATAATTGATTCAAAATGGCGTTTTGATCGCCATGATAACTAAATTAATCACCTTTAAACAGTATTCATAATTAAAAATAAACTAGGTAATAGATCATTTATGCCTTTTAGTTCCTACAAAATTAATCAGTAAGCAAGTTTTGTTAAATATTTGCGTGTAGCACGAAATACAATGCGTAGCCTATAAACTTGATCTAGCACGTAAGCCTACGGCTCGCGTATACCTAATCCGTCATCAGCCAAACTAAAAAGTTTGTGCGTACACTATTTCAACCGACATCGTCCGATAAATACAGTCTGTCCAAAAATACCCGATAAAAGTGTAAACAAACCCTGTTTAGGTAAAGTTCATTATTATGATGACATTACAATTGAACAATCATCGACGAAAATTTAGGTCATAAAATTAACCTTAATGTCAAATGTTTTTTTTTTGAGTTATGAAGAATATAGATCTCTATAGAAAAGGTAGGATTCCCCGACCAGATGGGTGTCAGGTCAGGCGTGCAACTGCCCAACGATGGATGTCGGAAAGTTATATATAGGGTGTAAAAAGACACTTTCCGAAGCCGAAAGCCACATATTCTACCCATTATTTGCATCATTTTTTTCCACTAGACCATACCTGGGAATCCACTGGTTCTGGAGATATTGAAGGGCAAAGTCGCATTTTTTTTTTTTACTTTTTCACGAAAATTACTTCTATGCGATAATACGAAACTTTTTTCCAAACAAACATTACCTGAATTTTAGATTTATCTTAACAGATTACGCATTTGAAGTTACAAAAACGCAATGAACAACAAGTACCTACCTACGTAGCGTAGGGGCGGAGCTTAACTAACACTGAATCCGTTCATTCAAGCGTGGGTTCGCGTTACATTGCGCGCAATAAAAACTAGTTTTTTTTTATTAAAAAAAAAAAAATACGTCTCCCAGCAATAATTTTTGCGCAAAGCTACTTAGCTATACGTACAGTATGCGTAGTTTACGGCTTTGTGATGTGTCTTTTTACACCCTGTATAATTATGTTCATCCCGTGGTAAACTGTGCTTGCTTGATGCAAGATTTTGTATGACGTCAGGTCTTTGTTGCATAGTTCGAATGTGACGATGTAAATGCCGCCACATCACTCCCCACACCACACATGTTTAGGTGATTTAAAATTAGATTTTTGGTTTTAAGTACTTAAATTATCAAATAATTTAAGTGGCACAAATGGGTATCCGCAGGTACGTTTTCTAATCCATTTGTTTACATTTTCATCAGACACGTTTGTAACAAACCATAGGTGTGCGCACTCACTTGATTTACCGTATATTTGGTTGGATTGGCTGAGATCGGCCGACGATGTACGAGCGTATGACGCCGATTTCAGCCGATGGCGGATAAGGTGTACGCGTAGGCGCACTAGGTTTCAAATAACAGCAACCTATTTAGAGCGATAGGGTGGAACATTGAAACTGAAAGTTTTTGTAACGATGACTCATCGACTCAAATGGAAATTTCCTGTTGAACTGTAAATTATAGTGGGTTGTTGTCATGTTTTATTTAAACGTTGAATTTGTTAGACAAAGGTCAGTTTGAACCAACTATGGCACAGTCAAAAACTGGGTTAAGGATAGTAGCGAACCCTCTTTATATCAGCAAAAGTTTTGCTACAACAGTTCTTATCGTTGTTAGTTACAAATTAGTAGAATATAATAATATCTTGCCTTACCTATTAGATAAATAAAGTCTACGAAGGTACAAAAGAGATACTGATCTTTTTTTATTATGAATGGTTTGACTGCCTTGTTGGTCTAGTGGTCATAAGCGCTACTGCTGAGCATGAGGTCCTGGGTTAGATTCCCAGGTCGGGCAAAGTGTTATTGAGTTAATCCATTAGGAATTTCTCAGTAGCAGCCCGGAGTCTGTATTGGTGCCCGGTTGATGGCAATAGGCTTGCCCCTTATTATATGGGACTTAAAAATAGCTGGCGAAATGTGGTACACCTCTGCCTAACCCGTCGGGGAATCAAGGCGTGATGGTATGTAATAAAAGGCCCTGTTTTATTTAAAGCGAATTTATTGTGCCACAAGCCGTGCGCCCGAAGGGATTATCTGTCGCCAAAAGTGAAGAATTTCCTAACAAACTTTAATTCCCTATTTAAAGCCTTTAGGGGGGAATTTTCCAAAACCTCTTCCTTAGTGCAAATTTTCGTCATATAAGGAACGCTTGCGCAAAATTTCAAGCTTCTATACACAGCGGCTTAGCTTGTGCACTGTCTGCCAGTGAATTTAAGAGTTCATTTAAATCAATCATTTTTTTTTACATTTTTTTTTTTACTATAAGTTTGCATGCCTGAATTAGTGCAACACGGTGGACTGCGCATTCACTTGACATCTAGAAATATATGATTATGTACTGTGTTGAGCAATATTTGAATTTGAATTTGAATTTGATATTATCATTCGAGTCATCTAAGAAATCAGCGCCTGGAACAAAAATTCACATTTTAGAACCGTCGTAATAAAAACTAACATTTCATGTGTACCAATATTTCGGAGCCAAGCCATGGACAGAAGCAAAAAATACAAAAGCTAACAAATCCGTTTGTCTATCAGTAACGAATAGTCCACAGGGCAGACAATTGGTAAATACAAAGAGCTGAGCCACACTTTTGTGGTAACGATGCAGCAATAAACTTTGGTTTGTTCGAAGAGAAATTGATTGAAAAACCTAATAAGTGGAGCAAAGCATGAAGTTTTAAATGGAAATGTTCGCTGCGTCTGTTGGGCCCTGAAATTTGCTGGGAAAGTGTTATTCATTAACGATGATACCCCCGGCATTCCTGAGAGATATTTTCCGACGGCATGTGAAGTCAAGTCAGAGGCCCATGGGAGGCGTTAAAACTCTGACACCAGGTTAGTGACTAACCTCACGAAAAGAAGAAGGATGATACCTATAATGTGACATGAAAGGTATATGTGTACCTACAGGTTTCTTGTACTGCTAGATCTCTAGAATAAGAAGAATTTATCAATATTGTCAAAAGACCTCAGTAAATTGTAAATTCCTTAAAAATATCATTTTTTCATCTTTGAAAATAGAAAGAAGAAGAAACTCTGTTTATGTTAATGAGTATGTGAAATACGTTTGTTTATCAAACGACTTATTTGAGCTTATAATGACTTTGATTGTATTGAAAACCAGCTGTGACTTTGTGAACTTCTGTAGCTAAAACAATTGAATTTGGAAGTGCTTGAATAATCAACACCATCAGCCTACAGCAGTCCACTGCTGGCCTCTCCAATTACAAACTATTCAACTCGATTCTCGGCAACTCTCATCCAGCTGCAACCATACACCTTGCGAAGATCGTCACCCCACCTAGCCTGAGGGCATCCTAACTTACGTTTGTCGATTCTCGGTCCCCACTCAAGAACACATTTACCCCAACAGTCATCGGTTCTACCGCTAATATGGCCAGCCCATTGCCAGCTTGCTTATTCTGTGAGTTATGTCGACAATTCCGGTTCTCTGCTTGATCACCTCGTTCCGGATTTGATCCCTCAGAGAGACTCCAAGCATAGCCCGCTCTATAGCTCGCTGGGTGACCTCGAATTTATGGACCAGTCGTACGGTGAGTGTCCACGTTTCAGCTTTGTAAGTCATAACTTTTGGTCGGTGAAGTAAAAAATAGGTCATTGTACAATTTGTAGGTACACCAGTAAACATAAGGGGTTTGACGGATTTGAATATTTATTTAGGGTCATTCACCTTAGTCAGTTGTTTTTCTTTTATGAACTCACCTGAGTTTTAGGAGACACATGTTCACGCCGGTAGCACACCGCCGCGAAACGATTGCAGCGAAACCGCAGTAGTTCAATTTCGTCTCACTGACTCAAACTGACTCGCGTCATTTTCCGCTCTCTCGACTCGAATCGGATGCAAGTAGCGGAACATGATGTGAGTCAGGGTTTCGCTGCAATGGATTCGCGGTGGAAGTGTGCTACCCTACCCGCCTTAAAGTCACACAAATGAGCTTCACGGGAATATCTACTACAGCTAAGTTCGTGATTAAAATCATTTCAACGAGTTTTAAAACGAGAATTACCTACCTTCCTATTTTAGGTACTATCACAGATTTGTGACACGGCCTCGAAAATATTAAGAGCGCGTATTTACCACATTTTTATTACTTCCTTAGAAATAAAATTCAATTAGTAATGCTCTACACAGCTGTAAATCAACCATTTTATCGTGCATTTGTACAGGATTTTTTGTAATTCAGTTCCCGTCAGCACTTGAGTCTACAAAAAGCATTCTTCTGTGAAATTAAATTAAAAACTTGGCGAATTGAGGGAGAAACTGGGAGTCTGTGACATAAGGACGAGGAGGGAAACATTATGAAACCTCATACTTGTGCTCCAAGGTTCATAAAAGATATTAAAAAATATATTTTTAGGAACAAATTTTGTTGGCACACGTGTTACTTTCTCTGCATTGGCTTCGTAATATATATGTCAAGTACCTATATATTTGTAAGTCAGCGGTACCGATTACCCAATTCTAGGGATTATTCTAAAACAGATTTTGCCAATGTTTTGGTACTTCTATTAAGCTGCACACGGGAAGTGGCAATTCGTTAAAAAAAAAAAATGTGCAAAAAACATTCCATTATTATAGCATTTAGCCAGGTGTTCGTTCAGCCAAGCATTACAAAACTTATATGCATGCCCGATGCTTCTTCGGTCATTGTCGTTTTAGTCCGCCAACAAATGATTGGCTCGCACTACCATTTTCAAAAAGCGAACGTTCGCTTACGAATACTCCAAAACAAATGCTAGCGATGTGAACTCCCCTTAGAGTAGCCAACATTTATCTTCAAGTAATGAACAGAAAAACTGCAATTACTTTTTTCGTTCCTTCTTTCCTAGTATAGCAATATTGCATTCTTTCATCGCAGCGCTCCTACATTGCCAGGTTTCGCGTTACTTAATGGAAAAAGTCGCGAGCTCATTATACATTCTGAAACCAATTTCCTCAAGTATGTATTTAAGAACATAGATATTCGGTATACCTGTCGGAAACTGCTTCTCATCTACGCGATCTTTATACAAACATTGTATGTAATGGCTGGTCCTATTTGAGAAGTTAAAAGTGCTTGTTATTCTTCATTTCACCAAGGATGGTTCCATTTTAAGATATCATTACTTTATTTTTGTCAACAGCAGGTAGGTACCTACTTGACCCGATTTTCATGAGAGCGATCACTGCACGGAACAAAAATTTTATATGGTGGGTTAATATCTAGTAATTTTGTATCTACAACTGTACCAATATAAAAATAAAAATATAGTGTTTGTGTATCATCATTTATTCTTCTTCTTGTGTCCCTTAAAATTTATTGATTCCGCCTAGTCTTTTCCCGGTAAAAGTACGGGTGTACCGTTCAATTGTTTATTTTTGTCCTGTAGACACAGCGTGTTACAAAAACCCTATCCGATCCATGAGGGTGTTGTTAAGAATCATACTGTATATGGTATTTTTTTCTGGCAAAAAGAAAAAAAATAGCTGCATTTTTTTCTACGGGAAATTTAACCGGGTTATTACATGGGGCGCGGGCGGCCGTCGTTAAGCGGGTGTCTACAAGTCATAACTTATGACCTGTTAAAATATAAATAAATGCTAATTTATAATTAAATTGGGGTAATTTTGGTACTAAAAACGTGAATTTTAAATAGCAATTAAATAACCATTTTATTTTCACAAAAACAAAAACTTTTTTTTGTTATTGCGGTACTTGCAAAACCTGAACATGTCAAATGACTGTTTAGCAGATACTGTCAGCAGATTAAGTTGTAGAATTTCTTAATCCAAACGCCAACTTTAGTGGAAGTATTTCACTTTACGAAGATACAAGCTCTTCGTTCTAAAAATAATTCTCATCACGTCGAGAACGTGTTTGTTGACGAAGTCTCGCAATTTACACCTATCTCACCCTTACATAATATTAGAACCTTCATGTTTTTCATCTTGCATCTCTTTCGCTAGTGACAGGATTTTTCGCTCTTCACAAGACCTTTTCTATATGCATGAACGCTCAATAATGACGCTAGACCAACTTACGCGAGAAACTTGGAATTTTATAACGAGTAGTTTCTTTAAGACATAATTCTTTGAAAGATGCAGTTTTCCAGATTTTTCGAATGAGTTGTAAGTATTCGAGTTTTCAGTTAGGTACAAAGTTTACCTACTTTATTATTTTATAAAACCGGCCAAGTGCGTATCCGACCACGCACAATGAAAATTTGTCCTAAGAAAAAACTTAATATTGTAATTTAAAAACACGTTCTCCCATTCATTCCAACTGTAAATGTATGTTGGTGGACTATTATATTACTCGTTCACTTGTAAGGCCTACTTAGAATAGAATTATCTTTATTCAAATATCATGACTCAAAAATGATTAGTTAGACTTAATATTAGTAAAAACTACGACGACACTTCACAAAAACAAACAAATAGTAGTGGATTATCGTTGTGGCAACCCATGTGAGATGGTACAACAGGGACTCACGAAAACACAGTCTAGGCGACTTGAAATCATGCTTAGTTGGAGCTGCCCCACACCCTGCGCACCATGGAAGTGATAGTTTTCCTTTTAACTTCGTTATATATCCTACTACTGCCCAAAAACAACCATTTTGCTGGCAGTGGGGGGGGGGGGGGTGGACATGACTCTATCAAAAACTAGATAGATAGATAAAACGTTTATTTGGTGCACCACACAAAAGATATAGCACGATATACAAAAGATATAGCACGATATACAAAAGATATAGCACGATATACAAAAGATATAGCACGACATACAAAAGCACGATTAAATAATAACTAACTACATGAATTAGGAAAGAGCAACAAGATGTCAATATAGGTACAAACAAAATTTACACTTTATTAATATTTCGCAAACGGATTCCTGAATCGACAAATGGTTTTCACACACCTGCAATATTTTTGAAGCGGCACCCAACACCACGGGACGGACGAGAAAAACAAAATCAGCACCACTTTACGTGTAGGGGAGGAACCCAACTTTAAAAATAAAAAATAAAATTATTTTTTTTTCAGGTGTTTGACCCACATTAAATACAAACAACAATACACTCACAACCACTTTGTTGGTGTGATTAATATAATGTATACTCATGCCAAATTACAGCTTCTTTTCAGCTACTAAGAGTTTCTAAGCTAAGCTAAGCCGCGGACAGATAGACGGATGGACATGGCGAAACTTAAGGGTTCTTTGTTGGCTACGGAACCCTAAAAAGTAGTAGAAAACTGTAGAAAAAATTTGCTTTTAAGTCTTTTCTAACTCATATTTGAATGTAATCTGTTTTTATTTAACTTAATCTTAATTAAAATTTAAATAAAGCTCATACTCTGCGATATATAACAGTCGTCAGCGACAGACGTTGCTAATTAAATTTTCGGCACAGTGTTATTATAATCTTGCACTTATTAATTTAACAGCCCACAGCCTTAATTAACATAAACTGAACTCAAAATCCAAACATAACTACGAACTCAGAGGTTAACCAAATATCAGGCACGTTTGCAACTACGAACATGGACCGACCCGAAATCTTCGCACTTCGTTCAACTCGGTGGGACTTCGGAATATTTCGGCTGATTACAATGGAGGCCGTCCTGATTGAGCAATAAGTATTCCAATTGTCGCGTCGACCTGGCTAACAACTCAATTTGCCCGCGGGGCTCAAACAGGGTATATTGAAAAGCCTGTATTACCCTTTAGTTAAGAAAGACCCAAGTTTTTGGGTCGAATTCGGGAAATGAAGGGTGGAAGATGAGGAGGACCCATGTTTGTTCCTTTGTGAGTGTGTTTACATGTTTTATGAAGCGATGCGAGGTTGGTAGGTTATGTGGTTTTGCTTGTGATTTCCCCCTATGAAAAGTTATGAAGATATACAGAGTGATTGGAAGATGGGTGCAAAGCTTTAAGGTGAAGATAGTATAGACAATTTAGAACCATTTAAGCCATGGTTGTCTTAGACGAAGTCTTACCAATTTTTTTTTTTTTAATATGGTTTAAAAGACGTATTGTACAATTTTTTTATTTTTTCTGAGCTTTAAATGTCTGTATGTCATGTTTTGCTTGATTGCTTACACATTACTTTAATTAAATAAATAAAAAATGAATTCATTTATCATTCAGTTTGGCCATAATTATGCAGTTTACATTAAATTTTGAGAATTTCCGAAAAAAAACTTAAAAATTTGGTTAAAAATATCTGGTAAGACTTCGTCTAAGACAACCATGGCTTAAATGGTTCTAAATTGTCTGTACTATCTTCGCCTTAAAGCTTTGCACCCATCTTCCAATCACCCTGTATTATGTAGGTAGGTAAATTCTGTTACAAATTCAAATACAAATTCAAATTCAAAATATTTTGTTTCATATAAACCTACAAGGGCACTTATTAATCGTCAGAAGCTAGGTGCACGGTTCCAATTGGTCGTTTCCTATGGAGAAGAGCCGGCAAGAAACTCCACGGTTACTCTTTTAAAAGTAAATGGTTTTTACAATTTTTCCAAATTACAGTGTTAAAAGCTTCAATCAACTATACAGGTATGAGATGACAGTGTAGGCCCATCAACATGTACCAGGTACTTAGCAAAATATAAAATGGTCCACAGATCTACAGCCTGTTATGTCTAAAATGTTCTCACATTCACAAAATTTAAAAGAAAATAATATATAAAAGATAAATAAAAATAAAAACCTATTTAAACCAAATGACAATGGTTGACACTACAGCTGTAACAAAAAAAATTTAATAAAAAATATAGAAAAAGTCAAAGTCAAAGTCATTTATTTGCTATAGGTAAATGCGGTTACAAAGGTGTTAATAAATATGTATTCTTGTGCGATGACACATTTCGCCATATTTTGGCATGCAAATATTAATGGTAATGCTTATTTAAATAAGCAATTAACTATAACTAAAGTTGAAAATATTTACTAAACATGAAATTATTTAAAGTAAATCAATCTTCAATTTACACAACAGCACTAAAGTAATCAAAAAAAATATTAATACATTTGGCACAATAAACTAAACCAAATTATATCTACAATCGCAGATTTTATATATTTTAAGTTTAGTCTACAATGCATTCCTGAAATGATAGGACCTACAAGAAGTTTTTTTTAGAAATTCACCTATTGAATAATAACTTTGTGAAATGAGCCATTTTTTTAGTACTACGCAAAATTTTCTGTAAGGAAGATCAGTTATAAAATTTGGAATTGAATTATAAATAAGTGGCGCCATATATACGCAACTGCGTCGGAATAGTTCGATCCTAGGGACAGGCATTTTTAATAAATATTGTGTGATTTTACATTATTATAGAATATTGTAAGTATACAATGTTACTATGTGTAATATCATGGGAGAGATCCACATAACTTAATTATGATATTTATTATATTCTTTATGTGAACTACCTACTGATACCAATAGAAAAAGCTTTTTGGGGATTACGAAGTTTTTATATGTAAATAACAATTTTATTATTTCGAAGTAGGGCGGGCAATCTAATTAATGAAGTGCAACCATGCAATATGAAAATTGTGTACCGAGATTTTTCATCATTCGTACCACAGCAAACAAGCTGATTACTGCATACAAAATGAGCACGAACATGGATGCAAAAATACTAGAACGCAGAAGAATCTACATTCTAGAAAGCACTGTCTATGCATATTTCTACATTAAATTACTTTAATAAATAAAAGAAATCGGAGTTCCTTATTCGTGTTCGCTCATATAGTTTCCATAATATTTTCTTGAGTTTGTAAAAGGCAAAAGGAAACAGCCAGTAAAAATCTTGCCATGAATACTTAGGTGACGTGAACTGTCATCCTACCTGACGCTATCCCCTTGGGGTTGACAGCTCACTTCAAACCCACTGCACCTCAGGGCGAGATTTTCCAGAATAGCACTACATATGGGTTTTTTTACTAATTTGCTTTTGTAAACATCAACCCTTTTCACACGGTGTTCAGTAAAAACTACAAAACGGCACGTATTACGTTCCTTGCAACATAGGTAAATATAATCCTTTTGCTCCATTTCTTTACGCGGGTACACGCACCCGCCATCTTGAAGAACACAAAAGGTCAGTGTACATGTTACTAGTGTGACCCCTTCCGCATTTCCACTTACCTACAGGTTAATTTATTTATGAAGACGTGCAAACCTGCCTTACGTCATAACACGTGTCGCCATCGCCAATAAAAACATCAGAAAACGTGGAAATGTATGACAAATTATTGATAGAAACTTCTTTGAATTATTGGAAAGGTCAACCATTGAGAATTTGATGGAACAAATTATATTTTTCTAATAACTTTCGAGTTGTGGAATATGTAAGGCTTTAGTCACGTTTATATTGGTTGAGCTTGAACGAATGATTTTGGAATCTACCGGAGACTAAAACATATAAGACTGTATAGAATTTAAAGCTAAATTATTGAGTCTTTAATCACAAGACGTAGGCAACTAAAACGTACAGTTTTGAAATCAAAACTTTCCTAATTCAACAGAAAGTATCTTGTCATTAAACTGTGGAATTCATTTTCGTTCGCAAAAACAGTGAAAAATAAACCAAGAGAGGTTTATTTTTCCCTCGAATAAAAATGCAACTTCAACGTTTACTCGGGTGTTATGCAGCAAAAGTGTCAACAGAGTTGCTACGCGGGCGAAGTCACCGGCTTTTGTTAGTCGTTATTAAGTGAAAAACGGTTCGCGAAGTGCTCGGCTCACACTTGACTAAATGTCGAAGCAGTTTCATGAATAATAAATTGGCCAATGGCAAAAATGGAACGAAAAGTAAGCCAAGATTCGCTGTTAAGAAAAATGTTTCTGAAAAGATTTAATTATTCCTCGTAACTCTCGATTTTCAATGAAAAGTATTAGGTAAATGAATATCTTCAGAATCGTGGCTTATTTTTCTTCTTGTCTATTATGAGTTATTGAATCACGAAGTTGTTTAATAAAATCGCAAATTTACCATATAATTATTTATATGCATACTAGCTTTCGCTCGCGGCTTCGCCCGCGTGGAGGTGGGAAAATCGGAAATTATCCCACGGCAACGTACTACCGGGATAAAAAGTATCCTATATGTTAATCCAGGTTATAAACTATCTGTATGCAAAATTTCATCCAAATCCGTTTAGCCGTTTTTGCGTGATTGAGTAACAAACATACAAACTTTCACATTTATTTAGTAGGATAGTAGAATTAATTTAGTATTAACTTATGATTCAAATAAAAAATACCTACCTGAGAATCAGGGGTTTATAAATAAAAATACAGGTATGCTGGAATTTCAAGGTTTTCGATCGTGGAAACATAAAGAATTTGTTATAAATTAAGTGTTTCCGCTTTCAGCGACCACATTTTTGTGTCACTTTCAGGAAAATTGTTTTCGCTAACAAAACAAAATATTTGGACTATGTACGATTGAATTACGATACTGTTGGTCACTTTTGACTTAATCACCTTAATGACGCCATTTTTAGCGCCACCATTTGCACCGTATAATATGACTTGGTTCTAAGTACCTACTTATGCTTAAGGTTTTCGTAAGTTGACCTACAATAAAAGTGGCTAAGTAAGAACAGCCGCACGACTCGATCCATCAGGTAAAGCTACGCTTGCAGGAGTTGGTCCGTGGATGGGTGACCATCTTTACATACCGAGACTCCTCCATGCCTCGGAAAGCACGTTAAGCCGTTGGTCCCGGCTGTCATTCGTAGATCTATGACAGTCGTTACGGGTCGTCAAAAGCCCGAAAGTCTGACAACCAGTCTTACCAAGGGGTATCGTATTACCCAGTTACTGGGTTGTGGAGGTCAGATAGGCAGTCCTCCATGGAAGATACTGGTATTCAGCTGCATCCGGTTAGACTGGAAGCCGAACCCAATATAGTTGGGAAAAGGTTAGGCAGATTGATTGTTGAAAAGGAGTTCAGAAATACGTTGATTAGATTCAGAGACTAAAATGAATAAATGGCCGGAGGCAAACCCTAGCTTACCTAGATCTATCTGTCAGGTCAACTCGCAAAGCGTATCCATCTTAATCTTTTAATAAGACCACTATTACTCTTAAAGACAGAGATATTTATTACAAAGGTTAAGCGGTAAGGGCTCCCCAACACAGGCGCGACGCGTCACCGGTAGAAAAATAATTCCGTGAAGTTTTCATAGAAATTGTTCCACCAGAGTCGCCCCGTGTGTGTCAGCGGAGGTCTTAAGCCACCGCAAAAAGGGGAAGAAATATGGCAGTCACAATTCAAAGCACGTCTTAAGAAATCATCGTAAATTCTTATGATTTGACAAAAAAGAATATTTTTGTTATTCGTCTGTAAAGCTTATTCATATTTAAACTCTACATTATTCATTCGTCAGAGAATGTTAGGGGTGTCACACTGGGAAGTCATTTTGGACTTACCTACGTTTCTGGTAGTAATAATAAGTTTGGTAGGTACCTACGTTTCGGTGACTTTTACTGCTCGAGAAAATTGGCTTTTGTCCAACAGAATTAGTTAAAATTATTGTTTCTAACATAGAAATAGTCGCAACCAACGTATCTAAAAGATAAAATTACATCAAAGTAATCACTTGAGCGATTAATTAGCTTGATTGAAATATCAATCATGCTAATTAATCGCTAAGGTCGAAATTATGCGCGAGCAAATCCCACACTCCCAACTTATGACACCAGAAGCAACATCGTAGGGTTTTGGTCTGTAGCAGTACTTCCCAGAAGAAGGTTAGCTTTGAGGATTTTCACACAGAAAAGGCCAAAAATATTTCTGTCTTCGCAGCGTAGCGCAGAGTTTGGGGAGCAGTGGTGGCCTAGGGTAGGGGGCCCCGACTGACCAGTTATAGGCCGTGGGTTCAAACCCACTTTTTCTTTACTTTGTGTAAATAATTTCATCATAACTGCTCTCAAAACGGTGAAGGAAAACATCGTGAGGAAACCGGCATGTGCTAGAACCAAAAAATCGAAGACATGTGACATTTACCCACCCGCACTGGACCCGCGTGGCAGATTACTGCCCACCTTTTGACTGTCGAAGAGAGGTGGCCTGTGTATCAGCATTGGGAACATTATAAGTTGAGTTGTAAAAATAGCATCAATAATCTCTGCCAACCCTAAATTATTTTGAGATACAACTCGTACCTTTTCGGCGTTCTAATTATTTCGATTTATTTTGTTGATTATAATAATGAGGGAAATGACGTGGTATCTATTTTTATTTGCTGTCCGTACTCAGTCTCTTTCGAAGATAAAAAATGCTTATATTTTACGAACCTGGCGCTTTTTTATTTTTTTCATCATTGTAATTTGTAATACTGCCAGCGATTTATGATAAAAAACAAAAAAACACAAAAAAAATAAATAACTGCATATATGTCTTCCGTAGATCGTCAGTACATCCAAAAAGTAAATTATAGTTTTGTGTCATCATTTAAACAATTTGGAAATAAGAAGTAATTGCATTAGAAGTTAATTGGTAGTCAAATCTACACTAATATAATAAAGCTGAAAAGTTTTTTTTTGTTTGAACTAATCTGGAACTACGGCCAGTCGGTTCAGTCAGACTTGTTTTTTTTTGCGTCTGATAGCCCAATTCTTGAGGAAGGTAATAGGCTATTTACCGTCACGCTACGACCCTAAGGAGCCGAGAAACAAGACAAGAATTCAGAAAGAAAGTCAAGCGAAAACGAAGAAATCGCGCGGGCGGCATGTTATGTGACGCAGTGGGTCGGGGGTCGAAATTTTACGCGGACGAAGTCGCGGGTGGAAGTTAATGATTTAATATAAAATAATAAAACTAATTAAAAAGTTTTCAAGCTTCGACAGATTGGAAATTAATTACTTTCTTTTAAGCTTTCGGTACGCACTTAGTTAAGTCCAAATGATTCTTACGGCCCTTTATTTAAGTGATTTCTGAGGAAAATTGATTTGGCGAAGTACTTACCTACTTCAGATGTTTTAAAAGCTGTAAGTTGATTAAGAAAAACATTTAGATAAATTATTCAATTAGAGAGTTCTATGTAGTAATGAGAAATCTTTTTTACCATTGCCACTCGAAAAATGGCATTTGATTCATCGATAACAGTGAATAAAACTCTCTTTTAGTCACTGAGTGAATACAAACTTTTTCAATTTGGAACAAGCCCGAATGTACGACTTATGTAAGTACAAAAAATGTATAAAAAGTGCTGAAAGTACCTACTGGCTGGCAAGTACACTGACAGCTCTTGAACTCTATTTAGATGTGCTGATTGCATTCAGTTTCATTGGTGAAATCCACCCTTAGTGCGAATTTCACCGATGAAACTGACCGCGATCAGCACATCTAAACCGATTTCAAGATGGGTCAGTGTCAATATTCCATAGAAAAATATGACACTGACAGCTCTTAAATGTGGTTTATGTGCTGATAGCATTCAGTTTTATTGGTGAAATCCACCCTAAGTCTTCCTTATTTTAAACGCGGACAGTTTGAAATAAGCTGTTACCAATACAAAGCAATTCGTGCGAGAATTTGTACCCTTGTCAAATGGACTAGCGAAAGTAGTTTTGTTCCTGACTTTCCCACAGTAATCGCCTGTAGCATGTAGGTAGAGAGGGACAGAGAACAGCAAACGTTAACTGAAAATTATTACGGATAAATGGTAGCTTAAATTAATGTTGCATACGCAAAATTCTTTCAATATTTTACGGAAAGGATACAATGATTCGCACGCAAAATCCCATACAGAATTAATTTTATTGCTGGAATAATAAGTGGTCAGGCTTCGTAAAATATTAATGGTAAAATCTTAATTATGGGGAAACGACTAACAATCGATTACTTTGTGACGGAAAGGGTTTACGTGGTGGAGATTTAAATGAGACCACGTAACAAAGTACAAAAAGTATTTTTTTATAAAATACGAGTTAGGGGGGGTATGTAGGTTTATGGTCACAAGTTCCTCTTAATTCCCTTGGGAGTAGCATAGAAGTCTCCTGGTGAGCCCGGAGAGTACTGCGCCGCCCTGCTGCCCGGTGTGATGATGATCACTGCGGGTGTGCCACGCTGCAGACGTCAGGATGGTGACGGTCGGCGGATCGTCTCGCCAGTCCCGTAAAATGTAGAGTGAAAACCGTTTATAACGACTTCGCTTTAAACGACGTACCAGTTATAACGACGAAATTTTGAGGACCTAGCATTTCTGTTTACTTAACATAAGTGTTTGGTTATAACGATTATCGGTTATAACAACCGTAATCCTACGGTCCCTTCGAAGTTGTTATACTATAAACGGTTTTGACTGTAGCTTGACGTGACCCAGGTTGGGGCTCGACGATTACCGGATCGTTACAACGTTACAATTTTCTCTCTCAAGTAACCTACAATTACATAATATCACGCCTGTTTTGTCCGAAACGTTAGGCAGAGGTGTACCTTACCCTCATATCACCAGTTATGTTTGAGTCCAATAGGAGGCGAGCCTATTGATATCAACTGAGCTCGTGAGTTTTTCTTCACAGTACAAGTATAACCATTTAGCTGACAGGGGGGGGGGACACTTGACTCTAACAAAAATTAGCACTTTAAAGCCTAATATTTCGCAAACGGATTCCTAAATTGAAAAATTATTTTCACACACCCACAATATTTTTAAACAACCTTTCCAACGATACCCCACACTTTGGGATAGGCGCGAAAAAAAAGCATCCCCTCTTTACGTCTAGGGGAGGTACCCTAAACAAAAATATTTTTCTTGATTTTATTTCACCACTTTGTTGGCATTATTAATATGTATACCCATACCAAATACAGCTTTCTACGACAGACAGACGGACATGGCGAAACTATAAGGGTTCCTTGTTTACTACGGAACCCTAAAAATGAGTTAATACTGATTACACACACGCTTTCCAATCTCTTCTATTCCGTAGTTCTTCAATCCAAAGGGACAGTGAAAATTTATCGCTTGTATATTTCGCTCTTTCATTTCCTAAACTTTTTTCTTAGCTGTTATTTTCTCCCATTTTCAATTTACTTTCGAGACCAGTTTTCGTTCACAGTATTTGGGTACCGGGCTTATTTCTTTTGTTGGAAGTAAGACGTGCCCGCGATGTGAAAGGTAATTTGCTTAGTGTAGTCGGGTATTGTTAAACTATTGCTGCTTTTGTGATATTGACCTTAATTCTATTGTGATAGGTGCTATTATTGTAACCGCTGCAGGATTTATGAAAAAATATTTGCTTCCGGGAATAAATCTAAGGAAAACTTGATATTTTATCCTTATCCTTTATTGTGTATCCTTTTGGAAACCCTTCATCTGTAGAGGGCTGGTTATGTCGGATTTTTCCTACCGAAATCTCCCGTTGGTCGTCCGTAGTATACGTAGAGACCGTTATCTCCAGTGATACGCACTGGTACACCTCTTGTACTACAACGATGGTACGTCAGACGTGAAGCATATTTGTTTCCTGAAAACAATTGCAGAGCGTTTCCTGAGTTCTTTTATCCTTATTCCACTATACAAGGTTGTTTGGCCTAGTGGCCCCAAGCGATACTGTTGAGCATGAGGTCCTGGGTTTGATTCCCGAGGCGGGCAAAGTGTTATTGGGTTTGCCATCTAGAATTTCTTAATAGGAGCCCGGAGTCAGGATCTTCTTATTTTCGTGTGGTTAGTGACTAACCTGGTGTCAAAGTTTTAAAGCCGCCCATGGACCTCTGACTTCGCTTCACATGCCGTCCAGAAATATCTCTCAGGCATGCCAGTTTCTTCACGATGTTTTCCTCCATTGTTTTTTAAGCAAGTGATAATTATACAATACGCACATGAATCCGAAAAGTCACATGTGCGTGCCTTGGGTTCGAACTCGAGACCTATGACTTGGCAGTCCGATGGTCACACCACTAGGCTATCACTGCTAGAGGAGTCAGGATGAGCATGAGGTCTTGGGTTCGATTCCCGGGTGTTATTGACTTTTTCATCTGGAATTTCTCAGTAGCAGTCCGGAGTCTGGATTTGTGTGTTTGTGGCAATAGGCTCGCCCCCGGGGCATTACATAGGACCTAAACATAACTCGCGAAGTGTGAGTGTACTGTAGGTACACCTCTGTATAACCTTTTGGGGAATACAAGCATGGTGTTATGTGTCCAATCTACAATACAGAATATTTTCTAGCATTGTTACAAGCAACAGGTCTACAAATACCCATTTATTTTACTTACAGAGCAAGAATGACGTAAATGAGAAAATAGCTAAACGTTATGTTCTCATAACGAGTATGTTGACGATAATAAATAGCTGAGGGGAGAACTTTTCCTTATGGTCCTTTTGGCATAGTGCCAATTTTTGTTTGATAGTTTTATTAGAGTTCTGAAGCTGCTCTTAAGTGTAACTGATGGAACTTGTTTTGGGTCAAGATTATTTTGATTAGGTAACTGTTTTCGCTTAACGTACTTTCTGTTTTTTTTTTTGCTCAGGTCCTAAGGGTCGTGGCGTGATGCTTTACAGTTAAGATTTTATTGTTTTCCTTTCATTTAATTTATCATGTTTGTGATTTGATCCTTATGATTGCCCCTATCGATTGATGCCATAAAAGAACAGGGTATTATTTTTTCGGATTTTAGCCGGTTTGATTCCTGCGGCAAGCGAATTTTCGAAAATCTTTGAATGCAAATTTGTTTCTTTAAAAAATAAAGGAATGTTTTCTTTAAGTCAAATAATCTATCTGAAGGATTTAAAGTGGTTTCCCTTCAGGGCCCATTGATTTGGCCAGGCCCACTCTGTATATGTATTAGTATATTAGTACTAGTATTAGTATGGGTAGATATAGTCGTGTGCTCAATGGGATTTTTAATCAGTAAAATGACGAACTTCCATACAAACTTTCAATCCTTAACTTCATTAAGAGATGAATTTGATTAGTGCTTAATAATAATAATATTAAAAATAACAGTTTTCGGGGGCCCATTATTGAGTGTGCAAGTCACCCCCTGCCATTTTATCCGTGTATATCTTAACATTGATCAGGCAGGGGACATAGGCCTTCCATAGTTTTAGGTAACCAACCCACTATAGCCACCCAAACCCATAGCCCAATATTTTTTGTTTCTATGTTCTGTAATAGTCCTGCACCAACCGGGGGTTGTCCTTGGGTGCACTTGCAAGTGCATACAGGGATAATCGTCGGTTGGTGCCTCATTCCTCATTCCATTTAAATTTGTCTAAGGGGCCTCTGCGAGTTGGCTTCGGCCCCTCGTACGCCTTCCAAAGGACCGGGACCCTATGGTCCCGAAATTTGTTGACAAATGATATTAAAAATAATAAAAATCTTTATTGCAGACCACATGATCCAACAAAAAAACACTTTTTTTTATAATAACATATAAATTAAAAATAACAAAAATTCAAATTTAAATCAAAATTACAATCAAAATTTAAATCAAAATCAAAATTACGTTATAAAAGGAACTCTTGTGCAAAATTGTATGCTTCTAGAACCAGTAGTTTAGGCGTTGTCTGTCAGTGACGGGTGATTTTGTTATGTAGGTTTTAGTCAACCGTGTGTCTTTAATTATTGTGGTCAACTACTTATGTTGTTATAAATGTCATATTTCGTACGATACTAAATCTAAAGCAATTTTTGCTACGCCTAATTCATACCTGGGTTACAAACTTGGATTTTATTAGAACTATATATGAACCCGCAAAACCATTGTTTTCGACGTTTTTATAGGAGTGGCAATATTTCTCGCCAGCCATTAATTTGACCCTTCCCTTTTGCCGTAGGGTAGGGTAGGGTTCATGGGGTAACACTTTTTATAGGGACTTATTTATAGCCGCAATGCACCAGCTGCCGCATAGATCTACACTACCTATCAGTTTTATGAGAAAGAAAGAGTGTTATAAAATGTCGCTCGTGATTTTTTTACGATGTAGAATAAAGTTATAAAAATCATCATAATATTCACTAGATCAGACTATAGATAGCTCATATTGATCGATTTTTATTATTATCCATCGTTCCCACTGTGTATTGACGACGGAAAATATTTCGTATACATTAAGATACACACACTTTTAAATATTACATTACAGGGCATGTCCGTTATCAACAGCCGGTCTATTCTGTAAGAATCTCACCGTGAAAACTTGGGTCAGTGATAGCTTAATCCGAGTCAACTCAACCAGAATAATAATACCAGATATTTCACTCCCGATTACGATGATTTGTACGGTCAGGCAGATAAGGTGAAGTGAGCGTGAACTGAGATGTCAATAGTGTCAATTCCTAGCATCAGGTAGAAGGACAGCATAGGTGAAGTAACCTATGTTTTCACGGTGTGATTCTTATCGGATATTTATCAATCCTCACGACAAAGTGTGAACACTAGCTTATGTCAATCGCAAATCGGGCACACACATTTGACATAGACAGCGCCTAATCAAAAATTGACTTGGTTATTGCATTGGCTATCTCTGCATTTAAGGGTTTTTGCAGAAAATTGGGAGACGATCCGTACGTATATATTTTTAACTCGTTTTTAACCAAAATGCCAGATAATTGGTTATAGCACCAGGATGGACGTTATGTTGCAGTAAGGGAGATTTTCGTGTGGTACCACTGATTTGCGCTTTACCTATTCATTTTGTAGTAGATACGTTATTTGTTTTGGGTCCATACTCAATATCCAATGTTGGTCCAATATTGGTTGCCACATCGTAATTCTCACCTGCCGCAGACGAATCATAAACACGAGGTTTTAGTTTTATACTCATTTTATTAGCTAAGCCACCGTTTACGAGTCTAGACGTATGTTTATGTACGATAATGTTCTAACAAACGCGCTTACCTATAAAAATATAATAATGAACTGTTACTGAAATATACTGTGTTCACACTGGTAGACTAAGGAGGCAAGTGATGGAAAACCTTTTACGTAAAATCATACTAAGTCAGCTTAACCCTAGTTTGACCTTGGCAATATCAATATGTAAAAAACAAAAAAAAAAAAAACAAAAAAAAAAAAAAAATATATTGCTCTCGTCTTTTTGCATTAGCTCATATTTTGGGTTGGTGTTACTTATTTACTTCTAAAGACAAACAGACAGTTGTGCTGCACAAGAAAGTGTTGAAGGGCGGGCGTTTTTGTCAACTGTCTTATGTAAGTTTGACGTTCAAAAAGGGCTGATTCTCATCCTAACTACCCGACTACGGTGAAGGAAAAAGGAGTGTTATGATTTTGACTGGTATGTATGTATGTATGTATGTTCATGTTTTCCCTCATAACTGAGAAGTTATGAGGGAAAAGATGAACATACATACATACATACGTAGTTGAGACAACTACTTATCATAATTTGACAAAAGAGGTATCGTTGGAATCGCCTTGATCGTCCGCTTGTTATAGACTATGAACGTCATCTAGAGGACATAAAGTGAAGAACCTTTTTTTTTGTGATCTTTTTCGGTATCAAACGAAAGCGCTTAATTAGCACACTTCAAAAATATATATTTATACCCCCAAACATTTTTTAATAAAAATAAAATTTTAAAATCCGGAGTCACTCTTAATCCGTTCGATTTATGTACTAACACTTTTTATAACTTTTATTTTTTTTATAAATTATTCAACAGGTTAATTAAGCATCAAACACCTGCCCATAATACCTTCCACTGAACATGACACATACGACTTTCACCAACGTTTCATTTTATTCGGTTTTTTTTTATTTCTAGACCCACAAATTTGGAGTACTGAAAATCTCATTATAAAGTACGTACAAAAGTACTATACTTGTTATTCACTTTGAACGCGCCTCGATAAGCTCCGAGATTTGGCTGATTACGTGTCTGGATTTGCGCTGTTTTATTCTGAACTAGGCTTTACATCGCTTCGCTTGTTCAATTGTTTTTTTTATTTCAATTGAAGGACGTTGTGACCTGTGACGAAGGTCTTTCGAATTTGATAGGACTTGATGGAGTTCAAAGCGATTGTAAATAGGTTTTTGTTATTACAAAGATGAATGTTGTTTCGTGAAAAAATATGATATTTTGTGATGAGAATTTAATTGTTTTTGAGACATTATGTTAGTTTACGAATGCCAATGTGTTTATACCATTCCCCCTCTAAAAAGCTTATTTTATTCACTGTTTTCAGTGAATAAAAAGCACTTTTAATCACTATTTTGGTGTTTGAATTTAGAAACACCAATTTATGCGACCGCCATCTCAATGCTATACAACCTCCTTGCGAAAACATACTCGATACATAGGAAATAAATATCGCTTCACAAGTTGACCATCCTAATAACAATAATAAGAAAATTACTTTAAATTATAGTAATTGCTCTAATTTTAATTTGCATTTTAATTAATTCAACCTTCCTTTTTTCTTAATTAAATGTCAATTTTCGCTTAAATCTTTTTTTTTCTCGTACTCATGGTATAAAGTATAGTATGCAACTCTTGAATAAAACGGATTTATATCGAGGGTCATGAATTACTCGCGTCGCTCAGGATTCTAACATCTGAATTAGTCGCTACGCTCGTGATTCAATCGTCAAGAATCACTCCCTACGGTCGTGATTCAGTCGTTAGAATCCTTCACTTGCTCGTGATTCGTCTGTGGCCCTCGCATTAAATTCGTCCTTTATTCACTAATTGTATAATATACTATTATTAATTGCCTCTGGCTTAGCGATCGTCATATTGTTTAAGGCATGTTCCCACTGCCATAGCCATTCTGTTGAATACCTAATTCCTGGCTGGGTTACATATTGAAATGGATGTGTATGAATCGTACATTTTATGGTCCTTCGAGCCGGATATTTGGATAATTATAACAAGGCACGATTAACAATCCTTATTTATTATTGTTTTGTACTCTCACAGACAATGGCATGCGAAGACAAACCTCAGAGATTTAATAGTGCCTGTAATAAGTACGTACAACATTGTTTTCAATAAATAAAAAATATATGTTTCGAGCTTATTACTGCGACGAGTACGATTGCAATTTTTCTTATTATTTTCTGTGGTCATGACCCACTGGGAATAGCTAGTAACGATAGTCGTTCAACGCCTGAAGGAAAAAACCCTCAAATGATAGCGGAGATTACCCGTAACTTTCCGCGATTTTTCCGGGATTTAATCAGAAAAGGACTATGGGATCCGATCGTATAACACATCCGTAAAAGATTTGAAAATAGTCGCCATTTTTGTGGTTCGGGTGACATTTTTGTCCAAGAATGCAAGATGGATAGGTGCTATCTTCGCCTGTCACCAAAAAATAAAAATAAATGGTGCAGAAGATGACAGGGTCATCTTTTATTATACTCGGCGTTATGATAGCTCTTAGTATTTATTTTCTTATAAATGTTATCTCTTCGTAAAATTGCCTTTTTAGCACCCGAATACTGAAACGCCACTCAAAACTTAAGCGTTACTTATGACTCGTTTAAAGCCTTTTGATTGGTTGAAACTAGGTTTAAGTAACGCTTAAGTTTTGAGTGGCGTTTCAGTATTCGGGTGTAGGACGCTTATAAAATAAGGTTGAGCTGAATGTGTGTTTGTCAGAAAATCTGAATTTTACGTACTTTTATTGGTCGTATCCATTTTTAAATAAGCGAATGTATGTAGATAATTTCGAAGACAATACTATAATAAGGTACCATCGCGTTGGTATAAATGAGCTGCTGGAAGGTGGGTTATGGAACCCTTACATAACTACTAGTACCGACCTAAACCTATCGAGCTTGGGCTCATTCGATTTGTCTTCGAGTCCTAAATGTATGGGAAATAAACACTAGATAATAGCGCACATTAAATAATATAGTTGGCATGAATTTATCCCAAGAACAAACTTAACATTGTAGTTGAAAAACATGTTCTCCCATCCGGAATGTATGGGATTCAAACTGCAAATTTAAGTTGGTCGATTATTACTCGTTAATCTGTAAAGCCTACTTAGCTTTGATAGTTTTTCTTTTAACTTTGTTATATTATATACTACTGCTGTGATTTTCTTCACAAATCCAAGTACAACCATTTAGCTGGCAGGGGGGCGACACATGACTCTAACAAAAATTAAAACTTTAAAGCTTAATATTTCGCAAACGGATCCCTAAACTGAAAAATGGTTTTCACACACCCACAATATTTGACAGACAGACAGACGGAAATAGCGAAACTATAAGGATTCCTTGTTTACTACGGAACTCTAAAAATAAAGCATATTTCTTACAAATATGCTTTATTTTTCTTTTGTTTACTTGGTTTTCTAAAAATGTTATAAAAAACCAATGGAAGCAAATAGTATAACGCGATTAACACGTTTGATTTATAATTCTATGTTGTGCGTCGGCATGGTTTCACCACTTAACAAATAGGAGGATAAACAACAGATTATTATGTAAGCGCGCTTCAGGGTATTACGAAACCCCATATGTGTATCTACGCACAGTCGAGTAAAGTTGTCGACATATCTCCCAGAATAAGTAAGCTGAACTGGCAATGGGCCGGCCATATTAGCCATAGTCCAGATGACCGTTGGGGTAGACGTGTTCTTGAATGGAGACCGCGAATCGAAAAACGTAAGGTAGGACGCCCACAGGCTAGGTGGAGCGACGATCTTCGCAGGGTGGCTTGTAGCAGCTGGATGAGAGTTGCCGAGAATCGAGCTGAATGGCGTGCAATTGGAGAGGCCTATGTCCAGCAGTGGACCTCTATAGGTTGATGATGATGACAGTCGAGTAATGAAAGGTTTGGTACCTTTTGGCGTGACGTCCTAACTACAGGAAAGGTCAGATGCATAGTACTCGCAACTGGCCTGCGTGTATGACCAGATGTATGAACGTAAACGAAGCAAAGGGAGTATGTAAGGATCGTAGGAGATGGCGTTCTTTGGCTTATGTATTTATATGAGTTTAACTGTCACTAACGAGACACAATAGAATTTTTATTGTCATCCATTTCTAAATGCAAATCGACAGTTGAGCGGGTTTATCTCGATTTTTATAACTGTGCTTTTGGAGTTGTCAAAAACGTAGGTTGTTAGTATTGAATTCACCCTAACGGTTACCTCCTCAGTGCCCCGACGTCTCTTAATACGGTCTATACAGCTCGTGTCGTCTCTACAGCTCTGCGTTATTATTCGTTAAGGGGACTACAGGACCTAAACGTGCCTAAACGCAAGTTTTATAATGCCTAAAAAAATATGATCCACTGCAGTTAACAAAATCAGAAAAATATATGTGTTGAAAACATAATACAACTATTTTGATACGATAGAAAAAAATCATGAAGATACCTCTAAAAATTTCTTTTAACGATTAAAAATCATATTAATTTACATGCAATCATTCTGATTTTTTGTCAGATTATTCTACAAGCTACATATTAGCATAATAGTGTTTTAATTTTCCAGTCCAATCAATAGATTTTTTGTAAATCGCTAACTGCTTCATATTTTGCAATAAATTACCTGCGTCGTGTCATCGCGCTTCACTTTCATTTCTATGCAGTCCGACAGTGACAGCGCGTTAGCTGTTGTAAGCCTCTTAATTCATTATTGTTATTTAAACCACATACACTGGAAAATGTGACGTAAACAGGCCCACAGTTATAAAAATCGGATTATACATTCCAACTGCCAAAATGTCAGTTTCAAAAGGTGACAAGTTCCTACTATGTAGGAAAATTGCTTAATCTTTTTATGCACAACTCCACAAGTATACAGACTTGGAAAAATCAATGTCTTAACAGGTCTTAACTATTAATGCAAGCACTTGAGCTGTTATGCTTTGATTTAAATTTTAATGGTAAGTTCGTGTTTGACACTAATGGCTGTATTGTGTGCTTTGAAATTCTTGGTTTACTTCAGTTGTTAAACTGTGGAACATGTTTATTATTGACGGCTTCAAATCGGTGTAACTTTATTGTTTAGTTCAGGATTTTGTGGTAATATTTCATTGGCCTTGTTGTAACAGTGGGCTACAATGTATGTACCTAAAAGTACAATTCCGTACCCGACAGCAGGGCCCTAGCTTAGTTATTGCAACTATCTCGGCTCGCGCGTGGTTTATCACGGTTTTTACATAATTGGAAAGAACAGTAAAAACATCGCCATGTTTTTATAAAAAACAAGCCTAATGAACCATCTTTTTCTGTCTAAGACTAACTAGAAGGAACCCCTATTATATACTAATGGTCTTTTCTTACATGTATGCAAAGTTTCATTTCAAACCCTTCCTTCCCCGAATCCGAGCAAGCAATTATAACAATTTACAAAAGCTCAAAATGAATTTTCCGTTTATGAAAAAAATAAATGAATTTCATTTCCTCGTCTCCTTTCGCCGAATATTTTGGTATTTTTTGTTGAAGAGGAGTATTTGGTGGACCGTAATTAGTCTGAATTGTTAATCCGACTTTAGTAGCGTCTACTTTGTTGGTTTTAAATCACAGTACTAAACTACGGGTCCTTATAATATTCTGACAATTACATTGACGTTGTGTCGGTGTTTTTTCTACGCTAGACGAGCCGAGCACGAGCGGAGCCGAACAGGGCGTCGTCGTTCGCGGCGTCAAGTGTGGACTTACAACGAACCTACACTGCGACACTGCGAGTTCGATGCAAATTCCCTTGTGTTCAACAGAGAATTGGTGGACCACAGTCGAGCGTGAACCAAATGCTTGAAGCACGCTCGTTCGAGGCTTGTCAGTCGGTCCACACTACACGAATTTGTGCTCGGCTCGTGCTCCGCTCGTGCGTCTAGCGTAGACGCACCATAAGAGTCGATTAGGAAATACCAACCTCATAATATTGACGTGTAAATGTTCTTTTTACCAATTTATAAAATAATTTTCATGTATGCCGATTGTTTAAAAATCATTAAAATAATAGCCGCGATCGAATTTCCCGTGCGGGATTCACCTCAGTTTGGCCAGAGCAGAGCTTCAAAGCGTGCCTGGAAAGCAGGCATGGCCTGAACTCCGACGTAGAGGATTATCTCATGTCAATTACAATGTCAGTTTCACACTAGAAGCTCGAATGAAATTCCCACTAAAGTCTTTGTTTACACGGTTCGCGTTACTAACTCTGTTAGTCGAACTGACAGTTCCTGAAAGCCCGATAGGGATTCGTGAATCTGCTGTCAATCTCATGCGAGTTGTTGTGATTGGTTCATTGAAATCAGAACAGACAATTTAATTATTTGAATGCTGCGCTCGCGTGGATGTCGGGAAATATCCCACCGGAACGTACTACCGGAATTTATAGTACACCGTATCGGTGTTTTATTTTTTAATCCAGATAAAAATAAAATCTATGAGCCAAGCATCTAATGTTGGCGGCGCATGCCAGTAAAGCTGCCAGTCGGCATGATTTTTTCCGACATCTCAACAATCATCGTCAAATTTCAGTCAATTTACATAAAACCTTAATCAATTATACACTTAAACCTTCCTCATGAATCACTCTGTCCATTGGTGGCAACCGTATGATAATTCGTTCGGTAGTTTCTGAGTTTATTGCATTTGTCAGACAGACAGACGCGGCGGGGGGCTTTATTTTATGCACTATATATATATAGAGAGTAATAACAGCCTCACGGGTCGATCCATTAGGTTAAGCTACGCTTGCAGGGGTTGGTCCGTGGATGGGTGACCATCTTTACATACCGAGACTCCTCCGTGCCTCGGAAAGCACGTTAAGCCGTTGGTCCCGGCTGTCATTGGTGGATCTTTGACAGTCGTTACAGGTCGTCAGAAGCCCGAAGGTATGACAACCAGTCTTACCAAGGGGTGCCCAGTTACTGGGTTGTGGAGGTCAGCTAGGTAGTCGCTCTATGTAAAATATACTGGTATTCAGCTGCATCCGGTTAGACTGGAAACCGACCCCAACATAGTTGGGAAAAGGCTAGGCAGATTGATAGTGATGAGACCAACCAGATTAAATTGAATAGGATTTCTGAAACTGGTAACCTAATGATAATCTATATTAAAGTTCAGGCACTCTTTTAGGCTGTAGACATATGAGATAAAAGCCGTAAGTAATTGATCGATTGGAAACCTCCTAAGTCTATAAACCTACTGATTCTATTGTCAATCACAGTCTAGACGTAAGATTTTGCATCTACAAATTTCAAGTATGTAATCTGAAAGCCTAACTTAGGTACCCATATCCATCAATCCCTGTCCAAATGTAAACCGAATCAATGTTATCTTCAAATGCTCAAATAATCTGAACTTTTGAACAAATACACTCTCGGACTCCTAAATTGGGCCACAGGGCATATTCACAGGCATAAAGGTCGAAAGCGAGCCATCCACCGCCAGCTCAACTAAGTTAGTTTAGTTTAAACTCGCAAGTTTTTCATACATGTGGACGCATATGTATGAAAAACCGGCTCGCTAAACTAAACTAACTTTAAACTAACTTAGTTTAGCTGGTGGTGGACGGCTCACTTATAAATTCAAAGTCATCAAAAGTCAAATAAAGTATTTATGCAGTTTTGAAGCCCTGTGTCGATTAATTTTGGTGTCATTTTTGATTAAAATTGGAATTCACGTCCATCTAAAAAGTACCTTTATATTAAAAAAAAACGCAGGGTTGCACGATTCAGTTGGGTAATTGCGTAACACAGCAACAGTAGCAATAGCAAAAATCATACGGACAAAGTTACGGGCAGAAGCTAGTTTACTTTGTTTTGTATTTAATTACTGAACTTAAAACTTCGTTTTTGTACAAACTTTTAGTATTTTCCTTCAAGGCTTTATATTGCAATGTTCTATTGAAAAGTCAGACTTGTTCTCTTTAAAATGGCTAGTGAAATACGATGTTTCGGAAAGCTTTCTGCCTGCTTCGGGCGATCTATTGTGAGATCTCGGCAATGTAGTGTCTAGACAACACGACGATGGCTTCTGAAACTGAATTTGAATTTGAGGAAAGTGCACGGCATTGTTACATGGGACTTAAACATAACTGGCGAAATGTGTGGTGTAGTACCTCATCCTACGGGGAATCCAGACGCAATGTTATATTATGTTGCAGGTCATTGATCTTCTAGAATATAGTTTATTGTTTTGGAAATATATTTAAAAAAAAAAATAGTCTTCGTGGTTACCCTCGCGTTGTGTTGTTGTATCAACTTTTTTAAAGCAATGTCATCACATAAAAGCATCATAATAATTATACTTCGTGAGTCTTAAGCCGCATTCATATAGAACGCTGGTAACCGGCGCCATGACAATTGCCTACGCTGACCAGCGTTAACAATCAGCGCTGGTCGGCGCCGACAAGCGCTGGCATAGTAGCGCTGGTTACCTAGTAGCTTTCTACATGAATGCGGTCTTACTTCGTTGATGAATGAAAATTATTATTCGGTTCAAGAATTTCGTTACAGGCTGATTATTATGTAAGTTTACCATTCATACCTCTTTACCCACAAATTCTTCACGAGCTCTTATTAAAATTCGGAGAAATAATTATATATTATGACGAACTCTCGTGTTTAAAGTTTGTATCCCAGGTAAAATTAAACATCTGTGTGATTAGCTTATTATGAATTATATCGCTATTTCTTTGAGTTCTGCGCTGCTTTATTAAGTTTCTTGTAGACTTGTAGCAATAAGATGGGTCTTACATATATATAAAACTAAATATAAAAGGGCATGATTTTATGATAATTTTGATTCAAATTCCATTAAATAAATCAATCTGATTCTGTTTACAGCTCTTTTCATTCTCATTTCAATAAGGTAAAATTTTTGTCATAATCTTTGTATTACCTATAATTATTTACAATATAATTAATATTTCAGATCCCAAGCCAAAGATTGTAACTGATTACACAATTCACAACCTCCAACATATACAACTTTTCACTGAAAAACCGTAATATGTATTTTATGTAAGAACCGTAGCAGATGGAGTCCTGCAGTATCGGCCTACCACATAGGCAAAAGGGGTGAGCTTATGTATCCTCCAAGGACTATTCCAGGACCTCAGAATCAATGAGGAGCTTAAACATTTTTCCTACATAGGTAATAATAATAAAAAAAAAAACAATAATAATAATAAAAACAACTATAAACCAGGGACTGAAAGCGGTTACGGTTAAAGGTTACCTCAAAAATATACGGGTACCGGTTAAAAATAAGGGTTGAGCTATACCGATACCTTTTTAAATAAAGGTTGGGCTAAACCGTTATTTAACCTTTACACGATTTCGGTACCGAAAAACATGTGAGACGGAGGGTCGCGGGTGCGCGCGGGGTTTGAACACGTTCGAACTTGTGTATTTATGAAGGTTTAGGTACTGCTACCAATACATTTATAAAGGTTAAGGTCTACTACCGATACATTTATAAAGGTACCGATACTTCTACCGAAATATACCGATATGCATTTAAAACCTCAAAATTCCGCTACTGAAAAAAAGAACGGTATCGAAATATTGTGGTAACCCTTATTTAACGGTATGACGTCATAACCAAATTTAAAGGTACCTTAATTTTTGGGTAATTCAGTCCCTGCTATAAACTTCCTAGCCATAAACTTGACTTTCTTCACCTTATCCGAAGTTATCCTGTATGAAGTTACGAACTAATTCTCTTATAAACTTCGAGCGCCGAAAGATGATAATATTAATATTTCATGAATCCCTAGTAGATCCAGCAGACAACTCCGTACATGATCATGTAGGAAAATCTTGGAATTAATTCCTGCCGTATTTCGAAAGATTATATTTTGTGTGCGAAAGTATTTTCAAGCTTGGAGAAGGTAGCTTAATCAAGGTGATTAATCACAATGTTGAGTTTAGCTCACCTAATTGCGCAGTGAGGGTAAACAAAGACATTGTATTAGGGGAGTACGGTATATGAAGTAGGTGGATGTGCTAATGCCTCTACCTACATGAAATCATTATACATACGAGTATGTAGCTCATACGAAACTTAGGTTATATGTAGACCTACGTTAGCTCACGTTCGTGCTTTTTTAACGCGACGATTTTTTACTGCGTACTGGATTTTCAAATCTCGGCGTTAAGCCGAACGTTCCCTCTTTGAGGAGTGGCTAGAGAGGCGCCACGGCGTCTTCAGCGGACATGGTCCTTCCGCCTGACGCAGGTCCTCACCGGACATGGTTGTTTCGGGAGGTTCCTGTTCAGGATAAAACGGGAGGAAACGCCCGGGTGTCACCACTGTGTGGATCGCCCGGAGGACACGGTGGAGCATACGGTGGAGGTCTGCCCAGCTTGGGCGGAGCACCGCCGTGTCCTCACGGAGGCGATCGGCGGCGGCGATCTCTCGCGTCCGGCCCTGGTTCAGGCCATGGTCCAGAGCGAGAGTGCATGGGAGGCCGTCACCTCCTTCTGCGAAGCAGTAATGCTCGCGAAGGAGGAGGCGGAGCGCGCGAGGGAGAGGCAAAATGCGCGCCCTCGCGCCCCTAGTCGCCGCAGGAGACGCCCCGGGCGTCGGGAGTCGCGAGCCGACTTCCGGCCACCGTAGGCGCGGGCTTGCGGACGGTGAGCAATGGGTAGCTCGCCGTCCGATAGGGACCAGGCCCGGGTCGACGGCGCGTTTTGTTCCACGCGCACCTCAAAGAGATGTCAGCACCAACTGACGGGGTCCGGAAGGGCCAATGCCTGCCGGGGTTTGCAGATTTGTCTGAAAGGGATATCGCGACCTCGGCACACAGGCAACGGAAGGAACACGGGTGGGTTTTAGTCAGTAAAAGTCTGACACTCCCTCCCGCTCCACCCAGAGCGGGAGAAGTTAGTTGATAATTTCCCACACTCAAAAAAAAAAAAAAAGCCGAACGTTGAGAATCCCTGCTGGATTCTCAACGTTCGGCTTAACGCTCATCCCTAGCGCGATAAAAAAGCACAATGTTAGATTTTCAATATTTGAAAATCGATCATCGCTTTAAAAAGTGCGGACGTGGGTTAGGGTTACCTAAGACTGCGGTAGCCGCCACATAGCGTCCTTAATTTACCGTCAAATGACGTCACTGTAACGTTATTTATGAAAATGAGTTGGTGTGTTTCCCTAGAGAGAGTTTTTGACACCGTAAAGTCAAACTCCGCTGCCATAATTTCCATGACACCTGTCACTGAGGCGTAGTGTGTCGAACACCGCTCTTCTGGGAAACGTAAACTTCCGTAACGTTACGTTGTACCTACATAATATTTTACGTATTTTTAAAAGGCTGGTAACTACCAATTATAATAAAACTAGAAGAGGTAGCAAAACATATTTCCCGGAAATCTCGCTTTTCCATTTATTATTCAGAAAGGTTTGCATTTTCCATTGGCGTTGTGAAATATAATTCCTTCTCGAACTTACACGTGCAAACATTTCTATTGAGTTCACAATTGTTTGTTATTTTTCGTTTATTTATAACGTAGTTTGTACTGAAAGTGAACATATTATTTTAATTCAACAATTTTTGTGTATGACATACGAGTATTTTTTATTGACAATGTTTTGGGCAAGGTGATTTTCAACCTAAATCCAATATCATTATGAACGTTTTTACTAAGTATCCATTCGTGGAGCGAACAGATTTATCGGCTTATTGGTGATTCGCCGGAATTTACTCGCTCGAAACAGGCGAATCGGCAACTTCAGGAATCGATTCGCCTACAAATAGGTAAATTAACTTAGTGCAAAACATCTCAAGAACAATTACTATTATTTTAAAGTGTTGATTCACCCGTTTCGGGCGAGTACATTCGGGCGAGTCATCAATAAGCCAATTTTCCCGCCTCCAATTACGGCTTTCAGAAAGCCTAAACAATTATTCGTCAAATTCTAGCCGTTTCCCAACTATGTTGAGGTCGGCTTCCAATCTAACCTAATGCAGCTGAATACTAGTATTTTACATGGAGCGACTGCCCATCTAACCTCCACAACCCAATTACTGGGTATCACAATACCTCTTGATAACACTGAAACAAAAATAAACTTGGATAATAATACCCAAGGACCCTTCCAAACATAGTGAGCATAGTACAAATCACAACTACCAACATATGTTACATGTATTGTTGTGGTATTCGTAGGACCAACTCGGAATAGCATTGTGTGGTCATAAAGGGTACATTCGCGATATAATGTAACCGCTAGGAGCTTTCGTCTATAATGGGAAAACTGTGGTGAACACCTTTGACTGAAATTGTTGATACAATTTTGTTGAGTGACTTGTTCAGGAAGCTGTGTGCCTAACGTGGCTTGAAGAGACCAACAGCTGTGACTTGCGGGTTTTCTTTAGTTATATTGCTCGTTTAGGATATCCTATACTATTAAACGAGCAATATTTGTATATACAGGCTTAGTTAAGCTATTGCATAGCTTTTATCGGAGACTCTGAGCGCGGCGACCGAATGTAGAAATTCCGTAACGAAAAAAACCTGACGCGAAAGTTTGTGAGGATGGATGGATGGATGTTTGTTACTCTTTCACGCAAAAACTACCGAACGGATTTTAATGAAACTTTACAGTAATGTGGCTTATATATCAGAATAACACATAGGCTACAATTTATAAAGATTTTATGTGATTTAGCCATAATATAACGATAAGTATCCAGTAAGTCGGAAAAAATCCTGCCCTCTGAGATCTATCTTTGCGTGCGCTGCCTAAACCGCTGGAGTTACATGAAAAGAATGTATTGTGGGGTTGTTTGTCTTAAAGAGTTCTAAATAAAAGTCCGCGACAGCATATATCTACCTTTTATGTGGAAGCCATTATAGCCAAAATAGTGAGCTATAAATACATTTAAATTGAATACTTTTTTTAAGTTGCATATTTTAGAGTATTTAGTTAATTCGTATCAAAATAAATACCTTCATCGCTTTCGGTATTTAATGTAGATAAAATTTGTCTTTTACACTAAGTAATTTGGACTAATATTTTAAAAGTTAGAACGATAAGAATGACCTGCGATGAGTCGACGGCGGGCGCGCAGAACGAGGGTGGAGGGGCGGGATGGACCCGAACGCGGGCAGACGCGTGAGGGCAGACGTCATTGACGGTTGTGTAAATTCTGCGATTTAGGGGGGGGGGGTATAGGGGTATTTTTTAAAAAAAATATTTTAAATCAACAATATTATCTTCTTATTTTTGAATATATGCTATGCAATAGCTTTACCGCGGCAGTCCTCGAGTGCCACACGTATTTTTTTGTTTAAGGTAAACCTCTTAAGGGGTCATTGTACACATCATTATGAGACCACCGCTGGAATCGCGAAAAAAATATCAGCTGTTCCTTACATTTTTGTTCGTATATCTCGTCGAAATGTAGGCAACAGCTGATATTTTTTTCGCGATTTCGGCATCGGGCCCTTAGTGAAAGTTATTCATAATGATGAGTACAATGACCCCTTAAGAGGTTTAGGGTAAACAAAAACTAAGGTTATATATATATTAGTAATAACGTTTTTCGAAAACGGCTCTAACAATTTCGATGACAGTTGCAATATAACAGTTTACGGGGGCGAATAATAGATCTAGCTAGGTCTCATACCTGGGGAAATTCGTTTTCTCCGTATGTTCACCCGAGCAGAGCTCGGTCGCCCAGGTATTAATAACTAACTTTATTAACTTTATTTATTGATTAATCATTCAAATATTTGCCATTTATTTCATAGCACAAATAGTGAAACCTCTAAAATTTACAAAATTGTGTATTGTTGTTTATATTTAATACGGGTCAAGGACCTGAAATAAATGATTTTTATTTTTATATAATAATAGCCTAATTTATAATAAATAATAGTAGCATAATAATTTAGCCTTTATTTATTGATAAACTAAAACGAATTACAATAAAAATAATGTATCTGACCGGATAGACGCTGTCCTGTTTCCTAGAACTCAATCGCAGCGTCACCTACCCGGTCCAATTGTGAACCTAAACCATACTAAACAACCCACCCACAAAAAAAAATTTCATCAAAATCGGTCCAGGCGTTTAGACGGAGTTCAGTGATATACAAATGTACAGAAGAATTATATATAAAAATTAAGCAAAAACAAAACTTCGGAGTGTTCGTCAATCAGCACGTCATTTCACGTATAGTTAGAGGCTCCTCCATTTGACACGGTTTCGTGTGCCAGTCCACAGGGCACTACCCCAACTATGTCGTCATCCCAGTGTTTACGTTGGATCCTCTACATCTTCTCGATCCATCTCTGATTTGACATTTTGTTACAGCTTTATACCACTTTGTGTGGATTTCCAACAAAGAAACTGAACGCGATTAGCACTTCTAAACCACATTCAAGAACTGTTCCTGTACACGACGTCGGAGCCGCACCGGCGCCGGACCGCATGTTTGTGTATTAAATACGAATGAATATCGCCCATGCGCGTTTATCTTGCGGTCCAGTGCCAGTGCGGCTCGCTCAGGCGACATGTAACATGAAGCCTTAATATTCAATATTCTACAGCAATTTTGACACTGATGCGGTTTAGATGTGCTGAGCACGTCCAATTTAATTTGTGAAATACGCCCTTTTTCTTCATATCGCGGAGCATATGACCAGCCCATCTCTATTTCATTTTGTTTAGTTCGTAGATATTAAATTTGGTTGATCAAATTTTTGGAGTTACTGAACTTGATAAAGAGATGTAAACTACAATTCGTATGTTGTTACCTTAAACTACAAGTAATTGAACTAAGTAGGCACTAAACATATTGGGCGTTCTCAAAAGGTAGTTGATTACACTACCGTAAAAAAGTATCGACAGATATTCGGACTATGATTTCGACTCTAAATCATCATCACGCTTAGAAATATAATCTATTGTATCATACTTATATAATAAAGCTGAAGAGTATGTTTGTTTGTTTGTTTGAACGCGCTAATCTCTGAAACTATCAGTCGGATTTGAACAAGTCTCTTTCCATTTGATAGCCTAGCTCTTGAGGAAGAAATGAAATGAAATGAAATTGTTTATTCTGTAAATAGGATATCGGAATCACCTTTACACGTCATATAAAAAAATAAAAAAATAAGCTAGATGAGGTCGGTGTTTCCTATCTGACTACTCTGAGAAGAAAGGCCGAAACAAACTCAGAGGTCGTAGTCTCTTTTTAAGTCCAGACATAATCTTGGTCAAGTCATATTAGGACCATGTAGATTAGTGTCTGAAATGGTCTTTTGAGGAAAGAACCACACAGATTTGTTTTGTTGTTGTCAGTAATCGTGGAACTCAACTCAAAACTGAGTTGAAGATCATATGCTCACACGTAACACCACGCTCGCGTAACGTCACGCTACAGTCAATCTACAGCTAAAAAGTCAGAAATAACGCTAAACGAAAATGATGTAGTGCGGGCGTGTGATGCGATGCGACGCAGTGGGTCGGGGGCTGAAGGAGTTTTATAAAAATGTGGCTGTTATTTTAGTATATTGTGTATCTTACGAATTCCACGCGAACGAAGTTGCGGGTAGAAGCTAATTTATAATAATAATTGTCTAGTGTTCGCAACAAGTCTCTCATACAACAAGTCTTGTTGATATAACCCCAAAATGGTATAATATTGCTGTGAATATTTTTTTTAGGATCATTTACAAACTCGGCGAACTAAAACTTTAATATTAACAGAAGTCTAGGAACTCTAAATTCCGTAAAGCCATACAAAGTACTTTCGGTCTTATTTCGGAGACAAAAATTTATCGTAAGACGAAAAGAAGAAATACACATTTTTCCAGCGAAACAGTACTTTATCACTTGACTTTTATTCATCACTTGGGATTATTTCGTAAAGAATGACTTCATCCCTTCAATGTTATTACTTAGGTCTTAGGTAGTAACTGAGAGCTATATTATACTGGGACACCAAGTGACGCAACAAAATACACAAAGAAAGTAAATAAATTTGCGTTTATTGACACAACAACTAATAAAAACAAAAATATGCAGTGGTTGGTTGCAGTGCCAATAGGATACGGTGACATACCCACCATGAAGGTACAGGTCCAGTTGAAAATCAGCTTAGTTGATAAGTTTCATGCCCTGGCTGGAGGCCTTAATTTATTAAGGCATTCACAGGATAGCCCGCTTAAGCAGCCGACGACCTGCTAGGTTGAAATGTGAGATGCTCTTCATAAAACAAAGAAACCAGCGTCTGGCACTAGTTGTTAGTAGCAAGGTAGCTTACAGCGGAATACACTTTTATTTTAGTTTTATTTTTCAGAATATGTTGTCCGCTAAGTACAGCCCAGCACGCAACACTAGTGTCGCGGCGTTGCTATCACCAACGCTCTGTTTGACAGTAAACGTCCGTCATAGGGCAACACAATTCGGTGTTATAGCGCGGCGTCACGCTAGCGCTCTAACGGGCGCTAAGTACGCGTTCTATTTAACTAAATACATTTATTTCTTTCTTCACGAAGAAGATGCTGGCTGCGCGACCACGGTTGCATCACCGGGGTGTCCCAGTATAACATTGCCCTTAGGGTCAAAACTATCGGTTCGACGTCTAAACTTAATTAGGCTGAACCGGTACCTAAAGCTTGTTAGATATGGGTCACAAGAGTCCGCTTCAGGCAATGCCTGGTAGGCGTTTAGACGAAGCTTGTTTGAGCAATTTAAGGCAATGTGTGATGATTCATAGACATACACTGAGCATGAAATGATACAATAATTATCATGGTTAGGATTAGGCTTTTCTGTTCAGAAAGAGGGGTCAACTTATTACAAGGCAGAGGTGTAGGTATGGTCTGTCCCAATAGTATCTAATGAAAATGTAAATAAATGTATCAGAAAACGTACCTGTGAATGCCAATTTGTAGTACCACTTACAAATTGGGTGCTTTGATTGGATTAATTGAATACCCCCGCAATAATTAGCTTTTAATTTGACTATTATGGAGGTTAATTTTGTAACCACAATGGAATTATTTTTTAATTACTATTGGAAAAAGTGGTGAGATATAAAGTTGAAACCTTCTTAGCATATGCATAATCAGCCTATAATGTTCCCCCCACTGCTGGGACACAGGCCTCCCCTCTGTGAGAGGGAGTGGCACGCGGGCCTAGTACGGGTTGGTAGATGTCACTTGTCTTTGAATGTTTGGTTCTGGGACATTGTTTTGAGAGCAGTGGTGATGAAATCATTTACACAGATTAAAGCGCTTGTCAGGGTTCGAACTCACGAAACCTTCTTAATACAGATTAATTAATTTCTAATTCGCTTTAAGAATCTCGCAGACAGGGTTGATTAATTAGCGATTGCGTAAGAATTTAACCTGTTTTTTTGTTTACACTTTCTTCAGATACTTTTGGAGCAGACTTTACTTACAACAGTAGGTGCACTTGCCCTGCCGACCCTTCAGCGAAAATCTACGTTATGATACCATTATCATATTCTAACATCAATCATATTTGGAACCTTAAACCATGTAAAAACAAATCAATGAAAAGTCGTAAGATATTCGAATTCTCAAATTTCAGCTGAAAAATTATTTCGATGTCTTTAATCAGTCAACTGTGAAATCAAATAAGATGAAATTACAGTCAAAGAGAAATTCATCAACCGGAGCTATTGAATATCACAAAAGTTTAACATCGCGTCTGTTTTGTAGGTATAGGACCCACATTTAGCTAGAATATGTTCTAACTTAGAACGCCTATTACATAGGACTCAGAACTTCAATCAATCTGCCTAGCCTTTTCCCAACTATATTGGGGTCGGATTCCAGTCTAACCAAATGCGGCTGAATACCAGTATTTTACATGGAGCGACTGCCTATCTGACCTCCACAACCCGGTAACTGAGTAATACGATAGCCCTTGGTAAGACTGGTTTTCTGGATTCTGGTAGAACAATTTCAATTAAGTTTTCATAGAAATTTTTCGGGCCGCGCTGTCGCGTCGCATCTGTCTGCGGGCGCCTTAAACGTGTAGGTATACCTTTCTTAGCGTTTTATCCCTTATGCTGAATGGCCGAATATAATATTCAATATTTAAATGAAGGCATATTGGATATATAATTTTAGCGAATATAACTTTGTGGGATGAATAATTCTGCCTGTAGGGCTGACTGTAATTGTATCATCGTATTTTCTGGTTGAAACACTAGGGGTCCGAGTGCTCATCGAGTATTTTGGGATATTGTTAAGCGGTTGGTCGACTCTTCATGTGACCAGCGGGCTGGCCTATTTCTACCGCAAAGAATCAGCATTGCCTAGATGGCAATGCTGATTCTTTGCGGTAAAAATCATGGTAAAAAGCTTGGCAATGCTGCCAGCCTTTTGGGTACTTTTCTCATTGACACCGATGCGGACGAATTTTTTGACTCCCAATAAGCGCTTCTCTGTTTTTTGTTTTTTTTTTATTATATACTTGTACATACTATAAAATATCTATTTTAGTGTTAGCTTGTAGTTGGGTTTCACCTCTCAACGACTCGTCCTCAGGATGACGATTGACTTGTTGCGAACCCGCACATGGCGTGTTGCCACGTTAAGCGCCCGCCCGACAACCCCACTTATATAGGTTTAATGCTCGGTCCACCTCGGCTAGGATCGTTATCAGCGCGATAAGGAGCTGCGAACAATCGCAGTAAAGGTGACCTTGGAATACTCGTATTTAATTCGTTCAACAGTGTAACGATTCCTGTATTAACTACATTGTATTTGGGATTTCTTGCCCGTTCTTCTCCATAGGAACCTACTACGCTTTGGAATGGGCAACTAACTTCATCTTTCTGACTGACCGACCCCTTGCCAATTCAAAAGTGCCTGTAATGGGTTTATTTGAAATAAATGCTTTGAGTTTGAGTTTGAATTAGCGTAATTAGTGCCTGCGTGATTTGGTTTTAAGTAGTTATTATTAGCTGGTACGACGGATGTACACGGGTTAAGACATTCAGAGTCATTTGTCGTTATATAGATAGCAACCGTGCAAATAAATTGAGACGCGCGTGTAACCTTTCACGTGGTGAACTTTAGTATCGGGATCAAGGGTTAGATGTTGTAATAAACAAGGCATTTTACGTGCTCGTTGGCTTTAAAAAATACTCGATCCCTAAAAGGGACGGAGGCGTCAATATAAACTGAATGTAATACTGAAATAGGTATATCTATTTTGAACTATTATAACGGAGCCAAGATCTGCCTGTTAACATAACCTAACATCACGCCTGCATTTCCTGAAGGGTTGGGTAGAAGTGTACCTTATAGTACCTACCTATATTTTTAGACCCATTTCCATGTAACAGAAGCCAGTCTATTACCATAAACCGGGCACAATTCCAGACTCCGGGCTGCTACCGAGAAATTCCAGATGAAAAAACCTAATAACACTTTTCCCGACCCGGGAATCGAACCCAGGAACTCATGCCCAGCAGTAGCGCTTGCAATCACTAGAGCAACGAGACAGTCTGGACATTTTTCGTGCAAATTGGCTTCAGAGTTGTCAAAAACGCTGTCTATTTCTCTACTAGTACAATTAACAGTCAAATTTTGTATTTCTAGGTAAACTTTCATTGATCGAAAGCTAACTGTCCAAGTAATTAAGACGAACTTGTATAATTATTTAAAACGTCAGCGAAGTAAATCGTTTATCAAATTGACACACTACATCTATTTGCCGTGTAATAGCCATTTCATACAACCGTCAAGGAATTACAGTTGTGATTTGAATATACGGGCAATTTAAGTTGGTAGGTAGTTTGGTAAACAATTTAGTTCCCTGACCTTTTAGATAATTATACAAGTTCATCTGTCTTAATTACTTAGACAGTTAGGCTTTCGATCAATGATAGTTTACCTAGAAACATAGAATTTTACTGTTAACTTTGTGTTAAATAAAATATTTGCTAGTCTGATTGTTTTATATTCTTAAAACCTAAACGGATTCTCGATATTGCTTTGATATTTCTGTTTTAGTACTTTATTAGAGTTATAATGAATTAGAGAGAGAGAGGTTTATAGAATTTAGTGCTTGTTGGATTTACATTGATATAACAACAAAAAATCGTGAGGAAACATGTTTGAGAGATATTTAACGACGAGATGTGAAGCCAAGTTAGAGACCCATGGACGGCTTTAAAACTCTGACACCAGGTTAGTCACTAACCACGCAAAATGAAGCAGGTCACAATACACATTACCTAATTTATAATACCTACACTGCTAACGTTATGATTAAAAAAAAAAGTTGTTTGATTGCGCAAATGCAGTCTTTTAAAACTACAGTTATCATAACATATTGTTGATTCATATTGTATTATTTTAAAAAGGCTACTTCTATAAGCTAAGGCAAGTTGCACAGTGCGTGTTAACTTAGCAATATTTTCTCGATCAATGAAATCAAATTAAATTAAAGCTTCATGCAGACTAGCGCGACGCGACAGTGCGGCGCGACATCGGTTATTGTTATACCGTGAAGTTTTCTTAGAAATTGTATTGTTCGTCACGTCGCGCCGTGTCGCGTCGCGCTGGTCTGCACGAAGCTTAAATCAAAAATGTTTTATTTCACATGGGCACAAAAGAAACGTCGGAAGCTAGGTGGACGGTTCCAATTGGTCGTTTCCTCTGGAGAAGAGCCGACAAGAAACTCCACGGTAACAGTGAAGTTTCTTTTAAAAAAAATTGTTGGCTTTATGGGAGGACAATATAGGCATTTCAACAAGTACCAGATAACAAAATAGAAAATAGTCAATCGATATTTCATTACTTATTACAATCCTGTGGTATCTTATATTGACTAAGTAGACATCGCATCAAAACATTAACGTTGGTGCATTCCACGTTTTAAAACCGAACGCAACTTTACTTTTAAAACATGGTTTATTCAAAATGTCAATAAGACTGCATCGGAGCCGCTCCTTACTGAGATTGACGGAGTCACCACTCGAAAGAAGAGACGGCGGTTATAAATTTCAGTACCTGCCACTCTATTTTTAATTAAAACCTCGCAACTAGCACCGACACAGCTAAATAAAGAAAATCAATGTCAGTGTATCACTTTACAGATAGGTACGGTCAAACACAAGACCATGGTTACAATTTTATATTTACAGCGCCTTTATGTCGCTGCTGTAAAGTTGATTTTCGTAGTCCAAATGTTACCTCTGTCGTGGACGACCGTACACGAAGTGTGTATCAAGTGTTTTATGCTTGTACTCAATGGGCCGTGTCCAGTGAGAATGTATGGACGGCGAATTGGAGAGCAGAGATCAAATGACGTCAGAGACCGGTCGTTTTGTAAGAGAATATATACCACCAAAAGATGGGAACAAAGTATATAAAAGATAAACTTTTAGAACAGGTGTGCGACGAGCTATGCGAGATTAGCTTTCACAGAGTCTTTGGGCTCAAGCTATAAAATTATTTCGGTACTTTATCTTGAAACGGACAACAAGCAGCGGAAGCAACCCTAACATAACAGTTAGTAAATTGTAACCACATAGCATCTAGTTACCTAGACTGTTTTTATAAAGAAAAGTGGGAAAGCCGATCCCCTTTCATGCTACTGTAAGCAAAAATCAGCTGTTCCTCACGCGATCAAAATGCATAGATCAGCTGTTTTTTTTGTCATTGAGGGTCCCACTATCCCATAGTAAAAGTTATTAATTTTTATGAGTAAGTACTATTATAAATTCCCCGCTAAACCTAACATACTGTTGTTAGTAGTGCTGTAGCGAGCAGTGGTGGTCCAGTGGTAACAGCCGCGACTTACGAGTAAATGTAGTCGTGGGTTCGAACCTTAGCAGACACTTTACTTTGTTTAAATTATTTCATCACCACTGCTCTCAAAACGGTGACGGAAAACATCTTGAAGAAACCGGCATATCCTAGAATCAAAAATTCGAAGTTAGGTGACATTTAACACCCCGCACTCGGCCCGCATATTGAATTATGGTCCATTCTCTCTCGCAGAAAGAGGAGGGCTTCGTTCCAGCAGTGGGAACAATATAGGTTGATTATGCTGACGGCACGTAACACTGACTTTTCGGATTCATGTGCGTATTGTATGATTATCACTTGCTTTAAAAAGAGTGAAGGAAAACATCGTGAGGAAACCGGCATGCCTGAGTGAGAGATATTTCTTCGATGGCATGTAAAGTTGAGTCAGAGGCCCATGAGCGGCTTTAAAACTCTGACACCAGGTTAGTCACCAACCACACGAAAATAAGAAGATGATGTAGGTAAAGTCCTGTTCATAGTACCTATCTGGTGACAGCAAATCAGACAAATTTCCCTTCTTTATTTATTTATTATTGCATAATGTACATTCAGTTACAGGCTAGGCTAAAACTTATGAGTACATGACCCTGTTAGGGCGCAGCAAGTATTATTACATTTAACTTAAATCTTCTTTAAATATTTGGAAGTTAACATTATAATGCATACCTACTAAATATCAATATCACAACATTCATTATTATCACTACTAATGTATAATCTAATCTAATCTCTTCACCACCCTTGGTTGACTGGTAGAGAATGCCTAAGGCATTAAGTCCACCTTTGTACTTTTTTGAGTGTGAAAAGTTTAAATAAATAAATAAATAATCTCTTTGTAACATATTTAATTTAATTTATATTAATTAAGACATAAGACTCGACTCGACTTTTACGGATTATAGTATGAATCGTATGTACAATGAACCGTCTGTATTTTCCTATTCTGTGGTCGTAGTAAACTAAATAAGGCGACGCAATTCAGGTCATCCATCACGGTTGTATCTCTAATGGGTAAACAAAGCATAGAGTGTTGCTTGCGGAAAAATATTAAGAGCCATCTGACTAATTTCCCTTGAGGATCGAGTATCAAATAATGTAGAGGTTTCATGTGACAGGCTTGCGCTAAGTTATGACAGACTATGAAGTTACTGAGAGAACAGTATTTATCTTTCATAGCCATTTACGGCAGTGATAGTCTTGTGGTGTTACCGTCGCACTGCCAAGTCATAAGTCTCGAGTTCGAACCCAAGGCACGCACCTCTGACTTTTCGGATTCATGTGCGTATTGTATAATTATCACTTGCTTCAAAAACGGTGAAGGAAAACATCGTGAGGAAACAGGCATGCCTGACAGATATTTCTCGACAGAATGTGAAGCCAAGTCAGAGGCCCATGGGCGGCTTGAAAACTCTGACATCAGGTTAGTCACTAACCAAACGAAAAGAAGAAGAAGATTTACATATGTCATTTGGTTTAAATAGGTTTTTATTTTTTTCTAGATGACTTGGTGAACTTTTTACGTGAGACTTTTTTCGAGTTTTTCTATTTGTCGACTGTTCCTTTGATATTTTTCTTTTTTTCTAAACCACCCCAGTATTAAGGCTAACAAAACAAAAACAGAAATTGAAATGGGTCGAGCTATTTTCGAGTTTTAAACTAACCTAACCTAACGCACTACAATTGATTTTGAAAATTCGGGGGATTTGATCTCGACGCTCGAACGACGGACGTACGGTGGACATGCGGCCATAGTAAATGTATGTATCACTACTTCGGCGTCGTCATCTCATTTCCATTGACGTCCCGTTGACCGTGGCGGTGGCCAAACACCCTTTTTTTTTTTTTTTTTTGAGGGTGGGAATTTATCAAATAACTTCTCCCGCTCTGGGTGGAGCGGGAGGGCGTGTCAGACTTTTACTGACTAAAACCCACCCGTGTTCCTTCCGTTGCCTGTGTGCCGAGGTCGCGATATCCCTTTCAGACAAACCCGCAACCCCGGCAGGCATTGGCCCTTCCGGACCCCGTCAGTTGGTGCTGACATCTCTTTGAGGCGCGCGTGGAACACAACGCGCCGTCGACCCGGGCCTGGTCCCTATCGGACGGCGAGCTACCCATTGCTCACCGTCCGCAAGCCCGCGCCTACGGGGCCAAACACCCTTAAGGTGATAAAACAGTTACAAGGCTGACTCTACCTATTGTTTTTCTAGAGAACGACATTATAGATGAGAATTACCTACCATCTTTCAAAAATAATATACATACGTGTCAATCGAAACTATTTCAAAACAATGACTCGACAAACAGTGAAGTCATTGTTTTGAAATGTTTTGAACACCGATTATTTGTGATAAATCGAAATAGTTTCCGCCTAATAAATGAAATTGATCAACGATATTGAATTTCGGCATCCTATCACATCACGTTGCCGCGTTGTTCCGTCGTAGAACTCCCACAATTAATCACTGGGACCTGTTTCGGTGTGTCTTATCAACAAGTTTACTAATCAAAGTTCAGTCATTAGTTGTTTTCCAGCTCCTGACACCGTGTCACATACAATGTAATTGAAAGTTGATGATGGGTTCATTTCAGGTAAATAGATCTATAAATGTATAGTAATTTACATACATCAAACACGTCTTTGTTGTTGTGAAAAGCTAAGTTTTGCTATCAAGCTGATTTCGAACCTTGTTTGCCAATGGAGCGAAGGCATCATACAGAAAGCAATGTGCGATATATGCTTTTCACAACAACTTTTCATTTACACAGCACAGATAATTTTTTTATTTGATTAAGGTACAGCAACAGAATAAGTTGTTTGCGATTCCAATTAAAATATTGCACTGGCAAACACATTTTTAATTAAGAGATTTTTAGAGCACACAATAATAATAATATGTTGTTAGACCCTTAAATCTAAAAAAGTCTTTTATTTTTTTTCATTTTGCCAAATTACAAAACCCAAGTAAACCGCGAATATTTACCAGTCGACCCATTCTGTAAACATCTCACCGTGAAGAGTGAGGTGAAGTAAGCATGAAGTGAGCTGTCCATAGTGTCAATCCCTAGCTTTAGGTGCAATGACAGCTCACATCAAGCTCACTTCAGCCAAGTTATCACGGTGAGATGTTTACAGAACAGCACGGCAGTTTGTAGAAGGTTAATTAAGGCCAATTAACCCGTTAAACGGTTAAACATCGCGAAGAAACCGGTATTCCTGAGAGATATTTTTCGAAGGCATGTGAATCCTAGTCAGTGGTCCATGGGTGGCATAAAAACTCTGACACCAGGTTAGTCACTAACCACACGAGAAAAAAGAAAGAAGTAATTAACATTGTTCGTATACAGCCAACGTTTAATACCTTTAATTTTACAAATGGTTTAGCTGACGAAGTAAATAAAAATAATTAAACGACGAAAAAAAACTTATTCTGTAACGTGCAAGGGCAGATTATGTAATCTTGTGCCGCATTTGGGACATTTTCATGAACAATATTTAATTAAAGTGATAAATATGGATATAATAATTGTTTAAAAAAAAAATTTTTTTGTTTATTTTATTTTATTCCAGTCTGAAGCTTACAGCTAACTTACGGTGTTCTTAAACAATATAACTATTTAATTTTTATATAATATATTTATTTATTAAATAAAACGAAATTGTTAATTATTTCAACGAGAAGTGTTTAGCCCGGTTTTGGTACGTCATAAGCTAAAAATACAACTTAAAATAGCAACACTGCCCCCGATAGTAAAAAAGACGCATCTCACATTTTTTCCAGATTTGAGTTATATATTATATCAGAAAAAAAGGCGCATCTGCCTGTATTTTTACATCAATCTGGAAAAAATGTTAGATGCGTCTTTTTTACTATCGGGGGCAGAACAGTCGAAATCATCAGAATAAAAATAAAATTATGTCTAGGATTTCTTTCGATTCTAAAATTATAATTTCTGACTCTTTTTCTTCCCAATTTGAAATAATTGTTATTTGAGCCCTCAAAGGAACATAAAAGAGTAAAAATCCTTATATTTTTATGATTCAGGCTACACGTCTTATTATAAGTGAGGGCATTAACTTATTGCTACGGCGTAGCTGACGTAACAGCTACGCCGGCTACACTGTCGTAGACACTTAGCCGATAAATGATCCGCTACGCGTCGAGTCATTCTTATTGAATTTTGTTGAGTGATTGTATGATTTATTATTAATATCAGTTACGTTACGTTGAAAATGTGGTTTTAAATTAGAATATATCTATATAAATAATTACATATGTAAAAAAGAAAACACGTTTCTTATAAGGGGGAAAAAAGTTACACATTATTACCCTGTTATTTTTTCAGAAATCAGAATCAGAAAATTCTATAATGAGGCACATCATTCCCTCATTATAGAATTCTCTCTCCACCCCCAATCCATCCATAACAAACAGCTAACAATACAATTAAGCCATCAATGGCTCATTCCGTTGCATTGAATCCAAGGCAGGCGGTTTCGACTACCTGCTTTAGGTAGGTATGTAGATAATTGGCTCTCACAATCGCGTCCGGCCTAGTATTGCTAAACATGTTGGGTCGCACAGTCCGTCAGTGTGTTTGACAGAATATACATCACGCCTGTATGTCTCAAAGAGGTAGGCAGACGTAAGATGGAGTCCCATGTAATAGAGGGCGGGCAGCGAGATTTTTTCAGAGTTTATGTCCCTAGATAATGAGAATAGCTCATTATCCGGGCACATAAATTATTATTGGATGGGATTACACCAGAAACTAAACAGTTTTGTTAATCATAACCTAGAACAGTCTTGTCTTGTGTTAAAAATAGTAGATATTGTCATGTTTAGTCTGGGGAAAACAGAAAATATTGCCGCAAGAATCTTGAGAGAAAATATTTCTTCTAGACTAAACATCGTACCCAAGTAGGTACTGAAGCCGCTACTAATAACCCTCTCAAAGGCTGCGTTTAACCACAGCCGGTAATTTAGACGCCAGTTGTGTTGTAGATAGAACGCATAAATTAATAACAAGCGACAATGTCCCCAAACGTCCCCCAAAGTCGACTAGAATACTTGAAGAGTCGGCCAAGGCTTAGCTTGATTAAAGTAGGTTTTATCATATTAGGTATTATGTATTCACACTTTTATAAAGGGATGATTTTAATAGATCTAAAATTTTCCTTATAAATTAAGGAGAATCCGCGGTGGTAGACAGCAACCATAAAATTTTCTTTAATAAAAAAAAACGTAAATGAATTCGAATTTCGCGGTTTCCTGCTTCAACCGTTTATTTGATCTTCCGATATTGCTAAAACATTTTGTTTTGGTCACGACACATGCTCAAAACACGTCTACATAAAATCGGTTAGAGATTTTGGTCATTAAACCAAAATCTGAAACCGGTTTAATGTCACCGGAATAGAATAGATACTCTTTGTTGTGTATTTTCCTTGAAATATCCTACACCACACTACTATTTTCACGAGCAAAATTCTGTTTCCGATTTTCCGTCCCCGTTTTACGCCAACCTTCCTTAACGACCAAACTGACATAGCAACCATTTTCACTGTGACCAAGCTTAGGTGATGGCATTTTAATGGAGAACGCCTCAAGCTATTTAGTCAAATGACATCGCTCGAAGTTTCTTACTAAACTTTTGGGAATTACCTACAGAGTCAGAATACATAATGGCTGCCTTGTAGTCCGGTGGACGCAAGCGTGACTGCTGAGCGTTGCTCTTGGTCAATGCCTAGATCCGGCAAAGTTTTATCAGTTTTTGATTCAATACGCGATTTCTCAGTAGCAGCCCAGTGTCTGAATTTGAGAACTGTTAATGGCAATAGACTCACCCCCATAACTTCAACATAACTAGCGGAATTTGAGTAAATACTTCTGGTTATCAACTCAGCCTATTGCAGTCCACTGCTGGGCGCTCACCCACAACACATCCTCCGCCTTCCACATCCAGTGTACCATCGCTCTATCTAGCTGGGGCCCTGGGGGGCGTTCCACACTATGCTTGCCATTACATGGTCTCCACTCTAGGACTCGTCTGTATCCTTTAAAGAAACTCTGATCATAGTCCGCTCCATAGCGGGCCTTTTAACCTTCGAAAAATACAGGCATAGATTTTGCTAATACTGACTTAGCTACTTATTGTGTAGTGGTATATTGGTTCGCAAGTTTGTAAAGCCTTTCTGTAACATTTCGTGTTCTGACGTCATTTGCACGCACTCTCTGTAATTGTAGCGGTTCAATGTTGTTAGGAAATTATGTAAACTGATGTGTAAACTTCCTTCGTGACGTCATAAAGTACAGTTGTACCGTTCGATCGATTATTTTTGTTCTGTAGGCATAGATGTATAGTGAGGTCTAGGTTTGAAAAATGTGAGCTAGCATTTTAATCGAATGATGTATTACGACTGTTAACCAATCGCCAAGCTTTTTCTCAACTATGTTGCGGTCGGCTTCCAGTCTAACCGGATGCAGCTCAATACCAGTATTTTACATGGAGCGACTATCTATCTGACTTCCACAACCCAGTTATTGGGTAACACGATACCCCAATTAACATCATTCGTGGCTGTTTCCTCAATTTTGTCACAGTTTAAGCCCCAATGTTTATTGATGCCACTTTTTACTAGTCTTTTAACTTATTGCACAACTGAAAAAAACTTATGAAGTTTATTTATTTTTACAGGATATCTTCCTCAATGTTATCCAAGTCTCTTCCCTCATTTTTGCTGTGTCTCTGCTGAATAATAATGTATAATATGCTTTCATCAAAATGTCAATTACTTCAGGTGGCCAACCGCAGACCTAGAACTATGTACGCATAGTTTGATGTGTGTGCGGTTGGAAAATCATTTGTCGCAAAACCCCAAACTCCTTTGAACTAGAACCTCATTCGATTGAATATTCGATTCAATTTTACTTTGTAGGTAGGATTTATGATTGACTAACGCTTATAACGTTATATTTCCAGCATTTAGTACCTACACTAAACACATTTATTTGGAATTAAACTCTTTTCAGGCCGACAAACTGCCGCACTTAGAGTCGTTACTTCAAATTAATCGATCATTAACTTCAATTGACCAGTAATGGAACGCTTAGTCAAAAATATGAAATATTGAGAACATTTCAATATGATTTACATATTTGTTTATTTATTTATTTTAGATCTTTGGAAGACATACAGCTAAATCAAACAGAATAAAAATACATATTAAGTGTAACTGTCATCCAATTGCACGTTTTTGCATAAAAGTAGAACAATGTTCAACACAGCATTGCCCACAAAAAAAAAAGAGAACACCAAAGCTAAAACTAAAAATACATATCATAATATTTACCATACAATCTGACACTTAAGAAGCTAGGCACTCAACTTATTGAACTTAAATATGTATTTGTGGTTTCATAATACTGTCAATTGTGATATGCTGATTAATTGAAGTTAATCAATATCATATCAGCTGAAACATGCCCACTGCTGGACATATGCCTCGTGACCAAGCGTGGCTACATCGACCGGTGTGTGTTAATGATTGCTTATTTTTAAGTTACGTCTCTGAGTGCGGCAGTAATAGGAGTGAAAGTAGAGCACTAAAACTTGACCTTTATTTGACGTTTACTAATCGGTATGGCTCACGTCATTTTATTAATAAGTATTTCTTTGGCAATGACCTCCTAGGCCCCTAGACGACTCGTAATTTTGCTCGTTTTAATAAAATACTAATTAGCGTTTTTTTAAGCAAACTTAATTAAAATGTTGTTATGTAGGTATCTACTTAATTTAATTATTCCAGTAGTCATTTTTTTATCATGAATATTAGCAAATTACGGCCCTTTGTGAATGTATCATAATACACGAAGGTATGTATAACATTTTATTATGGTTTAAATTTCCTCAATTAATTTTAGCATTTGTTTTACAGTGTTAATGTTTACTTTTAAGATGTCTTTGAATTACAAGTATTAGCATAAATGGGCGTTTAATAAAAAAAATAACCAAGAAAAACAGAGTTAATCTGTCTAGCCTTTTCCCCACTATGTTGGGGTCAGCTTCCAGTCTAACCGGATGCAGCTGAATACCAGTATATTTATGAAGCGAATGCCTATCTGATCTTTACAATCCAGTAACTGGGTAATACGATACCCCTTGGTAAGGCTGGTTGTCAGACTTTCGGGTTTCTGACGACTCGTAACAACTGTCAAAATCCACGAATGATAGCCGGGACCAACGGCTTAACGTGCTATCCGAGGCACGGAGGAGTCTCGGTATGTAAAGATGGTCATCCATCCACAGACCAACCGCGGAAAGCGGAGCTTAACCTGACGGATCCACCCGTGCGGCAGTTATTACTTAGCCACGAGCTCCTCCAACAAAAAAAACAGAGTGATACAGACAAATTACATAAAATGTGTTTTTACCAGCTCGAGTTAGAAAATAATTTTGCATCTATTTTGAACCTAACCTAGTGAACTCGGAACAATGTCCATAGTGACCTGACGGCTTCGGTAAACAAAGTGACATGTCTGTTCTAGGCTGAACTGACATTAGGCCTTGCCATTTTTATGTATGTCAAATCGATCCCCTGCATAACATGTAGATTATTTTAGTAAGAGGTAAAAACAGAAATCAGATTATATATCTTTTAAAGTCCGGGTGGGGGCAGTATAAAAATATAACCAGATTTTTTAATAACATTTTGTGAGGTGTAAGTTACCCGTAGACTCAACAATATACCGATTTACTGTGTGAATTATCTTACTATCTACCAATTAAATTAAAAACTAAATAGAATTTGTACAAAATGATCTGCTTAGTATATCATTTAACCGGAACTTTCGGTGATTAAACAGGCCATTAATTTATGAAACTACGTATGAGTAAGAGGGTGTTAAGTTCACTCATCCTTCCTGGGTGTTGGATCTAGTGCCTACTGCCCGTCGATTGATGTCGGAACGTTGTATATATGTTAGTCGCACGGAAAACACTGCTTGCGCGATGCAGGATTTTGCGTGACGTCAGTGTGATGTGTAGTTGGTGCATATGGCGATGTAGACGCCGCCGCAAAAAAATGCCGATAAAAATAACCCTTCACCTGTTTTGACGTTTAGGCTGTCAAACTTTAGGCTGTCGAGTCTCGTTAGGAAAGATTTATAAAATAGAATGTGATGACTCATCGTAGTTAAGTTTGTATGGTACCGGTCAAGGCTGTGAATTTCTTCATTTTGAGGGCATAAACTTCTTTTAGAACTGTAAAAATAAATGAAATTTTTAATACATGTCATTTTATGCAGGCATGTCTTACCTACTTTAAAAAATACATAATTAATATTCTTTATATAGTGGTAGGAAGAAACTATAAAAAGCCACTAGTTTTTTTTTGTTTCATAGTGCGTCACTCGACCTTAAAATAGTGTTGCTCCTGAGGTGAGCACTCTACTTTTTATCACCCTCTATAAGAAAATAAATTGGCTAGCGCGCGGTTTACTTTCTCGTATAGCCTGTTACTTGTCCATACAATATTCGTGATAGATCTCTTTGGTGATTGAAACTTTTACTAAAAATATCCACATTCCAAATTCAAATCACTTTTTAATCCTTGTTAAGAAGACTGAACTAGCTCTTTTTGAATAGATAGTTTTCCTCTTTTTGCTTCAACACGTTTGTACATTTGGCTCTGTAGCCAAATGTAGACTCATTTGCAGCACTACATGCCTACCGGTTGTGAGTGAGTCTTTATACCAACATTATTGAAATAAATAATGACAATTTAAATCAGTTGCAACTGTAATACTAAAGTGAACGAAAACAAAGACTGTTTGAATTAATTCGAATTCCAACAATCAAACAATAGATCTTATGCGAGGTTCACACGCGCGAATAGACAGCGCAACCGAACTAATTAGCGCAATGTCGCTTTAAGCCGAGAATTATCACTCAACCAATCAGCAACAAGTTGAAATCAGTTTCATTGTCAGGATTAGAGAACTGATTCGAACGTTAAATTAATCAGCTAATGTCGTTTGAATAAGAAATTGTGTCAGTGTTGCTATTGCAATTCCCATAATATCAATTGGTTTTAGAGTAATTAATTAGTTGTGGTGGATTATTATTGTAATTAATTTTGTTAATTAGAATTGAATAATCCCTAGTGGAGAAATAATATTGATTGTTTTGTCTGTTTACCTAAACTACATAATTTTATCTACTATCCTAAATGATGATTTATTTCAACTAAGCATTGCGCAGAAGATCTGCAACTGGCATACCTACCTAATTAAACGCTTGAAAATATACTTATTTGTTTCAATAGATTGGTCCTGAAATAGCCAAGTGATCACATGCTGAGCGTCCAATTGGGTTTTCCATAGTCAACTTTATTAATAAATACTCCTTTGTATTGTTACAGAAGCGGCATGGCATGAGCGGTGGGGTGGGCGCGACATGCGGCGCGCGCCGCCCGCGCAACCCGCCGCCGTCGCACTCGCGCTCTCGTTGCTTTTGCGCTTAGTGAACGCCGGTCAGTACCCTGCTTTATATTAAGTACCATAATAAACGTGTTTCTACGAAGTGAACTACTAATTTCAGCTACACCTATGCGTTCGGGAGTAAAAGCTCTTTAAAAAAAGGATTGTAAATCACTGTTTAGGGTATTTAATTTGCTTTTTAAAACTGAAAGTGTAGTTTTTATTTTATATTTTCTTCAAGAAGCTCCGGTTGCCGTATAAGACTTGAGGCCCTGACACACGGTACGGATTTTTAAGAAATGAGGCGGTCTGATAACCTATGGTAGCCTTAAACCTGGCTTAATTAATATTCATAAGCGATCAGGCAGGACGGGTTCTCAGCACAACTATCACTAAATTAAATCTACTTTAAATTCCCTTCCTCAGGGAGATACTACAGGTATCTCCCTGAGGAAGGGAATTGACCTACAAACTGATGTACTAAACTTGAATCGATTATTAGTGCTTTGAGGTATGAGGAACAGGGTGTAAAGTTCACTCATCCTCTTTAGAAAAGGAGGATCCTCCGACCAGACGGGTGTCGTGTCTGGCGGGCAACTGCCCGAAAGTTGATGTCGGATAGTCTTATACCTACATGTCGTTGGCGCGGTAAACTCCAATTGCGCGATGCAGGATTTGTGTGACGTCATGTCTTTGATGCGTAGTTCGTATGTGGAGGTGTAACCGCTACTTCACTCCCCTCCGGAGACTGGAGGTCGATACTGAAATACTGGAAATTATTAGCTTGCAACCATTTCAATATAATAGCTGATCCGATTGCACGTAACGTCACACGTGTTGCCAAGGCTCGACTTATTATTATGAGTAGGTATTCATTAAAGACCTCCAAGGGATATTGTAGGAAAACACGAGTAAATCCCGTTAATTTTTTTTCAAACAGACTGTTTAAAGTTTTGATAAAATTTAAATAAAATTAATGCCCTGTAAAACGAGTAGGTACTTACTATCATAATTATTTTTGCCACCAATTAGCACTGCAGGATTGGATTTCGGAGTATCCGCCTTCTGATGATGAAGAATAACCACTGCCCATATCATAGGCCATCGGTTCGTTTAGAAAACAAAGCACAAAGCGTGGTTATTGCAAACTGATGTACTACTAACACAGTATTAAGCCTTATTTATTAACATAAGTTTGTTTTTTCTATACTAGCGCTTGCCCGCGATTTTGTCTGCGATCCAGGATGAAAAGTAGCCTATGTTCTTTTCCTAGGTGTGAAAAATTTCATCCAAATCCGTTCAGCCGTTTTATCGTGAAAGCGTAACAAACAAACAAACTTACTTTCGCATTTATGATATTATATACTAGCTTTTGCCAGCGGCTTCGCCCGCGTGCATGTTGGAAATTATCCCACGGGAATGTACTACCGAATCAGCACTTTTCGAACGTCAAAATTACATAAGACAGTCCCCCAAAAACGCCCATCCTTCACCACTTCCTAGTGCTTAAGCTGGGAAGAAGAAGTGGCGCAACAAACTCCCCAGCAGCACTGCTGTCATTTCAGTTGTAAAAACTTGATTCTATATAATAATGCTTTAATGCAAAAATAATTTACATTAGCACAAATTGCAATCAACTCTTAAAATAAAAACATTTTAATTTGTAGATTATGTCAACAATAAATGAAAACAAAATTTTAAATAAATTGACTTACGGTCAAATAAAATAATCCAAACAATTATATGAGCTCATATAGTATCATGTAGTCTTTGATTGTAAAAACACTTGTTTGTTGCTTGCCCCCCCCCCCCCCCCCAAAATCCTAATCCTATGACCGTGTGCTAAATTTCATCAAAATCCGTGTAGCCGTTTCAGCGTGAAAGCGTAACAAACAAACGAACTCGCTTTTGTATTTGTAATATTAGTTAGGATAGTTAGGATTATAGTTAGGATAGAATAGTTTGTAAGGTATACATCAATTTATTTTAGATTAACCCTTCCTCCATGTTCCAGGCTCAATGGGCCCCGGAGTACCAGAGAACATTACCGTGACGTTCCTCAACCCCACCACGGTGAGGGTCTCCTGGTCCACCACGGCGGACCTGGTGGAGAAGTATGACGTCACATACAAACCTTCCGACGCGAGGTAAGATCTGGCATTGCAGTTTTGACTGAGAGTTTCGCAGACTGGGGTTTTTACGCTAAGTAAAATTGTATTGAAAAGCAACCTGACTGGGGTATTTACCCTAAACGTGTTCTTTATACAGGGTCAAAGTAAATTAGCTAGGGAAACTCCGCAGACGTGACGGGTATATCCAAACATGATAAAATGAAAAAGAACTTAATTTGATGAGTTTTTTTTTGTGGTCGTTAACCGCAGCTAAGAGTAGTCACTTGAGATATCAGTTTAAAAAAAACAGATTTTTGTGGAAACTTCGCAGACGTGATCAGTATATGTAGATATATAAACATGGTAAAACAAAAAAAAACAGATTTTCTTAAATCATACTTAAAGTAACAACAAAACCAGCGACAGTTGACCCTAAAAAAAATCATCATATTTTTTTTTTTTTACTTGTTTTGATATCGATACTGCGAGTTTCGCTAATTAATTTAATTTGACCCTGTAGAGCTTTTATGTTTGCATGTAACTGTGATGTAAATTGGCACAGCTTAGCAAAGTGAGTAACCCTGGCGTTACACTCATTGCTGTAAAATCTGCATTGATATCTTGTTTTTGTTTTATAAAAATTTATACAGATAATATATCAATGTTTTTAAAAGAAATAACTTAATAAATGTTACTTTTGCTTTTACCAACTTGAGTCTGCGAAACTCCTCCAGTTATGTGTTATCTGTTGTATTCTTTCTTGTCTGTCTGTCTATCAGTCCATCTGTCTTTTCTTTTAGAGCTATGATTTGTAGTAAGTGTATAGAACTAACTTTTAAGGCGCTACCCCTAGCGAGTGACCTCGAGCGTTTGGTCCTTCTCTGTCCCGCCGCTCAGCCCCGGTCTGTCCCGCTCTCTGCGCAAGCCGAATTCACACATTTTTTGGGAATATTTTGATAAAAAAAGAAAAGCGATCTTTAGAAATAAAATAAATCGTGAACTATTTAGATTTTTAAATTATCTGTCCATTAGTGTAATCCTTAAATAAATAGAACAACACCTTTAGCAAAAGATGCATGCAATAAAAAAAATAAGTCTTTTTTTGCAAGGAGATTTTAAAAGTATTCATTAAAACAAATAAGACTATGCAATGTGATGATAGGACAGCGAACATTAATAGTAAATGCTTTTAGATGTAGTTCATTTCTCTTATTCAATGAGTTAAGTAATAGCCACTGAATAATAAAGAAAAACGTGGTTTTGCTCGGGGTAGCGCCTTATATTATTGAGTTACGTAAAACAATTCTACTTAAATAAGTATATACACATTGTTTGTACCACGTGGCTCGTTGTTAACGCTCACTGTGCAAACATCCATAGAAAGTAACGTATTGTTAAACATTTACATTTAGTGAGTACTAGGAAAATCAAGCTTCTGTGTCGCTATTTATAATATAGCTCCTAGTAAATTAGAAATCAGTTTGTTATAAATGAACGTTACGGTCATCTATGAACCACCTTCTAGTACTTATCATAAAAATGTATCTGCTTCGCATTTAATCTCATTTTAGGTCAGGAAGCGTCGGTACCAATAATTATTATTGGTCGAAACTGGTATCAGTAGCTGCAGGTCTCGGTTAGACTGGAAGCGAACCTTAACATAGTTGGGAAAAGGCTAGGTAGATGATGATGAATCGTCAGCAGTACCTACCAATGTTAGGATTATCCTTATAAATGTAGGAAAAGCTTTTATTAATCCATTTTTAATATTAATGGCAAAATATTGGGTGTTAATAATTACATATTTGGTCTATTTAAATCCTTGTTTCCAGTTGAAGTTAATTCTACTTAAACAAACATCAACTTTATGGTAATGTAAATAAAATTGATTTTAGTCTTACTAGTAGGTACTAAAAAGTCATAAGAAATATGGAGTTGTAGCGCAAACTGAACCTTATAGGTAGGTATTACAGTTGTTTTTCCTAAAACTCGTGTTTGTTTACATGTTTAGCAAATAAATTGCGAACGCAGATTAGGTAGGACCTTGAATCTGCAATTCTGCAGTCCTTATTAACTTTTTGTTTACTTAAAATTCGTGTAAACAGATGATTAAACTCCGGGGATTTTGCGAATTGTGAAACAAATGTAATCCAATTTCAGCGTTAGGTTTAAGCAAAGGTTTTTAAAAGCACTTTAACTTTGACAAAAAATAAACCGTATGAAACTAACTTTGACATTAAAATTTTACTTGTGGTACGTTGATACAGGCAAAGGAACAGAAGAACCTGAGAGTTTTTAAATAACTGAACTTTTAATTATTCTGTCTGGTATTTTATTTGAATACCTCAATGTACGACCACTAGTTATATTTTTGAACGAAGCTTTACAACGCGAGATTTTTTATGTATTGTTTAAGAAGCTTCACATATGCAGATAGTTTTAATCTGCTTAAGCTCGTTGGCTTTTGGGACAGGCTTCGAAGAATCTAATACAGTGGGGTATTCCAATAATTTCAAGGTTGCCGACACCTATCTAACGAAGGGCGTAAGGGTCACTAAATAAAATCGATCAATGTGTCTACAACAGTACTTAAACATTATTTATAATTGACACACCTTCGCACACACCAATACTGATAGCATAAACTATGAATAAAATACGTTGATTAAAAAAACTCATAAAAACGTACTTTGTAAAAAAAATCTCTGTAACATTATGTCTTAAGAGCGTGCATTCTGAAAATGGGCAACTTTGCAAATAGCTGTCAATTACTTCGCTGTTTTGTTTAATTTGGCAATATTAGGTACTGTATCGAAATATGAAATATCGCTAGCTAGTGAAATAAAATATTGATTATGAAATGCAATAATTAATATCGAAACACCGAATACTTAGTTTTCATCAAACTCAGTGTTATAATTGCAATTCATTATTAATATTCTAGTTCCTCGTTAGCCTTAACTCTTATTTCCATACGGCAATATTACCAAATTAATTAAAACAGGTAAATATTTGACAGCTATTTGCGACGTTGCCAACTTTTAGAATGAACGCTCTTATGCTAGGTTCAGAATTGCGTCGTTGCCATAGTATTTAAAATAAATGAGACCTGAAGGGGTATCAAGGCACCCACTTGAAAATGTTATCGTAACTTTGCATAAAGGAGAAGACGCTAACTATGTGTCTAAAAATATATCCAGAGTTGAATAAAATTCTTACATGAAATCTTAGAATAAAGCTGAAGCAAGATGACTTTCAATCCTAATTCTTAATACATACTTTAAATGTATGAATTATGAATTGCAATTAAGAATCTCACGCTTGCTTCTACGGGGGTAGGCAGAAACTACAAAACACCACCTGTTACGATCCTTACATACTACTACTACTATTATTTTGCTTCGTTTACGTTCATACATCTCATTCACGTAGGCTAGTTGCGAGTACTACGCATCTGACATTTCTGAAGAACCTCACCTATAAGGTGTACCACTATACGTTCTTCTAGGGCGTCTTCTCCCGGCGTTTCCATTCACATCTGCCTTGTACCTTTTTTAGTAACCTTTCATTCATCCTCTCAACATGACGAAATCATCTTAGCATTCTCTTAAAAATTTTGGTCGCTACATCTTCTTTTAAACTATCATTCATAGTTACAACCAGTGCCGGATTAACCACGTAGCGAGAGTAGCAATTGCTACGGGCCCCGCGCTAAAGGGGGCCCCGCGTATTCAAACCCGGGCCCCACCTCCGCCTCCGCCGAAACTTATTAAGAAGTGGTATATTGAATTTACTTGATGTCTCAAAAACGTGATACGTACTACCTTTGCCGACTAATACGTCAGAATATGGGTAATACAATTTCTAAAAGTTGATTGCAAATAAACGTATTGAGTATTGTTTTTTTTTTTACCACTTTATACATAAGAACCTGTGGCGGCATCTACACCGCCACATGCGAACTACGCATCAAAGACTTGACGTCACACAACATCCTGACGTCACTCAAATCCTGCATCGCGCAATTAGAGTTTACCGCGCGGTGGACATATATACAACCTCACGACTTCAACCTCTGGGCAATTGCCCGCCAGACATGACACCCGTCTGGTCGGAGAGTGTGATGTATGGGGGATGAGTGAACTTTACACCCTGTTCCTCATACCCCTAAAAACCCATAGCAGATCAAGGGCCCGTCTATAAAATTTGCTACGGGCCCCGCGCTTGCTTAATCCGGCACTGGTTACAACACACATACTTCGCAAGGAACGCATTTCCACAGCATGTATTCTACTTTCATGCCTCTTTTGCCACACCCAACATTCACTTTCAACACCACATTCCTTCAATAAGCGTGGTGTGCACACCAGATTCTATACATTGTAACAGCTAATCAATTTTCACGCCTCCTCCTTAAGACCAAGGCCAAATATTTTTCGGATAGCTCATGACTTAACGAGGTGCCACAAAGAATATTAATAAAAAATCTGGACTATTTAAAAAGTTATTCAACAACGCAATATTTCTGTGCGCTGTGAATAATCCATAAAATAATGTTACATATAGTCCCCACCTATGAAATTGGCGTTTTTTTCACACAAATAGAGAACCTTGTCACTTCTATGAATTAAAATATTCATCAATTGCTTGGTATTATATCGAATAATGACCATCATAGACAACTACCAATAGTAAAAAAAACCTTATTACTTATAGTTTATAAACATAAAAAATACCTTAAAAATGACTCCTCATTTTGTTAACAGAAATGACCACTATTTGTTTTATCTTAGACAAAACTTATTTTTGTCGCTCAATCTAGTGGCATATTACGTTATCTTAGTTTTTAAACATTAGTGCATAAAAGTTTTAAAACATTAGTGTTCATGGTTGTTATATAAATTAAGAAAATGTTAGTATGAAAAAAGCAACTTCTTTAAAATTTTCCATACAAAACGCTGATTTCATAGGTGGGGACCTAATATGAAGTTTTACAATAATTATCTAAATTTTGAAGACATACAAAATTTAGAAGGAGAAGGGAAGAATTTTGACTATCTAAACATAAAATATAGGGAATAAAAAAAAAATTGTAACTAGCAGTAACAAACACACACGGAATATCTGCCTAAAATAACTTTCTTCGACCACAAGGACGATAAAATAAATGTTTAGAAAAAAATATGCAGAGTGAAAATTGTAAATTCCAATTGCCAGCATCTTTGACACGTGTAACATAATTTTCAAACCCATAATAATAATGTCAGCTTGAATTCTAAAGATAAGAATATCATTATATTTCCGAAGCACTAAAGTTCCCTCTTAGAAAAGAAAACCAAAGGTAAAATAAATTCGGTAAACGGAAACTACGTGTCACTGATAAAATTGCAGAACTTATTTTTTTTCTCAAACATTCGTGAGTTTTAAAAGCGAATACTTTTGAAGATAAAAAAGCGGTTAGCAGTAAACACTTGTACGTAAGAAAAGCTTTGTTTGCTTCGGTATTGTAGGGAAATAAAGGAATCCATTTGACAATGAAGAGATCAGAATTTTACTAAAAATAAAATACTGCCTCTAGGGACAAAAGAAGTATTATTTGAATTCGTTATGAAAAAATAGAATAATATGAAACGGACATGTTTATGGTTGCTTGTGTAAAAACATTATTGTATAAAACTTTAACCAAAGCATTGAAATTAAAATCATAGTCTTTGAAAGCTGATATTATTTCATATTTTGGTTTGTCATAAGTCTGTCTTGATTTTAAATAAATATTTGGTGCCCGCGTAATCATAAAAAATTAAAAAGTTTAATGAGTGTATGTATTGCAATCATCATCAAAAAATTAAGAAAGTTTATACATTTATTTGCGGTAAACATGACGCAAAGCAAAAACAAAAACACGAAAATAACCATTTGGGGGAAAATATGCGTCTCATCCACTCCAAGCGGCCATCGCTCAGCATAATGCTGCGACCCTATAGGTACGAGACAGAGCCCCAGCGCTGGTTTTCAGCGACAGCCGGCGTTGACTTGATGACGTTAAATAACTTCTGCTCACCAAAATGTTTATAATAACTAGTCTCCAAAACCCACAAAATAAAAGCTTTTAAAATCAACATACAATAATATGTCTCTAGTCTTCATTTTCTTCATCGATCACACAAAACACATTTTGAAAATGACATTTGAACATCAGTTTTAACAAAAACAAAATAAAAATTGTGTACATTTGAAAAATTGGCATCCAGTTGAAAAATGCGATTCGTGACGGAAGATAAATCTGGATCGTGGAGCAGCTTATATTATTTATGTCCTAAATTTAGTAGACGAGAGTTGTCATAACTCATGGTTGTGTGTGCTAAGTTTATTTTCGACGCCAGCTCTGCTGGAATTGCAGATGGAAACGTTTATGTGTTCAAGTGGCTATGAGCGTAAGAGCTCATACTGTATCTTCTGGTGACGTATTTGGTAGAAAGAACATGTTTTCTGAGTTGTTGTGAACATTATCTTGTTTTATTTGGTTCTCCATCCGAATATTCTTGTTTTATTTTTCTGAGTAAATAAGTGGCGTGTAGAGTAACTTACACTTCTTTTTGAGGGAAATATATATTATTTATATTTGTTGACCACTACAGCAGGCTTATCAGTTTTCGATAGTAATTGTATATGTGCAATAAATATTTCCTGCGTCAGTATTAATTGCAGCCGTATCATTCCTGGAACGGCCATATTCCGATTTTCCATTTGGAACTGTTGAACAGTATCAGAGTAATATAAATGTTATAATGTTTTCATAGCTTCCTCAATAAACATATTTTATTGGAGTGATAATACCTATCTCTGCTGAAAATGGATTCTCATTAGGTACATTTTTCGCCACGTTTACTCGTATTCTGCAAAAGGAAAACTGGAGATATATTTTTGTACAATTATATTATTATGCACCTATATTCTCCGATTACCTTTTCCCTGGTGTCTCATGAAATTGATGAATGAACTTAATGACAATCTAAAACTAGGGATGATGATTTCCTAACAGAAAATTACGTCGATAATAGAATACTAAAGTTCGGGCTTCATTGAAAATAAATAAGCATAATGGGATACCATATAAATGAAGCAGGAATGAATATAAAGGGTGTCTCAGTAAGAACTTGAATTTTAATTTAATTTTAAAAACTTCAAAATATATATTAATTAATGTTATATTTACATATTTTTCTTACAGAGGTAGTAATGACATTTACACATAATATTGGTTAAATGCCCAGTAAAGCTTCGTGCAGACCAGCGCGACGCGACAGCGCGACGCGACACCGGTTATTGTTATACCGTCAAGTTTTCTTAGAAATTGTATTGTTCGTGTCGCGGTGCGGCGTCGCGTCTCGCTGGTATGTACGAGCTTTAACGGTGGGCATTTAACCGATATTTTGTCGGTAATTTGTTTACCATTTTCAAAAAAGTACGATCCGATTATCCCTCCTGCCCACATGGCACACCAAACTGTCCTTTTTTGAGGATGTAACGGAACTTCTTGAAAGGCATGTATGTGGATTTCCATCACCCGAGATCCGAGAATTCTGCTTGTTAATGAAGCCGTTGAGGTGGAAATGAGCCTCGTCACTTAAGATGATTTTGTTGTAGAATTCATCGTCAGTTTTCCCCATTTTTATAATGGGTTTTCACTATTAACTATCGTTCTTCCAAGTAATGCACCATTTTTGTAAATGTCTGTATTTTAATTGAACAAATAGGTACCAAATATGGCTGACTCAATAATTGACAGTCGAAAATGGCGCACGATAAATGAAAATGAGCAGTCAGTCATTATACAATGCAAACTTGTGTCAGCTGCCATTCATATCGTTGACATGTTTAATCATGCATATGACATGCCTCTTACACAAATTAATGATGAAGTTAATCATGAGAATCTAAATGAATATGGAATGGAATCCAACAATGGTAAAACAGAAACAAATGAAGATCCGTTTATTAAAATAACGCCAAATAATGAAAAGAATAGAGGCAGCTAGCTTGCAAACTACTTTTAAACAATGTTGTGAGAGTGTTGAGTAGTGAAGTCTTTTACACTTTAGGGATATGAAGAATAGGGTGTAAAGTTCACTCATCCTCTATAGAAAAGGGAGGATCCTCCGACAAGACAGGTGTCGTGTCTGGCGGGCAACTGCCCCGATGGTTGATGTCGGATAGTTTTATATACGTCGTTCGCGCGGTAAAGTCTAATTGCGTGATGCAGGATTTGTGTGACGTCAGGATTTTGTGTGACGTCAGGTCTTTGATGCGTAGTTCGTATGTGGCGATGTAGATGCCGCCACAGCACCACTATTATTAAAGTATATTCTAAGCATAAAAAGTAATTACGCATACCAATCAAAATGAATATTGGCAGATAAATATTTTGTATATCAAACTCTTTGTTCGACTGTATATCTGCATGGAATTTAATTCATTAACAAAATAGTGGTAACAGCCGCGCAATGGTAACAGATTTGTGGAATACATGAATACTTAAGTGGTGCAGAAACAAAGTTTAAAAGTAAAAATAAAATTTATTCGTTGTGTCGACTGTCTATATTCATTAGAATTAGCTATTCCTGGTCTGTGGAAATAAAACTAAAAAGGTAGAATCAGAACGCCACTATTAGTAGGAAGTTAATATTATCTTTTAAAGTTTCCATTTTCAATATTTATTTTAGATTAACTTCGCAATGTTCTAGTATTTATTTTAGATCAAATTCGCCTGATTATCGAAACAGTCTAGAGAAGTCTGCAGATAGCAGACTTCTCTTGACTGTTCCGATTAGCATATAATAAGTCGAAACGATATTTTTGAGACGATTCGCACGTAGTTATTTTATTTGTAGGCGAATCGACAACTCCAGATATCTGTTCGCCTACGAATAAATTAGCTTCGTGCGAATCGCCTCAATAAAAAAAATAACATGATTTAAAAGTGCCGTTTCAGGCGAATGACACAGCCTACAGCCTTTTACAGCCTTTTATAAAGTTTTATAAATGATGACAGTCAAAATTATCTGATAGAGGGTATTAGAAAACCTAATGTCAAACGAGTCAACAGACCTACTTACTGCTACGATTAATTTTAAACCCGTAAAATAAACATTGAACATTAGATTATGTTGAAGACATGATTACTTACATGAAGCGTAGCTTTGGCTCCGTCGCTTTCGCAAACTATGCCTTGTCAGTACGATTACGTTGTTCTACACAAGATGAGAAATTCCTCAGAGTAATTACTACGTGTCACTTCAGATATTTGATGCCTTTGAAATAGTAATTAGTCTTTAGTATAATTGTAAATGGGAGCAGTGGTGGCCCAGTGGTTACGGCACCGACTTATACGAGTTGTAGGTCATGGGTTCGAACCCAAGCAGGCGCTTTACTTTGTGTAAATAATTTCATCACCACTGTTCTCAAAACGGTGAAGAGCTTGTGGCTAAGTAATAACAGCCGCACGGGTCGATGCATCAGGTTAAGCTACGCTTGCCGGGGTTGGTCCGTGGATTGGTGACCACCTTTACATTTAGACTTTCAGTTTAATCAGATGCAGTTCAATACCAATACTTACGTAGAGTATCTATCTGACCTCCACAACTCAGTTACTGGGTAACACGATACCCCTTGGTTATACAGATTGTCAGACTTTTTTTGGGCTTCTGACAACCCGTAACGACTGTCAAAGATCTACGAATGACGGCCGGGACCCACGGCTTAACGTGCTTTCCGAGGCACGGCGGGGTCTCGATATGTAATGGCTGTTCAGCCATCCAAGAACCGACTGCGGAAAACGTAGCTTAACCTTCGATCGACCCATGCCGCTGTTATTATTTAGCCACGAGCGTACACACAATACAATACCTAAATATAAATAATAAAATTCACCAAAAAAACATGATTATATCGAAATTTCAAAGGCACTACTAATATTATCGTTGTTAACAAATAAACATGGTCAATTAAACCCAAAAGCTAAATAAAAGGTAAATAAACACCAACCATTTTCAATTAATGTTATGTTTCCCTTTGTCCAATGCTATGTTTATGAAATCGGATGGAAGGTAATAATTGTATAGAGAAAACAGAGTCATTGTTTTGATTTCAATCAGATGGCTAATGAATTGCCAGTTTTGTCAATGATTCATTCATCTTTGTAGAACCGTACCTAATTTATTACCTATTTAGTTTATTTCTCAAACCAAACTTGAATTTTGTAGAAAAGCGCTTCTGTGAAAGAGTTTATCCGGGAAAGTAGGTAGGTAGGTACTTACTACAATCCTATCTCATTCAGCTTTCAAGCAAAATTGCTGTGTTTTAGTTATTTTAAGACCATAGACTTCTTATAGGTTTTAATCTATAAGTATAGAACTGCACTTTTTTCAAAATGTTTGGTTCTGAACCAAAATTTTTCATATATTTCTTAAATATTTTTAACTAAATTAAAAAAAATAAATGAGACCCTCACAACAAGCCGTGACACATATCAAAGGGCTAAGCTTAGCTTAGCCCTTTGATATGTCACACTGTATAGTTTGCGTTTGCAACTTATTTAATTATTGAGAATTCTTTCATCGATTGTAATATCTAGCGAAATCCTTTTCACTCTAAATAATTCATAGGACTATCTTATATGACCAAAACGAACCTGTTGAATAACATTTACACTAATAAAAGAAGTAACAACAGGCAAGTTTTCATTTACATTTTAACCTCTACATTAGTGGGTTGCTCAATCTAGCAGTGTCGCCTGATATCGTAGGCCTGACCTTTGTTTCTGTACAAATAAATGTCGGCTACTAAATAGTGACTTTATTTATTTAGTGGGATAATTTTCTAGTTTTTCCTTGAGATTCTTGAGATTGCTCTACAGGCTTCATTTTGAATATTTACTTTTAGGTGGTTTTCATAATAAAATGTATATCGCAAATGGATTGTCGAATCCGCTGTTTTAAATAAGCGCTAGCTGTTTTAAAAAACAGCTCCGTTATGTAAAACAGCTGAACGACGTTTAGCGTTTAAACATCGTGAGGAAACCGGATGCCTGAGAGATATTTCTCGACGGCATATGAAGCCAAGTCAGAAGCCCATGGGCGGCATAAAAACTCTAACATAAAGTTACTCACAAACCACACGAAAAAGAATGAATACTGACTACGTTGGTTTGGTAGTAGTAAGCGCAACTGCTGAAGGAGAGCTTTTAAGTTCAATACACGGTTAGGCAAAGTTTTATTCAGCAGCTCGGCGTCAGGATTTATCCTGGGTAAGCATAGCCTCTATGCAATTTCTTTTTTTGGTAGTATCCATTATTGTCGAACTGCTGGACAATGGCCTCCTTACTCACTTTCCACGTCTCTCTGGCTCCGCTTTTACATGGGACATATATAAAGTTAGCTAGCAAAACCCCGCAGACGTAATCGATATCTAAACATGATCAAATAAAAATAATAATAATTGAATGTGTTTTTTTGGTGTCATCAACCGCACTTAGTGTAGTCACTTGAAATATGAGTTACAAAAATCCGTTTTTTTATATACTTTATAGACGTAATTGGTATCGATATCTAAACAGATTTTCTGCTTTATACTTCAAGTAACAACATTAAGAACGGTCGTTTACCGCATTTATTTTGTCCTGTTTAGTAATCGACGCCCATCACGTCTGCGGAGTTTTGCTAGCTAATTTAATTTGACCCTGTATAACCGTTCGTACAATACAACTCTGCCAACCTTTTCGGCTCCAACAGGCGTGAATGTCATCATGGTTTCTCACATTGAAAAATAATTTCCAGTCCGTTTTCTTACTAATTTATCCAATAAAAAGTAATCTTAACTATACTACTCGCGTTATGAACTGAGTCGTCGGTCCATAAATGTCCGTAGCAATAAACATGTGCAACGCCTTACGTTTTATCGATAGTTTACTTGCTCCATAAGCTCCATAAGTGCAAGCGAGACAGAATAATAACAATGATTTATGGGCCGACGACTCAGTTATTAACGCGGCAACTGTAGCTATTTTAATGATCTACTTAGTAGACGTAATTAACGATTAAATAATTAACCGTGGAGCCGTCAACGGCAGGGAAGTTTTTCTCACGAACACGGTACGCTTATAAAAGCGATAAAAGAATAAGTCGTTTATAACTTTAGCTTTAGTTTTATTCAGCTTTTCCGATAGTTTGTGTTTTAACTTAATTATTTTTGCTAGAAGAATAATATGCTGAAAAGCGAATCATTACGGGAAATAGAGAGCGCTACTGCTGAGCATGAGGTTCCGGGTTCCATTCCCAGGTCGGACAAAGTGTAATGGGGTTTTCCATCAGGAATTTGTCAGTAGCAGCCTGGAGTTTGGATTTGTGCCCGGTTGATGGCAAAAGGCTCGCCCCCTATTGCATGGGACTTAACTTATCTGGCGAAATGTGGATGTACTCAGGTAGGTACACTTCTGCCTAACTCTCCGGGGTTTGCAGGCGTGATATTATACGGGAAGAAAGATTAATAATTGTAAAAATTGTAACTTTGAATTATTTAACTAATCGGCAATATAAGAAAACACTTTAGATAGGGTTATCACCTTTAGGTACAAGTACCTGGTCGATCGAGCTCTGCTCGGGTGAAAATAGAGAATGCTCTTTTAATAGTAGGGCTAGCTTGCTGTTCGATAAGGTCCAGGCCCGGGTCGACGACTCATTGTGTTCCACGCGCGCCTCAAAGAGATTTCAGCACAACAGAAGGGGTCTGCTAGGACCGATGTCTGCCGGGGTCGTAGGAAAGTCCGAAAGGGATACCGTAGCCCCTGGCAACGTACAGGCAACACTGAAGGGGTGGGTTTTAGTCAGTAAGAGTTGTCACGCCCTCGGAGAACTTATTTGATAATTTCCCATCCTAAAAAAAAAAGAAAATGTATAGTACATACTAATTCCATGTATTGTACACACTAATTCCATGTATAGTACATACTAATTCCATGTATTGTACACACTAATTCCATGTATAGTACATACTAATTCCATGTATTGTACACACTAATTCCATGTATAGTACATACTAATTCCATTTATAGTACATACTAATTCCATTCTGCCATGCCATTATTCTAAGGTAGCCATTTTGTTCTTAACTTCGGGCGACTGAGCTCTGCTCGGGTGAAAATACGGCGAAAACGAATTTTCCCAGATGTGAGACCTTTATAGATCGATTTTTCGCCCCCGTAAACCTCTATATTGCAACTTTCATCGAAATCGTTAGAGCCGTTTTCGAGAACATGATTACAAATATTTAAATATGTAAATGACGGAGAAGGGTCTCTTTCGTTATTATCAGCCATATTTTAACTACCTGTGGGCGTACTCGGGGTAGTGTTAGTTATTACGCAATAGAAAAACCGTTTGTAGTTCGGATCTAATTATAACTTACGATCAAATTAATCACACAATTCACACACTGTAGGCACAAGACACAACAATTACGAACGCGCGACAATTTCTAAACGTGTTCACTGCTTGACCGCCAGCGATGAACTCTGCTTAGCTTCGGCCGGTCCGAGCATTATGTTGTAGACTTTGTTGAACGCCGTTAGGCGGCCCTAGCGTCAACTCAGTCAAGTATTTGCGACATATATATACAAATATTGTTTGTTTAAGATTTATGAAATGCACTCGAAAGACATTTTGTCGAAATACATGACTGTGCTTCGTTTTACTTGATCGTTTTCTGGAATACAAAAAGGAACAAAATAAATGATCAACACTACCAAAAATTTAGGTTATTGCGTCTATTTTATAAAGTAACATGTAAGTACCATTCTTCATGTTGACAACACAACATTAAGAACAAAACATTTCACCCATGTATTTTAAACAGACGCTCTTGCGATGGGAGCTGAAACAACACAAAATCTGCCTCTTAATCAAATTAATTACTACACTTTGCAACATAAGCAACATTTACAGAGATTTAAATTGTAAATTTACAGTAAGGCGTGTAATACTTGATAAGGTTTTATAAGCACAGACGGGCGGTAAAATTTGATTATATTATGTAGTAATTGCTTCAGGTTGACCGCAAAGCCGCAAACGTAAGGTAGAACAGGAACAGAAAAGGAGGTTAGCTGGAGCGATGATTTTCGCAGCATAGCTGGAAGCTACTGGATGAGAATCGAGCGATTGGAGAGGCCTATGTCTGGTGTGTGGAGTGGACTGCTGTAGGCTGATGATGATGATGAATTGCTTCAGGTCGAATTTGCTGTTCAACAAATACTTCCAAATCGAATGTGTTGACCGGAACCAAAATATCAGACCTGTTACATACTTGTATGTAGCAGGTCTGATATTTTGGTTCTGATTATGACAGAATATTCAACATACGTACGTTGGATTTGACTCAAAACGCGAGTGTAAATTATACGTCTTGATATTTCGACGCAGCTGGGATACGCGTTGTTGCTTTAGTATTGTAGATTAGATTTAATATAGTGTATGCGCTGTGAGGCTTATGCTTACCGTTAATTATAATATGGGACTGCATCGTTGGTCTAAAGGTCGTGAGCGCAAATATAGATTCCTGTCCTGGGTATTTCTATTGGATGTTTATCTGTATACTAGAGTCTTGGTTTGAGCTAGGTTGGATAGTTGGCTAGGCTCTCCCTGGATTACATGGGACGTAAACGTGTCTGGCGAAATGTGTTTTTTTTTTAAATAAACCGGGATGCTCTTGGCCTGCAACTCACCTGATGGTAAGTGATGATCAGGCCGAAGGTCGAAGCGAGCTTCACCCGGAATCCTCAACCACAGAGGAACTGGCTGTCTTACCTCTAACTGCCCAAACACAATAATGCTGCTAATGTTGTTGTAATTGCGACAGACTTATGTGTAAAATGATGATGTTCTGTACACCTCTGCCCGCCCCTTTGGGGAATTTGTATTCCCCAAGGGGGCAAACAGAGGTGAAGAAAATATTGTTGATCGAAGTAACAATAACAATAATATTGTAAAAAAAAAATTATAACAGTTAAATTGAATGGGATTTGAAAATCGGGTTCAAAAAATGTTTTCCTCGATAGAGTTGTAGATGGACGTTGGGTACCGGATATCGCATCGGTTTACATATCACCACGAAACGGTCCACTCAGTGTGCCGAACCCGCATTCGTGTTATCTCGATAGCCGTAGGTTTATAGGATATTGGACGCCCAATTATTATAATAGATTTTCATCTTACCTAGTTGTCCCTTAATCAATGCATCCATACTATCCATGCTAATAATATAAAAGTAACTCTGTCTGTTTGTTACCTTTTTACGCCTAAACCACTAAACTGATTTCGATATATTTTGGCAAAGAGATAGGTGGCATCCTGGGGACGGACATAGGCTACTTTTTGTCTCAAAAATAATGTTAAAGGGGTGATATTAGGGGATGAAAGTTTGTATGGGAAATTTAGCCTTTCTTAAATTAGGCAAATGAAAATGAAAATTTATGTTTTTGGTAAGAAATAAAAAAAATCTGCGTTTTTATAAATTCACACCCCGGGGGAAAAATAGAGGCTGATTTGAAAATTCACATGATTATTGAAATGAAATGAAATGAAATCTTTTTATTCCCAGATATAAAATCCACATAACTACAAGTTATAATAATTACACATATAGGTAACGTAATAAATATACAATAACATAAATATAACACATTCACATTACACACGCACACATATTGATTTATGTAATCGGTGTGTGTTACGACAGCTGCTGAAATTTGTGTGTACCTCTTTTTAAGAGATTTATGAGAAACTAAAATTATGCGAAGCCATTATAATGTAATACCTATATTACCTAAGACAAAGGCATGCACCATAATAAAGAATTCCACCCAAACCAACTAAATTACCGCATCACCACATCAATAGGTAAATTCTCAGAAGTCCTAATACTACGAACGTAACAAATATATTGTACATACTACATATGTATAGGATCGTTAACCAATATCAGTCAATTAGACATTGATACCACGTTATGGTGATTTCCTAGAACTGAGCCATGTGCCACGATTGTTACACTCGTTACGATGGCGTACGGTTCAGCCAGCCGTGCCTGCCTCAATATTATATATCACACAGGGTTAATACAACTCAATATAATGAATAAATTTTTCGAAATTCCCGGTAATGCTTAGTATAGTTACACTAGGCATTTACCGGGAATTTTCGCCAGTTAACACTGCTTTTTTCAGTTAATTTTGCCTGAAAAGTAAACTAGAGTAATCAAAAATGTTGTGGTGTTCTTAAAATGTTTATAAAGTTGAACAAGTGAGAGTGTCATGTGACAGCAAGGGATCATGTGCAGAATTTCAGAAAGAGAAAAGTTATTTTTTTAATGATATTTAATATAAACTTTAGATCAAATAGTAATAGTATCATCAAATTCAAATTCAGCATATTTTATTTGACATAAACCTACAAGGGTACTTATGAAACGTCAGAAGCTAGGTGCACGCTTCCAATTAGTCGTTTCCTATGGAGAAGAGCCGGCAAGAAACTCCACGGTTACTCTTTTAAAAGTAAATGGTTTTCAGGTTGCAGACTCAGCTCTAAATTCAGAAGGTGTTCAGCCTGAATACCACTCTTGCTGACTGTCTTATATAGAGTGTCTCAGAAAGGTGTGGGCAAAAAGGGTGTGGGGCTATCAAACTTAACATCTTTCTCCATGGGACCAGAACTGTCACCGCGTAAAAAAATTCTGCAATCCCATACATTTGGGTCGAGTTGGTATTGAAGTTTTGTATGGGACAGTTGATATTTGTTTTGCGATTAGGATGCTGGTCCCACGGAAACACTTGTCTAGTTTGATGGGCTGTACCACACCCTTGAATTTGACCTCACCTCTCTGGTACACCCTGTATTTTTTTAATTATATTGGGCTATTAAAATATAGAATTACATATCTCATTGTTCAAAAGGAGCGAAGCCAGTAATAACAACAGTTGAGAGCAATGCTAGGTTCTATTCACACAAAGTTTGAATCATCACCAAACCAAATATACCTTTCATGTTGGAATAGTTTATAGAGATAAAATATTGTTTTTAAAGTAACTTATTAGTCGAGAACGACTTTGTTAGGCCTATCCAAACATGAGCCACATCTGTGTAAAACTAATGAATATATTAATTTGAATGTCGTCACTAAGCCTAAGGGTGCGTATCCACTGAAGCGGAGACGGCAGGAATCGTCCAATTACAGACGAGACGAGAAACGTGATGAGGATTTCAGTCATTGTGATTGGTCGATTCCTGCAGGTCTCCCCTCAGCTCCGTTCGTCTCCGCTTCAGTGGAAACGCTCCCTAAGGTTTGCTTTCAGTAGATAAATTAATAGTTAAATTCATGGGAAAGGTACTTAAGCTGGGGTAATTACTGTCAAAATATACCTTATTGGTATTTGATCAAAGGTAAGTAGACAAATTGCAGTATCAAGAGCAGAAATAATTTATTGTATAAATTATTTCTGCTCTTGATAAAGCAATTTGTGTGTCATGTTATTTTTATTAGGAGGAGCTCGTGGATAAGTAACACACGCACGGGTTGTTCCCTCAGGTTAAGTTACGCTTACCGGGGTTGGTTCGTCGATGGGAGATCATCTTTACATACTAAGATTTCTCCGTGGGTCTTTGACAGTCATTACGGGTTGTCAGACGCTCGAAAGTCTGTCAACCAGTTTTCCCAAGGGGTATCGTATTACCCAGTTACTGGGTTGTGGAGGTCAGATAGGCAGTCGCTCCATGTAATAAAATACTGGTATGCAGCTGCATCCGATTAGACTGGAAGCTGACTCCAACATAGTTGGGAAAAGGCTATAGGCAGATTAATTGAGGAGGCTATTTTCATAATGTTGTTTGATAAAAATTATGTTAATTGTTTCCAAAAAGTCTTTGTAGTTAAAATAATGTAACGAACACTGCACTTAGCAAATTGATTTAAACATAATAATATCACATCGTCAAATGAGTTCCTGGAAGGACTTGAGGGGGGAGGCCTTATGCTAGCAGAGGGAGGTACACGTTAAACAAAACAAAATTGTACAACACATTAAATCAAACACAAATATCAAATCATTTATGGAATCTATGAACGAAAATAGAATATTACTGTTAAGGCCAATAAGCTAAAAGTTTTCATTTATTCGGGTCGATTTCTGACAGGGATATCAGTTTACGAGTAGTATGATGTCATCGATAACGTACCAACATGTCCCTTGACGCAGGAGAAAGAACATAAACGAAGTCTTTTCTAAAACTTGATTCTGCCTCTTTTTTGTTTTTGTTTTTTTGATGGTGGGAAATTATCAAATAACTTCTCCCGCTCTGGGCGGAGCGGGAGGGCGTGTCAGACTTTTACTGACTAAAACCCACCCGTATTCCTTCCGTTGCCTGTGTGCCAGGGTCGCGATATCCCTTTCGGACAAACTCGCAACCCCGGCAGGCATTGGCCCTTCCGACCCCGTCAGTTGGTGCTGACATCTCTTTGAGGCGCGCGTGGAATACAACGCGCCGTCGACCCGGGCCTGGTCCCTATCGGACGGCGAGCTACCCATTGCTCACCGTCCGCAAGTCCGCGCCTACGGTGGCCGGAAGTCGACTCCCGACGCCCGGGGCGTCTCCTGCGGCGACTAGGGGCGCGAGGGCGCGAGTCTTGCGTCTCCCTCGCGCGAACCGCCTCCTCCTTCGCGAGCATTACTGCTTCGCAGAAGGAGGTGACGGCCTCCCATGCACTCTCGCTCCGGACCATGGCCTGAACCAGGGTCGGACGCGAGAGATCGCCGCCGCCTATCGCCTCCGTAACTTGCTTCTGCCGGCGACTTCATTCGCATGGAAGTCGTAAGATACACAATATACTAAAACAACAGGCACATTCTTATAAAACTCCCTCGGCCCACTATCCACCTCGTCGTATCGCATCGCATCGCCCGCTCGTGATATTACTTCGTTCTGACTTTTTTTTGTTTTTGCTCACCTCCTAAGGTTTGTAGCGTGATGTTAATTAGCCATCTTCAAGAATTGGTTTATCAAATGCAATTTTTTTTTTTCAAAACCTACTGGCAGTTAAAGAGATTAGCGCGTTCAAACAAACAAAGTCTTCAGCTTTATCTATACTTATTATAAAACAAAGTCGCTTTTCGCGTTTCTCTGTATGTCCGCGTTGTTCTTCTAAACTACGCAACAGATTTTGATGAGGTTTTCACCATCGTTCACAGAATTTATTCCGGAAGGTTTATGTGTATAATACGTTAATATTAAAGTTAGGTTTACCTAAGAAATCTCGATGTTTTGTCAGGTCGTAAAAACTGTGCGAAGCGAAACAGGGTCGCTAGTTATTATATAGTATATAATTATTATAGATGGGCACAAAGCCCAAGATTTTTGTAAAGATAAACATTGCTGAGTAAAACAGAGGCAAATCTGAAAAGAAAATCCGATTGTAATATTTCCCAGATTATAATATTTACAGAATCAGCGTCTGTTTGAAATATTCAATATTAAAATGGGGACACCGCAAACTGCTAAATATTCAGGAGTTGCTAGTCGATAGTGCAACGCTGAAAGTTAAAAGTTTATACCACTAAAAAGGGAATATGATAATTAATGTAAATCAGCTCGGTTTCCTGACTGTGCTGGATCGGATCTTGACACCGTTGTAAAATTAAACGGTTAAGCGTTTTGCTCTTAGCGTTTAGTTTTTCTTTGTTGACTTTCTCGAAAATCGAATCATCCTAACCAATATTATAAATGCGAAAGTGAGTTTGTTTGTTACGCTATCACGCTAAAACGGCTGAACAGATTTGGATGAAATTTTGCACATGGGTAGACCATGACCTAGGTTAGGACATAGGATACTTTTTATCCCGATATTCCCAGAGGATCGAGAAGTATGCGGGTGAAACCGTGGGACGCAGCTAGTGTATTCATAAAGACGTGGATTATGTTTAACTAGTTTCTGCAGGTGACTTCGTCCGCGTGAAATTCTTGCTCCCCCGACGTCCCACGTCACATCACATCGGCTGCCTGCGCTATTACTTCGTTTTCGCTTAGCGTTCTTTAATACTTTTTTTCTTTTTGCTCGCCCTAAATAAAGCCCTCCTCAAGAATTGAATACCAAAGGCAAAAAAAAAGAACTGCCTTGTAATTCCAGAGATTATCGCGTTTAAACAAACAAAAAAACAAGCTGTTCAACTTTAATTAGTATAGATTTAGAATAAGGTTCACTTTTGCAAAGTAAGTTGTAAACTAGATCTACTTCCTCCAAGATTCCAGTCTAGTTCCTAGAGTTTAAATTCTAGCTGCTAACTATGACTACCTACCCAGAAAAGTCCAAATAAGGGTCCAATTCCAAGTCCAATTATCTTCTTGATAATTTCATTAAACTGGCATATAATGTCAATGAAATTCAGTTTTTATTTAAATTACCTGGTAGATTTATCTGGACATAGTAAAACGTATATTTGTATTACAGCACTCCTCACTGTAGTCAACAAAATTGGACATTTGTTAGTCAGCTGCAGAGAAATCTCACCCCCTAGCAATGTATATATACATTGCTAGGGGGTGAGATTCAGTTGACTGTACTTGCCAGAGCTGTTTCCACGCCGATCAAATTCATCGACCACTCAATTCCAATAAGCAACAAAAAGCAATTAATTTCCAGATATTACGTGTCCAACCCTTGCCCACTCAGTTAGTTCTTACATATTTTTACATATGATTGCTATCAGAGAATTTTTTATTTTTACTACGAAACAGCTGCCATCTGATCTTTACAGGTAAATAAGATTCGCTCTATTTTTCATAAAAACATACATAAAATAAGGACACAATTTATTTGTTTCACGGAAAATTGATTTTTATCTTTGAACACATTTTATATTTGCCGAACAAAGCGAGCATCCTGTATACTTACGTAAACAAATTGAATTTCTGTATGATAGCAATTTTAAATTCCCTTTGTAGCTGTTATTGGATAAAATATGGCTTCGCTATTAATGTTTGGTACCTTCCTGTTCAGCTAATAGAAATGGCCTTCGATTTAATTATTTGAACATGTTCACAAAAATAATGTTCTTTCATCTGCATCTGCCTAGTCTTTTCCAAACTATGTTGGGGTCGGCTTCCAGTCTAACCGGATACAGCTGAATACCAGTATTTTACATAGAACGACTGCCTATCTGGCCTCCACAACCTAGTTACTAGGTAACACGATACCCGTTGGTAAGAGTGGTTGTCAGACTTTTGGGCTTCTAACTACCCGTAACGACTATCAAAGATCTACAAATGACAGCCGGGACAAATGGCTTAACGTGATTTCCGAGCCACGGAAAGGTCTTGGTATATAAAGATGGTAACCCATCCACGGACTAGCCGTGGCAAGCGTAGCTTAACCTGATCGATCGACCCGTGCGATTGTTATTACTTAGCGACAAGCCCCTCTTTTATAATGTAATTGAAATATTACTGCTTCATTAACCGTCCTTACCTTAGCAAAAGTAACAAAAACTATAATGAAAAATAATGAAGAAAAAGCAACTGCTAAATAATATGCGACATAATTCCACTGAAATGACACTTCATACCGTTCTCTACAATAAATTTCAGTAAGTATCATGACATGCAATCTCCAACAGTAGCTGATATAGGTACAATAGGTGCTATAGAGGTAGCAAAGGAGAATGCGTTCGATACGTAGGGAAGGCGAGTCGCGTGTATTGATTAAATATAGCATAATGGAATTAACGTCGACGAAGCGAACTGTGATTGCGATCGTGATCATGTACACTGGTATTGTACACGACATTGTTTTTGAACTTGATAATAACACGCTAAGGCATTGATGTGGAAGGAAAGACTTTTGACACGGAAGCTATAGTGATTCTCAAAATATTGGAATACGTTAAGCTTTGGTTGAATATACTCTCCGTAGCCGACTGCAGGCGGTAACTGCTGGCGACGTGTTCCCGCGACACGACTGGTTTTTATGAATTTCTATGGAATACCTTTCGTAGCTGGCGATAAGTCGTCGTCATAGAAATAGATAGAAACCAGTCGTGTTGCGGCGATACGTCGCCTGCAGTTGCCGCCTGCGGTCGGCTACGGAATTGTACCTTTACGAATAGTAGTTTGTATTATTCGATCGTGTACTATTTATTTTTTAATTTATGTTATAAGTATTTTTACCGACCTTTTTATTTTAGTGTTCAGCGGAAACTTGTAAATGGCCTTCAGTTTCATATTTTTTAAGAACTGTAATAAGTTAGCTGTAAGTTTTCCGAAGAGAATAACTTAAAATAAACTGTTATTTTTAAATAAAGTAACGATAAAGTTCATTCTGTCTTTATAACTTGAGTATTGATACACGGGCAGCTTGAAGCAGTCCTGACTGCTTCAAGCTTCGACTGCATAGTGAACTACACTCTTCTATTTACATACAGACATACATGGAACCGATCGAGCAGTTGCGACTGCTCCGGGCAGTCAACAGCTTGAAGCAGTCAGTCCTGACTGCTTCACGCTGCCCGCTTATGGCCACTCTAAGGTAGTGTAGTGACAAAATGATTCTGAGGAACATAAGTTACTTATGAGATTATGACTCAATATCAGTGGTTCCATTTTAAAATTCATAAAAAAGATAATCGACATCTCTTCTTTTAATTTAACAACCTATTAAGTCCCACCGCTGGGCAAAGACCTCGCCTATACTCTTTCAATTCTCTTTATCTTCCGTCTTCTTCGGCCAATCGGTCAAGAACGAATCCAAATCGTCACGGCAGCGTTTCTTAGGCCTGCCTCAGTGACGATGCCTGTCTTCAGACATCCACTGTGTAACGATTCTGGGGGCCTACTCCCTAAGCGAAATCCGTAGTTTCGGCGTAAGTAAAAAAGAGAGCGAAGCGCCCGTAACTACGGCTGAAACTACCCCCCTACTGGCCCCTAGCCCGTCCGTTTCGATGCGTCCTAAAAGTGTGACTTGCCCAATCCCATTTCAACCTAGCATCTCTATAATAAAAAAACAATATTATCTGTTCTTTCACAACTTGTTGAGAAAGATTTTATGACTAAAATTCCTTTTCTGTGTTAGCAGATGTTCTTACAAATATTGTCGAATAAGACGATCATAAATGTTATAGGCGAATTCGTCTCTTACTAAGTTATTGGTTTTATGATCTGAGTTCTTAGTAGTTGTAAAACTGTGTAGTAGGAAGAGAATAAATCCCATCTCCGGTGTGTAATGAAGGTTTTTATGTTTATGTTCTGTCTGTAAGTGGTTCCTCAAAGTGATGTGAACTCAGGCACATCATGTAAAGGGCGTTTAATACTAAAACTACTTTATTGTGGAGATGAGAGAAAATGTTATGACTTTTTCTATAAGGAACGGCGAAGTAGATATTATTTATATACCACTTTTATATATGTTTTATTGGTATCTGAATCCAGAGCACCTGAAGAGTGGCTAACCTCAGTCAAATGGCATTGTTTTATGATATAACTGACTCTTTGCTCTAGAATTGGTCTAGTACCAAAACGCTATTTAAGTTGATAACAACCTTTGTTATCAACTTAAATAGCTCTCTTGCCACGAAACAATAATTTAACAATATTTTTCTACACATTGATATTCATTCTTTTGAGGAGCTCGTGCCTAATTAATAACTGCCGCACGGGTTGATCCATCAGGTTAAGCTACGCCTTGCTGGGCTTGGTCTGTGGATGGGTGACCATCTTTACATACCGACACTCCTCCGTGCCTCGGATAGCACGTTAAGCCGTTGGTTCCGGCTGTCAATCGTGGATCTTTGACAGTCGTTACGGGTCGTCAGAAGCCCGAAAGTCTGACAACCAGTCTTACCAAGGGGTATCGTATTACCCAGTTACTGGGTTGTGGAGGTCAGATAGGCAGTCGCTCCATGTAAAATACTGGTATCCAGCTGCATCCGGTTAGACTGGAAGTCAACCTCAATAGTTTGGAAAAGGCTAGGCAGATTGATGGATATTCATTCTTTTATTTTTTTACTTCTTAAACTCTATATATGAAAACTTTGAAAGAAGCAGCTGCTGTCAGCATTAATCTTCAAAAATACACACAATATAAAACTTTTAAGACTGAAAATTGAACTTTCAGCTCATAACGTTAGCTCGGTTGGTCTATCAATATTTGAGCAGTCATCCCAAAGAGGCTATACTCGAAAGTATCAACCTGAATACATATATAATTTAGGCAAAGTTTTGGTATTCCTAACAAGTGTTTGACACTCTAATGTCAGTTCAAAAGATATCTGGTAAAAGTGTAAACAAACCCTGTGAAAATTATGCTACAATTTGGCATACGTAACGATACGAAGGCAATACATTTGTTTACATTTTCTGTGGAAACTTTTAGAATAGACCATAGATCGATTTCGACCCCACTTTACACAACATAGTCTTGAATACGATCTCATTTATTATTAAGACTAGACAATCTATCGTTAAGTACATTTGTTGATTTAGAAATGGACAAGTAAATTGCTGTGATTTAGATGGTATTATGGATTGACAGATTTTTCGTAAAATATTTTTCATCAAAACGTTTTGGTGATTAAAGGCTTTCACTGAAAACGTTTTGGCATTTTCTCCTCAATCATAATTACAATGGAACTTATTGCTTACTTTTTCAAAAAAAGAGGTTTATTTTTTGACATTTTCCTCATTTTTTTTTTTCACGTTGGGACTTTATCAAATAACTTCTCCCGCTCTAGACGGAGCGGGAGGGTGCGTCAGACTTTTACTGACTAAAACCCAACCGTGTTCCTTCCGTTGCCTGTGTGCCGGGGTCGCGGGGTTGCTTAAAAACGGAATGCCTGAGAGATATTTCTCGACGGTATGTGAAGCCAAGTCAGAGACCCATGGGCGGCATATAAACTCTGACACCAGGTTAGTCACTAACCACACGATAAAGAAAGAAAGAAGTGGATTACTTGGTAAACCTCATTTTACAGTTACTTTCAACAGCTTGTGGTCTCTGCATTCCCTACTCCTACCTCCACGTAATATTATTATGAAAAGCAGAGTATCAAGTATATTTTAGTTCTAGTCATAGGGCGCATTATGAACATAACAATGTCCCTAGGGTACACTTGGAGGTAATACTAATATTTCATAAAAGCTAACTATAGCCAGAGCATAGTCTATGAGCCTGAAATACAAATTCAATTCAATATTACCACTAGTTTGTGCAGCTGTACAACAATTGTATGAGAAACAATGAATTTTTTATTTTTATTATCATCAAAACCACGTTTTCTGGCTTTTATCTCAGACAGAGGATAAGCAATGCCACACAACGTGGCAGTGCCGCCAGTCTTTTGGGCACATTACCAGTACGAGTTTTTTGATGTTTAATTTAGTTATTTTATTGTTTTAATTTTTTACATAATACATTTATAGTTAGTTAGTTAATTAGGTAGAATACAAACTTCGTTGATTCGTAGTTAGACGAATGGTCTATATACCTTAGAAAGTATTGTCTAAGAGTTTGTATTTGTACCACAACAGGCTCGCCCCTCATTAAGTGGGACTTAAACATAAGTGGCGAAATATGGGAGTATATAAGTAGGTACTATAAATACACCTCTGCCGACCCTTTGATGAATACAGGCGTGATGATTTATTATTCTCGGTCCTCTCCTTCATGACAGGAACTCTACTATCTCCAGTCACTATATCAAGGTTTTAACGTCTTCCAACGTCTCTGTCGTGACGAGTGACATCAGTTGAGACTTAGCGCTTCCTAAACCGAGCGTAAGACTTCATACAAGGTGATCAGCTTGCGCGGGTGCTAAAGCAGGCGCGGAATATCAATCATTTATATCGTCGTTTGCGACAATAGTGTAGTGACTATGGCGGGCGCCACGTTTCCAAACGTTCATATCAACTCATTGCGGCCATTCTGACTGGTCCTGCTTTCGCAATTTAAATTCGAAACATGTAAAGAAATATATGCTTTTAAAAAAATTACTTTAATAGTCTCACATTTTTTTTATTTTGTAATAGTACCAGCCATTCCAAAATTAACTTAATTCACGCTATTATAAAGGTTATATTGAGTGGAAAGAAAACAAGAATTTGAATATGGAACCGCTAGCGAGCGACCGTCTTTTTTTTGCCTCTGTTGAAACACGTTTCCGAGAGAATCGCGAGTTGTAGTTGCTCTGTGGTCACCTAATCGCGCCCGCCACCGCGCCTGCTACCGCTCTAGTCACCGCGCATTTACTCTGGACGAGGCTTAAAGGCTAGGTGTCACGTTAACGTCTCCACGTACCTTAGCTTCTACTTTATGCATTGCTTCATCAAATGGGATTGGGATTACGTTGCCTCCCAACTTTTAACTGCCGATTATGAATTCATTCTACTAAGTTACTATTACACCTCAGTGGATTACTGACAAAGCTTTGTGAGAGTTTGGAACTATTCGCTTTCGGAATTGATGGATTTTGTGATGAGATACGGGCTTTATCTTGTTGAAGTATGTCAGGCATGTCAGTTCAGCTTTCATTTGTTTCTTGAAATAGAAAGATGACATATGTTCCTTTGAGCGACGACTCTGCGATTATATATTCAAATGATTGTTCTAAAAATATGGCTGCCGTTTCACTTTTCATCGACCAGGAAAACCAGTGGTATATCTGTTTGGAGTATACGGATAAATACTGGTCATGTTTGAATTAGTTTATGTCTTATCAATTCTCCAAATGCAGTTTTGACATTATTTTATTGAAGGGTTATGGGATATTCTGGTAATATATATGCCTTTAAATATCAATGGTTTTTTTACTTCTGTCTTTGGCGGCATCATTAATTGTCTTGGTAGGCACGTAACTATGAAATAATTCCACACTTGTGACTTCTTTAAATTAAATACCTAAATATTTAAAACAACTTCAAAAACACTAACATTTTATAGGACCAAAGGGACTACTCGTTTTCAAGTATAAAAGTCAATGAAACAAGCGAACTGAATTTATTTTAGATGCAGGTAAGAAAGGATTTGTTGAAATCTCGCAAATCCCGGCGGAAAACGTTCGACGCAGACAAATAGGTACCCAGCAAGTGAATAAGATTTTACGTTATTTCTTTTTAAATTATACACATGTTGTAATAGAATAGAAGCAAAATTTTATTTAAATTGTTACCATCCTTGTAAATATGTAGTTAGAGTGCCTTGCTCAATATATCAATAAATCAATAGTCACCCAGTGGGTGCCAGAAGATGGTCTTCGTCGAGGGAGGCCTAGAAAATGCTGGCGTGAGAACCTAGATGCGTTTACGTGAGATTGGTCGGAGAAGGCAGTGCTCAAGGAACAATGGAAGGTTATGTTGGAGACCTTTGCTCAGCAGTGGGAAAACAAAGGTTGAAAAAACAGCGTTTAGGTGCACCTGCTGTTCGATATTAAATTCAAAATATTCTCAAAGATTTACTACGACTGTTAGGAAATTTGCTTGCCAAATGACGTGATCGAAAACAATAGACCAAAGAATGCTATTTCAAACCTGACCACATAAAAAACGTTATTCGTTCAATAAAACCATACAAAATTCTGCGCTGTCATAATAAAAATAACACAATAGAGTACAAAAAACCAAAGAATCTACCACAAATTGTGAACGGAATAGGTAGGGTGGCGGGCGGAAGTCTTATTATCGATAAATTTCCTGGCGAAAACGCGGACGCTTTTGTTGTCCGCGTAACCCTAATTTGTTTCGACGGAGTTTCTCACGATACTATTGATTATAGACTTGTATTAGGAGATAATGGATACTTATCACGAAGAGGGGATTTTTGTCGAGAATGATTTTCGTTTTATTCTAACGCTTATTTGTACTTGATGGGTTTCAAAATAGCTTGTTTATCAACCTGCTCCTGATTTATAACTTTTCTGCTACTAACCCAATCGATTACATCATCCTTATAATATTATAAAGTTATGAGGAACAGGGTGTAAAGTTCACTTTTCCTCTATAGAAAATGGAGGATCCTCTGACCAGATGGGTGTTTTGTCTGGTGGGCTACTTGTACCTATATATGCTAGTCGCGCGGTAAACTCCGTTTGCGCGATGCAGGATTTTGCGTGACGTCACTGTGATGCGTAGTTCGCATGTAGATGGGGATGTAGATGCCGCCATAATATCATTTCAACTCGACATTAATGAAATTGCGACAGCTGGACCATAGAAACGAGTCCTTTATTTTGTGTCTAGTATCTAAGCCGATTGAATGATAATGAGTTCTTGTATGGTTCTGAATGAGAAATTTTACATCGATTTACGGGAGCCCATAAAACATTTTTATTTCGAAGTGTTTACGGCAAATTCGTAAAAAGAAATATAGTGACTTTGACAGAAATAAATATCGAAGATTGCAATAATGTAGGGCAATACGCCTGTCAATTTATCACTCCGTTAACAATCTTTCAAGTCACTCAGGACCACTGATATATCTAGGAAAATATCACTTCTTTTTTTCTTACATAAATTATAATATCATCTTAATTTACGAAGCAATACAGATAACAAATAAAACGGAATTGACAAATAATATTATTCGATACGTACGTATGTACCTTTAACATATTGGTATTTCGGAAGATACTTTATTAAGAATGTGTGTATGTAAAAGAGCTACTTACTGTTTAAGTAAATTTTATTTTAGCTGTATTAACTAGGTGTTAGTCATTCTCTGTCCCATTTATTTCATCATTTTTCGTACTTCTTTCTTCCTGACGGTGGGGCCACATAAATGTTATAACTGTACGCCAATTTGAATGAAAAAATCTCTTCAGAAAAAACAGTCTTTCAAACGTTATTTCATACAACGCTCCGTAGCATACAAAACTCCAACAAACTTGTTAACAGTAGAGCGTTGGACGTAATTCTTTTACCTCAATTAGTCAATGTTGATGCGGTGTGATACTGAATGCGAGGTTTCTTGTAAATGTGTACAAGACAAGACGAAGACAAGACCTCTTAATTATAGTATTGTTTGTCTGTCTTTTTACGTGTACATGTTATGAAATTCTGTATGAAAAGTAAATTCGTTCTGATTCCCTTTGGAACATAGAATTTCTGTACAAAATTTCTGTAAATTTTAATAAGCAATATTTACGTAGCATTTTGTCTCTCACCCTAAGCTTTCAGTGCTACTAACAAATTATGTGTAAATATTAGATAATTTTTGAGCATTATTCATGAGTGACAATTATTTTGAATTGTTTAAATTCTTTACTAGAAACTTTATACTACGTTATTGTCTTAAACGTTATTACCTATAAAGTTATTATCTTTAACGTTAAAATTAACGTTATTATCTATAACGTTATTATGTATTTATCAGAAACTTCATTTAAAGAAAAAACTTGACCTCTGATCAAGATGTTTTTTCCCTTCTAGAAACTTCTTGATATATGTGGCCTCACCGTATACAGCTTTTCAATAGAATACAACGAAATTGACTCATCGTCTATTAGTTACAGAGTCGTCCTGGAGGTGGCTGGCAACTCGGATGCTGTCATTCTAAGCGGGTTGGAAGCCGACACGCAGTACCAAGTGACTGTCGCCGCGCTTTGGGGTGGTCATAAGTACAGGAGTAGGCCTATTGTCTTCCGCACGCTGGGTGAGTCTTACTATTTTAAGAATTTTAATGAACGGTTCACCACGGTTTTGCTCCCATCCTAGGAGAACTTATTTACATACCTGGATGAGAATGAGAAGCGTCCTATGTTTACTGTGGAGTGTGTAGAAAAATTAAATCGTCATATTACAATCATTGAAGCTTCACAATTTTAAATTTGACTCATGACATTTTAATTTGTATTGAATAAGAATACAGGTGAAAGCCGAATAATGTAATTAATTAAGTTCGAATTGACAATTACGCAAGTAATAGATCCATTTAGGATATTAGTATAGTCTTAGATCTAAGTCAAAGCATACAATTAGTTAAAAACCTTTAAAAGCATTATAAAAGGATCTTTTAATCCGATTACAATTCAAGTTAGCAATTTTTTTAAAGATTTAAGTGGACTTAACCATTACTTGTAAAAAACCTCTTGAGTAAATGTTTGTTCAAACCTCGGTTACAGTCGAGAGAATGCGTGTTTGACACCTGTCAGTGTCATACTAACGAATATGTATTTTGCGAATTTGATCCTTATTACTATAATCTTTTTTCCAACTGACTGGTGTCAGGAACTCATTCTGTCGACGGCCGGACTGTAGTTTCGCGAAGATTGTTAGCTTTGATTTTCGGAAACCGCGTTAATTAAAACTTACAGCTTAATATTTTTTTGGAGCAAAAATAATCGAATTCCGTGAAGTTCAGTGATACCGTTAAGGTGCGATTCCACCAGTGTACTGCACAGTGCAGTACTGTGCTGCACACTGCAGTACAGGACGAATGATTCTCTTGATAGACTTACGCGAGAGAACATTAACAAAATGTTAAAAAGAAAGAAAGAAAGTTCGCGCACAACCGTGAACTTTTATTCGCGCACTCGTTCAAGAGGTGGACTCACGACAACGCACACGCACGCGAGTTAACGCAAACTTTTTTGTTTCCACCGAGCGAAAACATTTATTTGTTCGCGTATATTCGGTGGTACCTGGAGGATTTTCATGTGCATTTGTTAGTTTTAATTATATATTGCCTTACATTATGGAGTAGACGAATGATAAAATTGTTGAATTTATACAAGTGGTCGAAATATATCCAACAATCCCACAGGGATTGTTGTCACCCAGACTGTAAGAATAAGAATAAAAAGCATCATGCTGCTCAAGAGTTGAGTCTAACTCAATTGTGATTTGACTGAGGTATTGAGGAAATGGAAAATTATTTTGACTTAGTACTGAAGAGAAAAGAAAATGATAACTGACTCGAAATCATTGGGTTCTAGGATATCAGATATATACAAACCAAAGTGGTCTGGATATACACAATTAAAATTTTCACATGGAACGGCGCCAGCAGAGCGCTCCGGCGGTGAACATGTTCTTGTACAAATGTACTGTACAGCAAAATTTTGTAGGTGTAGACAGACAAACTACATCTACATGAGCTGTAGATGTAGTACACGTACTGCTGGGGTTCTGCACAAAATATTCGTCAACAAATGAGCTGAACACTATTTTCGTGGAACGACACCTTTACACGTGTAGAATTGGGTTATGGGTAGGTATAGAGTGCACATGTCAACGAATTTATATCGTTTTTTAATATTGCCTCTTTTTAGAATCATCGTGAGGTTTAACTACGCTGCCATCATTTACTTACCTTGCTTAGATTTATCATTTTATTAACAGTCAGTGTCAGCCGAATCTAGCCTTTCTTACTCCAAAATAAAGCTCAAAATACCACAATGCTCTAAAAGCATAGGCTTCCTTGTGGCTTCTGAGTTTGTTTCGGCTTTTCTTCTCAGAGTAGTCGGATTGGAAACTCCAACCTCATCTAGTTTTTGAAATATGATTGACGTGTAAAAGTATAATTTTTTACTAATCTAGGTACCTACAGAAATCAAATCATTTATCATTTATACTTTGGTCACCATTAAGGAAAAAAAAAACAAAAGGAAAATCAACTCCACTCTATGACATTAAGACCTTCCATACACCACCTTTCTAATATAATTACACATACGTGCGCCTAACGTGTGAACGAACTTCGGTAGTCACCGTCTTGTCCGATGTTTCGCGTGTCAACTATTAATATGGTCGCTGGACATGCGAGCAGGACATTAGCATTAGTAGGATGAGGTCGGACTTGGTTCGGTATCTATGACTTCTGCTTTTTATTAGCGTGTGAGTTTGTGGTTCGCTTTGAGGGAAAATTTTATTTGGTAGCCGTCTATTGTTTATATCTGGCCAATCTTTCCTTGATTTTAAACATACACGCCAGTAACTTTGGTGCAAGTTACTGGCATGACACATCTTTTTGAAGCCGCAGCATTCTATATTTTGGCGTCGCTTGTCTCGTCAGATAGTTTTGGTGATCTTTCGATGTCACATATTTGTGATGCCTTCCACAATGATCACATATATATTTTCCGTCATCTTGATGACAGATGTTAATGGATGAATCATGAAATCAGATATGATTGCCGAGCTGTCCATTATAATATATTTATGCTCGTAACTCCTATATAAATGTTTCCCCGAATTATTCGCTTCTTATCTAAGATACACAACCATTGTCTAAAGCAGCTGTGATTTTATGCTTATGAAAAACCATTACTTCTGAATCTACTCCCGCCATTAGATCTCCGGCTTCTGCTATCATTTATTTCAGCTTAGTTTTTATTACCTTCTTCACAATATCGGAAAAGTTTACTACTGATCTAGTTTCAACCACTTTTCTTAATGCCAACGATGTTCAGAGAAAGGTAAGTACACCTGTTGCGTGATTCAGTCGCGTGAGACTGTCCCAAACACACACAAATAATGGGTCACTGACTCCCCCATTATGTTAAATTACCTCAAACTGTGGGCGATGTAATATCTAAATGTTTTTTTGTAACGGCTTTTGATGGAATTACTCGAGCCGTGCTATTTAAATGTCGGTACTTTAGGGGTTTTATGTCAAAGTGGAATAAACGTTATCGAAGTTTTGTGACCGTAATTGCATTTGGCAAAATGTCATAGTAAAGAAATTAGATGGATCATCATTTCCGTGGGTTGAGCTTTCATTTACGAAAAGGGACTGGCTCTGCCTTTTATAAAAAAAATACGAGCGAGCCTTAAACTTCGTGCAGACTAGCGCGACGCGACAGCGCGACGTGACACCGGTTATTATTATACCGTGAAGTTTTCTCAGAAGTTGTATTGTTCGAGTCACGTCGCGCCGTCGTGTCGCGCTGGTCTGCACGAGCCTTTACAGTAGTCGCATATGATGTGTAACATCTGATATCTAACCTTGACTATAAGCAACATTAAAGGGGCCCCTCGTCAATGTCGTTTCTGATGGCCAACTAACACCGCGCGCGCTCATTGGTCAAATCAAATAGCACACGCTTCCCCGGCTTCCTGTAACACATTTTCGTCCCTTTTTACGAAATGACTCCCCACTGTTTGATTATTTAGATTTTTTTAGATTTCGATTTTGATAGCAGAAAAGCAACAGGAACGATGAAAAACATTAAAAACAAGGTCATCAAGACACCTAAACCAGCCGTTTGTTCAGTCAACCCCACATTAGTAGTGGCACTATGAAAACCGCTCGTGCATAGTACATAATCAGCCTATAATGTTCCCACTGCTGGGACACAGGTCTCCTCTCAGTTAGGGGGAGTGGTCGTAATCCACCACGTGGGCCCAGTGCGGGTTGGTTTACTGCTACAAAATGAGGGCGGTGTCATTGATTGTGGTGTGCGATTGACTGAACCGTTCTATTCTTTGTTTGGTCCTGTCGATAGAATAAAATAAAATAAAAAATTACCTAGCCTGGACGTAATACGAATATACAGTCGTTACGGGTGTTCAGAAGCCCGAAAGTTTGAGAACCAGTCTTAACAACTGGTATCGTATTACCCAGTTATTGGGTTGTGGAGGTCAGATAGGCAGTCGCTCCATGTAAAATACTGGTACTCAGCTGCATCCGGTTAGACTGGAAGCCGAACCCAACTTAGTTCTGAAAAGGCTAGGTAGATTGACCTAGCCTGGACGTCATCAGAAAACAAACACAGCAACAACCAATTCACATTAAAACCATCACAAACTCGTCCAGGGTTTTATTAAATACAAGATTTACTGCAAATCCCCGACCTGCAAACGAGAGCACGTTCTTAATGCGAATGTACACAAAGCTAGATTACACGGACACAGTCAGACGGAAAAAACGGACAGAGGTAAAGAGAAAACGGAGATAAACGGAAAACGGAGATCAACATTGGCAGTATTGTCGATGTAAATAAGTGACCTGTTGCGTTGAGATTTATTGGAACCTCCACCTTGTTATTTTTAACTGTTAATTCGAGTAATACTGGGTTTTTTTTTCTGAAGCACGTATCTTGGATTAATGTCTTGATTTTAAAAAGAAGGTAATGTTTATCTTCAGATTGGAATCAGATTCTAGACTTAGTACCTAATCAATTTCTTAGACTTAGTCGCGCAATATGTTGGTGCATAGCCCAAGTTCTAAGTTGTAAAAAACTGAGCTAGGCCAAAAATGTATTGTAAGTATAAACATGAAATGGTTTATACTATAAATAGGATATCGGAATCACTTTTACATGTCGTATAAAAACATTAAAAATAAGCTAAGGTGAGGTCGGTGTTTCCTATCTGACTACTCTGAGAAGAAAGGCCGTAACAAACTCAGAGGTCGCTGTCTCTTTTCAAGTCCAGACATAATCTTGGTCAAACCATATGAGGACCATGTAGATTAGTGTCTGAAATGGTCTTTTGAGGAAAGAACCACACAGATTTGAGTGGACCTGTCCAGTCAGTGCAAGCATTTGTCTGTAATCGTGGAGCTCAACTCAGAACTTATAGAGCTCAACTCGACGAACGATACCAAAGAAGGGATATTTGGGTAGGCTGCATCAACTACTCAAACTGCCAGACCATCATTAAAACAAACTGAGAAAGAAAAAATAAATGAAAGAGCAAAAAAAGTATTTATTGAAAATAACTTTTGACCGTGAATTCGTCCGTGTGAAATTTTGGCCCCCGACCCACTACGTCGCATCCCATCGCCCGCCTACGCTATTACTCCGTTTTTTTTTGCTTGGCTCCTATGGGTCGTAGCATGATGGTACATATCATGTTCATATGCCTATAACCTTCCTCAAGAATTGGGCTATCGAATCCAAAAAGATTTTTTCAAATTAGACTGGTTTTTCCGGAGATTACCCCCTACATACAAACAAACAAACAAATTTCCCCGCTTTATAATATTATATTATAATTATATTATATTAGTATAAGATTAGATGCAAAAAAACATCTACATCGTGTTCTCGTGAACTAACCCTAAAACCGTACAAAGATTTTAAGAAGACTTGTCTAGTTTTATTTTATTGGTGGCCTAGTAAGAAAAGTGTCATAACTACACCCTAAATAAAAACAAGAATCGCTACAAAGAAGAATTTTGTTCACAACTTTCCCGGAACGACAAATACAAAACACGATACAACTCCGAGATCCAACGAACAGTGTGGCCAACAAAAACAGCGGGTGTACACAACTAAAGTTGTTGATGTAAATAAAGTGACTTGTTGCGTGTGCCACGTGCGTGTGTACGCTCCCCAAGGATTCTTTGAAGGCAGGGTAGTTTTGTGTTATTAGGGAATTCAGTCATGTTTCGTTCAGAATTGTCTTTAAAATTGCTTTAGTGTTCTTTTTGTCACGTGAGAAAGGTCATAGGTGACGTTGAAAAATAAATAGGTACAGTACGACACAAATTAGATGTATCATAAATTTTAAATTTTATATTCATTCATTTCAATTTTACGAATTTAATTGGTTATATGACTTTACAAGTTATTGCGTTTGCGTAAAGATCATTTTCTCCTAAAGCAGTAATAACGATTGGTGGTTTTGAAGGCGCACTCAGTTCGGATGGTGATCGGTTTTACTAATTTCGCCGAAGCCTACATACAACTAAGTTGTGTAGTACTGTAAAAACGGCAAAAAAATATTTTTAGGCAAATTGACTACCAACGTAAACTGTCCGTATATTCAAATCACAACTATAATTCCTTGACAGTTGTGTGTTATGGCTATAACATGGCAAATTGACGTGGGCTGTCAATGTGGTTAACAATTAATTTCCCTGACTGTACTTCGACCAAGCTTACGCTCCGAAAGTGTGTGAAATCTAATTTATCTTTATTTTTTTTTATATTACGTGTAAAAATACAAAACAGTATTTTAAAACTAATTCAGTCATTTATGATAATTATAGCAACAAAAACGTACGCAAAAAATTTAATAGCGTACTTCAGAGCTTTTATTATGAAAGTGGGCAACGTCGCAAATAGATGTCGAATATTTCGCTGTTTTGATTAATTTGCCAATATGGAAATAAGAAATGTGGCTAACTAGCCAACTAGAATATTGATTATGAAATGCAATAATTAATATCGTTACACCGAATATTTAGTTTTAGATGTAAAGTATTTGGAAACTGTCCAAATGCCTTTTTAGGGAGAAGAAGAGACCCGTATAGTTTCGCTATGTCCGTCTGTCTGTCCGCGGCTTAGCTCAGACAATCTTTGTACTAGAATGCTGTAATTTGGCATGGGTATACGTATTAATCACACCGACAAAGTGGTAAAATAAAATCATTTAAAAATCACTTTAAGTGCTGTCAAGTAGCTCAAATAGCTGTCATACCTACCTATTGCTCAAAAAGTTTAAGTGTACGGGAGGTACCCCGTACCCGTACGGCCATTTACGATGTTGCCAACTTTCAGGATAAATGCTCTTAATGGAAAATAAATAGATACCTAGTTAGGTATTCAAAGTACCTACAAAACTAACGAAAAACTTCATTGTATATATTAAATTAACCTTCAGGCTGGTAATAATTCATAGAAGTAGGTACCTACAGTTAAAGTTTTATGAACACGCTAAAACAATTTTAGAAGTTCAATAACCTTTATCCATTAGACAAGAAAGTTTTAAGAAATGTTTAGGATCTCGCGAAGAACAACTGAGTGTTCAGAATTGTAAATATTTCGTAGAGATATTAATTTGAAAGTCACCTCAAACTCAAATTCAAAGCATTTATTTCAAATAAACCAATTACAGGCACTTTTGAACTGTCAAGGGTTCGGTCAGTCAGAAAGATATAGCTACTTGCCCATTCCAAAGCGTAGTAGGTCCCTATGGAGAAGAACGGGCAAGAAACTCCACGGACACTCTTTCATTGTTACAAAATATTGGTAAAATCATTCATGTTGAAATTATGCATGTGAGAAAATGTTGAAAGACGTGCACGTTAAAAGCTTCCGTAATAAAGAGAAAAAACAATTCGAAAATTAAAATGATTTAAATAAGCCGTGGCAGCTAAAAGATGACAAGTCCCTACTGACGGCGCCTGTTCACGAATATGACGCATGGATCAGGAGCTTTCAGCTCAACCATTTTGAAGGGCATTAAGGATCCAACACCTAAAGGACAAATCTCGTATTCAAAAAACGCTCACATTGAAGTCGCAATCTGTCAAACTTGTCAAAAGGTTGGTAAATTGATTGTATTTTGGATAGATTGCGAATGAGATGCGAATGGGAATGTTCTTAAACATTACGAGAATTCCCCATCTGTAGGTACAGTCGACAGCACGTCGGTGGTAACACTACGGCCTCGAGGTTTGGTCTTGGCCTAGCGCAGTATGAAATTTCAATAGAATAAGACGCCTCTAATACCACTAACATGCGGCCTAACTAGGAGAGCTTTCGAGTTATCCACTTAACAAATTATCGTGCACATGTGCACAGACAAAAAGTTACCCAATATGTTTTTCCGGCGATTACATTAGAAACAAATCAATAAAATACAATAGACGACGTATATTTAGTAACTTAATCCGCGTAACTGTTCTTAATGAGTCTTAAAGAACCCTGTAAGAAATCGACACGTGTTTCACCTCTCAACGAGGCATCCTCAGGAAGGCGATTGACATGTTGCAAACTCGGACCCGACGTGTGGTCACGTCAAGCGTCGAGAGCGGTGACTCGCCGCGCTCGACGCTTGACGTGTTGTTCTTTATGACTCATTAAGAACAGTTACGCGGATTAAGTTACAAAATATATGTCGTCTATTGTATTTTATAGATTTGTTTCTAATGTAATTGCCGGAAAAACATATTGGGTAATTGTTTGTCGGTGCACACGTGCACGATAAGTTGTTAAGTGGGTAACTCGAAAGCTCTCCTTCTTAACTAACAAATACTTCTTTTGCCTCGTTTACGTTCATAAATCTGTACCCTAATTACGCAATACACGATCAAACAGAATCTGAATCGTTTTGAAACAGATTGCTAATCCATTGCATCGTACGTTCGAAAAAAAAATCTGCTCAACAACGTAAATAACACAATGAATGTTGTTGACCTGTCAAATTGAGACAGATTAGTCGGAATTGTCAACGAAAATGTGTTGCGTAATTAAATAGCTGGTCATACACGCACGCCGGTTGCGAGTACCACCTTATCTTTCCGAAGAACATCAGCAATAAGGTTACTATATTATGTCCTTCTAGGGCGTGGTCGCGGCGTTTCCAGTCACATCTGCCTTGTAGCATTTGTTAGTCGCCTTTCACTCATCCAATAAGTATAAGTGATCTGTATAAGAGACCGAACAGTATCTAGACTTGTTAGTCCAGTTGGCTTATTCCCTAGATTTCCGCGATGTATATCGAATCAAACTAGTGTCAAATTCACGCTAATTCGAATCAGATTCAATTCGATTCAGAATTCGAGAGAGTCACGGTCTGTATTTCCAAGTATTCCAGTATAATTTGTAGGTAAAATTATTTATACATTAAAAAAATCAGCAATGGATGAGAAAACTGATAAATACATTAAGAACAAGCTACGTATGAAATAAATTAAAACAATAGATTTGGTTTCGGGGTCTGTATATTTATTTTTTTACCCCATGTTCACAAAATTAATAAATGAATTGAATTGAATGAATAGAATTGAGTTAGATTCAAATATGAACAAAGGATGGACTGTTTATTTTTACTGCAGTATTCTACGAATAATATTATTCGTAGGCAGTATTACTAATTGGAGGAGTGTAGTAGAGTATTACTAATTGGAGGAGTATATTTGAATTCATGTAGCACCTAATATAAACATGAAGGTACCTACAGACTTATTTTGCGCTTTTATAACTTCTAACGAGGCTATATTATCATGGACGTCCACATCCAAATCACGGTATCGCGACAACACACGGAAGTAAAATGTATGAAAATATATGAAGACGCTTTTAAATTCCCGTCCACGATAACGTGCACGTATTTCCATATATTGTATGGTTATGGACGTGGTCGTCCACGATAAAATCGCCACGTTAGAAATTATAAATGCGCACATTCTGTGTAGAATAATTTCACTGATGGCATTTCCAAAGTACCATAAAAATCTTGTGTCAAAATTACTATAAAAGCTTCTAGAACATAATTTTTTTGCGTATACAAAGAAAAAAGCATTAGTAAATGATTGTTTAAATAAACAAGGTGTAAAACCTCTTCTAAGAAATCCTTCAGTACATTACCACACTCGTATTATTATATATAATCTGTGCCACTGTATAATTACTTGGTAATTTATAAAACATTACAGTTGAGTACCTACATACTTACACCAACTCAGTTCTTAATACCACAAAAAGCTTTAACGCGGGTTGTAGATCAAAATGTATACTGTCTGAGTAGGGTTAAGTACAGGTTTTATTTACTTAGTAATAATATTAATGTTTCTGAAAGAAGATGAAAAAATAATTCAACAGTTGCCTAGCCTTTCCTCAATATTGTATTGGGATCGGCTTCCAGTCCAACCGGATGCAGCTGAATACCTGTATTTTACATGGAGCAACTGCCTATCTGAAGAAGAAAGATGATTACTATTTAAACAATTTCGTCGATTTCGCAATAAAAATGAAACTATAGTTAAAAATTAAACACGTTTAGGATAATTTTAATTTTCATGAGACCTGTCGGTCGATTCTGTAAAAATATCATCGTGAAACTTAGGTGAAGTGAGCTGTCACTGTCACAAATCGACCGGCAGGATGCTAGGGATTAGCACTATTGACAGCTCACTTCACCTAAGTTTCACGGTGATATTTTTACAGAATCGACCGGCTGTTTATTTTTCCGACTACTGTTTTATCGATGACTTCTTCTGTTTTAAACTATGGTATGAAGTAAACGCAGTCCTACTGGAATTTAAAAAGTATGCATCACTAACCATAACAAAACGTTACCAGCCTTTATCGGCTCGCTTCTGAATAAGCCATTTCTCTTGTAAGCAGCATCTGAATACTCTGATTTCTGTACCTATTCTCAAACAATAATTGAATTAACCGAATACGTACAGATAATAATACAAGAAACCAATATTCGATTTCGTAGGTATGACCTGTGGCAAAAGTATCTGATGAAAAGGTAAACAAACCCTATTCAGGTTAAATTCTTACGCAATCACTCATTAAAAGGGATTGTAATATAGCTGTATTTAGAAAGTTTAAACTTTAAATCTTAACCAACGATTATTTTTGAATAACATTTTTAAATTGTAATTGAAAAGTGATTAACGATATATAATTGAATTTACAAAATAAATCTCAATTGTCAAATGAAAACGTCTTACGGTGATTTAAAATTAGAATTTCTGGTAAAAGTATTCGAATAGTCAAACACTTTTTGTAAGGCGAACTACTTTGGAACCTGACGGTACGTTTTCTGGTCCATTTGTTTACATTTTTATCAGATATTTTTGCAACAGACTATAAGATTTATGTTGCTACCCATTCCACTGTTGACTTTACGGTAGAACATCACGCCTCTAAACATACGGATTTGATTTGGTTACACGATATTGTTTCCACTCGATAAACACTCAAGGAACGTGCTGCTTTGCTTTGAATCAGAAACATTATTATCCAAATATTACTCAAACATGTACATTTCGACCTACATATTTTTACTCAAATTTCCTATGTTATCAAGTAAAATAAATTTGTAGTACCTACTAGGTACAGTCCAGCTCACATGACTGGTAACGTTAACGTAACGCTGTGAAAACCGTTAGGTATGACATAAAGGCACTGTGAATGGCAAATTGGTTCTACTGATGTGCCATAATGAGCCTTTAGTGTTGCCACTGCTGGGATACAGGCCTCCTCTCGTCAAGAGGGAGTGCGCTGCAATCAACAGGGCACAGGGCACCCGTGATAGACACGCGCCTAAAATCACCTTATATATGTTTTTCATTTGACAATTCAGGTTAATTTTATAGCCTCTATTTTCGACGGTAATTTTCCAGTACTACAACTTAATAGTATCATTAGCCTATAATGTTTCCGCTGCTGGGACACAGGCCTCCTCTCGGTGAGAGGGAGACTGCCGTAAACCATCACCACGCGGGCCCAGTGCGGGTTGGTGGATGTCACATGTCTTCGAATTTTTGGTTCTAGGACATGGCCGGTTTCCTCACATAGTTTTCCTTCACTGAGTTGGGAGTGATACGCGGTTAATTGTTCCTAATAACTTGTTATTTATCATGCAACAACGCCAACAGGTACTCGTGTTTTTAGCACCATCCATTTTTTTTTTTTGTGATACCGTAATGCGTTTTTTAAACGGATCTGGGGTCAATTTCACTTTTTATCGTTTCTTTTGCGTTAAACATAAGGAAACTATGATTTTTATATTGGCAAAAAGATCGAGAGTGTTCGTTTTAACCACGAGGGTATGAGGAATGAAGCAATATTGCAAAAGTAGCTACATATAAGTATCACCACTATTCTGGAATTTTTACAATATCCTAATACAAATCTCTTGTTCTCAGCCGCACTACATTTAATCCAGAACACTGAGCATCCAAGTATGGCCTGCTCTTTGTTGTATCGCTTACCTTTTGTACTTGCTCATTGCTCAGTGCGTTTTGGCACGACTCCAACCGGTTCATTTACCCTACAGTCGATCTTCCGGATGCATCGCTGTACGCGTATCTGTGTATTATTATGTGGAGTGTTATTCTGATGATTTTCGTTATGATTAGTTAGTTATAGAAGTTAATATTAAATTGAAAATAACTTCAAGAGTTTGATTGATTGTCATCAATTTTAGTCTGAGCCCTTAAATCGGATATTGATACGATAAAAAAATATCACTTAAGGCGAATTTTACCAATGTTACTGACTGTAATCAGCTTATATAAAAAGCGTTTAAGAGCTGTCAGTGTCAATTTTCCACAACAATGATGACACCAAACAGCTTTTGAACGCGGTTTAGATGTGCTTAGTGTCATTGCTGAAATGCGGTTTACGCCCACCAAACAGTTTAATTGAGCAAATAAGTGACATGGAAATCAGATTACAGAATTATAACTAAGATAAAGAAAAAAATTAACTGGACCATAACACAAGCATTGTGAACGACATGCAAGATGATTTAAGAAAAGCTCTGGTAAATATGAAATGTTTTTAATTTGTAATGTATTTCTACTCGAAGAAAAATAAATCCATGAATTTAAAACTATTGTAATCAATTATATTATAAGTAAAAAGTAGTAGATAGGTTACCTAACCAACATACAATCTTCAAAAACGGCATAAAAGGTTAATGTCAAGTATGAGATTTTCAAAAAACAGCAGTTAATATTGCGACTGGGAACGTTTTAAAACGAGACCTTATACAAAGCTTTCAGATTAATGGATGATTCTATTTAAATACTGGTAACGTACCTTTATTTATTAGTTACACAATCTGTGAGGAACTCGGCCAACATAGTTAAAAATAAATTATTGGGTTACGTACGCCTTCCGGATTTTAATTCGACACTTATTGGTTTTCAAACCCTCAAATACTCCCGAGATTGGATAGTTAACGTCGAAAACGTTTTAAATGTTCGGACTGGTTTTAATCCCACGATTAAACTCGGATTTGCGGATTACTTTGCGGCTTCAAGTTTTTACATTTCTCACCGATTTGGGAACATTTTAGCACTTCAGTTGCGGTGGGACCGATGAATGTGATTCTACTATATTCAGGGTTTGATACCTATCAAACCCCGAATTTGAATTTGTATTGGTTTCTTTTTTGTTCCTGTTTGTTGTAAAGGTCCAATGCTTTACCGTCTTTTTTCTGTTCTTGGTCCTTTGCCGTCAATAATTTGGTCCTTTCGGATCGGTCCTGATTGGTGAAACGTAACATGAAATCTAACACGATCTAAGCCTAATTTACGCGTTGCACCATGAAATATAACCCAATATGTAGGTTAATTTTTTGCAACGTGTGTTTAATGTTACGTTTCACCGTTTCACCAATCTGTACCCTGTAATAAATCCTCTAAAGCTTTCGAACTGGTTTTTGTCAAACAGACCCTAAATGTACCTACTCAAAAGAAAACACGTTTTTTGTACGTTTGCTTTCACAGAGCTTGTCAAAGTTAATTTCTTGTCGACGTTGCGAGCATCGAGCAAACAGAATACTCCCGTTGAGTACAAAATACACAGGAGAGTGCTCTGACCGATTTCTAAAATTGGATTCGACATTTAGTTTACTAGGTCTTACTGGAGTACTGTTGCGTATCAACGGATACCGGGATCGGATTCTCTACGTTTTGAGAGAACGGCCATTTTGGGTAGACCATTGGTGTAGGTAAATTGGGATGTTTTAAAAATTATTGTATAAAAGCTTAATAATGCAGAAAGACTGATGTTGTCACTTTAAAATAACTTGTTCCTTCAGTTGCCTTTTCGTTGCCAGGGGCCACGATATCCCTTTCGGACTTTTCCGCAACTCCGGCAGGCATCGGTCCTAGGGGACCACGTCGGTTGTGTTGTTGTCTTTACTCAGCTTCGTATTCAATTAAAACTAACAAATTTATTGCTCACCCTGCTTCAAGAATGATATTTTAAAATAACCACTACTTATCGCGCAAGGATACTATTATGATATTATCCGTATTATAACCTGAAGAGTAAAGCTATCTCTCTGGTTGGTTTATTCAATAGACTATTTTCATAAAGAACCAAGGCAAACACAATCCCTTTAATATAAACGTAGAATATTATTACTTCGTGATTTACTTTGATTCCTATACAATCAAATGTTCCGCATTGAAAATGCTGGTTTGAATATACTCTACATATCATTGTATTTTCTATAGGGTATCCATTGTATTGCTTTTCTTTTTCAATAACGTATTAGGGAATGAGTTTTTACATCCCGTATTTTCTATCTTTTGTTCAAATTAATAAAGATACTTTTGGAGATCGAGTTTTCACATTAAAATGAATAAGATAGGTACTCGTATGTAATCTATCTTTAACTATATACACTATGTATATCTGATCCTCTACATAGGATCGTGATATATGTGTTAGCACAGTGTCCGTTTAGGCACAAGAGAATGTTATGATTTGGGAATGTGGTGTTTAACAGTGAACTAGCCTCAACAATCACACAAAATAACAAGTGACAGTAACTCAGTGACAGCGACAATGACAATGCAATGCTTACGGCACTCTAGCAGGGCCGAGGTAGCGCCACTATTATGTCGCTTGCGGCAGTCTATCCCTGTCGGAGATAGTAATTGTATGTAAAATTTGGTATTATTTAGCAAATGTATCAACAGACTGCTGTTTTTTCAGCATGATTGGCTCACTAATTAATCCACTATCAAAATATAAACATTCCCAATGAATATGTTTACTCAGTCTCCGTGAATGTCACCTGCAAGATTACAAACTTTGAGCTTGTTATTGTAAGTTTTAATCACTTTAAGTTTGTTCGAGTGTTCTGTAATGCAGGGCAATTTACTAAGATATTCTATGATTCATTCAAAAGTATTAGCTGGGAACAGTTGAAGTTTTATTAGCAGTTTGTAATTTAATTTAGAAAGTCACCTGATAAATAGTTTTAGAATTGTAAACGGTAGTGACATCAGCTAGGGCTAATCGTAATCCATTGAGCTTCTTAAATAAATGCTGATTTATAAATCCTTTTTGTGTGTCTGTTTGTTTGTTTAGTACAAATAAGTACAGAAGAGACAATCCGCAAATTCATTTAAATAAAAACTAAGACACAACAAAGTGTAATTCAAGTTGCGCAGTGGTAATTATATACCTACAGTTATATTGACCTAGAAGTTGCCTCTCTTTCTATCACGTAACTCTTATATCTTCTGACTACGTTACGCCCACTGAATTCGACAAGTCGAGCCCACCGCGTACCTACTTGTAGCTTCATACCTAAAATGCAGAGTGTCCCATCTGTAATCCTCTGTGCCTCAACTATTGAACCAATTTTAACATCATTTGGCGCAGACTTAACACAACCCGAGACAGGACATAGGATACTTTTTATACGAGTATTTATATACATACATGGGGTTGTTCCCCTAGGATGTAAGTTAAATCGCTGGCAACAGCTAATAGACTAAACTAATGTTTGTTTAAGCGTAAATGGTCCAAAGCAAAATCAACTTCATCTCGCTATCAATTTCATTGCTGAACCCACCCAAGCGAATATTCCCTCCATCTAGGTACATAAACTTTCTCTATCTATATACCAAAACACACTCCTTAGTCTTAGTCCTAAAACAATGGTATCATCAAACTAATGCCGATATCATGTCTGTGCAGAGCCCCCGAGGACTTCGCCCCAACAGGATGGAGGGCTGGTTGTTGCTACGCCCCGGTCGTCCGTCTCGCCGCCCGATCCTTCGCCAACGTTTCCAACGGTAATATTGTGTTCTTTGAATTTGTGATGTACATCGTAATTTTGTTAAAATTATAAATTGTTCAGCGTAATTGAAATGAATACGCATTTGGTAGTAGTTGGTGCAGATGATGCTGAAAATACAGAATTAGGTAGCTATAGCTGTAGCTAAGTCCAAAATCTTAGATAATTTAGGTTCCACTGTTAGCGATATTATATCGGGTGTAAAAAGACACTTTCCGAAGCCGAAAGCCACATATTCTACCCATTATTTGCATCATTTTTTTCCACTAGATCATACCTGGGAATCCACTGGTTCTGGAGATATTGAAGGTCAAAGTCGCATTTTTTTTTTTTACTTTTTCACGAAATTGAATTCTATGCGATAATACGAAACTTTTTTCCAAACAAACATTACCTGAATTTTAGATTTATCTTAACAGATTACGCATTTGAAGTTACAAAAACGCAATGAACAACAAGTACCTACCTACGTAGCGTAGGGGCGGAGCTTAACTAACACTGAATCCGTTCATTCAAGCGTGGGTTCGCGTTACATTGCGCGCAATAAAAACTTGTTTTTTTTTATAAAAAAAAAAAAAAATACGATTCCCAGCAATAATTTTTGCGCAAAGCTACTTAGCTATACGTACAGTATGCGTAGTTTACGGCTTTGTGATGTGTCTTTTTACACCCTGTATATGCAGTCTAAGATGATTTTCTCTCATTTATTTTGGTTGCAATGATATTTTAATTTATCCAAAACTTGATGATTATCTAAGAATCTGAATTCAATTATAATCGTTACTTATATTATATTTTTGCGAATTAAAATTTATACAATACATACATTATCATAAATCTCAAAGCATTACCATCTAAAATATGGCCAGTTGTAAGAGATTTGATTGCAATAATTGTTTGTAGGAGATTACATTTCAATTAATAAGAAAGCAATTAGTGTTACTCTGTCTGTATAGTTAACGTAACCTTTGCTAGGACATAGATTTCATTGTTTAGATTAATGAGATTTTAATTATTATGGTTTACGTGCTAGCTATTACTCACGTAGGTGACTTTGGTGGCATAAACTTTATTTAACACCTGTTCGAGGTGACTTGAGTTTGAACTCTTCTAGTTCATATTAAATTACAGTGTGTAATCAAAGATAGTTCATTTGGTTTTAAATGTGACCTATTTGATTTTTTGACCTGTCTCTTTTCCCATTACCTGAATTGAAAATAGTGTTAAAGTCTAGGTTCGATCAATCTTGATCAGCACCGGCCCTAGGCCTTGATCAGGGTAGACCGAGATTGTCTTTCGGCGCCCTTTGATTGACGCTTTCACTTCAAGTAAATTCTACTTCGGTTTCATGTTGAATAAATAATAGGTACAGAACGACACAACTTAGATGTAGCATCGGCCAAATTCGTAAAACCGAACACCATCTGAACTGAGTACGCCTTCAAAATCACCAATATTTATAGTAAGTAGCTTTAGGTGAAAATGATCTTTACGCAAACGCAACAAATTGTGAAGTCATATAACCAAATATATTCGTAATATTGAAACGAATAAATGAACATTTTTAAATTTATGCTACATCTAAGTTGTGACGTAATTCCTCTTAAAAAATAAACTTTTATTGCAAATATCAACACTTATTGAATTTAATGTAAATTAAGTACCCCTCTATTAGAATATTCCTGCTTCTTGAACATTAAGGGCCACAGCAGACTAGCTACTTTTAGCATCGGCAATCGGCGATTTTGCGACTGTATCGGTGCTACGTCGCGTTTTAACGACTCTCTCGTTCATCGAAGTATTAAAATCGTGCGTTTTAGAGATTCTATCGATGGTGGGTGCAACGCGATTTCGTGACTTCCTGCTTTGGGACGCGGTATCGAAATGGCGCGTTTTAGCGACTGCTCCGATGCTGGAGAGGTCTTCACCTTCCGGAGGGGGAGTGCGGGTCCCCACGTGCGGGTGGGGACCCGCACTCCCCCTCCGTCAAAATATAGTGAAGTCATGTTCCGTCGATACAAAATCGATGCGACCGGCATCCGAATGTGTGCGGAGTGTAGCGTTCAGCGGCTGTGTCGAGCTTCCGAAAAGCGACTCAATCGCCGCGTTTGGCGTTTTTAAGTGTGCGGTGTGGAATGTTGGGTTGCTGCATTTAGCTTCTAAAAAGCGGCTAAATTGCCGATCGCCGATGCTAAAAGTAGCTAGTCTGCTGTGGCTCTAAGAAAGCTTTTACTGCTTTATGTATAATTAAATTAGTATGTGGTGTTCATTTCAATCAGTCACCAAACTACTACTACAATTTTCTTTTTGACACCCCTTGCCATCTACGCACCTAAAGCAACCGTTCCTCTCGCACTAATCCAGGGCTGGCGCTGATCTTGATCGAAGAAGTCGAGGGTTTGTATAAATAAGTAAGGGATCAAATGACAATGACCGTCCTCTTCTTCTTTTCGAGTTCATGACAAATGTATATACATATTTAATTGAGTTTACCTAGTAGGTGGCCACGTGCAAGACTGCCTTTAAATGGGTCTCCATCGTTCTGTACCTAACGAAATGACGATGTACCTACGAACGAACTTTGTTAAGACTATATCAAAATTCCACATATTTGGTAGTATCAGGAGTAAGTCAGTCTCCACATTAATATTTCAATTGGTACTCTGTGAACTAAACCCACAAAGAACGGTCAGTAAACACTGATTAACTTAGTTAACTTTGAAAATGGTGCCGAATCTGACTGTATTCATGACTGAAATTTGCAATTCAGATTATTATATTTGAACGGATGGTACGCTTTGTTAAAATTTATCAGATTTACCAGGAGCTGTTGGAGGCAATCAAATCTTGATTATCTTTAAATTTTTATTAAGATTTTTCTTTTTACCAGCATTTAAAACTTTTATTTGGTTTTCCTGGGGATGGATGTGATTCTGTTCGTTTGAATTTTTCATTCTTATATATTTTGTTTTCGTAAGTGACAACAAGAATATAGAAAATAATTGTTTTAAATTGTACTTCTTGTAAATTGATTCAGTATTAATTTTAAATATTTTAGTTGATGGAAGTACCTATTAAAATGATATTATCGTCAGTAAAGATTAATAAAGATTCTGAGAGATGGCAATTCATTGATTACATTTCTTTGAAAGACCGTCCACATTCTCCAAACCCGACCTCTATTAAAAATGGTGAAGCAACAACATTCATAATATTTACGAAAATTTACAATTTCAATCTCCGGTTCTTTACTATCGAGAGTCCCTCCATTGATGTGCGCAATCTAAATACCGTTTCTCTAAACCCATTTTCTATCTATACATACATAGAATATATACTCACGCCGTCTTCCCGTTGGGGTAGATAGAAGCTAAAGAACGCCACCTGCTACAATCCTTAGATACTCCTTTTGCCTCGTTTACGTTCATACATCAGCAGCCATGCGATTCTGTAAACATCTCACCGTGAAAACTTGGGTGAAGTGAGCTGTCAATAGTGTAAATCCCTGTGGAATGACAGCTCACTCCACGCTCACTTCACCTAAGTTTTCACGGTGAGATGGTTACAGAATAGCACGGCAGATCTTTCTGATTTTCTATCTAATACAATAATATTAATGTATTCTAGCTGGAGCCTTTTACACTAAGTTTGGAAGTATTTATAGTATCATGTACAGTCAAGAAAATGTATTGTTTATAAAATTGACACACTTCGTAAATTTTCCGTGTTATAGGCCTTTTTTGCACAACAAAGACGAACAGTTGTAATAAGAATATAAGGACAATTTTATTTTAGTTCGTAGTTAATTTGATAAACAATTAATTTCCCTGACTTTACATGTTCTTCTTTATCCAGAAGAAGGTAAAGAAGATAACGTACATGGAAATTATAACAAACACATTAAAATATTTAATACAGATACGAGGTGTGGAGATCGGCATAGTAGTTTTGGTGCTAATCGTATGGATCGGGGCGATAGCACTGTTCTTCAACAGATGGGGGAAGATCAGGATGCTGCTGCCATACCAGCCTGACTATAAACAGGAGCAGTTGAAGGTAGCTTTGATAATAATGACTATGTTTATACTGATAATGAGATTGTAGGAGAAGAGTGAAGAGTTTTTAATGAAAATATTTTTGATACTGATAAAAAGATTGTTATAGAGTTGCTGGGAGATCTAGACATAAATAATGAAATGGATAAAAGTTTCTTTGTTAAGGATGTAAAAGCAAAGATTTTTAAAAGAATGCTCTTCAGTTGTATCACAGTTTTTTAATGAACCCTTAGAGATTATCTGTATTCCATTCGTTATTTGACAATTGTACAATTCAATTACTTATAAGATTAGACGGAATAAATTTAATTCTCTTGTTACTCCAATTGAAATTAAGAATTGTAATTGAATAGACTTGAGAGTCATTTGTATAATTGATTAGTGTTACTGTAGATATGTCTTTTTTATTTCTAGAGATTTTTTACATATTTAAGAATCGTACAAGCAAATATCATTTCAACAGGTGGATCAGTGTACTTCTCATGTACCAACGTCGCTATAGGAATTCAATATGGTTTGTTCATAGCCCACGAAATTGCTACTTTATTAATATTCCCAGTAAACTTAGATTCCTCTACCTAGTAATCAATAAAGTATTTAGAAATAATCGCTATGAATTGATCGATTATTACCCAACTTTTGTCTTTTATGAAATCTTTTTTTATATATTTTCTTTTGCCTTTTCTTCATGTACAAGATCTGATTCGTAATTAATTAGTTTTGTACCTTTGTTGAGAAAGTTGGATATTCAATATTGTAGATAGGTACTTCTAGCCTCAATTTCCATTCAGCTTTGCTTGCAGTAAGCAAACTATCCTTTTTCGTGTTTATAGGAATGATACTATAATTATTTAATATCATGTTTTAGCTTATTCGACATTGCCAGTTTCAAATTTATGTTTTTCAAATAGACTTTCAATCGTTTTGTCAAAGAATATAACTTCAAACAGAATTTAAGTAATGCTTGCTAGACATTTTTGCAATTAGAAAGCTATGCCAGATTATCCAGGACTTCAAGGGCTATGACAGAACAAACAACTCGAAAACAATTTCAAAAACAGACTTTTGGAATGTTTTTGCCACATCTAGGTCTCCTAAAGACGATCATGAAATTTTCTTGTTACTCTGTAATATATTTTAAGATTGAGCGATTAAAATGCATTTTCGTTTGTCAGGTGCCTGGAAGCAGTGCGTTAGCAGCTGCAGCGGCGGGAGGTACTTGTGGGGCTCATTCCGCGCCATCGGCGTGTTCGGTAAATGTAATTTCATTTTCCTGTATATTTGTAGATATTTTATTGATTTTGCTATCAATATTGATTTCAACAGTATTCGTATCAAAATCAAATTCTTAAAAAAAAATACGTCGCTATCACCTATTTCATTTGCTGTCTCCTCAAAATTGATTGCAAAATCTCTTGTAGAATTTGTAGTTTTAAAAGTAATTTTAAATATGTTTAAGCGAAGCTCTTTACAAATACTTCTCTCATCTAAACTTATTCCACTACTTTTTCGTACATCACGTTTAAATTGTACAGACACAAAAATCGCGTGTAATATTGCACTGTACTGATTTTTTGGGATGTTGTTAGTATAGATTCCAATATTGTAAAACCAAGTTTGCAGCTTCGAAATACCTATATGCTAACTGCGTTGAGCTCGAAAACCTGTGAAATTTTTGGCCTTTTTTTTAGTTTTTGACTTATAGCTTTTATACGGTCCTACGGATAAGTTACCCTATACATTTATAAAGTATATAAAATTTGCTACTACATATTTGAGTGCAGCCGTAGCTCTGTAGATCCAATAAAACTAATTGTATACTTTTAAAATGTATCGGGTGACTTCTAGGTAGGATGCACTATTTAGAAGTTATAAATCAAAAACTAAAAGAAGTTCTAAAATTTCGAGGTGTTTCGAGCACCACGCAGTAAACACAGGTCTTTCGAAGCGGATTTTTTTTTACACTATTGGTATCTATAGGGACTAATACTATCTCAAAAATGTAGTGCAGTGCATTTTTTTGTGACCTACGATGTCTTAAATGACTGGTCTACTTACTACGAGTATACTTGTACTTACCAAAATAAATCCAATTTATTTTAGTTTTGGTAATTGGATATTCAAATTTTTTTAAAGTAAGATTGTTAGACCCTAGGTACATAATCTGATTTACTCTACAGAGGTACTTTTATAGTCACCATTGTCAAACATTTTAGAAAAAAAAAACACAATCTACAAATTCAACTTTTTTTACACTCTGACTATTTTTTAAAGATTTTAAATACGGATGCTATTATGCATCAGATTAAAAGCGCATTCCCTTAGCTTTATGGTTTAAGTCAAGTTCATATACATGAACATGCATTCAAAATTTACAATATGTAATAAAAATATATTCCTTTTAATAATAAACTGATACGTCAAGGTACTTCAAGTAATATCACATTTCTTCATCTCTCAAGGTTTTCGTACTTTGTTGTACGTTATGTAACAATATAAAGAAGTAATTTTTTGCTTCATAGAAATCTAGAAAGTATTGTCTTATTTTAGATAGACATTTAAATAAATATTCAGCTAGTATTGCTAGTCTTGGTATTTTTTACCAAAAGCTACTAATTGTGGGGATAACAGGTTATTTTAATGTTTACAAAATGTACCAACTCACAAACCTTTCTTGATTTTCATTAAGTACTATCCGAAAAAGCACTAGTATACCGGGATCCGGAGAATGCGTTCTTGACACCTGTCAGTTTCATACTAACGAATATGAGTTTTGCGAATTTGATACATAAGAGTGTTTATTCTGAAAGTTGGCAACGTCGCAAATAGATGTCAAATATTTCGCTGTTTTGATTAATTACTGTATAGAAATATGAAATGTGGCTAACTAGCGAAATAGAATATTAACAATGAATTGCAATCATAACACAGAATTTGATGTTGTAACCGTTTTATGTGTAAAAAAGGCATTTGGAAAGTTTCCAAATACTATTTATACATCTGAAAGTAAGTAAATATGCGGTGTTACGATATTAATTATTGCATTTCATAATCAATATTTTAGTTCGCTAGTTAGCCATATTTCATATTTCCATACAGTAATATTGCCAAATTCATCACAACAGGTGAATATTTGACAGCTATTTGCGACATTGCCAAGTTTTAGGATAAACGCTCTTAATACTACTAGAAATTGTCTAACTGACAGGTGTCAGGAAAGCATTTTCTCGACGGCCGGACTGTAGGTAGATTCAATTTCCTAATAACTACTCACTAACTACAAACATAAAAGTCCATAATACTATTTAATTTGACTTTAACTACCGTTGTACTTACTAATAATTTTATTGTAGGTGTAAAACTAATTTTAACGTGACAACCCACGCAAATTTTCCGCCTATTATTCAGCCTGGACCTATCCCAACATTTCAAGTAGTTAGTGGTTCTAGGAAACTATTACTATCTAAATGTTAAGTAGTGGAATTTTGATTGCAGTAAGGAATATCAAGATGACTAGCAAATACTAACCCATTTATTTTTATTTTTAACTGTTTTCCCTAACTCCAAACCAGAGGTTACCCGCCTACCGTTGTTTAAGAACTTGCAAATTCAATCTAGATAATATTCTGAAGTCGTTAATTAAGGTCAGGGTGAGCCTCCCTAAAGTTATGAATAAACTATCTAAGGGCGAATTTTATGAATAAACCGAATGTGTTCAGCTTAAAACTACGTTCAAGACCTGCTTTCAGTGTCAACATTCCACAATAATGATGAGGCTGACAGCTCTTGAACGTAGCTTATGCGTTCAGTTTCATTGCTGAAACCCCTTGTAATACTAGAGCTACATCATTACCAACGCTACCCAAAAATGTGAATTAAAACTAGACTTTTTGAAGATGAGAAAAACCAACCTTAAATTCGGACTAACAAGTAACACTGCGGAAAAAATCGGTCAAGAGCGAGTCGGGGTCACACAGTTAAGATTCCGAACTAAAATAGACACTGAAAAGTCTGTGAAACAGCTGCTGCCGCACCATAATTACTGTATTGTCACGGAAAAAATTTCTTCAGTATAATGATTCAAAAAATTATACATTTTAATTGATAATCATTATTACTGCTATTAGTGTCAAGCGGCCAAAATTAAATAATCTTAATCTATACGTCACTGATTTGACTAATCGCGCCAGCAGACAGTCTACAACATAACGCTCGACGAGAGTTAGTAAGTTTTTCGGTGGCGGTCAAGCAGTGAACACGTTTAGAAATTGTCGCGCGTTCCGTATGGAGGGAAAAAATTCAAATAGCGGAACAAATTTATTGAAATTTGGACAGGACAACGTCTGTCGAGTCAGCTAGTTTATAATATTTATTGGTCTTTGACTGGAAATTTGTGCGCACGTCACCAACCACTGTCAAAATACAAATTTCTGCGTTGCATAGATTTCGAGATAAACCTCTATGACACACAAAAGTGATGTTATAAAGGTTCCATTTGTTCTTTTAATTTCGGAACCTTGAAAAAATACTTTTGAATCAGATACCTTTACTATCTCAACTCTATCATTGACTGCCAAGGTTAGTGAATTACTTTGCTTGCAGTAGAACGAAGTAGCGTGATTCCTAACCGCAATGCAGCATTACTTAGCTGAAGGTCAAAGCAAATCCTGCAGCTTGAAGCTATATATAGAACTAAAAGGCTTATTGTTTTAACCATTGCGTGCCCTTTGATTTTGTTGATAAAGGTTAGGTTTGATTGATTATTTTTTCTTAGTAATTTTAAGGAAGTTTTGAAACTAATAACGGACCAGACACTATCAGTAATAATGACATTACTTTCAAGTAACGGTAGTGCGACAGTGCGATGGTTGGATCCAAACATCTCATTTATAATATTAGTAGGATAAATTTATAAATATTTAAAACAATATTATAGACCCCTAATGCAGATACACAAACTCAACCGTTCCATAGTGAAATATCGGATGTAGACGAACGTAAGTACATAAAGCTGAACGATCAAACGTGCTTCCAGGAAAGCCCTCTCCGATGTGTTTGAGTTTTTGCCTGCTTTTATTGTGGAACGATGAAGTTGTAAAGGTTCGTTTCCGCGTTTTGTTGTTCAAGTGCAAAATATTTGAAAGGAATTTGGGGAGTTCTTAGGAGTTTTGTGGGTTGGAGATTCCTATTCTTGTAAAATTGGTTGTTTTGGGGTCATCAACCTCCTGTCGTTATCTCAATTTATTTGTAGTCGTCTTTGCAATTTTTTTTCTTCCATACATTTTTATCAGAATTCACTGCTTCTTAGCCATCATTTAAACATTATATCAAAATTTCCTTTGTCTGCCTCTTTTCTTATAAACAACAGAACTTGTGTTCTTATATACAGAATTTTTGCTAAAAATGTTAACCATCTCATTGGTGATTTTTATGTTTTGATAAAATTTACGTTTGTTTAGGAATAGCTTTCGGGACATTTTCCTGATAATATTTACTTGAATACATCCATGTTTTAAGGCCCACTATTTGTCATAAACAATATCAAACAAGAGGAATTCTTTCAATTTATACAATGTGGAGATAACAATACACCAATAAATGAAAACACAGCCATTACTATCTACAAGTCAATAAAAGATTCTTTAAACTCGATTACATTGCAGAATTCTGTGAAATTTTGACATAGAATTATTCAATCAAATGAACTAAACCCATTACGATCAATCAGTTCAGATTGACACGGTAATTAGTACGTTAGTGCCAGACAATGATGGGGCGGAATACTAATGATTTCTCTCATTAGTTCAATAGCATTATTATGGGGCGTTTTTTTTTTTACGGAATCTGATATCTGATTAGTCGTAAATAATAAAAAATGTGGAGACAACAAATGACGACAATAAATGAAAACACTGGCAATACTAATGCAGAAGAGTATTTTGGAACTATCAAATAAATCCGTGGATTTATTTCGGTATCGAAAAAAAAAAAAAGATTTTTTCAAACAAACTAAATAGTAGGTAGTGATGGGCCGACTATAGGTTTTGCCAATCTTTGACAAGCTCTAGTGACTAAACTATTACTACTTGAACCCCCCTGCGTTGAAATTTTTCGTCGGTTGTTAAACCTCAGTTCAAGTTCAACGCAGGGGGATTCAGAATCATGTACTGAATCCATGGTATCAGTTTTCGCGTTGATGTCCCTGCCACCCTGTATATTGTCGTACTGTCGTCTCCACTTTATATAACCTACCTACAAAATCACTGCATTGGAAAAATGGAAAGATATAAAAATAAAGACAAAATCTTGATACAGTATTTACATCAAAATACTTTACCTCACCTTCAGAAACTTCTCAAAGTGGTTTTATTCGTTCTACTGAGTGACGGTGCCGGAAAAGAAGTTGATCCAATTTTGTAGCTTCAACCTCTTTAAGGCTGTTACGAACTGGAACGCCAATATCTTTTTTAAACTAAGCAAGAAAACCTGAAAAATTGTCTTCCTTGGTCGGTAAGTAAATAATCTGAGTTGACAGTAAATCATATCATTCGGGTTTTTAGGGTTCCGTAGTCAACAAGTAACCCTTATAGTTTCACCATGTCCGCTATGAATGCTAGAATGCTGTAATTTGGCATATATATTAATCACGCCGACAAGGGATAAAATAAAATTATGAAAAAAAAAAAATGGGACCTCCCCTTCACGTAAAGTGGAGTTTTTTTTCTCTCTCATCTATCCCATGGTGTGGGATGTCATTGGAAAGGTTGGTCAAAAATAGGGTGTGTGAAACCCATTTTTTTATTCAGGGATCCGTTTGCGAAATATTAAGCTTTAAAGTGCTAATTTGTATTAGAGACAAGTGTGTGCCAGCTAAATGGTTGTTTTGGATATGTGAAAAAATTCACGGCATTAGTTAAAAGTTAAAAGAAAAACTATCACAGCTGCTTAGACTCTACAAGTTAACGGGTATTAATCGATCAAATTACATGTCAACTACGGAGCCCTTCATTGTGCCTGGTCCGACACACACTTGGCCGGTTATTATAGTATACTAAACTTATGTAATAGTAAGCTGATATTTGCTTTAAAATAAGATTATTAATAGTGAACCGTGTATAGGAAACCTTCAAGATTTTTGATCGGTTTTTAAGGAAATCCAGAAGAAAAAGTATTTTTGGTTTCTGTCATACAATAAACATAAGATGCTTGTTTTTCATTTCTCTATGTATTAAGGTTAAAAATTTACAGGTAGCAAAGATGTACGTTTGTTTGATTATCCCATACACATTAGGTAGGTACTTACCTACATAGTTTAGTTACAGAAAATATAAGAACACATAATAAATGTTTAACTTCAGCATCATTCAAAGTAATCAGAATGCACCACATAATTCAAAGCTATTCGCCGGCAAATCCAACCAAACCAACATAAATAAATGGTCATGAACGAAGTCGTTGAATCAATAATAGCCACTAAAATCTGTCGTTTCCATCCGGTACGTAAAATGGCGAATAAAACATTATTCTTATTACAATTCCTTTTAGCAGAAACGGAGGCTCGCAAGGCTCACTGCCTTGGTATGTACTTTTAGTGGTCGTAAGCAAAACATGATAGGTCTTCACAATCACCCTCAGTGTTCCATCTTTACCACTTTAGGACTCGTCCAGTTAGGGGCGTTTTCGAGCGATTTTTTTCATTTCACAAGCGATTATGAACGAAGACAAAATATAAGATTGTTTTCAGATATAAAATGTACGTATTATTTATTAGCAATCTTTAAAAGTGTTGTAGAATCGCATAAATAAAATACTTGTTGCCTTAATATAATTAAACCTAGTAAGGCCCACTTGTACCAGACTGGGTTAACACACTTAACTCTCAGTTAAATTTTACTTCGGAGTTAAATTTTCATTATGTCTTGCACCACCAAGAGTTAGGAGTTAACCTCGAGTTAATTTTTAAATTTTTAACCCACCGATGCGGGAGGGTTAACTGAACAAACTCTGGGTTAGTAATGTCAAAACTGAGATATTTTAGTTTATGTAGTGTTTGTTGTGTTCAGGTGTTCAGTGATATTGGTTTTATTTTCCGGTTGTATAATATTAATATAGTAGTCTTTGGTTTTATTTTGTCTTTAACCATGATAAACGAGTGGTTGTTATCTGATGATGATGAAGAAATTGTCGAATACATTAGTTCGGACTTTTATAACAGAAAGATTGCAGAACGGTCCGATCTTTTTTACTCGGAAAGAGACAAGGATTTTCATCGAAGATTTCGTCTAGAAAAAGAAACTGTTCTCTTTTTATTGAATAAAATTGAAAATAAATTGAAATATACAAATGAGAATAAAAAGTAAGTACCTACTAAAGTTTTAATTTCATACTGTGAAGGAAAACATCGTGAAGAAACGCAAGCACCTTTCAGTACCTACTTTGAATCATTTTCGAATTTCATAAGAAACCACAATCCTACAGTATTGTTTAATTTTATATTTCCAGTGACGCTGTATCACCTATGAACCAGCTCTTGTGCACATTAAGATTTTATGCGACTGGAAGTCAATTGCTGACTTGTGGAGATATCATTGGGGTACATGAGTCAACAGCATGCAGGATTATACATAAGGTCACTGATGCAATAGCCCGGTTATATCCTCAATTTATCTTTATGCCCACTACTGAAGAAGAGCAAAGGCAGGCAGCATTAGAATTTTACCAGATTGCACGGTTCCCACGTGTCATCGGGGCAATAGATTGTAGTCATGTGCGAATGAAGTCTGCAGGAGGAGAAACTGCAGAGATATTTAGAAATAGGAAGGGATATTTTTCGATAAACATGCAGGCAATATGTTCAGCTGATTTAATGTTTAACGATGTTGTTGCACGGTGGCATGGATCAGCCCACGATTCCAACATCTGGGACAATTGTAACCAGCGCCGACATTTTTTGCAGGGAACCTATAGAAATTACTGTTTACTTGGTGATAGTGGATATGGACAATCATCATTTATGATGACACCATTGTCAACAGTGACTTCCCCAAAACAGTCATTATATAATGAATCACAGATAAGGACTAGAAACACAATTGAGCGAACCTTTGGAGTATGGAAAAGGAGGTTCCCTATTTTGTCAAGAGGGATTCAAGTTCATTTAAGTAGAATACCTGGCATCATTATTGCCACTTGTGTGCTTCATAATATTGCGCGACTTCAAAAGGACGAAGAACCACCCATTGATCCAGAATATCCTCCAATAATTGATAGTTCGAATGACGAATTGGAATTACCAGAAAGCAATGGCTCAGTCAGAAGTACATCAGGGAACCGTGCTCGACATGTCCTAATAGAAGAACATTTTAGTAGATTATTGAACTAGATCTCCCTTTTTTTAAATAATTTGTTTGTGTAGTGTAAGGTAATATGTTAAGATAAATAATATAAGTTAATGACAAAAACTAATTTTATTTATTTACCTAGCTATAAACTGTCTTGCTACATATTACAAATCAAACTCAACCAAAATAATATTAATAAAAAAAAGAAATTGAGAACCCCCTCTTTATTTTGAAGTAATAATTAAAAATGAAGTAGACAGCTTCAACTATAATCTTTCTGATAGGTACATAAAGAAAGATCAATGTGTGTATTATTTATTGATTATTTATTGAAAGTTTGTAGTTGTAACTGTCTAATTAATTCATTATGTTCATATTGTTTTTTTGCATCTTCCAGTTCCATAGCCTGCAGTAATTGGTTATGTTGCAATTTTTCTTTCTGTTCAATTAGCTGACACTTGAGCAATTCTTTTTGCATAGCCACTAACTCCAACTTTTCAGTAGCTAGACTACAGAATTTCGTGGAAACAGATTGCTTCAGTGGCATTTCCAATTTAAGCTTCTGTTTACCTAAAATAAAAATCAATATTATTCATCTCAATTTAATTTACATACCTAGCATACTTTTATTTTATCATCATAATCACCATGTAATTACAGTCTGGAACCAAACCTGGGTTCTATACATATATCATAACACATCACATCATCAGCTTATTGCAGTCCACTGCTAGATGTAGGCCTCCCCCAAGATGGGAGGGTTTTGCCTATAGTCACAATGCTGGGCAGGTGGGTTAGTGACATCAGTATTTATATCAACTATGTATCCTTCACACGAGGCACTTGCTGTCCAGCTCTCGAATAAGTCTTAGTCGTCTCCTACGACACCCACGGCCAGGTATAGGGTGATGCTATTCTACTCTGCCGGCATCACATGGCACACATCATACTTTAAATAATAACAATACTAACGAGTTAATGAAACATGTGGCTTCCTTTTCAAATTTGCCCTGTCATTTGTAAAATAAGATGAAAGATCATCCTGGGATACATGTGTTTTAGGAGTCGCGACAATTTGACATGTCTCCTCTTGTGATGGCCGTTCATCTGAAAATAATAAATTAGATTAAAATTAAATGCTATACGGAGAAGCTAATATTCAAAAGAAGATACTTCACAAGTAATTAGTGACAGTTACTTGTCTCTATATTGTCTCCATTTATTTCTTTGTCATTCTTTATGCTGTCCTCACTATTTATGCTGTCCTCATTAATAATAAAGTTTTTCAATTCAATCGGTGGAATATGTTGCGATGCCATTAAACCACTGTCTCCATCATAAATGGTGTTAAGACCCTCAAAAGATGGCCCAACTAAAGCTTTAACCTTATCCAATATAGGGTCATCATCACTCCTTGGTGGTGGTCCCCCGCCTAGAAATAAAAGCACTTATTATGTATCAAACATAATCCAGCAGGAAGAGAATTAGGTAAAAATTACACAATTTACTGAAAATGAAATCAGTGACTAACCTGTACCCAAGATCTTCTTTTTAAAACAGATATCTTTTGTTACTGCCTTTTTTCTTAGAACTTCGAACTCATTTTGACAATGATCTTTCGAAGCTCCTGTACCTTCAGCAACTTTTTCCCAGCCTTCAGAAGAAGTGCCATACTCTTCAATATTTTCCAAAAGAACTTTCCTATCAACTGTAAGTTTTAAAATAGGTAAGTTATAAAATAACACTTCACTTCAGATGAAACCACAGCAATTGAATGTGCATACAGGTACCTACTCACCTGGGATATCCATTTTAGCATCAGAAGCATTTTTTTTCGCCTTCTTTTTTAAATTCTTGTAATTTTGTTGGAGGCTTTCGACCTTGCGGAAATGACCAGTGGTAATACAGTTAAATTCTTTTTCCACTGCCAACCAAGCTTTTTGTTTTTGTTGTAGGGTTACTCCGTCTGTTTTTTTATTTTCTATGACATTTTTATATTTGGCTACTATTTCGCACAGTAGCGAATTGTCACTATTTGTGAAATTTGGGCCGCGTAAACGTTTCTTTTCTATTTTTATCATCTTCCGCCAATTTATTTGTACAAAATAACACAATGCGCACGTACAACAACAAAATGACCACGTGAATAAAATGCCACAAAGAACCACGTCTCACTTCAAATCTGACAAAAAGAAATAGACTTATTCAAAGTACTGTGGAGCGAGAGAGAGCAGTACACTTAAATCATTCAGCATTTGTTGTATCATATTTGGCCGGATGGTCAATATAATGCGACAAAAAACCACGTCTAATTTTAAATCTGACGTAAAGAAATAGACTTATCTAAAGTACTGTGGAGCGAGAGAGAGAAGAACACTTAAATCATTCAGCATTCGCTCATTATTACTTGGCCGGATGTAAAAAGAATGAATGAACATGACATTAGCCCGGGTTAGTTGACTCTGGAATAATTTCTTCTGGTGCAATAAAAACGATGAGTTAAAAATTTAAAACGGTAACACTGAGTTAGCAAGCCTCGGGTTATTTATTTAACTCAAAGTTTTGGCACAAGTGGGCCTAAGTAAATCACTTACAATAAGTAGTGCCAACTGTCCACTAGCACCACTCCTTTATAAAAAATATTATCTCGTGACTGAGAAGGCATGAATAATGGTTAGTAAGGACCCTCGGTGTGTCTGGAATTTTCTAATACCTTTTATATAGATTTATTTTGAGTGAATTCCCAACAATTTTAACATACGCGCTCCCCTAATTTTCTTTTAAAAATCACTACGCCCCTGAGTTGCTTTGTGGACGTAAGCAGAAAAGCATAAGAATTTAAAGCGAGCGAAAGTGAGGTTGAAAATGTTTGCACCCTCTTAGATAGGTTAGATTTTCCACACGTGTTCCTTCCGTTGCCTGTGTGCCAGGGCCATGATATCCCTTTCGGACAAACTCGCAACCCTGGCAGGCATTGGCCCAAACGGACCCCGTACAAATTGGATTACTTCTTACACTCATGTACAAATCTATTCTTTTGTCGAGTCTCCACGAGCAATTCACGTTTCACTCGTCACACTTTCAGTCCAGACGACTTGCGGCGCCTAATCGCCTCTATCTGTATTCACCCTTAGGAACACGATAAACTCAGTTATAAAACGTGTTATATTGCAACGAGCTTCTCGTTTCTAATAAAACAAGCTTGGCAGATGTGTCTTTTTTCATTACTTCAGTCTGATGTGATTTGCAGTTTCTATTTTATTCGGAGACAATAAAATTGGTGTTGATAGGCCGTTTGATTAAATTGTTTGAGTTGACGTGATTTGTAAGACGTGGGTGGCAAGTTATAGAGGCAGTTTTATTTAACATAAAACTTATCATATCATTACGCCTGTATTCCACGGAGAGTTAAGTAGAGGTGTCCCTATAGTACAGCCACATTTCGCCAGTTATGTTTAAGTCCCATGCGAGCCTATTGCCAGCAACCGGGCGCAAATCAAGACTCCGGGCTGCTACTGAGAAATTTCAGATGGATAAACCCAATAACACTTTGCCCGACGCGGGAATCGAACCCAGGACCTCATGCTCAGCAGTCGCGCTTGCGACCGCTAGACCAACGAGGCAGTCGCAGTTTTATTTATCACTTCGATGCAGAACCTGTTATCAAGGTTTCAGTAAAAAAAAGTTAGCTGTTTGACCGCGTAGCTAATGCACTATTGCAGGAAACAGCAGATATTTTTTTTTAATAACAATTGAAAAATTACAACGCGGGGGCGGGCGTCCAAAATCATGACACTGAATCCATGGTAACATGCAGATTGCATGTCGATGTCCCTACCACCCTGTATATCCGCAAAAGCTGAGGGCTCGCTCTTAGCATTTTTATTTATTTATTTATTTATATAACAATTACTTGCTGCACTTACAGTAAAAACTAAAGCGCGCAGCAAGCCAACAACAACATTTAGGTTAAAAACCTAATACAAACATCTCACATAAATTTACCACTATACATAAATATGTCAACATCGGGCTCCTGAGCAATCAGGGCGTTCAGCAGATTGATCGCCTGGGTTGTGGGGGCATATCGAGCAGTATGGGTACGCACAGGCGGAGCCGCGAACAGGCACCGCGAGGCACAGGCGCGCGACCGCCGCAGCCGGTCCGGAGCAAACAATGAACAGCGAGCTAGAGTAGTCGCGTCATCGATCTTATTATTGAGCAATAAGTAGTAGTGCATCAAAAGTGCACACTTGCGTCTCAGTTCTAACGTGTTAATACCTACCATTCCCACAACAAACAGAGACGGATACAAATAGGGATAATACCCATATATTTTTTTATATAGGTAGCGATATTGTAAATAGCTTGCTAGCTTCTTGGTGATGATAAGTTCCTCCATTAAACTATAGCTGATAGGTGGGACAGCTCCATACTGGGACATTGGATACGCCTACATGCCCCTGTGGCGTGTTAATTAATAGTTTGTTTTATTTTTCTGGTAGATGTAAGTACTAACACTAGTTTTTAAGTCGTGTGTATACTAACCAAATGGACTATTTATGGGTCCGAAATAAAAGTTTTTTTATTTTGAATTAATTCGTTCTTATGGTGGTCCCTGGTATATGAAGATCTATTTTAGGGCTCACGTCATGTGTAACGCTATCCATAATTGAGTGAAAAGTTAAATGTACTTCAAAGTTTCCCTTACTAGTAATGATACCATCAATTAGAACTTTCTCGAACTTCAGTTGTTACCGTTCTTCGGGTACCTGATATAATTATTAGTTGAAGTAGCTACTTTGTTTGTTACGGTTTCGGGTACAAAGGTATCTATTGTGTGTGGATCAAATGGCATTTAGTGGCGTGGGCCCTAAAATGTAGCATCCTATTTTATTTACTTGTGGGTTTTGTGGCTTCGATTGTTAGAAAATAGGGTTCACTTTTGGCCACTAATACCGTGTAATCTATATATTCATGAATTATTATGAAGAGCAGACTTATACCTACTGCCTCGTTGTTCTAGTGGTCGAAAGTGCTACTGCTGAGCATAAGGTCCTGGTTTCGGTTCCCAGGTCGGGCATCTGTTATTGGGGTTTTCCACCTGGAATTTCTCAGTAGCAGCCCGGAGTCTAGATTTGTGCCCGGTTGATGGCAATAGGCTCGCCCCGTATTACATGGGACTTAAACATATGTAACTGGCGAAATGTGGGTGTTCTATAGGTACACCTCTGCTCATCCCTTTGTGGAAACAAGGCGTGATCAATAATTGGCTCTGATATACTTCAATTTATCACCGTTCAATACTTCTATTCTGCTCAATGCTCAAAACACAAATAAATAAACTTAATTCCCAAAGCCAACTAAGTACTTGTAAGTTTTATTAGAACATAAGTAGATACTTTCAAGTTTAACTTCTGCTTAATATAATCTTCGACGTAAAACCTCGTTTTATCTTGCATTCATTTCTTTTACCTTTCCTACTTAAGAACTAGGAGTACCTACAAGTTACGCTTCAGGTAAAAAAGAGGGTACTTAACATTGTTTTTATATAACTTTTTATTTGTTCTTTACTTCTCTTCGACGGGGAAAGTAAAACGGTGAAGGAAAACATCGTGAGGAAACCGGCATGTCTTAAAACCAAATATTCGTAGACTTGTGATAGCCACCAACCCGCACTAGGCCCTCGTGGTGGATTACGGCTCACACCCCCTCACAGAAAGAGGAGGCCTGTGTCCCAGCAGTGGGAACATTATAGGCTGATTATGCTAGGTTTGTTACTCTGCCTTTACACGAAAGATCTCGATAGAGAGTTATAGAATTATGGGGCATTTTTGCAACGTGCAGTACTCAAAATGTTCTCCAATTCAAAAACTATTAAATTATTTTAGCACGTCATTCCCATGAATAATCTTTTCCGACTCTATTTTCCCTTGGGAGAAAAAGAGTCGGAACAGTTTATTTTGAATGTTTTATTTTATTTATCTTACTGGCCATTTCGCCAATTAAAAAGCAATTATTCCTGCAACATCCCGCGTATTGGGTTTCATTATTAACGCCGTCATCAAAGGTATGATGAGTTCATTATTATGCTCATGATTGTTTACGGTTTCATATTATTTCGGTATTCGGTTTAATAATACAACACAGCAACAAAATAACATCGTTTTAAGCACTATTTTACTAATAAATTTGGATCAAACTTGTCTGAATCAGAATGGACTCTCAAAGTATTCACAATTTTCCATTTGAATATGACCCATAATTAAAAATAAATAGCAAGGTGTTATATTTATTTATTAAAACTTCATGCACAAGTAAAAAATACTGTACAAAGGCGGACTTAATGCCCGAGGCATTTTCTACCAGTCAACCTTAGGGTGATGCAGAGATAATACATGGCAGGTACAACATAAGGGATAGATAACTTGAAAATTAATGCATACTAATACATAGATACATACATATATACTGAATAAACTTTGTCAGGAGAAATAACGATAGGTAGAGAAGAAAACAAATCCAGCAAATCAGCGCAGCAATGATTCTGCCAACTTTTCACGACGCCGGTTATGTTCACGTGCCTTCACTTTGAAAGATAACCGACTGGTAGCCATCCTGATGTTCAGAGGGAGCGCATTCCAAAGAAAAACCGCCTGGACAAAGAAAGAAGAGTGAATAAAACCAGAACGGTGAGAAGGACATCGTAGAAGACGATAATAAATCACGGCTAATATAATAAAACGTTACGTACGTGTCGTATGGTTATAATATCACGGCTGTTCCTCGAAGTGCTAGGCAGAGGTTTATACTTATATAGTCCACCCACATTACGTCATTTGTTTATTATTTAATTAAGAAACACAAATTACTTTTTTATAAAGGGTATAGGATATAGGTTAAGAAAGAAAGAAAGAAAGAAAAAGTATTTACTGGGACTCGCACAGGAAGTCAAAAATTAAACTTATTATAAAACAACTAACTAAACATAAATACAAAATAAAAAAAAAAAAATATAAAATGAAAATAAAATCAGAAAGTCCTGTACGAAGCCAAAAGGCTCCTAACTCAGCATGATGCTGCGACATTTAAAAATAAGTGTCGCAGCGCTGGTATTCTGATACGTACTTATTGTTTTGCACCAATGACAATCCCATTTTTATGTCCACGCGATCACTGTCCATTCCAAGGTTGCCTGAAAAAAATCGCAGAAAGCGATAAAGCCGCCCATTGTATGTTTTGTAGTGTAAATTATTTTATTTACAGTAAACTATAAATAAATAAATAAAATATCGAGCACATAGTGGTCATACCTTTTCTCTCAAGCCATAAAGATTAATTGCCGATACTTGCAACTCGTAGTCGAGAATTCCGTTCCTTGAAAATGACGCAATTTAATTGAGCACATTAGTCTGCGGAATTGTTTTGTAGAATGCACATTCTTAAAGAATTCTTGGTATCTTAGCCATACAATTTTATTTCTTTTTGTTACTATTTGTAATAGTTTCAATTTTTTTTTTTTTTAATTTTAATTGTATCCTGTTGCTGTGCCCTTACAGGGTCCATTTTTGTACCTAGCTTTAAGCCTTTTGTAAAATCTTGTTTATGGGATGCAATATATGAAAAAAAAATGAGAATTTTATTAGTATTTTATGATCGAATTCATAATTTGGTGGACAACAAACACCAAATTTATTATCAATACAAATAGCAAAAATGGCATGCCAGTTGTTGCAAAACTGATTGGTATTCTACTGTTGGATGATATTTACTAATGGAAAAACAGAACACAAAGGCTTGTTGCCCACCGAAATTAACAAAAACAAAATAAAAACGAAATGTAAACATACGCGGCTGCCATTTTTGCAGCGCAGGCAGAACTGACTACAAAGAATTAAACATTTCGGCATTTCGAATTATTGTCAAATGTTCAACAAGTGAGATTGTATGGCATCCTTGTTCCACACCGCGTACACTTTGTGCAACTTTGAGCATTGAAAATACAGATTATCAATACAAATATCGGTCAGATATGGGTATTTTTGACATCGGAGTGGTTCAGCTTGAGAGACAAGGGGTTGCAATATTACTCATGTCAGGTAGAAAAAAGTCAGACCTTAATCAATCTTAGTGTACAAGGTGGAGAGACTATACGATCAAAAAATTTACTTCGTATAATACCTATCTAATGCCATTCCCAGTCTGTATTTGAAGATTAAATCATATAATATATCCAGTCACTATAACTCGTCAAAGATTGGCAAAACCCTTAGTTAGCCCATCACTACAAGTTATTACTAGTGCTACTAGTACTACAAGTCCTACTGGTACTACTAGGTACTCCTAGGTACTACTAGTTGCTACTAGGTTCTAGTTTGATTGAAAAAATCACTTTTTTTGGTTCGATATCAAAATAAATCCTTGAATTAATATTATTGTTCCAAAATACCCTTTTTTATTAGTATTGCCAGTGTTTTCATTATTATTGTCGTATTCTTGTGTCCACATTATATAATGCACTTTTTATTATTTACGATTCACCAGATTCCGTAAAAAACAAACGCCCCATTGAACTAATGAGATATCATGAGTATTCCGCGCCATCATTCTCTGGCACTAACGTACTAATTACCGTGTCAATCTGAACTGATTGATCGTAATGGGTTTAGTCCGTTTGATTGAATAATTCAATGTCTCCGAGAACCTAAATATCAAATAAACATTAGTTTCACAGAATTCTGCAATGTAATCGACTTTTAAGAATCTTTCACTTTGTTCTTGAAACTGTGGAACATTCTGGAAATGGTATAATTTATTTTAACGAGCTTATAACTGGAGATTAATTTGGTGTCTTGGAACTGAAAGGACGTAAAAGGCTTTACCGATTATTGGACTATGACCCTTATAGTGTTTGAGTCTCAAAAGGATACCGAATATCTCGTTTGGTTCAAAAACTGAAAATAGACTTCAATCAACGTTTTTGCCGTCGTGTCGATCAAAGACAAACAGGTTTACGGCCACGTGGAAGTGAATAAAACAAAGCGATAAGAGTTTTATCAAAATATTATTTTAAGCTACACGTTTTAAGAGTAGAATTATTAAAAGACACTGAAGGCATTATTTATTTCCCCTTCACAAAATAATAATAAAAACTTCCCACAAAATAATTCAACCATCCTAAGAGACTATTAAATTAATTATATTTACCCCACATCACTTACGTCTCGGTCCGATAAGCTTAAGTATTAAATACTAGAGAGGTTTTCCCCCGAGATCAGCGGTCAAGGGAGCCGGTATCGGTATCTGTCAAGTATTACAATCCAATGTCCATCCCTATTTGCTCAAGTGAGCAATTGTTTTGGGTCATTCTGTTTATTTTGTGGGATATTTGCCGATTTGTACGCGAAATGATTTTTGATTGAAAATAGGGATATTGATTGTCTCAGTATTGTTGAATAGTAGATTGGACTGTGTTCCAAGGGCGTACTTAATTGCTTTTATAAGATGACCCGTTTTCTATTTTCCCGCGAGAAAATTGGTATGATTTTGTCAAATCTTTGATTCGTTTTGATTGAGATTGTCCAAATCCATTTATCGACAAACCATCAATCTACAAGTCCATCAGGCTACGCAATTTAGATCAAAGAATCCAATCAACGAAAAAAATCCAGCCACATTTCTCACGGACTTAAATTCCAGTTCAAAAATGGAGATATATTTGAAGCTATAAAACTGGCGACCCTTAAAAATGAAGTAATACTTCACGGCCGAGGGTTTTGGTACTATCGAGAAAAAAAACTATTTCATTCCGAATTCAAATAGCGTAAAAGGGCGTAATGATAGTGTTCCATAGCCACTCACATTTGTATATGAGTATGTACGAATTTTTTATGTTAATAAAAGAATTGAATGTCGATATCTTTTGATTTATCGATACTTTGCAATATACATACATTTGAGTACTTGACTTTATGAATGTGGATTTTACGACGATGAATAGAGATTGGTCGAAACTGTTCGTATAAAAATTGAAGTGTTGAATTGAAACATTGGATTCTGCGGGTATTCTCACGGTGGCATCACAATTTGTTGTTTGTAGCGCCACTTCTTCCCAGCTGAAGCAAGCGGAAGTGGTGAAGATCAGGCGTTTTGAGGGACCGTCTTATGTAATTTTGACGTTCAAAAAGTGCTGATGCTCAGCGTAGTTTGAATAAACAACTTTTGGTTTGATTTTGATTTCTAGAACAACGATGAAAAATTACTATAAAATATTAAATAGTATTCGTCGCTCTGACAATTTTATGAATATTTTTACACTGAATAAAGGTGGAAATAAATAAAACAGTACACAACATAGTTATATACATTTACATTGATACCTATAACAACTCAAGAAGAAACAAAGGATATAAAATGGAGAATATTATTTGGAGATTCGGTGCATAAAAGTGAAGCGGGCACAAACTGACTAAAACAAAAAAAAACTCAATGGATTCGTTTATGAATAAAATAACGTAAACGCGTTTGGCAAAGGGTTTCGATTGTACATCAACAGAAAAAATATGTAACTAATTTAATAACCAATCTCTAGATTTAATATAAGGAACTAAACTTAATCCTCATTTACTATTTCCAAAGAAAAATTTCCATTGTTATAACCGTCCAAACTCAGCGTAGACTATGTTAAATTCGCGTGACTGGGACAAATAAAATTAAGTATAATTTATCGAAATCGTACCTCGAATCCAATACAAAGGTTAAGTAGGGCGCCTCAAAAATATTCAGAATAGCTTACCTACCAATATATAGGTAATTAGTTAAAAATAATCGTTTTTCGGATGGCCGGCTGTGTTAGCCGTAGGACTGATGACCGTTGAGATAGACATGTTCTTGGATGGAGATCGCAAATCGGTAAACGTAAGGTAGGACGCCCTCAGGCTAGGTGGAGCGATGATCTTCACAGGGTGACTGGTAGCAGCTGGATGAGAGTTGCCGAGAATAGAAAAAAAAGAAGAAAGAAAATACGTTTATTTGCGGTAGACATGACGCAAGGAAAGAACAAAACACAAAAATAAACAATTTGGGGGAAAATATGCGTCACATCCACGCAAAACGGCCATCGCTCAGCATAATGCTGCGACCCTATGCGAGACAGGCCCCAGCGCTGGTTTTCAGCGACAGCCTAAGAATCGAATCGAGTTTAATATCGTGCAATTAGAAAGGCCTGTGTCCATGTCCATGTGTTGGATTGCTGTAGGCTAATGATGAATCGTCTTGACGTAATCTCAGGAAAATGATACCTGTCGTCTCCTATGAGTGCTTTAAAAAGACGAGAAAAGGATAAACGAACATGACGTCTTCTTTATTTTGAGAGTTTTTTTTAACTAACGAAATTCACTTTTTATCCCGAAACCAATATTTAAGGCAATGCTAAACGATGCTCTTAAATAAAACAGAAATAATCACACAAAAATACTTGTATGACGGCGCATCCGTCAACGTCAGACGTCAGGTTGACTTTTAGCTGTCAAAGTCAGCCTAGCGAAGCGTCATTGTCGATGGTTGTGAGGGCGGCCATCTGGGCACTGTTGTTCGAGACGGCGCCCGCGCACCACGCTTGTGACGAATCGCTTTGCATCCGAGTGATAGTTTGATCTAATATTCTAATTAAGTTGGTGTCGTGTTCCTTAGACTATACATTGCTCATTTGACTGTGTATTTTGGTTATTAAACGCTGTGCTGATTAAACAACTGTGATTTGTAACAAGGACTTGTGATTTTTCTGCTCACGCCCACCTGCCTACCTACCTACCCACATACAACACAAGATGAGTTCTGATGAAGGCCCTCCTTCCCCTTCATGTACATAAAAATACTAGTGTTTTCCAACAAATACTGCATTGTTTCACAAATCGCTCAAACCGTACCACTGCGCGGTAAAATCCAAGCACTGAAATAATCTAGAAACACAGCGAGTACTCACAAGCTCTCACAGAATCACCCTCCTTTCCTTCCACAACTTCATCTTCACATTCCCAAGATTCCCCACAACGTGCTACATTTTTATTGACCCCATTCTGTTCATCGGATGTAGTCCAAGGGATGCCTCTCAAGACAGCTATTAACTTGCTTAACATTTATTTGCTTATATCACGTGATTCATGCCCCGATTAATTGGGCGTGGACGTGCTTGCTTGACCCTTTGACCTCGGCTCAGAGGTTGGTACTATTTTGGTGACATCATTTCTCGTATCGGTGACGTCAGGAGATATATTGTGATGTGTGAGATTGGAGGAAACGTTGCACAATATTCCCTTCAAAATTAGAACGATCTTTGAATAATATGAGTGAGTTTGTGATATAAATTAGAAACCAAACCAGTATCTACCTACCATTAAAAAGTGATGATACTTCAGCGTTAATGATACTGAGATTGCAAGTTTTTTTTTAAGTAGTTCACTTAATTAATCAATCTAAGCGTAGCAAATTATAATTGGGAGGCTGAAGCAGTTTGCGAACTTTAAACATTTTGTAGAACTTTTATCACGGCAACAAGTAGCGTCACACTGAAATAAAATATGGACTAAGACTGTGTTTATTAAAAATTATGATAGCATTATTATCTTAGTACCCACAGTTGCAGCACTTAGGGAGTGCGCCTAAGGCGCCATCTCCACGGGCGAGAGAATCGCGACAATACTCTCGCCGTGCCGTCAAACTCTCGGTACGATGATATCGCTGTGTGGAGATTGCTCCATACAGTTTCTATTGAATTTGATGTCACGGCATGACTCTCGCCGCGATACTCTCGCCGCGACACTCTCGCCCGTGTAGATGGTGCCTAATGTCAGTAAGGTATACATAATTATCTTGTATATCTATCTAATATTTTAAATAAGATCGCTTTTCGCTTCTATCTGTGTGACCGCGTTGTGTTGTTGTTCTTAACAACGCGACGGATTTTGATACCGTTTTCACCATAATTTAGACAATTTATTCCGGAAGGTTTATGTTTGTAAATTAAACTTACATAAAATAAAGAAATCTCCATGTTTTGTCAAGTAAGTAAGAACCATGCGAATCAGGGGCGGGTCGCTAGGTCATTCATAAATGTCACTTAACTCGCGTTCGTGATTTGACTAGGTTTTAGGTACCCGCCATTTTCACGTGTATTTTCTTGCATATTCTTAAAAATACTAACATGTTATATTTTTCACGTCATTCAGAAATCATTGGAAAATAATGGTTTTGATAGGTGCAATAAAGATAACTCTCTGTCTGTCGAATCTGTTAGGGTTCTTTTTATTATTGTTTATCATTTTTTATAGTCGAACTACAACGAAAATATTAGCATTATCCTGGCCACACTCAATCATTTTAGATACTGTTTGAAATCCCCACGGATTCGATCGATCAATCTGTTTGATTTTCCCGATGGAGAACCTACCTGTACTGTGTTGTCAAATCCAACCGAGTGAAGAAAAAACTGGGCGATATTTTTTTTTCGATGTAGCTCTTCAAGTCAATTTATTCTGCGTTTTCTTTATATTTAGATCAAGGAGATTCGTAGCCCTTTGTGTATGTTTCCATAAATTGCAAGTCCTTTGAGGCGATAACAAAAGCACGATGCATATATTTTCTAGGAATTCTACTTTTCACAGTTGTTAGTCTTCTTGAAGTGTTCCGTGTTCAAAAGTTAGTCTTTGTTTGTTTTGCTGTAGGATTTAAATATTAATAGCTGGATTTAAATCAAAATTAACGAAGTAAAATCAATCTTTGTTACTTTGACAAGGACATGATCATTGCTTTGTTAATAATTGTTTCTTTTGTCTTTTTATCTGGCATTCTTTAAAATGTCTCCTTTTACCCGTCTACGGCGAAGCCCAAAAGACGGCTTATGTTTTCCAAGGATTATAATCAATATTTACACCCTTGGTGAATAATTTAAAAAAAATAACCGACTTCAAAAAAAGGAGGGGAAGAGGAAAGGAAGAGGAAATTTTAAAAAGAAAAATATTTTATTAGGTACACGCACAGGTACAAACAGTAATAAAAAATAAAAAGGAGCATTTAAAACTAGCAAAACTAACATAATCTTCGGATAAACGAAAACAAAAAATAATAACGACCTGTGCGAGGCCAAAAAACCTTCTTCTAAAAATAATGACGGGTTATTAAAAAAAAAATCCGCGGACCTGGGGGCCTACCACCACCTCTAAAGCGGTATTATTTTAGACTTACTTCAATGGGGGAAAGAGATAAAGCTATGCGTCCTGTAGAGCTTCATCTCTTGCCCACACTAAAGTAATATTAAAATAATACTGCTTTAGGCCTGCTTTAGTGCCACGGAAACACCTACGGACATATACAACCTTAGTTTTTGTTTACCCTAAACCTCTTAACCGGTAAAGCCCTGGGTGACCCTCAAGCACGTCAATTAGCACGTTAATTAGTTGTTTATCAGGGCTTTACCGGTTAAGGGGTCATTGTACTCATCATTATGAATAACTTTCACTATGGGACCGACGCTGAAATCAGGTTGACGCTGAGGCTTAGGGTAAACAAAAACTAAGGTTGTATAATCCCACAGCACACAGTCATATTACATACTTGTACAAGAATCTTGTTATATCCCAAGTTTCTGAGTCCAATACCTAAGAACATAAAATTCAACATTTTCTAATAAGCCCCGTCGTAACGTACATGATAGGTAATACCCGACCTTGCAAGTGAACCTTGCTTCTAAGCCAGCGACAGTGCACAAAGAAAGGGATTGGTTTAAGATTTTCAATTTACTAAGACTATATTATTACGAAGGTACTGGGTTTTCACAAACGATTTTATGATATTAGCTGCCACTTGCATGGAGCTCGGTTTAACAATGAATGTTCAAATTTTAAAATGATTATAAAGATATTGGGATATCGTTCCTTCTGCCTAACTAATGTTTTTACTTGAGTTATCATTCTCGTATAGTTTGTGTCGATAATGTTTACTTGTATCTGCAATTTGTTAGGTTGTTTTGTTTAGTCTTGTGGGGCTCAGCAGTAGTCGCAAGCGCCAGTGCTGAGCATGAGGTCCTGATTCCCAAGTCGGGAAAGTGCTATGGATTTTTCCGTCAAGAATTACTCAGTAGCAGCCCGGAGCCCCAGGGATTTGTGCCCGGTTGATGGCAATAGGCTCGCCCACTATAACATCGGACTTAAACATAACTTGTGAAATGTGGATGTAGGGGATTCTCAAGCTTACTGATATGATAACAGGGTCATTCTATTGGGATGATGAAATAAAACCGACCACTTTGAAAATTCGTTTAACACCGATTTATTGAAATAAATTTTAACATATTATTTTCAAGTACCTGGGCGACCGAGCTCTGCTCTGGTGAAAATAGAGATTGCTCATAAGTATAGGAAAGTTTATACTAATTCCATGCTGCCATGTAATGACATTCTTGAGACATCTTGTTCTAAACTTTGGGCGACCGAGCTCTGCTCGGGTGAAAATACGGAGAAAACGAATTTTCCCAGATATGAGACCTAGCTAGATCGATTATTCGCCCCCGTAAACCCCTATATTGGAATTTTCATCGAAATCGTTAGAACCGTTTTCCAGAACGTGATTACAAATATAATACAAATATTGCTCATTTAATAGTACAGGATAAAGCTTCATACAGACTAGAGCGACGCAACAGCGCGACGCGACACCGGTTATTGTTATACCGTGAAGTTTTCTTAGAAATTGTATTGTTCGTGTCGCGTCGCGCTGGTCTGCACGAGCCTTAATAGGTACAAATCGTCGTTGCGCGAGCAAAAGTCGCTGTGTTATTTCGTGATTTTCGGTTTTTTATGCAGTTTGAATCGTTATTTCAATACACACATACTGTAAAAACAGCTATGTGATAAATGCAATATTTAAAGAGTTAGGGAATGTAGCTATGTGACATTCATACATCGAAAGTTCCATTATAAACACGCTAAATATGTATTACGGTAGTATGGATTAATTATCCACTATTCAAATCCGGGGACAGCAAAGACCTAAATAATTATAGATCCGTATCGGTTTTGCCGGTTTTCAGCAAGGTATTTGAAAAAGTAATGTTAAATCAATTGCTCCATCATTTTAATCGTAATAATATCCTACACGATCAACAGTATGGTTTCACCAAAGGACGTTGCACAACCGACGCCGGTGTCACCTTATTAAAACACATCTTTAACGCATGGGAAGAGGCACAAGATGCAATAGGCATCTTTTGCGACCTATCCAAGGCATTTGATTGCGTGAATCACGAAACACTGCTCTTGAAACTTGAGCATTACGGACTGGGTAAACTTGCGCTTAGCTTAGTAAAATCATATTTGAATGATAGACTGCAGCAAGTTCAAATAAACGGTGTAAATTCATTGGGTTTACAAGTCAAAATGGGTGTACCACAGGGCTCGATTTTGGGTCCATTCCTCTTTTTAGTATATATAAATGATTTACCGCATTTACTGAAAAACCGACCACAAATGGTGTTATTTGCTGATGACACATCACTAATTTTTAAGGTAAACAGACATGCACAAGAGCTTGACGAAGTAAATAACGCTATGCTTAAGGTCCATAATTGGTTTACTGTAAATAATTTGGTATTAAATGAGAAGAAAACTAAATGCATAAGATTCGCGTTACCAAATGTTAGAAGTAGTGAATGTCATGTTGTACTGAATAGGGAGACACTAGAATTCGTCGAAAAAACGGTTTTCCTGGGGATCACGCTTGACTCAAAACTACAGTGGGGTCCTCACTTAACATCACTTGCAGGGCGGCTAAGTTCAGCCGCTTACGCTGTTTGGAAAATCCGCCAACTAACAGACGTGGATACCGCGAGACTGGTCTATTTTAGTTACTTTCATAGCATCATGTCTTACGGTATTTTGCTGTGGGGACGGGCTGCAGATATTAATTCTATCTTTATTCTGCAAAAGAGGGCTGTCAGAGCCATATATAACCTCCGCAGACGCGAATCTCTAAGGGAACTGTTTAAGAAAATTAACATCATGACGGTACCTTGTCAGTATATATATGAAAACATTATGCATGTTCGAAAAAATCGACATCTTTTTAGTAAGATAAGTGACAGGCATAATTTTAACACTAGAAATAGGAACAAATTAGATCAACCACGTTTTAGATTGTCTAAAGTGCACACTTCTTTTATGGGGTACTGTGTAAAATGTTATAATAAAATACCACTCGATATTCTTCAACTGAATGAGAAGAAATTTAAAACATGCATTAAACGCACACTATGTAGACAAGCATATTATAAGTTGGATGATTATATCGATGATAAAAATGCTTGGCTTAATGCTGGTCCTGCTCCACAGCCACTTGGGCTCACTAGTTAAAAAAAATAATGTTTGGAAGAGTTGCTTCCCCTTTTTATTTTTCTGACATTACGAACTTAATGTTTATTTTTTATTTAAACAAGTTTAATTGTTGAATGTTCCAATGGATAATGATTTTCTTTCTTTTTGGTAGTATCATTCTATTAATCTCTCAAATACATTGCATACTATAGTTTTGTATAATTTAGAAGCATTTTTTAAATTTTTGTGAATGTGAGTACCATGGAGCCGTATTTTATGTTATTAAGATGTTTGTTGACTTGAAAGAGCGCGGCAGTTGAGAGTTTGTCATGCCCACTTAAATGTCTCGCTGATGGTGGCGAGTGTGTTGGATCATTCGGTTCCCTACAAAATGGTTGAGCTGGATGGTGCTGATCCACGCGTCATGTTCGTGAACGGGCGCCGTCAGTTGTGACTGGTCATCTCTTATCTGCCAGGGCTTATTTTTAATGTTATATTTTGAATTGTTTTAATTTTTTTATTGTACATTGTTCTCACATATAGAAGCAACAAGAATAATGTACCCAGGATTGTGTAATTTTCTATATTTAAAAGAGTGTCCTTGGAGTTTCTTGCCCGTTCTTCTCCATGAAGATCTACGTTTTTGAACTGGGCAACTAGCTTCAACTTTCTGACTAACTGACCGATTATTTGACAATTCAAAAGTGCCTCTAAATGGTTTAATTGAAATAAATGCTTTGAGTTTGAGTTATTAAAGTAAAAGTAAATTATTTGAATACTCTGGGTATTTTTTGAGAAAATCAGTTTTTTGCGTCTCCTGTAAAGTGTGTAAAAAACACATAGCGATTATGGAAAGCGCAGCGACGAAATGTTGTGTGTGCAGAATGCACGGCGCGTGAGTCGGTAGAGTATGTACGGTTCCGTACAGTGGGGGTACTACCTATAGGTACACCTCTGCTTAACCCTTTGGTGGAATACAAACGTGATGTTATGTCATGTGTAATCCTATTTCAAAGTCTCATCTTATCCCAAACCCATGGTACCTATTGTGGTTTTAAGTGCCAAATGATGACGCTGTTGCCAATGTGTTTGGAATACAAGTCCCCAACTGCATTAACTACGCGCTAAATGTCAAAGCTTGTCGGAATAATGCTAAGTGATTAGTTGGTTAACCACATTATTATAGTGACCGCAACATTTGCATGCTATAAGTACCCATATATGGAGAATTTTTGAGGCAGTGGGCTCATTGGTGATTCGCCTGAAACGTGCGAATCGACACTTTATAATAATATTATTTTTTGTCGAACGATTCGCACGAAATTAATTTATTTGTAGGCGCATTGATTTCTGGAGTTGTCGATTCGCCTACAAGTGAAAAACTTATTTTTCTTTTAATGAGTGACGTATGAATCTGTACAGGTTGACTGAAATATTGCAATATTTATTGTGCCTAAAATTTTATAATAAATTCTGAAATAATTAAATTGATTATCGCGTTTTTTGTTTAATAATTTAGAAACTACAACACCTGATGAGGATTGTTACTTATTTTTCCAAAAATCCCCACTAGGCTAACTAGTGGGGAAACAATCCCCACTGGAGGGAATTTGTCGGTGGGGATTTCTGGAATAAATCAAATTAATTAATTACGTGCTATTCGCCTCAACAAAAAATAATATTATTTAAAAGTGTCAATTCCAACGTTTCGGGCGAATCACCAATAAGCCAACAGGGCAGTAAGGGTGGAGGCCTTAACCGTTGTAGCTACAGGAAAACGTTCTTAAGAGACTGTCCTTAACTTGTTGAGTAATTGCTAGCAAGTCAGCTAGAAAAACGTAAATTCTCCGGTTTTATTTTTATGATGCCAATCGATGTAATTAGGTATAATGGCTAAAACTCTCATGTGGACAGACTGAGGTACTAGAAAAGTCACAAAACTCAAAAAAAAATCTTGTTTATTTCTTACTGCCCCATTTCAAAAATACAACCTGTATACTGCTGATAATAAACAGCCCATCACTTACACTTAACTACTGATATTTTTTTTAAATGTTAAAATGGTGTAACGGTATCTATTCATGGAATCAAAGTTTTTCAGCACTCAAACATATTCATCACCTCTACACATTTGATACAACGTGCTGTAACTTTATTTTCACAAAAAATATCAGGTAGTTTTCTGGAAACATTTTTCGTTTATCTTTTATTCCCCTAAATCCCAAATTCGTGTAAACTAAGCCTAACCTTTGCGTTAACCATTTGAGGATTAGTGGGGCTTATCGCTATAATAATCGCAATAAAAATGAGAGAACCTTCTACACTGTCGGCTTATTTTGTTATAACTTCTTTTGATACTACTATCTACTCATGTTTTCATCAACGTAAAATTTCAAAAGTTGAATCAATGTGTACACCAGAAGGGGAATTCCCGTATTTTTACCCGACTATGGCGAAGCAAAAAGGAGGGTTATGATTTTGACCGGTATATATGTATGTTCATCTATTACCTCATAAGTTCTAAACTGCTGATCATAATTTGACAAATGAGGTTTCGTTAGAAGCGTCTTGATCATCCGCTGGTTAAAGGTTATGTGACGTCACATTGAATTCAATATGGAGCCCTCTAGAGGAAATAAAGTTATGAACTAAAAAGGAATTTATCATCCCTAAACATCAGGTAGGCTATGTTCCAATGCGAGAACTCTAACAATCTAATTATTGTTTTGATGCAAGTGAGAGAGACATTTTTTTATTAGTGTGACTCTGGTCTGCTCACAGCCTTAGTATCCACTCGTTGAAATAATTAAACACGACACGGTTCAGCTTGAATTCTAGACCTATTATTTTCAAACCTAATCACATGTAAAGAGCAATTGATCTAAAAATAAAAAATGGCTCAGGGCGCAAAATAAAACATAAAAAGTGAAAAGATGACGTCAGAACTGTGGGCGGCAACACACAAGGTGTTTACTTAAAGACTTTTGATAAATATGCTGACATGTTTACGGTGGAACTCATTTACGTGCGATTTGTTATGGTTTGTAGATTTTATTTGTGACTTTTCACCAATTTCCTTTTGTCTGTGCAGTGACAGGTTAATTTATCCGTCAGATGATTTTTCACTGTTCTTTAATCTGACATTTATTTGAATCGTGGCATTTATAAAAATGATTAGATGAGTCATCATCATTGAAGGAGGATTTGTAGGACGTTTGCGTTCTAGGTCAATGCGATCTACAATGATTTGTAAGTAACAAATTATCTCTCTACCAAAACTACTACACAATTCGAAATTGTACACCAATAGCAAATTGTACTGTATTCATGATAATATCAGCTCGATCTTAATCTATAAACCAGCATTCAGAATTCAAAGCCGGTCAGATAGGATGTCACACAAAAGAGCATATAGACACCCAAAACCCTTTGATGGTTAGATCACACTTGTCTTTGAAGCCGAATATAGCTCAAGTTGCATAGAGCTTTGTCCATACTAACGATACGTTGCTGTGACATTCTTATTTAGTAGCGAGAATCCTGTGTTTGCTGGTCGGAATTTTATATGTCAAACGGTAAATTCTTTGAGATTTGAGTTGCACAATATGGAACAGATGCCTGTGATTTTATTCGATTTGCTAGTCCGAAGCTTTGATGTTTTAGCTTAAAGAAGCTTTCAGAGTTGGAAACAATAGGAGTGACCATAAATAGTCTTTCGATCTGGTAGTTAAAAAACAATAGACAATTCGGAAAATTATTTATCTGAGTTCCTTTATTCATAGTCTCTTCATTCTCAACTGGCCCATCCTTGAGATTATTACCTCATTATTGCCAGTTTTTACAATATATAACCTGTATTTAAAATTAGCACTCATCATAGCCAAGATTTAATATCAGTAAAATAAAAACCTTTATCTAAAACCAGCACCAAACTTTGCACTAGGTACCTTCTGCTTACCCAGAATACCGCCGTTGTGGTTTCCCTTTACTACAAGTTTTCCTTTATCATCCCTTTTTCGTCCCTCGCAGCTGAAATAAGTAATTTTCTGCAGAACACCAACGTCACTTTATACTCAGCTTTACCGTTGAATTATGTACAATTTTTTTATATATTATCTGACAACTTAATGAAATTGAGCCATCATTTGCGGTCTTTCAACTTGAATGCAATTTACTTGTGTTGCTTTAGTTCTTTTATAACTGGTTTGTTGTTGTCTTCGTTTTTAATCGTGTTAATTAAGTTTTCATCATCTTTGTTTTGGCATCGTCTGTATTTTTCAGTTTTTGTTTGTTTATTTATCAATTCATATCGTCTATATTTTTGAAAGGGTTCATCGACCAAAAGCAAAAATAATTATTTTATAAGTATTTTGAGGATACTTGTGATCAGAATTAGGCATCAATTAATCATGGAGCGCTTTTTGCATCATCAGTCTTTTACCTTTATGAAAATATCAAATGAAATACGTGCTTGAATAATTATGTAGATTGTAGTAATTGCAACAAAAAATCTATAAATTACTCAAGTAGCAGAATTGAAATGTGACACAATTTTTCCAATATGCATATTTAATTCACTCGCACAGCTAACCGAACCTAATAGTAGGTTATTAACAGGTCGGTATTCTAGAAGGCTGGACTCTGTTATCGAGTTTTCAAATCGTCCGTATACAATTTTTTTGTAACCATCATTTTGTGTTGAATTATGTTTAAACTTTTGTTGCCGTTTTACAAATACATTACTAACAGAGATATAAGAATGAAACTATATTATATAGAACAGCCGGTCGATTCTGTAAAAATATCACCGTGAAACTTAGGCGAAGTGAGCGTGAAGAGAGCTGTCAATGTCGATTTGTGACAGTGACAGCTCACTTCACCTAAGTTTGACGTTGACATTTTTACAGAATCGATCGACAGTTCCAAAAGTACATTGAGGAGATAGAGAAACTATTGGGCAAGTTTATTAAGACGTTTTGTTCTAAAACTTTGCATTGTCTCTTTTTTAGGTTAGAATAAATATTCCCACCCATTCGACAGAATTCCGAATCGATATTAACACATTCTCGGTTACCTGATTTGCCTAGTCCCCGACAACAAATAGCCGTCGGAAGAATAGCGGTAGTATACTTATTTGGTTTAAAGCTTGTACAGACCAGCGCGACGCGACGCCGCGCCGTGATTCAAACAATACAATTTCTAAGAAAACTTGACCGTATAACAATAGCCGGTGTCGCGGCGCGCTGTCGCGTCGCGCTGGTCTGCACGAAGCTTTAAACGGAAAATAAAACGGGTTTTGGATTTGTGAATAGCGTTTAGAGGATTCCTTCGATAACATTGATTTATTGTTTGATTCAGTACAGAAGCGTGTCGAATGATTGTGAACTATGCTGTTCACTCATTCACGAAATAAAACTTCGACACAGACACGTATAATAAAAGTTATAAAACTAAAACAAAGTCATCTAAAAAGGTATAAACAAGACATCACAGACAGACAATTAAAAATCCGGAGTCACACGTGTTAGGGCGATACCTCATTTGTCAAAGTATGATGAGTAGTTTAGAAGTTATGAATGAACATACATGAAGACACCGGTCAAAATCATAACTCTCCTTTTTGCTTCGAAAAATAAAAATAAAATATTGTTAATATACTATGTTTAGCATTTGCTTTCCACAAAACATAACATTGACTCTGTTATCCAAACAAACGTTGGAATAAATCCAAACCAAACCAGATTTAACTGTAATGTCCCATTTAATGTAAGTGTCTCCTTTTATTTCAAACAGTTAAACATTACGATTATGGGCGGACACAAATAGAACTATGAATGCATTGGGGAAGAGTTATAGCTTTTCAAATGTATGAGATAGACGCCGTTGTTCTAGTTAGTATGTCGTTCATGTTTTTCGGGAAATGGCTTGTTTTATTACCGTTCGCGAATATAAAATGATCTGTGTTTATATTCATAAACAAAACAAAACAGAAAACATTATCTTGTTCATTCGAACATGGGATATCTTCTTTGGTTTTAGTGGTATTGACTTACGTTCTAAGAAAGAATGTCAATTAATGTTACCATTTCCTTTTCGTGTATTTTTCGATTTAAAGGGTACATTATATTTCATAAAATACAAACTATAAGTGAAACTAGGAATAGTTACAATGATCCTTTTCAGTGTCGAATTCAAAAATGAATTTTTCTTTCGAGAACAGATATTATATATTTTTAAGAAGGAAGGTACTGCCGCGATCTTTTAGGGAAATGGGACTTGTAAGCTCAAAAAGGAAAAGCAGATTCAAAAACATTTGGGAATAGGACTCCAAACGAATTTGTCGTCAGACTTTGATAGAAATCAAGACGTTTTTGCACAGTGCTAAGAATTTGTAATACTCGTAAGTTTGACAAAGGAATTGTTTGAAAATTGGTGGAATTTTCAAACAATCATGCCTTGTTATTTTGACGGGTTGTACAGAAGTGTACCTACCTATAGTACATCCACACACAAATCCAGACTCCGGGCTGCTACTGAGAAATTCCAGTTGGAAAAACTCAATAACACTGTGCCCGACCCGGGAATTGAACCCAGGACCTCATACTCAGTAATATCGTATAAAGCTTCGTGCAGACAAGCGCGACGCGACAGCGCGACGCGACACCGGCTATTGTTATACGGTGAAGTTTTCTTAGAAATTGTTTTGTTCGAGTCGCGTCGCGCCGTCGCGTCGCGCTGGTCTGCACGAGCCTTAAGCCAAAATCTATGTAGGTAGGTACTTGTCTGTAAATATTATAAAACTTTACTGTACTGCATAACCCAACCTATACTTTCATGGCATAAATTCCACTTACACCAATTACGCCAATCATTTTTAAGTACATTAATTAACTTAATTTGTCTAGCGCTTAATTAAGCCTTTTTATTACGGTGACGCATTAGTATGAAACGGGCAATTTTTCATTATAACTAAGTAAGGGCGGCGCCCTTTCACCTTTCATGAATCAATTTTTTACCAAAGATTGGATTCTAAATTGAAGCTGAAAATCGAAGAGTTGGAAGATTCTTTTGATTCAGTATTAAGTCATCATTTAGTTCAAAGACTTTCATGGGAGATCGAGAAAAGAAGGACATTAACAAAATGAGTTTGTGAAATTAGATTAGAAGTCTTAGAGTCAAAATGCGTAGTTTAATTCTTACTTCGTTTTATTTGATTGATATTTCGGTATTATTTTAATTTTAATATTACTTTTAACTTATTTTTGAATTAATAATGACCACTCAATATTGTATTGCTTTAGGACATAATATTACATATTTAACTCATTATTGCAATTTTTGCATAAGTGACAGTCTCGCACCGGGGGTGCGATATGTCATCATCTTGTTGGCCTACCCTTGTTCCGTATTACTTGGAGTTGGCTCAACACGATTATTTTTTTCTTCTATTCCAGCCGTGCCAGCCGTCACTCTAATATTCACTACCTTTAATTTCTTTCATATTATCACTCACACAATTCATCCACCTTTTCTTTGGTTTTTCTCTCCCTCTCCATCCATCAACATTTTTGCTAATTTTGTATTATGTAAGTATTAAGTAATAATTGGTAAAAATTTCAGGGGGATTTTTTAAATAAACTGTTGATTGTTGTTGCAGTTGATCTATAGTAATTTAATTATACTATTATAAGTACATTTTTTTTACATTTTTGTGAACGTTATGTTTTGTTATAAACTTATAACAAAACCATAAAATAAATTTAAATGTTTCGTGTTTCAATTTAATTTTACATTTTGGTTTAAAAAGCAGTTAACACTGCAAGGCAAACATGTTAAATTTTAATAAATAATTAGAAAATGTGCATTCAACACACGCCAACCATACATTATCAGGCCTTATCAATTTTTACATCTACGATTATATTCCGTTATTCCGACTACGATCTGTTATCTTTGTTTATAGAGACTATTTCTGGCATTAAACGACAAGTAAAAAGATAATGACAATGCATTTCTATCTTTTTCGATACCCTAAGGCTGTCAAGGGAACCCGATTGCCTACTAAGTACCTATTACCTGGATGTCTCTCTGGCCGACTGTCAGTCACGGCGCTGAATATAATGTAGCAGTAATAGGTAGCTAGTTGAAATTTTCGCAGAATACCTGTTATTATGACTTGTAAGATGGATGGTAGGTAAATAATAAAGATAAGGTAAAATATGATAGCTTTGGTGGTACAGAATCCTTAGTGCGCAATTCCGAATCGCACATGCAAGATAACCAAGGAATAAAACTGGCAGAACTATGGTTGGTCTTAGTGCAAGACGGCTAGGCTAAGATGAAATTAAAAAATTAAAATGTCTTTCCTATTTCGTAAGAATTAGTATCAAAGGACCAAAAGTAGTACGTTTTATGTTCAGTAATTATTAAAGTAATATTTTTAATAATTTACGCTGTAATAATGATTAAGGTTATAATTATAATCTGAATAAATGTCAGTTCAATTTTAAATTAAATGTAGTTCTGTATATTTGTGCCATAACATACTCGCAATGATATTTATGTTTCAAAAAACCTTTTTTTTTTCTTTACTGATAATTACCTTAAAAATATATTTATTAAGCCAACGGTTTTAACTTGTATAATAGAAATGAAAATGGGCAATGCATTTACATTTACACATTCATCAGATTTACTGCCAATGAATTAATGAAACAGGTTAATTTACTTACGTACCCTTAGTGCATCGAGTATCTACCTACCTAGGTACCAAACATTTTAAACCTTAGTTTGACTAAAAATATTATTTTACATGTCAATTAGCACAATTAGAAATAGAAAAAACAAATTGCAATAATCAAGTTTTATTTGGAAACCAAAAATCCGTTTTCTTAAAATTCAATGTTCTTTCTTGTTCTACTATCCAAATCTTTTCCAGTATAATTTTAATCCAATAAGCTGAAACAAATTCAAAGACCCTTCACTCACAAGGACGGGTTGATCTTCATAGAAATTCTGAAGAAAATCTCTGAGATTACGGCGACATGCGACAAAGACGGTGAATACAATAGGATTTTAGTGTATTACCTTTTGAAGTTCACTTGGTCGATTTGAAGGCCTTCTTACATACATATACAATGACAATGTACCCACGAAGTTGGAATAGGGATACTGATACAGATACCTACTGTTGTTAGGTTTGGTAACTATGTGTTTGATGTTTGTTTGAGCATAACTACCGAATATTATTCTATAAATATAACTTTATCGTCTTCTTCCCAGTTCTAACGTAGAAAGTAGTGAACGGTGGATGTTTTGGAGAGTGGTCTATTGAAACATTTGACGTTCTAAAAGTGCCGATTCTCACGATAATTAGAATACAAATTATAATATTTTGAATTTAAAAATTGACCTGCATAGTTTCTCCTTGATAAATAGTTGCAATAAACACAATTTACTAGACACAAAATCTACGGTAAATCTGTCGTTTGCAAAATGATAAGCAAATGCTACACTTCAATAGTAATTTCAAACATTTTAACAATAAATTGAATTTTATGGAGACGTGAAATCTTGATCGTCTGATATGTAGCGAGTGCTATCTACAACGTTTGAACGATGTGTTCAGTCTGCTGGAAGATACTAGTCGAGTCAGAACGATCTTGAAGACGTGCTGATATGATTCGATTTATTGCGAACTTTATTATTGAAAAATATTGTGTTTGATGCTGAAAAATATAGTTAGTTTTAGTTTCTGTTTCGTAGGTATGTTATGTATACTCATAATAACAGTTGATTGATCAGTAATTTTTGTAGAAATTGATGATTGGATTGATTCTAAATAAATGCCTACTTAACTGAGACAATTAATTAAGTTAAGTGATTTAATGTCGTATTTTTAATGTCAAAAAAACTATTATACAAACAAACTTTTTTGTTTTTTTTAATAAGATTTTTTTGTTTTTTTTTGCGGTCGTACCTACCTACCCCACAAAAAATCGTATACCACTACTTGCTATTTAAACTACAGTGCCTGTCACTGTTTATGTTGTATAGTTTCTGTGTTTTATAAGATCATCAACATACACAAAGTGGATTAATACGTATTATTGATCAAATTTATATGGGACCACCGCGCAAGCTTCTTCTACCAAATGAAAACTTAGCTGAAACACACTCATCCATGTCTTATTTCAGACCCAAAATACAAAGAGCGTCTTTGTATTTTGAAATATTTTCATAAACACAAAACATAAAACACACATTAAAAAAATCGGCGTAACAGAAAATTTAATATAACATAAATTTTGTAAATAAAATTGTTTGACTAAGAATTTTCTTATTTTAATTTGTTTTTGTTCACAAGTAAGCTTTGTATGTAGGATTATGAGCGGATTAGACGTGTCACGTACCTACACGCTCATACGATTTAAAATGTCAGTCATCACGAAGACCAACAGCTAGGGTTGCAAAAATTACATGATTTCCAAATATTAAATTTCAAAATATTTATTTTTTGCTTTCTCTTATTTATTTAGCCGTGAGTTTTTTTAACATACAATTTATTCCTGTTTTTTTTTGTGTGGTTTTTTTCTAAATACCTACCTACTAACTTTCATAACCACTCTATTGTATCCCAAATAATGTTGTTGATGCTAATGCTAACAGTTAAAACCAGTTATTATTTCAGCGGTAAAAGTAACGTTCGTTAATATTATTTATATTTAGACAAACAATAGGTATAGATGAAAACCAGCGTATGAATCCAATTTCAGTTTTTCATAATTAATAACGTTGAGATAATGAATATTTATATTGAGCGTATAAAATTTATGATGCGGTTAATACAATTGATATGTTTTGACGTATAAATAATATGTTTGTTGTGACATCATGTCCTAGTTTTTAGTTATTGATGTTATTTCAGTGAAATTCTAAATAATCTAATCTACTGCCACAGAAACTAATCAATCGACTCAATGCATTACTTACTGAACAATACTGTGAAAACAGATGCCTACATACCAGTTACTAAGCAAATAGTACATCGTAGATTGCTATTGTATTGTTCTATGAGGCTTAGAATTACTTAGCAAGTGCTATGAAAGTGCAAGAATACATAATTGACATTTCTTGGTGATGTTTTGTCTAGTTGTGTTAACCACCATGTATTCTGACACTTACATAACTCATGTCAAATATTCCATCCCACTACTAAATGTATGACGTCCCTATTTGTTATGACGTAAGTAGCGGGCAGTATAGTTGCTATATGTGCGTGTTGCTTAAATCGTGTCGTGCGCAGGACGTATGCTGTCTCCTGGACCGTTGCTTCCAATACCCGCGGCGGAGCGCCCGCGACTGCGGCTGTCAATTTGCATTGCTGCATGCCGTGCCAGACGACCAAAACCATGGTAGCTAGCGGAGCCCTGCCCGCGCTAAATCGCGGGCATGCCCCCACTGCCAATGCCGATGTGCCGGTTGCGACCACCAAGTAAGCAGTAGCACGCTTACTAGTGTGTTACAAAGTCGCGTTGAGTTCACAAGTATTTCTGCTAAGCACGCTACTCACGACGTCGACACTTGCACCGGTTCACGTCTTTTCATTCATTTTGGAAACGTCTGTTCGACGTCACCTCCGAATTTAGCTCCATATCACCAAAAGCCAGTTTTCAATCACAGTTTGATGTTATTTCACAGGACGATGCTGCTACACCGTCTGATATAATTATTCAGAGACCCACTGAGGCATCCAGCGAAACGAATGTGGTGGCCCTATTTGCTACTGAGACCTATACAACAAAGGTTTGATGACGCTTGGACCCAAATCCAAATATTTTTCAGCACATTTTAGGTGACACGTCACTTGTAAGGGTTGACACGAGGTCACACTGGAGTTATTGTTCGTTTGAAGATAGAAATGTATAATAATAATATGTGTTAGCGTCAAAGGTGTAAAAGCGACTTTAGTCGCCTTGATCGACTTGTCCTGTGCTTGCCTTTATTACCTTTTCTCTCAGAAAAATAGTTCATGGAGGAACAAATACTGTTATTATACAAATAATTCACAATCGCACTTGCAGTGTTTTAGGTTTTCCAACACGTTTGTTCACTAAAGCCCCGATTAAGCACGCTAGCATTTACATCGCCAAAATGTCGCAAAATGTTATATTATATATATTTTTGCAAGCATTCTTTTGCACATTTTCCCGTTTTGTAAAGTGATTTTTTATATCCACTTCCACCACCACTAGAGCTTTAATGACATTATTCTAGGGTCACGTATAACCTCTTTTAGCGAGAGGCTTATCGCTCAGGCTTGTGTCAAGCCTCTGCGTTTCATGTCGACGCTAAGCAACACGGACCTAACAGAATAGGACAGGAATGAAACGTGAGCATTGTATCTACAATGTGTAACTGAATTTATTCATGCACATTATGAAAGTAGTTTGCTCAGAATCGTTTATAGAACCGCTTTACGTCATTTTTAATATAGGGATTTTTTCATCCCAAAAATAATTAAAACTACGGTCAGGTTCAGTCACACGTCCGTTGTACAGTCAAAACAAACCAAAATGGACGGTGTACCTACTACGCTAGACCCATATACGTGTGCGACTGTGTGCGTGCGCAGATTTGTAATGTGACCACAATTTTCTCTCACAATCAGTATAATTAATAAATAAAAAATGTTTTATAAATAATACTAAAAATTCAGTGTATACACCTTAGTTTTTGTTTACCCTAAACCTCGTCGAAATGTAGGGAACAGCTGATTTTTTTTCGCGATTTCATCGTCGGTCCTATAGTGAAAGTTGTTCATAATAATGAGTACAATGACCTCTTAAGAGGTTTAGGGTAAACAAAAACTAAGGTTGTATATTGTGATTATAACAATATTTTAATTGGGGTGTTTGGTGGTGAGCATTAATTTCGGGATATGTTTAATAGGAGAAAATGCTGGATTTAAAAGTGTTTACTATAAAATACTTGAAAAAAAAGTAAAAATGGTAGTTTTTTTAGTAGTAGTTTTTGAAGTCCAAAGTTTTTGAAGTAAAATCTAGACAATGTAGTGTCTAGATTTTAATAATCTTAGTTTTTTAACCCATCAGTCTTAACCTGAACCTGCCAGTTCAAAAACAGTAGACAGACAAAGATATAACAAATATTCAAAACCATGTCAACCAAATAGAAACAGAACAGACAATGGAAACCAAACAAAAGACCCAAAACCAACAAACGTTAAACTATCCAAAAACACATAGGCAGAACTACAATAACCATCACAATGCGGCCTACCGTCCTAAATTGCATTCAACCGGTTTAAACCTTGGTTTAACTGGCGCTATTTGCCAGACAAAGGAAATATTAGCAACGTAACAAGCTGCCTCATTTCCCGTGGTAAATTTTCAAGGGTCTGTGATCGATGCTCGTGGCCATAAAAGCACCTCTCCACAGCAGCCTACGGCTAAGTTAGACACGTGTACTTAGCTTCGCTTTATATGAAAATTTAAGCGAGATCGTCCACTACCACCCTCGGCCACGCTACGCACGAATGCGTGGCTGACAAACAAATGAACCGCACAGCTAACGTTGCAAGCCCCTCCGTGCACGTCGTACGTAACAGTGGACGGTCGACTTAATAATTTGTTCGTAAATCTAGTTTGAAGCCGACCAAGCCCATTATGGGGGGCGAAATTGCGAACCGTTTTGTGTTGACAGCAATGAGTGATGGATCAAAAATAAATGTTTTGTTAAGTTGCTGCAACCTTCCTTTGTTTTCATCCAAGATTTTTTGGCCATTTGCCATTTTCTGCTTTGTTTAAAAGGCTGTGCATGGGTAGATTTTTTGTTTGTTGATTTTCTTGTTTGAAACTTCAGATAATTTCGTTTTCCAAAATAAGAGATTATTTCCTAAATCTTCTGTTCATTTGAGTCTATATCTTTACGTGAAGATCCACTACTCCTCAATATATTAACAGTTTCATTTCTGCCTTCCTACTGACTTGAGTACCTATTTCATTTATGCCAATGACATTAATATTCTTCCCTTCCATAACTAAAATAACCTTCAGTCCAAACAAAATAAATCTGAACTTCAACATCTGCAAACGACCAGATATCCCAATTTGGACAAATATCTACCTGCCAAATTATATAACACCAGTTTGCGTAGCTTGCAATATGCACGTCAGTTGCAGCCCTTCCTGTCCGTAACAGTTACACAACAAAGGCACAGTATATTTATTAGCAGTAGAACAACTACACATAGTCGCCCTTATCGGAGAAATCACACAGACACGCACCGCTCCACGACCTATGAGCTAGTTTCTCGTTAGTAGCTACTAGGTCGTTGGTAGCTAGTAAGCCGATAGCTAATGCTTCGGCATAAGTGCTTGCTGTATGTAATAAGTTCGCAAGACAATACGAAAACTCACCCCTTTTTCCCATGGGATTAAGGCAGTTACTACAGATACGTCCCCTTTACTACGATTCTTATATACATGTACATACATTTTGCTTCGTCCACGTCCTTCCTCCTTTCGCAATGTTTTCATTCAGTTGAAAAACCTTATGCTTCGATGCTTAAAATTAGCCTGGTTGAGCTACTGTTTCATACTTCTACAAAAGCTTGATACTGAACCCTCTAAAGTTAGTCCCTAATTGAATTTCCTGTAAACTCCAAACAATGTACAAATAAGTGTTCCGGATCCATTTTAGAATGAGTTAGACGGTCCATGCCGTGTATATGAAGTTATGAACGATAAATTAAGATCTGTTTTCGATTAGGTTTTGTAAATTGAGTTACCTACATTGTTAAGTGTAGTTTTGTGTATGATAAGCCTTGTTATGTTGAAATGAGGACGATCTAAGTACTTAATTTAGATTTAGGAAGGATTAAAGTCGAAATACAGGGTTAATGGTTATATATAGGCAATCCATTAAGGGGATGTAGGAGAGGTAATTTACAACCAAATGACCCCTTTTGACTCCTATGCAAATGTCAACAATTTTCGAGTCATTTGACGTTTTATATTTTTATTTCATACATTTTAAAATATCAAGTTACTCGCGAAAATGGTTGACTTTGGCATAGGGGTCATCAAGGGTCATTTGGTTGCAAATGACCCCTGTTACATACCCTTAATGGATTTCCGACATATAACCCTGTATAAATTACACAGACAAAACAGAACAAAAAACACACAAAGACAGAATAAATTGAGGCGAAATCATATCAGATTTAGTACCTACAGTTATTTAGTAAGCAATATTTAAGCTCTATAAAGAGTGATAAAGGATCTGAAACAACAAATGTGTGTTACTATTAAAAACTATTCACAATAGAAGTAAATAAATAGAAACGGTCACTTCCGTGGACAAGGCAATCCATTTTTCTCAATTGACTTTTACAGCTTGTGTCGGCTAGAATGCAGCTATCTTTTCTTAACAAATAAAATATAGATTGAAGTTTCTTTAAAGATAAAAAGGCTATTTTGTTAGCAATTATTATTATGACGACATTTCCCTTAAGCGTAAATTCCATTAATTAAATTAATTACTCTTAAAAGTTTCCAACCAAAATACGTGCGCTGTCATTCACCGAATCTTAACAGCGTTAATAAAGAATACATAATTTAATATACACTTATAAAAGTACATAATTTGCCGAAAAGCCTCGGCTTCCAACAATTTGTTTAATAATTTATTGACGGAAGCATAACTTTAATTACTCGATAAAAACCTCCTTTAAACCGTCTGTAAAATTTTAATATCAATTTAGAATTCAGTTCGTGATTCTTAAACCTTTTGTTTCAAATTAATGCACGAATGGGCTAAAATATGCGTTATTAGGTACAATATTGTTAAAATATGGCAGTAATAAAAATGGTATGGTAAGGATATATATAGGTAGTTTTTTTTAGGATTCCGTACCCGAAGGTTGCCAAAACGGAACCCTAAAACTAAGTCTTCGCTGTCCGTCTGTCTGTCAGCGGCGGAATCTCATGAACCGTAATAGCTCAACAGTTGAAATTTTGACAGATGTGTATTTTAAATAATAAAAATAAAATAAAGTTGAAAATTAAAGATGTCCAGTCCTATACAAGAAAAGGAACGTGTTTTTCGTCGTTTTTTGCTAACTATTGCACGGAGGTACGAAACCTTTCGTGTCCGACTCGCAATCGGCCGCAAATAAAATACAATGTAAGCAAATGGAAGCTATATTGTGATAAGCAATATTAAAAAAAGGCCATCAATAAAACACATGTGACATTCCAATGTACAATTACACTATTTGTGAAGTTTTATCAGATTTATTCTAGTATTTGTAGCAATCGCGCACATTGTTTAATACAAAGTAGCTTGGAATTTTGATGTGAAACAGTCATAACCCTTTCTTGCTGGGTTTCACATCGGCCGAGCGAACCGTGGCCACAACATTTTTTTCAATAAAAAAAAACATCATTTTTTTTCCTTCAATTTTATAAATGCTAATCAAATAGATTAACATTTGCATTCAGCGAGGTAATAGGTATTCTCACATGAAAATACGTAAATTTCACAAAAAAAAAAAAATTACAGCTTATGCAAATTTTATAAATGCATAAAAATACGCTTATAAAAGTTCAAAAGCATTACTGAAACAAAAAAAAAGTGCCTGAAAGATAAACTCATTACCAAAGCAAAATACACACCAACACATTTTATACTAAAAATACACCTGCTTTTTATTCATACAAGTTCTTATTCACAAGTCACGCATACACACGCTATAAATCTAAAGAAAACATTTATAGAACTTAATAAAAACTTCACACGTTTATTTAAAAAAGCGTAAAGGTTAAGTTTTTTTAGGACAGAAATAACAAACCGTAAACGCAGGTCAGTCATCCGTCGATGTAAATAAAGCCAGGTGAAACGGCGTTTAATAAAAAATTGAAACAAAACCATGGCCCACATTTTCCATCGTCGTCGGCTGCACGCGACGGTACTAGGCAAATAATAAAAGTTTAAAACAGCCTGTAGCGTTTTAGGACGTGTAAGGTAATGACGTAGATTTTTTTAAGTAGTAAAATTGAAAAAGTTTACACATTAACTAACATGTAAATGTGTAAACTTTTTCAATTTTACTATTTTTGGTTGGGCTGTAAACTTTTTATCAAAACAATTTGCTGAAAACTGAGAACTTTTTTTAGAATCACAGTTAAGAGCGTGCATTCTGAAACGGGACAACGTCGCAAGTAGATGTCAAATATTTCACTGTTTTGTTTAATTTGGCAATATGATTGTATAGAAATATGAAAAATGGCAAACTAGTGAACTAAAATATTGATGAAGAAATGCAATAATTAATATCGTAACATCGAATATTTAGATAATTAACGGTTACAACATCAAATTCAGTGTTATAATATTGCAATTCATTATTAATATTCTACTTCACTAGTTAGCGATATTTCATATTTCCATACAGTAATATTGCGTAATTTATCAAAACAGGGAAATATTTGACAGCTATTTGTGACGTTGCCAACTTTTAGAATGAACGCACTTTACTATTCTGTGATAATAACGACACTAAACTTCAAAAAAACAAACTACTTTCTAGATAAAGGAAAATACAAGACAATTAAAATAATACACATGTAAGATAAACAGAGGTTTCGTCCTTACGTGTCGTGGAAATTCTTATCCATAGTCACCAAACTGTACCTACTCAGGAATGGGTCGACTACACACTGTAGGTATCCGGACAAAGGCTAGAGAAAATATTGTCATGATTGTGTGTTCTATCTTTATACCTAGTAGAATGTGTATCTTTTCTAGTTTCATTTGTATTTGTTAAATTTATCACAGTATCTCAACCTCACTGATAGAAGAAAAAGAAAGAATACCAGCCGAGTTATTCTGTACAAATCTCACACTAAAACTAAGCTGAAGTTAGCTTGAGGTGAGCTGTCAATCTTTAGCAACAGCATGGTATACACAAGGTTCACTCCGCATTTTAGGTATGAAACTACGAGTACGTAGCTGGCTCGGCTTGTTGGGCCAATTCAGTGAGGGTAAAGCTTCGTGCAGACCAGCGGTACGCGACGGCGCGACGCGACTCGAACAATACAATTTCTAAAAAAACTTCACGGTATAACAACCTTTAACAATAACCGGTGTCGCGTCGCGCTAGTCTGCACGAAGCTTAACATAGTCAGAAGATTTAAGAGTTACGCGATAGGAAGAGAGACAACTTCTAGGTGAATATAACTATAGGTAATTAGCGCTGTGCGACCTGAATTGCACTTTATTGTGTCGTCGTAAGAGTAGCTTTTTATTTAAATGATTTTGCGGAGTGCACCATCTGTATTAATCTTTCGCATCAAATGGAATGACAGCTCACTTCACTTAAGTTTTCACAATAAGATATATTATTATGAAAAATAATAAAACTATATTTTACAGAATACACCAGGTTGTGTAGAAACGGAATTCCTGGTTCAAACACGGTCAAAATCGGGCTTTAAAGCTTTTGGGCGTATCTTACGCCCAGTTCCGTTTTTATACGATGTTTTTGTTTTGAATGTTTCACTTGTGATTTTTCACTGTTATTAGCACTGAAGTACATTACAACTGTTTTCTCTGATTGTCACGAATTCAAATCCGTACATTTCTTTAAACAAACACATTTATCCAAACAGAACTTTACCTTTCAAAACTCTTGAATCGCGTGTCTAACAATGACAAGTAACGTCGTGGTTTTAAGAATATTGCTATGCAAAATTGAACCTTACGTCTTTAAGTTAAGGATAATTAAATTGATGTTTTTGAGTTATTTGAAAGCGGAGTGTGTTTTCACTTTGAATCGTGGGGTTGTTGATGTCACAAGTCACATAAAGCATGTTTTTGTGATGATGTTCATGTGTCACGCGAAGAAAAGCGCTCAATTATATATGGTTGTTTTTTGCTTCATCGATAATTGAATATATTTTAGGTGTTTTTCTAAATATAGAGAATACGATACAGTACTGCATACATGCAGTTCTTCCGTCGACAAAACCCGTTTCTATTGTGATCTTGCTACGCGTGCAGTAGATACTCCTCTGTAAAAGAGAGCGAAGTGAATGGATGTTGCTGAACTTTCTGAACCGTTTGCAAACGTTATTCCAAACCAGTCGTACACAGACATTTATGTAGTCTAGACGACAAGACAATTTAAATCGAATTGAAAAGTAACAAGAACTTTAGAATGGAGCTATCAAAACCCTGTTTTACATGATTTTCAATTTGCTAGTTATTAGGCTGTGTGATTTAACATTGAACTTAAACAGCATGTATCAGAAAGGTATGGTTATAAGGGCGCGTAATCGCGATAAAATTGTCAACTGTCCCTTAAACATATTCAATACCAACTCGCCCCAAATGTTTGGGACGGCTAATTACTTTTTTGCGATAACGACGTTGGGCCCATGTAGAAATTTGTTCAGTTTGTTGGTCTGTATCACACCCTTAAATGACCACACTTTCTGATACATGCTGTATTATTTCTGCAATTGACAAAATCCTGTCGTTACGGGTAGTCACAAGTCCAAAAGTCTGACAGCCAGTCTTTCCACGGGATAACGTGTTATTCAGTAACTGGGTGTTGGGGGAAAGATAGGCAGTTGCTCTATGTAAAATACTGGTACTCTCTGTATCCGGTTAGACAGGAAGCTGACCCCAATATAGTTGGGAAAAGGCTAGGCAGATCATGAGACAACATTAACTGAACTACCTATACATCACGTATATCTTGTCCACTTTGAAATGACGCGCCCTACTACAGCATTTTATATACATGGCGACGCGGAGCGTGCACGTAAAATGCGATAGTGGGGCGCGTCATTTCAGAGTGGAGACTACCTTATAAAATGATTACTGTTATAATTATGTTATATGATTACTGATATAAGTGCTGTTCTGTGAAAGTCACTTCGAACCTCACTCCAGCGACCGCACACAATTAGAAACTAAACTCATTGTTTTTTTTAAATGAACATTCATATGCATAGATCATTATATTCATACTCCGTCTTCTTCCGAGTTTCAAAGCGATGTTTAGAGAATAGCAGGGTATTGAATTTATCTTGGTAAGTATTATGCGGGCAAACTTTCCTCTTGAAGTTATACCACACCGATAAAAGGATTTTGTTCAGAACTTGTTACCTGAATCCAATATGACAATGGTTTTTACATTTTGTGCAATCCTTTTTCAATGTTTCACTTTTATTTTGTTCACTTTAACATTTTGTACAATTTTCTACATAATCCACACTGTCACATTATACTTACTTATGTTTTAAATCTCTATGCTGATCTATATTATTCAAAAAACGTTCAAAAGTTAATTTTTATTACCGTCTACAAGTACTAATAACGAAGATTGTTTTATCATTTCTCGGTGTTTTGCTAACTTCGAAGCTTTCATTGAGTTTAATTATCATTTTAAAAGATGATAAGTTGATTTACTATTTAATTCAGATTTTAAAATTGTCAGCAATTCTAAATACCCAAATACTTACAATAATTGAATACTTTACAGTCAATCACTCAAATACTGATAATACTTTTACCTTTCACTCTCAGCGGATTGTGTATTTATACTGTTGGAATGCTTTTGGGCACTATCTTTTCTTTCTTGTATTTCAAAATTGTTCACTTTTTTCTTGTTGTTTCTTTTTCTTTATAGCTATAGAGATTTTAGATCACGGAGTTCGACCAATCACTACACAGAGTTGAGTTTTTCTCCGTAGAAAGAAAATTTGTGAAGTTTCAACCAATTCTAAGATTATTTATCTCTGTTGCAGCACATGCGGTGGTCGCACACACATACACAGAGCTTGGAGTGTGAGGAGCGGTTATTGGCCCGATGTAGCCGTCCTCGGGTGAACTCGGCAATCTTCGTGTCAGCCGAGCCGGCTGGGGGCTTCCCAGGATTTGATGCTGGTGAATTTCTGAGGCGACACGGCTCTCAGTCCAAACTTTGTCGCAAAGCCAGGTAAGTAGCCAGTGTTCACAAGTTCTTAAACGGTACTTGTTTCAAGGAATGTTCAAATGAATAAAGATTTAAAATAAAAATCGGTTTCAAGCTAATTAGACAGATTTTTGTGCACATTTTATACAACTAATTATCAACTTACAGATCAGCTGACAACATACCTTTAACAGCGTTAAGCGACTCATCAGAACGGCTGTGCAAAGGCAAACATCACAGAGAGGACACCATCAATGAAGAAGCGAAATCCGATGACAGCTTCAGTGGCAGTGTTGAAACTGTCAAACATTTCGGTCTACCGATCCTCTCAGTATCTGGCCCCTCTCCCCCAGACGAGGACTACGACCAGATAGATGAGTATCTGTAGCATTTTCACACCAGTTTCCAGCTGAAATACGTGCTGGAAAAGGTTAGGCCACCTTGGCCTAGCCCTGCACAAAGTCCCTAAGCTGATGACTAGACTAGCATCGCACTGCACTGGACTATATAAACTTTTCCTTTTGTGATAGTGTGTGTATTTTGAATGAATGGTTCTGACTCTTCGGCGTCGCAACGAATTTCAAAGACTTTCCGCTGGAGTTCTCATTGTGTGTCTTGTTGAGGGACCATAGCTTAGCGTGGTGTGTTTTCATTGATCCTAACATTGATATTTTTGTATCTAATCTCCCGTGTCTATTGAGTGTTAAGAAATCGCGATTAGACTTTTAATTCACCTTGATAGTGTAAGGACTGCACAATAACTTTATATGTACTAATAATATAACAGTGCCACTTTTAACTTTATTGGAAGTGTCTATAACATTATCATAAGCAATCTTGATGTAAGTATCGTCTAAATCTTAATTACGATGTATAAAATAACAATCTGCAGTGTCTTAGACTTTTTCATTTAATTTAGTTGCTAGTTCACTGTGAGTGTAATTATATTGCATAAAATTTTGTATTGCATGTAGGTATGAAAACATTTTGCAAGTATCTAGTATAATATGTAGCGGTAGAATCTATGAAATGATTTGAAGGTTGAACTTTGGTCCAATGAAATGTATTACCTGCACATGGTGTGTTAGAGTGTAAGATTGTATTGGTAAGGGGATTCTGTCTGATGGGAAATTACTATAGCAGAGTTCTGTATAATACTTACTTAGAAATGTGTGTAAAATAATATATCAAGTAGTCTTTTGTATTTATTAATCCTTCGACTCCGCCCACGTTTTAATTTATCTAAAATTAATACGAATCTGATATAAAGCCCAAATCTAGAATTGTTATTTTCTGAGCGCCTGTATATTTTAAATTTTGGTCTTTTAACAAAATTTCCAAAATATAATATTTTTTAAATGTCAATTAAATCTCGGCACCGATACCAATTTTGTTAACAATAATCCATATTTTTGTAAATAATTAGGAATATTGAAGGCACTAATTAAAGAATCGATAAAATTAGTCTATATTGTATTTAAATAACTGTTTATTTTCTAAATGTATGAATCTGTACTGGTGTTTGGGGACCAGAAGGACAGACATGTCACAGTAGGCCTTAAATCCAATTCACGGACTTTTTCCAAATCCTATAATTAAAATTTTGAAATAATAATACCTATTTCAAAACTAAGACTATATTATTCCCTCCACTATATATAGATTTTATCCTTCATCAATTTTGAATATTACTGTGTTGCACAAACGTTAGAACTTATGAGTTGTATTTATTTAAAAATTATAAAATTCTTCAGAGATTGTGAGCGATTTGCTCTACTGCAATAGACACACAATGGACAGTAGAAGCGCCATTTGAATAGGAAAACCCTTTCGACTCAAATTTTATCCATCTCCCTATTTAATCTCTTTTACTTTGATTGAAATAGTATTGCAAGTCGTAAAGACCTTCCGATAATCAGTTAAAATAGTAATTGTATTGATTAGAAATTATAACATAGTTGTCAATTTTAATCCCAAATTGTAGAAATTACACGAAAATATAACATTTTCTGATGATAGATAATGTAGAGTAATTATTATAGTAAATGTACAGAGCTTAATTTACTGGTTTCCGTAAGAGTCAATATGTAGCAGATATCTTAAGAAATATACCTAGCATATTTTCTATTCGCAAATAAATATATATAATAAAACTATGAAAAAACTTAGACATATAAAGAATTTCTTAGTTCATAAACCAGCTATTACATAAAAAGTAACACATTAAAATATAACAGGGTCAAATTAAATTACGTAGCAAAACTCCGCAAACGTGATGGGTATCGTGGCGTATGTTGTTGGTCCCGGCTATCATTCGTGGATCTTTGACAGTCGTCACGGGTCGTCAGAAGCCCTAAAGTCAGACCACCGGTTTTACCAAGGAGTATCGTATTACACAGTTACTGGGTTGTGGAGGTCAGATATGCAGTCGCTCCATTAGCTATATGTAAGCGGGCACGCCCTTTATGACTGGAGGTTTTTATTCGGGTATTAAGTTCTGTTAGTTTTTATTTTCGCTTAAGTATAGATTTTGTTGTTTTTGTTGGTATATTGGCGTGTGCTACGAGTAGCTGAAATATAGCTAATAATTTAATTTAATGTTTTGTGTTGCGTTATGTAAATTATTTTGCATACTATTATATAGAATCAAGTTTTCCAACTGAACAGACAGCTGTGCTGCTGGGGAGTTTGTTGCGCCACTTCTACTTCCCAGCTAACGCACTAGGAAGTGGCGAAGGGTAGGCGTTTTGGGGGACTGTCTTATGTAATTTTGACGTTCGAAAAGTGCTGATTCTCAGCCTAGTTTGAATAACGACTTTTGAATTTTGATGATTTTTTTTTTAGGTCTGCGTCCGCTTTTAGTGTTTCTTGAATTATGAGTTGAGAAAGTCTGTATTTTTGTTTATCGTGTTAGATATCGGAAACGATCAAGTCTATGAAGTTTACACAAAAGAACATGATTTTTAAAATAATAAAATTCAAAAGTAATTATTCAAACTAGGCTGAGACTCGGCACTTTCTGAACGTCAATTACATAAGACAGTCCCCCAAAAACGCCCACCCTTCACCACTTCCTAGTGCTTTAGCTGGGAAGTAGAAGTGGCGCAACAAACTCCCCAGCAGCACAGCTGTCTGTTCAGTTGGAAAACTTGATTCTATATAATAGTATGCAAAATAATTTACATAACGCAACACAAAACATTAAATTAAATTATTAGCTATATTTCAGCTACTCGTAGCACACGCCAATATACCAACAAAAACAACAAAATCTATACTTAAGCGAAAATAAAAACTAACAGAACTTAATACCCGAATAAAAGCCTCCAGTCATAAAGGGCGTGCCCGCTTACATATAGCTAATGGAGCGACTGCATATCTGACCTCCACAACCCAGTAACTGTGTAATACGATACTCCTTGGTAAAACCGGTGGTCTGACTTTAGGGCTTCTGACGACCCGTGACGACTGTCAAAGATCCACGAATGACAGCCGGGACCAACAACTTAACATGCTTTCCGAGGCACGGAGAAGTCTCGGTATCTATAGATGGTCACCCATCCACGGACCAACCCCGGCAAGCGTAGTTTAACCTGGTGGATCGATCCGTGCGGCTGTAATTACTTAGCCACGAGCTTAAAGCTTTAACTCTACTGACTATATATTTCAAGTGACTACACTACCTGCTAACTGCGGTTGATGACCCCAAAAAAAAACCCATCGAATTAATTTCTTTATTGTTTTATCTTGTTTAGGTTTCGCCTGGTAATTTACTTTGACCCTGAATAAGGACAGATGTATCTTTTGAATCGATTCCATAAATTCTAAAGAGTGTCATATCGTTTATCGATTCTTGTGTGTAGATTTTTACTGTAAAATAAGTTTTAAGACATGTAAAGAACATTGTTTTCATAATTCTAACTTGTTTATAAAGAAACAGGATTCTTCTGATGTTTTCAATCAAATCTGTGTATGATGGAAGTTTGTCTTGTGCCAATATTTTATCGATATTTCTCTATTCCTTTATACTTTCAATTCATTCTGCCGTTTTCTAAAATTAACATTTGTGAATTAATTTTGAGCCCGTTTACAGATGTTAATGTTACGATCCAATGTTATAAGAATTTAAAAATGGAACATAAATTCGATTGGTACCTACATTTTGTAATCGGACCCAAAATTGAACCGATTTTTAATTTTTAAGTTATTTACTCGATTCGATGATGTTCTAAAATTATAAGATAAAAAGCTAAAGGTTTAGATGTTACACCACTAAAATTATTTTGTAATTTAAAATACTAGTGTAGCTTTTACATGATATTAGAATGCATACCGTATATACTAATTAAAGTTGTACATATCTCTGAATGGTCACGATTGTTATTATTATAAATGCTCATAATTTTAATGAACATTATGAAAGGTCTATTAAGTATATTGTACAATTACTATTTACATCCTTACGTCTATTTACTATCACGATGAAATAAAATTTTAAAAATCTTATTTTAGTTGTTTTATTAGCTATACCTTTAGTTATTTATTTATATTTTTATTTTGTGGCGGCGTCTACACCGCCACGTGCAAACTACGCATCAAAGACTTGACTTCACATAAAATCCCGACGTCACCCAAATCCTGCATCGCGCAATTAGAGTTTTCCACACGAACAGCATATATATAACTTCCTCGACATCAAACGTTGGGCAGTTGCCCGCCAGATTCGACACCGTCTGGTCGGAGGATCCTCTCTTTTCTATAGAGGATGAGTGAAATTTACACCCTGTTCCCCAATTTAGAGGCATGAGGATCGGTACTCTGGACCAGGCCACAATTTTTCACCCATTACGCTATTGAAATCAATCTCGCCTAGTAGGAAGCGATGGGTGATTCTTCCATTGGATAGACAAACCTATCTAAAATATAGCCTAGACGCTCATTCTTATCAAAATGAATCAATGTCGTCTTTTCCATTGTCAGTTGTTTATAAGATGTAAGTAGGTATTCAAGATAAAAAGCCGTGCTATTTTGTAAACATCTCACCGTGATAACTTGGGTGAAGTGAGCTGTCATTGCACCTAAAGCTAGGGATTGACACTATGGACAGCTCACTTCATGCTCACTTCACCTTACTCTTCACGGTGAGATGTTTACAGAATGGATCGACTGTTAATTTAGGATTCTCGACTTTAAATTCAATGTACCTAGTCAAATTTATTTCTTACGCTACCAAAATTTTTATATTACGCCACTCAAGAACAATACAAACCGTCCACCGCGAGCTACATTAGCTTGCCAGTTTTTAATACATTTTGGTGGACGCACATGTATGAAAAACTGGAAAGATAAACTAAACTAACTGCAAACTAACTTAGTTTAGCTCGCGGTGGAAGGCTGGCTTTAGTGTAAACAACTAAGTATTCATTCGTAAAATAAAAGCAAATTCAACCATTTCAGTTTTCTTTTTAGAGGCTTTTTAAATGTTATTTTAAAAAGCCCAAAACCCCTGCATTTTAATCCAGCAAAATTGTAGCAACATTTTCACGAGAAACTGAAATTTTATCTGACCACAATTTTATACAACGCTGAAATTTTAATAGGTAATCATTTTCACATTGAAATGTTTGGACTTTTAAAAAAACCCTCCCTCGTAAAGTGCTTAATATTTTTGAATGTGAAGAATACAGAAATAATAAAGGAAACAATAATTACAGGGTTACCAGCGACGCGATGCTTCGCACGGATTTACAACTTCAAAAAAAATCGAGATTTCTTAAAAATGTGTAAAATTAATGTCAATATTTTATACGCATAAATCCTCTGGAATAAATTATTTAAATGCTGGAGAAAACCTCATCAGAATCTGTTGCGAAGTTTAGAAGAACAACACGGACACACAGACAGACACAAAAAGCGACTTTAATTTATATTATGTGCATTTATAGATGGAAGAGTATTTATGACCAGCTATACATTATGATAACTTAATAATTCAGCAACACAGCAGGTACAGCTCGTGGCAAAGTAATAACAGCCGAACGGGTCGAACCATCAGGTTAAGCTACGCTTCCCAGGGTTGGTCTGTGGATGGGTGAATCATCTTTACATACCGAGACTCCTCCATGCCTCGGAAAGCACGTTAAGCTGTTGGTTCCGGCTGTAATTCGTGGATCTTTGACAGTCGTTACGGTTCGTCAGAAATCCGACAACCAGTCTTACTAAGGGGTATCGTATTACCCAATTACTGCGTTGTGGAGGTCAGATAGGCAGTCGCTCCATATAAAATACTGGTATTCAGCTGCATCCGGTTAGACTGGAAGCCGACTCCAACATAGTTGGGTAAAGACTAGGCAGATTGATTATACATTATGATAACTACTCAGAAAGCGGCTGAAAGAAAGCAATCGTTATTGCGATAATGCATCCCGATTTCTTGCACACAGCTGCGCTTTTAATGTCCGATATTTGATAACGTGTCCCGATTCGTTGCACACAGCTGCGTTTTTAATGTCCGATATTTGATAATGAGTCCCGATTCCTTGCACACAGCTGCGTTTTTAATGTCCGATATTTGATAATGTGTCCCGATTCCTTGCACACAGCTGCGTTTTTGATGTTCGATATTTGATAATGTGTCCCGATTCCTTGCACACAGCTGCGTTTTTATTGTCCGATATTTCTAACTTCTGCGTGTAACCTACACTACATGCCCCCCGCCCGCACTACACCGTACTAACGTTATTAACGTAGGTGTGTGTAAGATCGAATGTGTCATAATACAAAATGTTCTAAGAACACATCGGAATATCGCAGGTTGGAGGAACGCAAGCATCCTACTTTTATCGCGTCGTTATTATCGCAGCAGTGTATAACTTCATGACCGTCGCAATACAAAATGTACTGAAAACAGATATCGCAATAACGCTTGCGTTATTATCGACACATAAAAACGCGCCTGTGGAGGCTTTAAAATGGTTATGGGACGTGTCCGGTAATCGCATATAATCAAATTCAAATTCATTTATTCGTGTGATTTTTGGTACATGTTACATGAGATCTTAATAATAAATAATTTGTTCCTCAAAAATCTACCATATAGGTGTACACACAATCATAAAATTTGTCATTATTATTATAAAAAAATATTATTCAACATATTAAAATAAAATATTTACTTACAACAAAACACAACATAAGACAGAAAAAAAAAATAAAAAAATAATAATAATAAAAACAAGCAAAACATTAACAATTGATTAAACATATAAAATAATAATGGAAATAAATATAATAATACAATGTCAAAATTAAATAAATATCAATGTCAACTAGCTTATAATTTGTCATTAAGGAATTCGTCAATGGTATAATAACATTTTTCCAATAATAGATGTCTTAATTTGTTTTTAAATTGAATCATATTTAAGTCCTTAATTCAATTTGGTAATTTATTAAATATTTTTGGGGCCATGCAAAGTATGCTTTTGTGCATCAAGGCGGTCTTTGATGGTCGAACGCATAACTCATGTCTATATACTTGTCTAATCATTTTATAGCGATGTTCAGATGCTTTTCGGAATAGATACAATATGTTATTTTTAACAAATAAAGCAGTCTCAAATATGTAGAAGCAAGGTAAAGTCATTATTTTTAACAATATAAAATAAGGTTTGCAGCTATCAGTTATTTTTATACCGGTAATAGCTCTAATGCACCTTTTTTGCGATTTGAACACCATGTCCTTATTGCCTTATTGTCTTATTTGCTTTTGGAGTTACCCCAAAATATGACTCCGTAGCGTACCTAGTATAGAGTCGACATATAATCAGTTTAAATATTTTTTATTATTTCTTACTATTTCTACCTCCTCAATTTGTTTCTGGTCGACATTTTTTTACATATGCAAGGATATTAGATTATTATTTACAAGGTACTTCTTTTTGAATTGATTCAATTTGGTATTGCATTAACCTTAGGCGGCTATGACATCTAATCAGGTAGGCCAGCCACTTTTTGTCAATCATAAAGCCACCATCAGTGAAATCTAATACCTATTCAATTCATTATTTCAACTAAAAGCGATACTGTCTCTGTTCCCAACATTTTCAAGCCAGTCAACAACATTGTTCTACTCAACGTTGTAAAATTCATATTGACTTGTCCTATTTGCATAATATTGTAACACATTGTTTGATGTCTATGGTATGTCTGTCGATGGTATTGTTTTGCATACTTTATGAGGTAAAATATTGGTTGTGAGTTCCCGAAATAGTTCCATTAACAATCGTAGTGAGCAACAAAAGTGGGGTACTCACACACACACACACAAAATGCTGACAGACTATTCACAGGTTCAGAAGAGATTAATGAATCGAATCTGGATGATTATTACTTGGTTGTTATTTATGTCCCCATTTAAAGCCTTGTGTAGACTGGCGCGACGCGACACCGGTAATTGTTGGACACCGTGAAGTTTTCTTAGAAATTGTTTTGTTAGAGTCGCGTCGCGCCAGTTTGCACTAGGCCCAATCTCCAGAAAATCACTATCCATTCCAAGGTTGCCTGGAAGAGATCGTAGTAAGTGATAAGGCCGCCCATTGTACATTTTGTAGTGCATAATATCTGGTGTACAATAAAGTATATTTATGTAATAAAAAGTCGAGAAAATAATATTCTAAACATAAACTCGATCCCATGATAATGAAACAGTGTTTTTTTTAGAGGGGGTAATAAGGGCTGCTTCCTTATTAGTTGTAGCTACAGAAAAATGTTGAAATAAATTCACAACCAATCATCGACTTTTGTTGCTGTCTGTACACACCCACAAGAATGAAACATTCAGTGTTTCCTATTTTTTTTGTTTGAGCAATTTTCTTTGAATTCGATTTCTGTGAAGGTTTTATTAGCACGTTAATACTTCATTAGTATCGATTTTGTGAAGTGTGGGTTGGAATAGAATACAAGATTAGTTTACCTGTATTCGATTATTTTTAGAATTCTATAAAGGTTTCTCGGCAATGTTAATTATAGCAACTGTTAACTGTTTATGAAATGACCTAGAAAATTTCGAATTATCGACTTACTCGGCAAAAATAGTTATCAAAACTAAAAAGAAAATTGCTGTTCGTTGTCCTCAGTTGTTATACCATCGTCCAATAGAGTGCGAGGTGGGCAAAAAGATAATGTATATAGACATTATTCAGTTTAAACTTGAGCAGTGATAGCCTAGTGGTGTGACCGTTAGACTGCCAAGTCATAGGTCTCGAGTTCGAACCCAAGGGACGCACCTCTGACTTTTCGGATTCATGTGCGTATTGTAAATTATCACTTGCTTAAAAAACGATGAATGAAAACATCGTGAGGAAACCGGCAACCCTTTTTTTTTTTTTTTTTTTTTTTTTTGAGGATGGGAAATTATAAAATAACTTCTCCCGCTCTGGGTGGAGCGGGAGGGCGTGTTAGACTTTTACTGACTAAAACTCACCCGTGTTCCTTCCGTTGCCTGTGTGCCGAGGTCGCGATATCCCTTTCAGACAAACCCGCAACCCCGGCAGGCATTGGCCCTTCCGGACCCCGTCAGTTGGTGCTGACATCTCTTTGAGGCGCGCGTGGAACACAACGCGCCGTCGACCCGGGCCTGGTCCCTATCGGACGGCGAGCTACCCATTGCTCACCGTCCGCAAGCCCGCGCCTACGGTGGCCGGAAGTCGGCTCGCGACTCCCGACGCCCGGGGCGTCTCCTGCGGCGACTAGGGGCGCGAGGGGGCGCATTTTGCCTCTCCCTCGCGCGCTCCGCCTCCTCCTTCGCGAGCATTACTGCTTCGCAGAAGGAGGTGACGGCCTCCCATGCACTCTCGCTCCGGACCATGGCCTGAACCAGGGCCGGACGCGAGAGATCGCCGCCGCCGATCGCCTCCGTGAGGACACGGCGGTGACCACTGACTTGCCTGCGGTATTGTTTCTCCTTTCTTCCTTAATCCATCCAAAGGTTGTCTTTAAAAGATCGCTTTTAGCGATAAGACCGCCCATTGTGTTACCCTTAATGTAAAATTTCTACATTTTGCAGCGTGACCTCTGCGGTTTCAACCATTTTTTTCTGTTTCATGTCCATCAATTGGGCCATGAATTTTTTATTCTTAATTTTCCAAATTTCATTAAAGTCGTATACAAGACTGTCAATTTTCTATATAAAAAAGTTGAAGGAAAACATCGTGAGGAAAACCGGCAACCCTGAGAGATATTTCTCGACGGCATGTGAAGCCAAGTCAGAGGCCCATGGGAGGCTTTCAAACTCTGACACTAAGTTAGTCACTAACCACACGAAAAAAGAAAAAGTTTAACTTGAATTCCTCATGAAAAATGTCTCTACTGTATTATGTGTGATTATTGTAAAAGACGTGCTTTGGCTAGTTACTACTCTTAATTATTACCAGAATCTGCACCCTAATTACGTAACAAACAATCAATCACAATCTGAACCATTTTGAAGGATATTGGTAATGCATTGCCTCATATGTTCGAAAAATTTGTCTGCTCAACAACGTTAATAACACAATGAATGTTGTTGAACTGTCAAAATGAAAAAGATTATGATTGGATGTCATTATCCTAGCCTTTTTTACAAAATCAAAATGGTTGTATCTGTAAACATTGAAATCGTATACAGCCAGTCACATATCAGATACGATTAAGTATACGAGTCGCATTGTATTTCAGTCACAATATACCGTACCGTGCGTGTGACACGATGACCTATTTACACCAGTCTCTAACTTGAACGGAATGACAGCTGTTAAGTACCGACATTGTACGTTTATCTTTTGTTTATTTATCAAACTGGAAAGTGGGTGGTGACGTGGAAAACGTTTTAGTTCGATATTAGAAACTTGATAGTTTCTTCAATAGATTGTGTGCGGAATAATGATGATGTGAATTTTCTTAGTAATTGGATAGTATTTAAGGGTTACCAGAAGGGGTTATTAGAGCGCTAACACACTGGGACGCTATGGCGACGTCGCCAGGTCGCGCTGCCAACTAAATGTATACAGTTATATTTGCACAGACACACAAAAATGCAAACGTCGCAAAGGCGCATGTATCTAAGATTCTTATATATGTTGTTAGGTCTCCTAATAGTAGTTTATACCTAAGTTTGCAACCCCTATGTTACTCCCATGGTGCAAAAATATACCTTAATGACGCGTTTTTAGATATCTTTGTTCCATTTTTTTTGGTTGGGAAATTTTCAAATATTTAACTTCTCCCGCTCTGTAGGTATTTAAAAAGAATAGTAGTTACATGCGCGTTTGCAATGTTTGATGTTGATAACGACTGGGCTATATTGGGTGGCTCACCTGCGGCCACTTGGTTATGCAGCTAACCATACATTTTGTTGGCGACGCTACCTGGCTGCGCCGCCAAGGCGTCGTAGTGTGTTAGCGCTCTTAGTGGTTCGGTAGATAGAATATCATCAGGATTGTCAGCGCAATATAACAGTTCGTCGTGAATGTGGTGCGATAGCGGCTGGAACTCATCAGAAGTCGGCTCGCGACTCCCGACGTCCGGGGCGTCTCCTGCGGCGACTCGGCGCGAGGGCGCGAATCTTGCTTCTCCCTCGCGCGCTCCGCTTCCTCCTTCGCGAGCATTACTATACCTAAGCCTTAGATATCAAATACCTATCGTAAACGTTTGGAACATTTTTTTATATAGAACGTTGTAATATTTATCGGTAGGTGCAGGGAACTTCAAAAGTAAGTTTTATAATAAAAGTTAAAATACACAACTTTTAGCCTGTCACTCAGAGCCAAGTCAGAGGCCCATGGGCAGCTTTAAAACTTTGACACCAGGTTAGTCACTAACAACACGAAAGAAGAAGAAGCCTTTCATCACTTAAAGAAAAAAGAAGATGGGGCTTCTGGCCAAGTAATATCAGCCGCACGGGTCGATTGATCAGGTTAAGATACGCTTGCCGCGGGTAGTCCGTGGATGGGTGACCATCTTTACATACCAAGACCCTGTGTGCACAGAAAGCACGTTTAGTTGTTACGGGTCGTCAGAAGCCCGAAAGTATGACTACCAGTCTTATCAAGGCGTACTGTGTTACCCAGTACCTAACTGGGTTGTGGAGGTCAGATAGGCAATCGCTCCATGTAAAATACTGGTCGTCATCTGCATCCGGTTAGACCGGAAGCCGACCCCAACATAGTTTGGAAAAAGCGAAACAGATGATGAATTAAAGAAAGAAAGAAAAAATAATAATTTGGACATTAAAATTTAAAAAAAAATAGCATTTCAAACAAACAAAATTAACATGTTTTTGAATAAACTAAACAAAAAAAAATAACGACCTGTGCTTGATCATAAAGGCTCCTATCTCAGCATATTGCTACGATATACTTAGCCTACTTAGTGACTTTTCAAAATCTGGCTACTTCATAGACAATATTTATGCCACTTTTCACACCTTGGCTACTAACTAAGCTGTCGGTTGTAAAATTTTATTTTATAAACCCACATAACGATATGCCACAAACTAGCACCTTGGAAATTAATAACCTACATCGAACCATAACAATCACGTAAAAATAACAAATTGTCTTATCAAAAATACTTACATGTAACATTCTTTATAGCAGCAGTATTATAAGGAAGCGCTTAGTCTATAAACTACTTTTAACGGTCTCTAACAACGCGTTTAAATAATATAAGTCTGAAACTATAAGAGACCTGCCATTTATTAGTTTTGTCACGAAGCTCTTGCAAACGATGCTATCAGTGTTGGAATCTGAACAAATTATACTGCATTGCGGTTGAATCAATTATTTTATGTTTTTATAAGAATATTTTGCAGGTATAAAATACAAGAATAAATACATAGATACAAACATATAAACAGAATAAACTTTGTCAGGAGAAATAACGATCCGTAGAAGAGAAATAAGAATCAGTAGAGGAGAAAACCAATTCAGCAAATCAACGCTGGGATATTTCTGGTAACTTCTTACGTATATGCTCACGTGCCCTCACTTTAAAAGACAACCAAATGGTTGCCGTCGTGATGTTCAGCGGTAGCGCATTCCACCGCCTGGACAAAGAAAGAAGAGTTAATGATACCAGAGCGGTGAGAAGGACATCGTAGAAGACGATTGTTGGAGGAACGAAGATTTTTACTATGGGCAGAGCATAAGTATTGAATATGGGAAGTCAGGTAAGAAGCAGAAGTGGGTTTTTAGAATATAGAGATCCTCCTGCCTTTATTCTCACTTTTTATTTAACTACATGGCATTTTCCATTTACGGCCACACGATGCTCCCTATCCAGGGTACATAGTAGATGACCCTGGTGTAAATGCCAGGGCTGTGAGAGACTCCACATTGTTTACCATATGACGTCACGCCAACCACTGTCTTGATGCAGTACAATCTATCAAAATAATTGTTCCTGAAGTCCTGGAGTGGTCCACCGCTGTCACCCTGGGTATTAAAAAGTTATATTTATTAAAATCATATTAGTTATATTTATATTTATTATACGGCCCTCTTGGGCCAGTACGAGATAAAAGAGTCAAAGAGATACAGTAGGACTGAGTAGATTTTATTCCGCTGTCTTATTCTGTGCCTGTTTACCAAATTAATAAAAAAGGATCATTTGTGTAGTTGTGGCCGCATAGTCCACTAGAGGGCTCACACAAAGTGATATTCTATTAGCGATAACGATTATGGAAATGTTAAAAATGTGGATATATCAAACGCTTTGAAAGCAATAGCCACTAGTTTGAGTCCTCAGGGTGGCCTCTGATGGGACTAGCTCTATTTCAGCTTAGCAGCAGTTATGTTGGGGCATAACCTGGCATATACCTGCGTCTTTCATCACGAACCAGAGCGTGCTGAGGCTACATGAGATTTGCTTACTTAAAAATATCGGTACAATGCGGTGGTCACATTAGCGGCTTCGTAACTGTTTGATCTCCAGGAGTGCAATAATTGGAACGCAGTCAGATATTCTGCTACGATAGACGATAGTGATTGGTCACATCTGTGTATCGTGTAATGTCATAGCGCGAAGCTTCGTCATGATATACGTTTTTATTACTACACAACCTTTTCGATACCTTTTCTTATTCTGAAATAAACTCAATTAACGTTTGACCGGTACTTGCATGGGATTTTGATAATGAGCATACCTCACACGTATCTCTCAGCACTTCTTTATCACCATAGCACATTTGCGTGATGTGATTATATCCTTTCTTCAGATGTCTGTGAGGTGGGGTAGTACTTTGAACATTCATCTTTTTCGTATCTAGGAACCTCGACCTGCAAGAAATCGTCAATAACTAATATTTCGAACAGTGAGGTAACCTTCCAAAAAACTTATATTCGGGGAAAAATTACATTCGGATTCTTTATCTCAACAAGAGTCATTTTTGTGTTTGATGTTAAAAATTGTATTGTAAGAATGTGTTGATTGATGATCTACATAAATAGTAGAAGTAACCTGAGAAACGTGGTCAGTAACAATTTTTTATTATTTATAGAATAATAAAAAATTGTTACTGACCACGTATCTTAGCTTGTGCGACTTGGTATATTGTAGAAAATAGTTGTTATAAGAACTGTATTTATGTTTATTAAGATAGGTGTACTTATAAAAAATATACAAATATATATGCTTATTCAGCAACCTATTATGCTGTGGTTACCAATCTCACTAGCTGTGTACAAACACAGCCACTGAGATTCATATAATGTGCGAGATAGTTTGTTATTTTCTTACAGCGTTCCACCACTGTTCTTACAGTGGACGCGTACTGATGCGACTATGACCAAGAGCCGGCTGACCACTTGCGGCCCTTTAAAACTTAAATGTAAGAACAATAGTCTTTTCCAAAAGTGAAAGATGAAAATGTAAACAAATGGATTAGAAAACATACCTTTGTATGCCACTTTGTAGTCTCACTTACAAATTGAGTGCTTTGATTTGATTATTTGAATAGGTATTTCAAGACGAATTTTTAATCTGATTCAGCTTAAAATTGTATTTAATTTGACAATTAATGTTAATGTACTAATCGCAGTTGTCATCGATGATTTTTCAATTAAAGTTTAATAATGATATTCCAACAATCTGAGATGATGAAAATCAATCATCAGCGAAAAATAATATTGTTGGATGAAGTGGTAAGATATAAGAAAAGAAAGAAAGAAAAAGTATTTACTGAGACTCGCACAGGAAATCACACATTAAACTAAAAACACACTAAACATAAATAAAAAACAAAGTAACATTAAAATTTAAAGAATGAAGTCCCGTACGAGGCCAAAAGGCTCCTATCTCAGCATGATGCCGCGACATTAAAAAAAATAAAAACGTCGCAGCGCTGGTATTCTGATATAAAGTTGAAACCTTCTTAAAAGCGCGGGCGATACGACACGGTGGATCGGGGGCCGAGGGAGTTTTATAAAAATGTGGCGGTTTTTTAGTATCTTACGACTTCCAAGCGAACGAAGTCGCGGACAGAAGACAGAAGCTAGTACATACATGAATTCACGCCTTCCTTCATGAGGGTAGGCAGAAACTACAGAACGCAACCTGCTACGATCCTAAATGTGTTATTATTTCCCTTGTGCGAATTAATAACACATTTATTGAGGATCTACAACGCCATATGCGAACTACGCATCAAAGACCTGACGTCACACAAATCCTACATCGCGCAAGCAAAGTATACCGCGCGATCAGCATTTATATAACTTTCCGACATCAATCGTCGGGCATCCGTCTGATCGGAGGATCCTCTCTTTTCTATAGACGATGAGTGAACTTTACTCCCTGTTACTTATACCTTTATATTAATGAGTGATTGCGTAAGAATTTAATGTGGACAGGGTTTGTATGTACTTTCATCAGATACTTTTGGAACAGATTATATGTAGCAACCAAATCCTCACCTCTTGTAAAGTGTCAGCTAGCTCTTTTCTATGCTCAAGCGCTCCCCAGCCAGTGGCAAACCAATTTTCTTCTGCCTCCCCAGTTGCGTGAAGACAGGCTGGTAGCACTTGCATGCTAAAGATGATCCTGAAATTTTATTTTAAAAAGACTTTAGCACCCGGATAGCGGATTTAAGTCGTAGCTTTCTAAGTGTAAGCTGGGGCAAAAGGACCACTATATAATCAAGTCACAAAAAAAAGTCCACAAATTCAAGGTCGCTCAGCGCGCTATGGAGTGGGCTATGCTCGGAGTTTCTTTGAAGGATAAGATCATAAATGAAGTTATTCGAAAAATAACTGTAGTCGCCGACATAGCTTGCAAAGTAAAGTTAAGTGGCAGTGGGCTGGCTATGTTTGTCGAAGGACCGATAGCCGGCGGAGCAGACGAGTCCTAGAGTGGAGACCGCGTATCGGCAAGCGTAGTGTAGGACGGCCCCCAGCTAGATGGACCGACGACCTTAAAAAGTTGGCTGGGAGAGTCTGAATGCGGAAGGCGGAGGACAGGGTGTTGTAGCGCAGCCTGAGAGAAGCGTAAAATTCAAGCGTCCAGCAGTAAACTTCGATAGGCTGAGTTGATTGACACACAATATTCTATACACGACAGGCAAGAGCAAAACTGCAAAAGCAGACATGTCATTCGAAACTGAAAAAAACGAGTTTCATAGTTAAGGATGTGATTGTTTCTAAATTACCCTAGGCTGATAAAATTTTCATTTTTCTTAATTATAATGACATTAGTGTTTAGGTCAACTTCCCCAATTCGATTGAGGGGATTCGTGCTCCATCATCCGCACAGTGCTGTAGAGCTCGACTCTAGATGGGACACTCTGCCACCGATATCAATATTATTAGTTGCAGGGGCATTGCATCGTCATCATGTTCTAAAGGAAGTTCACCCTTTGCACAGCAAGCATATTTGCAAGACGCGTGTTCATGTCAATCTAACTAAATTATTGGTCTGAGATAAAGAATTTAAGAATTACTAGATAACAGAGTTGAGAATACAAAATTCAAGAATCATTCATTAATAGAGTTCTGAATCTCTGCCTTGAAGGTCACTAGACATCCCCAAAACACCCACCCTTCATCACTTCTAAGTATTTGAGCTGGGGAGAAGTGCCGCAATAAACTCCCCAGCAACAGCACTCTGCTTGTTTAGTTACAAGAACTTTAACTAGATTATTAGCCTAGAATAATTATTATAATGCAAGACTCACCCAGTAGAATGATTGCCGAGAGTTTTAGCAACTCACGGCAATCATTCTAATTTACACTTTATTGCAATGAGATAAAGGTTACTTTGTAATGACTTAGTAATGGTTTTACGTCATTCAAATTTGATCGTGAATGCGCTGTTTTACGCTAAAAAAACTTTCGTGGTGAGATCTCAACTTAACGGAGCCTTCAATTGAAAAACTTAACTCACTCAGTATCAATCTCGAGTAGAGCGATGTCGTGGTACTTGGAAGGTGGCTCATACTCCGGGTGAGGGATCCTCCTCTTCACGTTGTATATTTGCCAAAGCTCGGGAGGGTCCGTGCGTTTAAGAATGCCTAGTGTTACGTATTTCACTGGACCTCTGAAAATATCGGAAATTGTAAATGGTTTTATGAAAGAGGATCCAAAATGAATGGGGTGTGGTCCACCCCCACCAAGAGCTAAGTAGATACCTTTTCATAGGTCTTATCTCGCAGTACCCACATGTCGATGAGTTTGGCTTTATGCGCTTTTTTAAGTCTTAAATTTTTAAGGAACTTGCAAATATAATTTAAATTGTTAATTAGGTGATAATAGTGCAGATAATTTATTACCTTGAAGCTATGCTAATAAGATGCATAGTTTAGTAGCTAGCGCAGGTTTTTTTTTTTTTCATTTGTGATTTTTTTAAATATATTAAATATTTATAGCACTATAAGTACTTACAAGGCGGGACTTGACAAGCTGTGACCGGCAGTGAGAACGAATCTTTCACTGATGACGGTACCTCCGCAGAGCCAGTCAGCTGTTTTGATATCATCGCCATACCCCAGCAAACCCTGATGAAAGAAATAATCTCTCTGTTTTTTTTTTTATCTCTTAAACAACGAATTGAATGAATTCAATTTCTACTGTAATTGATAGCTCGTAGATATCATGTTATCAAAATGTACATGGATACCAAATAGTTTTTTTTTTTACCATGTGTGGGAAATCAAATCTCGCAGCATCGTTGCCTCCAACTCCACCCGCAGAGAAACCAATTTCTTCAATATCTATCATTGCAGTTTGTGTCGGGTTTGTAAAGTCGTATCATTTTAGCAAAATAAAACTTTTTACATGAGTAATCGAGTCTGTGTATGCATTCAATACATTCTGTAATAAAGATTAATAAAGGAAATGTTAAAAACTTAACGCTTCATATTACATGGGACGACGAAATGTGGGTGGAACTTAACACTTTTGTCCTCCATTAGGGAAATATGTACAGGTATGATGTGCGTTTCCATGGTCATGGTCTACCCATATGTCAAATTTCACCCAAATTCATTCAGCCATTTTAGCGTGACAGCGTAACAAACAAATCAAATCGGCGCAGCTACACTCGAGAGCAATGAATCCGGGTCACTTAAAGAATCCTAAAAATCTCGGAAACTAAAAATGCTAGGTTAATGCAATAAATTGTATTTAATAGACGATGTAATACTCCTTAAATGAAGGTATTAAAACTTCTTAGTTATTGTAAAGTTATATCATAAAAAAATCAAATTTGAAAAAGGGCCACTTTCGAAGATGGAACTACGAAATTACAGCATTTGGTTTTGCTTTTGTTTGTAATCTGTCATTTATGTGGGTACATAAACCATGTTGATAGTGCTCTATATTCATTATTCAAGCTGAAATTATGTCGCTTACGCCTGAAGAATGCACCAGAATACTTACAATGCTGGAAACCGGCCGGAGTCAGCGCGATACAGCCAGGACTGTCGGTGTGTCGCTGTCAACAGTACAAAAAGTTCTCCGACGTTACGAAGAAACTGGTTCTAACCTACGCAGACCAGGAACAGGCAGAACCAGGTGTACCACAGCACGAGAAGACCGATACTTGGTGAACACCATGCTTCGAAATCGCTTTCTCACAGGAACTGAACTCACAAATCAGTTTCGACGCCTCGGAGGAAGTAACCCAAGTGCATGGACAGTAAGACGTCGGCTTGCTGAATCTAACTTAAAACCCCTTAGACCTGCAAACGGCCCTAAACTGGAGCGTGGGCATCGTATTTCAAGACTAAGATATGCCCAGAGCCACGTAAATTGGAGTATTGAAGATTGGTCAAAAGTTATGTTCTCTGACGAATCAAAATTTATGCTCTACAAGCACGATGGAAGACACAGAGTGTATCGAAGACCAGGGGAAAGATTCAAGCAAGCATGCATCGAAGAAAAAGTAGCCTACGGTGGTGGGTCTGTACTTGTGTGGGCCGGAATTTCTTCTGAAAGTCGCACAGAGCTGGTGATCATAGAAAACGGCTCTTTAACTAGCGTAAGATATGTGGAAGAAATCCTCAATGATCACGTTGGTCCATTTATGGTCAATTTAGGTGAGGATGCTATATTTATGCATGACAATGCCCGACCTCATACAGGTAGGATTGTGAATGACTACCTTCAAGAGATGAACATTACTCGTATGGAGTGGCCAGCGCGCAGCCCGGATATCAACCCGATCGAGCATGCTTGGGACGAGCTAGGCAGATGCGTAAAACAACGAAACCCTCCCCCAATCACGCTTCGTGAGCTCAAAATTGCTCTCACAGAGGAATGGGAGAATATTCCCCAAAATCGTATAAGGAACTTGGTGTACAGCATGCCAAACCGCGTAAACGCAGTAATGGAAGCACGAGGAGGCAATACGAAGTAATAAAATTCAAGAAAATCGTAATAAAGTTCAAAAATTTCATGTTTCCTATTTTTGTTTTAAGGAGAGATCAGCAGTTTTTTTCTTTATGTAATTTTGTGTTAATAAAATGTATGGTGACTCATATTTTTTTTACTTTCTTTTAAGGAGTATTACATTGTCTATTAAATACAATTTATTGCATTAACCTATCATTTTTAGTTTCCGAGATTTTTAACATTCTTTAAGTGACCCGGATTCATTGCTCTCGAGTGTAGTATCCAAATTAATATTATAAATGCGAAAGTGAGTTTGTTTGTTTTTTCAAGCTAAAACGGCTAAACGGTTTTGGATGAAATTTGGCATATGGGTAGACCTTGACCTGGAGAAAGACATAGGCTACTTTTTATCCTGGATCGCAGGCAACAGCTAGTAGTAAATAAAAAGGTAAACTGCGTACAAAAGGTTACGAAAAATGTTAATACTAACAAATCTACTTACTGTCCTGAGCTTTCTGTCCAGTTTTACGAAGAATACCCAAATTTGGATTTATAAAAATGTTCCTGTAAATACGAAAAAAATGTTTTTCTGATACAATAAAATGATCATAACACAAAACAGTCGCACATTCATATTACTCATTACTCAACTGCTAGCAGTTGGCCAACAAATTAATAAGATCAGTTTGTCACTGCTCGTCGATGATCATGAGACCCAAGATTCATGCAGCTTGTGATCATACCTTGTATCATTGAAGGTCCTACAGTCTGTGCAGCACACGATTGGCTCTTTGCCTCGAAAAGAACATATCTGTAAGTAAAACAAAGACCATTATTTAATATCGACAAAGTCGTGGTCCATGGTTTCACTTTTATCCGCGGGTAATTACTTGTACAAGTACTCATTCTACCGGGTTCCAAAGTATTAGTAGTTTCATAAGTAAGTAGTAGTGGGGTTAGTAAGTTGTAAGGCTCATCTTCCACTATCCAGTTGCCACTTTATTGCAACAAAACACGAATTAAGGAAAGATTTTTATGATTCTGTTAAAAAATATGTACAAAGCATTTAAATTGTCGTTTCGTTTGCCTAATCAAACGAAACAATTCAATTTAAACATAAACCAACGTAATTGTTAATTAAAACCTCATTGTTTTATCGGATTCGCACAGGTAATAACGGTGGTTGGGGAGTTGTTATTACAAACTTCTGGTAACACATGTGAAAACGTAGAATTGTCTCACCCACATGACCACTGTATCTCGATGCTACCTGGCGAAGTATATTATTATACCATGCTCAAAAGTAACGTGTTAGAAACTCAAATCACCAATAAGTAGCCAGAACGTCACAGAAGTAGCCTAATGTCGTAGGTCATAAGGTAATGTACTCACCGGTGCATAGTCCTTGTTCATAAAATCAAGATGATTGCTCAAACATTCATATATGCTGACACATTTTCCGGAGACACCATTCCTCATGCATGCAGACCCTATAAAATATGACATTTTAAAAGTGTAAATAGGAGCATTCAATCCGAGATGTAGGATGTATTAAGTTCTTGTATGGAAAACTTCCTCTTTACTTCACACTCTTAACCTTGGGGAGCATGGTTATCCAACGATTCGGCTGTCACAGGTTTTTTGCATGACATACAGAAATAAGTTTTTTTTTTTCTGAAATGTTTAAGATGCCATACGATTAAATTAATTTTATGTTAGGTTTATTACACCGGGGGCCCTAGCATGTACGCGTGGCGTAAACGTAATGTAAATTGGAACGTTTTTTTTTGTCGAATCTCACAACATGGGAACGAATGCCCAATAGCCCAATAGTCATAAGAAATATGGCAATAGAAAGAGCTTTTCAAGGTGCATTTTTGCTATGAACTCGATTTTACCAATTGTTAGTCAATTCGGAATTAATTACCTAAATAGGTGAATACTTGGGCACCGACGCTTACGAATTTTCTTGGAGCTCAATGTCTATAAGATTGATACTATTGGATAGAACTTTTCAAGAAGAACCTTTGCTACTAACAAAACTTTCGCCAATCGGGATTGCGTCCGAACAAAGAACTAAAATGTAACTACTTGAGTACTGAACTATGGGAATTATCTCTTGCGTCCAATTCAATATTAAAATCGTTACGAATTTACCTAAAGTTTTTCCGCGCGTCCCTACTAGGCGCGCAGTTCGTCTACCAATAGTAGTACTTCTTCAAAATGGCCTCCCCGTATAACAGTAAGTCGGTATGTACCTCTTCATTACCTTTCAAACCTGGCTTATCAAACACGCGGCGTGCGTGTATGACCAGCACCCGAATGACTTTGAAGGAAATTCGTAATTAATTGCGTCAGGTGTTTGAAAAATTCGTCTTGAAATTGAAAAATGAATGATTAGCCTTATTGGGAGGCTGTTATGCAATTACCCCCCTGGCCTAACTAAACATAATTTAGATTCTCTTTATAGGTAACAAACATAAAAATATAAATAAAAGGTAAAAACAATGACACACCTTCACGCAAATTCAACAGCTCACTTGTTGCACAAGAACAACATAAGACCAACAACACAATTAAATGACGTAACATCTCGTAGAACAAGATAAATCTGATTATTAGAGATCACGAGCGTTTCATATAATCTTTGAGATTCAACTAAATATTATAGTCAGTTGCAACTTGTTAAACTATTAATTGTTTTGGAATAATTTATTATAAGGTTGACTGACTGGTTATTAGCCTTATCCTTACATAATAAGAAACAAAATCCCCCGCCGCATCTGTCTGCCTGTCTGAACGCGATTAACTCAAAAACTAACGATCGGATTTTCAAACGGTTCTCACCAATACACGGAGTGATTCATAAGAAAGGTTTTAGTGTATAATTCATTAAGGTTTTGTGTAAATTGGCTGAAATATGACTATTATTGTTGAATATGTCGGACTGGGATCTTTACTGGCGTGCGCCGCGTAAACCGTAAGAGACATATAAAATATATGTACTATAGGATTGTACATCTTAAAAATTCAACAAAACAGTCTGCAATGGCATATTATTATGTCTATCTTCTAAAGAATTTTGACCGGTATTATATTTATCCTTATCGAATAAAATATGTTATTAAAATTAGGCGTTTAATTTACATTAAAATATGCCTTGACATCATATTATTCAAATGAATAGGTACTTTCCAAGATATCACAGATTCAAAATTATGCGTAACAAAATAATTACATGACGGCAACGCGGGCGCAGAGCTACATGAGTCAATAACCTGTCGGTCGATTCTGTAAAAATATCAACGTGAAACTTGGGTTAAGTGAGCGTGAAGTGAGCTGTCACTGTCACAAATCGACGAGCAGGATGCTAGGGATTAGCACTATTGACAGCTCACTTCACGCTTACTTCACCTAAGTTTCACGGTGATATTTTTACAGAATCGACCGGCTGTTCCTCTATTAGATATGTGATCATTGCTGCACTTCCTTTTAATCACGGTAGTAAGTACAGTAAATATCCCACGTAAAGGATATTTTCCGACATCCACGCACGGGTTATATTTTATCTTTCTATGTTACCTACTACTAACTGGGTTTCACACACGTTTTTCCGTAATAGTTTTTTTTGCAACCTTGAATGTTAAAGACGCGATCATTCTCGAAGCGCGAATTTGTATTTGGTCAGCGCTATTCTATCTACGGAGTGATTGTTTACTATAAACACTGAAATGTTTGAGAAACATTATTTCAAATTTTAGTGTGGTGAAAAAAGAAAACAAAAATATTTTGTTGTTGAAATGCACTGCTTGAAAACCAACAAAGATTTTTCGGAAAGGTTAGATTGTATCAACCAATCTTGCGGGAATCGATGACGAAATACACTTTCAGTTTACAGTGATGATTTAAAAGTGCCTGGAATCAATTGAATTAAGTGATTATTGTGAACACAGAATTGCACTTACTTTTATGGTTACCTTACTTATCTCAATATGTTAAGTGAACGTTATTTTTTTTGAGAAAAGAATGTCTTTAAACCGAAGTAATTAATTTATTATTGTACCGAAAAGTATTCGGGCTTATTTGCCAAATAAGTTAAGTACCTAACTTGGAGAAAGTGTCAAAAACTTATTTATTAAGGGACATGAATTTTCATAACGTTTTGGCTTCACTGTTTTACCGCTTACCCGTTGAAAATCTCTTTTTCCTTCTGTGATCCTAGTGTTAATAGTCAGCTCGCGTTTATAAAGTCTATTTGTAAGCATGAGCAACTCCAATCCAAAGGTTCGTTGATTCTGAACGTGTGTTTGTTTAAATTTATCCTATACATATAAAAGGGAGAATGCGAATATTTTAAGACCTAGAATACTTTAACCTGAACAATTCAGCTATTTTCTTTCATAATAAATGAACACATTTGCTGGTAGTTCTTAGCAACAGCAAAAATATAGTTTTTATTTTTCTTTTGGACGTCTCTTTATTATTTCTGTGGAATAATACGTAATTAAGTTTCCCATTAAGTTCCAAACAATATCATTTCTTTTTTCCTGATTATTACATGTAGATAGTAATAGTACAAAAAATACATGATTTAAAACCTTCGTATTTAAAACTGACTAGAAAAACAAATACCTACTTTTGCTGGGTGTTCATAAAAAGTATTGATAATTCCAAATCTTATTACTTGTATGTCTAGGCAATGTTTTCGGAACATTTATTGTACTGCGGAGTGAGACGTGATGTGACAACCAATTGACGTTTAGCAAATAAATTGAGACAAATTCCTTTTTTAAGCTATAAATCCTACTAGTTATGTCCTACGTTTTTTTATTTACACACACATAATATCACGCCTTGTTTCCTCGAAGGGTTGGGCAGAGGTACACCTATAGTAGACCCACATTTTGCCACTTATGTTTAAGTTCCATGGAATAGGGGGAGTGCCTATTGCCATCAACCGGGCACACATCGGCTTATTGGTTAATTCGTACGAATTTACTTGCCCGAAACGGGCGAATCGACACTTTTAAATAATATTATTTTTGCTTCAGGCGATTTGCACGACGTTAATTTATTTATTGTATGATCATTTATAAAATGTACTTTATATTGTGGTGAGAAATAAATCTTATCTTATTTGTGGGCGAATCGACAACTCCAGAAAAACGTTTTTGGTTATTATTCCAGGCAACTGGCACATTTTGAAATACACTCATTCAAAAAAGGACTCAATTTACATTGTTATATTTTATACTTAGACTTTTTACCGGGCTAAGCGACGTGCAGACTAGCGCGACGCGACAACGGGACGTGACACCGGTTATTGTTATACTGTGAAGTTTTCTTAGAAATTGTATTGTTCAAGTCGCGTCGCGCCGTTGCGTCGCGCTGGTCTGCACAAGCCTTTACGTTACAATCCCAGATAAAACCAAAAAGCCATAAAATAAAATTGAATAAAAACTGAAATCCTACCTAACAAAGTATATCTACCTACGCTATACGGTACATAACGCCTATCCAAACTCAGATATCGTATTCAAATCATTTTACCCGAACACATTGTTTGTAAAAGGGTCTGTTCACTGGATTTCAACCGTCATCCGGTTTCCTGACCAGCATATCTGTTGTATTTACCTTTTATTTGACCGTCAGTTATACCCATATCTGGGCTATTTGCAGACAATATGAACCTTTGAATTTGATACCCAAATTATTTATGTGTACACATAGGAGTTGGACGTTTCTGAGTATTTTTTATATAGAACATATATAGTTGAAAACCGCATTCAATAAAGTAAATAAATTCTTCTGCATCACCCCATAGCTAGGCAAAGGCCTCTCTCTCCCCATGACTTCCAGGTACCTACACAGCTCATTGGGCAAATAAATGAGTAAATAAGATATTAATCTAATTTAAGGATCTTTTTAGAAAACGTTTTTATTGAATTTCAGTCAACAATATATAGGACATGCGTAGATTGGGAACGCCACAATTGCTGCGATAAGTGGTTTGAGGAGTGGCTAGAGAGGCGCTACGGCGTCCTCACCTTCCGCCTGACTCAGGTCCTCACCGGACATGGTTGTTTCGGGAGGTTCCTGTTCCGGATAAGGTGGGAGGAAAGGCCCGGGTGTCATCATTGTGTGGATCACACGGAGAGGTTTGTCACGGTGGAGGTCTGCCCGGCTTGGGCGGTGCATCGCCGTGTCCTCGTGGAGGCGTTCGTAATATCTATTTAAAGAATTATAGTCATTAAAATCATCAATAAATCTCTCTTAGTTCAAATTAACCTATTGAATGACTAGTTCAAGAATTAAACGAAACAAAATTTGAATTTAGCGAGTCATCTTGGCGCATCCCCCTGAAGTACAGGGACTATTCGACAGCAAGTGACAAAATTATTAAAATGTTCTTTTGCACATTTTAATAATTGTCTACTGCGATCTGTAGAAAGAGACCATTTATTCATTCATCCATGCATTCCCAGTTTTGTTTAAGTCCCGTGTAAAATAGTCGGCGAGCCTATTGCCATCAACTGAGCACAAATCCAGACTTCGAGCTGCTTCCGAGAAATTCCCAATGTAGAAATCCAATAACCCGATTACCCGACCTACACCAAAAGTGTTATGTAAAAAAACTATGATTCATTATAGTCCCGTATACAATTTAAGGTCTATTATAACGGTACTTGAGAAAAAGTTAGGGAAGGAAATCCAACAAGTGTACAATTAGGATATTTCTATTAACATAAGACACTCATTACTTAGTTCTCTTTACAAGGCTTTGTCATTGAGTCGATATAAATGTCCTTTCTTTGGTATTGTTCGTCGAGTCGTTGAGCTCCTTAAGTTCTAAGTTGAGCTACACGATTACTGACAAATGCGTGCACTGACTGGACAGGTCCACTCAAATCTATATGGTTCTTTCCTTAAAAGATCATTTTCCGAAACCATTCTACATGGTCCTCAAATGATTTGAACAAGATTATGTCTGGACTTTAAAAGAGACTGTGACCTCTGAATTTGTTTCGGCCTTTCCTCTCAGAGTAGCCAGATAGGAAACACCAACCTCATCTAGTTTTTGAAATATTACTGACGTGTAAAAGTGTTTGTACAAACCTATTTACAGAAAATAAAATCATTTCATTTCATCGTCATTTCATTACATTTAATTTAATTTAATTTCAGTCATTGAATACTAACTAAAGGAAAAATATAGAGAGGAAACGTATACAAATAAAAGTTATGGAGACATTGTGTTTGAATATCATTTTAAGTCGTGTGTGTGTCACATTTCCGATGGGAAACATGTTTTTGTAAATTGGCACATCTGTTACTCAAATAACTTCCTTTAGAATTTCCTGCCAAAAGTTCAGCAAACAAACATGGAATTGTCAAAGGGAGAGTGAATGAGAGTAGGTATAATAATGAGTGGAAATGTTATGAAATCCTACTTCCTAATATTATTAAAATAAAATATTATAAATCTGAAAGTTTGTGTGTTTGGGTGTTTGTTACTCAATCACGCAAAAACGGCTGAACGGATTTAGATCAAATTTGGCACACAGATAGTTTACAACCTGGATTAACACATAGAACTTTTTATCCCGGTAGTACGTTCGATCGACCTACTCGTATTGGAACAAGTTCCTCGGTTCTTAAATTGAATTGGTACATTGTAACTGTAGCCCGCGATTTCACTTGCATCCTAGGGGAATTACTTCATGTTTGTACCTACTTAGATTCTAACGTTAACATAATTATGTCAATGTTTGGTTTTAAAAATACAACATTGGCTTTGGCATGACTGCACGTGCACAGAAATGCCAGTCTATTCTGTAAAAAACTCACCGTGAAAACTTAGATGAAGTGTGCGTGAAGTGAGCTGTCATTCCACCTCATGCTAGAGATTGACGTTATTGACAGCTCACTTCAAGCTCACTTCACCTTAGTTTTCACCGTGAGATTTTTGCAGAATAGCTCGGCTTATACCTACAGTTGTATAGTTTGCAGACAGCATGGGCGATTTTATGGTCTGCTATCTTTATATCCTCAACTTTAAGTGGTTCTTAAACGACTTTCACATTAATGACCTACCTAAAGCTGGTTATCGTCAACTTTATAGCTAGTTTTACAAAAGGAAATATATAAGAATAAACTTGACCGCGCAGCAAGTGGCGCCACCTCGTTTTGTTACAAAGTTATTGTAATCACCGAAAAGGCCGGATAAGACTGATTGCTGACAGTCACTAGCAGAGCATTGCATCGATGGTTGCGTGGTGGCTGTCTTCTATTATCAAGGTAACAAAGACATGAACGGGTGGACGAATGATGACGCTTGGGATCAAGCTTGTTATTATCCGAGCATTACTTAAGCTGGGAACAAATTATCGGACGCGTCCGTAAGCCGCGGCTGAGAGTCGCGGGTTATTTGTATCTGGATAATACATTTAGCACTACACTGTGCAAACTATCGGTCGTAAGTCGCGGACGTGCCTTTGAGCGTTTGGACGTCAGTTGGTCGCGACTGTCAGCCGCGGCTTACGGACGCGTCCGATAATTTGTTCCCAGCTTTAGTAGCCGTCACAGAAACAAAACTAGTTAACTCAGTGGAAGACTCAGAATAGACAGACGGAGATTGGCGCATCCTACATAGAGATAGAGTAACTCTGAAGGGCAATATAACCTAGAAACGGATTGCGTTGAAGACCTGTGGGCGAGGATCCAAATGAATGGCCGAAATATGTAAGTTTGTGTTGTCTACATCAAGCCCTCTGCCACTGAGGAAGACTACATGATGTAGTTTTGTAAGGTTGAGAGCATTATTTCAAATTTGAATCGAAGAGTTATGATCTTAGGACATCTTAACACGTTCATTGCCACGTCCGCCAATTAAAGCGGCCTATTACGCTGTGGCCGTTCACGCGTCGTCGCGTGATGGTGCCTTACAATTGTGTATGAGCCACAAAATAGCGGCCGCAGCGTATTGAATTCTGGTATTTGTTTTGGCCACTAGGGAAGGCCTACCTATTTGTGGGCGTGGCCTGCGGTTAGCCATCTTTAATTTTTTGTTTCGCGTGCAGCCAGCCGCGCACTAGTGTGCTCTGTGCAGCCACGTGGGGTAGGAGCGTTTTTGTTTTTTCTCGGCTGTTTTCGTTTTGTTTACATCAAAAATTTGTATTTATAATGAGTAATAATCCGAAACCGACAAAAAGGTCATCAGAGCCTAGTACATCGCGAGTTGCAAGAATAAAACGACTAAAAAGTTCGGAAATGGAAGAATTGTTACGGGACTCAGACGAAGATGTTTATGCAGTGAGTGATGTAGATGATTTAGACTACATAGCCGACGAAGGTGATGCAAGTTCAGAATCTGCAGGAGACGAGGAGGAGGAGGAGGAGAACGTGGAGGCTGTGTCTGAACAACGTTTCGATGCCTCTAGTGATCAGACTCCATCGTCGCCACCGACTGACCTTCAGCAGCCATCCAGAGCAGCATCTACGACACGTTGGACTACCGATTCTAGTTCGTTGAGAGATATTTCTTTCACGAAGACAAATGAACTGCTTGTGCCACCGCCAGACAGTCCTAGAGGGTATGTTGATTTATTCCTAACTGATGATTATCTACAAAAAATCGTCGATTGCACTAATAGAAATGCAGAAAACATAAGGAATTCTTCGCAGTTTCGCAGGTCTCGTATTACGAATTGGAAACCACTAACTATTGAAGAATTGAGAATATTTATTGGTTTACTTTATCACACTGGCACAGCGAAAATGAACCGCTTGGTTGATTACTGGAAATCGCATCGATTGTATAAGTCAGTTTTCTCTGAACATATGTCGAGAAATAGGTTCCAACTTATTTTGCGATGCCTACATTTTGTTGAAGAAGGTGATGATCCTGCCCACATGAATAAATGCAAAATGATAATAAATAGCTTCAATGAAACAATGGACAGGATTTATTATCCCGGTAGAAATTTGTCCTTGGACGAATCTATGGTTTTATTTCGTGGCCGCCTGATATTTCGGCAATACATAAAAGGAAAAAGACACAAATACGGAATAAAACTTTATATATTGGCAGAACCAAATGGAATTATTATAAGAGTTCATGTTTTTGCCAGTACAATGGATGAAACTTCTGGCACAGGACACACAGAAAAAATTGCAGAAAAGTTATTGCAAAATAATTTACATTCCGGCCACGCTGTCTTTATGGACAATTTCCATAACAGCTATAGCTTAGCTACCAAATTATTAAACAGGAATACCTACTGCACTGGCACATTGAACAAGAAACGCAAAGATAATCCATCAGAAGTGATTTCCAAAAAACTAAAAAAAGGTGAAAATATTTCACGCTATCGTAACGGTGTTCATATAGGAAAATGGAAGGACAAAAGAGAACTAAATTATATCTCAACCCAATTCGCGGATCAAATGCAGGAAATTACCAACAAACGCGGCATTGTTGTATTAAAACCATTAGCTGTCCTACAATATAATCAAAACATGTCAGGCGTAGACCTACAAGATCAAATGCTCAGCTATTACCCCTGTGAAAGAAAAACTCTAAAGTGGTATGTGAAAATGTTCATACATGGTATAATGATGAACATGATAAATGCTCGACAACTCTACAACAAATTCTCAGGCAAGCCTAGCTTATCGTTATATGATTTTAGAGAAAAAGTCATTGAGTCATTTTTGCCTGAACGTCAAGTTGAGCCACAAGTGTCGCAGGCGTCGCAGCAATCTAAAAACCACAGATTGACTAAAATAGAGAAATTTAAAGAGCGTTTATTCAGTACTGGTAGAAAAGCTACTGTAACGGCCAGAAAGGATTGTCGAAATTGTTATTCGAATAAAAAAAGGGTAAATACTACTATGGAATGTACGCAATGCCCTGATTCCCCCCCGTTTTGTATTGATTGTTTTTTTGACCTGCACAAGTTTGCTGGTTTTTCTAATAAGTAAAAACACCTACCAAAGTGTAAATTTTTGTTTTTCTTAGTCTATCTATAAGTTCATTGTTACCTATAAGTTACATGTTTCTACATTATTAAGTATAAGAAGTGATTTAGATCTCTAATAAAAGTTTATTACAAAATGCATATTGAATGTTTTTTTTTACTAAATATAATTTATAATTTTGCCATGTAAATACAAATCACGCGAATTCGCGTTACCGGCCATGTGGGCAATATGTATATAATAAATGCGTCCCGTATGGCCGATCACACGTCTTCGCGTGATAAAAATATACACATATATTTATGAACTTATATATTATATAATGGTAGATTTCTTATATAAAAGCATTACTGGCACAATAAAAACCACATTCAACGATTTTTTTAACTTGGCCATCTATGTAAGTTCAGCATTTTGGCTTGGCAATGAATAGTGTGTCAGTGAATGTTAACAATGTCACAATATCTTTATTTTCTTCTTTATTTAATTTTTTTGTATATTGGCACCTTATAGCTATATTCATGTATTTTGTGCTATGTCTTTTGTGTGCACCAAATAAACGATACATCTATCTATCTCCTATCTATCTAAAAATTATTGCTGTTATTTAATTTAATTACGCCCTTCAACCACCTATCCTCAATGTGATCTGTTTGCTGATGAATGGAGCAGAATTATACGTGTATGTGTGATCTTTTGCGAGAGTAAGTACTAGCATACTTACTCTCGCAAAACATCCAACATACGTTGTCCTCTATTATAGTTAGTATTTAAAATATTTTTATTTATTATACCTGTTTCAATCTCTATGTTAATAAATGTAAACAACAAAATATTTTTCCGTATAAAAATAAAACAAAAGTGAACATTGTTAACCCTCTTAAGAGCTCTCAAAACTGTGAAGGAAAACATCGTGAGGAAACCGGCATGTCCTAGAACGAAAAATTCAAAGACTTGTTACATCTAACAACCTGGGCCCTCGTGGTGGATTACGGCCCACTCCCTCTCACAGAGAGGAGGCTTGTATCCCAGCAGTGGGAACGTTAAAAGAGTAGTTAAAAGTTAAAAGTAGTTAAAAGAGTGTCCGTGGAGTTTCTTGCCCGTTCTTCTCCATAGGTACCTACTACGCTTTGGAATGGGCAACTAGCTTCATATTTTTGACTGACCGATTCCTTGACAATTCAAAAGTAATTCCTGTAATGGTTTAATTGAAATAAATGATTTGAGTTTGAGTTTGAGTTGAATTATAGGCTGATTATGCTAAACATGATTCAACACCGGAGTGTAACTTGTTTGCTGAGAGATGGATAGATTATGCGTCGTGAATGTTTAAGATCCTGTGAGATGATGGAAGAAAAATAGATAGATAAATAAATAAATAAATAAATACTTTTATTTCAGACCATGGTGTCCATTTTGTTAGTAACAATGTTCTTATAGACTAGTGTTAGTAATATTTAAAACTATCCACAACAAAACATACAAAATAAAGTAAACTCAACAATCACTACTACGCCATTCCATGACAAATGACGCAGCATTGACTGATGTAACTACAGTCCAGCCGACTAGCGATCATGCTAAGGATGCTGTTGGCGCTGCCACTCTACGCACCAGGGAAGCGCCAACCTTAAGAAGTTGTATTTCCTACTGATTGCATTTTTATCTTCATAATGTTTATTTATAATTTTATCTGCATAATAAAAAAAAAGTACACGAGAAATTAACAAAATTTACAAAATAAGATCAATAATATTGTTGTACACCATCTTCATAACTAAACGGAATTTAAATCTGAATCTGAATTTCTAACTAAACTGAATTTCATAAACTTGTAATAGGTATAGCACCTTCCAGTACGACATTAGCACGTCAAATTGCACGAAGGCTGGAAGTCTGTCGGTGTCAACGGTATGTGGCTACGTGAAGCGACGATGCTTCCTAACTTGCAGTGGCAAGTTATGAGCGGTTTTTGCTTGGATGTGTCTTAGGAACAGTAAACAAAGGCAGGTTTAAAAAAAAAATTGTAGGACACAATTACCGTGTTTAAAAAATTTGAGTAAAAGTAACATTTAAACAAAATTACCTCTTTGATTATTTATAATAAACGTGTATACAAAATTTCAGCTCAATCGGTTGAAGATATCTGCTTCAAAATTGAGTAGCAAGATTGCACCAGAACAAGCATACATACATGCAAGTTAAATAAAAGCTTTTAAAAAGGGTTTTTTTTTGTGATTTACTTTGCCTACCTTTTCAGTTTATTTTTCCTATTCAGGTTCATCATCATCATTTCAGCCAAAAAATGTCCGTTGCTGGGCATAAGCCTCCCCCAAACATCGCCACTAGGATCAGTTCTGTGCATCTTGCATCCAGCTGATTCCTGCGGGTAGGTCATCGTTCCACTTTGTAGGAGGCCTTGCAACGCTACGTCTTCCGGTACGCGGTTGCCACTCCAGAACCTTTCGACTCCATCAGCCATCTGTTCTGCGAGCAATGTGCGCTGCTCATTGCTACTTAAGTTTGGTGATTCTTCGGGCTTGTCGGACTTGGTCTCCTACGAATCTCTTTATTTGTGATTCAGTCACGTAGAAAAACTCCAAACATAGCCCACTCCATTGCCTTTTGGGTGACTTGCAGCCTTCTAATGAGGCCCATTGTGAGCGACTACGCTTTTGTGGTCACTGGTCAAAGGCTTTCGTCTTGAGACGCTGTGGTATGTGGAACGAGAAGATATTACGTAGCTTCCCGAAAGCTGCCCAGCCGAGTCGAATATGACGATTGACCTCTTTCTCGAAGTTGGACTTACCTTACTGGACAGTTTGGTATTGAGGTATATTTATATATGTATGTATATTTGTATATTTTGTTTATTTTTATAGATACTACGACACCTCATTTGTTGAAATCATTTAACTAGTTTAGGCTGTACGAGGGAACAAATTTATACCTACATCAACCTCTGCCGTAGTCAGGCAAAAACACAGATATAAATGAAAACTTAGAAGATACTAAACACAATACACTTTTACCTATTGGAACATGGTATCAGATCTAGTCTCATGACGTCTACGTCCGCATTGCTATTGAATACTTGTCACGAGTTTCTTGACGTGATTACACGTTACAGGCATCTAAGAATTTATTCCGCACTGCCGATACGATGATGCCATTAAAACGATGCTTTGCACAGTGCGATCGGTTTTGACATTCCATTAATGAGTGCAGTATCTGTTTAAAGCATTAAGAGGATGGAGTGTAGTTTTTTTTAATTGTCGGTATGTACTGTACCTAAAGATTGCTTGTCAGATACGAGTCAATACAAATAACAGCGTAGCTTGGCTTTGGTTCGTTTCTTTTTAGGTATTTGTATGAAATAAAAAACCTTTATCGAAACTAGCATTTTATTGAAGTAATCACGTGCTGGTTATCAACGCCGAACTAACTATCGAAATTCCCAAGCTCCCATCGCTCGCACTTGGAACTAATTCCTCTTGTTTACATTGCCATTAAATCATTGACGGCATTTCCCGGTAGTTAACTTGGCAACCACCGGCGCGCGGCGGTGAGCACAAGGTAGAGTAGGGACTGCAGCAGAGGCAATAGTTTTAGTTTTATGAAAGTTTTTATTATGGTTTTAGGTAAATAAATGAAACAAATCTATTTATTTTATAGTTTAATTTATTATAAAAATGATGTCCATAAATTGAGCAGTAGAATCTATTTCTAATTAAATCACTGGTTTCCCATTACTTAACCTGATAAAATACGTATTTAATTAATGCCCTTCCCAACAGAATAACTAATCTGATGCTAAAATATTTAATAAGTCCATGAATATAAAATGCATTAGGAATTACATTTTATTAAAGTTTTCTGAATTTTATAATCGAAAAATTATGTGAAGTTTGTTCAGTAAACGTCTTTTATGAAATATGGCTTGATCGAGAGTGTTCTTAGTTATTATTCAAGAAAATCGGTTCAGTCGTTTGAAGATTATCAGCTCTTTTCTAGTTGATGTATGGATGTGAGCATCTTCCACAGGTCTGATCGATTTGAAAGTTGGTATTCTGTTACCTACTTAAATGATATTGGAAGAACATAGTAACCTTATACTGATGCTGCAGCATCACATGGAATTTGCAGGCCACCCAACTCAATTATCAACTCAACTCAGTTTGGGCTCATTCGAATGGTCTCAATGAATACATTATAGATAGGTGAACAGGGCCTGGTGATGGAGTAAGAACGAGAAATGAAGAAATGTTTGTGTCGGGGGTTTTAAATTTTTTAAATTTATTCTTGTTTAAAGATATAATTATCCTCCTACCCTTTGCATGATTTATTTGTGATTGTCGCAGCAGCTCTTCTGACATAATTAATTTATGGCCACACAATACTCTCTATCCAGGGTATGTAGTGAATGACTCTGGTGTAAATTCCGGAGCCAGCAGCGATGCCACACTGCCTGCCGTATGACGTCACGCCGAAGACTTTGTAAACGCAATATAAATAACTAACATAATCGTTTTCGAAAGACGTTTGAAGTGGTCCACCGCTATCACCCTGTGTATTGAAGTAATGAAAAAAAAAATAACAATATTATACTTAGCTACAGTTAAGTTACAGGATCAAGGTACCTAAACGTATATTTTGTTATGAAAAAGGTGGTCTAAATGTGTATAAGTTCCTCAAGCTCTGTTGTAAATGATATTAATCAATATTATCACAGTGGTTCTATTGCAGGGCAGAAGACTCTTATTTCTTATAATTACTCTTATTGGTATCATTCTACTGGCATCTGGGATCAATCTTAAAGATCATTCCACTGTTCTCTGAAGCCGTATGTCGTTGACTCAAACGAAAGTCTTATCTCGTGTGATTGTTCCTTCTCCTCAACTGTCAAAGCTCCAGTAAGCTTAGCCACTGCCGTTTTATTTACTAAACAAACACAATCCCACACACACTTAATGACCTAAAGATTTTATTAATTGTATAGTATGATAATGAGATAGACTCACAATAGCATAAGTTTAAACCTTAGTGGTTTTTGATTGCTATCTATTATCTAATCCTGTGATCTTTGTATATATGATAATTAAAAAAAAAAAAAAAAAAAAAAACTAAACGACTTGTTGACTATACCTACCTCACACGTGTCTTTCCCGGTCTTATCACCATAGCACATTTGCGTAGTGTGGTTATATCCATTCTTCAGGTGCCTATGGCGGGGGTAGTTGTTTGAACATTCATCTTCTTCAAATCTAGTAACCAGGACCTGTGGGTAATCGTTCATACACCATTTATTATTTAAAAAAAATTACAAAAGTATTAAAACGACCCGTCTGATAGAAAATTTATCATCTGATAATTCACGCGCGGTTATGTGAAGTGAATAAAATTCATGTTTTTAGGGTTTCGTAAGTCCGAATGAAAAACGGAACCCTTATAGGTTCACTTGTGTGTCCAATTTGTTCTGAATCTACTGGAACAATAAAGATTAAAAAAATTGTACACATGAATTTCTGTAACCCAAACCTCGTAAATAAATGAAGTTTGAATATGAACTTTTGGGGCGCAAATTGAAAAATTGTTTAAAAAAAATTTGTGTGCATTGTGACATATCAAATGAAAGGTCTTGGTTCTCAAATGTATTTTTATAATTTTAAAATAAATGCTTCTAAAATTATTTAAGTAAATACATGAAAATTGATCAGTGTCCGAAACTCCGCAAAACTAAAATTTTGAAGAAATTCAGAGAATCGTTCTTTACTTATAGTTTACAGGAAAACCTATAACAAGTCTATGGTCTTAAAATAACATGGTAAATCTCTCACTATTGCGCGTAAAAACTTACATTTGTAGTTGGAATGTATGGGAGAACATGTTTTTCAATTAAAATGTTAATAAGTTTATTCTTCGGATTAAAAAAAAAATGCCTACGGAACCCTCACCATGCGAGTTCAACTCGCATATGACCGGCTTACAAAAATAATAATGTGAGCAATTAATAAAACCCATGAATGTTGGTCCTACTCTAGGTTCAGCCACAGTGCGAAGACATTATTTTCATTAATACCTACGTAACTACTTTTATACTGGAGGAACACTGACTCCCAAGTCACAGGTACTAACCTAGTTTGGGAGCCAGGGGACCTATGTTTAAGACACTTCTTCTGTATGTTGTAATGTAATGTCTGTAACAATATTGTCACTTTTTTGAAATAAAGTTTTATTTTTTTTTATTTTTTTTTATTAATTATCGGTAGTGGATTACGCGTCTTTTTCTTCACAAGAAATGTCTACACAAAAGCCATTCCACAATCGCAAATACATAGTTCTTCTTTTTCAAGTTTATAAAAACGTCGTGTGTATCGGCCCTAAATTTAGCATTTCAAACAAAAAACTCAAAGCATTTATTTCAACTAAACCATTTACAGGTACGTTTGAATTGTCAAAGAGTCGGTCAATTGTATCTGTGGTCTGAAAGTTGAAGCTAGTTGCCCATTCCATTCAAAACGTAGATCTCTATGGAGAAGAACGGTTTAGAAACTCTAACGACAATCTTTTAAATCAAGATATTATTATGTATTACAAAATCCTGGGTACATTATTCTTGTTGTTTCTCTATGTGAGAACAGTTTCAATGTTTAACTTTGAGTCGAGTTGGTGTTGAGTCGGTAAGTGGCGGCAATTACTCTAATTTGAATAGACTTTTAAATTATTATTTCGGCGCTGAGCTAAGCGTTGAAAAACCAACAGCCTACGTTTATATAGGCGTTAATTTAGGTGTCGCCTATTGTTAGTGTAAACGGGCATAAATGTAAATATTTCTCTGAATAAACTTTTCTCACTTTCTGTAAAGTGTCAGCTAGTTCTCTTCTATGACCCAAGGCTCCCCAGCCAGTGGCATACAATTGTTTTCCTGCCTCCCCAGTTGCGTGAAGACAAGCTGGTAGCACTTGTCTACTGAAGGTGATCCTGAAAAAAAAAATTCGATTGGGTATTTATACACTAACAGTCTTAAAATAATAATAATGTATACATGTATCAGAGAGTGCAACCTGTGGGTCAACTTCACTCAGCGCGCATACAGCGACCTACGCGTTCAGTACAATAATGCACTGAGAGTACTGCTGCGGCTGCCGTGGCGTTGTAGTGCGTCAGGGATGTTTACGGATAATAACAGACATTGATGGTTTTGCCGCGATTATTCGAAAAAGATGTGCATCCCTGATGTCACGTGTTCGCGGTGGCACCAACAGAATTCTCAGTGTATTCGCAGATCGATGGGATTCCTCGATGCTGCGGAGGTGGATGCAGCTCCACGCTGAATTTTAATTTTATGTTAATCCGTGTCTGTACCTACTAACAATAGATGCTATGTAAAATTGTAGCTAACCCTATGGACTCTGTCCGAAATAAAATTATTCTATTCTATTCTATTGTACATGTATTAGAAAGTGGGCCATAAATCATAGGACATCAAAAAATTCGTCCGCATCGCTGTCAGCAGGATACTATTCCAAAAACCTGACAGCACTACCACGTTGTATGGAAAGGCTTATTAAATCAATCTGCCTAGCCTTTTTCCCAACTATGTTGGGGTTGGCTTCCAGTCCAACTAGATGCAGCTGAATACCAGAATGCACAATACATACGTATGTGTAGCATGGAGTGACTGTTTATCTAACCTCCACAACCCAGTAACACGATACCCTTGGTAAGACTGGTCGACAGACTCTTGGGCTTCTCACTACCCGTAACGACTGTCAAAGATCTACGAATGTCAACCGGGCAAACGGCTTAACGTGCTTTCCGAGGCACGGAAGAGTCTCGATATGTAATCCATTACATATAGAGACCCATCCATGCGTCGCCCACCCATCCAAAAACCGACTGCAGCAAGAGTAGCTGCACCTTCGTTAGGCCCTTTTTTTTTTTTTTTGAGGGTGGGAAATTATCAAATAACTTCTCCCACTCTGGGCGGAGCGGGAGGGCGTGTCAGACTTTTACTGACTAAAACCCACCCGTGTTCCTTCCGTTGCCTGTGTGCCGGGGTCGCGATATCCCTTTCGGACAAACCCGCAACCCCGGCAGGACCTCCGTTAGGCCCGTGTGGCTATTATCATTTAGCCACGAGTACGTACAGTGTACATACACAGTACTTCTTTACTCACTCGGTATCAGTCTCGAGCAGTGCGATGTCGTGGTACTTGGAGGGTGGCTCGTACTCCGGGTGAGGGATCCTCCTCGCCACGTTGTATATCTGCCACAGCTCAGGAGGGTCCGTGCGCTTCAGTATACCTAGAGCTACGTACTGCACTGGACCTCTGAAAATATTGGAAATTTATTTAATTTATTTATTGGGAATTTATTTATTTTTTGATTGAATATCACACACTTATATTACATAATATGCTGTGTCCCTTTGTGGTCTAGTGGAAACGGCCGCGACTTACGAGTTTCGTAGGATCGATCCGAGACAGCATCTTCTAGAACCGAATATTCGACATCCACGAACCCACACTGGGCCCGCGTGTTAGATTTTATCTGTCTCTCTAGAGTAAATATAAAGGGCTGATTATGCCATGCCTACTTATGCTTATGGTATGTTCATCCTATACAGTTACATTACTATAAAATAAAATAAAAAAACTGTCTTAGTTTGTATAGCATTTTTGTAAAGAAAGGAACTTACACGGAAGAGCTTGACAAGCAGTGACCAGCAGTTAGAATGAATCTTTCACTGATGACGGTACCTCCGCAGAGCCAGTCAGCTGTCGTAATATCATCACCATAACCCAGTAAACCCTGATGGTAGAAATGTATTCATTATTTCTTTGCAGCGCCAATAAATATGAGCTACCGAATCAAAATAAAATTTGTAGTTATAGTATGTATATATAGAAATGTGTTGTGATATTTAACGGTGCGGTACAGACCATCAAACTGAACAACATTCTCGATGGCACCTACAAAACTTCAATATTTACTCGACCCAAATTTATGGGACAGCTGATTATTTTTTTTCGGTAAATACCCGTTTTTCTTTTTTAATAAGACACTGTTTTGTCTTGTCGCCAAGATTCTTCAGCAAGCACATCACCCGCATCAGGCTGCAGCGCATCGCAATCAAATACATTAAAAAAACCGTGTGGTGTGTGATAGTTCATACAAAATCAACCGACTTCCAAAAGTACACTACAAAGCGAAAAATAACTAAAATTTCGGAAGTAATTTTTCTTTTGTTTCTCGCTTTTTAGTGGGTCAGTTTGTAATTTATCTAATCAATATATCTAATAATAATTACAATAGCCTAATGTCAACTGCTCATCACCTTTTACAAAACATTGTTTTTCCCAATGCAGGGACGTTAATCGTTGAGGAGTTATCATGATACTTCACCATTAGGTCCATATCTCCATAATATGCATTGTGATGAGCATAAATTGCTTGGCGACCATATTAAATTAATCAAATCGCAACCCGTGAAATATCTATTATTGATTAATTCCGGTGGCCAGTTTTGGTCTTCATCATCAGTTTCACTTCAGCAAAAAGTGCTTTTCGAGAGCAACTGCACGAATTACTATAAAAATATCCAAATCGCTATAGGTGTGCCTATAATATTTGAAGAGTTCTCTCGATTTCTTCATGATCCCATCATCAGATCCTGACCTGATGATAATGGGACCATCTCAGAAGTATACTTTTTCAAACAAAAAAGAATTTAGCAAATCCGTTTATATATGACGGAGTTATGCCCTGACATAAATTAAAAAAAAAAAAAAAAACTTTCGAATTGACAACCTCCTCGTTTTGGAAGTCGGTTAAATAAATATACAAATCTAATCTAGAAGGTTTTCGTTGCGGTACGGGCCGCGTTTAATGTACCATCGAAGAAATTCATATCTAAACACCGTAAGGACTATTTCTGCTTGCAGCGCTCGGCCGCTGTAGAACCGGGGCGGTAACAGATGTGGTCATCGTGTTCACGGGATTTTGTTTTCAAACTGCTTTGATATGAAGTTCTTCAATAGTACACAATCCGTTATAGTTTACCCTGTCAATAGTTTGTCCCAAGGTTTTTAGTATTTTCCCGACAATACAATTTTTTACACGTTGACAAAAAAAAGATGGTCAATCTTTTTTTTGTCAACGTGTAAAAAATTCTCTTACCGAATGTGGAAACTCTTCTCTGAACGCATTGACGCCTCCATACGCTCCGAAGCTACTCACGGTTACAATGTCTACTGCATTGCAGTTTTTGTCGGGGTTGTGCAGTCGCATCATTGTAGCTTTGTGATTACCCTTACATGGGTAATCTAGTCTGTGTATGTATTCAATACATTCTGGAATATATAAAAAAAGAAAAATTATTTTTACATTCGCCAAATTAAATTTGTGATAGGAAGGACCTGGCAATAGGAAAAAGGACAATAATTTACTTACTATCTTGAGCTTTCTGACCAGTCTTGTGAATAATACCTACATTTGGATTTATAACGAAGTTCCTGCAAAGGAAGACAACACTTTTAAATCTATTAAAAGTAATACCAGTCAGTTTGGTAAATGAATAAAATGATAAATTATGTTGTATAATATTGTACATCTACAATTTTGACCACTTTTAGGGTTCCATACCTCAAAAGGAAAAAAACGGAACCCTTATAATATCACTCGTGTGTCTGTCTGTCTGTCTGTCTGTCCGTCCGTCACAACCAATTTGCGAATCTAATGAAGCGATTAAGTTGAAATTTCGTACACGCATGTATTTCTGTGCCCGAACACTAACGTGTAACGTAAATAAATTAATTTTAGGGGGCAAATATGAAAATTTAAAAAAAGTTTTGCTAACTGTACTGTGTCACATATCAAATGAAATGTATTGTTGTGGTGATCTCAAATAGTAATTTTTTATAATTTTAAAACTACTAAACTAACTACTTTTAAAGATATTTAAGAAAATAGTTAAAAGTTTAACATCTCGTATGTCCGAAACTACTGAGCCAAAAGTTTTGCAAAAAAAATACAGAGAGTGGTTCTTTACTCATAAATTCCAGGAAAACTTATAAGAAGTCTATGGTCCTAAAATAACATGGTTGTGAACACAAACTAACATTTACAGTTGAAATGTACGGGAGAACATGTTTTTCAACTACAATGTTAAGTTTGTTATTGGGATAAATTAATTCCAACTACGGGACCCTTCATTGTGCGTGGTCCGACACGCACTTGGCCGTCTTTTTTACTTGTCGCATTATTACACACACTACAAAATCGACGATCTTACCTTGTATCATTGAAGGTGCAATCAGTACAGCAAACGATTGGCTCTTTTCCTCGAAAAGAACATATCTGTAAGTAAAATGAAATTATAAATAATATGTACGTACAAGTGGCCAAACTTACTACCCAGATGTAAGTCGTCGACCCATTTTTCAAATTCGAACATTATCCCGACCAAGTTAAAGATCAAATTACAAAACCGACGTTAAATAAGTTGTCTAAGTTGACAATTTTATATGTGAAACTTTACATTGATTGGGATAAAGTTCAAAATACAATGACAAGCGCAAAGGTTTTGGGTTGGACTATAGTAAGAACACGTTTTTTAATGAGATGGAATAAGTTAGCTTATCTCGCTTGACCAGCTCTTTAATATTCTGTTTCTCTATATTTAAATTTCGAATAATGTTGAGAACCTGCAACGTCTAATATGAACTCGCCAAACTAGTTTGTGAGCTACGCAGTCCATCCCACCTAGGAAATTTGTTACTCACCGGTGCAAAATCCTTGTTCACAAAATCAAGGTAACTGCTCAAACAATCATATACGCTGACGCACTTTCCGGAGACCCCATTCCTCATGCATGTAGACCCTGTAAATGAAAATTAAAAAACATACAAATAATAAAATTTAGTTTGTTACCCCTGTAACCAAAACGATATTAATGTAATGATAATGACACACCTTCAGGCAAATTCAACACCTCACTTGCCACACAAGAACAACTTAAGAACACCAGCACAATTAAATGACGTAACATCGTGCTAAAACAAGGTATTAACACGAGCGTTCTACATAGCCTTTGGGATTAAACTAAATATCGGCATTACAACACGGTAAAATATTATAAACACAAACAAAAAAAGGTCATGTAGGTATTCAAAACATCCAACGTCGGGACATCAAAGTCTTAGGATGTCTCACAAGTTTTCCTTAACAGACTCTGTACAGGTACAGTCAAACAAAGAGTTATTTACGTATGTAAGCAAAAATATTAATCTTTACAGTACACTGCCAATATTATTATTTTTATTGTGACAACATAAGAAGATAATTTATTTGTCCATAACATGAGTATACAAACATTATGTCATGGTATGCAACATTTTACATGATGAAAATTATCACAGTCATGTTTTGCCTTAGCGGCGCGGCGGCGGCGTACAAATACAAATAGGTAGGATATTATATAAACATCAATTAATAACGTTATATTTATGCAATATTCATACCAATTAATAATCCAAATTACAACTTAAATACAGTCAACACAGAGGTGACATGTTTTCGTTGCATGCAATTTTAGCAAGTGAACTTACCATAATGAACGACGTTTCAAGTCAAAATGAAAATGTACTACAGAATAGTTTTATTTGAATGTTATCTTTTAAATATTTTTTTCTTATCTCCTCACAAACAGAGCACCTGCCATCATCTCATCATTAACTCTACACCCCCCTTTGTTGAGGGGTTGGGGCCTTTAAACGCTACGTCTTCCGGTACGCGGTCGCCACTCCAGAACTTTTCGGCCCCATCGGTCATCTGTTCTGCGAGCAACGTGCCCCACCCAGTGCCACTTAAGTTTGGCAATTCTTCACGCTATATTGGTAGCCTTGGTTCTCCCACGGATCTGAGAATCTATCCATCCCGCTGGATGCGAGAACCACAGAACCGGTCAAAGTGGCGGTGCTGAGGGGAACCTATGTCCAGCAGTGGATATCTTTCGGCTGAAATGATGATGATGAATATACAGAAAATACGAAGCAACAGTATTGTAAAGTTTCTTTTGACATGGAACTGAAACATAACTAACGATATGTGTACCTACTATAGGTACGCCTTTGCTTAACCCTATAGTATGATAAAAGTCTTGACAGGAGTTGACTCCTTTCAAGTCTTTTAAGTTCAGCATACTGTCAAGACTGCTAGGTATTGCAATTTAGCTGCATGTTTACTTATGTCTTTGATTGGCTGTACCAACACTGAACTTGCCCATGCGTAAACTAATCCGGTTTGACTTGACCTTGACAATGTCTAACTTGATTCTAATAAAGGCTATTAAACTCATCTCATTATTATTATCTGTCTAATTTTAATTATTATTTTATTTTGTAGGGAATATTTATTTTTGGGATCCCTTTGCCCAGCCGTGGGATATTCTACGCTACTAAAAAAAATATATTGATAAACACAAAATATTAGTATTTTTTAGCAATTGTCTTAAATGTTGCTCCCTTTTTTTTTACAAAATATCGGGGAGTTATTTTTATCTGTCTGTGACATCTCCAAGTAGAATAGAATCAACAAGAATAATAAAATTGATTTGAAGTATGTCTTAATGTCACTTCATTTCATTAAGTATGTTTTTTCTTTTTTTTTCATATTGACACCTTGCTTTTATATATTATATTCATATAATTTGTTTTCATTTAATTGTGGTTTGGTATATCTTTTGTGTGCACTGATTATATTGTTAATCTATCTAAATTTTCGAAGTATTTGAAAAATGTATGAAATAAAAATATAAAATACAAAATGTCAACTGCCTCGAAAAATTTTGACATTAGCATAGGAATCAAAAGGGGTCATTTGGTTGTAACTGATTTTCCTTACATCCCCTTAATAGATTGCCGACGTATAACCAATAACCCTTTATACACTACAGGTGGCACTGCCATTGCTTGTATGTTAAACGTTGCGCTGCAGCCCGTTGTGGCTGTAATGTGCATTTGGCTTAAAATAGATAGTCGGGGAAGGCAACACTATAGAGGCGACACTTTTTGGGGGCGGAAAAATTTCAAGTTTATGCTACCTTCAATTTGAAAAATATTTATCTCAGGCTAATTGCCAATTTCAAACAGAAAATGAAAAAATTTCGACCTCGCTGCGCTCGCTCTTGTTTGCCTAAGTTCTCTTAGTTTTTTAGCTTTCTGCGTAAGTTGACAAAGTAACTCTATTTTCTGTTTGAATCGTCTTAGGAGGAAACACGGTTACGTGGTCGTCGGCATTCTTTCCATGCCGTATTCCTATGATTTCTCCCTGATTAATGATACTTTTTTTTTCCTAAAATGAATATATTTACGCCAAAAAAAATAACATAGGGACATGGTAGTTTAAAAAAAAAAGATATTTAGATATTAGACTACATAGTTTCAGTAAGGGAGAAAACAGAATGAACGCCAACGACCACGTGACCGGGTTTCCTAATAACAACTTCACTCAAACGCACGTTCACAACTCTGTGTTATAAGCTTAGTTACAGGTTACAGGTAAGTACACTGGTATTAGAAACTTTAGTTGGAATATAGCGGTAAACTCAACATGCTGGTAGTTCAAACATTTGATTAACTTTACGTAGTAATTTTATTATGCTTGGTAAAATACGACACTGAAATATTTACCTAGTTTATTCAGATAAGTTTATTCATAGTCTGCAGGGTGATTGAATAACACACTAACAGTAGCAATGGCTTTAATTTTGACAGTTCAACAACATTCACTGCGTTATTTACGTTGTTGAGCAGATACATTTTTCGAACATAAAGCAATGGATTAGCAATATCCTTTAAAACCATTCAGATTGGAATGGAAAATGTGTTGCAATTATGGTGCTGGTAATTTCAAAGCTGACAGTTCTCAAAGGACTCTATTAATTATTTGCAATCTATGAGTTATTGAGTGAATATTTTATTTTTTATTTTTTAGTATGTGTGCCATACGCAAAGGCTTTAGTTTATGTCAATCAATCATCTCAGTCTATAGTGCACTGCTGGACAAATATCTTATAGGAGTATATGAAGGTTTGTTTAAAATTTACACTAGTATTATAAAGAGAGAAACCGAATTTTGTGCAGTATATGTTTTATTTTGTTATTATATGACATTGATTTAACATTCTGTAATTACTTCCTTACACACTAACTTAATAATGGTATTTTTTTTGGAAAGTCCACTACTTTTACAATGTTTGTAATTATGTGAGCACCATGTATCTATTACATAATTAATTTATCTATCGTTGCTTTGCTCATTTTTAATTCTTTTTTACCTATTGTGGTATAGTAATTTTATTCTAGGTGCATCGTCTTCACATTTAATTATATACTAGTATAATCAATCTGCCTAGCCTTTTCCTAACTATGTTGGCCTTTTCCTAAGACTGGTGTCAAACTTTTCGGGCTTTTGACGACTCTTAACGACTGTCAAAGATCCACGAATGACAGCCGGGACCAACGGCTTAACGTGCTTTCCGAGGCATGGAGGAGTCTCGGTATGTACAGATGGTCACCCATCCACGGAACAACCCCGGCAAGCGTAGCTTAACCTGATGGATCGACCCATGCGGCTATTATTACTTAGCCACGAGCTTCTCTTAATTACACTCTTTCACCCTTTGTAAGGTACATTATTCCAGATGGACATAGGCTATATATTATGTAAATATATACAAAAATAAGTATTTAATAATACGAATGAAATACTATCTTGAATTCATGCAAGCCAAGTACTTTTTGTTAGGTTACTGCTCAGAACTTGTGCATAAAGTGTCGTGAACAGAATATCGTCATTGCATGTAAATTGCACCCGTGCGAACAGTGCCGGATTAAGCAAGCGCGGGGCCCATAGCAAATTTTATGGACGGGCCCTTGATCTGCTATGGGTTCTTATGTATAAAGTGGTAAAAACAAACAATACTCAATACGTCTATTTGCAATCAACTTTTAGAAATTGTATTACGAGTACCTATATTCTGACGTCTTAAGCTTTGTGCGGACTAGCGCGACGCGACACTGGTTATTGTTATACCGTCAAGTTTTCTTAGAAATGGTATTGTTCGAGTCGCGTCGCGCCGTCGCGTCGCGCTGGTCTGCACGAGCCTTTAGTCGGCAAGGTAGTACGTATCACGTTTTTGAGACAACAAGTAAATTCAATATACCACATCTTAATAAGTTTCACTCAAAAAATTACACGGGTTTGAATACGCGGGGCCCCCTTTAGCGCGGGGCCGGTAGCAATTGCTACTCTTGCTACGTGGTTAATCCGGCACTGCGTGCGAAGCTGGGGCAAGTCGCTAGTATAATATACAGGATGTCAGGGACATCGACGCGAAAACTGTCACTATGGATTCAGTACATGATTCTGAACCCCCGTGTGTTGAATATATTCGCCGACTATTTTTTTTTAAATCTACTGTTTCATAGAAAAGTGCAATACCTACGCGGTCAAAATGTATGGAACAGCAGATTTTTTTTTCAAAAATTTCTACCCTGGGCCGTTCAGAATCATGTACTGAATCCATGGTAACAGTTTTCGGGTCGATGTCCCTGCCACCCTATATATCAACGAAAACTATTTTCCCTGAGGGTCACTTCAATAAATTATGCTGGCTTTATAGAAGAATAAAGAATAATAATTATTCTAGTTTTCCATTTTCTTTTCATACTTCTAGATCCACAGAAACATAATGAGACTGTGTCTTCATGTTTATTCTTTTTGAGTCGCTAGATGCCTTTGTCCGTCTGGAATAGGTAAATATTTGAGTGAGCTAAGCGCGTAATGAGCTAGCTAGTTATGAAAACACCTCACCCATCTGCTTTAGATTAAGGTACCTATAAGTAGATAAGTAGATATACGACTACATTCTAGAAACTACATTTATCATTTGCAAGCTCAGCGGTCTGTGCCCACCGGATGAGCCATGTATGTATTATAAGACAGAATAAAACTCGCCTTCAAATCGGCAGTACGTATTTTAATTTCTCATCAGTAAAAATCCTGAGTAGTTACTTAGGTTCAGTATTAAAGGTTTCTCACGCCCCCAAACCAAAAGTGGCGCAGCCGGTAGGATTTTCTCACAGAAATCCGTAGTTTCGCGTTTTTCCGACGTCCAAATTCGTTAGTAATAAAATTAGGCGTAAAATCTACGAAGACAGAGGAAATCCTTCGAACCAAAGAAATATTCTTTTGTATCGCGTGAGTGCACAAATCACCGAGTATGGGAGTCGCGGACGGTTGGTGAGTAAATCTTTTCGCCAATCCTTTGTTCCTCCTATATTTTTCATAAGTTTTAAATGTTATTTTCGAGATCAAAACTTGCTCATTATAACAGTGTTTAGTTTAGGTTGATGACTCTGTATGAAATTATATATGGTCTTATCTCTATTCAATTCTTAGAACATAACACAGAGTAGTGTCAATGTTAGAGAGTTCACATTTATTTTAAGTTTCTAATTTAGATTTTTGAATGAAATAAAATAAACTATATTAACTTTAAATTCAATGAAAACTGTATTAAGGTAAAGTAACCAGAAGATTTTTTTTTTTTTCAGTCTTTTTTAAAATTGTAATTGAAGTATGGCTCTAAATGTATTTTTCTACAACCTTCCTGAAAATATGGTGCGTATCGTTAGGCTTAAATCGCCTACTACTTTAGAAGCAGCTTTGAGCATCGTACTTGAAGAAGTCAACTTCTTAGATCAATATAATATGCGGAACCGCATTCATGGTAATAGTCAAATTTGGGGATCAAGTTCACCGATATCCTAACCAGTCGCGAACAAACCCACCTTACCTTTTTAGTCTAAATTTAATTTTAATAATTCCCAAAATACACAAAATAAGATACCTCAAACTATGGGTCAAGGTCAACCATTCAAGCCAATATTCGAGTATCGTTCTCAGTCGGGTTCGCAACTGCAACAGTTTGGTTATAGGCCAGCTCAACAGATAGGATATAGGCCACCAGTACAGTTCGGCTATAGGCCACCAGTACAGTTTGGCTATAGGTCACCTCTACAGTATGGTTATAGATTACCGCAACAGTTTGGATATAGGCCACCTCAACCGTTTAGTTACAAACCACCGCAACAATTCGGTTACAAACCACCGCAACAAGTTGGATCGAATCTTCCCCAGGTACTAAAACCCCAAAATCAAGATAGCGATGTGTCTATGAGAACGGCCCAACCTAAGCAGCAACATGGTTTTAATTTAAATGAACTTACTATGAACGATTACGAGTATGTATACGGTCCCTATTGTGACGAATCTTACTATTATAATTTAACGAATGACTATGACTATTTAAATGACATTAACTATTATTATGAGAACGTAAGTTGCGCGAAAGATTCTAACGTACCTGATAACAAATTAGAACCAACGGGTGACAATCAGAATGTGGATTTTCAGGAAAAAGCCTCGTTAAAGGACAAGACATCTTAGAACTAAATTGCGACCCAAATCTAAAGCTTCCCTACATTTACTTAGAAGAAATAGACGCAAAAATGACGATTGACACTGGTAGTATGAAATCATTCATTAGTCCTCAAAAGGCTTATGATTTTTTTTGTGAATATATCAGGAAAGAACATTTCCAAGTGGTAAGCACCCATGCTTCTAGCAGACACGATGAAGTAATGGAAATTCCTCCCTTACCTACTTTTGTAACTAACGCTTGGCATAAATTTTATTTGTATGACGTTGACCCACGATATGACGGACTTATTGGTAATGATCATTTATTACAATTAGACGCAGTAATTGATTTAAAGAACCAAGTATTAACAACTAGCACTACGCGTGTTCCAATAATTAATAATAACTTAAATTATATAATTGATATACCATCACGACCAGAACAACGAGTTAAGTTACCTGTCAATCAATATTCAGGCGATGCTATTCTAGATTTTCAAGGATTTGAGAATGGTCTGCGTATGCCCAGCGCTATAATAAATTGTGTAAATGGATACGCATATACCGTTATCCAAAATTCTTCTGATAGCCCAAAACGACTTAATATTAAACAACCCTTTACAGTGACTAAATATAAAAATAATGAATGTAATATCAATTTTACTAAAAGTAATACTGACATAGAAACAGACAAATTACTTGAAGACAACTTAAGTAAACTCAGGCTGGACCATACCAACGAAGAAGAACATGAAAAGATTTATAGACTTTGCAATTAATTCAAAGACATATTTTACTGTGACCAAATTCCCTTGACGTTTACTAATTCGGTAAAACATCACATAAGGACAAAAAACGAAGACCCTAAAAGAATATGTGAAACCGTATAGACAGGCTCCGCTTGTTCAAAACGAAATCAACAGAAAAGTTGACCAACTAATAAAAGACAACGTAATACAAGAGTCCCATTCTCCTTGGAATGCCCCTGTTCACCTAGTGCCTAAGAAGATGGATGCATCTTGTGAAATTAAATACAGGATGGTGATTGACTTTAGAAGACTTAATGAAATTACTATTGACGACAAATACCCCCTACCGAACATTCATGACCTTTTTGACAAGTTGGGAAAGAGCACTTACTATACTACGCTTGATTTAGCAAGTGGATACCATCAGATAGAGTTAGAAGAGAAGGACAGACAGAAGACAGCATTTTCCACTCAAAATGGACATTTTGAGTTCCTGAGAATGCCATTTGGGGTTAAAACCGCCCCAGTCACATTCCAGAGGACAATGGACAACGTTTTACGTGGATTACAAGGATTACACTGTATGGTATATTTAGATGACATTATAGTTTACGGAAATAGCCTTGACAATATGACTTACCAAAAACGACGACTGAGATTAAAAGTTTTCTTGGACTGGTGGGATACTACCGACGTTTCATTAAAGACTTTGCAAAAATAACCCAACCCTTGACATCTTGTTTGAAAAAGCGTAACAAAATTATAATAGATCAGAAATACATTGACGCATTTAACAAATGCAAAGAACTTTTGACGCACGCCCCTCTTTTACAATACCCTGACTACAACAAACCTTTCATACTTACGACTGATGCGTCAAACGTAGCTCTAGGTGTAGTTTTGTCACAAGGACAAATTGGCAGTGACAAACCTATTGCTTACGCTAGTCGCACCCTTAGTGATACCGAATCACGTTATAGCACAATCGAGCGGGAATTGCTTGCTATAATTTGGGCCATAAAACATTTCAGACCATACTTATATGGTCGAAAGTTTTATATATACACTGACCACCGTCCTTTAGTATGGCTTCGATCTCTGAAAGACCCAAGCAGTAAACTTACACGTTGGGGACTTCGTTTGCAAGACTATAACTTTGAATTGATTTACAAAAATGGCAAACAAAATACCAATGCCGACGCCTTTTCTAGAATAAAAATGTATGCTAAAGCATACAAGCAAGCATGCAAGTGATCCGTCATTGTCGTCAGAGTCTAAAGACTCTGACGACGATGACGGATCACTTGCAATTAACGTTGATGAGAAAGATACGGATCACCTAGATAATATAGTTACAGAAAAGTCCACAGCTGAAAATAAAAGAGAACGCAGCAATTCATCAACTGTAACAATATCAGACACAAGCCGAACAGCAACTGCTAGTTCTATAGAGTTTATAGACGAAAACATTAGAGAATACCCTGTTCCTGAAGCTAGTAAATCAGATACAATTCATTCAGCTTTAAACGAGTCCACTGGAATACCAATTTTACACGAAGCTATAGACACAAAACCAAATCAAATTTTAGTGTTCTCATGGCTCAAAAATGAAATGCAAGTAAAGGACCTTTCACGTGACAAACAGAAAGTATTAGAAGTTTTCTAACCCAGAATTGATAAAGGAATTTTTGAAACAATACATTAAACCAAAATTTAAGTATTTCATTTATTTTGAAGAAAATGTACATCGTAAATTATTCGGTAATATAATAATTCAGCTGTTTAGGAAAGATTTGATTATTTTTTATGAATGCACAGAACGAGTTATTTATGTAGAAGATGAAGGAGAACAGAAAAGTATAATAGTTAAACATCATGAAGGAAACACGTGCCACCGCGGCATCAAAGAGACATTAGTTAGGCTTCGAAAGAATTATTATTGTGATAGAATGCAGGAGACAGTAGCGTCAGTTATTAATGCTTGCGAGGCATGTCAGAAAATGAAATATGATAGAAAGCCAATTAAACCTAAATTACAGCTGACACAAACACAGAGTGCCCCGTTTCAGGAATTATTTATAGATCTTTTTAGTATTGAAGGTAATACTTATCTGACCCTTATGTAAACTAGGTCAGGCTATCGAAATTCAGAATAAATCTACTCCAGAAGTTGTCCGTGCTCTAATGAAATATTTTTCATACTACGGCGTTCCTAAAAAGATAAGTTCCGATCTAGGATCTGAGTTCAATAACGAGTTGATGAAGGAATTTTTAAGCTTACATAAAGTACACCTTCATATTGGCACACCCAATAACCCCAATTCAATGGGCCTGATAGAACGATTTCACAGCACCTTAATTGAAATATATAGATTGGCGAAGTACGAAAAACGATGAACCGATGCGGCATCCGTAATGACGTATTCGGTTATGGCATATAACCATTCCATTCACTCTGTTACCGAACTCACTCCATTCGAAGTTGTTTTCGGACATACTGATACCAATAACCCGTATAGCATAGAATTAGAAAAACAATATTTCCAGAAAATGATTAAGGATCATACAAAGCGAACTAGAGTCATGTATAAATATTTGACAGATAAAATGGTAGCAATAAAAGAAAAGCATAGGGAAAGGAAAGGTGGTGAAGCTGGAGTTGAGTTTAATGAAGGCGACATTGACTAAGCAATGCGGTGAAGAGATCAGTAAACAACTTGTCTTCGGCACTTACCTGGTGACAATTGACGAGCCTTGTGACCTGCAAATCTATGGAATTCACCTTCACAGTTGTATTTTTATAGAGTTGGAAGTTGTGGAAAAGGCGTCAGTGTTATGCGATAGGCGTCGGCGTAAGGCGTCGGTGTTATAGGCGTCTGCGTTAGGCGTCGGCGTAAGGCATCGGTGTTATAGGCGTCGGCGTAAGGCGTCGGTGAAACAGGCGTCGGCGTAAGGCGTCGGTGCTATAGGCGTCGGTGTTATAGGCGTCGGTGTTATAGGCGTCGGCGTAAGGCATCGGTGTTATAGGTGTTGGCGTTAGGCGTCGGCGTAAGGCGTCGGCGTAAGGCGTCGGTGCTATAGGCGTCGGTGTTATAGGCGTCGGTGTTATAGGCGTCGGTGTTAAAGGCGTCGGTGTTATAGGCGTCGGTGTTATAGGCGTCGGTGTTATAGGCGTCGGTGTTATAGGCGTTGGTGTTAAAGGCGTCGGCGTAAGGCGTCGGTGTTATAGGCGTCGGTGTTATAGGCGTCGGCGTAAGGCGTCGGTGTTAAAGGCGTCGATGTTATAGGCGTCGGTGTTATAGGCGTCGGAGTAAGGCGTCGGTGTTAAAGGCGTCGGTGTTATAGGCGTCGGTGAAAGGCGTCGATGTTAAAGGCGTCGATGTTATAGGCGTCGGTGTTATGAGTGTCGGCGTAAGGCGTCGGTGCTATAGGCGTCGGAGTTATAGGCGTCAGCGTAAGGCGTCGGCGTAAGGCGTCGGTATAATAGGCGTCGGTGTTATAGGCGTCGGTGTTATAAGCGTCGGCGTAAGGCGTCGATGTTATAGGCGTCGGTGTTCTAGGCGTCGGTGTTATAGGCGTCGGTGTTATAGGCGTCGGCGTAAGGCGTCGGTGTTATAGGCGTCGGTGTTATAGGCGTCGGCGTAAGGCGTCGGTGTTAAAGGCGTTGATGTTATAGGCGTCGATGTTATAGGCGTCGGCGTAAGGCGTCGGTGTTATAGGCGTCGGTGTTATAGGCGTCGGTGTTATAGGCGTCGGTGTTATAGGCGTCGGCGTAAGGCGTCGGTGTTATAGGCGTCGGTGTTATAGGCGTCGGCGAAGGGCGTCGGTGTTATAGGCGTCGGTGTTATAGGCGTCGGTGTTATAGGCGTCGGCGTAAGGCGTCGGTGTTATAGGCGTCGCTGTTATAGGCGTCGGTGTTATTGGCGTCGGTGTTATAGGCGTCGGTGTTATAGGCGTCGGTGTTATAGGCGTCGGTGTTATAGGCGTCGGTGTTATAGGCGTCGTCGTAAGGCGTCGGTGTTAAAGGCGTCGGTGTTATAGGCGTCGGTGTAAGGCGTCGGTGTTATAGGCGTCGGTGTTATAGGCGTCGGTGTTAAAGGCGTCGGTGTTATAGGCGTCGGTGTTATAGGCGTCGGTGTTATAGGCGTCGGTGTTATAGGCGTTGGTGTTAAAGGCGTCGGCGTAAGGCGTCGGTGTTATAGGCGTCGGTGTTATAGGCGTCGGCGAAGGGCGTCGGTGTTATAGGCGTCGGTGTTATAGGCGTCGGTGTTATAGGCGTCGGTGTTATAGGCGTCGGTGTTATAGGCGTCGGTGTTAAAGGCGTCGGTGTTATAGGCGTCGGTGTTAAAGGTGTTGATGTTATAGGCGTCGATGTTATAGGCGTCGGCGTAAGGCGTTGGTGTTATAGGCGTCGGTGTTATAGGCGTCGGTGTTATAGGCGTCGGTGTTATAGGCGTCGGCGTAAGGCGTCGGTGTTATAGGCGTCGGTGTTATAGGCGTCGGTGTTATAGGCGTCGGTGTTATAAGCGTCGGCGTAAGGCGTCGGCGTAAGGCGTCGGCGTAAGGCGTCGGCGTAAGGCGTCGGTGTTATAGGCGCCGGTGTTATAGGCGTCGGCGTAAGGCGTCGGTGTTATAGGCGTCGGCGTAAGGCGTCGGTGTTATAGGCGTCGTCGTAAGGCGTCGGTGTTAAAAGCGTCTGTGTTATAGGCGTCGGTGTAAGACGTCGGTGTTATAGGCGTCGGTGTTTAAGGCGTCGGTGTTATAGGCGTCGGCGTAAGGTGTCAGCGTAAGGCGTCGGTGTTATAGGCGTCGGCGTAAGGCGTCGGTATTAAAGGCGTCGGCGTAAGGAGTCGGCGTAAGGCGTCGGTGTTATAGGCGTTGGTGTTATAGGCGTCGGTGTTATAGGCGTCGGCGTAAGGCGTCGGTGTTATAGGCGTTGGTGTTATAGGCGTCGGCGTAAGGCGTCGGTGTTATAGGCGTCGGTGTTATAGGCGTCGGTGTTATAGGCGTCGGTGTTATTGGCGTCGGCGTAAGGCGTCGGTGTTAAAGGCGTCGGTGTTATAGGCGTCGGCGTAAGGCGTCGGTGTTATAGGCGTCGGTGTTATAGGCGTCGGTGTTATAGGCGTCGGTGTTATAAGCGTCGGCGTAAGGCGTCGGCGTAAGGCGTCGGTGTTATAGGCGCCGGTGTTATAGGCGTCGGTGTTATAGGCGTCGGTGTTACAGGCGTCGGCGTAAGGCGTCGGTGTTAAAGGCGTCGGTGTTATAGGCGTCGGCGAAAGGTGACGGTGTTATAGGCGTCGGTGTTATAGGCGTCGGCGTAACGCGTCGGTGTTATAGGCGTCGGCGTTATAGGCGTCGGTGTTATAGGCGTCGGTGTTATAAGCGTCGGCGTAAGGCGTCGGTGTTATCGGCGCCAGTGTTATAGGCGTCGGTGTTATAGGCGTCGGTGTTATAGGCGTCGGCGTAAGGCGTCGCTGTTAAAGGCGTCGGTGTTATTGGCGTCGGTGTAAGGCGTCGGTGCTATAGGCGTCGGTGTTATAGGCGTCGGCGTAAGGCGTCGGTGTTATAGGCGTCGGTGTTATAGGCGTCGGCGTAAGGCGTCGGTGCTATAGGCGTCGGTGTTATAGGCGTCAGTGTTATAGGCGTCGGCGTAAGGCGTCGGTGTTAAAGGCGTCGGCGTAAGGTGTCGGCGTAAGGCGTCGGTGTTATAGGCGTCGGCGTAAGGCGTCGGTGTTATAGGCGTCGGCGTAAGGCGTCGCTGTTATAGGCGTCGGTGTTATTGGCGTCGGCGTAAGGCGTCGGTGCTATAGGCGTCGGTGTTATAGGCGTCGGCGTAAGGCGTCGGTGTTATAGGCGTCGGTGTTATAGGCGTCGGCGTAAGGCGTCGGTGTTATAGGCGTCGGTGTTATAGGCGTCGGCGTAAGGCGTCGGTGTTATAGGCGTCGGTGTTATAGGCGTCGGTGTTATAGGCGTCGGCGTAAGGCGTCGGTGTTAAAGGCGTCGGTGTTATAGGCGTCGGCGTAAGGCGTCGGCGTAAGGCGTCGGTGTTATAGGCGTTGACGTAAGGCGTCGGTGTTATAGGCGTCGGCGTAAGGCGTCGGTGTTAAAGGCGTCGGTGTTATAGGCGTCGGCGTAAGGCGTCGCTGTTATAGCGTTGGTGTTACGCGTCGGTGTTATAGGCGTCGGCGTAAGGCGTCGGTGTTATAGGCGTCGGTGTTATAGGCGTCGGTGTTATAGGCATCGGTGTTATAGGCGTCTGTGTTATAGGCGTCAGCGTAAGGCGTCGGTGTTATAGGCGTCGCTGTTATAGTTGTCGGTGTTATAGGCGTCGGCGTAAGGCGTCGCTGTTATAGGCGTCGGTGTTATTGGCGTCGGCGTAAGGCGTCGGTGTTATAGGCGTCGGTGTTATAGGCGTCGGCGTAAGGCGTCGGTGTTAAAGGCGTCGCTGTTATAGGCGTCGGTGTTATTGGCGTCGGTGTTAAAGGCGTCGGTGTTATAGGCGTCGGCGTAAGGTGTCGGCGTAAGGTGTCGGTGTTATAGGCGTCGGTGTTATAGGCGTCGGTGTTATAGGCGTTGGTGTTATAGGCGTCGCAATTGTGGCGATAAGTCCCCTCTTTGAGCAGTGGCTAGAGAGGCGCCACGGCGTCCTCACCTTCCGCCTGACACAGGTCCTCACCGGACATGGTTGTTTCGGGAGGTTCCTGTTCAGGATAAAGCGGGAGGAAACGCCCGGGTGTCACCACTGTGTGGATCGCCCGGAGGACACGGTGGAGCATACGGTGGAGGTCTGCCCAGCTTGGGCGGAGCACCGCCGTGTCCTCACGGAGGCGATCGGCGGCGGCGATCTCTCGCGTCCGGCCCTGGTTCAGGCCATGGTCCGGAGCGAGAGTGCATGGGAGGCCGTCACCTCCTTCTGCGAAGCAGTAATGCTCGCGAAGGAGGAGGCGGAGCGCGTGAGGGAGAGGCAAAATGCGCGCCCTCGCGACCCTAGTCGCCGCAGGAGACGCCCCGGGCGTCGGGAGTCGCGAGCCGACTTCCGGCCACCGTAGGCGCGGGCTTGCGGACGGTGAGCAATGGGTAGCTCGCCGTCCGATAGGGACCAGGCCCGGGTCGACGGCGCGTTGTGTTCCACGCGCGCCTCAAAGAGATGTCAGCACCAACTGACGGGGTCCGGAAGGGCCAATGCCTGCCGGGGTTGCGGGTTTGTCTGAAAGGGATATCGCGACCTCGGCACACAGGCAACAGAAGGATCACGGGTGGGTTTTAGTCAGTAAAAGTCTGACACGCCCTCCCGCTCCACCCAGAGCGGGAGAAGTTATTGGATAATTTCCCACCCTCAAAAAAAAAAAAAAAAATGTAGTAGTCCGTTATGAAACCCACTATTTTATTAATATTGATATTACAGTTTTTTTTTTAGGAATAAGGTTAAGTCGGAAGTCTTGGAAGACATGTAATTGTTACAAAATGGTCAATAATTTTGGTTTTGACCCAGGTGTCCTTTCATGAGATTTGTCGTCGACCAATAGCTCTTCTCGTGAGTAGAATAATATACGGGGAAATAAATAAGAGCAGCGTTGTTATCGCTTAAATAGGCATCAAATGAGCAACGCCCAAAATAAGTCGCCGAAATTACAGCTGTAGCATTCTTGTAAAAGTGGTAGCTACCCCGTGGTAGGGACGTATTGTTCTACCGACCGGATGCAGCTAAATACCAGTATTTTACAAGGAATGACTGCCTATTTGACCTTCACAACCGTGTGTAATATTATACCCTTTGGTAAGACTGGAAGCAGACTCTTGGGCCTCTGACTACCCGTAACGACTGTCAAAGATCTACGAATGGCACCGGGACCAACGGCTTAACGTGCTTTCGGAGGCACAAAGGGGTCTCGATATATAAAGGGTCCCATCCGCAAACCGAGCGTGGCAAGCATAGCTTAACCTACGATCAACCCGTGGGGCAGTTATAATTTTGTATACTTATTATTTTATACAAAAGAACGATTGAAAATCAAAATTCTGATTTATTCGTTTCACCAATAGAAATTCTTCATGTATTCGCACAACTGTAAATAATACCGTACTTACCTTTTGTCTTTCTATCTCTCTCCCTCACAGAGAGATAAGGTACCTTTATCTCTCTTTGAAACCGTATAGGTATGCAAATATCGGTTACATACAACCGTTTTATTTCGGTTCGTTAAACAGTATTTGCTTTGTTATATTTTCTAGCGCCTTTTTTAGGGTTCCGTACCCAAAGGGTGCAAATGGGACCAAGGCTCCGCTGTCGGCCCGTCTGTCACAGAGCTGTATCTTTTGACCCGTAATAGATAGATACTCGAAATTTTCACAGAATATGGACTACTATGTCAGCTTTAATAAAAAATAACAAAAAATACAAAAATTAAGTAAGGTTACAAATTAAATTGGGTCCTCCATACAGGAAATGTGTTTTTTTTACTACAGTATACAAATAAATAAAACCTAAAAATATATCTATAAACTCTTTTGTTTGTTTTAGAATTTAATCTAGGCTTCAAGATTAACAAGCTACACCATGTACCAACTTAATACTGGTTTTGGTGGTACATGGGCACTTATGACACGACAGAAGCAAGGTGCACGGTTCCAATTGGTCGTTTCCCATCGAGAAGAGCCGGCAAGAAACTACACAGAAGACTTAATTAACGTGTATACTTCGGTTGATCGTTTAATAATTAAATCCAAGTCCGTACTAATTAAGTTGTTTACATTTCCCAGAAAACCTTCACGTTTTCCGAGAAAAATCTACGGCGTTCGAGTAGGGTCCGAATGAATGTCTGTATAGATTATTTATTCATTCATCAGTAGTTTGTGTTCACTCAGTCTATTGTTTGTTGCAAATACAGATAATATCTAGATTATTGACAGTTCGATAAACATCTATTAATACATCAATAATAGTCTTGCTGTGCTACTCTGGAAAAACTCAGCATTAAAGATGAAAATGGCAAGAGAAAAGTACTTTAAAATTAACTTTAGCAACCAGTAACTGACTGAATTTTTATTTTTTAATACCTTTCACCCGCGGCTTTGCCCGCGTGGGGTCGGAAACTATACCACGGGAATGATCCTCTTCTATTCGTTTTGCTAAGCAGAATTGTTAGATACGCCCACGAGCCGTATAACCAGGAATTGATACGTCATTCTCATTACACAGATGCATCGGTCTCCTCGTGTCATGTCAATACAATGCAGCTACAAAGCTTGTTCCAGACACACCTCGTATCGGTTCTTATCAACACATGCCAACGGTTACATGGTCGTAGCTAGTCTGTTGGTTCTTATGAATGGAACTTGTATTGTATGATTCGTATCTGTGCATACATGTGTGATTATACAGGGTGTCAGGTTAAAGCTTCGTGCAGACCAGCGCGACGCGATACCGGCTATTGTTATACCGTCAATTTTTCTTAGAAATTGTATTGTTCGAGTCGCGTCGCGGCTTCGCGTCGCGCTGGTCTGCACGAAGCTTAAAGGAGGGACTAACACAACTTTAACAAAAAGTATTGCATATTGTAGGCAACTTAAAAAAAAAAAAAAAACAGGGTTGGTCCCATAGTAAAAATTGATATTTTTTGTTTGTGAGAAGTCTTGTAGGTTTGAGTTTCGAAGTTGTTATTTATTTATTAATTGATTTTGTGCATGGTGTAGTTCTAGTTATTTTCTTTTCGTGTGGTTAGTGACTAACCTGGTGTCAGAGTTTTAAAGCCGCCCATGGGCCTCTGACTTGGCTTCACATACCGTCGAGAAATATCTCTCAGGCATGCCGGTTTCCTCACGATGTTTTCCTTCACCGTTTTTGAAGCAAGTGATAATTATATAATACGCACATGAATCCAAAAAGACAGAGGTGCGTGCCTTGGTTTCGAACTCGAGACCTATGGCTTGGCTGACTGACGGTCACACCACTAGGCTATCACTAATATAATTATGTTCTAGTTATATTATGTATGTAAGGTATTTTTAGCCAAACAAAAAATGGTAGGTTTTGTTTGTCGAGTTTCAAATATATTTTTCGAGGAAATTGTAGATATTTTTTGGGAACTGGCACTCGCAAAAAGTTTGAACTTACGCAAATACTAACAGCTGAATGAATGATCGTGATAAAATAAACGTGTATTCAAAAACTGCTAGTACATACCTACGTAGTAAATGTGTATATAAAACAAAACTCATCAGCAAGAAGGTCATTTCTCATTAGAAACAAAATGACAAAGACTGCCCTTAATTATTCTTAAAAATACTCGAGGACTGAATTATTAATATTTATCAAAAGCTGGACGGACATCTTTGTTTTATAGTCTGTCATCATTCAGAAACGTAACAGTCTTTTAATTAGAGTGCGTGCAAGACAAGTCTGCGCGCGACTGGTGTCGCTGGCGTGCTTAATTCTACATATAAAGTAATATTTAAAATATTAGCTCTATATTAATCATTCAAACTTAATATTACTAATCATACATTAATATTAAATAATTCTATACTTAATTTGACCTTACATAAACGACAAAACAAAAGATCACACAGAAGCCTCGATCAAGCGTAGTGATCAATGGTCATGCCTTCTCCGTATGCTTAAAGCCCTTTGCTCTGTAGTGAGACAATAATAGGTTGATATTATTATTAAAAAACATTTCAAATGACACTAATATAATTTGCTAGTAAACACAGATGTTCATTCTCCTTTCTAAAAGAATGTTCAGGAAACCCTGAAAGGTAAATAAAACCTTCAAGCAGAAGATATTACAATTTCATTAACTGTTACTCGTTTATAACAAGTGGCGTATGCTGTGCCTTACCCCCTTGACATAGAAACAAATGCTTGGAGACCGTTCCTCTTCGTTAGAAGTATTCTGGGGTCATTCGATATTGTTACGGTTTTTTTTTCATAGTAAGGTAGTTTGAAAGTGGCGCTAGTGGCCTCTTGTCATACGGTTTAGTTAAACGGAGGTATTTTTGCCTTAAATATCGATTGAGAGGCACGTTAGTAAAACGCTCGTTCGAAAAGAAAATATAGGGGTCAAAATAAGTCAAGTCACGTCATTTCGTATACCTTACCAATTGGTAAGATAAAGGAAATTATAAGTAGTTACTTTTCTAAAATGAAAACGATGACCTCTATACAATTCAAAGTTATAGCCACGATAAAAACCAACAAGACATGTTTTAATGGATTTACGTACTCATTTCATTCAACCTTTTTAACGTAGATACAAGTCTCGTACCCTTAATAACGTGTGACTTGAGAATTCATACTGTGCATGAATGTGGCCCTTCCCGACTCACTCCTTGGCAGAGTGCCAAGAGAAATGTAGGCTGAAAAGAGTCACTTTATATTGTTAACATTTACCGGTTTTTATTGTACCAAGGTCATAGGGTTTAGCGTTTTGTAATTGATGTAGTTTTACAATGTTTGACCTTGGTTGATATAGATGTTAAGGTTGTAAGTTCTAACAATATTTTTGTGATTTCAAGATTGATGTTTCACTTATTTCTTTTTATGAATTAAAACGTCGACTGAGACTTACTGATGGTCTAAAAGTTTATCACCTTTGTTTTTTAAGCGCAAGATTGCGTGAGAATGAGATAATTCCTGATAATAATCTACGGCTTTTTCGATTTTCAAAAGCTATTATTTTGTAGCTCTTCTACTTCGTTCTCAGATATCAATCGCCTAGCCTTTTCCCAACTATGTTAGAGTCGGCTTCCAGTCTAAAAGGAAGCAGCTGAATACCAGTATTTTACATGGAGCGCCTATCTGACTTCCACAACCCAGTAACTGTGTAATACGATACACCTTGGTAAGACTGGTTATCAGACTTTCGGGCTTCTGACGACCCGTAAGGACTGTCAAAGATCCACGAATGACAGCCAATACCAACGACTTAGCGTGCGTTCTGAGGGACGGAGGAGAAAAGATATCTTTACATAACCCGGCGTAGCTTAACCTGATGGATCGACCCGTGCCGCTGTTGTAACTTAGCCACGAGCTCTTTTTCGTTTTCACATACTTATATCGATAATTTCAACATGTACATATTTATACACACATTTCACAATATTTTATGGTTTAAAATACTCTCCATAGACTTTGTTTCCCTGTCTTCTCCTTAGGAATCTACTACGCTTTCGAATGGGCAACTAGTTTCATCTTTTTGACTGATCAACTCCTTGTCAATTTTAAAATTGCCTGTAAATGGATTAATTGAAATAAATGCTTTGCGTTTGAGTTAAGTTGAGCTTATATTAAGCAATAATAATATCCTTTACTTTACTTGCCTTATTTCTGTTCCATATCTATAGGTCTTTTACCTTATAGACCCCTCTACTTTGTATAATTGCTATCAGTCATGTATAATCTAACACCTAATTAATAACATTTTAACCTTTTCCGGCTACCTTCAATTATTACATCAAATCGTCAAAACTCCCAATTATTTCGAAATGAACTGTATGATGCAAGAGTTAAGGGTGGAATTTGAAAGCTCATCAAAAAGCTAATTCTCACAAGCGTCCATTACTCCTTTTTTTTTTTTTTTTTTTTTTTTTTTTGAGGGTGGGAAATTATCAAATAACTTCTCCCGCTCTGGGTGGAGCGGGAGGGCGTGTCAGACTTTTACTGACTAAAACCCACCCGTGTTCCTTCCGTTGCCTGTGTGCCGAGGTCGCGATATCCCTTTCAGACAAACCCGCGACCCCGGCAGGCATTGGCCCTTCCGGACCCCGTCAGTTGGTGCTGACATCTCTTTGAGGCGCGCGTGGAACACAACGCGCCGTCGACCCGGGCCTGGTCCCTATCGGACGGTGAGCTACCCATTGCTCACCGTCCGCAAGCCCGCGCCTACGGTGGCCGGAAGTCGGCTCGCGACTCCCGACGCCCGGGGCGTCTCCTGCGGCGACTAGGGGCGCGAGGGGGCGCATTTTGCCTCTCCCTCACGCGCTCCGCCTCCTCCTTCGCGAGCATTACTGCTTCGCAGAAGGAGGTGACGGCCTCCCATGCACTCTCGCTCCGGACCATGGCCTGAACCAGGGCCGGACGCGAGAGATCGCCGCCGCCGATCGCCTCCGTGAGGACACGGCGGTGCTCCGCCCAAGCTGGGCAGACCTCCACCGTATGCTCCACCGTGTCCTCCGGGCGATCCACACAGTGGTGACACCCGGGCGTTTCCTCCCGCTTTATCCTGAACAGGAACCTCCCGAAACAACCATGTCCGGTGAGGACCTGTGTCAGGCGGAAGGTGAGGACGCCGTGGCGCCTCTCTAGCCACTCCTCAAAGAGGGGACTTATCGCCACAATTGTAGCGTCCATTACTCCTACGTATTAAAATAATAAAATTCACAAGCTGGTTGTGTGCTTTTCATCAAGAAATAAATTGAATTTGTTTCCATCACAAAGGGGAATGTGAAGGGAAAATAATTTGGTTAAACAAAAACATGGTTTGTCTGTTAACTTTCGCACTTCGTATTCAGTCATTTTCTTTTGTTAATTAGTCACTTTTTCATAGTTATCTCAGATAATCTTAGCTTTAAAATGAACCTGCAGCAATATCCCGTATGACCTTTGGAAAGGTCATACGGGATATTGCGAGGTTCTTCTAAGACTCGATTTTGTACTCATGCAACAAGAATTCTGAAAGAACAATTCTTAATTAAAACGTAAGATCTTATTTACACGTTATAAGGAATGAGATGAGCTTTAGTGGCTGAAATATGTGACATCTTTTTAACGAACCTGGTTGTAGCAAATTTAGAATTTCTTTTAGGATAGGTTTAGAGTTTTGTAGATTCGGATAGAGATAATTAGAGGATTATTAGGGTTAGGGGGAATAAGAGGGATAGGTGTAGGGATATTTTCAGGATTTATGCTCATAAAAATAATGAGAGTCCAACAGATAGTTATTCATCGCAAAATGTTATTATTATGTTATTTTATTTGTTTAACCGAATTATTAGGTAGGTTGTCATCTATCAATTGCCATAAATGTGAAGGATTTCCAAAACCATGAGTAAATACATAATATTAATCGTCATGTGAGTTGCGATGTAATTTCTTAAACAAATTCTAATGACAATTAAAACACCTTTGATGGGCAATGAGGCTCAGAATACTCACTTTTCCTAAAGTGTAACAGACGAGTATGCTCTTGCATTAAATTCAGACTGAGACGAGACAACAGAAGCGGAGCGTTGAGCACCCATTATAATTCGAACATTAGGTGCTTATTATTATTTCATTATTTACATATTAATTATATTTATAATATTAGAACAAAAAAATATAAAAACATTTAAAAATAAAATAAATATTGTAGCTCAACGGTATCGGGAACAGGGTCCAAGCTACCGGTGGTCAGGGTTCCAGAAAGAGGAACCTCCTAAAAATGCGAGCCGTGTCCAGAAGTACCGCTTTCTGAATCAAACCCTTAATCCAGCTGCTCAATGAGGGCTGTTGGCAATTAAGCCATTGGCCGATACGACTATCGGCACAATGATCGCTGAGTCCACATCCCACATGTCGACAACCTCGCGAGCCAAGTCAAGATACTTGATTTGTTTATTTATTATTATAATTTTTCTAAACGTTGGTTTGGCTTGCAAAATTACAAAGTACGTAACTTTTGTGGCATATTTAATAACGCTTTTCTACTTTCTTCTGGAAAATATGCGGCTGACTAGTCAGGATGCGGTGGATTAACATACCTACCTACCTTTTAAGTTTAAGCAGAGGCTACCTATCTGCTTCGGTAGAATCATAATAATGATAATATTATGAATCACACAAACTGTCATAAACTGTCATAAACTGTCACAAACTGTCACAAACTGTCACAAACTGTCACAAACTATCACAAACTGTCACAAACTGACAATTCATAATATTAACTGCGTTCAATTCATATTACGCAATTCATCTGTATAGTAGACCCACATTTTGCCAGTTATGTTTAACTCCCATGTAATAGGGGGCGAGCCTATTGCTATCAATGGGGCACCAATTAGGACTCCCGGCTGCTACTGAGAAATTCCAGATGGAAAGACCCAATAACACTTTGCCCGACCTGGGAATCGAACCCAGGACCTCATGCTCAGCAGTAGCGCTTGCGACCACTAGACCAACGAGGTAGTCAGAGGTTATTTTTATACTTACTCCAACAGGCACTAAAATACAAACAGTCCATCAGTAATGTAATCAGTTCAAAGTGTGTCCGCGACCTCACACCACTATGTCCGTACCGCCATCTCGCCCGCAGATTTACGGGAAGGAACGTCCTTCCACCAGCTCGAAGGATTTAATTTACTTCCACAAAGACGTCGTTTTTCTTCGTTGGTGTTTTTCTCGGTGTTCGTAACACGATGCTATGTTATCATTTACTGTGTATTGTTAGAAAAATTGCTATTTCATTTCGAAATCATTAAATTTTTCATTTATTTTGTGTAAAAATCCATTTTTCTCCCTTTAAGTAAATGTCACAACGTCACATGTAAAAAGCAAAGGAAGTTTCGCTGTACTCAGTTATTGCGGAATAAAAACTTTTATAATAGAGGGGTTTCGTAATGTTATTGCAAGTCATCGTCAGTTAGCAAACAAACTGCTTAGAATCTATTGCGTTCAACCTCACTGTAGGTAGGTACATAGGTCTATTCTACCCATAAACTAGACCATTCGGTCGATTCTGTAAAAATATCATCATGAAACTTAGGTGAAGTGAGCGTGAAGTGAGCTGTCACTGTCATAAATCGACCGGCAGGATGCTAGAGATTAGCACTATTGACAGCTCACTTCACCTACGTTTCACGGGGATGTTTTTACAGAATCGACCGGCTGTTTTGTCAGTTATAAAAACACTGTAAATTTTTCAGTATTATTCAGAAGTTGTAGTGTGCTTCCAATGAAAATCAAATTCCAACATCAAGTAGGATTATGTAAATTCTTGTCCTCGTCAAACCTCGGTTTTATATAAAATATATATAACATCAGGCTTTGTTTCCAGAAGAGTTGGACAGAGGTGTACCTATAGTATACCCACATTTCGCCCACACCATACACACACGCACACACACACACGAACAAACACATTCACATTCCACCTCGGTGTTATAACGTGAATATATTTTGCAGATTAAAATTTAATCATCTATGCACCAACAAAACATTAATTTTCTTTCTGACTAAGTTGAAAATCCTTGGACTTCAGTAGGTACCAATGTGTGCAGATTCAGTTAAATTTAATTTAATTTGTTTGATGTACGACGCCATTTAAATTTATGAAGTTCTGTTTTCTATTGCATTAAAAAGTTAATTAAGTTCGTGAAAAATGTTCAGTAAAAAGTTGTACATTTTTAAAATAAAAATTGCAATTTATAGTCTGAAATAAAGATTTATGGTTTTGATTTGTTTTTAAATATTTATCAACCTATACTTTCCCTTTCAATAAACATAAAATAAATAAAAATACAATTAATTTAGTTTGAAGGTGCTTTGTCATAATTATACTTTCATTAAGCTTTAGTTACTTATTGGTATTAATTTTTTTTTTTCTTTTTTTGGTTTGTTCTTCTTTTCTGTTTCTAAAATTTATTGTAAAGGATCGATCGACACACATCTATTTATTGTCATCGTTAATTAACTGTGTTTAAGACCCCCATGGCTGATCACTGTCTCTTAAGATACAGGGTTACCTAGTTTAAGAGGCAGGGTTATAATACTTGAGTTTAGATTTAACATAGAACTAGATTTATACAATGTGTAGTACCTATTTCATAAGGAATCACCTACGCTCCCATCTGTATTTTTGTTTTTGTAGCAAATAAAATTTATTATTATTACATTATTATTAAATTAATAAATAACATGAAAAACACCTTATGCACTACAATACAAAAATAGTATACAGGTAGGCAGTAGATAACAGTCCTAGGAAAAAAGTCTTGTAAAATAATTTTATTACTACGAAGGAAACTGTCTTTACGTAGTTTAAACCAAGCAAACTTCCAGTAACTTATACAAATATTTAATACACTTTTTCTACGCCTGGTCTCTGTGGGATCCGCAAGAACAAACGAAGGCAGACATTGTTTCTGCATATTATTTTATGTTCTGAGTTTGTTAGCCAAGTTCTTTAACACATCGTATAATTTAAATACTTGGAGCAAAGGTTATACACAAGAGACTCCCAAAACTGTTGACGTAGCACTTTTGTAATTTATACCTATGTGCAATCTATTGCAATAAAAAAAAAAATATTAATAATTAATAAAACAAAATAATAATCTTTATTACACAAGAATTTGGTTACAAAATAGTGTGAAGTCCCTGACTCCTGTGCTAGGTGATACCTGTGTTACAAAAGTCAGTGACCTCTCCCAGTACTCCTACTGGGAGAGTGTTGTTAATCTTTTTGCATAAGATTCTGTAATATCTCCATATTACAGAATCTTATGCAAAAAGATTAACAAAAATAAAAATAATATGGTAACAACAAAAAAGTAAAATAAACTAAAAACGGTTACAAGAAGCCTGTATTGAGTTTGCGAGTGTTTGTATGTATGTTTGTGTCTCAGTGTGAGGGTAAACGTGTGTGTGTGTGTGAGTGTTTGTGTGTGTGTGTGTGAGTGTTTGTGTGTGTGTGTGTGAGTGTATATGTGTGTGTGTGTCATTGATTGATCAGGAGGGGTTTTAATGTTACGAAATAGATATGATGATTTTCTCTGTTTCGTCATAGTTCAGCGACAGTAGCCATGGCTTAAGAGTCTGCTTGACTTTATGTAGGGTTAATTTATAAATTGTAAGTTTTTTGTTTATTTTATTATACATTACTGCGCTTTGGGCGCGATAGTGTCGTCGCGCAAGTGCAGTACGACATTGCACAGACTCACAGATAGGAAAGCCATCCCGCCGATTACATAGATACATTACATTACATTCATCTAGTGGCATCGTGGAATGTCGGCGTAAAATAGAGCGAAGGACGTATAATTTTCTCACCGTTAGTACTTGGGCTTCTGAGTACTCAGAAGCCAGACAGCAGACTACCCTTTTGCGGAAATAAATAACTTTGAGAACAGCCCGCTGAGCTCGTTCCACCCTAAGCATCACTGTTTTGAAGGTAATATTTTAATGTTTTATTTATTTATAACATAAACATCACGTATTCACTTAAACTGTATTACCCAAAGGGTTGGGTAGAGGTGTACCTATAGTACACCCATCTTTCGCCAGTTATATTTAAGTCCCATGACGAACCTATTGCCATCAACCGGGAAATAAAAATACTTTCATAGGTACCTAATCATTAGATTTAATCTAATAAGACTACCTATTCTCAAGTGCCGATCCAGTCTTAATAACTTATGGTTTAAAGAGATTGCTCAGTGTTACAAGGTTAGTATAGCCAGGCTGACTAGCCAAGTTGCGCCAGGCGCACCTACTAGCTCAGCTATCGTCACTTGTTCGTGCACCTAAAATAATCCATTCGGTAACATTTTTTATATCCTCCCAAGGACCTATAGACATTATAAATTGTGCATTTATGCAAATAAAAATTATTTGTAAAATACCAATAAGTACATATCGATGGCCCCACCGAATAAACGTGTAAGAGAAAAATTACAACTTTTCAGCAAAAACTAAAAACGTTTAAACTTCAATAACGCTCATTTAATTGTAAGTAGGTATAAATAATGAATAATCGAATTATAGGTAAAATAATAGCTTATACTATTATTCCTATAATTTTTTAATTAGATATTTCCCTAGGGAAATAATACATGCCTAGAAATTCAGTATTATAATAGGAGTGTTTTGAGTCTAAAATTCACAAAAAAAAAAGTATGTGCAGGATAGGCAAAAGAAACAAAAAATTAAAAAAAAGAAAGTTGTGTAAGAACTCTTGCACGTTTATTCGGTGGGGCCATCGATATTATAAGTAGGTATGTAGGTAGATTTTTCAAAAGTTCAGACAAATGAATACGACAATTCTGGAAACTTTGGTGCTTTACAAGCCGGATTTGCAGTCACCGTTCTGGAAGGCAATTCTCGCTCATCTCGCATTGGTTATTGTCGCTCGACTCGTACATTTCCCACGTACAAAACAAATATGTACGAGAAATATTTCCGTAATGACTTATTCATATTCAAGTTAAATGTGAATCGAATTCATAAATGTAACTATTTTTGTTGCAATATAAGGTATTAAAATTTTGCTTCACTTTAGTGGAAATGTTCACAAACGGATTTCTAAATGAAAATATTCAGGTTTTTTTATTTGCGTTTTTCCGTGACCGTTTAAAAAGTGTAAAAATGTTGCACTTTGCAAAAGCTGCCTTTGATAGTGGTAAACAGTTTCTTGATCAGCAAGCTGAAAAGTTTCTCAATCCTGCATTTTCCTTCCATAAAGGTATGCATATTCATAAAATTAAATTAATTATTAATAACTATAGTTTCATCGTCAGCGTCATCATAAACAAAATATGAACAGGAATACTTTTATCCTGTAGAAATGACGAGGCCGCACGACACGTGGGTAGGTACGTAGTTTTGCAGATCAGACGAACTCTTTCACAAGGAGCTTTGCATCCTAAACGTGGGTTAAATGAGATGTACTGTCAAGCCATTCTAGCCAAAAGGCAAAACATTATCTCAACCCTTTACTAAACATAAACCCTTTAATCAAACCAAGAATCGCATTTAAACAAAAAAGAATCAAACTCATCTCGTTTTACGATGCTCACTGAGATTTTCCCAGAAGGTTTCTAGGCAATGCGTCATAAAAATCTATTATGGCCTAATTAAATGGCGCGAGTCATAACTTTTAGTAGCCACATATGGACCCCATAAAGCCCACTATAAACGTGCGGATTGTGAATGAAATTGGTAGCCGTTTAGAGCCGTTTTATTGGCAATAATCTAGCCGCGTCTTTAGAATAAATAATTGAATAGGTTTGGTTTCTACACATAGTGCGGGTCTTAATTGGTTTAAGCGTGGTGGTGGAGTGATCTTGCGCTAGTATTTAATCAGTTTAGGCGTTTATTAAATGGATTAAATTGTGCAATGATAAGTATGTATCGCTCTAAGTTACCTACAGTTTCCTTGCATCATTCTTTTAATCTGTCTCGTAATCCATAAAAATGTATTTATGTTTTATCGATAAAAAATAACGCTGTCCAAACCAGACTGGATTATTGTTCAATAAAATCGCATGGGTGATGTAAACGGAACGCCTCCCATAAATAAATACGGCCAAAATTTTATAACGAGCTTATCTCGACCAATAATACGGTTTCGTCTATTGAAACATAACGCGCCTCCATTTTGCAGATAGGTCCGTTGAAGGTAAGTTGTACCCTAGTTCCCAGAAATAGTAACATCTGGCTGACCTGATTCTGTATCTTTAGATATACGAGTACCTGGAAAGCAAGGAAATCAATTCAACGTGGAATAATATCGATTAGTGCAGAAAGCTTAGAAGTTTTGTCTTGTTATATACCATAGGACCGAAGTAGGACGGAAGTTACAGACGACATTGTTGACTATGTAACTTAATAAAAATTAAAAAAACAAAAAAAGATGTCTTTGGTTTTGAAATTTCTTTTCTTGCCAACGAATTCCGGAATTAAAGTTATTTTTCCCTTTGTAGTGTTTTTTTTTGGAAGCCGGTTGTTTATTTTTGCTGTAAAAAGATTTAACTTACTTTTTAGTTGTGGTACCTACCCAACCACACAAAATCGATTTAAAAAAAAAATTACAATTACAGTCGAACCTATGTTCGACTTTATGTATTTTTATGTACCTCCTTCTTTTTGGAAGTCGGTAAAAAATTGGATGTCATCTCTTTTAATTATCTGCAAAGCCGCAAGCAATCTACATTCCCAAATGTTAAGCTAGTTCTTGATTTTTGGATCTGTGTATCGCGCCGGGCGTCGTACATTCACCTCTTCGCGATCGCGACGTGGTTACTATTCGGGCGCTGAGCGTGTGTGGCGTGCTTGATTATTAAGAATAAGTTCGTTATGACAGCAGGCATAAATTACAAATTCCAAAGCCACTTAGGAGAGAGAGACGCGCTGAAAAAAGTCGCGCACGTGAGTACATGCCCTAAATATAACTTCGAAGAGGTTCCGTTAAAGTAAATCAACATTATTTTCATTATTAAAAACATAAAGTAGTTTCATAGTACCTTGAAATATGTATGAAACTACTCATTGGTAACCATCATCTTGATAAACTCAAAAAAAATCACCGTAGTCACATTTCGCCAGCGGTACTTGTCCGTGGTCCCCCAGTCTTGTTCCCCTTGGGGTACCCCCTTGGGCCAAGTAATTTGCCCATGGTACCCCTTTGTCCCCCTTGGGGGTTCCACGGGCAAATACCGTTCGCCAGTTATGTTTATGTAATTGGGGGCGAGCCTATTACTATCAACCGGGCACAAATCTAGCTAGACTCCGGGCTGTAACTGCGATATTCCAGATGGAAAAACTCAACAACACATTGCCCGACCCGGGAAACGAACCCAGGACCACATGCTCAGTAGTAACGCTTGCGATCACTAGACTAACGAGACAGTCCAAAGTTTAACACAATAAATAAAATAGGTATAGTCAGGGAAATTAATTGTAAAACAAATTGACACCCTACGTCAATGTACCACGTTATAGTAATTTCATGCATAAATATACAGACAATTATGGTTGGTAGTAAATTTGCGTTACTATTAATTTTCTACATTTTATATTCTATCAATTTTATACTAAATAAAGCATTTGAATCCTACTCAATCTGCCTAGAATTTTCCCAACTATGTTGGCGTCTGCTTCCAGTCTAACCGGATGCAGCTGAATACCAGTATTTTTCATGGAGCGACTGCCTATCTGACCTCCACAACCCACTAACTGGGTAATACGTTGCCCCTTGGTAAGACTGGTTGTCAGACTTTCGGGCTTCTGACGACCCGTAACGACGGTCAAAGATCCACGAATGACAGCCGGAACCAACGGCTTAACGTGCTTTCCGAGGCACGGAGGAGTCGCGGTATGTAAAGATGGTAACCCATCCACAGACCAACCCCGGCAAGCGTAGCTTAACCTGATGGATCGACCCGTGCGGCAGTCATTAAAAAAAAAAGATTAAATAAAATCATTCATTTGTCCAAAACATTGGTATACACACACATGGCATGCAAGATGTAGACTACTTAGCCACGAGCTCTTTTTGAATCCTATTATAAAACAAAATCTTCAAACCAACTCCACAAGAATGACCAGAAAGTCACTCCATTTAAAAAACAAATTCAGAAGTCAAGTTCTCTTTGTGTTGCGAATCAGTTTTAAAATAGAGACAAAGTTCTTCTGACGTTGAATAGAAGTGGTTTTTCATTTGTGTGAACCTCGTTAGTACTCTAAAGGGTACTTGACGTCCAACCCTGCCTCACGAACAAAGTGACCTAAAAATTTTCATGCATATTTTTTGTGTGATTTGGTTTTGCAAGGGCTTCATTTAAATTCGTGATTTTGAAGTTGGGGTTCCTGATATGGGTATAATAGCGGGAATGAATGACGGAAAGGAATGTATTTGTGTATTTGCACAAATAATACCTTGTAGGTTTATCAACAAACTTCAATATTTGAATTATTTCAATTGATTGTAATTGTAATTTGTAATTTCACGAGATTAATGTTGTTTTTCCAGCGATTTTGTTTCTTTTTTTTTGATGTCATATGTTCTCGTATTTTTAACCGACCGGTGATCCCATATTTTTTAATCGACTTCCCAAAATGGGAAGGGGATAACAAATATTAATTTTTTACTGTTTATTTCCTCATAAGTCCCGATTTGGAAAATTCTTTTTTATTTTTTGCTTGAATATTTTTTGAGTTAGCTTCAATGACACTTATTTTTCTTACTTAGTCTATGTGGATGATATGATAAGTTCCTGTCACTGTTATTTACATATCAGGTACTGTGTAGTCAGCTTTGGTTTTGAATTTTCGTTATTTGCCACTGACTTCCGAAATTATAGTAATTTTTCACTATGTAGTGTTTTGTTTGGAAGTTGGTAGTTTTTATTTTAATAAAAAGTTTTTATTGTTTGTCTGTGCATTGCTTTTGTTTTTAGTTAACTCTTCTACCTACTCGTATATTTTGCTTTCTTATCATTTTAACATGAATTTGTGTATAATTTAAGTCAAGAACGCTTCGTTCACGAATTCTCGGATTTTGAATCCCCTTCGGAGAATTGGCTAATTTTCATTTCGTCTATCCAAACACGACATCATGTGCTTGACCCTTCGTACCCTTTTCTCTCGACCGACATTTTAACGCTCTCCGATAAGAAAAGCAGCCGATACACTCGACGAATATATTAAATGTAGGTACCTATATTAACTGTGTTTATTTACCTTTTAAAACAACAAAAAACTACTATTTATCTTCAAACTGTCAATTAAATATTTCTTATTTAGTTTTGTTTTGCGAAAGTTTTTTTGTCATACGTAGGTGTAGGTAAAACACTTTCAATCTCTTCCTACGCTAACGATTCTATTCTTATATATCTACTTTGCTTGAGATTGGTATAATATACCCTAAATCAATATAACACAATCAATCTGCCTAGCCTTACCCCAACTATGTTGGGGTCGGCTTCCAGTCTAACAGGACGCAGCTCAATACCAGTATTTTAAATGGAGCTACTGCTTATCTGACCTCCACAACCCAGTAACTGGGTAATACGATACCCCTTGGTAAAACTGGTTGTCAGACTTTCGGGCTTCTGACGACCTGTAACGACTGTCAAAGATCCACGAATGACAGCCGGGACCAACGGCATAACGTGCTTTCCGAGGCATGGAGGAGTCTCGATATGTAAAGATGGTCACCCATCCACGGACCAACCCCGGCAAGCGTACCTTAACCTGATGGATCGACCCGTGTGGCTTTTATTACTTAGCCACGAGCTCCTTAATCAATTATAACAATGTAATACATAGGATTAAAAAGTACAACTCCCTTTCGAGAGTTACTGTTAAGTTTAAAGGGGACAGTAAAGGAAAGGCCATTCCAAGACCATTCCATTCAAGGCCATGTGTATTACTAATATTATAAAGGTATTCCAGCTAAGCACATAAGCGTACAGCGAATATTTGAGAGCAAAGCAATGTAAACACAACACTGCAAATTGACACTTATCAACAGGAAATACATTAACCTCACGTGCGGTTTGACACCGCAAATAACAATTAGCACATTGTGGCATTGAACAGAGGTACCACGTGGTTGGTTCACCACCCAATTATTTTTCTCTTGGTTGATATAGTTCGATTAAACGTCATGTTTGAGCTGCAAAGAACGATAATCTGAGGGTTTGGACAAATGGCATTCGCTTTCAGAATTCGATTTCTGCCGTTCGATTCTGTAAAAATATCACCGTGAAACTTAGGTGAAGTGAGCGTGAAGTGAGTTATCAATAGTGTTAATTCCTAGCATCCTGCAGGTCGATTTGTGACAGTGACAGCTCACTTCACCTAAGTTTCACGTTGATATTTTTACAGAATCGACCGACTGTTCTATGTTCGTGATTGAGGATATTATATCTATTTTTTTTTCTATATTATTCTAGTTATCTTAGCTTTTTTATGCAGGTGTTTCTGTGACAAATAAACCTATTTTTCTTTCTTGCTATTTTGTATTTTCAGTCCCATACATCGCCATCGTTATCGATATAATGTCATTTGTCTAGGCCCTGTGTCGCACCATGTGATAGTCAAAAGTTTTGCTAGTAAGAAACCACATTTTTTGTGGATTTTAAGATAGAAGAGGGTCATTGGGTCGTCTTTGGGGAAGAGCAATAAAAGAGCCTTCACAAGTGGTACTACTAACCGATTGTCCGGCACACCCTTGGCAGTCAGTCGGTAATTTTAAATATGAAAAAGCTTGCAATTTTTTCTCAAAGCGCAAAATTGTTACTGCTATTTTGCTACTCTACTACTGTTTTCTTAGCTCTTTGCAGGGGGGGTGAGGCTCTCGTGGTTAAGTAATAACAGCCGCACAGGTCAATTGTTGGCGAAGTAGGTCCTTAGATAGGTGATCATCTACTATATATCGAGATCCCTCTGTGCCTCGGTAAGCACTGAAAGCCATTAGTAATGGCTGTCATTTGTAGATATTTGACAGTCATTAGGGGTAGTCAAAAGCCTGAAAGACCAACAACCATTTGTCCACCATCGCCCATCGTTTTACCCAGTAACTGACTGGGTTCTGGAGGTCAGAGTGGCAGTCCCGCCATGTAAAATACTGGTATTCAACTGCATCCGATTACACTGAACGCCGACCCCAACATAGTTGAGTAGGCTAGGCTGATAATGATTAAACGTTATCAATAGCTACCAAACCAAACTCGGTCATGCACCATTAAAAGTTATCAACACCAGAAATTAATTACCATTATTTTATTATCAAATTAATCATGCACTCAAAACCTCAAATGAATTTTAATTATCGACTGTATTTCACGAGGAGTTCTGTTCAATTTTCATTCGACCGTGTAATTGTCGTGCGTCAATTTTCAGTAATTAAACAAAGCAAGCGATGTATAGTGTTGCTCGTTTTAATTAATTAAAACAAACGTATGTACTCATTAGAGTGCATTGCGGAATTCGTACGGAAAATGCAAATATTTGAGTTCTATTCAAAGCTTGCGGTCATTGTTTTGTTTCCTTTGAAAGTAGCGCCTGTGGATGGTTGAAAATGAACATGCATAACACAAAGGGTCTCCCGTTCGTCCCGGCTGTCATTCGTAGATCTTTGATAGTCAGAAACCCAAAAGTTTTACCAAAGGGTATCGTGTTCCCTAGTAACTGGGTTATAGAGGTCATATAGATGGTCAAGAAATTTAAATGGCCCAATATTTTTTAAATTTCTTTGTATGGAATTTTGGGAAGCGTTATCAGAATTGCCAGTATCTTAACACCTACGCGACGGAGTAGCGATATAAAACAAGCGATGTCTACAACAATCAACGGATTTTTTTAAATAAACAAACCGTCTTCAACTAATAAAAGCTATTTCCGCACCACTACGTTGGCAAAGAAAATAAATATAATATTATATTTGCGGAACAAGCAAAAGCTTTTCCGTACTTTCTAAACTATTACAGTTACGTGTTCACTGTAAATACGATTATTGGGATCGACCTAAATAGCTCTTTACGATCAATAAATATGTAGAACAGAACGTGATTCAAAGTCAGAGAAATTAAATTAATCTAATAAAATATTAAATACTAGCTAATGCCCGCGACTTCGTCCGCCTATAACCTATAACCTTCCTCAAGAATTGGGCTATACAATGCAAAAACAATTTTTCAAATCTGACTGGTATTTCAAAGTCAAAGTCAAAGTCAAGTAGTTCCGGAGATTACCCCCTACATACAAACTTACTAACAAACAAATAAACAAACAAACAAATTTTACCTCTTTATTATATTATATTATAATTATTAATAGATAGTATACAGCAGTGCTATTCTGTAACCAGCTCACCGTGAAAACTTATGTGAAGTGAGCGTGGAGTGAGCTGTCATACCACAGGGATTGACACTATTGACAGTTCACTTCACCCAAGTTTTCACGGTGAGATGTTTACAGAATAGCATGGCAGATGTTTAAAAAATACATATAAATCTGATGTTGATATTGATGCCAAAATGAACTGAAATATCCCCATATTTTTATTATTTCCTATAAAGAAATAACATAAGCTCATCAAAACAACTCTAGTCATTTTGAAATGCACAGCTTTAAATTTTTCCCGTTTTTGTGGAGAGTTTAGAGAGGTTTTAGGGTTCTTCAAAACTAAGTTAGTAGTTAGCACATTACCATTAACGCCGCGTAATACTCTGAGTCTCTACTGAATTCCACGCGAGAGTAAAATATGACATGAAAAAGAGATCCCCATTTATATGAAGACGGTCAAGCCCCTACTAATGGGATGGGAAACATACCTAATTTACCACTCCGGATTAGGGTGCAAGAGGCAATTTATATCACGTTATAAACACTGTCGAAAGGTTTAGAAATTGCCAGAAAAAGTAGGAAAAAGGTAAAATAATAGAAAAGGAATTGAAAATTGGTTGCGAAGGTCTCTTGAAAAATCAAGGAATCAATGAGACTCTTGATCAGTTTTATACTAATGGAATAATCTAAGTGATCCTTTTTTGAAGATTGGTTGGCTCCTTAGTACCAACTTATGTAGATAGATACTTACTTTAAGTAAGATTTCTTGAAGTTAACAAAACGAAGGAGATTCTGACGAGAAATTACCTAATTTATTTATTTTGGGTATTAAACTTTTTGCAATAAACAATTACGTATACACGAGGTAAAATGGTAATGTATATCTATGGTAAAAAACCGATGAAAAATTATAACCAAAATAATAGGACAAAAACGTGTTTTAAATTACGTTACACGTTACACGTGTTTAAAAATTCAAGGTATTGGACGAGAAACGGGACGGATTTCTTTTTTCCAACATTGTGGCTAACTCCTTTATTTTCCTCATCAAGATAATTTAACTACATTGTTAAGCTTAAAAATATGTTATTTCATATGAAACTATTCCTATTAACAGCAAAATAGGACTTAAACTTAGCTTAATCGCCAATTAAGTTGAAAAACCGCTCGCTCCGGTTCAAATGTCGTATTCTATTTTTCTTTACGGTTATAATACAGTAACTTTTATTTATTTATTTATTGGTTCACCAACGATTGTTTACACAGGTTGTATACTAAAAGTAACATGCAAAAATGTAAGTGCAACAGTGCAACAATCACTTACAGGTAAACTCCGCATGCATAAAGAAGTTGTACAATTTAAGATATTAATCTAGATTACAATAATTACTTACTTATCTGGAAGTCTAACAGTCTAAGGGTCTAAATAATTAATATAGCAGCATAAGGTACTTTTAAATGTTATAATGTAATATTTGCACGAAGATAAGGCTTATTGGTGAGTCGCCCGAATTTACTCGCCCGAAACGGGCGAATCGACATTTTTAAATTACATTATTTTTCTTGACGCCATTCGTACGAAGTAAATTTATTTGTAGGCGCATCGATTTCTGCAGTTGTCGATTCGCCTAGATATAAATTAATTTGTGCGAATCGCCTCAAGAAAAAATAATGTTGTTTAAAAGTGTTAATTCGCCGCAATAAGCCGAAGATAAAAACAAGTTTAGCATCATGTGTGGCTCTATATCTTGAGCTTTATTTATTTATTTAAATTTTTCACACTCAAAAAAGTACAACGGCGGACTTAATGTCTTAGTCATTCTCTAACAGACTCAAGAACCAAAGGTGGTGAAGAGATAGGAAGGCTGGTGATCTGTTTGAGCGGAACAAAGAAAATATTAAAAAAAAACAATCTAATGCATTATAACTAAAATAGGTACATAAATAGATTATAAACTACATACACATACATACATATTTACTATAATATAAACCTATATACGAATTCAAGGGAGAGAGGTGTTGAGATGACTCTACTCTATTTATTTTGAAAATAACTCCGCAATTTCCGCTTAAATGCATACCGACTGGTGGCCGTCCTGATATCAAAAGGAAGCGCATTCCAAAGAAGAATGGACTGAATATGAAAGGAAGAATGAACAAAGTCAAAAATATGAGAAGGACAAAGTAGGGGAAGATTGTTAGAAGAACGTAGAGTCTTAGTGTGTGAAGAACATAGATATTGGAAGTGAGACACAAGATAAGAAGGAGGCGTGGGAGAACTTTGATAATCTATATGGAGTTAACATAATTATCTGAGGGGCTCCTGGCAAAATAATTACAGCAACGTCGAACGAAGGTTAAGCTACGGTTGCCGCGATCGGTTCGTGGATGGATGACCATCCATTACGTATCGAGACCCCTCCGTGACTCGGAAAGTACGTTAAGCCGTTGGTTCCGTTGTCATTCGTAGATCTTTGACAGTCGTTACGGGTAGTCAGAATCCCAAAAAGTATAACAACCACTCATACCAAGGTGTATCAATTTAATCGGCCTAGCCTCTTCCCAACTGCTGAATACTAGTATTTTACATGAAGCGACTGCCAATCTGACCTCCACTGGTTGTGGAGGTCAGATTGGCAGTCGCTTCATGTAAAATACTGGTATTCAGCATACTGGTACTGGCTGTTGGGAAAAGGCTAGGCCGATTAAATTGAAGGAGATAAAATATAATCTAAGGAAGGTTAAATAAAGATAGATTTTTGTCAGTCTTATGTAATTTCAGGGTAAATGACAATGCAAACGTAAAAAATATTATTACTCAAATTGTGGGTGTACCTACCTATTATTAATTTAAATAAACAAAAACATTCTGAGCATCCTATTCGTTCTATTCAGAAAGTTCCAACTGCCCTTTTATAATTATTTGTATTAAATAAATAAAAAACTAAATAGTTGTACATCCGTGTTTCATTTACATGTTTCACTATTTAAAACCCGGTCAAGTACATGTCGGACCACGCACAAAGATGGGTTCCGTAGTTGGGATGAATTTATCCGAAGGACAAATTTAACATTGTAGTTGAAAAATATGTTCTCCCATGCATTCCAACTGCATATGTAAGTTTTGACGCACAATATTGGAAGATTTACCACGTTATTTTAAGACCATAGAATAGAATAGGTATATAATTATGATCAGTATTTTTTTCAAAGTTTTTGGATCCTAAGTTTCAGGGATAAGGGGGGTAAAAATGTGAAATGGGCTGTTTTCATATATTTTCTTAAATATCTTTTAAAGTTTTTATTAAAAATTATTTAAAAAAAATATAATCCTTAAAACCATCCCTTTCATTTGATATGTCACACTGTACTGTCTGACGTAAAAAAAAAAATTGTATACTTACAATTATTTTTTTTACAATTTCACCCCGTAAAATTACCCCCTTATTCAAAATTCATTTATTTTCGTTACACGTCCGTGTTTGGGTCTCAGAAATAGATATGTGTACCAAATTTCAACTTAATCGGTTCGTTAGATACGGAGCAAATTGGCTGTGGCAGCCGGAAAGATAGACAGACACACGAGTGATCCTATAAGGGTTCCGTTTTTTTCCCTTTAAGATACGGAACCCTAAAAATAAGACAATAATTCAAACTTATCAATACTTTATCCAAAGCTTGCTTCAGTTTAAAACTCCAATAATAATGCTGAAAAAAAAAAACACAAAAAAACGTAACTGAAAACAATTTTAAAAATGAACACAATACCAATCAAAATGTAGCAACGCTTTTTTAAACTGAAATACAGTATTTCTACTGCAGGCTTAAAATAACAAAGGTATATAAAATACAGTGCTTTATATCTATGCTTGGCTATCATTCTGGCATTGGCGACAAAATTCAGTACGGTACTTGAATTTCCGTAACTGGAAACTTCTCTTTTCATTTTTATACTCAACGATTGTTGATTTAACAAAATTATACTGTGATGTTGATTTAATAAAAAAAAAATGATGAAACTCCGCTATGCATTTTTATATAGAACGATTTAATTGTTCGTTGGTTATACGAAGAAGTATAAAAAAAGTCGAGAACAGAATTTGAGTTTTGGTAAAAAGCTTGGTCGAATTTATTTATTACAGTTTTACATTCAGCATTAAAAAAATATACTAAGTACCTACTTATGTTCAATCGAAGCTAAAAGCCTTATAAAGTGGTATCCTAATACTGAACTGGTTTAAAAACAAATAAGAAATGACTGTAAATACGTCTTATTCAGCAAACTTAAAAAAATCCAATTACTGCTCGCCAATGTACAAATACAGCTGCAGTAGGTTCCCTAAAAGTATCCTTCTTGTTAATTTAACATCATCCTATTTTCCTTAATAATTCACTTTATTGGCGATTGCAAAAGGACTACTAAAACTATATTTTATGTAACTAAACAATAAAAACCGGCCAAGTGCGTGTCGCACCACGTACAATGAAAAGTTCTGTAGTTGGGATGAATTTATCTCAATACAAACTTAACATTGTAGGTACTTAGTTGAAAAACATGTTGTCCCATACATTCCAACGGCAAATGTAAATTTGTACGCACAATATTGAGAGATTTACCATTTTATTTTAAGACCATAGAGTTATTTTAGGACTTATCTTTAAGTATATAACTATATTCAGTTTTTTTTTTTGGCTCAGTTCTTTCGGGGATAAGGGAGGGGAGGAGCTCGTGGCTAAGTAATAACAGCCCCACGGGTCGATCCATCAGGTTAAGCTATGCTTGCCCGAGGTTGGTCCTTGGATGATAGGTGGTCCTTGGATGATAGGTGGCGTAATACACTGGGGCAATTCAGTTGATAGAGAACTCGTATTTAGAGCCCAAAAAAGATGTGTCAGAGCTATGTGTGGCCTTAAAAGCACAGACAGTTGTCAACCGTTCTTTAGACGTCTAAAAATTCTTACCTTGCCATCGCTGTACATATATGAAACAAATATGTTCGTCAAATCTAACATTTCATCATACAAAATAGCTACTAAAAGTTACTACAGAAAATTACGCGATAAAAATAAGTCAGAACTCGAAGTGACTCATGGCAAAACTGCACTAATGAATAAAAGTAATTTCTGTATGGCCCAAAAAATATATAACAAACTACCTGAAAATCTAAAAACGCTAAATCTGGACCATTTCAAAACAGAACTATTAAAATATTGTTAAATAAATGCTATTATTCACTACAGGAATATTTGGACGATAATTCTATGATCACTGCTTCAGAAAATTGTACATAACCTCACCTATTTTGAAGATTTGAAATTTTATTTGACATTAGGATTATTATGGCATGAACTTTTAACTATTTGACATTTATTTAAGTTGATTTTATATTTTTACATTTTTTATTGATATGCATGTACCTGCCTATATTGACTTTATATCAATTCGACAATGTTAATTAAATATAATTTGTACGCCTCTGGGCAAAACATAGAGGATCTACCTATCTGTAACATCGCAAACTATTGTATTATGACCTATGTTTACAAATAAAGCATTCTGATTCTGATTCTGATTCTGATGGGTAACCATTTTTAGAAAGAAAGAAAAATAAGTTTATTTGTCACAGAAAAACATGCATAAAAAAAAAAGATGATACACTCGAGTAAAAAATAAGAAAAAGAAACAGAATAGATTTAAATACAATAACGAGCACAAAACAGAAATAGTCGGCAGCTGCTGGCACGTCATGACTGTAACAAGAAGGCTTCCACTCAGCATGATGCTGTGCTATGGAGACCTCAGCACAGCGCTGATTTTCAGTGGTCACCCGAAAGAGACTTACGGAGACCAAGTCAGGTTTAATGAATTTTCAATAAATATACAATAAAACAAATAGAACATATAAATGATTATCCGCAGGCATCACCGTGCGTGCATAAAACATAAAACATAATACACCTAAAACACCATTGTACCAATACCTACAAAAATATTCAGTGTTTTGTCTCGCTCCCACCATCACCTTCGCGTCGCCTACGCACGCGCTCACAATAAAAAAGTACTAACTGTATATGTAAAGTACAGTTTTCATTGCCCGATTGCGTCTATGAGCGTGATGACGTACTGCGAGTCATAGCTGGGTGCGCGGCTAGGCTCGTGCGCTGTCGCGGACCGGCGCGGCGGCGGCGGACGCGGCCCGACAGCGGCCGCGCACGAGTCCTGTTTAGATACTTGGCGCGTCATGCGTGACTTTGTAGTTTGTACCCACAGTTAGTTACTACCGCCAAACGACATACCAACAGTGGGTAGCTGGCTTGCGCTTGCATCTTAGTTGACGCTTGAACAAAACGTGACGCGTTTAGTGTATACTTCTGACATAATTACCTACGTATAAGTTCATATACATCGCTATCGTCATGAGGGAGGATGACGAGACGCACCCGACGCATCGATATCGCCGCCTCGAGCCGCTGAGAGAAGCGGCATACTTGAAACATCCTCTGAAGGCTGTGGTCCTATGTCGAGGTATCGAGATCGGGTTGGACGTGGAACGAGCAGAGTAGCTGTAGTGCTCGTGCCTCCAGCAATTTTTTTTAAACAGGTATTCCGGTTTGTGTGTTTTTATGAAACCGAACATTAAAACGGCTAAATGTAGTTTCCGTCGTGCAACCATTTTTAATATACTGTGTTCATTTAAATTGTACATACCGAGACTCCTCGGAAGGCACGTTAACCCGTTGGTCCCGGCTGTCATTCGTGGATATTGGACAGTCGTTACGGGTCGTCAGAAGCCCGAAAGTCTGACAACCAGTCTTACCAAGGGGTATCGTATTACCCAGTTAGTGGGTTGTGGAGGTCAGATAGGCAGTCGCTCCAGGTAAAATACTGTTATTGAGCTGCATTCGGTTAGACTAGAAGCCGACCCCAACATAGTTGGGGAAAGGCTAAGCAGACTGATAGTTTCGGAGATAAGGGAATGGTCATCATCATGTTTCATCTATTTTCTTAATAACTTTAAACTTATAAATAAAAATAAAAAAGGGGGCTTACTGTGACGCAACGCAGTAAGCCATTTCATAAGTGTCACGCGGTACAGTTTGTAAGACTCTTTTTTTAAATTTTCTAATTTAAATATCCCCCAAATGTGACCCTCAAATTCATAATTCATTTATTTATGTTACACATCTGTGTTTGGGTCAAAAAAAATAATATGTATAGTTTTCTACTTTTGGACGCTCGGTACCCTAAAAAGCATTCTCCATAATTGTAATCTATTAGAAACCTCCTTATTCTCCAAAACAATTAAGATGAAATTTCTTCAAAGAAACCATTCACTTTCTTTATCCTACGCTGATTGATCCTAAAAGGAAAAGTTTACAACCTTTGATGTTTCAACCCTACCTACCTTTGGTTGAGCTGTACGAAATTACTTTGGTTTACTCTTCTTTCATTCAAGTTTCGTAAAAGCTCTCTTTAATATTCCATCAATCAAATTGTAGGTAAGAAGTACAGATATGCGCTACCGACTGCTGAAATGTTTTGTCATCGTTTCGGGTCTTTCACAAGCTTGTGCAATTGATGTTTGTCTATGTAGCTCTACACACCGATTTCATTGCTGTGGCTAAGGGGGGCCCCCCTTAGCCACAGCAATGAAATCGGTGTAGACTGTTAACTTATTGAATGTACCTTTATAATTGAACGAAAATATTTCATGTAACTCTGCCGCAAAGGCAAAAAATGGCATTTAAGAATCCATAATACCTCAGCTCAAATTCACTCCTTATCTCACTCGCAAGATTCTGCTCGCGGACTGAGTGAGAGCGAGACTGAGCGCCGGGAGATGGCTCCAAGGCGCCAATAGTTTAGGTAATTTCTTTAACTGGGAAAGTAATGGTAATTTAAAAAAAAACATAGTATCTGCTATATAGTTAGTTAAATTATTATGCAAAGTTTCATGATCTCATTTGAAGTACTTTTTTAATACTAGCGAGCTGCGGTTCATTGTTAGGTTTGGAGGAAGCTTTGTATTTTTAACCGACCTTCAAAAAGGAGGAGGTTATATGTTCGTCACGTATGTATGTTTTTTAAATGTATTTCCGCCGATTTCTCCGACAATTGTTGTACTGTACTTGTAATGTACTTTCGAAATGATCAATTTACTGTCAAAAACTATAGCTGGTTCTACAGAAATTACAGCCTTCCTCGATGTTGGTATCAAATCAAAATAAAGTAATTTATGTCTTTGCAAACATAGGTAATTTGGTACCGTACTTATATGTTTTATAATTAAGTCTTTAAAATTAAAGTTATAGTCACAAAGAGCATTTTGCATGCGGTGTTTGCCTGTAATTGGTTGTGCAGTTAGATTTAAGACACTATTACCTATATGTTCCTGTCTGTTTATTATCTGTAATAACTGTTGGTGAACCTTAAATAAATAAATAAATAATAAGGTCATCGACTTGAAGAATGGGCAATAACTACGTTTCCCATAAGTTTTTTTTTAAATAATACCTACTGAAGAATTAGTTAAAAAAATAAATGAATAATACACAGTCCTTTAAGAACGTTTATTCTGAAAGTGGGCAACGTCGCAAATAGATGTCAAATTTGTCACTGTTTTGATTAATTTGGCAATATTACTGTATGGAAATAAGAAATGTGGCTAACTAGCGAACTAGAATATTGATTATGAAATGCAATAATTAATATCGTAACACCGAATATTAGTTTTAGATGTAAAAAAAGTATTTGGAAACTTTCCAAATGCCTGTTTCACACCTGAAATGGGTACAACATTAAATTCAATATTATAATTGCAATTCATTATTAATATTCTAATTCGCTAGTTAGCCACATTTCTTATTTCCATACAGTAATATTATTATATTAATCAAAACAGCTAAATATTTGACAGTTATTTGCGGCGTTGCCAACTTTTCGGATAAACCCTCTTAAGAACAGAAATAATTATATTCTGAATTGTAATGTTTATAATTCTTGAGGTACATCACATCACCGGTTCCATGTGGTGCCGGACGTAAAGAATAGTACCATCCCATTTCTTCCCGTGGGTGTCGTAAAAGGCGACTAAGGGATTTACTAGAGAATGGGCAGCAGCGTTCTCTACGCATTTTATCACCATACTGCGATCGCCTGCCAAGCGTGGCGATTATGGCAAACCCCCCATTTGGGGGAGGCCTATGTCCAGCAGTGGACGTCTTTCGGCTGAAATGATGATGATGATGACATCACATTACTAATGTTTAATATACAAGTAATGCATAATTACTCGTATATTAAACATTATTTTTTTACCTCTGATGTTAAATCACTGTTAAAATCTCAGTGATCTTAAATCAGAGTTAGTAAACAAGATCCCGTTAAGGAGAAAAAAGTCGTAAAACCGGCAAATGAATAAGATATTGAAATGTCTTATAACACGTGTCCCAAGAATGCATCTCATTCCGCTCACAACAGTCGAGTGCTAAGGACGTGTCAAAATGAAGCTGTTCATCATGTTCATGTTCGTGGTTGTCGCGTTACTCGCCACGGTGTGTTCGGCGGAACTGGTTCACAGCTCAGCACCTGAGCAAGCGGACACTTCAGGAGTTCTTCGGTTCAAGAGAACGTTAATACATAACGTGGTTGTTGGAAGTTGTCCAAGTGGTTTTGTAGCATTATCACAACGATGTGTACCTTGCCAAATGTAAGTAGAATTACTTGATTGATAATTAATTACGACTTTAGGACTGAATTCAACATTTTGTGAGTTCTGAGCTCAAGACATTAGGGGAAAAATACTTATTTTAACCGTCTCTGTGGTCTATTGGTTAGACCACCTGTCTCAGACCCAGAGGTCCAGGGTTCGATACCCAGTGACGGCAAATTTTTCTGCTCGGTTTAGTTGGTGGTAGGGCTTCTTCTAAGTCCGCCTGGCTAGCTACCACCATCTTATCTAAGGCTGTCGCCATAACAACAATGTTAACAGCGTGGTTGTGTTTCGGTTGTTATAGGTAAGATAGCCATTTTGTTCCTCTGTGGTTGAGGATTCCGGGTGAAGCTATAGCTTCGACCTTCGGCCTGATCATCACTTACCATCGAGAGATTTGAGATTTTCCTTATAACATAAGGAAAATCTCAAAGCAGATTCCGTTATTTTTAATTAAATAAACGTGTAAGATATTATCTTAGGCCTTTATTATCAACGTCAGAATAATGTTATGTTAAGCAAAGTTTTTTTTTTTGAGTCTAATGATAATCATTTATTTGAAGGCGAATTTTATCATTGTCATCGATTTGCTTACTTATTTTATTGTTGCCAATTTATTCCATAAATTATTGTTTCAATTAAATTAGCACCATCTCTGGGTTTTTGAAAGCCTAAATAATTTATACAATCTACTTAAACACGGTTTAAAAAGACAACATATTGAGCCGTGATTGTGATCAAGCTTTATCATGTTTTTAAAATCATCCATTTCTTTTATTCAGATATGAGGAAATCACAGAAGAGAAATGTCCGGAACAATCTTAAGGAAGGGTTTTGAGACGATTGAAGAGAACAAACGATTGAAGAGAACAATTGCAGACGTACTTGAAGTCGTGGTAACAGCACCGACGGGGTTGCGTAACACACTTGTAATACTAATGCCATTAATTTTTCAATAATTTTGTTTAATTGTGAAAAAAAAAACATTCATCATATTAAATAGTTACTTTGTATTGTTAGTACAATACGTTATTATTATTTTTCATTTATAATTTGTTCTTTCTTTTCAAGTCAAACATAAAAATATTCATACTAAAAGGTACAATCACTTTTGTTATTATCAAAACGGGGACCTGCCAAAAAAAAATTGATCATTATAAGGGTTCCGAGGCCAAACAAAATTGGGAAGCGCTGCTCTAGGTGTCTTCTGCAAAGTAAAGGGAAGGGTGGATTGCTAATCTCTTCGGACGAAGCTATCATAATTATAATTATGATAGAACTTCACTTACAAGTTCCTTTAATCACTAATTATACTCGAGATTAACATTATTCACTTGTAGATCTTGAAACGTTATAGTAAAATATCAAAGAACATGGATAAAGTCTGGCCCAGCATGGACAAAGACTTAATAATATTTATTTAAAGCTTATAATATTTGAATTTCCTTCATGGCTTTCATTTGTCCGTATAACATGGTGCGAAAATATAAATTTAAAAGAGTATTAATAAATTTTTTGTTTTAGTTTGATTACCACCATTTTATGTCGATTGTCATTAAAAAGTCAAGACGTCATATCTTTCATTAATGACATGACAATTTAAGTCAATCGTGTGTCTTGTGGCTCGCATTAATGTTTTTAACATGCTTTTATTAGGTCGACCTGTATGTATGTAACTATGTAATCAAATCTAAGAAAACTAATTTAACCATCTTCTAAAGATCGTAGCGTTATGAAAATTGGCAGTTGTATGTGATTTTGATGACAATACAATAACATGGTACTGTCGAGCTGATCTGATGATGGAGCCGGAAGATATGAACTGGAACTTCATGATGGATGATCGTATCATAGCCGTGTTTGGACTTGTTAGAAAGGTCTTGTAATGAACTTTGACCACGATTAGGTTTCAAGGTCTGAATACGCCTATAGGTGCACGTAAAAGCGTGTTTTTTAGTGTTTTTTAAACTATTAATATTTATTTTGTGGTTTCTTGTGGTGTTTTTCGACCTTTGGATTTGTTTTTGGATACCTGTTGTTACTGCTCTCCCGACCGACCCGCTTTGCATCACGGACTTTACATCTACTCATTTCGATTTCCTTTGCTTAGTCGCACTTTGGACAACTGATTTTGCCCTATTTCTAATGGAGAATCGGCGTTGCATTAACTGTGGTATAGCAACGCTTCGCATATGAAGCCATTCGTTGGATCCGGATGAAATCCAATCTGTTATCCATATCATGTTTTAAAAGAGTGTCCGTGGAGTTTCTTGCCCGTTCTTCTCCATAGGTACCTACTACGCTTTGGAATGGGCATCTAGCTTCATCTTTCTGACTGACCGACCCCCTTGACAATTCAAAAGTGCCTGTAATTGGTTTATTTGAAATAAATGCTTTGAGTTTGAGTTTGAGTTATAAGACAGTGGATTACTCCGCGTCTGGTGAGTTTTAACATTTTCAGTAACGTCTTCAACACTTCTTATTTGGTTGCCTATTTGTTTATACTTATGTAGGTGTATTATTTTAGGTCACTGCATCTGATCATTTGTGCCATTCTTGCTGGTTACTGGCGTGGCAGACATTATCACAGTCTGGTACAAGTAGAACACTAAGCCCTAGTGTTGGCCATCGTCATGTGTATGTACTGTGGAAGATCCCTGATGCTTGTTCGTTTTCATACACTGACACGTAATCCTGAACGCAATAGACACATTCATGATGTTGTACCTGGATGGATTTTTCCTCAATTCGTTGGTACATAATAAAGTCACCACGACCACGACTGCATTAATATATTTATCAATTATTATGTTTTGACAGCTCTCTTGGTGGTAGAAATGCCATAACACAGTTTTACTGTAATATGTAGTACCTATGATCATTTGAAACTGCAGGGAAAACGATAGATATAAATAAAACACAAGTTTATAGCAAGAACACCGATTTCTCTTCTTCTTGACCACATTTTTCATTATTTACATAATAATATTATTTAGAAAAAACACAATGTTTCGTACAACAAATATTATGTAGTTTGGTACAATTCCAGTCGACATCGATATGGTATAACATAACTTGCTAAAGTGTCCGACCAAAAGATTTTGAATTTTCCCCCTATTTGCGAAACCCAGATCCAGTCTCTGATCTGGGATTCTACTGTTTTCAAATGTAATGATCGGTGTCGTAACAACGACAGCCAATCAAATCATTAGGTTCGTCCAGGCAGTGCGAGATACGCGTCGCAAACGCGGTTTTTTATGCCAGATGCTTCAGCCTGAGACATGCGTTACATGCGTGGCTTATCATTCAAAACAAATGCCTCGAGCTGTCTGGTTCAGATTTCAAAACAGAAACAATTGAATAGATTGCGCTGCAAGCATATTAAACCTAGTAGAATGCAGAGCTGTGCTTGCGTATGACAATATGTCGTTATACGCAATAAATTTAACTTCATGGTAAATGCAAGGTGAAGTATTAAACAAATATGGATTGAAATAAACTAGTCAATCTTTGTAAGAAAAATGGAGAGATTAAATGGAAATTAGATTATAGTCAAATCACAGACGACATGTTTTGTTCGACACTCTTCTTCTATATGTATGTATACATATTACCTAAATATAGGTGGCCATATTTTATACAGACAATTAATTCCTCAGAAAGTACTTTATTCTGTTGGTGCAGGCTGTCATTTGTGGATTTTTGACTGTCGTTAGTTATGGGTTATCAGAAGTCTTAAAGTTTAACAACCAGTCTTACCTACGGATATTGAATTACCCAGGTTGTGGGTTGTAAAGGTCAGATATACAGTCGCTCCATGTAAAATATGGTATTCAGCTGCATTCGGTTAGACACGAAGCTGCCTAACGTATATCTACGTTAGGCAGCTTCGTGTCTTATTTTGGGTAGCCAAAAACATTTTATAGTCTTAATCCTTTTCTAGAAAAGGGCACAAGTTGTGTTATATGTTACATATCGCACGTTTACTTAGAAACAACTTTGAAATCTAACTACTTTTAAGAAAAAACATCGATTTTCAGTCGGACACTACTAACAACAGAATATTTCACTTACATAATACAGAACACTGATTTAAAATTGTTTAAATAATTGTGAATTACCTATCTATACATTTATATTGATATAATGGCAAAATAACACACAGGTATTAATACAACAACACATCTTTATTATTATATAATAATTCTGGCTGTGGTTTTTTATAAATGATTAATATTGACTGAGAAAAATATTCACCTGTTTTTGTACAAAAATCTGCGTTCATAAAAGTGAGTAAGAGTTTTGAAAACGAAACATTTTCAGTAAATAGAACTTAAGTATATGTCTTTAAGAACTCATTTACAGGAAATAAAGAAGATATTTCTTTTGTAAAAAGCCAGAATTAAAAAGTTATCATCTATTTTGGAGAGGGTTGATACAGACAATGATGAATTCACACAGATCACAACAACTATTGTGCCTTTATTATGTGTTTTAAACACGTAATTAATATAGATAATATATAATTTTCAAATAAATGTTTGAGTTGCAATACCTTTTCCAATACATAAAAATAAAAAGTTTAAGTAACCATAAACATGAGTATGCAGTATCTAATTTATGAATTAAAATGTATGCTCTGAAATTAATGTATAAAATATTTCAGATATGTTTATTTCTGTGGTGATAAAAGCCTAATAAAGAAGAGTATAATTTCAAAACTGCTATCGAAGTAACAACAAACATCTCCATTTATATACAATATTATAAAAATACTTTCACGTCAGACAATTTGTATAACATCGAAAATACATTTAGACTGTCCATTTATTATGTCAATGTCCGTATAAAAGTACGTAGCATTAGTGTTATATTAGAACTCCCCACTCGACAGACAAAAGTTAAAGAAGATTATGATATTATACACATTCATAATAAAAAAGGAGACTCGTGAACATCATTGTGGTTGGAATTTATCGAAAAACATAGAAAAAGACCTATCGATATCCGTAATATATCTTCACACAAAATATTTTCTTCACACGAAGTTTTACACACTTTATCATACACCACTCGAACGCACTCATGAATACATCTTCATCGTGTATTATTTATTAACAACAAGTATATGAACCATATAAATTTCAATTCTTTTACATTACCTTATCATACAGTCAAAAGTCCGACACACAATGTCGATACGTACCAACCAGAGGACCAGCCCCTGAATTCATAAGAATACGAAGAAGTTTCCGAAGCGTCATTGATTTTAATACAATATTCGTTGGCGAGTCTTCGTCATCGCCGCTAACTAATCTATGCTAGCTGTTTCTAGAAAACGGAGAAAAGCGCGTCATTAACCTCGAGTACCCCACCGTATAACAACGGCCGCGCTTAGAGGAGGTACTCTCATTGGTCCGGTCTGTCAAATGATGTATTCGGAGTGCTCTCTACTTTTTTCAATACTATTTTGAACGCAAAAGTGTGTTTTGGAGACACAGACGCTGGGCGAGGAGTCTGAGGAGAACGCGGCGGAGGTTCAGGTGGCATCTCAGATCTAGTCCTCGTGCGTCGAGGCGCTGGAAGATTCCGCAACACTGGAGCCGACGCTGGCTCCTGTGGTCTTAGCGGAGAAAGTCTATTTGGTGTCAAACGCCCGGGCGATGGCTCCGGAGTAAGTGGTGGTAATGTCAACGGTGGAAGATTAGCACACGGTGATCCACGAGAACCTCGACGTTCCTTTAATCCCATCTGCGGTGGTGGCGACATAGGCGCCTCATCATCATCAGACGCCGCAACCACGACCACTGGCTCAGTCCTCAATAACAGAGGCTTCGTTTCAGACGTATCTGACGCGATAGACCTCCTAAAATAGTTAAGTCCATTTTCTATCTCAGCTAGCGCACGCCTCACGAAGGGGAAACTCTCAGATATCTCTGAAGTGGACTTGCGGACTGGAAACTCTGTTTCACTGTCCCGCTTCCTCGGTCTACACCGCTCGAACGTTGGGTCTCCTGACGCTCCCACCGTTTCAGAGACCTGTCTTGTTAGAGCTGCGTGCTTGACAGAATCTGACTTCGATCGGGGCTCCCTCGTTTTCGGTGTGGGGGAACGTCGATCGCCGAACTTCTTACTAGCAGCACGCTTGATGGAGGAGAAAAGTCCGAGTTTCTCCGGAGGCTTGTCCGTAGGGGGTGCGGGAATGGGTTGAACAGGAGCTGAGGAAGGGCCAGGGGTGGGTTCGGGAGGAGGACGGGGGAGGTTCCCCTCGCGTTAGTTGTGCCGTGAGTCTGACGACGGAACATCGCTCGAGCCGGTAGAGGAGAGGGTGGTGTTGGACCCGTAGGGGTCGAGCGAAGACTGCACGGACATGGAGCGGCCAGCGCGTCGGACTCGCGCTGGGGAGAGTTTGCCTGGATCTACGCTGGCCGGGTCTGCCTGCAACAACAGCGGTTTCAGCGTTCTATTCAATGCACTACTACTAAAGGCAATAGCATTTTAGATCAAGAAGAATAGAGATTAGGTACAATACATAAAGCACAAGATATGAGGGCAAAAACGATTTGGCTTACAGTGGCTTGAGCGTCATTGCAAAAAGTGTAAATAGATTAGTTTCAGCAGCTTTCTATACTACTACACTGAACATACAAAGTGAGTATTGAAGGATCAGCAATTAAGAGTTTGAATTTACTTGTCTTGCAGGAAAACATAGAAGTTATCATGTGACAAGTCTACGCTCTCCCCTGCCAAGGTAGACACAAGAGCCCAATCTTGAACAAATAATTGAATATGTTTCGTAACAGCACCTGGTACGCCAGCGCGTTCATTATGATGGAGTAAGGTACCAGGCCGAGCGGGTGGACTTCCCTCATCAGCACGTTAGCAGGGATCTTGTGAAACTGGATGTACTCCAGGAAGTTTCCGATGACTTCCTTCAAGTTCATGTTCTGGTTGGTGTCACAGTACTTCTTGCTCCACATCAGGGCAGCCTGGAAATGTTTGAGATTTATTGGTAAAAATTTTATTGGTCTATATTGTTTCATGGTTATTTTTCTCAGGAGCTTATGAATCTGTTAAATATAACATCTAAGAACTCATTTGGCTACAAAAATCTTCTAAAGAATAATTGAAATAACTAAAATGCATCAACCTCTCATCAATGTCTGGATTAAAAAGGGGTATGAGCAATCAAATTCAAAATCGAACAGTACTTTAGACAGCCAAATAGATGCTATAGTAAAGTACTGTTCTTACCTACCGACAGGTTATATGAGTTATATAATTGTTTATTTTTATTTTATTTGACTGTATTATGTCAATTGATTTTTATTTTATTTCCATTTGTTATTGACATAATCTACTCATTACAATTTTATTTTTTAATGAGTTGTATTGCAATATATGGTTAGCTAGCGACCTTGACAATTGTTCATATATTATGTTTGCCTTACTGATTATTTATTTTTACTTCGTTGGTCCTAGGTTATCATGACTTCGAGTTACAGTTTTATTAGCTATATGTAATTGGGCACGCCCTTTATCCCTGGAAGCATTCATTCCGGTATTAAGTTCTGTTTATGTTTTGGGTTTTTATTTTTGCTTGAGTATATATTTCGTTTGTTTTGTTGGTATATTGGAGTGTGCTAGCTGTTATTATGGCAAATAAATTTATTTACTGTTTTGTGTTGAGTAATGTAAATTATTTTGCATACTATTGTATAGAATCAAGTAATTTTTTTTTTCTAACTGAACAGACAACAGTGCTGCTGGGGAGTTTGTTGCGCCACTACTTCTTCCCAGCTAAGCACTAGGAAGTGGTGAAGGGTGGGCGTTTTGGGGGACTGTCTTATGTAATTTTGACGTTCGAAAAGTGCTGATACTCAGCCTAGTTTGAATAAATGACTTTTGAATTTTGAATTTTGTTCGATTATTTGATTATAAAATGTGTGTCAAATTACCACAATTAAATGTGTCTATAAAGGCGGTCATAGTACTAGACGTGGGTGTGCCCACGGCTAGGACTGAGGCCGCTTCTATGAGAGTGAGTGGGCTTAAATCGCCGATCGCCCCAGTGAAAGTTAAATTGAGTCTTAAAAGTGGAGTAAATGTCGTTTTACTTACCTGAAACTTAGTAAACTCATCAGCTCTCAGCTCATCTCGTGCAAGTATTAGCCTCACGACATGTTGCGGCAGCAGTGTAAAAGATCCAAGGTTCAGCACTTCATTGCCGTGTTCATCTACGAACTCCAACACCTGCAAAAGAAAATATAGCTTTCTGTTAGATCAAAGGGTCTTTGCTGGATAAAAATACTATCTCTCCTTATATGTAGATAAGGTAAGCAATATTTCGTAAAGTGTATTCAAGCTATTCTTGTTCGTAGTTACTTACAATTTCAATATTGCCGCATTTTTAAGGTATTTCCAAAGTTTTTTTCAATACGAGAATATCGATTCGATATTGTTTTGCAGTTAATTTTCAATTTCACAAATTTCATCAGTTATATTATTCAATGAAACTCAAAAGCTGCAAAGCTCAAAAGTGCTGTTGGAGTGTTCAGTGAAAAGGTACAATGATACTTGATCTTCGGCTAAAGATCAATCATCATCATTAGCCCATAGCAGTCCACTGTTGGACTTAGGCCTCCCCAACTCCAATTGCACGCCATCCAGCCGCTACCAGCTACCCTGCGAAGATTGTCGCTTCAACTAAGGTCCTACCTTACATTTGCCGATGCGCGGTCTCCACTTAAGAACACGTCTACCCCAACGGTCATCGGTTCTACAGCTAATATGGCCGGCCCATTGCCACTTCAATTTGCTTATTCTGTGAGCTATGTCGACAACTTATTGTTATTGTCAATAACTTGAACATATTGAACGCCAAATGTTTTAATCTACACGTCGCGACCTTTTCATGAATAATATATATGATTTAAATCAACCCACCTTCTGTACAAGCGACTTAGTGCACTTGTACTGAATGTATCTCTCAGCTGAAGCGAGAAGGGCGCACACCGTGTCGACAGTGATGCAACATTGCACGAAGCCGGCGCAGGCGCGGCGAAGCTCGTCCAGACCATAGTAATCGGCTGCATTCATTACACCTGAAATTGTAGTAATAGTAACGTTATTAGTAACTGTTAAAATACGAAGAACAGCGTAGCAGTTTTACTTGTTAGGTGTGAGATGCGTAAAAAATACCTACATAATATTTGCGGAGTAGGTTTAAAAAACATTCGACACTCATATAACTTGCGAAGATTTGTATACAACGGTAAAACGCAAATCCTTGTCAAAGGTATACATAGTCTCCCACACTATTCGCAAATACCCTCCCACACTTTTAAGTTTCCGAGCTTCTGGGTCATCGGGGTAAGAATGAGGATCTGTACTGCCATTTTGTCACGATAGGTGGCGCATCATCGACATGGCCATTGAAAGCTGGTAATTCCATACATTTTGTAACCTATCATTCAATAAATTTAAATTTTCTCGTAATATGCTTAAGTGTGCTCTACCAGGATGTACTAAACTACTAACCCCGTGTTCATTTATTTCCTAAAGATACTACGCTAAAAAAATGTGGGAAACTAAAAGAGTACAACTAAAAGTAACATTTAATATGTTGATTGGTAAACTTCGGCAATATGGTGGAGTTCTGGTGGAGCTATTAACGTCTTTTTAAAGTTCTACAGCAGGAACGTCAAGTGATTCTCTTTCAGAAGCTTTAGAGCTTTGATTGTCGAAAGTAAAATTTCAGTCATAGGTAACCTAAAAAATAAAGGATACCATTTATAATTAAAGTAATGTTCTCTTAATTTTCGTAAATTTTCCTACCACGAGTCAAGTGAGAATTAACACGTTATAACTAAAGAAATATCCAAATCTAGAGCCTAGCACTGATGAAAAATAAACCTAACCTAAAAATTAAAGAATATTATATAGATTATTATTATTATAGATTTTTTCACATTAGGTGCAGTTTTTTTTTCGAAAAAAACCGCACTAAATAGCGTTACATGAAGTATGTTCTATGTGTATTGAGAAGTAGACTTCTATCTAATAAAATATTTTTCATCATTGCTTAGGCTCTAGATTTGGATCATTTTTTGTTGTAACGTGTTAATTCTTACTTGACTCATGGTAGGAAAATTTACGAAAATTGAGAGAACACTACTTTAATTTACCATTTATAATTAAAGTAGTGTTCTCTCAATTTTCGTAAAGTGCCCGTGCCCTCCGCTCCATACATTTTTTTTGCAAATAAAATATAAGTTGCCAATTTGCCTACCAGATTGCATCCTGTGATTATGTGTATACATAATATTGGCTATTAGAAGCCATTTCAAGTAAAAAACCGACACTTTATAATTTAAGCTTAAAAATGTCTTCGAGAGCCTATTTTCGTTCCATAGTGCGGCGTACGTGTCTGACTAGATGTATGAACGTTAAAGAGGTAATAAAAGTAGTATTTATTTATTAGTGTTAAGGCTCGTGCAGACCAGCGCGACGCGACGGCGCGACGCGACTCGAACAATACAATTTCTAAGAAAACTTCACGGTATAAAAATAGCCGGTGTCGCGCCGCGCTGTCGCGTCGCGCTTGTCTGTACGAAGCTTAATTCGTGTTTTTTTTTTTTTTCTTATTTTTTGATCTCATTAATTTAATTTCGAACTCATGATTGTTAATTTAATATAATATTTTGTTTAATTAAGCATAATTGCAATTTTTGTTATTTCTTTGTATAGTTTATTACCACTTATATTATGTCCATTAATTTAAGCCTAAGTTATCACTATTATGTTTTAATGTTGGTTCACCTGTTATTGGCAACTGTATAAGCCTAATACTTATTACTACTTTATTCGATATTTTATATACAGAAGCTGTTGGTGTACCTTTATTAATAAATAAATAAAAGGAGTACGTAAGGATCGTAGCCGGCGTTCTGTAGTTTCTGCCTACCCCCATGGTTAGTAGGCGTGAGTTTATGTATGTATGTATCGGATAAGAGTTCATTCATTCACAATACAGTGGAATCCGTTTATAATAACATCGAAGGGAATTGACAAACACGTCATACTAAGCGGACGTCATACAAAACATTTTTGTTAAAAAAAAACAACCTTTTTTTAGGTAAATACTTATTTTAATAGAGAAACATAGCATTTTAAATCAAAATATAAATTGCATGTATGTATGTATATTTTTTACTGAAGAAATCTGTCAAATTTTATTAAAAATGGGTCGTAATAAGCGACATGTCACTGTAAGCGAAGTCATGAAGTCATTATGTCTGACTTTGTTACAACATTTTTTATATGAAAACCAAACTTCGTTGAGTAATTACTTCATAATAGGCGGTTGGTCAATATAGGCGGAGTCATAATAAACGGATTCTAAATGATGGTAATATAATGCAAGCTACTCATAAGCCATTGGTCGCATCTTTATACAAGTTCGAGTTATATTAGAGTTTTATTTTAAGCCGGGTAGTCAGAGTAAACCATAAATAAAGAACCCTTCTGTTTTAACTTTGCTTGGGAGCTTACTGGAAGATTTTTTATAATTTAATAGAACCTTCCAAGTTTTTGAGTAGGACCGTTGCCGCTGGATGTTCGAAAATCTTACAGCGTTGGGGCTCTGTCTCGCATAGGGTCGCAACATTATGCTGAGCGATGGCCGTTTTGCGTGGATGTGACGCATATTTTCCCCCAAATTGTTTATTTTCGTGTTTTGTTCTTTCTTTGCATCATGTGTACCGCAAATAAACGTATTTTCTTTCCTTCTTTTCTTTCTTTTTACAAAACGTTATTGCGCGTTCAAGAGCGTGTTATGCGTTGACCAAAACTAGCAACCAATTTTTATTTTCTGTAGTTGTTCTTATTTCCGTTAGCCAACCACAACATACAAAGAGCTCCATGGGTACGTAAATAAGATAAATCTCATTTCGAATTCGCTGTCATCATGAAACTACGTCACTTCCAAACCTACGCACATATTTTCATTATGAATACCATATAATTGCTTTCCTCAAAAACTTTGCATTTCATATTATGAATAACGTTGAAAATAAACTTCAAAAAACAAGTCATCACGTTTTGCGTAGGTAGTTGATATTCTGAAGCTATTTTTGGAACAAATAGTCCGGACTATGAAAGCCGTAGGCATAGATCATAATGTATGTAGATGGAAATACAATCTGCTTCATAATATACGGCATACGCTATTAATAGATTCAAATATCATTGTTATTTTGAAATGCGATCACCTGAATATGAGATATAATAATTATCACATGACTGACACGAGATAATTTATATATATAAATTAACTATTATCTCGTAGATAACTCAACTCAAATTCACAATCGTCTTCTTCAATGTCCTACTCACCGCACAGACTTCCTTCTCTATTCAGTCTTTCTCTCTGTGGAATGTTCTCCCATAGGAAATCAGGATGTCGACCAACCGATTATCTTTTAAAGTTCGCGAGCACATTCGCAAGAAGCTGGGAGTATCATCACAACGGAAATGTTTTCCCATTGATTGTCTTAATTGTTTTAGTATATTTATGTGTATTTATTTAAAATTAGGTCTATATTTACATTTATAGTTTTTAATATTTGTATATCTTTATATTTAAATAAATATTTATTCCTCAATTCTCGCTATTGCACCTACCACTGTTTGTGTCTGCATCACCCAAAGGTTGACTGCTAGAAAATGCCTATGGCATTAAGTCCGCCTCTGTACATTTGTATGCTTGAAGTATTCAAAAACAAATAAAACCCAAAGGAAAATAAAAACAGAAAGTCCTGTAGGAGGCCAAAAGGCTCCTATCACAACTCTAAGCAGGTACATAAAGGTATCATCCACATGATAAATTATATCTTAAACGAATGTGGAAACTAAGTCGCTCTACTACAAATTAATTTAACATTGATAATTACCAACATCTGTTGCTAAGTAGCTAACATAATTAAGTATGTTACGGTTTAGCTTAGATATAACTTGGAAACTCCGCTCTATGTAATCTACATTAACCCAATTTAGTGTAGATTATTATGTAACTAGACACACGCAAGGTTTTTATGACTTGAGAAAACATCGAAATATCTTTATTCTATCCCATCCTATACTATGAAATGAGCAATATTTGTGTGTGTATATATATATATATATTTATATATATATATAAATATTTATATATATATATATTTATATATATATATATTTGTAATCACGTCCTCGAAAACGGCTCTAACGATTTCGATGAAAGTTGTAATATAGGGGTTTACGGTGGCGAAAAATCGATCAAGCTAGGTCTCTTATCTGGGAAAATTAGTTTATTTTTATTTTCAACCGTGCAGAGCTCGGTCGCCCAGGTACTGTAAGTTTAATACATATGAATTATGCACATAAACTTTCGGAATAAATTCCGTCCGTGCTCGATGGACTAATAATTGAAATTTGACCAATTGGATAACTAAATGATGGTGAAAACAGACGCGAAAAGCGACTTTAATTTATATAGATTATGAACGAAATAGTCGCCGTTGCCGTTTCGTTGGTGTAATTGTTAGGCAAACTGTGGGTATAACATAGGTATGTAAATTCAGGGGAATTAATTGTTACGAGCGTGTATTCTGAATGTGGGCAACGTCGCAAATAGGTATCAAATATTCCGCGGTTTTGATTAATTTGGCAATATTACTTGCATGGAAATATGAAATATTGCTAACTAGTGAACTAAAATAATGATTATGAAATGCAATAATTAATACTGTAACACCGAATATTTAGTTTTAGATGTAAAAAAAGTATTTGGAAACTTTCCAAATGCCTTTTTTACGCCCCTACATCAAATTCAGTGATATAATTGCAATTCATTATTAATATGCTAGTTCACTAGTTAGCGATATTTCATATTTCCATACAAGTAATATTGCTAAATTAATCAAAATAGGTGAATATTTGCAACGTTGCCAACTTTTCGAATAAACGCTCTTAAGAAAATTGACTACCAACTTAACTGTTCGTAGGTATATAATATTCAAATCACAACTGTCATATTTGGACAGAGGAGGTCGTGGCTATGTAATAACAGTCGCACGGGTTGATCCATCAGATTAAGCTACGCTTGCCGGGGTTGGTCCGTGAAGGGGTGATCATCTTTACATACCGAGATTCCTGCGCCCCGGAAAGTACGTTTAGCCGTTGGTCCCCGCTGTCATTCTTGGATCTTTGACCGTCGTTACGGGTCATCAGCAGTGCTATTCTGTAACCATCTCACCGTGAAAACTTAGGTAAAGTGAGCTGTCAATAGTGTCAATCTCTAGCATTAGGTGGCATGACAGCTCACTCCACGCTCACTTCACCTAAGTTTTCACGGTGAGATGGTTACAGAATAGCACTGCTGAAGCCCGAAAGTTTGACAACGAATCTTACCAAAGGGGTATCGTATTACCCACTTACTGGGTTGTGGAGGTCAACAGGCAGTCGCTCCATGTAAGATACTGGTATTCAGCTGCATCCTGTTAGACTGGAAGCCGACCCCAACATAGTTGTGAAAAGGCTAGGTAGTCTGATAGTTTCGGAGATAAGGGAATGGTCATCATCATGTTTCATCTATTTTATTAATAACTTTAAAACTATGTCGTTCAGATTGAACTGTCATACTTTGACAGTTGTATGAAATGGCTATAAAAATGGAAAATTGACGTTGGTTGTCAATTTGCTTACCAATTAATAAACCTTACAAAAAAAAATTGCATTTATTTCAAATAGGCTCATATACGGCACTTATGAAAGTAAAATTTTACAAAGAAATAGAAGTGATTCCAGTCGCCCCTTTCAAAAGGTAGTATGGAGAAGAATGGGTAAGAAACTCCACCGTTACTCCACCCCTGCATAAATCTTCAGGGAACATAAACGTGATGTAATGTATTATTAAATCAGATAATTTGTAAAGTATTTCTGTACTAAGAACGAAGTATCCAGTGAAACTCGAAAACTTCGATAATGAAACAAAGGATCCTTGTTTGCGAGTTATGAGAAGAATTAGCTGAAAATTATTACAATATCTCTTGGAATATTTTCTTGAGTTCGCGAGTTCATTAACGGTCGAAGTAATCAAAATCTTTTTGATACGGTTTCAATAATTTCACGTTTTGTTAGAGAGTTCTGCGATTTTAGATTGTTGTTCTTATAAACGGGATTGGATATCTTATTCGTATTTATTGAAAGAATTTTGAGAGAGAATTGTGAATGAGAAATGCTAAAATAAATAGAAGCATTTCATACCTGAACACCTAGATTCAATTAGAAAAAAAAACCGGCCAAGTGCGTGTCGGACCACGCACAATGAAGAGTTCCGTAGTTGGGATGAATTTTTCAAAAAAACAAACTTATTATTGTAGATGACAAAAAAAATATACTAATAGATATAATACGTCATGGTCAATTATCCATCTGCAAATGGAAGATTGTAATCGCATTTTTTTAAATGTTATAAAACTACAAATGAACGATTTTCGGGCCTTTTCTTTTACTTGTGATGTAAGAGCTTGCTTATTGTCAAATTTCATCATTCTAGGTCAACGGGAAGTACCATAAAGATTTTCATTTATTGCGAGTATCAAAATAAATCGTATAAATGGCTGTATACTTTTATTTCGTTGATTTAGAAGCTTGATTTATTTAGCGCTCCAAGGTAGGTACCATAGACATTAATTTCAACTTGATTAAGAAAGAAGGAAAGAATAATGTTTATTTGGACTCAGTTCGTGAAACATAAAATAATAAAAAAAAAAAGTGAAAATAATCTTATAGCAATAATAGTGTGTGCCTCACGGCTGCGCCAAAAAGGTTCATTTCAGCATTAATGCCAGACAGATGCTGTTTGACGCTGGTTTTCTAATGAACCCTTAAAGACAAGTGACGGGAGTACAAACAGTCTCAACGCCAACCTCCACGCGTTCTTGAGAAACGGGGTCTTGACAGACAGACAGACACACGAGTGATCCTATTAGGATTCCGTTTTTTCCTTTCGAGGTACAGAACCCTAAAAAATACGTCTGATATCGCCAACACGCAATGAGAACACGTTTTGATCAATGTTCCTAGCTTCACTATACGGGAAAAGTTCTTAGCCCTGCCATAAGTATTAATATTTCACTAGCTTTTGCCCGCGGTTTCGTCCACGTGAATGACGGAAAATATCCCACGAGAACCTACTACCGGGACTAAAATATCCTATGTGTTAATTCAGGTTATAAACTATCTGTGTGCCAATTTTTATCCAAATCTGTTCAGCCGTTTTTGCGTAATTGAGAAGCAGTGCATAATCAGCCTATAATGTTCCCACTGCTGGGATACAGGCCTCCTCTCTTCGAGAGGGAGTGGGCTGTAATCTACCACGCGAGCCCAGTGTGGGTTGGAACATGGCTCATGCCGGTTTCCTCACGAAGTTTTCCTTCACCGTTTTGAGAGCAGTGGTGATTAAATTATTTACGCCACCACTACTCTCTCTGAGCAAACATCCATATAAACTAATTTTCATATTTATAAAATTAGAAGGATACACGAGTCGAGAAAACACCACTGTTTCTAAAATATTAAAGAATTCTTACGTGGGTAAGTACACTTTAAAGGAGTAGGTGTTCAAAAAGCAATATCTTGTAAAATGTAAAACAAAACAAACTCCAACCTGACTAAAGTCAACAAATAAAAGTGAGCGTGCAAACATTTCCAGAATTTCTAAATATATACCAACGGAAATACACCAGTCCAACTTCCTCTTTTGGAGAAATTGCATTTTGTGGAAAAAGACTACTTGGAAATTATTAGGCCGCGCGCACTTTAGACGCGTCTTCGTACGAATTTCACTCGTACGAATACGTATGAACACGTACGAATGATCCCGAACTTCCTAATGCAAAGGTAGCGCGCAGACTGGGTGCGAGTTAGTAGTTACGTATACGTACGACCAGTTCCGACGTCCGAAAACAATCCGAGCTTGTTGGGATTTTTCGTGCGTCCAATGCGATATCACCGGAACACTACCTATTTGACGGAGAAAAACGTATTCAGTGTACGCACTCAATTCGTACGACCACGGTCGTACGTTTGCATAAGATACAAATTCGTGTCCAAAGTGCGCGCGGCCTTATTTTCGTGACAATGAAACACCGATATTCAAAGCAGACTGGTTTATCATAAAAGTATTTCGACATACCCTCACAACATGTACTTATTATGTGATATAATCATACCTTACATAACAGAAATTATATTTGGCATATCCAAAGGTGTTATTCCCGGCAGAATAAATAATTACCAAATGTGTGGGATTTAAAGGCAACTAGTTGAATTCAAAATTGTATCTTGTCTGTTTTCATTCTACATATTTGTTCCTATTATTCTACTTCTCTGTTAGTAGCACAAACTTTTAAGAATTCATGCTGGGGTATCTAAGAAAATGGCATGTTATTTGGAAGCGGGTTTGACTGACTTCTTCTCTCTATAATCACCATACTAGAGTTAGTGGTCGCATTAGCAAACAAAACGAAATTTCTGCTCATTCCTTGATGAAGATCGTGCGTTCTGAAAGTGGGTAACATCGCAAATAGCTGTCATATATTTTGATAAATTTGGCAATATTACTGTATGGAAATATGAAATATCGCTAACTAGGGAACTAAAATATTGATTATGAAATGCAATAATTAATACTGTAACACCGAATATTTAGTTTCAGATGTAAACAAAGTATTTGGAAACTTTCCAAATGCTCTTTTTACACTTAAAACGGTTACAACATCAAATTCGTTGCAATTCATTATTAATATTCCATTCACTAGTCAGCGATATTTCTTATTTCCATACAGTACTAATATTGCCAAATTAATCAGAACAGGTAAATATTTGACAGTTATTTGCAACGTTGCCAACTTTTAGAACAAACGCTCTTAAGCAAATTGACTACCAACTTAAAATGTTCGTAAGTATATCATATTCAAATCAAAATTGTCATATTTTGACAAAGGAATGGCTAAGTAATAACAGCCGAACGGGCGATCCATCAGATTAAGCTACGCTTGCCGAGATTGGTCCGTGGATGGGTGATCATTTTTACACACCGAGATTCTTCAGCCTCGGAAAGTACGTTAAGCCATTGGTCCCGTCTGTCATTCGTGGTACTTTGACAGTCGTTACGGGTCGTCAGAAGCCCGAAAGTTTGCCAACCAATCTTACCAAGGGGTATCGTATTACCCAGTTTGACAACTTTTGAATGAACGCTCTTAACGTCACCATTTACAACACCTGGGTGGGTTATGAGTGGATTCTTCTGTACTTCGAAGCAAAATAGAAAATCATAAAGTTCTACTTAAGACACGGTCGAATTATTTAATCACAAAAAGCCATAGTTCCATTATGATTACGCCTGATGACATAATATTATCACCGAGTAGGTATACGAATATGAGAGCAGTAGAAGCTCAGTTGCAACGGCCCCGACTAACGAGTTCAGTGCCAAGCAGGCGCTTAACTTTGTGTATATAAATTCGTCACCACTTCTCTCAAAACGGTGCAGAAAAACATCGTGAGAAAATAGGCATATCCTAGAACCAAAAATTCGAAGACATGTGACATCTACCAACCCGCACTGGGCACGCGTGGTAGATTACAGCCCACTCCCTCTCGAAGAGAGGAGGTCTATGTCCCAGCAGTGGGAATGGAAAGGCTGATTATACGAATAGCAAACGTTACGTCATAATTTATGTTTTCACCCTTACTTACCTTTGATTATTTATCTATAAGGCAACCTTTGTAAGCGAAGCCTCCAATTAATCACTATCTAATCCTTCCACATAATAATATTCATACGGTTATTAATTTCACTATCAAGTACTGACCTTTCAGAGTTAATGAATAGATAATATTAGAACAACAGCTGATAAAGGTAAAGTTTATCATGTTCCCGATTACTTTCCGTGATTTTGTATAGATACTGTTATTTAGACTGTTGCCGTGGTAACGGCCTTGGGTTCGGGTATCAGGATACTTTATACAAGGATACAAGGTTAAGTTATTGTGGAGTAGATCTTAGTGTACCTGTAGGTAGGATACTTATCGTTTGTTAAGAGTCTATTATACCTCAGCTCAAATTTACTCTTTATCTCGCACGATACTGCTCGTGGATTGAGTGAGAGCGAGACTAAACGGCGTGGAGAAGGCTCTTAGGCTCCAAGGCGCCAATAATATTGGTAATTTCTTTTTACATAGTATCTTTATAGTTATTATGCAAAGTTTCATTCATGATCTAATTTGAAGTATTTGTTTAATACCAGCGGTTTATTGTTCGCGTTGGGAGGTAACTTTGTTTTTTTTTACTGATGAGAATATTTTATGGAATCGTGTTTTCGTCAAAATAGTACTTAATTTTAATCCTCAACTTTACCATAATTATATTTCTTTCAAAATTAATGCTGCAGTATTTTTGATATAACGGAGGATCATGCTAAGCATGAACCATGAAGTATTATAGACTCTTTCTAATGATGTTCCATCTAAGGGTATATTAAAATTGCCAAAACGAGTGGCGATGCGTAATTGTTGACCACCTTGAAAAATCTATACTAAGATTTAAAAAACAGGTAAAATTTGTGAGTATGTATGTAGGGGGTAATCTTCGGAATTACCTACTGATTGAATTCCGAAAATTATTTCACTAATAGGAAGCCACAGTATAGCCGAGTGTCAAAGGATATATTAATTTATGTGTTATGCAAGAAATTTTACCCAGACGATGTTGTGGGCAGAAGGTAGTCATAATTTACCACGGCGTTTGCTTATTATTTCAATATTTGTAGCTGAAATGAAAGAAGTTCAAAAATTTAGCAACTAATTGAGAAAAAAATCACACTTGGTAAGGGATTATGCGAAGTATTTGCGAAGGCAGTTATGTTGGTGGTATACCTACCTAATTAGCACTCCGTAGGATGCAGCCGTTATTCATCTTCATGACATTTTAATGTTATTTTTTACCGCCCACAAATATAGAGTGACTCATTATTGCTTTTGCAGTCTATACTGTGGCGGCATCTACATGAAAGACCTGACGTCACAAAAAAACCGCGGAATTAGAGTTTACTGCACGAACACCATATCGTCGTCTTAGAGTGAAAACCTCTTATATGCGAAAAACTGGTGGGCAACTGGGAAGTTATATTATATGCTGATCGCGCGGTAAAATCTGCTTACGAAATGCAGGATTTGGCGTGACGTCAGTATGATGCGTAAGTCACATGTGGCGAAATAGATGCCGCCACAAAACTGCGTGTGTTGCGAGGTTTTTTATTCCAAAAATGTAATAAAATAAAAAGTCAAAGTTGCGTTCCCGTGCTTTTCATTCTAACGCGACGATATATATAACTTCCCCGACATCAATCGTTGGGCAGTTGTTCCTGTCTGTTCGGAGGATCCTCCCTTTTCTAAAGAGGATGAGTGAACTTTACACCCTGTTCCTTATAAGGAACAGGGTGTAAAGTTCACTCATCGTGGTATTCCTCTAAAATTATATGGCGTAAATGCCTCTACTGGTATCTCAGTATTACATAATATTTCAGCTGCTATATCATCTAATATTTTTAACCAATCGTTTTCAGCCTTTTCCTGCGATTTAATTTACTAAAGCTAAATATTATCTTGTCCGTATTGGCACGATTAAAACGTTTAAACTTTCTGTTTTAAATATACTGAAATTTGCACTCAAAAAAGTTAGCAAGCAAGAAAGTCTTTGCGGGTTAAATAATATTCTAAGATTGGACTCTGTATAGAGTGACTACTGTTGTAAGTATTCATGAACAATAATATTCTAATTCAACGAAGATTAAATATTTATGTAGCTAATATTATTTGGTGGATCAATCATAAATAAACGTTTTGTCACGTATTTCATTACTTCTGCAGTACTCCAGAGTTATGACAAACTTTTGCTGCCACAATAATATTATTCTCGAACCAAAAATGGTGATAACAGAACATAATATCACGTCTGTAATTCCCGAAATTATAGGCAGAGGTGTACCTACAGTAAACCCACAGTTCGCCAGTTATATTTAAGTCCCATGTAATAGGGGGCGAACCTATTGCGATCAACCGGGCACAAATCTAGACCCCGGGCTGCTACTGTGAAAATGCTGTTGGTAATACCCAATAACACATTGCCCGACTACGGAATCGAACCAAGGACCTCATGCTCAGTAGTAGCGCTTGCGACGACTGGACTAACGAGGCAAATGGTGATATTCATAGCTTAAACATTTAATACTCAGCACTTTTTCGCCTCCCAATAACCTTCAGATTGCTACAAAATTAAACCCTTATAAAGGAACAGAAAATCTTTTAGAAAAACTTTGTTAAAAATATGTTAAATACAATTCTACTACTTCTATTCTGATTTTACTACTTTCCTATCGCAGGTATGCTGGAAGAGATTTCTTTAGAAATAAGCATCACCATTGTACGTATTTTTCTGTTCATTTTTTTCTTGTCGGTTTATATGTGTGTACATAAACCGTTGAATAGATAAATAAATAAATTCTTTCACTTCCATAAACACCAGAGCCGCTCAATATTTTTACTTACAAGTAACGAAGAAAATTACAGGGAGAAAAAAAACTGCAACCTATTGACCACGCGCTTCTCAACATAATTAGTATAAAATGATATTGCTGTCTGGATTAGTAACTGGGTCATGTGTAGCGCTTCTTATATTTCTTACCGTATCGATAGCAAATAAGGTTGTAAAAATTCAAATATTATGTTTAGCCCAAAATTCTGCCACTCGAGCTCCATTCACTGACGCCATAAGATCCTCAAGTGCACAGGTAACAATACGGCGCAAGATCGAAGGTGGCCATTGTCTGCGGAGAGCCACCGCACACAAACACACACACACACACAGTACACACTATACACTTGAGTTCCGACTCGTTCATAAAACCCCATCAGTGGAGATTATCTTTACTACGGCCGACTTTGGCTCGTAGTCTATGCCTGCAAATATATGTTTATGATTTTTTTCCTTTAAGAGCGTTTACTCGGAAAGTTGGCAACGTCGCAAAAAGCTGTCAAAAATTTACCTGTTTTGATTAATTTGCTAATGTGTTACTGTATGGAAATAAGAAATGTATCTAACTAGCGAACTAGTATATTAATTATGAAATGCAATAATTGATATCGTAACACCGAATATTTAGTTTCAGATGTAAAAAAAGTATTTGGAAACTTTCCAAATGCCTTTTTTACACCTAAAACGGGTACAACATCAAATTCAATGACATGTGTGTGTGTTCAATTGCAATTCATTATTAATATTCTAGTTCGCTAATTAGCCATATTTCTTATTTCTATACAGTAATATTGGCAAATTCATCAAAACAGGTAAATTTTTGACAGCTTTTTGCGACGTTGCCAACTTTTAGGATAAACGCTATTAAGACCAGACACTCTAAAGGCAATTTCCACACAAACTCCGCCCCCATGTACCCCGCCACTCCACGATGTGACAAACGCTAACACATCAGCAATAAAGTTGAATATCGCGTGCGCTCTTTGATCGTGTTCGAGCACGGAACTCAATGGCGGAAGTCTCAATAAATATTTCGTTTACAACTAAAGTAATAATTGATCTAAAGAAAAAAAATCTATTGCTGGATAATAAACTATATGATACTTATTTTAGACTTCAAACCTGAGTAACCTTAATTTGATTTAAATAATCTTTAAAAAAAGACATGATTTCCGAATAAAAACTTAATCGAGCGAAAATGTTACAATTATGTAACTTTCTTGTACGTGGAAGTTTCTTTTTTAGTCACGTAACAATTAAAATGAAACTTTAGTACCTATATACTAAAGTTCCATTGTTTCAGAAAATTAATGAAAATTAACATACAATTTAGGGAGCCTCCTCTTAAACATTCAGTCTGTTTTTTCAAAGTGTCCAGCTAAGGGAAATAATCAATTTAAATTATTGTACAGTATGCCTCTGCCTACGTAATCAAACAAGTGAGTTTTTGATGTGAAATATCTATAGCCGCACGTAAAACCGATTTTTGGCGTGGCGACGCATGCCGTGGCGACGCGCCGCCACGCTATATGATGGTATATATATGCAGTAGTGTGTACGGTGTGGCGACGCGTCGCCATGCGCAATCGACTGTTACAAAACAAAATAATGTCGATGTTTCACATCTGCCAGGCGTCCCGTGACGGCTCACAATTTTTTTATAACTACGGATACCATCTAATAATATAAATAGTAGATAAAAACACTATCTAAAGCTTTTAACAAACAAGAGACAGTCTAATCCATTTACATACAATATTTACGCAAATGCATCTCTAATAGAATTCATAACATAAGTTTGTACATAAATCGATTGTGTTTGGTACGCATTCTGTATCGTATAATGAATCGAATTTAGGGAGAGTGTATGTTCTAATACAATTTACGTCCGGGTTTGCGGTAGTAGCAAATGAACTTACATGAATGGCTTATTTACACGACGAGATTTACTAGTCTTGAATAGGCGTTATACGAAAAAAATAAAAATACGTACGCCTGCGATACTCGCATATCGAAAAGCGAGAATCGTCTAACTTTTAAAATTGGAAGCGTCAGTGTAGAAAAAATTTGTTTCGAATATCGAATCACAGTTTGAGACATCGCTTCTAGCTTGAGTGCGTGCGATGATCACCGAACGAATGGCGACTACGAGACTCGCATAGATATTCTCGCTCAGTGGACGAGAAACTCTCCGCATATAAATGAGATTTTAGGATGCTGTCACAAGCAGACCGGTAGGAAGCTTGCAGGTAACAATCTCCTGCTTTAACGGCAGAGCTGACATAATTGCATACGGGAGGAGACAATGATATTAGCTAGCGTTCATGTCGCAATCGACAGGAGTTAGTCATGTTTTTACCAACTTGTGGAATATTTTAGTAGTTACTGGAACAAACTGCCCTATTTACAGTATTAATAACTGCAAATACCAATTCTTGAAAATTATTCAAATCTACTGAAAATGAGTCTGGAAGTAAAATAGAAAACCCTTATAATTTTGTTATATCCGTCTGTCACGATTTTGAACTTATTTAAATACCATCAAAAACAGAATTTCTGAAACTTTCACGAACAAAATCGAGAGTTTATTGACAAACTGTCAACATTTGACACTTCTTCGTAATGTGCTGTATTTCTCAGTATTCATACAAAACCTATTACGCGATCCTTTAATTATTCAGTTTCGACAAAAGGGTTAAAATTGCATTGAGATTGACAAGGGATGTAAAGTTTTGAATGGGAAATGTCAAGACCTTCGATTTCAATGTTATATTGAACGAAGCTATTACACAGTTAAATTGGATGCCCGTTGGTGTAAATAATTCAGTTAGGTTCGAGGAAGTGAGTGAGAAACTCATCTATAGGTATTGTCGATTAATTCGTGGAAACTGGAGATTCGCTTGAATGATTTCCTTAGTTAGATTATCGCAAACCACTACCTACTAGGTTTGAGAGCTGAGGTCACAGAATAAATAAGTAGCAGTATTTTAACTTGGCAGTGACCTTAATATTAGGTCCCCACCTATGAAACCAGCGTTTTGTATGGAGAATTTTAAAGAAGTAACTTTTTTCATCCTAACATTTTCTTAATTTATATAACAACCATGAACACTAATGTTTCAAAACTTTTATGCACTAATGTTTAAAAACTAAGATAACTTAATATGCCACTTAGATTAAGCGACAAAAATAAGTTTCGGCTAGGTTAAGCAAATTGTGGCCATTTTTGCTAACAAAATGAGAAGTCATTTTTAAGGTATATTTTATGTTTAGAAAACTATAAGTAATAAGGTTTTTTTTTACAATTGGTAGTTGTCTATGATGGTCATTATTCGTAATAATACCAAGCAATTGATGAATATTTTAAATCATAGAAGTGACAAGGTTCTCTATTTGTGAGAAAAAAACGCCAATTTCATAGGTGGAAACCCAATATATTATATTTCATAGGTGGGGACCCAATATTACCTACGCACGCACGCCGCGCACTCAGTACTGTTGCGTACTGATATACACTGAGATTTCGAAGCGCATCGTTTTGGCTGTTTTCTGTGAAGATATAATACTGTTACCTACTTATTTATACTGTGACCGAGGATACTGACCACTTTAGTATAATTAGTCACGCCGTGAAAACTTTTTAATTACTTTGTTTTCTGCGATGAGCATTTCTGTTGCATCTTGTAGAATAAAAATGCAATTCAAAAGATCTGCTTAAATATACTTACTTTTGATGTAGGAAATGAAACTTCATAATTACAAAACACTACTCTACTACTGCAAACTTTGACAACTCTCTTTGAGAAACCTCGTTAACAAGAGAAAAAGCCACGCTTGCAATCAAGACCAGCATTGCTATTCTGTAACCATCTCACCGTGAAAACTTAGGTGAACTGAGCGTGGAGTGAGCTGTCATTCCACAGTGATTGACACTATTGACAGCTCACTCCACCCAAGTTTTCACGGTGAGATATTTAAAGAATAGCATGGCTGTACCCTAATTACGTAATACACGATCAATCAGAATCTGAATAGTTTTGAAACAGACTGCTAATCCATTGCTTAGTACGTTCGAAAAAAAAATCTGCTCAACAACGTAAATAACACAATGAATGTTGTTGACCTGTCAAATTGAAACAGATTAGTCGGAATTGTCAACGAATGTTTGTGGGTAGGTAGGTTCCTACTTTTATAAGACGACGTGTGATCATGGGATCAGCCGCACCTGGTGATGGGGACCGCTGGGGATGGCGGGGTGATACCAGTTGGGGGTGCGGCGAATGTACAAGTATCTCCAAGACCCCCGGCTCATGATAGTAGTAGAAACACTGGGGTTTTATTCGGTAGGAGTCCGACATAACCCTCCGTTCACCCAAGACGGGGGGAATCCATAAGCAATTCCACACAAAAAAAAAAATCGGTTACTTCTTGTAATATTTTTTCACACTTATTCATTCAACATCAAAAGGATTTCCCGGAAAGAATCAACTGAATCGTGGAGCGAGTCGTTAAAATCCCTGGTAAATACAAAATGTTCTCACACATCACACACACACACACCCTAACTTAAAGCAAATATTTGTAGGTGATGCGTAAATTTGACCCTTTGTGACATTCGGGTCGTCTTCAAAGTAAGATTGAACAAAACCTCCTTAAAGGTACCTAGATAACTATTGGTATAGTCAACCTCGTAATTGTGTTATCACTTTTGACAACAATTCCCTGTAAATTGACACTTCACTAAGGTTGATATTAGGTATTTAAGTAAGTGTCACATAGACAAAAGTACCTTATGATTTTAGGACGTACAAGTTTAGTTACATTCGACATAAATGATGCTATTTTCTTGCCTGGACTTTATAATAAAAAAAAGACTTACTAAAAGTTGCACGCTATTAACAGTATTTAAACGATGAACACTTTACGACGATGCAACTTTTATTTAAACTCAGGTATGGTATGCCACAGGCAATTAAATTGCACCGTGTAAAGATCAATTTACATTGCCAAGGATCGGAGTGGAAGCGAGTTTTTGTAACCGTATTGTACTTAGCAAAATTAACTTTATGTCAATTGTCTAACGTACAAACTAGATACTGCGGGACTTCCCGAAAATACGCGAGAATTCTCCAGAAGACGCATGATCTGTTATTTGACTCGTATCTATTTTGTGCGTTACACTAATGAAATAAAGTTCATTATGCTTTGTACAGCCTTAATCTGGCTTTAGTGTGGTAAAGTAATTAAGAGGTCGACTATTTAAACAAATAAAATTTACTTACTTACTTACTTACTATAAATACGTATACGAGGTACGTACATCAACGAAGTAGTTCAGTGAATACTAATAATGGCAGAAAACAACATGGACGAACACAATTTGTATTCTGCGTTGGAAACTAATAAAAATTCAATTTACGCCAACGTTAAACTTGATTTTCTTTTCAGCTGAAGCTTTTAATATAGGTATCGATTTTGCCGATTCGTAATAAATTCCACTCGGCCACGCTCCACTCCACTCATTGTCGGTACTCGTAAATCGGAAATTGAATCGAGTTCGCAGTTTTATTTTTTTTATTTTCTCGTTGAATGGTCAGAGTAAATGCTTTTTTCGGACCTAGCTCGGTATTTTTATTGTCAGCTAATGAAATTTCGAGTACCTAGCTGCCTTACATGGCTTTGTAGGTTAATTTGATTGTCTATCTTAATTTGATATAAATTAACGAAATTGAAGGCTGTCTGGAGTTACATCTCCCACACAGAATCTTCAAAGTATTTTGTCAGAATATCTAAATTGAAGTTTGTTTACTGTGTAAAACATCCAAGAGTGTCTGTTAATATCGAGAAATCTCATTTTAATTAATCACTTTTCTCAGTACTCCAGTTTCACTGATTCGGGGATTTTCATCCAATAAATACTTTGATAAACTAATAACTTTGTACCTAAATACGGACAAATCGATCGCTCGTCGTTCAAGAGCTAAACAATTTATTTTCTTTACACGCTTTGAGTTCAGTTCAAATATTTTATCGCCATCTCCCAATATTTGACGACAGCTTCAATCAAGTTTGAATTTCTGTAATGTGTAGGTACAGTTTGGTTTTTGAGGCGCGTGCAGACATCGCGAGACATGCGTCGCGAACGGTTTGTTACTTAAGCTTCAGACTGTGTGTACTGTAAGCAGTCACCGCACGTTACGAGTAGATTAAACGCATTGCTTCACGATGTCTGTATGAGGTTTTAATTCGTGTACGCACGAACGAACAAAACATGGTGAACACGAACATCGAACACGGAATATTTGATTCATACGTGTGGTATTAGCAAAGCGAACACGAACACCATACGAACACAGTTCTACTCTTGTTCGTGCTCAACCGCCCCGCTCTATTTAGTAGGCATGGATTTAAAATTAGATCGCCCCGAACATTTTTGACGAAATCAGTGTTTGATGTTCGTCGGTATGCACATGCGAACAAAGTGTTCGATGTTCGCGTTCACCATGTTCTTGTTCATTCGTGCGTACACGCCTTTTGGATAACTTACCAAGTAGTGTCCTGGGTTGCAGGGTCACGCATCCAGTGTGGATGTATTCAATCAGTTGGCGAAAGACATCAGGTTCGAACTCTTCAATGATCAATGTCTGATGCTGCTGCGAAGATGGCTGCCACAAAATTAATACAAATTAGTTTAGAGAATACATTAAGAAAAAAGTTAGCATTGTTCTGTACCAAATTTAAATATGAATGAAACTATAATTGCGTTATATATGTGTACTTATGTACATAAGAGTTTCTTATTCGTTAAATAATTGTATTTGGTACAGAACCTCTATAATGCCACTTTGAATTTTATTCTAAATTGTATTTTACACTTAAGATGTCTTTTACAGTGCTTTTATTCACAACTTAGAATTAAGTGCCTTATAAAATCATTCATGAACTGAACTGAAAGCAATTTAGAAGGCACAAGAGATTGTGTTTTGCATAATCAAATACGCGTTGAACGTTCAATAAAATAAGGTTCCTGTCAATCTAGTGGTTCAAGTGGAAAACTTGAGAATGAAAACTAACCTGAAGGAAAAAAAATATTAGTAAAGACCAATAAACAATGTAAAAACAACATCGAAGAATATGAAAAATTTCTTTGTGGACAGAACATTGAATACGTCAAACATGCTGTATACACTACATTAGGATCAATAAAAAATAAAGGGTGGAATTAAAAGTGGAAATGACACAACATCGACTTACTCACCTTTTTTGTTTTTTAACGAAAATACGTCAACAGTAACATGCAACACAACAATTGTGACGCAAAAACCTACTGTAATAAAATTTTTATCGAAAAAGGTTTCAATTTGATCAGACGATTTCCTATCTACATTGTGTTTTGAAAAGTGAAAATTTATACAATATGAACACCGAGTACTCAAACCGATAAAAGTGAGTCCCCTAAAACACCGTTAATTTTGTTTTTACCTCTTGTATTGGAGCCAATTGCTGCGCGAATGTCGACCTCTGAAGCGAACACAGTAAAAATTCAACGTTAACATAAAAATTTATCCTTGCTACTGCAATTTGTAGAATCATTTTCCCCTTTTAAAAGTACTTTTCTGTCGCGTAGAAGTTATTTATGCAAAATATCAAAGGATTTATCTTTTGACAAAAAGTTTTCCGCATTCGTGCATTCGTGCATTCATGTTATCAACTTAGTCTGGCTCGAGTAATGAGAGGAATTCTTTTGAATAGAGTATTTTGTTGTTCATAATGTGGGTAGGTATCTGTGGGACGGAGAATGAACCAATACGGTTCGAGGGCTTCTTTGTGCATTCTGGAGTCTTCTTTGCAATGGTATGTAATTTTTAATGAGAAAGAAGCTCAATGGTTTCTGGTAACGTTTGACGATCCACATTAATACACGTTATGAGAAGTACTACAGTACAACCAGTTGCATTAATTTGCTATAATAGTCAAGGAATTTAATTATTAAGTTCTTAAATTGTCCGTATATTCAAATCATAACTGTAATTCTTGATCATTTTTATGAAATCGCTATAACACGGCAAATTGATGTAGGATATAAATTTGGTTAACAATTAATTTCGTTAGCTGTACATTTGCCTCAATAACGATCAAGATAAAATATGCAACTCATTGAACTCAACAAGGAATAATCAGGACTTTTTAACAGAGCTTAAGAACTGAAGGCCATTGACAATGATGATTTTAAGTTAAAGGTCGCCAATAAGGGATTCGAGGTTCAACATTTAACATTCTCTTGCAGTCCAACACGAGTTTATACAGGGTGACAAGGTTTCCTTTACCTGCTGTGCGGCATTCTGAAGATTGAGCAGGGGTTCCGAAGATCTTTTCAAGAATAATCGTAGTTTGTTCTCCCTGGGTGCTGGTTCCTTCTTCCGTTGAGGACTGGGAGCCTGGTAGAGCATCTTTTGAAATACTCTGGTGACAAAACACAATACTTAATTTACTACTAAATCAGTAGTAGAAAATAATTATATTGCGAAAAGATAGCAGGGCTTAGTATGAATCCTTGTGGTATTCCCAATCTGACTTAATGAGCCCGTAGAAATGACGTTAGCTGTGTCTGTACTTTGTACACGGTTGATTAATGAGAAATAATAATAATATATGTTTTTGTTTTCTCTTTTGTTTTTATAAAAATATTTAACAATGTTAATTATAATATATGTATATAAATGAAATAAAGGAACTAATAATATATTCTTTATTTTGTACTACACATACAATAACACACATAATATTACACCATATAGTATTAGTAACAATGACTAAAAAACTATGTTAGTAAACTTTTACAAACTTAAACTGACGTGGCCCACATGTTGGCACGTGCTTCCGTACCCAGTACCTTATAAAGGGACTGTCAACTTTGTCTAATAATGTTTTTAGGATGGTGTTGGAGCTTTCCCGCAACCTACCCATTATTGAAGCTGTTCTCTTCCACATAATAGCATGAAAATCGTCAACACGGGCTTCCGCGAACATCTGCGAAGCGCTGCAGAAGCGGAGATGCCCCATCAACATCCTAAATCCATTATACTGCATGCGCAGGACATTGTAGGCTCTCTGAGTATATTTCACCCACAAGCTACACGTGTAGAAGGTTTGGCAGTATTCCTTGAAAAGCGAGGCTTTAAAATCCTTAATAAAAGGCGCAAGCCTGCGGGCTACCATCTCTTTATATCAGCATCGTCAGATAAGTCCTCCGTGAATACATGCCCTAGGTATTTATGACTAAATCAATAAATCCTACTTTGGATAGTAATCTACTACCTAGTTGAATATGTTTTATTTAGCTAATCATGTTTTTAGGCTCATTAGCATAAAAAAAAATTAAATTTTTTTTTTTTTTTTTTTTTTTTAGGCTCATTAGCATTCCTCGCGCATATGTGGGAGTTGCGCGAGGAGGCGAAACGCCGGGGCGTAACTCCGCTGCCGCGAGAAATCGCGGCACAGCGGACAGAGCTCCGGCGGGATCTCATGGCGGCATGGAGAGTGCGATTGTCGCAACCCAGCGCTGGGCACGCCACAATTGTGGCGATAAGTCCCCTCTTTGAGGAGTGGCTAGAGAGGCGCCACGGCGTCCTCACTTTCCGCCTGACACAGGTCCTCACCGGACATGGTTGTTTCGGGAGGTTCCTGTTCAGGATAAAGCGGGAGGAAACGCCCGGGTGTCACCACTATGTGGATCGCCCGGAGGACACGGTGGAGCATACGGTGGAGGTCTGCCCAGCTTGGGCGGAGCACCGCCGTGTCCTCACGGAGGCGATCGGCGGCGGCGATCTCTCGCGTCCGGCCCTGGTTCAGGCCATGGTCCGGAGCGAGAGTGCATGGGAGGCCGTCACCTCCTTCTGCGAAGCAGTAATGCTCGCGAAGGAGGAGGCGGAGCGCGCGAGGGAGAGGCAAAATGCGCCCCCTCGCGCCCCTAGTCGCCGCAGGAGATGCCCCGGGCGTCGGGAGTCGCGAGCCGACTTCCGGCCACCGTAGGCGCGGGCTTGCGGACGGTGAGCAATGGGTAGCTCGCCGTCCGATAGGGACCAGGCCCGGGTCGACGGCGCGTTGTGTTCCACGCGCGCCTCAAAGAGATGTCAGCACCAAGTGACGGGGTCCGGAAGGGCCAATGCCTGCCAGGGTTGCGGGTTTGTCTGAAAGGGATATCGCGACCTCGGCACACAGGCAACGGAAGGAACACGGGTGGGTTTTAGTCAGTAAAAGTCTGACACGCCCTCCCGCTCCACCCAGAGCGGGAGAAGTTATTTGATAACTTCCCATCCTCAAAAAAAAAAAAAAGGCTCATTAGCATGTCTGACAGTGAATATTTGTCCATAAATCAATGAGCCACTTCTATGATGTTGTTGAACCTTACTTTTTCGTTAAATGTAAGTCAAAAACATTGCCTGCTTTGGTTATTAAACCACGTTATTTACGAGGATAAAAACTTCACCAATGTTGTCCCAAATATGCGAAGTGTCCAAAGGGTAACACGGGTCACAAAGGAAAACTTAACAATAATGTGAACAATGTAAGGAACTTCTTGTTGAAAACATTTATGAGCAACATTCCTAGCATTTTTTGCCTATAACATATTTTAATAAAGTCCCTTTGCATATTTATTTATTTAAGTATGTATGTCATCGGTCAGAATATGACCGAACTTAGGCACGGGTATCCCAAATATTATATAATAGAAGAAATTCCTCCTAATATTCATATTTTTTTCCACCCACGCTATAAGTTACAATTAATTTTCTTTAATCACGAGTAATACGAAATTAACATTAATATCTACTTAGTTACTTCAACAAAAAATTTTACTTTCTTTATTATTAATCCAGAAACGTTGTTTTTTCTATCGTAAAATCCAATAAAAATCTACTTGAATCCACTTAAATTTTTACGCTTGAACGGAAATATATTAAAATGAAATTGGTTGTTAAGTAACAGTGCTTGAAATCGAAGAAGTAAACCCGAAAGCGTTCATTCTTCCTGATGAAAAACTTTTGTTAATAACTGCTACACACAATGCCGGTGGCATGGCCGGCTTTTGCCGAGCGGCATGTACTATCGAAGAACTTCATATCTAAGCAGTTTGAAAACAAAATCCCGTGAAAACGATGACCACATCTGTTACCGCCCCAGTTCTATAACCGCCGAGGACTAACTACTAAGGACTATTTCTGCTTGTAGCGCACAAGCAGAAATAGTTCTTACGGTATATAGATATGAAGTTCTTCGATGGTACCACCGGCTTTTACGCCTCCATTTCCTTTGCGATCCTTTGTGCGGCTTTGTGTTGCAGGGCCGGGTGCGCCGCGGCTTGCCCAGAGGCTAGGCCAGTAGTAGGAGCCATTAGAAGGATTTCTTACCAGTAGTATAAAAGCAACAAGCTCCAGAACAAAGATCACTAACTAACAGCTAGCATAATGCTATTATAATTACAAATTATGTGTTCTTTTTAATGAGCATGAAATTTAAAAAAAACCGGCCAAGTGCGTGTCGGACCACACACAATGAAGGGTTCCGTAGTTGTGATTAATAAAATTGATCCCAAGAACAAACTTAATATTGTAGTCGAAAAACATGTTCCCCCATACTTTCCAACTGCAAATTAATGTAAGTTTATACGCACAATATTGAGTGATTTACCATGTTATTTTAATACCATAAACTTATCATAGATTTTCCTGTAATTTATAAGCATAGAACTATCCTCTGTATTTTTTTCAAAATTTTAGGATCAGTAGTGTCGGAGATAAGGGGGGGAATAGTCAATTTTCGTCAATTTTCTTAAATATCTTTAAAAGTATTCATTTTAAAATAATTAAAAAGATGTATTTGAGATCCTCGCAATACGTCTTTTCATTTGATATGTCACACGGTACATTTAGCAAAACTTTTCTTTTTAAATTTCTTATTTGCCCTCCAAAAGTGACCCCCATATTCAAAATTCATTTATTTATGTTACGCGTCCGTGTTTGGGTCACAGAAATACATATGTGTACCAAATTTCAACTTAATCGGTCAATTAGATTCGGTGCTAATTGGCTGTGACAGACAGACAGACAGACAGACACACGAGTGATCCTATAAGGGTTCCGTTTTTTCCTTTTGAGGTACGGAACCCTAAAAATTATCTTATTTCTATAAATAGGTTTTAGAAATGGAAAAATCACTTTTACACGTCAAAAAGAAATAATTATACCTATTATTTTTTAAACTTGATGGGGTCGGTGTTTCATAACCGAGAGAGAAGAAATACCGAAACCAAGTCAGAGGTCACATCAGTGTCTAGTTAGTACCTATTACCCCATATCATACTCATTTCAAGGAGGAAGCGCCGATCGCAAACGAACAAGAACCGCTGCGGCAAAGCTCCTACGGACCCCGAAGTGAGCTTGCGTGCCGCAAAGCCGAACACACCGGTGTACATTTCCCACCTGCACTACACCACTAAGGCGGAGGACATCGTGGAGTACGTGCGTCAAAAGACGAAGTACACACCGAGGGTGCAGTTACTAGAATCGCAACGAAACGTCAACTTCAAGGCGTTCGTCGTGCGTGTACCGAACTGTTATCTGCCCCTCGTCATGGAAGAAGACTTTTGGACGCAAGACGTGGTGTTCCGTCGCTTCCGCGGACAAGTTCCACACGACAGCACAAAGTCATGTGTAAAGTGAAGTGCTACTAACATAGCCTAAGCCCTATTTATTAACACAAGTTTTTGTTTATATTAAAATATGTATGTTTAGGTTAAGGCCAACCCTGGGGGGTTAGGGCCTTTTTTTCTATGGGCCTGTGTCGCCTGAAATAAATGATATTATATTATATTATTATTATTATTATATTTCTACCCCAAAAAGCATTATTTCCATTTTGTAGACTGTGTTAGTTGTGTCTAGTTTTGCAACGCTACTAAGATGCCCCTGGTATTGCAGTATCTATAGCCAGTCAGTAACCACTGACGGTTGGCAATTGACTTGTTTGCCATTCACACCACGTGAGCCGATACTTCAAACATCCAGTGAACACTTTAATTGCTTTTTGGCATCAAACTCAGGTGAGTTTGATTGAGCAATTAAATTGTGTGCCATGTCGTGGTAACCTTACCACGACATGGCACTGTATTCTCTCTATAGCGTGAAACAAAATCCCTGTCCGATCCGTGAGAGTGTTGTTAAGAATCATACTGAGGTCTATTTATGTGGAACTACCACATAAATATACCATTCACACCATGTGAACCGATACTTCAAACATCCAGTGAACACTTTAATTGCTTTTTGGCATCAAACTCAGGTTACATGGCACTGTATTCTCTCTACAGCGTGTAACAAAAACCCTGTCTGATCCGTGAGAGTGTTGTTAAGAATCATACTGAGGTCTATTTATGTGGTGTTCTCCGGAAAAAAGTAAAAAAAAATCTTTAATGAGGATTTTTACGGGTTACTACATGGAGCGCGGGCGGCTTCAGTTTAGCGGGTGTCTACAAGTCATACTACTTATAATCCCTGTTAAAAAATTACCAATTTTTAATGGAATCGGAATAATTTTGGTACAAAAAACGTGAATTTTAAATAGCAATAACTTTTTTTTTTTAACAATAATAATTTAAAAAAAACTACTTCATGGTAATGTTATTGCAAGTCAAGGTTTTTGTAACACATAGTATAATTTTGGAAATGAATATAGTGCGATCACCTTAAAAGAAGAAGAAAAATATTAACAAATTGTAGACAGACCTGCTCCTTGCAGCCAGCACAGCCTTGACAGCACACACTGGCTCCCTGGTATCCCCGACCAGAAACGTGACGTCACACAGCTCGGGCATAGAGGCGAGAAACTTCATGTCCTCAGCCAGGCCTGACTTGTTCTCGAAGGTGCTGAGGTCAGGCTCTGCCTCCATTGCCGCTAACGCCCCGCTTCGCATTGACGACTGCAGAAAAAAAGGTACTATTAAAAAATCGGCCAGTTTCAAGTCGGACTGGCCCACGAAGTGTATCAGCACCTACTTATTACTGTTAAAATTTTACCCTGTGACGGACATAAAGACAGACGGTTAGCGTTGGGCTTGGTCCCGTTGAGACCCATTGGTTACGGTTCCCTAAAAACGATGCGTCATATTAATTGAAGTAGGTTCTAGAATTTGAAGAAAGCAGAATCCATCATGAAATGTAGGAATGGTGTAGCGAAGATATAATGGTTTCAAAACGTTTCAAAACCTCTGGTAAAGAAGTTTCCTGTATAAAATTAAGAACCCGGTTTTTGTCTCGGGAAGTAATTGTGCCGAAGAAAGCACATAGTTCAAACCTCGGAAATGATTTTCGGAAAATCTAAATAGATTTACTGTTTCAACATGGTCACATCTTACAAAATAAAAGTGAAATACCGTCTTTATCTGAATAATTTTAGTGCGAGGAGCTTATGGCTAAGTAATAACAGCCACATGGGTCGATCCATCAGGTTAAGCTACGCTTGCCGGGGTTGGTCCGTGGATGGATGACAATCTTTACATACCGAGACTCCTCCGTGCCTCGGAAAGCACGTTAAGCCGTTGGTCCCGGCTGTCATTCGTGGATCTTTGACAGTTGTTAAGAGTCGTCAGAAGCCCGAAAGTATGACACCAGTCTTACCGAGGGGTAAAATACTGGTATTCAGCTGCATCCGGTTAGACTGGAAGTCGACCCCAACATGCTTAGGAAAAGGCTAGACAGATTGATCTGAATAGGTACGTAATTTTAGTCATACATCATTATCGCTTTGGTTATAACAGTGACGGTTAAGTCCTTATAACCAGAAGACATGGGCATACCGAAGATCGGGTTCCTCATTAAGACTCGATCGGTCCTTTATCGATCGGTTTTGAGAGGGTTTTGCTATAACCATCTCGATTATCGAATGTTATGATGTTGTTAGAACGGGAGATGCTGTTTTCTTTGTTATCAGAGCACTCACAAAAGGAAAGAAAGTTACTTTGTGGCGCTGTCCCCGGATACGGTGAACAGGACTATAAATACATTATGTACATTAGATATTAGTAAGTACCTAATATTCGGAAAGCTACATCTTGACAATTGTCACAACTACAGGGAAATGAAACAATTAGCAAGAAATAGTAGGCCGCTTCTGTGACGCGTAGGTATATTCCAAAACTCACTCATTAAAATGTGTAGTATATTAACATTCTGAAAATTAAGAGAATTTATTCAACCAAGTTTCTTTTAATTGGAATGAAAGCGTGCTAATTAAAATTAAATTTTAAAAGGTATTTTATTCGACATCACGAAATGTTTTATTGAATTTTATTTTCATTGAATGTAGGTATGTAGTTTCCCTGTGCAAAGTGAAAACTTTAAATCAAAATGGCTGAATGCACTTTGATTCCTCTTTAAATAGGTTCGCTACCTATGAACGACCTTTGTGAGCTTTTTATTTGTTATTTATTTTAAACAGACTGGTTTTTTTACAACTTGACTAACACGAAATATATAAAAACTATTTAGTTAAATATTTCTTATCTTTAAAAAATCTTCTTTGATCTTCACATTGTGAAATTGTTAAGTACTTTAAACCATTTTCCTTGCTCAAAATCCAGAATTAAACTGTTCTGTAAAACAAACATGTCTGCCTTTCATCTGAAACCTTTGAGGATTGTAAATGAAAATAATTTAATTTTAATCAAGTTAATACTAAAAGGTTTCGAAGAGTTTAAAAAGGAGTTACGACGTTCAGTAATTAGAGAAGATTTCCGGACCGACCCATTTACGTTAGATCAAAACGAACCATTTGATAAGCCAGAACTAGCAGGTGAAAGAAGATTAACTTTGCCGCCAGATTAATTAGGATTTAGAAGGAAATGTTGAAGAAATGTTACTTGGAGATTAAATGTGACGGTATTAAACGTTTATAAGCCGATGAGTCTTCGATAACTTTTAAGGATTTATGGACTCAGCAGATGTTTGTATTTCATTATAACTCTTTTTTTATTTATTAGCAAAGTTTTTACTTTTTATAAATATTTTAATTAAAAAAAAAATTGCTGATAAATTATGAGTTTTTTATTTTTCCGAAGAGTTTATGAGGAGGACCAATATTTTTAAATCCTCGGCGATAATGAACGATTGATGCTCAAGTCGGTATCGCAAATTTAAACGTGAATCAATGAGTTGAAGAAATAAATGCCAAGCAACGGCTCTCGCTCATTTTCCAACCGTAATGTAAAACATTTCAAATGATATTGGACTGGAAAACCAATATATTTCAAAAGTGATGCAAATATAGACTTCCAGACCTCGTATAAGTCACGTTCCTCGTTTGGAAGGTAACATAAATAATGCTCAAGTTATGATAAATTGTGAAACACGAGAGGGTTAGGTACTATCATTACCTACCCTTATGATTTGCAAGATGGCCGATTTTGCGCTCGTCTTGCTAAGTGGACTTCGGTCCTCGAAATATATAGAATTTGAATACTATAAGCACAATTACAATTTCCATAATAACGTTTTAAGGATTTATAGCTTTTCATCATCAATACTGAGAAATATCAATGACGGATGAAACGAATTTGGCGTGGACATTCTGGGACGAAATTGATAAAAATTAGATTCAATGAAGTAATGATAAAATCCAAAGCATAGCTTTCAAAGCAAAACAAAAATAAAACATTTCTGAAAAACAACTACCTAATGGTTACCATAATATGAATAGGCTATTGAGGGTTGTTTAGTCTGATCATGGGAAAACTTGAGAGAGAAATTATTCTCATCCAACGAAAGAAATTTTAGCAGAAGAGTGAATGATGAGTAAGAGTAAGAAGTAGATAGGTACCTACTAATAATTAACATCAATTTCGTGTAGTACTTACAGCTTCTATAGAATTCGGCTTATATTCTTTAATCTACAGCTAGACCAAGCAGCCACTAAGGATTCGTATATGATAAACAATTTAGATGCTTAGAGGAATAAAATTGACATCAACATTTTATTGTTTTGCGATATTTGTTTTGAACGTCATCGACGTCCAAAATAGTGATGATAATGTACTTAAAAATTATGAACCATAAAATAATTAAAATTATAAAGAAGATTCGATCAATTTGAACAATCTTAAAATAGGAAAGTTTCATTATGAAACTAAAAGACCTTTGCATGATCTTGAAATTCAATTCACTGGATTTGAAACAAGTCTTGAACAATACTTGAATGGATCTTGTCTGTCGTCTTGTAAGAGAAACCAGAGTGTTTGATCTTACTCTTAGGTATATATGTAGGTGTCTAATGCCTTTGAACTTGAATTGTGTGAAAATCTAAAATAATTACATTCGGAAGTTAAAATCTCTAATATCTAAAAGAAGGTACTCGTCGTAATCATGATTGAAAAGTAAACAAAAAAGTTTTCAAATATTTTATGAAACAAAAAAATTAAAGCAGTATGCAAATAAATACATTGAATAGCTTTCAAAACTTTTTGTCAGTCAACATAATTTTATAAAAATATACTCACTTCATCTAAACTAAAATGTCTCGTGATAGTGATATCCATTTTGAAGATGATGTAGAAATTGATGACTATGTAAAAAATAATATAAAATATCTGACGGATGCCACACCAGCGACCGGTTCGCGCGGCGTCTGAACTGCGACTGACGGAAAATAGAAATGGATGTGACGCGTGCCTTCAAGCAGAATGAAACGTTTGTGGTCCAAGTTGATTAAATATTAATGTTGCATCATAATTTTCATGATGCGTTTGGTATTTAGTTAAAAACAATAACCATTTATATTGTAATTGTTTTTAACTCTGTATTACAATTCACATTGAAACTTGGATACAAGCAAAGTATCGGTTTTTAATTTGTGTTTATAGACGTTATCCGTTTAAAATAAATCATAGGTTCGGTTTTTTTTATCAGCTACATGTTAATATCTCCTAGAACAAGTAAAGGCTATAAACTTATTAGGATAGGAAACTAAAGGATAGCAAATGTACTGTAATTTACCAAACTGGTTTTGAACACAATATTATTTCCCACGAGTTAAGCCCAAAACTTTTTTCTTGTGAATTAAAATGCTCTGTCTTTTTCTCAGAAAAAAGTACAAGAATACTATTCAAAACAGCTAGCTATTTAAATTTTAAAGGATTACTTCTTGCGTCGTCTACATCTTCAAAGAAGTCAACAACTTCTCTAATACTTACTCGTAGACAGCTGAAGAGAAAACACGTTAGAACCAGTTCCTTTAGCGGAAGTAGTAAGAGTAACAGAAATTTCCTCAAAGAAAATGGAATGTCGTACTTCGTTGCTTTGAAGTTTATTTCTTTGACTTTTCCCCGCTTGATTATAAAGAAAGATTTCACTGAACTTCAGCTTTTAGATTTGAAGTAGCTTACTTTGATGTTGGTATTGATTAAAAAATGAAATCTCGGTAACTTTTGATTTGAAAATTCAAAAATAAATTAAAGTGAGAATTTATTTTTGGATAGTTGTTTGCTGATTTTGAACCGACAACAAAATTGGAGGAGGTTATGCATTCGACGCTGTTTTGGTTCAATCGAATCAAGTCTTACTTACTTAAGCTCAGACACAAAAAACTTCGCAACTTTTACCATTCACAATCATGAATTTTAAATATTTTTGTTGCATTTCTGCCTTAGTCATGTCTCATCGAATTTCCAAATATGCATACCTATCTACAGATACCTTCGAACAAGGCACTTGACTACTACTGGACTATGCATTCCATTCATGCACACAAATAGGTTTGGGTGCATCTGGGGGACGCATTGCCAGGACGACTGAAACGATTCAATTACAACGAAACTCTATCAGCCAAGTCCATGCGTTCATTCAGGCCTTACTGACGGAGTTTGACCTATCCTGATAAGTGCGTTATTGAATGTTAAACAAAAGTTTGGGTTTAGTTATTAATTCATTATATTTACATTGAAGTTGTGGGTCTATATTGGTCTAGTCTAGGTATCAAAGCTTCCGAAACTGACGAGCGTCCGGAATTCAATTTCCGATTCGTAGAAAGAGGTGTCAGTTTGGTGAAGTGACCAAGGCTAAATGTTCAAACTTTTTTACAGCTAGTGGTAATTGGATATATTATGAAGAATATGCCACAAATAATCCTTCCGAAATATATTCAAAAATAGCACTGCTTTAGGTTGTCTACGAAAGTTTTCTTAAAAATCTATAAATTCCAAGATACAGAAACGTAAACAGTTGGTAGGTATCTTACGAGTACAAGATTCGTCATTATTTTTCTCTGAAAACAAAGGCATTTATGAAATACAACTCCTCTAAAAACAGATCAAAGTCACGTCTTGTTAGTACTTGAAGGAAACTCTGTTCATTTCCTTGAAACATTTGCGCTGTGCATAGCAGTAAGCAAAAAGATTTGGAAATTAAGTTAGAGTTAATGTTTTCACACCGTTTTGTGCGTTCTGATGAACGCTTGTTCGATGGGGTGGAACTGTGTAAACGCTTTGGTATATTAGTTTGTATTTTAGTTGTAGTTTCGCTAATGGAGGGGTGTTTGATATTTGTAATACATTAACGTTTAGATTTACAGTAGGTATGGCTGTCAGAAACTATCGTTAAAAGTATTAGGTTTTACTTTCAGCTTTTCATACTTAATACCGTACATAACCACATATGTTTTACAAAAAATAATGTTTAGATATTTACGTGCTATTCGCTGTTATGCACTACAGATGCACTAACTCTATATTACTATACACTCAATTATGAATGCGTTATAAACTTCAAAGCTTGGAGTCAAGACGCAGTCTACTGATGGCCATGATGCTTCATGGTCTGTGTATTAGCAGGTTCTATTGTCCAGATAAATAATAAAATAATTACCATAGATTTTTTGTAATATTAATATTTTGTTTGCAATTTATATAATTTTTATTTTTAATATTTTGTCATTTTTATAACATTTTGCAATTTGATTTTATTTGTTCCAACAAATAAAATGTCAAATTGTACCTTGTTTAATTATTTTATTATTTATCTGGACAATAGAACCTGCTAATACACAGACCATGAAGCATCATGGCCATCAGTAGACTGCGTCTATAGATCTATAAAAATTACAAAATATTAAAAATAAAAATTATATAAATTCTGACATTTTTATAATTTTTTGACAATTTTAATTATTATTTTTATTTTTAATGAGTTGATGAATGTTTAAATTTAATTAATCACAATTTTATTTTGGTTTCTTATCTGTTTAGAATTTTAAATTAGTTTATAATTTAAATGCCCATACATTTAAATTATAAACTAATTTAAAATTCTAAATATAGAACTATGGACTACAATTAGGTATGTCTGAAATAAATGAATAAATAATAAAAAAATAAATTAAAATTATAAACCTATGTTACATTGTACGAGTTGTGTAGAACTGCGATGCGTCGAGAGGCACGTGTGCCCCGGTTATTCCACACTGCAAGGTGCAGAACTCATGCTGGTGAACGGGTGCCTCTCCGACGCATTATGGATACGAATAATACACACTTCATCGATTTGGATATTTTCGCGTTGGTACACACTTTATGTTCAAATGAATGAAATGAAATGAAATGAAATGAAATGAAATAAATTTATTTGCTTTGAATGCAGGTATTTACAATTTGGTGTTAGAATATTATTTACAGGGCCTTGTACATTCTGCCTATTAGGCATGCAAATTTTAAACTTAATTTACTTAATCTAGACTTTAAAATTAAACATCCGATAATTTACTTAAGCTAAACTAGGTATAGAAGATATAAATTAAGCTATCGCTACACAAGTTAAATTTTATAGTACTCTATTATTTATTATTGACGGATCATTCAGGAAATCATTGATGGAATAATAACACTTTTCCACAAGTAGAGCAAAAAGCTTCTTTTTGAAAAATTTTATTGGCTGTGCTTTTATACAGTCAGGTATCTTATTATAAATTTGAGGTGCCATGCCAAAAACACTCTTTTTTAACAGAGCTGTTTTGTAGCCGCCTGTGTATAATAAGTTTTGGTACTGAGGTCTCATAGAAGTAGTGCGGTGTCGAATTTCACAATACATCTTAAAAAGATGAAGATTACCTTTTACGAACATGGCTAACTCTAAAATATACAAACAAGGAAATGTTAATAATTTATGTGTTTTGAAAGCAGGAACACAGCAAAAATATCGATATTGAATCTTTGAAATAGCCATTTTATACCTATTACTCCAAAATACGTACGAGTACTTTTCATACACGAGTACATTTATGTAAAATCAACGCACGCATTTAACTATCTATATACCATTATTTTGTGGACATTTGTTTGGGTCACACGATTACCTAGTTTTTAATCAGTCACACTAACTATAATGTTTAACTGTTTTTTTCTCAAACATGCTTGAAAATTCGGGCATTATTTTGAAAACCTTCTTCGAGATAAATAGAAATTGCTGTACTGACCGACACACATGCGAGCGGGCCCGGCCGGCAATGTTTGTATGAAAATCCATATCTGTCGTGTTATTTAAAAATGGAACGAACTTTTTACTTCAAGACGTGGCAACCAAGGAGGTAACTAATCAAAGATTTTATTTAAAATTTGATTTGGTTTGCAAATAGAGCTGTTTAAAGTAAAGAACAGAAACAAATGAATATGGCGCGTGAAAAATTATCTTTTTTCGTCGTTGATTCTGGAATTTATAGCTAGCTGTGCCCCACATAAGTCTCGATCCCGTGGGAATATCGGGATAAAAAGTATCCTATGTCCTTTTCCAGGTCATAGTCTACCTATGTGCCAAATTTCAACCAAACTCGTTCAGCGGTTTTATCGCGAAAGCGTAACAAACAAACAAACAAACTCAGTTTCGCATTTATAATATTAGTTAGGATTTACTTAGTTTTAATTTCCGCGCATTATTTGAGAAAAGTACTATACAAGCCTTGGCTCCAACCAGGCATCGATGGATTAACGTATGAGTGCCTCGGCTTCGCCTCGGACCACATTTTCACGATCGTCCTTCAATGCCCTTATTGCAGGCCGCGACAGTAATGTACCTAGTATACTGCCCTGCTAAGCCGAAAAGCGCTATCTCTGAGAAACGGCCTTTTAGTTTTTTTACACGATTCAATTGCTATAACAATTTCGCATCTAATAGTATAAGCCAAATAGCGCTATCTAACTTAAAACATTTTAAAAAAAGCACTAAGATTTTTTTTTTATAATTATTTTTCCTTAAATTACAATGTACAAAAAGTCAATTTTCCCAAAACTTACTCCGATTGAGATAGCGCCTTTCGGCTTAGCAGGGCAGTATATATATTATGTTCCAATAAAGTAAAATAAAATAAACATTTACTGGGTACGTATTTCATTGACCTGAATGTAGAACAAAATTAAATGGTTGAGCTGATTGGTGCTGATTCATGCATCATATTCGTGAACGGGCGCCGTCAGTAGGGACTGGTCATCCCATAGCTGCCACGGCTTATTTTAATTTTTTAATAGCTTTTTTATCATTTTATTACGAACGCTTTTATCGTTCTGCATCGTTCTCACATGTATAATTCCAACATGAATGATGCAATCAATATTTTGTAAGCATATTGTGATTTAAAAGAGTTTCTTAACCCTTCCATAGGTTCCTACTACGCTTTGGAATGGGCAACTAGCTTCATGACTGACCGACCCATTGTCAATTCAAAACTACCTGTAATTGGTTTATTTGAAATAAATGCTTTGAGTTCGAGTTAACTTCTGATAAATGTTGATACTTTGTTTTCTAGTACCAATGATAGCCTTCAATACCCATTATTATATTTGTAAACAAAACCATCAGTCGCTGTGGTTTTCATTGTAAATTGATGGATGCGTCCTATTAGTTACTGAAGGCTACTGACAAGTTCGTTTCACAGCTGAAAATATTATCTTTTGTTTTTGGTACTTTCTTGTGACATTGTATCATACAGCATACCATAATATACTTACATACTAAAGCAGAGTGCGGGGTTCCCAAACTTTTAAAGTTCACGACGCACTTGCAAGTTTAGTATTTTGTCTCAGCGCTCTTTCTAGTCGAAATAGGGTAGATAGGTACAAATATTTAAACATTCACGATATGAAGCTGAGTTTTAATATTTAAATTGACACAAGAATATATTTATAATTTAAGAAAAATAGGAAGACCCTCCACAACCACGAGGTGTGCAATCTCAGAGAATATATTTTGAAAGCCGAAGTGGGTATGCACCGTGACGTGGTGGCAGTGGACAAGGGGCTCATTCCACTCTCCATGGCTAAAGAGAACTGGCACAAGCCTGTGGTACTTACTACAGATGACCGCAAAGAGGTATGGCAAAGCAAGGAGCTTGGCAATGGCAACTTAGTCAATGTGAGGCGTGACCTGGGTGTCCACACATTTTTTTAAGGCGTGATAAAAGGCTCGACACCGCTGCTCTCATTACTTGCTCGACATTAATCTTTCGAGCGATATTTGCTTTTTATTACAGCTACAGCTGAAAATCCGGCTTCACATAAATAAGATGTTGCAGAGGGAATGAGAATTCTTAGAGCTTTTATGTTGTACCCGCGAATACCTACGTTTTGTTTCCGGATCACTTTGGGAACCCCTGTACTAAAGGATTAACCAAAATAATATTGCGTAAATATTCATATATGCCATTCCGCTGCCGCCTGCCTAGTTGACAGCCTCGATGGTCCAGTGGTTGCAAGCGCTTCTGCTGAGCATGAGGTCCTGGCATCAATTCCCAAGTCGGGCAATGTGTTATTGGGTTTTCCATCAGGAATTTCTCAGTAGTAGCCCGGTTTTAGGATTTGTGCCCGGTTAATGGCAATTGGCTCGCCCTCTATGAAATGGGACTTAAACATAACTGGCGTAATACGGGTGTACCAACTACATACACCTCTGCCTAACCCCCCCCCCCGGGGAAACCAGGTGTGATATATTATTTATAGCATGGCATAGTCAGCCTTTATAATGTTCCCACTGCTGGGACTCAGGCCTCCTCCCGATGAGAGGGAACGGGCCGTAACTAGGGGTGGGTGTTGCGACGACGAACCGTTTACAAAGACTGTTTTGTGTTCTGCGATGATGAAACCGTTTTACGTCTTAGGTTCAAATAGTCTTCGTTGCAAAAACCAGTCTTCGAATTACTACGACTACACTTGAGAACGCAATGACGGACTGTTTTGTAAACGAACGTTAGACGACGACGCGACGAGTGTGATAGATTTCAACTATCTATCACACTCGTCGCGTCGTCGTCTAACGTTCGTTTACAAAACAGTCCGTACAATAAAAAGTGAACTTTTTGTCAATGAAATAGAGTTGATAATGTATTACCAGTTGTCAATGCTGTTGTTCGTGATGCGACGAAACCATTTCCTAAATTTCAAATCGTTGATTGTTGTAAGAAACTGGAACTATTTTACTCGACGATAAGTTTCGTCCTATAAGCCGTCTTCAAACCAGTTGCAACGACGACCGTTTTCTGCAACCGTTTTCGTCGTCGGTAAAACGGTTGCGTTTCGTCCGTCAAAAATTCGACAACGACTCACCACTAGCCGTAACCCACCACGCGGGCCCACAGTGCGGATTGGTAGATGTCACATGTCGTCGAATGTTTGGTTCTAGAACATGCCGGTTTCCTCACGATGTTTTCCTTCACCGTTTTGAGAGCAGTGGTGATGAAATAATTTATACAAAGTAAAGCGCATGTCAGGGCTCGAACCAATGACCCACAACTCGTAAGTCGTGGCCGTTTCTACTGAACCACCACTGCTCCTCCATGTATTATATACCTGGCAGTATATTGACCTACACTAACGTTAGCCGCTCTTGCAATCAATTAAAAATGTTAATTAATAAAATTATTAATATATAATGAAGTCTTAGTTCCTTGTTTTAGTGTATAAAGCTTTTAGAAAGTATAACTGTACAAACAAAGTATTTAAAACAACCCAGTCTTATCGGTAGCTAGGAATAAATAATGCTCTGAAACTTCGTTTTGATTTCCATTTGTTTTTTATTAAAAAACGAACGTACTTCGTTTGTTTTGGACGTGAATAATTAATAAACTCACGTTACCAAGCGAACGGGTGCAATGAATGTAGGTAGTTAATACCCGTAGAGGATCGGTAACGTGTTCCAGTTTATAGGACACGAGCAACGACCCGTAAGCGTCTGCAGTGTACCCCATAGTCAATATTGATTTTGTGAGAATTTACACCACTTAACGAGGTGTAAGTGGGCTTTGAAAGGACGTGAGTAATTCGCAGATAATTCATAAAATTTTTGGATGTTAAAAAATGAAAAGAAAATAATTATGTGGGTACCTAGTCTATGTATATATCCAAATTATAAAAAGGTAAAAACATAATTATCAATTAAATACGTTGTATGTTAAGTTTAGCTCTAAAAACCTGTTGTGGTGAGGTTGGAAATATGTCACACCTATTATAGTAGGTAGATATTTATATGCAAGGGAAAAACTGACGTCACTTGTCGTGTTATACAATATACCGAACAAGATTCTCTACGACTATCCAAGTCATTTGCATCTGCCACAAGCATCGTATTTGGATCGTTCGTGAGTTGAATTTATTTACCGGCGTTCAGTCTACGATGAGCCAGATGTTCCACCCACGCAGTTCGTCTGGAGTAACGCCCACTATCACGGTACATCTATACGTTTGTCATCAGATAACTATAAGCAAACATAACCAACCTGTTGATGTATCACCTTATACACTTCAATGAAATAGTTCTTTGAGTTATTAACGTGCGGCCAATCTACACTGAATGGAAAATGTTTTATCAATTACACTGTATTCGTTAGTCCGACCGAATACTCACAACACTATATCATCCAAATATAGTAAACTGTAGAAAGAAGGAACTACTGAACAAAAAGTAACTACGAAATGTATTTAAAACACGTTTAGAAAGCCATTTCAGTATAATGCAGACTTATTATTGCAGCCTGACAGGTTTTGGTACATGAAGGTACACAGTATACACAACATTTTAAACTGGTGGTACGCATGCGCGAGATCCAGTGCGCATGCTCCAGGATGATATCAATATGACGACGTCGCGACGGAAGGTCGTTGTTCAATGGGTGAAGGTGAAATTCATGAATGAAACGAAGCTAGTGAAAGCTTTATTTCAATTGCGAAAATTAAGCATCGTATAATAATTGAAAGATGGAATTATTAGATTGCAAAATCCCGAATGCCGTGAGAATAAAATTATGTTATATTGACATAGAAACTCATGTCCTACCGACTAATATTGGGTTCCCACCTATGAAATTGGCGTTTTTTTTTTCTTACAAATAGAGAACTTCGTCACTTCTATGATTTAAAATATTCATCAATTGCTTGGTATTATATCGAATAAAGACCATCATAGACAACTACCAATAGTAAATTAACGTAAATAAACCTTATTACTTATAGTTTTCTAAACATAAAAAATACCTTAAAAATGACTCCTCATTTTGTTAGCAGAAGTTACCACTATTTGTTTTAACTTAGCCAAAACTTAATTTTGGCGCTTAATCTAAGTGGTATAATACGTTATCTTAGTTTTTAAACATTAGTGCATAAAAGTTTTAAAACATTTAGTGTTCATGATTGTTATACCTATAAATTAAGAAAATGTTAGTATGAAAAATGCAACATCTTTAAAATTCTCCATACAAAACGTTGATTTCATAGGTAAACCTTATATTATGATACTTTGTTATTTCTTGTATAATTAGGACTTAGACATTAGAGAGAATAGGGACTATTTGTAGTATTCTGTAGGCATATTAAGACAGACAACAATAAGTCTATTGTAGAATATTTTTATTAAGTACTTTAATGCGTGTAGACTTTTCTCATACCTTTCGCATCAGTAAAGCACTTAATAGCACTGGTTTAAGTATTGTGCTTTTGTCTTTATCCTTATTTATAGTTTTTTGACGTATCATGGTCAAATTAAAATTGATAATAATATTAACCACTCTTGGTAGTCAGTTTGGCTATACGCGAACACTAGGATAATTTTCATACATATTGTCAGTATTTATTTACGCCTTTCACATATGAATTTCTGTGACCCAAATACGGACTTGTAACGTAAATAAATAAATTTTGAATATTTAGGAGGTAAATAATAAAATAAAATAAAACGTTTTCTCTGTGTCTAACTGTACCGTGTGACATATCAACTGTGAGGGTCTCAAATATATATTTTTAATAACTTTAAAATAAATAGCTATAAAGTTGTCTATGAAAATCGACCATTTCGGAGATATCCAAAACAATGCTTATCTCCGAAACTACTGAGGCTGAAATTTTGAAAAAAATATGAAACATTGTTCTATACTTATAGATTACAGAAAAACCTATAAGAAGTCTATGGTCTTAAAATAACATGGTAAATCTCTCAATATTGTGCGTACAAACTAAAATTATTTTGCAGTTGTAATGTATGGGAGAACATGTTTTTCAACTACAATATTAAGTTTTTTATTTGGATAAATTTATCTACGAACCCTTCATTGAGCATGCTCAATAAAGGGTTCGTAGATAAATTTAGATGATAGATGTGCGTGTCGGACCATGGTCCGACACGCACATCTATCATCTACAGAAGTTACAAAGCAAAAAAACCCGGCCAAAGTCATTCATTGAAAAATAAGCATTTAGCAATTAACTAAGTAATTACTTATGTAGTTAATACAATAAGAGTAGGCCAAAAATAGTATCTTTGTCGCTGGATTTTCGTAAGCCTTGTAACTTAAGGACTTAAGCAAATTAACAATTATCTTATAATTTTATTGTTTGGTAATTTCGTATCTTATCCTTGAAGTACTACTCATGTTCTTATTACTAAGCAAAAATGAGAGTCATCTGTCACAATCCAAAGGAACTTGACGTGACAAGACACCTATGATAGTTAACATTTTACCCGCCCGCCCAAGAGACACTCGATAAAGGGCGGGCGGCATTTCAACTCCTTGCAAGCCTGAAACATTCAAAGTGAATCCAATAGATGGCGCTATAACAAAAATTTGTTAATAAATAATTATTTTGATGCAGAAATGGTGCTGTTCTACAATACTAATCTTTTAAATAATCTAATTACATTACATAATACATAATATTATGGAGATTAAAATCAGGAGAAGACACAGACTTCAGAGGTCATTTTAAACTAATCCACAATTTAAACAGCAGTCAAATTAAACGGCTAAAACCAAATTAATCAGTACAAAACTATCCCAAAGCACATACTATAAAACCTAATTCAGCAGTTAAATTAACGTTCAGCTAAGGGGTAGCAGCTGAATTTAATTCTCGGTACCATTTAAGACATCTTGAAGGGACGGTTGTATGTAAGCCATTAATTAGAGGCATCAGCGTGGAATCTCATACGATTAGTAGTGTAATGGAGCGAGGAGACTTGGGAGACGTTGATGTATGTACGTTTAGCAGACGTAGGAGGTATGTATGTAGATACGACGGTACGTGCTTGGCAAATGATGTGTGTTCTTCTCGATATTTTTATCGTGACTTTGATGTGTTTTTGTGGTGAGTTGTTAGCGTGTTTCTGTTATCATTAAATAAAAAGTAAGTTGATAGCAGATCATTTCTTGATCAACAACGGCGTAATGTTAAATGGTTTTATTTCGAATTAAAGTGGGCATTAGAATTACGACCAAGTTTGAGACCCCAAAAGTCGTTACGTCAAGAGCTTAAGTTTTGTGTTTGTCGTGAAAATAAACACACACAAAATAAACTTACTGTATTTAATACCGTATTTTCTTTATTATTAGCTAGAATTTATTTGAAATTAAAATAAAGCAATTGTTTTTTAAGATCAGAAATAATACTCAATCCCAAACTCAAACTTTTGAATAGTTATTCTGAAGACAATGCCAACATTTTCTAAAACCATTTCCAACTGAGTGCACTCCAAAAGTCTATTATCATAAGAGAACTTGGCTGCAGATATATTAAATCCCTTCTCTCGGGAAGTTCCTGACCTCACAGAATAGATTTATGCAGAAGGGAAACACGACGACAACCTTAGATAGGTACACAAAGACGGCATTTTAACCCTTACTTATACTTCCTTAACGCTTATTAATGCACTTTTAAGTGTATATACTTTATGGCTACTTTTGACAATGAAACAAGGTAACCATTTTGATTTTGGGTAACTACGTTAATATCATTCGGGATTCGTTTTATTTGCACAAACATTTTTTTATTATTTACTTGTTGTCTGTCTGTGCCATCACGATCTAGCCATAATATTTCAAGATATTTTCTTTTCATTTGATTAAATTCTTTGTCAAACTTGAGGTCCACCAAAAATCCAACTATCAATCGTTATTTTATGACTTTATGAAAATACACAAGTTGAGCGGAAATCGGTTGTCATGGTATGGGCATGTGATGCGGAAGAATGAGGAAAATGTCGTGAGTAAAGTTTTGAGTATGAATGTCGATGGCTATAAGAGTGGGGGAAGACCAAAGAAAGGATGGATGGACTGCGTGAAAGATGATATGGCTAGAAAAGGGTTGAATATCGCGATGACGACTAATAGAGAAGTATGAAAGAAACGGACATGTTGCGCCGACAACAAATAGATTAGAATAAAAGCAGGCGAATGATGAATGATATGGTAAATAAATATTTTGTTTGTTATGTTTCTTGCGAGCTTTGTTACTGACATAAAAAATATATTTTATTTTTGGTTATTAAATTAGTCAGCCTTCTGAACCTTCCCATTTTGATCCGATACGGTGCTTCAGTGTCTCATGTTGATGTGACGTGACCCCATTTCTCGCTTAATTGCTCAAGAACCTTTTTGTTTTTAAATGTAAATCGATTAGGACATGGCTTTGTTACGTTATTGATTGTGGTCCTTGTGGGCACAATTTGATTTTATAATATCGTGAAGAGTACCACTGTTTTTTTTTAGAGTATAATTATTATGTCATGACATAACTAAAATACAGAACAAACATAGTTTTAAGCACTATTTTACCAACAAAATGGATCTTGTTGTCTGAAATATAAATAAATAATAATAATAGATGTTGTTAAAATTTTATTCTAGGAGCTCGTGGCGAAGTAATAACAGCCGCACGGTTTGATCCATCAGGTTAAGCTACGATGAGATAAGATGGGTGACCATCTTAACATACCGAGTCTCCTTCGTGCCTTGGAAAGCACGCTAAGCCGTTGGTCCCGGCTGTCATTCGTGGATCTTTGACAGTCGTTACGGGTCGTCAGAAGCCCGAAAGTCTGACAACCAGTGTCAGACTTTCGGCTTTCTGGGCTGTGGAGGTCAGATAGGCAGTCGCTCCATGTAATATTCAGTATTCAGCTGCATCCGGTTAGACTGGAAGTCGAAACATAGCTGGGAAAAGGCTAGGCAGATTGATTGAGATGTTGTTAAAATTAATCTTACTTGCCTAAAGTCGTTAATTAGTTACATGAATTTGGTTGTTTTGTGTTGCTATCCAATGGTTGCTTTTAAAAATTTTATATTCTAGTTATAGATAGTGCCATCCACGTAGACGCGCCCCACCCTTCTTCCCAATCGCTTACAGTACAGTAATCGCGTTTAAGAAGAAGAGTGGGGCGCATCTTCGTGGATGGCACTATTTGTACGAAAGGTACAGATAGTGCCATCTACGAAGACGCGCCCACACTACATAAACACTACCTTACATTTTCTAGTGGTAGGTAGTAAATTTCAAAAAGTTTTCCAGATATTCCAAGCCAAGTGTTCCGGTTATATCACAAACTGACGTCACGTGTTTCCATCCCACATCTCAAAATTCACAGTTCCACAATGCTGCATAAAAACACCCAACGGGAAGCGTGCCTTGTTTGTACTGCCTGATGAGTTGTTTGCGTTGTAAACGAGACCCGTATTTATTAAATATATTCCTTCCTTTTATATCGTGAGTTCAGAGATAGAGAGCTTCCTAGACACTTTTGGTCGGTTTATATTCTTCTTTTTTATATAACATGTTCATGCATTTTATGTGTATGACCTTTAACAATTCAAAAGTGCCTGTATTTTTTAAATTTAATTGCTAATATGTCTCAGTAACAAAATTAAGGCACCCCGACAGTTATGAACCGCTTTCATGTAACTATATTATGGCATATGGTTATATCGGGATATCACGGTTATAATTATGTTACTGTGACATATGCATTGAATTTGATCACGATTGTTTTCACGTGAATATAAAGTTTGAACTGTGCAAATACTGTAATCAAGTTCATCAGACATTTAAAAACAAATTTTCTTATTAGTTATTAAATCGCAGACGCAAATAGAACGTAATTGGTAATTAAAATTTTCTTGGAATACGGGTTCCTGTGAAACAAACAAACAAGATCTTCTATAATCAATAAGGTACTCGTAATAAATGCCAATTATTATAAAATCATTTCCAAAATAGCCTCTCGAAAACATTTTTTAACAACAAAGTTCTCTCACTACCAAAAATGTAAGACGAAGGTCTTACATTTTCTCATTTTTACGATTTGCCTAACTTATGAGCAGACATCTAGATTGTCTCTCTCCGAGATGTATTCCAAGTTACCCTAGATTTGGAACATATTTTTTGTTATTTGTACGAAACATCATTCTTGTGGACATCACTTAAGTTTCGCCCTTTCGGCCAACTGCTCGAGTATTTTATTTTTTTGATGAAAGTGATCCCAAAAAACTTACGGAACAATTTCCTTCGTCATTTGTTTTATTTGCGTACACTTGTGTTGCTTCTTGACCTTTATTGACTTCAACTTCTTTACCGTCTTCTTGTTTCCTTTCTTTAATTTTATCATTATTTGTTTCTTCAAATTCTTTTACAGCCAACATTTCCTTATATAAATTAAATACTTTATAGGTGGCAATCTTTAGTTATAACATATATCCAATAGTGATACTTAGTAAATATTTTGTTCTACCCCAAAATATGTTTCATTTATTCCTGTGTGTTCTGAAAAAAAGCCTTGAACTTCACAGGTACTTAGCACTAACGTTATATCGTAGATCCTGGCTCTTAGTATCTGCTCAATCAATCACTTGATAAGCTACCCATACAGCGGCACGCAGTCGGAAGCGCCTGTAATGAATGGCCTGAAGATATTATGCGTGTCCATATTAATTCATGACTTAGGACTACGAGTAGACGATGCTGTTTTGTTTTAGTACAATGCTTTGAGGAAATGGAGTTAGGATTATCTCGTTGATATAATTAGGTAGCAACAAATTCATTACGATGATTATCTTTATAGCTTATAATTATTACCTTCATGTAGTTTTGTATCTTCAATTGTTATGCATAGTAACTTCAAAATATTTCCATCACTTATGACTATATTGCCTAAACGGATTAAGTAGAGTTTAAGTGTGATCATCAACAGAATATCAAAATACGTTACGTCGGTCCTAAGCATAATCATGGGTAATATTAGCCGTAATTTTCCATCCATTACACGGTTATCTGTAGTTCCCGCCACTAAACTACCTCCCGTTATCTCTGACGTCACGTATACGGTACCTTGCATCACGGGCTCATTACGTTTCCCAAATTAAAGATAATTTGCGCCAGCCAGATTACGTTATAATGCGAAGATGTAATCCGAGTCACCTGACGTCGAGATAAATTTGGGGTCGTATTAGATGAATAGTTCCGCCTCCCTTCCATCGAATCCCACTAAAAGATGGATTACCGGCCAAACTGAGATTAATTACGTCGGTCTCTATACAGACTTCGTCTATAGCTTCAATTAAGTAGGTACAGACATTATTCAAGAGAAAGTCTAGATTAGGTTTTTGTTTAAGGCCGAGGTTTTTGTTAGCCGAATAGCCTTAATGCTCTAGACGAAAGTTTTTCAAGGGATTTAATACTCTGTTTTTATTCATCACTGTAATGGCGAACAAAGGACTCATCTAAAGCTTACTTTTTTGAGAGTTATTAAGTTTATTTTCTGACTATGTTGAAAGCGAATTAAAATTTCAATTTAGTATTGCCTTGTAAATCTAGTTTGCACGTAGTGTTCTTTGGAAGTAATCTGTTTGACGAAATCCTCTTTAAACTATCGGAATTATTTGGGGGTCGATTAAATACATGCTTAAATACTGAATGCATGGTGCATTCATGAAGTATGGAAGAAACAGACATGTTGCTTCGACCCCAAATAAATTGAGATAAGGGAAAGAGAATGATTATGCTTATTATTATTATTAAATACATGCCTTTTAGAACCTACTGATATTTTCATAACTATGTTGACCATTCAGTTCAGTAAAGGTTTTTCAAAATATAGATTTATCGTTTGAATACAATAATAAGACAACAGAACAAACGTTATCATTAAGACTCCAACAAAGGGGAGATGTGCGGAGATGTCCGAAGCGGAGTCGAGATGAGATGTTTTTCAGATAGTGTATCCACCGAAGCTGTGCGGAGATGCGTACCTGCTGGATTGGAGCGGAGATCTGTGTGATGTAACGCGAGGGGAATTAACGGCACCGCTCACTGCACGCCGCTCACATCTCTTTTCGTCTCCGCTGCGCGCCGTCGTCAGCTTGCGAGGCACAGCGCACATCTCCGCCCAGCTCAATCTCGGCAAGGCACAGCTGGCATTTCCGCTTCGATCGCGCCATACAAATATGATACATCTCCGCTCAATGGTATCCACTGAAGCTGACTGGAGACGAGATGTGTGATTAATGAAATTCTGTTGGTTGTTTAAAACACATCTCCTCTCGTCTCGACTCGGCTTTGGTGGAGTCCGGGCCTCAATGTGAGCTTGGAAAACAATACTACATTACAGCTCTATTTTTGAAATTACACACAAAAAATAATATATGCAAATAGAAAAATAAAATCAGGCATACATGGAGCATACGGCTTAATTACTGAGAGCCAGCAAACCGCGAGCGGGGCAGAGGGGAGCACAGAAATTATATCCCAGATAATGGCGAACATTCAGACCTACGGCGACATCTATTGTCCCGTTGCACAACATGTTCCATGCACTATGTAGCTGGGTAATGGAAATTGTGGGTAAAGGATAATTATTTGGGGTAGTGTTAGTATTTAAATGCTTACTAGGTATGTTGAAATGTGAAGCAAATTGCTGTTTAATCTCTGTTTTCAGTCACTTTATCGAGTAGTCATGATTGTAGCTTTAATTTTAAAGCCAACAATTAATAATACTTTATAAGAATGTCTTAATCTTGTCTTCTTAATTAGAAATAATGTTTAAAAGTACATTAATTTAATCACAATAATCACTGTTTGTATCACAATTAATTTGGAATCAGCGCCGCTGTCTTTATACATCTCTAATAGCCGTCATCTCAGTAAGTATGCAGTTTTTCTATTAAAAAATACTATTGCGACTGACTTTTTTAACACTTTAATGGCTTACTCCGACAAAACCCAGATTTACAACGTAGGCAGAATTATATTATATTTTCAAACCAACACCAAAATCTTCCCTAACTTTACCCGCAACATAGCACATCTATTACAACGACCAAAACATATAGCCCAGTACATATGCATTCACAACATGATGTTCGCGAGCCGAGTCAAGATACAGCGGTTTACTAAGGAAATACGCTCTGAAGCGTATATAGGAGTTGACGCCTTTGAATTTATGAGCGCTTGAATTTTATGCACAAAAGTGGAACTGAATCCTATCCTAGTGAAGTGCGGGCGAAAGATGGTGTCGGAATTTGTAGTGTGGGAGGAAATTGAGAAATGGTATCGTTAGATCGTCTCTTTGGAATGGTTTTAATTATGGAGGATAAGTAAATTTAAAACGTTGTGAGTCTTTTATTTGAAAATCACACGTCTGTGAAAACTACACGAAATATCTGATAAATATGACAAAATATTGGGTCTATCAAAGGTTTACAAAATATCAACCTACTAGTAACTGTAGGTACATTGTTATGTGTATATAACTATCATGTGAACCTTTTATGAAACACATAATAAAATAACTACATTAAATAGTGGTCGCCCAGTGGTCGAAACTCGACCTTAATTAATGTAAATTTTAAGTTCGATAGGATAGTTCATACTAATTCCATGTATAGTACATACTAATTCCATATGCTGCTATGTCATTATTCTAAGGATTTAATTTATTTCTAATGGTTGTATAAAAATATTATCGTCCGTCCGCGTAATTCTCGTAAAAATGGGTACAAAGTTTTTGTTTCGCGTATTATATAGATTATGTTTAGTCATTTTATTATGACACAAATGTGTGTTGAACCTGTAACGGCTAGGGCTGCGCAGGGTAGGCTGCGCAGGCCGTGAACTAATAGGTAGGCAGAGTTAGAAGATAATTGAAACAGCTGGACAAGTTAATACATATATTTTAAGTAGTACTAGAACACACGGCTAGGTCGTGGGTGAGGTCACTGATCCCTGAGCACTTGCACACTTATTATAGGAAGAGTACTGTCCTTGACAGCACGTGGCAGACGTCAGGGCCTGTTCAGCACAGGCTCAGCAGTAGACCCAACGGCCTTCGTAAGACTGCTGGTAGTGAGCGTCAGTAGCACGTGGAGGGCCTGTCAGCTCAGGCTCCCTAGGTACCTTGCGGCGGTAGGCCGCAGGTAGATCAGGCCTTTGTAAGACCTCGGTAGCGTGCATAGGTAGCGTGCAGATCTAGGGAAGGGGTCCTGGCCTCAGCCCGTACGAAAAACCCTGGAAGGCTCATTAGAGAGCACATGTTAGATGCAGTGCGTGTAGCATGCGGTGTGCCAGCTTCTTCCCCTTTTCAGCTACCAAGGTACGGTATGGGAAGCAGAGCAGGCGGTAGCTTAACACATCGCAGCGGCTTACAGGCAGAGAGAGAGAGAGTGCAAAAACAGCGTTGCACCATGACAGATGTAAAATGAGGTCAGCAGTATGTAACACGCGAGCATAAAACACAAGATAACAATGATCATAGCAGATGGCACACGAAGTAGCTTATAGCATAAAGTACATACACAGTATAATATAATGCTGAACTCACCCTAGATTCTGGATACATAGTATGAATTAGAGGATTGTCTGCTAGAATAGCTGGTAGCAGATGAAATGACAGAGTATCTATAGAAAAGCAGTATTGTACCACGTTTTTAGTGATGTGGTTAGGAACTTACTAATAGTGATATTTTAGTATCACTCAGCTATTTACAGTTGAGACCGCTCACAACGCTACAATCCCTCAAGACTAGAATCATTTTTTGTTATTACTTTGGACCACACCATAATATGACAGCACTTAAGAGCTATTTCCAGCATTTATTTAATTTTAACGTCTTATCACGAGCGTGCCACAGACCAATTCCCGACGTTTATGTTTTACGTGGTCTAGGCATCTCTTCACACTTCTTGTCACTTTCATTCAATGTCTAATTTCATGATTCTGTTCTCCACAAAAATTTTATTCTTCATTCTGACAGTAACAACTCTGTACTGTTCAAGATGTTTCATAACGTGAGTTCTAAATATTTATATCCCTTACAACATCGCGTGCATGAATAAGACATAATAACGATTATCCTCATTAAAATTCCTTATTATAACGCTATTTGAAATCACAAGAGCGCATTGAAAGGCTTCCCGTAGTTATGAGCATTATCTACTGCGGTGTCTCCCACAATGCACCTGCCGGGACCCATTCAGCTTCGCATTTGTGCAGTAATGTCAGTTTATTTAAACCTTTAGATAGTCTTGGGGGTCGTTAAAACTATTATAATTGCTTTCAAAATAAAATAAAACTTAGCTATTTTCAGAGGTACCATAGGAAGGTGTACAAAATGTGGTATTCAAGCTACATCATTGGTCTCAGTACTCTCGATCAGCGTCCTGGCTTGAAAAAAAAGTATAAGTTTTCCGATGATAATAGGAACTGGTTTGCAATAGTGGCCCAGTGGTAAGGGTCCCGGAGGTCGTATCCCGACTTACGAGTTGTAGGTTGTGGGTTTGAATCCAAAGAGGCGCTTCACTTTGTGTAAATAATTTCATCACCACTGCTCTCAAAACGGTGAAGGAAAACGTCGTGAGGAAACCGGCATGTCTTAGAACCAAAAATCGAAGACATGTGACATCTACCAACCCGCACTAGGCCCGCGTGGTGGATAACAGAGGAGGCCTGTGTCCCAGCAGTGGGAATATTATAGGCCGATTATGATGGCTAGGCCTAAACTATATTAACATCGATTAACGTTCTGAAATGCTTCCTGGAGTAAGGATTTGTGCCCAGTAAATCACTTAAGGTTTGCCCCCATTACATAGCCTCACTAATATCACTGTCACCTGGTGCATATGAGTGAGTATTTTTCCTCTATTATTGGGTAACTTTTTTAATAATAACTCCTCCAGCAACAGGCATGAAGTAAAACTTCCAACAAATTTCTGTCAAATATGGTACCACATTTTCTATAAAATTATTTTCTAAAGTTATTTTGAAGTCCTAAAAGAATCTTCACCGAGTTATTTTTGTTTTAATTCAGAACTTCTTGCTGTTTATGAAATATAACTTTGAGCTGTTAGAATTTCATTTTCCACGTAGTTCTGAAGTTATTTTCAACGAAACAAGAAACTAAGTTGTTGACTCGCCCCGAGTTTATAAAGTAGGAATGTGGAGACTTTATTTCATAATGTTTGATATTTATGTCAATTTCGCAGTCATTTTGAAGCTAGTAATTGAAGAGTTGGTATTTCTTTTACGTTTATGTCGAAAGAAAAAGGTATGGTTCAGTGGACATGCGAGCTCCCTTTTATCTATGGTAATAATAGTGTCTGATATTTTAATAAAGTAGTCTACTCTCGTCTGCCAGGGCTTATTATCATTCTTATATTTTGAATTGTTTTGATTATTTTTGTACATTGTTGTCACATATAGAAGCAACAAGAATAATGTACCCAGGATTATGTAATTTTCTATATTTAAAAGAGTGTCCTTGGAGTATATCTACGTTTTGGATTGGGCAACTAGCTTCAACTTTCTGACTAACTGACCGACTATTTGACAATTCAAAAGTGCCTGTAAATGGTTTAATAAGGAAATAAATGCTTTGAGTTTGAGTTTGAGTCTCAAATTCTAAAGAATACCTACTGACAATTAAAATTTGCTTTGTGTTATAGCTAAGTAAATATCAACAGCCTGGTTTAAAATGGTACGCATTAATGACCTATAAATAATTAAGAGAACTCACATGTGCTTATAATTTTACTGACAATCATAGTGCATGTAAAACTACACTGACAAGCAATATAAAAAGACACTTGCAAAGTGCCAAAAAAAACTAAATGTCTCCTAAAAAACACAAGTTAGCTACATGAAGTAAAAAAAAATCTTGGAAACAGTTTTATATGTGTTTAAAATACGCTATTAAATACACTTGAATGTTACTTTTTACTTCAAGAAGCTATGTTGCGTGGTTTCAGAAATATTTCATGATAAGTTAGCGTCTTTTTATATTGCTTGTCAGTGTAATTAGTGTAATAATCCTAAAACTAATATTATAAATGCGAAAATGAGTTTGTTTGTTTGTTTATTCGATGATCGAGATTTATACGGGTGAAGTCGCGGGGCGCAGCTAGTATTATAATATATAGGTAATAATATTATAAAGAGAAAATATTAGATTTTCTGTATGTTTGTTTGTTACGCTTTCACGCTAAAACGGCTGAACGCAACGAAATGTGGCACATAGGTAAACCTGGGGAAGGAAGTAGGACTAATACTACAATTTTTTTCTGATATTCCTACGAATCGAGATTTATGCGGATGAAACCGGGAGGCGCAGCTATCATTCATAAAAACACTTATTTATACTAAGATGAGTATTTAAATCAGTTCTGAAGTCAATAAGAAGTTATCAAACACCCTCAATTTGTTCTGACTCATTGTATCAGTGCGGAAACGTCTTCCAGTGTTTATGGCACTAATCTATAGAATGTATTGATTACCAACGAGTGGAACACAAATAGTGTACGCTGGCCGCTGGCTGTTGCTGGACTAAAGTGGAACTAGGCTGGCCACATCCGTCGCATGTCGGAACAGCAATACGCCAAAATCACCACTCAGAGGATCCCAAATAGCAGGAAACGATTACGCGGTAGGCCCAGAAAGAGATGGCGGGATGAGCTGTATTCCTTCTTACAGGATTGGCCCGCAATCGCAGTAGACCGGGAAAAGTGGAAAGAGGTAAGGAAGACCTTTGCTCTACACGGGAACAACACAGGCTTATAATATAATATATTGGGTTTCCACCTATGAAATTGGCGTTTTTTTCTCACAAATAGAGAACCTCGTCACTTCTATGATTTAAAATATTCATCAACTGCTTGGTATTATATCGAATAATGACTATCATAGACCAATAGTAAAAAAACCTTATAGTTTTCTAAACATAAAAAATACCTTAAAAATGACTCCAAATTTTGTTAGCAGAAATTATCACTATTTGATTTAACTTAGCCAACACTTATTTTTGTCGCTTAATCTAAGTGGCATATTACGTTATCTTAGTCTTTAAGTATAAGTGCATAAAAGTTTTAAAACATTAGTGTTCATGGTTGTTATATAAATTAAGAAAATGTTAGTATGAAAAATGCAATTTGTGGGGACATAATATTATTACAAGATCTTGTGCTCTTAAAATAGGCTAATAATTTCAACGTATCCTTTTTATTGCAGCAGAGCAATTTCTACCCAGAACATAATAAAAGAAATAAAGTCATTAGTGCCGCCAATTGCTACAAAGTTGAGATTTTTTCCGTTCTTAATTACCTACAGTCAGACATTTTAGTATTTTCCCACTAATTATCTGTTCCTCTTCAGTTCAATTAAAGGTTCCGTTACGACTTCATTCGTTATATGAAGAAGAACTGCGTTGTAAGTTTAATAAGGTGGCAACATTTTGTTCTTTCTAGAATACTAACAATCATCTATACTATACGGACGAATTTTTTGATGCCCTATGATTTCCCCCCCCCAGCCCTTTTTTATATACTTGTACATATTCACAATTTAAATGTAATTGTTTAATTTTATTTTATTAATAATTAGGTATTTCATTTATCTTTTATATAGATTATTTTCTTTAAAATTTTGTTAATGAGAGAACGTTGTAGACTTATCAGACTGTAGATCTGTGGACCATTTAATATTTTGCTAAGTACCTGGTACTTGTTGATGGGCCTACACTGTCCTCTCATACCTTTTAACACTGTAACTTGGAAACATTGTAAAAACCATTTACTTTTAAAAGAGTAACCGTGGAGTTTCTTGCCGGCTCTTCTCCATAGGAAACGACCAATTGGAACCATGCACCTAGCTTCTGACGTTTCATAAGTGCCCTTGTAGGTTTATGTGAAATAAAAATAATTTGAATTGGAATTAATAATTCTTTAATATTATAAATATTATTAGATTGTACATTATTTGTAATTAAATAGCATTGGAAAAAAAATATCTATACTAATCTATAGCGTTATTATAAAGAGAAATTTGTGAGTTTGTATGTAGAAGGTAATCATCGGAACTGCTGATACGATTCTGAAAATTCTAGCTACAGTATTGCCGAGTGTCATAAAATATAATTATTTTATGTTAAAACAACAAATTTCACGCGGACGAAGTCACGGGTAGTAGTTAGTGTGAATAGGACATTTACCTCAACATTTTTCAGGTAATTTGTCTTTTAAACTTTTAAGTCTACTTATTTTGTATCTAGATTATGTTTATTCACTACAGTAACAAAAAAAACCGGCCAAGTGCGTGGTGTCGGACGATGTACAATGAAGGGTTCTGTAGTTGGGATGAATTTATCCCAAGAACAAACTTAACATTGTAAAACATAACACTTAATGTTGAAAAATATGTTCTCCCATAGATTCCAACTGCAAATGTAAGTTTGTACGCACAATATTGAGAAATTTGCCATGTTATTTTAAAACCATAAACTTCTTATAAGTTTTCCCATTAATCTATAAGTATAGAACTTTTACTTGTATTTTTTCAAAATTTTATACTCGTCAGTTTTTTCGAAGATAAGGAGGGAATGGTCAATTTGCATATATTTTATTAAATAACTATAAAACTATTTATTTTAAAATTATAAAAACAAATATTTCAAATCGTCACACCCGTGTCACACCCAATCGTTTACACCATGTGACATATCAAATGAAAGGGTGAACCTTTCATTTGATATGTCACATGGTACAGTTTGAAAAACTTTTTATTTTATTTTCTTATTTGCCTGCCAAAAGTGACCCCCATATTCTAAATTGATTTATTAACGTTACACGTCCGTGTTTGGGTCACAGGCATTCATATGTGTACCAAATATCAACTAAATCGGTCCATTAGATTCGGAACAAATTGGCTGTGACAGACGGACAGACAGACACACGAGTGATCCTATAAGGGTTCCGTTTTTTCATTCGGACGTACGGAACCCCTTAAAATGTGTAAAATTATCGAATATTAAAGGAACTTTCATTGTAGTTTATCAAAATTTTAACAGGAAAACAATGCTCTCGTTTGCAATGAAAAACATGTCCGTAAACATTTGTGATTTACAATACATACTGACAGAGTCATTATTCTGTGATTTATTCAACTTTTACATCCCCCGTTATTTCAGGGCTCATTTCACTGACCCCGATCATCATTTCCGTGAGGTTGCCCACACTGAAACTACATTTGAACTTCCATAATAATTAATTAAAATCAATTTTAATTTTAAAACCTGTTTATTACGAATTTAGAGACATATTGAACAAAATTAAACACGCTAGTGATTCGGTCCTTTAATCATTTACGTCACACAAAATAATTATTTTTTTAAACCTTATTTCATAACTAATATCTACGTAACACATTCTCATATTCCATAATTTTTTCCCCTGCTACGCCGATCGTACCGCTACGCTGCTACGCGTGCTACGAACCGATGCTACGCGGCCTACGATACAAGCGAAAATTTATAATAATGATAATTTTAAAAAGTCCTAACTGTGAGTTTGGACTAAGAATATAATTAAATGTGCGTAAGTCGTACAATAAAGAGGCAAAGGGAAGGACTCCACGAATTAATAACGTAAATAAATAAATGAAATAATGAACCACTAATTTATTACCTGTTACCCCCTAACTTTGTAACAAAGTGTTTAATTCGCACTCCCTCACTTTAAAACGATAAATACCAGCACACGCTAATCAGTCTTTAAAGCACTTCTCCCAAAAATGCAAGATACTAAAACATTTCAAGAGAAATTAAAACCACCAGTTACGTTTAAATGGATACTTTGTTACCACGAAACATTAATTACTGCGAACTGGGAACACGAAAGTAAATGGATAAGAATGTATGAGCCTATGTGAAAAATATATTAAACTTAAATATTTTTCGCTCGTGTAGGCACTACTTATTACGACGAATTACGAAGAAAATACATAATATATGGATATGCGGATGGGCATGCTTTGATAATAAAAGTCAGCAGTGATTGTAGCTAGATTTACTTAAAGTTCTGAGTGTTCTAATGATTAATTATTAATAGCCTTAATGTCGTGATGGCCCAGTTGTTAAGGCCTCACCTCTCATGCACGAGGTTGTGGGTTTAAATCCGGGCAAGTACCAATGTGACTTTTTCAATTCATTTATGTACATTCTTAGTTTCTCTTGAACATTACTGACATCGGTGAAGAAAACATCGGGAGGAAACCTAGACTTGTAGCTAATATAAGTCTGAAACTGACAGCCCGCTCTTGAGAAACTTTGGAGTTTGACTTACCGACTGGATACGGAACACGATACTGCGCTCTAAAACACAAACCGCCGACGTCACTCAAAAAGCAACCAGGGTAAAGTGGGACTGGGCCGAACCGTGGGCTAAGACCACTACAACATGGGTTCCTGAAAACGTCCAGCGGCATCGTGGAAGACCCAGGTGTAGATGGCGGGACGAGCTTGACGCTTATGGGAGGGATTGGTCCATATTAGCTCAGGATCGAGTTGAGTGGAAACAGGAAAGAAGGCCTTTGCCCTGCAGTGGGACAATACGGGCTAATTATTATTATAAGGTAAAATGCAATGTATAGTCACTTTTGAAGGGAACCACTACTAAGATATACATTTATAGTTAAAAATAAAGATTGGCAAACGACTGAAGACGATCTTTGACGTGTTCTAGGAACGTTTCGGATGGCAAAGTTCGCTGAAATTGATACTTGTCACACATAATAAAGGTGCTGATAAACTTGACATTCACTTGTAACAGAACATCGAGCATTCACTGTTTTTAAATTTGTCGAACTGAATAACGAACAGAGCCAAGCATAGAGTTAAGCATCGCTACGAACATTTTCACGATCATTCTAGTGAACGTTCTAGTCAATGCTCGTCAAAAAAACAGGGGTGCGCGACGCATAGAGGGATGGTGGCGGAACAATGACAGAATGGCTCGGCGCGGCAAAAAGCTCGAAGCAAATCTACAGTCCATTAGAATGCTCGCTTAAACGCTCACGTGTATTTTTCTGTAATGTAACATTTGCTAGAATGCTCATTACAAGTGAATGCTCAAGTTTATCAGAACGAAAGGATCGAATTAGCAACAAATTTTCTTCAATGAATTAAGTTGTACACTAGAAGGCTACAATATCTTAAAGCGATTACAATCCCCAGCACCCTTGCTTCGCACATCGCCCCCTGACCAGTAGAGATGAGAAATTATTTTTAATTAAACTTAAAATTAACTACTACTAGAGTGGACGACGCGGTCTGCAGTTAAAAGCTTACTTATTTAATATAAAATATTAAACCAATCCCATTTTACGGTACCACTTGACAATTTACAAATGGTTGGAATAAAAATGCAATTAAGTGCTGCAGTTATTTGGTTACCGTCTTTAGATGTGTTGTTATTGTGTCGTCGGTAGTTACCGAGTTGTTACCTTATCTATACTTAATATTATTAAGAAGTAAAATTTCTTTGTTTGTAGTTTGTTTGTTTATTTGTTTGTTTGTGTAAGGGGTCGAATCTCCAAAACTACCAGTCGGATCCGCAAAATTATTTTTGCATTGGATAGCATAATTTATTGTAAGTAGGTTGGGAAAGAGCAGTAGCAATATTTGAAAATAACGCAGTAGATAGAGTTTTAGCAAAAAACACATAATTAACTTAACTAGGCTCGCCCCCTATTACATGGGACTTAAACATAACTGGCGAAATGTGGGTGTACTTAAGAACGTCTATTCTGAAAGTGGGCAACGTCGCAAATAGATGTAAATTTTTTTGCTGTTCTGATTTATTTGGCAAAAAATTACTGTATGGAAATAAGAAATGTGGCTAACTAGCGAATTAGAACTACACTCGAGAGCAGTGAATCCGGGTCACTTAAAGAATGTTAAAAATCTCGGAAACTAAAAATGATAGGTTAATGCAATAAATTGTATTTAATAGACAATGTAATACTCCTTAAATGAAAGTAAAAAAAATATGAGTCACCATACATTTTATTAACACAAAATTACATAAAGAAAAAAACTGCTGATCTCTCCTTAAAACAAAAATAGGAAACATGAAATTTTTGAACTTTATTACGATTTTCTTGAATTTTAATACTTCGTATTGCCTCCTCGTGCATCCATTACTGCGTTTACACGGTTTGGCATGCTGTACACCAAGTTCCTTATACGATTTTGGGGAATATTCTCCCATTCCTCTGTGAGAGCAATTTTGAGCTCACGAAGCGTGATTGGGGGAGGGTTTCGTTGTTTTACGCATCTGCCTAGCTCGTCCCAAGCATGCTCGATCGGGTTGATATCCGGGCTGCGCGCTGGCCACTCCATACGAGTAATGTTCATCTCTTGAAAGTAGTCATTCACAATCCTACCTGTATGAGGTCGGGCATTGTCATGCATAAATATAGCATCCTCACCTAAATTGACCATAAATGGACCAACGTGATCATTGAGGATTTCTTCCACATATCTTACGCTAGTTAAAGAGCCGTTTTCTATGATCACCAGCTCTGTGCGACTTTCAGAAGAAATTCCGGCCCACACAAGTACAGACCCACCACCGTAGGCTACTTTTTCTTCGATGCATGCTTGCTTGAATCTTTCCCCTGGTCTTCGATACACTCTGTGTCTTCCATCGTGCTTGTAGAGCATAAATTTTGATTCGTCGGAGAACATAACTTTTGACCAATCTTCAATACTCCAATTTACGTGGCTCTGGGCATATCTTAGTCTTGAAATATGATGCCCACGCTCCAGTTTAGGGCCGTTTGCAGGTCTAAGGGGTTTTAAGTTAGATTCAGCAAGCCGACGTCTTACTGTCCATACACTTGGGTTACTTCCTCCGAGGCGTCGAAACTGATTTGTGAGTTCAGTTCCTGTGAGAAAGCGATTTCGAAGCATGGTGTTCACCAAGTATCGGTCTTCTCGTGCTGTGGTACACCTGGTTCTGCCCGTTCCTGGTCTGCGTAGGTTAGAACCAGTTTCTTCGTAACGTCGGAGAACTCTTTGTACTGTTGACAGCGACACACCGACAGTCCTGGCTGTATCGCGCTGACTCCGGCCGGTTTCCAGCATTGTAAGTATTCTGGTGCATTCTTCAGGCGTAAGCGACATAATTTCAGCTTGAATAATGAATATAGAGCACTATCAACATGGTTTATGTACCCACATAAATGACAGATTACAAACAAAAGCAAAACCAAATGCTGTAATTTCGTAGTTCCATCTTCGAAAGTTGATTTGATTTTTTTATGATATAACTTTACAATAACTAAGAAGTTTTAATACCTTCATTTAAGGAGTATTACATTGTCTATTAAATACAATTTATTGCATTAACCTAGCATTTTAAGTTTCCGAGATTTTTAGGATTCTTTAAGTGACCCGGATTCATTGCTCTCGAGTGTAGATTATTAATAATGAATTACAATTATAACATTGAATTTGATGTTGTAACCGTTTTAGGTGTGAAAAAGGCATTTGAAAGTTTCCTAAGACATTTTTTACGTGTAAAACTAAATATTCGGTGTTACGATATTAATTATTGCATTTCATAATCAATATTTCAGTTCGCTAGTTAGCCACATTTCATATATCCATACAGTAATATTGCCAAATTAATCAAAGCAGGTAAATATTTGACAGCTATTTGCGACGTTGCCAACTTTTAGGACGCTCTTAATAGGTACACCTCTGCTTAACCTTTCGGTGAATACTGCCCTGTTCATATCGATCGCACATATTTCACCTGTAAAAAACAAGAAAACTCCCACGTTTGCAAAAAAAAAAATACATCTTCCCAAACAAACAAAATGAAATAAAAAGAACCAAGCGCTAATAAATAATTCATTATATTTATTATAATAAACATTTACGTACGTACGTGTCTTCATGAAAATTGAAATTCTTATACAGGGCAATTTTTTTATTCCCACGTATAATAATGCAAAGGTTTTAGTTAAAATTCTGCGCCGGTCTTGCCATTACCCTATCAACCACGTGACAGACAGACAGAAGATAACATGGACGTGACAAATGTGTTTAGTGTTGCCATGTTTCGGGGTACAAAAGAGAGTTTTTTGGGACACGGAAGTGAATAATTTTGGAATCCGTATTTTATTTAAAGGTAGTATTTATATTAGTGCCGTGTTAGTTATTAACATTGAGACGTCTGTACTGGAAAAATCTTCTAAATGCGTCTAAAGCATGCTTGAGATAAGGCTGCCACATTGTGTTGTATATTATCGTTTCTGATTTTTGGATTTCAAACAATTTTGAGATTTATTGTCAGCTGTCATTTTATTTACTTTTTGTGAGAAAAAGAATGTATGTATGTTGCATACAAAAAATGTGAACCTTAACCTATTTTTTTAAGTCTGTTAAAACATCAATTCTTTCAGCATGGCAACCCCAACGACAGTAAATTCCTTCTTATTCTATAAGCGTACGTCTTTGTGAACGCCCACTCGTAAGACGAATGGTTGAATAAGGCCTACATGTTGCAAGAAAATCGTATACGTAATAAAATATGTTACGGATCATCCTAAAAATTTACAGCAACGTAATATTTTTCGTGCTGTTATTTTATATTTTGAGAGATCGCTTTGTAGAATTTTGTCCTATTGTAAATGATTAAAATATAGTACTCTTTATTCCAAAGAAATTAGATATATTTCCAAAAAAGAAAACTTCGATTCAACCATAATTATACCAATCGCGATTTTCAGCTCGCATTAATCTTGTTAGTAGATTCAGTGATTTAATCAGCACTTAAGAATCCAAGAACAAACAAAAAATTTCTTCGCTCAAATATGAAATACAAGTTCACCTGGTTCACAGTAAACCTCTAAAATATTCAAAAGTATTTAAAACCAAGACGGAGGACTAGAGCCCAAAAGTTTTCCTTACTGAATTTTTGAACAGGCTTTTTGTAAAAAAACAATTTGTTTTCGCGTCCAAGCCGGATTTGTTCGCCCATAACAAACCTGATTACGTCTTTAAAAATATTGTTTAACAAAGAAATCTGCCCAAACAAATCTGGTTTTTACCGGTTCCCACCGGTTTTAAGTTAAACGAATCGGTGGAACTTTGATTCGTTCGCGCGAAGTTCTGACGAGATTCACAAGTTTGTGAATTTCGACGAGACTGGAGTTACTGTTAGCTATTCAATTATAGAGGTGTTTTGGGGATATAAATATGCAAATAAATATTTTTTGTGCCGCTACTTTGGATTATTATTTTTTTGACAAGAAATGCGTTATCGTTAGACATTTCAGAAGTAGTTTATTTCTATTTTTTATTTAACTTAGTAGTCCTACTGCTGGGCACAGGTCTTTCCCATAAATTTCCAGTATATTTCTTTATTTTCTGCCTTCTCTGGCCGTTGGTCAGCCATGAGTCCAAATCACGCCAGCGTTTCTTACGCCTGCCTCAGTGAAGTAGTCTTAACGAATAATTTTTTTTTGGATTACTATTTTGTTTTTCAGCTGTCGTAAACTATATGTGGAAAGGGTTTGACCCAAAATCAAGAAAATATTAGAAATTCTTTCTAAAACAATTTATTTTTTTATCTTCAACATTCTTTCCATATTTCACCAAACCTCGATACTATAACTTCAGATAGACACATAGCTGTTATTCACAGAAAGTATTGTCTACGTGAGATGTGTGAGCAAAAACTTTCTTTATTTATTTTTATTCTGTTTTTTTTATTTTAGATGCCTATAAATAAATAGAGACGTATCGCTCGTTTCGGCGAAAGATTGCGAAAGGAAAACAGTTTTCTTTTCGGATCTTTTGTTGAACTTGCAAAGTTTTCCGCCCAATATTAAATGTGTTTATGTTCAAGGTTTTTTTTACCTTTCCGTCAAAATGAACAGAAGTGTATCAAATTTTTTGAAGACACAAACTTAATCTTAAAATTATAGTGTTGATTATGATGTTGAGTATTGATTATAGTGTTGATTATGTTGATTATGATGTTGAGTATTGATTATAGTGTTGATTATGTTGATTATGAGGTTGATTATGATTTGAGTTTTATCATGATTTAAAAGAGTGTCCGTGGAGTTTCTTGCCCGTTCTTCTCCATAGGTACCTACTACGCTTTGGAATGGGCATCTAGCTTCATCTTTCTGATTGACCGACCCCCTTGACAATTCAAAAGTGCCTGTAATTGGTTTATTTGAAATAAATGCTTTGAGTTTGAGTTTGAGTTGGCTTAGATAAGGACGAAAATAAAGCAATTTACACACTTTGGTAAGGTGATTAAAGAGGAGCTCGTGGCTCAGTAATAACAGCCGCAAGGGTCGAACCATCAGGTTAAGCTACGCTTGCCGAGGTTGGTCTGTAGATGGGTGACCATCTTTACATACCGAGACTCCTCCGTGCCTCGGAAAGCACGCTAAGCTGTTGATCCCAGCTGTCATTCATGGATCTTTGACAGGCGATATGGGTCGGCAGAAACCCAAAAGTCTGACAACCAGTCTTACCAAGGGGTATCGTATTACCCAGTTACTGGGTTGTGGAGGTCAAATAGGCAGTCGCTCCATGTAAAATATGTATTCAGCTGCATCCGGTTACACTGGAAGCCGACCCAATATAGTTGGGAAAAGGCTAGGCAGATTGATTGCTAAAGTGATCAAACATTTTATACAGGGTAGCGTCTTATTTTTAGAGGCATAATTCACGTGAAGACGTAAGTAACAATAGATTTACTTAAAATATACTATCACACTGTGTCACAGAAGCGAACCTTTGAATATTCAGCTTTTCTTATTTAAATCAAATGGATTGAATTATTTTGACTGTTTCGTTGACTTGTTGGTTGCAAGCGCTACTCCTGAGCATGAGTTCTTGAGTTCCATTCCCAAGTTGGGCAAAGTGTTATTGGGTATTTGTATATGGAGTTACAGGTAACAGCCCGGATTCTGGATTTGTGCTCGGCAATAGGGTTGCCCCCTATTATAATAACTGGTGAAATGAGGGTGTACTATAGGTACACCTCTGCCCAACTCATAGAGGAAAGAAGGTATTATAAAACGATTTAAAAAAAAAAAAACAAACCAAAGCTGAAGCATATTGTTTATGTTAGTACCTAAATATTAATACAAGTAAGTTAAGGCGCACGGCTAAAAGTACCTATAGCTGCACAAAGATGTCTTGGGGCGTGCTCAAAATTGGAAGTAACGCCGCCATCTTGTTCTTGCGATACAGTTCAGAAAACAATTGCACAAATGTTTACCAACAGCGCCCCCCTGTTAATGTCATTCGAGCGCCAAAGAATCCTTGTGGCAGTGTACATTGTCATACTGCAGTGAAATAATATCAAATAATTAGGTACAGGCACAGATTAGTACAGACATTCCGCAAAGTCATTTAAATAAAAAGCGACTGTTTATAAGAAACAATAAAGTGCAATTCAGTCGATCCATTCTGGAAACTTCTCACCGTGAAGAGTGAGGTGAAATGAGCTGTCCATAGTGTCAATCCTTTAGCTTAGCTTTAGGTGCAATGACAGCCGATCGATTCTGTAAAAATATCACCGTATAACTTAGGTGAAGTGAGCGTGAAGTGAGCTGTCAATTGTGTTAATTCCTAGCATCCTGCCGGTCGATTTGCGACAGTGACAGCTCACTTGACGCTCACTTCACCTAAGTTTCACGTTGATCTTTTTACAGAATCGACCGACTGCTCACATAAAGCTCACTTCACCCAAGTTATCACGGTGAGATGTTTGCAGAATAGCACGGCAGATTGCACAGCGGTAATTATCTACAGTTATATTCACCTAGAAGTTGCCTCTCTTTCTATCGCGTAACTCTTATATCTTCTTACTACATTACGCTCACTGAATCGGCCTGCCAAGACGACCCGGCCGCGTACATGTAGCTTCATACCGAAAATGCGTTGTGCGCCTTCTGTATTATTCTGTGGTACAGAATAGATTTTTCATAAGAAAAGAAATAGAAGCTAGCAAACAAATCCTTTTAAAATAATCTTTTTCTGATCTCCAAGTAGATTGTATTAAAAGACGACCAGCTAATTTTAGCTCATATTGTTCGCTGAAAGTTTGCTGTGACTAAACTATATACTCGACCGAGTTACACAACGGTGTAAGTGTCAGTCACTTATCTCGCTGTCAGTACAGACGTATACAAAATTGTTTTCCCGGTAGTACAGTCGAGTCGTGCCCTGAATTGTGATCGTACACTTGTTTACTTAACGATACTCTTTGTCACATGAGGAGGAGTTTCTGTTTTTCGTGGGTGTGGTAATGGCTTTAAAAGTGATTCAATCAAGCGTTTATGGTTTACTCAGACGTTTTACTTTTAGATGAAGGAAAATATCGTGGGAAGCCTGGACTTGTAAAGGTCTGAAATAGCGAACAACGCAATGAGAAAGGGTTGTAATGAAAATTCTCTTTCCTTCTCACTACACAACAGTACAACAAGCTCTTATTTTGCAAAAGAAAACGCTCAAATTTTACAGCGATGCTCGCTTCCAGAACTCAGTAATGGACGACTTTCTATTACTAATATTATAAATTCGAAATTCACTCTGTCTGTCCGTTTGTCTGTACCTTTCACGCCTAAACCACTAAACCGATCGTTATGAATTTAGGTAGCCTAGAGCTTGGAAAAAGACGTAGACTACTTTACATCCTGGATATTTGTTAAAATCATTAAATACATTCAGACGAAGTAAACAGGAATACGTATATCCTCCAGGTGGTACTTTAGGAGTATAAGAAACAGGCTGTAAAGTTCACTCATCAACCATAGAAAAGGGAGGATCCTCCGACCAGACGAGTGTCGAGTCTGGCGGGCAATTGCCCAGAGGTTGAAGTCGGGAGCTTGTATATATGTCCACCGCGCGGTAAACTCTAATTGCGCGATGCAGGATTTGAGTGATGTTGAAGGATGTTGTGTGACGTCAGGTCTTTGATGTGTAGTTCGCATGTGGCGAAGTAGATGCCGCCACAGTACGAGAGCTAAAAAACCGGTAACTTGATAATAGTGGACTGTATAATGTAAAGATTTTATTTGGGAAAACAAACGGTTTACTTTTTGAAGTGTAATTGGCGAGAATGATTACGCAAATACATTCTATAGCGGTCGAAGACGCAGTGGTGAGCCGGCTGGTGCGCGCGCGCTGCTCGAGCGCCCCCTCCGCGACTGCAGCTCCCACCCGCCGTCGCCCGGTGCGGCGTGATATTCTCGACAAGACGTTTCGGGCAAAAGCTAGTATCAAATAAATACTTACCTACCATACTATACCGATCGATGTTACCCTTCCTTCTACATACCCTACCATACATATACTGTAACCATATATGTAGGTACATAGGAAGGTTCCCCAAAAGGCCGTCTATTTTTAGCCCAAAACCACACGACATGAATTTATTGATATTTGATGGCCTTCACAAGTTATACTTATCTACCTATATGAAAATATCTTCGAGATTAATAGGTATTTAATTGTCAGAATAAAACGTAGACAGCTAAATAGACCAGCAGTGCTATTCTGTAACCATTTCACCGTGAAAACTTAGGTGAAGTGAGCGTGGAGTGAGCTGTCATTCCACAGAGATTGACACTATTGACAGCTCACTTCACCCAAGTTTTTACGGTGAGATGTTTACAGAATAGCATGGCTGCTTACGTATACAGGGTGTCAGGGAAATCGACGCGAAAATTGTTACCTTGGATTCAGTACATGATTCTGAAGAAAAATTTCAACTCAGGGGAGTTGAAATTTTTCTACGTTATTAAAAATAATAACAGCTGTTGCATAGAAAAGTGTAATACCTACGCGGTCAAAATGTATGGAACTGCTGTTTTTTTTTAAATAACAGACGAAGAATTTCAACGCCGGGGTGTTTAGAATCATGTACTGAATCCATGGTACCAGGCTTTGCGTCGATATCCCTGCCACCTTGTATATCGAGATCCTTTAAATGTAGATAATCCCGAGTCATTGGAAACTAGCTTCCACCCGCGCATTTGCCCACGTTTTATCTTTATAAATTATAGCCTATGTTACTCAGTGATAATATAGCATTCTACTGGTGAAAGGATTTTTAAAATAGGTCTAGTAGTTTTTGAGTTTATTTATTTATATATACTTTATTGTACACCAGATTATACATTACATAAAGGAAAAGTAGTACACTACAAAATATACATTGGGTGACCTTATCGCTTACTGCGATCTCTTCCAGGCAACCTTGGAATGGACAGTGATTTTCTGGACATAAAATGGGGCTGTCTTTGGTGCAAATAATAAGTATATAAGTACCATATACTATAACAGTTTATTCATTAGAAACAAAAATACAAATCTTTACAAAAATACAATCTCTCTTTATAATAATATTAGTGTAGATGTATTTTACAGATATGCTTCGTTGGTCTAGTGGTCGCAAGCGCTACTGCTGAGCATGAGGTCCTGGGGTCGATTCCCAGGTCGGGAAAATTGTTATTGGGTTTTTCCATTAGGAATTTCTCAGTAGCAGCCCGCAGTCTGGATTTGTACCCGGTTGATGGCTATAGGCTCGCCCCCTATTACATGAGACTTAAACATAACTGGCGAAATGTGGGAGCACCTACTATAGGTACACCTCTGCCTAATCATTCAGGGTAAACAGGCGTGATGTTCTTTTTTTAAATGTTTATTTAATCCATAATGTTACAATGTTATATTATTTCATAACACCTGCCAAACTGCAAAGCAATTTGTTGGCAGTTTACGTTATGACGAGTTATGTTTTGAATAATCGGTAAGTAGTAAATTAAAGTAGTCGTTTGTTCATCAAAAACCTACTATAGGTACACTTCTGCCAACATTTTACCGAGCCAATAACTTAACAAAATCAAAAACAAAATTCCGGAAACCCATTAAACGCAATGCAAACAAAATTTGGGACGGCTTTATGCAATAGCTAGTCACCACTTAATCCATAAAACTGTATAATCGCCATTCGTTCGCGCCCATTGCGCGCTAAATGGGCTTTAAACGATTGACGTAAAGGATGATTTGATGCATTTGTGCCGAGCGTTGGTGAAACGCAAATTGGTGCGATGCGGTCTACAGAGCCAGCTTTTCTGTTTAATCAGCTTGGTTACATCACTGATTGTACCGTACATGTTTTGGGAAATTTAATATAGTACAGTAAAACTTGGTTATGTGGGATCTGGATTAGTGAGAAACCTACTTATCTGGAACTCATGCTGAGGTCCTGACACTTTAGCACAGAATTACCTCTGTTAGTGGGACAAAATAAATCTCTATATCTGGGATTAGTTGTTTCGATTTTATCGTCATAATTGAATCTTCAATGAAAAAATAAATAAATGTCTATAACTGAACCAGCGAGTGTATTTTATCTCTTTTACTAAGACTATGTATATTTTAAAGAATACTTTTGCTAAATTGTTTTCTTTGAATTTTATAGGCATTGACCTCTGTATCTGAGTTAACGTCAATTAATTACCTCTCTAACTCGGAATATATTGCAGATAAATTTCCGTTTTGTTTACTTATTCTTAGTTTACCCGCAAAATACGTTATTTTATTTAATAGTCGCACCTATGTAACTGAAATAACCTCTTTTCTCACCTCTATTAACGGAACCTTCTGTAAATGAGGCAGATATTTATTTATACGACAAATTTGCAGGTCCCTTTATATCCCAGTTATCCAGGTTTCACTGTGTTACTTTCTAAAACGATACAATTTGTGTTCCCAAACAAAAACGATACAATTTGTGTTCCCAAACAAAATATTTTCGTTCTTAGGACTGATGTTTCAATAGTCAAATAACTTTTATCTAAGGAATAAATATTGCGGTTTGACAGCTTTTGTTTTTTTGTTATAAAATATGTCAAACTTCCATATTTATTATTAAGATAAAAGTTAGCCGTCTACTGAAATATCAGGCCTTAGTTTTTATTAATCTGATGTACCTACTTGCAATAATTTCACTTTGCCAGTTGCAAATATCAGAATTTTAGATTCTTTTGCATCTATTTTCAGAAATAAATAATAAATAAAATCTAAAACTACACACGAGAAATGGAAACTGGGGTATAAGCACAATATAAATAATGTAGAACTAACTACCTTAGCTCCATTTTTAACCCATTCATTGGAGAGTGCGATTGTCGCAACCCAGCGCTGGGCACGCCACAATTGTGGCGATAAGTCCCCTCTTTGAGGAGTGGCTAGAGAGGCACCACGGCGTCCTCACCTTCCGCCTGACGCAGGTCCTCACCGGACATGGTTGTTTCGGGAGGTTCCTGTTCAGGATAAAGCGGGAGGAAATGCCCGGGTGTCACCACTGTGTGGATCGCCCGGAGGACACGGTGGAGCATACGGTGGAGGTCTGCCCAGCTTGGGCGGAGCACCGCCGTGTCCTCACGGAAGCGATCTCTCGCGTCCGGCCCTGGTTCAGGCCATGGTCCGAGCAAGAGTGCATGGGAGGCCGTCACCTCCTTCTGCGAAGCAGTAATGCTCGCGAAGGAGGAGGCGGAGCGCGCGAGGGAGAGGCAAGATTCGCGCCCTCGCGCCCCTAGTTGCTGCAGGAGACGCCCCGGGCGTCGGGAGTCGCGAGCCGACTTCCGGCCACCGTAGGCGCGGGCTTGCGGACGGTGAGCAATGGGTAGCTCGCCGTCCGATAAGGACCAGGCCCGAGTCGACGGCGCGTTGTGTTCCACGCGCGCCTCAAAGAGATGTCAGCACCGACTGACGGCGACTCCTCTCGACACGGCACTCGCAACTGACAGCACCGCGAGAATCGCTTTGGGGTCTCGTAAATGAGCGCGTCTGTGTGAGAGTACGTAGTTTCTGTACTGTCCATATTTATACTGTGGTATAAGTCAAAGAAAGAAACCAAAGCTCTCAAATAAATTTTAACTGAAGCCTCGTTATTTTTTATATCATACCTTATTTGGCGTTTAGGAAAAACTTGCGCCTTTCATAATGTTTATTATCACACTAATAAACGTATGTGGGCGTTTTTATCACTAACTAAAAAAAGGCCTAGAATATCCCATGGAATTGTAACTGTACACTTTGTAGGCCAATAACGTCCAGTGTGGAGGCGTTGATTGATCCCATTACAGGCCCGAAAAAGAAATGGGTGAGTGAATGATTTGTTAAATGTTCTAAAGGTTAGACTACAAGATTTTTCACTGTCACCAAACCATTTCGGTCAGTCTTGGAACGAAACGTGAGCGAAATTACGATGTTCTAGCGTGTGGAGCTACTCCATTTTGAAATAAGGAAAATAGTGATTCCATCTTTGTTGTTTTGGAAGATTTTTCGATCATGCTTTATTGTCGCCAGAAAAAAATTTTGAAGGATTGCTGAGCGCTACTCAAATATATTAATGAGTCACAACAATTCTTTATCTACTTATTTAAAAAAACAAAAATCCCGAATGTGTGTTTTTGCAGTCAGGTTTTTTGTTTTTTTAAATAATTTGCTTTAGACAGAAAGAAGCTTAAAATAAGCTTTTTGTTTCTTAGAAATTGTTTTGTTAGAGTCGCGTCGCGCTGTCGTGTCGCGCCAATCTGCACGACGCTTTAACACATATTCGGATTGATTATTTTTAAGCCCAGTATTCGTTCCCGCGGGATATTTCCCGACATCCGCGGGCGAAGCCGCGGGTACAAGCTAGTATATAATAAATACATACATATCTACACAAAACATTTACTTAACTACATAATATAAATATAATGTAAACAATTAATAATCATAAAACATGTGCAAATCACATAAAAATGACGTTTAAGGAGAGAGATAGTGTTTTTAGGATTCCGTAGTCAACAAGGAACCCTTATAGTTTCGCCATGTCCGTCTGTCTGTCCGCGGCTTAGCTCAGAGACGGTTAGTTTTAGAAAACTGTAATTTGGCATGGGTATACATATTAATCATGCCGACAAAGTGGTAAAATAAAATCAAGTAAAATATTTTTTTAGGGTTAACCTCCCCTACACGTAAAGTGGGAATGTTTTTTTTTTCTAGTCTATCCCATAGTGTGGGGTATGTTTGGAAAGATCATTCAAAAATATTGTGAGTTTGTTAAAACCATTTTTAGATTCAGGGATTCGTTCGCGAAATATTAAGCTATAAAGTGCTAATTTTTGTTAGAGTCAAGTGTCCCCCCCACCTACAAGCTAAATGGTTGGTTTTGGACAAGTGAAAAAATTCACGGCAGTAGTATATATACCGAAATTAAAAGGAAAACAACACAGCTAAGTAGGCTTTACAAGTTAACGAGTAATAATCGACCAACTTAAATTTGCGGTTGCTCAAACGTGTTCTCCCATACGTTACGTATAGGAGAACATGTTTTTCAACTACAAATTTAAGTTTGTTTTTGCGATAAATTCATCCCAACTACGGAACCCTTCATTGTGCGTGGTCCGACACGCACTTGGCCGGTTTTTTACAACATTGAATCGAATAATATTAACGAAATCGTTCACCAAAATTATATCATTTCGAATAAGAGCAGCGAAAATTGTTCACGGAATCATTTTGGAACTATTCATCCTCTCCGCAGCAGGGCGTCACAAAATGAGTTTTATTTCATTATCTTCTGCGAAATTACCCAATTTTGGGATGAAAATATCGTAAATCCAACCATCAATACTTGTTAAAAACCCACGCTTACTGAAAATTAATGTTTTTAGCACTTAGCACCCAAACAACTGTTTCAGGCAATAACAAAGAGGTTGTAGTTCGTAATGTAGGCTTTAACATATTAGTTACATTTATCTACCTTGGAGTAACTGTTCACGAAATACTACTGTGTAAGTACCTACTTATTAGAGGAGAACAATTTATTTAGGTACTCTTTTTGGTGAAAAACTCATAAGGTAAATGAGAAAGAAAATAGATAGTTCATTCTAAAAGTTGGCAACATCGCAAAAAGCTGTCAAATATTTACCTGTTTTGATTAATTTGGCAATATTGAAATATCGCTAACTAGTGAACTAGAATATTAATAATGAATTGCAATTATAACACTTAATTTGATGTTGTAACCGTTTTAGGTGTAAAAAAGGCATTTGGAAAATTTCCAAATACTTTTTTTACATCTCGATCTAAATATTCGGTGTTACGATATTAATTATTGCATTTCTTATTCTATATTTTAGTTCACTAGTTAGCCATATTTCATATCTCCATAAAGTAATATTGCCAAATTAATCAAAATCGCGAAATATTTGACAGCTATTTGCGACGTTGCCCACTTTCAGAATAAACGCTCTTAATGCCCAGTAAAAGGTGTTATCGAGCTGGACAAAGTAGCATAATACTAAACCATAAAATTTTGTACAGGACTCGAAAATATCATGCTAAAGTTGTGGTCATTGTAATTTTTTTATTAATTATTTTAATGAATGATCACAATTTTCAATTTACTTTTTCGTATCATAACTGGCGAAATGAGGGTGTAGGTACTATAGGCAGGGACATCTCTGCCTAGCCCTCCAGGGAATACAGGAGTGTTGTTTTAATAATAATAACTTTATGTCATACTATTCATTACAGAACATACTTAACTGAGTTTTACTAACACAATTATGAATACTAGTGGTCGCCCAGAGGTCGAAATTCGACCATAATTCATTTATATGTCATGATTGTAAGGTAACCATCTTGTGTCAAACGCATGGTAGTGTGTGTAATATTTTTTTTTATTAATTTAGTTTATTTATAATGTATATTATATAAAAATATTAGCTTTCCTCACTCCTTCTCCATATAAACTTTAACTGTGCCAAATTTCATACTCCTCCGTCCGCGTAATTTTCGTAAAAAGGGGTACAAAGTTTTTGCTTCACGTATTTATATTATATAATAATTCTAGGAATTAGGTTTGTAAACCAAATGTTATGTTGTTTTCAGTATAAGTTAGTCAATCAATCAATCTGCCTAGCCTTTTCCCAACTCTGTTGGGGTCGGCTTCCAGTCTAACCGGATGCAGCTAAATACCATTATTTTACATGGAGCAACTGCTTATCTGACCTGCACAACCCAGTAACTAGGTAACACGATACCCCTTGGTAAGACTGGTTGTCAGACTTTCGGGCTTCTGACGACCCGTAACGACTGTCAAAGATCCACGAATAACAGCCGGGACCAACGGTTTAACATGCTTGCCGAGACACAGAGGAGTCTCGGTATGTAAAGATGGTCACCTATCCACGGACCAACCCCGGCAAGCGTAGCTTAACCTAATGAATCGACCCGTGCGGCTGTTTTAATATTATTTTAATCGAAAACGACACAATAGGTCCCAGTGGTAAATTGTGGAATCCTTTCCAAAGACTAGCAATTTATTGAAGCAAATAAATAACACATTATTTGTACCTGTAATTACTGGTTTGTTCGTACATATTTCTTTGTAAATATATTTTGTATGGCTCATTAATACTGGCTTAATTTTGCTATAAATTTATTCCTTTGTGACTGTTTGATTTTAATTACGTAGGTATGTTACAAGTCAGCAATAAACGAAATATCTTCAAAAAAAATATGTTTGCATAAATTTTTATGATACAATTTATTGTTTTTATGTGAAGTTAATTGAAATTATCTTATAGAAATCTCTGGTAATTTTTTTTTTTTTCATTTCCTTATTATATTCACAAGTTGAATTTTTGAATTTGGTAACATAGAAAGAATAATAAAGGTAAAAATGCAAAAATATATTCCTAGAGGAAACCATAACCAACGGAATGAAAAGAAAATGAAGTTACAAAAAATAAAAAGTACATCAGCAGAACCGGAAAAATCCAGTTCTACAACCACAGCCCGTGTTGATATTTTAAATAAAGTTCACCTCTATTAAACCCTCCGCCGCTCACGTTCGCAACTTTTTTACGAGCGGACAACTTCTAAAGGCACTGCTTATTAAGGTCAAGCTAGCCCAAAGGGCAATAAGGGCATGCATAAAGCAGGCCTACAAAAACTTTTCCATTTAACTTGGCCCGTGTCATCCTGATTCTATCTGCTCATACTGACCCAGCCTGACTTCACTCGGGAGCAATTTTTGACTGACAAGCACCTTAGCGGCCGCATTTTCGGGGCCTTTATGGGCCATATGAGAACGGATGGTCTCAGGGAAATTTTCCATATATTTTGAAACAAAAGGAACTAAATAATTCTGGTCGAAAATATATCTGATGCCACGGATAATTTTGGAAAGTAATTGATGATTTTGCGACAGTCAAACTAGGTTTCAAGATTACAAAAAAAGTTAATGCTAACCCAGCATTTTCTGTAATCTTGTAATCTTGGGGTAGGAGTAATTTTAATTGCTTACAAAATTTGGTGCACTTCGCCAGACATACAAAAATACTTTTTCGCTATACAGGAATGATACTTATCCAAAATTCCGGGAGGGGATGATAAAAGTTAACAAAATGTAACAAACTTAGATTAACTACATAAAGGACGCCGATTTGGCTAAGTAATTTGGAATTTTTGGTCTCGGAGGCCCGAAAAGGTTTTCCAGTAAAAATATTGAAATTTTAATGTCGTTTGAAAATTCTTCTGTAATTGTTCTTTTGTTTCGTAGTACGAAGTTTTCCTTTTCAGGCAAAATATTTTATGAAATAGGAAAATATTTCCAGTTGGGTACGAACGTCAAACTGACTCACGAACATAGTAGGTATGATCTTAATTTTTGAAGCAGATGCTTTGCGTTTGAAACACGTGTCACTATGTTCGTCAGAAGCCCGAAAGTCTGACAACCAGTCTTTCCAAGGGGTATCGTATTACCGAGTTACTGGGTTGTGGAGATCAGATAGGCAGTCGTTCCATATAAAATACTGGTATTCAACCACATCCGGTTAGAAGCGGGCCCCAACAAAGTCCGGAAAAGGCTAGGCCGATTGATTTTTTTGTGTTACTATATTCGTACACGCTATTCTCTGAAACCACCAAACTAATTTCAATGAAATTTTCTGAATGTGTAATGTAATCTGTAATGTTGTGGTGGTACGGTTGGTTCCAGCATGAAATATAAGATATTTTTGGACCCGATAGGTGGCACACCGTGCAAAGCAGGGGCGGGTCGCTAGATTTTAGGGTTCCGTAGTAAACAAGGAACCCTTATAGTATCGCCATGTCCGTCTGTCTGTCTGTCCATCCGTCTGTCTGTCCACAGCTTAGCTCAGAGACGGTAAGTAGGTACTAGAAAGCTGTAATTTGGCATGGGTATACATGTTAATCATGCCGACAAAGTAGTAAAATAAAAAAAAGTTTTTTTTTTTTGAGTAGCTCCCCTACACGTAAAGTGGGGATGTTTTTTTTTTCGTACTACCCATAGTGTTGGGTATCGTTGGAAAGGTAATCCAAAAATATTGTGAGTTTGTAAAAAAACCTTTTTAGATTCAGGGATCCGTTCGCGAAATATAAAGTTTTAAAGTGCACATTTTTGTTAAAGTTTTAGGGGTATGAGGAACAGGGTGTAAAGTTCACTCATCCACCATAGAAAAGGGAGGATCCTCCGACCAGATGGGTGTCTTGTCTGCCCAGAGGTTGAAGTCGGGAGTTTGTATATTACATAATATGTCCATCGCGCGGTAAACTCTTATTGCGCGATGCAGGATTTGTGTGACGTCAGGTCTTTGATGCGTAGTTTGCATGTAGCGATGTAGATGCCGCCACAGAGTCAAGTGTCAGCTAAATGGTTGGTTTTAAATGTTCTCCCATACGTAATTTATGGGAGAACATGTTTTTCAACTACAAAGTTAAGTTTGTTTTTGCGATAAATTTATCCCAACTACGAAACCCTTCATTGTGCGTGGTCTAACACGCACTTGGCTCGAATATGATTCAATACGTTCAACTTTAGCAAGTTCTTCGTAATAAAGGTTTCTCGGTGACATTATGGCGATACATTTTCTAGATGAAGTTACTGAATCCAATCTTTGACGTAAAGGGTCCTCGAAGAAAATTATTAACCTCTATATTTTATTACGTCGAAATAATATTATATCTAGCGTATTATGTGATATTAAATTGTTATTTTTATGTTTATGTACATTTAATCATCCTTTACAGATGGTAATGGTATGGAGGTATGAAGAACAGGTAAAGTTCACTCATCCTCCATAGAAAAGGAAGGGAGGATCCTGGGTGTTGAGTCTGGTGGGCTGCTGCCCGACGATCGATGTCGGGACGTTGTATACAGGGTGGCAGGGACATCGACGCGAAAACAGTTACCATGGATTTAGTACGTGATTCTGAAGCCCCCTGCGTTGAAATTTTTCGTCGGTTATTTTAAAAAAAGGGTCGAAGACCCTGTAGTTATATACTTGTCGCGCGGTAAACATTGCTTGCGCGATGCAGGATTTGTGTGACGTCTTTGATGCAAATTTCACAATGTGGCGTTGTAGAAGCCGCCACAATGTCATCGACTAGTCATGTTTTATTTGCTGTGTTGGTGCCATTAGATGTCTATCATGCAGCTTTTCGTTGTAAAGAATTCCTGTATGTCCCAAAGGATTGGGCAGTGGTATTCCTATAGTACACCCATATTTCACCAGTTATGTCCCACGTAACAGGGGGGCGAGCCTATTGCCCGGGCACAAATCCAGGCTCCAGGCTGCCACTGATAAATTCCAGATGGAAAACCCAATAAAACTTTGCCCGACCCGGGTATTGAACCCAGGACCTCATGATCATCAATAGATTCTTTAGCAGATTTTTTTCCTTGTGAAATATTATCAACATATGATCTTCCCCTGTGTTCTGAATAGTCAATGATTGGAAGAATTTAATAGTGAATATTTCTGCATGCTTGCTAAGTCTCCGTGTTCGACGGTCCACTTGGACTCAGAACCATTGTGAAGCAGCTCCACAGCAGAAGAGAAGTGAGTCGTACTCAGATGTTACTCTGTTGAATTAGTAATTCCTTGATTGGGTGAACGAACAGAACTCCGTTCATACAGAACTACCTATTTGCTGCTATATACTACAGCCAGCGTAATCTTACAGTCCACTTCACTATCCCACACCCTGTAACTATTAATAATTTCCTTAAGTAAATCCAAATACATTCAAAATTTGGAGAATCCGGTTGATCCCGTAATTAAGCTGATTATATCACCACTCTTGCTCATCAACACACCAAGCCTCTCGTGTAGACACCGCCTCACTTTCAACTGTTTTCCGCCATTTTGGTGAACTGACAGTTGACATTACTGATAGCGACCTCACTGCTGACGTACATGGGGTGTTTAAATTGGAACGCATCTTCGGGCATCCATTAAATTGGAACGCATTTTCGGGCATCAATTAAATTGGAACGCAATCCACATAACAGTTCGACCCAATACTTAAACCTGATCCTCAACATGTCTGTTAGCATCTTATCCGGCCACAACGGTTACTCAAAATAACATTAATAACAATACGATTCAGCAGTCGAGAACGGTGTTACAATTTATTATAACAAATGGTAGCGGTTGCTGCTTGCTTGTACGGGAAGGATCAGTGGGATTCATCGTTTATCATATTCTGAAGTGATGGAGTTATGAATGTACAAAATACGGGTTTTGTGTTTCCTTTATTGTTATATGTGTGCAAAGGCCTGGCAGATTTGGGATAGAAACTATCTTTCAGGTTAATAAAAGAATGGAATAGAATTTATTTGAAGTTGATTGCCAGTCACTGGAAGTTGTCCAGAGGTTGTTTTAACAGTCAAAACAGTATTGTGTGTTTAACCATACATTTTTGACGTTTAAACGTCTCTTAACTTTAAGCAACGTTTATGAATAAGAGGGCTAGTGTTCCGAAAAACTTTAAAATAAATTAATGAATATAATCTACGTCGTATGTCTTATTTGTCATAGCTGCCTTCCTGTACGAATTCGTATTTATTTTAACCTGTAGGAAAAGAAAAAATGCCTTATTACGATTTAGAAGTTTTTATTTTAGTTGTCGTAGGGTATACAAATGTTTCCGTTTATCCACACCAGAGATTTGCAAACTGACGTGACCTGTAAAGGCTTATACCTACAAGAACAAATGTAGCTACGGTATACGGCCCAACTAGGGCATTCTTCGGTCAATTGTATGGATAGGATCAATTGGCCAACTTTTACTTCCGACGAGGGATATCGGTCCGAAAAGTTTTTGTTTAATTTCACCCTACATTTTTATCGGTCGGGTGATCGTATGCGGATCGATAGATTCGGAATTGCGGAGCTGGATTTGCGTTGAAAGTTTTTGTTTGAGTTGTTTTGTGTACCGAACTATCTAATTCTAATAAAGGTATTGGAAGCCTACTATTATCATACATAGATTTTTATACATAACGCCGTAGGAGTGGGCGTAGTATTGGTTAATAACACGTAGAAGATACTATATAGATTTCAAGGACTTTTTAAGGGCCTACCTGGTGGTAGGCCCCTAAATAATATAGCTTTAGAGATGGTCCTCTAAAGCAGTATTATTTTAATGTTACTTCAGTGGGGAAAGAGACAGAGGTATTCGTCCTGTAGAGCTTCATGTCTTTCCCACACTAAATTAATATTAAAATAATACTGCTTTAGAGGTGGTGGTAGGCGCCTAGTTGTTTTTTTTTGGGATCCTTACGTCCGAATGATAAAATGGAACCCTTATAGGATCACTCGTGTGTGTCTGTCTGTCTGTCCGTCTGAAAGCCAATTTGCTCCAAATCAACTAAGCCACTTTGCTCTAAATTCATACGTGTACCAAATTAAAATTTTGGTACACGTATGAATTTCTGTGACCCAAATACGGACGTTTAACGTAAATTAATTAATTTTGAAAATGGATTTCTGTGAAAAAATTGTGTTTTAGATTTTCCACTTTCCTCATTGAACACCTGACGTATTCATTTGTTTCAAAATGTAGATCTACAGGAAGCTACAGTTACTATTTACATACCGTAGCCAAGAAACTAATTTGACGTTGACCTCTTGTAGTTGATCCAATATTGACAAGTAGATTAATTTAATTTGCATAAGATAATGGAAATATTAATCCAGTTTCTAATTGTTTACAATAGATTAGCAATGGCTGATGACCGGGCTAGGGTGGTCGCACATCTGACGAAAGATGCGTCGCTTATCGTCGAAAAAAAAGTTATACACTCAGCCGATGATGCGTTTGTGCGTCGAGCGAATCGTCGAAAAAAAGCTGCGACCAAAGTTACGCCCAACGCATCTTCCGTCAGATGTGTGACCACCCTTACTTAGCAATAATGGTAGAAACAATGTCCATAAATTAACTTAAAAATGCATTTAAAAGGAAAGGCATTTAAGCAGCCATAATTAATACGTTTTGATTACATAAACCAAGTACAATCGTAAAAAAGCGGCCAAGTGCGAGTCGGACTCACCCATGAAGGGTTCCGTAGCAGCGAGTAACATAATATAAAAGTTCTTGTAGTTCGTTGTAACTTTGATCGATGTTTACGATTTATGACGTATTAAAAAAAATTACTTACTAGATCTTCTTCAAACCAATTTTTGGTGGAAGTTTAACAGGGGGGGACGCACGTTTTACCACTTTGGAAGTGTCTCTCGCGCAAACTATTCAGTTTAGAAAAAAATGATATTAGAAACGCATACGTATGGGTTTGATGAAAAAAAAATTGAGTTTCTGTTCTAAGTATTGGGAACCCCCAAAATTTATTGTTTTTTTTCATTAGGTGGGATGACAGCTCACTCCACGCTCACTTCACCTAAGTTTTCACGGTGAGATGGTTACAGAATAGCACTGCAGATGTGGTCATCGTGTTCACGGGATTTTGTTTTGAAACTGGTTAGATATGAACTTCTTTGATGGTACATACTGTGTGTTTGCGTTGTCTGATCTCAGGCTCTTTTCCATTTTCTCGTAGGTACTATGATAATTTTTGTCTATACTTAATATTATAAGGAGGTACAATTTGTTTGTTTGTAAGTTTGTATGTAGGAGGTAATCTCCAGAACTACCAGTCGGATTCGAAAAAATCTTTTTGCATTTGATAAACCAGTTCTTGACGAAGGTTATGGGTTCGCGGACGAAGTCGCGCGCAGAAACTAGTTTAAAAATAAATTCGTACCTACCAGATGCAAAGTTAAGCAGGACTACGTTTCTACCCAGCGCAGCACGAAAAACGTCTGAACACAGCTTTATTAAAAAATCACCCTGTAGGTTCCCAGACGGTAGTGACGGTCAAAAATTCAATTTGTATCCACGTGAGCACGTGGACCCGGCACGGCTCCATGATTTATCGTTCAGCATGGCTGATGTCAAGCACGAAACTCCTGGACGTGACGATCCAGCTAACGTGCACCGAGCCTTATTTTTACTTTAAGCCGGGCAGGCAAAGAGAATTGAACTTCATAGGAAGGGACCAAGGTATAATTTACTATGTCGATTTTAGAGTTCATAAGAGACTTTTGGTTTAAACTTCTGCATTTATGCAGCTAGGATAAGTTTTCTTTGCGCCTTCTTTTTGCGAATTTCAGCCTTAATAGAACAGAATAAGGTGTCGTTTATGGCTATTGTTTCGTTACATTGACAAAGTATTCGGTTATTTTCTGTTATACTATCAATGAGGAAAGTGATTTTATTGACTGGAAAAAAAAAATGACCTTTTTTTTTTTTTTTGAGGGTGGGAAATTGTCAAATAACTTCTCCTGCTCTGGGCGGAGCGGGAGGGGTTTCAGACTTTTACTGACTAAAACCCACCCGTGTTCCTTCCGTTGCCTGTGTGCAGGGGTCGCGATAACCCTTTCGGACAAACCCGCAACCCCGGCAGGCATTGGCCCTTCCGGACCCCGTCAGTTGGTGCTGACATCTCTTTGAGGCGCGCGTGGAACACAACGCGCCGTCGACCCGGGCCTGGACCCTATCGGACGGCGAGCTACCCATTGCTCCCCGTCCGCAAGCCCACGCCTACGGTGGCCGGAAGTCGGCTCGCGACTCCCGACGCCCGGGGCGTCTCCTGCGGCGACTAGGGGCGTGAGGGCGCGAATTTTGCTTCTCCCTCGCGCGCTCCGCCTCCTCCTTCGCGAGCATTACTGCTTCGCAGAAGGAGGTGACGGCCTCCCATGCACTCTCGCTCCGGACCATGACCTGAACCAGGGCCGGACGCGAGAGATCGCCGCCGCCGATCGCCTCCGTGAGGACACGGCGGTGCTCCGCCCAAGCTGGGCAGACCTCCACCGTATGCTCTACCGTGTCCTCCGGGTGATCCACACAGTGGCGACACCCGGGCGTTTCCTCCCGCTTTATCCTGAACAGGAACCTCCCGAAACAACCATGTCCGGTGAGGACCTGCGTCAGGCGGAAGGTGAGGACGCCGTGGCGCCTCTCTAGCTACTCCTCAAAGAGGGGACTTATCGCCACAATTGTGGCGTGCCCAAACCCGGCCAAAACAAAAATCACCTGCGTGGAGATTTAAATATAACTTTTTCAAATTAAAATAGGTATAGTTGGCATAATGAATTCTCATTCAAATAAAAAATACTTATTTAAATAAAAGACAAAACAAACACACAAAGTATTGACAAATACACAATAAATGACATATAAAAAACGCGTGCGGTCGGGGGCCCCCGTCAGGAATGAAGTTCCTTCTCAAGTATGATTTAAACAAAAATAAATTTTTTGCAGCTGCCATCTTGAATTTGCATATTAACGTCACTATCGGCTTTAAGGCGCGGGAAATACACAAGTGGCGAGCGGCGCGGGCGTGGAACATACACACAACGGCCGCACCGCACCGTCGCCTCGCCCGCGACACGCTTCTTGTGTATATTCCGCGCCACGGTCTTCCTTTACATTTTGTATGAAATAAGAAACGGGTGGCGCAACGCCTGCGCCACACCGTCGCCACGCCCGCGCCTCTCGTCACTTGGTAATTTCCCGCGCCTAACACCCTCAAAGGCTATGTATCATTTTGACCAAATTCTCTCGATAGAGAGAGCGTTAAAGTAACTGTGAATTAGAAGAAGACAGTAGCAAGTATGAACACTTTTTCGCGTGACGATTTCTGTCAATTTACTCCTACCGCCAGCCGCGTTAAAGAATTTCGTTCCACTATTACTGATCTTGTACCTATATTTTATCTTGAAAGAGATTAAAAATATTGAAAAAAGTAATTGTTATTTTATTCTTTAAGTCTAAAAGTGAGACTTGATAGGTATTATTGCAGATACGTCAAAAAATATTCATCATTATACATACCTTGTAATCGTTAAACTATTGAAGATGAGAAATTCAAAGGGAATTCGCGGAAAAGTAGTATCAAAAGATAAACCTGAATAAGGTTGGTAACAACCTTATACATTTCTCACATTGAATGTCGTCATAGTAACGAAAGGTGAACAGTATTTCCTTAGACGTATCAACAGTATAAAAATCTTATTGTAAAAACCTTTGATAAACGCCTTTAAGAAAATATTAAGGATAGGTACAGTCAGAACGATATGTTTGGTTATATACAATGTGAAATTTAATTCGTTTGCATCCTCTTAAGGGGTCATTGTACTCATCATTGTGAACAACTTTCGCTATGGGACCAACCCTGAAATCGCGAAAAAAAATCAGCTGTTCCCTACATTATAACGAGATATGCGAACATAAATGTATGGAACAGCTGATTTTTTTTGATCCCTCAAGAGGATGCAAACGAATTTAATTTCACATTGTATAGGTACAGTCAGAGCAATGGGAAAATGATGAGAAAATGTAGAGCCGTAGCGGCCCAGTGGTTACGGCCGCGATTTACTAGTTGTAGGTCGTAAGTTCAAACACTGACAGGCGCTTTACTTTGTATAAATTATTTCATCAGCAATGCTCTCAAAAGGGTGAAGGAAAACATCGTGAGGAAACCGGTATATCATATACGAAGCCGCACTGGGCCCGCGTGGTGGATTACGGCCCACCGAGAGGAGGGCTGTGTCCCAGCAGTGGGAACATTATTGGCTGATTATATGCAATGGGAAAATATTGATATATAGCTATGGAAATTAATTGACAAGAAACTAACTACCAACTTAAATCGTCTGCATATTCAAATCACAACAGTTAACTCAATCAATCTGCCTAGCCTTTTCCCAACTATGTTGGGGTCGGCTTCCAGTGTAACCGAATGCAGCACAATAACAGTATTTTACATGGAGCGACTAATTATTTGACCTCCACAACCCAGTTACTGGGTAACACGATACCCCTTGGTTGTCAGACTTTCGGGCTTCTGAGGACCCGTAACGACTTTCAAAGATTTACGAATGACATTCGGGACTAACGGCTTAACGTGCTTTCCAAGGCTCGGAAGGGTCTCGATATGTAATGGATGGTCACTGGTCACCCATCCACGAACTGACTGCGGTAAGCGTAGCCTAATCTTCGATCGACCATTAATAAGATCGATAGTTAATAAGGGTATAAGTGCAAATAGGTTTTTAAATGGAAGGTTTATTGGCGATTTGCCCGAATTTACTGGCCCGAAACGAGCGAATCGACACTTTTAAATAATATTATTTTTTCTTGAGGCTATTCGCACGAAATTAATTTATTTGTAGGTGAATGGACAACTCCAGAAATCGATTCGCCTACAAAAAAATTAACTCATTTATAAGTGTTGATTCGCCCGTTTCGGGCGAGTAAATTCGGGCGAATCACCAGTAAGCCAAATGGAAAACTTAAAACGATTTTCATAAATTACAAACATCAATAAAAATGTTCAAAGACATTTCAGACGATCTCACTATGGCAAAATATATTTCAAGCAAAACAGATATTGTAAATCACGGTAACGAAGCTATCCATTTTGCGAAATAAACGTATTTTTTTCTTTTCATACATCTTTTCCATATTTTTCGTTTTCGCCATCTTTTTGACGTAGAAGTATCATAGGATATAATACCTAGGGGCTCGTTATAGGATTATTTATCAACGTCACGTCGTAGAATTTCTTGGTATTCAATTTAGGGATTTCTTTTGCACCTACTGTTCCAGAAAATTGTAGGCTAGGAATATTGTTATCTCTTATCATCGTCACAGATGAATATACTCCGCATTTTAGGCATGAGTACGTGGCGGGCTCGACTTGTCGGGCCAATTCAGTGAGTGTAACGTAGTTAGATGTTTGAAGAGTTACACGATAGAAAGAGAGGCAGCTTCTAGGTGAATAATACAAAGGGCTGTGCGACCTCAATTGCACTTTATTATGACGTACTCAAACTCAAAGCATTTATTTCAATTAAACCATTTACAGGCACTTTTGAATTGTCAAGGAATCGGTCAGTCAAACATATGAAGCTAGTTGCCCATTCCAAAGCGTAGTAGGTACCTATGGACAAGAACGGGCAAGAAACTCCACGGACACTCTTTTAAATAAAATAAATTGTTACAAAGTATTGATTTCATCATTCATGCTGAAATTATACATGTGAGAACAATGTAGAAACACGTGCACGTTATAAGCGTCCGTAATAAAAAGATAAAACAAAGAACAATTCAAAAATTAAAATCAGCCATGGCCGCTAAGAGTTGACCAGTCCCAACTGACGGCCCGTTCACGAACATGACGCATGGATCAGCACCATTCAGCTCAACCATTATGAAGGGAGCTAAGCGTAGCAACTCCCTCTCGAGGAGAGGAGGCGTCTGTCCCAGCAGTGGGAACATTATAGGTTGATTATGCTATGTATCGTAGCAAGAGTCGTTTTCCATATAAATGATTTTACGCAGTGAACTATCTGTATTTGACATCGTCTTGATGCTCGTTCTCAGAACAATTTCAAAAGTATATGGAAATCGATCTATCGGTTATTTCTGTATTTTACCACCGGCGTTACACATTTATTGTCCCTGATATTATGTCAAAGGGTTCATTCCTTTGACATATCAGGGACAATAAGTGTAATGAAAAGAGAAATCCAATAATAAGTGCGAGGCGTTCACGTGACCCGGCTAATCATTTGGCCAGAGAATCAGCATTGCCATACGTCGTGGGAATGCTGCCAGCCTTTTGGGTACTTTTCTTTTTAACAGCGATGCGAACTTTTTGGATGGCCTATGATTATTTAACCTTCGTTTTTATATATTTGTACATATTATTATAATTATTTTAAGTCTGTACCTGACTTTCTAAATTATCTAACTATTTTCTTAGATGGAATTTCTTAATAACTTTTTAATAACCTTTGCTAAAACCGACGATCCAGAATACCTAAAACACATTTTCAAGAGATCCAAGTGTCAATATTCTTTGATGCAAACTGTACATAACTTCAAAAAAACTTGACCAAAAATTCTCCTCGACCGAAAATTTCCTGGTCATTTTAAAACAACACTGTGTGCGCCAGTTGTTACACGATAAATTAATCTTGTCAATGAACCGATCGGCTCTGCTGCGATACTATTGAAAAACGGCGCTTTCACGTGGACATATGGCCGGGTAAGGCCACGTCGCTGTTTTCCATTTTTTAAATTTTTGCTAGATAGAAAATTTTTGGGCAACGAACGAGCTCGAAATTGTTCGTCAAAGTCTAACAGCTATTAATATCTATGAGGTACGTGCTGTTTTCTTTATTGAATTGTTGAACGTTTTTGGACTCTGAAATACGAGTCTTGTAAGTTAAGGGTCGCATATAAACCTAAACCTGACTAATATGTTCGAGTGAAGAACATTATTGGGAGTTATTATTACAAGTACTACACTAATCAAAACCAAGCTTGAAATAACGAACTCAAAAAGCAAACAAAGTCACCGCCAAGAAATATACAAAGCAAGCTTCAAAGACAGCAAAGTTAAAACAATCCATAAGACACGAAATACGAACTCATCCGACACCAACACAGCGCTAATCCATACGGAAATAAAGAAAGATGAAAAAAGGCAATAAGTTTCAGGATGCAATCCAAACACACAAACTTTTCCTCGCAACGCTTGCTAAAAAGTCGAAGCAACTTCTGCTAGTCTAGATATTACCTCGGAAATGAAGCTCCGTACAGTCCCAACGAAAGCTAACATTGTATTGAAATAGAAACCGACGGAGCGCCTTAATCTTTTATTTGGAAGCAAGTTGGTAACGAAGCGAGTTGTACAAAGAACGTGGTGGCGTTTGTTGCATTTTTGCTTGAAATTGGATTTGAAAGTTATGAGAAAGTTTTGTGACGTAAACTTGTAAAGTGGACACAAGATTAATCAATACAATACTCATAAACGCCCAGCTCAAACCATTGGACCTATAGAACGCTGAAATTATTAAGGGTCGACGAGACAGGGTTTTCGTTCTCGGTTGAGACCGATACCGACACTTAGAATTTAAAAAAAAGAACTGTCGTTGCTTCCTTTTTAATTGTTTTTACCTATTGTGGTATAATATTTTTTTTAGGTGCATCGTCTTCACGTATAGTTATATAACTAATGTACCTACATATACAAAATATTGTAAAACATTTTAAAAGAGTAACGGTGGAGTTTCTTGCCTATTCTTCTCCAAATAAAAACTACCTTTTGGAAGGGACGACTAGAATCAATTAAATTTTTTGTAAATTTTGACGCTCAAAAGTGCCTTACGAGGGCCTATACTGGAAAATTATAGCTTGATATGTAGTAGTGTGTACATAAATAAATACCGGTCAATATCATCAATACACTCCTTTTTGCGTCGCCGTAGTCGGGTAAAAAATAAAGTTCAACAGAGTGCTTGCAAGATTTAGTATGCACTCGGCTGAATTCGGACATCACTAGTAACAATAACTGGCCACGGGGCATGTAGCCGAATAGCTAGTTTCGAGTCAAAAAGTAAACATATTTTTGAATAGTTACATTTTCGATACAGGCAGTCCTGTTTTTTTTTTTATTGTGGGAAATTATTAAATAACTTCTCCCGCTCTGGGCGGAGCGGAAGGGCGTGTCAGACTTTTACTGACTAAAACCCACCCGTGTTCCTTCCGTTGCCTGTGTGCCGGGGTCGCGATATCCCTTTCGAACAAACTCGCAACGGCAGGCATTGGCCCTTCCGGACCCCGTCAGTGGGTGCTAACATCTCTTTGAGGCGCGCGTGGAACAGAACGCGCCGTCGACCCGGGCCTGGTCCCTATCGGATGGCGAGCTACCCATTGCTCACCGTCCGCCAGCCCGCGCCTACGGTGGCCGGAAGTCGGCTCGCGACTCCTGACGCCCGGGCGTCTCCCATAAGTCAGTCCTGAATAAGGTATGAAGGGAAGTTTGTTTGTGTTAGTATTACATTAATAATGTAACTGCATAGCTAGAAAAACTTATTCGTTTCAAAAACATAAAGCTTGTGATATGTACCGTAGTACGTATGGTAATCATTTAATATTTTCGTTTTGTAAATAACTGTAATATGTATACTTCGATAGAATAACCGAACAAAATTTGAAAAAATTGTTACTAAAATCACGTGTTTTGTGTTTTCAAAACAGGTGACGCCTTTGAAGTCACTAGTTATGTTATATTTCGCGAACGAAAATCACATAGGTATCGAATTGACCCCACCCGACCCGTACTAATAACGCTTGATTTTCTCTTTTCGATTGCATCATAGTAATCATATAATAAAGATCGAGCCCGATGGGCTGATCTTTATCTCAAAAATTCATATAAAAGCATATTATGCAAGTTTTATTCAGGTAATCGAAATAAAGTTTCACCCCGACGCTTATTATGACCCGTTGTAACAAAACCATAGCGCGATCTAATTCGATCCCAACGCCATCTATCGAGCTAAGCTCTGTCATCAGCGGAAGATGTAATAACATTTTTTTTTTCGTTAAAAACTTATTAAATGTACATTCTGTTATAATTATGTAAATTAAAGTAGTGCATTTTTTTTTACCTTTATATATTTTAAGACTGTCGCTTTTCGGCGTTTCGATGTTCTGATTTCATCAATGGACTTTGATGCGGTTTTTACCGTCCTTTAGAAAAAAATATCCTGGAATGTTGTTGTGTACAATATTCATAATTAATTCGAATTAAAACTAAAATCCCGATGTTTTGACAAGTCGCTACACAAGTAGTAGATCGCACCTGCGCGGAACAGGGTCTGGTCGCTAGTAATACTTAAAAAATACACCAAACATATTAATACATTATAAAATGTCGTCCAGCAATATAAAAACGCCACTAACTTATTATTAAATATTTCCGAAACCACGCAAGGTAGCTTCTTGAATTAAAAGGCAACATTCAAGTGTATTTAATAGCGCATAAAAAATACATATAAAGCTTAGTTCAGACAAGCGCGACGCGACACGGGCTATCTAAGAGAGCCGGGTGATCTGTAACTCAGGATCTTCCTACCTCAGACACCTTTCTCTATTTAAGATTGTGCATTTTATTAACCAGTGCCCGTAATATGATGTTGAGATAAATAAAGATTTATGATTATGATTATTATGATTATTGTTATACCGTGAAGTTTTCTCAGAAATTGTTTTGTTCGAGTCGCGGCGCGCCGTCGCGTCGCGCTGGTCTGCACAAGCCTTAAAACGTTTTCAAATATTTTTTTAACTTCAAGTAGCGTAGGTAACTTGTGTGATTTTGGAGACATTTAGATTTTTTTGGCATTTTGCAAGTGGCTTTTTATCTTGCTCGTCAGTGTATCGGGAATTTATGCATTATTCTAAGCAGCCCTTTTTTTTTTTTTTTTTTTGAGGATGGGAAATTATCAAATAACTTCTCCCGCTCTGGGTGGAGCGGGAGGGCGTGTCAGACTTTTACTGACTAAAACCCACCCGTGTTCCTTCCGTTGCCTGTGTGCCGAGGTCGCGATATCCCTTTCAGACAAACCCGCAACCCCGGCAGGCATTGGCCCTTCCGGACCCCGTCAGATTCTAAGCAGCCCTAGGGTGTGAATAATTATGTGCTGGTCCATAGAAAAGTTGCTTTATAGGGTTCCGTATCCGAAGGGTGCCAAATAGAACCTTATTACTAGGTAAGCCTCCGCTGTCCGCCCGCGTGCTCGATCTTATGAACCGAAAGGCCGCTTGTATACGTCTGTTTTTTTCACCGGGCAACGGACCGTGTTTTTCATATTTGTATGAGTTGACCACCGGTCCGGCGTCCGATGCATGTGCATACATTCATTACAAACCATACACCACCGCGAATCCGGTAAAAAAAACGTTCCATTGTCCGGTGAAAGAAACGGACGTATACAAGCGGCTTAATAGGTAGGCAGTTGAAATTTTCATCCATTGTGTATTTCTATTGCCGTTATGACAACAAATAATAAAAATAAAATAAAGTAAAAAACATTTTTCTATGACACACGTGTTTATGAAACAGATTCTGATGTTTTACTAAAGTATAAAAAATGTAGTGTTAAATATTATACGATTGTACGGAACCCATCGTGTGCGCGTCTGACTCATGTCATCTTTTCATTTAAGTTTTATTTTTGTTAATTATATTTTATTACTAGATTTTTTTATTTATTTAGTTGTACACAAATTATGTATTAGGTATGTTGAAACTGTTTTGTACTCACCGTCACTTGTCCCTACTTATAGGTTCATTAGAAAACCAGCGTCAGACAGCACCTGAAATGAACCTTTTTGGCGCAGCCCTGAGTGAGGCACACACTGTTGTTGTTAAAATATTATTTTCACTTTTTTATTTTTTGTGTTTCACGAACTGTGTCCAAATAAACATTATTATTTCTATTCTTTCCTTCATGGCCGTTTTTTTATTCATTTTATTTGCTTTATTGCTCTGAGTTGTTCCCAAATCAAGTTGTGCATATTCTAATTACTCAAATACCCTATATGAACAACAAATGAGCATAAAGTCATTCAGTATATAACTAAAGGTATCGCCCAGAAAGCCAAGTAATCTAACTAAGATCGAAAGGTTAGTTTCACAGAACTTCAGCGGAGTTCAGACAAAGTTAAGGGATTAAGTGCCTTATGAGAGCTAGTTTGAATGAAGGAGGTTCAAAGTGGAAGTCATTAGATGACAGATGTGGCGTAAACGCAATACAAGTGGGCCATTTTCATATCTTCTGTTGCTAACTTAGGTACCCTTTTATTTAGAAACGTTGCTCAAAATTAAGTAATGATTTGCGACTGTTTAACCTTACATTCCATCAATTATTAACAACAATTATTTCATCATTAACATCGTGAGGAAACCGGCATGCCTGAGAGATATTTCTCGACGGCATGTGAAGCCAAGTCAGAGGCCCTGAGGCGGTTTTAAAACTCTAACACCAGGTTAGTCACTAGCCACACGAAAAGAAGAAGAACCTTAAATTTTTGACGTTTAAGCAACCCTTAACTTTCAGCTGTGTTTCCATATATAACAAAGTCGCTTTTCGCGTTGTTCTTCTAAAATACGCAACGGATTTTCATAAGGTTTTCAACACAAATTAGAGAATGTACGAGTATTCCAAAAGGGAATATAATAATAAAGGAATATATAATACATTCATATTAAACTCATAGATAATTATGAAATCTCGATGTTTTTTCAAGTCGTAAAAACCTTGAAAACCAGGGGTGGGTCTGTAGTTATAAATACACTCCTTAATTCACCTACTTGTGATGGTAGCTGAGTTATGAATTTGATGCATTCTAATTTGCTTCTTCTTTTTTTAACTCACAACGGGGAAACTCTTGGCCTGCATCTCACCTGATGGTAAGTGATCATCAGGCCGAAGGCGGAAGCGCTTCACACGGAATCCTCAACCACAGAAGAACTGGCTATCTTACCTCTAACTGCCGAAACACAACAATTCTGTTAACATTGTTGTTATGGCGACAGACAGATAAGATGGTGGTAGCTAGCCGCCAGGCGGACTTAGAACAAGCCCTACCACCAACCAAACCGAGCAGAAAATTTGGGCCCCACTGGGAATCGAGCCCGAAACATCCGGATCTGAGACAGGTGGTCTAACCACTAGACCAGTGAGGCGGTTAAAAGTAAAAGTTTCATGTTTGCTAGGTTATCTTATCTAGGCTGTCTAATTGAAAGCAGTCTCTCTCTACTGATATGGATAATGTGGTTTACTTTGAAAATCGGTCTAATCTAAGTATACCAGGGTCAAAACCGGCCTGCATCAAACCAAAACAGTTTTGTTGGGCATAGTGTTAAGGACTGTGACAAGTGTTTTTAGAATCAAAGACTACATGACACTATATGAGCTCATATAATTGTTTGGATTATTTTATTTGACTGTAAGTCAATTTATTTTAAATTTTGTTTTCATTTATTGTTGACATAATCTACTCATTAAAATGTTTTTATTTTATGAGTTGATTGCAATTTGTGCTAATGTAAATTATTTTTGCATTAAAGCATTATTATATAGAATCAAGTTTTTCCAACTGAAATGACAGCTGTGCTGCTGGGGAGTTTGTTGCGCCACTTCTTCTTCCCAGCTTAAGCACTAGGAAGTGGTGAAGGGTGGGCGTTTTTGGGGGACTGTCTTATGTAATTTTGACGTTCGAAAAGTGCTGATTCTCAGCCTAGTTTGAATAAATGACTTTTGAATTTGAATTTGAATTTGACTGTAGAAAAATTTACTTAAACTCTTTATAAATCCTAACTTATTATTAGAAATCCGAAAGTGAGTTTTTTTATTTTGTTTCAGTTTCACGTTAAAAACGGCGAACAGATTTTTATTAAATTTGCACATGGGTAGAACATGACCTGAAGAAGGCTACTTTTCATCCTACATCGCAGGGCAAACTCGCGGGCAACAGTTAATAAATAATAATAATAAACTTGCTTTGAGACAATAATTATGATAAAAATATTTTCACGACGAAATTATAAGTTAATTATTATGAAAATGAGGTAATGCTTCTTATTAAAGACATTTCTATCAGTTAAAACTATGACCAAAGTAGGTACGTACCCTCTTACAAAAAATTCTCAAAGTAGAAGCAAAAAGCATCAAAGCAGATAGAAGAAAACCTATACGACCAACAGCATCAAAGAAAAAGCGACAAAAAAAAACAAATTTTCGAAATTAATTTTTCCGTAGCCACTCGGTCGTCTCACAAAATTTTTCATAAACTTGAATTACGACATCGATGACCAAAATAAGTACGCTAAATGTAAATGACAGGGTATTTACCTCTCAAAAGGACGGTAATTAGCGATGTCTATTTAAAAGAAAAATCTTTCTACGTAATTTATTTTGTGGACTTCTTTTTAACGGAATGGCCAGTGAGACCGACGTAATTACGAACAAGCGGGGTCGCATTGCGAATTAAAGAATAACTTTTTACCCAAAAATGTTGAAGGAACAGAAAATTAAACAATTGAGTGTGCCAAAATAAACATCGGTCGTTTGGCGGAATGAAAATTTTTGCTGGAAATTTTTGCATTAATTTTGGGTCAATACTGATTTTATCAAGTGCCAGAGATATGGCATAGTTTATTTTACGGAAAAAGACTTCGTATTGAGTTCAGAGTAATAACATTTTATAGAATAACCTTTTTTTGCTGTTTTATAGCCTCATGGTGTCATCATCATCATTTCAGCCAAAAGAAATAAATGCTTTGAGTTTGAGTTTGAGTTTGAAGACATCCACAGCTGGACCTTATGTTGGACTGGACCTAGTCGAAGTGGTTATGCGTGGGGGAAGGAATAGGCCTGTGTGATATCTACAACGCCACACCGACGTCACGCAAAACGCGAAGTTTACCACGCGGTGAGTATATAATATATACAACAACCTGACATCAATCGTTGGGCAGTTGCCCACCAGACTTAAAGATTACTTAGACGACAAAAAGGCTTGGGACTAATTAAGCTACTCCAATGTACCCCAAGCAACAAACAAGTGTTTTTAGAATCAAAGACTACATGATACTATATGAGCTCATATAATTGTTTGGATTATTTTATTTGACTGTAAGTCAATTTATTTTAAATTTTTTTTTCATTTATTGTTGAAATAATCTACTCATTAAAATGTTTTTATTTTATGAGTTGATTGCAATTTGTGCTTATGTAAATTATTTTTGCATTAAAGCATTATTGAGAATCAAGTTTTTCCAACTGAACAGACAGCTGTGCTGCTGGGGAGTTTGTTGCGCCACTTCTTCTTCCCAGCTTAAGCACTAGGAAGTGGTGAAGGGTGGGCGTTTTTGGGGGACTGTCTTATGTAATTTGACGTTCGAAAAGTGCTGATTCTCAGCCTAGGTTGAGTAAATGACTTTTGAATTTTGAATTTTTTTTTTGAGACACGACACCCGTCTGGTCGGAGGTTCCTCCCTTTTCTATGGAGGATGAGTGAACTTTACACCCTGCTCCTCATGCCTGTATGGGCCTTCCCCCAAGCCTTAATTAGCAGCAGCTTTCATCAATCCTTCGACCAGTTCTGTGCTTCTGGCATCCAGCGGATTAATGTGATATTCACCAGGTCATCAGCACACCTTGTAGAATGCCTTCCAACGCAACGTCTTCCGGAACGCGCTCGCCACTCCAGAACCTTTCGGCCCTATCGGCCATCTGTTCTGCGAGCAATGTGCCCTGCCCACTGCCACATAAGTACGTAAGTTTGGCAATTCTTCGGGCTATGTCGATAACCTTGGTTGGTGGTTATAATGAGATTTAGCTCCCACAAGTTAGACTGTTTAGACTCTAGACCATCACATTTTTCTTCTTTCATTTCTACCACACGGCCGCTAGGAATATCCTGTGAAAATCCTTAAACCGTTCTATAAGTCAGCGTAATCCTGTTATCATCGAAATAAGTCGTCAAATTTTCTTTTATCAAACACCAACCTGGCTCAGTGCTCGTAACTTGCGTATCATGTCAAAACTTTACCATGGAGTCGTGAAGCAACGTAAGTGCTTTCAGTTTTTCGATGTTATTGTGCGATTAAGAAGCTCAAATACATACATGAACATTGAAAACATAATACTAAGTTTTTTAGGCAGTAGTGTAAAAAAGAAAAACAGCAAAGTTATTTAGAAATACCTTTATATAAGTAATTGTATTAGTCAATAGTTTTAGTACAACAGTATTTTTACCACTTGCTGTTTTATGGATGGGAAATTATAAAATAACTTCTCCCACTCTTTGTGTCAGACTTTTATTGACTAAAACCCACCCGTGTTCCTTCCGTTGCCTGTGTGCCGGGGACACGATATCCCTTTCGGACAAACTCGCAACTCTGGCAGGTATTGGCCCTAACGGACCCAGTCGGTTGGTGCTGACATCTGTTTGAGGCGCGCGTGGAACATAACGCGCCGTCGACCCGGGCCTGGTCCCTATCGGACGGCGAGCTACCCATTGCTCACCGTCCGCAAGCCCGCGCCTACGGTGGCCGGAAATCGGCTTGCGACTCCCGACTCCCTGGGCGTATCCTGCGGCGACTAGGGGCGCGAGGGCGCGAATCTTGCCTCTCTTTCACCTCCTCCTTCACGAGCATTACTGCTTCGTAGAAGGAAGTCCCATGGTCCTAGTGGGTGAAAGATGACGCGGGTAAAATTAAATTACCCTATAAGTACCTAGGAACCATTTGTAGATTAGTATAACAATGGAAGATTATTATTGTTTTCATTTAATTAGCTTACAGCTGCAAGTATGAGCTACCCCTGACTAGAGTAATTACTGATTGGCTAACTCTTACTGGGTGCATCCCAGCGAAATGTCGCTTTTGTTCACTAGGTACAAAAAAAGATACCCAAAGGAATTAATCGTTGTACTATTTTCGTCTTATCCACGCTCTCACTCCTCCACAAAGCTCAATGTTTTCATGTATCCAGGAGTGCGAACTTTTACCAGGTAGGGCCAAAGTTTGATTGAATATTTCAGGAGGGTAAGCTAACTTTTTCGCTTTCTTCACCCCAATTGCATAGGATTAGATTGGCATGCGTTCCCTTGATTCCATTGAAATTCTATGTAAATACAGCCAGATTCAATTTGTCGAGTTTTCGTTTTGTGTTTGTTTATGTTAGAAAATTACGGGGAAATAAAAATGGGATGTTTATTGTAACTCCAAATAGTGGTTCTTAGTAAGGGCCACTGTAAATCTATTTTTACCCGACTATGGCGAATCCTAAAGGAGCATAACACTCCTTTTTTACCGGTATGTATGCATGTTCATCTGTTACCTCATAACTTCTAAACTGCTTATTATAAGTTGACAAATGAGGTAGCATTGGATCCGTTTTGATCGTCCGCTGGTTATTTATAAGCTAATATGCCATGCCATAATAATAAAAAAATGCCATCTTGGGTCTGTCTGTGATGACTTGTTTATACCTTTTTAGATTCCTTTTTTTTCACAACCAATGAAACCGTATTTATTAAACTTCAAAACTTAAATACTTTTACAATGACAATAATAATAATATGTAAAGACTTACTTACTTATTTTCGTATTTTTGTTCTTTATTTGCGTCATGTTTACAAATAAACGTATTTTCTTATTTAACATTATTTTTTTGTCCTTTTCGTAAAACAAATTGCAATTCCTTTTACTCCATTAAAACATTTTATTTACTACAGCTGATACTAAAAAGCTGGAATCCTTTTAAAACTATATCAGAGACCCGCCGCCGCCGTTCTATCCGCCCTTATCAGACTCTGCTCGGTTCTCACCTTGCAATGTATCGGCTGATCCAACTTTGATGAAGCCTAACTTTATTTCTAACTCAATTTCACTTCGGTTTCAAGTTAATACACTGTCTTCTAGTGCCCTCCGTTCAGTTTGCTCGGCTAAAAGGATTTTAGTTTCGTTCTACATTTCTTTTTTCTTAGTTGGTTAAATAATAACTAATTAAATAATTAGATTTGGTTCCGTAAAATTTCAATAGTTCAATTACCAATTTGAATTAATTGTCAATTCTCTGATTTATTTTACAAAACTATACTTATTAACTGTACTTGCTACAATGACAATAAAGATTTAGTAAATCAGACATCAAAATATTAAGGGTACGCTAGTCGGTCATTCTTCCATTCAAACGTAGTATGGTGATTGCGTATGTTTGACGGTGCATATTCAAAACTAAAGATTATATCAATTTATCCTGTCATTATCTAGCCCTGTATGGAAGCATAATTGGAAAAAAAATTGTTTGGAAGTTATGAACGTCTTAACTTCCATATTTCAACACTAATTTCAACTCGTCTATGGGCGTAAATAAATAATTTATGTAGTAAAAGAATGGCAAAATAGAAACCGTACAGGGAATAAACAATTTATTCAAAAGTTAAAATAATTTTATTTTGACTAAATACATCCAGAAGTTTTTCTATAATATCTATACGGCCAAAGGTCTGTTCATGAAATTTTACGCGCTCAGTTACGTTATAAATCATCGTTTATTGCAGTAAATAAATTAATAAATATATAAATAAAAACAACATAATATATATAAATACTAAATAATTTGACTAATTAGTATGCATATTAGTCACGCCCACCAACGAGTTCGAGCCGTCGACTAGGTGCACCCTTAAGATACTTATAATGCCCCGCGTCCTAACTGAAAGCGACCGTCGCGCGAGTACATGATCGACGCGTTCGTTGGTATGAATTATAACGTACAAACACGACTTGATTAATCGCGCGAGTACGTCATATTCATATAATTATCTTCCGTCAGATGGGCCAGCCGGTTGCACATCTGACGGACGATGCGTCGAGAGTAACTTCGTTAGTACGGTCGACGCACCACCGCATATTTGGTTAAGTTTATAAGATTGAATGTTTCTACTTGTCCGTTCTAGCGTTACGCGACCGACGATACGCGACGCATCTTCTGTCAAATGTGCAAACACCCTTAACAGGCGCTCGCGTGACATTTATTTTTGGTTAGGACGCGGCTATATAAAGGGTGCTGTAGGTCTTAGAGAAGAAAACATATAAAAGTTGTTTCCAACCTAATCCTATGATAATCCAAATTACCTGTATCATTTTCTAATTTAAGTTTTGGCATCCAATTCCATCCAACTTCTTTAGCGTAATTTACTCGAGGGGTAAGTTCTCAAAGTTTGCAGATTTGTAAATTTTATGTAACAAACTCTAGTAATTGGGGCGGCATCATCAAATTGACACCGTCATCGAATTTCACACGATAATTTAGTTACGTTGGTTTACCAATATGTCTCTCGAAAACACATGCATCAGTAAACTATTTCGTTGAAAAAAAAAGATTAATAACTCGATTTGGATATCGAAGTATCGATAGCGCCAATATAATTTTTCGCGAATCGGGGTCAATTTTGTGGGTAGAGTTTATATTAAACTTTATATTTTTTTCAATAGGTTTCGAGTAATATTTAAGTGCTGTGTCCCAAGCGACGACAATAATAGTGCATTATGACTTAGATTGATAGTCTTATAAATATAATTCTAGTGACCTAATTTGTAGTAGTGATTTATTACTAAAACTCTCACGTGGTGATCATCGCGTGACCACTTTTCTCAGTAGCTTATTATTTAAGTTTTTTCTTCAAATATAAGATTTAATATAATAAAACTGTCCACTTACAAATTAATTCCACGTAATTCCAAATGATAATAAAATATTTCCATGAAAAAAAAATTACGTTGAACATTGTAGGAATGATGTGAACGCAATTTATTCATTCTTTTTAAGGGCTGCTTCATAACGTACTGATGGGTATCTGGTTTTAAATGAAAATTGCGAAGGAGCTTCTTTTTATTTAATTTTTGTGTAGGTACATTTTTATCCCTATTAACATCATAATATTTTGTGGAAAATCTTGTGCTTCAATCTGTTTTAATATAAGCCCACAAACGCTGATTTCATAGGTCCTTCAGGGGACCTAATATATTAGGTCCCCTGAAGGACCTATGAAATTAGCGTTTTGTATAAATAATTTATTTTTATTTTTTAATTTATTAAAATAAAAAATAAATATTTTTATTTCATTTCGCTGCAAAAACCTAACTTTCATCACATTGATTTTTTATTTGGATTTGCGGGTCTACCTTCTTTAGATACACTTAAAATATTTTTCTCAACCGCCATTTTATTACCCTCACTTATACACCACACTTTCCGTCAGGTCTTTCCTTACGGAGACCACATTTATCCAAAAAATACGAATAAAATATTCACGAAAAATTATTTTTATGGACGCTTAAAGCCGGGGTCCATTATATGAAGGTATCTTCCATATTATTGCGCTGACACTTCCCCTTGGGGGTCGACAGGCTATATCGTTTTTATGTGCTCTCTTTACGGTCCGGTAGTTAATGTGGCTCTATTTTCATGACTTTTAAGTGGATTAAAAACACGTAATACTCATTTTATTATGCATTAGAATTCCATATAAGTTGAGAGTAAGTTATGTTTTAGTAAGGATATAAAATGGACATGTTGCGGTAATTTTAATATTGTTCATATCGACTGCCTCATTGGTCTAGTGGTCGCAAGCGCTACGGTTGAGCATGAGGTCCTGGGTTCGATTCCCAGGTTGGGCAAAGTGTTATTGGGTTTTTCTACATATATATGGAATTTCTCGGTAGCAGCTTGGAATCTAGATTTGTGCCCGGTTGATGGCGATAGGCTCGCCCCTATTGCGTGGGACTTAAACATAACTGGCGCAATGTGGGTCTCAGGAACACCTCTCCTCAACCCTTCGGGGACAAAAGGCGTGATGTTATGTTATGATAGGTATAGCTTCCAAATTCATTAGAAGGTCGTCTCCTGAACACCTTACACAATTCCAACACCTACAACAATGATTATAGCTACTTCTAAGAAAGCATAATAGGGATGTTGACACTTTTTTTTTTTGTCCGTCAGGTATATTATAAAAAAATTGTGGACATGTATTTTTTTCTTTTTTTACGTAATCAAAAGATTACGGCAATATATTGAGTAGGCAATACGTTAAAATGTGGCATGACGTCATTCCCAGGTAGATTTTATACTGATTTGTGACTTGACAACTTTAATGCGTTATATCTAAACCATTTTTTGTTAATATTATAAAGCAAAAAATATGTGTCTTATATTTTTTTATTATCTGACTGACGGACTAAATAGTTTTTTTTTTACCCACTCAAAATCCGTATTATTTTTACGTAACTCGTAAACGTCAACGGCCTTGCCACCAACACGTTGATTGCCTTATCTTTTTACCACCTCAGACCAAATAAAAACCAAGACAGCGCTGCGAACAATACAGTGAAGCATGCCAAAACTACACCTTCGCTCTGTGCATACACGCTCACACGCACTCATTTACTATCAAACTACACCTCACTAAGTGCACACATGTTTACGAAAACGTCCTCACGTCACTGTTGACAGCGCTTTTTTTTTGTGTTGGAAATTATCAAATAACTTCTCCCACACTGGGCCGAGCGGGAGGGCGTGTCAGGCTCTTACTGACTGAAACCCACCCGTGTTCCGTTAGTTGCCTGTGTGATGCCAGGGGCCACGGTATCCCTTTCGGATTTTCCCGCGACCCTGGCAGGCATCGGCCCTAGCGGACCCCATCAGTTGTGCTGACGTCTCTCTGAGGCGCGCGTGGAACACAACGCGCCGTCGACTCGGGCCTGGTCCTTATTGGACGGCAAGTTACTTATTGCTCCCCGTCCAGCGGTTTGTCTTGGTTTTTGTATTTGGTCTGAGTTTACCACACCATGAGATATTCTTCTATCGTATGTGCTGACACCATTAGGCTAATTCCCGTAATTGAAACGTACAAAATCTAGTTAAAATATCTTCTCAGCAACACGTCAATAACCTGTCTCGTAGGTAAATTCTGGGTATTTCTGACAGATTGAAACTGAGATTATAATCACAACGTTCTTCGAATAGATGAAGAAATAAAAATGGTAAGCTAGATGAGATGCACAGGTCAACAAAAAGATAATGGTCTTCTCCATCTTTTACTACATCCTTGAACAGGGAACTCAAGAAATAAAACTTGCAAGATCTAGACCACATAAACCTACAAGTTTGCAAGACAAGGATCTACGTGCCCATGTGAATCCTGTAGTTACACTAAGTGCAACAAAATATGTTGTTGCTGAATATTCATAGATATTGGTTAGTTTGTGCGAAGTTTTGGGGTATAGTCCTGTAGGGAATACTGTCTTTACTTATATATTTAGGTACCTATTTAGTATGGTACTAACATAATATTAGTCCCGATCGTGGCCTCATAATATAGCTATAACGGCGCAGGATTACTTTACCAGAAATGGTCATCGTATTAGTGTTTCAGCAGCTTCAACATCATTAGGGTTATAACATATGCGGTGGTTCCAGTCACTTCGCAACTAAACGTTAAATATTTTATCCTATACTATTAAATAAGCAGTATTTTTATATGTCTATACTTTTGTAATCACGTTCTCGAAACCGGCTCTAACGATTTTATCAATGAAAGTTGCAATTTAGGGGTTTACGGGGGCGAAAAATCGATCTAGCTAGGTCTCATTCCTGGGAAAATGAGTTTTCTTTATTTTTACTCGAGCAGAGCTCGGTCGACCAGGTACTAGAAGGTACTACAGTCCTAAAAGGCATAGCAAATAACGAAACAGTACATAAAAAGGTACGATTGGTAAACAATCTGCTTAAGAGGTAAGATTTCGACTTCAAGAAAAAACATCAGCATATTTTCACACACCAAACTTCTCAGAAACTGAAATTTTGTTATATCTTAAGCTCTTGGAATGCAAAAAAGAATGCATTCATCCCGTTTAGTACAAATAATGTTTGTCTCCACTCATAGACATTTCAGACACTGCTTCTGTATGAATAAGTCTAACAACCGAGTGGAAAAAAAAAGTTGTTAAGTAGTTGTGGTGTCTTAAGATTTTATGAGGTGCTATCCTCGTTGCAGCGTCTCCACTAAATTAACAACTTTATAGCCTTTTCAGAGTCTATAACACCTCAAATTGCTTAGCATGATCCTCTGTTATAATATTGAAAATACTGCAGCATTAATTTTGAAATAAATATATATCAAAGTTGAAGATTATTGCTAAGTACTATGTTTGACGAAAACATGATTCCGAAAAAAGATCGAAATTGAAAAAAAATACATAATAGTATTTAAAAAAAACTTCAAATAGATCATGAAACTATGCATAATAACTGAACCAATTATAAAGCAGGAACTACGTTTATTTTTAATTTTTTTATTACTATTTATTGTCACCGTAAAACGAAATCACCGAAACTACACCGCACCCACTCAGTCTCACTCTCACTCAGTCCATGAACAGTATGGTGCGAGCGAGATCAAAAGTGAATTTGAGCTGAGGTACAATGAGCTCTTAACGTCCGCTGCTGAACAGAAGGAAGGCTGCCTGTCCATTGACGCGGAGCGAGGCAGCGGATCGGAGCGAGGTAGTATTGTAGAGCGGAGTTGTGTGCGGAGCTAGGCGAGTAATTTGAGCGGGCTGCAATAGCCCGCGGCCGATTTTTTCCGCTTTGTTCCGCTACCCCGCTCCGCTTCCTCGCTCCGCTTCCCGGTTTTGTATGAATTTTCAAACTAGTTCGCAAATACCTGTCCACTGAAGCGGTGCGGAGCAATTCCATTGGTTAATATTGGCACAGCTCCGCTCCGCTCCTCTCCTCTCCGCTCTAGTGGACAGTTAGCCGAATTCGAGTCGCAAATTTATCTCAGCGACAATCAATGTAAAAAATACGGGAATTGATACCACTGATCTTTTGAAGCTGAAAACTGTCTCGTTTGTCTAGTGGTCGGAAGCGCTACTGCTGACCTGCTGGTCTTGGGTTCAATTCCTGGGTCGGGAAAATTGTTAATGGCTTTTCCAGGCCGGAGTTTGGATTTATTTATTTAATAATAGACTCTTCAACAATGAGTACACTATTACTTTACAATTTCAACATTGCAAACTTAAGTCTAAGTGCCTCATTATATATAAAAAAAGCACAGCATGTACTTCGCGCAGATCAGATAATAACACAATTAATTAATTAAAACAGTAATATATCGTTTAGATTTTTTTTTATTGTGTCCGGTTGATGGCAATAGGTTAGCCTAGGGCTTCCCAAACTTATTTTTACTGTGACGCCCTTGGGAGTTTACCATTTTTTACGACGCACCCCCCCCCCCCTTTTCTAGCTAAAAAGTACCTACCAGTCTGTAGTTCTAGCCTAGTAACAATTTACTTAACTTCCAAATAACATATAAATTACAACCTGTACTCGTACTTGTTCTTTATTTCTGCAACTGCAGAAAAGCCTGTTTCGCACAAGTACGATGTCGCAAATGTTAATAGAGCCGTCATTGCTGCAGTAATGATGGCACGATCTTCATGAGAAACTGAGCTCAAAAATTCAAGTAGTTTGTCTTTGTATTATTGGAGCAGCTGGAGTCACAGGACAATCGCCTCACGACGCCCCAGGGCGGCGAGACGCACAGTAACGGAAGCCCTGGGTTAGCCCCTATTATATGGGACTCAAACATAAAGAATTGTAGGTACTATAAGAACATCTCTGCCTAACTCTTCAGTGAATACAGGCGTAATGTTATGTTATCTTTGAAGCGATTCCCGTAGATATTTTTAAGAACGTTTGCATTCTAATCTCAGTCTTAATCTGTCCGAAAATTCTCTAATTTACGTACAGTCTTGACAATTTTTCAACATTAATTGGCGCCGAGATGAGATTGTTACTTAAATTTGATTATTTTTAAGAACGAGAAATAATGGCCTTCAATTAAAAGGGTTATTCCCGAAAAATAAAACAACAAATACAATATATCGTAAAGCCAGGTGCCTAGCATAGCAATAGACGCGAAAATCGTCCGTTCATAAATTCTGAACGCCCGTAACATATTTGTTAACCCCATTCTACTCTTCATTTAAGCGGAAACACGCCAATCAACTCTCAACCTTATTGCTTTTGAATCAGAGTTATATGTAACATGTAAATTAAAGGTTCCAGTTTTCAGGGCGCGATGCTGAAGCAATTTTTCTTCATCCCTCCCTTCAATATGTTGGGAAGCCCCTGGAAAACGCCGTATATCTTCCCATGTGCCCATTATGCAAATCAGCGCGAGGCAAATATATGTGGCTGGACATATATTTTGGATTCAATGTGAGCTGTAAAACTTTTCCGTTTAATTGAATTACTTTTGTGGGCGATTAGGTGCAGTTTATTTCTTGGAAGTAATACTTTAAAAGCCAATCATTTTAAAAGATATATTCATTGTATTTGCCGATCTAAGCATGTAAATTGACTACCAACTTAAATTGTCCGTATATTCAAACAGCAACTGTCATTCTTAATGATTATAAAGGCTCGCAAAGACAGGCGCGATGCGACGGATAGAACAACTTCCATGCAGTTCTCATAAAAATTGTTCTGCTGCAGTCACGTCGCGCTGCTGTGTCGCTGCTTCCTGCGGGAGCCTTAATACGGCAAATTGATGTTATTTGCTTAACAATTGATTTCCCTGAATATACAATCGAACAAAGAGATTGCTGTACAGGCAGCTCAAAGCAAGAGTGAACAGGCATCTTCTGAGCACGCTCGATCCATCATAGACCTCTTCCATCGCTTTCCATCAGGCGATTTTGACTTTTATTACGTTGGTGGCATGAAAAAACCGAGCTTCGGTAAAAATGAGTTTGTGACTATTGTAACCACTTTTTTGCTCTAAATGCCTACGGTTTAGAAGTCAAAATCGGTTGAACGGACTGTAAAAAAGGTTTATTTAAATGTTTAATCTTATTTCAAATGGAGTACCTACACTCGCTGAACTTTCTGAAGAATATCACCAATAATTTCACTACGAGTATATGATAATCATAATCATTTATTTTCAATAAGTATTAGTACAGTGTTGATCTTATAGTCAGTAATAAGTTCCCTATACAAAGTCAGACATTTGACATGCAAAACATTACAATGTATTTAATGCTAGAGTATAATAATTATGTATTCATGTCCAATGGCATTCTTAAAATGTTTCTATTATTAAATCTATGTCCTTCAGGACATCCCGTCCCGGCGACGTTCCCACTTACATCTGCCTTGTAAATACCTTTTGTTAGTGGCCTTTCGTTCATCCCCACAACATGACCGTTAAGTCACCTAAGCATACTCTTATAAATTGTTGTCAGTATACGAGTATCTTCTCTTACTGTCATTATTAGTGTAATTATCTTTTAGTGTAGTGGCAAGGTAAGTAAATATTTTTGCATGTTCACCAGACTCTTTGTTTGACTATACTCTTGATATTATGTGACCCTATGTAGCTTAAGTTAGTTACGTAGTGACCGTTCATCAATTCGGGTATTGCGTTTCACTCTTGGGTAGATTTTCAGGAAATGCCACACTGTTGCAAGAAGATGCTGCAGCAATGCTAAGAGCCCAACCATTTGAGCCCTCTCCATTTATGTTACCTCTCAGTTTACTAGGCACGAATACCTTAGCAATATGGAATATACACGTTTTTTTACACTAAATCATTTAAATTAAATTGTTTTTGTGCTTTATTTAAGCTGAAATCACACTTATAAGCTTATCTTAGTGAGAATTCAAGCAGTTTTCTAAGAAAAGATATTAATTTCATGCCTTTTGATGTCACTTCCTGGATTTTCGAAGATGACGCGTTTCGAGTTTGCGTTCCGTTCCATCAAAAAAACATAATATAAAATAATGAATTTGTAGCGGCATCTACATCGCCACATGCGAATTACGCATCAAAGACCTGACGTCACACAACATCCGGACGTCACAAAAATCCTGAATCGCGCAATTAGAGTTTACCGCGCGATGGACATATATACAAGCTCCCGACTTCAACCTCTGGGCAGTTGCCCGCCAGATACGATACCCGTCTGGTCGGAGGATCCTCCCTTTTCTATGGTGGATGAGTGAACTTTACACTTTGTTCCTCATACCCCTAAAAATGGTAAAATAAGTAATGCATTAAAAAATATAAATAAAATAGGAATTTGTTTCTTGACTCCTATAAAATGTGTATCTAAATAATGAATAAGTTTTGAATTACGTGCTTATATCCCTATATGCACGTAACTCAAAACTTGTGGATACCTATCGTAACAAAGTTGTCTAGATAACTATTAGCTACCTATCGTAACAATTTGAAAAACAGTTAGGTGTTGTATTTTTCTCCAGGTACGGTAAATAAAATATCAGGTCCATTCATAAGATTGTCAAAAATGCTGGGGTACGGCTCGAGAGATTTTAGTAAGCGTGACACAAATCAAATCAAATCAAAAATATTTATTTGCTAGAATATGGTACATAATGGTGTTACAATAATTTTGTTTCTGCATATCCTGCCAAAACGATGGCGTGCAAATTTATACATACTTATAATGTCAATTGTTTTAACTCACAAACTACAGATTCTATTGACTTATCTTCTAAATAGTCCTTAATCGTATAATAACTTTTCAGTAGAAGCAGTTTGAAAAAATATTTTTTAAACATTGTCAGCGGTAGGTCTTGCACACTATTTGGTAAATGGTTGTATATTATAATGGCCATGCAGTATGTATTTTTCTTAAATAATGTTAGTTTTATTGGTGGTAGCTGAAGTCTATCTTTATGGCGTGATGATCGGCAATTTGGTCTGGTAATGGTAGTTTCAAATAAATTATAGTTCCTCTTAATTACAATATTAAAATTACAATATAGTCCTTTCAGATCTAGTTCAATTGCTGAATGGTGTTAAAACTTTCGACGCGAAATCCGTTTTACTTAGGTACTATAAAAAACAAACGTTGGAATGTAGACAAACGCTGGACCGTAGTTCAACATCACCACCTTTAGATACCTATCACAGGATACCACAAAACAAACTCCACAGTACCTATACAAACACTGTGCAGTAAACTCATTCACTTTGCGGTTCTCGGCGAACGCTGGACCCATCGTTCAGGTTAAATAGAAAGCATGGAACGGCTGAGTAGGTAATGCGGCTGCTGCTTTGAAAAACAGCCATTTGTTAAATTAAAAAAGTGAGGTGAATCTAAGTAACGGCATTGATGGAAAATAAATCAGGTCTTTCGTTGAGATTTTTTTGCTGATCATTATTTTAATGGCATAGATTGCGATGGTGGGTCTTTATGTAGGTCTACAAATGACAGATAGCGAGTTTGCACAATATACTAAATACTTGAATAATAATTTAAAAAAAAAATACATCACTGGCTTTATTCAAGGTGTCTGAAGAATAAATCCAAAAAATATTTCGGCATTTAATAGGTCTACAAATAAGAGATAGTGAGTTTGCACGATATACTAAATACTTAACTACTAAATTAAATTAAAAAATACATCAATGGCTTTATTCAAGGTGTCTGAAGAATAAATCAAAAAAATATTTCGGCATTTACCTAATACTTATTCTCGTAAAAATTCAATCGGTCAATTGAAAAAATCATCGGAAAATTACATTTCCTATTAAAAATTTACTTCATAAAATAAAATGCCCTACCAACAAACCCTTAACCCTAAGTATTTAGGCCAGAATTTTAATGCCTTTACCAGCGACTATTTCAAAGTTCCCAAATCCTTTATACTGCCTTTTAAGTATTTTAACGTATCTCCCATGAGCCCTGCTTAGAGAATTAATCCTTCCTCTCTGACCACATGAGTAGGTATCTGGTTCTGCATACCCCTAATTTAGTTTAATGGCCATTATTTGTCGAGATTTTGGAACGAATGACTACTTTTGGATAATATTCGTTTTATTTTTTGGAGCCTTAATACTGTTTTTGTCAAGTTTTCATTCTGACGTACCTAGTCTTGTTTTACTTTTTTTTCTTCTTCATTAATCATTGAAGTTAGAATCACTATGGTTAAGCCTAGGCTTAACTTTCATTCAAAGTCCCAGCATGTCTGAACGTATAAAAACGGTAAATTTATTTACATCTAAAAAGACAATTAATACTCAGAATATATAAAACTAATGTATCAAACTATACTGGACAAAACAACCATAACAAAAAACAAAAAAAAATACAACCAATCGCAAACCCTTGCTCGCAAGCAGACCGCACCACTTTCTCTTCGAAAATTCTGCCCAAACTGTGGGCCTTGTAATTTATTTTGGCTGGCCAAAAACAACAACTAAAATCCGACATAATCTCCACTAAGGTTAAAACAAAAAACCTTCCCAGAAACGTTGTTTCAGCAAAATATTTTATTTTATAGCCACAATTAAGTTAATCCGTAGATAACGCCTACTTTTACAAAAAAGGTACATTATAAATTACCAACTCCGTGTTTTCATTTTCACGTGTTTGGAGTAGGCTTTTTGTAGATTAAGAGAGTTCGTCTAGAACACGTGTGAACAGGGCTCCATTTGTGCTTTTTCGCTTTAAGCGCTTATGAACAGTATGTTTGTAAAATGTAGGTGAGTAATTTTACAGCGACGGACGTTTTGGAACTAACTTTTTACCAACTGAAACTTAGGCATAAGTTGCCGGGGTTGCGGGTTTGTCCGAAAGGGATATCGCGACCCTGGCACACAGGCAACGGAAGAAACACGGGTGGGTTTTAGTCAGTAAAAGTCTGACACTTCTCCCGCTCCGCCCAGAGCGGGAGAAGTTATTTGATAATTGCCCACCCTCAAAAAAAAAAAAAAGGCATAAGTTAAACTTTATTTTATCATTGAAATCATTAAAACTATAATTGTAAACTTCTTGCTCTAAATTAACTAACCAATTATTAAAATAAAATCCAAATCTCAGTAAAACTATTAACAAACATAAATATGGCGCCGAAAAATTCCTACGCATCGCTGTCGACTCTACCCTTAATACCTACTTTCAATTGTTTCGGCCTTCCTTTTATTTCTTTCCTAGACTGATGTGCTAAAAAATACCTACTTAAGGTCCATGCACAGTTGACTTGACGTTGACTTGACTGATGTGTGTGCATGAACCCTTAGTTAGATATAGACGTGATAATATAAACCAATTGAATGACAAATTTTAGTCTTCATAAGAAAATAACACAACCCGTTCAAAAGAGAAAATCTGCTTAGAAAAAAACCGGCCAAGAGCGTGTCGGACCACGCACAACGAAGGGTTCCGTAGTTGGGATGGATTTATCTCAAGAACAAACTTAACATTGTAGTTTTGTGTTTTTCATGTGTGTTCATGTTTTTCAAACTGCAAATTTAAGTTGGTCGATTATTACTCGTTAACCTGTAAAGCCTCCTTAGCTGTAATAGTTTTCCTTTTAATCGTTATATATAAATACTGCTGTGATTGTTTTCACATATCCAAGTACTACCATTTAGCTGGCAGGTGACACTTGACTCTAACAAAAAGTTGCACTATAAGCTTAATATTTCACAAACGGATTCCTGAATTGAAAAATGATTTTGTCACACCCACAATATTTTTGAACGACCTTTTCTACGATACTCTACACTATGGGATAGGCGAGGAACAAAAACATCCCCACTTTACGTGTAGGAGAGGTACCCTAAATTTTTTTTTTTTATTGTTTTATTTTACTACTTTGTCGGTGTTATTAATATGTATACCCATGCCAAATTACAGCTTTCTAGTACTAACCGTCTCTGAGCTAAGCTGCGGACAAACAGACAGACAGAAAGACAGACAGACAGGCAGACAGATGGACATGGCGAAACTATAAGGGTTCCTTGTTTACTACGGAACCCTAAAAAATAAACAGTGCATTTCTTAATCTGTATAAATTATCTCATTGTATACGGAAGCTGGGTATAATTGTTTATAACTCCTAAAAGCGACGGGTAGACAGATAATTGCCATATTTATCATCAAAACAAACAGCCAGACACTGAGTTAAATTAATTAGTGTTTGTTAAAAGATAATAAGTTTTAATTAATGCGTTCGCTTAGTGTACCTTAGTCAGTTTTAAATCTTAATAAATTCTTCCAAGTTCCTTTTATTCTTTGGCTATTCTTTGTGCTTATAGGTTTGGAAAAGCTTTACACAAATATTTGAAGATTTTATTGAGATCATTATTTCAACGACAACTAAATTGGTTTGATTGATTCATTACAAAAATACGAGCAGTATTACATTTCTTCAAGAAATACAGTCACATATATTTTCAGGTTTTTCATAAAAATACAAAAAATATATCAACGTCAGATCTAAAAAACAAAAGCATGTAAAAAAAACTTTTTGTTACATTCCATATTTTTTATTTTACTCTTAAAAATACAGCTAGCATTCACATTCGGAACAAAGCAAATTCTCCTTTGTGTGACGTTACGGTGCTTTTTCCTTCAAACCACAATAATGCTACTGTACTCAAACGGGGTCCTCATTTGAGGTTAGTCGTAGTAAAAATTACTGTAATAAAATTCTTTTAGGTACATAACGAGCTCTGTGGTTTGGATATACCACCTTTGCACTTACGGTGGGTTTTCAAAGGGCTAGTGGTTTCTTTGGCAGGAAAAAGCAGCACTTTTGTCAACAAGTCATTTCAAAAGATTCTTTCAAATATATTTCTATGCTATTTTATTTTACCCTTCACTTATAAAAATAGAAAAATAAATTACAATCAATTTATTTTTATTTTTATTTCTTAAAAATATTTAATTTAATTTATTTAGAGCTTCTTCATTTTCTCCCATTCTGAAAATCCTTCTTCCTCATTTCCTCCCATTCTGAAAATCCTTCTTCCTCATTTCCTCCCATTCTGATATTCCTATCTGCATTTGCGGGGCGAGTCTTTTAAAGTTAAAGTGTTCCATAACCCATTTTTGCGAAGATGACGGCGTGCATTCTGTTAACAACAGCTTCATACCTTCCGGGAAATTGCCAATGTTCAAACATTGTTCTGTCGACATATGCCTTATAACTTGTGACTGAAAAATAAATTCATCAAGTGTCAAAAACTTCTAAATGCTCTTCGAACGTCTAGGGTGCCCCAAATTCACGACTTTGTTTGGCTTTTACTGGGCATGTTATTAGCAGCTATTGCTTATGCAACGGTCTTCAATATATATTTTTTGTTTTAGTAAAACAAAAAACAAAAAAAAAAGGTTAGGTAGGTTTACATTTCTATAAGTAGGTATTATTAATTAAATTAAATTATTTATTTTTAAGACAGCAAAGATCCATTTATCGTCAGTTAGTTAGTTACAAACAAAAACTTAAAAGCTCTGTTAGTGTGTTATTATAAGTAGGATGTATTGTAGTGTAGAGGTATTGAACTACTTATAGAATTGTAAACCTAGCTTTCAAGAAATGTAATTTTAGTGAATTCGCCAAAAAAAACTGTTTTATTTTTTAAATTGTTTTACAAAAAAAAATATATATAATATTGAAGACCGTTGCATCAGCAGTCGTTTCAGGTATTCAGAAGCCTGAAGCCTGAGAGCAAGGGGTATCGTTTTACCCATTTACTGGATTGTGGAATCGCTCCATTTATAATACTACTGGGATTTAGATGCATCCGGTTAGTATGGAAGCTGACCTCAACATAGTAAGGAAAAGGCTAGTCAGATGATGACAATGGTTTTGGCCTTGCATTGGGTCGGTTGCAGTCTAGAAAAAAATAAAACAGTTGTTTTTGCGAATTCATTAAAATGACATACGGTAAAACGATAACCCTTGCTTTCAGGCTTCAGGCTTCTGAATACCTGAAACGACTGCCAAAGATCGAAGAATGACAGCATGAAGCAACATGAATGATTATACAGGGTGATTGGAAGATGGGTGCAAAGCTTTAAGGTGAAGATAGTATAGACAATTTAGAACCATTTAAGCCATGGTTGTCTTAGACGAAGTCTTACCATTTTTTTTTTTTAATAAGTTTTAAAAGACGTATTGTACAATTTTTTTATTTTTTCTGAGCTTTAAATGTCTGTAAAAAAAATGTCTAATGACACAGAAGCCTAAAACATGTTTTGCTTGATTGCTTACACATTACTTTAATTAAATAAATAAAAAATGAATTCATTTATCATTCAATTTGGCCATAATTATGCAGTTTACATTAAATTTTGAGAATTTCCGAAAAAAAACTTAAAAATTTGGTTAAAAATATTTGGTAAGACTTCGTCTAAGACAACCATGGCTTAAATGGTTCTAAATTGTCTGTACTATCTTCGCCTTAAAGCATTGCACCCATCTTCCAATCACCCTGTATATTATGGGACCAACGGCTTAGCGTCCTTTCCGACGCCAACACCATTGTGTTATGATAATATGGGTCATCTGCCTAGCCCTTTCCCAACTATGTTGGAGTGGGCATCCAGTATAACCGGATGCAGCTGAATACTAGTATTATCATAGAGCGACTGGCTATCTGACGGAGGAGCTCGTGGCTAAGAAATAACAGCCACACCGGTTGATCTATCAGGTCAAGCTACGCTTGCTGGGGTTGGTCCGTGGATGGGTGACCATCTTTACATACCGAAGCTCCTCCTCGCCGTGCCTCGGAAAGCACGATAAGCCATTGGTCTCGGCTGTGATTCGTGGATCTTTGACAGTAGTTACCGGTCGTCAAAAGCCCGAAAGTCTGTCAACCGGTCTTACCAAGGGGTATGGTGTTACCCAGTAACTGGGTTGTGGAGGTCAGATAGGCAGTCCCTTCATGTAAAATACTGTACGTCTTCGTTAAGTGGGTGTGCGGCTATAATTACTTAGCCATGAGCCTGTTAATTTGCGTTTTCTTTTTATTTTAAACCAGCAGTAGTCTATGATAATTATAATTACCTTTTGATTATATAACCAAACTTGTGAAGCCGACTTCCGACAGAAGAATAATGAGATGCAATTTAGTATGTAGTCGAGACAAAATCCGTCACGGCGTATTTCTCCAACAGTACTGTATGTCCAAAACTAAAAACATAGTATGTTTTTAAATAACTTCAGTTTGATGCATTTTTTTTTATCCATGTCTATCCAATCCAACATTGGATAGGTACGTATAGAAAAAATGCATGTCGTAAAGATAATTGTCTAATATACGTAATTGAGGTTAATTGTGTACAAAGTAATTGAAATAATAATAAATAAATAAAATATAAAAAATGTGTGTAAATAAATAAAATGTGTTGATACCATTTTGTTATTTAATAAAGCTGCAAAAGATTATTTTCATTTCCTTGATATCACATTTCTTTGTACTTCCAAAACATGAAATTAAAAGAACGGAAATGCGCAAAAAAAGAATTTCAGGTCTGGCCACATTGAGGCGAATCCCGCTCGCGACGAAGTCATGCGACTATTCACGCTGGTTCAAACACCCCATACAATTAATTAGTTGGTATAATCTGCGCGAGCAAATTTCGTCCCTCACCCCACACGGGATTCGCCTCGGTTTGGCCAGAGGTTAATGCTTACCTGATTACCACCTTGAAAATGGCAAGGCAATAATTGTACTGCGTCGCGAAACTTCTGAGATATTGGATGTGCATCTAAGCATACACCGGGATTACTTGCACTATAGATCTAAAATAAGTGATAATTACAAAAATTTAATAAATAAAGAAATTGTATTTCGGCGCCGCCAAAGCCAGCTCAGAAAGACGGGCAAGAACCGACGAACGGGGAAGACGAAAGAGACGACCTGGACGTATACTGCGAGGGCTGCAATTCGAGGTGGCGCGGAAAAATAATTTCTGGAGGACTTTGCTCAGCAGTGAGTCAGAATAGGCTAGTAAAAACTAAACTTAAATTAACTTTTGCACAACGAGGAAATTTTGTGAGGTTGTGTGACATCAAATTGATCAGGAGCAATTTCATTGATATTTTTGCTTTTGAAAAACATCAAAGCGTACAAATTCAATACCTATTGGCCGGCAATTGAGATATAATAAAAGCTAACAGGTATTGTCAGTAATTATCAATGATACATTCCAAGGTACACTGTCAATTATTAAGAACTTAATAAGTAATAATAAATAATTTCAGGTATCATCAAAGTTATAAAAAAGCATTTTTGTCAAAATTTTACAATGCCAACTCTCTGTGATACGGGCCCAATAAATGACAATAATTCTTAGTAACATGAAGCAACTTTTATCACTGAATTTTTTTTCAATGCGTCGATCTTCGATCTCGTATTCACGTTTGACAACAATTACCAGATAGTTAATTGACTCAGGCGTGACTTTGCGGAAATCCATTATAAAATACAATAGACGACGCATATTTAGTAATCTAATCCGCTTAACTGTTCTTAAAGAGTCATAAAGAACCCTGTAAAAAAATCGACACGTGTTTCACCTTTCAACGAGGCATCCTCAGGATGACGACTGACTTGTTGCAAACCCGGACCCAACGTGTTGACACGTCAAGCGTCGAGCTCTGCTCTCGACGGTTCTCGTTGAGAAGTGAAACACGTGTCGATTTCTTGAGCGTCAGTCGCGTCGCAGCGACGAAGACCTTTCAAAGAGAGAACTCGCTCAAGTTCTCTCTTTGAAAGGTCTTCGTCGCTGACAAACGAGTACTCGCCGTCGGTGTGAGCAACTATGAATGTATGTCTCTTTTTCTCACACGGGACTTACAATCTTTTGTACGATTCTGGAGTGTGAATCGTTTAAAGCTGGTCGCTTCCTCGTCGGCAATGGGACAGGTGCCTCAATAGTGTACATTCAACCCGAAGGTGATAAAGCAAATTATGAGAACGACTTTTCATGACATGGAGGTTAAAACTACTTACTTGACCACTGGCGACATAGTTATCAGGTAATTCCAATTGTGGAAATATATTTTCTAAATACCACTTGAAAGGTTTACAATTCAAAGTCTTTCGAAGCTCTATCCTTGACGACACATTACCGATGTCTACTTTATCCTTTCCAACTCTTTCAAAATAGTATTTAGCGTATTCGTCAAGCCATACCTGAAAAAAAACAGAATATATAGCGTCAGGTATTACAAGGCTCTGCCGGGGTTGCGGGTTTGTCTGAAAGGGATATCGCGACCTCGGCACACAGGCAACGGAAGGAACACGGGTGGGTTTTAGTCAGTAAAAGTCTGACACGCCCTCCCGCTCTACCCAGAGCGGGAGAAGTTATTTGATAATTTCCCATCCTCAAAAAAAAAAAAAAAAAAAAAAAGGTATTACAAGGCAGATGTGAAGGAACCGCTGGGACCACTCCCTAGAAGGACATACAGTGGCCTTATTGGTGATGTTCTTTAGAAAGGTCAGGTGCCTAGTACTCGCAATTTGCGTGCGCGTATTACCACATGTATGAACGTAAACGAAGCACAACTGAAATTATATTAAAATTAAAAAACCCCCAACACAAACATTTTCTCATTTCTCTTTCCTACTCCATCACCAGACCCTGTTCATCATCTACCTATAACCTATTCATTGAGACAATTCTAATGAGCCCAAACACGATACCTGTGCCGGACGTTGGTAAGGGAGTTGGTTATCCTGCAAATTCCAGGTGATGCTATAGCATCAGTTCAAGGTTACGATGTTTTTTTAATATCATTGAAGTAGCAGAATACCAAATTTCAATCGATCTGACCTGTAGAAGAGGCTCACATCACATTCAAATCGGTTCACCCGTGTAAGAGGTACGGAGCTACAGACAGACAAACACGTAGCGGTCAAACTTATAACACCCCGCTTTTTGCGTCGCGGGTTAAAAAGGAATATAAATATAGGGATCGTAGTAGGTGGCGTTCTGTAGTTTCTAGTTTCTGAAGGCGTTGTGAGTTTATGTCTATACACATAAAATGACTTGCCTTCTGTTTACGAGTAGGCCAAGATGTATTGGTTCACCCACATTTCGCCAATTACGCATTTATAAGTCTCATGTAATAGGGACCATGCGTGATGCCATTTATCATGGGCACTCCGGACTGCTACTGAGAAATCCCTGATGAAAAAGCCAATTACCTGTAGCAGCATCTACATCGCCACATTCGAACTACGCATCAAAGACCTGACGTCACACAAATCCTGCATCGCGCAATTAAAGTTTACCGCGCGACATATATAAGACTATTCGACACCAATTATTATCGGACAGTTGCCCGCCAGACACGAAACCCAGGATGAGTGAACTTTACACCCTGTTCCTGATACCTCTTAAAACCCTTTGTCTGATATAGGATTGAACCCAGAATCCCATGCTCAGCATAAACGCTTGCGACAACTAGACAATTAAACTTAACATTTGTAAAACAAACAATTTACCGTCGCCAATCGCCCGTTATTTTTCTTCAATGGATTCTTTACATCATTGTACGGTATCCTCTTTCTAAAAAGATGTCCCACGTGAGAGCACGGAATTATTTCTAATCGTCCACCACACATCCAAGTTTTGAATGACAGTTCCAAATTCTCTGCGCCCCATATGTCAAATCCGTCATCATAGTATCCTATTCTTTTAAAGAAATCTTTGTGAATGGCGAACAGCCCCCCAGAAATTGTTGGAGTTCTTAAAGGAGCCATCTGATTAGTTCGTTTCAAGTATTCATCTTGGGGTATACCAATCCAGCTGAAGCGTAGGTCCCAATTGAACCCACCAATCTGAAGATCATTGGTCTCTTGTGCTATGTACTCGAAAGTGTTGTCGTGAATATGATCGACTACCGGACTTACTACTCGAGTTGGATCTTCTTTGATGCACTGTAATAATGGTTCTAGCCACCCTGAAAAAATATGTTAAGCCATAATCAATTACGACTTTATACTTTTTCGCTTTATAGATGTTGATCTAAGTTGACTAAAAACGAAGAAAGCAAACCGAAGTTGAATGTTTTCCCATTTTATGACTATACATGTACCAATGTATGTGTCGCAGTAAGATGGAGGAAGCCGTGATATATGTACCTAGTTATATCCCTAGCTATTGGAGTACCATCACGGGCCACTGCTCGCTGAACAAACACTTTCACACAATAGGCATAACGGACAGTCCTCAGGGCGTGCATGGAGGCTGAGGAAACCGTCACGCACGTGCTTTTTGAATGCACAAGCGTCACCCAGATTAGAACACAGACCCTCGGGACACCCAGATCTTTCACAGATGTTCTGAACAGACCACGAGATTTAATAAACTTCTGGAGGGAGGTGGGCTGGTTGGAGTAACCACCAACGGCCGCTATGGCCCACGCACAATGGTCCATTGTAGGACTAAGTGCGGAAACCAAACCCCATAACATAGAACATAGAACATCCCTAGCGATATACCTATATACCGCAATATAGTTATATGAAAGATCTTCATAACTATCTTACTAGGAATATAACTATGATACGAGCACGATCTAGTAGTAATTACTAGACTAACCTAGTGAAATGATTGTATAAGCGGGGTGCAGAGTGCGGGACGCTTCCAGCAGCATTAACCTTGCACGCTCGCACGTCGCGGGTGTCAGTTACACCGAACAATAATACTCCTAAACTCCTAACAGTTTGATGTTCGGTATTCACGACGATAGCGTTTTCTTGTGTAATTCTCAAATGTTCGCTTAATTTGGTTGAATGTCTGATAACTATTTAATAAAAATTAATTGCTGTACGTTAGTCTCGCTGAAACTTGAGAACGGCTGGATCGTTTTAGCTAATTTTGGTTTTGAAATATTTGTGGAAGTCCAAGGTTTCTGTGAAACTGCAGATTTTATTTTTTGGTTCTGAATCATCTACTGAATCCATGGTATCCGTTTTCGCGTCGATGTCCCTGCCACCCTGTATATTAGGTAGGTAGGTTTGTAGGTCGGGTAGGTTGGGTAGGTAGGGTAGGCAGGGTAGGCAGGGTAGGTAGGGTAAGTAGGTTAGGGTAGTTAGGTATGTGAGCCGTAGATAAGTCCCTAAGGACTTATCTACGGCAGGCGGTGGCGGGTAGCACTAATGCTACCCGTGCGAAGTCGGACACGTAAAGCTAGTTTATTATATTTTATAAGTACTAGTACTTCATGCAGCTATAGATAATGATGAAGATCAAAACGGTATTTTAAGCCGAAATTCGTCTACCTACTGTACAATGGGAGGAGTAAAAACCAGAGTGGACGCGAAAATTATAAAAAAATATATAAATATTTATTCAGTATTAAAATTGGTAAAATATTAATAACGTAAAAGCTTAATGTTAGATACCTGTACTAGGATAAACCTGTATCACAGGCGGCATGAGCTCACACTTTATGGTATTTGTAGGACAATAAAAATTCTTAACAATATTTAACATTACAAATCTTGAAATAATGACAAAGTTGAATCTCCTAATTCATTGTTTTATACCTAGTTTACTTAAATACTATTTACCTTAAAGATAAAAATAATCAAAAGTCTCAATAGGTAATTTACCCTACGTAATTTCTTATTTAGTTTGCGCAATACAGTCAAAAAAAATATGGGAAGTTATAAGTTATATTGAAGAGTATAATGTTGCGCCAGGGCTAAACAGGATGACGGGGTCCGGAAGGGCCAATCCCTGCCGGGGTTGCGGGTTTGTCTGAAAGGGATATCGCGACCCCGGCACACAGGCAACGGAAGGAACACGGGTGGGTTTTAGTCAGTAAAAGTCTGACACGCCCTCCCGCTCCGCCCAGAGCGGGAGAAGTTATTTGATAATTTCCCACCCTCAAAAAAAAAAAAAAAAAGGGCTAAACAGGAAGAGAAATCCTATCCCTGGTGGATAGGATTTCTCTTCCTGTTTAGCCCTTTTTTTTTTTTGTTACTTTTTACTACTTACTTTTTGTTACTTTTTATCACGGTGGTATGCTTCCATGGGATATTTTTTTAATTACGCTTGCAAAAGCTAGTAAAATCATGATTGTTATACTCACCTTCGGCACACTCACAATGACTGTCAAGATAAAAAACAACAGGTGTAGTCACATACTTTAACGGCAATAATCTTGCTTTAATAAGTCCTTCACGACGACTTGTACGAATCAATTTCACTTTAGGAGTCGCACGTACATAATCGTCTAATTTCTCCTTAAGATGAGCTGGAAATTATAAGATACTTTTTATTTTAATAGACAATTTCAATCTCTGATCTAACTTGTCAATTAATTTGATTTTAATTTTTACTTTAGTATTACTTGACAATGGTAGCTATAACGATGGACCTTGCTATAGTTAAATTAAAACCAGAATATATTATGAAAAGGCCCTCCCTAAACAAACAATGAAATCAATAGTTTTTTTTGATTATTTTAAATAAAGAAAATTAATTTAATTCAGGCATAATTATATATAATATAACCATATTACATAAAATACAATTTCACAATACTGCAACAGAATAGGTCACAATAGAATAAAATGTCAATTAAAATAAGTACATATTAAAATTAAAATAAAATGTCAAATTCAATTAAAAGAAACGAATGGTGGTATTTTAATGTTAGGGCTCCCACACAAAACTGCGATGCGATGCGATACGACGTCGTATCGCAGGTTTTTAGAAGAGCTTTGTTTTTTAGGAGCTCGCAGATTTTTGCAATGCGATGCAAATTCGCAGTTTTGTGTGGGAGCCCTTAATCTGTATTGAAAATGAAATCTCTAAGGACATACCCATTTTGGAAAAGTCATCCACCAATATGATTTGTTTTAAAAGATCCGGGGGGCTTCTTGTCAAAACTGATGTTATTGTCCTGATGAGCGTTGACCATGCTTCGTTATAAAAGCATATAATTACTGTAACTTTTGGTAAATCTTTCGAAAAAGTCTGATTTCTACACCTGGAATACACTTCTATGATTAAAATGGATATTAAACCTTATTTGTAGTTGTAGTAGGTCTTTATCGTCATTTTTCGTTCGTTAATACAAAATATTGTAAAACATTTTGAAAGAGTAACGGTGGAGTTTCTTGCCTATTCTTCTCCATACGAAACTACCTTTTGGAAGGGGCGACTAGAATCAATTCTATTTTTTTTAACGTTCAAAAGTGCCCGATATGTGCCTATTTGAAATAAATAATTTGACTTTCTTTTTTTTTGAGATTTTTTGGATGTTCAATGGCGACGGTGGCCAAATACCAAGGGTTTGGCCACTCATATGCATCCTAGGCCTATGTCCAGCAATGGATTGCGCTAGGTTGAGTTGATTGATGAAAAAAAAAAAACACTACAAAGTGAAAAATAATTTTAATTTCGAAAGTCAGTGTCTTTGCCTTTGAATATTCGTTTTTTGCCACTAACTTCCAAAATTCAAGTTATTTTTCACTTTTTACTGTTTTTTTAGGAAGTCAGTTGTTTTTTTTTTTTTTTAAAACGTTTTTATTTTTCTCTTTATAGCTGTCGTACCTACCCAAAACACACAAACAACACTAATTCAAATAACACTATCTGCTATGTAAATAACAGTGACAGGAACTTATTATAACATCGTCCACATATACAAAGTGGGAAAAATACGTCTTATTGAAGCGTACTCTAAAACTACCAAGAAAAGTTAAGGTTGACTGGTAGAAAATGCCTCAGGCATTAAGTCCGCTTTTGTACAGTATTTTTTACTTGTGTATGAAGTTTTAATAAATAAATAAATAATAAAAAGTTAATAAAATTTATATGGGACCACCTCTGTAGGACCCACCTATGAAACAAAAAAGAATCATCAAAATCAATTCATAATTGGCGGAATAATCGCGTAACAAACAGACAAAATAAAAAACAGTCGAATTGAGAACCTCCTTTTTTTTTGTTTTTGGGTGGGAAATGATCAAATAACTTCCTCCACTCTGGGCGAAGCGGAAGGCGTGTCAGACTCTTACTGACTTAAACCCAACCGTTTTACTTCAGGCCAGTTGCCAGGGGCCACGTTGACCCTTTCAGACTTTCCCGCGACCCTGGCAGGCATTGGCCCTAGCGGACCCCGTCAGTTGTGCTGACATCTCTTTAAACCGCGCGTGGAATACAACGCGCCGTCGACCCGGGGCTGGTCCTCATCGGACGGCGAGCTACCCATTGCTCACCGTCCACGAAACGGGCTCTCCGCCAAATATGGAATTGAGAACGTCCTCCTTTTTGAAGTCAGTTAAAAACTGATGTGCCGCTGCAATGTTAACTTGATTACCTCTACATTATAAAAACTTTGGATAGCAAATGTTTGAATTATCTTACCATGGGTCTCTTACATCTTTTAGAGTTCTGTTCACTGGTATTAAATCACTCACAAATCTATTGAAGGCGTGGTCTTTCCAGCCTTTATGTACATCCTGTCTTAAATAATACCTCAAATTATCTATTAAGACGACAGGTCCACCATCAACGCCTGAAAAAAAAAGGGACTCTAAAGGACATTGAGGCGAGCGATGGAGCGCAGTATGATGCAAAATTTCGATTAACCGTCCGAATACATAACACGATACTGCGCTTCAAGAAAAAATTGCCGACATCACCCAAAAAACAACCAAACTCAAGTGGGACTAATTCGGACAGGTTTGCCAGAAGTCGGATGCATTGTGGGCATAATTGTAGACTAATATCACCACAACCCTGGTTCCCTGTTCTTTATCCATAATAATTATAACCAATAGAGTTTACAATCAAAAATTTTTGTCATGCTCATCTATTATCTGACTGACATATAAACAGTTTTTTTTTTTACCAGGTTCATCATCCTTAATTATTATCGAAACATGTCCCGGTGTGTAAAAATGTCAAGTTTGTAGTACCCAATACAGCCTTTCTTCGTAAACTTGTCTAGAACAAGATGATACATGAATGAGTTATTAAAATATCCGCAATTTTCAGTTGACATGACAAAATTGTTTTTGGAACGATGTTCTTTAACGTGGCTTGCTAACTCCAGAAATCGCAAAAAAGCGTTAATACTTGCGACTGTCTTCGTTTAACTAATTCAAAGAGACAGAGAGAGAGGACACCGGCAGAAAAAACAAAAGAAAAGATTAAAGTGATTACAGAGTCGTGGAATAAAATTGTATACATCGGCCCGAGTACACTGCTGGAGAGAGACAGAGAAAAGGTGTGAATTTGGCCAAAATGCGTAAATTTACAGAGTTTACGTCATGGGTGTCGTTTTCATAGTTTTCGAGGGTTATAAAGTTGATAGTGAGGTCAAAATGTAAATCCAAGATGGCGGCTCTGAAAATATTCAAATTTTTCGTCATGGGTGTTGTTTTCATAATTTTCGAGGTTGCTAAAGCCGTCAGTGGCATAAACATGTAAATCCAAGATGGCGTCTGCGAAAATTTTGTTGTTGTTTTAAATCATACGTGAGAAGGAACTTCATTCCTGACGGGGGTCCCCCGACTGCACGTTTTTTATTATTTAAGGTATCGGCAACGCAAACCATACTTTCAATGTCATTGTTTAAAAATTCGAAAAAATAAATTATGATCGGAAATGTTATACCTATCCCATACCTGGTGGATACTCGTCACCTTTGACGATATTCTCTTTCTCCTCTTCTGTCAATCCTCCTTGTGCGAATGGAAGTATTTCCCACACTGTAAGAAATATTAAACTTTTGCATTCGTTATTTTAGTATTAATAAATGATTGTTCAATCAGAATTTTATCCATAGATAATATTAGGATTATTATGTCAGTTATAATATAATATTGTATAATACAATGTGAAATTTAATTCGTTTCCATCCTCATACGGGGTCATTCGAAACAAAGCTGAAATCGCGAAAAAAGAATCAGCTGTTCCCTTCATTATAACGAGCTATGCGAACATAAATGTATGGAACAGCTGATTTTTTTTCGCGATTTCAGGTTTGGCCCCATAGTGAAAGTTGTTCATAATGATGAGTACAATGACCCCGTATGAGGATGCAAACGAATTTAATTTCACATTGTATATTATGTATAATAAATAGTTGTTGTCTGCTATAGTATAGTAGTGTAGTTATTTAATCGGAAGTAGTCAAAATACTCAAATTAGACATACAAGAGTGTGGATATTTTTGTATACCACTTAACCACCACTTACCACCACCACCATTTACTTTTCTTTAGATATCTTTTATGGCATTAGGTAGTTTTATATTCACCAGCATGGATACCGCATGTAATTTCTAGGGTTTCGCCTAAATATAATATATTATAACTGGTATTTATGGTTTCAAAATTGAATTATTAATTTATTATAATGTATTCACATTAAACTTGAGCTGTGGCTTGGGCAGTGGCTTGAGCAGTCTCGAGATTGAACCCAAGGCACGGACCTCTGACTTTTCGGATTCTTTGTATAATTATCACTTGCTTCAAAAACGGTGAAGGAAAACATCGTGAGGAAACCGGCATGCCTGATTGTATGAGCTACGCTGTACTGACCTTTGTCGTAGTTTGTACGTCAAAATTCAAAATTCAAAAGTCATTTATTCAAACTAGGCTGATAATCAGCACTTTTCGAACGTCAAAATTACATAAGACAGTCCCCCAAAACGGCCACCCTTCACCACTTCCTAGTACGTTAGCTGGGAAGAAGAAGTGGCGCAACAAACTCCCCAGCAGCACAGCTGTCTGTTCAGTTAGAAAGAAAAAAAATGACTCTATATAATAGTATTCAACATACTTAATTAACCTAATTTAAATTATTATCCATATGTTAGCTAGCACACGCCAATATACCAAACAAAATCATCGAGAACTATACTCGGGCAGAAATAAAAACTAAACGTAAACAAAACTTAACGTCTTAATAAAAGCCTCCAGGCATAAAGGGCGTGCCCGCTTACATAAAGCTGTAACTGGAAGTTATAAATGATAAACTAGGACCATCGAGGTAAAATAAATAAACAGTTAATTACTAATAACAATAAATAATATGATCTATTGTCGAGGTCACTAGTTACAGATTGCAATACAACTCATTAAAAAAAAACATTGTAATGAGTCATAATCGATAATGCAAATCGATATTGTTTATCTGTGCATTTCTCTAACATAGCATTTAAGTGGAACAATTATATTCAGTAGTACCTAATCAATCCATCAAGGGAATCATTCGTCTACTCATTTACATAACATAACATAGGTACCTACAAGTTTACATAACAAGTACATAATATTTTCACTGTTGGGCATTACAACCCAACACTGAGGGATATTTCTCGACGACATGTGAAGCCAAGTCAGAGGCCCATGGGCGGCTTTAAAACTCTTACACCAGGTTAGACACTAACCATACGAAAAGAAGAAGAAGATCTTAAACTAGCGACACAGTTCCATTGGTGCAAGACTTCCAAGAGCCTTGCTTTGTGTATTAAAAGTAAAAATTACAAAGGTGCTACATATTTAAACTGACCCGTCTTTCAGAAGATCTGATGAGACATGTTTAGACAGTTAAAGTATTAATTCATATAAAATGTTCAATCTCACCTCGAAATTGCGAACTGCCATTGTCAAACCTATTTCTGAATCTGTTCAAAGCGTATTCATAAGATTTTTTTTTATCAGCGAACATATTGCTAGTACTATACATAAAACTATGATTTTTTCTATATTCCCTTACGATCGTTAAACATGAAACCAGCCACATAACAACAATTACTGCAAATATCTTTAGTACTTTTCTGAACATAGTGTTAGAATGTGTCTGTTTCAGCTGTTGGATTAAAAATGACTGTTAAAGTGAGGTTACCAGCATAACCGTTGTTTACGGTAGTCAACATTCAAGTACTAAGAAGTTCCTCGTTCCCACAGAACGAAGGCAAATATTGATTGTTTCAAACAATGAAATAGTCACATAAGTTGTTTTGTGTTTTTTTGGAACTGGCAAATAATGTGTCTGTTTGTTCGAAACATACCTATTGTAAGAGGTATTAAATTGATGGACTGTGTGAAAGATGAGGCTAGAAAGGAGGTGACTACCAAGATGACAACTAATACAAAAGACTGGACTTGACGCTTGTTGCGTCGAACCAATAAATTGGGATTAAGGCAAGAGAATGACCCACCCAACCCCTCCTTCTTATCTTTTGTCTCACTTCCAATATCTATGTTCTTCACACGCTAAGAATCTGCATTCTTCCAACAATCTTCTTCTACTCTGTCCTTCTCATACTTCTGACTTTGTTCATTCTTCCTTTCATACTCAGTCCATTCTACTCTGGAATGCGCTTCGTCTTGATATCAGGACGGCCACTAATCGGTATGCATTTAAGCGGAAATTGCAGAGTTATTTTCAAAGCAAATAGTGTAGAGTCATCTCAATTACCTCATTTCCTTTGAATCTGTATTCTTATATATATTTATTTATTTATTAAAACTTCATGCACAAGTAAAAATACTGTACAAAGGCGGACTTAATGCCTGAGGCATTTTCTACTAGTCAACCTTAGGGTGATGCAGAGACAAAACATGGCAGGTGCAACATAAGGGATAGATAACTTGAAAATTAATACATACTAATACATAGATATATACATACATATAAACCGAATAAATTTTGTCAGGAGACATAACGATAGGTAGAGGAGAAAACAAATCCAGCCAATCAGCGCTGCAATGATATATATATATATAATGTAGGTATATATTACAGTAAATATGTATGTACGTGTATCATAAGTTCATAAACTATATATGTACTTGTGTAACTTAAAATTTGACATACCTAAATACTTTGTGTTATCTAAATTTCTAAACTAATATTATAAAGAGAAAAGATTTGTTTTTTTGTATGTTTGTTTGTATTGGCGTAACAAAAAAAAAACTTAACCGATTTAAAAAATATATTTCACCTATAGAAGCTACATTATCAGCGAGTAATATGCGCTGTATTTTATCGACTCTCACGCGAACGAAGTCGCGGGTAGAAGCTAGTACCAAATAACACTAAAATTATAGCCAGTAGTACTGTTTTAGGGTTCCGTACCTCGAAAGGAAAAAACGGAACCCTTATTGGATCACTTGTGAGTCTGGCTGGCTGGCTGTCTGTCTGTCTGGCTATTTGTCTGTCACAGCCAATTTGCTCCGAATCTAATGGACCAATTTAGTTGAAATTTGGTACATATATGAATTTCTGTGACCCAAATCCGGACGTGTAACGTAAATAAATGAATTTTGAATATGGGGTCACTTTTGGGTGGCAAATAAGAAAACTTAAAAAAAGTTTTGCATACTGTAGGTACCGTGTGACATGAGGATGGCATTTTTTTTTCATAATTTTGAAATTAATACTTTTAAAGATATTTGAGAAAATTTATGAATTTATCCCGCCCCTTATCTCCGAAACTAGTGAGCATTTTTTTTTTAATACGGAGTTTAGTTATTTAGATTACAGGAAAACCTATGAGACCTATATGGTCTTAAAATTGTAAGTTGTAACTAAATCAACTAATGATAACTAAAACGTCCTTTAAACATCAAGTTCTCTGCTAGTGCTGTGCACTTCTGTAAATGAAGAATTCACAATACCTAAAACAATATGTGATTTTTGTATGTGTATGTTTTAGTGAGTAAGTCGTTGAGGTGCCTTACAAAAAAACAAAATAACATGGTAAATCTCTCAAATTATTGAGTCTGTACTGTACTGTACTCAAGTCTGTACTCACAATATATTAATATTGTGAGTACAGACTTACATTTGCAGTTGGAATGTGTGGGAGAACATGTTTTTCAACTACAATGTTAAGTTTATTCTTGGGATAAATTCATCCCAACTACGGAACCTTTCATTGTTCGTAGTCCGACACGCACTTGGCCGGTTTTTTTTTAAACTAAAATTTTGAGCAAGCGACCTTCTTATACGTCACTAGAGTGAACCCAATAAATTATATAAATTCTTGCATCTAATATGTCCATTTCACCAAAATTACCATTCCATTAATGAAGAAGGTCCACTAGAAAGCAAATATTTGGGTGTATTCAAACAAAATTTACCAACAGAGCTTGTCCTGTCTTAATTAAATGCCGCTTGGTAAACCTTACCCTTTTGAAAAACCTTCATTAGACTCATTATTACGTTAATACACAATGATATCGTGAAGACAACATAACAAACAATTTTGAATCTTAATAGAGTTGAAACAAGAGCTTTAGTTTTATCGATATCGGTTTACCAAATGCAAATTTAAATTGGTTGAAGAGTACAAGAGTCACCGACAAAAAAGACTGGTCTCCTTAGATTTACAAGAGCATCGTTAAAGTAAATTGAGGTAAAGGTGGTCAAATACTGAAGTTAACGAGGTACCCCCGAACAAAAAAAAACGAATTGCTGAAAGAAATTAGACGTAACGATTCTTTTTTAAATGAAACTCCCTTTCTTAGTTAAATTGTTCTTTAGTTCGGGACACTTGTTTTTATTGGGCATCTTAATTTACTTACAGTGGCCTCGGGTAATTGAATGTTCTTTTATGTTAATTTGTGGTTGCTCGTAAGTGCCTCGGTATGGCCACATGAACGAAAAGTCATTTTATCCTAAACCTTTTAATTAGATATATTTTATATCTCGTATTTGACGTCTGAGGTCGTGACTACTGCCTATCTTGTGGCTCCCTTAAGGCCTCCAACCAGGGCATAAGGCTTCAGCCAGGGCATATAAACCAAACCTTAGCATAATCAGCCTATAATACATAGTTCCATCCACGAAGACGCGAGTACTGTACGTTAGCGTTGTAAGCTATACTTTAGTATGGAGCGGAGTGGGGCACGTCTTCGCGGATGGCAATACCTTTTTTTTTTTTTTTTTTGAGGGTGGGAGCGGCTCTGGGTGGAGCGGGAGGGCGTGTCAGACTTTTACTGACTAAAACCCACCCGTGTTCCTTCCGTTGCCTGTGTGCCGAGGTCGCGATATGTCGCGGATGCAATACCTGTACACTGCTGGCACAAATGTCTCCTCTCTGTGAGAGGGAGTGGGGTGTAATCCTCCACGCCGCATGGTACGAAAAGTAACTCCAGGTGGCCTAGAAAAACCAATTGAAATCGATATTATCAGATAAAGAAAAGAAAGAAAGAAAAATATTTTATTTGGGACACGCACAGGAAATACAAACAGTAAGTGATAATAAAAAATAAAATAAAATAAAAAACGAAAAAAGGACCAAGAGGAAGGAGGAGGAGGAGGAGGGGGATCTAGTGCTTAAAAGATTTATTACATCCTAAAGTCCCTTGCTCATACGCTATTATACTTTGTTGCTTTGCATTGCATTTTCAGTCACGTTCTATTTAAATTACACCCTATTACTAGCTTCTGCCCGCGATTTCGTCTGCGTAAAATTTCTTGTTTTGTCATAATATATCATATGACACTCGGCAATACTGTAGGAAACTGCCGTAACGACACGCTTTGAAATCTTAATATACATATATCAGTACACAACAGTATTGAGTGCGCGGTAGTTACGCATCACGGACGCGGAAGGTTTATCTACCGAGCGGCCGTTGGTTATTATTTCAAGGTTACTTATTTATACTGTGACTGTAGTATCCCATTAGTGAAAGAATTTTCGGAATTCCATCAGTAGTTCTGAAGATTATGCTCTACATACAAACTCACCAATTGCTCTTTATAATATTCGTATATGTAGATTCATTGTTTTAACAGCATAATACCTCTCCTTCATAAGTTACCTAACCACCTCTGTGGTCTAGTGTGTCAGTGGGGACAAAAGTTCTAAGTCCGCCTAGCTATCACCATCTTGTCTGTCGCCATAACAATAATGTGTTAACAGCATGTTTGTGTTTCGGCAGTTAGAGGTAAGATTGCCAGTTCCTCTGTGGTTGAGGATTTCGGGTGAAGCTCGCCTCTACCTTCGGCCTGATCATCACTTACCATCAGGTGAGATGCAGGACTGGAGCTTCCCAGTAGCGGTAAAAGAAAACTTACCTTTCTACCTACTAAATGGTAACAAAATGTAACTACCTCTTCTTTGACTACCGCATCAGCAGTTCCCAAACAAATTACTTCCCAAAAACAAAAAGGTCGAAAGTTGCAATTCATCAAGTCTACATTAGACTGGACATTGCTTTACAAAAAGCTTTTGATTTACAACCAAAGTTTCCGTTTAATAGAATCAAGAGTGAATTTGGTACCGTTTCAAAAAACTTTTGCGTACTAACGATCTCCATTGTGAGTGTCCCTTAGTTTTTTCCATTAGCACTCTTTAATTGAAAGTAAAAATTTCAGGAAGTTCTGTGCAGTAGAGTTAACTAAGAAGGCGACTTCTTGGCATTATCTTTTTCATTTGAAATTGCAGGAAGTAGGGCTGTCAGTTCCTCCCGTTGGACGTAATGGTCTGGTCTTATGTTAGTGGGAGTGCTCTAATTAGGGCTGTCTCGGAGACTTTTTTAAGAGTATTTTATTCTTGCTACTTTTTATTGTAATACGTGACCCAACCATCTCTTTTTAACCGACTTAAAAAAGGAGGAGGTTATATGTTAATCTGTATGTATTTTTTTTAGAAAGATATTTCGTTTATTTGGTGCACACAAAATACAAAAACACGATTAATTAATAACTAAATACATGAATAAAGCTACAAGGTGTCAGTATACAAAAAAAAAAGAAGAAACAAGACATTGTGATGACAGTATTGGCAAAGACACTGTATAATAAGGAAGGTTTTAATGTATGTTCATCGATATTTTTGTCAATTGTGGACCGTATTCGATACTTTTTTATTATTTGGTAAAGAAAGCTTGACCAGTGGTCCGATATACATTTTATTAACTTTGCTTGCGTAGTTTTTGAGTTAGCTTCGATAATACGTATTTCATCCACTTTGTGTATCTTTATGTTGTTTACATAGCAAGTAGTGGTGGATATAATAGTTTCGAAGTCGGTAGCAATAAACTAAAAAACCGATCCAAAGACACCGACTTCTGAAATTAAAGATATATGTTTTTTTTGAAAATCGGTTTTTTTTTTTTGTAAAAAAGTTTGTGGTGTATACCTAACATCTTGCCTCTCGCTTTCCTCGCAATCTGTGGGAGTGATTTCGTAAAAAGGGACGGAAGTGTGTTACAGCAAGCGCGCGGTATTTGATTTGACCAATGAGCGCGCGCGGTGCTAGAGTTGGCTGATGGTACCAACCCATTTTATTTGTTATTCATTTATTAAAACTTTATGAACAAGTAAAAATTAAATACCGTACAAAGGCGGACTTTAATGCCTGAGGCATTTTCTACCAGTCAACCTTAAGGTGATACAGAGACTAAACATGGCAGATGTAACATAAGCCTGCCGGGGTTGCGAGTTGTCCGAACCTGCCGAGGTTGCGAGTAGTCCAAAAGGGACACACACATCGTGGCCCCGGCACACAGGCAACGGAAGGAACATGGGTGGGTTTTAGTCAGTAAAAATCTGACACGCCCTCCCGCTCCACCCAGACGGGGAGAAGTTATTTGATAATGTCCGACCCAAAAAAAAAAGGTACAATATAAGGGATGGATAAGACGAAATTAACTATAAAATACAAGATATATATATATATAATATACATACATATATTCAAATTAAAAAAATTCAACAATTCAAAATATTTTTATTTCACATAAACCTACAAGGGCACTTATGAAACGTCAGAAGCTAGGTGCACGGTTCCAATTGGTCGTTTCCTATGGAGAAGAGCCGGCAAGAAACTCCACGGTTACTCTTTTAAAAGTAAATGGTTTTTACAATGTTTCCAACTTACAGTGTCAAAAGGTATGAGAGGACAGTGTGGGCCCATCAACAAGTACCAGGTACTTAGTAAAATATTAAATGGTCCACAGATCTACGGTCTGTTATGTCTACAACGTTCTCTCATTCACAAAATTTAAAAGAAAATAAGCTATATAAAAGACAAATGAAATTCCTAATAAAAATAAAAACCTATTTAAACCAAATGATAATGGTTGCCACTACTGCTGTAACAAATCAAATTTAATAAAAAATATTGAATGTTGTAAATATAAAATGTAAAATAATAAAAAGATTATGTCATTTGTAAATTAAAATACAATAAAAAATTAATTTAAAATAATTATATTCCGAGAGATATATACATATATTCATTTTCCGAGAGGTTGGTACTGTCAGCCAAGATGTCAGATGTTACACATCATATTATGCACAGACTACATATTATGCGACTACTGTAAGGCTCGATCGTTTTTTTTGTAGATAATTAATAATATTATGTTTCTCAAACAAAAAAACAGTTTTCCAATAATAGTGATGATTGGAAGCAGATGCATCAGACTGTAGAATGCCCAAATCATACGAGGTCGTTTGTTAAAATGAGACATGTGGGAGGTTCATGTTTTTTTAATTGACGTTTATGGACCGACAATGTGGTGATATACAAATAACCAAAAGCATCAAGGTTTTATCATAAACTTAACTAAATTAATTCATTCACCACAAAGTTGATGCGCACCGAGAGGGCTGGAATGGGGGGCGCAGGATAAAGAGTTCCTGGAAGGACTTGGGGAGGCCTTTGCCCAACAGTGGGACGGTATGTAAAAAAAACAAACGAATCCCAGTCCAATAACGATTTATAAAGTCTTAAAAACCAAACCTAAAACGAAGATATCAAACCAAATTTCCTTATTTTTCATTACTAAAATCGAGCAACCAAGCATCCCTAAACGCACAAAAGCAAGCATCACCATTCACACCGCCATCATTATCTCTGACGTCACCCAGATTTGACACCACCGTAGAAGAAAGACGAACGCATTTAGCAGAAAATAAAGACGACACTCGGTTGCCATTTGCAGTCTCAGCTAACGACCGCATCATTAATCATACAAAACAGTGGCTGTCTCGCACTTGACTTGCTTGCTAAGTTATTGTACGATATAAGCTACTGGCAGACCCAGATGCGTACTAAATTATGACGTCACAGGAGGATTTTGTACGGTTTTTAAATGTGTTCTGAATTTAAAATGTTTCTTTGGATATTCTAGTGTTGATATTGATAAATTGTATGAATTCTGCGATTAGTTACCATTTCTGATGTACAATGCAGGAAGGCGCGCCAACCCGTGTGCGTACGTAGATCCGTGTGATATTAAAGCGCTCTTGCGCATGTAAAAATAAAACAAACCACAAATACAAATTTATTCAAATAATAAGATACGATGTTAACAATGTGAACAACTTACAATGAACAAAATGATTTGTAAAGTTTACTCAAAAATGTTCAAGTTCTTGTTCTACATCCCACATAGTCCAAATGTCAGAATAAACTCACAACAACGTATCAATTTATTATACAGTATATAGGCATGCGTCCACGGCTTTACCTTGACCATTTTTGTACCTAAAAAGTATGTAACAAGAAAAAAAGAGAAAAATGTAAAAAGTAGCGATTTTTTCTAGTCGGGTTTTAGTTTTGGAACTTACTCTATATTGTTAATAAATGTTTCTGAAAGTAGAAGACATTATCCCATAGAATTTCATGATCATTTCAAATAATTTGGGTTTTACTGGACAATTCTGTAGGCCCTCGATTTTCTTAGGCTTTATTAATTCAATTCAATTGGCGGTATTCCTATCTGAAATTACCCGGTAGCAGCCCGGAGTCTGAATTTGTGTCCGGTTGCTGGCAAAAGGCTCGCCCCCTATTACATGGGACTTAAACATAACTGGTGAAATGTGGGACCTGCTACAGGTACACCTCAGCCCAACCTTGCGGACGGTGTGCAATGGGTAGATCGCCGTCCGATAAGGAACAGGCCCGGGTCGACGGCGCGTTGTGTTCCACGCGCGCCTCAAAGAGATGTCAGCACAACAGAAGGGGTCTGCTAGGACCGATGCCTGCCGGGGTCGCGGGAAAGTCCGAAAGGGATACTGTGGCCCCTGGCAATGTACAGGCAACTGAAGGAACACGGCTGGGTTTTAGTCAGTAAGAGTCTGACACGCCCTCCTACTCCGCCCAGAGCGGGAGAAGTTATTTGATAATTTCTCACCCTTAAAAAAAAAAAGCCCAACCCTTCGGGGAAACAGCGTGATGTTATATTTTTTTTGTATATAATGTTCTCTTACTTATAAGTATAACCTAACTCACCTTTGATTAATTTAATTCTCAACTAAACTTGTTTATAATCTTCTTAGCAAGTTTCAGTAGAAACTTTCTCTGAATAACTATGTTAATAGGCAGTTATAATAGTTGCCAAAAGAAGTTTAAATTAATTATAACTTATAAGTTTATAACTACACTTCATGAAGGCTCTGCCAAGGTGTAAGTGAAACCAAAGGAAGTCTAAAATGATGTTGTTGGGAAACTTGGGTGAAGCTATGTATGCATATATAGCTATTTATATATATGACGGAGAAGGGTATGTGTCTCTCTTCGTTATTATCAGCCATATTTTAACTACTGTGGTCGTACTATGGGTAGTGTTAATTATTGTGCAATAGAAAAACAGTTTGCAGTTCAGATCGAATTATAATTTACTATCAAATTACACTGTAGGTAGGTACACGAGACAACTACACAGAATGCGCGAGAATTTCTAAACGTTTTCACTGCTTGACCGCCACCGACGAACTCTGCTCAGCTCCGGCCGCCCGGCTGGTCCGAGCGTCATGTCGTAGACTCTGTCGAGCGCCGCTAGACGGCGCTGGCGTTCCGATTAGTCAACTCAGTAACGTACTTCCGGCATATATGTCCAGCAGTGAACTACGAAAGGTTGAAATTTCACAAAAATATTTATTGATTTATTAATCATTTACCTCAAAAGTTTAAACTTAAAACATGGGTTTCAAAAATATTATAAAAGATGCAACATCAGGCTCAAATATTTTTATTGGATTCTGAATCATGTCTCGTAAATAAAAAAAGGAATGTGGCATCTGAAAGTAAATTGCTTTAGCACAATATTTTTAGAAATAAAAAACTGGCACAGTCTATTTAGAAAAAGCATGACGTTAAAACCACCAACTCAGTACCTAGAAACCTTCATGAAAGAAGAGTTTTGGCCGAAAGGTGTGGCGTATCGACGATTTCGTGGAAGGTTACGCGACACCACGCAGCGCAACACGACGCCGACAGTCATCACTTCGTGTACAATAATGATTTGTTGTAATTATAATAAAAATCAAACTCAAACTAAAATCTTTTATTTCAATTAAACCATTACAGGCACTTTTGAATTGTCAAGGAATCGGTCAGTCAAAAATATGAAGCTAGTTGCCCATTCCAAAGCGTAGTAGGTACCTATGGAGAAGAACGGGCAAGAAACTCCACGGACACTCTTTTAAATAAAATCAATTGTTACAAAGTATTGGTTACATCATTCATGTTGAAATTATACATGTGAGAACAATGTAGAAAGACATGCACGTTAGAAGCGTCCGTAATACAAAGATAAAAACAAAGAACAATTAAAAAATTAAAAAATTAAAAATCAGCCATGGCCGCTAAGAGTTGACTAGTCCCAACTGACGGCGCCCGTTCACGAAATATATGTATGTTTAGGTTAAGGTATTTATTTATGGGCCTGCGTCGCCTGAATTAAATGGATTATTATTATTATATAAAACTCTATAGAAGCCCATTAATCAAAGCATGTTAAAAAGTCATTAAGGATCTCCCTGGACTACTAAACTATTACTTGTACCCTTGTGCCCTATTTTCTATAATATAGGAATAGAATCAATTTATTGTGCTCTTTAATATATTCTCGTGCCCATTAATAATTCAACCAAACTATCGACCGATATATAGTCCGCAAACCACGGTAGTCCGTAACAACGGAAAACAAAACGATAATTTTAAGGTTCCCCACCTTAAAATTATCGTTTTGTTTTCCGTTGTTATGCAAGAGAAAACTGTGGGCGTAAAAACTTTAACCTTTTCTACTGTTCAAAGTCTATGAGCGAATCAACAGTTTTTTAATGAAATAAAAGAATATTGGTTTTAAATTAACTAAAAAACCACGAAGTGGTCCCAAAAAGTAAACCCTGTTTATCATCACTTTGTTTAACTAGTTTGATTCACACCGCGATCTCATAGTTGTTTAAAATTTCAAAGGATCTTGTTCTACGCAATACTTAGACCTTCGATCTATTTTGAACCTTCTTGAAACACAAAAATATTAGCCTCCACCTTTAATTTAATTCCCCGAAAGTATATCAAATCTGTACGCATACCAAAAGAACGCAGCAGCATCTCTATGAAGCGGTAATGTCTATTCTCGGCTGCATCATTTAACGTGTTAATTGAAATGCATACTTAGTATACTTATGCCATCTGTTGATGTCATGCGCAGTAGGAGGCTAGTGGTAGAAACAAGGGGACTGAAGTGGCAGGACAGTACACAGTAGACAGTTTCTTCAATGCCACCATGAGTGGCAACCGTAGACTTTTTTTCTTATAAGATTGTGTTTTGGTTTCAACTTGTATTTTAGTAGGTATAGTATTTAGGTGAGTATAGACTAGAGCATTTACTTGTAACAGAACATCGAGAATTCGCCGTTTTTAAATTTTATAGAAGCGCACTTCAAACACGACGCTCGATGTTTTGTTACAACCAAATTTTTTAAAGCAACGAACGTTTTCGTGTACCATTTTATCGAGCAAAGGCACGAGCGTGGGTGAAGCAGAGTAAAGTGCACGGGCCGAGGGCAGGTCGTTACAATGAACGCAAGGTAGAAAGTAAATGTTACAGGTAAATGCTCACTCGCCGTGAGCATTACGTCGAACGCAGCGTCGAGCATTCGCAGGAACGTTACATTACATGGAAATGCTTTTTTAAATTGAGCTTTTGCGTGTATTGTACCATTCGTAAGAACGTTACGCCACCTTTACGCAGTTTATTTTATTTTTATTTAAAAAGCATTACTCGTATTACTTTTAACTACAAACAAATATATTCAGTATTCTCATGGGTGCTTTAAGACATCAAAAGAAAAACGTTGCATACGTGAAATGGTAAATCTATCATAATTACCATGTTTTCGCTACTCATACTTGCTTACAGCACGAATATTTAAGAGCATAATCATGCCTTAAATTGGACGTAGTTAAACGGAAAGGATCCAACCCACACAGAGTTAGTTTTGAGATATTCAAGTTTTAAGATCAGATCGTGTTATGTGATTGTATGACCTGCCATACATACGGGTTGGTAATGTATGGTCATAATGACATGATGCGTTGGGATTGTTTTTGTGATATTAAAGTTATGACTACAAAGAGTGTTTTGGTATACATAACTCATTTTCGCCCATAGTGTGGGTTGGATCCTTTCTGCTTAACTACGTCCAATTGATAAAACTATGTACTTGAATAACTAAGTATGTACGTAGCTGTAATTAGCCGGTCAGCATGATGGCCGCGGAGCTGACTGTTCATGTTCAGCCAGCACTGCACTGCAGCACTGTTCAGCATGTACTGCTAGTGGAACCGCGCGCTCGGACCAACCTTTTAAGGGGACTACAGGACCTAAACGTGCCTAAACGCAAGTTTTATAATGCCTAAAAGAATATGATCCACTGCAGTAAACAAAATCAGAAAAATATATGATAGTCTTCAGGATATATGCTAGTATGATAGTGTGTTGAAAACATAATACAACTAATTTGATACGATAGAAAAAAATCATGAAGATACCTCTAAAAATTTATTTTAACGATTAAAAATCATATTAATTTACATGCAATCATTCTGATTTTTTGTCAGATTATTCTACAAGCTACATATTAGCATAATAGTGTTTTAATTTTCCAGTCCAATCAATAGATTTTCTGTAAATCGCTAACTGCTTCATATTTTGCAATAATTTACCTGCGTCGTGTCATCGCGCTTCTCTTTCATTTCTATGCAGTCCGACAGTGACCGCGCTTTAGCTGTTGTAAGCCTCTTAAGAGAGGCGCCCCTGACTCGTGCACGCCGCACGCTCAACCTCATAGCGAATGAGACGGACTTATTCTGTTGTTCTCTGAGTGAATTCACAAGGAATGCATTGTTTGTTATTTGTTATAGATGTTAAGTTAGGATAAGCGCATTTATCGCAATGGGTTAGCCTGTAATGGTAAATGTTAGATGATAAAATAAATAAATAAATAAATGTTGCGAAAATATCACAACTCTTAGAGGTTACTTTTGTACTATTATATTCGAGCTAAATTATCTTTTCCATAAGTATGCACGTGTTTCTGTGGCAGTAAACCAATTTTATGTCTTCTAATTATTGAAGATACTAATCTTCAATAATTATACATTATAGAATTATTTAAATTTATGTTGACTTTTTTTTGCATATTTATTTTGTTTGTTTAATGTTGCGATTGTAATTATTTGGATGAGATATTAATAAGATATTAATTTGTACACCTCATTAGGTTATAATACAATGTACCTTTTATACCTGTAACACCTTTTTAACATGTATTATGCAAATAAATTATTTGATTTGATTTGAAACATGCTATTTTACTTTTATTTACCTAATTGTAATTTAGTGTATACTTTATACTCATTGTTAATTTATTACATTAAGTATTTATGCTCTTCCTAGCCTGAAACACAGGTTCAACCTAGTTCAGGCAAATAAGCAACTGTGCTCTATTTTAATGATTAAGTCACTTATTGTAAATGTGCCCCTTTTTATAAATAAACGATTTTATTATTATTTATTATTAAATGTACCAGTTGCTACCAGTTTTCATATAAACTTTATCCTGTGGTAATATGTATGTTATGAAACGGGACTATAGTTACTGTCAAAGGGCGGTATACATATAATTCGTATGTAAATACGGGGGCCCTCACAATATGCTTTACCTACTTGTACTACGTGAGCAATATATCTAAAGGAAACGTGGAATACGTTTTCTTTAGGCCTACGCATAAATTTTTATTTTTGAAAAACGATAATTATGACCTACTAGCTTTGTTTTATTTTATTGTATTTGGGTGGCTTATAGCTATCAGAACAGAAGTAACAGTGAGGTAATTGACGACAAGCCACTTACAAGCCTCCACAGTTAGCAAAAGACAATTGTTGTACAAATTTTCAAATTGATTAACTATTCGTGAACTATAACACTTAGTATAACTTTAACTTAACTATCAAATTAAGTACCTGCATAGGCAAAGATATATGCGCATTTCGATTACAATATATCAGAAACAATAATATAGTGTTTAGATAAAACAGTAGTAATGGACGCTAAGCTGCTTGCAAACAAATCGATTGAGGGGTGTTTATTCTTAACAATTTAGTTATATACTTTGACTGAGCGAATTATGCCCGCGGCTTTGCCGTATCTTATGTCATAACCCAGGTTATGGTCTATCTGGTGGCAAATTTTTATCGTAATTCGTTCAGCCGTAAAGGTATGAAACGGTAACAGACAGAACTACTTTGGCATTTATAATAATCAATAAACAAGTTAGCACATCGAAGCACAACCTGCTACCATGGATTCAGTATAATAATTTTGGACAAAACAGCTGTTTCCTACAAAAGTGCAGTATCTACTCGGTCAAAATGACGACGACGACGAAAAAATTCAACGCAGGTGGTCAACAATTATGACTGAATCCTTGGTGACAGGTTGCGCGCCGATGTCCCTGCCACCCTGTATATAATGGATTATGTAAGGGAGCAAAAAACCGGCCATGTGCGTGTTGGACCACGCACAATGAAGGTTTCCGTAGTTGGGATGAATTTATTCCCAGAAAAAACTTAACATTGTAGTTAAAAAACATGTTCTCCCATACATTCCAACAAAAATTAGTTTAAGACCAGACTTCTTATAGGTATATCTATCTATGAGTAAAGAACCATATTCTGTGTTTTTTTTTATTATTTTCTCGCTCAGTAGTTTCGGAGATAAGGGGGGATGTTCAATTTTCATCAATTTTCTTAAATATATTTAAAAGAATTCATTTTAAAATTATAATAATATTTCAGATTCTCGGAACCAGCCCTTTCATTTGATATGTCACACAGCAGTATGCAAAACTTTTTTTTTAACTTTATATTTGCTCCCCAAAAGTGACCCCCATATTAAAAATTCATTTATTTACATTATACCTACGTCCGTATTTGGGTTACAGAAATATATATGTGTACCAAATTTCAACTTAATCGGTCCATTAGATTCGGAGCAAATTTGCTGTGACAGATGGACAGACAGACACACGAGTGATCCTATAAGATTTCCGTTTTTACCTTTTGAGGTACGGAACCCTAAAAATGATTTGTGAATCAAAACACGCATTACACTGTCTTCTCACTGGGTATTCGTGTAGGCGGCAAACATTTCCGTCACAATTGAAGAAGTCTGTGAGAAAACGAGGCGTACCCGCGGCTTTAACGCCCACGCTAGATCAGCGTCAAATGGAAACATCTTTAAGGTATCATTCCGTACCCGACCGCAGGCGGCAACTGCAGGCGACGTGTCGCCGCGACACGACTGGTTTCTATGATTTTTTATGAAATACCTTCCTTAGCTAGCGACACGTCGTTGCCAGTTACGGGTGAGTGACACGTGCAGCCAGTAGACCAGTAGTGACGCCAGCGCTCGAGCGATAGTCACGTTTTTCAATCTTCTTTCTACCGACTGGAATTTGGGCAGTTGCCACCTACTGTCGAGTTCGGAACCATGACTGCAGCGACATGACGCCGCAACGTGTAGCCGCCACATGGAGAACCGCCTGATGCGGTCTAGTGCAGAATGGTACCTTTAGTCTGCTACAAGCTTTCATTGCTGAATTTGAACTTTTCAATGGCCGCTACATTAAATTAATGTCAAAGGTTCTTTCACGTCTTCTTCGGCTTCGAAGACGTATTTTATTGATAGCCGTTTGGGTTGTTACACGTAGACTGATGAACCTAAAGATGCTGTAATCATTATTTTATGTGAAAACAACGGTTGGAGTTAAGATTGCTGTTCGATATGATACGGAGGCCTCTACCAAAGTCCGCTACATATGCTACGTCTGGTATGTACACAAAAAACTCCAAAACACCCAAAAAATCTGTAAAAGACCGAAAAAGATTGTCATTATAACATAACAAAAAGCTTAATTAGGTCCACACTACACATTAACACCTCCTATACTCACCTCACTCCAAGTTAAAACCCTTAACGCCATACACAACCCTCTTCATATATCACATACCTGCCTTTTTCCTTCATATTTTTATGCGCATAATGGCGCAATTCCCAAACTGGAGAGCAAAAGTTTCTCACTTCTCCAATGTTTAGTGACGGCATTACATCAAGTGAACGCGTGAAGGAATCAGCGCTATTGTGGTGAACAATAGTTCTGATATAAGTTGCAGGAAAAGGATTTTCCTTTGCCGAATTATTTCCAACAATACAGATGTGTTTAAGGTAAATGTGAGGCATTGTGGGGGTTATGTTTTGATTTGTGTGGTTATCGTTTTTTTTATGTGAATGGTCGTCAGGGGATATTTCTTTATTCATCTCCAGAGTGTAACAGAATTAGTAATTGAAGTGGGAAAATGATTGCAAATCATTTTTCTTATCTTTGATGACGCCTACGAAAACACAGGTGGGCCTTGCTAAAAATATCTCTTATTGTCTCCTTTCAAAAATATTTTAGAAACCGAGATTAATTGTGCAATGACGCTGAATAATGTCCAACAATTTCATAATGATACAACCCATTTATTTTAATTAACAACCCTAATCACGGTAATATCACCAAATATCTCAAAAACACTGACGTAAATCTGAACTATCGTGATTAAACCATAATTAAAGTTGGTCCGTTCTTGGCAAAGTTTCGGGGATCATCTAATCCGGGGTGACCTACCAAAAGCCCGTTTAATATTCAGTGTCACACTTGAATTCATCCAGGGATTAGAACGTAATGCATGCCTGAGACGGCAGCGGCACCGCTATTCGGCGCTCTGCACTTAATATATGGTGTAAGGAATTGCTGGAGGACTGCAGCGCTCGAGAGTTTGGTAGTGCAGCGCTGGTAAAGTTTACAGCGCTTTATTTTCATGACTGTTCTCATTTGTCTTGTCAGTGTTGGTTGTTTTGCAGATTTGAACACAGTCCAACGTTTCTTCATCACAAGGAAAATTGTTTGATGTTTGTGTTACATCACACCCACGTTGAGTGAATTGTTATATCTTGTTATGAAAATTAAGCTCGTCTTCGAATTAAGGTAAACCTTGATTTTTTTCATCAATGCTGAAAGTCAGACAGTATGGAATTTGGAAATAAAAATATATTTAAGACATCACATATATTTTTTTTGTGCCACAAACATCAAGAAGATTGTTCAAATTAGTCTTCTCAAAGTCTAGTCTCAAGCAAAACCCACGCAAAACATTCTGCCGCTACAGAATAGGGACGTTGACAAATCTGAGATATTCGACGCGATATAACTAGATATCCGACGACTAAATTCAGTACCTAGGTCGACTAACGTTCGAGCCATGGGAGACTAGAGTTAGTACTGATAAATGCTAGAGCGAGACTAAATAGGTATACATTAAACTATGCCAGTTGAGAGGTTGACATAGCATCATGAGCTAGCCAATTTGCTTTGTGCTGTATTAGCGTGGTACTTTACTTTTGTCAAGAAAGGTGGTGAATCTGCTATGGCTGAACGGTTTAAATACGAATTATTCAATTGTATAATATTAATATACAATTGAATAATTTTAATATACTTTTTTGTCACTTATGAAGAGGAACAATGGTTTCTCTTCGTAAGTGACAAAAAAGTTTGAAATAAAGTAGTTTAGTAGCATTTTTTCCCGATGCTTTTATTTTTGTAACCCTTTTATAGATTTTATTATTACTGGAATAATAATTTCTATAAAATCAAGGACTAGTTACTTAACCTAGCAGGCCCTTAAATGTAGGGCTTTGTGTGTACTTATAATATAAAGTTTACTAACGCATGCCATAATATTAACTACAAAATATATAGGTCAAATCACATAACAAACTTTACAAATCCACGTAAGCCTCTCAAGTCTATAATATAATTTGAATCTGTGCCAAAAACTATGGACGTTTACCCATCAAACGCATGCCAAAGTACCGCGAATATAATAGTTTGGGTGGTAGGTATGGGCTATAACGCCGTGCCCTGAATACCAACGGATGATTAACTTAATACCCGTAATGAACATCACCGTTTAAGTTGGGATTTAGGTGTGGTATATAAGTTTAGGTATTGATCGAGAAATGATGGGTTAACTACTTGATGGGAAACTAAATGTAGGGTAATATAATATTGGGTTTGAAATAAAGAAATAACCGACGAGTCAGATAAAGAACGAGACCAATAAAGTAGAAACTTCTGTTTGGATGTAGGTGCTACAATTTATTACTTTACTGCACCATATTAACATATAGATTGGAAACACAGGTAAAAAGTAGAACTGCTGACTCGCTTCCAATTATGGAATAATTTGTATCGAGCAAAAATAATATGCTAAAACAAACCAACAAAGTACACAGGATGTTTATCTTCCAATCAAAACAAAAACAAATCAGGAAAATCAAGCGTACCATAAATGAATGCCCAATGGAAAACCAAACATAGCCAATCGGCCTAATTGCGTAAGAATTCCGATATTTACATTTCTTTCGGAGAAATAACATAGGTTATTTACTTTTGTTTATTTTCGCCGTTTCTCCTACGTCATATCAAATTATCCCTCTGTCAGATATCGCGAAATGGATTTTCGGTTGTCAGAATCCGGGAACATTTTCGCTGAAGTATCCCATTTGTTGTAGACCGTGTTACAAAAAGGTTTCGTAGGCGTTTAATAGGTTATCGACCGGCTTATTTGGTCCTACACTAGGCCCCCAGGGGTACGTTAAGCTGCTGATATTGGTGGAAAAAACGGAGCAGTGTGTAATTTTAGTTTTATGAACGTTTATTCTATTGACAGATTATGTTTTTGTAAGTTAGGTAACGATGGAACAAAATACGGAAAAGGTATTTTTTCAGCTTATCTGTGTTCCATCGGATTTGATATCCATTGATTAATAAATAAGTATCGGAGGTACCTTTTAGTTATTTTGGTACTGAACCCGTCAAGCGACCTCCTAAAAGCTGGCAAGCTGTCGTCTCCCCCGTAAGCACTCAACGGGTTTCACGATATATTTTTCCACAAAACTTCCAACGTTCACCTTTCTTACAGACACTAACGCGACTGTACGACATGTAGAGATAATAAATTCACGAGAAGAAATCACTGCAACCCAACACACCATCCATACAAAGCACAGATGCTCACTAGTCCACTAAGCACAAGTTTTGGTCCAAACCGCCAACATTCGGCGAACTCGCCACACGTATTTCAACGTCCAACCTGCAATTATTCCACCGTCCAGAAATTATTAAACTCAGCAAGTAGGAAGGAGATTTTGCACAAAAGGTTGGCACCACTGTTCCCAACAATAATTGGTTTTCGGACCGCGTCGAGAAATTCAAAGTGTACGGGTTATAACGGTTTAACAGACGGCTACGTGAAGGCTACGTGGGACAGTTTGTTTGTTCATTAACTTTCCAACGTTTAATAGGAACTGTCTTAATCTGTCGCCTTGAGTTCCGAAGTTTGGGTTTTGATACTGGTTTTAATCTGAAGTTTGTGCATCGGGTTTATGGAAATTAAATTTTAATTTCCTGGCTCTAAGCTAAAGAAGAGTTGAATTGATGATTCAATTCGCGTGCTTACTTTTTGGTGCCTTTTTGTTGTTTAAATAACGATATTGTTTATCATTTGCAAAATGAAAAGCACGTGATTAAATAATCGGATATATTATGACAATTGGATAGAGGCGTGAAATACTGTTATATTTTTTTTTTTTTTTTTTTTTTTATTCGTTTCTTCCATGTGCTTTTTCATTTTTCTCATGCCAATAATATCAGACGTATTTTTAAACAAAGTTATTTTATTAAAATCACTAGAACCAAACTTTCAACGTAGATATTTACAAAACACGCCAAAGATGTAATCAGTAAGTGAACCGGTGCTCAGAAATTAGCCGAATTAATTTTGATCCCCGAAGAATTTAATACAGAATTCATTCGGAGGCATTCTCGTTCTATAATTACGACGTACCAGATGAAATTTATGAAGTGAAATTTCTGTGACCCTGTTCCGGGGAATAGTGATGGTCGATCCCGGGATTTTCGAGGGATTTTTAGGTCCTCCTATCCATTTTTGAGGCTTTCCGCTGCGGTGGAATTCCAATTTTTGACGGCATGTCGTTGTATTTTTCAACCTTGTTGTTACATACCTATCAGAGTTTAGTGGGGAAGTAAAAATATAACGGTGCGCTAATTTAGATCTTGACACGTCAAAATTAGATCGCAATTTTAATAAAAAGCTGACCCGAGTGACGTTTTCCAGAAAAATCCCATAAAAAAACCATTTTTATTTTCTACCGAATCTTCCAATAAGCGGCCAAGTTTTCGAGCTTTTCTTTCCATTATAACTTTACGTCGTCAGAAGCCCGAAAGTCTGACAAACAGTCTTACCAAGGGGCATCGTCTTACTCAGTAACGTGGGTTGTGGAGGTCAGATAGGCGGTCGCTCCATGTAAAATACTGGTATTCAGCTGCAACCGGTTAGACTGGAAGCCAACCCCAACATAGATGATGGCTAGGCAGATTGAATAACTTTAATCGGACTATAACGAACATTTAAATAAAAAAGAAAATCGCTCCTGCCGTTTTCAAGTGATGCGCTTACCAACGAACAACATTTATTTTGTTTGATCTATATAGATAGATAGACTAGCGAACGTGATTTTCTATTACGAACTAACCTTGAATTCTATACTTGGTCATCCCGGTTATCCCGGGTATATTCTATATTGTCCTGACAACACTATTGCGTACAAAGCCAGGGGTCTGATACCAGCAAATTGAATTCCAGTGCAGCCCGCTTCGGAAAATCTTCCGTGTTATAAAATCGTCAGGTCATAACAAAATTTATCTTTAAACATTTATTTTTATTTGTGGTCAACAAGGTTTGAGTGGTGATTTATTTCAGATTTTATTGAATATTTTGCAATGCAGTGAATTTTACTTTTGAATTTTGGACAGATGCTGCCCGAGTGAAATGTTTTGTACTTTTGCAGTGCTTGGGTTTTATTGTAGCTATTTTGTGAACTGGTCGTTGTGAGTTTTTGCTTGTCATCATCTGCCAAGCCTCTTCCCAACTATGTTAGGGTCGGCTTCCAGTCTAACGGGATGCAGCTGAATATCAGTATTTTAAATGGAGCGACTGCCTATCTGACCTCCACAACCTAGTAACTGGGTAACATAATACCCCATGGTAAGACTGGACGACCCGTAACAACTGTCAAAGATCTATAAATGACAGCCAGGACCAACGGTTTAACGTGCTTTCCTAGGCACGGAAGAGTACGGTATGTAAAGATGGTCACCCATCCGAGGACCAACCGTGTTAAGCGTAACTTTATCTGATCGATCGATCGATCCGTGCCTCTTACAAAGCCCTCACAAATTTTACTTATTGCTTGTAATGATATTAATTTAAAAAATGTAATCAAATTGTATTATTTTGAATTTTCTTCAAATATTCTTTATCTTAGGTATTCTAAGAATATATCTTCTTGATAGTGTCATTTGCATATCAAAAAGAAAATAGTTGGAACAGCTGAAAATCGGTTTAATTCACTCAAGTTATAGTTGAGCACGAAATTATTCTCAAAGTAGAAAATTAGATGGACGTGAAAATTGCACAACTCTCTTACTTAGTGACTCATAAAAATATAATTGCTTCTCATAAATTCTTGTCTGCTCTAAAGCATCCTTCACACGGGGCGGCATTATGCAGCGAGATAGCAAGATTTTCGCCTTTTCTTTAAAATTTTGCTTAAAAACAACGAACAGAATATTTCAGAGTTAATGAAAATTCTCGAATAACATCTTCCGCCTGTTTCTGTGCCACTATCTAAATTGAATAGCCTGCATAATCTTTGCACTGCTTTTAAGCCAACAGCTAGCTTTTTCAAACTGAACGAAATCCCCTTTACCCCTTTTTTTTCATGGTTCGAAAACAATAATTATGGTGCGTGTTTGCATGTTTATTACAATTTCAGTGTTTATTTTTGTTATATTCGTACCAATTTGGTTTACAATGACTGTGCTTTAATAAATTAAAATGTAGTGTAGAATGTGTTTTTACAGGAATATTATTGGTCCTCCTAAAACTTTTGTGACTTTTTGCCAATGTGAAACTGTAACCACTCATTTGCGATTGACTGACGGCCGGACATGACGGACTATTATATTTTATATAACAAACGATATTATATAAAATGTTTGGAAAAGGGCTTTCAATTAATATGCTAATAATTAATTTAAATATTTATATTTTGATACCCCATACAGATTTATTCAAAGTATTCAGAGACGTTGGTTGATCCAGCTAATGTATGAAGTTACTCTCGCGAAGACAGAAGGATAACCATTTCCACAGTCGCGTTGCCATGAGGACAATCCGATCAGTTGGAAAGAAAATAAAGTTAAGGCACTTTAACAGTCAACGAATCTAAAGAAAACATTTCTGATCGTAACACACCAAAATAAAAACAATCTATTATATTATCATAATCGATTAAATCTCATGACCAATATTTCCCCAAGATTAATCAAATAAAGAAATAACTCCAGCCTTATTATGGTCTCACTATCGTACTACGCAGGGTAAATTCCTCTTCAATCTAATACAGAGAAGGCACGAGCATTGATCACCTCGCCTGCTCAAAACGGGTTGGCGACGATCCCCAAAATTATAATGTAAAAAAAAACCATGATTTACATACCAGGATAGGCCTGCCATTACTGTTAACGACGAGAGGACCGCCGAAATCACCCCGGCCGCAGGTGCCTTTGCCTCCAGCGCCACTGATGCAAATGTTTGAGGACTGGATGATGATCTCAAAAACTTCGTCAGCCTGGTTGCACACAGCATTCGTGATCACAGGCATGGTGATGTGGCTCAGGTAGGTGTTAAAGAGGCTAGGATACCCTGTAAAGATATGACAGAGGAACATGTTTAAAAAGATGAAAGTTTAATGGGGTAAGAAGAAAAATAAACGTAGCAGACGTGACTTACACAATTAAAAAACTAAAATGAAAGTGGGCAGGTCATGTCATCATGGGCACGCCACAATTGTGGCGATAAGTCCCCTCTTTGAGGAGTGGCTAGAGAGGCGCCACGGCGTCCTCACCTTCGCGATCCTTAGCGATCTCTCGCGTCCGGCCCTGGTTCAGGCCATGGTCCGGAGCGAGAGTGCATGGGAGGCCGTCACCTCCTTCTGCGAAGCAGTAATCCTCGCGAAGGAGGAGGCGGAGCGCGCGAGGGAGAGGCAAAATGCGCGCCCTCGCGCCCCTAGTCGCCGCAGGAAACGCCCCGGGCGTCGGGAGTCGAGAGCCGACTTCCGGCCACCGTAGGCTTGCGGACGGTGAGCAATGGGTAGCTCGCCGTCCGATAGGGACCAGGCCCGGGTCGACGGCGCGTTGTGTTCCACGCGCGCCTCAAAGAGATGTCAGCACCAACTGACGGGGTCCGGAAGGGCCAATGCCTGCCGGGGTTGCGGGTTTGTCTGAAAGGGATATCGCGACCTCGGCACACAGGCAACGGAAGGAACACGGGTGGATTTTAGTCAGTAAAAGTCTGACACGCCCTCCCGCTCCATCCAGAGCGGGAGAAGTTATTTGATAAATTCCATCCTCAAAAAAAAAAAAAAGGTCATGTCATCAGGGGTAAAAATGGAAGATGGGCCAGAGAAGCAACAGAGTAGTTTCCCAGAGAAGGCAAGAGGAAAAGAGGAAGACAATTTTATAGATGGGAAGACGATTTGAGAACTACTGCGGAAGGGGCACGGAGGCGAAAAGCCTACGACTGTGAGCTATTTGAAACGGAAATTTAAAGTATTAAACAAACTATGATTTTATTACTGTCTCCATTGAATCCGACATGGTAATTGAATAAAACCATCGTCAGACAACATCTGTCTGGCATTCATGCTATAATGAATCCTTTGGCGCAACCGTGAGGCACACATTTTTGTTAAAACATTTCACTTTTTTTGTATTTTTGCTTCACGATCTATTGCCAAATAAACGTTATTCTTTCTTAAATTATCACCGAATTTATTTCAATACTCGATTTTGTTGAATAGTTGTATTATTTCGAGTTACGACTGACGTAATCCCCTATCGCGATACTGATACCATGATAGGCGCGGAATTTACTGCACAATTTGCAAAACATACGATAAAGTAATATAGCGTTTCTAATAGCTAATCATAAAAATAATTGTCCCTACCTACTTATACTATAAACAGAACTTTATGACCGCCAGTGAACGAGAACCAAAGTTTCCCTAAGATTTTGAGTTTGAAGAACTCTCTAAGAAAATTTAACTTAAGACTCATTAACGTTAGTCCACAAAATGTAAGAGAAACAGACTTATCCGCGATTATATCACAAAGGCGGAGTTCGTATGTTTTTGAATTAACTTAAGAGTTAATTGATTCGAAAACTTTGCGTGTTATAATTTCGAGTTGGTTGTCTCGGGAGATGTGAGCAGTTTGGATGAATTAAAATGGAGTGTGTGTTCTGTAAGCCATAAATTTTTATTGTTTTATTTTAAGTGGTATTTCGGCAACTAGCGTAAAGTTACAGATTTGTTTTTTTGTGTATTTTTTAGAGCCAACTGACAGACTTCTCAAGCTTTAAAAAAGTTATTTCTCTCTCTGTTTGAAATCCCGAAAGAATGTACTTGCTAGCAATAAAATATAGTACATAGAATTTAAAGACAAAAAAAAGTCAAAGTGAGTAACAAACCGGTGCATACTAAGATTGTATGAAAAACAGCAATCCAGAAATATGCAATTACCAAATTCAAACAAAACAATGACCTGACCACCAAAGCCTTTATACAATAATTTCGACTTCAAATCACCCTCACATACTATCATAGCCCACACAATTCTCTTACTCTAAAAAAAGCCTGCCAAACTGCAGACCTCAAAAGCTAAAAAACTCACACAGTCGTGCACGATTCTCCCGCATGGTCGCATCTTATCCTACAAAAGCGATGTTTACTGAACTAAAGAGCCTCTGCATTTTTTAGCTTGCACGTCAGATGCACCGCCTCTCATAACGCGAACTAACTTTACCGACATACTCGTATCCCGTAGTTTTAGAGTTCCGTATAAAAAAACATTCATCATCTGTCTGTAGGTATGGCAAAAATAATGTGTAATAATTCACCCAACTCCTAGTTACATTTTATTTTATCTATAATCAACACTGAAACGTGGTCGCTCACAATAAGCCTTATCAGAAAGCTAAAAGTCACCTAAAGGGCTAAGGAGACTATGCTTGGAGTTTCCCTTATGATCGAATCAGAAATGAAGAGATCCAAGGTAACCGACATAGCACGAAGAATTGCCAAACTAAAGTGGCAATGGGCAGGGCACAATGCTCGCAGAACATATGGCCGACCAATGAGGCCGAAAGGTTCTGGAGTGGCGACCGCGCACCGGAAGACATAGCGATGGAAGGCCTCGTACAAGATGGACCGATGATCTTGTGAAGACTGCAGGAAACCGCTGGATGCGGGAAGCACAGAATCGGTCGAAGTGGCGGTGCTTGGGGGACGCCAATGCTCAGCAGTGGTCGTCTTTCGGCGGAAATGATTATGATGATGATGCGACCAGTTCCCAGCTTCGGTTCTTACGACTTTAAAAAACATCGTTATTTTTTTATTATAATCTAAGTTTAATATTATTGTATTTTAGACATAAACCTTCCGAAATAAATTCTCTATATGCTGGTGATAGCCACATCAAAATCCGATCCAAAGTCTGGAATAACAACGTGGTTACACAGACAGACATGAAAAACAACTTTAATATGGATAGGTGTAAAGATATTCGTCACATTACTTCGTCGGTGTGGAAAAAAGTTTTGGTGGCCTGACATCGCACCGCATCTTGACTGATCCAGAAATTTGAAGCTCGTGCACATCAACCTTTTTTACGGGCTCAAGTTACTAGCTTGCAGTGAGCCGAGCAAGTCTCGCAATTTCTCTGTTTATGAATAGGAATAAGTTTATGTAATTTCCTTTTCTTTTATTACTGGGCAAAGACCAACATTGGGACAATAACATGCAAACTAGCAATTACATACAAATACTCATTCATCATACATGTCAAAGGAATCATTGATTCATGCATACATATTCGACATTATCACACAATCTAGTCATACATTAAACCGATATGCGTAAATTGCATAATATCGCTCATTTAATTATTAATTGGAGCAGTTCACATAATTGGATTAAGTTGTATTCAATTATGTTGCTCTAACGCTGCGGGTACATTATTGCTGATTCGATTAACTGCATATCAGTAAATGTTATCCGACAACAAACGAATGATGGTTGCTGGTATTTGTCATTTTGAATTCATAAATAATAGATTGTTTCTGAAATATTTACAAACGGTTTGTCGCTAAAGTGGGTGTCACGCAGCTTGAACGATGTGTGAAGAAATTTTTGCAATTTCAGAAGCAAGCCCATGATAGGAATGTCTACTGCAAAAAAAAAACTATTTAGTCCGTCAGCCAGGTAGTAAAAAAATATTAGACATGTATTTTTTGCTTTATTATACTAATAAAAAATGTTTTAGATAAAACACATTAAAGTTGGGGAGTGGGGGCTCGCTACTTCATAAGTCAGTATAAAATCTACTGGAGAGTGAAGTCATGCCACATTTTAACTCAACGTATTGCCGTAAGTAATCTTTTGATTACGTGAAAAAAGAAATATTTTTTAAGTATCTACCTGACGGACAAAAATATTTTTTTTATCAACATCCCTATTAAGTGACAAAGACATCTCCAGTCTCCATAAAGTTGTGAAAACCATAATGTGTGTTCAACCATGTCTTAGTAATTGTACAGATTTCTGAAGAACCGGCCACATAGCGTTCTTATCTGAGATCACCAATCCATCCGTGACAATTATTCTCTATGACTTTTCCTGGTAACGATTAACACGCATTTAATGAATAAAAATAATGGTGAACATGTCGTTTAATTTGTAATGATCAGGCACAACTGCCTGAACTCTAAATACTTTCACTAATTAACCGCGGTCAACTCGTGGTGTCGGGGTGCAAGTAATTAAAGATTAATTTGCTTGATAAGCTAAGCTGAGATTTAAGCAATGGAGCTCAAATATCATTTGTTTGATAAGCTAAGCGAAGATGTAAGCGATTAGGCACACAATTTGTAATTCAGCTCACGTCACGTTTGGACATTAGTATGTGTGCTTTGGGGCGACTTCGTAAGTTTAGGACTTGGGATAAAATAATTTAACTTAGGTACGTAGGTCCAGACCAGTGATTCCCAAAGTGGTCTATATCGACCCCCAGGGGTTGACGACGACCTGCAAGGGGTCTATGTCAGCGGGAAAATAAAAAGCCAATTCATGAAATGTAAATGGGGATCCACGATAGTGCATTTCCTTTTTGGCTTTCCATGAATGGAATAATCCATATTTATACACAGATAATAGGTACATTTTTACTTCCATAATACGTTCTTATAAATATATAAATAAACACAGATATCTATCTTATTTAACGTACGTTTTTATTTTCTCTGCGTGTAAGTTTTTATTTGGTTAAAAATATTTTTCCGCGGTCAATTGTAACCTGTGTCAACTTTTTAGTTGGTTAGACCTCCAACTTTATCTGTGTAAAAGATAAGAACCCGGACATTAATTTGTTGCTTAGTTTATATGTGAAAACGCATCATACAGACGTACCTACCTTACTACTACGGTTTTGTATACAAACTTATTATGGCAATTATAATATTAGTACCTAGCGAAGCATTACTGCACAGAAAAAATGAAAATCTTAGCTGCAGTATAGAAAAAAGTTATGAAGCCCGAAATTATCTTGGACTAAGTTTTCTTAGTTCAAGAAAATATTCTTGGCACACGAAAATTTTTACTTCGTCGAATATAATTTCGGGATTCCTAACTTTTTTCTTCAATATTTTTTTTGTTTTTCACACTTCACTTCACTACAGTTAGACATTTAAACCTTTCAAAGTGAGTAGCACTATAACAGTCGATCGATTCTGTAAACATCTCACCGTGAGGAGTGAGGTGAAGTGAGCATGAAGTGAGCTGTCCATTGTGTCAATCCCTAGCTTTAGGTGCAATGACAGCTCACATCAAGCTCACTTCACCCAAGTTATCACGGTGAGATGTTTACAGAATAGCACGGCAGATGTAAAAACACATTTGAAGTTGATGAATTTGCAAAAATGTTATATTAGGTAAGAGGTGGACCTCTACCCAAAACAGAAAAACATGAAAAGTGGTCGACAACATAAAAAAGTTTGGGGACCTCAGGTCGAGACGGTTAGCTACAATTCTTGGATCTTATAAGATTTCGCCAAGGTTTTAGGCAGAGGTGTACCCAAGTCACAAAAATTACCAATTATGTTTATGTCCCATGTACTAGGAGGCGAGCCTTTTTCCATCAAATGGGCACAAATCCAGTCTCCGGGATAGGTAATCCCTGATAGAAAATCCCAATAACAGTTTGCCTGACCCGGGAATCGAACCCAGGACCTCATGTTCAGCATTAGCGCTCACGACCGTTATACTAACGACATAGAAACGATTAAATACTTATTTAATATTTAGAGGTATGAGGAACAGGGAGTAAAGTTCACTCATTCTCTATAGAAAAGGGAGAATCCTCCGACCAGACGGGTGTTGTATCTGGTGGACAACTGCCTGACGATTGATGTCGGGAAGTTATATATATATGTTGATCGTGCGGTAAACGTTGCTTGCGCGATGCAGGATTTGTGTGACGTCAGGTTTTTGATGCGTAGTTCGCATGTAAAAATAAAAGAAGTCGTCCACTGCTGGCTGGACATAGACTTAACCCAGCCTTGCCAAAACAAGAGGTCCTGCGCTTCCGGTATCCAGCGGAAACCCTCGATCATCGCTAAGCCGGTAGACCACTTTTTAGGGTCTACCCACATTGAGCTGTCCGATATTCAATCGCCTTCTCCAGAACTTTTTCCTTTATATTTTTTTATTAAATAAAAGGCACACCAATTACATATTTTACAAGGATAGTAACAACAGCTAATCACGAGTCTTCATCTGTGTATACATACATACATCACTTATATGCATGCACATTTTTATAAAGAGAACAACTATTCGATAAAATAAAATAAACATTACAATATTAGCAACAACATTCATTTGAATACATAATCAAATTACCAAATAAGATATTTATTTTTTTTATATATATTTGACACAAACTAACTATTTACAGTAGAATTCGTCATTCAACGTAAGCCAGCTGCCAGTCTTCTGGGCACGTTTCGGGATGCCAGCGACGCGAATACTTCGACGGCTAGTGTCCTTTTGCTGTCGTATGTATTTTTTATAGTTAGTCTATGTAATGCCCGTTTTCAGCGACAACTAAGTGATACTTAAGGGTACACTAGTCGACGGCTCGAACTCGTTGGTGGGCGTAACTAATATGCATGCTAATTAGTCTAATTATTTATTTATTTAGTAATTATTTGGGACAGTTGTGCACTGTTGGATATTTAACTCTCAGCGTTGAAAATCCAACAGTGCACTTTTATTTAGTGATTCATTTAAGTGTCACTTAGTGAAGATGAAAACGGATATTAGTCATTTAATTTAGTACCTAGTGTAAATAAGATTAAATCTGAAATCATGTCAATAAAGCATGTTAAAACTATTAAAATAAACCTGAAGAAAACATAACTCAACGAGCGTTGCTTTACCAAAAGGTATACTTCTTACTCTTTTTCAACCATTAATTTAACAGAAAACTTGAGACTTTTCCTACAAATTCTCAAGTCAACAGCTTACCAACTCTTCTGGTACAAAAGTGCATCGTAACGACGTGAGCTAACGAGCGATCGTTACACCACGTGCACTTGGCGATATTACCATAGAATAGATAGATACAGAAGGTCCATAAAGAATGAAAACAACCGCACGCACACATAGAAAGAAAAGAAAGTGATAATTATGATGTACAGAATTTTCAAATTCCTAGCTTATTTAGTTGTTGAGATAGAGCTCGTCCAAAAATAGTCTAAAACTGACAACTTTTACGGCCCCCTACTACATAATAATTTGAAGATAAAATAAATTTTCTCTACTCGATAATCTAGACAATGACCCCACATGCCAGGGTTAGAATGATGTTTTTTTCAAAATCAAAAGTTTATTAGGGAGACCCCTTTAATTTTTAATTTTATTAAATTTATTTTTAATTTTATTTAATTTTTATTATTTGTTGTTATAGCGGCAATAGAAATGCATAATCGGTAAAAAAAAATACTGTCTTCCTGTCAAAGTTCATGTGATACAGCTCGCAGACAGACAGACGGACATCGGAGGCTTAGTACCTAATAGGGTTCCGTTTGGCACCCTTCGGGTACGGAACCCTAAAAAGACCTGTGCGAGGCCAAAAAGAGTCCTATCTCAGCACAATGCTGCGATATATAAAAAATATACCGCAGTGAGTCTGATAGGGCCCGCTGAGATGCCACGGATACACCAACGAACATAATTATAAATAACCCAATATGGGAATCTATCCATATATAAATAAAAATAAAAGTCTTGACTGACTGACTGACTGATCAATACCCAGCCCAAACCCTTGGAACTAGAAAGCTGAAATTTTGCACAGAGGTTCCAGGATTTTTCGAAATTCAAGCCCTATTTTGTATGGAAAATTTTCATTTTTGTAGTTTAAACCATGAAAGTTGGTATTAAGCAATCTGGTTAAAAATTAAAACGCGCGTTTTTCGTTTGATGAAAGTTTGTATTTTATTTACTTATTTATTTTATTTATTGTATACTAACTAACCCGTTAGTTTTGTAGTTCGAACCATGAAAATTAGTATTTGGATAAAAATGAGAACGAAGTCTTTTGACCTGGATTAACACATAGGGTACTTTTAATCTCCGTAGTACGTTCCCGTGGAATATTTTTCGACATGCGTGGACGAAGAGCCGCGGCAAAAAGCTGGTAAAGAATAAAATGATAAATAAAACTAAAAAAATGTAATTAACATACGTCATACATTTCATAAACGCGAACGTACGGCAATCTCGGTCCATCCCTGTCGAATGCCAGTCGCGACTGCGCTTGTACTCGCTGTACGCGAATCGGGTCTATGCGTGAGTGTTTTTTTGGTTCGTTGTATGAAACCGGCCTTCTGTACCTATTTATTTTGCAATATTACTCACACGGACAATGTCACATAACATCTGGGTAATGTTGGTGACGCGGGTAATGTCCGAACTCACCTAATGTAATTGAAGTTGTCGTTGTATTTATGATTTGTGACTGTGGTTTTCCATTTTGTGATTGTTTTAAAATGAAACGATTTTGATGTCATTGTAACATTATAGTTTGCATTAAACGATGTTATTGTAACATTATAGTTTGCATTAAACGATGGTATTTGTAACATTATAGTTTGCATTAAACGATGTTATTGTAACATTATAGTTTGTAATTTTGATTATATTAGCTACGCGCTTTTTTGTAAGGTGAGTTTGTACCTAAATGTTATGGTATACAAATAAAAAGTAATATATTCATCTAGGTATCTACAACGTATTCCTTTTGATGGGTCATAACTCTAAGGTTTTAAGCCATATAATAAAAAATTATACAATTTATGAATTATTATTTTTCACGTGTTCCAAAAATACATAGTTTCGAAGATAAATTAACGCTAGACTCTCGATGTGTGTATCTCAGTTTCATTGATAAGTACGAGTAAATCGAGTAATCGAGTTTATACCGCATGACTTTTTTTACCGTCTCGAAAAAAATTGGGTATAATAGGTGAACGGAGTAGAAGCCTATGGCATAGAAATTTTAATGTTTTAATTTTTTTCAATAACCTAGAATGAAATTGATTTATCGATAAATACCAAGCATATAAAGTGAACTTTTCATTCCAGAACATTAAAAATAGAAAATAAAAAAGAACCCTACCCTCATACGCACCCTACTAGATGCGCGGAATTTATCATGATATATGATGGATAGTTTTCATGTTTTTTTAAGGATATTTGGAACTTTTTTTTTTTTTTTTTATTGAAAAAAATTAAAACATTAAAATTTCTATGCCATAGGCTTCTACTCCGTTCACCTATTATACCCTATTTTTTTCGAGACGGTAAAAAAAGTCATGCGGTATAAACTCGATTACTCGATTTACTCGTACTTATCAATGAAACTGAGATACACACATCGAGAGTCTAGCGTTAATTTATCTTCGAAACTATGTATTTTTGGAACACGTGAAAAATAATAATTCATAAATTGTATAATTTTTATACCCTATTTTTTTCGAGACGGTAAAAAAAGTCATGCGGTATAAATATAAATGATTCGTTTGAATGAAAATGATTTGTCGATGATTTGTTGTCGTTTTATATTGAATTTACAGTTTGTTTTAATTCTTTTTTATATATATATTTCACGTAAGGGTGTTTTACATAAATCATAGTAACTTTGTTGAAGTATTTTGAATGAAAAATGAAAACAAAAAAAATATGGAAAATAATTCAATGTTGATTCTTTGACATGGTCTCATTAATACCCTGGCCAGAGTTATGGGATATCAAAAAGAATACGTTGTATATATACTTATTGTCAACTCTGCTGACCATCATTTTTCAGGCATCGTGGCATTTTCTTTAAGGTTATATCGCATGACAAATAAAACTGCTTAAAAAATCAGTTCGTTTAGGTATATAAATGCACCAGTGCTTATATTTATTTTGTGTGGAAATTTGAATTCTTGCTTTCAAACCTATTAAGTTTTAGATTACAAAATATAATTATCACCAATTAAGGTTTATTTCAGAATATAATATTTACATAATCTAATAATCGTGGCGGAAGAATCAAAGTGTAGAATATATATGGTGGATATTTCACGTATCAACAACTTGTAGCTGTCCTATAAATCTTTCAAGCAATCGTTTGTACGATTGAATAAATAATAAAAATGTTTAAGAACTACAATAATAATTAAATCGTGAAAAATCTTTGCTTTGTTCTATTGAATTCTTCAAATATCACCACCAAACAAAGAAAATATTTTATTCCCCCCACAAACAGGTAAGGCAGTGTGGCAAACGTGAAAATTGCAATATATCCTTGGACAGGAAACCCCTGTCGTAGCAAGAAACGTTTCTAGTGTAACTAGAAACGTTCCAGCTGTATTTAGGGTTGTCATCCTCAACACGTTCTGACAAAAAATATTTAAATTGAAGTAGGAGTTATGTTGAATAGTTTAAGTAAACTGTACATAATTTTATTGAAGATTGGAGTTTATTTACATACATTTTAAATACATTTTTGACAGTACACTTTTTGATGTGTAACACCTTTTCTCTCGCTTTCCAGCACGCGGAGCATGACAGCCATAGAAACGAGTTTTCTACTGGTTTTGTCGACAGAAGACTAGACAAAATGACAGATTGTGATTTTTTATCTATCATTTTCTCTATTCTTCCGTCGACAAAACCCGTTTCTATTATGGTCAAGCTAAGCGTGCTGCAATCTGCGGGAGTGATTTCATGATAAGATGCAACGGAAGTAATACTCGTAGGAAGCCGGGAAAGCACGCGCTATTGGATTGAACCAATGAGCGCGCGCGGTGCTAGAGTTGGCTGCAGAAATGGCCTTGACGAGGCCCCGTCCCTTTAATGTTGCTTGTTACCAAGGTGAGATGCCAGATGTTACTCATGATATGCGACTACTGTAAGGGTCGCTAGTTTTGTTTTCGACAGCTAAAGAAATGTTATTGTTACGTCACCGTCTGATGCGTGTGTCCGAATACGTGCAAACACACGAAACAATTTTCAAGGAACTGTCGCTACGGCCGTCGTAATTTAGGGGTATGAGGAACAGGGTGTAAAGTTGACTCATCCACCATAGAAAAGGGAGGATCCTCCGACCAGGCGGGTGTCATGTCTGGCGGGCAATTGCCCAGAGGTTGAAGTCGTGAGCTTGTATGTATGTCCACCGCGCGGTAAACTCTAATTGCGCGATGCAGGATTTGAGTGACGTCAGGATGTTGTGTGACGTCAAGTCTTTGATGCGTAGTTCGCATGTGGCGGTGTAGATGCCGCCACAGGCGCATAGATCTTCAGAGATCATTCATCACTTCAGAGATCAGATGCTATGGATCTGAAAGCAAAACTGGACATATAGTGGTAGCCTTTATGAATCACATTTTTACCCAACAGCCCCAGAAAGACGGTCATAGTTTTTATTATTACTGAATTTCACAGTAAAAAAACTGTATATTAATTTTTTTATTGTAACAAGTGAGATAAGAAACTCCATTTCATTTTCTTAAAAAATAAAATACAAATTCGTCTTAACTATTTTTCTTAACATTGCCACTGCACCATCTTCTTCCTGACTGTATGGCATCCTTACCGCTATTCCACTGAGCTGTATACCAAATGAGCTCGTGTTTTATTCCAAACAAGCCGACGGTAGTTTTGTTCAAGCATACTCTGGACGATTGTCGACTTGAACGTAGCTACTCGCGCTAATTTTTACTACTGTTTTTATTTTTATTACGTCTGTGGGCATAATAATACTATCCTTAGAAACAACATTACTATTCTACTACTCAACTAAAACAGTAGGGAGTTGAAAACAGTTTCTTTTTTAATCTAACCTATTTTGTCCCAGTAACTGCTGGGCAAAGGTCTCACTTACTTTTCCAGAGTCCCTTATGTTGTGCCTTCTCCGACCAATCGTTTTTAAGGCTTGTCCCTGTGACGAAGCCCGTCATCATGCCCCCACTGTGTAAAACAGATAAATACCGTCAACTGCCCTAACTTTGCCTGGCGTCCTATGTTTGCCCATAATGAAAAAGATGCAATATCTTTTTCATTTTACTTGTAATGGCAATCGAAACTTAAAGCTCTCTATGAAAACTCAAATTTACGAAAAGATATTGCATCTTTTGCATTATGAGCAAACATAGGACGCCAAGTGAAGTTAGGGCAGTTGACCGTTACTATAATTATTTATGTAAGTACAGAAAACTGCCTAAAAGTATTTAAAAAAAATTACGCGTTATTAAGTTTCGTACCAGAAAAAATTATGACATGATTTTTGTAGACTTATGAATACAGAATTTTTTTACGCAGCTGTTAGTATTTCATCCAATGCAAAAATCCCTCGGATTGTTTGCCTTTTATTAGCCACCTGTCACTTTGTATTTATTTGTTGGAACTTTTAATCTCGACATGTTATTATGCACTGTTATGGTTCAGGGCACATGTTGGCCGCATATAAAAGTCCCCCGCCGGTAAATTATAATATATAACTCTTGCTATCAAAATTGTGGAACAAAGTTTTGAAATAACTAGTTCAGCATGATTAAGCTCTGGTCACACTGAGGTGAATCCAAATGTTCTATGATTAAGAGCGTTTATACAGAAAGTAGACAACGTTGCAAATATATGTCAAATATTTCGCTGTTTTGATTATTTTGGCAATATTACTGTATGGAAATAAGAAATAGGTATGAATAACTAGTGAACTAAAATTATGAAATGCAATATTTAATATCGCAACACCGAATATTTCGTTTTTAGATGTAAAAAAAAGTATTTGGAAAATTTCCAAATGCATTTTTGCCTAAAACGGCTACAACATCAAATTCAGTGTTATAATTGCAATTCATTACGAGTATTACCACACTGGCGATTTGCAAGCGAGTTATCAGCGAGGCGATTGTTCAACATGCTCGCTGGGTGTGCGCAACGTGTTCGCCGCGTTTGCGTAACGAGAGCGATTGACTTGAGTGTACAAGAAAGAGCGAGACAAGTGGGTGTACAATATTGTAAAAATGCAGCGTTTGCGTCGCATAGTCGCGGTTAGCTCGTTCGCGAACTTTCACAAATCGCCTCGCTGGAAACACGCTGGAAAATCGTTAGTGTGATAATGCTCTAATTGCAAAATAAAGCTATCAACACAACCATCCTCAATTAATAACACCTTTCAAACTACAATAAAATAGGAGCAACATAATTCACAAAATATACCAATACCACACTAAGGTCTCGGTTCAACCCGCAATGAGATATTAATCTATTAGTTCTTAACCCATGCCCTATTATTAACCGTATAAACGAGCTCGCAAACTGGCCGTCATTTATCATTAAACTAACTGGTTTTAGTCAATTATTGTGTTGAAGAAAAGGGTCATATTGTGAACTATTCGTTGGTATTGGGAAATAAATTCCTGGCTGGGTATGAGGAGACGTGATCTGTCATATTTATCTGATTAGGTAAACCATGGACTCGTAGAATGATAGACCACTTGTTAACAGCAAGAAGTAAGGTAAGGTTTGCGTACTATCATTGGAATATTTGTAGGTAGATCACGTCCGTCTAAAGCGTGCCGTTTCAAAACAGCGCATATCTTGCAGAACACAGCAATATTTTAACTAAAGGAAGGAAATGGAAGAGCAAACTCCTTTGAACTAGTTCTCTAAATAAAAGTTATAAAAACTAAAAGTCAACTTAAAAGGTATACTTAAACAAGACATCACAGACAGACAAATTAAAATCCGGAGTCACACGTGTTAGGGCATAAATTGAACAGATTTGTGACTCCGGATTTTTAATTTACATACACACTGGTTAAAATCATAACCCACCTTTTTGCTTCGCTGCAGTCGGGTAAAAACTTCAATACATTCAGATGTATGGAAGTTTTCATGTATGTTCAGACATAATGGATACGCCAATAAGATCATGATCAGCGAATCACAAAACGTTGTATGTACCAAGCCTACAAATCGAGAGGAACAGTTCCCTACCTTTTGGACACGGGACAAACTTATCATATCCATTATACATATGAACATTCGAACAATGGATGACCCCATTATATCAGCGGGTTCCGGATACAACTACATTGGAAAACCCTTTGTTTTATTAGCAAAGTTTGTGTTATTCGAGTTTACAGTAAAGCAGATGCGGTTTAGACCGTGGGTTGGTAGGTAACTACTTAGAATGTTTAAACTAATGGCTTTCATAACGGTGAGAGGAGTATGTCTATACATATGATAAAGTTATATTATATAATGTTTATTATGGTCAAGCTAGCTAGTATAATCGAGGAAAACGGAGAGAAAGCAAACCATCTTAATTCTTGAACTCAAGGAGAGTAAGCAATACTTCGATGAGTAGATAGACTAATATGCTTTTACTGGTCAAACAATGTATATGCTTTTAGAGAGCACAGCTTCACTATGATAAGGTCAGCATGGATACCCATGAACCTCTTATTATGGATCAATTAGGTAAGTGCATAAAGGTTGTTCCTTTCATATGGGCTGAACCTTTTGAAAATTATGTGTTCTTATAATTCCTCTTCTTGAGATAAAAATCTTTTTAGATAACAAAGTGTTAGCATATGACTTGTTTTTTTGCCTGAGATAATGGACAAAACAATTATTTATATACTGTAAATATTTCAAGTCATTGCAAATTTAGGCCCTATTGTTAATGTTGAATAGGACCAAACTTCCAAGAAAGCCAAACCAGCCTGGTGTGGATGACATGTAAGGATCCAATGAATCCTTTTCATGTAAGGATCATCTACTTAGATTAGGCTCGGGATATTTACTAGGGTTTTGTGGCTTCAGAGGCCTACAAAATATTTTGTTACGTAAGGTTCTTCGAACACAGTTATTCTGTTTATGTCAGTTGTTATTTAGAAACTTTGCTAGTTCATCCAAAAGGATTTATTTTTTATTTTTATAAACGTTAATACTCTGTAATACTGCTCTAAATGTTGGCCTCACGATGACCATTATATCTTCAATCCCCAACCTTGGTTAGTGATCGTATCAGCAGACATGCACAAGAAAAATACTTCTCTTCATCTTGTTCAACAAAATACGAAGTCAGACAAAAGGGATTTTTTAAGAGAAAAGACAAAATCAATTTTGACCTCTGATCCTTACCATTAAGGACTGTATTTGTCGCGACACCTGCCTCTACTTATACAGGCACCTTAGACAGACCTGACTTACAAACGGTAGACTGGTCATTAGTAACCAATACGGCAAACAAAAATCACGAAAAAAAAATCAGCTGTTCCCTACATTTATGTTCGCATAACTCGTCAAAATGTAGGGAAAAGCTGATTTTTTTTCGCAATTTTTGTTTGCTCCCGTAGTAAAAGTTGTTCATAATGATTAGTAAAGCCACGTGTTTATGTATTGGTCACTAATTACCAGTCACCCTATATACTCGTTATATTGCGTTTTATAAATGCACTACCTCTACACGATCCATTTCATTCACAACATTCTTCATAATAAACAAACTTAAACATTTTAATATCCATTTCGTTACACTAAAGAGGAAGTTACAAAACATTATCGTGTTTATGCAAAGTTTTAACTTAGTTACGTCCGGCGCGTCTCGGGCTTCATAACCAGATTTGTATGACATTGTTTGTATAAATTGGTTTTTGCTAGCGCTGTGCACGCGAGCGACTTTGAAATAATAGTGTTGCAGTTTTTATATTTTTGAATTAGGTAATAAATTGTGATAGCTTGTGAGACTGGATTATTATAGCTTATAAAATAATAACCTTCTACTAGATTGATTGAATTCTACTTAATTTTTGTGAAGAATTTTAGTTTAGGTATGATTCCGAACAACGCTGCACGTGGTAGTGCTACCGCGTCACTAGGTCCCAATAAATTTTCTATAGCTTTATACGAGATTACATTCCGAGCACGGCAGCAATACTGCGCGGCATTGCTGCGACGGCACTGCTGCGCGGCAGTGTCGCCCTGCCGCCGCTGTAGACCAGTAGTGGTGCGGTGCTCATCACAGCGATAACACGTGAATGTTGACAAAGTTGTCGAGAAGTAAACCATCAATAAAATTGCCACGCAGCGGTGATCGAAATCACGCGGCAGGCAGCATTTGAATACAGCACACGGCAACGCTGCAGGCGGCACTGCTGTTTTTGTTTTATGAGATCATACCTTCCAGTCCAAAAACGGATTAATGATGGGGACCCGGAACGAAAGTCTTTGAGCAGATCAGCAGATGGTTGGTATGACATTATGAGGCTAGCTGGAATGATGTGATGGTGGAAGAGAATACAGCATAAAAGAGCCAGCAATGAAAAAGGTGAAGTCCAAAGGTATTTTACTCTGAGCTTCATATTTTGAAAACAGTTTTTTTCCTTGTCTTTGCTGAAGTCCGAGTCCGATAAATAAACCTCGTTTACGTCTACTGATTACACATGCGCTTTTTTGATAGCGCTGTATCTTGAAAACGTCGGCATCCTAAAGTAGCCCGTTCAAACAGTCTTAAACTGTTTGAACGTAATGCCGAGTAAAAAGCGGAAATAAACAAGTCACATTTTCTCGGTTTATTCTCCCACAGATTCATCGGTCAGTTAACCTCCCTACGTATAGAATTGAGTCAGTATACCAATAGGTCTAAAATGCGTGAAAGTACCTCAAGTGCCCGCCAGAGCTCCGCTTCCGCGCTTAGCTGGCTCTGGTGTATATTAAATGAGGTTTTTCCCGCACCGACACGTATCTTTTTAAAACGTCACATGGAGTATCCCCTTCATGAATTTACGGCAAAAAGGTCTGAAATACTGTGGACTTTCTACTTTTATGTCCAATTTTTATTGGATATTGGGCTCTAGAATTGATTATGATACTTATTATCATTTCGCAGCATTTACAGTTAAAACCAGCCTGGAAAAGTTTTTATGTGGTTTTAAAAAGTATGTCAGTATTGGTAGAGTGCTATACGGATCTTTTGACGCCTGAATGACATTGACAGGGGGGCGTTGTTGGTAAACATTTGTGATATTGTCACAGAAGTTGTATCGACACAACAAGATGGCGGCATTAGTTCCGATTTTGACCACGCGCCAAAAGAACCTTGTTGCGTAATATTTCCGGTATAACCCTGAGATTCGCACCGTCAACTATGGTCCGAGACTAAAAAAAGCGCACCCCAAGGGGTAGGAAAGTGACGGCGAAACCATAGCATAGCATATAATATATGAAAAGAAGCTTAAAAGCACGCGGACTGCACTGCATCGAGTCCGATGTGAAAAGATCCTGATTCTTCAGAAAGGGCAAATGTTACAATCACGTCTACAAAAAAAATCGATCTCAAAACTTGCTGAATATTCCAGCAGACCACTCAGTAAAATATGATAATAAATAATCCTCATAAGCAGCTTATATATTACAGGTTTTTGTCATTAATATATTATGTTTTGTTTGAGTAATATAAAGACTTCACAATACAATCTTCAAGATGAATACTTGACATATCAAACGGAGTGGAGATCTAATAAAGGGTCGCTCTTCAAAGGGTCTTAGGTCTAAGTCCAAGCTCTCTCCTTTGATGATCTTAACCTTAATGTTAAGTAAGGTTTAATAATTATACGTATTAATTATATTATTATAGAGGTAACCTTCCTGTGTTGAACGTTCACCTCTTGAATATTCAGTTTTTTCCAGTTACAAATAGTAAATTTAAGTTATCAAGAAAAAATCTATAAACTATTACGCTATTAATAAAAAATATATGTCATAATAAGGTGATTTTTATTTCTGTAAGTAGATTTATTCCAAACTTTTTACTTTTAGTATTTTTTGTAACTAGGTGAGATCTTAACTATACGGGGATACTAACTATATGCATAGAAATGAAATATTTATGTCCGTTTCAACCGCGCGGCCACCTCATAGTATTTGATGAAACTTTGCCAGGAATTAGTGTTAAATAAAAAAAACAAAAATACGAAAATACGTATTAGAAAACTCCTCGCTGATTAATATTCAGTTATTATGCCTTATAATACATAAGATTGTACATAAATGAAAAATAAATATTAACACAACCAACCAACCAACCTACAAAGACTCAATCAGTCTGCCTAGCCTTTTCCCAACTAGGTTGGGTTGGCTTCCAGTCTAACCGGACGCAGCTGAATACCAGTATTTTACCTGGAGCGACTGCCTATCTGACCTCCACAACTCAGTATTTGGGCAATACGATACCCCTTGGTAAGACTGGTTGTCAAACTTTCGGGCTTTTGACGACCCGTAACGAATGTCAAAAATCCACGAATGAGAGCCGGGACCAACGGCTTAACGTGCTTTCCGACGCACGGAGGGGTCTTGGTATGTAAAGATAACCCCGGCAAGCGTGGCTTAACCTGATGGATCGACCCGTGCGGCTGTCTAACCTCCTACAAAGACTGTCATAAAAAATATGCTAAGTACCCGACCAATCTCAGTCTCTCATAACACAAATTTACTCAATAAAACTGGTTGAAGAGCTGAAAACTTGGCTGAGATCCTCACAGATTCCCCTCAGACAAGGTATGATTAACACAACAAGATGGCGGCATGTATCAATAGAGATCGCCACTGGACTATCCGGCTCCCGTCGTAAAGTGATGTATTGCTCCCACGCCGGTTAGCTTTTATCGCGATTTGAGACTTTAAATATAGAGATGAGGAAGACTTTTTGAATAAAGATCGTTATGGCAACAGCTTTGTTAGTTTTGAACAAAAGGATTTATTAGCATTTTCGGTAAGAATATACTTAGTAAAATCTTAGATTATTATAAGTGTAGGAACATGTGCGCACACTACGCGCGGAAAGTTCGGCGTGATAACGCCAGCCATGCTTTTCAAATTACCTATTCAGACCGAAAATTACGTTCTAAACTTAAAAAGCGGGATTTCCGTCGCAAATTTTCTTCAGTTATGCTATGCTATGTTTCAGGACTGACAGTGCACAGACTGATTCCCTGAAGATAGATACACGATATTTTGGAGATATGTTTAAAAGGAGACTTTTTTACTTTAGATTTGTGAATCTGAGTCTTATTTTTGATAGTCAAAGTAAGAAGATGTAGATACTAAGAGCATATACAGGGTTATTGGATATATGTCGGCAACCCATTAAGGGTATGTGAAAAAGGTCATTTACAACCAAATAACCCCTTTTGACTACTGTGCAAATGTCAACAATTTTCGTGTTTTTTTATTTTTTTGTTTTTTATTAATCAAAACAAAATTAGGGGCTTTTCATTCCTTATAAAAAAAAAAAAAAATGTCTAATTATTCAAAAATTGGTTGACATTGGCATAGGGGTCATGAGGGGTCATTTGGTTGCAAATGACCTCTCCTACATGCCGTTAACGGATTACCAATAATTCTGTATATATATTACCAGACAAACATGATGTTAGTTGCTTGTTCGACAAGCATAACTTCAAACTACAAAAGCTTCCTGCGCTTAAATCAAACTCCGATAAAATCGATAAAGCGTCGCTGCCTAACCCTTTTGGTATCTCGTGATTTAATGTATGAAATTCAGGTACTTAAGTATTCTTTTTACAGGGTGGTACTCTTGGGATTTGGCTGCTAGGCGCTATTTGAAGAGTGGTTCGTATGCAAGCCTTTGACTGAAAGTAAAGACTTTTGCATACACTTAAGGTATAGAAAAATATTTTCATTACAATTTAAAGTATATTGTTACTTTATAGGAAACTAGTTTATGCCCGGCGGCATGATAGGAACCTTGTCTGTCGCGCACACAACTACATAACTACATCACAACCGGTCAAGCCATTTTCGGCTTTTAGGGAGACTAATGCACGGTAAATGATTTTTATTTATATAGATAGTTATAAGATAGATGCTTATCAGCACGCATAGTAAGACCATTTAGGAGTATGAGGAACAGGGTGTAAAGTTCACTCATCCCCCATATCAAAGAGAGGATCCTCCGACCAGACGGGTGTCGTGTCTGGCGGGCAACTGCCCAGAGGTTGAAGTCTCCCGCTTGTATATATGTCCACCGCGCGGTAAACTCTAATTGCGCGATGCAGGATTTGAGTGACATCAGGTCTTTGATGCATAGTTCGCATGTGGCGATGTAGATGCCGCCACAACCACTTTTATCTCTAGTCTACGAAGAATAGATATTTTTGTAAAGGTACAAAGTGACATTTACTTTCTTCATCTTTGATATCGCTCCACCGAAATCTTTTGCAAATCTGAGGGTTGTTCCTACGTGTGCTGGTAAACATAATTATTAAGATGTTATGGTTGACGCAACATGTCTGTTCTTCCATACTTCTCTATTAGTCCTCATCTTGGTAGTCACCCTTTTTCTAGCCATATCATTTTTCACACAGTCCATCCTTCGTTTACTTGGTCTTTCCCTACCCTTATAGCCATCCACATTGATACTCAAAAACCTCACGACATTTTTGTCTACATTACTTAAAATGTTACAGCTATATATCTATCTATCGTACATATTTGATCAGTTGAACCAATGATTTATGGTCCATCACTTCCGTACCACCAAAAATCATATGCCATTGTATTTTTTGGCACAAATTCATCAATTTCCAAAACATTAGTATTTGGCCACGTCAAAACGATAAATCTATACACGTCGGCAGAGCGTAGACAAAAGGACGGCAGCTGTCGTTAGTGGAGATGACAAATTGCAATGTCGCACGTCGGACGAACTAACTCTTAGCGATTCCAGTTTGTGTTAACAAAAGGATGACTTCTGGACTTAAAATACTGCACAATATTGGTATGTTATTGATCTGTGAATACTACAGTTTAACCCCCTTATTTATAAACGTTGCATAAGTTAGGTAATGATTATCGTCAGTTTAACAATACATTTCTGACGTTTAGCCTAAAAGTTGGCAACGTCGCGAATAGCTGTCAAATATTTCGCTGTTTTGATTAATTTGGCAATATTACTGTATGGAAATAAGAAATATGGCTAACTAGTGAACTAAAATATTAATAATGAATTGCAATTATAACACTGAATTTGATATTGTATCCGTTTTAGGTATAAAAAGGACATTTGGGAAGTTTTCAAATATTATTTTTACATCTAAAACTAAATATTCGGTAATAAAATATTATAACATTTCATAATTGATTATGAAATGTTATTTTAGTTCGATACGAGTAGGTATTTAGGCTTTATACGTTTATGAGAAAACGACAACTTTATATCAACGTAGGTACAAAAGAAGTAAAATAATGATAAAATCTTTGGATAAATATACGTACATTATATACATGCAAATAACTAAAATTGAAGTGTATGTTTGTAAAAATAACAGCTTTTTACTAAATGCCTTTTATATACTTTTTAGGTACTTATAACAAAAAAAATATTTTTAAATTTTTTGTCTGTTTGTTCCGGCTGATCTCCGAAACCGCTGGACCGATTTTGACGGGACGTTTACTTTTATTTTAGAAAAAATGAGGTTCCACGCGGGTGAAGCTGCTGGCAGCAGCTGGGGAGAAATATAATAGATATCTTAGATATATTAGACCTTCTTATCTTTTTTTTGTGAAACTTCTTAGCCGGTTATTCGAATTGGAAGAGAATTGAGAGTGAATTGTCAAGGACGCGTCAATTCTTTACACATCTCGTTACTTGAAAGAGAAGGACGATATGACTCACTCTCTCTCTCACACTAAATCTCTCTTATTCTTATTTTTTTTAAGAAGTTTCACTTGTATCACGTGAACGGTACTGCACGCGCAGATTTTTTTAATATACATTTATTTAGATGTTGTATTATTTCACAAAAAGTTTGACTATAGTTACAGTTCCGTGAAAATACTTAGACTTTTTTTAAAGGCACCAATTTAGCTACTGTATTCTGATGTTGAGTAACGATCCGGTCCCTACGTCGATACTTAAATTATATGACAGATATTTACTCATTTACCTACCAAAGTATAAAGTATTACGTATGCTCAAAGTCATAACTTTTTTACTTACCACTCCGAGGAGTTTTACGGTGTGTATGCGTATAATAGGCTAAATATAAAACAGTACGGTTCCCCCAAAGCTACGGTAAATGTCCCAATAAGCCCCCATAGTGTCCGTTCTAAACTATTGAGCACGTCTGTACGTACCATCAAAGAAGTTCATATCTAACCAGTTCCAAAACAAAATCCCGTGAACACGATGACCACATCTGTTACCGTTCCGGTTCTATAGCTGCCGAGTGCTGCAAGCAAGAATAGTCCTTACGGTGGTTATATATGAACTTCTTCGATGGTACATGTGTGGAGGAGTACACGTAGGTACGTTAAAGTGTTTACGGTCGCCTGTACACTTGGTCACGGAAGTTTTGCTGCATTTGTTTCTTAAGAGGCTTACAACAGCTAAAGCGCGGTCACTGTCGGACTGCATAGACATGAAAGAGAAGCGCGATGACACGACGCAGGTAATTTATTGCAAAATATGAAGCAGTTAGCGATTTACAAAAAATCTATTGATTGGACTGGAAAATTAAAACACTATTATGCTAATATGTAGCTTGTAGAATAATCTGACAAAAAATCAGAATGATTGCATGTAAATTAATATGATTTTTAATCGTTAAAAGAAATTTTTAGAGGTATCTTCATGATTTTTTTCTATCGTATCAAATTAGTTGTATTATGTTTTCAACACACTATCATACTAGCATATATCCTGAAGAATATCATATATTTTTCTGATTTTGTTTACTGCAGTGGATCATATTCTTTTAGGCGTTATAAAACTTGCGTTTAGGCACGTTTAGGTCCTGTAGTCCCCTGAATTAGGATTATACAGGCTGTGAGGGACATCGACGCGAAGCCGGTTACCACGGGGTCGGTTATTAAAAAAAAAATCTGTTGTTTCATAGAAAAGTGCAATACCTACGCGGTCAAAATGGATGGAACAGCTGTTTTTTTTTTAAATAACCGACGAAAAATTTCAATGCAGGGGGGCTCAGAATCATGTACTGAATCCATGGTAACCGGCTTCGCGTCGATGTCCCTGCCACCCTGTATAATATGTAGGTTTAGGTTTTTCAAAAGTTTGATAAATTTTTTACTAGAGATTTATTAGGAAATTGCAAAATCATTTTGTTATATCTGGTCTACTTTGTGTGAAAAATGTGAATTTTTGTCGTACATCTTTGTAAAAGCAGCATTTGAACATGTACATACAAATGCAGTATCTTATTCACGTCTAGAGCAAATAAAAGTATTTTTTTTCTATTCACTGGAACCATGCACTCCTTTGTAATTGAAACGAAGCATTATACCCCGTGTAAATTTTATAATATTACACATTTAAATGACCCGTTTACCCATAAACACCATTAATCATTGAAACTTTCTCTTTAAGCTAAAAATGCACACGAAAATAATTTTGAAAACTCGACCAATTGTTTTGCCTTCATATTCCGTTCTATCCCCGACTGTACATACGTACACAGCGCTTTCAAGTGCCAGCTACACTCCCCTATCGATGGCACTAAGAGCCACTGAACTTTTGATGGCGACGATACTATTTACACTTTACTTTTTTCTGGTCTAGCAGTACCTAACGTGATTTTTATGTAGTGCCGGTTTTTGTGAGACTGGAGTGGTCAACTGGTGGGCTGTGGTGGGAAAAATACTGTGTGGTTAGACTGGATACAAAGTCAGTTTAAATAGTGCTGAAATTGGGTTTTTTTGTGGCGACTTAGGATTGCATTACATCATCGTAAACGAATGGGAGTATTTCGTTAACACACAATACATAAGTTAGTCCACAGGAGTGGAGAAGCGAGGAGAGGAGCGGAGCTGTGCCTGTTAACCAATAGAATCCAAACTCCACTCCACAGTTTATATTCAGATTCAGATTCAAATAACTTTATTTGCTCAAACACGTGTGTACATACAATACAGTGCATGCAAGGTGTTATATAAGTACATGGAGTTGTGCTAACATGTTTACCATATTGTCATGATGTGCAAATATTAATAAAAATTAGAATTTAAACAATTGTCAAATATTAAATTATCAAAAATACAAAAAAACAAAAATAAAAATAATATCAACGTAGGTCCAAAATATTCAATACAAACATCATTATCAAGACTATTTATTACATTACATAAATTTCAGATTAAATTAATATTATAAAAAAAGCATGTCAATTTAAAATGATTCCCTTAAAAAATCATTCAAATCATAATATGCTTTACTTGCTAAAAAAGATTTTACTATCCTTTTAAATGCTCCTACGCTTAGCTCTATATGTCATTGCTTCTTTTTCATTCTTTTTACCTTTCGTGGTATATTAATCTTATTCCAGGTGCAGTGTCTTCACTAATAATTAATGTATATACTAAATATTGTGAAAACATTTAAAAGAGCAACGGTGGAATTTCTTGCCCATTCTTCTTCATACGGAAACTACTTTTTGGAAGGGACAACTAGAATCAATATTTTTTTTTGTAAATTTTGACGTTCAGAAGTGCTTTTTATGTGCCTAATTGAAATAAATTATTTGACTTTTGACTTTGACTTTGGGTGGTTAATATTGGAACAGCTCCGCTCCACTTCTCGCTTCTTCACTCCAGTTGACAGGTAGCCTTAAAGGGATAGACGTAAGCAGGTGCATCTAAAATGCATAGTTAATTAGCTACGTATGAAGAAACAGGTAAAACCTTCCAGGTTATCTATTTTTTTCGTGATTTTTCACACACTGCATCTCAAAGAACAATCATTAAATACATCGCAGAGGTGTAATGGTTATACCCACTTTGCAGACACTTTTTTGGAGACAGTTACGAAGTAACACAGAAGAATATGGAAGAGACCACTGACCACTTCTGAGACGGTATAGCTTACCTATACAGGGTGTCAGGGACATCGACGCGAAAACTGTAACCATAGAATCAGTACATGAGACGGAAACCCTCAGAGTTGATAAAAAACAAAATCTGCTGTTCTATACATTTTGACCGCGTAGGCGTTGCACTTTCCTATGAAACAGCAGATTTTTTTTTAAATATCCGGCGAAATATTTCAACACTGTTCAGAATCATGAACTTAATCCATGGTAACAGTTTTCGCGTTGATGTCTCTGCCGCCCTGTATGGCGTGGATCAGAAAGGTGTGATGAATTTTAAAGGTAAAGGTACAGACTGTCAAAGTGAACAAATTTCTCCACGGGACCAACATCGTTATCGTAAAAAGTATTGAGCCGTCCCATACATTTGAATCGAGTAGATATTAAAGTTTTAAATGGGATAGCTGGAGAAAGTTAATCAGTTTGATGATCTGTATCACGCCCTTAAATTTGACCGTAAAAACATTCTCTGATAAAAAAAAAAATTGAAAAGGAATCGCAACATATAAACGCAACATGTCGCATAGAACCCACAATCATCGCAAAGATTTTGCTCGTTATTGTTTCACCGTCTATTGTTCTGTTCGAAACTTTTAGCTTTGCTCGCAAAGAATGCACTTTGCGACTTTTATTGCATAGGTAACATGAGTAGGTCCTAGTATTGTGTACCTATTGTTCAGTAATACTCATGCGAGTCGAGTGGTTTCGACTTGCATCATACTTAGACTGTGCCCGTTCGTACTCGGTGGAAAGGAAAATAAACGGAAAATATGGAATGTGTATCATTGTTTTGAATTCTTGTGACGGAACAGAAATGTTATTACTTCACTAGGATTTGAATAGTTTCGTATTTTTTCTGGTATCATTCATTGTTATGTACACAAATATACCTACATTTATATCTACTCTATTATTACTAACTAGCTTATGCCCGCCACTTCTTTCACGTGAAATTCGTAAGATACCACAATATATTACAATAACAGCCTCATTTTTATAAAACTTCCCTGTATACTACGTACGTTTCTATGTTCACAACAGCCAAAATATGCAGAGGGTCAGGGACTGGTGACGCGAGCGCAAGCGACGTACAGTTGGCCGTGTGAAAAGGAGCTTGTCCTGAGGTCGAAACCCGCAGCCTTCAGTGTATGCCCCTGTGACTTGTTGATTATCATCGTAAAGCATACGCTCACAGGAAACTGCACGCGCTTCATTACTAATAATTAAACTTGGTTTGGTTGGAGTTTTGTTTGTTGGAACGCGCTAATCTCTCGAATTACCAGTCCGATTTGAACAATTATTTTTGCATTTGCTAGCTTAATTCTTGATGAAGAGAATAGGTTTTTTAACATCACGCAATGGCCCTTAGAAACCGAGCAAAAAGTCAGAAAGAACGTTGAGCCAAAATGAAGTAATATCGTGGGTGGGCGATGCGATACGACGCGGTGGGTCGGGGGAACAAAAAAATTCACGCAAAGGAAGTCGCCTGCAGAGGCTAGTTTGTTATTAAGTTAACGAGACTATACCATTGGAAAAGATCTTGAAAAACGCAGGAACTTTTCAAAGTAAAACAAACAATAACAAACCATAACCCATCAAAATGGCGAAGTTTACCTTCCTGACACTACCGACAGACAATTGACCCTTGAGAAATTCAATGCAATAGCCCCACAAATCAAAACTTTAGAAAAAAGTTCACTTCAGCTCCTACATAGGTTCACCAATATTAGAAGACAGGTTTTCATGTTGTATGGCACCATTGCCATACAACGTGGTAATGCTGCCAGCCTTTTGGGCACTTTTCCTGTTTAGAGCGATGCGGACGAATTTTTTGATGCCCTATGATTTCCCCCCCCCCCCCCCTTTCTTATATACCTGTACATATTATTATTATTTAAAGTACGTTAGTTTTTAAATCGTGTGTGTAAATAAGCTAAAACTGAATAAATAAAATAATTATACAACCAACAACAATATTTGTAAATTGAAACAGCATGTCTCAAAAATATATCTGCCGGTCGATTCTGTAAAAATTTCACCGTGAAAACTTAGGTGAAGTGAGCTTAAAGTGAGCTGTCAATGGTGTCAATCCCTAGCATTGACAGCTCACCTAAGTTTTCACGGTGAGATTTTTACACAATAGCACTACCGCAATTAAAACAGAAGTGAGTATCATTTTCTACAACGATTTTAAAGGTTTATAAGTAAGGATTTTCAATGTTTACCCTTACATGATTTCATAACAAAACTTCCATCTTATATTACCTGAGCAATTTTTCTCGACCGTCCGCACAATAAGGGCCAACTTGTTTCTTCAAAGTTCTGAACACGTTAATTGAAACGTTGCTTATCCGGCTGAAAACGTGGTAGAAACGTAACAAGATGAGTTTTATGAATATCCTCAAAGACCGTCTAATCTTTTAACGGAAACATAATCCCTTGTTACTTGCATGACTTACAATATATTATGCTAAGAAGATCCGTTAGGAAGTCTTTTCTTTTGTTTTTCTCAAAGGAAAGAAAAACTTGACTGATATTAAATCTGCTAGCTGCCCGCCCCGGCTTCGCACGGGTAGCACTAAGTACTTATCTACTATGGCGCACCTATTTATCTACCTACTCTACCTACCTACCTATCTACCTTACCTACATACCTACATACCCTACCTATCTACCTACCTATCCTTCCTACATACCTACCTACCCCACCTACCTACCTACCTACCTACCTACCTACCTACCTACCTACCTACCCTACCTACGCCACCTACCTACATACCTACCTATCTACATACCTACCCTACCTATCTACCTACCTACCTACCTATCTACCTACCTACCTACCTATCTACCTACCTAGTTACCTATCTACCTACCTACCCATCTATCTACCTACCTACCTACGTACCCTACCTACGTACCCTACCTACATACCTACCTACATACCTACCTACATACCTACCTACATACCTACCTACATACCCTACCTATCTACCTACCTATCCTTCCTACATACCTACCTACTTGCATACCTACCTACCCTACTTTCACCTACCTATCCTAAAAACCTTGTCCAGAGAATAACGAACACAACAATAAAAGAATTACCCAATTTGGTACAGACGTTCTCAAGTTATTGCGTGACGAGAAAAATAGGGATTCATTTTTATATAAATAGATTGCTTCTTCTTCTTCTTTTCGTGTCGATGGTACTCTTCTTCGTTGTTGTTTTTTTAATTATTTTATATTGTATGAGCCTTAGGTGGCCACGTTGATTGCGGCATCAGTGCCATTCTTTAGGTCATACGAGGTGCAGGTGAACGGGCACTTTCACAGCAAGTGGAGCATGGTATGATCAGAAGCATCGCACTCGCACTGAGTGATGGATGCGTCAGTGATAACCCACTTGTGTCTGTAGCGGACTACTTGGGTACGCAATCGATTGAGAGCTTTGCATATATGTAGACCACTGCAGATCACGCCCGGAAGGCAAATCCTCCTGGGGTTTAACGAAGTCGGAAGGTGGGAGCTGATTCTCTTCCCACAAATGACTTCTCTCATTAGATGGTTTGTTCTGGATGGCCTGCGACGCTCTTACGACTTTTAAGCCTACCAGGGGGCGTTGTGTAATCGTAGAGGGGATATCGGGAATCAGATTCTTGGTTCTTTTTTCTAGTGCGCATGCGACATCCCTTCGTACGGCAGGTTTACGATTCCTCAAGCGGGTAGAGCTTGTTGAGTGGAGTTGGTCTTAAGCAATCCTATATTATCCGACACAATGTATTGCTGAAAAAGCATTAAAGGTACCTTCTCTGCCTGAATGGAGAAAAGCCGAGGTAAGCATTCTAAATACCCACTACTTGAAATAAACGTCAGTTCCAAAATGAGGAACTCAAATAAACATACAAGGTGAAAAATACCCTTCGAAAAATAACCGCCGCAGCCGTCATCTACACATTCTATTTAACGAGCAAAGAAACATTTTGCATTTTTTTTTTATTGCTGTGTATGGTTAGTAGATATTAAATTCATTACTTAAATAAAACTGTTTAGACATGAGATTATCTATGAACTCAATTGTTTTAATTCTAAATAACTCTCCAGAAAATTTAAATTGTTAACGAAATTCCTGGGTACGTACTAAATGCAGTCATGTCATTTTCGCTAAGGACTTTCAAGAGCGTGCTTTCTGCAAGTGGGCAACGTCGCAAATAGATGTCAAATATTTCGCTGTTTTGATTAATTTGGCAATATTAATGTATGGAAATATAAAATATCGCCAATTAGTAGACTGGAATATTAATAATCAATTGCATTTATAACACTGAATTGGATGTTGTTACCGTTTTAGGTGTAAAAAAGCCTTTGGAAAGTTTCCAAATACTTTTTTTTACATATATATTTTTTTCACAAATATTCGGTGTTAGGATATTAATTATTGTATTTCATAATCTATATTTCTAGAAGGGATTTATTTATTACTAAGTTACAGGGCAATTCAAAATATATACATAATCTTAGATCTAATATACAACTAACACTAAAATATATAAATTATAAACAAGTATAAAGAGAAAAAAAAATAAAAAATAAAGGGAGAGCTCATTGGGCATCAAAGAATTCGTCGGCGTCGCTGTCAGTGGGAAAAGTGCCCAAAAGGCTGGCAGCATTGCCACGTTGAATGGTAATACTGATTCTTTGACCTAAAAATTGGCCAGCCCTCTGGTCACGTGAGGAGTGGACCAACCGCTTGGCGATGTCCCGAAATACTATATTTTAGTTCATTAGTTAGCCATATTTCATATTTCCATACAGTAATATTGCCAAATTAATCAAAACAGCGAAATATTTGACATCTATTTGCGACGTTGCCCACTTGCAGAAAGCACGCTCTTGAAAGTCCTTAGCGAAAATGACATGACTGCATTTAGTACGTACCCAGGAATTTCGTTAACAATTTAAATTTTCTGGAGAGTTATTTAGAATTAAAACAATTGAGTTCATAGATAATCTCATGTCTAAACTACAATAATTAATATCCTAACACCGAATATTTGTGAAAAAAATATATATGTAAAAAAAAGTATTTGGAAACTTTCCAAAGGCTTTTTTACACCTAAAACGGTAACAACATCCAATTCAGTGTTATAAATGCAATTGATTATTAATATTCCAGTCTACTAATTGGCGATATTTTATATTTCCATACATTAATATTGCCAAATTAATGAAAACAGGTAAATATTTGACAGCTATTTGCGACGTTGCCAACTTTTTGTATGAACGCTCATAAATAGTTAATTCGATATTATACACAATTTCCAATAATTACTTGATTGTATTTTGATTAAAATTGTAAAAGTATTCAGGTAAATATTTGACAGCTCTTTGCGACGTTGCCATCTTTTAGAATGAACGCTCTTAATAATAATACTACAATATTCCCTGCACCCCTCTTTTCATCCGTCTAGATTGAAACATCGTACATTCACGAATACGCGTAGATGAAAGTTTATCGAACTCCAAGTTTTAATTTCCTGCCAAAGGATACGGGACGATTTTATTTGCGAAAAGCGACTACGTAGTCAGGGGATTCAAATTTTTACTCCCCCTCAGACAGACTGACGAATATTTTTTACCAGGTATTTGGTAATTCTTTTACAGACGGACCGGACCGTTGCCGATTTTTTTTGGATGACTGTAAAGTGTGCCATGCTGGATGTATTTTTTAAATCCGGGGATATATGTGCTAGTAGCTTGCAAGTAATTTGTTTACGTATTCCTGGCTAAACGCAAATGCATACGCAATCTTTTTCATTTGTTAAATTTCAAGTAGGTAGTAGGTGAGTCTGTTTTCAAACATAGCAGACTCACACAGTGGAACATATTACCACGGTGGAACATACTAAACACGATCGATAGAGGTATATCTGTTGTTTTGCAAAAACAAAAAAAACATTGGGTTACCACTACGGTAGATTTTCGTATTCTACCAGTGATATTTCGGCAGACCATACCATTCTTCGAAACACAGAATTACCTACCTAACAAAAAAAAAAACAAAACCTTTATTCGATTCGTTTGCTGCTCAACGAAATTGATTATTGATGCAAATACTCGAAGCAATATAAAAAACCTATAAAAGCCTTGCAAAGAAGCAAATAGACAAAGCCACTTCGTCTGGAAGCCTCACAAGTACCAATTAATAAAAAACAAAACACAATCGGACCACCACGGATAAACAAAAGTTCCTCTATTTTTAGGGTTCCGTAGCCAAATGGCAAAAACCGAACCCTTATACTTTTAAATTTGCCATGTCATATCCGTTTGTCCGTCTGGGATGTCACTCAGCTATTTTATTCGGAATCATTTGCACTATATCAATGAAAATTGGAAAAAGGTGTATTTTATCCACCGCTTAACAATTGTGTAGTGAAATAACGATGGTCAATAAATAGTTCTTGAGATAGAGAGAGGGAAATATTTGAATAGAACATTAATAATAATCTTTATAGTAATAGTAATAATCTTTATCGTGTGCACCACACAAATTGCAGATACAAATGTAGAAATTATACACACATTTGTCTCATCGTTAAAAGCAAATTTACACGATCTTTTAAAGACACCCTATATTTTCGGTCACAACCGCAGAAATAATCTTGTTTATTATTGTATTTTCAATAAATACAATGAAGTACGAACTTATTTTTGCGGTAAAAAATCAATACTATGCATAAGTAAATATTCATCTCAACTACGGAACCCTTCACTGTGCGCGGACTTGCCCGGTTTTTCTTCACATTCATTGGATAGGTTTGCAAACTTCTGCTATCAATTAAAATTGATTGATTCCTTTCATTGTCTGTATTGCTCTAGCAATCTGTTGGTTAACAATTCAACTGGAATTTCCATTCTCATGAAGGTCTTTGTTGGAGTGGGTCGACATATGAAATAAAAATATTGAGTGAAAAATACAAAAGAGATTATATTATGTTGTGTTGTAAATTATCGTTAACTTCTCATTTGTTTATCAATTGGAAGTAAATATACATACGTAAACTCACGCTGTCGTCCCCAGATCAGACTACAGTGTAGGCAGACACCATGCAGGACGCCATCTGCTACTATCCTTACTTACTCCATTAACTTCGTTTACGTTAATACATCTAGTCATACAGGCACGCCGGTTGCAAGTACTACGCTGTACTTTCTAAAGAACATCCCTAATAAGGTCACGATACAGGGTGGCAGGGATACCGACGCACAACCTGTTACCATGGATTCTGGACCAAGCTTTTTTTTGGGTGGGAAATTATCAAATAACTTCTCCCGCTCTGGGCGGAGCGGGAGGGCGTGTCAGACGCTTACTGACTAAAACCCACCCGTGTTCCTACAGTTGGCTGTACGTTGCCAGGGGCTACGGTATCCCTTTTGGAATTTCCCGCGACCCCGGCAGGCATCGGTCCTAGAGGACCCACCTGCGTTGAAACTTTTCGTCGGTTATTAAAAATCTGCTGTTTCCTACAAAACTGCTATACCTACCTACGCAGTCAAAATGTCTAGAACAGCAATGTTTCTTTATCATAACCGGCAAAATGTCAACACAGGGAGAATCTTCCAGAATCGATATCAGAAGAAAGAAAGAAGAAGAAAGAAAAATAAGTTTATTAGTTTTTTTGTTTTTTATTTTTGTTATTACCTACTTACTGTTTGTATTTCCTGTGCGTGTCCCAAATAAAATATTTTTCTTTCTTTCTTTCTTTCTATTTGTGACAGAAACACGTGCAAAAAAAAAAAGATGATAAACTCGAGTAGAGAATAAAAATATGAAACAGAATAGATTTAAATACAATAAACAGCACAAAACGGAAATAGTCGGCAGCTGCTGGCACGTCATGACTGTGACAAGAAGGCTTCCACTCAGCATGATGCTGTGCTATGGAGACCCACAGCACAGCGCTGATTTTCAGTGGTCACCCGAAAGAAACGTACGGAGACCAAGTCTGGTTTAATGAATTTTTCATAAATATAAAATAAAACAAATAGAACAGAAAATATACTGTCAATATACAACCAATAGTATGAATACTTAAAATGACTAAATAACATATAAATAATTATCCGCAGGCATCACCGGGCGTGCATAAAACATAAAACATGTACCCACCCAAAACACCATTATACCAAGAAGAGGTGTTCTAGAATCATGAACTGAATCCATGGTTCTACCACCCTATACGAGTACATATTATATCCGTCTAGAGCATCCCTCCCGGCGTTTCCACTCACATCCACCTTTTACTCAATTGCTAATTTATTTTAATGATAAAGTAATGAAATTGAAAGAGATTGTTTTGGAAACCATTATAATTAGTACTTTTTTTTTCATAAGTGCTCGTATTAAACTGGAGTATATGAGAAAGTAGACTATGGCACCTGGAGGAGCCCTATGTTCAGCAGTAGACATCTTTCAGCTGAAAAATTGTGATATGAGAAAGTGAGGCCTATTTTTAAGTTTTCAGTGTTTTCAAAATTGATTTAGTACTAATTTAAGTTTAAACCTTCTCTGGTGCGAACATATAAAACGGAACATTTTGAACCACATTCAAAATTAGATGTTCACAGTATAAGTCGATAAACATAGTTTCGTACTTACAAAACAATCTGTGACTGACTGGGAACTAAGTTCGACTTTCCCACTTGTTCCGAACTAAGCTAGGTTTCACGTTAACTTAAACTTTAGAAGTCTGGCACGTAGTGTTAAAATAAATTATTACTTCATGAACTTGCGTTCTGTAAGTGGAAAATATAATTATGAGTTCACGCGCTTATCACTTAAGTTCTCTCCAGACACCTAATCTACCTGGCCGCTTCTCAACTTAGTTGGGATTGACTTCTAGTATTGCCCAAAAAATGAACCTAATTAATTACCTAAATACCAAGTACACCCACATTTCGCCAGTATGTTTAAGTCTCATGTAATAGGGGGGCAGGTCTATTGCGATCAACCGGGCACAAATCCAGACTCCGGGCAGCTACTGAGAAATTCCTAACGGCAAACTACTTCTAATTATTATGGTATACCTACAAAAATTTCGATCAACATGGATGGCAAGACCATTTATTAATTACCGTGAGTAACACAATCCATAACTATACCTAATTGTGGATTGCGGCGTCTAAGCGACACAAACATCAAATGACTCGGGAGTGTCTGTCAAAAATTAAATTATTGGAAAATACAGATATTTTCAGGTAATACTAGGTGCCAGACTATCCGGTTTCTGACTACCTGTATATCTAACGACTGTCACAGCTATAGTTACGTCAGTATTACAATAATAAAATTGTGCCGTAGTGTGAACGTAACTTTACTCATACAAACACGTTATGTTGGTAATAATTTTATAGGGTTTTATGTTAAGGTGTTTCCTCACCGGTAGCATTCATTACAGACGAATGTTACCGATGAGGAAACACCAATAAAACACAACAAAATATAACAGTTCAGTTTCGAGCAGTAATCAGTGGGTGAGGATAACCGAGCATTACAGCATAATTGGCCTATAATGTTCTTCCTCTCTTCGAGAGGGAGTGGGTTATAATCTACCACGCGGGCCCAGGGCGGGTTGGTATGTCATAGTTTTTAAAGAATCACCAGATACATGAACGTAGTATAACAGACAATCTTTCTTGCACTTTCATTTAAGTTTACTGATACGGTTGATTCTTTCTGAAATATCCAATCTGCCTGCCACGCCGATTTGGAAATAAGTTGTGACGCAATAACGTATGTTTTCCTTTTTTTACATAAATAACATGATCGAATTAATATGCCGAGCACAGCGCCATGACCGTTTCATCTGACTTCGTAAAAACAACTGATTCAAGGCGAATGTTCGTCAGTCAGTGAGGCAGTATTGTAACTTAAATTGATGCTCAAAACCGAATCTTGGATTATTACATTACAGGCGAATGCTCCCGGTGAGGGATTGCCTTTAAAAAGATTATTAAATCATAATTCGAACACATGCATCCGTTATTTTTATTCAACGAAATAAGTTTGCTTGGGGTGTGTGCCCAAAGTTTCCTACGAAAAATAGTATGATTGGCCATATCTTTAATGGCTATAATATTAATTAGTCATTGTAATTCTCAAATAAGATTTGATTTAAAAGAGTTTCCATGGAGTTTCCTGCCCGTTCTTCTCCATAGAGATCTACGTTTTGGAAACTTCAAGTTTCCGAGATCAACTCTTCAACAATTCAAAAGTGCCTGTAAATGGGTTAATTTAAATAAATGGTTTGAGTTTGAAAATTAGTTGTCAATATAATTATTTTTAGCAAAAAATATAAAAAAAACACGTCTCGAACAAAAACAAAAACAATTGTGAAACAAAACACAGTCGCAACACAAGCACGTTCGAAACATATGAAAACAAAACTGGAACAAAGCGGACCGTGTCACAGAAGTTCCATACACCGACTTACTTCCACTAGAGAGCGCCTATTGAATGAAAAACGAAGCCCGTTCAGCCGTAAGCTGATATGTTTCGATGTCTTGTATATATCTATCATATCCTGGGCTTAAGTTTGATTGTATTTGTGCATGAAATGGACTAACGCGCTGCAACAGAAAGGACTTTGAAATGTGTATTTGTGTGTCAGATTTTTCTTGTCATGAAAAAGGAGGAGGTTTGTGTTATGCTGTGCAACTTTGTGAAAATAATAATTGTGAGAAATAAAGTGCACATAGGTAAATATACTATGGACAGATTATCCAAGACAGTCCTTTTTGGTTTGTCCAGCAGTTGACTACGCAAGGCTGTGTTGATTAATAAATTACATTTCAAAAAAACCGGCGAAGTGAGTGTCGGACCACGCACAAAGAAGGGTTTCGTAGTTGGGATGAATTTATCCCAAAAACAGACTTAACTTTGTAGTTGAAAAACAAGTTCTCCCATACATCGATATTCGTCACGGTCCATTCTCCAACTGCAAATATAAGTATGTTTTTTATGTGATAAAACTAAAAATTATCATTTTCGGACATTTTACTTTACTTGTGCTGTGAGACCTTGCTTCCTGCCAAATTTCATGATTCTAGGTCAACGGAAAGTACCCTGTAGGTTTTAATTTATTTGCGAGTATTAAAATATGTCACATACATGGCCGTATTTTTTTATTAAGTTGACTTAGAAGTTGATTTTCTAGAACTCAAAGAAATCATTAATCTATCTATTTGATACTAGTTTCAAGTTGAAACCTCTACGCGTTTCTGAGAAACATGGTCTTGACAGATAGAATATTCTTTATTATGTACATCATAAAAATTACAGACAAATTATACTGACAGACAGACAGATGGACTGACAGACGGACAACGAAGAGATCCTATAAGGGATGCGTTTTTTTTTCTTTTTGAGGTAAGGAACCATAAAATCAATTAAAGGATGAAATTTCTTCTAAAAAAACGGTTTTAACACGTCCACATTATCATATTCTGCAATTAACTGATTTAGACGTTATAAAGGCAAAATACTATTTTCGTCGCAGTTCATGAATATACCAATATCCTGTCACATCCATTCAAATCCGAGTTGAATTAGGCACTCCGATTGGACCTTATTTTACCCAACGCCAATAAAACCTCTCATGAAATAATTTTCAGTCGAATGCAACAATATTTTTTTATTACTTTTCAATGCAGCTTCAGAGCGATTAAACACTGAATATTTAATTTTCAATACGCTGCAGTTTCCAAGCTATTTTCATACAAAAGTTAGATGTAGACGACTTGCATTCGGTTAGAGATTAGATTTTTACGGTAATAGTACTAAACAAAAACGACGCATAAATTAGAAAGTTTTGCAACTTTTTTCGTATCCTGCAGAGGTGAGAGATTGTCAAGTGGAGAAATAACAAAACTTTTTACCGAATATAGGTTAAAATTATGGACACATTATTATAACCTTTATTCGGCATATTTTTCCAAATGCAGTAAAACCCGCTTAATATGATCACGCTTAATACGATTTCCCGCATAATACGCCATTTTACGTCAGTCTCTGCAACTATCACGCTTAATACGATTTCCCGCATAATACGCCATTTTACGTCAGTCTCTGCAACTATCACGCTTAATACGATTTCCCGCATAATACGCAATCAATTCACGCTGCAGCCTGCGGACTGACTAAGCACGCCTTAAGTGATGAGGCCCTAAGATAAGTGATGATGTTGAAGATGAAGGGGAGTCAACTCCTATTTTGTCAAACGCCCAGGCATTATTAGCAGTTAGCGATTTAAGACGTTATGTACCGTCTTTGAAAAGCCGCAACGCACTGCAAGTTAAGTTATATTGAAACTCTTGTAATTACTAATGCATCAAAATCTCTATGTCAAACCAAAATATTTAACTGTATTTTTTTTTTTATAACATAGTTGTTATAATCTGATTTAAAAATACATACATACCACTATAATACCCCGCATAATACGCTTCTCGTTTAGGACGCGTTTTGGTGGGTCCCTTTGAAATCGTCATAAACGGGTTATACTGTACTTACTCTTATAACATGCACAGTATATGACGGTCTGACATAGGGTTGCCAACCATACTACTTTATTTTGCTCCATTATACGTTATACTTTTGAATAAAAAAAAAGTATTGAAAATACGTTATTTTGACATAAGAGTCGAATGGAATGGAACGGATCATTCTTGATAGGTACTGAGATTTCAGAAATAATGTCGCACGAATGGATTTGGAACGTAACGCAAATGCCAGTGTAACTATTTGAGATATAAATACAGTATTATGGACAATCTCAAGAAAGATTCTGTAGAAAGAAAAAATTAAGGAGCATTGAACAGTCATTTCACCACCTTTGCAATAAAATTGCAAAGGTGGTGAAATGACTTGATTATTCACTATTTAGTGACATGCGTAAAAGTTTATTAGTAAGTCTATAAATTACTTAGAAAAATGGTTTGAATTTAACCAGCAGAGTAACTGGCTGTCAATGCTAAGTAGCTTATCTATAAAATAAATAATTGTATTTGAACATTTTGAAAATATTATTGAACGGCTCAATTTGTTGACAAAATTAAATATAACATGACGATTTTTATACTGAAACCAGAATTTTTACAGCATTTGCAAAGATGTTGCATGTTTTAAAGAGAAAAAAAAGTTGCTGATAAATGGCTACATATTTTGAAAAGTTCATCTGATGATCTGGGTAATATTAGAAAAATTGTAGCCTTTCTCCTCTCTGTTCCTGCCAGATCAGGTTTCATCGAGAGGAAAAACCTCTCGATGAATCTCGGTGATGAATGCAAAGTGGCGGGAAGAGAGAAACCGAGCGACCTAAAATTTTATAAAAAAAATGAGTTACTCATTTATTTTAATATCAATTTTAAATCTGGGGGAATCATATGAAAACAATTAAGAATGATACAAAATTATTACAATCTGCTGTTCCAAAAAACATGTTTTCAAATATTTAAATAAATCAATTTGGAAAATACTTTATTTTGTTTGCAAATATATTTTTTTATATTCGTCAGAGAGGAATATACTTTATTTTCCTTCAAAAAAGTTGGCAACCCTAGTCTGACATTACATAGTTAACATGGTAACATGGTAGCTATTATTCAAAAAGTACCTACTGCTTAGGGTTTCGGTACCAACTTCATTTAAGTGTCACTCGGTATACGCTCCGATGAACCCCTAATTGAAAAACGTCATCAAAGGCTTTTTAACTGATATTTCAATAACCACTCGTATGATTAATTTGCATAATAACAGTTTGTTTAAAATTTTAATTACGGTGAAGTATCCTTTATGAATATTTTACTGTAATTAAATTCGCAGATTCGCCCATAATTACCGTCAGAGATGTAAAAGATTCGGAAATTTGTATTTTCGCAGTAAATGGGAAATTATACTACATTGGACATTGGAAAGTATTGTTTCAAAGGAAATTGAAAAGCCATAACATATATATATATTGGCATTTAAGCGTGCATTCTGAAAGTGAGCAACGTCGCAAATAATATATATGTCAAATATTTCGCTGTTTTGATTAATTTGGCAATATTACTGTATGGAAATATGAAATATGGCTAATTAATGAACTAAAATTTATTATGAAAAGCAATAAATATTATGGTAACATCGAATATTTTGTTCTAGGTGTAAAAAAGTATTTGGAAACTTTGAAAATGCCTTTTTTACACCTAAAACGGTCACTACATTAAATTCAGTGTTATAATTGTAATTCATTATTAATATTCTACTTCACTAGTAAGCAATATTTAAAATTTCCATACAGTAATATTGCCAAATTAATCAAAACAGGAAAATACTTGACAGCTATTTGCGACGTTGCCAACTTAAGCTAATGTTTGTTAAATGGTAATTATGGATTAAGAATAAAACAAGGGAAGAAGTTTTATAGCTTTTCAGTTTGATTTTTAACAACAGTGATTTTATGAAATCTTTTTAAGCTTTCGTTTATTGCAACGGAACATAGATAAACCTGATGAAAACTTAAGCAGAGTGATATTGCTCACTAAAGCGTGATCAAACACTATTAAAGTAGATTTGAAATTACCATATCTTAGTCGACGTTCAATGCTCAATTCCTTTATCTTTATTCATCAAAACTATGTCCGAAATCTTCGCCACTTCCAAGGCGATATCTTCAATAGTAGGCATTCAAAGCTTTGCATCAAACACTTTCATCCTCTAAAGCAATTATTGATAGGCATCTTAGTGACTGAAACTCGCTGAAATAATGTAGCTTGTTATCACTGTTTTAATTCCATACAACCCCAGCACAACAACTAACCTTATTCATACCCAAACGCTACACCTGTTTCCCAAATTCAAAACACTCCTTCTAGAAACGGAACCATATTTCCGGGAAATAATTTTCCCTTAACACCACAAAAATTTCCCGAATTCCCGATCCTTCTCTCTATTCATGTCCAGCCATCAAACGTCCATTTACCTCTGATTTGCCTGTAGTACACTGGCGTACATAACTCAACTTGACACATCAATAATAAAAAGCCTGCCATGCGTAAGCAACCTTGCTACAACTCGACAAGGGTCTTGCCATTTTCTGGAAGCCATTGTGCTGGTCCACAACAATATATTTTACATTTGCGATAATATATCGCAAGGTTTTTACTAGTTACGTATTTTTTTGTAATATTTTTGGCAGGTAGGTTTGGGTGTTAAATGTTTTTGGTCTTTGTAAATATGTACCATCAAAGAAATTCATATCTAACCAGTTTAAAAAAAAAATCCTGTGAACACGATGACCACATCTGTTACCGGCCCGGTTTTATAGCCGCCGAGCGTTGCAAGCAAGAATAGTAATTACGGTGGTTATATATGAACTTCTTCGATGGTACATCATCAGTAGGTGCAGATTTTTAAGCAGAGCTAGGTTTTATTTTGCATCAAGTTTTTAGTAGTAAATTGTGTAATGGCAACACTGGGACTCCCCTTTCCGCCCACATCCGTGACAGAAAGACACTATTGTTTTAATCAGAAAATTATTAAAATCCTCAATAAACATTGAATACTTCAACTATCTCTTTTATTATCTTCATAAACATCAATACAGTGTCTGTCATTTTGTGGAACAACCCTGCAAATATTTAGACTGAAACTTGGTTTCATTTAAACCTGTTTTCAGTGGAAACTAAAATATTAAAGTTTAGTTACCATTTTCTCAAAAAGCATAATGTCGTATTTGATAAATGTACAGCTTCTTGTTGAGCTCATACTCAAGTGATTCACATGGATGTGCAACATAATAAAAATTCCCTAAAATTTTTCGTTAAAATATTAATACCTTTATACAAACTCACAGCAGACAAAAAAACGGCACTACTTCAACAACTCTCAACAATTTGTATACAAATGCGATCATCTCAATGATATTTCTTTTTATTTCTCTCGACTGATTCAATTTTAACCGAAGGAAATTGTATGACGAGCGACACTGGTTTTATTTCCAGATGATATTTTTACACCATAGTTCTGGAATAAACACTGTGAACATATAATACGTAGGTTTGTTTCTACCGACCTGGTCTAGTTGAAAAGTCGAGTTCTTTGTTTTGCATGTGGCTGAAAGGGATCTTTCAAATAAGTTAATTATTCATAGAAAATCACAAATATTCGCAACAAGATTTCCGAAAAATGACGCGAGACTGATGTTTGATCACAATTTTACAAGAAACTACTTTAGATAAGTTTTTGACGAAAAAGGGTTTTGTACCTACGGCACTGAAACGTGGTCGCTCACAATGGGCCTTATCAGGAGGCTAAAAGTCACCCAAAGGGCAATGGAGAGGGCTATGCTTGGAGTTTTCCTACGTGATCGAATCAGAAATGAAGAGATCCACAGGAGAACCAAAGCCTAAGAATTGCCAATCTAATGTGGCAATGGGCAGAACACATTGCTCACAGAACAGATGGCCGATGGGGCCGAAAAGTTCTGGAGTGGCGACCGCGTACCGGTAGACGTAGCGTTGGAAGGCCTTCCACAAGGTGGACCGTTGACCTTGTGAAGGCCGCAGGAATCCGCTGAATGCGGGAAGCACAGAACCTGTCGAAGTGGTAGTGCTTGGGGGAGTCCTATGTCCAGCAGTGGACGTCTTTTGGCTGAAATTATGATATTAACTTTAAATTAAGAACAATTTTTCTTTGACAATTTGATTTAAAATGTTTTCATACCAAAGGGACCTAACAACTTAACTCAATTCCTTTTTTTCTTGAACTTAATTTAAATTTCATTGTACTCCATATCTAGGCGTCCCATTTCTTGCCGTCTAGCGCCCTCTATGCAAGTTGCACTGACGTTTTCATTTCCCGCGTGTGTTCGCGCTTACAGGGGAGGCTGTCTCTTTGAATACCTGCCTTACATAATTCTTTCTTAGAATGTTCTCCTCTACAATATCCTTATTATTAAATGCTCAGCTACAGAGTTTTAAAGAGAAAGGAGGTTTTATTTTGTGGTTGCATTTTGTAGAAGAATTACTTTATCTTGTATGAGTCCTTGTTGTTTTCTTTTTTTTACCCGACTGCGGCGAAGCAAAAAGTATATATGTAAGTAGGTATATATGTATGTATGTTCATCTGCTCCCTCATAACTTCTAAACTACTCATCATAATTTGACAAATGAGGTATCGTTGTTTATAGGCTATGAGACGTCACATTAAATATGGCGCCCTCTAGAGGACATAATGTGATGAACTAAAAAAAATTAAAGTCATAAAACTAAAACCCAACTACGACAAAAAAGTAATCTAAAAAGGTATAAACAAGACATCACATGTCTTGTATAGACCTTTTTAGTTTACTTTCGTCTGTCTAAATTGTAAATAAAAAATCCGGGGTCACACTTGATAAGGCATAACTCGAACAGATTACGTGTGACTCCGGATATGTTTTTTTTTAATGACTTTTTTGTCGTAATTGGGTTTTAGTTTCTTCATACCAGACTACTTTAACCAATGCCATAGACCATAACAAAAAGTATTTTATCTATCAAATTAAGTCATTAAGTCCCAATAGCATTTAAGGATACGACAATTTTATGTAGGTTTCGACGGCATAAAATAAATTCTAGAACGTTTTCATCGATGTTTTTGTAGCAAGGACATTGTCTCTGGCTGAATTGACGAGATTAAGTCTCTTTTGTTTTCTAGACAAAAAATAATACAAGCAAACACAAGGGAGTACTGTTCCGTGTTTATTTCAAACTAAGTAAGCAGTATTAGCAGAAAATGTTAATACAGCCAGAGCTGGGTTTTCAGATTAGCGCTTAAAAATAAAAATAAACTCGATACATAGTCTTTTATTTTTAATGCATTCATGCTTCGCTGTACATACCCATATTTGCCCAGCAACCACAATATTCATGTACAAACGTTAATTTTTATTACAAAAACCCACGTTTAACAAGTAGCGTAGGTGACTTTTCCCGACACCCTAGTCGAGTCCGATTGTCCGACATTGCTGTGTAACTTCGAATTGACAAAACGAGTAAAAAAAAAACAGAATGGTTGGGGAGAAAAACTTTTGCGCCTGAGGCCGGCGGCTAACGCGACGTATTGTCTAAGCCAGCCAGTTTCGCCTTTTTATAAAGCTTTAGCTTTTTACACTGTTTAATCGGGTTGACTGCACTGGCTTCGTATTGATCTGTGTTCTTTGGCGTTCATTCGATTGTAAGAATTCGTGAATGGGTCTTTGAGGCTAAAGCCTTTGGTAGGACTTGGACTTATTATGTTGGGTGGTGGGGCATGTTCTTTGCGGGAAGTTTAATAAATGACTTGTGATGTACGTAATTAGCAAGTGCCTGTTTAAATTCATAGTTAAAATAGCATAGTTTAGACAATTAGTTGCAATTATAGTATTACAGGCGTTGGTTATAAATTCTATCAAATAAATGTGGTACTTTTTTCTACAAACTACTTTTACTTTTGGGGGAAAAACAAAGAAATCGTTTAAGTCCTTTTGTTTGTTCTAACCTTAAATAATAACAAAAAAAAAATCTAAACCGGAATAAAATGTGTAAATGATTTCCCAAGTCGGTCCTTCCAACAAAAAATGTAAGCCGTTAGTTTACCCCTGTTTTTGCGGTGCGACGATTCTTCGACGCATTGACGAATCTTATCGAAGTCCCAACGGGCTCGGTTCGCCTTATCGTGACTCGGTACACGCTACTTTGCAAAACAATACCAGGAGTGAGGATCGAAGAAGGCTTGGATACGGGTATAGATGGAAATTGGAGTCTTGTATGTTTATTAAGTGGCGAAAAACTTTGGCGATGTGTTGAGTCTTTTGGATGTAAATGAAATTGTTTTTGTATTTTTGTCTTTTCATCCTACTGTTTACTTACAGTTTTTTTTTGTCGGAAAATCTGGTAACATTATGATATATGAAGACTTAATTTTGATACCTATTATATCTGTGACGCTAAAGGTACAAGTTCAGTAAAGTGATCCCTTTTAAAGAGGTAAGTGATACGGTTCAGCGCCTGACTTTTGCGATCTGCAAGCATTTGAGAATCTAGGAAACTTTAAATTATAACTATAATCGTTTTTGTTGTTTGTTGTTGTTGTAGTGTGGCAATAGGCTCGGCCCCTGTTACTTGGGACTTAACATAGCTGGTAAAATGTGCATGAACTATAGGTACACCTCTGCCTAGCTCTTCGGGAAATACAGGTATGATGTTATGTTATTAGTCTTGTTGCGCCTGAGCACACTGGCGGACGGCGGGGGAGATAATCGAGGAGGATTCCTATATCTGCCAGCGCGCGCTGACAAGAAAAATCCTCTGCGATACCGCGAACGTCCGTCAGCTTACCGGGGCATCTGTCGGTATGCCGCGGAATCCGCCGGTATGCCGCGGAATCCGCCGAGTAGCCATCGTTCGCGGATTTGATTATTTCACTAACGACTACGCAGTCGAAAACTTGCTTTTGCATACTGACGAATACCGGCGCATACCACCACCTACCGCCGCGGTATCCTCCAGCATGCTTTTCGATGCCCCAGAGAAAACTGCGCTGTGATGTATTAAGGTCTATCACCGATCATTGAAATATATACCTTATTTCAATAAGTATTAAATTCAAATGTTAAATTTAAGACCCTCTGCCGTCCCGTCCGCTAGTTTGCGAAGGCCATAACAGTCAGTGAAAGTACGATTATACTTTTCTTTTTCCAAAACCCACGTATTCCTTTATTTCCACTTGTCTAAGATACTGTCTCAAGAACTTCCCCATTTAACTCTCCAAAAAGACCCAAATAAAAATACTTTAATTAAACCACACTCCTTGCTTCGTCGATCTTCGTGTCGAGATATCGTTGCTCTCCAGTTTACGCGGGCATGTCTCCGTCGCGTAAAGCTTCCAACATGATAAGATGGATGGATACATCATTCAGCCACGTTGCTTTTGTGTAGCAGTTTTATGGCCCAAGAAGTTTGGGAGCTCAGAGGCTCCTAAATTATTTAGGAAGCAGGAATGAGCGTTAGGAATTGAATACAAAGTACTGAAGTTGTTATTGGTGACTAGTAGACGCATTGCGGATAGAAACGTTTTTTAGTTAAAGCTAGATAGCCGTAGCGTCAGCGATACGAGACGCCTTGCGGTCTCTTATTTTGTATCTTTAGTGTGTTCATTCTTAGTAAAAAAAGAAAAGCCTAGCCAAGAGTTGGGCTCAATTGGATTTCAGAAACCATCAGTTTTAAGTCTGAAATCACAAAAGAATTTACCCTGTTCAAAGCAAGAAACATTATTTTCTTGTGGATAAACATTCACTGACGAGAAATACAAAAAGCCACTTGCAAAGTGCCAAAAATTCTATATATCTCCTAAACCACACAGGTAAGCTACATGAAATAAAATATATCTCGAAAATAGTTTTATAGGTGTTTCTTGTGCGCTATTAAATACACTTGAATGTTACTTTTTACTTCAAGCAGCTATCTTGCGTGGTTTCGGAAATATTTCATGATAAGTTAGTGGCTTTTTTATATTTCTTGTTAGTGTAGTTCTCAAGGAGTCTTCAATCTAAATCTCGAATCATGCCTGAAAAAACGTCAGAGGCATAGGTGACTGAATTTACATACTTCCATCCATATTTGGTAAATCATTGCTTTCAGCTCTTATTGAGTGGATTATGTGGAGAAGAATATTGGTTGGGTTATGGAGTTCAGATAGGCAAATTCAAATTCAAAAGTTATTTATTCAAACTAGGCTGAGAATCAGCACTTTTCGAACGTCAAAATTACATAAGACAGTCCCCCAAAAACGCCCGCCCTGCACCACTTCCTAGTGCCTGGGAAGAAGACGTGGCGCAACAAATTTCCCAGCAGCACAGCTGTCTGTTCAGTTAGAGAAATTTGATTCTATACAATAATACTCATGCAAAAGAATGTACATTACGCAACACAAAACATTAAATTCAATTATTTGCTATATGTCAGCTATCACAAGCCAATATACCAACAAAAATCATCGAAATCTATACTCAAGCGAAAATAAAAAGTTAAACAGAACTTAATACCCGAACGAAAGCCTCCAGGGATAAAGGCCGTGCCCTTTTACATATAGCTATTAAAGGTGTAACTTGGCAGTCGATCCATGTTAAAATACTGGTATTCATCTGCATCCGGTAAGACTGCAAGCTGACCCCAACATAGTTGAGAAAAGACCCCGCAGATGATGATAATGTGGAGAATATTTATGAGAAGTCGTAACTCCCTACCCGACTGCAACTGAAAAATTCATCACACAACAAATACATATAAATTGCAGACACAATTCAATTACGTATTATTTGTGATCCCGAACCGAACCGGTTTCCAAGAGTAACGAATAACCGAAAGTGTGCAACTTTACGATTCACCACTCTGGGGTAAACAAGGTAACTTTTATGACCCCTTTCTAGGCGGAGGCAGCATGTAGAATAGATCCGTCTATTTTACAACGGTGTGCTCATGTTTATTTGATTTTAAAGATGGTTGTAAAAGGAACATGTATTCTTGAAGGTGCTTTTGTATAATATATTAGTGTTGCGTTTTGTTATGATATCATCTTTATTATTTGTCAGTACAAGTTTTCTTTCACATTGATGTCTTGAGGGTAGCTGTGGTGGTTTTTGGCAATGCGTCAGAATAGTATGTACCTAATCGTATAAACATTACTCAAAAAGTCGTTTTTAGAAATTTATTTATTTAATTCTTCAAGCACAGAAATGTACAGAGACGGACTTAATGCCATAGGCATTTTTTACCAGTCAATCTTTGGGTGATGGAGAGACAAACAGTGGTAGACATTGTTTTTTGATTGAAACATTTACTCGTATAGTTAGCCAGCAATATAAACTAAAGAGGTTGAGAAACAAAAAAACCTTTCTGTGATTTAAAAAATGTTTTTGAAACCGGTTTTACCTGAGCTTCAAGTCCCGGTTTGAATCAGTCATTCTCTGTTTCTATAACTAAACGAAAGATCGATAGAAAGTTTCTTCGCTTGAACAATTTAACTTGTCGTAAAAACCTGGGCATTCTCGGCGTAAACTAGGAAAGAATAGCTAAAAAGAGCTCAAAGCATTAGGTTGGTAATCTAAATTATGAGCTTATAGCGAGGGTCTGAAAAATTTACAAAGCTAAACAATGAAAGCCAAATAATAGTCAAATAATGATATGTATTTAAAATGTACAGCCAACCACATATATCATTGTTAAAACTGGCACTACGAAAATCGCATTGGTATCTCTGATAAAATTTAGACAAAATTATTTACCAGCGCACTTTATCAACTTTGTGCCCACAAAACGCGTGTTTTCGCTACTATGTCTAATGTCTTAAGTAAAGGGACGTTTTTCCACTACCACCCCCCCTCCCCCCTTTAGTGATATATCGCGGTGAGACACGCGATCCGCGTACGTCACTGTCTCAAACTGACGTTTATAGACAACGGTAGTACGAGTTACTTTTGTCCCTTTACTGACCAAAATGTTCTACTTATAGTTATTTGGTCCTGACTGTATTCGTTCTTTTGTTAGGTCAACTATTTTTGTCCTTTGTCGCAACGACAAGAACTAAAATGGTAAATCTAAAATAGTAGGTACCCAGTACGTAAGGTGACAGTCAATTGTTTTATTTTTTTTTCGTTTTTTTTATTTTTATTTGCTCTCACAGACAATTAATCTAAGTATTAGATTAATTGTCTGTTTTTGAATATGAACCCTGTCAGGGTACTGGAAAATACAATATTTGTTTGCAGTTGAGTTAGTGAACATAATCATAAATTGAGTCAAAACTTATAAAAAAACCGGAATACCTACCGGCTATGTGTAATAATTAAATGACATTGTGATATCCATTTATCAGAAATAGAACTACAGTAATACAGACACAGTCGTTCATTCATTTTTCGTAATGTAACGATAGCCAGTTAATTAAAATTAAAATTAGACTGTTTTTAAATGAACTTTGTATTAAAGTAAATTAATAATAGCAGTAGGTAGTAAGTTCGTTATTATAAGATTTTTCAAAGGAAATATTAAACATAATATAATGTTTTCATAGTAAAGTTGTAGCTTTCTCGTAGCGAGTAGCGCTTCGTAGCACTATTTTCATGGAAAATTAATTATAGTTAAATTATAACAAATGGCTGCCACCCATATTAATTGATAATGTATTATTACATTTTTTTAAAGTAAAAAACCTTTTTCAATCTTGTGATAATTAACCCAGTATAAACTATTACGTAGCAAATAAAATTCTGTACTCCTAGATTGTTAGCTCGGATTGTCTTTTTTCATTTCAGAAAAACACGGTTCACGAAAACAATTTTCCAAGTAAAAATAGAACATTCCAGAAATAAGTGTATCGTTGGTATCTGTACTAATGAAAAAATAATTGTATCATAATATATGATAAGACCCTCCATTGTGTCACCCTATGTAATCAAAATTTATATCTTGAATCCATTATTATGGTGTAATATTACTCTATTATATATGCATTATTATGTGTGTAATACTACTTCTAATATGTAATAATATTATGGTGTACTATTCTATTGTATTCTATATTCAAATTTTCGAACATACAATATACGTAACAAGAATTTGAACAAAAAGAATATACTCAGGTCCTTGGACTTTTTGGTAACAAAAATTCAAGGTCTTTTGTAACAAAGATAGTAATAAAAATAGCCAAGTGATGTTGGTCTAGTTAAAAATGTAAACAGCCAGACAAGTAGTGTTGCGGCAAACGTAACTTCGGTAGGTAACGACTGAATTCAAAGTAACTCTCAGCTCGGGCGAACTTTGTAAGATACTATGTTACGTGGTCCATGAGAATAGAGATGGTTTGAATATTTTTATCTGTATATAAATGTTCTGTGACTGGAATAGTGTTTTATTGGTGTCTCATTTACAGTCGTGGTGAACATGAAAAGGGCAGTTACCTAGTTCCAACACAATGTATGTAATTATGCATACTAGCTGCTGCCAGAAGCTTCCCCCGCGTGGACCCTAATTCTTTTTAAAAAAGAATGCCAGTGAAAGTCGTCAAAATCGGTCCAGCCGTTTCGGAGATTAGCCGGAATAAAGACACAGACATACAATTTTTTTTTTTTTTTGTTATCACTATTTTTTAAGGATATATTGGACTTGGTTGTACAGTAGGTTTATTACATGTTTCAATTCTTAATTTACCTATACTAATATTCGATACCACCTCGTTGTTCTAGTCCCATGTCAGGCAAAGTGTTATTTGGTTTTACCATCTGCACGCGTAGCATGACCACCGTAGACACGGGTTTTGTCGACGGAAGAATAGACAAAATGACAGATTGTGATTGTTTAACTGTCATTTTGTCTATTCTTCGCGTGCAGATGGTAAAACCAAATAACACTTTGCCTCTGAAGTGTAGCATGACCACCGTAGACACGGGTTTTGTCGACGGAAGAAGAGACAAAATGACAGTTAAACAATCACAATCTGTCATTTTGTCTATTCTTCCGTCGACATAACTCGTTTCTACGGTGGTCATGCTACGCGTACTGGAAAGCCTAGATTTGTGCCCGGTTGATGGTATAGATATAGGCAAGAGGAATTGGGTGAAAAGTTCACTCATCGAGTTCAAAGGAAGATCGTCCAACCAAACGGGTGTTGTGTCTGGTGGGCTACTGCCCAACGATTAAAGTCGGGACGTTGTATAACGGTCCCATTAAAATAGATGGACAAATTTAAACAAAGTGTCTAACCAAAGATATCCAAGCAAAAATAAACACTGATTAAAGTAATTTTATTTTGATCTAAAATAATAAATGGCATTGGGTAACCAACATGTTAGTGTTATTTTCATAAGTATTTTTTTCTTGTATTTAATGCGTATTTCCTTTTTTTTTTACCGTAGTCCTTATTTTAAACTCTGCAGTATTTTGCGTGACATCAGTGTGATACGTAGTTCGTTAGTGGCGATTTAGATGCCACCACAATGGCAATAGTCTCACCCCTAATTACATGACTTAAACATAACCGGCGAACAGTGGGTGTACTAAAGGTGCATCTCTGCTTTACCCTTCGCTGAACATAGGCGTGATGTTATGTAATATGAAGGTACTCTAAATGTTAATTTCTAAAAGTCAATCAATCTGCCTAGCCTTTTCCCAACTATATTGGGGTCGGCTTCCAGTCCAACCAGATGCGGCTGAATACCAGTATTTTACACGGAGCGACTGCCTATCTGACCTCCACAACCTTGGTAAGACTGGTTGTCAGACTTTCGGGCTTCTGACAGCCCGTAACGAATGTCAAAGATCCACGAATGACAGCCGGGACCAACGGCTTAACGTGCTTTCTGAGGCACGAAGGAGTCTCGGTATGTAAAGATGGTCACCCATCCACAGACCAACCCCGGCAAAGGTAGCTTAACCTGATGGATCGAGCCGTGCGGCAGTTATTACTTAACCACGAGCTAAAAGTATTAACCTTATTCTTATTTTTCCATTAGAATATTACTTTGACAACATTACATTAAGCACAACGAATAACAATATTATATGCAACAATACTTAACAAACTTACACATAAACAGAACTGACTTTTAAATCCGTGGTGTTTATTTTAAATTATACAACCAGTAACGTAGTACATGTATAAATTCCAGATACATCAATAACTGTCGAGATAAGGTTACCATAGATGTATCGATAAAAACAGCACTATAGCAAATTGTTTGCTCGTGCTGTGTCGCTACAAAGGAATCCTTGGTGGAATCATTCATCTCTTCCATGTTAACCAGAACAGAAAAATGTTTACACCTCAGTAAGTAATGGTTAAGAATACTTTCAGCACAATATCCAACATTAAATACCCAATTTATTTTTTACAGATTTTTTAAACTAGAAGTCAAATTATATTCTAGTCGCTACAAAGCTCGAATAATAATACTTACTCAGAAGGTTAACAAAAATATAATAAAAATGTTTGTACCTCAGTTAGTAATGGTTAAAAATACATTCAGAAAATATCAACCACTAAAACAACATTGCGAATTCTATTCAGAGATTTTCAAAACTAAAAGTCAAATTAAACTCTAGTCGCTAAAAAGCTCGAATAATACTCGTCGATGTTAAGAAAAATACAAAAATGTCTATACGTCAGTAAGTAACGGTTAAAAATACATTCAGCAAATATCCACCACTAACACAACATTGCGAATTCTTTTCACAGATTTTTAAAACTAGAAGTCAACCCGTCGAAACCTCACTTCTTTGTGAATAAAAACGTTGGACAAGGTAAGCAAAGCTCTGAAACTGAAAGGCGCTGAGAAAGCGGAACTAGACTGAAAGCCAGGTCGAAAGTAAGTAAGCCGGTATTACGGCTTGCCAAAGTCTTGGCTAGGACTTTGTGAAGCCGTATTGTATTGGAAAGACTGGTGTAATACCTTAACGAGGTTGCAACGAAGATTATTAACGGTGGAGCAGTTTTGTAAAAGTTGTTAGTAGAAAGTAGTAAAGAGCTGTTTGTTTTGTTCGATTGGTACTGCAGTTCATGTATGAAGATTGGCTTTTGAATCTTGGGAAATCTATTGCAAGTCTTGTGTAATACATTTCTATAGTAAGTATAAAGTTTTATTTAGATAATTTTATATTTGTCATAATATTTGCGTTACCAAAGAGGAGCTCGTGGCTAAGTAATAACAGCCGCACAGGTCGATCGATCAGGTTAAGCTACGCTAACCGGGGTTGGTCCGTGGATGGGTGACCATCTTTATATATCGAGATTCTTCCGTGCTTCGGAAAGCACGTTAAGCCGTTGGTCCCGGCTGTCATTCTTGGATCTTTGACAGTCGTTACGGGTCATCAGAAGCCCGAAAGTCTGACAACCAGTCTTACCAAGGGGTATCATATTACCCAGTTACTGGGTTGTGGGGGTCAGATAGGCAGTCGCTCCACGTAAAATACTGATATTCAGCTGCATCCGGTTAGACTGGAAGCCGACCCTAACGTAGTGAAAAGGCTAGGCAAATGATGACGTTTTCAAAGAACGTTTGGGGAGTAGGTATACGGAAATATGAGTGCGTTTTATAAAATTAAATAGGTATAAGTAGGTACCTACCATATGAAACTGGTACTGTAGACGCTCCATGAGAAAACTAATAAAATGAAAGTAATGAAGTCAAAACTGTACATTGAATATTAAAAAACTAAGTAATTGTTATGAGGTGTGGGAACGACTCCGATGCCGAAAACATAGTTTCTAGAATTTTTGTCCGTTTGCCTGGATGTATGTTCCGGATTGCCGCAAAAACGGCTGAACGGATTTGGGTGAAATTTGGCACACAGATAGCTTATCATATAGGGTATTTTTATCCCGTAGTACGTTTCCGTGGAATATTTTCCAACGACCACGCGGACACAGCCGCGAACTAAAGCTAGTAAGAAACTAAGAAGCAATAAGGAATTTCAGCTATTTATTTCAGGAGGACATGCTCACTGTTACGAGCGCACAAAACTTTATTTTATAAAAACAATCGCCGCATATTCAAATCTATAAAATAACATAACATCACGGCTTGTTCCCCCGAAGAGTTAGCCAGAGGTGTACCCAAAGTAGGTACACCCACATTTCTTGACTTATGTTTAAGTCCCATGTAATAGGGGGCGAGCCTATTGCCATCAACCGGGCACAAATCCAGACTACGGGCTGCCACTGAGAAATTACTCATGGAAAAACCCAATAACACTTTCACAGGACCACATGCTCAATAGTAGCGCTTGTGACTACTAGATCAACGAGTCAAAATACATTGAATGAAAATACAGTAACTACCTACATATAGAAAGAACCGACCGTGGACTTGACATCAACCAATGAACAACATTGATTTTTTTATTTTTTTTATTGTTTGAATACGAGGCCTTTGGCTACTTTTGTACGTGTGTATTTTGTCTTTTTGTCTTTATAGTGTGTTTTGTTTGTGTGGAATAAACAATTTTTCATTCTTTCTTTCTTTCAAAGAAAAAAAGAAAAATAAAAAAAAATCTATAAAATAAAAAAATAATTAAAAGTCAAAATAAATCTGAAATAAGTTTTCAGGAATTTTTAACCTTATCCTGGTACCGCAAAGGTAGACGCAGTGGCAGAAGTTGTAACACAAATACGAGAAAACTTTTCGAATTTACCTTTCAGAATTGTTTCATTGTTAAATACTTGTTGTTTATTCAATCAGTCTATTCGTCAATCTAAAGGAAATATAAGGCATTGTTTATTCTTCCGGATTCAAAATAAATGATGAACCTCCGGGCTATTTCGACAAGCGGGGGGTTCGAAACCTGTCAACGAACAAAATGACTTTTTAATTTAATATTTATTTTGTTTCAGAACTCTATTTAAGGCGGATACTGACTTGCAACGTTTTTTGTAATGTATAGAGTGTAACGCGTTACGTATGTAACGCGTTACAGTAGTCAGTGCAGCGAACCGAGCCGCTCGATGCGAGCGCCGGATCCTACACTCGTCTGTCGGCTTTTTCATGAATTCCTTCGAAACGCGTTACAGTAGTCAGTGCAGCGAGCCGAGCTGCTCAATGCGAGCATTGCGAATGCATTTTTCCGACATTCTGAATAAAAACGGAGCACGCTTGAGTCAAGAGTTCGCCACGTTTAGTTGTTCGCCCTTTTCTAACAAAAAATGGAGCGCGCTTGAGCCATGTGATCGAAGCTACCGTACGCCACGTCTTGTGTATCGCCCTTTTGTAACCGAGCTCGCCTCGAATCAAACAAAGGTTGCAAGTCAGTCTCCGCCTTTAGAAAATCACCAAACATATAAAACGATAATAAAACAAAAACATTGTTAAGAAACCTGAATTTACAACGGTTTTCCAACACGGAATTAGCAATCAGCAGCAAATGATGATCAATGCTTGTGTCTTCTATCTTTCAGAAGATACCTTTGTCCTATATTTACAGTTTACAGGCCGGCTTATGCTTTACAAAGTTAGATCTTATTTTACAGTAAAATAGCTTTTGAACTTCACAAAGTTTGAAAGTTAGTTAAGGTCAGTGTGGGCGTCAAAGTATAGGTCTTTGAATTATTTATATTTCACTAGCTTTTGCCCGCGGCTTTGCGCGTGTGGATGTCGGAAAATAACCTACGGAAACGTACTTACCGTACTAACGTTCTACATTACTTGTCGTTATAATTTTGTTCTTATCGTTAGCTGTAATAATATTCGTCATTTATTTTCGTTGCTTATAGAGTTAGTATGTATGTATCTATGTGTCTATTATATAGCATTTATCTGTGTATCTATTATAGTATATTGTACTTATATATATTTTATTTGCACCGAAGACAACCCTATTTTATGTTCAGAAAATCACTGTTCATTCCAAGGTTGCCTGGAAGAGATCGCAGTAAGCGATAAGGCCGCCCATTGTATATTTTATAGATTACTTTTTCTTTATGTAATGTATAATCTGGTATACAATAAAGTATATATAAATAAATACTACCAGGATTAAAAGTATAATATGTATCTTCAGGTAAGCAATGTATTAATTCCGTAACTCATAGTTTTCAGTTGACTCTATTGGTTACGCGGCGCACGCCAGTGAAGCTCCCAGTCGGCATGTTTTTTTCCGATTTTTTCAAAAATTACCGTCATATTTCAGCCAATTTACGCAATTATACACTTTAAGCCTTCCTCATGAATAACTCCGTCCATTGGTGAAAATCCATTCGGCAGTTTTTGAGTTTATCGCGTTCAAACAGACAGACGCGGCGGGGTGACTATGTTTTATATAAATATGTAGTGATTTCAATGATTTGAAACTCTGTTATTGTTTTTATTAGCTGGTAGTTATTTATTATAAATAAACGTCAGGACGAATGATTGATTAAAATGATAATTTGTTTGTCTGTGACTTCCAAAATCTGTTATTTTACCTACTCGTACCAAGCAAACAAAACAAATAAAAAATACTAACGGGAAATACAGACATGCACACCATAAATATACTCCAATTTCATGGGAAAGCTTTTAGTTCTTGCAAATAACTAAGTAAGTAATGAAATATTCTTGAAACGTTCAAACATACATTATGTTACGCACGTTAGCCTCTTGTTCTCAAGACTTAGGTACTTATGTACCTAAAATACGATGGTAACTTAAAGAATTTCAAGAGCTCCTGAGATATTTATTTGACATATGTACGTTTCTGAATAATTAATATCGTATTGTGATACTTACAGAATAATTTATTAGTAAAGTAATAACATTACTTATTATTACGTTACTAATAAATTATTGTGCCGCCCTGGTGTAGTGGTCGCTACTGCTGAGCTTGAGGTCCAGTGTTCGATTCACAGGCCAGGCAAAGTGTTATTGGGTTTTTCCATCAGGAGTTTCTCAGTAGCAGCTTGGATTTGTGCCCTGTTTATTTATTTATTACATGGGACTTGAACATAACTGGCGAAATATGAGTGCACTAAATACGTACACCTTTGCCTATCGTTAGTAAATTATTTTATTTGAGTAATTTATAAAGTTTTGTGCAGACTAGCGCGACGCGACAGCGCGACGCGACAGCGCGACGCGACAGCACGACGCGACACCGGTTATTGTAATACCGGGTAGTTTTCTTAGAAATTGTATTTTGTTCGTGTCACGGCGCGGCGTCGCGTTGCTCTGGTTTGCACGAGCCTTTACTCAGTTTACAATTATTGCTTTTGTTTTTTAGACAGTTAAAGAAATAACTTAGTCACGTTAATATATCCGCTCCCTTTTTCAATCGCAATAAATTTGTCATGGTTTTCAACCCTTTGCTTATTCATTTTAATAGTGTTATAGGTACTCGTATTACGGCCAAGTTTAAAAGAATTGATTTCAAGCAACACACCTAATATGAAATTATTATTTTTTACGTTGAAGAAACATTAAACTAATCAGATAAATTATCTTCCACATTTACAATAGGTACCGGAGCAAAACGAGGTAATTGGGTGAGGTAGGCCGCCCATTGTATGTTTTGAAGTGTTAAATTTATTTATTGCTATGTACTTTCTGGTGTACAATAAAGTATATATAAATATATATTAAAAATCAATATAATTCACATTTTAATTTTATTGTCCTTATACAATGTTCACATTTACCTCTGCGGCCATAAAAGACGCACCAACTTCTTCTATCATAAATCCTGAGTAGGCAGTAAACCGTGAGATAGAATTGATTATCCAGAATCTGGTGTTTGAACCTTCATAAATTATTGGCCTCTTCTTATATCTGTCACCGTAAGATTGTGAGAACCGTTACTTTATAATCTATTGGTATTACTTCCGTTATTTTATGAACTGTCGAAACGTCGGTTACACACGCAGCGAATACTCGCTGCGAATGCCTATTGGCCGCGAGCATTCGCTGTGTGTGACAGGGTACTCGCTGCGAGTAGCCGTTCCGCTCAGCGCGCCGCTCTGTCGAAATTCGCGTGTAGTAATGGCTGTGTGTGAGAGGCAGGCAGCGAATACTCGCTGCGAATGCCTATTCCTCGCGATCATTCGCTTTGTGTGACAGGAAACTTGCTGCGAGTAGCTATTCTACTCAGCGCGCCGCTCGGCGCTCTGTCGAAATCCGCGTGTAGAAATTACTGTGTGTGACAGGCAAAAATTGCTAATTATTAATCGCGAAAAAAAATCAGCTGTTCCATACATTTATGTTCGCATAGCTCGTTATAATGTTGGGAACAGCTGAAATTTTTTTTCGCGATTTCTTGGTTGGCCCCATAGTGAAAGTTGTTCATAATGATGAATACAATGACCCCTTAAGAGGATGCAAACGAATTAAATTTCACATTGTATACATAGCCTTCTTTTCTTTCCAAATCAACGGCAAAAGTAGAAATATTTTAATATGTTACATGATAAGGGCTCAGCAGGACACGCCAATCGCGGCATCTGTGGCGTTTTTAAGGTCCTCAGAAGTTCAGTTATATGAACATTACCACATATGGGACATAGCATTTAGGTATAGATAGTTATACCGGGTCTGTAATAATAATAATAATTCAAGCATAATTCTGTCCCACCGCAGGGCAAAGGCCTCTTCTTATGTAGAGAAGGCACGAGCATTGGTCACCCAGTTGCTCAAGGCGGGTTGGCGAATTAGACGTCCCAGTTTCCTCGCTAGAGCGCCCTCCACGTCCAGCACGCTTGTGTGTAACGAACCCACAGGCTGCACGTGTACAGTGAGGTGCAATATGCCTTGAAAAGGGTGATCTTAACTTAATCGGAGCAACGTGCAAACCTGCGAGCTAGCATGTCCGCTCTTTTCGACAAGGCCCTCCGCTCCCGTTCGATGTCAGCATCGTCCTTGAAGACTGCCGTGACTATAATATGCCCTAAGTATTTAAAATGGTCCACTCTGTCTTGGGGACCACCAACATGGTGGTACATTTACATTTTTCACTTTTTTGTAAATTTTTCTGCCATTTAGCAACACGGGCTCCAAAGACCATGCATTGGCTCTTTTCAACATTATATTTGAGCCCATGCCAACACACGTACTCCTCACAGACCTGCACCAACTTCCTTAGGCACAGATCGACGCGCTCAACAGCAACATATCGTCAGCATAACTAAGATTATTGACGCAGACACCATCAACGCGGCACCCGACATGCCGAGTACTGAGCGCGACGCCCAGCGCAACCATTTCGAAGTTGAAAAGGGTTGGCGAGGTCAATCCCCCCTGCCTCACTCCACACTCAAGCTGATACGGTTCCGACATTGCACCCACCCATCTGACGCTATTGACCTGATGCGTATACCAATACTTGAAGATACTCATAAGTTCACGCGGCAGGTTAATACTGTTCAGTTTATCCCAAAGAATATCATACGCAACCAGGTCAAAGGCCCTAGACAAGTCGAGGAAACACGCGTATACAGTGGTCTTACGATCCGTGTAGTATCTGACGGTATGCTTAAGACAATACCTATAGCACTTTCTGTAGATAGTTGAGGTTTAAGTAGTATATAGTTAGTCTATTTCTGTTTTGTGCTCGTTATTGTATTTAAATCTATTCTGTTTCATTTTCTTATTTTCTACTCGAGTTTATCATCTTTTTTTTTATGCACGTGTTTCTGTGACAAATAAACATAAACTTATTTTTCTTTCTTTCTTTCTTTCTTTCTTATATAGGTATGATGGTGGCTAGGGTAGTACCTATAGTTAGTTTTATCGGCAAAGTCACCGGTCTTATTTTTTACAACAAGCACTACCACAGACTTCATATAAGATTCGCCGGCAGGTAAGAGTGACTCACGCACAGTGAGAAGAACATCGCTAAAACTCTAGAGATATGCAGGCCAGCATGTTGCAGATGTTCAATGCTTAGGCCGTCGTGTCCCGGGAATTTGCCTCTCGTCGTTTTGTTAATAATTTTATTCACGTTTTTAGCAATAAACCTTACCCCAACTGCATCGTTCGACAACTCAGCATTGATATTTTATAAATATAACTTTTAAGCCTTTTCAAGCACAGCTAAGTTTAGCTTCAGTACTTTTAGTTTAGCATTTGTTGGATAAAGAAGCGAGGTTTAAGAATACATAATGAATCGATCGAAGAAGCTTTTGGGAAATGCGCTTGTTCTCTATGGGTTAAAATAGGTAATAAAACTATTATTTACTAATAAAATGTTTACTATTTCATTATTGTCTTTCGTTCATATACTTAAACCAAAGAAGTACTGACAAATTTTTGTTCAAATTAACCAAATCAACCGATGTTGTAGCGAGTTTTTCCCATTAGCTTATAATGCTAATAGAATATACAGTCACGTGAGCAAAGCCACGGTCACAACTAGTGTTAACTATTTAAAAAAAGAATTTGTAAAATCTTTTTTTTTTGTTTTTTTTTTGTTTAATTAGGAACTTTTATAACCGCAATGAGATGACAGGATTAGTTCGACCCGTTCTTTTAAAGGATGGGACCGCAATGGCAGTTGACCGGGAAATGTGGAAAGAGGTAAGGAAGGCCTTTGCCCTGCAGTGGGACAACACAGGCATATAATGTAATCCTATACTATAAATGAGCAATATTTGTATATATTTGTAATCACGTTCTCGAAAATAGCTCTAACGATTTCGATGAAAGTTGCAATATAGGAGTTTACGGAGGCGAAAATTCGATCTAGCTAGGTCTCATATCTGGGAAAATTCGGTTTCTCGATTTTCACGGCCTCGGGAATGTGATACCTCTATCTAATGTGGTACCTATACCTGGACGATTTAATTATCTATTTTCACCCGAGCCGAACTCGGCCGAGCAGGTACTATAATTATAATATAACCGCAATGCGTATGACAGTCCCATCATACCCTGAAACACACACACTGCTACACATTACATTTGAGCCATGAACCTTAACAGACTCTTCGCATCATCACCATTTGGTTGAGACAGAATTCAATGGAATGTGCCTAAATTGACTTATGCACATTCCGTCAAGAAAAACGGGTCATTTCTATCAGACTCATAACTGTGTCCCCCTGGAAACAAGAAAACAAGGTAAAAATTCTACACCCTGAGAGCAAAATACAAAACTGAACGTAAAAGGAAAAACAAAGAAATTATTTGAAATTCGATATTCAAACCAACCTCGCGCTCTTTAATACTGGCCCAGGTGCAACGTAATCTCCTTGGGGAAATGTTTTTTTACATCGAACCTTTACTCGTTCCTGTCTTTGTGTTATCTGTGGGTCTGCTGTGTAGACGCAGGTATGTAAAGGCTATTGGTTTGATTTAAGCTACGAGTAATAAGCTTAAAACAAACCTTTACATACCTGCCGTTTCTACTCATTTTATCAGCACAAATAAATATATTTGTGCTGATAAAATGAGTAGAAACGGCTGCTGGACTTAACTAACGAAACTGAATAACAACACACAACAGTTTGAATTTTTTAAATTTAAAGATTATTCTTAATTAAATGTCATAATAGAATTTAAATACAAACGAAATACCTGCAAATTCATAAATTCAAAAGTCCTAGACTACAAACCAATCAAACTTCCACAAAAAAATAATCAATAGGCTATTTCGTTAAAACTATATCGTTTTATTGCTCAAACGATTGTGTAACAATAATTCGAAAAGTTCCGAACGACTGAGCAATGATTGCCTTTACCCCTATTTTGAAATTCACTAGTATTTCAGGTCGTCAAATAAAGGAAGTCGACTCATGTGTTATTCATCATCTGAGGCGACTGAAGACATCTACTTGGGTACATAAGCTGTTATGGTTTCATAGGTATACAGGGCGAGGTTAAGAACAGCCGATCTACTCTATAAAATGTCACCATAATAACTTAGGTGAAGTGAGCTGTCAATCCCTAGCATGTTGGAATGACAGTTCACTTCAAGCTCACTTCACCTAAGTTTTCGCATTGAGTTTTTGCAGAATGTCTAGACCGGCAGGGATTACTAAAGCCCTAGTATAACAAGCGCCCGAGGCGCACGTCTTGTATGCTGCGTTTTAGGCGCTCAATAAAATTGTATGAATTTCTATGTAACGAATTATAACAAGCGCTGCCGTCAAAGGGCGCGCGTCGAACGCGCGTTTGACGCGCGCCAGTCCCGGGAGTCATTAGCGTGCCCTCGACGCATGGACGTAAATTCCTTTTTTACTATTTTTCCTTGTCGTTTTCTCTGCATCAGTAATAAACTTAAAAGAAACACAGTTATTATAGTACTGAGCATGTTGAGGTTTAAAACTTACAACAAAATGTGGAAATCTTGTTGCGTTTGACGAGCGTCCACCGCGACAAACGCAGCGTACTGTGCGCGCGCCTCGGGCGTTTGTTATAACTAGTCCATAAGGCAGATATACAATTGGCTTTAACGACAGAAATCTAGAGTTCACACCACCACTGACGTCCATTTGACGCGGCGCTAGTGTCTATGTCATTGCATCAAATTGCATTTAAAAAAAAATTGTTCCATAATTTTCCGCCGGCCTTCGTTCGTGGCGTGTTCTGGGCATAGGTATAGGATAAATCATATTTTTAGTACCTATTAAAATAAATACGTTTGATGAAAATCAACAGTTTGACAATCAATTATTGTTTAACACAAAATCTTCGTTTTTCTGAAGGGGCAGAGATGAATAATATTACACCCACTTTTGTCGATTACGTTTTTTCATTATGGCACCACGATTAACGAGAAGCGAGTAGAGCTAGCAAGTAAAACCTATTACTCGCTGATATACGTTTGTACGTGTGGGTCTCTCAGCCAGTGCTCTACCCGCCAAGCTAGCGTCGCTGAGCGCGCGAGTACACGAGTACTGGCCGGAGCGGTGTGAACAGTCAGCGATCAACTATTAATATATGTATCTTTTGTACGTTTCTCGAACCAAAAATCGTTGAAAGCTGCTCATCAATCGCTTCCTCGTCGGGAGTGGGACAGGTGTCAAAGTCCCATGTTTTGCCTACCCATCAATTGGGCACAAATAAAAACATCCATAAACTACAGGTTGCTTCTCAGAAATAACCCACCCTGTAAATACGAGTCTATAAACAAATTCCCGGAATAATAATTCCTTGTACATACATTTGTGTTAGTTAGGTACTAATTCATATTTACCCTTGTAATACGTCGACTTGATTCAATGTTTAGACTGTATCTGCATAAGTAAATAATTGCAATATACGTAAAGGATTTGTATTAAGAAAGTTTATTTTCAAAACAAATATAATATATTATGTTCCGGATGAGCATCAAAACAAACTTTGTTGAGAGCGGTTATCCTAAAAGTTTGCAACGTCGCAAATAGCTGTCAAAAATTTACCTGTTTTGATTAATTTGGCAATATTACTGTATGGAAATAAGAAATGTGGCTAGCTAGCGAACTAGAATATTAATAATGAATTGCAATTAAAACATTGAAATTTTATGTAGTACTACCCGTTTTAGGTGTAAAAAAGCATTTCGAAAGTTTCCAAATATTTTTTTTACATCTACAACGAAATATTCGGTGTTACGGTATTAATTATGGCATTTCATAATCAATATTCTAGTTAGCTAGTTAGCCACATTTCTTATTTCCATACAGTAATATTGCCAAATTAATCAAAACAGGGAAATATTTGACATCAATTTGCGACGTTGCCCACTTTCAGAATAAACGCTTTGTTTATACAGAGCATTTATTCTTTTATGGAAGCAAATTCTAACTAATATTATAACTGTGAAAGTTAGTTTGTTTGTTACGCTTTCACGCTACAACGGCTGAACGGATTTGGATAAAATTTGGCACATAGGTAGACCATGACTTGGATTAGGACATAGGATACTTTTTATGTCAATATTCCCACGGGATTGAGACTTATGCAGGTGAAACCGCGGGATGTAGCTAGTCCCTCATAATTTTAATAACTTTTATTAAAGACCAGCTTTTGCTCGCGCTTGTGGCGGCATCTACATCACCACATATAAACTACGCATCAAAGACCCGACGTCACACAACAGCCTGACGTCACACAAATCCTGCATCGCGCAATTAGAGTTTACCGCGCGATGGACATATATACAAGTTCCTGACGTCAACCTCTGGGCAGTTGCCCGTCAGACATGACAGCCGTCTGGTCGGAGGTTCCTCCCTTTTCTATGGTGGATGAGTGAACTTTACACCCTGTTCCTCATACCCCTAAACGCTTTAACATAAATAATATATCTTATGACACTCAGCAATACTGTAGCTTCCCATTAGTGTAAGAATTTTCGAAATGGGATCAGTGTGCCGAAGATTACCCCATACGATCAAATTTTCCTTGTTAGAATAGAAGTACTAGATCTAACAAAATAACTGCAGTGACTTCGCGAGGAAGACAGAAAAGTTGTCACAAATTCAGTTGAAAAGCCGAAAAAAAAATCCTAACATTCAAAAGGATTTCAGTAAGCCTCACCAACCGTTGATATATTATTCAGTCTGCGTCCGAAAGCGTAAATGAAAAAGTTTTTGTATTCAATGACTATTCGAACACCACCAAAATACTGGTAAACCGGGTAAACCCGAAAGTTTTCGAATCTAACCGAAATTACGAGTTTGGAGGCTTAGTTAGATATTCAGGAAGCGTCTGTCACTGAATGAAGATTAAGTTGGAGTATAGAAATGTTAATAATATAATATGATTTTTGTATTACCCCGGAAAACTATATTTAAAAATAATATTAATAGTTTAAAAAACACTAAAAAACACGCTTTTACGTGCACCTATAGGCATATTCAGACCTTGAAACCTAATCGTGGTCAAAGTTCATTACAAGACCTTTCTAACAAGTCCAAACACGGCTATGATACGATCATTCATCATAAAGTTCCAGTTCATATCTTCCGGCTCCATCATCAGATCAGCTCGACAGTAGCATGTTATTGTATTGTCATCAAAATCACATACAACTGCCAATTTTCATAACGCTACGATCTTTAGAAGATGGTTAAATTAGTTTTCTTAGATTTGATTACATAGTTACATACATACAGGTCGACCTAATAAAAGCATGTTAATAAAAGAGGCTAATTGCCATCCAACGTGGCAATGCAGCCAGCCTTTTGGGCACTTTTCCCACTGACAGTGACGCGGACGAATTTTTTGATACCCAATAAGCTCTTCCTTTATTTTATTTTCCTCTGTATACTTGTTCGTAATTTATCTCTTTTAAGTGTTATTATATCTAAAATGATTAATAAGGCAAATTGAACTAGTTTATCTCGGTGAAAATTAAATTCATAGTTTTATACCACACTAACGATCCGTCAATATTCACACGGGTGTTATGTACTGATATGGGTAACATTGCAAACATTTTCATTTTTCGATGCTAAATCTAAGACAAAATAATGTTACTGTATTGTATTATAATAAACTTTCCGGAATAAATGCTTTATATCATCATCTGCTTAGCCTTCTCCCAACTATATTGGGGTCGGCTTCCAGTCAAACCGGATGCAGCTGAATACCAGTATTTTTCATGGAGCGACTTCTTATCTGACCTGCACAACCCAGTTACTGGGTAATAATACGATACCCCTTGGTAAGACTGGTTGTCATACTTTCGAGCTTTTGACGACCCGTAACGGCTGTCAAAGATCCACGAATGACAGCCAGGACTAACGGCTTAACGTGCATTCCGAGGCACGGAAGGGTCTTGGTATGTCAAGATGGTCACCCATCCACGGACGAACCGCGGCAAACGTAGTTTAACCTGATCGATAGAACCGTGCGGGTGTTATTGATTAGCCACAAGCCCCTCTTAAAAAATGCTTTATACAATGTGAAATTTAATTCGTTTGCATCCTCTTAAGGGGTCATTGTACTCATCATTAAGAACAACTTTAGAGATAATAATATATGCAAAGTACGCTAAAAAAAATTCTAGATATTATTGAAAAAATACCCTATTTACCAACTTTGCCCAATCGTTGTCCATTTTTAAAGTTATGTTATAAAAACACTTATCTCTCTCCTTAAACGTCATTTATATGTGATTTTTGACATGTTTTATGATTATTAATTGTTTATATTATATTTATATATGTAGTTAGGTAAATGTTTTGTGTAGGTATGTATGTATTTATTATATACTAGCTTGTACCCGCGCCTTCGCCCGCGTCGATGTCAGAAAATATCCCACGGGAACGTAATACCGGGATTAGGAATAGTCAATCCGAATATGTGTTAAAGCGTCGTGCAAATTGGCGCGACACGACAGCGCGACGCGACTCTAACAAAACAATTTCTAAGAAACAACAATTAAGGTTTCGCGTCGCGCGACAAGTCGCGAGAAGCGAGTTGCTGATAATGTATCTAACTGTGAAAGAATTTTTTAAATCGCTTAAATTTTTTTTTAATACGACAACATTTTATTTTTTCTAATGGATATTACAAACAAACAAAAAATCTAATCTTGTCTCTTACACATAATATATAATTTAAATTAGTTAACATAATAATATGTAAATGGTACACCACAGACTACTTGCAGTATTGTTTCTACTTTCTCCCTTAACCCATCCGAATGTTGTTTTTAAAAGATCGCTTTTAGCGATAAGACCGCCCATTATGACACCCCTTTTAAAATGTCTACTTTTACCTATATCTGTAACATTTATGATATACATAATAAATAGTATTCTATTCTCTGTTTACCTATTTATGTAGATTGATGAACACGAAGTAACGACTAAACAATTTGTCGTCTATCCGCCTACTCACTCTTGAAGGCTATTTAATAATAAACGTTTTTACAGAAATAGAATACAAATACGAAAGCAGAAGTCGGTGAAAACGATTAAATATACGTTATTTTTAACCGCCTTCAGGAAAAGGGCAGGTTCTCATTCGGTTGTATTTTTTTATGTTTTGTCACCTCAGAACTTCGTCATTTATAAACCGATTTGAAAAATTCTTGTTTTATTTGAAAGGATAAAAATGAAAAAAAAAAAAAAATTGTCAATGTCCTTATAAATGTCAAGTTCTGATCAGTCGGTTGCAAAAGACGACCATTCAAAATCAAAGTCACCGACTACCGAAATAAAAGTTATTTTTCACTTTGTAGCGTTATTTTTTGGAAAAACGATTTTTAGACCTACACTTTGGTAACAAAACAAAGAGATGGAATTTGAAAAAAAAAGTCAACCACTTTTATGCCAGTTTTATGCATAGTCACTCACGTAGGTATAAAACGTTGCAAAGTAGGCAGAGACCGTAGCTATGTAACTTTGAAACTATGACCCGGGACCGTATAAAGACCCCGCAGACAAACGCGACACGACACCGGGACGGGACTATAGTAGAAAAAATCCTATGAAACTTCATGGAAGTTGTTCTACCAGAAACACGTCGCAATGTCGCGCAGCGCCTGTCTGCGGGAGCCGTTACGGCAAAGTGTTCTAAGTCCTGGGTGAGGACAAAAGATACTTTTTATCTCGGTAGTTCGGTCCCGTGGGATAATTTCCGACACTCACGCGGGCGAAGCAAAAGCTAGACATTTTCTAAAACACACACACTGCCAGCCGGGATCATTCTGACGCGTTATGTATTTAATACTGCGTGCGCAATTTATTTGCAAAACATGGAAATAAACACGAGTTTTGCACTTAGACTAATATCAACTTTATACTAGTGTAAATAAAATTGATTTTAGACCGACTAGTATTGATGAAAAAGTCATAAAAATATGAAGTTGTGGCGGAAACTGAACCTTATGTGTAGGCATTACAGTTGTTTTTCCTAAAACACTTGTTTGTTTATATGTTTGGCAAATGAATTGCGATTGCAGATTACGTTAGTTACTACTATTAAGGTAAGTAGGACTGGCTACTGACGTTTAAGCACTAGATTAACCCTTAGTAAAGTTTATTTAATTACAAGTCACTGAGTGAACTCAAGATGCTAGCTTGTAGTATACCTAATTGTTTAAATTCACTCATATCTCAACGGGTCTTGAAGTAATCTAAACGAGGATTTTGTATGTTCAGCGAAAACACTAACCCAAAGAAGACTTTCAGTTGGAGTTCATCATCTGCCTAGCCATTTATCAAGTTGAGGTCAGCTTCCAGTCTAACCGGATGCAGCTGAGTACCGGTATTTTTTATGAAGCGACTGCCTATCTGACTTCCAAGTACATAACCCAGTTACTGGGTAATACGATACCCCTTGGTAAGACTGGTTGGTTGGTTTTAGTTGAAGTTGAAGATCGATTACAATATGTAAAAGGCAGAAGTCCAATGGTTGCATTGCCGAAGAGTCGAGAGCCGAAATATTGATGCCACTTCTATTAAACGTAGCCTTAAGTTGAATGTATCAAAGAGTTGTTATTACAGCAATCGAATACCAACATTAATCATCTACCAAAATGAGCCCATTACACTTAACGAGCAAAAAAATACCACTTTATTTTTAATGCTAACTTACTAGCATTTTTACTTTATCAATCTTTCTTTTATGAACTCAGAAAAACATACGCAACCAGCATTTGCAAGATTGTAAGAATCCTTTGGTCCTTGCAATTTCCGATTTCACTCGGTCTGGCAATAATAGGAGCAGTCCAACTCTGAAAAAGTTTTCAATAGTACCGCCTTGATTCCACTTTATCCACTGGACCGTGCCTGGAATAAAGTATCTCACGATTCAACATTTAATTTCGTTCGGTTTGACAAATCTGTTTTTTATTTCGCCAACCCTATTTTTTTGGGATTTATTTCGCGATTTCTCGTTATAAGGGTATGTGGTTTAGATTATTGTGGCTTTGTTACAGTACTTGCTTTCTATATGTTGTTTGATTAAAGTAGAAAAATTATTACGAAACAATTGCTTCGATGCAACTAATTAAAAGGGCCATTTTTTTTTCAGTGTTTTTCGTCATTGACACACCAAGAAGAACTAAAAATGAAATTAAGGTTAAAATTCTGTACACAATTTATACTTAAGTAGGGTAATCTAATGAAAATTCTGGACTCGCAGGACATAATCCTAAAGGTAAGTTGTGAGACTATACATATACCTGACCCTTGACCCTAAGCTTTTATTATCAGGCTTTTAAAGTGAAATAATAATTACCTACTTAACTAACAGCTGGTAATGTACAATCTTCCCTCTTCTTTTTTTATTTACATGGTATATATTATTATTATTATTTTAAGTCTATTAGGTAATTATATTATAGAAATATAATCTTCTTTGAATTTAAAGATTTGTACCAAACATTTATTCAGGTGTTTTATTATTTTCCACTAAAATAATTATATAGAAGAAAAAAAAAAAAAAAATGTTTACTCTCACAATCTAAACGCACATTACGAAACCATTTTTCAACAATTGCAAAACCTCATTCATTGGCAAAGGTCTCCCTTATTCTTTCAAACTTCTCTGCTTTATGCTTCTCGCCCAAGATTAACATGGAAAATAATAAAATTCTAAACTAAAAAATTGCCTTATTTCTAACAAAGCGGCACCCTAATTACGTAAAACACGATCAATCAGAATCTGAATCGTTTTGAAACAGATTGCTAATATTGGGTTCCCACCTATGAAATTGGCTTTTTTTTTTCTCACAAATAGAATAGAACCTCGTCACTTCTATGATTTAAAATATTCATCAATTGCTTGGTTCGAAATCAATTATATCGAATAATGACCATCATAGACAACTACCAATAGCAAAAAAACCTTATTAATTCTAGTTTTCTAAACATAAAAAATACCTTAAAGATGACTCCTCATTTTGTTAGCAGAAATGACCACTAATTGTTTTAACTTAGCCAAAACTTATTTTTGTCGCTTAATCTAAGTGGTATATTACGTTATCTTAGTTTTTAAACATTACACTATTGCCTTACCTCATAAAGGATAACCATGATATTGTGTTGTTTGCGGATGATACTTCACTTTTGTTTAAACTTAAACGTCAGCAGCTGGTTACTGACGACGTAAATAGCGCGATCTCACAAGTAGTTCACTGGTTCTATGTTAACAATTTACTTCTTAATGAAAAAAAAACCAAATGCATTAAGTTTACCCTACCACACGTTAGGCAGGTGAAAACTAAGGTGTTGATAAAGGGCGAAGAATTGAATCCTGAAGATAGCACAGTATTCTTAGGCTTAACTTTGGATGCTAAGCTTCAGTGGGGCCCACAAATAGATAAATTGTCAAAAAAGCTAAGCTCCGCAGCATATGCTGTTAGAAAAATACGTAATTTAACTGACATAGAGACAGCCCGTTTAGTGTACTTTAGCTATTTTCATAGTGTAATGTCATACGGTATTCTGTTGTGGGGAAATGCCGCCGACATTCAAACTATCTTTGTTTTGCAGAAAAGAGCCGTTCGATCAATTTATAAATTAAGCCCGAGACACTCTCTCAGAAAGAAATTTAAGGAAATTAATGTAATGACTGTGCCTTCTCAATAGGTATATTTTTGAAAATCTTTTATATGCCCATAAAAATATAAAATTGTTTAAAAAATACAGTGATATCCATAACATAAACACTAGGAACAAACACAAGTTTGTAGTACCTACAACAAGGCTCAAGAAAATAGGTAGCTCGTTCAGATGTCAATGTATACGCTTTTATAATAAGCTTCCAAGCCATGTACAAGATCTAAGCCTTAATAAATTCAAATCATTCATTAAACGTAAGTTGTGCCAGAAAGCGTTTTATACCATTAAAGATTACGTTGAGGACAAAAAGGCCTGGGATTAAGCTGCTCCAATTTATTTATTATTTATTTTTTACAGTCAGAACTTTGAATTTTGTAATTTTTTTACTATTTTTTTAATCTTATGCACAACGATATGAATATTTACTTTGTGAAGTATAATATCATTATTGTTTTTTATTATTGTGAACGTGAGGACTATGTGGGTCAGTTACTTTTAATGATAATCTGGCAGTTTGAGTACTTTATGCGGCCTACCCAAATGTCCTTTCTTTGGTATTGTTCGTCGAGTCGTTGAGCTCCTTAAGTTATGAGTTGAGCTACACGATTACTGACAAATGCGTGCACTGACTGGACAGGTCATCTCAAATCTGTATGGTTCTTTCCTCAAAAGACTATTTCAGACACAAATCTACATGGTCCTCAAATGATCAAATGATCTGACCAAGATTATTTCTGGGTTTTATACACATTGACATTAATGAATTTTTTATATACTATGACATGAATATTTACTTTTTAAAGTATTTTATATTTTTAATAATTTGTGAATGTGAAGACTATGTGGATCATTCCTTTTTATTTTATTTTCTCATTTAGTTTTATCATGGTCGGGCAGCTTGAGTAATTTATGCGGCCTACCCAAATGTCCTTTTTTTGGTATTGTTCGTCGAATCGTTGAGCTCCTTAAATTCTGAGTTGAGCTGCACGGTCACTGACAAATGCGTGCACTGACTGGACAGGTCCACTCAATCTGTGTGGTTCTTTCCTCAAAAGACCACTTTTAGACACCAATCTACATAATCTTCACATGATCTGACCTAGATTATGTCTGGACTTTAAAAGAGACTGTGACCTCTGAGTTTGTTTCGGCCTTTCTTCTCGGAGTAGTCAGATAGGAAACGCCGACCTCATCTAGTTTAAAAATAATATGTTTGACGTGTAAAAGTATTTTGTACAACCTATTTACAGAAATAAAAATCATTTATCATTTATCATTTATTAGTGCATAAAAGTTTTAAAACATTAGTGTTCATGGTTGTTATATAAATTAAGAAAATGTTAGTATGAAAAATGCAACTTCTTTAAAATTCTCCATACAAAACGCTGATTTCATAGGTGGGGACCGAATACATTGCTACATAAGTTCGAAAAAAAAATCAGCGCAACAACGTAAATAACGCAATGAATGTTGTTGAACTGTCAAAATGAAACAGATTAGTCGTAATCGTTTACAAAAATGTGTTGCGTAATTAGATAGCAGATCTCCAAACCTCTTGGACATAACATAAATAATTACGCCTGTAATCCTCGAAGGGCTAGGTAGAGGTGTACATGCTAACAGTACACCCACATGTTGCCATTTATATTTAAGTCTTATGTAATAGGAGGCGAGCCTATTGCCATCAACCGGGCACAAATCCAGACTCCGGGCTGCTACTGAGAAGTTTTTGACGGAAAAACCCAATAACAGTTTTCCCTTCTTTCTTCACCTCTTGGACACTCAATCTAGCCTTTTCCCAACTATGTTGGGGTCGGCTTCCAGTCTAAACGGATGCTGCTGAATACCAGTATTTTACATGGAGCGACTGCCTACCTGACCTGCACAACCCAGTAACTGAGTAACACGATACCCCTTGGTAAGACTGGTTGTCAGACTTTCGGGCTTCTGACGACCCGTAACGATTGTCAAAGATCCTCGAACGACAGCCGGGACCAACGGCTTAACGTACTTTCCGAGGCACGGAGTAATCTCGATATGTAAAAATGGTCACCCATCCACGGACCAGGTAAGCGTAGCTTAACCGGTACCCCGGTAGCGTGCGGCTGTTATTACTTAGCCTTGAGCTAAGCCCTACCTCTAGGACACTTCGACTTAAAGAAAATAGGTAGCGTATCTCCAAAGCTCCTAGACACAACGGCATAATAAAAACCTAATTTTGATTAATGCCACGTCCCGAGACAGGCTACTGTACCAATAAAACCCCCCCGGGGTATGTTTTCATTAGCTTAAAAGCGTGTGAAGATTGTTTTTAAACTTCATAACAGCGCCTGTTAATTAATTAGGTTAGAGTATACCTATTACTCCTGTTTTGGAAAACAACTCGCGTTTTGTTCGTAATAATTGAAAGTGAATATTTTTTTAATTAGTGCGATTGTTTATTGTTTTTGTCTCAATGTATTTATACTTATATTTTTTTAAACAACCTTCGCACCACCTTCAGCTGAATAAACTTGGTCCTAGTTTAATTAGTGCGCCTGTTGCAGATAACTGTGTTGTTGGACCTTTTAACCGACTTCAAAAAGGAGAAGGTTCTCAATTCGACTGTTTGCTTTTTTATGTTTCTTACGTGATTACGCTGCCAATTACTGAATTGATTTTGATGATTCTCTTTTGTTTGATAGGTCAGAGTTGGTCCCATATAAATTTTATTACCTTGGGTTGGGTAGTTTTTGAGTTAGCTTCAATAATACGTATTTTTCCTACTTAGTTTATGTGGATGTTGTTATAATTTCCTGTCACAGCTATTTACATAACAGGTAGTGGTATTCGAATTTGTGTAGGGTAGGTACTACCACTAAAAAGTAAAAAATTGAGAGAATTTACAAAAAAACACAATAAAGTGAAAAGTAACTTTCTTATATTTTTTTTGTAAATAGTTCTTTCTCTCGGGTATAGAACTTACTATTTCTTAACTGAATTGAAATTTGTAGTTAGAAAAAAAAAATTGCATCCGAATTGATAACCTCCTCCTTTTTGAAGTCGGTTAAAAAGCATCGTATTATACTGTCCTCAAACTTTTATTGCGTTTGACGTTGATAAAATTTCAATTCATTCGTCGTCAAACTATGTTCCTTTCATCAATTGATGCTAAAATTCAACCAAAAACCGTATTTCTAAAGCACCTGCAAAACAGCTACAGAAAATTGAAGTTTTAAAATTCATAGAATCGTTCTCATACCATACATTTATGAAGAAATGTTCCGTACAATCATGCACATGACTGTATATGAGGAAAATAAGAGATTCTTTTCTTCCTGGATTACTGGCTTTTGACTTTGTGATACTCGACGAAGCTATCACTTATTCATGAGACTGTGAGCAATCTTATGATTTTTTTCTTCGTATGAAAATGGCTGCGCTCAAAATATTCACATTAAATATTTTCCGAGATGTGTGAAATATCTTTGATAGTACCTATAGACTGTTCCGAAAGTATCTGGTGAAAGTGTAACCACACCCTGTTCAGGTTAAATTCTTACAAAATCACTCAATATAGAGAATTAGTAACACCTTCATCTGTAATCCCAGTTTCAATTTTAGTATTTCACATTTTTTTTTATTGTAATAAAAAAATTATCAGACAACATCTTCAAAAAAATTGTTAGATCAAAAACATTTTCAGAGTGTTTTTAATTATTATTTCGTGTTTATGTATTTAAAAAACTTAAATTATAATTAAAGTAGGTGGTATTACAAATTGGCATCCACAAGTACGATTCTGATCCATTTGTTTACATTTTCATCTGATACTTTCGGAACAAACCATACTTTCTTTTTACGTCATTAGCTCCTGTTTTCAAAAATGGCAGGCGAAAAGCAGTGTCAAAGGCTTATGAACGTGCAACGAAAATGAGTCAACTAGGAAAGCGAATTATCTTAGTGCCTCTAGGCGAGCTCCATCTATCATTACTTTGTGCTTTAGCTGAAAAGCGACACTTTTCCGACCTAATTTGATGAAAAAGGAACTTGACTTATCAGTTCTTTTTTACGATCATATGTCTAGACGGAAATAAATAGCCATCGTTATGCACTTTCTTTATCAATCTGCCTAGCCTTTTCCCATCTATGTTGGGGTCGGCTTCCAGTCTAACCGGATGCAGCTGAATACCAGTATTTTACATAGAGCGACTGCCTATCTGATCTCCACAGCCCATTAACTGGGTAATACGATACCCCTTGGTAAGACTGGTTGTCAGACTTTCGGTTAATACGTGAAGGAAAAACTTTGTACCGCTTTTTACGAAAATTACGCAGACGTAGGAGTATGAAATTTGGCACAGTTAAAGTTTATATGGAGAAGGAGTGCAAAAGGCTAATATTTTAATATAATATACATTATTAATAAAACAACATTACACATGCGACATTGCGCATGTGTGTTTGCACATTGCACATGCGTTTGACCTTAGAATTATGACATTTAAATGAATTATGGTCGAATTTCGACCTTTGTCGACCACTAGTGATTATAATTATGTAAAGCCGTTTTGATTGTTGTTTATTTGTTATGATCGTGAATCATATTTTAATCAACATACAACCTGACACTGACCAGCAAATTGCAGAAAACGTAAGAAAGTTTTAATTTCGCGAGCTACTTTAGCGCATTAGTCTTCGGTCTTTTAAAATGACAAACCATAACGATTATGAAGCTACCTTCCAAAAGCCCTTTAAACGTGTCCTATAGCCACATGCTCACGGTCCGGTCAACACATCATTATAACTTGAACAAACAAATGGCGAACACGTCTCATCATTATATCTTTTTGTTTGGACCCATCACAGTTTAAGAGCTTTTGAATTGGACTGAATAATCGAGTGCCTATTTCGTTGCGTTTATGTGATGTTTGGTACTTTTTGTATATCTTCACTCAATCAATCTGCCTAGCCTTTTCCCAACTATATTGGGGTCGGCTCCCAGTCTAACCGGATGCAGCTGAATACCGTATTTTACATGGAGCGACTGCCTATCTGACCTCCACAACCCAGTGACTGGGTAATACGATACCCCTTGGTAAGACTGGTTGTCACACTTTCGGGCTTCTGACGACCCGTAACGATTGTTAAAGATACTCGAATGACAGCCGGGATCAACGTGCTTTCCGAGGCACGGAGGAGTCTCGGTATGTTAAGATGGTCACCCATCCACAGCTCAACCCCGGCTAGCCCAGCTTAACCTGATGGATCGAACCATGCGGCTGTTATTACATAGGCACGAGCTCCTCTTTATATGTCTCCGGACATATGTATCTATTTTTTCTTGATATTGTGAGCCTATTTATTGTTGTTAACTAACTAATTCTCTAGTGCTGCCTACGCCATAGGAATCGGGTGTGAGTTTATGTTATGTTATTGTGACACTTGCTTCTACCCGCGGCTTCACCCGAGCGGAGGTCGAGAATTATCGCACTGAATCGTAAGTACTATTTTGGTTTAAAAAGTATCCTATGTACTAACCCAGATCATGGTCTTATTTTTTTAGGTTGGAGAATTATCAAGCGACTTCTATCGCTCTGGGCGGAGCGGGAGAGCGTGTCAGACTCTTACTGAAACCCACCCGTGTTCCTTCAGTTGCCTGTACGTTCCAAGGACCAACGGTATCCCTTTCGGATTTTCCCGCGACCCTGGCAGGCATCGGTCCTAGCAGACCCCTTCTGTTGTGCTGATATCTCTTTGCGTCGTGCGTGGAACACAACGTGCCGTCGACCCGGGCCAACCCAGATCATGGTCAGCCTGTGTGATTTCGTCGAAATTTGTTAACCAGATAAGGCATGTAAAGTGAACAGACAGATAGGCAGAGTTAGTTACATTTATAATATTAAGTATGGATTTGATTTACTCATGTTAGGTATAATTACTAGAACTTAGCCAGACTCCATAGGCATTCTATTAAAAAAAAAAATGGGATGAATTGTTTTCAGCTTTGAGTGTACCTACGGACAGACAGCCAGAGAGATGTTGCGTTTATATATGCAAGGATAAGAATGACAAAGCCCCATGCTCTTTACAAAATGTACAGGAACTAGATACACACATAATCCACAGGAATAATTCTTGATTCAAAATTAAATGTTGCCTGGGGATTAAAAATAATACCTACCTCTTACTTTTTATTTTCTCGGCATTTGGAAGAGAGCAACCCCAAGCCAATTTATCCGGGAAAACTAGTTACGTCATATTTTAATGCTTATAAGGTTAGCAATGCGGAATATTGGACGCTGGCGCAAACAATTTAGATAAAAATTACTTTTGGATAACGTTCTCTTTTGGTTAACGTTACCTGACTACGGCGAAGCAAAAAGAAGGGTTATGGTTTTGACCGGTATGTATGTATGTTCATCTTTTACCTCATAACTTCTAAACTCCTGATTATAATTTGACAAATGAGGTATCGTTGGAAGCGTCTTGATTGTCCGCTGGTTATAGGCTATGCAATTATAATTTTGTTGGTTTACAGGCATGCGACTACGGCTTTACTTTGACCATTTTTGTACCTATGTCGTAATTTCTGTATGAAAATTTACTTGTTTCGTACTTTTTAGAAAATTATTTTTCAGTAGTCGGGTTTTAGTTTTTGAACTTACTTTTTTTATGGATTCTAGAGATTATTTCTAGTTTTAATGATTACAAACAGATATACCAGGTGCACAATATTGTCTATTTCTATTAATAACTCACACACAAACAACTTTATGCCTAAGCAGAGGTGTACCTATAGAGCACCCACATTTCGCCAGTTATGTTTAAGTCCCATGTCACAGGGAGCGAGGCTATTAATATTATGCTATATATTTCCTTTATTTAATATTTTAATACATACAAATAATATTTTTAAATATTAAAACATAAAAAAGATTAAATATTTAAAAAAAATCCCCACTGAAATCTGGAACAGGATCCAAGCTACCCGGCGGTCAGGGCCCCAGAGAGAGGAAGCTCCTGACAATGCGAGCCGTGTCCTGAAGTACCGCTTTCCGAATCAAGCCCTTGATCCAGCTGCCCAACGAGCTGTTGCTATTACTATGCTAATAATTATTGCTGTTAATATTTATATCAAGTTAAATTAATGTTATTATTTTTCAAACTGTCGAAGACAAATGAAATGATTTAATGTTTCAATGATTTCAATTAGGCACATATAAGGCAGTTTTAAATATTATACAAGAAGATAAAATTGATTCTAGTTTCCCCTTCCAAAATGTAGTTTCGTATGGAGAAGAATGGGCAAGAAACTCATAACGTAGGTACTTACTCACTCTTTATAGGTCTAGTAAATTAGTTCCAAACATTTTCCGCGTTCTTTAACTTCGTTATTAATATACCTAACGGTTCTATTTTATAGATATAAAACTGAGCACAGCTGACAACTGAGAATACAGCATTGTAGGAAAGTTCTTCCGGCACTATTTGCATGACCACGGTACTAACGGGTTTTGTCGACGGAAGAATAGACAAAATGACAGATTGTTATTGTGCATCTGTCATTTAGGACGCGGGAACTGCTGTCACTTTCGAAGTAGTCTTCACCAACACGCGTAGCATCAATAGAAACGGATTTTGTCGACGGAAGAATAGACAAAATTACAGATTGTGATTGTATCTATCATTTTGTCAGTTGGCACAGTTCAGTGAAACAACGTCGGCGATAGATGCGCCATCTAATATTCCTAATTTCTGTTGTTGGAATCCTAGCTAATATTATAAACGCGAAAATGAGTTTGTTTGTTTGTTACGCTTTTACGATAAAACGGCTCAACGGATATGGATGAAATTTGGCACATGGGTAGACCATGACCCGGAAAAGGTCATAGCATACCGTTTATCCCGATATTCCTATGTGATCGACACTTATGCGGGTGAAACCACGGGGCGCAGCAAGTAGCCAATAAATCACTATTGAAATTATCCGCTCGTTCGATCATTTCACTGTGGACTTAAAAAAACTCTACAACAAAAATAAACATAACAGCAAGTAAAATAAAAGCTTGTAAAAAACAAAACTTTCATCCGTCATAGTGAATGCTGAAAAGACCAATTCACAAAACCACGTTTCTTGCTAATTGCGAAAAATGCTACCCAAGTTGGGTGTCAAAACACTGTACTAACACTAATCCCCTAGGCACAGACTGACGTAAAAAATGGAAAAATCGGCCTTCGCGGTAAGCTGTCGGACATAGCACATAACCCCAAGCTGGAATGGTCTGGAACATTCTGGTAAAAAGTGGTACATTCTGGTACATTTCACGCTAGTGACGGTTTTAGAGGGACAGATCGTTAGTTCAGGTGAATGGTGTACGTAGTGCGGTGATTGGCTGCATTTGGGACATGATTGTGGTCAATTTAATCGATTGTGAATAACTTTGATACCGGGTGGTTGGTTCGAACGATTTTAAAAGTAAGTAAGGTGAGTGGGGGTAAGTTGGAATGGATTTTTGATTAGATAAACAGTGTTGATTTGAAACTGTTGTGAAACAAAGGGATTCAAGTGAAATGCATAAAATTATGTTTTGGGTAAGAAAGTACAGTCAACTTGTTTCTATAATGTTGACAGACATCTTTTTGAAACAATATTTTATGTAAAAAAAGGTTAATAAAATTGGTCTTCAGAAAAACAATATGTAGGGGAAAGACGAAATGCCGAAGGGGTAAGATTGATATAGTGACTAGAATCGTATTCATGGTCATTATGCATGTGTGGTGATCAATAAACCCTCTGCTCCAATAACCTAAATAGCTTGAAAATCAGTTACATTTAAAAATCGCTTTCTAAATGCAAGAAAAAATTATTTATCAAATAAAATATATCAATCTTACCCCGTTACAACGGCAGGCAGTCTGAGGTTCTCAAAATATTAGGTTAGGATATTAAAAAAATTAAATAATCATGCTCATGACTGTCAAGTCGTAGTCGGGTCGATAAATAAAACACACGGTTTCATTTAGTATCATGTTGTTGACCTGTCAAAATGAAACCAATTTTACTGAATCGGTTACAAAAATTTGTTACGCAATTAGATAGCAGAGGTGTATAGTACACCCAAATTTTGCCAGCTATGTGTAAAGTCCTATGTAATAAGAGACAAACCGGGCATTAATTTACACTCCCGGCTCTTACAGAGAGATTCCTAATGGAAAATCAACAACACTGCCTGGCCTGGGCATCGAACCCAAGACCTTATGCACAGCAGCTGCACGTGCGACGACCATCGAGGAACTTAAATAAAATAATTTCGTAAAAAAAATATTTTCCAAAGGAAATTATTAGATAAAATTAACAAGAACATAACAGTAGGTGGGTATACTTAGTGCAAAAAAGTAACCACAATGGTTTCAGGATGATTATAATAGAACATTATAAATTTAGGGACATTGTAATGAAAACTTTAACCATGGATTCAGTACACGATTCTAGACACCCCAGCGTAGACATTTTTCATCTCCTTAAAAAATCTACTGTATCATACATTTTGATCGTGTAGGTATTGCACATATGAATAGAACTACAAATGACTTTTTTGAAATCGACAAACCTTTTCTATGTCTAGAATTATGTACCGATTCCATGATTAAAGTTTTTGTTACGATGTTGGGGAAGGGATTCCACCGTGTATTTCAGTTTGAGAACCTCTGACCTTTTCTAGGAGTTTCGTAAACGGGGTAAGATGGAAAGTTTTATATTACCATCTTAACCCGTTAAATTTTGCAGGGGAAAGTTTGAAAGGCACTATAAATCTTAAAATACGTGAAATATACTAATCACCACTTTATAGATATTAAATTTCAAATATATTTATAAATATCGAAACAAAATGTTTGTTACTCACCTGTGTAAGAAGATACAGCAAGCGGGGTAAGATGGAAAAACTCAATTTTACGCGGGAAATGTGTCCGTACGGAAAATTGACAAAAAACATACGTGCGCTCTCACTTGGCGACTGACGCAGACTGCGGGGCGGGGCAAGACAAAATGGTGTCTACAACGATATTGCCAGTAGTAAAAGAATTCCTTGATATTCGGCGTTATTGTATTTTTTTATCTTTCCCCGTTTTTTATCTTACCCCCAGTCACCTTACGGTATTTTTTAACAAGTACCTACTTAGTTGCGGCCAAGATTATTGATTCTACTAATGCATTTTTTTAATGTAAGTCGGTAGGTACCTAGGAGAAAACAATTTGAAAGTGTTTTTTTTTGTATCTATTATTCATTATCTTTATTTTTCTTCTATGCTTGCAGCTAGTCAATTCTAGTATAGGAATAAACCTAACTCCCTTGTATCATAATTACATTTGAAAGGTCTCATTTTGACCTGCATACAGAAAGTATAGGTACCGGTGTCAGGTGTTTAGAAAGACAACAAGGGGGTGAAAACAGAGGGGTGTCGGCTATTGCACACTTGGCGAATGAGAGCTAGACTGAAAAAAGTGTAACATTTCGACCGTCAGATTAACATGTGACGGTCAAAATGTAGATACTAAATAATCATGAAATTAATTATGAATAAGTTAAGCAAGTCGGACTCGGATCGAAGCAAAAAAAAACAATCACTTTCAAATTGTTTTCTCCTACTTACCGAGTTACATAAAAAAGTGCATTTGTAGAATGAACGAATGAGAGGTAGATAAAAAAAAAAATACATTTCGACCGTCACATTACTGTTACGTAACAAAAGTGTCGTGACGGCCAAAATTTTACACTTTTCTCGGCTTAGCTCTCATTTGCCAAGTGTGCAGAGTATAACGTGCAACGTGTAACTTCGTTCCAAAAAGTTATCATAAATGTATCTAAGTAAACTAAGATTAAATATTGTGTCAGTGCCAGTTTAGGTATTAAGCAATCAGTTAATCTTAAACCAGCGATCATAAAGAAGATTACACTAAGAGCTTTTGGTAATCTTAACATTTCGTTAAAATTTTTGACTGTACATCAACGCATCAGTCGAAATTGTTGATGGCTTTCTGCTACTTGCGTAAAACACTTTCAATCACAACCCGAAAGATTTTGAAGGAAATTGCTCATCCACTGCGTCATGTTATTGTGTTTGAAAAATTCGTTTGCTCAACAACGTAAGTAAATAACGCAATGAATGTTGCTGAACTGTTAAAATGAAAGGCATTGACATTATACAATTACACTGATTAAATTATCCGTTTTCACATTGCGAAGATAACGACACCGACATATCGTCAGCTCGGACGACAACGATATCGGCCGATCGGGACGATATCGTTATGTGACAAGATGTAACCAACAGCTCATTGTCATGCGGTATGCCACAGCAGCCTCGAATAGTTGCGTTGTACCAGCAAAAGTTTACATCGCCGCGCGATTCCAAAAGTGTAATAGTGTATTCGAGGTAATAATGGCAGCAGTCAATAAGTGCACTGTGTAGTCCACCGATATCGGAACGACAATCAATGTCAGCGACGATACCGTTGACTACGACACAGTGTGAAAGCGTTTAGTAGGTAGTAATTGTATGAAACGACCAGTCCGACGATATCGTGTCGTTATCGTTATCGTCCAATGTGAAAATCATCGTCCATTAGCGTAATTAAACGGCGCTTACCGATAAGTCCGTTTTTTGATAGTTCTTGAGCCGATGAACGGATGGCGAAGTTTACACTCGAATTCCCATTATACCACATAGGTTTTTTGATCACAAGCGCGATGTTATTTTACTATGTAGTTTATTGCTTGTCGCTCTACAGTCCTTCAAAGTTATTTTACCTCTGATTTTTCATCACAGTGATCTTTAATAACGTAGCAATAAGGTTGCTATTGGGCTTCCACAATAGCAACCTTATTGCTTATTGTCATCAAAAATCTATGACTGCAGAAATGCAGTCATAGGTTTTTGATGTGTAACATATTTCCTCTCGCTTTCCTGCAATCAGTGGGAGTGATATCGTGAAATGGAACGGAAGTGTGTAACAGGAAGCCGGGGAAGTGTGCGCTATTTTATTCGACAAATGAGTGCGCGCGGTGCTAGTTTTTTTTAAAAGATTTTTTCAGTCTCTTTTAACGGGATGCACTGAGTGTTATCTCAGAGGTCAAAGTCAAGTCATATAATTTATTTCAAATAGGCCCTTGTAAGGCACATTTGAACGTCAAAATTTACAAAAAAAAAAAAAAAAAATCTAGTCGACCCTTCTAAAAGGTAGTTAAGTAACCGTTACTCTTTTTAAATGTTTTACAATATTTTGTATATAAGTACATTTGTTATACAATTATATGTGAGGACGATGCACCTACAACAAAGTTACTATACCACAATAGGTAAAATAATTTAAAATGAAGCAACGACAGATAAATTAATTATGTGATAGATGGTGCTCACATATTTACAAACATTGTAAAAGTAGACCATTTTCCTAATATTTTACAATTAATAAGTCAGAGGTAAGATAATTAATTACTGCGAAAAGATTAAGTTTTTGCCATGGAATTAGTATGTACTATATTGTTTTCTATGGATATGAAGTGCCAACCCAGATTAAATTGGCGTCACGATACTGCTGTGTTGCCATGAAAAATAAAATCAACATTCTTAACATTTTACGTTTAGTTTTCGATGATAACGAAACAATTCTGAACGGTCAAAAACGTTTGTTACTTTATGTTTTATAATGCAGTAAAATAGTTATGACCAGTCAGTCATCAAAAATATTTTGATCCAGCATCAATTATTTCATTTTCTGCAGTATCGAGCAGATTCGATATTTTCGTTTTTTTAAACTACCTACCTAGTAAATCGCATTTATTTTCCATGAGAAGGTAGTTTGATTGTAAAAGAAGTTGTAATATTTAGTAAATAGTTTCATCAGTGGGCTTTCAGTAGGTACATTCAGTTAGTATTTCAGCGTGTTTTTATTCAGTTTATTGTGTCTTTTAATCTTCATTTATACGACGCTAGTTTGTTGCCTGTAGTAATCAATAAAATTTAAGCACAATCATAAGCGATGACTCAACTTAAAAAAAATATGGAGAGACAAAAATATCACCGAACGAACAAAGAAACTCCAGCACGCGTAGCATGACCACCGTAGAAACGAGTTTTATCGACGGAAGAATAGACAAAGTGACAGTTAAACAATCATAATCTGTCATTTTGTCTATTCTGCCGTCGACAAAACCCGTTTCTACGGTATTCATGTTACGCGTGCTGGTCCGCACACTTCTCTTCTCCATCTTTCTCTATGGGGCAGATATTAGGACGATCAAAGCTACCGACAGGCAAAGATTTGACGCCTTCGAAATGTGGTGCTGGCGCCGCCTATTAAGGATACCATGGACAGGCCACAAATGTCTCCATCTTTAAACAACAAACTAGAGAAAGCAGGCATAACTGTAATTAACCTGTCTGCAACGTGTTGTGAGATACTTCGGTGACATTCCCGCAGAGGTACCAACAACATGGATTGTCTAATGGTGACAGGAAAGATAGAGGGGATTAGACCTAGAGGCCGAAGCCCACAATGGTGGTCAGATAAAATATCTGAGCAACTGGAGGTACCTTTCAGCGCCGCGCTCCACCAGTTCACCGATCGAAACAGTTAAAGCAATCATCGTTCCAGTGTGAGAGAGAGATAAAGCTATGCAGGACGAATAGCACTATCCTTATTTCACAACGAAAAGGTGATGGTTTTAACACGTCATAGTAAGGCCCCATATGGAGAAAGACCGTTGATAATTTGAAACGGTTTGTGACGATTCTCGGAAAAGAGACAGCAATTGAGAAGAAGAAGAAGCATCATCGTCTAGACACTGTTTAGACGATGCAACTTTTATTGTTACTTCAACTTATGGCACAGTACAATAAAGTAACAGTATTATGTCTTGGCACCACCTCGTGACCTTGAAATAATTACCTATGACAATCGCGCAATTGTGAGGTACTTAGTTGTTCATACATTCCATCCACATGCAGTCGCGCGTTTTGCTCCTTGCGCGTGAATCGCATACAAGTCGCCGGACTCTCGACTCGTGCGATTGGCGCGCATCCTACGCGCAAGTCGAGATACTAGGGACGCCATTGTGCCGTCCAGTATATGAGCGATAGTTGGCGCGAGGGACGTATTTAGTTAGAATATTGTTAGAGCCAACAAGAAGTGTAAAACCTTTTTTTATGGTTTTATTTTATTCTTCTTTATTTTAAATATTTTACATTTTCTTTTGTTTTTTACTGACTACCAAAACCGTCCTAGAACACTCGCGGTGTGAATAGCGCGCATAAAACGTGCCTTCAGTCGGTCGATTCTGTAAAAAGATCAACGTGAAACTTAGGTGAAGTGAGCGTGAAGTGAGCTGTCACTGTCACAAATCGACCTGCAGGATGCTAGGGATTAACACTATTGACAGCTCACTTCACGCTAACTTCACCTAAGTTTCACGGTGATATTTTTACAGAATCGATCGGCTGGTCGCAGTGCAAATTCTCGCGTCATCTGGACAAGGTTTAATCGCTCGTCGCCATCGCGCACTCCCGGCTCGTTGCTCGCCAACTCTTTTTTAGTTGTTAGCTCTACTCGTTCTCGTTAATCGCCGGCGGTGGTTCAGGTGCATTACCTACTAGCCACTTTCATTGAATTGGAATTGCCTGACAAGTTTCGAACTCAATCGAGATCCCGTTTCCTCAATAGATTTGATTGTTTTCTGTCAGAGTCAAAGTGGGAATCCTAACTATTCTAACTTAAGGGGGATGCGCTAAGGTAGACCGCAAGATTCAAATTTTCTTTAGTTTTTTGCATTTTGCAGGTCAGTGTCAGGTTATTTATTTATTTATTTATTTAATACTTCAAGCACAAAAATGTACAGAGGCGGACTTAATGCCATAGGCATTTTCTACCAGTCAACCTTTGGGTGATGGAGAGACAAACAGTGGTAGGTGCAATTACGTAAAATTGAGGAATAAAAATAAAAAAACTTAAGTAATATATAAAGATACACATATACCTATTACAAACAATAAACATAATATATATGTCTGATTATATATAAATATAAGCACAAATAAATATACATAAATACACGAATATACTAAAACAAATAAGACAAACAATGGGAAAACATTAACGTTGTGATGATACTGCCAGCTTCTTACGAATGTGCTCGCGAACTTTAACTTTAAAGGATAACCGGTTGGTTGCCATCCTGATTTCCTGGGGGAGCGCATTCCACAGGGAGATGGATTGAATGAAGAAGGAGGAGTGAATGAAGTCTGTGCGGTGAGTGGGACATAGAAGAACGCGATTATTTGAAGACCGTAGATTTTTACTGTGGTTGTCACAAATGTATTGAAAGTGGGGGGCTAGATAACTAGGGGAAGTGGGAGAGACAAGAAATGAAAACAAGGTAGTCAGCGCCCTCTGCTCTCTGCGCTGGCGTATGGGCAACCACTTTAGAAGCGACCGGTGCGCAGAAACATGATCATATTTACGCAGATTGAAAACGAATCGAATGCAATTATTGAGAAGACGGTCAAGTTTGTCGAGGAGATTTGCATTCAGGTCATAGTAGCACACATCACCATAATCGATGATAGGGAAAATTAAGGACTGCACAAGCATTGTCTTCGTAGTTGCTGGTAGCAAATTTTTCAGTCGGTACAAAGCCCGCAGCGTTCCAGTTACCTTCTGGCTGACCCTCACGACTTGAGTACGCCAGTTCAGAGTATTATCAATGTGCAAGCCTAGGTCCTTCACATCAGTACTAAATGGGACGACCGTATCATTGAAGACAACTGGTGGCAAGGTTGTACCATCCACCTTACTCATACTCCGGGAACTTCCGATGATGATCGCCTGACACTTATTAGGGTTTACTGCTAAGCCGAATCTATCAGACCAGGTTTTTATGGCTATCAAGTCCCTATTTAATTTATCGATAGCGTCAGAAATTTCCTCGACCCTCCCTTGACAGTACACCTGCAAGTCATCTGCATACAGATGATACGCACACTGAAGCTCGGAGGTTATAAGGTTGATAAATATAGAAAACAGAAGAGGAGAAAGAATACCGCCTTGTGGAACGCCAGTTTCCAAATCACACCAGCATGGTCTAGAATCTCCAACATGAACGGACTGCTGACGTTCCTGAAGGTAGGAGGAGAACCATTCCAGTGCCTCGGGAGAGACCATAACATAGGACAGAATGGCTAACAGGATATCGTGACTGACGGTATTAAAGGCATTCGAGAAATCGACCAACACTAATGCAGTAACTTTGGTGTCTTCCAGTCCTGCCCTTATATCGCCAGTCACTTTAAGGAGTGCGGAAACAGTGCTGTGCCCGGGCCTGAACCCAGATTGAAAAGGGCTAATGAGTGAGTTACGATGAACAAAATTGGAGAATTGTTTGTGAACGCAGGCCTCGAGAACTTTGGATAGGAAGGGAAGGATAGAAATGGGACGAAAATGGGTAGGAAGAGAGGGATTAGAAACCTTAGGCAATGGACGAACATAGGCTTTGCGCCACAGGGAAGGGAATACGCCGGTGTATAGGGAAAAATTTACAATGTGGGTAATCGCGGGTAGGAGATGATCCAGAATAGTGATGATCATATTTTATGTTTATTAAAATATGATTCGCGACAGTATTTATTACTGTCGCGAATCATATTTTTACGGCTTTACATATTTATAATCATTAAAATCAGCAATACAACTCCATAAGTTAATTGTCAAATGTCATGATTTCATGAAATAGTCATTCATTTTTCAAAAATTATCAACCGGATTAGCAGGACCGGCAAGATTTTGTTTACCTAAATAAACATTTGATAAGGCCGCGAATCATATTTTAATCAACATAGAACATGATACTGACCTGCAAATTGCAAAAATCGTAAGAAAATTTTAATTTCGTGGTCTACCTTGACGCTTTCGCCTTAATATTATAAATGTGAAAATGCATTTATTTGTTACGCTTTCATTAAAACGGCTGAACGGATTTTGATGAAATTTGGCACGTGGGTAGACCATGACCTGGGTTAGGACATAGGATACTTTTTATCCGGATTTTCCCACTGGATCTAGACAGTTATTTATAAACAAAATAAAACGACAGAATACAAATCCAACATAATGCTTTATTTTACAAATACTATGTAATCGCCATCTACATAAATGTTACGCTATAGTACATACCTAGTATAATTACATTTGGAGACACCGCATTATATACAGAAATTTCAACATTCAATAATAATTATGTAAAGTTATAAGGCACATTAAAACATCTTATTATAAATATGTTTTTAGTTATAATTCTAATAATTTACTAACTATACAATTGTGAATGCACGGATTTATATTTTACGTACAGGGTGTGAAGTTAATGGAGTAATTATTTTTCTATCTTTTCTTCATAATGACAAGCTATTTTATTTTGCTATAATTTTCAAGGGGAACCCGATAAAGGTTCAGTTAACTAAAAAACTATACATATTATTATTCCGTCTCAGCTGGGTTGCTTTTTACATTACTTAAAATACCTGGATACAATAATTTAGTATGTAAACAAAACGTATTTTATTTTTTAACAAAAACAAAATTAACTTCACACCTCTCACTATCAAAATGACACCATAGGTATTTAGGTATTTCAACTACATGTAAGAAGCTATTTACATTGAAATCACGTAATAAAATTTCAACTAAAATAATCTCTTCCTCAAAAAATAACAACTAATGTGAAATTATTACCTAAAATACGTCTTAAATAATTGTGGCATTTTTCAATGCTAACGGAATTATATACAAAATTAAAATACATCTGATATCTTGTGTGATAGTTAATAAACTAATATTTTTAGAAATAAACGAATGTATAATAAATCAATTCACTAATTTGAATATAATAACACATTGACAGCATCGAACATGAACGAAAAAACAATTTTCAATATAATCTTGTTTAATTTTTCATCTTTTCTATTTTAATCGTAAATGCTAGCTATAAATAAAATGACTTCCGATTATTATCGGAAATGATTTTATTTCTACACGATCAACGATATTCACAAATTATATTCAGTCAAATATTTACGTAGTTCTAAGCTGTTAGTAGAATACGGAAGAAAAAAGAAAGGAGGAAAGTGACTAAATTAAGCACAAACACCTAGGAAGACTAATTGGCAGTATCGTGTCTTGTCTGAACTATGTATATGTAGTGAAAGCTCTAAATTAAGAAAGAAAAGAAAATTAAAATACCGGGTCATATTCTAAAAGCTAATATACTCAAGAGAGTTTCCACTTTGAGATTTACGAAAATCGCGGCGGGAATCTCTCCTCGTATAAATGAGCCTTAAAATGTGTTGTTAAAATGGAAGGTAATTAAAAATTAATGATATCGTACTTATTTTTTATTAAAACTGTAATGGATATTATTGGTATTCATTAATATAATTTTTGTGTGCGACCACAACTAGGAATGTATTAATTTAAAAAAAAACACAAAGAAGGAAATGTCTAAAAACAGATATTCAAACAACTACTAAATTGCTTCAGGAATGTAAAAGAATTTTCCATTAAGAATGGTTGTGAACTCCTGAAACCTACCTTATAAAATTATATGACGTCAATGTACTTTCACTAATTTTAAATAATTTCATTAAAAAAACTATGTCATCTCATTTGTGATTTGAAAATTATATTAATTTATCAAAAAGGTCAAAATTAATGTCAGTCACTTTCAAAATACCTCAATATATGTGACTAAAAATAAATTCGCTCAGTAACTTATGAGTACAAAAATATTTACTTACTTAATAACATACTTTTAAAAATCTATCATTCATTATTTTACAATTTCACTAAGAATTTACAAACTACGACGTAAGTCAATACGACTAACTATTAGAAGAATTACTTTAAATAAATCACATTGATGTAATTTACATAAAACTAAAAGTCATTTTTTGTAACACCCTTTGTATTCCATTTTTGACCCTTGATTTATAATGTTGCCTTTACGCCATTTGAACACTGTTTTATTTGTAATTGATTCTGACCTTTATGACACATTTGACTGATGAACGTTAAGAAAATATCATGTTTGTCATGCAAATGTCATGTCATGTCATGAAAGGTCACATTTCGTTTCTATCAATAATGATTATCTGACGTTTGATAATCATTATTGATAGAAACAAAGTGTACTGTAAAGTTTATATGACGTAAAGCCACTCATTAAGGGTTCTGTTTGACTTTCATTCTATATTTCAGTCACTGACTTATTTCTTAGGTCGTCCATTTTGTAATTTAAGTAATCGTAATAAATATATTGAAGCATATAGATATCCAAGATATGTACAGTTCAAGTGTATACTAAATTCTAACCAGAAGTTTAATACTCGTTAAAGAATACTAGTACAACATTAAAACACTTTAAAATTCATAAAAAGACGGCAATAAACATTCATTCTAGTTGAAAATATCGATAAAATGTATTTATGTAAAGATATGTATAATTTAGATAAGTTTCCCATTAAACACTATTAGAAACACTCGAAGAAAACTAGAAACAACTCAAAATAAAATGCTGATTTCGAACGACAGCAAGACTATAACAATTTTACATGTAATAAATAAAGTTATTTCGCGATAAGAGAAACATAGGCAAGCACCATCGATATTACAGTTCTTGACGATAACGCAAACATTTCTCACCGTCCACAAATTCTCATCTCTATAACATTTCACACAGAATCTGTAGGAACTAAACAAATGGCATCCAAGCGAAACTAAAATCGAACACATCAGTCATCGATAGGCCGAGTTCAATGGGGTTCATAATCAGCAATTGAAAAATGTACAACAGCCTGTTTACAAAGCCTTATCGCCTACCGATTAACAGTTTGTAGCGTATACCACTATACAATAAAGTACACGATTAACTACAAGCATTCATTGCATGAGACAACAAGTGAACCATTTGAATTAACACTAAGTCACAGTCACAATCATTGTCATTGCCGTTTATATGAACAGCACTTCCAGGTAAGCCTCCGGCTACTCATCTTGAGTCAGCTCCGGAGCTAATCTATCCGCGTTGAAGTTTTCCATGTTCCACATTTGCATCGTGTCTGACTCGTTGCACGTCACCATGACGATCTTATCTTTGTTTCTTGTTATCGCCATGCATTTTTCGCTTGATCCGTGCTTTAGTAACTTCGTCTGTAAACAAATCAATATTAATTGAATAACGTTTCTCTACTGAGTAAGCACAATTTGTAACAGACAAATGGGTCAGTTTGTGACTAGCTTACTATTGCAAACCTAACTCAAAATTGCTGGAGACGGCTTTGAAAAGCGCTAACGTAGTCTTAGTCCCATCTGACGGTTCCCGGCTTCCCGTATTTCATAAGGAACGGGAACATAATTTATACGGAAACACTCCAATAATTTTGCTGACTTAATACTTCTATATTTAGCAGCAGGTACTAAAGGCTTGCTCGTTACCTAACTCCGTAAATTAATTTCGCCAAAATCTTGCAAAGTTAATTATTTCCCACGACAACTTGTCTCAGACTAATCTTATTCAATTAAATTGTTAAGAAACATTTGTAAAATCATAAAAGAACTCATTATTAAACGAAAGCTGTTATTTTGTTTAATTACTTTTAATTCTATGACTTTATTATTGAAATTCTTTGTTTTTTTTTAAATATTTACCTTTTATGCGTTTCAGAGATTTAAATGACCTTTACTCAAAAATGCTGGTCATTATTTTGAAAACCTTCTTTGAGCAAAGTCGACCTTTCCGGGCTACTTGAATAGGCGTCAGCAAAGTTGTATGGAATTTCATTGCTGGTGAGTTTTAGTCACCAGGAAATTATTATGAAATATTTGTCGAGTTTTGTTTCAAAAATACTCAGGTGAAAAAATCTTTTATTCAGAATTTGGCTATAGAGGTACAGGCAGCAAAATCCTAATAAAAAATAAACAAAAACGCGGGGAAAAAACGTTGGTCCGGAGCTGCGCTTTTGGCCATCATAAGCGCTGCCAGCAACAACGCAGTCATTACAAACCGCTGCAGTACTACTAAAGATATGTTACTTACATGAACGTTGTACAGCCACAGCTGGTTGCCCTTGGCCCCGTGGCAGGGGTATAACACAACGTCATGTCCCGAATAGTCCAGACATGTCTCATCACGTCGGATCTCGCCATTCTTCGAGTACATCCAAAACTGAAAATTTATGAAAAACATTTCACTTATTATATTCACGTGTTTTTTTCTAAACGTTTACAATGTTTTTTTTTGTTTTGTTACTCAATTAAATGTTATACATTATGTTGTTAAATTATTAAAACAAATTTAACTTTTTAAAGGAAAAATGCATAAGCAATTGTATCTAAAATAAAAAACTTAGTAAATTACAAAGTGTATAAACAGTATCGAGTGTTCTATAAGCTACGTTAAAATATTTTAATTATTTATGTGGAGTATTGAACATTACTGGATATGGCACCCAATAACCCGATAAGCCAAAACCATAAAACTCAAACAGGAAAAAAAAAAGAGTCTACAATCAGTTAAAAATAAACAGGGTCAGTTAAACATGGGTTAAAAATAAAAAAGGCGTTAAAAGAGTATAAAAACTTATGTACTAAACAGCCACTTAACACAAAATGACCATGTCACAATCACATTGCAAGCGTAAAATGAAAATATAGGTTCCAAAAAACTGGATCAGTCATTTTGTAAAGGACGATCATACCTGTGTTAAATGGCTTAAAAAGTTATAATTTACCTCGCGGCAGTACCAAAATTGGAAGAGTAAACATACTGTAAAATTCGTATTCTAATGTAGTGTGGTAGACACTCCATTTCACCCTTCAAAAGATCAAAAGGGGTAAATGTAGGCCCAAGTTCAATCACAGTTGGATCAGTTCAGTAAATGAATGAAAAATCTAATGTCATCTACTGTGTTAACTTTCAAACTCAAAAATTATTAACACAATAAATGTTGCAAATTTTATCGCATTAGAGCCAAAATAGATGAATGAAGACGTAATGAAAAAAACATGCGTATTATAATGAAACATGAAAATCGTGACGCGCAAACGTTTTGCCGATTAGTATCGTACAATGCATTATTATGTTACTTTGGTTTGTTTTCAAAGCTGCTACGACAACCACTTACCAAAATGACGATGAACACCAACACCCAACTACGAGATAAAGCGAAAGCGGTAGATTTGAATAATTCGGCGGCCTTCGACAAACCTGATTTCCGTATTCACCGTGACATGGCCACACGTTGACGGGCTTCTTCATGTCTTCGGGACCCGCTGCCGAGTCGACGCACATTTCTGACCCAGGATTCGCGATCTGATGCCATCCATAAGTTATAAAAGGCGTGCCAAAAGCAAGCGTGCTGGTCCAACGTCATCATTCAAATTCATTCAACATTATTTAAGAAGTAAAAGATTTTAAAAGTCAAATGATGAATAATGACGTTGGAATGTTGTGATAATGAAGATGAAAAAACATAAATAACTGTTATAGAATTTGAACAATAACACAATCATTCCATATGAAGTTCAAAAATCAAGATAGGTATCAGAAAAACCTCTAACGCCCCCAATTTAGAAAACAAACTCCAATTAAATTCATACTGCTTTGTCTCCTTAGGAGTACCTGATGGCCCCCAGAGCCGTGACATCTACGAATTTTGGGTTTTGGCATTTTTGCCTCATCTGTTTCTTGTTCGTCGAGCGTGACACCATCAAGGCAGTTGTTGTTAAATTTGTTTCGAAACTATCGATGACGACCATAAGAACAAATGCAAAATATGTGAATATGGGTGCAATAAAAAAAAATCAACCGTGCGTCCAACGTGCATAAAAGAGTGCAATAAATTGGAAAATTTAACGAAACCGAAACAAACATTCAAAATTTTGAACAAAAACTCCTGCAAAGTGGTACTGCCGCAATCGGTCAAATTGAATTTGACAGAAGACCTGATTTCCTCCCTGCCGATGACACGGGTATAGTCCGACTGGCTTATGATGATCTGACTTGCGTGTTGGAGAATCCAAACAAATCTTTTTGAAGCCGACATTTCGGATCTGTACGGGTAATAATTTCGAAGAACACTTTCATTAATAAATTGCACTCATTGTTGCTATGCAGAACAATTACATAGAAAAAAATTATCTTACTGATTATGATGCTTGAATTTAAAAAAATAAGTGAATTTGTATTTTATGTTCTCTAGATATTGTAACTCAAGTGAAAAATAAGATCGTACCTCGCCATGAGCAACGGACTCTCCAGGAATGAATAGTTCGGGATAAATGTTCTTCAAATACCACTCAAAAGACTTGCATCCTAACTTCTCTCTCAATTCTGTGCGGCCGGTGATGTCTCCATAATCACCCTTATCGTTACCAACACGCTGATAGTAGTACTTTGCGTAATCGTCCAACCATACCTAAAACCATAAAGAAACATTGTTATTTGACTGTTTAGATCCAAAAGTTGAGAAGATAATAATTATGTGAAAAAAATCTCACCTCAGCTAATCGGACGGAGTTTTTCTTGAGTACATTGACACCGGTTCGCCACTTGTACGGTGAACGCTTCCTGAATATGTGTCCGACGTGCGAACACGGAACTATCTCTAGAGTTCCACCGCACATCCATGTTTTAAACGACAGCTCCAGATTTTCGCCTCCCCAAATGTCGAAACCGCTATCGTAAGTTCCTAATCTTTCGAAGAAGTCTTTGTCTATTGCAAATAGACCACCAGCCATAGTCGGAGACCAGACAGGCTCCGCAGTATGTTGGTGTCTCGCTCGCTCCTTCGCGGGAACAGGGTGCCAATTGAACTGGAGATTCCAGTCGAAACCACCAACATTGACTGAAGTTGAGTCTCTATAATGATACTCAAGGGTATTGTCGTCGATGACGTCAATTACAGGGCACACTACCGTAGTCTTACTACGGGCAATTCTATCTAGTAATGGTTCGAGCCATCCTGGAATGAAATAGCTGAGGTTAACGACTGGTCGTTTAAGGGGATTTGTGTTACGCTAATTGTAGGATTTTACCTTCAGTGCACTCGCAATGGCTGTCGAGATAGGTGAGCACGGGGGCCGTGACGTATCGAGCCCCGAGAAGCCGCGCCCTGATGAGGCCTTCTCGCCTAGTGGCTCTGACTATCCTAACTTTTGGTAACGATGACATGTAGTCATCTAGCTGTTGCATTAAGTGAGCTGAAAATACACAGATGTATATTAGTGTTAGTTTCCTGAATATTAATCAACATCTACAAATGTAACATGAAAATGAACACAGTATGGAATTATTTTATCGATTCATTGAACTTGAAAAACAAAACGGTCGGTAAAGGTAAGCAAGTAAAAAAAACAAATGATTATTTTCTGCATTCATCTTTTATAAACACAGACTTACGCATATCGGAAAAGTCATCGACGAGAATGATCTCCTTGATCAAGTGCGCCGGCGACCGATCCAGCACAGAATGAACGGTTCTGAGTAACACCGACCACGCTTCGTTGTGGAAGCATATTACAACAGACGTCTGCGGTAGGTCCTTTAGGTACCTGCCCGGAACTTTGCACCTGGTGAAATAAATATTTCTATTATAATATCATTATAATATATCATTTGGACTCAACGTAGGATAAAAAAAATCTGCTAAATATTAGTGTTCATATTTTGGTAGGTATATGCATACAAAAATGGTTTCCGGGCTCCACCCTAGAAACGTTTATAAACATTTTCTTACAGTTTTATTTTAATTTTTTCAAAATTTATAATTTTTTTAACAGAGAAAAACTAGAATGAAACGAAAAGAAGAAATCTCTTAAGGCTTTTACAAACAGGCGCGACACGCGACGCGACACAAAGACACCGCACGTCGCGCGCCGAGCGGTGTCTTTGAGTCGCGTCGCGTGTCGCGCCTGTTTGTAGGAGCCTTTAATTGAAATGAGTTAAGAAATTATGGAAATCTAAATATTATTTACCAAACGATAACGATACCAACGATAAAAAGTATCTATAGCATTAAAACGTTAAATAAAATCTTTATCTTCATACCTAAGTTATTATTTCCTCCCAGCGTTGGAAATTTTATTACAAATAGAACTGGGCCCGATAAGAACATGTTACAAAATGTAGTATTTTTTGTGAAAAATACTACGTTTTGTAACCTATTCTTATCGGGTTTAACTGAGACTTGCGCAGAAAAATTCTTAGTAGCAGAGAATATATTTTTTCTTTATTCAATACGAAGCATTGCGTTGATTCAGAAAATTGCGATAAGAGAGAGGGGATGGATTCACGAAAATCCCTGAATCCCTCGGGATGTTTTGAGGTCGTACCTCATACTACATGTTGTACGGATTTGGCATCATTTTCTTACCATTCGTCCCGTGGGTCCGGCAGCTTTCTCCTAATAGATATGAGGTCACTGACATATTGGTTGAAAGCGTTCTTTTTCCACCCCTCAGACACAGCTGTTTTTGCATCTTCGCTAATATTCTTCGGTAGAACGACCGGTTTTCCCAGTTCACCGGGTGCGTTGTCCGAGCCCGGGGCTGCTATCACGCCGAGCCCTACGGGATGTGAACTATTATAACCAACGTCCTTTTCAACAATAATTATATTGCAATATGATTCACTCACTAGTCTTCAAAATCATGATCGGTAAGTTAGAAAGTTGAGTAAATGGAACTGAAGTAATGCATAGGAAAATTGGAATGGCAAATGGATTTTCAGTTTTCTAATGACATTAGAATAATTAAATATGATTTGAATAATGATTTAGTTAGTTAGATAAATATTATAGTATGGCAATTAATTATGAAACATCTGCGGTTAAATAACATGTGTAATGGCAGTGTAAATTAGTATTACAGCTGTTAGCTCCAACTGTCCGCCGCCAATACAATTATGGTATACAATCTGTTTTATAGGCACAATTAATTACACACTACAGCCCCAAACCACAGAAAAGACACTACACGTAAAAATATCTACATTTAAGGGTATAGAACACCGAATATTAAACAAATGGAGGATTATGTGCAATCAAACTGTTCTTACTATTTTATTTATGGACGCAAATCAAAGTAGGAAACGTCGTCGATGCATAATGCTTATTCAGTAAGCATAATGCATTAGGTACTTGACTCACAGGGGAAAAAAGCCTCTGTCGTCAAAGGTTCTTCCACCGACAGAGTTCCCTCGAGAAATTGTGTGACTTCAAATCGTGTTTTTTAATACGTATTAGGCTTATTAGCACTCCATTTGCTCACTACTCGGTGATAAAGTCAAACAAACAAAGGCCATTAAAAATTACCTTCCTTTCCCGCAAGCCGACCGATCCAATCGACCCGCGTTGGTGCTGTGACGGACAAACGCACATTATCATGCAAAATGTCGAAATAAAGGAAGCCACTAACAAACTCTAACATGCAGATCAATAAATCAAGTGAGGGGTGTACGCTATACAAAAGTGGACGTTGGAAAGAATCATTTATTTTCTTCTAATTTTTTTTTACAGTTAGATTACCTTGATGATATACTTAAGTGGCAGAGTTCAACTAGATGCTAGATCTCTTCCACGGATTGTCTTAGATTCAGCCTACGTCGATAGATGGCGTTAGTAGGTGTCGTTATTTGCAACCACCATCATAATTATATATCACAAATATCTACCTACTACCAATGAATATTATTATTTGTATTACTGAATGCCCTGTACTACTACATACTATACTATACTCTGTGACATTTTCCAGTCATGTGTCAACAACAAACACTTACACAAAAGAAAAGAAGATTGGAAGAAAATTTGTTTAGAAAAAATTGTAAAAGAAAAATTACCTCCATTGCTCTCAAGCCATTCGACCATATTGACCGACTTTTCGCTTGGTGTTGTGTCGGACACACGGACAGAATAAAGGAAAGTAACTAAAAAAGTTAAACAAATACAGTACTACGGTCAATGAGTAAACTAATAGTAACATTATCTTATTTGTCAGATCCGTTGTACAGCTCATACCAGCGGAAGGGATTTAAACTTACAAAGAAGAGTGTGGACCTCGAAATAAAGTAATTTATTATTTTATTGAATAATAAAGATGATGACAAATTTTTTTTTGTCCCTCAAATATCGGATTTAGCGTTACGTAATCAAAAGATTATATAGAGTTAAAATGTGTCATGACGTCACGAGTATGTAGAATTAGATATTATACTTACTCGTGATGTAATGACCGTTCATTTGGGGTGTGGGGGAGGCTTTAATGCGTTTTATCTATTATTTGATTTTTGAAGCCAAATATTCGTGTCTAATATTTTTTTATTATCTGACTGATCTGACAGACATCTAAGTACCCTATTGCTTATTAACTATGGCTTTGGTTTTACTACCCTAGTCGGAAAGAAGTTTGAAAGAAAGTCGATGGATAAATTAAGTTTTTACCATTGCCATTCGAAAAAGGGCATTTTATTCATCGATAACAGTGAATAAAACTCTTTTACTCACAAGAGTGTAAAAGCATTTTGAATTTGGAACCAGCACGAACTATACAAACTATGTACAAAAAATAAATGAATCAATTTTAATTTTAATTTTGACGATAATTAGACACTGAATACCACTGACTTCGGAATCTTTTCGTTCTGAAGCAGCAATTATGGTAGAAAATTTCTTACCGCCAAAAATGTGATACATATAAATAACATAACATCACGCCTTGTTTCCCTGAAGGGTTGGGCAGAGACCTTTAGTTCACCCACATTTCGCCAGTTATGTTTTTAAGTCCCATGAAAGAGGGGGTGAGCCTATTGCCATCAACCGGGCACAATTCTAGACTCCGGGCTGCTATTGAGAAATTCCTGTCGGAAAAACCCAATAGTGCTTTTCCCGACCTGGGAATCGAACCCAGGGCCTCATGCTCAGCAGTAGCGCTTGCGACCACTAGACCGAGAACGAGGCAGTCATATAAATACTACAACTACGACAGATAAATATAAATACTATAATACTATTTATTTTCTCGCAGTCAATGGTAAAAAGTAGAGTATACAACTCGTGTTTTTTTTTAAATCGCGTTCTTTGTATCCCTTGCTTCGCTCAGGATTCAAATCTAGAATCCTTCGCTGCTCTCGGGATCCAACTTAGTACCTCGAATTAAATTCCCTTTTTTGTCACGTGTTGTATAATCTACAATTTCTTCATTTGTGACTAACATTTTAGGCCTTTAAAATTTACCTTGATTTCTCTCAAGCCGTTCGAAGATATTGATCGGATTTTTGTTTGGTTCTGTGTCGGACAAACGAACAGTATCATGTAAAATGGTGAAATAAAACATTCACGAATTCTACGACGAATAAGTCCCATAAAAGTATTTATCTCGTGAGAAGTGTAATTGCTATTCAATAAAGAAAACAGTGTATTCATTACTTTTTTTTGGGGTTGAATTTTGAGGACTATTTCAAATCATTCGTCTGGTCTAAATTCAAGATAATTATATTCCAAACAAAAACTATAAAAATTACCTACAATTTCTTCACCCCATTCGTTCGTAAAAGACCGGCTCTTCATTTAGTGCTGTTTCGGACAAACTAACAGTAGGTATCACACAATTATTTTTTTTAGGGTGGGAAATTATCAAATCACTTCTCCCGCTCTGGATAGAGTGAGGGCGTGACAGACTCTTACTGACTAAGACGCACCCGTGTTCCTTCAATTGCCTGTACGCTGGCAGGGGCCACGGTATCCATTTCAGGCTTTCCCGCGACCCCGGCAGGAATCGGTCTTAGCAGACCCCTTCTGTTGTGCTGACCTCTCTTTAAGGCGCGCGTGGAACACAATGCGCCGTCGACCCAGGCCTGGTCCTTATCGGACGCGAGCTACCCATAGCACACCGTCCGCAAGCCCGCGCCTACGTTGGCCGGGAATCGCCCTGCGATTCCCGACGCCCAGGGCGTCTCCTGCAGCAGCTAGGGGCGTGAGGGCGCGAAATTTGCCTCTCCCTCACGCGTTCCGCCTCCTCCTTCGCGAGCATTACTGCTTCGCAGAAAGAGGTGACGGCTTCCCACGCCCTCTCGCTTCGTACCATGGCCTGGACCAGGGCCGGACGCGAGAGATCACTGCCACCGATCGCCTCCACAAGGACACGGCGGTGCCCCGCCCAAGCCGGGCAGACCTCCACCGTATGCTCCACCGTGTCCTCCGGGCGATCCACACAGTGGTGACACCCGGGCGTTTCCTCCCGCCTTATGCGGAACAGGAACCTCCCGAAACAACCATGTCCGGCGAGGACCTGCGTCAGGCGGAAGGTGAGGACGCCGTGGTGCCTCTCTAGCCACTCCTCAAAGAAGGGACTTATCGCCGCTATAGTGGCATGCCCAACTACTACCAGTCCGCAGGTTGTGCATTTTGAATCGGATGCTGTCATTTTTATTAAATGCCAAAACTGTTGTTAGTAGTATCATCCTCATTTTAATTGTGCATTACCGTATCCGTCATAAGGAGTTTAATGGTCAGCACTGACTGAAGCATAGTATTAATGGACAGTGTTGACAGGTGCCTATGAAGCGTAACTAATGTCTAATAATACGTTTGATCCACACTACGGTACCGCTCCGCTATTGAACAGTTTCCATAAATAGACTGGGTAAAGATCCAGAAGAAAGTAAAGGCGATTCATTGTTATAACACTCTTGGGGAAAATCCTATTAGAAATTCATTCTAGTATTCCGTTTCGTCTATCCTCATTACCATTTGTATTGCATGTATTAGCAGTAAGACAAAGAAGGAATGCTCTCTTAGAAGCGTGTCTCCCGATGCGAAGACAATGCGGAAGGCAATGTTTGTAAATGCAAATAGTAGCACTGATGCCATTATAATTTATGCGGGATGCTGATTTCGAAATGGAGTAAATAAGAGGAGCGAAGGATTCCGAGGTTCACTCTTTCGTTTCCAACCTCAAGGGATGCGATACACAATTTCATTCGTGTAGATAGATCTCCTTATCGAAACATACGAGTACCTAATAAAATGTATCCTCCGTAACAATTTGGTATTCATCAGATTCAGATTTATTTATTGGGATATTATCGTTAGAGCTATGTTAGTTTAGTGGGTGACACAGTGCAATAACGTGTAAAGCTATCGATATATCTGGTATTTGATTTAACACCTACACCAAGCAAGCTCATGCAATTTCAATGCATAAATAACACTCACCATCAGATAGGTTATTGCTGTAGGTCTCGCTCCTCCTTTTTGTAGATGTAGGCTTCGCCATTTTCAACGGTTTCGCCTCCGCATCATCGTATTCAATCGCTGGTACAACGATTGAATTCCTCGACCCGCCATTAGTAGTCAACAACGCGACCATAAACCATATCGCTGTCAGTATGAGCACAGCCTTTAATATCAACGTCCGCCTCCGTAAAAAAAACATGCTGTAGTATTTCATGTTCTTCACAACTTATTCCAAGATTAAAGTTCTATTTTTACTTGATTCACTCAATACATTTTTCGAAACTTGAATATTTTAGTCTTATCTCCATTAAAATCTAGGATGTTTAAATCAAAAATCTTCTTTATAGAATTTGAGCAATAATGTTAACACTATCTATAATCACAAAAGGGTGACTAGCATAAATAATGAGATATGTCTTCGTGTTTTACGATTGCCACAAGATATGCTTCTTCGATATGACAGTTGCACTGATGAAAATTAACTTCACATGACTTTGGTGAATGTATTGGCTATAATTTCGCCTCAGTGTATTTATGTTTGAACAGTTTCTTTCTCGTTTTTTGTTTCATTTCCAAGCGCTCATTGAGCATGATTTATCGTCCATATTCTTCAGCACGAGTCCTGGGAACAAAATAGTTGCTTATCAATAACATAACACGTACACTCTATCAAGCTACATAAATAAAATCCACATAATTTTGATTGATGATCTCCTTTAAGTATAGCTGTATTTATGGTAGGCGATTTTTCTTGCCAAATCCCCGCCGTTGGCTACTGAAAAGGTAATTGTGTTGGCAGGCCCCTTTCAGGGGTTCTCCACCTCGGATACTATGATTGGAAAAAACGGGCTTAGATTGACGCCTTGTCGTAGTCGAAAGGGTTATCTCACAAGGCAGAATTTTATTAGTTGAAATGATATAGAAATATTTTATAAAATAAGGCAGAATTAAAAACAAAACAGAATATAAAATTGACCTCGGTCACCACACACTGGATAGCGTGCTACGTAAATTACCCGCAACTTCGATTGTATGGAATTAAATATTAAACTTGTATTGACGTCACGAGTTGGAAATTGTAAATTACGTTTTAAAGGGTCAGTTGATATTGTGTGGTGTATCGTAAAACCGTCACACGATTAATAAGCGGTTACGTGTCAACTCTGACAAACTCAAATGTACTTTTAATAGTAGCTAAAGAATTGTTGAAGGTCCAATAATTCTTTGGAACGGCGACATTTATAAACCTCAAATAGCAAAAGTTTCGCAGCCCTACGAAGAACTAAAGATGTACAATGGAGCCCTTTCCAGTGGTATGAGGTGGTGGGTGGTAGTTTCCGCCACACGGCTGATGGATGGTTCTGCTTCGTACATTATCGGGGCTAGCTGCCAGTGCCATTTTTCAAGTGGTCACACTGCTATTTTGTAGGCCAGAACGGCAACACCCGGCGTCGCTTTCAGTGTTAAAAATTGCTTTGAAATAATTCTACGTCGCACTCCATTAAATTTAAAAAATATTTAAAACATCCACTTTATGAACCTATTTAAAGTTTTATTTTAGCAATAAGTTTGACACTCAAATACCTAGGACTTTGACCATTATACTTACATCGGACGTTTGCCTCGGTAGGACCTAAATCGTCCTAAACCTCGGTAAGACTAATTTATTTTTCTGCAAATGAATTTGCCAAACTGAACCATTTAGGGTCACGGAGGTTAGACTAGTTTCATTCCATTATCCTTGGGAACTCGAGGCGTGGGTGCTCGCCAGAGTGTACGAGTGGAAGGCGGGGCGGAGGGCGGCGGGTCAGCCCTTCGCCCCGGAACAGCGGGAGGCCGTCCGGCGGGAGGCGAGGGACGCCATCGTCGTCCACTGGACGACGGACCTCGCCTCCGCGGTCTTCGGCCGCCGAACCCTCGACGCGATCGGGCCGGTCCTGCGGGACTGGCTCGAGCGGCCGCACGGGTTCCTCTCGTTCCGCCTGGTGCAGGTGCTGTCCGGACACGGTTGTTTCGGATCGTACCTGCATCGGATCGGACGGGAGGAGACGCCGTCGTGCCACGACTGTGGCGCGGCGGAGGACACGGCGCAGCACACTCTCGAGGTGTGCCCGTCGTGGTCCGAGCCGCGCCGCAGTCTCGTCGCGGCGATCGGGTTGGACCTCTCGCTCCCCGGCGTGGTGGGTGCCATGCTGAGGGACGAGGGGTCCTGGGCGGCGGTCGCCTCCTTCTGCGAGCACGTCATGTCCCAGAAGGAGGCGGCGGAGCGCGTGCGGGAGGACGATCCCGACGCGGCACCGCTCCGAAGGCGGAGGAGGGGTCGAAGGAGACGTCAGTTCGACGGTCATCTCCGACTCCTCCTCCCAGGTGGAGGCCAGCAGGCAACGGGTGCGGGGGCACCCTCGCCTGCATCGCACAGGCCTCCACCAGTGCCGGACGGGAATGGCCGGGTGCTCCCGGCCATTCCCGTAGCCCCCCACCACCCAGGTGGGGGGCCTGTGGGGCCCGCCAGCTAGGCGGGCATGCGCCGGGAGGGCTGTGGACGTAAAGGCTGAGCCGGATTCCCATGGCCCTCCCATCACGGCGATGCGGGAGCACCGCTGAGTTTTAGTGGGTATACTGTATTTTACACAGGAGTCCCACATACCCCGACTCGTCCCCCACGAGCCGGGGATGCGTAACGCATTTCTCAGCGAAAAAAAAAAAAAAAAAAAAAAAAAAGTTTCATTCCATTATATAAGTGTATTGGAATGAAACTAGTCTCACCTTTTATTAACAAAGAAAGAATTCTAATATAAAATTCAATTGGTCTCACGGATTCGAGAAATGGAAATGAGTGTAAAGTATGGTTCTTTAGGTAATCTGACCTCAATTTCCATTGCTGCACACACTTAACCCAAATTTTATTCAACTTTTATCTTGAGCTTTTTAATTAAGCCATAGCTTTGCATCATATTAAAATGTTACTTTACCTTGTATCTCCGTTGTTCTTGCGAATTAGGCTCGATGTCGTATCTGTAACAATTACATAAACATTTAAGGGACAAGATAAAGATGCGTCACTGTCGATATATTTAAAGGGAATGTCGAAATACGAGCAATAAATTAGATAAAATCTTTACGGTCTCAAATTTAACGTAAATAGCACTAAATGGTGAAATATCCGAACATCTGAGACGTCTGCTGTAATAAATTCGAGGGAACTCCTCCCGAGGGCTTATAGCAATTTAACCGAATTGGTATAAATTCAAAATATTCACTGAGATTATTATTTCATCCGTATTGGAAACGTATTTATATGTGAGAAGGAGATGGCTTCCTACACCTCTCAATTTAAATTGAGGAAATCAGTTTTGTTTTTGCTGAAAATACCTTACAACCTAACAAAATAACTTCATATCGCATTAAATATATATTAAAAAACCGGCCAAGTGCGTGTCGGACCACGCACAATGAAGTGTTCCGTAGTTGGGATGAATTTATCACAAAAACAAACTTAACATTAAGTTGAAAAACTTGTCCTCCCTACATCGATATTCTCCAACTGCAAATGTAAGTTTGCAATCGCAAAACTAATAATTGTGTGTTAAAACTACAAATTAACGACTTTCAAGCTTTTTCCATTACATGTGCTGTGAGATCTTGCCTCCTGCCAAATTTTATGAAAGCATAGGGACGTACCCGGTTTTGATTTATTGCGAGTATCAAAATATGTCACATAAATTGGCTGTAATTTTTAATTGTGTTGACTTAGAAGCTTGATTTTTTTAGAGCTCCAAAGGACTATAGACATATATATTCGATATTAATTTCAACTTGATACGTCCACGTTTTCCAGAGAAAAAGGGTCATGATAGACCGACAGACAGACATACGGCAGACGGACAACGAAGTGATCCTATAAGGGTTCCGTTTTTTCCTTTTGAGGTAGGTACGGAACCCTAAAAATAAACTACTATTTGTCAATAATTAAGAAAACGTATACTTTTATTTATTCTATTTTTACAATTAAAAGGAACGCCAACAATTAGCTTCTAAGTAGAGAATCCTTATCAGTGAATTTAATTTATCACTGAGTCAGAACCGAGAACAAGGGAATAACTTCAACATGAGCAATTTGATAGTTAGCGAGTGATTCCGCATTACATTTGGGGTGAGGCAAGCGGTCAGCTGATTGCAGTTACAAGCATAACCGTTCGGGTACGCCGCGTATTACATACAGCGTATTCATACGCAATGCAGATCCGTAGTACGAACTTAAGTGTAAAAATACGCATTATGTTTCGGTACCAGTTGCGGTAATTTAGTACGTGTTAGTACGCAGTATTAAATATTGGCGTATTGCCCTTTATTTTATTTGTTTAATTCACTACTATTTGAGTATCAATAGAGAATCTACATTCAATAAATGGATACATAATTAGCCGTTTTAATCATTAAATTTAGTGCGTAAATTATTTATGTGACATTTCGGAATTCAAATTAATAGTTTCATATTTTACGATTAGCAACAAGTTTTGTCGACGGAAGAATAGACAAAATGACAGTTAAACAATCACAATCTGTCATTTTGTCTATTATTCCGTCGACAAAACCCGTTTCTATGGTTGTCATACTACGCGTGCTGATGTCATTACACTCGATTTTAACGGCTAAACTCTAGCTAATCTTGGCCGTCTATTGCGCAAAATTCCTATATAAATAATAATGAAAATAACACATTAAAAAATAATATAAAACAAAAACCTGGCATAGCTACGATTCAAACTACCTATCAATTGAAACAAAGTATGCATTAGTTAAAGTTATCATTCCGTGTACGAAATTGAATTTGTAAAGCGCATCGTCCGCGTTTCCCTCAGTTGTCGGGGATTGCATAGAACAATTTTAATTAAATAGTTTAAGGCGATGTCACAATATAATAGTGCAGTGTTTCTAGTAAGCATTTCGATTATTTTGCTGGAGTTTGCAAGGCAGTCAGTTGCGTTTAGAGCCACAGCGTGGGCGAAAGACAAAGTTGTACAGGCGCTGACGAGGCGTGCAAAAGTTGTCATATTGAATATTGTGTTTCAATAAAGTAACAGAAAACGTTTTTACAGTCAAATTTATGACACGTGTAAAAAATATGATCAAGATACCAATTATTTTAGCACTTATTACTTTAGAGACACATTTATTCTCTGGAACCTATTTAAAGATCAATCAATCAACTTTTTTTAAATGATTATTGCAATGAACCTATGTACCTAGAGTATTGCAAAACATACCTAGATACTTACAACAGAACCATGCCATAATTGATTAAACTCCTAAATATATTTTAATTATACTAAATCATATTCAAAAACCACCATTGACTAATCCACCAAAAGAATTCAATTAAACTTTAAAACTTTCCTACAACCGCATATTTTACTGGCCTCAAACGGCGCGAGCGTTGCGTGCGCGCAGCCGTGACCTAAGCGAACTCCGGTGGCTCCTCCTACCGGTCACGAGCCGATGTGCAACTACTAATTTACGTCATTACTTCATTCATAATTTTATGATGAATGCAGTCATTAAATGCTGTGACCGGGTTGGGGAAATTGAATTTGAGAGATATAACCGCTTAAGTATTATATTTTGTAAAATATTTTGTGGCAAACTGATAAAGATAGGCATGAGGTCCACCTGATAATCAGAACTAACCACTGCGCCGTTTATGAACATCCGCAACAACCGTGGTATGAATCGGGACGTCCAAAGACGAAGCTGACCGCCTCCGTGGTCTAGTGGTCTGTGGGCCCTATAAGAATACCAGCAATGCAGTAGTTATTTTTTTTTAAATATCGCCGCATTATGCTGAGATAGGAGGGAGGCCAAACGAGGCCTTTTTGGCCTCGCACAGGTCGTTATTATTCTGTTTTTAAATGCTCCTTTTTTGTTTTTTATTTTATAATTTATTTTTTATTTTTATTAATACTTACTGTTTGTATTTCCTGTGCGTGTCCCAAATAAAATATTTTTCTTTTCTTTTCTTTTAGTGGTAAGACTACCTGTCTCAGACCCAGAGAATTTTGGGGTTCGATTCACAACGGAGGCATATTTTTCTGCTCGGTTTAGTTGGCGGTAGGGCTTCTAAGTCCGCTTGGCTAGCTACCACCATCTTATCTAAGTCTGTCTCCATAACAACAATGTTAACAGGATTGTTGTGTTTCGGCAGTTACAGGTAAGATAGCCAGTTCCTCTGTAGTTGAGGATTCCGGGTGAAGCTCGCTTCCACCTTCGGCCTGATCATCACTTACCCTCAGGTGAGATGAAGACCAAGAACTACACCGTTGTGGTTAAAAAAGAAACTGACATATCTAATGCGCTTTTTTAATAACGCCTGGACCCCATAAAATAAACTAATATTATAAAGGGAAAATATTCGATTTTTTGTATGTTTGTTTGTAATGAATAAACTCAAAAACTACTGGACCGATTTAAACATTCTTTCACTAGTTGAATGCTATATTATTACTGAGTAACATAGGTTATAATTTATAAAGATATCACGCGGCCGAAGCCGCTGGCAGAAGCTAGTATAGTATAACGGGCTGGTGTCCGCAACTCCACGCCCAAGCGCGTTATTTTGCGTACGTTCATATCTAAACCAGAGCACAGCAACGTTGCTTGGAGACAGAAATAGGTATGGCGATAGGAGGTACGTACCTCCTTTCCCGAGCTCCTTCACAGAGAGCCCTACTATAAAGTTACTGCTAAGTATTTGTCAGTTATTATTTTATAGGAATTCTACGTCAGCCTACTCTCCAAGTCCGTGAACGAAGATACAGGCCCGTTCTAAAGTAGTTTGAAACTTTGGAGTGAGCCCTACACCCGATTAATTACGTTTCTCGGAGGGGCAAAATCACATCGCGTGTAAGGACAACTGTCAAATCGTGTTGTATTTTGTTCTTAGTTAAAAAAAACTTCGGATTTCGTGCTAAGGGAGTAATGTAGACCTCCAGGACGAGTACAAAAAAATATTTCCTTACTAATGGGAGCACGACCTTTAGGTAAATGAAGCAAAGCAGATCATGGGAATATGTCGGGAAAATGAAAGATTTATTTTATGGTAAAATACATAGCAACTTGATGAAAATACCTGACGGTATGAAGGAATTGAAAAGATTTGAAAAATACTGGCATAAAAAATAAACAATACAAAATTCTAATATCTTTGACTCATTATTTCCCCAATCAATCGCTCGCAACACGATTAATAAATATTTCCGCAATAAAGATCAGTCTTGATAATAATCCAATTACTCCATCCCGAAAGAGAAAGATATTAAAAATGTACCCACGTCAGAAGCAAAATCGGCAGGGATCTCGACTAAAACGAAGATAAAATGGCCTAATTTGGCAATACGAATCTTCCAGCGCCTCTCGAGAATTCATTTTCCTTTTATCGAAGTCGATGGAACCCACTGAGTGACTGACGCCTTTCCAGTTAAAGCCATTTTCGAAATACCGAAATTCTGTTTTAGAAAATTCGACGCTGTTCCCTAAATGGGGAAAATAATTATGAGGTGTTATCTAAAGTACAGGACGAGACAATAGAGAGAAGAGATTTTATTAAGGTGCTCAAAAACGATGAGATAGACTTTGGTGCAGTTTTCGTAACACACACAACATTTGTTCCATCTTTACGAGGCATTAAAACTTTGGTGTCGTCTGGGCCCTCCTTACGAGAAGAAAGAAAATAAAATTATGACAGATAAAACTTAACGAAAAAACTTTTTGTAATAAACGGAACAGATATAAATAAGGTGTCTTTACAACGCCCATAACAACGTTGATAGAAGTGACGGTAACACGTATTTCAGTACCAACTTTTGTGAAAATATTTTCGTCAGCTTCTTTTTTTTGTCCGTATTAGTTTCGAAAAATTCCTACTACACTGAATATTTCATATAATAATAGAGCCCTTGGCCGAATTTTACAAGACCAATGATGTTCCGGTTAATCGAATAAAAAGATAAAACTGTTAGGTACTAATGAAGTGTCCAACTCACACAAAAATGAGCTGGTTTTAGATTCGAATTTTAAGTGGAAAACTCTTCATTTGCAAACGCTATTTCCCGAGCATTTCCCGACGAACAATGCAGGAAATTCATAAGAAAATGTTTCTAATTTTAAATGAAAGCTTAATAGAAAATGCAACTGATCGATGGTATTAAAAACGATTATCAACGGCAAGACAGTCGATTTTTTTTTTGCGATAAAGTTCATTGTCAAGAAGAAATCTCTGGCTCGGACTGACAAAGAAGTAAGTAATCACTAAATAAACAATTCTCAGATAAAAAGTCCAAAACTGCATTCCTAAAATCAAAACAACACCTATCTATTGAAATGACTGTAGTAAGATTGCATGCGCACCACACAATGTGGACGAACACCGGTCAGGGGTCGCCGACCTCCCCCCCGCACCTAATCCTCTCCCGCCCCGCACCCCTAAGAGTCCTGCTAATGACATTTGCGAGGTTTTAAAGCTGTATATGCATACCATCACGCCTCGGGTTTGCGATTAAATGCCTTTTTCTTTCCATTACTGCATACAGCATGTATGTACAGTGGATTACTGTGCTTAATAGAATTTTATTCGTGCAATACCTTATATATTTCCAATAACAACACGCGTAGCGTGACAACCATAGAAACGAGTTTTCTACGGGTTTTTTCGACGGAAGAATAGACAAAATGACAGATTGTGATTGTTTATCTGTCATTTTGTCTATTCTTCCGTCGACAAAACCCGTTTATATTGTGGTCATGCTAAGCGTGCTGGATACATAGGTATTTTTAAGAGTCCATAAAAATAATAAAGCCCTATGTAAAATTATACCTTCCTACATAACATAGATTACCTTTAAAAAAATCTTTCTCGTTGGTCTAGTGGTCGCTGAGCCTGGCTTCGATTCCCAGGCCGGATCAAGTGTAATTGGGTTTTGAAATTGTGCCCGGATGATGGCAATAGGCTCGCGACCTATGACATCGAACTTAAAAATACCTGGCGAAATGTGGTTGTACTATACACCTGCCTAGCCCTTCGGGGATTACAGCCTTGATGTTATGTTATGTTTACAAAAATTCAAAAACATTCTATTTATCAAGAAAAAGAAAAAAAAAACTAAGTGCAGTGCAAGTGAGGAATGTGAGCCTTTCAAAAAAAAACATTAAGTAGATAAGTGAGTAGGTAGGTAAGTACATAACACAATTAAAACTTGTATAATGAAACTACAGACTTCATACTATAGTTAAGTGCTCATTAAGACGATACTTTGTCATTTACGTATAATTACTTTCCACTCACATTAATTAATTATTAATAAAGTGATCATTAACTATCAAGTACCTACATCATCTATGCGATTAAATATAATTATCTACCTTAATAGTTTTAAGGTATCATTCCGTACTCGACTGCAGGAGGCAACTGTAGGCGACGTGTCGTCGCTGTTAATTTCTATCATGAAATACCTTTCATAGCCAGCGACACGTCGTTGGCAGCGACAGGCGACACGTGTAGCCTGGCAGACCAGTAGTTCCGCCAACGCTCGAGCGATAACACGTTTTTCTATCTTCTATCTACCGACTGGAATACGGGCTGTTGTCGCCTGCGGCATGACTGCAGTGACATGACGCCGCGACACATCGCCTGCAGTTGCCGCCTGTGGACGGGTACGGAATGGTACCTTTATGGTCTCTATTTCCTACTTCTATTGAACTTTAGGTCCTGGGATCGACCCTAGCTTGGATAGTGTCATTACATTTTTCAGTTAGAAGGTTAGATTTGTCCAGAATTTGGAATTCACCGAATAGAAAATGAAAAAAAAAAGATCAAAACCAAAATAAGTGCTAGCCTTCAAAGCAAGAGTGAACAGGCGTCTTTTATGGACGCTCGTTCCATCTTAGACCTCATCCATCGCTTTCCATCAGACGATCGAGGTCAAGAGGACGCCAAAACGGCAATTTAAAATATATAAAACAAAGTTGAAACTAGACGTCAATATGCCCTTAAAAAAAACTATGGTACTACCTTACACAAATTGGAACTACTTGCTATGTAAATAACAGTGACAGGAACTTATCATATCATCCACATACTAAGTGGGAAAAAATACGTATTATTAAAGTTAACTCAAAAACTATCGAAGCAAAGTTGATAAAATTTAAATAGGACCACCTCAAGAGCATACCCTTTAGAACAAAAACAGAGTTTTCAAAATTGGTCCACACGTGACGGAGAAATCAGTGGATATACATTTAAAAAAATTACATACATACGCTACCAACATAGAACCTCCTGCTTTTTGGAAGTCGGTTAAAAAGAAGAATAGGTATTTTCAACCGTAGAAATTACCGATACAAATTCATATAATCTTGCTTACGATTATCGATTACAAAACAAAGGTTGCATGCCGAGTTGAATAGGGAATCGATTAATTTACAATTGAAATGCGTTCCTATTAATTTGGTTAAATCTCTCTCATTTCGATAATGAATAGACCTTGTGTTACTTCATTAATCGTTTTACTATAATGACATCACTATAGCCATTTTACTGGAAGCAAATAAACAAAATAATTCTTCAGCACTTCAGCAAAATAATTCTTTTATTTTTTATTTATTGGTTGAATACGAGACTTTTGGCTACTTTTGTATGTGTGTATTTTATATCTTTTTGTCTTTAAATTTGCGTTTTGTTTGTGCAGAATAAACAATTTTCTTTCCTCCCTTTTTATTTTCATGGAATTGAATAATATTCTTGGGTTTTCTTTTGTCAAAAAAGTGCTGATTGATAAAGCGTAGCAGTTGGCGTTCTATCATTTCCGCCTACCACAATAGAAAGTTCAAGGCATTTTTTTTTTAAATTCTTTGTCAAAAAGAACCAGGTTTTTAATAATTAATTACAATTTAGCCTATAAGATTAATCAGCAATTTTAATCTTACTGATTTTTTTACGTGATAAATATTTTAAAACTTAGAATCGTGCTGATTGTACTTTACACAAGTCCGTTCCACTTTCTTAGAGTCTGATATAATATTATAAACACTTTGTTCATGTGTTAAATACGTGTCATTGTCACTATTATTTCTACACTTTTACACTACACTAACTCAAAAGGTTTTGTTCGTTTTAGTCTTCGCACTATATTTGTTTGGTCTAACTGCTGAATTTCCTCGACGTTCGAGCATGAGTTTATTGTGTATGTATTTGTTTGGTCTAACTGCTGAATTTCCTCGATGTTCGAGCATGAGTTTATTGTGTATGTATGATAAAGCATAAAATTATAAAATATGTACCTAAATACGTTTTAGCACACTAGGACCTCATGGTAGATAGTTAGTGTTTAATCTGGCAATAAACTACTGCAGCAATCAATTAAATCTATCTATAATATAAAAATAAATCGCGTAAATATATGTACGCGCATAACTTCCGAACGACTGCATTAAATTTGATAATTCTTGTTTTGTTGTGTTCGTTATTCTTAGGGCATGTTGTTTGTATAAAAGATTTTTTTTATCGTCCTAGGTCGCTACCTAACCAGGACGATAAAAAAAAATACTTTCCGACCTAGGTAGGTAAGTAGGGTAGGATAGGTAGGTAAGGTTAGAAGGTAGGTGCGCTGTAGATAAGTACTAAGTGCTACCCGTGCGAAGCCGGCCCGGTTAAAGCTAGTCATAAATGAAGTTAACACTGTAATGCATTCTAGTCACAATAAAAAGCAAAGAACCGTAAAAAGCCGTGAGAGATATCGTTTCATAAGTTCCCTGGTATGAAGAATTATTATTGTGGCAGTATTATGTGTTGCCAGATTCATTCTCATTAATGCGAGAAATTAATAAATAGATCATAGAAAACATTATGGATGATTCATGCACATGCAGTTAAATAAAACATTGTATATCAGTGTCTAATGAAATAAGCTACCAAAGACAGGCATAGCGCAAAATATTTAAAGCTAAGTCTCTATTACTTGAAGTTTCAAGTTGATTAGTGTAACTATCTAGAACAGAGTTACAGCGAGCCTAAAAACTAACAACTAACACTAAAAAACTAACAACTATTTATTTATATTTAGGTATATTATATTATATATATATTGTTTTAATATGTGTATGTATATCCTTATATTACTATATTAATACGTGAAGCAAAAACTTTGTTCCCCTTTTACGAAAATTACGCGGACGGAGGAGTATGAAATTTGGCACAGTTAAAGTTTATATGGAGAAGGAGTGCAGAAAGCTAATATTTTTAAATAATATACATTAGAATTAAATTAAATTAATAAAAAAACATTACACACACTACCATGCGTTTGACACAAGATGGCTACCTTAGAATTATGACATTTAAATGAATTATGATCGAATTTCGACCTCTGGTCGACCACTAGTTTAAATAAATATTTAGTCCACAGTTTAGATATTGCACCTACCACTGTTTGTTTCTGCATCACCCAAAGGTAAAAAAAAGATATAGCATTAAGACCGCCTCTGTACATTTTTGTGCTTTAAGTGTGAAATAAATAAATTACAACCTCCTTACAAACAACGGTTCTAGATCTTCCAAAAACGAATGGACAAAAAACTAATTATTTAGCTATTTTAATTTAAAATATTTCAGTCAATCCACCAAAGCAACCAACAAAACATTTTAAAAGCAAACGAGATTAAGAAACAAAGGCAATTTTATCAGCTGTACTAATGCTCGGCAACACAGAACATTAACCTAGAAGTTTTACACTTCATGCGTCCTTAACAAAGTGGCACTTCAAGGGGATGGACAGAGGTATAAGAGAAACAAAGTTGGAGCTTTTATCTGGACAAATAGTTCACATTGTTCTAGTGTACTTTCGTTATCTAGACGTGGTGGATTAGGTCCTAGTTTTTGGACTAAAATGTAGACTTTTCTTGACGTTGTGAACACTCGATAGTGTCGGGTTTAGTGTTAGTTTGGAACCTTTTGTCCATGTTGGATTGTTTAGGAGCTTTATAGAATTGAATTCACAAGATGTTTTTGCTGGGGCCACATTGTCGCGTCATCGCTAACTAAACTTTGCACGCTCTCTCTCGCACACCACTCGACGTCTCGCTGAGCAACATAGACCGTGCGAACTATAGTTCGCGATAACGCGACAATGTAGCCCCAGCATGATACTGGCGAAAATAAAGTGATCTGCTGCTCAGACCAAATAAAAAACCAAGATACAGCGCTGCGAACAATACAGTGAAGCTTGCCAAAACTACACCGCCGCCACTTCTGCATACACGCTGACAAGCACATATTCACAACCTTTTACAATGACACTACAATTAATCAACACCACACAAGTTGCACACATTTTTACGAAACCGGCTTCACTTCACTGTTGACAGCGGTCTATCTTGGTTTTTTATTTGGTCTGAGGATTTGCTGGTAGTTTTTTAAAATTACCTAGAAAGATGAGTTTTTGCCTCTACAGGTAATAGATGTAGCTAAACTAAATTGATGTTAAATACAAGGTTCAAAGTTGGTGACAAAACTTTTAACTTCAAAATACATAACATAACATCACGCCTGTAATCCTCGAAGGGTTGGGCAGAGGTGTACCTATAGTACACTCACTTTTCGCCAGTTTGTATTTAAATCCCATGTAATAGGGGGCGAGCCTTTTGCCATCAACCGTGCAAAAATTCAGACTCCGGGCTGCTACTGAGAAATTCCTGATAGAAAAACCCAATGACACTACCCCACCTGGGAATCGAACCCAGGACCAGCTAATGCTCAGCACTTTGCGCTTGCGACCACTAGACCAACGAGGCTGTCAAAATAAATTGAATAAAAACACGGTAACTACCTACATATAGAAGAAAACAACAGCATTGATGCTAACGCATGCAAAAATGCTCACGAGCCCATACTTTCAATAACTATTGACATTTACTGCCTTTTCCAATATTCCCCACACGTAATGTTAGAACGATATATGCGTACATTTAGCCTTAAAATATTCATATTGCTTTATCCCTACGTGAGAATGTTGTCACTTGTTTCTTTTCTTGTTAGCCATTCATTATTGAATAGACTGTCACATCAAAACGCTTGAGCTTTGAATTAAATATCAAACACATAAACCTCCTTTTTTGGCTTCGACTCAGTCGGGTAACTATTTTAAATATTTCTTCCTAATGCTGGGGCTACATAGTTGCAATATGGCGAATTATACTTCGCGCGCTTTCTCTCGTAGTGAGAAATTCCTGTTGGAAAAACCCAATAACACTTACCTGGGGATTAAAGCCTGGAGCAGAAGAACTTGCGACCACCAGATCAACGGGGCCAAAAAAAGTACTCAATACTCAATACTCAATACTTTATTGCATTCCATAATGTGAGATAAAACAGTTGGTATGTTAGACATTGTATCAATCATGGACCCTGTCGGGCACAGCAAAGTTAATTAAATGATAATAGGAGAGAGGATGAAGGCGCTTTTTGTTTAGAAGAATTAAATGAAAATATATTACTTTAAAATGTTATGTAGCTTCTTTGGTATTTATATTTTGTATCATAATTATATTTAATTGCGTAATTATAATCCTTAAGTACAGTAAGTAGCTAAAAATAACTAAATCAGACGATAATTTCGAGCACGTGTATATTTATAGTTCCATAATCCACGAGATAAACACATCCAGCTTACGGGAGTATGGGCATATCATTACCAACTTTATCCACCAGGGTACTGTAAATTTACATCGCGAATAAAGTTCTCATTGTTTACCGAAAAGCGTGCGAATTTGTAAAAAGTTCAAACGGCACCTCACTACTTCATTTTTGGAGGGAACATTAATGAATGAAGTATTTAGTTCAGTCAGGTTATTGACCTCGTGCTTTAATGAAGGATTATTAATTTGTATTGTAGTCGTTTCTCTCTTATTCGTAAACGATTTATGAAGAAAGAAATGAAATGGAGTTGAGGTCTATTGTTCTGTAATTTCGTTGATTTCAAAATTACACAGACATGTTAGGCATAATTGAGAAAGTTTTGTAAATGACATACCTATTTATATGAGACAACATTTTTAGGGTTCTGTAACCGAAGGGTGCCAAACGGAACCCTATTACTAAGCATCAGCCGGTCGATTCTGTAAAAATATCACCGTGAAACTTAGGTGAAGTGAGCGTGAAGTGAGCTGTCAATAGTGCTTCACGTTGATATTTTTATTGAATCGACCGACAGCTGTTCGTCCGTCTGTCTGCCAGCGGGTTGTATCTCATGACCCGTAACAGGTAGACAGTTGACATTTTCACAGATTGTGTATTTCTTTCTATTGCCGCTATAACAACAAATAATAAAAGTTAAATAAAGTTTAGACTTTATATTAACTTTAGTACTTTACTCATACAAGAAAAAAAATCGGGGTTTTTTGCTGGATCTTACTACGGAACGTCTTATTACGGAACGTAAGCCTTCGTGTGCGAGTCCGACACGCACTTGGCCAGTTTTTACAAATCGTAAGATGTTGTGTATGTATAAGGGAGTTAAATTATTTGGTGTAAAAATATTTTCTGTTCTAAATTATCTTTGTCTTTACAGCACGTGGTTTGCAACCGTAGGTTGGTAGATATTTAAGTTTTAGGCCCTTGCCTCAGTGGTCGGCACGTCAGCGGTGCGGGATCAGCATGCTGCATGCGCAATATCGGGTATACTGCGCATGCAGCATGCTGATCCCGCACCGCAGCTTACTGAGCGCCTATATTAAATTCAATGAGCGTTTCTTGATTGTATCGGTATGCGCGGGAGCTGGGTAGGATCGTTTCGGTTTACCGCGTCTCGGTAAAACATCCAGTATCCGCTCGGTATTTACAGAGATACGTCACGCGTTTTAATTGAAAATATATTATATTTTATTTCAATTTACGGATGTTTTCAATAGCGCTTTCGTTTTTTTCGTAAACACGTTCTTAAATATAACACGCCACAACATCTTCATCATTCGAAGACGACATTTTCTCGCAAGGATTTAAGCGCTGCTGCACAAATATTGCCGAAAACAACGTCAGATCTTTAAAGTGCGGTATCGTTTCGGTATACAGAGCATACTATACCGCATCTGCTTACCGACCAGTGAGGAAAGGGCCTTAGACATCTAGAAAATGACTATAATTGACTCTAGAAGACAATTTTGGTGTTTAATGGCAAAGACAACAATATTAAAAGCGATGAGAGTAATGCAATAAAAATACTTGGCGCACCTCACACAACATTAGAAGGAAAACGATAAACTGTAGCGACGCGCTCAGAACTAAAACGACCGAGAATCGAAACAGTTTCGTATTCATTCGAAAGCAATACATAAATACAGGAACATCCCTATTTAAATCAAGTTCTAAAGTCACGCACTTCCCGACCGCACGTGTTTAATGCATTCGCTATAAAGGTGACTCCGTTCTCTGCCCCCGACAACACTTAAATTACTTTTCTCTCCAGCGATTTTATTTGTTCCCCGTCAAGATTTAGATGGGAAAATGTACCAAACAAAAACTAATAGAGGTGTGCTTTTGTTATATTTTTTGTGCCAGTACTAGTTTTCTTGGCTCCAATGATTTACGAGAAGATTTTTATTATTACGTTTCGCAGGGTAACGTTTGAAGTTTTTAGTACTCCTCATCTTTGTTACGTGTTTGCTTGAAGGCTTTTTGCGTACTAAAATCTAAGGAGTTTCAGGCTTTTGCAAGTACTTTTTCAATTAAACCTTATTGTTTCTACTGTTATTTATGATGATTCCCTTGGCTCTCCTTTCGGCAAATCTTTGTATATCTGAGCGGAAACAATGCCTGATTAGGTACACAAAATCCATATAACTAAAATAAACTTGTATTTATTTCAGAGGGCACATAAAACGTTTTATTACTAGGGTAAAATCTCGGCGGAAAAGCCAACGACGTAACTATCGAAGACGTACAAGATTAAGCATAGTAGAACTTTGTCCCATGTAGGATGTTGGGTTGGCACCAGTATAAGTTTACGAACAAGTGGTAACAAAGTGGTGGTGATTTCGTGGTAGCAAAGAACAATGTTTTGACAAAGAATAATGTTTTGAAGAATTTTAACAGGGTAGAGATGTTTCATAGGTAGGCACTGACCAAATGGTAACAATGGTGGCCCAGTGGCCTTCTTTTTTCTTTTGGGTGGGAAATTATCAAATAACTTCTCCCGCTCTGGGCGGAGCGGTAGGGGTGTCAGACTCTCTTACTGAGTAAAACCCACCCGTGTTCCTTCAGTGTTGCCTGTACGTTGCCAGGGGCCACGGTATCCCTTTCTGATTTTACCGCGAAGTGATAACGGCCTGACTTACGAATAGGGATGATGCCTGGGTAAATAAAAAAAAAATCTAATTAGTCCGTCAGTCAGATAATAGCACGTATTTTTTGGTTTATCATATTAATAAAAATATACTTAGATAAAACGCATTTTAAGTTGGGGAGTGGGGTGGGCTACGTCACAAGTAAGTTTTACATAACATTTAATATATCTACATACGTTTGACGTGACTCAATGTATTGCCGTTATCCTAGAATACGTAAAAAAAAAATACGTGTTCAATATTTTTTAATAAACTCCATGACGGACTACAAAAAAGACTCTGTCATCATCCCTATTGTAGGTCGTTGATTAACACTGATAGGCGCTTTAGTTTGTGTACATTATTTCATCACCACTGCTCTCAAAACGGTGTAGGAAAACATCGTGAGGAAACCGGCATGTTCTAGAACCAAAATTTCGAAGACATGTGACACCCACCAACCCGCCCAGGACGCGCGTGCTGGATTATGACCCACCCCCTCTCACAGAAAGAGGAGGCCTGTATCCTTGCAGCGAGAACATTATAGGCTGATTATGCTACTGGCGAAATTGATATGCATTTTTTTCAGCAACTACAAACATTTTGATATTTAAACTAGATAAAAAAATGTATTGAATACACCCATTGCATCTTCAAATACCTTCCCTTTTACGCTAATACAAAAACGGCTCTCATGTGAAGCCATAAAGCTTTGTGCAGACTAAAGCAACGCGACAGCGCGACGCGACACAGGTTATTGTTATACCGTAGAAATGGTATTGTTCGAGTCGCGTCGAGCCGTCGCGTCGCGCTGTTCTGCACGGGCCTTTACAGTTTCCAACTCAACACTTAGACCGGGAGCTAGGCACTCTTAATTAAACAAACAACAATCATTTTTCACGACAGCATTAAGCTGATTGTAAATATACGTACCTATATTTTATTTTTATTTTACACAAGTAATGAGTCGTTGTTCCACGACGGGACGTGTGTCCCTGGTAATGGTTGTTTTCATTAATTGAAACAGTATTCCTCGACTAATATCGCGTCGGGTCGGCTGTCATAACGAACGCCCTTGGCATTATTATGCATGCAAGCACAAAAATGCGTGCCAGTCTTGTACGGTGCAAGGACTTGTCGGTACATACTTTGAAATGGGATAGTCTGGTCTATGCTCAAGTTACAAAACAACGAAAACCTTTATCTTCTACTAACAGATACACAATAAACAACAACAAACAACAAAAGCTGTATAACTGTTGTTGTTATTGTTTATTTAGGTTACATACAAATTTTGTTGTTTGTTTTGCCTTTCTAGGAAAATTCGTTTGCGATAATTTACCTACCGGCAAATTAATGGGGTCATTTTCGAATTCATAATATTAATTATTTAACTATGAGTATAATTTTGCCAGGAATACGTGGAAACACCGTTTACTTATCATTTTAATTAAAATTATTAAAAATGATTAATGATACGGTTTTCAAATACTGAAAATGGCTTTTCCCCAGATATGATAACATTCATAAACATGAAATTAATTATTTTTATAATTTCACTAAAATGTTCATTATTTTCTACGCAATTTTTTGAGTTTTGCTAGCAATTCGCTCTTTATCCGGGGATAAACAAGTCCTGACCGCATGCTGCGAATTGTCCTGAAATCCTGAATGTAACATTACTAATACGAACAGTTTCATTATAAAGTTACAGCTGCGGATAACAGCTTTATTTATGCTACTAGGTAGTAAGAGTAAATAAAGGCTAGGTATGGCAGGCTAGGATATTTATGCGACGAATAGAAATATAACATAAGTGTATGGCAATAAAATTGAAATTTCAATGATGATGCCTAAAGACGTCGAGGCAATGGCTAAGGATACTGCGGCATCGCTGATTTCAATTTTATTGTCATACTGTTAAGTTATATTTCTATTCGTCGCATAAATATCCTTTGCCGTGCAGTACCACCAGTGAGCGCCGGCCCTATGCTACCTATCTTATATTACTGAGCCAGCCGTATTTAACTATACGAAGTAAGTATAGTTAACCTCGTAATTGCTTTACCAATTTAGGCAAATTTCCATAAAATTTAAACTTCACACTAAGGTTGAAAATATCTAAATGGCAAAGAAAAAAAAACCTGATGTTTTATGACGTACAAGTGACATTCATCCCTAAGGTGGTTTAGCAATTCAAAAAATCAATCTTCCCAGCCTTTTCCCAATTATATTGGGGTCGGCTTCCAGTCTAACCGGATGCAGCTGAATACCAGTATTTTACATGGAACGACTGTCTATCTGACCTCCACAATCCAGTAACTGGGTAATACGAAACCCCTTGGTAAGACTGGTTGTCAGACTGTCAGGCTTTTGATCAATTACGAGGTCGATTATACTTACTCCTAAAAACAAAAGGAAGGTGCCTTAACAGCTAGCAATAGTTTCTTCGCAGGGAAAAACAGGTTTCCCTGGGTGCTGCTGCCCGTCAGCAGCCTAAGTTAAGACATAATAAATAACTTTCCACCATTCATGGATTTGTCGCTTTGGGCGTATATTGGGTATGTCCTACAAGTTTCAGACTTCGAACCTCCAAACCGAACTGATTCGACGCGACATCGTGGCGTGAGCTCCTGAATAATGGTTCCAGTCGAGTAGGAGACATTCAGGGATACATAATATGCTTGTAGTATAATCCGTAAGCCCATCATTTTATTCTAATACCCTGTAGAACCACCTTTTGACACAATATGTTTCCTATTTCCATGTTCAAAACAGTATTTGACTGTAGAAATGTCTGCTCTTCTTGAAATCGACTTCATTCATCAGTCTAAAATGGACGTAGTTAAACAGAAAGGATCCAACCCACACAGAGTTAGTTTTGAGATATTCAAGTTTTAAGATCAGATCGTGTTATGTGATTGTCATGTCATTGTCGTGTGATGACCTGCCATACATACGGGTTGGTAAAGTATGGTCATAATGACATGATGCATTGGGATTGTTTTTGTGATATTAAAGTTTTAACTACAAAGAGTGTTTTGGTATACATAACTCATTTTCGCCCATAGTGTGGGTTGGATCCTTTCTGCTTAACTACGTCCAAATAGTGTTACAAATAAATTCATATACAATTAAAAAACTATCAAGTCGTTCAGCTCATCGACTATGCGCGCCATTGTAACCTATTTGCCACAATTAGCGCTGACACCTAACACGGCATTGTAAGCAGATTACCTACCTTGTATGTTTTTCTTTCTCCGTTTTTATTTTCATACAAATCCATGTTCATTACCTCGTTATGTCTAAACACACAATAATCACTTCATTAAAATTCAAGTGAGCACTCTTATGTAAATAATGTTGATTGCACACTCCGCCTTATCTGTATGGACATTCAACAATGTACAAAAACTCTTTGTCGCAAATGACGCTGTGCGGTTCGACGGTTTAATGTGACCACAACTTTACCGCAACGAATTGCCACCAGACCAGGGCTGGCAGAAGCTTAATTGAGCTGTATTGCACCAGCGATACAGGGCTGCCTCTAAATAGCGCAGTTAAACGTTTAACAGGGACACTTTATTCCGGGTTTTTCGTTGCTAATAGCGCTCTAGTATAAAACTTTGGAATAAAATTCAGTGTTCTGTGGAATTGAACGCGCTTAGAGGACAATTTTTTTCACTTGGACCCTATTACAGTTACAACGTAACGACATAATAAAATTTTAAACTACGTATTTAGCTTGCTTGTTAGTACATATTTGAGTTTTATTTATCTGCTTGTTAATTATCCATTAGCACATACCTGTCATACATTACGCCATTAATGCTGTAAACTGTATTGAATAATATGCAATAGTAACTCGCATTCGAGTTCATATGAGCAGAGCTATTCAACACAAATCTCATGACTACATTTACCAGAATAAGTCTAGAATACGTAACCGTTCTCTCGAAATTCTTCCTTCAAATATCGAATAAACTCTTTATTTACGATCAACGTTATGAGAATCTCGTACTAACACCAAAATGGTTATTAAAAAGTCAGTAATATATTCCATTCATGAAAACGGTCACATGTCACTGGATAAAATAGAATGTGGCGAACAAGCGACGAGAACAAAATTTACTGTGGCGCCCGCAAAAATTTATATCCTGCGTTTAATATTTTACACTGCAGTGAAGAGATACCGACCTTCAAGGCACGAGATAAACAGCTCTAGGTGTGGAAGACGATACAACGCAGCCAAAACATATTTTGTGAGCGTTTTTGTTTAAACAGATTTGCAAAGATTGCTTCGTTTATTGAGATTTAAAAAGATAAGGAGATGGTGATGAGAAAACATAATGATTTTGGTAAAAAAATCGGGTCAATACCTACTATTGTATTGCGAGAGTTTTTCATGAATACTATTACCTAATAAACGTGTTGTTGGCCTGCATATATCGCTTATAATTTAACACACAAGAGCTTTACTGGTATTTATGTCTGTAATAACGAATAAGCAGATTCAGCAACTGGATTCATCTACTTGCAAGTTACGACTTTTTTTCCCAAATGCTATTCTCTTATGTCTTATCATAATGTATAACCTTCATGCCATTTACATTTTCCTTAAGTATAAACAGAAGTAAGAAGACATCAGTTCACGTTCCTTTTTGTAAATCAGAAGGTAAACAGTTCTTTGTCTTTTCCAACATAATACAACTTACAATAAAATAAACAAACACTACCAGATGATCAATATTCCATTAAATACTTCCTGCTACTATTGAGACAGCCGCTCGAACCATGCACCCATCACAAAGATCGTGATGTGGTGCGCTCGTGAGGCACGCACCCGGTGTGCTCAGCCAAGGTCACGGCTCGTCAGCCCACGAGGCCATTGCTTTGCTTAACCACAGAGTAACTACTTGCAGTGGTTCATCGATCATACATTTGTCAGGACTTTTTTCGAGACGCATGATTGCACGCCACAATTTTTCCAATTTTAAAGTCCCGAAACAATTAGGCTTGCTCTTGGAACTCCGAACGAAATCCATCAGAAAGAATAGAATATTTTTATTAAGCATAGGATGTGGGAAAATACAGGTGTGTTGTTATAAGGTTTCGTTCCAGGTACATTCTACCATTAGGCATGCAAAAAATGTTTAAGTACTCATAATTAATAATAGAGGAATAAGAAAAACCATTATTTCCTCATTCTTCCTCTAGAACTTGAGCATAGTAAAAATTTCCTCATTTATCACCTCATCACAATTAATTGAAGATATAGGCTTCATCCGTTCTTCTCACACGACTGCTTAGTGAAAACGCTCAGATTAACTTACTGTTAATATAAGTAGACTGTGACATTTCTATGCACATGTATTTAAATAATTATAAATTACTTAACATGTGATTAAGTGATCTCACTTGAATTACTAGGCCTTTTACAGTGTGTGATGTCATCATGACATCATATATGGCTAAAAAGATGTGTTGCCGTATCCTTTCTATGTAATTACATTGTTTACAACGAAACCGTTTTTTTTACTTGTAAGTGTGAGATGATCTGATCTTACAAAATCTGCATAAATGGTCTGACTTTAACCAACTTGGCGTACTGTTGTGATTTCGATAGCGGGGTCTTTATTAGCATTTTAAACATCCTTTTGATATAATCGCCCAACTTGCAGGTAAACTCAGAGGTCATCTCAACATGTTATTATACCTAAGCTTTAGTATGTCGAATAAAATGCCTACAATAACAGCCTTTGACATAAATGATCACTAGTCTGATCATCTAACTTACTACGCGCAACTAGCTTTACATACCATAACATTACGCTTGTAACCTCCGAAGGGAAAGGCAGAGGTCTACCATAGCGGTCACGCATATCTAACCACTTTGAAAACAAAATCCCGTGCACACGATGACCACATCTGTTTAGCACCCCTTTTTATCTGTAGGTAAGCGTTACTGTAGTGGTCAAGCGCTGCAAGCAGGAATAGTCCTTACGGTGTTTAGAAATGCGTGTCCGCGATAGTACTACATCCACATTTCGACAGTTGACAGTTTCGTCAGTTGAGTTGAGTTGGTTGTTGTCGATGTTTAAGTCCCATGTTATTACATGGGACTTAAAAATAACTGGCGAAATGTGGGCGAGGCTATTGCCATCCACCGGGCACAAATCTAGACACCGGGCTGCTACTTAGAAATTCCTGATGGAAAATCCCAATAACAGTTTGTCCGACCTGGCAATCGAACCCAGAACCTCAGGCTCAGCAGTAGCGCTTGCGACCACAAGAACAACGAGAAAGTCTAAAAAAAAATACAAAATGTCTGCTCTCTGGTTAAAATCTTAAAGCAAATAATAGAACCGATTTCCTTACAATAATAATTATAGCTTTTTCTAACGTGTGCTCGCAAGCGTGAAGGTTACTTTAATCTAGTTACTTAAAACTTAATAAGATGAGTCATGTAATTACGAGATTAGAACATTATACCGCGTGTGAATAATTTAGGTTTTGAGTACCAAAAAGTCTTGGTGCCCATTACCAAATTGAATCCGTCTGGAACAATAAGTGGAGATTATAATTAGATTTGTGATTAATTTGGAACTTACAGTTTAAATGGCAGTAATTTACATTTTCAAGCTCATAATCACGTGGCATTATAAATTCATATCAACTAAAGTCATTTCTACTAACAATGAAAATGTAATTTTGCCAAAAGCTATAAGCGAACATAACTCACTACATAACGATAAGGAAAAGTTGCATGCGAATATTAAGCTTACCTGTATTTTGAAGTAACATCCTACTACTAACAACTTGTTTCATAAACTAACAAACAATGACTCAAGTACCCTAAATAGCACTTCCGGGTTCTGAAGCATCTCCGAGTGGAGCTACAACAAAAGGAAATCTTAGAGTGAGCTTTAAATAACTATACCCAGAAGACATATTATATCACATTTTAAAACTTGCTTAGTGTTTTTGAAAATACAACTAGTTTTATGCAAGGCTGCTCTTAAACTATGTGCAGTTGTCCCTGTTTTATAAATAAAACTATGGTTTTAAAGCATGAAGCAATTCTAGAGAGTAGTTTTTGAATTGAAAATAGTCTGTCAAATATTCAACTGTATAATGAATTAACAAAAATTTCTAGTAACAGAAAATATAAGAAAGCACTGCTTTACCAATTTAGATAAAACTACATAAAAGTAAACAAAAAGCTGAATACTCAAAATGTAATGGACAAATAATATAAACTGTATCTGATACAGCAAAGGTACCAAAATGAGGAAACAAACGATGCCCATCATGCCACAACAAATAACTCTATGATTTACGACGCCACTTAATCCTTAGAGGAATACCTAAAACTTTGTATCTCAGCACATAATAACAATGATATAAACGATATATCACGATACAATGACGTCTGTATGAAGTTGAATGTTCATGGTTACGCAGCCACTGTGAGAATAGTACCCCAGGGAACTTTACTCGGCCCAAAATGACAATTTGGCTGTAGATTTTTTACATAAAAACAAGCAATAAATATTGCTTGTCCGTATTCATTGACGGTTTTATATTCATTGCGGATGTGATTAAACGTTCCGTTGTCAAATTTGGCTTTCATAAATTTAAATAATATATTAGTATACAAATCACATTTTGAGCATCAGTAACGTTTGCGTTTGGCTTCGTTTGCATTTTTCAGATGCAGATTAAGATCGAAATGATTCTTCTGAGGTTTAGCTAAACTAAGTTAATTGAACCATAAACTTATATTGTATTGTTATGCAATTGTGTTTTTTTTACGATAAAATTATGTATAATAGTTTTATCAGTTCCTGTCCGGAAATCCAGAATGATTGCGCTGTCGTACATTTTTAAACAAGTGTGTTCATTGCTCTCGCATCCAATCACAATTACACTCAGAATTTGTTGTTAACAAAAATATATTCATCAGCATATGCCATGCACGCTGGACCAAAAGCCGTACGTGGTTAAGTCACACGGCAATGTACAGAGCAATCAGTTCAGTAGAGCAAGCTGGCCACAAACGGTCCCAGTGCAAACCGTTGCAGTAACTACTGTCGGTTGCTATCGTTCGCAACGCGATTAGCAGTTAAACGCGTCTGCAGTAGCGGTGCTTTCAACATGTACAACTTTTATGGCACTATTCTATCATGATCTTCCATTTCGATTCAGCTTCATAGTCTAAAAGCTCTTTGGTATCTGGTCACGTAACACATTAAGAATCATCAGAATCGTTGGACGGCCTTGAGGCAATTTTATAGATTGCTCCGGTATTATACCGTTTGATGACAGAGAATCAGATTTTGATTTCATATTTTATCGTAATATCGTTTAGGAGCTTCGCAGATGGGTTCCCAGTATTTTATTATATTAAGTGTACGAAACCTTGTTGGTACTCGGAAAAGATTTTGAAAATATTAGTTTGAATCTTGCCAAAATAATCAAGTACAGGCTAGCAACAGTCGCCAAAAATACAAACATTTCGAATCAAACAAATAAATCAGTTAGGTTTCATACGCAAAATTTGGAGCACAAAAGAAATTTTAATACGAATATTATTCGACGTATAAATGATGATAGATGACGCGTGTACATGCATACATTACCTTATCAAAGTCAGAATCACGAAACAAAATTCCAATGTAATAAAACAGTCGGTGCGGCAGTAATGGAATAAGCACTGGCATCCTGCAGGGGGCGATAACCTTGTCTTGTATCAGACACGTGATTTAGTACTTGTTTATCTTCACGATTTGTGCCAATGAGAACTCGATAGACTTGAAGTGCTATTGACGTCAGAAGCATTAGCTGTGTCATCAATAATAACCCTTATACTAGGAAATTGGTAGGAAACGCCTAATATTATTATATTATAAATATTATTTATCCTGAAATGATATACGTTATTGTTGTCTTGTTGCTATATGAATCCAATGAGAAACTCTTAGAAAGTTAGAACATTACTAGATTTTAGTTAATTATGTATGAGTAAGGGGTAAGTAATAGAAATATTTCTGTAGACAATTTTATTTTGATTCATGAGAAAGTCGCGAGCTAATATTCAAAGAATGACACATAATATAAACGTACTTGGAAATAGGGACTTAGGAATTCAAAGAGACCATTTAACCAGGGAATTGCCGTTTGATTGGCACGAAAATCAAGAAACTATGACTAACTTAACCCTTTGACCCTTAATTATAAACATCAAATTATCCATAACTTAATACCAGTGACAGAAATGGGTCGGTAATCGAAAATCTCGGGTACACTATTGGATAGTTCCATTAAATTTATCAGCAATCTCAATCGAAGGGTCACTATTACTGGCAATAATGTACCTAGTAATGATTGTAGGGCTTTCAGATTCGGACCCCGTCCCTCCTAAAATGGAGTTGAGCGTTGGGTCAATTGATTAAATCCATAGCCGATCTGGATTTACTCGCAATAACCGAATTAATGAAAAAAGTAATGGGAGCAATTGTTGAATTGAATGTATTATTTGAATTGTTAGCATTTTCATTAACCGTACCAAAATTTTAAGTTATCGGCTTACCTTTAATTAGCAGCCACAGCAAGGATCCAAATCTGTTAACAAAGGAAATAAACAATGAATAAAAACAACAGTGTAAAAATATACCAGCAAGGACTATTATTAAAACGCCGCAAGAGCACACACGATCCAAATTATAAACACAACGGTGGCTGACCGCCTGCTCGGCAGTCGGCACGGCCGAAAATCATAGAACACTCAAACAACGATCTCATAAGACCCTTGACGTACACAACTTGTTTTAGAGCCGTACCTAGCTGTTCGTTCCGAGATCGTTCGGGGTCTCGAGAGTCCTCGCAGTCCCTCGTTACGGCGGGGCCCATTAGACCAGGGGGCGCAAACCGCGCCACGATTTTAGTTTCCGACCCAACGCGCCCCCAAGCACTTATATCCGCACATATCCGCCTATATCCGCCCCTTAATAAGGGAGTCGGCGCCTAATTGACTTAACATTGGATTAATAACGGTTTAAGACTGAAATATGTTTACCGATGAATATTATGCTGGTTCGTTTTTAGATTGGCAGGGATTTTACTTGAAATTAAATTGTTTTTGGGAGTAGGTAATGTGTTTTTGATTCGGCTTAGTTACCCGAGATTTGCAATTACTGTACTTAAAGTTCTAATTAAATACCTACCTACAGTTCTGAAACTCAGTTAAATCTTACTTAATATCTACTTTGCCATTTCACCCAAAAATATGCAAGTCGCGTAAGCAATTCCGAATTCACACTTCAAGCGAATTGAAGTAATGAACAAGATTGAGAGTCTTCACGAAAACCGCTCATTAAATAAACCTTGGATGAAACTTTTGAGCAAACTCTGGGTGTTGAACACTTTAGTTTTTAATTGATCGCCAGTCATTGAATAGTGGAGTAAGTTTGCGACGCCAGGGACACGTCGGCGAAACTGTAATAAAAGGCTTTCGAGATTCACCTGGAGTTAGGAGCAGTCGTTAAAGCGGTTCATATCTTTGTAGTAGGTGTAGGCTGACGATTTTGTGTTTGTCTTCGGCGCTCTTTTTTTCCTTATTGGACTCTGTTATATGAGAAGAGATATTAGGTTCTGGTAAGGCTTCTTTATGATTGCATTTTTCTCTAAAAACTCTCGAATAGATGAGTATAGTACCTACTGTTTATAATACATGTGTTACCTTGGTTTTTTTTCCAATCTAGTACAATGTTTGCGATACATTGTTGGCATTCTACATAGTAATTATGAATGTTATGATGATCGTATTTAATGGAGCAATTTTCCAGATTGTTGCAATGATCGCAATTATCATGGTAAATACTTCCATAGTTTATATAACAGTTGTTTCAAGGTCATCTCAATGTGGAGAGACGATATTGATTTATTTTTTATTCAATAGAACAAAGAAGATGATTTTTACTAGTCTAGCATGTTTTTATTTACTTTCCTATCTTACATTTAAGGAAAACAGTGACACTGGTTAGGCATTAAAATCTTAAACGCGAAAGTGACTTTGTTTATTAGGTCTTTACCTATGAAATTGCCGTTCTGCAGTACTGGCCATTTCAAATCAAAATAATTTTTGTTTGGCTAAGAATTCTAATTTCAAATTAATTTTATTTTAAAAACATGTTTTTTTTTTCCAAAAGTAGTCATTTGTTTATTGATTAGTGTTACATTTTCATCGCATTTCAATCTTTTTCGTCATCATGGATACGTTAAAAATTCGAGTAATTATCGAATATGCACCGACGTGGCAGCAACGCGGCACAAGCGGCACGCAACATCAACGACGTTTACGGAGCTGACACTACAAACCAACGCACCACCTGTTATTGGTTTGCTCGCCTCCGTTCTGGAAATTTCGACCTGAAAAATGAACGTCGCGGTCGTCCGAAGACTTTGGTCGACAATGACGAATTAAAGGCGATTGTGGAAGCTGATGATACACAATCTACGGCTGAATTAGCAGCAGCTTTCGACGTTAGCGTCAAAACAATATTGGTCCATTTGCGTCAAATTGGCAAGGTAAAAAAGCTTGACAAATGGGTGCCCCACGAACTCAATGATCGCCAGCGCAAAGTACGCGTCGAGACGTGCCTTGCACTGCTCAACAGACACACAAATGAAGGAATTTTGAACCGCATTGTTACCTGCGATGAAAAATGGATGCTGTTTGATAACCGCAAGCGCTCAGCAAGTTGGTTGGATCCTGGTTCAGCACCTAAACAATGCCCTAAACGAAAACTTACCCCTAGAAAAGTGATGGTCACTGTTTGCTGGTCTAGCGCCGGTGTGATTCATCACAGCTCTTAACAAACGGGGTGAGCATTACTGCAGATGTGTACTGTGAAGAACTGAACACAATGATGGAGAAGCTGGCACATCTCCAACCAGCATTGGTCAATCGCTCGTCTCCGCTGCTACTGCACGACAACGCGCGACCTCATACTGCACAGCAGACGGTCTTCAAGTTGCAAGAACTGGGGTTGGAAGCTCTCCGTCATCCGCCCTACTCACCAGACCTTGCGCCTACAGACTACTACTTTTTCCAGAATTTGGATAACTTCTTGGCGGGAAAAAAATTCAATACCCGAGAGGCAGTACAAAATGCCTTTGAAGAATTTGTTGACTCCCGTCCAGCTGATTTCTTTAAGAAGGGCATCAATAAACTGCCACTGCGTTGGCAAAGATGCATTGATTGCATGGGTGATTACTTCGATTAATACAAATAAAAAATACTTACATGAAAAAAATTCGTTTAAATTTTTTCATACAAAACGGCAATTTCATAGGTAAAGACCTATTATTAGTTTGTTACGCTTTCACGCTCAAACGGAGATTCCAGATTCCCATGCGATCGAGACTTAAGCGGGTGAAACCGCGGGCGCAACTAGTTATCAATATTTTAAGAAGTAATAATTTTTTCTCCTAAAACAATAAGCATGTAAAATTAAATTGTTCCAGTTCTATAGACTGTAGTTACGATTTCAACCTACATAGAACTACTTTTATGAGGCAGTACTTATACTTGTATAGCCCACTTTCCTTCATATTATTAAGGTTTCATCAACTAAAAGTTTCACGTTTTGGACGAAATAACTTGGAATTTACATCACACAGATTTAGCTATAGTTTTACCTCAATTCTGTATTCCTTTACCGTCATTCTTATTAAGGCGAAAGCGCCAGGGCAGGCCGCGAAATTCGAGTTTTCTTACGAATACATTTTGCTGGTCAGTATTAGGTTTTATGTTGATCGAAATATGATTTGCGACCGTAACAAGTATGTATTTACAGTAATATATTGAATAAAATCATCAGTACAACTCTCTAAGACAAAATTACCGTATTGAGTGACAATTTCATGAAATCACATTTGAGGGCAATACAGGCAACTGAAAGAACGCGGGTGGGTTAGCCAGTAAGAGTTTGACACGCGCTCCCGCTGCGCCCAGAGCGGGAGAAGTTATTTGATAATTTCATAGACAAAAAAAAATCTGCAATTCTAACTTAGCTAGTTGTATTGATAATTCTAATGATTATTATTCTGTAAATTCATATTTGTTACGGTCGCAAATCATATTTTGATCAACATACAACATAATATAACTGACGTACAAATTGCAAACAATGTTAGAAAATTGGAATTTCTGGGGCTACCTTAGCGCAGCTTAACTGCTTTTGCTACTAACTCGTCTAAAGCTTAATTGCTACTGAATATCTTTGTCTTTACTTTTGGGAGTTCTAGTAAAGAGGCTAACGCAATCCTATTTTCTGTTAGTTCACAGAAAATGTTCGTTGTTTGTGTAATAGCTTACGGGGAAATGAAAAAATTGACAAAGTGCGTAATAAATTTTTCTTTTACGTTTCTTTATGTGTTTTCTCAGTATTTATTTGACACAGCTATGGTATATATTTGGAAAGCTTCCACGTTCCGATGTCGTTGACTACTCAGGTATGGCATCTTGTTTAACAGGAAAACATTATTTCTTTGAGGATTTAATTGTGATTCTTCCATTACATGATTCTTCCATTTTCTGATTTTATTTGTGTTTCTGTTTTATTGAAATTTTTGAGGAGACATTTTTTTTGTCTTATTGATTACTAGAGTAGTGATGGATGTTTCTTGGATTTTAATTCTCGGTGAGCCAAAAGATTATTCATTTTATAATTTCATTCATCCTCGCCTTCTATACTAATAAAATGTGTTTCTACAAGTCCTGTCATAACAGCATCCGTATGACCAAATTTGTCTAAGACAAGAGGTAATAAAGCATGAGTTGTTTTATTCTCTTCATAATATTTTATACTTTTGTTCTACAGCTATAGAGAAGTGAATACATTGTGTATATACTAAGAGCATGTGTGACGTAACGTGTGGGTCTTACAGGTACGTTCTCTCTTTGCGTCATGTCAGTTGTCAGCACATGTCATGTTAGCTAGTTTATGATGGTCATGCTAATAAGAACATTGGACAATCGACTGTTCCTGTACAACGTGGAATGTCATTATTTAACCGGTAAAGTACTGCGGCACTCAAAGCGTGTCTTAGCGCCCATTCCCTCACGGACCGGTGGCACCGAATGAGTGCCACTTGAGATCGCGACAAAAAACATTATTTCTACTCTAAAATAAGGTCTAATCTCGTCTGTGGGTGGTTTCACTCTATAGCCAGATAGATATTCTCGTCTACAAAATTATTCATAACAAAAAATATGCACGAATAAAAATTAAAAAAAAACGTTTTTCCTGACAATTTTCATACTTCAAACTTTTCCTGTAGGAAAATGCTCTGCGTCGAAAAAAATTAAAAATTAAAAGTTTTTAGAAGGCATGTGGCGACATGTGGCTATTATTTTCATTTTATACGTAGTTATTACACCGTTGTACATAATATTTTCACGACATTGCATCATAAAATCATATTTTTGAATATTTGAATGTTTCGCGAAAAAACCGTTACGACGCGAAATTCTCGCGCCAAAAAACATTATTCTACTCTAAAATAAATGATAATATTGTCTGTGGGTGGTTTTTACTATTTGGCCAGACTGATATTCTAGTCGACTAAATCATTCAAAACAAAAAATATGCACGAGGCAACATTTAAAAAAAAAAGTTAATACTGACATTTCGAATATTCTTCTGTGGGAGCATGCTCTGCATTTTATAAAAATTCTAGGTTAGTTCAGAGGTTGATATTTTTGTTTATTTCCATAAAAATGAGGTAAGTATTTATAGTAATAAAATAATATAGTTTATTTTGACTAATAATAAATTCTAAAAAATAAAATACTACGTCAAATCAGATTATTTCCCTCCTCAAGAAAATCTTATCATTTTACAATTATAGTGATACATTTTTACGAGATATAGGTAGCTATCAGTCAATAAAGGTCTAGGTAGTATCCTAGTAACATTTTTTATTAGAAAACTACTCAATATAACTATGATGAGCATTTACAAAGTCATGCGTTGTAATACGCAAATTCACTATGTCTTATTGATTACTAGAGTAGTGATGGATGTTTCTTGGATTTTAATTCTCGGTGAGCCAAAAGATTATTCATTTTATAATTTCATTCATCCTCGCCTTCTATACTAATAAAATGTGTTTCTACAAGTCCTGTCATAACAGCATCCGTATGACCAAATTTGTCTAAGACAAGAGGTAATAAAGCATGAGTTGTTTTATTCTCTTCATAATATTTTATACTTTTGTTCTACAGCTATAGAGAAGTGAATACATTGTGTATATACTAAGAGCATGTGTGACGTAACGTGTGGGTCTTACAGGTACGTTCTCTCTTTGCGTCATGTCAGTTGTCAGCACATGTCATGTTAGCTAGTTTATGATGGTCATGCTAATAAGAACATTGGACAATCGACTGTTCCTGTACAACGTGGAATGTCATTATTTAATACCGTTAAGCAACAAGACACATATCTAAGTGTAGGTACTTTTATGTTGGTTACTTCTTGACTCCTAAACTACTGAATCAATTTCGATCAAATTACGCACAATGATAAAAAAAACAACCCCAAAAAGGATGATAAAGTATATATGAATAAATAAAAGATACTTTTTAAACGGGAACAAAAATCAATTACTTGAATGAATACTAGAATGCGAGTGAAATGCGGTCATCAAATAGTATTGGATCAATCTAAATATGTCGATTTAATGAACTTCAGTAAAGCCAAGGTAAATAACCGTTTATCCCTCTTCATGGAATATTGACTTAGTTCTATATCTAGAACTTCCAATATCAAACCTCAGACATTATTAAATCTAGCTTAGCCAAATTAATATCGAATATTGTACCAACAAACTTGTATTATTAAGACGACTATTTATAAATAAAAAATATACATTTTACAGTTACCGATTTAATTAAGGGTGATTTCGTAGTGGCGCTTATTATACTTGGAGCGGGTGATCAGCGGCGCGGGGCACGAGATAGATGTGCCTTGTAGCGTTTTATAGTGAAAATTACCTAATCCAATGTGAATGTGAGTCGCGGTGTCGCCTGCGATGGCGATCAGCTGACTGTGAAACCAGCCAAGGGTGTGTACCTCGGCTGCTAGTAGTTTTAATGCACAAAGGTACCTTAACTTTAAGCCATTGTAACAACTTTATACATTTGAATATGAAGTTGCATTATCCGTTGCTCATAATATAGGAAGGTACTAGAACGAATTCATTTCATGTTAAGTATATTGAAACATAAAAAGAAAATGGCCATGCAAAATCACAAAGCGCTGATTTCTCCTTCAATTCAAAAGCTTTGAAGAAAAGTTAAGAACTTAGGAAAACTTAGAGTTCCCTCGAGAAATCAGTAAAACCGCTAGCTTAAAAGCAATCAGCCCGTTATATAGGTACAATATTCATTCTACGGTACTTTTGCTCTTTAAAATGAAAAGTACTTTGTTTTTTATGTTAAGTTCGATATTAAAACTGTATAGGTACTTGGTTGTTTCAGTCTTGGAAGTACAATAGCAAGAAACCCAAACTAACAAACTTCAATATTTTACAATAATAACAATATTGTGCTCAGATTACATTTTCTAAATAGGTATCGCTACTCGTGCCTTCTTTCTATAAGAAGAGGTATTCAATGGGCCAGCCGTGCTATTCTGTAAACATCTCACCGTGATAACTTAGGTGAAGTGAACTTGATGTGAGCTGTCATTGCACCTAAAGCTAGGGATTGACACTATGGACAGCTCACTTCATGCTCACTTCACCTCACTCTTCACGGTGAGATGTTTACAGAATGGATCCACAGGTTTATAGATGCATGAGGAACAGGGTGTACAGTTCACGCATTCTCCATAGGAAAAGGGAGTTATATCTGGTGGGCAATTGTCCGACGATTGATGTCCGGACGTTGTATATATGCCAGACGCACGGAAAACATTGCTTGCGCGATGCAGGATTTTGCGTGACGTCAGTGCGATGCGTAGTTCGTATGTGACGATGTAGATGCCGCCACAGTTTAACACATTTAAAAAGTCTTTTAACAAATATCGGAGTGAAATTAGTTTGAAGCAAATAAGTGACCAGCCAAATCTTTCATAACAAACTCCTGCTTCCCACCTCCTCCTGTTCCTGACCAGCCCCTGCTTCCCACGGCTTTACGACTTGACAAAACATCGAGATAGCTTTATTATAAATGTAAGTTTAACATTAACTTTTGAAACACTTAAACCTTTTCGAATAAGTTCTCTAAATTAAAGTGCAAACCGCATCGAAATCTGTTGCGTAGTTTAGAAGAACAACGCGGTCACACAGACAGACATGAAAAGCGACTTTAATTTATAATATGTATAAGTCGCAGTAACATGGTTATAGCCGTGATATAGTTATATCCCTAGGGATATAGCTATATGCCGTAATATAGTTATATGAAAGTGGTTCATAATTGTCGGAGTGCCCTAATTTTGTTACTGCGACCAATTTTGACTTAGCGCTCGCCGGCCGCTGCTGCGGCACCACTCGCTCCACTCGCTCGGCTCGCGCGTAGTTGGTCACAGTTCTAACCTAACCTATTTGGTCGGAATAGTAATATTTATATTACTGTCTCGTATCAAAGTTATATTCCTAGTAAGATAGTTATGAACCGCTTTCATTCAATATTACGGTAGGTATATAGCTATATTCCTAGGGATATAACTATATCACGGCTATAACCGGCAGTACGATACTGCCACATATAGATAGATATAGAAGCCAAAAAGCAAAATATAAACTAAAATGTATAAAATGTGGTTATTTAGGTCAGAAAGAAAGGGTTTCCCAAAAGCGTTTTCTCTGTCGAACCGCATTTGTTGCTTCACCGAGATGCACACTGAATTGCAAATGCATTAAACGTTGAAACAAACATCTTGTGTTGTTTTAGCTAATGGCGTCCAACTTACTGAAGTAAATTGGCTCGTTCTGAGATTTTACGTATGGTAACTACTTATCTTCTAATGGATATTTATTTGGTCTCTTAATTCGCTTGTTATCAATATTTTGATCGAGAAAGGTGACGGGATTAAAATTCAAGTTGCGAGAGCATCGAATATGAAATCTTTCTGACCTGAGGATGTATAATTTGTTCATAGGGTCAAATTAAATTAGTAAGCGAAATATCAGCTTCAAAATCTGTTATTACAAAATCAGATTTTCCCAACTCAAGCTTGAAATAACAACACTAACAGCGGTGGTTGACTCAAAAAAAAAATCGTCAATTTTTTATTTAACTATCTCATGTTTTGATATCAATACCCATCACGTCTGCGGAGTTTTGCCAACGAATTTAATTTGACCCAGTTTATTCTTTGTTAGTATAATTACCTATTTTACGGTAAATATAGGCTGTATCTATACAGCGTGTAACAAAAGCCCTGTCTGATCCGTGAGGCTGATGTTAAAAATCAGCTGTGCCATACATTTTGACCGCGTAGGTATTGCACTTTTCAATGAAACAATTTGTTTTCTCCGTACTTCAAAATTACTTATGTAACTTCATCACAATTTATTTTTCATAGACATTACAGCGTAATAAAATATCCAGTCAATTCACTCATGTCATCAATAAGAAATACAGCTATATTAATTATAGTTACCAGTTCCGAAAGGTGAAGGAAAATCGTGATTCACACACTAAACATAAGATATATTATGCATGTGATGTCCAGTGAATATTGATAGGTCAAGTTGAACAGGATCATTAGCCGTTAATTAAATTTATATAGCTCGCACATTTGTCATTCGTCAAACTTTGACAGTCGTTACGGGTAATCAGAAGCCTAAAAGTCTTACCAAGGGGTATCGTGTTAACCAGTAACTGGGTTGTGGAGGACAGATAGGCAGTCGCTCCATGTAAAATGATGATATTTAGCCGGAATCCGACCCCAACGTAATTGGGAAAAGGCTAGGTAGGATTGATTGAAACTGTTATTTACAGCAAGAGTTTTCAGAGTTTTTCACGTTATTTGAGGCCTAATTTTACAGTTTTTTAAATATTTTATTTAGTGAGGAGTCTCCTAGTTACTATTTAAAATAACTTAGTGTCACAGCATATCTGTATCGAAAACAGTATTTATTAATAATTATGTACAGTAGCGGTCATAAGTGCAGTAGCAACCTCACAAACGAATAGATTGACACTTCGCTTTAACTTACGACCTTCTTATAATAAGTCATTTCTATACTATAGACACACACACTCTCATTAGTTTACAAATTATTGTAGTTCATAAATTCAAACATTCTGGTGTATGGCATGATAGCTAATCGGTTATCGAGTTTGGGTTGGCGCGTTCATGTGTAGCGAGTCGCGGGTTCAAATCTCACGCGCGGTGATAGTTTTTTTTAAGTTTTAAAAATCACTCGTCTAGTTCCTTGTAACGTTCGTCTTGTTCACTTAACTCGTAAAACTTTATGATTATACCCACAGAAACCTAAATAAACAATGATATTAAGGTAGACAGATGCAGTTAACTTACGACTCATTCACCGCGACTAAATAGAACGTTGTTGGTTGGTTGTTATTGTGGGTTAGTGACGTGTATTTAATATATAAGCGGTGTTAAAGTTCATTTCGAAATGCAAGCAAATATAAATATTGAAATGAAAGCGAATATTATTGCGCTGCGTAAAAGCGGACTTAAAATATCACAAATATCTGATGAAACCGGACTGAGTGTGAGTATTATGATTTAATTATTTTATCAAACATCTAATTAAAGTATACCTAACTCCTGATCCTAGTAGTTATTTTTTTTAAACGTTTTAATCTACTAGTATTTTGCTAAATAGCCTAACACTACTCCTTTTTTGTTTTAGAGAAATACTGTGAGTCGGTGGGTGAAAAGACATGAGGAAGAGGGTAGCCTTGCCAGTCGAAAGCAAAGCGGAAGACCCCAGCTCATAAAAGAGGCGCAGCGACAGCACATGGTCAGCGAATATGAAACAAGTGGTTTCATACCGACAAGACGTTTTGCCGAATTATTCGACACGTCTTTACGAACCGTTCGCCGTGTACTCCACGCAGAAGATTTACATCATCGAAAACCAGCTCAAAAACCATATTTGACGGAAAAACATAAACAAGAACGTTTACGTTTTGCCCTCGAATACTTAGACTTCAACTGGGACACGACTATATTTTCAGACGAAAAGACATTTAAATCCAGCCAAAAAGGGAGACTTCATTTATGGCGTAAGAATAATACACGATGGTGTGAAGAAAACATAGTCCCCAATACAGAATCAGGTCGAATCACAGTTAACATGTGGGGGTGGATGAGTGCAGCAGGGCCAGGGGAACTTGAATATATTCCTCCTCGCGCCAACAGCTCGACTTACGTTGACGTATTAAGTGATGTCATGTTACCCACTGTGCGCAACGTTTACCCTGCTGATGAGTTTAAGGAGATAACTTTTGTCCAGGACAATTGCCCAATTCATCGGGCGAGCACTGTGCGTGAGTGGTTTAATAAACACCCGGACATAAAAGTTATTCCTTGGCCAGCACGATCTCCTGACCTCAACCCCATAGAAAACCTATGGGGTTTGATGATACAGCGATGGGAAGCACGGAATGAGCGATCTGATGAGCAGTTGAAGTTGCATTGCATGGAAATATGGGAAAATCTAAGGGGAACAGATATATGCTTCAATATTGTGGGATCCATGCGTCAACGATTACTTAATTGCATTGATAATAATGGGGGTTATACCAAGTATTAAGTTATAAAATACAAATATTGGTTTTAGTAATATTTAAGTTATATTGTGTCTTAACCGTAATAAGAATTATTTTGAGGTTTAGTTTCAATCTTCTTTTCGTAATGAAAATGAATACTTAAGCTATAACCTCAATAAGTCCTTTGTTAACTTTGAAGTTTGAAATAGAACGAACTCACTCGCAGTAGAATAAAAGTAGTATTACTGAGTAATTTAATTGTATTGTGACAACGAGTCCGCACTTGTTATATTTACGTGGGTAGATTTGCTAAATTTGTGGTATGTTACCCACACACAGAGTAATTAAAGCACAATATTATTATATTACTAAGATACAATACCTATTTTAAGCCTATTGTCATATTTCATTGATTAGCTACTTTACTTCAATAAATCAATTGTTCTTTATGAGAAAATGAACTGTTTTAACTAGCAGTTTAATTATTTATACTTCTTATAATTACATCGAATAAACATTTTGTAATCACTCATTGAACATTTTTATTCTTAACCCCATAATTCAATAACAATATAGTAATTATTACATTATTATTTTCGTTTTAATAAACGAGAATAATAATATAATATTAATTATATTTATCTAATCATAAAAGAACAGATGAAGATTATTGTTGAAAAGAAAAATAAAAACCTCATCTCGAGATTGGAACCCCGACCTATGTGTCTCACAATCCGATACGGTACACTATCGGCTATTGGACCTTAATAATTGGTCGTGAATTTTAGCAATCATATTATGAACCTACCAAGGTCACACGTAATTACGAACTCTTGGGTGTGAAAGCGACGGTATGTTTTTTGTTTCGGTCGACGCCAGTTTGTGAACATCACTTAAGCACACAGCTGTAGGTACCGCACACAGACGTAGGTTCGGCCTACGCGTGTTCTAAGCAATGTAATCCTTAGCGTGCTACTGCAATTATGACCGCTTACTGTACGTCATTTATTTCAAAAATGAAGTCAGAGCGGACTTTGAGAGACAGTCTAAATTGTTAAATAAGATAGAAGATACAAGAAGGTAAGAAATGTAAAATACGGCTGATAGAACTTGACAGTTCCGAACTTCGCGCAGAAGGCTGCGCATTAACATTTTTTAGGAACCAAATGATGACATGAGGCGAGTGTGAGTGAGAGAACATGCGCGAAAGTTCGCAGAGCCTATGTTCAGACCTGCCAAGATATATCGACCGTATTGTACCTAGGTTCTTATAAACATTTTTTTCTGTCCATCAAAGTCCGCTACCATACAGCTAATGCATTTATCAAACATTTGAAACCTTGAGTATAAAAATACTTAGTTTTAATTAATACAGCTACATCAATTTAAAAAAAGCCGTTTATCACCGCGTAAAAAAATTCCAAACGATAAGTAAAATCCTCATTAACGCCTTTTAAAAGCCCTTCGAATACACACTTAGCGTATTAATGAGTATTGCCGCTGGAGTGCACGGACAGAATTTTAAATAAGTCTAAGTATAGAACAGTATAAAAACTCTATTTTAAAAGTGGTTGAATGAATATGATTTTAGACCGGTTTTGCTAATGATTTTTTTTTTCAATCAATCATCTCAGCCTGTCGATCCACAGCTGGACATTGGCCTCTCCTAGGCTGCGCCACCACGTTCCGCATCCAGTCTGACCCAGCCACCTTTTCAAGGTCGTCCATCAAGCTGGGGGCGCCCCACACTACGCTTGCCGATACGCGGTCTCCACTCTAGGACTCGTCTGCTCCACCGGCCATCGATTCTTTGACAAATATGGCCAGTCTATCATTTGTTTTATTATCTTAAATTCGAGTCCATATTTTTTTAATATACAACCACATTTAGACACACGGTCACCCAAGCTTGAATTACTCCTAGAATACTAAGTCAGTGATTATATTGCCGACAGATTGAACGAATAACAAATAAAAAATTCAAAGCCTGAACCCAAAAAATTCTTACGAATACATATTATTAACCCTAATAAGATTCGACGACGTGTTCCTTGTGGGTCAAATAAGCTTCCCTTTTGAATTTCTATGTAACAACGTTCAACCTTCCGTTTTTATCGTTATTGACATTGAGACCTCTCTATTTGATAAGGGACTAACAGTGTTATAACTATCAAGAGCTGTCTGAACAGTGTGCGAAGTTGCTTGTTGTACATAACCTAACCTTTGGTTGTAATCCCATTTGAGCACTTAATCGAAGTCGATACAATAATATTACTTGTTCGATAAACTGATACCTACGTGGCTCCACGACAGCTCTATTAATTGAAGTCGATTTCCCTCAGTGCTCTCGCCCCCCCCTTTACTTCCAGTTAGTAGTAACATCCCGTAATATTTAGGTCAGTGCAATACACACGTCCGTACCGAGGTGCATTTTTTTAATTGAAATAAAAGAGAGATTCATTTTCGCTCCAATTCACCAAAAGTATAAGCTAGTGGGCAAGAATATGTCTGACTCGTTTTAATGAGAGAAATGTAATTATTCTTTCTTTTAGCGATATATTTGTACCCGATTTTTCTTTAGGTAAAAGGTTTAGAGAAGGCGATAAATAAAAAAAACTCACGTTTTGTCTATCAAGGTACAAATGATGCTCATTTTAAAACTTTGGAAAAGATCATCTAAACCTTTAAAGAAAATGATAAACACTGTACTATAATGACTTTGTTCACTTAAAATTATTACGTCTAAAAAGAGAGGGTAAATAGTTAATCCATCTAGGTCTTTCACTTTTAGAGTAACGTAGAAATCTAGAAAGTCTTGGTACTAGATACTATCCAGTTACACAATGTGAGCGTAAGTTTTTATTTTTTCTCTTTCTTGTCTGAACCTGAAGTAGGTATTTGCATAGAAAAACCATTCAATTGTTCTTAAAATTGGATTTAATTAAACCCATTTAATTTCATTGTACAAAACAAATCCCATTTCCTATTGTTTTTATCGGGATTGATACTTTTCCGAGGAAATTCGGAAAGGCTATTTGATTTGGCAACCTTTTGACTGGGGCCCATTTGGGCAACTCCGTGAAAGGGGTGTGACCACATACGTATATTTAGAATAAGTTAAGTATTAATATTCATTATTTAGCCACAAAAGTAACAATTTCTTCTACTTTATAAAACTTTTAAAATAAAAGTCAGATGGAACACAGCTGTTGTTTAGGAAAAAAAAAACTGTATTTACATTCATATTAAGAGGCTTTTGTAGTTTAAAAATTACGAACGCAGACAAAGAGTGATAAATTTAAAATTATTAGCTTTTATAAAGTACTAGCTGCGCCCCGCGGTTTCACCCGCATATGTCTCGATCCCGTGGGAATATCGAGATAAAAGGTATCCTATGTCCTTTTCCAGATTATGGTCTCCCCATGTGCCAAATTTGATCCAAATCCGTTCAGCCAACAAAGAAACAAACTCACTTTCGCATTTATAATATTAGTTATGATAAAACAAAGCGAGTTCAAGTCTAAAGGAAACATTTAAATAAAAAAAAATGTGAATAGAAGAAAAATATACCACTTGACTCTCACTCTAATATAATATGATTTATGCTGGAAAAATCTCAACCAGTATCATTACCATAATGAGAATTTTCTTCAATGGCAACACTCATTCATCGCTTTGAGAGATATTAGATAGGGTGACGAGAGCACAACTGAGAAATGAGTGGTCTTTGAACTAATATTTTTCTTAAAAGTAGAAAGGATAATGAAATAGACGACAAGGAAATATTATACAGAATACGTTTTGGGAAAAAGGTGGAGACAAAATTGTGTTTTTTTTTTTTTTTTTGCAAAATAATTTTTTCCGTCTGTTTTAAAATTTTATTGAGATTTACTTCAAAAAACACTTACCTACTTAGATAATATGTCGTAAAAAGTAAGTTGGATTTATTTATAACTAAACTGCGTGGATGTCGGAACGCAACAGGAACGTACCACCGGGATTTAAAGTACCCTATGTGTTTATCCAGGTAAACAATGTACGAATTCCGTAATTATTAAATTGTTTTCATATAACATACGAGTAACTCTATGTCGTCAAGATTTTTTCCTACTTTTTCAACAATCATCGTAATATTAAAGCCAATTTACACAAAACCTTCATGAATTATACACCTATACCTTCATCTTGAATTGCTCCGTTCATTGGTGAAAACAGTATGAAAATCCGTTCAGTAGTTTTTAAGTTTATCCCGTTCAGACAGATAGACGCGATGGGGGGGACTTTGTTTTATAATATGTAGTGATAGGTTGGGTTATAATCTTCTCAAACGCCCTAAAATATTGATTATTTATTGTATAAATAATCACCAATATTTTGCTTCCTAAATCCATCCAATTAAAATCTTTTTCCCGAAAGTGATCAAGTGACATCATTATCGATATTTCCTGTTCAGTTACAAACTCTTGATAATTAATCAAGTGGCTTAGCAATATAATTGTCAAACAGTCGATCTTTACATTTTCCCTCTTCAAAATGTTTACCTAAAACAACTTCTATTTTTAACTTAGTCGTTTCGTCAAAATAACACCTTCACTTGATCGCCAGCCGATCTATTTTTGAAAACCTAGGTGAAGTGAGCCGTCAATCCCTAGCATCAAGTGGAAAGACAGCTCTCACTTCACTTAAGATCTTCAAGCTCCTTTCACCTAAGATTTTGCGGTGAGATTTTTACAGAATAGACCGATAGGTACTTATAGATTTGCACCTTTAAGGCTATCACAGACAGGCGCGACGCCGACACTGGTAGAACAATTTCCGTGCAGTTTTCATCGAAATTGCTTCACCAGAGTCGCGTCGCGCCTGTCTGCGGCAGCCTGTAAAAATAAAAATAAATAAGTCTTCCTCATCTTTACTTTTCGACTTGGTCTTATGTCTGTTTACCTGAAAGTATTTTGGATTATCCATTTACCAGATTTAAATTGATGAAAAAAATCTTTGTTCAACTACGGGTCAACAAACCGGCCACTTTGTCAGTTAAACACTACATAATATTTAATTTCAATCCTTCACAAACACCACTAAAAACACTCGAAAATAATCCTCTTCCATACCCCGATCACTATGGCAAAGAGAGAGAATATTTAAAGAGAGATTTTTCTTAGAATTTCATCAGTGATTTGAGCGGCCACCTCAGCGGCTGAAACTTCATATTCAATGGCGTCTGGGTCGAATAAATCAAAATGCTACGACGTCGAGTAAGCACTTCCGTCTTTTGAAAGCGACTTTCTGAAATTTCGCGCTTTATATTTCGCCTCTTATCTTTATGCTGTAGATATTTCACTTGATATTGCTTTGATGATTGATTGGTTTTTAAGTAATTATTCTGCCTGTTTTTTTTCTCTTAAATATGTCTTTGGAATCACTCGGCTGTGCATAGAGTAAGTGTGGTAGTGGCTTCTTGGGAGATCCTTTCTTGACGTAGGTGGTATACTAATTTACTTCCTGTGAATTGTACAGGAACTAAGCAATAATAGAATACAGCCTGTTGCAATATTCGCTTTTATGATTGAAAAATACATCCCACTCTATTAAAAATAATACCTGTCTAGCATGACTTACTAAATAAACACAAGTACCTTACAAACAATATCATGCAAATTAACATACACGAACATTAATGTCACATCGTAAATTGAAATCTAAATAATACATAGAAATATATATTTTTATAAAGGAACTACTTTTATGAAATTAGGCACTCTGATGACTGTTTCATTTCCGGCTCAAATTACCTATATTTACTTATAATATTTGTTTTCTAAAACACGACCTAAAGGGCAAAGGTCGACTACAGGCCAATGCCCCAAGGTCCGTTTTTGAGTCGGGTTTTTGCACGATTCTTAAGAACGTGCATTCTGAAAGTGGGCAACGCCGCAAATTATAGCCGTCAAATATTTCGCTGTTTTGATTAATTTGGCAATATACTGTATATAACATTTTCCATACAGTAATAATGCCAAATTTAAAAAAGTATTTGGAAGCTTTCCAAATGCCCTTTTTACACCTAAAACGGTTACAACACGGTTACAACCCTGAATTTGATTCAGGGTTATAATTGCAATTAATTATTAAAATTTTAGGTCACTAGTTAGCAATATTTCTATAAAGTAATATTGCCAAATTAATCAAAACAGATAAATATTTGACAGCTATTTGCGATGTTGCCAACTCTTACAATGAAAGCTCTTAAGGGTTCCATTCAAAATATGACTGTCCCAACAGAATCATCCACATTAGAATCAAAATAATTATGTCAATAAAAGACTTTATTTACTTGGAAATTCTTATTTAGAATTAATTTCCGATTCATATTGCTGTAAGGCATAATAAAATAGATCTGCGACGGTTGAACTTTTTGCTTAGCAGTAAATCTATAAAAAAATAAGCCGTGCAAAAATAGCAGATTCTCTGATAGACGCATCTAATTAATTCGGAGGTCAACACGTGTTACTTGTTATCTAACATCTGGCTAAGCAAAAACGACTGTTTCGGACAAAAATATTGCGTCTAATGAATGAAAGAGTATAAGAACTTGTTTCCGATATGTCTTCGATTATATACCGTATGTATGTACGTAGGTATTCATCATCATTTGTCTAGCGTTTTCCCATCTAGCCGAATTCAGCTTAATACCTGTATTTACAATGAGCGACTGCTTATCTGACTTCCATACCCCAATCTTTCTTTTTGGGTGGCTATTGACTAACTGGTGTTAGAGCACCCATGGGCCTCTGACTTGGCTTCACATGTCGTCGAGAAATATATCTCACGCGTGCCGGTTCCCTCATGATGTTTTCCTTTACCGTTTTTAAACAAGTGATAATTATACAATTCGTATATGAATCCGAAGAGTCAGAAGTGCGTGCCGTTCGAATTCGAGACCTATGACTTGGCAGTACGACGCGCGACGGTCACACCACTAGGCTATCACTCCAGTTACTGGGTACTGCTCGGTAAGACTGGTTCTCAGATATCACACCATTCTTTTTCCTAGTTTTCCTTCTGGAAGATTATTCACATACCGCTCTATCACGCGTGCGCCTTCAAATGATCAGTGTGGCCTCTTTTGTTTGAACAATGTGGCTGTAAGCGCCGTATAGCGAACAACTGATAGCCGTAAAATGATTAAAAGATGATTTCTAACAAAATATCATTACAAAATCAAACATCACGATATCAAATTCAAAGATCTACAAAACAACGCATAAACATAAATTCTAAAGTTCATGTTAAATCATTAAGATTGATTGACAATGACATTTTAAATTCTTAACAAAGGTGGCCTTAAGCTAAACTTTGTTAAAAAATATATTTATTTCTGCACCCTTATTCTGAAACTCGCGTTCAACCACGTTTTAACATAATTTATGTCGTATCTTGAATCTTGTGTCGATTGCTTGCTTCTGGGGCATTTCGAGTGCGAGCCAGATGTCGCTACGGTCGAAACGGTAACACGATATCGGTCCGCGTGGATTTCAAACGAGATTTATTGGACAAACCGATAGTGTTCTATTAAAAATTCGATTTTTATTAGGGTTGTCAATATTTTGAATGCAGGTGAGTTCATTTGGCGCTCAAATTGGAAGAAGGAACAAACTATGTAGAGCCATAAATGAAGACGCGCCCCACGCCGCGATTACTGTACTGTAAGCTTTATAGCTTGCCCACTCTGAAATGACGCGCCCCACTATCGCATTTTCACACACGGTAATGCGGTAGTGGGGTAGTGGGGCGCGTCATTTCAGAGTGGATAAGCTGTACTTTAGTACGGAGCGGAGCGAAGTGGGGTGCATCTTCGTGGAAGGTACTATCTATCCCGTCTATGTATTTGACACGAGTTGAGTTAAGTATCTAAGCGTTACTGTTGTACAAAAAATCTGAAAAGTTTATTATGTTTTCGACAACGTCATGAATTACACTAAACGTAAGTACTTGTACACCACAAGAACCTTTCTCTAAAATACTTTACAAGCCCATAACCCTTTTCCCAATCTGCTAGCCCTAATTTCTAACGCAAACTGCAATTTACGTTAACGCTGACACAAGTGTATGTGTAATTCAAAATCGGTACAGGAAACGTATTGAATATGTAGCGAGGCATTTTTCTAACAAACGTGAAATCCTGCGAAATTGCATTTTGCAAATGAATAATGTCTTCTGCACATTCGACGCAATACATTTTAAAATATCTGTTTTTGGTAACAGATTGTTCCAATCACATAGTCAGACAACGTATTGGTTTTTTAAATTAAAAATACACAGTGAAATAGGACGAAACTGTTATTTCGACAAACACTGTAATTAACTTTTTAGTTTTTCCATTTGTCTTGATAAGACGGAAAATTTATTCAGCTAGTTCGTTACTTAACTTGCGAAAGTTACTTCATTAAAAGTTCGTTTTATCATTTAAGATTTAGTTTCAAAAATACAACTACAAAGCGCCAAGTTAAAAAGGCCAACGAATAGTACTTGCTTACATTTCAAGTCACAGGAAATCAGAAAATTGTTGAAGTCAACCTTCAAGAATCAAACAAAAAAAAAACAATGAATCAATACCCCAAGAAAAAGCTTCATAAACCAGTTGTTATTTAATTAATAGAGGCTTCAATTGAGTCCGTGGCATTGAACGTTCTATGATCGATATCCGATTCCAATAATCGAACGATACTCGTAAAACTTGTTTCTAAGTGAAGTCAAAGGAAAAAGCACCACTATCGGCCCAGTTTCACCTCCATAGCACACATTTGCCTCGCACTCGTTCTGTGATATATCGCGAAATTTGTGATCGGGCCAGATCGGGCACAACCGGACCATTTCTATTGGCTACACCCTTGAACTTTATCAAACTTGGTCGCGGGGATGGTGACGTCAGACGGACGCTCCAACCTGTTTTGGCTTCTTATCTCGAAAACTTGGCAAAACAACCGACCGTTGTTGTTGAATACTTCGAAGTATGACATCTGTTACAAATGATAATTTATCGTTTTCCAAAAGAAAGTTTTTGTTACAATCGGGGAATTTGTTCAATGATAAACTCGTAATTCTAGCTGATATTATAAGATTTTCTCTGTAATGGTTAAAAAAAGTTTTGAGTAAGAATCTTTTTATTACAATATCTTAATCAACCAGAATAAAAAATAGAACCAATGTGGAAAAAAGATCATCTCTAAAAAAGTATTTTTTCCTAAATAAACTACCATCTCTAACAAAGGATAACAATAATAATTATAATAATAATAATCTGTGGCCCGACTGTCAAAATGACGGTAAAGAAAAAATTTTCTCCGTGATATTTTCTAGTATTTTTACAAATTAATCATCCAAAAATGTTGTAAATAAAAATAAAACAAAACGAAATACACATAAAGTACCAGGATGCAAGAAAATAGCTCTATAAGAATACACGGAGAATACTTGGGAAATGCTGACGCGAAGTCGGGCACGACGACTAATTGACACACACCCAACACCTTCGGATTCGTCGCTCAGCTCCGCCTCGCAGTTGCCGGATCCTGCTCCAGACGTGAGTCCAGTGATACCGGCCGCTGCAGCTGCGTCGAGCTCGAGCGACGAATACTTCTCGCCGCCGACGTCACCACCACCAGCACGTCGCGGAAGAGGCCGACCACCGGCCAGCTTAGGACTCCGAGGCCCACCGGCCTCTGATAGGGTCCCCGCTCCCGGTGGAAGTGTGCGGCGCATGAGATGGACACAAACTGTCAACGAAAATGTCATGCGCGCATACTTTGGGGCTACAGAGGGAGGAAGTAACTTGACTGCGTACCGTGGTCGGATGCTCTCTCTGTTTCAGGTGCTTGAGCCAGCTGTCAACGTGTCGGCCCAACGACTGTCGGATCAGGTGCGGGTCATCCAGCGTAACCATATGCTGGACGACGCCGTACTTGATCGACTACGCCTCGAATCACGGAATAACCGTGTTACGCCTGCCTCGCCACTGGTCGCGGTGCAACTACAAAATTCACTCAGTGCTACACCGCGACCCGACCACGTTGGCGAAGAGGTTGATGACGGGGTTATATCTGTGAGTTCCCAATGCAATGCACAATTGAGGAACGCTTTGGAAGATGCTTTCCGGGAGTACCGCTCCACTCCACCTGGACTTAGGCCACGTTTACCTCGTTTGCCCATGCACAAGAAAAACAAGGCGCTGGTGTGTACTCTAGATTCGCTGCTGTCAAATTATTTTGACGGCAGCAAAGACCTCGCCGATACCCACTCGATCTTGTACTGTGCAGCTGTAGCGGCATGTCGTGTAGCTCATGTTAAATTTCCCAGCAGTGACAGAGCTCCACGACCAAAACCAGCTGTACCAGCTTGGCAGTGCAGGATTGAGCGTCGTATCGGTGAGGCTAGAGTACTCATCGGCAAGCTAATCTGCTTCAGGGAGGGCAATACCCGCCCTAGAGTGATGCGCTTTGTGAAGCGGGCGTTCTCGGGTACTGATACTAGTTCTCGAGATTATCTGACCCGTGTCACAGAGCGTATCGACTTCCTGAAGCAGAAGATCTGTGCTTGGGCAAACCGTATTCGACGATACAGGCGGAGAGTTGAGCGGTACACTCAGAATCGCACATTCCAAAGCGATGAAAGGTGGGTTTACAGGGCTTGGGAGCGGCTGGATCAAGGTGTGATTGACACGCGCCTGCCAGATGATGACGCCATGTGTTCGTTCTGGCGAAGCCTCTGGTCGGCGCCTGTCAATCACACCGAAGGAGATTGGACTGGGAAGATCGAGCGGGCGTGCGAGCGAATACCAGAAATGGGGGCAATTAACATCAGCCCCCAAGATGTAGCTTGTGCAGTCCGTCCGTTGCCTAACTGGAAATCTCCAGGGCCGGACGGGCTGCACAACTTCTGGATAAAGTGGCTCCAAAGGTCGCACGCCCGATTGGCATCCCAGTTCCAGTCAGCCTTAGAATCAGGGTCGCTGCCCCAGTTCCTAACGACAGGAATAACCCACCTGCTCCATAAATCAGGTAGTACTGCGGAACCCAAAAATTATAGGCCGATCACTTGTCTGCCGACGGTTTATAAAGTTTTTACATCCATTTTGAGAACTAAAATTAACAAACATATAGACACCAACTCCATCATGTCTGTCTCTCAAAATGGATGTAAGAACGGGTCCCGCGGTACTAAGGAGCTGCTCCTCATCGATATGGCCATTAACCAACAGGTTCGTCGATCCCGAAGGGATCTGTCGACATGTTGGATAGATTATAAGAAGGCCTATGACTCGGTGCCCCATACATGGCTCATGAGGGTGCTGGAGTTGTATAAAGTAGATGCAACTCTACGCACCTTCCTGATATCATGTATGGGGCAATGGAGGACGGTTCTTCGCTATCCAGGATGTCGACAGATCCAGAGGAATAGCGAACCGATAAGGATCGAGCGAGGTATATTTCAGGGCGACAGTTTGAGTCCACTTTGGTTCTGCCTAGCCTTGAATCCTCTAAGCACACTGCTGGAGGACTCAGGACTGGGCTATCGATTAAGAAGAGGTGGTCAGGTTATATCCCACCTCCTTTACATGGATGACTTGAAACTCTTTGCCCCCAACAATTTGCAACTGGTGGAGCTACTGAAGGTTACCGAAACTTTCAGTAGCGCCATCAGGATGGAATTTGGTGTGGACAAATGTGCGGTCATGCATGTAAAGCGAGGGGGGATTGTGGAATCCGGGGGAACCCAACTCCCGGACTCCATACACCTAAGATCTCTCTCCTCAATCGAAACCTACAAGTATTTGGGTATGTCGGAAGCGTTAGGTATCAACACTGCTGACATGAAGCAATCGCTGAAGGAGCGCTTCTTTGACCGCCTGAATAAAGTATTAAATAGTCTTTTATCAGGCGGGAACAAGGTGCGCGCCTTCAACGGTTGGGTCATGCCGGTTTTGATGTACTCTTTCGGCATACTCAAATGGACCCAGACGGAACTTGACGCCCTGGATAGGAGGGTCCGCACACTGCTGACCGTAAATCGGATGCATCACCCACGTTCATCGGTGATGAGACTGTATATCCCGCGGAAGTGTGGAGGTCGAGGCTTCTTAAATGCTAAGACCCTGCACAACCGTGAGGTATGCAGTCTCAGGGAATACTTCCTAGAAGCCGACGTGGGGATGCACCGAGATGTGGTCTCAGTGGACAAGGGCCTTACCCCGCTATCCTTGGCTAGCGAGAACTGGCGCAAACCTATAGTATTAGATACTAATGACCGCAGGGAGGTATGGCAGAGCAAAGAGCTTCACGGGCGCTTTTACCGGGCCTTACATGGGCCCGATGTAGACCTATTAGCGTCCGTATCCTGGCTGCGATTCGGTGATCTCTTTGGGGAAACCGAAGGTTTTGTCTTTGCGATTATGGATGAAGTTATGATGACGAACAACTACCGGAAATATATTGTGAAGGACGGCACGGTTGACATCTGTCGGGCATGCCACCGTCCGGGGGAATCTATCCGACACATTATCTCTGGCTGTTCTCGTCTGGCTAACGGAGACTACTTGCATAGGCACAACCTTGTAGCCAGGATTATCCACCAGCAACTTGCTCTGAAATACAACCTTGTGGAATCGGAAGTACCGTACTATAAGTATGTGCCCGACCCAGTTCTTGAAAATGGCAATATCACGTTGTATTGGGATCGATCTATCATCACTGATAGGACTATTGTTGCCAATAAGCCAGACATAGTGGTGATAGATCGATTAGAGCGTCGCACAATGATTATTGATATTGCGGTCCCGCATGACGAGAACCTCGTGAAAGCTGAAAAAGATAAGCAGATAAAGTATCTTGACCTGGCTCACGAGGTTGTCGACATGTGGGATGTGGATACAGCAGTCATTGTGCCGATAGTCGTGACGGCCAATGGTATAATAGCCAAGAGCCTCGACCAACATCTGAGGAGGCTCTCGTTAGGCAGCTGGATCAAGGGCTTGATCCAGAAAGCGGTACTTCTGGACACGGCGCGTATCGTTAGGAGATTCCTCTCTCAGGAGCCCTGACCACCGGTAGCTTGGACCCTGTTCCCGATACCGGTGGGCTACTATTTTTTATATTTTTAAATGTTTTTTATATATATTTTTTAAGAAATATTTAAAAATGTATTTTATATGTCCAAAATTAAAATAAACGAAATAATAATAATAATCATTTATTTGCTTTGAAAGTAGGTACATAAATATAGGTGTTTACAAAATGTTGAGATCCTTGTACAATCTACCAATTAGGCATGCAAATTATAGAATTTAAAACTAGGTTAATGCGAATAATAATAAAAAATACAATGTCAATAATTACATCTAAAGAGTAGGGTCATTTAAAAAATCATTAATTGAATAATAACACTTATCAAGTAATAGGGCTGTCAGTTTCTTTTTAAACATTTGGATTGGGTGATTTTTAATAATATTCGGTATTTTGTTATAAATGGTAGGACCCATGCCAAAAACACTTTTCGTAAGTAAAGCTGTATTGTAATTACCATTTTGCAATAATAACCCTATCCATTCATCTAGCCACCATCCCGGAGGAAACAGTAGAAATAAACAAGTTTTTACATTTCAATATTGCACCTATCCATTTCAAAAGCCAACAAAAGCAGGGTTGCCACTAGCCATTCATGAATCCATTTACGATGTCAACCAACCCATAGATAGGTACGACCTATTATAGAAGGCCACATTAAATGCATTTTCGCGTCTTGTACCTGAATAGGTCCCTTTATACGTGAATCTTCAAAGTCGGTCCCATTCAGCCAGCAAATGGACTAATATCGTAACTTGAAACGACCGTCCCCGACAACGTATAGTAAATTGTCATTTAGTCGTTTCGGCTGCTTAATGTGCCTAGTTTCAATTAAAAAGCCATCGCAGTGCCATATGTGGGCCATTAGTTCTGATTATTAGCGAGGGTGTATTATGTGGAGTGGATGATTTTATTAAGGTAATGAAGGTGATATCTTCACTGTGTTGTTTTGTGAAGTTAGTTGAATGTAAAGGTATTAATTAAGAAAATTTAATTAATGGTTTAGTCTACCTTTTAATGTACTATTAGTATCATAACTATATATATGAACTTTGGAGCTTTGGTATTTTTACTTCAGAAGTCCATTACAGATTCGCAAAAAGTAAACACTATTCTACAATGTATTTAGGTACTATCGCGGATACAGGCGCCTGACCACTTTTCGCCTGACCACTGGTCGAAAAGTGGTCAGGTGATATTTTAATTGGGAACCAAAATAAAGTGATTGACGGACACAAAGATAAAAAAATTGATAAAACATTTAATGCCTACGTCGTAGTCAGGCATTATAGAAAAAAATATTAATAATCTTCTAAGCAAACACGTGTCAAATAAATGTACAATCGGCGATGAAAAATTACTTATTTCAACCCAAGTGATCTTCGTAACTTGTGCCGCATAAAACTTTTCTTCCGACTTTCGCGGAAATTATATTGAAGTGGGAAAGTTGATTTTATTTTATTAGCTTCTTGTTAGATAAGGATTATGGTTCCTTTAATAAATGAACTTAGCTGTAATAGAAGTTTTTTTTAAATATTACCTATGTATTTTTTTAGAGTTTAAGTTTAAACCCTATTTTTTATTGACTAAGGCTCCCTAGCGCGTTCATGGGTTAGCTAAATAACTCGGAGTTAAAAGCTAACTCTCAGGGTTCCAAAGAGAATTATTGGATTAACCCTGAGTTAACTGTTAACTCCGAGTTAGCTGTTAACGCGCAAATGGGCCTAACTGGCATTTCCTAAATTCTGATGCAAATACTTATGCAATGAAGTTAACCACAAAACCACTGATTACTCTACGTCCACAAATGGCATCAAACTGACATGTGTGAAACATAAACTAAATACAAAGGTCACTAATGTACCAATAAAGTAACCACATCAAATCTAATTTTGCGAAAATAATTTTCAATGCAACTCAGGGCATGATGTTAGTAAATAATACAGAATAAAACAAAGCCTGTTCACGACCTCGTGGTTCGGTCGTGAGAGCCATCGCCCGGGCTAGTTCACAAGATAGACTAATTCCTTCTCTGTCTATATTATTAAATAAAAGAGAGATGGAATATAAGATGATCATCGATTGTGAGGGTAACACTGTGAAGATTGCTATCTCTGAAAAGCACTGACCGTAGCTGTATTGAAAACAATAAATTTCGGAGAAGTCACGACTGTAGAATGATTAATATTGAGCCACTAAAATTATCTAGCCCCATTGTTATTTATCTGATAAGAAGATTCAGCCTATTGACTCCGCCAATTAACCTTCTAGCTACGAACTATTTATGATTAAAACTTACATACACATACATACATAATCAGCCTATATCGTTCCCACTGCTGGGACACAGGCCGTTATACACCACTCGGGCCCAATGCGGGTTGGTAAGATGTCACATGTCTTCGAAATTTTGGTTCTAGTACATGCCGGTTTCCTCACGATGTTTTCCTTCACCGTTTTTGAGAGCTGAACCTTTGAGAGATGAAATTATTTACACAAAGTAAAGCGCCTGCCTGGGTTCGAACCGACGACCTACAACCCGTAAGTCGGGACGGTTACCAGTGGGCCACCACTGCTCTCTCTATTAAAACTTAAATGTCTGTAATTACCTCAATGTTATAACGTAAAAGTAACATACGCGTTCTTGACCAATGTAACATCTTCCCTAACAAACACAAAAAATAATATATCAAAGCTTCATGGTATTTCAATCAAACTCACCGTACAGATACTTCTTCTAAACACTTCATTACACGAATACTTAACTATGTATCTGATTGAAATGCGAGCAGAATGTCAAGCAATCAACTTTTTTATATTTGCTACTCAAGTAATAGTGACTACACATGCAAAGTCAATCTGTTCCTAAAACTATTCATGCAATAATAAAAAGGCTCGTTGACAGTCAAATAAAACGACAATATCTAATGGACAAGAATCTTGCAATAAGTTGGGAGTAGTCGTAAAATATCAATATGCGTAAGGAATACCTTCCTAGGGAAGTTGGAAACTAGGAACAAGACGACAATATAAAGGGGAATAAATACCGCGTTGGCTCATAAATCATTTGTGAACATGTTACACTCGACGACAAACACAGTTTCTTATATATTTCATTGTTGCCTTAGCGATTACGAAACTCGCATAAAAAGGGGGAAGAAACACGGAACGACTTTTAGTCACCGAAATGCGATACAATGGGATAACTGTACGAAGGAATATCTAGCTACGTATGGCTATATTTTAGTTTTATTTCATTCCAAAAGTTAGTACCTACAAACTCAAGTATTTGATAGTGTCTCAAGTCCAATAAGACAAAATTTAGAGTCTGGAAGCTGCAGAAAGGCGGGACGCAAGCTCTTAAATCGCAGAAAATGTTAATCCGTGAAGAGAAGGGGAGGGAGATTCCTCCCACTTACTTCGGGATACGGAAATTAAAGTTCACATATCTATGTGATAGGCAAAAATGCCTCAGCTCCTAAAGGATTTTTTTCGATGATATTACATGCGATCCGGACGAAGAGATGAGAATTGTTATAAATCAAATACTATAAAAACAAGATAACAAATCTTTTAAAAATCGTATTCGGTTGCACTACAGAATATACAACGTGTAACAAAAACCCTTGAGGATGTTGTTAAGAATCGTACTGAGAGTAATAGACAGTAATATACAAAAAAAAAAAAAAATCGCCGTTTCTTTTTTCAATAGGAAATTTTAAGGGGTTTTTTTATATGGGGCGATGGGGGCCGTCGTTAAGCGGGTGTCTACAAGTCATAACCCCTGTTGAAATTTACAATTTTTTTATGGAATTGGGTTAATTTTGGTACTAAAAACGTTAATTTTAAATAGGAATGACGTTTTTTTTTTTTAATTACTTTTTGGTAATGTTGTTGCAGTACCTATGTGCCCTTTACAGTTCGGACAAGGCTTCTGTTACACATTGTAGAATTTACTACAGAAAACAGAAATATTTTTATCGAAGAAATAATTTATAAAAACAGCTTCGTCGCATTTAAATATATCAGAAAAAAACAAACTTCCTTTAACGACGCAAAGTTTTATGAGTTAACTTTTCAAATATAAGATATAAATAAAAATTCCCAAGTTTTATTGGATTCATGGACGCTGATATGAAATGTTCAAATAAAAAACTTGATACGATATTATAAAATCGAGCTGTACAAAACTAAGTTAAGCCGACATTAGCTCACTGAGAACTGTGCTCTTCACTATTTAACGTCTGCTGCCAGCCAAGTGAATTTAATTTAAAATGTCAAATATTGCATGAAATTTCTGCTTCTCTGCATTTTAACGTTGTAGCATTTAGACGAAAATTTCGTCAAAGAACTTCTGGAAGTTGGTTCCGAATGTAACAATGACTTTCTGCTATATCCCTGGGAGAACAATTTGGAGAGAAATATTATTTTAGAGGACACTAAGGTAAAATTGGAAAATAATAGGAACATAATATTGTCTGTCTCGTTGTTCTTGTGATCACGAATGCGCGTAGTGAAATGTTGGTATAGTTGATCAGCTTTTCCCCTTTAGTGAACACATTTTAGTATCCATGCTGTTAAGTACGTAAAACTATCTTACCTATATGCTCAATACCGCACTCCAAAACGAAAACCCTGAAACAAAGAAAGCAAATCTTAATTTCGTAGTTCTAAGTTACGCCACCATTTTCGAAGTTCTAAGTTACGCCACCATTTTCGAAGTTCTAAGTTTCCCCACCGTATTACGGGAAACTACCAAAAATTAACCCGTATACTTTCAATGGCCTAACCGACTGAACTTTGTCAATTCCGTGGGACTATTACACTCGGCCTGAAAACGGGTTCCAGCCAATAACACCCACTAATGAAAGTGAACAAGAAATGGTCGCACTGTCTTATGTTACAGTTATGTACATTGTGCTATTACCTAGACTTTATAGTGAAGAGCTTTGTGGCATTTTCTTTTATTACTAAGTTCATAATGGTTGCAGGAAAAGATTATGGACTTTCCTGGTGCAAGTAATAGTCTAACAGACTGGCACATTAGTTTAAGAAAAATGTTGGTAAATGAAAAACTGATTTATTATCATTATCACATACCATTTAGGTACAAAAGAAAAAATAAGACAGTTAGGTTTGACATAGTTGCACCCAGTTGCACAAAGATAAACATTAATGCCCCATTACGGAATGGATCATTAACGCTAATGATTTCATTAATTTCATCAAAGAACCATTAAAATCGAGTCTAATGTTGCTTTCTGCAACAAGTTGATGGAAGATTAGTATTTAATGACAGCTTTAAAAGTTAAAGCTCGTTTCTGTAACTGGCTGATAAGTCGATAAATTGTTTATTATATTATTAACAAAGGACGATTATTAATTTATGCCGTTAGGTCTTTAACATTCAAATGCAGGTACAGCATAATTTACATAAATATTGATATATTCCCAAGGGAAATTAAAGAACAATAATAAGAAACAAGAAGACCAAATTAGGCAAAGTAATTCCCAAGATGCTCAAGAACTTTATTGTTTCATAAACGAAACACAAATCGAAGAAGCAGCCTCAGGGATATTCGTAACAATTTGCAAGTATATGGAACTTCCCAACTTATTGGATCAAGTCAACGTTCGTAAAGACAAACTTTCTCGTATAGTTTATCTCGTAATATCTCATAATAATTCCTAATTCGATAAGTCACTTTATTCCTTATTCGACCAATATTTTCTTCTTTGGAGGAGAAACGATCAAGATCAATCTTGTCTAATTTGGCTCTCATTTCTTTATGTCTGGGGCTGAGGTAATACCATCTCTATTAGCTAACTGATCAATTTATGAAAGCTATCGCTTCGAATCGTGAGCCAATTCTTCAGCAGTAATGGGTGAGAGCAGTTTTATTTCTTAATTTCCCTCGTGTGTATCCTGTTATTAGTTTCTTAGTAGTTGCTTCTATTTAAGGCAAGGTATCAATATATTAAGAAATGCAGATGAATAATAAATAATAGAAACATGAATATGTAGCTCAATATTTTTAAAACGCTGTTTTTCATCAAATACATGCCTTCCTTACAAAAAAGGTGCCTTACATTTCATTTCTACAAAAAACAAACTTTTCTGTCTCCCGCCGAATAGCTTCTGACGTCATCCTTTGACGATGTTCCCTTTGATTCTGGGATCCTCATCCTCTCGCACGACTCCCCGTATCAAAACGGCCACCGCGCTAAGCCCTCAAAGAAGTTACTCGTCAAAAGGCATTTGTATTGGTGTAAATCTTTCGCAATGACGTTATTTCAACGAATTCGATGAAATTTGTTCCTTTCAATAAACCAGCCTATTTTTCATTAAAGATATCTCTGTGTGTGTGCTTATTGAAGAATTTTGTATCTGTAAGTCAATATATCAAAAAAAATGTTTGTATCTCAACCACGATAAATTCAACTTTAAACGAGTATAACTACAAACATGTTCAAGATATATCCCAATTTATTTGAGTTTTTAAATGTGAAAGTTTTGCCTTTAGAATATTCAAAAGATTTGAAGATAAAATTGAGAATTAAGTGACCTGAGAAGTAAAATTTGACTTGAACCTTGTCAACATTATACAAAAATAACATTTTTTTATGCACTAGAACAGTAACATTGAAAATATACCTATATAAAATCTTGAAAAAGAGTACTTACAAGATAATGAACAGAAAAAAACCACGGTAACTTTAGTACTAAATGTAAATAAATGAAGATACAAAACAACAGAAGTAAGTAACCAAGACCTCTAAAGAAGTAAAGAAAAAGCGTGTGATTTTAAAAATGGTTAAGTAACAAAAACAAAGAACAAATAAGAAAATACTGCATCTTATATTACACGAGGCACGAAGAAACGGGTTTTTAGCCAAGACACACCTGTTTGTTCAAGAACTCATAAATAAAGTGGAAACAGCTAAACTTGTTCAAACATTTTCAGAGGAATCCGCAAAAACCGCGTATTGTACGAATGATAGCGCTTTCGAGAAGAATACTGCTGCAAGTGATTTTGGTAAACGAGGGAATACTGCGCAAGACGGGTTCTTGGGTAAGCTAAAAATTTTAAAAAGTTTCACGAAGAAACAAACACTATCTCAGTTTTTAATTATTTTGAGCTGGATGCGGAAGGTCGAACTTCAGGTATTGTGAGTTGGGCTCAGTAAGTTAATATGGGTAATTATTACTGAAATTGGGTCTTCAAAATTACAACTTGAAAATACTTCCAACCTACCTACATTATTTTATAAGCTGTATGGTCATATAGCTTATAAAATAATGTACCAAACCGCCTTTTGTCAAATAAAACTTGATAGCTATAATTAAGTGCTCTCTACCGGTCTAACAATTAATTAGGTCCAACCTTTATTGAGGCATTAACGTCGTCAACACTTGAATTAAATTATAATTACGTAGGAAGTTATGGACAGGCAAAACATTTATAATAAAATGTACAGCAAACAAGTATTAAGGAGTTTGAAAACTAGATGAGAATGGAAATAAAGTTTTTTTTGGAAAATAAGGAACAACAAGATAAGATAATGAAGAAGTTATTGAACATAGCAACATAGCGAAGTCAAAAGAATGAATTGTAGGTACATTTCAACAGGGCAACCCTCTTTGTCATCTTTACAAAGCTATGAAAATTTAAAAAAAACGGGTTGAACAAAAGGAAGGCACACAACGTTTTTAATGAAAAGGTCAAATTCTATCAGCCTTTTGATGATTCAAACGCGGTGAGATGACGTACACGAAATCCTACTCACAATACGTAGAAATGAATTAAAAATACTTTTTTGTTAGGCACCTACCATCCGGTCTTAAACGTGGGTATGAGCCATCCACTTCAAATGAATTTCCTATAAATCTTATCAAAAGACAGGCTTTGTAAACAAAAGCAAACTGTACTGTAAAAATATTTTATTTCTGTGATAAATTCCGTAGGCTCACACTTCTGAAACCGTAGGAGTTAATCTTTTCCACTCAGTCACCTCTATGGTAATTAACGATGTACTATAAGGACCTCAGCGAAAATCTATTCAACGTCTTTTTTTCTTCGTTTGATATAGCACTCTGTATATAAAAGGTGGAACTTGAATGTTAGAAGAAAAATATTCCATACTAATGTTTAAATTTGGAGAAAGTAGGCTTTTGAAAGGAGCTAAAAATACCGCAAAACAACTTAAACTTGTTTCCTCTCCTAAAAAAAACTTAATTTAAGCCTTCATTGTGTTGTGCTGTAAACTGGTATATCGGTCTATAAAAATGTGCGTCATCCAAAATAACCCCAACATTTATTAAGTTCTATAAAAAACAGCAATTTTCATCAAACTTTTATCATTATCGAGAACGACATACGTAATTATTCCAGTAAAAATGTCGTCTGTTGCCTTGAATAAAGCATTTTCATGTTACCGCACAAAAAAAACGTATAATGCTAAAATAAAAGAACTTTTATTTATGAGTACAGCTCTCAACAAAAACGATGCAAGCAGCAGCTCCCATACCAGTTAATCTTTTTAATGCAATCGTGCCATCCAATACTTGTACCCCGCAAGCGAAAATTTGCTGCAATTTTTCACTTAAACAAAAGCGCGCAAATTCCATTGCCAGTTCTCTCCACTACGTTTTAAAGAAGCACCGTCTAAACGCTGCGGTGGATGTTAATCTCTTCCATCCGATCGCTCTTTTCAGGGTTAATGGTGTGCGAGTCTTCGGTGTGAATTGCGATTACGAAAGATACTCACGTTCCAGCGCTGTCCCTTGAGTTTGCGTCTTAACTCCAGACTTTCTTTATTAGCAAAGTAAAAAATATATAATTTCTTTCCGTCCTGTTATATGCCACAAGTTCTTCGTACTAAAGAAAAATAACTTGGACGTTCCTGGCAGAATTTCAATCAAGCGAGAGTAGCTACTTTACTGGTGTACAGCAAAAAATATTGGAGACATATTTTTCCTGGAGATTTGTCAGAAACGATCATAATTTATTATGTGCTCAAGTTCAGGCCGCGTAAATAATACTGAGTGGTTTTTTTTATAGTTTCTTATATAAAATACAGCGCGCTATTTTCATCATGACAAATCTATGAGAAGCAAAATTATAAACGACAACAAAAAGCTGCACATCGAAGCATCATGAAGACATCCAGATTCAGGAGTACATAATGTTAATGAATAAAAACACGACAACAGTAAAATTAACTATCAGACTCAAAACAGCATACCGCACAACTTAAAACATGAACTAATAATAACAACAACATGAAAATAAACCTCAAATAACATGAAAACAAACCGACTACAATCCCAAAGCTTTCAAGACGTTCCGTTGATAATAATGAACTTCGTACGAACAATTTCAAAACAAAACAACGCGAAACAGCGGAAACCAGAGGAAACTATGTTGCTATGCCATAATATTATATTATCACGAAGCAAGAACCGAGCTCCGTTGACCGCACGCTATGTCGAGTGACAAATTAAATGAATTTACGGGCAACAGACTTAGGCTGCAAACATATGTTATGCTCTTTGCTGCGATGTAAATACAATATACATGAGTCAGCTTTCTGAGGTCGCTCCGTTTCATCGTGATAGGTTTAGTCTTGATCTCCTTGAATTTATCGTTGCTAGCTGTAGGTTATTAACGGTTAAAATGTGAGCTTTTGTGGGGAGAGAAATACGTCGTAGTATCGTATGAGGGTAGAGGAAGAATAATAGTCACGTACCTAGAAGATATCTATAAAAGCACTAGCTATTGCTCGCGATTTCACTAGTATTCTGGAAAAACTTTTAAACGTGACCGAATAAAAAGTATTATTTATATATCCTTTATTGTACACCAGAAAATACATAGCAATGATAAATTTAACACTACAAAACATACAATCCTAAGTATCTTATGTATTAAGACAGGACATAGTCTATCCGTGAGCTGAAACTCATCAAAATCTGTTGAGCCTTTTTTGCGTGGTTGCGTAACATACATCTTCAACAAACTTTCACATTCATAATATTACCTAAGGTTTAGAGATGTCAGATAAGGACAAAGATTCAGAATCCTTTAACGACGATCTTGACGACTTAGATCATAAGAGTGCTAACACATTGGGACGCCATGGTGACGTCACCGGTTACGTATCCAAACAATTCGTATTGAAATGTATGACAGTTAACTTACTTGGCTACGGTCTGGTGACGTCGCCAATTTCGAAGCGTAGCCACGAGCGACCCGCCCCTACGAGAAGACTGGATGCTCTAACGACCTGTCGACGCGTAGCGACCAGTATTTTGTATACAAGTAAGTTACGCCTCCCTTACTTCAGTGGTGAACTGATCGCCAGGACGGACGCCCGCGTGTTACTGGCTACTTATTTGGCAACCTCATTTGGCTACGGTAGGTAGCCAAAGATAGCTATGGCAACGTAGCCAGCGACGTCGCAATGGCGTCCAGTAGCTAGAGCGCTAGCACACAGCCAGTTTAGAAATTTTGACCTTTTGGACACATTTGGATATACCTACTTATCAGATTGCGTTAAACTTTGTTTCGAGACTTTATAACGAGCTAATAAGATCCAATCGACTCATCGTAAGGTCAGGTCAAGGTGTACCATCTGAACTAAATCTAACCAATAAACAGCTTAAGTTACAACTTAGGTGACTAACGATGATTGCCTGACTAAGTAACATTTGCAGGCACTTAACTTCTTTGTAAAATTCTTTCACCGGGCTATAAGCTTTTATGTAACAAGAAATAGGTCTTTAAATGAGCTCGCAAAACCTTTTTCTTTGAGTTTAAATAAAAGTCTAAAAGACTTTGATAATGATCAGGCATTTCATCATAATTAACACTGAACGGTTTGTAAAAAAAGTGTTGCTTTAAAAAAGATCTAAATTGAAACAAAATTATTCGATACCAACAATGCTTTTTATGATTAGTACACAGATGAATACAGACGTTCACTCTGCAAAAACATTTAAATAAAAAGCGATTCTTTCTACGACACAATAAAGTGCAATTCAGATCACACAGCGTTAATTTACATACAGTTATATCCTCCAAGAAGTTACTCTCTTTCTATCGCGTAACTCATATTTTTCCCGCCGCGTACTTGTAGCTTCATACCAAAAATGCGGAATGAACCATCTGTGATTATGATGAATAATTATGTAGTTGGTACCTATTTAACAATGGTCAAGAATGTTATAGCATAAATAAGTAACACCGGCTCAAACTTTTATAACTGGCCATGAAGACCTTACTTTACTCACAAAATTCTTTATATGTTATTCATTGAGTGACCTCGAAAGCATCTCCACAGTTGTATCCCTAATTGAATAACATCCAATACAATCATTGACAATTCACTCAACAAGTGCCTACTAAGCATACGGTGACCACAACTTGTTCGTGTTGTAAATACTTACTACTTTCTGAGCATAGACATGCAAATGTGTCGGTTACGTCTGCCCCACGTTTTATGAATGTGGCCGCTATCGCGTTACAGGGTTGGCGACGACGACATATTATGACTGCACTGCGACTTAACTGGTGAAGACGTTTATGTGAATGGAGGATTTTTAGAAATGGTTTTGTGGAAGTCGTTGATACTTTAGGGTTCATAAAAGGCATTTTAAAATACGTTGAGTCTAAAATACTTCACGGTCTGCCCAAATACGGTCTGATAAAATGATAATATGGTAATTTTCTAAACAAAGTTCTGGAACCATTTTAGAACATTTAGAGTGAGAAAGATCACTGTTTCACTTCATGTAGATTCAATATCAAGTTGTTGTCTTTAAAGGTCGTGAGAACCAATACCGCGAGCTGACCACACTAAATTGCTATCACCATTCACCAGTTGCATGGCGCGGTGACTGTGACAATTTTCTCACATTTTATAGCACTGTAACGTATATCAGAATGCATCGTCGCAATGATACTCACTCACAAGCACTTTATATCAAAAAGCAATCTCTTCAATGATATTTTCCACTCTATACAGATACAATCAACGCACCAAACGATGACGATAGCAAAAACTACAACATGAAATCTGTCAATCATAGAACATCCCTACTTCGCCAATGAAAATGCTGACGACATGCTCCCGAGTTTATGGCTATCCCGAATTTGCAACAAAATAAACCATGACTGGGAACAAATCGACGCGGTCCGACGTAGATGACATTTGTGACAGGCACTTTGTACTGGGATTGCGTAAACGAAATCGTGTCGGAATAAACTTGAGCGAATTGAAAAACACAAGCTTTGCCTGACACTTTCCGTATTAGTTTTCGTGACGTCAAGACCTGTCTTTTTGTTTCACTTTTTGGCACAGACTGTAGCTTAGGATTCGATTATAACAACTATCAAGTGTCAGGGTGCGTTTCCACTGAAGCGGAGACGAGCGAAGCTGAGCGGAGACGTGCAATCACAATGGTTGAAATCTTCATCGCGTCTCTCGTCTCGTCTGTGATTGGACGATTCCTGCACGTCTGCGCTCAGCTCCGTACGTCTCCGCTTCAGTGGAAACGCACCCTCAACCTTTTATAAACAGAACGTGTTTAGTATTTCTAGAAACGATTTGAAACGAGTTTTCTGAAGGACATTAGACTCACTAGTTTTGTCGTCCTCGATGAGTTTTTTTTAGAAGCCTCATTAATGGAACGTTTTACTGGTCCAATTATAAACAGTGATTTATGTGGTATTTCAGGACATGGTTCTTGAGCTGGTTGCTATTTTATTTGAATACGATCAGCTGCTATACGACGAACATGTAATTCCCTACTTTAATATCTACTTAAACGCTTCCTACAGACATGCGCGATGCGACGGTGCGACACGATTCTGGTAGAGAATTTTCCATAAAGTTTTCATAGAAATTATTCTAGGTACTAGAGTGCCGTCGCGCCTGTCTGCAGGAACCTTTATACAAATCATAAATTCATTCGTGTACAACCTAAACCACTGAGTCCAGAAGCAAGAAATTTTGCTTTTTTTTTGTATTGCATCTTTCAGGTGGAACTAGGAGGTTGTCAGCTGCTTAACCGGACTTTCCTGTGTACCATAAGAAATTTTACACAGCAGTGCCTTGCACAATATTTATCGAAAGTAGAAAGCAAGAAGAAAGCACTAAGGATTTTTTTTTATTCATCCCTTAAAGCCCATAAATATGGGGTGAAAGGTTGTATGGAAGATCGTCATCTTTGTCACAGTATAATAAAGTGACAGTATTATATCTCGGCAGTGACCTTGAAATAATTACCTACGGCCGCTCGGTAGATAAACCTTCCGCCACTTTGCGTAACTGCCGCGCACTCGAGACTGTTGCCTAATGGTATACAATATTTTCAATTAATACATAATACTGTTACTTATTTATACTGTGTCTTTGTCGATGGGATGTCCCATCGGGCACACGGCTTGTTTACGTATTACACCTATTACGTAACATAAGATCACGCCTAGTTTCCCCGAAGAATTGGGCAGAGGTGCACCTGTAGTACATAATAGATACCTATTAGTTTTGATAAAATAAACAGGAGCTCACCAGAGCAACGAACTAGGCAAAACAAGCGAAAATGATCTTAGCAAAATACAGTCAGTAAATTCAAGTTATTTCGTTGCAATTTATATGGCGACAACCAATTAGTATCTGTTTCGAAATACGCAACAACTTGCTAACTGCCGAGATTCTTCACGACTTTGTCAACAATTCCGCTGAGTTTGGAAACTTGAGTGCGTATCAGAAACACTCATTATTTATCAGGTGAAATGATGGCGGAATTTTGGACACGAATGAAAAGTTTAAAAAAATCGGCTACCTAATAGGGATGTTGACTGGAAAAAAAATTATAAAAGCTATTTAGTCTGTCGGTCAAATAATAAAAAAATATTAGACTTGTATTTTTTTGCTTTATCATATTAATAAAAAATGGTTTAGATATAACGCTTTTAAAGTTGGGGAGTGGGGGCTCGCTACGTCACAAGTCAGTATAAAATCTACCGGGGAGTGACGACATGCCACATTTTAACGCATTGCCTACTCAATGTATTGCCGTAATCTTTTGACTACGTAAAAAAAGAAAAAAATACGTGTCCAATATTTTTTAATAATGTAGGGGTACCTGAAGGACAAAAAAAATTTTTTTTGTCAACATCCCTATACACAACACATTTTCGTAAACCATTACGAGTAATCAGTTTCATTTTGACAGTTCAACAACATTCATTGCGTTATTTTCGTTGTTGAGCAGATTTTTTTTCGAATTTATGAAGCAATGGATTAGCAATCTGTTTCAAAACGATTCAGATTTTGATTGATCATATATTACGCAATTAGGGTACTGGGGTGTGCGATACAAAGTATTATGCTTTGGAGAAACATAGGTAATATTTACAGTTTTTAACAAGAGAAAAGCTACTTCGATTTTTGATAAAAGAACAAACAGTGCAAGAAAATTGTTCTAATTAAATTCTTACCCAAAGGATTACACATAACGCCAAACGTATTGACCCACAAAAAACGCCTCAATGACACTCAAAGTGACCCAAAGCTTAATTGCAAATCGTCTGAATTGACGAGGGGCTTCTAAATTTTACTCAAATCGACCGTTCATCGTGTCAAAACCTCTATCTAAATTGGCATTTCATCAGCGTAGAAGCACCGCAGAGCCGTCACAAGAGATAAAATAGATAAATCAATTGATTGACATAATATCCGAGAGACGAAAGGACCTTTAATCAATGGGCGAGAGAAGAAAAGGGCACCAAGCCGATTAACTCCGGAGGTCAGATTGAAGGGAAATGATTAAACGCGGAATTAGCGGCGATAGGGAAATGGCAGACGACGGTTGATCGGCGCTGTGTTGATACCAAGTTTATCAACTTCGGATTTTATGATTGAATTTTAATACTTTTTAGGGTTCCATATGTCCGAATGAAAACGGAACTCTTATAAGTTCACTCGTGTGTGTGTCTGTCTGTCTGCCCGTCTGTCACAGCCGAGTTACTCCGAATCTACTGGGCCGATTAAGTTGTTTGATACACATAATGAATTTCTGGGACCCAAATAAATGAATTTTGAATATGGGGTTCACTTTTGGGGGTAATTAAAAAAAAATTGAATCGAAGAAGCCCACCAGTGGGGTGGCTTGGTGGGGCAAAGTGGAATATTCCAACAAACACCTGTGCCATGTTTGTGGGAAAAATAACCAGATTACATTAAATTAAAGCAATAGTAGGTATATTTGCACAGATTAATTCAATAATTTATTCGGACAGCAGTCTCTTGCCCCTAAAGCCGTATCTATATTAAGTATATTCCATAAGGAGACATGGTGATTACTGATCGTACACCCCTAAGTCGCTCCTGATTCTCAAAGACATTGAACGAGATAACGGTCCACAAAGGGAAACCTTACTAAAATTGATATCTCTGCCAATAGGATTACTACTACGGCTATTAGGTACATGTTAATATCTCGTAATGTACCTTTACTTTGAAACCCCTTAATATAAAGCTCTTTGAAAGATAGTTATTATCTTTTTACTTTGAAGTAATCTGTGTTTGGATTGCAGTATGAACTAATTTTTTTTTTTTATTTCAATTCAAAATATAAAAAGGTTTCTTTGTGAAACATACAACTTTACAGATTAAAATCAAACGCGAATATATGGTGGCATTGATTTAAAAAACCAAAATATTTTTCAATAGCACTGAAAAAATATCAACGCTACATATCACAAAAACTAATCCATTTCGAAGTTAAACAATATTCCGAATATCTACATGAAACTAATAAAAGTAAAAAAAAAAAAAACCGTGGACACTCATTTATACACAGTCCATATTCAACATGATTCACATTGTACGTAGTGGAAAAAATATCAACCAACCACCCGAACTTCATTGGCAAACAATTCGGCCGTGCTCGAGAGCGTTACCGACACTCGGGCGTAAAAAAATGGCAATAGGCTAGTCAACATTGCACGCACGGAAAACCCGACGGTGGCTTCCGTTCGCACGCAAAATAAAACCCGCCATCCCGATTCGACATCAATGCGCAGTACCATACGCTACCCCATACACTTATGGACAAATTACAATACATACGCTCCGAATATTCGACGTTATTGCGTAAACTCGACCCACATTGTTCGCCGTAACGTAGTTCTGAACGTCCGTGTCGCTCGTAAATCATGAAGGTAATTTAAATTTTGTCATTAGAGCTAAACTTATGTTATTTTGCACCGAAACGTGCACCTGTGGTGAGAGATAACATGAAGCATAAATCAAAATAATGGCATATGAAAAGGAAATTTGTTGCAGTCAGCAACACAAATCTGCGGTAAAAACTAGGTTGCGAAATAAAATGTAGCTAGCTGAACCTAAAGTTGCAAAACACCGCAATTTAATTTGTTCCAAATAGCTAGTTTTATTAGCGTGTAAACAGTAGGGCTGTATTTAATCGCTTCATTTAACAGTGTTCCCGTGAGCGTGGCCGCGAGTGTACAATACATGCGGGTTGGGTGCGCTGCGTTTTATAGCCAAGCCATGTATCAAAGTTTCGCGAGCGGTCTGAATCTCTACCAAGAGTCGAGACCTCCCGTCGACAATACACGACCAGACTTTACGGCGAAAATTCGCAAAGTTTGTTTAAAATTAGTTTGTGTATACCTTTCTAGTGGGTCGTTACAGGAAGACACGATTGTACTCCGAGCTTGGTAACGTTGGCTTAGAACAAGGAGATTTTGTTCTTGAGCGAAGTGTTGGCGATACCATCTTTCTTAGAGTACCAGCAACGTTTTAAATCTAATCTTAAAGCAGAAATATGAAAAACCAGATAATAAAAGTTTGCTACCGTTAAAATATAAGAAACAGCTGTGTTGAAATCCTTTGTTGTGAGACGACAAGACATTTCCAGTTTAACGGCAACTAGAAAACATTACAAAAATATTTTCTAAATAAAAAAACTGGGCCATGGGCTATACTTTAAGAGGATAAAAAGAAAACCCCAAATTTAAAAAAAAGCAAGCTTTACTTAAGAGAAAACACAAAATTAAGCCTTTAGTTTTAAAAATGAACAACATTTCCATAGACAAGACCATGGTCTAGACTTTAAGAGGATAAAAATAAAACCTCCAATTTTTAAAAAGCAAGCCTTATTTAAGAGAATACACAAAATAAAGCTTTACGTTAAAAAATGAAGAACATTCCATAGACAGAGCACTATCGACAACATGCTGATTGTACAAATAAATTTGTGAGCAAATCCTAGTAATAATAAATAATGTAAAGCACGTTAATCCTGTTAAGACAAGTTGGATCTAATTAAAAAGATCCCCGGTTTTGTTCTTCGAAATATTAAATGAGACAGTAGATACGAAGTCTGATAAAATATTGTTGGATACAAGGCAATTTAGTTGTTATTTCCTGAGAAATAAGATTCAGGCTACGTAAGGACCAAGTAGGCATTGTAAGCTGCCAGGAACAGTAACCGAGGAAAAGCCAGCGGAAAGGCAAGCGCTTGAAGCGATGTAGCCTTTGAGACGTTTCTTCAGAATTACTGAGCCCGCTCGAGGTAATCTTCACAAAACTTCATTTTAGTCAAGTGAAAGCAAATTATATCCTTTTGAGAATGTAGGGGGAATAAGTTTTCTGCTAACTTGCCTATTTTCCATATTACCTACCTACGCTTCTCTTTTTCCAAAACTTTTTGATAAAAGTTAATAGCTTAATATTTTTTATGTCCCCGAATATGTACGGAGTTTTACAAAAGTTTGATAGGTTAAAGGAGAAATTTATTTACCTTCGTACCTACGAATAACGATTTCTTTAAGCCGCAAAACTTTTCATAAATCAGAAACAGGGATAATGAGATTTTATAAAATTTATGTCAAAAGTTTGTTAAGAGCACAGCAATAAGATTGCTTTTAAAGATTTACATTTATTTTGACCATCAATTTAAATTCCGAATTGTTCCATTATAACCTTAATCAATTTATAGATGTTTGATCAATCAAATGGAATTGACTGCTTCTTTCAACTTGGATGAAAAGATAACCAACAGAATCATATCTTATTCTTGAAAGGAAGCTCGGAAATCATTCAACGAGTAAATCTAAAAACAATTCACGTAAAACACGATTCCAGTTCTCCCCGAGTATATCGCAAAGCCACAAAATGAGATTACCAAACGTTTCAACGTACACTCGGATACGTTGGCCAGTTTTACGATTACGACTGTTGCACTAAATAAAACCGTAATACGATTTGCCATCTATCAGAAACGCTTACGAAATACACTTTATATCAACACCATAAGGTATAAATTTATTTAAACTATTTATTTCCTAGTGTAAAATAGTAAGAACCGAGCTAGTCATAAAAATCGCAATTTCCAAACAGGCATAAACTAGCAAACACATTGTTTGAACAGGTTTTAAACATAAACTAAGTCTGAATACAAAAATGTCCTAAATTCTAAAAACCTCAAATTGCAACTTGTACAGGACCAGACATACAGTTGCATTGTCGTAGCTTTTCGTGGTGTAATAATCTAGATTGACTTTTGACCCTGAGAATACCTGAATAGTCTACGTGATGAAAAGGATATGCGAAGTAATTCTTTGTTTGAAAGACAATCCCGATTACAGCGAGCGACAACATTTTTTCGCAAGAATGTTCAGTTAACTTATAGAAGATCTGTCTAGCCTTTTATCAACTATGTTGGGGTCGGCTTCCAGTCTAACCGGATGCAGCTGAATTTTACATGGAGCGACTGTATCTGACCTCCACAACCTAGTAAATTTGTAATACGATATGGCTAAGAAGACTGGTTGTCAGACTTTCGGGCTTCTGACGACCCGTAACGACAGTCAAAGATCCACGAATAACAGCCGGAACCAACGGCTTAACGTACATTCCGAGGCATCGAGGAGTCTCGGTATGTAAACATGGTCACCCATCCACGGACCAACCCGGCAAGCCTAGCTTAAACTGATGGTTTGTCCCGTACTGCTGTTATTACTTAGCCACGAGCCAAGAAATCGTACCAAAATTTATTTAATTCAGTGTGTCCTTCTAAAAACTATTTTCTGAACAGGATTGGCTTGAACTTTAACAAAATACAGACATATAGGTACCTACCTGGTATTGTAGTCGACCTAAGCGAAATTTATCCAACATTGTCGAAGTTTATCCATAATGAAACTGTTATCCTACCGTGGCGCGTGTATTCTTTGTACCTACGTACAAAAGGGCCCACTTTGATCCTCTCAGTTCGGCACAGGACCAGTGGCAACAATTCAAACTATTCACGATAAAAGGGGTTTAACTAAAAATAGGTATCTACGTAAACCTCTGGGCACAGGCTTTCAATGGGGGATGGGAGGCTTTGTTAAGCAGCGTAAGTAACGAGACGTTTTTGTTAGAAGAGCTTCGTTGTGTCCTTATTTCAGCCAAGCAGAAGTTGAAATCTTTATTGAGAATATCGTAATTGCAATAAATAATGCGAGCGATAAAACGGAGCGTTCGACATCAATAATTCATCCGAGCCGCCAATAAAAGTTGAACACGAAATGAGTTTAAAAATTCTCCTATTTTGTATTGTATTTTTTGTTTTGTAATTAAAACTTTGCAGACTTTTAAAAGTTGTATTACTTTAATTTTAATGAATTTGAGTATGATAGAGACATTAGACCGCTTTTGACGCGAACACTATTAAATGTTGCTGTTAGTCATAATTAGTTAGTGAACAAATTTCATTCAGTAATGCTGAAACTTTAGTCTTATGTTAACCTAATAGTGTTATAATAATTATTTTGAGTGCAATTATCGTTAAAAAAAATGGTGTTGATATATATATAGTCATACTTTATAATTTTTGTTTACCATAGCTGTGAAATGCATGCAAATGAAATATAACTATGTAAGATTAGCAATAACACAACCAGCCTTCTATTGCGTCTGCGAGAACATTATATTTAAGTAAGACTTTATGACGAATAAACGATCACAATGATTTCATTGATTTTGCTGCAATCTTTGAAATTCTCGTATGTCATAATTTTATGAATGGAGAAATTAATAAAAGATTTGAAAATACGAGTACAAAAATAAAAAAGGGAAACACAAATGCCATCATAAACACAGGTTCTTGGCACGATATTCCGGCCAGCGAGGTACATTTTGCACTTACTTGCGGCCAAACGAAAATAGGGCAGGGAATTTCTACACAGAAATTTAGCAGCAAACGCCATATTGCGTATGTACCGGTGGATTTCTTTAAATTGTCCCTACAATGTTTACAGTAAAATATAACTTAGGCCGGAGGTAATTTGTTGAAACTATTTCTATGGACTCGTGTTGAAGTTTTGCAAATTTCATATGGATTATTTGAAACTTTTTGAAGCTTTAACCTACCTAGGGCTTACATTCTAAGATTTGAAAGCTAATTAATAGCCGCAAAATATATTTGTACAATTCAACTTGAAATCTAATCAAACACCTATTTTATTCATTTACAAACCATTAGAATCTTGTATAGTTTCCATAGATCATTGGCTCAAAAGACGCAACATTCTACAATTGGATTAATTGTAGAAAGCTGCTTGACTAATAAGAGAGTTGCTCCTGATGAGGAATAGCTCTCTCCTGCCAGATCATCCCACAACTCATCTGCTCATAGTTTTGTAAACTGATTGCAGGATAATCGAGGAAAAAATAATCATTTACAAACCAGTAGAATCTTGTATAGTTTCCATAGATCAATATAACAAAGCTCTTACGATCTGCTTCAAAACCACACGTATATGCTCAGTCTAAGCTTCCAACTATCCTGTTTCCAGGAAGAAGAACAAGCGCCTCCTCAATCGGGAACAAACTTCCCGTACGATTAACGCTTTATCGAACACACTCGCGTTGCATTGCATATTATACTCCTCTTACATAACCGGCAGTTAAAAGTTCGTGAGTTCCTACAAATTACCCGCTCATGAAGCTTGAAACTAATTATTGTCATATTTAAGTACTCCCACGAACTTGTTCTAGCTCGGGCCCACTAACTTTCACGGAAAGTCTTCTCAAATACCTCTAGGTGTAGGTTTTTGCTTAGGCTGCAGGTCGGTTTAACTTCCAGAATTATACCTCAAATTATAACACTGAATTATGGAGTCGGATTCGTGACTTAACTTGAGTTGAAGTTGACATTTACATAACTAAATAATATTAATAGTTTAAAAAACACAAAAAACACGCTTTTACGTGCACCTATAGGCGTATTCAGACCTTAAAACCTAATCGTGGTCAAAGTTCATTACAAGACCTTTCTAACAAGTCCAAACACGGCTTTGATACGATATTTCATCATGGAATGCTAGTGCCTATCTTCCGGCTTCATCATCAGACCTTGAAACCTAATCATGGTCAACGTTCATTACAAGACCTTTCTAACAAGTCCAAACACGGCTATGACACGATCATCCATCATAAAGTTCCAGTTCATATCTTCCGGCTCCATCATCAGATCAGCTCGACAGTACCATGTTATTGTATTGTCATCAAAATCACATACAACTGCTAATTTTCATAACGCTACGATCTTTAGAAGATGGTTAAATTAGTTTTCTTAGATTTGATTACATAGTTACATACATACAGGTCGACCTAATAAAAGCATGTTAAAAAGTCTGAGTTTTTTAACAAAAATGTCGTACTAAAAAACTAATCCATTAAGCAAGTCAAGCTAAATAACTAAGCATTTTGATGGAATGTGACTGAAATCACTTTTATCTATTAGAAACTGTCGCGAGCTATCAAAGGCATTAAATTGTAGTGGTTTACCGTGAATAATGTTGTGTTCAATAAAGTTAAGTTAATGGAAAATTGAGGTTCTTTAATTTTATTACGTCTACAAACAGAAATAAGCAACGGATATTTAAAATATTATACAGATTTTGCTTGACTGGATGAGAGATTGGTAATATTCATTAATCAACCAGATTGAAATCATATATCATATATTCGAAACATCCTACTGCCGTCATACTTACTAAGGAAACCCAAAAATATAGAACTTTTACTTGACATTGAAGAATCCAGTTTAGCCTTGAAAGTTAACTGCACTATACATACCGGTACTTCAGAAGTAAGTATGTAGAACATTCGTAGTACAATATCAACAAAATATTAGTGGAATGAAAGTGTAAATAGAATGAAAGAGCAAACAAATGCAACGTCACGGAGAGGCGTGATATTGACACAATATATTTCCCTTAGAAAGTTTTCTATGTCATGCTCAATTTTATTCATCCATCGTTTGGCCTTTCCTTTTCTACGATAGCCTGTCGAATGGCTAACTTGTTAGTAGATCTAGCAGTAATTGACCTATCGTAGACTAGATTTGCCGTCACGATAAAAAACATTGTCAGACGTCTTGAGCCCTGCCGCATTTACCACAGTGAAAAACTTTTAGGTCTGGTAATAACTTCAAAGTCAACACGTAACAACTTTTCTAAGTACGAAATCATCATCATCTTCCTACCCTTGTGCCATGTTGTAACTCCTAAGTAAGTAATAAAGTTTAATAAATTATAGTCCTTCTAAACGAAGGTGCAAATAACAAGCATATCGCCATCGTGCACATAAACTAAGCTAACAGTAACAACTTCCGAGTAATGATATACACTGTACGTTTTTACTTCTTTCCCGGCCAACTGAAAATTACTGCACCTATAATTAGTATGAATGAAAACAAATTGTATGCAATGAATATTATGGCCGAGCTGCCTGACAGTAATTGCGATGGTGATGGTATTGTAATGAACGTTATTAACAATTTTGAGAACAAAAATAATGTTTGTATTAAAACTCTTGTTCCACACAAGAGTTTTAATACAAACATTATTTTTGTTAATATTGTAATAAAAGATGTAAAAGTGGGAGATGTTAAAACATATTAACATGCGAATATTATGAAATAAATTAACTTCATCAATACAATAACTTAACACACACAACTTATATCCAAAAGAAAGTTATTGATCACGAGCTAAGTTTTCAAGAAAAATAGATGATATGAAGATAGACAAGTTTAAACTTTTTAAGCCTTGATATGAATAAGATATACGAGAAACAGTTCAGTCAATCGTTTCGAGTGGGCATACAAAATCGGCAATTTCTAAACATAAAGGTGTAAGTTGTTAAAAAAGACTAGGCCAGTACCTGATCAGCATACATGAAAATAACAAACATACCAACAGTGATGCGATCGTATCGACGAAATTGGACAGCTCTTGCAGATTCCGTTTCAAAACTTCCGAACATTTACTTTTGGAATTTACCTGGAACGAAAAAAAAACAAATTAGATTTTTGGTGTTTTTCGAATTTTTTGGCAGGAACGTGGCGATGTTACGAAATTTGTATCGAACTGACTTAATTACTTATTAAAGCCACGATGCCGTGGGTTCCACAACATAAAGGGAATCTATCATAAGTAGTGAAAGAAGTTATTGAATGCTCCTAAAAAAATTGGTGTACGTTACAACTACGAATAATTGACTCACAAATTACCAATAATTATGTCTCTTCTACAATTTCATTATATCTTTGATCATGCATATGATAGAGTAATATCCACCTAACCCTTCGGGGTATGCAGAAGTGATATTATGATAAGTTTATTTAAGCTTTGTGTCACCTTAAGAGCATTGACTTTTAAAATAAAAAAGGTGGTACCAAAATAATTCAAAAAAAAAAAAACTTCAACAGACTCGACATTTCCAAATGGATTGGATCTTTGTAATCTAGCACAAAAGTTATCTCTATAAGAATCATACCCTCCGCTGACTCTTTGCTCTTTTATTATATTTTCTCCGTAATTTCATATCTAATATCATGAATCATAATCTACAGCAATCGAAGAAATTTAAAAACATGAGACAACACTTTCATTTCATCAGAAAATATCACATATTTTCACGCAACGAATGGAAATCTATAGATATATTCCAATATCATCCAAAACAGCTTCATTATGTACTCCACATACAGTCAGCAATGACAACACTATTATGCTAAACGGAATAACGGAGGTATCGGAGCTGTTGGGAGGTCCACACGTCCATGATGAGATGATACTCGTTTTACGAGCGCCCATTCGCAATCCAGCTGGATTCCTGACACAGACGCCACATCTAGTGTTTGTGTTTTTTTTTTTATTATCTGCTACGTGCGGTGTTTCATGTCGCGATAAAATTGTAATGCACACTGTATCTGGTTCGGTCAGAGTGTGGAAAGTTGTGATTTTATTGCCTGATTCGGACTTGTCATGGTTTTCTACTGTCATCATTATATCGGATTGTTAATTCGTGACTTTTACATTTATAGCGATGTTACTGATAAGTTTGGTCGTGCAATCAATCGAATCATCAACAAAGTTGGTACTTTGCTTACATTCAGCAGCTGCACCGTTAGCACAATGAGTTTTTTGACCAACCACGTGATCTTTTACAAAATTGCCTTTTACCCCTAGAATTTTTCATCTGATTATGGTGTTTGTTCTTTACAAAAATAAATATCTTTAAAATTTTCTTTAAAAGCATTTGTAACAATTCATGTTATACAACTGGGACGGAAAACTTTACGTCAGCATTAAACATGAAAAGAGCATGCAGAAGATCTTGAGTCAGGGAACTTTAAGGACTTTTTTGCTATGAAATGTTATTATTGCAGTTTGAAGAGGACCATAGCTGTTCTACCGACTGTGAAATAGAAGCCTGATATGATAATGTCGTTCTAGGAAATGAATAGCTGGAGATAGAGGAAAATAATTAAGTGTTTGTATCGACTGTATACCGGGTATTCAATCTTGGAAATATTTTATTTAGGTAGGTATGTAAAATCAGGAAGGAAAGTAAATTGAAGCTACCTACTACAATTGTCCGTATATCCAAATAACAAGTGTCAGTCTTTGATTGTTTCATGAAATGGCGCTCGATATCAATTAACTTAACAATGTATTTATTTATTTATATATATTTTATTGTACACCACAAAAAAACAGAACAAAAAAAAAAATTAAGCACTACAAAATATACAATGGGCGACCTTATCGCTTTCCGCGATCTCTTCCAGGCAACCTTAGAATGGACAGTAATTTGCCTGGACATAAAATGGGGCTGTCGTTGGTGCAAATAATAAGTATCTCATAAATAATAATTAATTAGCAAGTTATTTACCTGACAATACGCTGATATTATACTGATACAAAGTAATCTCTTTGCTTCATAAAGTTCAACAGAAACGTAATTTCGGAGAGATCTAATTAATTCCATATCAGATTTTAACCGAAAATCGAAATGTATGTACAATACAATGTTTACAATTTAGTTCAGGAGCCTACAACTCATCTGAACCTTCACTGCCATTTACGAAACCGTCATGTTCATTATCAGCATCGTACAAAGGTTGCGTGTCCCCACACGACTGACTCCTACCACGCCTAGGGGCAAATGTCCCAAAATTGTGACGGCACATTTCCGGCCGGTCGCCGGCCGGCACAATTTAGTTAGTGAAGTGCACGGCCGGCCTCGGCCGACCAATATTACGTCGCGACCGTACCTGCTAATCGTATTTTTGTTAACTCGATTTCGTTTCTACGTTGGACATTCGGTTTTGTTTCTTAACCGATTTATGTGGTTGTTAATGTGGGGATTCTGCGCTTTTAATTAGGTATTGTTTTTTTTTACTAGAATGAAACTCTTTGAGGTGTTAAAGTAGGTGTGTTCAGGTTATCTGAAGCTTTATTAACGGAGATACTTAACATTTAATTAACGGACATCTTGAAAAACAATAAAATGGTTTTTTTTTTCTGTCTAATCTTACTCCTGTGATATTTAGTTTAAAATAGTTTGTGGTAAATTAAAAACGGTTTACCTATGTAATTTATTTTAAAAGTCTAGACAGGTTATTTGCAATTCAGAAATTATTAATTATTTGAGCAAACTTAAAAAAAGAAACTATTTATAACTTGGTGATATTAAAACTGGCTTCGAAGTTCGAACTTGTTTTAGTGTGCTAAGTAATAAATAAATAAAAGTCCATCATAAACTTATAATTGATGATTTATCAAATAAATAACGTTAATATTAAAGTACAGTTAATGTTATTAATCAACAAAACTTGTTTAGGAAATCATTATTTGTTTTTTCTATAAATGTTTCTTACTATTATTAGAACGATTACTCACCTACATTTTTACTATCTAACCAAATTGATAACAAGAGGGTATTTGTAGCTATTTTAGAAACGTTACAAAATGTCGAGAAGGCCATTATTTTTCACCTATTCGTTAGCTATGACCTATTATTGGACAAGAATAATTTATAGGAAATATTTAATGATTCTCCTGTTGCACACTTTTTAAAATTAACCTCGGAAAACTCTTTGAGCTTCTAATGATGTACATTTTTTTAAAATAAATGACATTCTTTTTAACTTTCTTACTTTTTCTCACAATTGGTCGCAGTAACTCAGCTAGTACCCCGACCAAACGAGTTAGGTTAGGTTAGAACAGCGACCAACCGGGCGAGAGCCGAGCGAGCGAAGCGAGCGGTGCCGTGGCAGCGGCCGGTGAGTGGTACATCCAAATTGGTTGCAGTTACTTGGCTATTAAGTATTTTGGCTATGTAGTATTTTTATGACCCCAAAATAGGAATTATTTGTGGATCCCAAAGAATATTAGAATTTTCAATAATATTTTTCGGGGCGTAAAACGGGAATTATTAGAGGTTTGATTTATGGTAAGAAAAGATTAAACAAAAACAGATATTTTCCTGTTTCACCAATAATTGTTCAATTTCCAAATAAATGCATAACCGAGCAAAATAAACATTGAAACACTTAAAACTTACTAAAACCGCCGTAACACTTACATAATAACACTCCCAACCGGCTGCTAACCAATGTCATATGAGTACGTAATAATAATGCAATTTTACGAATCGTAAGACCGCAACGGTTAACCCACATCACCGGCATCAAGGCAAACCGCTGTGTCGTCTCTGACACTTACGAGTTACTAAACTTTACATGTATTGGTAAATTTTCTGATATAGGCAGAGAGATAGGCGCACAAAGATTTAAATCGTTAGATTTGCCCTCACCGTATATAACGTGGGTAAGATTTTCAATATGAGTGAACGAGACAATACAATTCAACTGTCATTGTCAATGATACAGAATCGTGACCATATTTTGACCCGGTTGGGCGAATCAAACGACTTAAATCTTAATTGCAATGCACAGTTGCAAACAGATTTTGTAAAGATGTCTATCATGGCCGATTTCATAACAGCCCTGCAGACTGATAAGTGTAGCGTAAAGGCAATGCGGCTCTTATGGGGGCGATGAATGGAATTCAATGATAATAACGATTCCTCAATTTGATATATGTTAATTAAATTTAAAAATGTAAAATAATATGTCATTTTCCTTATCAAAACGTAACTTAAGTGAAAAACTAAAGAGGGCACGCCTGTCGTGGATGCGTTTCGGTTGCGCAGACTTCTAGAATACTCCACGCCGACGTCATTCTTCATCAGTATATGAGTGCATGCACTTGCACACATATGCGATGCGTTAACATGTAGTTCTATTAATACCTACTATCTTTGGTACCTTATCTTAAAACAAAGCACAGATTTTGCATCAGACAATGCGATAAGGATGCACTAATCATTGTCTAACCTTGGCCAAGAAATTCATGGAGTGTGACGGCCAAGGTTGTAAAGATTTTTCGGTAGTTGCGTGCTTACTTGTGCGTAACACATATGTCGTAACGTAATCGATGTCTTGGCAATTTTAATGGTTTTTAATTGCTGTTACGTACTTTTAGCTTCTGTGTTGTTCAAGTTTTAAGTAACTTCTTCAGAAGCGATAAAAACTTGTATGAAGTAATCCTCATGCACTAAAAATAAATTACTTTGCTTTTAAAAATGTTAAACAATCTCCACTTACATTACAAAGTGAAAAGATTTGTATATTTGTTTGTAACTGATAAACTCAAAAACTACTGGACTTAATTATAACTGAGTAACATAGGCTATAATTTATAAAGAGCGGGCGGAAGCTAATATGAAATAAATAGTCAAAAAGACATAAATGATATTAAATTACGTTAGTTTGTAAGACGTGCTTTGATCGGTCCAATAAAATTATAGCTTTCGCTCGCTCTCATGAGCAAAACTAAAATCACTGAGCTGATTCGGATAAATGGGTTAACAGTAGATTAATGAACAGAATGAAATTCAATATACCGGCTAACTAAAATCAATAATTCCTCACATATGGACATTATTAATGAGACACTGAATGATTAGGTAATCATTTATGATTCCGAGTGGCTGTGTTCGGTTATTTGACATATTTACATTTAGCTGAATGTCAAACAGAGAAACGGATGAACCAGTTTACCTTTTCATAGAGATATTAAACGAATTATTATACCTAACCGTAAGCTAATTTGGGGCTTGTCAGCTCTAAGGTAAAGTTTATGACAGAATCTAATTAAAAACTTATATAGAATATTAAATGTCGACCAGAAATTATAGCCATTTTTATTATCTTCTCAAAAATGACTAAAGCTCCTAAACCACACAAAAACGAGAGTTTAACATGAGTAAATACTTGAGATTGCAGTCTCTTAAACTATTACATAAATCTAAATATTACTTCAGGAGTAAACTTTGCCACTAAGAAATGTCTTTGCATACTCGCTTTGTTTGTTAAGTCAACGTGTCAAAACTTTGTTCAAATACTATGGAAGTATTAACAGAAATACATTTAGCGATTTAACTTGTATCTATTGAGAGGCCTGTAAATCACCCTAACTAATATTTTAATGCGAAAGTGAGTTTGTTCGTTTGTAACGCTTTCACACTTAAAGGGCTGAACAGATTTGATTGAAATTTGGCACATGGGTAGACCATGACGTGGGTTAGGACTTAGGGTAGTTTTTATCTCGATATTCTTACGGGATCGAGACTTATGCGGGTGAAACCGCGGGGTGCAGCTAGTAGTTTAGAAGAATTCTGGTGCATACAAAAGGTAATTTAATGTTAAAAACGTCTTTAGCAGCCCAAGGGTAGATTCATAATTTTTTTATTTATCACGGTACACAAAGCGGACTTAATGCTATGACATCACGGTACTGATAAAGAGACTTATTTTTTTTTTACGAATAATATCACTCTGGTGCCGTCTTGCTTCGCATGATTAACGAATATCGAATTAACGACACTTTTAATATTAAATCTGGTTAGTCTGGATTGGTGCCCGGTTGATGGCAATAGGCTCGCCCCTATTAGAATAGAATAGTTCTTTATTTGCACAGAAAGTAGGTACAAGTTACAGATGTTAAGGTTAAAATGATCCTTATACTAACTACCTTAACTAAGGCATGCAAACAGTTTACAAATATTATTAACAAATGCAATCAAATCAATACAAGTTTACCATGTTAAAAAGACATTCAGAAAAAAAAAATACAATATTAAAGTAGGCAATACAACACAAAATGTCAAGTTTAATAAAATGGAATTATAAATTCGTCAAGTTTGAGGTCAATACATTAAAATTAAAAATAAATGATTTAGTAAAAGTACATGGGACTTAAACATAACTGGCGAAATGTACCCACCCTATCCCGAGTAACCCTTCGGGAATTTTACGGCGTAATGTTAGGTGTTTTATGTGTCTGCCGGGGTCGCGGGAAAGTCCGACAGGGCTACCGTGGCCCCTGGCAATGTACAGGCAACTGAAGGAACACGGGTGGGTTTTAGTCAGTAAGAATCTGACACGCGCTCCCGGTCCGCCCAGAGCGGGAGAAGTTATTTGATAATTTTCCAACCTCAAAAAAAAAAAAAAACGGGAATGTCGGCAGGCTTTTAAGATAAACACAATTTTAATATTTGTATAACTTCTGACTACTGACACACGCTTCGTAACAACCCCCTGTTAGTTTAGTTCCCTGTTTCACCACCTGTCAATTTGTATGTACAGAGTGAGTAGCCTGTAACACGATGACGGCACAGCCTAACAGCAACAGCGTAACCAAATTTGAGATGTTGGCACACAGAGCGTTATACTGATGCGTCACGAATTAGTACTTACAAAGTTACACGGTACATTGAAATTGGATTAGCTTTAACTTGAGTTCCGTTTCTTGTTACACTGTGGTTTTACTTTGTAAAGTTATGCTGCCTGTGTATAGGTGGTTTAATTTTAAGTTATGTGGTTCACCTATGTTACAAGCACAATCATTTTGATTTAGTATGTGATTTTCTTTAATAGAAAATATTGTGGAAATTGATAATTACCCTTCCATTATCAGTGAAGAGAATGTCAGAAGAAAACGTGTTGCACCCCAGGTATCTTAGGATAAGGTCAGGAAGATGATGGGTGTGCAGGATGTGTTAAGTATGGTAGATATTTTCTTGTGTTGCGCAAATTTGATAATCGATGTTTATTTAATAACAAAAGCAATTTTTTTTTTATGAAGCTTTTTCTCCAGATCCCTTTTAAATGAACAAAGGATACAATACTAGCGTCAAAATAAACGGCTAATTAGTAAGGCAAAAGTGATGGTTTATTTGGCTGTTTGGTTGATTCGCACGAATTAACTCGCCCGGGCGAATCAGCGCTTTTTTAAATAATATTATTTTTTCCTGAGGTGCCGTTAAGTTAGTGTATTTATTTCTTTTTTTTCTTAACTTTACTGCATAAAATTCAAAATGTGCCAAATGCCTAACACGTATTTTTGGAGATGTGAATTCGCCCAAGAAAAAATTATATTATTTAAAAGCGTCGATTTGCCCGTTTCGGGCGAGTAAATTCGTGCGAATCAACCAATAAGCCAAATAAACCATCACTTTTGAATACAAGTACCGATGTCAAAAACAACGTAATAACTGACCTGCAAGCTACACTTACAGTCTAACCAAATATGAACACATAACTTAGACTTTCGACTGTGGGAAATGGGTAAATATAGTGCAAGCGATAGGCGGGCACTATCGTTTACAGACACCATAACATCATGAAGCAATCTTTGAACTCCGCACATTACAGCATTAACCGTATTTCAAGATGTACAAACTTGTTTCATATAGCCACTTCGTGCTCTTGCCAACCCACCGGACAATAAGGCTGTGACCACACTGACTTAAGCTAAGCAACTTAGAATAAAGATGCAGTCATCTTTGAAAACAGATTTGTTCATACAACGTATTTGGATTTGATGTCCCATATCTCTAAGGTTATATGCTATAAGTAAAAATAATACTAAAATTCCGAGAACAAGTGTTCCAAAAATACATAGTTTCAAAGTGACTCTCGATGTATACAGTCTAAGTTTCATTGATAAGCACGAGTAAATCATTTTCATTCATATCATCGTTCTTATTATTTAAAGCTAAGAAAATGCGACGTTGTCATATTTTTTTTTTGGACAAAAATATTCTGTTTTTTTAATATATATATTTCACGTGAGTGTGTTTTACAAAAATAATCGTGACTTTGTCGAATTATTATGAATGAAAAATAAAACTTATTAAAAATAATTCATTCATATGCGGGTTGATTCTTTGATATGGCCTCATGAATACCCTAGAGTCTAGAGTTGTGGGATATCAAAAGGAACACGTTGTATATAAAGTTTGGGAAATTAAATTCACTACCAACTTAAATGGTCCTTGTATTTAAATCACAACTGTCATTTTTTGACAGTTGTATTAAATGGCTACAACACAGCAAGTTAAACGTCGTGTGCCAATTTGATAAACAATTGATTTCCCTGATTGTACAAACGAAGCCTCGTATTTGTGGTAACCTTTTGTTTATCGTGGTTTATTCAAAAAGGCGGTACTGTTGGATTTGTGGCTGAGCATTTGGCTTCCACGGTATAGGCACAGATAATTACAGATGGGACACTCCGCAAAATCATTTAAATACAAAGCGAGTCTTGCTACGACACAATAAAGTGCCATTCAGGTCGCGCAGCGCTAATTAACTACAGTTATATTCACCTAGAAGTTGCCTCTCTTTCTATTGCGTAACTCTCATATCTTCAGACGACGTTACGCCCACTGAATTCGACAAGTCGAGCACGCCGCGTACCTACTTGTAGCTTCATACCTAAAATGCGGAGTGTCCCATCGGGGGTTGCTATTATATAATATAGTATCCAGCTATATTCGAGGCCTAAATACAAAATTTCCAAAGAAAAAATAGAGTAGGCAAAACTATTTATTTTTTATTTCAATACAAAATGACGAGATTATCGCAATAGAGCCAATATTAATCTCATAAAAGCTGAATTAATGGTATTTTGTAATCTTAGTTTAGAGTGTAAAAACAGTAAAGAGACAAAAAAAAAATATTTACCTGTTATTAAAGGTTCATAGTAGCAAAAGATATGCATTAAAAAAAAAAATGGTTTTGAAACATACAGCCCGCTATATATTTTTATTTTTTTCGCCATCTACTATATTTTTACAGGCTATGGTTTCGAAAATACTACATTTGATATAAAAAAGTTGGCAACCCTAGTCCCATCTGTATTCATCTGTGGTACAGGTCTCAATATTGATTCCCGCTGGGAGCAAATATTTGTATAGCCCACACAAAGATGTTCTAGGTTTAGGTGTTTGTCATCCACCTAGCCTTTTCCCAACTAAGTTAACTAGGTCAGGTAACTAGGTGAGACTACTGGGCTGATAGTCAGCCGGACATATACCAAGACAATTAATCTGAGTGGAAAAGTGGTCAGGCGCCTGTGTCCTCGATAGTACCTATTTATCTATTTATGACTTATGTTCGTAAACGCATCCACAATACAAGAGAAATTCCTGGAAAGGACAATGTAGGCATTAATTTCTGTGCACATTTCAACATTACCCACACAAACATATTAACTGTCATTTACCAAAACCGCCGTAGTTCATTCCCAGTCTTAAATAGGTATCTTTATATCAAAAAAAAATCTCCAGTGAGTCTCACCAACAAAGAAAAAAGTCATCTAACCACTGAATATTTTACACTGCGTGCTTATAATATTCACCGCACAAGTCTCGGGTCGACGACAGTCCAAGCTCCTTGACCCACAAAATTCTTGGACAATAACACCAAACACTGCGCACGGCATATCCATTAAGGCGACAATACCCGCGGATGTGTACCTGCCCTGAGCATAATATATGCTTCTAAACTTAGGTGCTTGAGCCTATTGTGTACTGCGTTATTAGTCTGTTGTTGAGAATATTATTCATTGCTTTTGTTGTCTTCACAAATATTGGGTTGGTACGTCATCATTTCTGCTTCTTTGCTTTCAGATGAAAGCTGTTTGTTTTGATGTGAATGCGGGCCAATGAGCGTAATACAAATAATACGCTAATAGGGATGTTGACAAAAAAAAAAATCCGTCCCATATATAATTAAAAAATATTGAAAACGATTTTTTTCTTTTTTTATGTAATCAAAAGATTACGGCAATACATTGAGTAGGCAATACGTTAAAATGTGGCACGATGTCACTCCCCGGTAGATTTATACTGACTTGTGACGTAGCGAGCCCCCACTCCCCAACTTTAATGCGTTTTATACAAACCATTTTTTTATTAAAATTATAAAGCAAAAAATACGTATTTAATATTTTTTTATTATCTGACTATTACTTTTTTTTTCCCTGTCAACATGTTAGGTACTTGATCTTTTTGATATTGAGATTTTAATATACGAGTGCACGAGGTAGTAAAAACGAATATGCAGAAATAGCCTCTATGCACCGACAATAATCTACAAAACTTCCTCTCAACTTATTAATTTGTCACAGTCAACAACTAAAACCTTGACACAATCTCTTAAATAAAATCTTCTTCGAAGCCAAAGAATCCGCACAAGCCAATCGGGTAGTAAAACAAAAAATGGTTAATTAGTGACGTAACTGTGCATTACAATCGGTTGCATCGGCGTTTGCGCAACAGTCGTATGAGGTCGCGACACGCAGCCGCAACACTTGCAAGAATATACGAGAAATATGAATAGGCAGAGAAACAACGTAAACGAACATGATAATGGAAAATTTATAAAAGTGAAGATAATAACAAAAAATTATAAATTTTCCATGAATTCATAAGGAAAATAAACAAGGAAAATTTATAGAGCTATTGTACGTACATACATATACACACGCCTTCTTCCCATGGAGGTAGGTAGGACTACAGAACACCACCTGCTACAATCCTTACATACCTAAGCCTTTTACCCCGTTTACGTTCATCATCGTGAAACTTGGGTGAAGTGAGCGTGAAGTGAGCTGTCACTGTCACAAATCGACCGGCAGGATGCTAGGGATTAACACTATTGACAGCTGACTTCACGCTCACTCCACCTGAGTTTCACGGTGATATTTTTACAGAATCGACCGGCTGGTCATACACGCACGCTATAAATTTTCCATATTTCGTTAAACATAAAATTGAGAGTGGTAGAATCTCAGACGTAATAAAAAACCAAGACGTAGCGCTGCGAACAACACAGTGAAGCATGCCAAAACTACACCTCCGCTCTGTGCATACACGCTCACGCACACATTTACAATCAAACTCACTCACTAAGTGCACTCATACAAAACCGGCCTCACGTCACTGTTGACAGCCCTACGAGTATGTGTTGGTTTTTTATTTGGTCTGAGGGAAGAATGAAAAATATATTTTACGCAAAGTGGCTTTTGAAGAACAGTCTTGCCTACTTTTGTTATGTATAGAACATTGATATCTCTCTAGCTAAGGCATCACACTATTTAAATATGTTTTTCTTTTTGTTTTATAAATATGGTGAACAATAAAGTGTTTATTATACAGCCTAGTTTATTTATATTTTTTAGGACTGGTTTTCTGTCTATACTATGGTACAGGTACTTTCTTAACAAGCGTTGTTATCGGCTGGTCTTCTGCACCTTATTACTATGTGGAATTTGCGATGCGCCCGCGCAAACACGCGCCATCGATTTAATGTGCATGGTTGCGGCGGGTTGCACACTGCGAGATTATCATTTTGATTATAGTTTTAGTTATTAGTTACCTTTGACGTGCTATTTATAAAGATATTATGGTAATTTTCTTGAAAAGATCATCTTGCTTTAGTTGACATTCAAGATTTTTATCTTTGATAATCTTTTGTTATTCTAAATGGACGACGATGTAAACACAGTTGTTCAAATTAAGACTCATAGGCAATAATAATATTATGTAGTTATGAAACCTTGAAATTCATAAACGCTATAATTGTAAATATTCTAATGTCCTTGACATTTTTAGTAACGAGTACATGAAGCCAAGGTGCAGTCGTTGTTCACACCATTTAAGTTGCTATACTCCATTTGAAATAAGATATTTAACTAAACCTTTTTTACAGTCAGTTAAAGCGATTTTGACTTCTATTGCGTTGGTGGCATGACAAATGGCAGCTGCAGTAAACAATTGGTATTGTCATCACTTTTTTGCTTTTAATGCCATCCATGCCTACAGTATAAGACTTGGTTGAAATGACTGTAAAAAGGGTTTGTTTAAATGTCTAATCTTATTTCAAATGGAGTATAGATGTTTACAAATCCAGTTTTCAAATATAATATTCCTAGAAGCCGCTTATCCGTTGCCATGGTACCTATGATGCTTGACTGGGCTGGCTTGACTTGGCTTTCTTGGGTTATCACACCCACCACAGTTAGACACAACAACTGTTACCAGGCACCCATAACCCACCAGTAGCTACACGATCAAACATAAAGCCAATAATCACACACATTTACCACAAATGACCTCGTACGTTACTCAACTATTATTATAATAGCGAAGAGTTACTTTGATCAACAATTAAATAAGTGCTGTTCACAACCATACCTACATATACTATTTATCATTGCCACAGTCACTATCCTTGACTGAAGTTCTCGTTGTTATACCCACCCAACCTGTCAACAGCAACTACAGTGCTACAAGGATCCTTTAGCGCCTCAATGACATTGACAGCGAGGCATACAGACAGGAAATTGTATTAAAAAAACAAGATGGCAGAGTTAGTTCCGATTTTGGCCACGCGCCAATAGATCGTTGTTCCGTTGTACAGTTACCAGGCCCCATAACCTACCAGTAGCTACACGATCAGACATAAAGCCATCATCAAATCACACACATTTACCACAAACGAGCTCGTACGTTACTCAACTATCATTATAAGTAATATCGAAGCGTGGGATAGTACTCGCGTGAATCACTCTTAATTGTACCTCGTTGTACCATATGTCATTGTGGCGTAATTACTTTCGAATCTTGCCTCCGTAACGCGCTTCCGAAAGCCTATGTTATTATTAATATGATCGTCAGTCTGTGCTCCTATGATTTATTGTGGTGGTAATTTCATTGAGATTGGTGATTAGCTTTGTTGTTGATAGTTCGCAATTAGGTGTAATTACCTATGTGTGTTTTGCACATTGATCGAAAGAATTTTGGTAAGACACCAATTTTGCAAATAGACACCTACCTTTAGCTGAACGTGTTGCATGACAACCATAGAAACGTGCTTTCTACGGGTTTTGTCGATGGAAGAATAGACAAAATGACAGATTGTGATTGTTTATCTGTCATTTTGTCTATTCTTCCGTCGATAAAACCCGTTTCTATTGTGGTCATGCTAAGCGTGCTGGCTATTCATAACGGAAAAGAGCGCTTAGTGAAAGATAAACGCATTCATTTTGTTTCTTGCCGGACCTTGATCTTGAATGCACTGTTACTATTTTCTAGGCTATACTCATTTAGTTAGTTTCTTGATCAATTAAATAATAAACTAGATTAATCAATTATATATATAGGCGATAGCTACTTTTACACAACGTGACAAATTAGATTGTTGACAAAACGACAGAAACTTTTATGTAAACAAACAATTACAAATTTGTCATAATTTGATTAGCTCTATCAATAAACATTATGCATTACATTTGCTCAGTAACGGCTATCAATTTAATCTAATCAATAAAACAACTCTCTTTACAATTCCCCACGAATAAAAAGCTAAACAGTCATAATTCTTGAAAGACCATGAAATAATAATTTAATCATGTCATCGATGCAATACCGGATCTTCGTAACAGACTATAAAGTTAAGTCGGCTTATCCCCTGATGGCACGATGATGCTAAGTCATAAAATATCGAAAGCTTTTAATGCTCTATCATAAACGGGAAGTCTAAGGGTTGCTACGCAGCCGCTCGCAAGCCGCTCGGCTTAACTCGAATTGTGATGAGCTATGTTCGGGTCGACATAGTTAAGATGCCGATCGGCCCGAGCCAAATGAAAGCTAGTGTACTCCTAAGTAGAAAGTGTAGTAATTCCTTCGGGTCGGCTTTTGTTCAACAAATACTGCCGGATCGAGTGTGGCCGACCCGAACATGACATTGTGTGTGGCACCCCTGACTGCCTTCGAGATTTCGACTCATCAAGTTCTACAAGCAACTTCATGTTTATTTTTTTGAAGCAATTAAATATGGAAGGGCTTTTAATAAGACCGTAAAAAGACTGGGGTATTCGATGCGAACGATTGTAATTGGCTATTAATATTAATGTTCTTTCAAACAAGCGTAAAACAGCATGCATCTGCGGCTTGTATCTTTCAACTATTATTTTATTGTAAATGAGTATTAAATCCTATTTTAAGTATCTGTTGGGCGTTTAGTACAAATAAAATCCTGATAGGGATTAACACAGGATGTAACAAAAAACAATTAAGATTTTATATCTACAATAAAAATGATTATAAATTATATCTTTCAACTTCTTTAGTTCTCGAAAGTATCTCCGTTTAGTTTCTAACCTTGGTTTGTTTTTTTTTTTTAAGAAAACACTAGTCTATTCAGGTATCATGAGGACTGCCCATTTTTAATCGTTTGCTAGCCGTTTACCTATGATAGTTTAAATATAGATAAAAAAAGAAATATTTTTTCCTGACTGCTTTCATATTAAATGTCTAGAAATCATGCATTAACAAGTTTTTATCTACGTAATAGCACATATTAATATTCCAACGAATTACCAAGTTGAGTTCAAGTGAATGCTTAAACCACTCATTTCATACGAAATTGTGTACATTTCTCTATGAAATGACAAATAGCAAGACGTTTAGATGCAAATTAACTACATTTGCGACTCAAATAACAATTCTATTGTATTCGTAATATTATGTGTGTTTGAAATGTATGTATAAATGTTGAATAACATGTGAAAATAATGAATGGTTTAACGATGTTTCTAAAAATAGACATAACTATTTATGTGTTGATGTTGTGTAACGAATATATTGTTAAAACGGAAATCATAACTACCTCGTTGGTCTAGTGGGCCCTGAGTTCGATTCTTATGTCGGGTAAATGGAAATTGGGTTTTTCAGGCAGGAATTTCTCAATAGCAGCCCAGATTTAAGATTTTTGCCCCGTTGATGGCAATAGGCTCGCTGCCTACAAGGGATTTAAATATCACTGGCGAATTGTGAGTGCATTACCTATAGTATATATCTGCCCAACCCTTTGGGGAAAATAGTTGAATGGTATGTATGTGGTGTAAATAATAATAAACATCAGCCTGTACCTGTCACTCCAGCATGCATAGCATGACAACCATAGAAACGGGTTTTTAGTGGTTTTGTCGACGGAAGAATAGACAAAATGACAGATTGTGACTTGACTGTCATTTTGTCTATTCTTTCGTCGATAAACCCCGATTTGATAGTGGTTATGCTAAGCGTGCAGGACAAATGTGTCTGAATTTACAAAGACAGAAAGAGCATCTATCTCGCTTGGTCACTGACTGCCTGTTGGCATTAGTCCATTTATTCCACGTTTCCTCATAAAGTCTTCGTTTATGTTAACGAATGGTATTCTTGGGAGAGGTCATGACCAGCAGTGAACGGATTTTGGCTCATTTTTAGCTATTAAAGTATTTACCGTAGTTCTGCCATATGGACCCACCTTGAAACGTAGGTTCATCTACCTAGCCTTTGCCCAACGATGTTGGGGTTGGCTTCCAATCTCAATACTCAATTCTTTATTGCATTCCATAAGTATTACATAGATGGTTTAATAAGTAAGAGATCAATATGGACCCTGTCGGGCACAGCAAAATAAGGAGAGAGGAAGAAGGCTAAGCAGTAATTCAATATTATTATAAATTATTAGATGTTTTTAATTGGGTGTATAATTATGTATATATTGTGTATATTATTAGGTTTGTGTAAATAGGTATAGTAAACGGGGGGTGGGTGTGGTAGGTGTAGTATCTAACTGGATGCAGCTGAATACCAGTATTTTACATAGAGCGACTGCCACAAGCCAGTTACTGGGTATTACGATACCTCTTGGTAAGACTGGTTGTCTGACTTTCAGGCTTCTGACTACTCGTAACAACTGTCAAATATCTATAAATGACAGCCGAGACCAACGTCTTAACGTGCTTTCCGAGGCACGGAGGGGTCCCGACATGTAATGGATGCACTGAATAAAATTTACATTGAGCATACTCGATTTTGATTATCCAACCAGGTGTTTATGAAATGGGTCTTAGGACCATCACGATATTCATGGTGAACTGAATTATATCAACGAAAAATTTATAATGTTTATAATTTTAATTTAAAGTGAATGTAACAATTTATAAAATATCAGTTAATTTTTCCGGATTCGCTTTATATTTGACATCACAGTTAACACACAAAAGGAGTCGAACACAAACAATTATTTTCTAAACCGCTGAATTCGAGGGGTTATGTTTGTTCACGACAGGTAATTACTTACAGCCCATATTGTATGCATTACGGCACCTAGTTACAATGTGTACCACTTGACTGGTCAATTGGCACATATCGATAATGCCAAATGGCGTTTTCCTTACCAAATGGCATTATTATGCCATATGCAGCAGTTTGGCAATGTATTGGTCGATCGCCAAACGCCTAGGGGGACCCCAGGATCGCTGCGTCTGAACCAATTTATTGGATCCCTAATGTATCGGTATATTATGGCGACGACGATTTCAGATATAATCATCATGATAAATGACTCCGTTCCGCCTGTCCTTATTGTCTTATGGGGACATAAATCCTCCTTATATACTCCCAAACTTATCCTGTTTGACACAACCTCTCAAGACATAAAAGAATAATATTTTCTCATTTTTTCACACAAATAAAACATTCTTACCGGGGCAGAATTAAATATTTTATTGAAGATAAAAAAGAAAGAAAGAAAAAGTGTTTATTCTGCACAAACTAAACGCACATTACAAAAAAAAAAAAACAAAATACAATACCACTTTACAAATTAGCCAAAAGCCTCGTATCCATTATTAACACAGAAAAGTTTGACAAATCGTCAAGATCGTTTCTTAATGGTCAGTTGTTGGAGATTATCCCTAAGCCGTAAACCTCTCTAACTTAATCTTTAAGGAATACAAGTTACGATAAGATAACGCAATAATCTTAGATCATGAGATAACTGAGAGCCTATAAATACAATTCAACAGGTTGCCGATAAACTGACCAACCTTATTTAAATTTAGTGGGTCGAGACTCGAGACGTTAATTTCGTTTGTGGCACGCATCTAGTTGCAAAGAAAACTATGCGTACCCTCTCACTATATCTCATAGATAACGTAAATGATCTATAGATCCTCAACATATCTCCCTACACCTAAGACCTAAGCCTAAGTTACTCAAGTTATTTTCGTCTGCAAAAACTAGTTACGTTCAAAATTTGCCTTAATAACAAAATTTGTTATTATTTCTGCGTGCAGGCATATAATTTAATTATATTCCTATTATGCCTACGCAGACGATTTCGAAGAAAGAACAAACAATAATAAAAGAAAAACCTAATAAAAACAAAACGTTATATTTCTTCGTTCTTGGAACTTAGTCTTACTTCTAATTGAGTCTGCTATTGTCAAAACAAAACTATCGGCAAAAAACGTTGTCAAAACAATCTTGTCATTATAATTCCTTAGTCGAATAAAAACATTGAACTATGTATAAACATGCGAAAAATACTGCGATAAATTCTGTCGCCTAGTGGCTGAAAGCTATTTTTGACATTATTTAAGACTAAGACCTTTGTAATAAAATGGCTGTCGCACGCAAAGCTCTTATAGAAATAAGTGTAAATGCTTCGTGACTGGGATTTGAACAAGTTGGGAACAGTCTCATAACATATTGGATGTTATTGGCGACCCTAGGGCAGTGGGTGAGTGTAGCCGAGTGCCCTATGGACCGGGCCCTGAGAAAGGTAAAATGGCATTTGCTTTCAAAATCCCGTTGTTGAGACATTTGGTTTAGAGGAGATTGTTGGTTTCTTTGAATTGTAAGTTTCCCTATTATAGGCTTCATAATTATGTTGTTTACGAGGGAAAATCCTAAAATAATGTAAATATATATATATGTTGACTAGGACATTTACAAGCAATCAACTTTTTATTTGAGGTTAAACAGAATATTTAAATCAAACTGAATTAAGTCGTTTTAATAACCACAACCACGTTGACATAATTAAAATTAAAATAAAAAGATTAGAATGATAAAGATTATAATAAAAATTAAGATTGAATACTTTAAAGAAAAGAGGGTTTTTACTACCCTCCGACAAGAAATGATTTCAAACAAGACAACTTGTTAAGATAATCGACGCGTCAGTAAAATTAACGACTTTCAAAACTTGGTGCCTCGTAAATCTTTTAACGTGCGCCCGACGGATATCGGATCCATGTCAAACGACCCATAAACTGTTCTTCGATAAATCATCACTTCCAATTCCATATTAGCACCAGATTGAGCTATTTTACAAATCAATAAAACTCCGGGGCAAAACTTCAAACGTTAAATCTAAAACCGATTGAACTTGTTCTAATTTCACGCTAATTTGGACTCTATTGTTCCATTTTACAAGCCATTATTGATTGTAGGTTTACAATTAAGGCACCGAGAGGTCACTGCTTACATATCATGCATCACTTAACTTGATCCGCCGATCGTGCCTGTACATAAAACAACCAGTCGAAAAGCACTTTAATTCCCACATTCTATTCACACAGTGTTGGAAGATAAGAACATCTAAATTGAATGGAGATTTGGGCCTCTAAGCAAATCGAATAGAGCTCAAACCCTGCACATTGTTAGTGCGAATCACAACAATAGGTACTGGCAATTATTCGAATAATTCTAGGCGTCCCAATTAATCGAGTGCCCAAATAGCATTTCACTGGTTGTGAGTTGAGAACTTGATTTTGAACCACAAATTAGAGGTACAAGATTGTTTAGAATACTTGATAGAATTTACATTTCCAATTATTTAGGTCGGCAAAGGGCGAAACTATAAAATTGGAACTGGGTATTAACTGTGGACTAACTTACTAACCAATTATTTTCACAAGACTTAATTAGAACGGGGTATTATTTATCCAAATCAATATTAAAAACCGGCCAAGTGCGTGTCGGGCCACGCACAATGAAGGGTTTCGTAGTTGGGATGAATTTATCCCAAGAACAAACTGCAAATTTAAGTTGGTCAATTATTATTCGTTAACCTGTACAGCCTACTTAACTGTGATAGTTTTCCTTTTAATTTCGTTATTTATATCCTACTACCGCCGTGAATTTTTTCATATATCCAAAACCAAACATTTAGCTGGCAGCAGGGGACACTTGACTCTAACAAAAATTAACACTTTAAAGATTAATATTTCGCGAACGGATCCCTGAATCTAAAAAAGGTTTCCAGAAACTCACAATATTTATGAACGAGCTTTCCAACGATACTCCACACTATGGGATAGACGAGAAAAAACAAAAACATCCGCAATTTACGCGTCGGAAAAAAAAAAAAAAAACTTGATTTTATTGTACCATTTTATCGGCGCGATTAATATGTATACCCATGCCAAATTACAGCTTTCTAGTACTCACCGTCTCTGAGCTAAGCCACGATCAGACAGACATACAGACAGACAGGCAGACAGACAGACAGACGGACATGGCGAAACTTTAAGGGGTTGCTTGTTTACTACGGAACCCTAAAAACGACGTTCAAAATTAATTTAAAATCGATTAGTGAAATATTTGGGTATCCATCAGCAGTAATTATTTAAAACCTGCCAGGTGTATGAGAAAGCTTCGCCATATTCCCACAAGCGGCAACAATTTAATAATCGATAAGCTCCGAATCATTCGTCAAATTGGGAGTCGAAAAGTTCGGTACAAAGTACCTACAAATCCGTAAAGTATGTTTTTGGGAACTTGCCAAGCTTCGTACCTAATTCTCAAGACTCATATGTCAAAGTTCGTATGCTAATTCTATAATGTTTTTTCTAGAATTACCTTCCCAGAAGCACTTTCCTTTTTATGTCTTCAATTTTCTGAATATCGAAGCGATATTTACCTGTGAACAAAATAGAATATCATTAGTACGTTGGCTAGGAAAGAAATCGTGTTTACCTTGCATAACTTTATTAGGTATTCATTATACGAGTATGTAGTGAAATTATTTTGATCGATCTCGGAAATAGCATCAACCTTCAGCGTCAATTCCGTTCCAAGTTTATTTGCAGTAGACTATTGCTCCATTTGTTTCACCAAAAGCATTGTAAATCAATGCATCATTTTTTTTTTTTTTTTTTTTTTAATACAACGAAAAGAAAAGAAGATTAACAGAAACCTAGTTAAAACTTGTTAGCATCACTTATTAAAATAAGCCTCCTAGACAGACTCAAGACACTTTTAGCCCGCGTTCACACCAAACGTCTATAGTCGGCTGCCGACAATGAAAATTTATGAAAAACAACTGACAACGACTATACGTTTGGTGTGAATGCGGCCATAAACTCACTTTCTTCCAAAGGAAACAAAAGGCGTCCGGAATCAGAAAAGCATGGCGGTAAAGCGAGAGCTCAAACAAAAAAAAACTGTAGATTTGTTTAACAAACCGTAGCGGAACACGTTTATCTATCACGCCCACCAGTCGCGATAATGCGCCGGTCGAATTACAGTCGGGCGAACTTAACGCTAGTTTTGATATGGAGAAAAAAAAACCTACTGTAAAATATGATGTCCTAGTACTTGGATGCTCTAGTTCCACTTTTGTTATCATGTTTTTAGCTCTTAGGTCATAGCGGACTATATTATTTCCATTTTGACGTTGGAAGTCTAGTTTTCGGATAAACTCTGGCTATGATTTAGTCACATTTGCCGCTATCTGCAGTGACGAGACACGAATTATGGAATAGGAAGATTTCAGTGGAAGATAGCTACCCACCGATAGCGTAGAGAAAGGCTAAGTGACGAAAGTACATTGCTAAAACTTGGCCAACGATATTATATTAATCGTCTATGACGTGAATCGAAAAGCCCTGCAACCATCCTCCCAAAGTGTACTTTCGAATTGCGTCAGCACTACTTATAATAGAATCATCATTCATCAGCTATGTAAACCGTGAACCGTGATTTGAGAGATCACGAATAAATTATCAGAACATCAACAAACAGAACTACCACTACATATATCCTCATGATATCCTGGTACCGGGGTATATGAATGATAATGCAATCAATTGGATTAGCCACGTGCAATCGCGACAGTTCGGTAACACACCCAATCGGATCAGATTACAGAGTCCGTCTGAGCTTGGCACATATCAATCACGATGGAATCAATGCTTTAGTTCTTATCTGCACGCGTAGCATGTCAACCGTAGAAACAGGTTTTGTCGACGGAAGAATAGACAAAATGACGGATTGTGATTGTTTATCTGTCATTTTGTCTATTCTTCCGTCGACAAAACCCGTTTCTGCGGTGGTCATGCTACGCGTGTTGATGTCTTAGTACGTCGGAGAAATGGATTGCGGATAATTTATGAAATTATGGAGTAGTGACGTTAAAGGGCAAGTGAATATAGGCTGCAAGTCTACCTATGATATATATAATTGAATGCTGCATATTTGCACAGTAATAGCTATGAGAAAGCGAATACCTAAGCAGCGTTTAGCTAGTTTGTACATCCTAACTAATATTATCATCATCCTGATATTCCCAGGGGATTGAAACTTATGCGACTGAAACCGCGGGGCGCAGCTAGTTTTACTATATTTTTGTTTTTTTATGACTCCTCCACCATTTTTAGCTTAAAGATATTTCCGCGATACTGGTAAGGCCGACGCAGAAGAATTGTAGGCAAATGTAATTAATAACAAATTTTATAACATATTTAGGAATGTTAATGAGAAATATTTACGAGTATATTCCTACGCATGCACGCACAAAAACATTCAAGACTAACTCAATTAATTAATTCCAATGCATTCCCCGAAACACATTAAAATAAAATACTATTGAATACGCAAAGATGATAAAAGATTAAAACTATTAATGTACCGCTATTTGAGAAGGTCGTAGAACTCGCCTCGCCGAATATTATATTATACGGGATTATGTGTAATGGAATTACATCAGGTGTGATCGCAAGCGATGCGAGGCGACTAATAATACACTATTCTCCTACAGCCTGTTAGATCCAATCAGAAGCACGTACATTGAATATGGAAACTTCATTGACAGAGATAGATGCGTTCCCGTTTTGAATAGTGCAAATCTTCATAATTATAACGTGAGCAGCCTGCCTACGTATTGTGTGTCGTGTGTGAAACGCCTTAATTACATTGACAAGTACGAGGCAACTCGATCCAGTAACACAGCCACTCCGATGAATATTAATAAGGGTTTCGCGCTAAACCGGTGTCTAATGATAAAATGTTATGGACGTATGCATACGCGTTTGATTACGACAATAAATGAGGTTACGAAATGTTACGAAATAGAATACTTAACTGTTGTGACAAAATTGAAGGAACGTGGAAATGAAAAAGGTGTTTAAACAAAAAAGCGATGGAAGCGCTCGAAGCTGACAAAAGTATCAATATTGTCGATATCCGCGCGATTCGTTACGGCTGTAACAAGGTGGGTCGCTGACAAAACAAATTTACATAAATCCGGCTGAATCCGTAAAAATGACGCGCGACAGCCGAGCCGATAAGCCCCGGGTATCATTAGCTCGGGACTGAGTCGAGCGATCACTCACTTGTGTGGCCTCCGATACCAATGGGCTAGGGAAAAATCCCAAATATCAATCTTCTTTTCCTCATTCTTCCTACGATCAATTCTAAATTGAAAATCCCGAGAGATGCGGAATCACTCAGATCCTTATCTTTGAGCTGCGAAAATAAAAATTTGATAACTGGAGAAATTATTTGTATTAACAGTCGAGTCTGTAAAAAGTTGTAGGAATGATTGATTGGTTACAAAAAAATATATAATTGAAATACGGATTTTATTGAAGTAAAAGTTGCCTTAGATTCAATTCTATTATGGTCAAGTGTGTGACTAGATTAGGTAATTATTTCATTATAAAATTCTGTATTGAGTATTTCATTATACCTAAAATTATATTTATATTTGCAAATCGCATTATTACCGACATGAACTATCAGATCGCCCTAAAGTTTTACATTAAACTTGTCTACCATAACTAAATTACTCGCCAAATTCACAAAGACGAAGTCATCCGAAAATGATTTCCGATTTTCTTAAAACGTGAACAGTTCCCGTTTATTAAATTAATTCGAATTCTGTCGGTGCACTTCGGTGAAGTTTCATAACGTGCCCCGGTTGAACTTTGAAACTGCTCGACTTCAGCGTCTTCTTTTATTTCATGAGACACAATCAAACTGGGCTACAACCTAAAGGATTTTCTAGCAATCTCCAACTGCGCTGCAACTCAAAAAGCCTTTGATATAATTTGAGATAAAAACTTTCTTTATGTAGGTACTATCATTTTATATGTGGTTCAAGTCTTTAATGTCTTCTGAAGTTTGTAGTATGTTTGCTTTGAAGCAGTCGCTTTTACAAATCTGTTGTATTCTATTGTAATTTATTTCCAAAGTAATATAAAAATATTTGCGCATTTGTCCGTAAACAGTATTAATGTTTCGAGTAATTGATTTATCACCTTTTGTAAGTTAAAATAGACATTGTTTGTCAAAATTATCACCTATTATCAAAACTTTACTTTCAATGTTTGATAAATCATCAATATATATATATATATATATATATATATCATACTTATTATTATATCTTTATACCTGAATCAATCAGAAAACAACGAGTTCACGAACTCATCAAAACACGTGACTGAATATGTCTCAAGAAAATCCTCTTTATTCAAAAGAAGTAAATTACAAAAGCTGTTTCGCCTTCGAAGGGGAATGAAGCTGAATCAGCCGAAACACGGATTTGATAATGACATAAAAGAGCAATCCTACTAAATTATCTTGTGATACGCAAGCAAAAAAGATCTTTATTGGTACTTTATGAGACACATTGAGTGCCGAAAGATGGTATTTAGAGTTATAAAAGACGCGTAAATTAAATCGTCAGTTCCTTCGCTTTGTTGCATTGACTTCGAGAATTTGGAAGTCGTAATGTTTTGATCATTTGATTTCAAACTTATAAAGAGCTGTTCACAGCGGTAAGTAATTAACATCGAACTGAAATCTTAATCTCGAAATAGCGTCAATTCGTAAAACGTGCATATTTCAAGTCCGTTAAAAAATCTATTTTCTTTTCACCTCTGCACTTGGAACAATAAACTAACTTCAACTTTTTCTTATTTTCCAATACCGTGAAAAGTTGTTTAATGTAAAGCTTTAGAAAAATCTTATTTGTTCCATTTGCTGTTGAACCTTTCATTACTTATGGTATTTACTATTTAGCAGTTGCCAGTTGCATGGTTTTTTTATATTAAAACTCCATTAAGAATGAATTATTGTAAATCAGGAATTCTCCCCATTAAGTACGTACCTTCCTAGTTGAGTATGTACCTACATAAACATTCCTTCACTGTCTGTGATCTTTCAGCGTTATCGGTTGAGGATTCGGTCTTTGCAAGAAAATATTAATTTGGTAATTTGGTATAATTCCGAGGGTAAAGGCGTGTAAGCGACAACAACTTAATGTTAAAAGTCTGATTGGTACGACGTACGAAGAATGTGACAGATTTTTGTCTTCTTCGTAACTTCTGCATGCGTAGCATGACCACCATAGAATCGGGTTTTGTCGACGGAAGAATAGAGAAAATGATAGGTTGAGATTGTGAATCTGTCATTTTGTCTATTCTTCCGTCGACAAAACCCGTTTCTTTTGTGGTTAATGTAGTCATGCTACGCGTGCTGGTAGAATTTAGACAAAGAAATATTAACACTCGACAATCTCTACATGAATTTGCGATTTACAATATTTTGCGGCATTCCATTGTATACTTAACTGAGTTAAATAACAGTTGCCTCATCTCATATGCAGATAAATATACATCAATTTCTCTTTCCATTAAGATAATGAACAGATATAACGCAGTTTCTGCATAGCCTGATAGTTAACGTGCTGTGAAAGGTGCACTTGCAAGAAATTAATGTGGCGTTAAACCCGGTGTGTCTCATTAAACGCAGTTTGGATACTGACTAAAACTGAATGAAAGTAAGAATGGCTATGTTTAATTTTTATGTCCGTCATTATGTTCTCATCTTTATGAAGTTGTGAAATTTTCTTTCATATGAACAAGATTTCGTAATGACTGCGTCATGTCAATAAAATTCAATAGCTTGCTGATATTTTACGTTTAAAATTATGTTTAATGAATGGTGGATCATTACCAACCTAACCTACAATACTATATTTATTGCATTCCACAATGCATTACACGCATCGTTATTCTACTGCATTTCAAACGCCTTTGTTTAGTTATTTAAACGAGAATTATTGTTACCTAAAAAAATCATAAATAATTCAAAATATCATATCAATTTCTATTTTCTCCCTATCATAGAAACCAATAAGGTACAAACAATTATGTCCATCATGACCAGCCGATTCCTAAGCCACCCATTGGCTCCCATGTCCATCACGACTAACCGATTCCTTAGCCAGCCGTTGGCTCCCAGCTTACACACTAAGCGTGGCTATTAACAAGACGTTGAGTATGCAATCGGAATACGCAATGAGCCTCCATTGTACCTTCCATCCCACAAAGACTAAGGATATAGACTTATACGTCAAAGCCTATTCATTCTTGATAAGTCCAAAAACCCGCAAGATAAGGGTCATCCGAGTTTTATAAAAGGTGCGCAAGTTATTATGCCCATAATAAATGAACACCCACGTTTAGTCTGTTTCTTTATTATGTAAAACTTGTAGGCATAATTATGAAAATTTTCGGTGTTACATTCCTTTGCTGGTTTGTTAATAATTAATGAGGTAGCCGCCGTTTTTTTTTTTTTATGAATATTTTTTTACTAAAATAAAAATAAATATTTTTCGTTATGGTATCGCTTGGGTAGGCAACTATATAACATGGTAACGAGTGACAAATGAATACGATTATGAAAATCCAGGGGCCGTCATCATTCGCCATTTTGGACCTTCATTATCATAGCCTAAAAATAATTCAAATTAATGATAAACATAAACGAATCGTTGTTTTTAATTCCAATATACCTTTAATACGTTTACTCATTTTATTCATAAAACTTTTATTAAAAGCTTTCGAGCGCCTATAATGAGTCTTCTTGGAATTTAAAGTTCATATTTTCAAACTGTAAAGCAGAAATTCGTTCCATCATTTAAATTACGCTGCATCTACAAAACAAATCACTTAAGCAAAATTGCTTGAACCTTGAAAGAGCCATGAGAAAGCAACTTATTTAACACAATAAAGCAACCAACTTCAGAACAGTTATAGGCACATTGGAATAAACTTAATCGGTTTATAAACAATTTGTGATAACCCAGTCGTCATTAACGTTGACTCATCAAGAATGCACCTTAATTCTTCACGCAAAGATTGGAATTCCAATGGAAAGTACAGGAACGTTGAATCCAAATAGGGGAACCTTACGGTACTTGATGGAGAGTGGAGCGGTACAGCGTCGATCGAGTCAGGTCAAAGGTTGTTTATTCATACATTGTTAGCAATCTTCTTTAAAAGGTATACCGTTTGTGATTCCACCATTTGATTGTAACCTCTCATTCGTAATTGAAGATGCCAAGATTGAGAGCTTCGCAAATACTAAGCGAGCGAGCAGACCAACAGGAAAATCATGCACCTGTTTATAATTTTTCAAACAAGGTGGTCCTCTGCCAGTTTGCCATGTTGTTTCAGGATAAATAAATAATATCCCGTTTATTGAAGAGCGTTTAGATGGCATCATAAACGAAGAAACTGGTCGTCCGTTTACTAATGAGAGAGCTCTCGAGAATTCTCGATTTAATGAAAATGAACCTCTTTATTATTTTTAATCTCAGTTTGAAATGGTCTCATATTTCCAGCCTTCTCAACAAAACGATACCAGTTCAACCAGTCATTATTTACACGAAGTAAATTACAGAGCTGAACAAAAAAGATCATCGATAGCCACAACTACCGGTATCGGGGCTACTAACAGTCTGTCGCAACGCAGAACAATTTAATAATACGATAGAGGTCGTCGCATTTATGGTACACGATGATCGGGTAGCATCGGGCCATACCGATGAAGCAAGCAACTGACCTTTACCTCCCCGCTTCCACCTCCCTTCTATTCCCCACCGCAGTCCCCTTTACCAAGCCGCATCACGGATATACGAGCAATACCTTTTACGTTAAAAACCTTTATGCATTTTAATTTAATAAAAATATCGTGATCCAAATTACGTGATGTGTCATCTTTAAACGCTTAATTAGATATTGATCTTTCATTAACATTGACATGCTAAACAGCCTTGGCAGTTTCAGATCTGACATTAAAAACTAATTAAGTAACATCGTGATGAGTCTTTAAGAGCCTTGATTTATATTTGACATTTGCATAATCATTTAGTATCACATTCGTGTTAAATGCTACCTAGATTTCATAAAATCTTTTGGTGATAGTCATCATCACTGTTTGATGTGGGTCACTGTCAATTTTAAAACCATTCAGGTCGATTCCGATTCATAATTGTATTATGACCTGCAGTTTTATTTGACTTTCAGAATAGTTTTATTTTTATCAATCAATTTAATATCTACATACATACATGGGGGTAGGCAGGAACTACAGTATGCCATCTACTACGATCCTTACATACTCCCTTTGCCTTGTTTACGTTGATACATCTGATCAAACACGCATCGGGTTGTGAGTACTAAGCATCTGACCTTTCTGAAGAACATCATCGGTCACTATATGTCCTCCTAGGGCGTCCCCTCCCGACTTTTCCACTCACATATAGCTTGTCAAATACCTTTTGTTAGTCGCCTTTCATTCATCCTCTCAATATAACCAAACCATCTAAGCATACTCTTTTAAATTTCTGTCACTACATTCAATATCTATTTTTGTTTAAACTCCAGTTACCAATGTTCAAATACTTTTACAATCTGAACAAAGACCGGCTTACCACACAGATGGTGAGCATAATAAAACTGTAGTTAGTAGAAAAAATAACGACTATGTTCTTAAAATAAACCAAGCGAAAACCAGTCCACAACTTGGATGCAAATTATATGCAAGACCTATGCAAAAATAAGCTAGTATGGAGCTGAGTATTTTTCCTTCAAATGAAATTGTGGGCATTTCAATCTGACGACTGGTTTAGCGAAATAGTAGTTTCATGGGAAGGTAATGCGAGGCAAAGCTATAATCCCTATAAACTGCAGGGTGTAGGCACTGGGGCCGGATGCGACGGTCATATTTCATTACATGCACTTCGAGCAAGACGTGCACGATACTGCAGCGGAACAAATCCCGTAAATTGTTAGTCAAGTTCAAATTGGTAGTGACATAATTCAGATTTCTCCGTTCAGATATGGATGATTAGAACTGACTTGTTAATTAGAAGAGTAATATATACAACGTGTTCTTTTTGGTATCCCATAACTCTAGGATATTAATAATTATGAATTATTTTTCAATTAATAATTATTTTAGTATGTTTTTATTTTTTCAATTTTTCATACAAAACAATGCGACAAAGCCACTATTATTTATGTAAAACACGCTTAAGTGATATATAAAAATAAAACATTTAATTCTGTTATATAAAAATTTTTAGCTTTAAAAATTAATGATTGGTTTGAATGAAAATTATTAACTCGTACTAATCAATTAAACATTGACGATACAGACATCGAGATTCTAGCGATATGTTATTTTCTAAGCTATGTAATTTTGGAACACTTGTTCTAGGACCTTTTGTATTATTTTTACATAAATGATATAACCCTAGAGTTATAGTACCAACAGGAACATCTTGTATAGTACTCGTTAAATAATACAAAAAGGCTACGGACAAACGCTCATATTTAGAGGAATGCTTAAAACTGTTTGATTCTTTCAAAGAATGTAATAACGTTTTAGTTCAGAAGACTCGTAAACCTAAGCTAAACTCACTTATCATGTATCTTAATTTTTTACTTCAAATTCGTGATTGCCATCTGGCATTGCATTTACAAATTGCATTTGGAGGATTCGTTTTTATTTAAGAGCATTTCAAAGTCAAATAAAATAACTTAAACGTACCTATTTACTCTTAAAATACACAATGCAATCGTTTTATATTACTGCCAAATTCAGTAAGTAATAACTATAAAAGAAATTAATTTGACCATCGACCATATTGTATTACGTAATCTTACTGTCACATTCACACAGTGTAATACTTCAATGTATATGTCTCCTATGATTCATGAAATTGCAGATGACGCTGCCTCCACATCCGGGTCACTAAGATACAATCAGGAGGCTTTAAGGCGACATTCCATATCCAGCAAAGCTATAGTATTATTTATATCAATATGGCGTGTCTTCAATGTACGCCAATCAGACCCAGTCGATCGGAAATTCCGCACGGAGCATCACATGGCATCGTACGAAAATAGATGATGTCGATACAAAATGCATAGGCTAGACGGCACTGTGTAAACATGACATACCAGAAATACAGCGATCTATTTCAAACTTTGTAACTGACGAATATTTTAAATTAGATGAATAGCTATCTTTTATAAACTTATAAAGCGCACAGGAGGTTTCCAAAGAAAGAAATATTACCTTGCCATAGTAACCAGTATTGCATCTCAGTCGTGACGTAGAGAGAAAAGATCAAGCTTCCTAGCGTTACTTTCTGAATAACTTGACCTTTGCCATACAAAGCATAAGAAATAAATAAAGATGACATCCGCAAGTTATGACCTCTGAGATGATGCAAAAAATCATTTGTCATACAAGTGTCTATAAATTTTAATGATTGAAAAAATGACTGTGATTGATTGATTATATCTTTGACTATAGCATCATTACACCTACGATATGAGAAAGCAGACGATATAAAATTTAAACAAGTAGTTTACATATAGCTTTTATTGCAAATATGTAAGTTTACACTTAGCGGACCTTACGCAGTATTCGGTACACTTATGTTGTAAGACATTTTCCATGTACAGCGAAAACAGCACTTAAACACTGCAATTAGTGTTACTAAGTAGCTTAAAAGCGTTACAGCAAAAGTAGCAGGTTTAAAATCGTCTACTACACCGCACTGGCTCGTAATACTGCATCTTACTAACATTAACACAGGCGTTAGGAGAAAACTAGTATGAAAACAGTCAAACATATTAAAGAAAATTAGCTGTACCCCGCGGTTTCACACGCCTCACTCAGTTTCTAAGGTTCGTAGCCTGAAAGACCTTCCTCAAGCATTGAGCTATCAAACGCAAAAAAAATTTTTCAAATCCTATTGCAGGTAGTTCTAGAGATCAGCGGGTCAAACAAACAAACAAACTCTTCAGCTTTATTATAATGAGTACCTGGGCGACCGGCTCTGCTCGGGTGAAAATACGGAGAAAACAAATTTTCCCAGATATGAGACCTAACTAGATTGATTTTTCGCCCCCGTAAACCCTTATATTGCAACTTTCATCGAAATCGTTAGAGCCGTTTTCGAGAACGTAATTACATATATATACAAATATTGCTCATTTAACAGTATAGGATTAAATATAGATAAGGAGTATAATACACTCCTAAAACCAGTCAATTATAAAGATGTAACTGGTGGATTCGAAGCTAAAAGAAACGTCAAACATAATAAATATAATAGAGAAACAATCGTAGAACAACAAAAGCAACATAAATAAAGTTCTGTCGGGCCTATTTCTGTAGACAGTCTGCTATGCCGCATATATGCCGAGAATGGTGACTGAAACGTGCTAAAACACAATACACGGAGATATTCTATTCATAGAAATACTATTTTTACGAGACTAGTTCTGAACCAAATGAATCAATATTTTGTAGTGAAATATTTAGTGGGAGGAATATAAGATTTTTGTGAAGATGAAATGTTGCAAATCAAAGAGTCGTGACCGTCTGATAAATACATTCTAATGACAGAAAAAATAGCAATAACGGTATTCATAAATCGATTATAATTTTAACAGATGCTCAGTTCAGCTAAAACATGTTTGTTCAGGTGAAAGCAATAAATTATTTAATTTGCACAAAGATTCTTCACATATACGGAATTTTTCACTTCGCATTCACTTTTGTTCATTAGTTTTTACGAAGTTAGCTATCTTGAGCAGGATGTCGCGATATGCAGAGCGTGAGAACTCGACTCTATCTTAATAAGTTTACCCACGATTCGGATTCACCTAAAAAACGTCATTCAAGCACTTATTTCGTAATGACTCAACTAAAATGGCGATAAAAAACTGGATCGCATTTTTTTGCTTTATTGTTTCTTCATAGAATGGTTGTGAACAGAATTTACGCCGAGTTTTGTGAATTAATAACTGGATACTTACTTTATTAGTAAGATAGCAGTTTGGAACGTAGTTATTAAAAAAATATTAAATCCTGAAATAGCTTCCATTTCTGTAACAAGATTAAATATTTCTAACACTAACTGCGCGAGTCAGCAGAAACCATCCGGAAAACTTTAAGATCGCTACTATAAAATTGTACTCCCAATAGTTTTGCTGAGACTAAACAACTTTTGCGAAGTACACTGTATGAAATCCAACTGGGTGAGAAAATAAAAGCTAAAATGTCTAGCAACACGATAACTGTAACAAATAGAGCAGATTGGAAGGAAAACAAAGTTTAGTGCAACGAGCACCAAGTTTACAGACTTCTGCGAAACGAAAAAGAGGATATGAAAACAATTAAGTCCAGCTTTTTAGGATTCATTGATTTTATGATGGTTAAAGATTTCATTAATCCCTGTTACTAAGCGTATGATAAGAACACGCCTACCGCTTGCAAGGTTCAATCATTAGGTAAGTGCTTTCAAAAGCATAAACGCACAAAAAAGAGGAACTTACTTCGAAACTAATCCATCATTCTCAAACACAGAGCATTATGTTATAACGAGTCATCACTAGGATGTTTGTTTAGAAAGTTACATCGCAAGTGCAAAAAGTATGTAAACGTTCATCTCTGCACAGTTCATATGCCCCTGGTAGTTGTTACACAAGTATTGCATAAAACCTTTCACTACTTGGAAATCTGGAATACGCATCTAAAATAACATTTTATCGATATTGAGTTTTTGTGTTTTACTACATAGGTATTTATATATATCGTTGTTTCAGTTTTAGTTGGTTTTTTGGTCAATAGGATTCATAATAATTAAATCTGCATGTTTTGTGAAAGCATTATTACATTCGTGTAACATAAAATTATTAAGCTTGTTGTGGATTATTTTTTAAACATGTATTAGTTAAGCTTTGTGCAGACCAGCGCGACTTGTCGCGCGACGCGACACCGGTTATTGTTATACCGTCAAGTTTTCTTAGAAATTGTATTGTTCGAGTCGCGTCGCGGCGTCGCGTCGCGTTGGTCTGCACGAAGCTTTAGGTAGTTAGGATTTACATTGAAACTCAAAAACTCAACATGTAAGTAGGTACTATCGTGATATCAATAATATTTTCTATACAATTGTGATAATTTCCAAGAAATAATATAATGCACTGATAACAAAATCCAATTAAATTATTATCGGTACTATGTAGTGCATAAAAAAATCTATAACGCGTAAAATATAGTGTTCCTACGTCCGTAAAAATACTGAGTGCAAGTTTCCCGTTTCTTGGAAAGTAATTTGTTCGAGTTTGTTTTGTTAATTAACTGTTATATTTAGACTAATGCTAATCGGTTTTGAAACTCATAATCTGTGTGAACAGATTATGAGTTCGAGACACAGTCTAGATTCCAGAAGAGGATATTTCTGAAAGTTTTGATCCGAAACTTTTACTAACACATTCTAAGTCTACACAAAACTTGGCCGTCGAACTTCGCCATGGATTTCGACTCTCGCTTCCTAGTTAGTCACTATCCACAGTATCCACCGTTTGTCTAAACAAAGTGAATTCTAAACTAGTATAGCAAATATACGTGTGTTGGCTCAATCAAACAGAGACGTGGACGTCTCTTGGCTGGCTTGAATTGGTTATTTTGACTATACAGCAGTTGCTAATTGAATCGTGTAGGTGTATACGATCTAACGTTGTATACACGATGACATATCAAGCTGAATTATTCAAGTATAAGCTGACCTCACATTGTATAGTTTTCTTAACGATTAGATGTCAGCTTATACTGGAATATTATACCTTGGTATGCCACTGTGCGTACCGAATACGCGTATATTTCGGTTGGGAGCTATAAATCTAATTTCATCGGTTTTATAGCTTTTGTTCATGACGATCAAAGTTTTCAAAGCGAGTATGTGAATTTTATTTGTCGTTAAAATTGTTTCAATTTTGCAGGGATGATTGAAATTGGTTGAGGTGACATATTTCGGTTTTATACGCTCAAATTGTATTGATCTGTAAAATGAACAAATTCATGTTAAATTACCGCAACAATGTGAACAACTAATCTATCATAATTATATTATAAAATCTCATCGACTTCCTGCTAAATTACAAAACCCACCTATCACAGCAACAAATTCAAGTAGGAACCCCTCCACAAATCATCTTCGGCTACGCTTTTCCCTTGCCTTGTTATTTTCTAATTATCTACTCCATCGCATTCAAACCCGAGTCGGTATCGTCGCACAAAATGTTCCCAATTAAAACACACAGTAACACACACAGAGACAAGCGGCACTTCAAAACAAACTCGAGTTTAATGCCTCAGATTGAAAGTTAATTAGATTCCCAATTCCTCCCACTGGGCGAAGCAATTTGAGGCAAAATTAATATGAACGAACAAGGAGAAACAATATCAGATTCAGTTGTTTCTATTTTCTGAACGCAATTTTACAACCTGCCAACAATTTTGCTAAAACCGAACGGCATTTCGGGATCCAGAAAGTATTTTCCGCAGGGAATTCTAATAAAATTTAATTCAACTAATTTCCATTTTTTCAATGAGAAATCCTGTTGATTAAATACAAAATGTAGCTCTACGTAGATTCATATAGCTTACTTGTTCTTGTACCATCGATAAAATCTTCTACACCTGCTTTGGCAATTGCATCTTACAATCAATAAATAAGTTATAGCGATGCCATTTCTTTTGCAAATACGCTTCTTCTTTTATTTCTATATTTTTTATTTTTTTACCGTTTTATTATACCAGTCTATATGGAAATCCAATTAAAGATGTTTAAGTATACAGACTAATATCAATGACTACAACAAGCTAAATACAGGTAAACCAGAAAAGGTATGCGCTTCGTTAATGTTTGCGCTTCCTAATTAGCATGAACGTCGCGTTTTTCTTAAGATATCTGTATTTTCCTTTCTGTCATACGGTCATAGGTCATACCCACGTATTGCAAAATCAAAATTACCTAAATTCCAAAATAACATAAAACAGCCAATCCAACAAGCCTTTACCAAATCGTGACTCCAAGTGAAAGTGATTGGCCAGCAGAAGGCATTGAAAACAACACATCACGACCTTGCAGATCAATCAGACTAATCATAGTGCGTGACTAGTAGCTACTGGCATTTGATTTTTGCAAAGCTGTGCGTATGACGTCATAGTGTCGTCACTCATGCGCAGCGAAACGGATCGTTTGTAAGGTGTCCTTAATTACTTAAGCAGGTACCTACAGCTGCATGTAGGAGGGTTTAGTTCGTGTGCATATTGATTAAATATTATACAAAGAAGGTTCTTGTTTGTTTATTGGAGCCTGATACCTAGTTTCTGTATAGAGAATTCGAAGTTGAAAAGTTGACAATCTCTACCTAAATTAACTGTCTCTCTATCTAACCTGCATTCCATCTTATCGATGCGATGACGAAAAATTCTGAGGGAAGATATCTGAAGTACCCAAACAATATAGGTATCCAAACAATAAATTAAATATTTGCAATGCAAGTTAACTACCAATAAAATACGGGATGATGCAATGAGATTAATTAATGATAATGAAAGATGTTACTTGAGAATCGTATTATAAATTATTCTAAGATATAAACCTGCGGCTAGGTAACTCATTGCTTATAATAGCCACTGGAACTTGAATGGTTCTAGTTAGTGCTAAAGATATGACGCAATCTTATCTCTTCCATTAGAAATATTAGAATTATCTGTGTCTGAATTTAGCTTTGAAGCTAATCTTACTTGAGAGTCGTTCAATAAATAATTCTTTATCAACCTGTGGCTATGAAACTCATCGGAATTAACTTCTGAATCTGGAAACGTCTTGGCTAGTACTTTAAGATTTGATGCGATTTTGTCTCTATCATTAGCTGCTTTGCATTTGCTGAAAATTAGCACTGTTGACAATAGGTTCGTCCAAAGTCACGGCATTCAGCTGAGCAATGACCTATTCTTGCACAGATACGACGCTCAGTTTAATTGTTCTTGTTATTGTTGTTACTTGTTACACAAACTGTTATTTTTCCACTTTGCAATCAGCATTTTGTAGGTTTGATTGTTTGTTTTCATTTTGTAAATGTCGCAACACATTATGGAATTATAGTAAATTGTCTTAGGCCTCTGGCCCTGACAGCAAGCAATAGATAAAATTTGTCAAACTTTTCTGTGTTATTAATATGGATACGAGGCTTTTGGCTAATTTGTAAAGTGGTATTGTTTTTTTTTTATTGTAATGTGCGTTTAGTTTGTGCAGAATAAACACTTTTTCTTTCTTTTCTTATTAGTATTACTTGTGTTTGAATTTTTATTTTTGTCGTGAAAGTTTAATATAAAAATATCTAAATACACATAACATCACGCCTCGTTTCCCCGAAGGATTAGGCAAAGGTGTAGCCAAAGTAGGTACACCTACATTTCGCCAGCTCTGTTTAAGTCCCGTGTAATAGGAGGCAAGCCTATTGCCATAAAACGGGCACAAATCCAGTAATTCCTAACGGAAAAACCCAATAATAATTTTCCCGACCTAGGAATCGAACCCAAGACCTCTGCAGAGGCTCAGCAGTAGCGCTTACCAACGAGGCAGTCAATAAAACGCGGCGGGGAATATCTTAATCATTTGCAGTTATTACAAAAAGTTCAACAGACTATTTCAAACCATTACATGGATAAGCCGCCACCGTAAAAATAAGTAAAAAAAACTTCCATTTCAATACGGCTGACATTTACATCTATGTACAAATTACTGGAATGCGCGACCAATCAATCGAACAAATACATGTCCGAAAAATCAAGAACTTGCACTATAGAAGATGACAAGCGATAACATTATGGAGCCACCGTAGTCGTCATCAAATTCGTAAAAGTTCAGTCCCACTAAACGATCTGAGGGAACAATACACTATATCAACTATGAAGTTGTTATCATTGAAATCGATGACAGAAGCAAATTGATTTTTACAATTCTATATAAACGTAATGGACAATGTGGAGCGATTTGGTAATTATTCTATGTCGACCGCCCTTTAGATATAGGAGCTTCAAACATTAAACGATAACTTTTTTATACATAAACGTCGCTTATAGTTAAGTAATGATTAGTGACTGTATTACCATACATGTTTGACGTTTAAACGTCTCTTATTTTTAACCAACTTTTATGAATATAAAAACTGGCCAAGTGCATGTCGGACCACGCACAATGAAGGGTTCTGTAGTTGAGATGAATTCATCCCAAAAACAAACTTAACATTACAACAACAATATTGAGAGATTTACTGTTATTTTAAGACCATAGACTTCTTATAGGTTTTCTTATAACCTATGAGTAAAGAACCATTCTCTGCAATTTTTTCAAAAATGTTGGCTCAGAAGTTTCGGAGAAAAGGGGGTAATTTTCATAAATGTTCTTAAATATCTTTAAAAGTATTTAGTTTAAAATTATAAAAAAATACATTTGAGATCCTCGCAATATTTTACGTCACAATTGACGGAGAAATCGGGGGACATAAATAAAAAACAGAAAAAAAAAGCGTACATACGCGTCGAACTTATAACCTCACCTTTTTGGAAGTCGGTAAAAAAACGAGTTTGACCTTTCTTGGTTACATGACAACAACCAGTGAAAAGATACTCGTATAGGCATATAAATTAATACCTATGGATAATGTAATGAGCAACCAATTTACATACACACACGGTACAGTAACGTATTAACATAAACATTATCATGTTATGCATATGATATTGCTTCACACGCAGTAAGCATCAAATTAATATCATGGGTGTTACACATTATCTTTTCTAATTAAAATTTGTCTTTTTTTATTAAGCGTACCGTAAATATTTTAATAATTGAAGATATATTTTATTCTAATTTTGAAAAATATTATGGACTTATTTTCATTTGTGCTCATCTGTTTTTTAAAAAGGTTTTTAGTATTTTTTAATAATCATTTTTACTCCTATTAATAAAACTATCAAATTCACGCTGGAACAGCGGGAACCCCCACTAAACAGCAGTTCTAACCAGAACCCAGGTAGCCAGTACACAATAAGCGCTATAACGAACAAGGGAAATATCAAGTGGCGTTCAACCGGCTACCGTGACCATCGCACACGATCTTGATACTTGAATGAGATATTAATGTATTAGATACCGTGATTACATTACTGACTTAGCATTTTGTGTTGGCACGTGATTAGTTTAGCCTGTTATTGAGTTGTTGGAAGGGGATATCGTGGAGTAGGCTTCGGACATTAATCAGTTTATTTATAGGAGAATGACGTATGAACTTATAGTCTTGCTGGATCCTGTTACAATTACCAAGTGATCTAGTCAAAGCGAAAATTAAAGTTATGACATCAGCAGACGTTTCTAATCGACCTTTAGGGCAAAAAACGACGAAACTGAAAAATAATAGCTGCATTTTTTTGTCGAAATAGGTACCTATTTGCGGGTTGTCTAAAAATAGTTGATGTATTTATGCAAAAGAACTTTAAAAACGTTTTGTATTCAAATTAAAATATGCAAGCACCATAGTCAAGCCTACTTGGGATAAAATATACACCATGTAGCTACGAGTAAACCAACTTACATCTAAATATGCCTAAAAATATGAATGAACTATCAGCCAGGTCTTGGTACGACCTTACCCAACAAAATTATACTAATAGCAGGACCCGCATAACTTGCCTCTTTTTTATGAAGGTTAAGAATTTCCATAGAAACTTTATTACATATCCATAAAATAAAAAATATTAGCGAACTATAAAACATAACTCTTTTAGGTCATGTTAATCTTTAATAAAAGCTTTCCCTCACGACTTTTGCCGTCTCAACGATCATAAAAAAGACAAGATCTTGTTACAGGGTGAGTCGCAGTTTATATGTAATATAGCCTATTTCTTTCATGAGTATTTCTTTCAGCGCTTCATTTTATAGCTGCCTTACTGGCTTAAGAGAATCAGTCTCCTTTTGTGAGAGCTTCTGGAACGGCCATGTGGAAGTTTTCTCCATCAATAAAAAAGGGTTAAGTGATTTGGCCTGCGTTATTGAATATCTTTATTGTTTGGTGTGTTAACTTCAAGCCTATTCTTTTGGGACTCAAGAGTGTTAAAAAGAAAAGTTTCTTTTTCAGCAGCTTCGATGTCACCGACTCCTCTGTTTTCTTTCATTTAAGTTTCGATTGTAGGTTTATTCAAGGAGCTCGTGGCTAAGTAATAATAGCCGCTCGAGCTGATGTATCAGGTTACGTTTGCCCGGATTGGTCCGTGGATGGGTGACCATCTTTACATACCGAGAATCCTCCGTGCCTCAGAAAGCACGTTAAGCCGTTGGTCCCGAATCTTATTCGTGGTTCTTTGAATTCGTTACGGGTCGTCAGAAGCCCGAAAGTCTGACAACCATTCCATACCAAGGGGTATCGTACTATCCAGTTACTAGGTGGTGGAGGTCAGATAGGCAGTCACTCCATGTAAAATACTGGTATTCAGCTGCATCCGGTTAGACTGCAAGCTGACCCCAGTATAGTTGGGGAAAGGCTAGGCTGATTGATTGATTAAATTTTTGTAGGTTTAATCAATTTATTTACAAAATAATAAGTTGTTGCTGTTATTATGTAAGTTAACCCTTAAGTCTAAGTTAACCCTTGTGCAAAAATAAAACCATTAATAAAGTTTATGATTGCGCCTATTATTCTAAGCACAGCCAAGTTTTTCAATATAACACCTCGTTGCATCTTTTCTTCAAAGTCTTTACAAAATATTTCATCACAATATCCTTTGTCTTTCAGAAGCCCTGATAATATTGGAAAAGTTTATTTTCATTTAAGAGCGTTATGTGCATCAAAAGTAGCCGCTAATGAGGTTAGCGTCTGAGAAATTGAGGTCAAACCTGAAAAACTTTCGTTAAAATCTTTACGCTAGATTATTATGAAATTCAACACAACGTTACTGCAGCTTCGTTACGCGTCAAGTTGGCAAACTTGGTGTTGATATCACAAGTTTGCAACTCATAAGGAAAAACGATCGTGTTATATGAAACTCACACGCGTGAAATTACTATCCCGAAAGTTTTGCCGAAACTACCTACTTAGGTGTTGGTGAGAATTATGTCATTAATTTTCGAGATTCATTAGAAACTTGAGTCAAGGATTTAGTCAGAACTTTTATTTTACTACGTAAGTTTAATACTTGGTAAATAAATGTTGGTGGTTGTAACTTTCTTGAGACGGTTAAGTGGAAGTTTTCCTGACACGCCTTATATGCCGCATAACCCCTTGAAGCGCTTATAGGTAGCCGCACCTCTTACTGAACATTAACTATCTGCGGAATGTACTCTTAGACCCACCGAGTGTGTGGGAGTGTCAAATAATGATGGCTAACAACTACTTCAGTCACCCCATGATAAAGTATAAGGGTAATGTGACAATAGCCAATGTTATTCTAACTTCCTTAACCGATCATAAACAAGTTTTAGTATGTGTTGTAGTTGTAATATCCAAAATAAACCAAATACGAATGAATAGTATTTCGAGGTTCAAACATGCAACCCAGTTTAAAGTCTAAATCAAAAAATGCCCAAAACTTTTTTCAGTCGGAGATATAACATCGAATTTTTTATCTACATTTGCTAAATATTCGGCACGGTATTCCCCAACTAGGTTTACACATCGACACGGCATGCCCGGAAGCCTCTGGCTGCTGCACAATTAGTCGAACGTATGCCATTGGATTTAATTAACGGCTTTCGTGGTGACAGGCAACTAAACCCAAGTGTGACCCGAGCATAGCATTTAAGCCGAACTTAATAGTATCAACACTGAAGCAAATTAAGGGGTGGATGTTGGATTAGAGATCATAGCAGGGAACAGAATAGATAGTAGTATATTACTTATGGAAGCTATAGCCCACTACGTTGAACTTAGAACTGTTCAAACAGATCGTATTCTTGAGCTAAAACAGTAATGTTTTACCAATTTTTTTAGATACCACTTTGATCATTGGGGTGAAGTATATTCAAAAGTCATGGCATAAGTAGCGTAACAAATAGCAAAGGTAATGAATTATATTTTAACGACACGACGACACGACAGTAGGTATCTAGATATAGATAGTGTTAAAAGTAATCAATTAAAACATGGAAACTTATCATTGGCTTTAACGACTTAGGATGGATTTCTCCAATGAAGCTGAACACGATCCGCACATCTAAGCCACAATATAAATATGGTCAGTATAAAAACTAGACCCATTTGTTGAAATAATTACTTATGCTCCATTTTCTCCACACGGCACCCGCAACTGACAGCACCGCGATAATCGCTTGGGGTCTCATCAATGATCGCGTCTGTGTGAGTGTGCCGTTTTGAACGTTTACTACGTAGTTTCTGTACTTTTCATATTTATACTGTGTCTAAACCGCATTCAAGAGCCGTCAGTGTCATCATTGTTGTGGCATATTGACACTGACAGCTCTTGAAAAGAGGTGCTGATTGCGTTCAGTTTCATTGGTGAAATTGGAACTTAGTCGACGGCAAAATTTTCAAAAATAAACCTTTTGCTTTAGCTTATATTATTATCACAAGCATGGGCAGTACAAAATGAACACAACAACTCGTTGACGTCATGAAAAATAAATTCGCACAATCATAAAATATTCTACCAAATAATGGAAAAGTATAAATACAAAATGTTCGTACTGCCGCAGGAAACGAGTGTTAATACATCATTGATTACAAATTATAAATTGATTTTGCACATGTTGATATCGCAATCAGGTACACGGTTGCAATAAATGAAATTATTAATAACGTTTAATGTTACCACAATTTTCATGGTAATGGTTTTGACATTGTGGCCAAATCGGCGGATGATTCGATAACGAGCGATGTATTATGTGGTAAAACTTTAATGAGATATAGAAAAATTACAGAAATTGTGGAAAATTATTATCAGTGAGCTGGCTGTTTTAGTTTAGATTTTGACCTAATCATTATGCATAGTTTAGTTACCGTATAGAATTATTTAATGCTCCAAAAATTTCGAATGAATGAAATTAAGCTAAGAACATTTTTTAACATAATTAAAACATGTTTTGAAACCCCGACGCAAAAAGAGGGGTGTTATATGTTTGACAGCTAGGTGTGTGTCTGTCTGTGGCACCGTAACTCTTAAACGGATGAACCGATTGAATGCGGTTTTTTTATATTTGAAAGCAGGTTTTCTAGCAATGGTTCTTAGACATGTTTTATCAAAAGTCATTTAGCCATTTGAAAAAAAAATAATAAAGGTGTTTAGCCGTTTGAAGATTACCAGCTCTTTTCTAGTTGATGATGTGAGCGTCTTCCATAGATCTGGTCGATTTCAAATTTGGTATTCTGTTATTTCAATGATGTTAGAAGAACATAGTAACCTTGAACTGATGCTACAGCATCACCTGGAATTTGCAGGATACCCAACTCCCTTAACAACTTACAGCACAGGTATCGTGTTTGGGCTCATTGGAATGGTCTCAATGAAATAGATGATGAGAGTCTGGTGATGGAGTAGGATAGAGAAATGAGAAAATGTATGCTTTTTTTGGGTGGGAAATTATCTAAAAACTTCTCCCGCTCTGGGCGGAGCGGGCATCCGTGTCAGACTCTTACTGACTAAAACCCACCCGTGTTCTTTCAGTTGCCTGTACGTTGCCAGGGGCCACGGTATCCCTTTCGGACTTTCCCGCGAGTCCGGCAGGCATCGGTCCTAGCAGACCCCTTCCGCTGTGCTGACATCTCTTTGAGGCGCACGTGAACACAACGCGCCGTCGAAGATGTAAGCTTCGGGGGTTTTTTAAATTTTTATACAATTTCACTTGTAATTTAAACAACCTGTACTCTAGATTTCACTAAATCCATTATCAACTTACCTAAACAGGAATGATACGCAATACTTCACATAATCCAAACAAAAGTGTTGTCTTCTCTTCAGAAGCTTCTGCAGACTCAATTCAACATGTTTAAAATTACTTACGCTACAGAAAATTATTGTGGGTGGAAAATTTCAGTAAGATATCATCGAAATTGGAATAATAATTCATTATGAAAGCCCGTGTTGTGTTATATGGCACGGTCTACAGCTTTTCGTAGAATTTATAACGTTCGACGACTACCGTTCATAGCTTTACACTCGATTTTAATTAATTAATTTGTTTGGCAACAGAACAACAGAAGCGTTTAATTTATTACTACAAAATAAATCTACTATAATAGTGACGTCACGTAATCATTTGTGTGTTTTTGAGTAAAATTTAAAGGTATTATTAAACGCTAGTGCGAATTTCGAAACTGCAATAAAGCTTATTTGTTCAGTTGTATCAGTGATTTTAATGCCGTGGCGGCAATTAAATCTGATGATTTACATGAATGTTTTTTAGCGATAAAACTGTTTGTTAAATAAAGCTTTGGTATAAATTAACTATCACATAAATTTGCGATTGATTTACAAATCAGCATTACAACAATACAACATTTTGACTCCTGACAGAATATTCTAAAATGTGTAAATAAAAAAATATTACAAAGATTTTACATTGGCACCAAACTTGTAACTTGTCAATATGAAGGGTTTACCATTTAAACGTTTATTTTAAAAACAAGTTCGGTAATAAAAGTAAAATAGGTTTTCTTTAAATTACAAAAAATCTAAGAATCAAAATTTAAGAAAACGTAACAACAAATCGAGAATCAGAGAAAATAATCCTATACTATTAAACGAGCAATATTTGTATTTAGATATATATACAGGGTAGCAGGGACGTCGATGCGAAAACTGATACCATGGATTCGTTATATGATTCTGAATCCACCTGCGTTGAAAATTTTCGATGGTTATTTAAAAATCTGCTGTTCCATAGAAAAGTGCAATACCTACGTGGTCAAAATGTATGGAACAGTAGATTTTTTTTAAATAACTGACGAAAATTTTCGAGTCGATGTCAAATATAATCACGTTAATTGTAATCACGTTCTCGAAAACGGTTCTAACGATTTCGATAAGTTGCAATATAGGGATTTACAGAGGTGAAAAATGGATCTAGCTAGGTCTCATATCTGGGAGAATTCGTTTTCTCCATATTTTCACCCGAGCAGAGCTCGCTCGCCCAAAGTTTAGAACAAGATGGCTACCTTAGAATAATGATATAGCAGCATGGAATTAATAAATACCTACTATCATGGCAGCATGGAATTAGTAAGTACCTACCATCATGGCAGCATAGAATTAATAAGTTCCTACTATCATGGCAGCATAGAATTAGTATGTACTATACATGGAATTAGTATGAACTTTCATATACGATTGAGCATTCTGTATTTTCACCAGAGCAAAGCTCGCCCAGGTATAATAACAAAACTAGAAAAAACTCTATATGTGAATGAGTGTGAGTATTATACAGTGGAAGACACATTCACTATCCTCCCACGTCGCGTCAGTCGTTACATGCACTTCAATTACCCAAAATCATTTCAGTAATCACATCTACATAGGCATAGATGGTCTCAAACGCGCATCCCTGCCTTTTAGCATGATAATAAAGTTAGAGGAAGTTCTAAGTGAAAGTGTCACGTTACCTCTGCGAGATGTCTCGACGGACGCGTAACGTGTGCGTCGTGTGCGTCGTGTGCGTAATTAAGCGAGTGCTCACCTGAAACAGAGATACATCGTGAATACACGTGTGGATGGAGGAGTATGAAAAGGTGTACCCAAATATTTAGGTCAAAATTCCAAAGATTTAGAAGCAGGTAGACGAAACAATCAAGTTATTGTAGTAAGTAGGGTTGATTATAATGATTTCGATGGCATCAAAGATGAATAAGAATCCTGTAGTAGTAGAATAAATAAATAAAGACTTAAAAATGATCAAGTACGTCAATAACTTCGAGCATGAAGATGTACTTAATAGAACTTGTTACTTAATTTGCAGATTAATTAATTTATTACTTAGTTTCAGTTTTTATTTATATATTTTTTATTGTTATTATTTTTTATTGCTTTATTTATTTTGGTATACCCCATACTGGGATATCTCTTAGTCCCTTCACAGTGGGCCCTATCACAATACCAGCGCTGCGGTATTTATTTATTTTTTAAATATCGCCGCATTATGCTGAGATAGGATCCTTTTTGTCCTCGCACAGGTCGTTATTATTCTGTTTTTAAATTATTCTTTTTTTGTTTTTTATTTTATAATTTATTTTTTATTATAACTTACTGTTTGTATTTCCTGTGCGTGTTCCAAATAAAATATTTTTCTTTCTTTTCTTTACTTCCTCTACTTAACCCTAAAGAAAGTAGTTCCAAAGAATGTCATTTACAAAGTTTTTGCACAAAGGCAAATAAAATCGATTCACTTGTCCCTGCAGCTATGAGTATGTTCTAGTTACAAGCTTGCAATAGAGACGCAAGTAGTTAGTACTAAAACTTGACACCTAAAGAATGACCGTAGGAAGCGCTGAACCGGGAAGCCTGGTACAAAGGGAGGCCTTTGTGCAACACTGGAACATTACAGCTTAGATTACATCTTGAAACTCAATCCTAGCAATTTATTCCATTTATTCAACTCTTCCTACCATGAATTTTGCCACTGTTTATGTGTTTTTCTTTCTTGTAGTTGTGAATATAACTTATCATCACGACTGTTTTCCCCGAAAGGTTAAGCAGAGGTGTGACTACCTATAAATAGTAGACCCACATTTCGTCAGTTATGTTTACCCTGTTGAATACCGTAATTACAGAAACAATTAAAAGGCCATTGTGTCTCGCGTAGATCCCCGTTCCGGCCATACGAAGGGTTAAGTCCCATATGGGACGAGCCTATTGCCATCAACCGGGCACAACACAATAACACTGCCCAACCTGGGAATCGAACCGAGGACCTAATGCTCAATTATCTTCATAGCTATTTAGGCTTTGATATTGTTATTGTCAGCTTTCTTATTTGCTATTTCAATTATAACTTTACTGTGATAATCGCTTCTCGTGCAGACGTTAGACCGCGACACCTCAAAAGATTGTCAACCGTGTTAATTTAAAAAATAATGGCACCAATTAAAGTGGTGTTGAAGTTATAGTTTTAATGCAACACCGAATTGAAAAATAATGAACCCAAGGTGTTGCTATACTCGCAAAACCAATTTCTTGCACGACATTCTTCGAAATACACGATAAATAAATTGAAACCTAGTCTGTACTGTTGTACTAGCAATGCTCGTTTCCGGCGACTCACGATTAAATCTATAAAGGGTTTAGATCACGCACGATATACATTCGTAGTGTTGAAATTATTCATGAACTTACACTAAAATATCAGAACTCTATAATTTCATTTCTGTTCATATGAATATTGTCATATTTTCTATATCCAATATCATTCACGTCTTTACCTTCGTGATTGTTTTAATTTCAAGAGCTAACTTTTCAAACTAAATAGTGAAGTCACTTTCTTCAAATGTATTAAAACCAGTTTCTTCATTCATAAACAAAGAATATTAACAATTCTCCCGTGACAAATCGATGCGTGTAAATAATAGTTTTATTTCAACAAAAGTGACTCCAATGTACAAAGAAAACACGCAACGACAAATTCGTTTACGTAATACAAGTTAACTATTGTCTAAATCACGATAGGTGATGTAGTCCAAAGTACCATCAATAATATTATGAAATATTTCTTAAAAGCTTTAGTGGAACTAATGGAAGATGTGTTGACATTTGATAAGTTCTGATGAACAAATATTTTATGACGTAACGTGTAATTTTAATTTCACGGCCCCACTGACTAAATCAAGATTAGGTCAACAGATAAAAAAAAGTTTCTATCAAAATCCATTTTCGTTAAAACTTTTTTATGAAATAGGGCCAAGTTCTTGTAACTTTTAGGGTGTAAAATTGGGTCAATAACACTACAGTCAGATATTATTAATTGTCGGTTCATAAAAGGATGTTGATGAAGTTCTTTTCACTTTTACGTGTGTACAATCGAATGAGACCTTCGATATTGTATTTTTTTCGTAGGAAAAATTACAAATAAAGCCCCACTTTTCAGTCTACAAAAGGTATCATATGCCCGTTTTCCGTTTTCAACGACAACAAAGTGACACTTAAACGAATCTCTAAATAAAAATGCACTGTTGGATTTACAACTCTCAGCGCTGACCCTAGCGTTGAAAATCCAACAGTGCACTTTTATTTAGGGATTCATTTAAGTGTCACTTAATGAAAGTACAAGTGTTGTAGTGGTCCAATATTTTATATCAGAATTAGAGTTGTAAATATAAATTAATATTCAAAATATCCAAAAGCGACCAATCCAACCGCGTTTTGAACTGGTTCATTATATTGAAAACTGGGGTTACACTTACAAGTTCTCAATCTTTTAGTGAAGATATTATCCAAAACCCAATACCTTCTTATTAAAGTAATATAATTCAGCTTTTACACGATAACGTAATTTGCTGAAGACCATTAATTGTGTATGATTATAGGTTAATTGAATTGATGTTCATTTTTAGGGTTTCGTACCTCAAAAGGAAAAAACGGAACCCTTATAGGATCGCTCGTGTATCTGTCTGGCTGGCTGTCTGTCTATCCGTCTGTCACAGCCAATTTGCTTCGAATCTACTGGACGAATTTAGTTGAAATTTGGTACACATATAAATTTCACAGAACTTTTAATATAATTACCCCAACAAGGACGTGTAACGTAAATAAATGAATTTTGAATAATTATGGTCACTTTTCAGGGGCAAAAAGGAAAATAGTTTTGCAAACTGTACCGTGTGACATATAAAATGAAACGTCTTGTTATGAGGATCTCAAATATATACTTTATTTTTATTTTAAATTTAATTCTTTTACAGATATTTAAGAAAATAGATGAAAATTGTCCACTCCCCCTTTATCTCAGAAATTAAAGAGCCTAAAATTTTGAAAAAAATACGGTAAATGGTTCTTTACTCAAAGATTACAGGAAAACCCGAAGTCTATGGTCTTAAAATAACATAGTAAATCTCTCAAAATTGCGCGCAAAAACTTAAATTTGCAATTGGAAAGTATGGGAGGCCATGTTTTTCAACTACAATATTAAATTCATCCCAATTATGGAACCCTTCATTGTGCGTGGTCCGACTTGGCAGGCACTTGGCCGGTTCATTAACAGTACTTATTAATTAAGTAATGCTATGAAGTTAATGTACTGTTTTCCCTTGTTACTATACTATTCAAGTTATGTACTGAGTAGTTTAAGCAAGGCGGACATTTTCATCTCATAAATATAATTTATCTACTATGACGACCTAAAAATTCTCAGATTTATAAAAAAACTTAGTCGTCTCAATAATCACTTTCCTCTAGCGTGACCAAGATATCTGTTAATAATATCTAACCTTTGACCTCACGTCTTACATTATCTACAGAACTCGGCTCTTGAAAGACTTTCGCTTACGCGTATAAACTTGGCCCGTCCACCACTTTATGAAATGACATTTTCTTCGATTAACGTGCTAATGCATAGATCACATAGTTCACACGTTGGCCTCCGAGGCCGATCGATCGTCGGAACCAGACGAACCCCTTTAGCTGTCAAAGGTCGCAGGTAGCGGTGAAAGTGTGCGATGCTTTCGCTAGGCGGTCTGCCGCGTGATTGTGTCCCCGGCTTAATGTCATGGAAAGTACGCGCAATGACGAAAGTGTTAGATGATATTCTGGAGTTGCAGATATTATTGTAACGTTTTTAATTGAAATACGATAAATTTATTTTATACGGATTGTTTTCTACCATTCAATTAATGTTGTTATTAAACTGTGGGAGTGTTTATAAAAGTATAAGCGAGGTAAATATTTAAATTGGAGCAACTTTAAAGCAAATATGAATCGCCGAGCTTTAGGGAAGCCTGAATGTGGAAGGCTAAAAATTACCACAGATAACCAAATTCGAATGTAGTAAAAATTAAAGAACTTTTATTAACGAATTATTAACCGACCCACATTTTACGAGACTCAGAAAAAAACTTCGGTCTTTGACCTTCATATTTAAATAGCTTGTTGGTTCTTTTAAGTTCGATACTTATATTTCTATAAAAATGTTTGTATTCTTTATAGCTATACCTAAATTGCTGTCAAGGAAACTTGAATCCTCCGCAGGGAACGAAGGTAATAAACTAGGGAAAGCTAAAACTTTCCCGACATTATTAACATTTATTACTTGTTTTAATTACGCATAAAAGCCATTCGGATGAGACTTATTAAATAATTTTACTTTGAAACTGTCAAATATTTCTCAAGGACTCTGTGAAACTTCAAACGATTTATTTCGTTGCCAAGGAGATAATCTGACTATGGGATAATTAAAGGCCCTGTCAAAAAGCAAAATCAACAAAAATAATAGAGAGCAAAATATATTATTTATGTGTCCACCTGTACTCACAGAGCAATATACAGACAGAGACAGCATGAGTAAATCAGTGTGGATGATCGCACGACACAACAACGAGCGGACACGAAAAGAGCCGAAGGTTAACAGATAGCAACCGATATGGGGGGATTCACTTTCCGAACGGGCGGGGAAAGGTCCATTCGATTAGAACGAGATTTATGTGTACTCGGTCACTTTGGGAACTTTCTATATATTATTATGCCATTAGGTACTATAATCGGATAAGATGGATGTAAGCAAAAATGTGACTTAAGACGCAGGCATACGAAAAAAAAGATAACAAATCTATGGAAGTAATTGAAAATAGCTTTGAAGAACAGTATAAAACACTATCTTTCTCTTCGTCATAGTTGCATTTTTTTTTTTTTTTTTTTTTTTATTCTAAGTACATTATAATTAAGTATATATATTTTAGGGATATTTATTTTAGTAGTATGTATGTAAGTTTATTGTCATAATGTATGTTTATAGTTAATATTATAGTTAAATTAGTGAATAATTAGGTGTTTTTATTTTATGTATTTTATTTTCTCTTCTACTCTTACACATTGTCTACATCTCTTTAACTACTTTCCTATCTCAGGTATGCTGGAAGAGATTTCTTTAGAAATAAGCATCACCTTTGTACGTATTTTTCTGTTCTTCTTTTCTTGTCTGTTTATATGTGTGTACATAAACCGTTAAATAAATAAATAAAACTTGCTACTTATCTGTCATACAAAATACAATAGAAACTATCCGACCAAGTAATACAAAATACTAAAACAATAATGTAAAATAAACTACCTATATAAAATAAAGTTAATTACGACTCTAAAATGCACCTTCAACATGAAAATAAACACCTCATTTCCTACAATTTATAAAGTCCAGCTCATTACTCTTTCTAGGAAAGAAAATACTGCACAGCTGAATTAAAGGAACAACATAATTTAGTCCAAGCCGGAGGCTCCGAGCTATTTCAGACACATTTGTCTTAACCAACAGAGGTTAATTTGGTCCAAGTACGACCCGGCTAAAATAAAGGCTTATTAATTTATTTATCCCAAGTTTCCACATGACCGCATCACCGTATGAAGATTTGTATGACAACGTCGAAGAAATAAGGAAGGAAATGAAAGTAGGAAAAAACCCATGTGACAGTCATTTTATACATAATAAAAAGGCCATGGGGGTCTGAACATAAATAAGTAGACGAAAGGAATTTTCTTTTTCTGATAGACGATTGAAGCAATTACATTTAAAGGCAAGATGCAGTTATAAGCGATATCGCTGTCACGCTCAGTAGCGATACTGGTCCAAAGTGACTAACCAGAAGGCGGATATCGCTTATATCTGAAGCCTAAATACTTTTAAATAGTCAATTTGTTTACGCTCTCGGACACATGAATTAAGCTGCTCTGCATATTTTTGTTTAAAGGTCTCTTTAATTTTAAATAATGTTAGGACAAAGAAAACTTCAACTCAACCTATAAGTGCTCTATTGGATTTATATCATGGCGAATGACATAACGCGTGACGAACCCTTAGACGGCAGCGCTTGATTCGATTCGTTGTATCGAAATTCATAATATTTTATTGAGCACCCAAAACGCAGCGTACAAGACGCGCGCCTCGGTCACCTGTTATAAATAGGGCCTAACAGCAAAGAAAGTCCGATTTCCTTCTCTTTTTCAAATTCGTGAATTCAAATTTGGAATAATGATGGCCAGTATGTCAGCTTCAAAACTGCATAAAACCTTTTCTGTCTTATCATTATTTTGATGTTTTAGGCCTATGAACATAAAAAGGCACGGTGGGTCGATTTAGGAGTCCTGAAGTGTACTTACCTAAGATCTGGAGTATCAAAATTTGCAAAAGATGTAAATAACAATGTTGGCCACTCAAAATTGTCTATGGTTGAGTGATGTGGCAGTATGATTTCCTGCTATCGATGTTACGTTTTTTTAGTAGTGTTTCAACAGTACTTTTTATATTGAGTAACTAAAAAAGCCATTCCATTGAAATATGTTCCTTTAAACCGTGAACCCGAACAGGATATAAATACAATCTACAATTACCTATAAACCTACGACATTATTTATTAAGGAAAAAAAGACCGCATCTTTAACCGCGCACTAGCTCCAACAGCATCTTGAAGAAAATCCTAGCCGAAAAACACGATTGTTGTCAGTAATTATAAATTATAATAATTATAAATATATTGGGTTTTATTTCATTATGAGTATTAAATACTCCTTGAACAAATAGTCGATATTTATTATGTCAATCACTGGCATCAATGACAAGATCAATTTTGACTAGTAAAAAAGGATGTTGGACATTATTTTGTAAAAATTCAAATCCATCCCAATTTTCGATTTTATTGTTAAATGTAATATTATATTTAAAGTTTAGAAACACGCACAGGATGTAAAATGAGTGTGATAATACGAACGTGTACATATCCTATTTAGTGCGTATTTAATCAGTGACACGCAGATATCGCGTTCAATTTCCAGGCAAGTTCAATGTTATTGCTTTTTGCAAATCGCGACCAAATCCAGTTTATGTACCTAATTTTGTATTTAAGTTTGAAACGGCTTAGAATTTCATTAATTCTTTTATCATACTTTTATTAAAACTTCAAAGCAAAAACAATGGCCTTAACAAAATAGCTTAATAGATGCGGTAATGAAATTGTATGAAAAGCGAGTAAAACATAATTTAGTCGGTTGTTAGTGGAATTAACATAAAATATGTTTAAATCATTAATTTAGGCATGTATTTGCATAAAATCATGATTTTCTGTCCTCTGGTGGTGCACGTTGTGCAAGCGACCACGGTATTAAATATGCATTGTTTGCATCGGTATTTAAGTATAAATTAATAATTCTACTATAACTGCCTTTATTTAGAAAGCTTGGCAATTGGTACGATTTCGATAATTGTCAGGTCTGCCAAACTGCTGAAACTACTTAAATACGGTCAAAAATACAGGGTGTAAGGGATATCGTCAGTGAAGTTCTAACAGTGCGTAAGTCATTTTATGAGGTGTTTTACTGGTAACACTGCGAAATTCACCAAATTCCTTCAATGGAAAAGATTGTTGGGATTCTCACGGGTTCAAATCATCACAGAGTCCATTTCTATTAATGTTGAACGCAATAAGGCCTTAAACGTAAGTTACATTCATTTCATGCAGTGTTTTCACTCTCCTGTAAAGTAACCATTTTTGACTTACGTACTGTTAGAACTTCACTGACGATATACTATAAAGCGCAAACTGCTGAATGAATTCAGTAGTTACATGATTCTTGAAATCTTGACCTCGGACAAAAAATTTCAACTATGCTGATAGTTGAAATTTTTTGTCCGTTATAAAAAAAAGAGCTATTCCATTTATTTTGACCGAGTGCGTATTGCACTTTTGTATCAACGGCGGTTTTTTTTAAAATAACCGACGATAAAAAAAACAGGTGTTAAAATATATTGCGTTGATATTTTTCGTCGGTTATTAAAAAAAACTGCTGTTACCATTTATTTTGAGGCAACAGTTTACGCGTCAAGGGGCCTTTACACCCTGTATACTCTGTTTACTACAGTAAATCAGCATTCAGCAACTTGCGTTTAGTAGGTAGGTACACAATAACTGATCTCTAACTAAATATTCAGGGTTCAGCTAACGTATGCTAAAAACCTATCTAAGTTTAGATCACAATCCAATAACAAGAATCTCTTTAATCGTCTAACCGTTTAGTAAATCATTGTCAATCAACAAACTCTCACTCAACGACTAGAACGGAACTAAAAATAGATTCACAAGAACCCGTAACTTTCTTAGGTGAGTATTCACTAGAGCATTTTCTTGAGCATTCGCATGTAAATTTGAATATTCATGCGACGATCATACACTCAACACGCGGTCATAGAGCATTATGTCACTATTCAAAGAACTAATTTAATGCTTTAGATACAAGTTTTACTGTTATGCTCAATAAGAAACCAGTTACGGTGAGTATTATACACTAGAGCGTTTCAATGTAATGTAACGTTCTTAAGAATGTTACAATACAAGCAAAAGATCAATTAAAAAAGCATTTACATGTAATGTAACGTTCCTGCGAATGCTCGCCGCGATGTTCGAAGTAATGCTCACTGCGAGTGAACATTTACCTGTAACATTCCTTGCTATTTTGCGTTTACTCTTGGTTGAACGTCGGATCCGCATGTTGTGTATGCTGCGTTTATGCTCGATGAAATGTTACACAGAGTCGCTCGTTTGTTTGCAAAATCAAGTTGTAATAAAGCGTCTAGCGTTGTGCTCTTTGTTCGGCTCGTGAAAGGGTGGCACATTAGAGCGGCTCGGTGTTTTATTTCAAGTAAATGCTCTAGTCTATGCTCACCTTTAGACCGAGTTTGTACAATAGTTATTAGCCTCTCTAAAACATTACTTACTCAAGTTTCTCCATTACTTCGCGTGAAATACCTTATTGTAAGTTTCTCATTTAGTCACGTAAAACATTAAATAGGCAGGTCCAAGTGTTTTATACGACCCAAGAAATTAATGTGCCTTATAAACCCGAAAATTATGAGACCATGAACCTGTTTTCATATACAAGGTGTATTACTTTTATACAGCCTCTAATAAAAATGAGGAAACTTCGTTTTAAGAATCATTGGTCTAATCTTTATTAAACTTGTGCAGCTTTACGCAAAGACCTTTCAAGTTGATTAGAGAGACTTAACATTACAACGTACACTTTGATTAATACTCTTTGCATCGGGATTGCACTTTTGTACCTCAAAATTTTGGGTCAGTGACAGCTCGGCCCGAGTCAAATCAACCCGAATAATAATACCAGATATTTCACTCCCGATTTCCGTGATTTGTACGGGTACGTAGAAAATCTATGTTTTATAATAAATCATTACGAATTTAATTTTGTTTTTCGAAGATTTTGGTTTTTATACAAAGCAGGAATGCATAATTATCTACAACGCCTATTTCAATTATGATACCTATCTAAGCATTAGTTTTTTAAATTGTCTGTACTTAAAAGACAAGCGTTCCTTTGCTAAGAAAATAACACACATCGGATCTGATGACAATAGAAAAGTTTTTTTATATAACTTTTGCACTTCAAATTTACAATAGTATAGAAAATAAAAAACAAGAAGGCTATTTCTGCGTACAATTGACCGTGCCCTTCCGACAGTACACACCACTTTTTAGGCGTTTTGACGACGCAGTATCTGGTATTACGAGTATTATTCGGGTTAAGTTGACATGGGCCGAGCTGCCACTGACCTAACATTTTGAGCTTATTCAATAATATAGGTAGGTATATATCAATAACAATAAGTCAACAGTATCCCGTAACTGATTAGAATATTGTCGATAATTAAAATTATTGATTTACCTACTTTATATTAATTTGAAAACCGCTTAATTAGAATTGAGGAAAACCAAATTATTATCAAGAATTCATTCATTTGAAATAATTATAACAAATAGTGATGATAATCCACAGTAGAATTAAGACAAGAGTAAGTCTTGTTTTTTAAATTTAATATTTAAGGGTATGATTAACAAAATGACAGAAACCAAAGAAAAACTAAATTACATCAAATACCTATATTTCATACAGCGCTATAAAGCTTTGTGCAGACTAGCGCGACGCGACAGCGCAACGCGACACTGGTAATTGTTATACCGTCAAGTTTCTTAGAAATTGTATTGTTCGAGTCGGGTCGCGCCGTCGCGTCGCGCTGGTCTGAACGAGCCTTAACTAAATGTTCAAGTGTCTGTTAAGTACCTACATGAAAATGTCGTTAGATATTGATTTATGTAGGCTTGTGACTAATGTGTAAGACGTTACTGATTCCATGCTTATCAATATGATAGACGCTGAAAGCTTTATTTGTGTGTGTGTTTACTTTCAAGAGTAATAGTAAATATTGTATACATACAGTGTGAAGTTGAAATCAGATGGATCTAGTGCACAACACAAACACGCTGTACACTATGGCCGATAACTTGGCAGTTCTGAACATAGGCACTATGAACATTCGCGCATGTTCTTTCACTCTCACTCGCCTCACGTCACCATTTGGTTCCATAAAAATGTTATAGCGCAGCCATCTGCGCGAAGTTCGGAACTGTCAAGTTATATCAGCCTATTGTAAGCATTAGTGGAAATTTATAAAACTATTGTTTTCTTATGTTGTAGATCAATTAAATTAAGAGATGGAATAACAACATTGATAGGAAAAATATTTTCTACAATAGATATAAAAAGATTAATGAATAAAAAGAACGATACCTAATTATTTTGATCAACTTGAAGCAACAACAATTTATTCATAAAGAATAACACAATGACCAATGACGGCATCATTTCGATAATAGCGCAATCGAAATTCGCCTCCAAATACGAAGAATCGGAAACAGTGATAGGTAATCAGCGCCCGCAAACACTACAATAGATGTTACGCAATGCGATAATTTACCCCGAACAAAAGGTTCAGCGTAGTAATAAGTGCACACGGCACACAATGAATGCATTCATCATAATTCAACTTCAGTGAAAACAGCCACAGCTGTGGTTGCGAATTCTCAATTGGATATGATTGCTAAACTAAATCTGCAAGTGTAATCATATATTAAAAAGAGATACAGTGATGAAGTCATCCGTCCATCACTTATGGAATGGAATGGAAATATGGAGGCAACACAGGGTACTCAAGGTCGAGTGATGTGATGCATATAAACTTGAAAGGCTACTTTATAGAGATACCGTTGACGATAACATTAAAATTCTATAATGATTCTAGTTTACAAACTGGTATTGCCAAGAATGAATAGAAATTTGATATAAATAGAGATGTGTAAATATTTTTTTATGATACAGAAATATAAGGCAGGTGTTCACGATCAATTCCAAACACGAAATAACGGTACCTTAGGTACCAACAACCTTATCATAAAATAAAATCATTTTCGAATAACACGTGTTCTCGACCATCACGAAACACTATCAATGGTAAAAGAAACAGAATAATTGGAGTTAACAACCGCTATGAATATTCATGTAACGATAACAGAAAATGGCAATTTTCCACCTTGAAACACATCAAAATTGATTAATAAAATAAAAGCAACGATGTTAAAGCAAACACATATATAATAATCAAACCAAATCAAATAAATTATTTCTTTACAAACAATAATACAATTTGGTAATTGGTATATCTATACTAATACTACAAAAAGGTAAAATTTGTTAGTTTATATGTTTGTAAGTTTGTTTATAGGAGGTAATCTCCGGTACCAGTCGGATTTGAAAAAATATGTTTGCATTGGATAGCACAATTCTTAACGAAGGTTATAGGCTCACGGACGAAGTCGCGGGCAGAAGCTAGTGTTTCATATTATAACAAAGTCTAAGTTCTCCATGTTGTACCATCACATGGGCATGCAAATCATATTCAATTACAAAAGATATTATAATTTTAAACAACATTAAAGGAAATTATAATATTACCAAACATGAATACATATATTTCAATTACAATAAAAATGACATATTCATAAAAAAATTACTAAGTAATAATAGCATGTCTGTCTGTCAATGATTCATCACCAAGGAACTCGTCTATTTTGTAATATTATTTTTTTTTAATTCTAGTCTCAAGCCTTCTCATGCTGATCCATGTAACTGGAGAGACCTCGACCCCTGTCATACAGGTGTCCTAGTTCAAGGGAAGTTCGGAAATAAAATTACTATTACTATTAATAATTGGTGAAGTTCCCTTTTAAATTTCAAAACAGTCATATTTTTATTAATATTAGGCACTATATTATAAATTCGCGGGGTAATACCAATAAACTTTTTTGCAACCTTGACTTTACACACAGCTTAATAGTATAATTTGAGTTTGTATTGGATTTTGAAAAATTTGGATTACTTTTTCCAATCATCATAAAGAAGAACAAGTTAAGTTTTTTCCATTATAATAAGGAAAACAGCTGTCTGTCGTCATAAGACCACACAATTAAATTTACACCCAAAATAAAAGTTCCTGAGTTAGAAAATAATGGCACAAATGCCGCTGAACAGAGGCAAGTAGTCCACGGTACGCTGATAAAAGAGCCTGCCTGCTGACTTTCTTTGAAAGTTGAAAGAGAGCAGATGAAATATGAATACTGTACACCAGAGTGAAGAACTGAAGGTTGATAGACATATTAGACACTAGCGACCCGCCCCTGTTTCGCTGCAAAATGGCGACAGTCATGTCGCCATTTTGCAGCACATGCACCTTTCCTGAATAATGAATGATGGTGAAAACCGCATTAAAATCCATTGTGTAGTTCATAAAATATAAGCAGTCACACTGACAGACACGAAAAGTGACTTTTTTATACTAAGTATAGATATAGATAACGGAACAAATCCTAACACAGCCTATGTCAATGGCCGAGCAGCCTAATCCAATAAAGGCTCGTGCAGACCAGCGCGACGCGACGGCGCGACGCGACTCGAACAATAGAATTTCTAAGAAAACTTCACGGTATAACAATAACCGGTGTCGCGTCGCGGTGTCGCATCGCGCTAGTCTGCACGAAGCTTTAAGCGTACATTATACGAGATGCCTCCGTTGACGATACACGTAACGGTAACGTATATTTAACAGGTTTCCCAATACGGTGTGCGAAGCGAGCTTGAAAAGAAACTCATTAATTCATTAGCCTCTATAGTAACTAGCTAGTCGGCTTATTCAGTAAACTTGTTGGTTTTTGTTTGATAAAGAATTCGTACGTCATCAAATTGTGGTTCTTTTTATTCAGTTTAGGTATAAGATGTTTGAATTAGCTTTATGTTTCTAACATAATGTTTGTTCTACAGTTATTTTTGCCAAACATATTGTGTTTAATCTTAAGGTATTTATATCGCTATTTTCCTCAATCATTGCGATACATAAATCAATCACTTTTCGTATCACATTATTAAGAATATCGGCCCATTTATCATTTTCATTGATGTATATTATGTGAATGTCTAAAAAACAATTACATTCACTTAATGTATCTTCAATTGTTATGATTCCATTACCACTGTCCTAAGTAACATTTAATTCCATTAGGTGTACAAATGATGTACATACCTACAGAAGGAGAAAAAATAAAACACTAATGTGACATTTATAAAGCCGAGAATGCCGTCTGGAACGGTTTCGGAGCCTCCAGCGATGACCCCATCTGAGATTATTCAACGGACAATAAACCTTAAAGGGTTACGATAAGGATCAGAACCGCTGGGATTTACAACGTGTTTATAGGCCTGATAAAAATATGAAATATTACCTGTCATACGTTAAGAATGTGATTATCTTTTTAATAAATTGCTTTCTTTTTTAATGCATGTTGCTTTGTGCAAACGTCTACTATGATAACTATTGCACTAACGTGATTTCTTATTAACACTTCTGCATATTTTTCCTCCTCTTCCGTTCTACTTTTACGCAGTCCGAAGGTCAATATGGCACCGTTTATAATGCGAAGCTTAAAGCAACATTTCGAAACAGCCCACACGAAATCGTCAACAATTACCATATTTATACATATACCTACCATAAATGTCTAATCGTCGGAATTAATTAATTGTCATTTAAATTTACGAAAACGTAGTTTATAAACATGGTTTTGTAAACGTAAAAGCTCTAAGGTAGAATCTTGGAAATCATCCGGCACACTTTTGTAAACCGGTTTCAGATAATATTACAATGAATGTAAAATGTTTATTAATGAGAGTAACAAGACTAGGCGACGCGACGGTCAATGGCAGCGGCCTTGGCAAACGCTGCAGCCACACGATTTGGTATTACATATACAGTTACACTGTTAGATAATCTTGTGCCAGCTTTAACTATAGTTGAAGTTCATAAAACCCAAATTGAATTGCGAAGAAATGTAACAAACCTACATATTATAATAATATTAACTTCATCGTCATTTGCCACTGCTAGTCTTTTGTTATCACTAGTTGTTTTTAGGCAGCTATTTTAATACACTCGTACGCGAGAAATTTTGCACCTGTAATATTGTTTGCTTTGCTTATTATAAGCTTTGCAATTATGTTATTCACTGCATGGCTACCGTATCGTTGCTAAGCCTATTCGATGGACGTAATCGTGTTGTCTCAATTGACAATCAATCGTTGGCTTAGATGTATGTGTCTGTTAACACATGATCTCGTGGTGTATATGGTGAAGATAATTACCGCATACAGATCAGGTAACACTACACCGATGAACATAAATTACTGGGAGTGATGTAGCAGTGTCGTGCCAATTATTAGGAGTAGGCTTTGAAGATATATTAGCTGGCGAAACAGTTACAATACAAGTCTTAGTTGATCGCATAAGCCACATAGATCTTGATAAATGTAGCTTGCATCCATTTCTACACTTTGTATACCTGAATATTGAGAAAAATCTCTTAAACCGCGGGGTATTGACACGGATTTTTACCAGCCTATGTTTTTTGCAGAATCTAATTGTACTAAAAATAATATTGTAAACTCCTTTTTCTTAATTTAGGATCTTGTGAGGACTGCCATGCTTGAATATTTTTTGGTTTTAGATAACTTTTTGATATGCAAATGCATCGAGTGGATTAACAGTAATTAAATTTATAGATAAGGTTTAAAGACTCATTAATTAAATCAAAATATCAGAACTATCATTAATTATTATTCAGAACATAGCATTAAAGTCTAGTTCATAAACTCAACGTAGTCAGAAACGATTAACACAAACATCGGTTAATGCTTCATGTAGTACATAAAAAAACATTAGTCCTTAAACGATAAAACCTAGTATTGTAAATCAATCAATGTCGTTGCTAACATTAGGTAAATTACCTTTAATGGTAGTCTACATTTTGTTAAATATGACAACAATGTAGTAATTAACCACTTCGACTAACAGAGCATTGAAAATAGAGCACAAATTAATTCATGTACCTTTCTGTGTTTACTCAAGTGGTTCTTTATTAAAATTTTGTACCAAAACAATGCCTGTAGTAGAGTCACAGTATAAATAAGTAACAGTATTATATCTTCATAGAAGACGGCCAAAACGAGGCGCTTCGAAATCACAGTGTATATCAGTACGCAACAGTATCAGTTACGCACGGACGCGGAAGGTTTATCTACCGAGCGGCTGTAGGTAATTATTTCAAGGTCACTACCGAGGTGTAATAGTTACTTTATTATACTGTGGTAGAGTATTCTAGGGCAAAGATGAGAATTTATTTTAAGGCGTTGTATCTGACCTTGACTGTCTAAGACTTTTCTTATTTATTTATATATACGCAAAGTCATAGAAAGATCTAACTAACTGGATCTGGCTACTTCTACTGTAAACAACAGTAGAAGTAGCCAGATCCAGTTAGTTAGATCTTTCTATGACTAAATATATATATGTTTCAGGTCTGAAATCCAGATGTTTGTGCGAGTAACTCGCGTATTAAACGCTCTTCAAGACATGGCTATATTATGGAATCCTAGTTTGGAACCATAGGAGAAAACGTACAATCTAATCACCGGAATTTTGTTTAGTTTAAAATTAACTAGTCCTCTTTTCAAGTAGCTTTAACAGTCTCTACAATGGTAAGATCTTTTAAGAAAACGACGAGTAATGATACCGCTTTAGTTTCTAAGTTTGCTAAAGGAAATGGCTCATTATGGTGTTCGAAAGTAGTAAGTGCCGGTGAACGGCTATTAATGTAAATATTCCGTGTACTTCACATGCTGAAAGTATTTTAATTTTTTTCTTCTTGAAGTTTTTATTTCAAATTTTAGAAGTTAAGTCTTTGTTATCAGTTTGTCCATCTAAACTAATTTGATTTCAATGCAATTTACTGCTGTTATAGAAAATATTGTGATAATCATCCTCTTGGTCTCTTCTTTTCGTGTGGTGATTGACTTACCTGGTGTCAGAGTCTTAAAGCCGTCCATGGGCCTCTGACTTGGCTTCACATGCCGTCGAGAAATCATCCTCTTGGTATTATGAAAATTTAGTTGAGGTCGGCAGAGAATTTATTTTTCTTCCATACATCACATCTCTAACGTTAATATCAAGTCTCTTTTTAGTTGATAAATGGTATGTTTTCTGACTATATAATATATAATTTTTTATTTTGCCATTTTTCTTGATAAGATCAGCAATGTTAGAGAAATCTGTTGATAATGATCATGTCAGTTTAAATAACACCAAAGCTAAACTCACATTATTCAAAAATAGCACAGTATATTCACTCCTATGGCTCTTGACCTAATAAAGCTATAAATAAGGTAAACATATTTCAGCAGACACGGAAGCGTTTGTTCGCATTAAGACGAGATTTAACTGCGCGAGCCAAAAGAAAACGAAATAATCGACGACTTACATCATAGGAACGCAGTTTAAACCCATAAAATCTATTTCTGGATTAGTTACCATCCAAGAAACACTATATTTTAGTTTGAAATAAATTAATAGTTTAAAAAACACTAAAAAACACGCTTTTACGTGCACCTATAAGTTCCATTTCATATCTTCCGGCTCCATCATCAGATCAGCTCGACATTACCATATTATTGTATTCAGACCTTGAAACCTAATCGTGGTCAAAGTTCATTACAACACCTTTCTAACAAGTCCAAACACGTCTATGATACGATATTTCATCATGGAATGCTAGTGCCTATCTTCCGGCTTCATCATCAGACCTTGAAACCTAATCATGGTCAACGTTCATTACAAGACCTTTCTAACAAGTCCAAACACGGCTATGATACGATCATCCATCATGAAGTTCCAGTTCATATCTTCCGGCTCCATCATGAGATCAGCTCGACAGTACCATGTTATTGTATTGTCATCAAAATCACATACAACTGGCAATTTTCATAACGCTACGATCTTTAGAAGATGGTTAAATTAGTTTTCTTAGATTTGATTACATAGTTACATACATACAGGTCGACCTAATAAAGCGTGTTAAAAAGAATGATAATCAGATACTAATCATGATATCTGCAGTTTTCCAAAAGAGGCCGTGTTTACCAATATTCCGCTCAAGCGTTTAGGTAGGTATGCGTGCGTATGTTTACTCGGAGACCTTTTTGAACCGACTAAAGATCCTAACGTTATATTATACAAATCACTACCCAATTTTGTTTGGAATTCACGAGTGCCCTACTTTCCATACTTATACTTTCTGCTCAATACTTGTAATGTAAATAAACGGAAGGTCTTCAAACTGTTATCCTTTTATACATAAAAAAACTTGGGAAACACCAGAATGTTCGCTTCACGGAAATACAAAATAGACGGGCAATTTGATAAGTTGATAATAATATATTTTCTGTAACGGAAAACTATACTATTGACATGATTGTAACGTGCTCGCAAACACGTTTGCGGTATGCAAATGACTGCATTCAATGCTCGTTTCGTGTTCGGCATAGTAAGCGCGCACCTTTACATTATTACTCGTACAGTACTCATTTTAAAACTATATTACTGCAGATTCACTGAGTAGTCGCATAGCCTATTATTTATGGAGCTGTATTTGCAGAACATTCTTCTGTATTGCAAGTTGCAGCAGTATTGAAGTGAAAACTTCTTTAGGCGCGTTGAGCAATTTTTGGTAGGGTAAACTTATGGATTCGCGTCATCGACATGGTCGTGGCGTAGTGCTCTACTATAGAATGAAATGGCGCTAATACCAGTTTTAAGTTTTCACTTTTGTCGGCCGTCCCCATATAGTTATTTAATTATATTATAGGTTTTAATATCTTTATTTTTGAGAGTTAGTATAGGTACGCCTCTGCCTTAAGCTTTATGCAGACTAGCGCGACGCGACACCGGTTATTGTTATACCGTCAAGTTTTCTTAGAAATTGTATTGTTCGAGTCGCGTCGTCGCGTCGCGCTGGTCTGTACGAGCCTTAAACATTCGAGGATTACAGGCGTGATGTTATGATGTTAGGTATGTTATGTATTTCTTTTTCTGGATATATCAAATTGAAAACGAAAAACGTCCATACCTACCTAGCCAATTATTTAGAATAATAATATGTATTATTATTAATTATATAATAAAGACTTAAGTAAAATATTCAAATATTATTAAGACACCCTACAGCATAAACGTGTTAGTAATAGAATAGAGTCAACATTAGCATTCTAAACTATAACAGTGGTAATTCAAAAATCATCGGTCGCTTACCTTTTACCACTGGGCCATACGTCACCAGAACAATATACAATACGAATGGTCAGGCACAGACTAACGGTACGGCCAACCAAGCCGCGGTCAAAGATTCTACATATTCAGCCAACGTAACGGTTCCAACGTTTCTTTTTGTTACTTCTACACACGCTCATATGGTAAATACCTTTATTTCACGGTCCCATTTCAAGCAAACACTCGTTACATTAATATCACGCATTTGTTTGATTATATCTTTAATTTTACGGAAATAAGGATTATGATAGCAACACTGATTGAAGTTATCTTGTTTGTTTGATAAAGTTTTTTTTATTTTTTATCATGATAAACATTTTAATGGTCGTTTCAAACCGTGATGTGTCAGTGTGTCATAACATTTGTATATCAACTCACCGCGTCGGAGTCGGTTGCGAGAGACAATTAAATTAAACAATGGCGTATGGGTGACATTCGATGGACTTTCGGCCTTGTAAATTGCTTGATTGGTTTCATCAACACGGCAGGAAATTGATGGTGTAATTCACAAACTGTCAAAAAACTTGCAATACCTACCGTACGTGTTCACGGTTTCAAAAATATATTACATCATTTTTTGTTCAATCAAAGGAAATTCAATCATAAAGATCGACACTACTCGAGGACTCGAGTTAATATAATACCAAATCTGACTCATGAAATAACAAAGAAAACAGGAAAATATATAATGAATAAATTAGTTTTCAAACGCTTTATGAAATACAACAAAAGCGTTCATTTCCATGATAGATGAGGATTCATTTTCTCTGAAAAAGTAAAGTGAGGGCAGTAAACACCATTATCATTGAATCGACACTCGATGCTAACAATGAGAGTAAATCTCATCGGCTCACAATTTCAACGAAGGAGGAAGCGAGAGTGTCCATTTATCAATTGTAGACATCGGACGGGTACAATAAGATGTGCTTACGGACATTGTGTCAAGAAGAATGAGTCAAGACTCGGGGTCTTAATGTTGAACAGTCGACACCCATAAAGGAATACGAATGAAGGCAACAATGACACAGCTATAGATGGCACTCGACGACGAAATAATGTCAAAGGACGGCACTTTATATCTAGAGCAGATGAATTAATTAATTTGAAATTCAACTCTACAAACTCAGTTATCAACATCGTTTATAACGAGACTGTAATCAATAACTAATCTCACAGTCACCTAAAGAAATATTAATATTTAAATTCAATTAACACCTTCTACATATAAAATTATTGGACAAAGAACAAGTTAATATTTCACAAAACTTAATTGCTGAAACAGTAATTGCTACGTTCAATAATAACAGACAGAGAAAATTACAAAAAAAAATGAAGTTGCCTATCTACAATGAATGAGTTAGGTTCCGAAGTGAATTGAATAGAACTGACTCATTATTTCCAATCACGATCTTTGACAACATGTGTTCAACAATGGAGATGGCGCATCAAGACAACTCAAAACAATGAATTATAATAGCAGAGATCCAGAAGCGAAGATGATTGCGAGGTGTTATGTGACCCTTGAACTAAGACTTGAACCAGTCATGGACGAAGCATTTGAAAGCGGTTCGATGACAAACGAAAGTTTAGTTGATTGCTTTAATACAAATTTTTTGATAGTCATAACCATGTGACCTCGAAATGAAAAATCAACAATCAAGGTCAATTTCTCTTTGAATGGGTGTGCCGTATTGTGATGCTTCTTCAAAAATCGTCTAACGAATTACGACGACTAACTAAGAAACTCATTGAAATATGAACCAAACTTTATGATAGAAATCAATAGAAAATATGCAGGCTATATAGTTAATTAACGAAAAACCAAACCAAAAAAAACTTAGTAAAATAATTAACACATTCTTTGAAGATATCAAGCTAAATATGGATCTTGATAAAGATAAAGAAGTTCTACAAAAAATTATCAAACCACATTAGCGCTACCCATTTATCAGTAACACTGATATTTTTTACAGATAATAAATTGGTGCTAAGTAGTATGTGAAATTTATATTATGTTATGTGGCACGATAATAGTACTCATCGAAACTCTACTGAAGTCTGTTATACTTATCAGACTACTAATAGCTCACAAAATGTTATCGCAATCAATAATGTAGGTAATATTGTCGGTTTCGAAGAAATCAAACGTAAATGAATTAAGGAAAATGTTAAAGAGCATTAAATAACGAATAAAAATGGCGAAATTATCATAATTATATTATTCATGTTTCCTTCTATAATTCTGTCTGTTGTTTTAATATTAATCCTCAAATCTACGGAAATCCTTTCCTGTTTCTTATTCTTTGTAATCTTATTCTTACGCACCCTATCCGTCTTTAACAATTTTGTGTTAGAATAATGTCACTTAAATGTTTTAAACAGATAATAAACACATTGCTTCTGTCAATATTTCCTTCTTACTGTTTGTTATCTTGTTTAATACCCACATACAGCTCAATCTTAAGTAGGTACACAAGAAAATATCTTTTTATTATTTAAATGTTAAGCAGATCATAAAGTAATTTCCTTCAAAATCTCACTAATACTTTATTTATTATATCAACTAGATGACTTATGATCATTACATCATTATCAGCCTTGAATTCTAGTCTAGTACCAAGTTACGTATCTTCTCAACCCAATTTATTGTACAATAATTTGAACTCAACAATTATTAGCTGCCCTATCCAACCGTACGAAATCATGGTCCTCCAAAATTTGCTCCCAAATCACAACTCTATATCCTTAATCGGTCAAATTCGGCTTATCGAAGGTCCAAACTGGACACTAATGGGCTTTTAAGGTCAATATTTCAGGGCCCCGGTCGGTGGTTGGGTAGTAACGTCCTCAATAATTGGTCCCAAGTCTCGGCGGGCCAAACTCCAGGGAAACATTTGGAGCTAAAACGTTTGTTACAGTTCGGCTGTTAAATTTAAGCACTGCTCCACATAGTTTAGTGTTTCAGGTATTAGTTACGATGGCTTTGAATATAATATTGAGCTTATTGACAAAGCAAATTATAAACCATAAACAGTTGCTGTAGCAATTTTCACACCTGGTACGTTATAGAGGAAAATAAAGCGGAAAGGCTTTATAGGAAACCATGTACCAAAAATGTTTAGTTGCGTGTATTGCGACAATCTTCCCCTATATACCTTAAGTACTTGATGATGACAATCCAATCCTTTTGTCTATATAGTATAAACAAGATAGTAACCCTTTCCGTTGAGTCGACTTTTCTATCCATGCGTGAAGACAAACACATGGTAGGTATAATTAAGTTTATCCCCCCAATTATAATATTGAGGAAAACCGGATTGTACAGAATTTAATAAGACGGTTTGAAGATAATAATATTCTAATGAAACATTACAGCAAATAATGGAAATAAACTGTTGGAAATTGATAATATGAAAAGAAGGTAGAGGAAAAATAATATAAGCTAAAAAAACAACTTTAGGTACCGAACCGTCGAAAGGAGTAATTATTTACATAATAAGTCATGTCTGTAAAAGTTAAAAAATAATGCTTAAGATACACACACATCTTTATCATATAAAACGTTTTTAGTTGTTAAAATAACGAATAAAATACAATGACATTAACTACAAGAGAAACCTCAAATGGTCCTCTCTGTAATCGGTGTTGTTCTGGTAAGCAAATTGTAGTCAAACTAAGTCTCAACTCAGGGAATTAGGTTTTTAGTCTAGAAACTACTGAAGCAACGACCCGTAATTTGACTAATTCTGTGGAAAGTTACGCAGATGCTAATTATGTTCATGTGTGTGCTCAAAACTGTTTTATACCTGAAGGAACTCTTCAATGGATTAGAAGAGAACAAATGAATTATACAATCTTTAACAATTTTCGTCTGCTTCCAGATTTTTGCTACAATTTTCGGGATTTTCGGGATTATAGATAGATAAACTTAAATCACACAGAGAGAGAGGAGACCTGTGGCCCATCAGTGGGAACATTAATAGGTCGATTATTATACGAGTATGCTAAGCTAGGCTTTACTGAAATACCTTCCTAACCTCGATTATCGTTAAAGAAAGAGACACTTAAAGATTTCAATAAGAACACTTACTTCTAATCTTACTTACAGAAGAACTCCTAGTTGATAATGGTGACAATTAGAGACAAGTACCTGTAATAAAAAAAAAAAATACGTGTGGCACTCGAGGACTGCCGCGGTAAAGCTATTGCATAGCATATATTCAAAAATAAGAAGATAATATTGTTGATTTAAAATATTTTTTTTAAAAAATACCCCTATACCCCCCGCAGAATTTACACAACCGTCAATGACGTCTGCCCTCACGCGTCTGCCCGCGTTACGCGAACAGACGCCGCGATGATGCGACGTTTCGTTCGACTCGTTCGGGTTATTTATCATTAATTTATAATAATCCTTACAAATATCTTATTTCAATCGATAAATAAAAACAACAGTTCCCCTTCTTATTATTTATTACATCACTGTTATTAATTTTATCAAGATTTGTTCATAAATAATACAATTACAATTGCTAGAATTTCAATTTGAATGATTATTTTATGATTTTTTTCTATCAAGAAAATTTACCGAAATTATGTTTTGAACACAATGGTCCACCCATAAATATGATCAAGATTAACATAATTTTTTTTTGTTGCTCTAAAATGTATACATTTGGCTAAAAAACTGTTTTAGTGAAGCCTATTTTGACTATTCACAGCGCCTTAAGTTTACGCCGTCGACTCATCGCAGGTCATTCTTACCGTTCTAACTTTTAAAATATTAGTCCAAATTACTTAGTGTAAAAGACAAATTTTATCTACATTAAATACCGAAAGCGATGAAGGTATTTATTTTGATACGAATTAACTAAATACTCTAAAATATGCAACTTAAAAAAAGTATTCAATTTAAATGTATTTATAGCTCACTATTTTGGCTATAATGGCTTCCACATAAAAGGTAGATATATGCTGTCGCGGACTTTTATTTAGAACTCTTTAAGACAAACAACCCCACAATACATTCTTTTCATGTAACTCCAGCGGTTTAGGCAGCGCACGCAAAGATAGATCTCAGAGGGCAGGATTTTTTCCGACTTACTGGATACTTATCGTTATATTATGGCTAAATCACATAAAATCTTTATAAATTGTAGCCTATGTGTTATTCTGATATACAAGCCACATTACTGTAAAGTTTCATTAAAATCCGTTCGGTAGTTTTTGCGTGAAAGAGTAACAAACATCCATCCATCCATCCTCACAAACTTTCGCGTCAGGTTTTTTTTTTCGTTACGGAATTTCTACATTCGGTCGCCGCGCTCAGAGTCTCCGATAAAAGCTATGCAATAGCTTAAAAATATGATAGGACACATTCAGAACGAGAACATCTTATTATAATAATATGGACACCCTTTCTTAATTTTACTTTGATGAACATAACAGGTAGTTATATAGAGATAGAAATAAAACAGTACTTAAATGATCTAGTGACACAAGTCTTAAATTATGTTTTCTATTCAGGTGGCAAAGAGGCGATCACAAATGATATCCTTTGTTCAGACTGAAAACGTGCTCCTTGAATGACGTTAAGCCCTACAATACAGCTACGAACCGAACCTGCAATCCTATAGATTTGGCCCCAGATAGACTATGAATATTGTCCTCTTGTAAGTCACGTGGCTCGTTTCATGCCAGCCTAGTCCATAGGTCTGTTGTCACCATCACAATATGGTTACACAAAGGAGCTGAGAACGTGTAGATCCGATTGCCTTTACGTCGGATATCGCTTTGTTTTCTAGTAACAATCACCGTACATATTACTTGATGTATGGGATCTTGGTAGGCAATTTGGATTTAGGTATAGATTTTGCTTCGCAGAGTCGGTTATAAATTCGAAGCTAAGATATTGACAAGGTTTTTAGTAGCTACTGTAACCAAAACTTAGTTCGAAGCTGAATTATGTTTTACCTATAACAGCCATAGCTTACGGTCTAACTGCTTATCGCTGCTTTCCTCTTAAATTGTTGCTAAAGATATAGCTATTATTGTAGCAATTAAGGTCCTGATTAGCTTAGTAACCACTCTAGTGATCGTTAGTAGGTACCCAATTGGTTGCAACTGCCAATTCATCGGATACAATATTACTAATCCAAATCCTCTATCTACGACACCCATGGGAAGCGTTACTGTGACTAATTTCTGTACACTTGTAAACTTTAGATATAGGTATCTTCTAGTACTAGAACGGGTGGAGTTGTATAGTTCACCCACATTTGCATAAAATTTTCCATGTAATGAGAGCATACCTATTTATTGCCATTAACTGAGCACGAATTTAGACTCCGGGATGCTAAAGTACTGAGAAATTTCTGTTGGAAAACCCTCATAAAATTTTCAAGATCAGCACGCTCAGCATGACCACATTGACGGAAGAATAGAAAAAGTAACAGATAAACAATCACAATCTGTAATTTTTTTCTATTCTTCCGTCGACAAAACCTACTTATTCATGCTTTTCATGCTACGCTTACGACCCCAAGACTAACCAGGCAGTCACTTGCAAACTAGAGATACTAATTCTAAAACATTTTCATTAAACAAAAGTACAACTATTAAAGTTCTCATATTCTAGTCCTCTCAGGTACTAAAATGTTTATAGTCGGCTGAATGTTTGCAAAACACCACACCGTCATATGACGTGACAATAAATTCGCTTCCCACAAACATTCCCAATCTGCGGCCATTGTTCTACCAACTATGACATTTTGGAACATTAGAGACGTAATAATAACTGCTAAGATACACTAACAGCACATACACGGCTCTTTGTTTATACCTAATGATGCATGTGATCAAAACTATTCGTATCTTTGTTATTAAAATAATCAAAATCTTTGATGTAGAGATGCATGCGATGGGAGCATTAAATGATGTAACCGTTTTTTTACTGATTCACAAAGCTTTTTAGTTCATTAGACATTTTACAAAAACTTTTGTCATGGGCACATTGAAGACATTCATGCATGTGTGCATGTGAATGCAGAAAGAGCAGATTATTACAATAAACAATACACAACAACACACAACAATTGTTTTTCTGACAATTAATGAAAATATTCATGATGTAACTTCCAATTCTGACGCTATCTTAACTTTTTTATTTCAATACAGAGTAACCTACATAGAACAATATTTTTTTGCTTTTATTGCCACCAATATTTTTGAACATCAAAGTACGTTTCTGAAACCTCGTGTTGCAAAAAGTAAGTTAGATATCCACAGCAACATTAATCAAAATACCGCAACACCAAACTCAGTAGAAAATCAGGTTCTAGTAAAAAACGATGTTCACAAAAATCTACAACAGACAGTAACGGAAGAAACAATGTAAGCGTACTTAAAAATTTCTAACAAATTACATTACAAGCTTAAACATTTTAATTGGATACCGACATTGCTGAAGAAATTGCAGCGATAGGAAAACTAAAAGATCGGAGATAAGACGATGAATTTAAACAACTAATTGTTGGCAACGAGGAAATTGTATCCAATATCATCATGTAATGAAAACCTTGGTGGCGTGAACAGGGGAAAAAACAATTGGTGCTTATTTTATACAACCTGCACAAAAACGATGTAATAGAAAATTTACCTAGCAATACGTTTGATAAGAACATTATTGTTGTTCAAACGCATTGGCAGCACGATAACTGCCGCCCATTTTACATTTTGCCGGACGATTTTACAACATGTTTTGAAATACGCAAATCTAGTTTTCTTTGGGAAATTGCATTTTGCGTTTTATATTATGTTTCGAATTGTATTTTGTTTTATTTATGAAAGACATTTTGTATTGACAGAAAATGTTGTTAGTAATTTAATGTGTAACTTACAAACGTGGTCGTCGGGAATAAATTGAAGCTTTGTATTTCTGGAAAGGGTTATTGGTGATCCTGCTTACACAAAATAGTGATCAACTATTAACTACTGCTTTACTGTACAATTAACTAACTGAAGAAGTGTGGTTTCGTAATTGTAATAATCGTATTAGAATAGGAATGAATAACGCTGAAATAAGATTTCATATCAATCACATACATTGAAAAAAAAATACACCATTGTTTGAAAATAAACAAGTTTATAATCTCCATTGTTTATACCTACAATACACGCTCGGATAAATTGAGATAATCGAATTCTGTAATACACATACAATTGCGCAACCTCAAATGGGCACTAGACAATGTACTAAAAATACCGCAAGCGAAAAAGCTGCCGAGCGAAAAATTGCTCCAATGTAATACACATTCATCTTATCTTTTAGCATTAATAAAGAACGAGTGTTATGATTGTGTCAATTGTCTGCTTTGCAATAATGATGTCATTCAATTCAATGACCGCAGACCGGCTGTATAGGCCGAGTTATTACATCAACATTGTCAACACAGAATTATTATTATAATTTATCAAAAGTAAATGTAGGGAACTTTCACACAGTTATCAAAGACACCAATGGTCTGGGAGATACTAAAGTTTTATCAGCAAGCTGGAGGCGAAAATCGTTAACATTGCAAACAACCTTATGCGGTTAAACAGGTACTCTTGACCGACGAATGGCCTCCAGTGACACCGCAGCGCGTCACTACTACACGCGGCCGGTACCACGCGACGACGATCGATGTAACGCGAACGATCGATCCGAGGTGAAAACACCAATTGCGAGTGCATTGACGACGGCCCCGGTAAAACTTAGTAAAGGGTCGATGAAACCTGTTCGACTCTCAGCTCTTAGCAAAGTACTCATTTCTTCAGACGGCTAATGTTTCGATTACAATCTTGGTCTAGTAATGAACGCTTGGACATCCTAGGTGTTTGAAGAGCTGTGTTTATTAGAATTGCTGAGTAGAGATTACGTGACACAACGCTTTGTATAGCAATTTTCAAATAATTGAAGCAGTCTAGATTCCAAATGATAATATTGAAATACTTTCATCGTGTTGCAGCTCTATTGGGGCTATTATTAGCAACAGTAAAGTGATGCTTCGTTGAGTGATAAAGCCTTCAATTAAACAAGACATAATACTCGGCACATTCCACTTGCAGCGTGCATTTTTCTCACGCTTTTTCTTTGCACATGCACATGCTTCATGATTAATTAATTTGTATTTTTTCTGTGATTAACGAAGTAAGGAAACTAGTTCTTAGAGAACAGCTACTTATCGTGTAGTGTGATAATAGCCACAACCCTCTACAACAAATATATGGGCTATCGAAACATACGTAAACTTTAGTCTTCGGTTATAAATAAATAATTAGTAGTAACGGTTTCACTGGACTTTTTAGTGCCCTTGTGTATTTATTTTTAGATTCGGAAGTACCTTCAACAGCCTTTGCTGCTAAAAATAACTCGCTTCAGAACTTGTTTTCTTGTCTTTTAACATTTTACTGACTACTTTTTCACTGAACTTATAAAGGCTCGTGCAGATAAGCGCGACGCGACGGCGCGACGTGACTCGAACAATATAATTTCTAAGAAAACTTCACGGTTTAAGGCTCGTGCAGACCAGCGCGACGCGACGGCGCGACGCGACTCGAACAATACAATTTCTAAGAAAACTACACGGTATAACAATAACCGGTGTCGCGTTGCGCTGTCGCGTCGCGCTAGTCTGCACGAAGCTTTATCAATAACCGGTGTCGCGTCGCGCTTGTCTGCACGGAGTTTAACTCTTCAACATAAAGATACCTTTATTTAGTCTATAATAAAAATCAATTACAGTGCAGACTCGCAAAAATCTCTAAAAGGGCTCGACCGATTTTTTTTTTGTTTTGTTCTCGTCCTTACTAGGGTGGTTTAGGAAAAAAGAAAATTAAAGGAACAGCCGAAAAATCGAAAAATCAATATTTTGTCTCTTGTGTTCACCGGAATATCTAGTTCGTAACAAATGAAATAAAGTCCAATTACGTCAAATTCAATGTATGCAAAATACCTATGACTCCTAAAAATATCTTAATTGATACATCATAGACTGAAGAACCCCTAATCATTTACAACAAAATACTACCATACAATAAATTGAGCACCATCAAACATACCAACGTCTTGTTACTCAAACCACAAACAAAATTACGGCCGATGATTACAAGTTTCCTTCCACATTTTACGAGGCCTTTTACAGCAACATTCGAGCCCCTCGTAACGCTAACTAGCATTCTTTACTAATAGGGACCCCTGCTTATCTTGTATTAGCCATTTCGAGTAAGCCGGCAAAGGTTTTTGTGTTGTATCAGCATAAAAAATATGTCTTGCTATCGTAAAATTGTTCAATACACTTCAAAGCAGTATTTACGCTCCCTATGAACTTTGTTGGGTTCAGGAATTTGTGAAGAAACGTCTTGCCACAGGAATTTCATGCTTTCAGAAGTTCAGATAAACTGTATTATTGAGTCGTGTTTCCTTCTGGTAGACCTACAAATGCTGATGGATGATTATCTGCCTTAGGTACATCAAGCATTTGACACTTGACAACGATAATCTACTAGAATAAAATGAAAAGATTTGATGTCACTACACCACCGTCGTATTTGCTACAGATGACAATGGTAGTTTAGAAACAGTCAACCTCATAGTATAATCAGCCTTTAGTCTTCCCACTGCTGGGATGCAAGCCACCTCTCTTCGGGAGGCAGTGGGCTGTTATCTACCACGCGGGCCCAGTACAGACTGGTAGATGTCACATGTCTCAGAATTTTTGGTTCTAGGACATGGCTGTTTTCTCACGATATTTTCCTACACCGTTTTGAGGGCAGTGGCGATGAAATTATTTACACAAAGTAAAGCCCCTGCGTGGGTTCGAACCCACAACCTATAACTCTGTAAGTCAAGGCCGTTACCACTGGGCCTCACTGGGCCACTGCTGCTCTACTAGGCCAACCCTGCTCTCAGCAACCTCTTAAAACTTGATAACTATAGTTACAAGAGAAACAAATGGAGAAGAAAATAAAGCAAAATACAAGACCCAAGTCATATCAAGTCACGATAAGAAATTGTGTCGCTGTTTAAGTGCAGTTGTTATTTATGCACCCAACAAGACTGTATGCAACTTTTCAACTACGTAAAGTTACAAAGAATACTTTTAAAGCATTCTTTCACTAACTTAATAGTCATCTTTCTAGATAAGACAAGTTGAATGTTCAAAGTTGCTTTGAAAGGAGCTGCTGCGCTGTGTTTTGAAGTTTTCTTTCGCCTGTACATTGGAGCTTTAATTTTTCGGTGTTTAATGATATTTCGGGAAACGGAAGGGTCAACAAATAAGACCATTGTGAAAGGAATTATTGGCTTACAACTGGTTGCTATGATAAACTTCCTTGTAAGGCTTAGTAACTATGGGGATAGGGAGGGTTAGACAATCGGCTATAAAGTAGGAACGAATATAAATACTGATGTAGAATCAAGTGACAAATAACATGTTTAGATATATCAAGAACCGTGAACGTAATTGATTAAATCCGGTTCTTTATCTAGTCTCACTGTAGCTACATTTTTTTTTTAATCCTTATATGATATCTCGACATATTATAAATTAAAGTCCCTTTTCGTGTTTGTCTGTATGTCCGTGTTGTGCTTCTAAACCACGCAACAGATTTTGATGAGGTTTTCACCATCGTTTAGAGAGTTGAGAGTTTATTCCGGAAGGTTTATGTGTATAATACGTTAATATTAAAGTTAAAACTAAAAAAACTCGATGTTTTGTCAAGTTGTAAAAACCGTGCGACGCAGGAGCGAGTCGCTACTTTATTTTAATTTGTTTGTTATGATGTGTGTCACGTTATGTAATAAGTTTACCTACGTAATAAGAGTAATTATAAAAATAAGTGCATACTAAATGGAATCGGATACAGTAATTAATGATTTTATTACTATGCAAGTATATTAAAGAGAAAATGATAGGCAAGTAATTAAACGAATAGCGTACATAAATATAAAATAGTTCACATACTGGTTAGACCTGTACTTAAAGATCACACAAACCCATCAAATTACTTACAATAAAATACTTTTTGCATAAATAGGAAAGTGTTCATGTTTTATTCATACGTGGGTTTAAATTGATCGTTTGTATTGTTGCAGTGAACATAGTAACTTTCACCGTACCATAAAAGTTATTTTAAACTAAAAATAAGTGAAACCATAGCGAGCGAACGTATGGGGGCCATTTCCTAACGCAGTTACAATAATATAAATCGGATGTGTGCATTGCGATTACGTTTGAACGAACAAAGGGACTGTAAAAGTGGCATTTACCCTATTAAATAGTCAACACTGCAGTGTTCCATGAAATTAACTTGAAAGGTTACACAACGTTCTATAATTCTTATCAACCATCTTGCAAACTTGGTAAAACCATATTATGCCAAACAAAGGATTCATAGACTGAGTCGACTTTAAATTCTAGTAAATGATACAATAATTGCATTGCACTCCTGGGTCACAGGTCTCCTCTCTTCGAGAGGGAGTGGGCTGTAATCTATCACGCGATCCGAGTGCGGGTTAGTAGATGCCTTAGGCACGCGCTAAAATTAAAGTGATAATTATAATTTGAGGAATTTAAATTTTTTTCTGGTGGAGTTATAAATTAATCGCAGCCGGTAAATTATTTGATTCAAATAAAGCTGTTGATTGTGTGACAGTGACCACAAAATTCGATGATAGGTTTCCGCTTGTGCAAAAGGTGAAAAGCCAACTACAATGAGGCATGTACCATCAAAGAAGTTCATATCTAACCAGTTTCAAAACAAAATCCCGTGAACACGTTGACCACATCTGTTACTGGTTCGGTTCTATAGTCGCCGAGCGCTGCAAGCAAGAATAGTCCTTACGGTGTTCACATATGAACTTCTTCAATGGTAGGTACATTAGGTATAGCCGACGGAAGAAATGTGAGTCGCTGTCGTACCTTTGGCTGATACTAAAGAAAAATAAGAAAACAACAAAACAAGAATTGATACAGTTTACAAAAAAGAAAATACCTACTAAAAAACTAAACTAAAATGATTATGGGGTTCCTGGTCGGGCAAAGTGTTATTCGGTTTTTCCTTAGTAACAGCCCGGAGTCTGGATGTCTGCCCGGTTGATGGAAATAGGATCGCCCCCTATTACCAGGGACATAAACATAAGAGGCGAAAAGTGCCACCTCTGCTTAACTCTTCAGCGAAAACAGACGTAATGTTGACATCTAATGGTAGAAATACCAAAACACTTGAATCAAAACATAAATTATGATGTGAATTCAAAGTATTACCCATAACAAGTAGTCAAGTACATAAGTAGGTACACAAGTACGCTACAGAAAATAAATCAAGTTTTACAATATTTTCCTTTTATCTCGTTACGTATGAATTAAATCAATTTTCCGCGTTTATACGCTTTGTGCAATTATTACACGGTTCTAATTGTTGTTTTACTTCGACATGGTTCTGGGTACTCATCGGCGTCATTAATTACTGTGATACAAGTCCAGTTTATTTTTACAAAAGTGCACATTAAGGCTTCCGCAGACATGCGCGATGTGACGCCAGTACCATTTCCGTGACGTTTTCATAGAAATTGTTCCACCTGACTCACGCCTCGCCTGTCTGCGGTAGCCTTTACTAATCGTAACTATTATAACATCCATAATGGATGGATGGTTGACCCCTGTAACACAGGTTTTTTGTAGCATGGGGGTCATTGGTCATTTATTTAGTACCAGTCTATTTGCACGGTTAAAGTTCATGCACACACGTCAGTCACGTCAACGTTAGGTCACCAATCATTCACGTCAAAATATATAGTTACGTAGAAGTTGTAGAACGTTGGCTGCACACATCAGTCACGTCACTACCGGCGCGTCGCAGTCGACGTCACGTCACCGGTAGTTAAAACTTGTACTGCTACGAACGAAACAGGCGTTGCTATGACTGACTGACTGACTATCTGTTCACACACGTCCCTGAAATTGACGTGACTGATGTGTGTGCATGAACCCATATACCTTATATCGAATAAATATTACTATGACTACTTATTACTTTATAATTACGTACTGGATTTAACTTTACCACATATTAATACAGATGGGACGCTCCGCAAAATCATTTAAATAAAAAGCGACTCTTGCTATGATACCAAAAAGTGCAATTCAGGTCGCACAGCGCTAATCACCTACAGTTATATTCACCTTATTCAATCTTAGATCTTCTGACTACGTTTCACTCACTGAATTGGCCCAGCAAGACGGGCCTGCCACGTACTTGAAGCTTTATATCTAAACTGCAGAATATCCCATCTGTATTCATCTGTGACTCTACCCTGTTTATTTATAACACCATATTAAGCGGGTAGCTACCACAGCAATAGCAATTCAAACTATAATAAAATTCTGCATTTATCGTTAGTAACAGGAAACGCTTTATCGCTAGGACATTTAAATAAAAAATATATGCTTATCCACTATCCGGGCACCGACTGCATAAAATTTGTCGGAAGTATTTGATAGCTTTTAATAATTTCAACCAAATTATATCAGTTTAGTCTGTTCAAACTGTATTAATATCATGTATTTAATTACAAGGATTTCACGTTAAGTACTGAGTTTTTAATTAATAGCTACGCTACGAAAGCAATTTAACTATAGCTCCTTGATTATTTTAAATGCTTTGTTATTGGGAAATTTTCTAAAACGACTTTTACTAACTCCTCCATTATGTATTTAGTTTAAAGCTATCTTATCTATTGTAAGTAAATTACGTTTTTTCCGTACAAAAATATAAAATAGAAGGCTAATTACGTATCCTATATTCACGTGTTGAATTGTATTACTTAGAAACATATTTCATATATTGAAACGGGTCGGAAAGCACATTATTATTCCTTTTTCATACAGAACTATTATTTTCAAAAACTTATCTTAAAATACACCTCGTATGTTCAGTTTCTAAAACTCCTTTTTTTTCCTTTAGAAAAAATATCTGTATGTCTAATCAAACACATTGCTTCAATTCAAATATTTTCATTTCATATACAAAGTTGACAATGACTGTTTGTTTGTACTTTCCACGTCATGACACGTGCCATCTCACAAGTTACAACATTTGAAACGTCATGTGTATGACCTCGCTATTACTGTCGCCTAGATCATAAGTCACTGATAGCCTTTTGATATCGTATTGAGTGCAAGGAGCCCCAGTGAATGGAGACAATAATATTACCGCGATAAGTATGTAATCACGCATACATGGACGTTCAAATAGTTCTAGAGAATTGTTATCAGATACTAACTGTATCAGGGACACTAATTTGATTTCAATTGGTAAATGAGTTCGATTATTGATGACAATCTGATCTTCAAGGGCACTGATATCCGCAGTCAAATTGCGTTACACTTGCATTGAAAATTGCTTTAGTCACATTACTTTATTATACTGTGCTTGAGTTATAACAATTAAATGACATACAATGTTTTGACCTGCAACAATATGTAAAATTATTATAAGCCTGTTTATTATCAAAATGAAATCCGTTGTCATTACAAATGAATTACTTATAAACATGCTGGAATTAGTATTGGAGAAAACTCAAACTAAGTCAGGCCTCACTAATTTGAACCCTATTAAAGTCGCACAACAACTATTAATATCGTAAAGTCAGCTAAAGTAGACGCTACGCAATATGCTTTCATAACCAAAGTTTGGTAGATATAGAAGTAGGAATAGCAAGATTTGAATGTTGAACCCTTTAAGCCTATTAGTCGTTTACATACAACAACTATTAATTTCGTGAAGTTACGTAGTCTGAGTAATGTGTTGATAAACTTGAAATCTCAAGGGACGTGCCACACTGGTCGTCGGGGGTGAAATGTAATTTATATTGGAGTTCGTGACATATTTCATCATCATCTGCTACTCCTTCGAGACGAGCTTCGCTATAAGATAAAAGCACGTACAGATTTCTGATTTCATAAAATGTACTGGAAGTAAAATTGGTAGCATACCGACAAACTAGCGCTTTTTCATTTTTGTGAATCTGAAATCTATCTTTTAGTAGCGTTTCAAAAATATTTAAGCACATTATTAATAACAAGGTAGTATAAGAAATTAAAGATACATATTTTATTTATCTGCTTCTGAATCCTTTAATAGAATGAAAAACTGAAACATGAGTCAACATTGAAACTAAAATGTTAGAAACTGCTCTATTTTATTTTAAAGTTTGATAACGTCAATTTATACTATATTTTATTTTAAAAAGTAACATTTTCGTCAAAGTAGTTATCGATTGAACTAAACCTGAATAGACACGCTTCGCAGCCGTTCTATCTAAATAGTGTCGACTGGTTGCTAATTACAATTACTCGTTTGACCTATAAATAAATCATGAATATCGTTCATTGACTTCGCGAATTTCGACCGAAATCAGCCTCGCGATGACGTCACAATGAGAGCAAATGGGGCAGACGTAGACAGATGTTAGCTCGAACCGCAGGCGAGTGGAGTCCAATTATTAGAGAACTTATCTGTTATAGGTATTATGACCGCAAAACACAATACACGTGTACACGAACCTGTATTTGATTAATTCAAGTTCTTTGAAAAACGTTTCGCTTCAGGTAATACCCAGGTTGAATGTACAAGACGGCACTTAATTGTTCATGATAAGAGAATAGTTCAAAGCAATTAAATACTTTATAGGTACTAAATTTTGTTCACTTGTGTAAGTAGCACTTGTATCTATGCTAAGGTGTCGCGGTACAGTAAGTTGCGTGGTTTGTTTTTAAATTAGTATTTAACACCTTCCAGTAATCAGTAGGTTGAATACAGTTAGATCCATAACAACATCAGAAGTAAAATACTCCTATGCTTATGGCAAAAAAACTATTTTTTTATATGTATCGAAAAAGAAAATCAAAGCTGAAAGACAATAATGTAAAGCAACTGAGTAAATAATTCCTCGAAATATTAGGTCTTATGACCTATGAAATCAGCGTTTTGTATGGAGAATTTTAAAGAAGTTGCATTTTTCATACTAACATTTTCTTAATTTATATAACAACCATGAACACTAATGTTTTAAAACTTTTATGAACTAATGTCTAAAAACTAAGATAACGTAATATGGCACTTAGATTAAGCGGCAAAAATAAGTTCTGGCTAAGTTAAAAAAAATACTGGTCATTTCTGCAAAAAAAATGAGTAATCATTTTTAAGGTATTTTTATGTTTAGAAAACTATAAGTAATAAGGATTTTTTACTATTGGTTGTTTTCTATGATGGTCATTATTCGATATAATACCAAGCAATTGATGAATATTGTAAATCATAGAAGTGACGAGGCCCTCTATTTGTGAGAAAAAAAAACGCCAATGTCATAGGTGGGAACCCAATTCCATGGTAGGATCACATAAACTAAAGCCATACACAATATTTCCAAATTGATTTTAAACATGAGAGCAGATGAAAATCATCAGCACAACTATAATTATCAACCCACCCCCCATATTAAACTTCTTCCATAAGGGTGCACTACTCGACACGGCTCGAACTCGTTGGTGGGCGTGATATGCATGCCAATTAGTCTAATTATTTATTTATTTATCTAGTTTTTATTTATTAATTTATTTAGTGAAATAGACGATGATTTATAACGAAAACGAGCGCGTAAAATTTCATGTACAGACCTTTGGGCGTACAGATATTATGGAAAAACTACTGGATGTATTTTATTCACTCAAAATAAAATTATTAGAACTTTTGAATAAATTATCTATGCCTGTACGGTTTCTATTTAGCAATTTTTTACTACAGAAGTTATATTAAAGAGAAGTTAAATTTAGTGTTGAAATATGGAAGTTTCGACGTTCATAACTTCCAAACCAATTTTTTTTTCATGTCTGCTTCCGTACCAGAGCTAGATAATACAAAGACAAATTGATATAATTTTTAGTTTTGAACGTACACCGTGAAACAGATGAGTAATCACCGTACTACGTTTGTATGGAAGAATGACCGACTAGCGTACCCTTAACATGCCATTATTGCGTGCCTTATAGTCGATATCAATAAAGATATTCATCCAAGCAACAGTCGTCCCTTTACAGTTCTTGCAAAATAAATCAAAAGCAAATGTAAATCCGTCAGTCAATTCAGTGATGTTCCCACGACCGGCACCCATTCTGCACCGTGCGGTGGTACGGAAGTCAATCTCCGTATAATTACTCATAGCTTGGCTTTGTCGCCCGCGAGAAAACTCATGTTGCGTCACATTGACAATTAGAACGTGTTTTGTGTGACTCTAATACGAGGAACGAATAAATTAGAACGTAAGTTTAACCATAACTGAATACGTAGATTAGCTTGGTAATGTCTTCAAAGGAGAGGAAGGATGCGAGAAAAGGAAATACAGAAATATACTGAACGAACATGAGACGGGTACAGCACGCGTAGTGTGTGAGTCATAGAAGCGGGTTTTCTACGGGTTTTGTCGGCGGAAGAATAGGCAAAACGACATATTGTGATTGTTTATCTGTCATTTTGTCTATTCTTCTGTCGACAAAACCCGTTTCTATTATGGTCATGCTAAGCGTGCTGTTGAAGATTGTACTGCTGTAGGAAAAGTATCTATCCCTTTGACTAATTATATTGTGCTGATGATAAAGTAGAATCTTTCTAAAATCTCATGTTGAGAACCAAAGTTTTCTTAATTGATTGTAAGATGAATGGAGTTCCGTTTCAAATTAGTCATAAAGAAGAACGAGCTCTTTCGTGTTTAGTTATTTAAAACTTGTCGGTTCGCTGTAGACAGTTTAATAGGTTCGGCGTTCGTTAATATCAGACATTTTAATACACTAAGCAACGCATCTTGTACGATAATAATTTCAATGGGCCACTCCGAGCCAGACAAACGACTCTTTTGTCCATATCGTATGGGTGTTCAAAGACTTGTATAAATTAAACACCTTGACGGGCCCAGCTGAATTTACGACTATTGTTTTAAGCAGAATCTCACAGTTGAGTCTTGAAACAGCTAAAATTGCCTCAGCAGTTGGTCCTAAACGGTGTGGGGGAACAAAACTCGTTACCGGGTACCTACTGAGTTGACGTTCCAGAAATATGGAAGCCGCCGTGCATAATTTTGATTGGCTCTTAAACAAAGCGCTTTGAAATTAAGCCGCACATTGTTCCCGAGTATTGCTTCGTGCTTACTACTGGAGCTTAAAACAGTTTCACTGTGATGTTATGAAGGCTTAGGTAAAATCTAAGCAATAACCGCATCTATTTTATTGGAGGAAAGTTTTAAAACAACAGCCGGCCGCGTTGCCTGTGAAAACTCGTGATAGAAATATAAACTTTATAATCACAGTTCTAGTACTGAATATTCATATTTGCTTTGAAACTTTTGATAGCCGTTTATTTGAAAATGTATTTAGGCTTTGGGTCAATATATTTTCTGGAGGTTTTTTTGCAATCCCGTCCGTGGGCTTATTTATTTCCGTATGTGCCCAAAAGATATATTTCGTAATATATCTTTTGGGCACACATTTGGTAGAATTGAAAATAAAATGACAACCTCTGGAGATTTGGATTTGTTAAACCTTCCAGATTTTATTCATTTCGAGTAGGTATTACTCGCATTCCTTCTCATATTGGATTAAAATCTGCTTATAAATGGACAACAAATGGAGAAGTCCAAGGATGGATATTTATTTACTAAGCTAATGTTACTTAATTTAAATAAACAATGCCACACATGTTTGCGTAACCAGTTTAACCCGTCACTTTAACACAGCTCATCATTCATTCTATTTAAAGACATTTTGTTTCTCAGAGTCAGCACCGTCGTTCGGCAAGTACTACCTAAATCTTGTTACAACTTCCGTTGTTATTCGAAAGGCGATCGACACAAATCAGTTTGTCGATGGACGGACTCACCTCACTAATTAGCTTTCGGAGCAAAACGTCGGGGGTCTCACGAAGTCCCTGAAACTATTCCACTTTCAATCTTCCGCAGACAGTTCGAAATTTTCTGCTGACTTGTAACTGATGACTGGCATATAATGTAATATATTTTAGAGTTTCTGTGCGCGGCATTTTAGTTGGCATGGGTTATTTGCGTTCATTAACTTTAAAAGGGTCAATGTAATTACATTTAGAATGCTCTGTGGTTGAGTTAAATAAGCAATTACACAGAACGTAGTCTTTAAATACAAATGAGAATCTATTAAAACATTTAAATTTTAGATACGTTTTAAATACCTATTTGGAAACTTAATTGCATGTTTATCGGATAAAAAAGGACTAGCTCAGAAGTTAACATTGGTTTGGATCGGAATTAATTTTAAAAACGTTTAATAGTTTAAGACTACTAAATCACTTCTAAAGAAACGGCTAACACCCGTAAATTTTTAACTTGAGTAAAATTTGACTGTTACCTTTCCGTAAGTTAAATTAAACGCCTTTTATTACATCAGAAGTAATTATAAACAGTTATTATGGGACTAATTAGCAGGCGTAGCTTTATGTTAATAGAAACGTTAGCACAAATCCTAATCTAGTTGATGAATGTTGAGTACAAACTGTGGAACTTTGCTACGTTGTTTGTGGAAACTACACTAATAATGAGAAAAGATTTTTATTAATGTTTGTAATGAATAAACTCAAAAACGACAGGACCGGTTTAAACAATTCTTTCACCAGTAGAATGCTATATTATCAATGAGTAACATATACTATAATTTAAAAACATATCACGCAGGCTAAGCAGCTGGCGGAAGCTAGTAATGTATATATACTGAGTGTATTCCGTGAAGACCCAAGCAGAATGACCACCCAATTGCTGCCTTCGGATATCATAAAATGCTATACTCCAGAATTTTATCAGATAGGTAGATAAGCAACTTTTAATTTACTGTTCTTAAAGTGCGTCATAATAATTGCATTACGATAATGCAAAATCACAATTGGTAAGAAAAGCAGATAAGTTATCAGTTTAAATTAAGCCGAATTCTTTGACATTATCTATAATAGAAGAATATATTCTAAAACCAAACCCTTTGCTTTTTTTTTGCCTTTTGAAGGGTTAAATACCATAGGAGATGAAAATATTTTTTTCCCTAAACTCAGCAATTACTGCTTTTGGCTTCGTCGCCTTCAGGATGACAAACTGCACGCCTATTATTATCATTTCCTTCTTCTTTAGTAGCTTCATAATTCAAGGAATTTAGATGGTCGCGTAATTATTTAATAATTGTTACCGTCAACATTATAAAATATCCTTGACACAGTAGGAGCCTCCAAAGTAGCGTATTAGCGGGTGTAATCACCATGGCAGCAATCAAGTCAAGTACTTCCCGTGTGAAGGATACTGATTCATTCATGGGTGTTATTTTTTCTTTATCATTATCCGTAATCACTATGATTTCAATTGCATTGAGTAGGGTTCGATTAAGAGAGAATGCGAGGCGCGAACAGTTACAATTCACGATGGGATGTAATCGCATGTCATTGCGAGATCTCTATTATATGTGATGTTGTGGTCTTGATTTTTATTGACAAAATCACTAAAATTGGCTGTATTTGCATGAATTAGTGGCACTTTCAAAATAGAAGAAATAGTTTTGCATAATAACGAAATTTACATAATCAGGTTTATGAATATTTGCATCAGCTGCAAATATGAATACGCAACTCATAATTTTTTATGTACTTACCTAGGCACATATTTGCTAAAGATAAATACCTACTTATATTAAAACAAAGACTTCTTCGAATCGAAAATATTCAAATAGGCAGGTATTGGTGAGATCATCGTCTTGACATCAAAATCGAATTCACTACAGTTCAACTGCCTGTGATTCATAAAATTGTTTTTTTTTTTTTCAAAAATTCTGTTTTATGTTCAATGCTCTTAAAGTAAATACTTTGCGAGTTTATTTATGAGAATTTTCAACTACTGAAGTTTATACTACTGAAGATAAAAATATGCAAACACCTCGGAAGTTAATGATTCGTTCAGTGGTGTTCAGATTGGCAGCGAGACTAAAATACTCTATTGTTTCAAAGATAAACAGGAAACTTGCACGTTACTCACTTTATACGAAGCCGGAAATGTTAGTATTGAAACCTCCAATATCCGATTGTTCTTTATTTATAGACAAGTGATGGAAGAATGATCGATTGAGCGAACCTCGTCTCACGCACCGGTCAAACAACAAAAAATAATTAAAGAAAAAACAAGTCTACTCCGAGACGTCAACGAACTCCGATACACGAACTTTATAAAGATTTCCTTTACCTCGACAACCTTTAATGCCAACCTATAAAGACTGGACGGGTGACATTCCGAATGCATCCAATCGCATTACTATTCGCAAAGCATACATAACACACCGACCTTGAATATGATGTGTTGTGATTTTCCCGGAACTCGAAACAGGGCAGTATTAATCCAAAAAAAATCCACAATGTTTATAATGAGTGTATTTTTTTACTGACACATGTCACTGACAATCCACAGGTAAAATTCGAAAGCTCGCGAGCGGATGCCGAGCGACCGTGGCGTACGTGCGTGCGTCGCGCCGCCCACAGTAAGACTGAGGGAGAATTGAGGTGTAGAGGTCCGTTTGGTCGGAGGTCGGAGGCGATTGGCGGAGGGCCGAGTGAAACGGGATGCGGCAACGAGATGTGCGCATCGGTCGGCTTCCGTTCAACACGTTAGATAAAATTCACAGTGGAAAACTTGAGGACAACTCCGCGCTGGCTAAATGTTGTGACCGCACTAACTAACTTATCTCCACGTGAAGTATGAATGATATCAATAGATATGCATTGATTATTTATGTAGGTAATATTTTGTGAACAGAAATGTTATAGATAACGTGCGATAACTTCGAAATTGAAAAGGTGGTTTTTTTCTGTAGGTATGTTCCTCATCTTCACGGTCTTTAACCCTGCGATTGGAGTTGGGCTGTTTTCACGCTCCGGGAGATTTTAGAAGAATTGAATATATACACATGGGAACTTTCGGCTTTATGAAATAATGTATAGCTAATTTCCTACCATTTTATAATGCTAGTGTCATTACTCATTAAGCCCATTACTCTTCATTTCAACGATAGTCGTTAGCAACGTGTCGAAGTAATTGCTAATATTGAACTCAAATAATATGACGTGATAGTCACACAAATTAACTATCAATTTCTTGATAATCGTCATCATTACTTCGTCGTATTCACTGATTAGCAGACCCTTAAGAAAATGGCAAAGAATTTTCAACATAATTAACATCGTACCTTCCGAACTTGGTAAATGTTTTAAGCTAAGTTGCTACGTATCACATAACATTAAAATGTTTCAGTGCGTGGATTCATTAGCCTGCTACTAAATAAAAATCTCATTGGACTCGTACGGGGGGCTAGCGTGCAATTACTGTCAGCGATATAGAAGGTACAGAAATACCAGTGTTAACGACTCACAAATTTAAACTTCATCGTCGGTATTAGTTGCAGCTGTTGGTGTTGCAGATTCCTACTCACTGGTGTAATTTCTGCCACTAGCAAGTTTGTTATTTTAGAATCGACTCGTATAACATAATCAACAAAACCGGTCTTCTTGCTGCCTATTTCTTCAATATTCTCCTCATACTATGTTAGGTACAGGAAAATTCGAAATATACAAAGCGGTCAATGCAGTAAGAATCCTCTTGGACTTGTAATGTTTGGAAAATACTGCTGTTAGAATTTCCTGATAGTTATGATTTTTTGCTCGGTAAACGTTTCGGCACATAAGTTAGTTCATCATTTATCATCAGAGATCGGAATAGGTAGTAATGGTGGTAATTTACCTAAACTTCAATAAAGTAAGTAACAAAGAGTGCAATAGATTATACCTCCCTCCAAAATCCCGGAATGGTATTCATGACGTTTTCATCCCGAGATTTAAGATATTACAAATTATTTATAGCACTTTGAATGCATTCGTAACAAATTATTATTATGAAGAATCTTATAACTTTTTAGAGTTCCGTAATTTAAGTGGATTTTATTTCGCCGAGAACGTACTTCCGGGATTGAAAGTACCCTATGTGTAAACTAGGTTATAAACTATCTGTGTGCCAAATTTCATCCAAATCCGTTCAGCTGTTTTAGAGCCAATCCGGAACATACATCCAGACAAATACACTAACAGACAAAAATTCTAAATACTATATTTTCGGCATTAGACTCGTTCCCACACTTCGTAGCAAGAACTTTTTCTCCCGGAATGAAAAGACTTGATTTTTTTTATTATTCCGGGATTTCAGAAGGCGGTATTAACCACTCTATGTTACTTACTTCCTTGAAGTTTAGGCAAATATACTCTTCCTATTCCAATCTCTGTTCATCATCATTACGAAGTAAACCTTCTATAGCACTCGTATTCAATGGCAATGGGCTCGCGTGTGCATCGGGCCCGTTATCAAATGAACACTTCCCTTATCGGGGACCGGCTTGTACATCTGGCTATTGCGTTTTATTTGTATCGAGCATCGGTATCTATTACATTCTTCTTTAGCTGACATAACGCTACTAAATGGTTATTCGTTGGATTTCTCAGAAATTGTTAGTTAATGTAAAACACTGAACACGAAAGTCCATTATGGCGGCAGTCCATTACCGTTATCTGTTGGCGAAACATGAATTGCAATTTAAAATTTATTAATCTTTCACACTGATATTGCAGTACGAAACTGATAGCGATATTAATTTATAGAATTTGCACAATCAGTTCGAATTTAGTAATATTTGATGACAATCTCAGAAATATATCGTAAAACAGCCAGAAACCACCTATCACTGACAAATACAACAAAATTACCAAAACAAAAATTGTTAACGCTTTTCATCATTTCATTACACATGAGCACCTGTCCATCAAAGCAAACGCCAAAGCCGCGCCGCGCCGTGGCGTAAAGATGAAAGTAACAGCGGCTAACTATTTCGTGAACTAACGGAACAATAAGGACCTGCATCAAACGTCAGGCGCGTGGATGACAGGCAGACGTGTTGGCTATTAAAAGGCTATGAATGAGATTGCTATACCAAGAAGTTCATTCAGTGGATTTATGACCAGCTTTCACTTGTTTAATCAAGTTAGTAGTGGACAGGCGGTGATGTTAACGAAGACAATTTGATTGCTTGATAAAAATTTGTAATTTACATACTTTTACCTATGCTGTTACAAAAAATTCTGGTATTGGTGTGCCGATTAACAGTACGAAATTATGATGCCGTAATAAAAATATTAGTCTGTTGGCAACATTGAAAATTAAGCTGACTGCCAAGAGTATCTTCGCCAATTTTTACTCACTCTTGGAGGACCTTACAATGCACCTCATAAATACTCGTAATGCATTAACATTATCGCAAAATATTGTTTGTAATTTACCATAAAGGAAGTCCTTTATCAACAAAATTAAGCAATTTTGTTGGTGCCTCAAGAAACACCATTTAGGCATATGACATGTCATAATGCCCTCAGTGGGGAAATGACGTCATAAAATGTGGCTTTGTGAGGTACATTCGTTATGTTGGACATTTCAAATGTTTTCCTTATAAAATGTCTTACACGTCATGAGACTTAATTGACACGTCATGTAATTTTAAATAATGACCTCCTACGCGTGTAGGTTCTGGTACTTGGGTTTAGGTACTTAGCTAGGATTCAGAATTTTATTATCTTGACTTATGAAGAATCAACAGTTCTGTCGTTCTGATCCCAAGAGTCACTCTTAAGGAGAAGATTCTTCAGGAAATTGACTACCTAGACTATTCTTAGTCTAAGTAAATTAAGACTGAAAGTGAAAGAGAAAATGAAATCGATTTACGATAGTACAAAGAAAAGTTAGTAAGTATCAACTTGTGGTTTGTCATATTTATTTGAAGTACCTGGTCGACCGAGCTCTATTCGGGTGAAAATAGAGATTGCTCATTTAATAGTAAGTATAGGATAGTTCATACTAATTCCATGTATAGGACATATTAATTCCATGCTGCCACGATAGTAGGTACTTACTAATTACATGCTGCCATGATAGTAGGTACTTACTAATTCCATGCTGCCATGTCATTATTCTAAGGTAGCCATCTTGTTCTAAACTGTAGGCTCTGGTGAAAATACGGAAAAAACTAATTTTCCTAGATATGAGACCTAGCTAGATCGATTTTTCGCCCCCGTAAACCCCTATAATGCAACTTTCATCGAAATCGTTAGAGCCGTTTTCGAGAACGTGATTACAAATATTGCTCGTTTAATAGTATAGGATTCGATTTCACTATCATTCCATAAGTAAAAGAGTGTCGCGTTTTCTTTCATAGAAATAATCGTTAATTATATCTGAGAATCTGCAACGTTCTTCTTGTATTCAGAAATAAACTGAAATTTCTTGGTCGAATATTTCTTCGTGATACTTAATATAAATTGATATTTCCGCAATCCCCTTTAACAAAGTTAACCTGATTGGATTGCACTCAATAGTCATTCAACACTACTAAATAGACGGGCTAAATGGTACTACTCTTTCTATCAAAGCGGGTAACGCCAATCAGGATATATTTGAACAACTTGTGTATTTTCAGATGAAAAAATTCATTTGTGAAATCTATATAACACGAAATATGAATATTTAATTAAAACATGATGTTGACCATGTGTAGGATTCATATGAATATCGTAAAACGTTAATTCCTCTGTTAATACGTAAGTACTTGACATTGTAAAAACCAACGATTAGCACACAAGCAGCATCACGGATTAGAAAAGTGACTGATTGAATTCACAATGAAGCACCTAGCTGTTACTTCACAGTCCATAACTTTCAATTGCGTATTGAACAATAGTTATTTCTTTTCAATTCATTCCCTTCACTTTCCGAGCGCAACGTTAATTAATAAAAAACAAATATTCAAATCCACCCATGTTCAGGTGCACATGAGCATACGTGGAAACATCACTCATTTTATTTGACACAAAAAGCAAGGCTTGCGAATTCCTCGCGTGCTTGTAAAATCCATGCGTGTCCGCGTTAGTCATTGTGTTCAACCCTTACGCTAAACAATTTAATCCATGGAATAAAGTAAGTTTTCAGAAATAAAGACGTAAGGTTCTTGCACTAATTGAAACTTCCAAGCTTGGGGCATGGGGAATGGAAGCACGCAAACCGCTGCACACACTCTTCTAATTGCATCCGAGACCCTTCTATAAATAAATGTTTTAATAGTCACGCTCGTTTTAAACCTATTCAGTAGTTGGCATTCTTTGCATTATCCTCATTAGCATATTAATCTATGCAGAATCACATTACCGTTAGATATTTTTTTATCATTATTTTCCTGTATTGTTAAATTAGTCCTTGCATATATTAATAATTCAAGTTAAGACAGTCTTTTCTTGCATAGCTACCTAAGAGTCGAGCTATGATTGTGAATTTCTTAAGAATTGTCATTGTTAACTTAGTAAAAGTTAATGTGGTCGAATCTAAAGTTAAATTAATTTAATGTTTTATGTGTCGATTTTCTTACGTTGTTGGATTTGACTGTGCCTGTTGATTTTGTTTAGACATATTTAAAAGATTCTAACTCATCATCTGCCTAGCCTTTTCCCCAACTATGTTGGGGTCGGCTTCCATTCTAACCGGATCCAACTGTGACAATATTTTTCATACAGCGACTGCCTATGTGACCTCCACAACCCAGTAACTGGGTAATACGATACCCATTGGTAATACTGGTTGTCACACTTTTGGGCTTCTGACGACCCGACTGTCAAAGATCCGTGCTTTCCGTATCACGGAGGGGTATCAGTATGTAAAGATGGTCACCCATCCACGAACCGACCGTGGCAAACGTAGCTCAAACAAATCGATCGACGCGTGCGGCTGATCGATAGGGTTAAGCTAACAGATTAACGGATTACTTAACGAAAATATGTTCCGTATTCATATCACTCAATACATTAACACCTTTTACTCCGTTAGTAATGACCCGTAGCACGATAATTATTACGTAGACTTCTTCAATTTTATCTACCACAAGCATACGTCACACTACACAAACATAGACATACAATCGCGTATCTTTTGTAGAACACGAACTCAAAGCTACTAGAAGTACTAAAGCTGTACAACACACTTCCGATTGCACCGACCGTAGTCGAGATAACTTATCAGTCGTCCGTAGGGTCATTACCGTCTCGTCCATTATTATTTTTACCCTCACTTACTCTTCTATTGACTTAGGTCGGCAGACTAACATTTTTTCTACTTTTTGTGTTCGTTCGTTTGTTTAGGCAGTTTTTATTACGTTTTTTCTGTTTAGAGTTTCCTTTTTAGAGTCACGAATTGAGATTTGCTCACTGTTATCTGTTCTTTATTTTGATTTAACACATAATTGACATGATTGTTTCCATTGTGATCACTAGGTCAATTGATATTTATTTCAATGTTTGATGTAGGTACGACGGCGACGTTTACATTTGAAGAGTTCACGATGAGTAATACACAATAACTCATTCAATTGTAACTACAGTAGTTTAATTAATGGAGTTTATTAATTAAAAAGTGTATGTTACATTATTATTCAATTATTGGTTTTCGTTTTTTTGGTAGTTTCCACCGATCAAACAATGGTCGTGATACCTATAACATTTACATAATATATGTTTTCATCATTCCAGTGTTATGAATTAGATTATTAGAATGGTGTAGTACTAAGGCGAGGCAACCATTGATGTATCTGGTACCTTCAAGGCGAGGTTTACTTAGTTGATGATAAGAGAGCTGACTCATTACGGAATATAACAACTTTTATGTGGCTGGAATTCCTGGTGCTTATTGTTTTTATTTTGTAAAGAACAATAATATTTTTTGTAGTTCATAATCATAATAATTTATTTGCAGTGATAGCCACTGGTGTGGCCGTTGGATTGCCAATTCATAGGTCCCGAGTTTGAACCCAAGGCACGCACTTCTGACTTTTCAGATTCATGTGCGTATTGTGTACTTATCACTTACTTCAAAAACGGTGAAGGAAAACATCGTGAGGAAACCGGCATGTCTGAGAGATATTTCTCGACGGCATGTGAAGCCAAGTCAGGGGCCCATGGGTGGCTTTAAAACTCTGACACCAGGTTCATCACTAACCACACGAAAAGAAGAAGAAGATTTGCAACAAGTATTGGTAAAGTGTTGGTCTTATAGTCAGTAATAAGTTCCCAATACAAAGTGAGACATTTGACATGCAGTTATAAGGTTGATTATGACTAGGCATTCAGTTTTCCTTGTCTCTTCTTAAATCTAAACTGGCAGGTTGTTTAGTATCAACATTGTAAGTATCTACTGCATGGTCAAGCATCAACCAATAATAAGTAAATTGTTTGAAGTTGCAGTTATAAATATTTTGCTGTTCATATGATTTCAATATTGGCAGTCGTGTCGCCTGCCCGCATAATATCTAAAGGGAATTCTAGTTTGAAAGCAGAACAATGAAAACCGTGTTAGGAATACTAATAATATGCTTGCTGTGAATGTAATAATCTCTTGATAACTATTGAGAATATTCGGTATCCGTTCTCGGTGTTATTTCAACAATGCATTGAAATCGGATCTGAAACTGTTCAGATTTTAACAGTTTACTAGTTCATTTAGGGGATTTGAAACGTTTTAGTGAATCGAATTGATTAATTTTAGCCGAAGGTTAGAAGGTATTCTGAATCCGTTCAGATTTCCTTGCAGTCCTAGCTGACGAGCCACTTGATCTATCAACCAGATTCAAAGTTTGCTCGTCAATGTGCTATGAACTTATGATAAGAACCAGGTACAGATTAAGAAAAACGTATTTTCTGTAACTGGTACATTCATATATTTTTAGGGTTCCGTACCGTAAAGTAAAAAACGGAACCCTTATAGGATCACTCGTGGCTGGCTGGCTGGCTGTCTTTCTGTCTGTCAGTCCGACTGTCTGAATATAATGGACCGCTTAAGTTGAAATTTGGTACACATATGTATTTCTGTAACCCAAATACGGACGTGTAACGAAAACGTGTAATGAACGTGTAATGAAATTTCATTATAAATTAATGAAATTTCAGTATAGGGTCACTTTTGGAGGCAAATAAAAAAATAAATAAAAAATTGCAATGAAAGTGCAATATCCAATGAAAGGGATTATCGCGAGAATTTCAAATGTTTATTTTACATAATTTTAAAATTAATACTTTAAAGATATTTAAGAAAATTTACCATGGGGCCCTTATCTCCGAAACTACTGAGCCTACAATTTTGAAAAAAATACCGAGAATGTTCTTTACTTATAGATTACAGAAAAACCTATAAGAAGTCTAAGGCCTTATAAAAAACATGGTAAACTCTCAATATTGTGCGTAACACACATTTGCAGTTGGAATGTATGGGAGAACATGTTTTTCAATTACAACGTTAATTTGTTCTTGGGATACATGCCAACTACGGAATCCTTCATTAAGCGTAGTCCGACACGCACTTGGCCGGTATTTTTCGACTGTGGTTTATTTTCAAAAAATCCATTTCAAGCTAAGCCAGAATAGTCTATGTACGTAAAGACAAGTCGCCAAACCAGTTTATTCATCCCCGATTTCAATAACTATTTCTATCCGAAGCTACGATCAGTAAAATATACAAGACATAAACTTTAATACGATACCAGCCCGGCACTGGATAATAAGCACCCTTTGAAGCGAGGTGTCAAAGAACTGTAAAAGGCGCAAGGCCAACTAGTGTGCATCAGCTAGAAATTTCAGTATAGGGTCACTTTTGGAGGCAAATAAAAAAATAAATAAAAAATTGCAATGAAAGTGCAATATCCAATGAAAGGGATTATCGCGAGAATTTCAAATGTTTATTTTACATAATTTTAAAATTAATACTTTAAAGATATTTAAGAAAATTTACCATGGGGCCCTTATCTCCGAAACTACTGAGCCTACAATTTTGAAAAAAATACCGAGAATGTTCTTTACTTATAGATTACAGAAAAACCTATAAGAAGTCTAAGGCCTTATAAAAAACATGGTAAACTCTCAATATTGTGCGTAACACACATTTGCAGTTGGAATGTATGGGAGAACATGTTTTTCAATTACAACGTTAATTTGTTCTTGGGATACATGCCAACTACGGAATCCTTCATTAAGCGTAGTCCGACACGCACTTGGCCGGTATTTTTCGACTGTGGTTTATTTTCAAAAAATCCATTTCAAGCTAAGCCAGAATAGTCTATGTACGTAAAGACAAGTCGCCAAACCAGTTTATTCATCCCCGATTTCAATAACTATTTCTATCCGAAGCTACGATCAGTAAAATATACAAGACATAAACTTTAATACGATACCAGCCCGGCACTGGATAATAAGCACCCTTTGAAGCGAGGTGTCAAAGAACTGTAAAAGGCGCAAGGCCAACTAGTGTGCATCAGCTATGCAAAATATAACTCAATTATTGCCAACACAAACAGTACTGAATAATGCCACAGAGCAGATAGATTCAGTAGGCTAACTTCGCATCTCATCAATTCAACCACTTAGCTTTCTTTTCCAACTAGAGGAAGTAAGGCTGTGACCGAGTGGCGTCCAATCAATCTGCCTAGCCTTTCCCCAACTATGTTAGGGTTGGCTTCCAGTCTAACCGGTTGCAGCTTTACACCAGTATTTTACATGGAGCGACTGCCTATCTGACCTCCACAACCCAGTAACCGGGTAATACGATACCCCTTGGTAAGACTGGTGTCAAACTTTCGGGCTTCTGACGACTCGTAACGACTGTCAAAGATCCACGAATGACAGCCGGGGCCAACGGCGAAACCTGCTTTTCGAGGCACGGAGGAGTCTCGGTCTGTAAAGATAGTTACCCATCTAGAGACCAACACCGGCAATCGTAGCTCAACCTGATAGATCGACCCGTGCGGGTATTATTACTTAGTCACGAGCTCTTTAGCGAGTGGCGTCCGAGGACTGGAAGGCGAGGTGTCGATCGTCCGGCAGCGAGATGGGCGGATGACATTGTTGTCACTGCGAGCAAAACCTGGATGAGGCTGGTACAGGAGTGTAGGAATTGGCACAAGTAAAGAGAGGCGTATGCCCAGCAGTAGGGGATGAAGTCAGGCTGTGGATAGTGATGATGATGATGAATATGATGAGATGAATACACCTTTCGGAAGAAATTCTCTAAATCATGGTGAAAACCGCATCAAAATCCGAAGTTTAGTTTAGAAGAACAACGCGGTCACACCGAGAGACAAGTAAAGCGACTTTAATCAGTCTAATGAGCAGTGGTGGCCCGGTTGTAACGGCCCCAACTTACGAGTTGTAGGCCGTGGGTTCGAACCCGAGCAGGCGCTTTACTTTGTGTAAATAATTTCATCACAACTGCTCTCAAAACGGTGAACGAAAACATCGTAAGGGAACTGGCAGTTACTAGAACCAAAAATTCAAAGAAATGTTACATCTACCAACCCGCACTAGATTTCAGCCCACTCCCTCTCAAAGAGAGGAGGCCTGTGTCCCAGCAGTGGGAACATTATAGGCTGATTATGATTGCCAACACAAACAGTAGGACTTGTCCACTCTAAAATAAGGCTCCCTACTACCGCATTTTACGTACACGCCCCTTCACCGTCTACGTAAAATGCGGTAGTGGGGCGCGTCTAAATAGAGAAGGAGTGCAGAAAGCTAATATTTTTATATAATATACATTAGACATAAATTAAACTAATAAAAAAAACATTACTCACAATACCATGAGTTTGACACAAGATGGCTACCTTTTTTTTTTTTTTGAGCGTGGGAAATTATCAAATAACTTCTCCCGCTCTGGGCGGAGCGGGAGGGCGTGTCAGACTTTTACTGACTAAAACCCACCCGTGTTCCGTTCCTTCCGTTGCCTGTGTGCCGGGGTCGCGATATCAAGATGGTTACCTAAGAACCATACATTTAAATGAATTATGGTCGAATTTCGACCTCTGGGCGACCACTAGTATTAGTACATACCAATTTTGGAAGTTCCTGACTCAGGACTGCCGTAAATAACTAACCACTGTCATGAACACTGGAAGGACACAATAAGTAAATGTGCTCTTCGAGGCAGAGAGAAAACACGTGCATATATATTTCAAACATCCATGTATGATAGTTAATTGATTCAGGCGTGACTTTGCGGAAATCCATTATAAAATACAATAGACGACCTATATTTAGTAACTTAATCCGCGTAACTGTTCTTAATGAGTCATAAAGAACCCTGTAAGAAATCGACACGTGTTTCACCTCTCAACGAGGCATCCCCAGGAAGGTGCAACGCCTCGTTGAGAGGTGAAACACGTGTCGGGTTCTTTATGACTCATTAAGAACAGTTACGTGGATTAAGTTACTAAATATACGTCGTCTATTGTATTTTATCCATGTATGGTCTAACCGCAAAGAACGTGGCTTCACCATAGAGCTGTTATTTTATCTCCAGTTTTAGGCCAATCGAGTACTACGTGCTAAAAGTTGTTAATGTCTGAAGTAGAACTTCTGTACCTAGTTATTTGCCTATACAGTACCTACTGATGCCTTGTTATCTGTTGCAGTTTGTTCACCAAATGTTTACGTTCAGACATTATTCTCATCGGTGTATTTAGAAACCACTGAAATTATATGCACTGTGGCTGAGAAACTATCGCGTTTACATAATTTTGGTATTTTGAGTACATTGGTAAAGATTGTTAACATTTACTAATTACTTTCAAGCCCGTTGCAAATTATCAAGTAGGTACACGAGGTTACTAGGTACGTAACTAAATATATAATAATGCTGTTAGTACATATATGACTGAAGTATAATTGTCCTTGTTCGTACTCGTAGATCAACAACAAAATTTCGTTTTATAAAACATTTTAACTTGTGCTGACTATTTTACGTCCTACAATGTATTAGATCATAACATCACGCCTGTAGTCCCAGAAGGGATGGCAGTGGTGTATAATTGTATACCCAAATTTTTGCCACAATGCTAAAATTGCTGTGCACATTAAAAACATCTAAGAATACAACACCAGGCTCTAAAGTAAATAACCAACAAATTACTTCACTCGAAAAGAGAATTAAAACAAAAAAGTCGCGGTCTGACTATCTAAAACCTAACTCGGTCAGAGTTAGGTTTTAGTGTGTTTAGGTGTTATCAATCCGAAGAGCAATACTATAAAACTAAATCGCTTTTTGTGTCTGTCTTTGTAACCGCGTATTTCTTCTAAACTACTTAACGGATTTTGATGCGATTTTCACCATCATTTAGACAATTTATTCTGTAAGTTTTATATGTATAGGAAGAAAGAAAGAAAGAAAGAAAGAAAAACGCGTTTATTGGCATTATAAAAAATTAAATACACCTTAAAACTATAAAAACAGAAAACAAATTATTATAATGCCAAAAGGGCCTCAGCTCAGCATAATGTCAGATGACAACACAAAGTGAACCACCTGACGCTGATTTTCAGCTGCAACCCACTAGTGCCATACGCTAGAATAATAAACATAGAGAAGTGTCTGTCCGTATAATAAATAATTTAAAGATAGTATAAAAATAAAATAAAACTCATTTAAAATCAAATAAAATTTTGTGACATACATGTGTGTGTGTGTTGTGTATATAGGACATACATCATCATCATCTGCCTAGCCTTTTCCCAACTATTTTGGGGTCGGCTTCCAGTCTAACCGGAATCAGCTGAATAACAGTATTTTACATGGAGCGACTGCCTATCTAACCTCCACAACCTAGTAACTAGGTAACGCGATGCCCCTTGGTAAGACTGGTTGTCAGATTTTTGGGCTTCTAACTACCCGTTACGACTGTCACAGATCCTGAAATGTCAGCCGGGACCAACGGCTTAACGTGCTTTCCGAGACACGGAGGTTTCTTTGTATGTCACCCGTCCACGGACCAACCGCGGCAAGCGTAGCTTAACCTGATCGATCGACCCGTGCGGCTGTTATTACTTAGCCACAAGCTCTCAAGCCTCAAGTATAAGACATACATCATTATGCTAAAAACATATCGATGTTTTGTCAAGTTGTAAACAGCGTAGGAATCGGGTGAGTCACTAGTAACTAATAAAATACTTCGGTAATTGCCGTCATGTCTAGGTTCCCAAAAAATACGTAGGTAGGTAAATAAAGGATATGGTAGACGTCTATAAGTTAATTATTTATAATAATTTACGGAAAGGAATATGTTACGAACCGTTTCAGCTCTTAAAATATTTAATTATTCATACGTCTGAATTGTGAATAATTAAATGAATAATACGTACGCCCGAATAAAGACCGTTTAAAACTTTATTGCTTTCAATAGTGAGAGATGTGCACGTAATTATAAATTATTGGTTTTATGCCAAAATCTATGATGGTACTTAATACTCCTCTATAACCCGGCCATTAAGTCTCCTCATCAAATAATAAATTGTAATTATAATGTTTTAATGGGTTCCTCAGAACCAGATAATTTTGCTGTAGGTATTGTTTTAGGTAGATATGAGGGTTAAGGGCAAAAGGATAATGATGTTTTACAGGTAGGTTAGGTTACATAGTTCCTAGATTGTCTAGATATGAGTGCTTAGATTATGAAAGGATTGAATATAAATACATTGAATCAAATCGAATGTCTTTGCGAAACTGACGGGCATTGCCTGTCAACCATCGCGGATTCCATTATTATTATATTCCTTCACCGAAATATTATGTGTCGAAGAAAAAACCAGGGCCCTGTTTATTAAAGCTGACAATTCGACATATATGTCAAAAAATTACAAAATTGTTAAATTTTCGCGCTTAGACTGTTTAATAAAAGTGACAAATATGTCAAAAATCTACAGGTGAAATCTCAATATATTTGTCATTTAAAAACGCGTTTAATAAAACTCGATATTTATGTCAAAAAACCACAGTCAAATTATTTCTGACAATTTTCGGATTGTCGTGACAAGTATATCGACTTTTGACATATTTGCAAATAATTTTCCATTTTGATAAGGCGTATCTAGAGGAATTAACGAATCGTCCACAATACCAGATATTCTAGGTATCCCATTAAGCCTCATGAAAAGTATTGATATTCGTTTACAATTATCAGACCAGCGAACCTCTTCTCCGAGTAATTCAGTAGTCACGGCTCCACATACCCTTCAAAAACAAAAAATAAAAATAAAAAAGTTTATTTGGAACAATTTAAGTTTACAATTTACAAAGGAAAACTAAGATAGCCACAAAAGTAAAATACTGTGACGCAGCTATCAACGCCCAACCCAAAAATATATACAAAGACATTGTTCAAGACTTCCCAAAGAAATTTAATTAATAATTAATTGAAGAATTAAATATATATTTTTAAAGGAATAAAAAGGAGGATATATTCTTTAAAGAGGTTACTATGTAATATAAGTGTAGACAAGAGGTGGGGCGAAGTGTGTATGTGTGTGTGTGTGTTTACCGTGTTATGATACCATAAGTTGCTCAGTTTCTTCATAAGACAAGGATTTTAAGCCAGTCAGTCACTTTTATCTTCAGTAGACTTTTAGTCATAGGGTAAATATTACATCTTATATTTATATCATTGTAACGTTTAGAGCTGGTATTGTTGAAGTGGCGACTAACTACCGCTAACCTGTAGCACTCAGTCTTACAAACTCGGTCGGCACGCCGCACTGTGGATCGAATAAAGGCTCTCGAAGAAATAGGAGCTTACATTTTAAAATGTGGGTTTTTTGCTTTAAATGACTTGTAATAACCAATATTATGCATAAATGTAGCATAGGATACAATAAGGTAGGCAAATTAGCAACTTATATTCAGCGTGAGCAGATTCGAGGCAAACCACATCATAACGAGTCTCAACGCCAATTCTGCCCTCCCACGACTCTCAGACCAGTCCTTGCCATGGGTTATTAGAGCTGTGTCATCCGCATATGCAATAATTTTTATGTTTAGGAGAGATACCTGACACAGCTCATTGACATATATGAGGAAGAGGGTTGGGCCTAGGACACTGCCCTGAGGAACCACAAAATTCAAATTTTCCTCATTACTGATGAATGACCCAACCTTTACTACCTACTGTTTTCGCCCCGACGTGTAGCTTCGAAACGTTTAGAGGCTTTACTAAGCCCATGCGCATCACCAATAACGTAGTACTGTGAGCCACAACCCATCCAATGCAAATGATTTCCAAAAAGGAGGAGGTTATGTGTTCGTCACGTATGTATTTTTTTTTTATATATGTCCGCCCGTTGTCCTTATTTTTTTTACTTATAAAGCTAGGCACAATTTCCAGAAAGTTTTTTCTATAATTACTTTTATAAAATGAAATGTTTCAGTAACGAATTACTACTAAAGGTTGTAAGAAACGCTTCTCACTGTTAAGCTATCTAAACAATTGTATTACTTTCTTCAGTTTCGTTAGTAGATAGATAACTTAAAATAGATTCGATATGGTTTTTCACGACATCGCCAAGCAGTTGGTCGGCTCTTTACGTAACCAGAGGGCAATTTTTCGGCCAAAGATTCAGCATCGCCATACAACGTGGCAATGCTGCCAGCCTTTTGAGTACTTTTCCTGTTGATACGGACGCATTTTTTGATGCCCTATGATTCTATTCCCGCCTTTTTTATAAACACGGACATATTATTATTATTTTCGTAAGTCTGTTTGCGTATATATTATGTAAATATTATGATTAAATGAATAATGTAGTAATACATGAATAACCAGACAATTTAAGAGCATCATTTATTCTACTCGTGTCTTGAGCATATTTCATTAGTCGAAAATATTCTTTGGAAAACACGAGATCAACCAGCACAACAATACTCAATCATAACACCAAAAGTAACAAAAACTATAGCAATCCTCTCTGATCCCGGCAGCCGGAAAAACCGCCTGAAAAAATAACGCCCGACGCCAATTTTCTAAACAGAACAAAAAAATAACAATCCGATATCAATCCAATAAATGGCAGGAAGGAAGCAGCCTCCGACTAAGCAATCACACGTCAGACAGAGAAAGAGCACGGCACACCAACAGAGCGAGCGAGACAAACAATCGATTGTGCCGAGTTTCCAAAGAACGGTGTAAACAATAAAACTTTTTGAAGAAGTTCGCGCTTATTCGGCGCGGGAAAGGGTTCCAGAGTAATGAATAATACAGATAAATTATTCAAAACACAATCGTATTAAATTCGAGTCGCTTGTGAAATTTTATTACAGGGTGTCCGCAAAGAAAACTTTCCCGAGTGGCACTCCACCAATTTATGGACTTTTGTTACTGTTAAGGAGTAATTAAAAATTTCACGGTTAGCCAAAGTTATGGCGGGGATTGCTCGTAATTCAATTGTTTTTGCTTCATTTTGTTGTTGTTTAATTTTAACGTTGAGCCAAGTATTCAATAAAATAATACGATAATTTTAAAATTATTTATGTTAAAAATTTTAAGTGCACCGTGGACCAAAAACACGTTAATTGTTTATTTAAGAGCTACCCTATTTCATAAAACTTTTCCTTAGCAACAAACCCTCTTCTTTTATATTTTCAACATAAATGGACAAATGTAGTATCTGTCATCTGACACTAGTCTGTGTTCGGGAACTTTTCACTATTGTTTCCTACCGCTTATCGAAAGTAATCCAATAAATCAAGGTCCAATTGTCTCATTGGCACCAAAAGTCATTTAGGTGCGTCTCCAGGAGGTCGTTGGTGGTCGTAGCTTAGAGCAGTTTACGTTTAACCTTTGAACAAAGGAATATTAGGGGCTAAATCTACGATTAGGACGAGGATATTTGAGGCTGTTTTTTACTGCGTCAATTTGGGATGGTGCAGTTGTCAATTTTTATCGGTTAATCTGGTTGAGGACTGTTTATGTTATCAGCTTTCTTTCTCTTTCCCTATTTGGTTCTTTCAGTATTTTTAGTAAAGTAGGTCATTTCAAATTTTGCATAGTCTCGTTTAGAACGCTGAGTTTTACGACTCTAAACACTGTCCTTTTGCTTATTCAACATTGTAACATCGTATCATTCACACGTACCAAATTCTGTCATTATTTTCCAGATCCATTAAATATGACTTAATTTCATTTTACGACTGAACAATACTCCTTTATTGTTCATAAAATTCATATAAAACATTAAACTCTCCCCCTCATCGATATTCAACTTCAACAAACAAATCGCGTCCATGACTCACGATCACCTTTCATTAAGAATGTTAAACTTTCGACGTAATTGAATAGAATTAAGATTAGTACCGAATTATGACGGTCATTATTCGATAGTGATCGGGTTCTTTAAAATACAATGGTACGTGAGTGGAAGACTTAACAGTATTATTAATGCTGTCTGCAGTTTGTTACTGACTTTAAGCGCTTTTTAGATTATTAAGGTTAGTGCATTGACTTAGCTCCTAGATTAATATTAGGTAAGGCTCCGGTTTCTAAAGAACAAAATATTTTAGGAGTATGAGGAACAGGGTGTAAAGTTCACTCATCCACCATAAAAAAGGTAGGATCCTCCGACCAGACGGGTGTCATATCTGGCGAGCAACTGCCCAGAGGTTGAAGTCGGGAGCTTGTATATATGTCCACCGCGCGGTAAACTCTAATTGCGCGATGCAGGATTTGAGTGACGTCAGAATGTTGTGTGACCTCAGGTCTTTGATGCGTAGTTCGCATATGGCGATGTAGATGCCGCAACAGTATAAACATTATCGCTGTTTTCCCCGAAGGGTTAGGCAGAGGTATTTTTATAGCACACCCACATTTCGGACATATAATGGTCGGGGTGAATCTATTGACATCAACCAGGCACAAATACAGACTCCGGGCTGCTACTGAGAAAGGACTGCTGGAAAAATGCAAAAACACTTTACCCGACCTGGGAATTGAACGCCGGGCCTCATGCTTAACCTTCCGACAGCTAGACCAACGAGGCAGTCAGTTTTGTAAAGAAGTCTGTTATGAAATCTCATGTCTTTAACATTTGGCTCGTTTTCAGATACTGTTGTCAAGCGCTATATTGCCTTCAGTATATCAATAAAGCCTAAGTGCTCAGGGATACGACGCCGTGGCCGCGCCGTCACCGTGCCGTCGCCGCGCCGCGTAACTATGTAGACTGACGCTCCGCCACGCCGCCGTGCATGATTTTGCCATATCACTATAATCGACGACGGCGGCGCGGCGGCGGCGCTGCGGTAGTGGGCTGGAAACGTTGCATATACACAGGTTAGAGGCGCGGCGGAGGCGGGGTGGTGGCACGGCGGCGGGGTGGCAGCGGCACGGTGGCGGCGCGGCGACGGCGTCGTGTCGCTGAGCACTTAATCTCACGAACTAGTTCCTGATCACATTTTTGCTAAACTCTTTGATTGGTGGATAAAATAGCACAATGAGTTAATTCATGTCTATAAGTCTCACGAGATTGCGTACCGGTGTACAATACACGGGTTTTTGTTTAAGATTTACGCAATAGAGTAATTAGTGCTGCAAATTGAAGGGTAAATTGCAACAAAACTGTTTTAAATCAACTCGTTTCTTTGAGCATTTTTATTCATATTTCTGCCCGATATGTGATAAAGAACCACGATGAGGTTCTGTCAAAAAGTTGTACATACCGATTTCACCTAAAAAATCTTACCATGAAAACTAAGGTGAAGTGAGCTGTCAATAGGTAGTTTCAAACCCTAGTATCAGGCGGAATGACATCTCACTTCACCAATATTTTCATGGATATTATTTTACAAAATAGACCTGCTGGCATCACTAATCTAATTTGTAAAGCCAGCATACAAAAAAAAACTTGTTAGTAGGTACAGTAACTACAAAACAAGATGAAAGATAACAGTATTTTTTGTTCATTGGTCGACGTATTCATCTTTGTAAATGGCTGCTACTGTGTCAGCTTGTATTCAATTTAATCTATTGGCAAATCTTATATCAACACGCATGATTGGTTGTAAGCTAGCACATGACATTTGACAGCCGATCTAGACTGGCTAGTCTGCTTCAAACTTTTTGAAACTATCATCATTCATCATTTTCAGCCGAAAGACGTCCACTGCTGGACATAGACCTCCCCAAGCACCACCACTTCGACCGGTTCTGAGCTTCCCGCATGCAGCGGATTCCTGCGGCCTTCACAATGTCACCTTGTGGGAGGCCTTCCAACGCTACGTCTTCCGGTACGCGTTCGCCACTCCAGAACCTTTCGGGTGCATTGGTCATCTGTTCTGCGAGAAATGTGCCCTGCCCATTGCCACTTAAGTAACAATAACTATAATACGACGATTCTTTCTGCACTCTTCTATCATCATTCTCGTGCCCTTATCCCAAGCATAAGTCGGCACACCGTGTCCGTTTCTTCCCCAGTAGTTGGTTTGTTGTAGTCACCCCCTTTCCAGCCACATCTCATCTTTCACACAGTCCATCCATCGTTTCTTTGTCCTTCCCCTACTCTTATAGCCAAACACATTTCTGCACTCTTCCATAAAACACAAAAATACTCAACGTCAAACTTTAGACAGTTTATTTCCAACAATTCCTACGATAACAATAACTCGCAACAGACAGACCAAACAGCATTAAATATTTAGAGGCGTCTGCAAGTGATAGCCCGCCGAGCCGAGCAACTAGCCCAACCGTGGACAGTGGAAATTGCCCAACGGTAGCGAGCAATTTCTGACATAACTAAGTAAAGCCAAAGCACCGGTGAGACACGCAAGGCGAAATGATTTAATTAACTGAAGACCTGGATGTATCTCGCTTAGTCTCGGTATCTGTTTGTGCCTTAGCTAAGGAAACAAGTTACTAAGGTGTTAGAGAGCATTGTCGGGTTTGTATCTTGATTGGAAAATCTGCATAGTAATTTGGGTACAATACCTATTAGTAGATAAATTCTGATTAAAAAAAATTGGAAACATAAATATTCAACAAACGGACCTTTGTACAAAATACAAAAAAGACTACGTGAATTTTATTCTAAAAAGACTCCTAATATTATTAAGAAAGTTGTGAAAGAAAAAGTAGATACTGAAAACTTAAATTCTATATTAACATGGTTACCTATTTGAGTTAGGTATAAAGACAGGATAAAATCAGTAAACCATGCACAGACTTTCAAAGCTAAAATATGTTTACAAGCAAAAATATCCCAAACGGTACTCAGACCCTTTCTTCCTTGTCATTTAATATTAAAGTCACACAATTCCATCCCGAACAACATTGTTCAACAAATATTTAGGGCAAAGGTATGTCATTTAGCCACTGTTACAAAAACCGTGCCCCGCGGGGGACCAATAGCTTACAAATGTAACCTTTAGCTGAATGACCTCCCAAAATGGCGGCTAGCCCTGCTTTGTCATATACTTTTGACACGTAATGAGAAAGTTCAGAAGTAGTAGTCGATCAAGGAAGTTGCAGCAACGCTCATTATATACATATTCATGAAATGGTGCGGTATGGACTTTGAGAAGCCTAGATCTATACATTTCCTTTTTTTGTTTGTTTTTGTCGGGAAATCCTTATGGCTACCCATAGTCTGGAGAGTTTAGAGGGTTATTTTTGACTCCAACTGACTAAGAGTCATACTTCACCGGGATGCCATGGCGGCGCAACCAGGCCGCGTCGCCAACAAAATGTATACGCGTAACCAAGCGAACGCCAGGTGAGCCACACACTAATATAGCTGTAGGTAAACATTTAGTTGACAGCCAGACCTGGTGACGTCGCCATGGCGTCCTGGTGAGGTATGACTGAAAAAATCCAAGGGTCTAATGCTGCCAAGAGCCGGGAGTGCGGTATATAGCTACACTAGGCCGCACGTCAGTGGTAGAAAACCAGTATAAGCTAGCCTCTTATTCTATTGTACTATGCTAGGCTACCTCGAGGTCAAACTGTGCCACTGACGTGCGGTTAACTGTACCTACTCGCACATGCTGCACACCTCCAATAGGTAGACTTTCCTAACGTGACACGAGTGATTCTGAAAGTTCTGCATCTGGACCAAAAAGGTTACACATTGCAAGCTTTATTGCAATGTATTTTTGGTCTCGTCCACCATCTAAATCTTGTTTACTAGTATTGTTGTGTGAAGACGACGGGTTATTGACATTATCGCCACGATAAGTGATCGGATTAGTGATAACAGCCCACTTGATACATTAGCCTGCCTATTAATAATCCATTCTCTTGCCATTATCTCTTATCATCGTTGATATCCACGCGACGAAGGGGATGACCTATTTTTTTATTATTCTTTGACCAATGGAATAGGAAATTACTGTTTTGGCGAAACGCAAGTGACTTGACCTGTTTTATTTATTTCTCTTCTTTATGCTTTATGGCCCATTATGCACTTACTTTTTTTTGCCGTGAAAAACTACGGTTTATTCGGCGTGTTGTTTTTTTGTGTCATTCGAGCTTTCATCGATTTCATACGACCGTGTGGGAACGGTCGTCAGTCCGATATGGATCACTATGAAAGCTCGTTGACAGACTCGTTGTTTCTACGGCATGGTGTATACTACGTGTTGGCCGTGTGTACGGGCGTCAGTATTGCATGGATCACTATGAAAGCTTGTTAATAAACACGTTTTTTCTACGGTGCGTTAAATGACACATTGGGCTTTAGAAAGAGACTGTCACACAGCCTATATGAGAGACAGAGACGGCGCTCAACAAAGCCGAACATTTTCAAAAATTCTATTGGCCATGTGTATAATTAACTTCCTTGACTATAAATAGCCTGGCTGAGACCATGGAAGACCTCATTACAATGCTTGATGACCTTAGTAGAGCCTCCGAAAGAGTAGGTCTGAAAATGAACATGGACAAGTCAAAGGTCATGTCAAATGCCTATGTAACACCCACTCTCATGAAGATCGGAGACGCTACGCTCGAAGTTGTGGACGAGTATGTTTACCTCGGACAAACTGTCCAGCAAGATAGGTCCAACTTCGTAAAAGAGCGCAATCGTCTACTCCGACTAGGCTGTGCAGCGTTCGGGAAGCTACGCAATATCTTCTCGTCCCACATACCGCAGTTCAAAATGCAGACGAAAATCTTTGACCAGTGCGTGTTGCCAGTCATGACTTATGGCACAGATACGTGGTCGCTCATAATTGGCCTTATTAGAAGGCTAAAAGTCACCCAAAGGGCAAATGGAGAGGGCTATGCTTGGAGTTTCCCTACGTGATCGAATCAGAAATGAAGAGGTCCGTAGGAGAACCAAGGTAACCGGCATAACCCGAAGAATTAACAAACTTAAGTGGCAATGGGCAGGGCATGTTGCTCTTAGAACAGATGGCCGATGAGGCCTAAAGGTTATGGAGTGGCGACCGCATACCGGAAGATGAAGCGTTGGAAGGCCTCCCACAAGATGGACCGATGACCTTGTGAAGGCCGCAGGAATCCGCTTGATGCGGGAAGCACAGAATCGGTCGAAGTGGCGGTGCTTGGGGGAGGCCTATGTTCAGCAGTGGACGTCTTTGGGCTGAAATGTCGAAAAAAAAATGTATGACTATAAATAACATATTTAAAAAAAAATGTTCATGATTTCGCTTATGAAAGAAGCAAGCCTTCTGTGTATATTTCATGGTCGCTATATCAAATATTCATAAGGAATCGTAACATACTACATAATGCCCGCTAAAGGTTACAGGTATCAAGTCAAACTGTCACATTAAGTTGGGCGTCGTGTTACAAAATGCTATACACGAACATGTCATGATGGTGGGTGATATATTAGCACTAATAAGTTGGTTGTGATATTTAAAAGCAATGAAAAAAGGCAAAAATGTGCCAGATTTTTAGAGATTATGATTTAGGTGACAAATATTTGTCAGATAAAAGGTGACCAACAAGTTGATTTTGCTGTTCAGATGAGATTTGTCAACACGAGTAAAATATTAAAAAAAAAACGATTAAATCAAATTTTTAATACAATAACTGTGATAATAATTAAGGGCAGGACGATTGACGTGTGTTGGGCATGCCTCCGTCCGGGTGAGTCCATCAGACATAATTACCTCTGGTTGTTCTCGTCTGAGTACTTCCACAGACATTAACAAGTGGCCAGGATTATTAGCCAGGAGATAAATTTTATTCATCCCAACTACGGAACCCTTCATTGTGCGTGGTCCGACACGCACTTGGCCGGTTTTTTTAAGTAGCACGCAGTAGATACCTACTTCCTCTGCCTTTTATCAAAATCTGTTTACCCAAAGACTGATATACGTCATTAGTAAGTTTCACCTGAACTAATAATCCAAATAAATCGAACAACCTTTATCATCATGATAGTATTATTGCGTTTCAATTTAATTTATTTAAAAATAAGTGTCCTTCAATTACTACGAAATGAAATGAAATGAAATTGTTTATTCTGTAAATAGGATATCGGAATGACTTTTACACGTCATATAAAAAAATATTAAAAATAAGCTAGATTAGGTCGGTGTTTCCTATCTGAATACTCTGAGAAGAAAGGCCGAAACAAACCCAGAGGTCGTAGTTTCTTTTAAAGTCCAGACATAATCTTGGTCAAGTCATATGAGGACCATGTGGATTAGTGTCTGAAATGGTATTTTGAGGAAAGAACCACACAGATTTGAGTGGACCTGTCCAGTCAGTGCAAGCATTTGTCAGTAATCGTGGAGCTCAACTCAGAACTTAAGGAGGTCAACTCGACGAACGATACCAAAGAAAGGATATTTGGGTAGGCCGCATCAACTACTCAAACTGCCAGACCATCATTAAAACTAACTGAGAAACAAAAAAATAAATGAAAGAGAAAAAATAAAAATTTAATATCCACACGATATATACGTTCTCATTAACTGGCTATAAAATAACATAATACGAGCGAAAACTCTCTTCATAAATAAACAATATTACAATCCACTTTACGTCATATTTATATTTTTTTAAAGAAAATCCTGACAAAAAAATATGACACTCAAATATTGTCATATTTTTATCTCTTTAACTATTCAGTCTGAAAATACGAGATGGAATTTAAAAACATAAAAAATAACTTTTTCTGCGACATGCAAATACCATTATGCATTATTAACTCGCCACTGGATTTTTCAAGAGACGGGCACATCGAGCACTTTAAAGTGTTATTTCAACACTTTAGTCTAGTTTAACGCTTAGGTTTAGGTACAACAGGGGTGTTATAATTAATTTGGAGCAAAGCGTATAGTTCGGAACTTGGTAAACGGAAACACACTATGTTTACGAGTCCATTCATTAAAAGTTACGCTACGGTCTTCCGAGACCGGTCCGTTTGTAAGCGAGTGAATATGATCTTGTTACTAGTTGGAATCAATCAGAAGTTGCGTGAATAGGCCAATTGTTCAATAACGTGGGTGAATGAATGATTCAGTCAAAGGCCCTATCTAACATTAATAGCACGTGGTAAATGTATATTGTTGAGTATGGGCTTTGAATAGTAACTTGAGGTTGATAGAATCCCGCCATGATAATTTCAGGTATTGGCAGACAGAGATTTCAAATTCACCGCATCTGCAAGCCTGTGTGGAAGCTAGTTTACGGATCATCTATATTACACATGTTGAAAATATGTTACTGAGTTGACTAATCATGACGCCAGCGCCGCTTAGCGGCATTCGACAGAGTCTACAACATAACGCTCGACCCGATAAGCAGACTTCATGGGTGGCGGTCAAGCGGTGAAGACGTTTAGAAGCGGTCGCGCGTTTCAGATAGTTGTGTACCTACGACACAACTATTTGAACGAAGTCGCAGTCAGATGCTAGTGTTCTAATACAAACAGAAGGGAGCTAGGATTTCAGCAAATTCAGATGACCCATTTTGTTAGGCGATTTGGGATAAAAAGAAAAGTTTTGCGGCCAGGAATGAATTACATTTTATTTGAATAATGGCAGTAGTAGAAACATTTCTTTGTATGGCGACAACGCTGTAAAGCATGTGCGAGTAGAGATATACAACGATCTTTAAATTAAATAAATTATGTACACTTCGCCATTTCGTGGACAGCACGTAAAACGCAGTAGTAAAAAATAATGCGTTTTATATGTAAAAAAATAAAATATCCCAAAATGGGTGATCTCCTTCAAACAAAATAAAAGGTCCATTTCCCGGTTGCAGTGCTTTTAATCGTAATCATGTTTTGTTATATCCATACCAACACGGTTCGCTAGCTAATATTTTATTGCGACGAAAATTGACTAAACTACGTTCCTGAAATTGCATAATTAACACCGCACCAAACCTAGCGTAAAAATCACAGGGATCCAATTTGATGCCACACAGTAGGTACCTACTAAACGCTTATGCTGATCGCTTCCGCTTATCGTCGTCCGCTTACAGTCGCACCAAAGTGAAGGGTACGTTTTACTTCATAGGTACACCACTGGGCGAGATATTCCATAACTTCATTAAATCCCAACTTGGTACATAATACCTAGTAGGCAAAACAGACTTTGCCCAGTATCGGAACCATATTGAAGATAGCAACATTTAAGCCTGGTCACAGATTAATAATAGGTCTTTACCTATCGTGTTTTTGTATTTTATGCTGTCTTTTGTGTGCACCAAATAAACGATTTATCTATCTATCTCTATCTATCTATGAAATTGACGTTTTGTATGAAAAAATTTAAACGAATTTTTTTCATGTATTTTTTATTTGTATTAATCGAAGTAATCACCCATGCAATCAATGCATCTTTGCCAACGCAGTGGCAGTTTATTGATGCCCTTCTTAAAGAAATCACCTGGACGGGAGGCAACTAATTCTTCAAAGGCATTTTGTACTGCCTCTCGGGTATTGAATTTTTTTCCCGCCAAGAAGTTATCCAAATTCTAGAAAAAGTAGTAGTCTGTAGGCGCAAGGTCTGGTGAGTAGGGCGGATGACGGAGAGCTTCCAACCCCAGTTCTTGCAACTTGGAGACCGTCTGCTGTGCAGTATGAGGTCGCGCGTTGTCGTGCAGTAGCAGCGGAGACGAGCAATTGTCCAATGAAATGAAATGAAATGAAATGAAATGAAATTGTTTATTCTGTAAATAGGATATCGGAATCACTTTTACACGTCATTCTGAAATTTTATAGTACCCTTTTTTACAAAGTTTGGTTTTAATACAGTTTTTAAATCGTTTAATGGGTAAGTTTCTAATGTCAATGGGAAGTTTGTTGTAAAAGCGTATACATTGACCCATGAACGAGTTGCCTACTCTGTGGAGACGTGTGCGATGTACAGCAAGGTTGTGTTTATTCCTGGTATTTAAACTATGAATATCGGACATTTTCTTAAAATTTGATATATTTTTGTGTACATACAATAGGTTTTCAAAAATATATTGTGAGGCTACAGTCAGAATATTTATTTCTCTGAATTTCTCCCGAAGGGAATCTCTTGGACCGAGGTTGTAAATGGCTCGAACAGCCCTTTTCTGTAGAACAAAGATAGTATTAATGTCCGCACAGGTTCCCCAGAGAAGAATCCCATAAGACATAAGACTATGAAAATAACTAAAATAAACAATTCTAGCTGTATCTACGTCAGTTATCTGTCTAATTTTTTTAACAGCATAGGCGGCGGAACTGAGCCTACCTGACAATTTTTCTATGTGTGGGCCCCATTGTAATTTACCGTCAATAGTTATTCCAAGAAAAACTGTTGACTCAACAGGGTCCAACTCTATTCCATTAACTTGAACCTTGGTTGTTAGCTGCCTGACATTTGGCGTTGAAAATTTTATGAGTTTAGTCTTTTTTTCGTTCAGGAGAAGATTATTTACATTAAACCAATGCACAACTTTAGAGAGTGCATCGTTGACTTGTTCAAAGTTGACTAACTGACGTTTGATTTTAAAAATGAGGGAAGTGTCATCCGCGAATAATACGATCTTGTGATTATCCCTTATGTGGTAAGGTAAGTCATTTATATAAATTAGAAATAAGAAAGGACCTAGAATTGAACCCTGCGGAACGCCCATGGTGACCGCAGATCCTGCAGATCTCTTGCCATTTACATCGACCCTCTGAATTCTATTATTCAGATAAGAAGTCAGAAGGTCAAGAGCCTTGTCCCTCATACCATAGTGGTACAGTTTCCTGATGAGAGTATCATGATGTACGCAATCGAAGGCTTTGGACAAGTCGCAGAAAATGCCAAGAGCATCTTGCGACTCCTCCCAGGCCTCGAATATGCTTTTCAGTAATTCCACGCCCGCGTCTGTAGTTGAACGACCCTTAGTAAAACCAAACTGTTTCAGATGGAGTAAATTATGTACATTGAAATGTCCTAACATTTGTTTAAAAATTAATTTTTCAAAGATTTTGCTCAATGTAGGTAATATCGAAATAGGCCGAAAATTTGTGGGATCAGTTGTGCTGCCAGATTTGAACAGTGGAATCACTTTGCTAAGTTTCATCAAATCAGGAAATACACCAGATGCAATACAAGAGTTAAAAACTATTGCTAAAAAGGGTGAAATAACATCAATTATTGAAGACATGGTATGTACTGATAACCCCCAAAGGTCAGCAGTTTTTTTTACATCAAGCTTTTTAAAAGATTCTATAATGTCTTTAGCATTAATAATTGTGAATTCAAAAAGTTTGTGACATTCTGGTACACATTCTTTAAGTATTGAGTAAGCAGAAGTGGAGGACGACATTGACAGAGTTTTGGTTGTTAAAATGGGAACATTAGTGAAAAAATTTTCAAACTCAGTTGCCACCTCCATGTCTGCCTTAATATCTACATTATTGATTTTTAGATGGAAGTCACGATTCCGAACTGTCGTTCTTCCCGTTTCTGAATTAATAATATTCCAAGTTGTTTTAATTTTATTTCCAGAAGATTTTATTTTATTTTTAATGTGTATGGCTTTTGCTGAGGAACAGGCTCTTTTAAAAGTTTTAGAATATTTCTTAACAAATTCTTTAAAAGTTTCATCATGGTTATATGTTTTTTCATGATACAACTCAAATAACCTCTGCCTACTTTTGTAAATACCTGGTGTTGCCCAATCACTAAATATAACGCGGTCAGAAACAGGTAATGTTTTTGAGGTAAAAACCTTCCTAAACTCACAATTGATGAGGTTAAATAATAAAGCATATGCTTGATCCGGATCGTTATGATAAGGCAAACCCGGTAGCTTTTCCATTAAATTATTTTTAAATTGTCCTAAGCGACTTTTATTTACAGGAACAAAAGTTACAAGTTTTCTTTGAGCTCTGACTGTTTTCTGAGGGAAAGTGACTAACTGGCCACAGTGATCAGAGTCCAACTCATTTATAATTAAATGGCTAGAAGGTCTTAAGTTTGTAAAAATATTGTCAATACAGGTAGCACTGGTGGCAGTTATTCTAGTCGGCTCAAAGAATGTATTATACAAATTATATGACTTTAATAAAGTTACAAATTTATTTACTACAGCAGATTTTTCCAGTATGTTAATGTTGAAATCTCCACAGACTACAACCGTTTTATTACTGTTAGAAGTCTTTATTAATACTTCTTCCATATATTTCTCAAATACATCATATGAAGCACATGGGGGCCTGTACACGCTCATTACAATGAACTGCTCAAGCTCAATGCAAGCTATTTCAATAACTCGCTCAACAGAGAGGCTCACAATATCCTTACGTTCTTTAAATTTCATATTATTACGAACAATTATTAGAGAGCCACCACGTATCATATTAACTCTGCTGAATGAGCTGGCAACCTGATGGTTGTTAAAGCTGAACATGAACTGGTGGACTTTCAACCAATGTTCAGTAACACATAGGATATCAATATAACTACAGTTCATGAACAGCTCCAATTCTAATTCCTTACCTATCACACCCTGTATATTTTGATGAACAATTTTTAGAGTATTATTATTACATTTATTTGGATTACAACAATTTGATGGGTGAGATATCAAAGAAGAACTTTTTGTAACATTTTGATGATTTAAACCAGTATTAAAATTTTCTTCATTGATTAAGCAAGAGGTTTCCTCTATTGTCCTAATTTCTAATTTAAATTATAATTAATGTCAATACTTGTTGCCAAATTATTGGCAGAATTATTTAAAAAGTCATTGCATTGCTCAAAAGAAGCAAGTTGTTTAGCCAAATTTTTGGCTGAAATAGTAAAAAAATATGATAGCGACACAGCTATCTGTCTTTTGTAATGGTTAGAAAGATAGTACATAACAACATTATGTCTATCTCTTGTCAAATGCAAATTATTATCAACATAATTGTTAATATCAACTAAATGGAACAGATTATTATTGAATGTCCAATTATGCAATGCCATATTTATTTCAAATCTTAAGTTATTTTCTTCCTGTGGCAAACTGTTACTATATGGGAATGTAAACAACACAATTTTTCTTAAAGTAAGATTACACAAGGTCCTATAATATTGGAGCAATTCTCCTTTGTTCACATTTCCCCTATTACCCATAAAAATTAATACTGTAGTATTGTGGTTAAAATTACATTTAATAATTTCTTTCATAATGTTAAATAAAGTACAACCAGGCATACAGTAATTTATTATGGAGTGGCCTGGATATTCATTGGTTAACAAGTGGCCTAAGTCCTTTCCAATCTCATCGCAAAATAATACTACATCATTTTTTACAATTTGTTTAGAATTTTTACTTAAACTATTGATAGCAGGAAATATCAAATCAACACATGACTGCGGTAAGGTGGTATTGCATGTTGACAATGAATGGTCTGGCGTAAGTACATTGGATCTTGTTTGACACTGCTCACAGTTGTTTGTTTGTGTTTTTACCAGCTCATTCATTGCCAACACATATTCCCTCATTAGATGTTCAGAGGTATTATATTTGTTAGTCATTGAACTAAGTTTCTCCTGTAAATGGTTAAGTTCCGATTGCAAGTACTCTGTGTCAATGTTGTATTTCCTAGTACTTTGTTCCAAATTAAAAGAATACATATCTAATTGTTTAAGTAAATTTAGCCTTTCTCTATTAAGTTTAACATTTTTAATAAAGAACTTTTGTCTTTTTACCATCTTTTGTGTTTTAACAATGTATTTATTAATTTTAATGTATTTTTTAAGTTTGTTTTTACTGGTGACTACCCTCACTGAATGACATGACTTTGAGTCCTCATCACCTGTTAAATCTATAGTGTAAGAGGGAATTCTGGCAGAAACCATTGACGGGGCAATAGGCATCAACTCATTGAACAGACTCTGATTCAGCGAGGTGGTGATGTTATGGTTTGTGGTCTGAAGTTCTGTTATTTGACTTTGAGCCTCAAGTAGCTGTTGTTGTAATAAGTATTTGTGACTAAGAGCTTGTTCATACTCTGTGCTACACTGGCTGAACCCGTCCACAACAAGTTGAAGTCTGTCCCGTTCTTCAATGCTGGTTGGAGATGTGCCAGCTACTCCATCATTGTGTTCAGTTCTTCACAGTACACATCTGCAGTAATGCTCACCCCGTTTGTTAAGAAGCTGTGATGAATCACACCGGCGCTAGACCACCAAACAGTGACCATCACTTTTCTAGGGGTAAGTTTTCGTTTAGGGCATTGTTTAGGTGCTGAACCAGGATCCAACCAACTTGCTGAGCGCTTGCGGTTATCAAACAGAATCCATTTTTCATCGCAGGTAACAATGCGGTTCAAAATTCCTTCATTTGTGTGTCTGTTGAGCAGTGCAAGGCACGTCTCGACGCGTACTTTGCGCTGGCGATCATTGAGTTCGTGGGGCACCCATTTGTCAAGCTCTTTTACCTTGCCAATTTGACGCAAATGGACCAATATTGTTTTGAAGCTAACGTCGAAAGCTGCTGCTAATTCAGCCGTAGATTGTGTATCATCAGCTTCCACAATCGCCTTTAATTCGTCATTGTCGACCAAAGTCTTCGGACGACCGCGAGGTTCATTTTTCAGGTCGAAAGTTCCAGAACGGAAGCGAGCAAACCAATAACAGGTGGTGCGTTGGTTTGTAGTGTTAGCTCAGTAAACGTCGTTGATGTTGCGTGCCGCTTGTGCCGCGTTGCTGCCACGACGGTACTCATATTCCATAATTACTCGAATTTTTAACGTATCCATGATGACGAAAAAGATTGAAATGCGATGAAAATGTAACACTAATCAATAAACAAATGACTACTTTTGGAAAAAAAAAACCATGTTTTTAAAATAAAATTAATTTGAAATTAGAATTCTTAGGCAAACAAAAATTATTTTGATTTGAAATAGCCAGTACTGCAGAACGCCAATTTCATAGGTAAAGACCTAATACATATGGGACAGTCCGCAAAATCATATAATATTTAAAAACTTCTTACAAAAAAAAAACAATCGACTTTCAAAAACAACACTACGAGGCGAAAATTAACTTTAATTTCGTAAGTCGGTGTCTTTGGTTTTAAATTTTCATTTTTTGCCACCGACTTCCGAAATAAAATTTATTTTTCACTTTGTAGTGTATTTTTTTGGAAGTCGAGTGTTTTTTTTTTCCACTTTTTGTTGTGGTACCTACCCCACATAAATTCGAATACCACTACCTGCTATGTAAATAACAGTGACAGGAAGTTATCATCATATCATCCACAATACTAAGTGGGAAACTTACGCATTATTGAAGTTTACTCAAAAACTATCCAAGCAAAGTTAATTAAATTTATATGGGACCAACTTGGAAGCATACCCTTTCAGACAAAAAATACTTTTTTAAATCGGCCCACAATGGACGGAGAAATCGGTGAACAACCATAAAAAAATAAAAAATATACATACATACGCGACGAACATATAACCTCCTCCTTTTTGGAAATCGGTTAAAAAGCGACTTGCTACGACACAATAAAGTGTAATTCAGGTCGCACAGTGCTAATCACCCACAGTTATATTCACCTAGCTAGAAGTATCCTCTCTTTCTATCGCGTGTTTCTTAGATCTTCTGACTACATACGTTACACTCACTGAATTGGCCCAGCAAGACGGACCCGCCACGTACTTGTAGTGTCATACCTAAACTGCGAAGTGTCCCATCTGTATTCTGTATTCATCTGTGGCCTGATAGAACCAGCGGGGAAATTACGTAATACATTTACAGTAGCAATGGCTTTCATTTTGACAGTTCAACAACATTCATTGCGTTGTTTACGTTGTTGAGCACACAAATTGTTCGAACATATGGAGCAATGGATTAGCAATATCATGCGAAATCATTCAGATTGTGTTTTTATGTGTTATGCTATTAGGGTCAGGTCCTAAACGACTTACGAGGCAATAAGTTTTAATGAAATAACTACCAATAAAAGTCGAGGAGCTCGTGGCTAAGTAATACAAAGCCGCACGGGTCGATTCATTAGGTTGAGCTACGCTTGCCGGGGCTGGTCCGTGGATGGGTGACCATCTTTACATACCGAAACTCCTCCGTGCTTCGGAAAACACGTTAATCCGTTGGTCTCAGCTGTCATTCGTTGATCTTTGACAGTCGTTACGGGTCGTCAGAAGCCCGAAAGTCTAACAACCAGTCTTACCAAAGGGTATCGTGTTACCTAGTAACTGGTTTGTGGAGGTCAGATGGGCAGTCGCTCCATGTAAAGACCAGTAGGTAGTCAGCTGCATCCGGTTAGACTGGAAGCCGACCCCAATATAGTTGGGAAAAGGCTAGGCAGATTGATTGAACTACCTATAAACCCCTTTATTGCCACTTTCATCGAAATCGTTAGAGCCGTTTTCGAGAACGTGATTACAAATATATAAATATATATATACAAATATTGCTCATTTAATAGTATAGGATAATTACTTACTTATCTGCTTAGTTACTGAGCATGAAAAAACGTGAATGACATTATTTAACATTTCTTGCTCTACTAGAAACGTGTTGTAATTTCTAATAATAGGTACGATTCGATATTCACTGTTTGATTAAGACACGGATATGTAAACCCCCTAATGATACACACGCGTTAATAAACTGATAATAATTGGACGATTGCGTATCGGATCGCCTTCATATCAATTTCTTACTCGATAATGTGATTAAAGGATTTGAATGTGAATCACTTGATATACTAGTCACATAAGATTTTATTGTTTGTCAAATAAAACTCATTTTCCACTAGGTTAATTGTTATTTTTCCACTCTGCAATCGGCAATTTTGCAGGTTTGATTGCAAATGCCGATGTTTGATTTGTTATTGTCGCAACACATTACGCAATGATTGTAAATTGTCTTTGGCCTCAGGCCCTGACAGCAAGCAATAGCCAAAATTTGTCAAAGTTTTCTTCTTAAAATTTTAAATTTTTTTATTTTTATTTCATTTTTTTTTTATTCTTTTGTGTAATTTGTAAAGTGGTTTTGTATTTTGTTTTTATTTTGTAATGTGCGTTTAGTTTGTGCAGAACAAATACCTTTTCTTTCTTTTATTTCTTTCTTTTCAAAAAATCTTTTTTAGGATTCCGTAGGTACCTCAAAAGGAAAAAACGGTAACCTTATAGGACCACTCGTGTGTCGTCATCACTCGTATGTTTTTTTTTCTTTCTAACTGAACAGACAGCAGTGCTGCTGGGGAGTTTGATGTGCCACTTCTTCTTCCCAGCTAACGCACTAGGAAGTGGTGAAGGGTGGGCGTTTTGGGGGACTGTCTTATGTAATTTTAACGTTCGAAAAGTGCTAATTCTCAGCCTAGTTTGAATAAATGAATTTTGAATTTTGAATTTTATCTTTCTGGCTGGCTGGCTGAGTGTCTGTCTGTCTGTTCGTCTGTCAGAGTTAATTTGCTCCGAATCTACTGGACCAATTTAGTTGAAATTTGGTACACATATGAATTTCTGTTACCCTAACATGGACGTGTAACGTAAATAAATGAATTTTGAATATGAGGTCTCTTTTCGGGGGCAAACAGAAAAAAAAAGTTTTTCTAACTGTACCGTGTGACATATGAAATGATAGGGCTTGTTGTGAGGATCTCAAATAATTTTAAAATAAATGCTTTTAAAGATATTTAAGAAAATAGATGAAAATTGTCCATTCCCCACTTACCTCCGAAACTACTGAGCCTAATATTTTGAAAAAAATAGAATGGTTCTTTACTCATAGATTACAGGAAAACCTATAAGAATTCTATAGTATTAAAATAACATGGTAAATCTGTCAATATTTCGCGTACAAACTTACATTTGCAGTCGGAATGTATGGGACATCATGTTTTTCAACTACAATGTTCAGTTTATTTTTGAGATAAATTCATCCCAAGTACGGAACCTGTCATTGTGCGTGGTCCGACACAAACATGGCCGGTTTTTTTATTATTTTTCACTTTCCCGTACAATCTGCAACCAAGTGCAACAATTAGGTAAGTCACAAAATTCTAAAGTGAAAACACAGCCTGAAACTATCCTAGTACATGTATAATGTATATGTGCATGTACTTTGAACGTACAATCAAAATTTTGAATCACCTCAATAATGCCAAAAGGCCCTTAATTTTTACGCACTCGTTTTCACACCATTTCCAAAAAAAAAACCTTGCTAAACCGAATGCCCTCCCCTCATTTTTAAATCCGACATCCGAAGCAACCCAGCTTTACATTTCGATGCCAGCCAGTGCCAAAGTTGGCCACAACCGGCCATTCAATGGTACAATACCGACCAACTTCGTCTGAGCTCGCACTAACACGTAGTTACGTATCTATCGAACTATTCTCTGCTCCGTATGGGGCCTCTTGAATCTCTAATAGATGTTGTTTTGGCTAAGTAACCCAGAGTTTGGTGGAATGGAACAACTTGATTATTGAAGTGAGTATTCCGTGTTTGAGATGGTGAAGTCAAATTATATATTTTGTGCATTTCAAGAGCTTTATCAGAATAACTGGAAAAATAAAATAGACGATGTACATATGTTTAGTAACCTAATCCGCTTAACTGTTCTTAAAGAGTCATAAAGAACCCTGTAAGAAATCGACACGTGTTTCACCTCTAAACGAGGCATCCTCAGGATGACGCGAACCCGGACACGACGTGTTGCCACGTCAAGCGCCGAACGCAGTGAAGAATAACTGGTGAAATGCTTACCCAACTCTTAAGAAGAACTTGTTTATACCACCAGCAAAATAACTAAGCAATTTACAAAAAACATAAACAAGACTAAAACACTCTGAGAGTGAATTCGTCACCTTTCAAAACAACAGTAGGTAATGACGAAGGTAAATGCTTCCAACTCTCCCTTCACTGAAATAAAGTCCCTTCACTGTGGCTTCTTACATCACTCACAGGTCAATCAGACGACTATCGAACACGTTTCGATGAAAGATAGTACCTACATAGTAGTATGTAGGTACTATCTTTCATATGTTGAAAGTAGGTCCTTTAGATAGTAATCTAATCTAACTTTCAACATATTTTGCAAATACTATATACTGCCCTGCTAAGCCGAAAGGCGGTATCTCTAAGATACGCCCTTTTAGTTTTTTTTTATACCATTCATTAGCTATAATAATTTCGCATCTAATGGTATAAGCCACATACCGCTATCTTACTTAAAACATTTTAAAAAACCACTCAGAATCTTTATATCCTTATGTTTCTTTAAATTACAATTTACAAAAAGTCAATTTTCTCAAAACTTACTCCGATTGAGATACCGCCTTTCGGCTTAGCAGGGCTGTATAGGTACCTACTACAAGACGTGAGTCACGGTTTTTGGACAATTTCTCATCACTTCGCATATTCAGCGGGGTAAATGCATAACACAAATAAAATGGCAATTGATCGCAATACCCTTTATTTCGAAAGTACAGCAACGTTTATTGCGTTATTTATGTTGTTGAGTACATATTAATGTTATGATTGCAAGATGATCATATTTCAATATAGAGGAATATAATAAACGCACTTCAAAAATTATATTTCACACTTTAAAATGTTTAGCTTTACAATTAATTGAATGAACTATAAAAATAATGGTGTACAAAATAGATATGCTTAGCTTATTACTATGTCGTAGGATTGTCTAATTATCTAGTCCCAAGCAGATTGTATGATTCGTCATTTTGAACTGGGTGATTATCACCCAGTTCAAAACTGTGACCAACCACGAGCGCTACTTCCAAGTTGCTCGCAGTAATTTGGTTCATGTTTATTAAAGTGATAATATTAAATTATAGATTTATTATTATTTTAAAGTGATGATAAACACTTTTATAGCTGTTTTCATCAAATTTAAAGTGCTATTAATTACATCCCTTTAATAAAGTCAGATGATACTGCAATACACAGACTTCAAGATTCAGACAAGACATATCCAGTTCCACGTCATCCTATACTATTAAACGAGCAATATTTGTATATATATTTGTAATCACGTTCTGGAAAACTCCTCTAACGATTTCGATGAAAGTTGCGCTATAGGGGTTTACGGGGGCGAAAAATCGATGTAGCTAGGTCTCATATCTGGGAAAATTAGTTGTCTCCGTATTTTCACCCGAGCAGAGGTCGTCGCCCAAACTTTAGATCAAGATGTCTCAAGAATGTCATTACCTGGCAGCATGGAATTAGTATGAACTATCCTGTACTATTAAATGAGCATTCCCTGTTTTCACCGGAGCAGAGCTCGGTTGCTCAGGTACTAATACTAATCAGTAATAGTAATCAGTTCCTGTTACATACAATTTGATTTCAATATTAGCATTCATAACTACATATCCTTTGGTGGACAAGGCATTCAGTGAATTATCCCTTGATTGAAGCCACAATTCCAATCTCTATAACGTGTGTACTTATATTAACCCCTGAAGCAAAGCTTTAGTACCTTGTAGTACATTGAAGGCAGTAGATATTCTTTGTATTAGATAGTGTATCACAGTTAACATAGGCATACGTTTAGGTGCACTGAGGAAATAAAATTCTGTTGTTGCACGGTTCCAATTAAGACGCAGATATATGACTTGGTGACCTCGAGAGGTTAGCTTGCATGTTCTGTACTGAGCTCACGAAACGCGTCGTATGTCTAGCCAGTAATAGGACTCGCCTATCAAGGAGCGCTGTCAGAAATTAGACGCATTATTAATTTATTGTACATTAAATAAAAGGTATTTTAATAAAACACGTATACTAAAACAACAATAATAAAATTATTTTTTAAATGGAGAAGGTTTCAGAAAAACACGATTTATAGATTTTAGGTGATTCTCAGTTTTTTATCCGCGTTAGATATAAATTTACAAATTAATTTGCCTTAGATATAATATAAGCATAATCTGAAATAACTACCTGCTTAATATATGAATATTAAGTTATTTAAAAAATGTCTAAATTTAACATATATTTTTTCCAAATACTTAACTCGGTTAGACGTGATCTTCAGTATAAAATCATTAAAACTCGGTTATCGTCGCCTTAAGTACATTAATATAAAAAAATTGTCTAGGGGACTGTCGAGGAAAATTTTCGAGATTATTTGAAGAGGTCCCAACTTTGTAAAATACATTTTTACCGCAGTCAAAAATAAGTACGGAAATATCCAAGGATGTTACCAACAGCAATGTCAATATTCATCCAACTTGAAGTGAGATGCGAATCGAAAATTTACTGGAAATGCACCGTTCAAAATATCTATGAGAAAGTTTGGACCCGATAGTCTAAAATTTCTCCTGGAGTTTCGATTGAGACGCCAGTGATAGAAACTATTCTAGCAGACTAGATCGTATACCATTCAAAATGTTTGAATGAAAATTGAATGTTCATTTTGACCGACGAGGCTTTGTTTTTAACCCCCAACGCAAAAAGAGGGGTGTTATAAGTTTGACCGCTATGTGTTCTGTCTATGGCACCGTAGCTTTTATACGGGTGAACTGATTTGAATGCGGTTTTTTTTTATTTGAAAGCAGTTTTTCTAACGATGGTTCTTAGACATGTTTTATCAAAATCGGTTCAGCCGTTTGAAGATTATTAGCTCTTTTCTAGTTGATAAACGGATGTAAGCATCTTCCACAGTTTTGATCGATTTGGAATTTGGTATTCTGTTACTTAAATTATATTAGAAGAACATAACTTAACCTTAATGCAGCATCATCTGGAATTTGCAGGATACCCAACTGCCTTACCAACTTACAGCAAAGGTATCGTGTTTGAGCTCATTGAAATGGTCTCAATGAATAGGATATAGATACATGATAAACATGGTCTTGTGATGGAGTAGAAAAGAGAAATTAGGAAATGTTTGTGACGAGGTTTTTTCAAAATTTAATATAATAATAATCTTTTATTTCGACCAACAATGGATCATATTATACAAAAAATACAAAATTTCAAAATAAAAACACTAAATAAAAACATATACAATATAAAAAGACAAAACATATTACATATCTCGATTGCCTAGTATGTGAACCATACAGCAATGGTTCAGGTACTGGCAATCGAACCTCTGCGCGAATGCCCTCAGGATGCCGCTGGAGCTAGCCCGCACCCTGCGAACCAGGGATGTGCATGGTTTTCGCATAGTAGCATAAAAACAGTCTACTTGCGACTCGACGAACATACCTGATGCGCTACAGAATCGGGGCAGCCCCATCAGCACCCTGAATGCATTCTTATATTGCACACGCAAGGCGTTGTACATAATTTCACCTTGTGTAGGTAATTATTTCAGGGACATCGGATATGCTTACCTATTCATTGTTCCAGTTATTAAACTATTATTATTCACCGCTTGGAACTTCATTGAAATGCATGATTGAGTAGTGAGAATATTCGATTAAATTATAACATACAGAATAGTTGGAATACAGCATTCTGCTATGATATACGTATTTGAATATGAACAATCTGTTATAGGTATAAAATGCAAGCACGTGTAAGTTTATTAATGGTCAAGGACAGACAAGGTCAAATACGGAACAGTTTACAATACACGAGTGACAAAGAAAGTTTCTAGGTATAAAATTTGGACATGTTAATAAATTAACTTTGTATAAGTTTAATGTTCAAACTAAACTTAAACAAGAAAGTATCAATGTGGCGTTTTCAGTTTAACATAATTTAATTTATGTACTTTCAAACACTATACTGCGCTCCAAAACAAAAATAGCTGACGTGGCTCAAAACTTAAATGGGACTGGGCAAGACATGTCTGCCGCATGCCGGACAAACTGTGGGCCTAAATAGCACAGAACTGATGCCCTGAGACAGTGAGGCGGGGTCGCGGCAGACCACGTAGGAGATGGCGGGACGAGCTGGATAGGTTCCGTCAAAACTGGAAGGAGGACGCTCGCGAACGATATAAGGAGTGGAGGGAGGCCTTTGCCCAGGAGTGGGACGGCGGAGGCTAGAAAAAAAAAAAAAAGAAGTACTTTCATAATTAATCTATGTGATGACTAACGACGAAGGAAATATTGTGAGAAACCGTGGACTTAGTAATGGTCGCAAAATCGCTAGGCCGCATTGAGGTACCGTGGTGAGCTTTTCTTGTACCATTTCTGGAAGAGAATAAGTTTTCTTTGCCCTGTACAAGAATAACAACTGGCTGGTCGTTTTATTGTTATTGTAATACTTATAGATAGCTAGTATAACCTTTGAACTTAATAGGCGGGGACAAACAAAAGTTACACCATGTTTCAGGTTATTGGTTTCATAGTGGTCACAGACCATACACACATACAGGTCCGTTTTGACTTCGCCGCAGTCGGGTAAAAAGTAATCTAACCAAACAATACAAAAATAGAACCTCTCAGCAGTCCTATCAAATAAAGCAATATTTTCTTTCTCCGGTTGATAACCCACCCCTCTGCCTCTGCAGCCACAATAAATTCACTACTTGCATATGCAATCAAACCGTGAATCACGAAGTAAAGCAACAATTGTCATAATTCAGTGGCACGACCCCGCAAAAGGTAAAGCCAGGGCATCCAACGATCGACTAATTGGTTCATTACCGATTCGCCACTCTAAACCGCTGGGCCACGCGTGATCTTCAATCATGCCACTAATTGCTTGCTGTATTGACGTTCGGCACACTTGATTGGTTAGTTTTTTGCCAAAGGTAGGATTACGAGCAGAAAAGGAATGAAGAAGATGTCCATAATCTAATAAGGATAAAGGGGAGCCGTCTATGAATCCATAGCAACGTCGCTTTTAATAAGCCGAGCTCTCGGTCTATCAAAAGGAGCATAAAGAACTCAACAACAATAAATCCGATCCGAACATCAATCGCCTGAAGCAATTTTCACCTTGGAAAACGCCTAAACATTAAACAGCAAATTTTAACGTTAGAGAAAATTTAAATAGGCGTTTTTATATTCTAAAGAGGGGTCCTTATCACTGCTTTCTTATCTCAAAGCTCGTTAAGGTAAGTATTTTACGAACCCCTTAAACAAGGACATAGGACTGCGTTTTTACATTTTACTTGCTTGGCTCGTAAAATTGTAAGTTACGACTGTTATCACACAAAAAGGGGGAAATATTTTTATAGAAACAGAAATTATGCAAGCGCCTGATATTTTATTGAGAGCAATAATTTCAGCGCGTTATTTGCTAATGGGTTAAATAAGGCAGTGAGTGCGTATTAAACGGTAATGAATGGAAACCTGTACAAATTGTATTTAATCTGAAAGCAAAATTAAACTTTAGCGTACCTCATTAAAGCTTTATGGTGTCCAGCTATATTTTATTCTTTCGATTTTATTCTTATGTGAGGATAACTTTATAAATTGCTGTACAGGTTGGGTAGGTACCATCATTATTTTAGGTATCTTATCTTTTACTAAACAACCGTAATTTTGATAAAATCCTAAGCCAAGTCTAAACAAACAACCCTAATCAATACCACCTTACAACACCCGCTATTGAACATAGTACGTACTACCAATTTTTAAGAAAAATTATTGTCCTTTTCCCTAAAAAATTAAGCTAATTACTGAAAAACAATCACTATTACAGAGTTAATTACAGAAACGATTACTACGAACTGAACCTTATTAACCTTTTATGAAAGCACTACGCCTAGGTATTCATTTCATATACCTATTAAAGCACCTAACATTGTTAGAAATGAAACAGCTCACTGATTGCAAGAACACGTTATAACATGTTCAGTTTCGCTTTGACAACACCTACTTTACAATAATACTAGTATTTAAATCTACCTACTGTGAGTTCACTATGATAATATGAGAGAACATTTACTGAGAATCTCTTCTGATGTGAAAGATGATAATGGCCAAAAAGCCTAGTCAATAACAACCAGGGCCGCAGGCAGGGGGTTTTGGGGGTTCAAACCTCCCCAGAAATGTGAGAAACCAGAATCTCAATCCATTGATCCCCCTCCCCCTAGGGTAACTTCGTACTCTAATACAGATAATTGTTATATATATTTCGAATCACCAGAATCGAGCAGTAAGAGTACGCTTAAATACTGTATTTTTATCAACTCTGAATTTTTATTGAATGAATTCCTGCAACTTCAGCATTCTCTGAGAGAGACTTACCTATCACAGGCAGGGTGCTTAAATTTTCGAGCTCGCTCCGCTCGCTCTTGCATTCTACACTCTCTTAATTGTCTAACTTTTCTGCATAAGTCGATAAACTTACATGCTTCTGTTTCTGTATTAACGGTCAAAGGGAAAGAAAACCTAACTTATTCGAAGAGTTTCGAAACAAAATATAAATAATGGGAATAGACGACATCTCTATCCTCTTCAATGCTCTGTGCTCCTAGATTCACAGGTAAACGCTTCGGTCCGGTCTCCAGACCGTCCCTTACTCACCTCTTACATACAAACACATTGCATGGAACCGTCACGTACTCCACGTTACGTTGGAAATTCTGAACCAGATGTTACGATAGCCGAAGCGGTTGTACGTAGGGTACAAGAACTGGGAAAGGGTAAAAATTAGATGCAATTTTGTTTAGGCAGGGTATAACTAGAAAAGTAGAGAAGCAAGGATCAATGGCGACATCAAGGCAGACATCTTCTCATGTCAATGGGATAGGCTGAAGAGGACAACGATGAAAGAAAAGCAGCAAGTTTATCCACAATATCTTATATCAGTATTCTATACTAGACTTTGAATTATATGCAGTAACTTGACAGTTCTAAGCAGAATTATAATTCTACCAAGATACAACTAATAGCATTGGGGTAGTGAACAAAATTTGCGAAAAGAATTAATGGTAAGGATATCAAATAAACACACAACACATGAACAAAAACAGATTTAAAAAGATAGGTACTAAAATTCTGGCAAAATTATTATATTGCAATATTCCGATAGAACAAACTTTTTAATGGGATATTGCAACTCGACAAAATAATGGTTTAATTTTTAACTTAACATGGTTAAGACTAAAATTGTTTTAAATCGGTGATTATTGTTTAAGTTATGTTATAAACAAATATAATGTGTTTTAATGTTTAAGTTATGACATTATAATATATACGTACTATGTAATATAAAAGGTTCATTCGATCACGATTATTTTGATCAATATTTGTACAAAAAAACTAAAGTGTTAATACGTTTGCTGCTGACTGTACCTACGGTTCCTACCTGGGATTTTAAAACTTTTCGTTATTACCATTTGAAAAGTGCCTTTTTTAACTTTTTTTCTAACAAATGGGATTTCGTTGTAGAGATTTTTAAAGTTATTGAAGCTTTATAAAAGCTATCTGAAATAGAAAATGTTATTTGCAATGGAAATGAAGTTAGTTTCTTTGAACAGGAAAATATAAAATAGGTATTTATGTATATTATTATTAAAATATCTATTCCCCTTTTAGAATATTTTTCACGATGATGTTTGAGTGATGATGATGTTTTTTTTTTAAAAAGAGTAGCCGTGGGCTTTCTTCCAGGCTCTTCTCCATAGGAAAAGACCAATTGGAGCCGTGCACCTAGCTTCTGACGTTCCATAAGCCCTTGTAGGTTTATGTGAAATAAAATATTTTGAACTTTGAACTTGTACTTGAGCCGTTATTTTAAACATCATTCATTTACATGGTACAGCCAACCGAGTGGTAACATTTGCACAATTAAAATCGTCCTTAGCGCTACGACAAACGCGTTGCCAATGTCAAATTTGGACTACAAACTTTTAACGCTCTCGGCCTTCATCTCACCTGATGGTAAGTGATGATCAAGCCAAAGGTGGAAGCGAGCTTCAAAATTCAAAATTCAAATTCAAAAGTCATTTATTCAAACTAGGCTGATAATCAGCACTTTTCGAACGTCAAAATTACATAAGACAGTCCCCCAAAACGCCCACCCTTCACCACTTCCTAGTGCGTTAGCTGGGAAGAAGAAGTGGCGCAACAAACTCCCCAGCAGCACAGCTGTCTGTTCAGTTAGAAAGAAAAAAAAATGACTCTATATAATAGTATTCAACATACTTAATTAACCTAATTTAAATTATTATCCATATGTTAGCTAGCACACGCCAATATACCAAACAAAATCATCGAGAACTATACTCGGGCAGAAATAAAAACTAAACGTAAACAAAACTTAACGTCTTAATAAAAGCCTCCAGGCATAAAGGGCGTGCCCGCTTACATAAAGCTGTAACTGGAAGTTATAAATGATAAACTAGGACCATCGAGGTAAAATAAATAAACAGTTAATTACTAATAACAATAAATAATATGATCTATTGTCGAGGTCACTAGTTACATATTGCAATACAACTCATTAAAAACAAACATTGTAATGAGTAGATTATGTCAACAATAAATTAAAATTAAATTAAAATAAACAATTATATGAACTCATATAACCTGTCAGTAGGTAAGCTAATTCTGGTGAAAGAACATAAAAATTGTCTTGAGTTAATCACAGCGACCAACTATTCTTATCATTTAAGTAGTCGTTGATAGAATAGTATGCCTTTGAACAAAGGTTGGATTTTACTTTCGTTTTAAACGCATTAAAAGGCAAATCTAGCAAAGAAGAGGGTAACTTGTTATAAAAGGTTATACCAAGCCCAACAAATGAGTTATGAACCTTATGAAGCCGGTGAAAAGGAACTCTTAGTTTTTCCTTATTTCTAGTGTTAACATTGTGAAAATCACTGTTCTTACTGTATAAATGTATATTTTGCCTAATATATAAGATGTTGGCGAAAATGAATTGAGATGCCACTGTGAGGATACCAATATCTTTGAAAAAATCTCTCAGAGAAACTCTGGGGCCTAGCTGGTAAATAGCTCGAACAGCTCGTTTTTGAAGGACAAATATATTTTGAATATCAGCAGCTTTGCCCCACAGCAGAAGACCGTAGGACATAACGCTATGAAAATAACTAAAATAGACTAATCGAGCTGTATCGACGTCAGTGTATTGTCTTACTTTCCTGACGGCGTAGGCGGCAGAACTGAGCCTTCCCGCTAGGCTCGATATATGTGGGCCCCACTGAAGTTTGGCATCTACTGTTATGCCCAGAAAAACTGCCGAATTTACAGATTCAAGCACCTCTTTATCTAAGACGATGTTGGGTCCTAGATTTCTAACATTTGGTAGGGCGAACTTAACACATTTCGTTTTCTTGGCATTGAGAACTAGGTTATTTGTCGTAAACCAATCCGTAACCATTGAGAGTGCACTGTTTACATCGTCAAAATCTTGTCTATTCCGGTCTACTTTAAAAATAAGAGAGGTATCGTCTGCAAACAGTACAACTTCACAGATACCCTTTAAATAGAATGGTAGGTCATTGATATACACTAAGAACAAGAATGGACCCAGTATTGAGCCTTGAGGTACACCTAACTGAACTGGTAGCCCGGAAGATTTCACACCATTAACATCTACACATTGGGACCTATTATGTAAATACGAATTTATAACGTTGAGAGCTTCGTTTTGCACACCGTAATGACGCAGTTTACGCAAAAGCGTGTCATGGTGCACGCAATCAAAGGCTTTGGAGAGATCACAGAAAACCCCAATAGCATTTTGCGAGTTCTCCCATGCGTTAAATATGTGTTTCAGCAGAGCAACACCCGCATCTGTAGTCGAACGACCTTTTGTAAATCCATATTGTTCATTATGAAGGAGGCTATTTAAATTAAAATATCTTAGCAGCTGCTTGAGTATTAACTTTTCAAATATTTTGCTAAATGCTGGTAAGATAGAAATAGGCCTGAAATTGCCAACTTCATTTTTATTACCTGATTTAAATAATGGTATGACTTTACTATTCACCGAGAATCCTCAACCACAGAGGAATTACTGGCTATCTTACCTCAACTACCGGGCAAGTACCAATGTGTCTTTTTCAATTCATATGTACTTTCTGGGTTTATCTTGGACATTACTGACATCGGTGATGGAAAAACATCGTGAGGAAACCTGGACTTATATTTAATATAAGTCTGAAATCGCCAACCCGTCTTGAGCAAAAGTGGTGATCAATGCTCGTGCCTTCTCTATATGAGAAGAGCCCTGCAGTGGGAGAATAATAGGCTGGTATTATTATTACCTCAACTGCCGATACACAACAATGCTGTTAACATGATTATTATGGCGACAGACTTAGATAAGATGGTGATAGCTAGCCAGGCGGACTTAAAACAAGCCCTACCATGAACCAAACCGAGCTGTAATTTTTGCCCCCGCTGGGTACCGAATCCGGGACCCGTAGGTCTGAGATAGATCGTCTTACCACTACACTAAGACGCGGTTAAAATAAATTTAATGTGGTGGCAGTATTTATTATGAATGCTTTATTTAAAGCTATATAGGTAGGTATGTGTCTAAGTCATAGGATGATTTGATAATTTGAATTTTCGCGAAAACCCTAGGGATATTGCGAAAACACGGATAATTAGAAAACAGTGAAGACATATCTGTCACAGTTCTAACCTATTTCAACCAAGTTGCTCGCAGAAATATTTTCACAATTTTCTAATTATCCGTGTTTTCGCAATATCCCTAGGGTTTTCGCGAGTATTCGAATTATCAAATCATCCAACGACATAATTATATACAGTATGTTATCTAACAAAGGGCGTTCCCGCAATAGTATAGCTCCACACATGCGATTTTTTTTTTATAAAGAAACACTCTGTACACGTGCACTTGTCTTTAAACGTGGAAAGACAAGTGCGCGTTTCTTTTACGTATCTTATTTTTTTTTTTGCATGTTTGGATGCTTTGCTATTGCGGGTTAGCGGGAACGCCCTTCGTTCGTTAACATACTGATTTGTAAAATATTACTGGTTCGTAAAACACTTCTTAGAGCAATAGTTCTAAACATATGCATGCAGTCTAAGTACGAGTACATAAGCGCAAGTAAGAACCTCTAGGTACCTACTTGGAAAGTATTAAGTCTGCAACATGCATGAGCAAAGTTTACCTTTCAACCAATTAGAAACTAATAGTAACTTACTTAAGGTTTAGGTGTATTGTCTATTACCTAGAATTTTGGGTCAATGAAACTGAAATAGAAAAGCCTGTTATACTTAGAGCCCTCAGCAACTTAACAGTTTCTGACAGTTTTTGTATGAAAAAACTGTCAGAAATTAGAAATTATTCCTTGGATAAAGTTAACTCGTGTTGGAAAAATCGGCCCTTATTACGGTTACATAGTAATATTTTCTAATTTGGAAAGTCAAGTAAAGTCTCGTGAGACAAATACCTTCCATCAATCTAACCTAGTAAACTGGAGCCTCCTACAAACCCCAATTTACATCAACTACTTTAGCCATCTTGAATACAATGTTTTAACAGACTTGCTTGGCGATAGTAAGATAGAAACAAATCCACTTAACAAAAATCCTTAATTACATAATTACAGAGCAGTCTTCTTCTTTTCGTGTGGTTAGTGAGTAACCTGCTGTCAGACTTTTAAAGCCGCCAATGGGCCTCTGACTTGGCTTCACATGCGATCGAGAAATATACAGAGCAGTGATAGCGTAGTGGTGTGACCGTTAGACTGCCAAGTCATAGGTCTCTAGTTCGAACCCAAGGCACGCACCTCTGACTTTTCGGATTCATGTGCGTATTGTACTATTATCACTTGCTTCAAAAACGGTGAAGGAAAACATCGTGAGGAAACCGGCATGCCTGAGAGATATTACTCGACGGCATGTGCTTTAAAACTCTGACACCAGGTTAGTCACTAATCACACGAATAGAACAAGACTTACTGACACACAAGGTAGAGTCTAAACCGCTCAGTCCACAAGCATAGAAATTTGCACAAGAGTTCCATAAAATGGAGGTAAGGACTAAGGTAGGATTTTTTTTTATTTAACCCCAAATCGTGTTAAATAGGGGATGGAAATTTGGGTGGGATTTAATCTTTTTTGACGATGGAAATCTTATCGGGGACGATAGCTTTTAAAACAACAAGGTCAAGAGGGGACACATAGGTGTCCCCGTTACGTACATATCGATGGCAACAAAGTAGAAAGAGTCAACTGCACTTTTTACGAAATTCACTCTTTTACATAATTCGACTCAGAATTCTTTGTTTTAACATAGGATTTTTTTTTCTGTTTGATTCTCAATTTTTACTGATATTAAATGACGTAGATAAAGACAACTTAATTTTTTTTCTCAAAGTGTCGAAGTAGGAACCGTATTTTGGAACAAAAAAATATTGCAGTAATATTGGCCTTAACCATTTCCTTAGTAATGCCCTATTAACTAAATGATGTAAAATAGGAGAAGATAGCTTTGTTCTTCTATTAATTATCACAGTTTTGCGTTCAAAACGCTATCCTGTAAAATCATGATTTTGTAGATAACCGTTTATACTTTGTGGCCGTCGATATAAACGTACGTTTAGATATTGATACTAATCATGTCTGGAGTTGAGCTAGCTAATTTAATGTGACCCTGTATAATATTCAGTACTTGCTGCGCCCCGCGGTTTAACCCGCATAATTCTCGATTCCGTGGGAATATCGGGATAAAAGGTATACCATGTCCTTCATGGTCATGGTCTATCCATGTGCCAAATTTCATCCAAATCTGTATAGCCGTTTTAGCGTGAAACCGTAACAAACAAAAAAAACAAACTCACTACCTACCGCATTTGTTAGTTAACTAGCTGCCGGCTTCACACGGGTAGCACTAAATACTTATCTACGGCTACCTACCCTACACTACTTAACTCTACCCTACCTACCTACTGTATCTACCCTACCTATATACCCCAACTATCTACCCTGTATATATATTGTTTTGGGCGCTCACTAACGCATTGCTTACGTCATATATACTAACACAATTTTGATTTTGATTTTATTATTTAATTTAAGGTAATGTTAGTATTGTGTAAATTGATTTTATTTTAAGTGTATGTATGTAAGGTTTGTGTATATGTACCAATTGATTTTAATTTAATGTTTTGTATGGTTTTGTTTTAATTATCTGAAATAAATGAATTAATAATAATATCTAATAGTTAATTAGGATATCAGACAAAGCACATGTCATTAAATTCAGGAAGTTTGAATTAAATAAAGCATCTACCAACATGAACGACAATCACATAACGTTGAGTCAGTATCATTCAGTATATCATAGGCAGACCGCAGCGGAAGTAATGCGGTCAGGACAGACGGACGGACGGGACTATAATACTGGTAGTGGGTTGATTTGCACTGGTTATGCCGCAGATGGTCGATATTTAGGTAAATAGGCATTAGAGATGGGTTTCGATGTTATTGAACTGTGTTTGATTAAGGTGATCTAATAAGGGCAGAATTATGTATTGTAAGTCTGTGATTTATAGGGAAACTGACTGTCGGACAATGTGTAGTCAGTCTAATGTCTCGCTGATGGTGGCGTGTGTTCAAATTCAAATTCAAAAGTCATTTATTCAAACTAGGCTGAGAATCAGTACTTTTCGAACGTCAAAATTACATAAGACAGTCCCCCAAAAACGCCCACCCTTCACCACTTCCTAGTGCTTAAGCTGGGAAGAAGAAGTGGCGCAACAAACTCCCCAGCAGCACAGCTGTCATTTCAGTTGGAAAAACCTGATTCTATATAATTATTCTTTAATGCAAAAATAATTTACATTAGCACAAATTGCAATCAACTCATAAAATAAAAACATTTTAATGAGTAGATTATGTCAACAATAAATGAAAACAAAATTTAAAATAAATTGACTAACAGTCAAATAAAATAATCCAAACAATTATATGAGCTCATATAGTATCATATACTCGTAGTCTTTGATTATAAAAACACTTGTTTGTTGCTTGGGGTACATTGGAGTAGCTTAATTAGTCCCAAGCCTTTTTGTCGTCTAAGTAATCTTTAACTTTATAGAAACCTTTTTGACATAGTTTCTGTTTAATAAATGATTTAAATTTATTGTGGCTCAGTTCTTTGACATGGCTTTGGGAGTTTGTTGTAAAAACGTATACTTTGGCGCTTAAATGAATTACTAATTTTTTGGAGCCTAGTCCTCGGCACAATAAATAAATCTTTGTTTCTAGTATTTAAGCTATGAATGTGTTGGATCATTTAGCTCCCTTCAAAATGGTGGAATGGAATTGTGCTAATCCATGCGTCAGATTCGTGAATGGGTGCCGTCAGTAGGGACTGGTCATCTTTAAGCTGCCACGGCTTACTTTAATTTAATGTTCGACTTATTTAGTTTTTTTACCTTTTTATTATGGACGCTTTTAACGTTCTGCACCTTTCTCACATTTTGTCACCATATTTTGATTTAAAAGAGTGTCCGTGGAGTTTCTCGCCCGTTCTTCTCCGTAGGTACCTACTATGCTTTGAAATATTCAACTAGCTTTCTGACTGGCCGACCCCTTGTCAATTCAAAAGTACCTGTAATTGGTTTATTTGAAATAAATGCTTTGAGTTTGAGTTTGAGACAGACAAACTGCATGGCATAGCAACTTGGGTGAGGCCGACCATGTCCATCAATAGACTGCAATAGACTGAGATTATGGTAAACAGTAAGCAAAATCATATTAACAATATAAAACTAACACAGTCACAGAAGAAAAATATTATAGCCATTACGGCTTTATTATTTTTTTAGCTCCAATATGAAAACGAAATCACTCCAACAAGACAGACGTCCACTAAAAAAACTCAATTCATTCAAAAATCTAATAACCTTAGTTAGTTTTTCCAATCTCACCTATCTCTAGAACCTTAATAGAAACGTCCAAAGTTTCTCGTCTAACAAATTTTACAATCTTGCAAAACACAAATCTGTTCGCGCTGTAATCAGATAAAAAATTGTTGGCGAGCTTAATAAACGAGGCGGTGCTATTCCCTTAACATAATGGAATCTTTTTAGACACTTTAAGACAGCACTTAAGCTTAATGAAGAGCCATAATTCATTTTGACGCTCCTAGTAACTAGAGCAATGGCGTGTCTTCACTGAAGTATACGCGGGTAATTAGATCTACGAGGAGTTATCGATTTTTTTTATGTTAGCTTTATTAATGGCAAAGCTGAGCTTAATGATAATAGTAATGAAGATTGTTAATTGATTGCCACAGGTAACTTTAATGACAATGGAGATATCGGGAACGATGTCAGTAAATATACTGAAACAAATTCTTTTAATTAAACAAGACTTTAGAGACGGAAACTAAACAGAAAATATCAAAGTAATAAGATCATTACGATAGCTTTATTAATAGCAAAGCCGAACTTAACAAACGGACCTTGCAATACTGATGTAAATTAATTAATTACTAAAAATGATGAAAAGAGACGATGTTGAAATCAATACCAATAATTTTATAGAAAAAAATCATCAACGTACCTACTTAAAAGATACTCGTATAACATAAAACGTAAACTCCTATGATAAGTGTCTCAAAGATTGAATTAAAATATGTTAATTATTATTTATTAAAAATCACCACACAGTGGATCCAAAATAGCAGGAAGCGACTACGCGGCAGGCCCAGACAGAGATGGCGAGATGAGCTGGACTCTTTCTTAAAGGCTTGGCCCGCAATCGTAGTAGACCGGGGAAAACAGAAAGAGGGAAGGGCCTTAGCCTGCAGTGGGACAACACAGGCTAATAATATGTTAATTTATATCAAAACGAAAGAGACACAGCTTAAGGCGACGATAGCTGAATAATTATTTTATACTGAAGATGTCGTCTAAACGAGTAAGTACTGTAATGATTTGGAAAAAATATATGTTAAATTAAAGCATTTTCTTAATAACATAAAATATGAATATTTTAGATTATTTTTATATTACTATAGTGAAATTAATTTGTAAAGTTATGTCGAACGCGGGTGAAAAACTGAAAATCACGCAAAATCTATCATGCGTATTTTTCTGTAACCTTCACCATTTTTTTTAAAGATAATTTATTTATTGATATTGGTTTTATTCAAATATCTTTTGTTTTGTGTAAAATAAATTAATAATTCGTCTAATTTGGGACAGCGGTCCTTGATGGGCGAGTTCTATTACTGGCTGGACGTACTACGCGTTGCATGAGCTTAGAACAGAACACGCAAGCTAACCACTTCAAAGTCACTGACATTTATCTGCGTCTTAAACGAAAGGCTTATACAAAGTCAAATATTTCAGATCTTTTACACACTGTACATTGTACCATATTATACAACGCAATTTATTAAAATTTTAAGTACATTTATATCAAGTCTCAGTAGATGCTTTGATAAATATTCATACATGCCTTTTCAACAAAACTTATAAACTTATTTTATTTGAACACTTTGCTAATAAAAGTCTCGATCTTCTAGCCATTCTGTTTATTTTTGTTCAAATTAGTTTTGGATGGAAAAAAGAAAAACTTTGTCCGTGACCCTTCACACGTCATTGGTGCAAATGGATCTTGGTTAGCATAAATAGTATTCTTGTATTAAATTATTTCTGAAGCCTTCGCACTTCTACGTATAGTAGGAATCAAATAATGTCTTTTTTTTAAATACAATAGACGACGTATATTTAACAACTTAATCCGCATAACTGCTCTTAATGAGTCATAAAGAACCCTGTAAGAATCGATCTTTTTTTTTTTTTTTAATTGTATTATCAGTTTATCCACAGGGAAATTCAAAATATATACACAATCTTGATTATTTTGAAAGTTTAAAACAAATTCTGAAAGGGGATAATTATATTTTACCGCCGATGCAAGGTGTGATTCGATTTGATTTGATTTTTATTTCTGTAAATAGGTTGGACAAAACACTTTTACACGTAAAAATAATATGTTTATATTATTTTTAAACTAGATGTGGTTGAAGTTAATAATTTTGACTAATAATAAAAAAAACTGACATTGTAAAAGCCGAGAAGAACTAAATATCAACAACGGTCTATCGAAACAATCAATATCTGTTAATGTCGAGAGAGAATCGAATTCATAAATCATTGGGGTTTTTCCAGTTTTTACATTAACAAGATTTTGTCACCTTTGCAGGGCAATGGTGGCCTCGACCTCGAGTGGTAACGGCCTCGACTTACAAGTTCTAGGTCATAGGTCCGACCCAGGCAGAGGCTTTACTTTGTGTTAATAATTTCATTACCGCTGCTCTCAAAACGGTGAAGGAAAACATCGTGAGCAAACCGTTAGAACCAAAAATTCGAAGACATATTGACATCTACCAATCCGCACTGAGCACGCGTGGTAGATTACAGCCCACTCCCTCTCGAAGAGAGGAGGCCTGTGTCCCAGCAATGGAAACATTATAGGTTAATTACGATGACTCACCTTTTACCTGTGTCAAAACCCATTTGATATGAAACCAAATATTCAAAAAAACTAAAGAAAAAGCTACTATTATTAAAGAAGGTAATTTATTGCAATTAACGATCAAAGGACTTCCTGAACCCGCCTCGGGTATATTGTACAAATTGAGAGTCATAATATTTTGTTGGGTTTTCTCAGTAGCAATTAATTAGGTAACCACTGATAAAAATATTTCACCGTAATATTTTTATTAGACTTTATTATCGCTGACGGTGTACAATTTAAAAAATAGCTGACCGGCAAAGTATGCAAATTTGTTTTGTAAACCAACATGGGGGTCGTCAAATGTGTTTGTCCCTGTTTGTTATCTACTCACTTTTTTTCATGATATACACTGGTGTGTAAAGGCTGTATTGGGATTACATTTAGCTGAGTTATGATTTTTTCACACCACCTGCTCGCTGATGTCAAATTATATATTATGTCATGCAAACCTAACCTATAGCAAGTCATCACAAACCCAGGCTCTAGCCGGGCAATAATATCTATATATATCATATATATCTCCTGAGCGACGCGAGGAAGGAGCGAAAGTAGAGTATTCTCCTCGGGGATAAAGGTGTCTTCATCTTGGGCGAGCTTGAATCTCTCGCTGCACTCAGGATTCTAGTCTTAACTGCCTCGCTTCGTTATAATAACTAAGGTTTGAGTACTAAAAAAGTCAGAAATCGCAAAAACCCTTCCCTTTCATTTTGTTGGAAATGAGACTTTAACCTACTCTTTACGGTGGATAGACAGGCCGAAAAAAAAAAAGAAAAAAAAATGGAATGAAAAATAATTAAAACGAATACTTACTGTCTTTGTTAACGTTTACCATACAAGTCTGAAAGTTCACGAATACACGGAATTAATTGGCGTAATGTATCAATTTGATAAACCTTAATTTCCCTGACGGAACTTTGACCACCAATCAGCATACTAAGCTTTCTTATGAGAACTGCCAGCACATGGCCGTACATAATAATAATCATTGTAGACTTATGTTTAACAAACACCGTTTACAGACTGAAGGAACTGTACGGTCGCCAGAAACACATAGACAAACTATAATAAGCCGACAATGTCAATAAAGACCTGTTTGAGTTGTCATCTTGACATTTGTTCACACAACAAGAGAGTTCATTTCACGACTGCTATTTGCGATGGTCGAGTATTTGTATGAACAACTTTAAGGGTGTACCGTTCGGAAATCCTGTAACAGTATTTTCCTGAACCGATATCGCTTCAGTAGGTGAAAATGCTTGTAGACAAATAGTATATTGGTGAAGTTGTAAATGGACAACATAATTCTAATTTTTGTATTGCCGCGTTTTGAAGAAGTGTACCTATTATTGCGCGTTTGTTTTCTCTCTGTCGGGTTACCTACTCAGGGCATACCTCGTCCTATTGCTCTCAAAAGTTTTGAATTTGGAATTGCATAGAGTTATTAATGTATACTTTTCTAACCATGGTCATACAAAATAGGCAAGTAGGTAATTCTATTGTTGCAACTGCTCTGTATCAGATCTCATGTTCGCGTGTCCGTATTTCCAAAGATAGACGATAATATGCCGAAGCTATGCGCCTCAATTATTTGCTTAAAATTATCCTGGGAGATTTGTACTTACTACATACTTTGCAATTTATCGAAAAACTTGACTTCTTAGGTATCTTAAACAGTTTTTGAAAAGCTGTTTTTGTTGCCTACCTACTTACTAAACTAAATAAATATAGGTATTGCTATCTTTATCTAACCGACTGAAAAAGAAAGAGATAAAAAAGGCATAGTATAAATATTTCGAACTAGTCCTAATATTCATAACCAATACCAAATCGTTGGGTGTTAACTTGTTTAACTTGATAGTTTGTTACGTTTCTTTCTCGTTTTATACTTTAGTAATGCAAATCAATAGTTTCAGCTAAGTTTAGTCGGTGCACAACGGAATTCTGCACCATAAAGTTAAGGCTGATAAGATGAATGATTGGCTACCTACTCTGTTATCTGGATTCAGAGCCTGGTAACTAGAAGATGAATTAGTTCCAGACTTCCCGTTTCCCTTTAGCACTCAAATATCAAACACGAATGATGAATCGAATCTCTTGCGAATAGGTACCCTGTATCGTGTGGTACATTCCCCCTGTAGATATGTAATCTTATCTATCCTTGTCCTCACTAATATTCGGTTCAGACGTAAAAGTAATTTTGTGAATAGAAATATTCTCCCGAACTCCTAAATCGAGCCACCGCACAATTCCATCTGACGTACAAAGGCCAACATCAAAATAATGATGAGGCAGAGAAAACGTTTTTATGCAGTTTTGATGTCGACATACTGGCCATCATTTTGGTGTCGTCGCAGTTCCGAATTTGAATTCACGACCTTTTAAAAAGTTATAGAACTATATACAAAAAGTCTGCAGTTTTTGTGGCTGGGTGGCTCGATTTAGGAATCTGGAAAGTGTATATTTATTTGTTCAGATTTCTGACCTGTCTAACTTCGGCGTCGTAAAAATTTGAAACATGAGTAGGTAACGTACGTAGTTTATGATAGAGGATGGACAAAGACTTCTTTTTACTCTTGTTACCTTATCAAAATCACGGGAAAAGGTAGCTAGCTCGAAAAATATGAAACTATATGTACCATGACCAAATCCCTTGCTGGACAAAGTTAAGGTATCATCGTCTGACACCATAGATATCAGTCTGACACATACCTAATTATTCAATATCATCTACCACCAAGTCGCAGAACCATAAGTTTGAAGACATGTGACATCAACTAACCTGCACTGGGCCCACGTGGTTGATTACAGCCTACTCCCTCTCACAGAGAGGAGCCCCGTGTCCCAGCAGTGGGAACGGTTATAGGCTGATTATGCATCTAGAGAAATCTTAAACCACGTTGGGTTATTTGGATGGTAATGGCCATCATGGGACTATTTTGTTTCTCATGTGCAAGACTGCCTGCTGCCGAGCCTTTGGCCAACTATATTGGTATCAGCTTCCAGTCTAACCGGAAGCCGCTAAATGCCCTGTTCAACCCAGTTACTAGGTAACACAATACCCCTTGGTAAGACTGGTTGTCAGACTCCTTGACTTCTGACTACCTATAGCGACTGTCAAAGATCTACCAATGTCACCGGAGTAAACGGCTTAAGCATCGTGCAGACCTGAGCGTCGCAGCAGCGCGACGCGACACCGGTTATTGTTATACCGTCAAGTTTTCCTAGAAATTGTATTGTTCGAGTCGCGTCGCGGCGTCGCGTCGCGCTGGTCTGCACGAAGCTTTAACGTGCTTTCCGAGGCACGAAGGGATCTCGATATTATTAGTTAATGGATCAGTTAATGGATAGTAGAATGTTCACCCATCCACGAACCGACCGCGGCAAGTGTGGCTTCCGTGTAACTTTCAATCGACCCGTGATAATTTTAGCCACGAAGGTTTTTTTTTTATAATGAAGCGTAAATGCAATTCCAAACGAAATCCAAAATTGGAATCTTTAAAAATATCACTCTCAAATAATATTCTACATTTCACTGGAATTTGTGATTCAAATGAGTCGACGAAGAGACGTGAATGTCATTGTTAAATTTTTTAATCCAATTGTTATTTAAGCTGAGCTGGCGCAGGAAGAGACGGAAATAGCTGGATGTGAAGCTATTCTGACTAGTGACGTAATTAGTGCTGTGTCAGACTCTTCGTTAGATTTAGCCTAGCTAATTTAATTAACTTACTTATCCTATATACATCTAGTATTTGTTGAGACTTCCTAGTGATAATTAGTGTTTTGTCGTACTCTAATATTCTATTTACTAATGATGTTGTTTAGAGTACTGTCGGCTCTTTCATATTTAACCCATTTTTTTTTTTTTTACAATAGGATGGTCTGAAAGGTGACTTGACCGTCAAGAAACTTTAAAATATGTGGCGAATTAATTAACAACACCCACCTTGTTAATATACGTTGCTAAAAGTTAATTAAGGATTAACGTCTGCTTAACCAAATTTTTGTCATTTAAACGTCTCTTTACTTTAAACAACATTTATAAACGGAGTACAAAAAAACGTCAAGCATGAAAATCATGGGAATGCCGAGTGGACTCAAGAAAATCATATATCCATCATAAATTTCTGTTTAACACCAGTTAAATAATCTACAGTTACCGACGGTGAAAAAATGTCTATAACCCACAGCTCTGAAAATAATAGGTACCTACATAATAATAATAATTATTTTATTTTTTTGCTTTCTCTTTTGTTTTTATAAAAATATTTAAAAATGTAAATTATATGTATATATATATGAAATAAATGAAATAATAATAATGTTTTTGTTTTCTCTTTTGTTCTTATAAAAATATTTAAAAATGTAAATTATATGTATATAAATGAAATAATAATAAACCCATTTATTTCCAACAACCTTAAAAAACAAATTTTACTTAGAATCTAGTGTTTTATACGAATTACATGCAAACTTATTCAAATATTAATTTCTTAGTTTTCTGATGTTGAAACCCCAGTCTGGGTATAGGTCTCCTCCAGTTTACTCCAAATCTCTCTGTCCCTTGCTTTTATTTGCAATTCTTTTCCTGCTATGGTTATTATATCATTAAGCCATCTGTTCTTTGGACGTCCTCTGCTTCTTTTGCCAATTGGTCCTTCCCATGTTGTTATTTCTAGTGGTATCTACATAACATACGCCTTATTCATAAAAGGATAGATTTTTCCGTCGCGGTCTATAATTCCGGGATGATAAAACATGTATCATTCGGCGCGAGCTATTCCCGATCATTCACTGTCTAGAGAACACGACTAATAATATACTGAATCAATATTCACGAGCAAGGCGGAATAGCAATCGCTAATATTGCCATTAATTGCTATAATGCTATTGGTAATACAATAGCAATATTGCTTTGATTAATCATGCCTTTAAGGGCAGTGTGATGCGGCAAATTTCAAAAATATTTGTAATTTAGAGGTATTAATGACAGATTGAGACTGAGATTAGAAATAAACCGTTCTTAATATATGGGAACTGCCTGATCTGTTGTGATTGAACTTTGACTATTTTAACTTCTGTTAACCTACTACAGCATTATGATCTTTGGCAGCATATTCACAGATCAGAGATTTGATCAGTCTTTTGGAAACCGTACGTAATTTGTAAAAATCCTTACTTTTGTATGCAGTATTATTTCAATACTTAAATAAACTGATGTATTATTTCAATACTTAAATAAACCGAAAGGTTCATGCACACACGTCAATCACGTCAACGTCAAAACCGTACGTAATTTGTAAAAATCCTTACTTTTGTATGTATTATTTCAATACTTCAATAAACTGAACTATTTTTAAGGTTCATGCACACACGTCAATGTCAAGACGCCAATCAGTCACGTAAATTTCAGTGACGTGTGTGAACAGATAGTTAGTCGGTCAGTAATAATTACTCTATAAATTTCTATATCCATGTTTCGTTCGTAGCAATACAAGTTTTGACTTGCCGGTGACGCAACGTCGACTGTGACGTGCCGGTAGTGACGTGAAATCACACATTAAACTAAAGACACACTAAACATAAATAAAAAACAAAGTAATTTTTTTTAAGAATGAAGTCCCGTACGAGGCCAAAAGGCTCCTACCTCAGCATGATGCCGCGACATTAAAAAAATTGAAATGTCGCAGCGCTGGTATTCTGATAGGGCCCGCAGTGATGTCACGGATAGATACAGAATTAAATAAATATAATAAAAAATAAAAATAAATAGGTGTGTGAAATACAGTGAAGTATAAAATGTAATCCGCGTGACTGCATCCGACGTAACATCAGTTACTTGTCATAGACCTTTAGTATCTGTGGTACTCTATGGCATCGTTGTGACAAGTAAAGAGACGCAGACGCCGACACCGGCAAAAAATAGTTATTTTCATTACGGCTGTATATTGCTACAATAATATAGTGAATAGTAGAATGAAAAGTGTTTGGTGGTAGTCAGCTAACGGCATTTGGAGAAATACGAAACGATGACTGATGTCGAGACTGATGTGTGTAGCCAACGTCCTACAACTACCGAACTATATTTTGTTGTCGTGACTGACGTGTGCGCATAAACCTTTAAATTATGTATTTAATAGGTAAATTATTATTGATCTTTTTTGTATAACCTTTCCTAAAGTTTTAATTCGTGTTACATAACATGGTGCAGAATTTCACACTCTATTTAATAGAACTTTTTAAACGCCAGCTGAATTGGTAGAACCGAAATATTCTCAATGCGACAATTAAAATGGCAATGTCACTGCATATCTGAATTTAAAATAAAGCTAAGCGTATTCTCCTGACCGTTTTTATGACTGGCGTCTGCCGTCAAAACATCATGCATAATGTTACGAATTCATGCAAAAATTACGTCTGAATTTATAACATTAACTGCTTTATTTTTACTGCTGTGCGTCAGTGACTGTCCACGAGTTAATGCAAACATGACATTAACAACGAAGGAAAACTTTTAGGAGATTTTTTTTTTATAAATACCGTCATCATCATTTTCATAATTTCAGCCGAAAAACGTCCACGACTAGATATAGGCCTCCCCAAAGCACCGCCACTACGACCGGTCACACGGACTGGTCGCACGGTTGCTAGTATGTACATACGGTACACCGTGTGATCAGCTAGTTTACTTAAAATTATTATTTTTTCTTGTCATACCTACATGCAATCAGTAAATTATAACTAACTAAATAATTTGCGTAACTGTCATCATGTGCCCATGATTATTGTGTGTTATGTTTAAGTTGTTAACAGTCATAAAAATATCCCTTAAAAGCTTTGAAAGGTGTATCGCTAGCCTCATAAAGTGAACATAATTATAGTGAGTTAATGTGGCTTAGGTTAAGTGCATTTTTTGTTCATTGTACTGATGTGAAATAAAGATATTTGAAAATGAAATGACTACGACCGGTTCTGTGCTTCCCGCATCCAGCGGATTCCTGCGGCCTTCACCAGGTCATTAGTCCACCTTGTGGGGGCCTACCAACGCTACGTCTTCTGGAACGCGGTCCCAACTTCAGAACCTTTCGGGCCCATCGGCTCTCTGTTCTGCGAGCAATGTGCCCTGCCCACTGTCACTTAAGTTTGGCAATTCATCGGGCTATGTCGGTTACCTTTGTTCTCCTACGGATCTCTTTATTTCTGATTCGATCACGTAGGGAAACTCCAAGCATAGCACTCTCCATTGCTCTTTGGGTGACTCTCAACCTTCTAATGGGGGCCCCATTAGAAGGCTGTGAGTCATAAATAAAATTAAACCATGACATTCAGAAACGCTCTGTAGATTATTTTCCTGCTTTATCGTTTTCAATTCAATTAAATAAGATGCCAATGGAGTAGAACTCTATTTTAGTTAAGAAACCTTTATAGAATCAACGTCCAAAACAAAACAAGCTTTGTTGAAGAACAGATGAACTTTTTTTTTTTTCTTTTTGCCAAGTTTGTAAGGAATATTCAACTTAGCGATAAAAATAGAAAGGTACTTGGAATATCAATGACATAATATCAATGTATAAAAATGAATAAAAAATACCTTTTCAGGAAATATAAATATTGAATTGTTTAATTCCTTCATGGCATCTTTCAGTTCATATTTACAGAAAATATTTCCACAGACGACAAAAGCGAGCAGTGTCGAAAATAAACATTTAACAATGTGCTTTAAATTTCAATTATTAACTGAAACTGAGACGTGGGAGATTACGATTGGCTCAGACTGTCATTACCAATGCACAGTGGACACTGTCATGTCCAGCCGTACGGCCGGCGGGCACAGAACAAATATTTAATTTTTAATCGCCCTTTCGTCGAGCTTAATTTCAATTTAAATTCATATTAGCTCTTCGTATTGGGCGTTACGATTCAACCCTAAAAAGTTTTATTACCGAACCAATTTATGTAGGTATTGAATTCCGTTAATTACTCGCGGCTATCGATTGATTATAAATAATGGATAAGGCATGCGACTTAAATATTTAATTATCAAGCGGACAACTTAAATATTAGCTTTTTTATTTAGGCATTTTGTTCAACCGAAAACAAAGGTAATAGTTTAATGAAACCTTATTCATTGTCATGAAAAACACGTGCGGTAACGTACGCAAACGTTGCAGTATTCATGAGAGCTGCTACAATTAGAAACTTGTAATTAAAACGCTGAATTAATACGTTGCACCTGAATACAATTTCCCCGAATAGTCGTGTACCTTCCGCAGAGCAGATGTGGTTTAATATGGCCAGCAGTGCGGGAACCTAACGTGGAACCGCAACCTACAAACAAGCAAACTAAACTCAAAAAATGAATAAGCTACAATTATGGTCACAGACTCCCTCGTTGGTCTAGTAGTTGCAAGCACTACTGCTGAGCAATGACGTCCTAGTTCCAAATCCAGGTTCAGGTAAAGTGTTACTGGGTTTTCCCACCTGGAATTTATCAGTAGTAGTCTGTTGTCTGGATTTGTGCCCAGTTGATGGTAACAGGTTCGCCCCCTATTACATGAGACTTAACCATAACTGGCAACATGTGGCTGTACTGTAGGTACACCTCTACCTAACGCTTTGGTGATTATACAGGCGTCATGTTATGTTATGCTGTACCGGTTCAGTCGACCACTTAAATTCTCCGTAAGCATGCAACTCGGTATGATTGCATTACAGCATACTTACGAACTTTGTCCATTTCGTCTGTTGACACTACCACAGCGCTTTATTTAGATTTCGGTGAAATTTAATTTTCTAATTTCCGTTTTATTATATCGCCATTGTCCTTCCGTAGTTCGTGTTTGGTGAGTTATTTTAAATTAATTCACGGCATAATGTTCGTGTTCATTGTTTTGACAAGTTTTTTGATGGCTTTGATGAACACGGTGTTGATTAGTTAGAATTGTTTGAAACAATATTGAAGTTTGGATTATTATTTGCCATTGCCCTTTAAGATTTAAATGCGATGGAATTTTATGTAGGTCTCTATCTCCATTTTTATTTAGATTTAAAAGCTAGACCGTAAAATGTGCGCTTTGTGTGTAATTCAGGTCTTGAAAGAGGTATCTTACTTATTATACAGAACTTATTATAAGTAAACGAATCTACATTTTATGTTAGTTCCTAAAACATCTTAAGCAATGGCACTTCCTAAATCTTCTTAGAAACCGGTGAAAGAGCTAACTATTCCTGCAATTAGAGCAGGCCCGCACAATGTGGTGTTAAAGTTTGCATTGCGTTACGGTAAAGAAAAGTATCGCGGGGTGGAAACTCGTTGGCGAACCGAACGACTTTTACTAACTTTGCAGCACGTTTTCTAAACACAAAAACTAAGATTAAGTTAGAAATTAGTGTGCTTTAAGGAATTTCAGTGTTAACAGTGGTGATACAATCTTTTTTTTATTTTTTTAAAGGTTATTTGTGCAGTTCCGTATGCACCATACAGTCAGAAAAGACGATTGACGCTTCATTTAAAAAAAATCTTAATGAGTAATTAGTAAGTAGTATTTGTAGTAAGTAATCTTAATAAGTTAAATATTTAATTAAAATCAGATCAGAAGTAAAATTTTATAATATTAACTCTAAATTATTAGATATATGAAATGCTGAATTTCATATATCTAATAATTTAGAGTTAATATTATAAAATTTAATTAAAATATTATATAAATAATATAATAATATTATATGTATATTTAATTTAATTTAATTTTTTATTTATTTTTTTAATTTTAATTCTGCATTTCATTTAATAGATAGAAAATTATTTGATACGTAATAACATAACACTCATAACTTATCAAATAATTGTGTGTCAATTTAGGAGATGTGTAAAAGCAGTAATGTTAATCGACCTTTGTCGCTGACCCATGTCCAAGGCCACTAATTCCCTGACTCAAACCAACACTTTACCGATATCTTTAAATTAAATTCTCATAACCAAATTACGGCTCTAATTCCACAAATTAAATCAAACAAACATTCAATCAGACGAACTAATACAACCAATGCGGTTCAACCAACCATTCATAAATAGAACTCAAAATGGACCAACATTTTCATCGCAACGATATTTTAGTGGAACATCGCGAAACTGACCCAAATGCTATTTGGATCCGCGAATAATACGATTGGCAATATTATTAATTCAACTGAAGGACGGACGAGTAGGTATCATTGCGGCGGGTGCGTTGTGGTATGAACATTAGCTTTCATAATTTAGCTGAGGAATTGAGCGATGGGTGGGCCCGATAGTATTTTGTTTTGAGTTGTGAGGCTTTTGAGGAGAAAGATATATGATGTATTCTGGTATCGTCCGCCGGAATGATCATTTAATTTGACGCTTCTACGATTGAGTAATAGAGCTGGACTAAGACATGAATCTCGTATTCACTTTATTATTGATGCCATATCAGGAATGATCTCGCCGCTTCATACACTAGTTAGCTCGATGAGAGCGACTCTATATAATGGAATTAGGCACATGTTTGAATAATAAAACTGAACTGACTCCATAGACATTATGTAGGAAAGTTGAGATTCGAGTTTTTGTAGCTTTATATAAAGTTTAGCCTTCAATTAGCTGAATTTATAAGTTTTTTTCTGTGTATTAAACGAACACAGCGCCTGTTTCTTTACCGTGTCAACAAGTTACACCAATTATAGTACCGATCCATTTCAATCAAAACGAAGTTCAAAATAAACATTACCAAGGGAAGGACCTATCGAAGAACGGAGTAGCTTTAAATGTTCAAGTGCTGTAGACAAGGCTGTTCTATTTTAGTTCCACAAATGTTTGCAAAAGTAATGTTTGCTCATAACATTTCCATCCATTTTCATATTATGTAGGCTTTCAGAACGTGACCTTCGAAAAAATATTCAGATCAGTCTTATAGGCTTCCTTTACATGACGCCGGAGCCGCACCGGCGCCGGACCGCAAGTTTGAGAATACGAACGAATATCGCACATGCGCCGGACAGCTGCCGCACCGGCGCTGCACTGCAACCGCGTGTATACACCGACATTTATGGCTAGTAGAATAGTAAAGCAACGATCACAGTTTAGCAAAGCATTGTCGACGAAACATGCGGTCCGGTCGGGCGCACTGTGGATCGAAAAAAGACTCTCGAAGACATTGCAGCTTAAATTTTAGTGTCGGTTTTTTGCAAAAAAAAAATATATGCATAAATATATCATAGGATACAATGTGGTACGCAAAACTATTTTTTTTTTTTTTTCAAAAAAAATCTAAGGACCTAATGCTTATATCTCCGGAACGGAGAGAATAGCCGTTATATCCTTGCACTCGGTGATGTAACTATTTATTTATTTATGATTTATTGACATTTTTGTCTATTAGAAGCCATTTCAAGCAAAAAATCGAAACTTTAAATTTTTTAAGCTCCAATATCTTTGAGAGCCTTTTCTCGATCCAGAGTGCGGCGCTGGTGCGGCTCCGGCGTCATGTACAGGTACCCTTATGGAAACATTGTTATAATGCTTTTCCGATCGCGTAGCGCCTGCAAGGTTATGTTATGCTAATAGATAATGTTATTATATCAAGAAGAATTTTATTAAAGTGTTGAACGTTTGAACCCGAAAACGCTAGACAAATAGTATCCCGCATTAGGACCTCGTCGAAAGGTCGTCTCATGATGACTGAGCAACAAATCTATACTTCTATACTATAATATATTGTATGCTTGTTTGTTTGTAAGTTTGTATGTATGGGGTAATCTCCGAAACTACCAGTTGGATTTGGAAAAAAATCTTTTTGCATTGTATAGCCCATTTTTTGAAGATGGTTATAGGCATAGTAACATCACGCTACGACCATGGAGCCGAGAAGCAAAAAGAAAAACAACGCTAAACGAAAAAAAAATAATAGTGCGGTAGGAAGGGATGCGAAGCGGTGGATCGGGGTCCGAAATTTCACGCTGACGAAGCCGCTAGTACCATCGAAGAAGTTCACATCTAACCACCGTAAGGACTATTCTTGCTTGCAGCGCTCGGCGGCTATAGACCCGGGCCGTCAACAAATATATTCATTGTGTTCACGGGATTTTGTTTTGAAACTGGTTAGATATGAACTTCTTTGATGGTACATATAAAGAATTAAGATAAATCAGACAGACAGGTTTCCACTGTTAGCCTTGCCACTGCCTTTACCAATTGGTAACGCATGCTATGAAATTGTGGTTACTTACCAGCTTGGCCCAGTTTCTTCTGCGGTAAACGGATGTCCAAGTCGTCGTCGTCGTCGTTTTGCGCGGATGTGACGCATATTTTCCCCCAAATTGTTTATTTTTGTGTTTTGTTCTTTCTTTGCGTCATGTGTACCGCAAATAAACGTATTTTCTTTCTTTCTTTTTCTTTAAGAGGCTTACAACAGCTAAAGCGCGGTCACTGTCGGACTGCTTAGAAATGAAAGAGAAGCGCGATGACACGACGCAGGCAATTTATTGCAAAATATGAAGCAGTTAGCGATTTACAGAAAATCTATTGATTGGACTGGAAAATTAAAACACTATTATGCTAATATGTAGCTTGTAGAATAATCTGACAAAAAATCTGAATGATTGCATGTAAATTAATATGATTTTTAATCGTTAAAAGAAATTATTAAAGGTATCTTCATGATTTTTTTCTTTCGTATCAAATTAGTTGTATTATGTTTTCAACACACTATCATACTAGCATATATCCTGAAGAATATCATATATTTTTCTGATTTTGTTTACTGCAGTGGATCATATTCTTTTAGGCATTATAAAACTTGCGTTTAGGCACGTTTAGGTCCTGTAGTCCCCTTAAGTCCAACAGATAATGTTTTAGGGGTACGAGGAACAGGGTGTAAAGTTCACTCATCTACCATAGAAAAGGGAGGATCCTCCGACCAGACGGGTGTCATGTCTGGCGGGCAATTGCCCTGAGGTTGAAGTCGTGAGCTTGTATATATGTCCACCGCGCGGTAAACTCTAATTGCGCGATGCAGGATTTGAGTGACGTCAGGATGTTGTGTGACGTCAAGTCTTTGATGCGTAGTTCGCATGTGGCGGTGTAGATGCCGCCATAATAATAATTTATTTCAAATACTCAGATAACAGAGATCCGTAGTGTTAGTAAAGTACCTTATACATAGTGTTAGTATATACATAAATTAAAATACATTTTTGGTATGAGTCACTTTGTAAAGAAGACGAACCCAGTTTCTCAACCGGTCATCCTCTCCACAAAATGCCTCCTAAAAGGGGAAAACACATTCTCACTCACTGTTTCTAGAATGCTGTTGCCACTGGCCCGGGTTCTAGCTGCCACAGACGCTATTTTCTTCCGCACAATTGCATGGAAGCCGTCAGTACGGTTCTGCGTAAACATCTCTGACGCACTACAGAACCGGGGCAGTCTCAAGAGCATTCTAAAAACATTGTTGTACTGGACGCGCAGGACATCTAGCGACCTTTTGGTGTAGTTGATCCACAAACCACCCGTGTACAGACCCTGGCAATACGCTTTGAAAAGCGTTATTTTTACCTGGTCCGTGCAGCGAGCGAATCTACGAGCCAACATATTACCGCGGACCGCCAAAGCCCTGCGCTCCCTCTCAATATCCACATTGTCCTTCAGGTCGTCGGTAAGCATATGTCCCAGATATTTGAATTGTAGCAAACCATAATGTATAATGTAATATGTATTGTATTGTAATGTAATAATGTATATGTATAATGTAACCAAACCATAGATAAGCTACAAATGCTGATACAAAAAAATAACTGACGAAGTACTAGGTTGTTGGCTAGTTCGTACCTTATTCGTGTGTATTTAAGGTTTTTTTTTATGTGGAACTTCTTAGGCGGCAATTCGATGATTTAACGAGAATTGGGATTGAATTTACAAGGACGCGTCACGTTTTGGCACATTTCGTTACAGGAGAGAGAAGAAAGATATAACTGTCTCTGACACTCACACTAAATCTCTCATATTCTTTATTTTTAACTAGGGACCCGCTACTGCTTCCCACGGTTTTTACGACTTGGCAAAACATCGAGATTTCTTAGTTTTAAGTAACTTTAATATTAACTTATTATACTCATAATAAATATTATACACATAATAATGTCGTGATGGCACAGTGGTGAAGGCCTCGCCTCTCATGCACGAGGTTGTGGGTTCAAATCCGGGTAAGTACCAATGTGACTTTTTCAAAAACATAATATGTTTTTGAAAAAGTCCAAGATAAACTCAGAAAGTACATATTATGTACTTTCTGAGTTTATCTTGGACATTACTGACATCGGTGAAGGAAAACACCGTGAGGAGACAGACCTGGACTTATATTTATTAGTCTGAAATCGCCAACCCGTCTTGAGCAAGCCTGGTGATCAATGCTCGTGCCTTCTCTGAATGAGAAGAGGCCTTTGCCCTGCAGTGGGTGGGACAGAAACAGGCTGGTATTATTATTTTATACACATAAACCTTAGGGAATAAATTCTCTAAACGATGATAAAAACCTCATCAAAATCTGTTTAGAAGAACAACGCGGACATACAGACAAACACGAAAAGCGACTCATTTATATTAAGATGTATAGATAAGTTTCACTTCTATCCCGTGTCCGCGTCTTATTTTTTCTAAATAAACAAACTTTCTTTAAAGTTATCTAGTGTTAGCAGTAACTGCTCTAAACCACTGCAGAAGATTTAACAGGAAAATACCCAAAAGCAAAACAGATAAAATATCTAATCTCCACTTCCAACCACTCAAAAGCCGAGCCTTTGATAAACAAAACATACAAAATGCATTCCATCAACTCAATTCGTTACCAAGCTAGACAAATCGCCAAAACGTAGCGTCCAGTTTATTACACCGCTTTACTTATTCATCAGCTATGCAAATGAAAAGCAAATAAAGAGAGAAATGGCCATCCCGGCAACGTATGCGCCGGTTTTATCTCGAAAACGATCAAACATTACGATCCCATTTCACACGACGTATTTCCATATGCGCTATAAATAATGCCGTTTTACCTTCCATCCAAATAAAGGGGCTCTATGGAAACGTTATTTTTTACTGAAATTGCTGGATGCGGTCCGTTTGTACGATGACACGTTTTTTTTTGAAAATTTAATATTGAGTGTTATAATATTGGATGAACTTTAAATTTGTTTCAGCTCTGGATTGCTTTGTAGAATTTGAAATAAAATAGCCTGTATATTTTGCGTTCGGCATTTCATAATTCTCTAAAAAAATAACCACTACAAAGAATGGCGCATCTGACAGACAGTTGTTTGTTGTTGCAGCAGTACGTTAACGACATACATGTCATATTAAATTCGCCCTTTTTACATTTAAATATCGTAGGGAAAATATTCATGGACTTGATATTTAAACCGTCATGGCAAGCGGTCATCAAGAGGACTGAAAAGAACCCATCGACTAAAACGGTGAGAAGCGCGAAGTAACCCCACGACAATATAATTAAATTTTAAATGAATTTAAAATACATACGTATTATTGAGCACATAAAAGATATAAATAACGCATTGCATACATTAAAACTTCCTGAATGCACATCCATTAAGAGCGGAAAACAAAAGTGTTCAAATATTAATTAAATCACAAAACGAAAATCAGTACTATACAGGGATGCGCCAATTCTGCACTTAAATAAAATATATAAATGCAATGGCTTGGGAATTGGTTCGACAAACAATCCCTCTGTCCCAGCCACCTTTTTAAGGTCGTCGGTCCATCTAGTTGGAAATTTTCTACACTAGAAGCAGCCTGGGAGAGGCCTAGGCCATCAGTGGACTGTGATGGGCCGAGTTTATTGATTGATTGAAACAAACTAAGCGATCGATTGTGATCAATCTATGCCCCATCTAGCAACATAGGTACACACTAAATATAGTACGGATCTAAGCTCAAAAATGTGACTAACAGTTCAAAAACAGAAAAGCCCCGAGGTGGCACGAGAAGCTTCCACGTGCTGAAACCCCGCTGAGATAGACGCTCAACGCGCACATTACAATAATTTGAGATCCATTATACTAACACAGGAGCCAAACTAGAGGGATGTTTTGCCAACTTTTTATGCTCACCGCCTTCGAGCAAAGCCCTTTGTACACGGCAAGGTTTCTTTACGTTACTGCGTATAAACAGCGTCGTAGAAAAAACGTGTCGGTCAACAAGCTTCCATAGTGATCCTTACAAAACTGACGACCGTGCCTACACACGGCGAATAAACCATAGTTTTTCACGGCAAGAACGTGTGTACAAGGGGCCCAAGTACGTACGATTTTACGATGGAAAGCATTATGCCCACAGAGTTGTGAGCGGAATTCATAATAACGTAATTAATGACGACCGAAACATTGGCCCGAACACGTCGACCTGCATGCAAAAACCTTTTGGAGGAGGCCGACCTACGTATTATTTATTACCAGAGGCAAGAAACGAAATTTTCGGAGTAAACAAGACTGGGGAATATCGGCTGCGGTGAAATTTTCGGTGGGTAGGCCACGGCTTGTTGGTAGGCCCGTTGGGGTACTTGTAAGGTGTAAATTGTTAATTAAAAAGCCCGCATTATGATGTCGATTTTGTGATTTTAATGAGATAGAATTCTTCTGATTTTGTAGAAATAAACGGACGCTTGTCTTGTGCAATTAATAATACGTACCATGGTCATCGATAGTTCAAGTTATTTAATTATTATTATCAAGCTCCTTATTTCTTTAGATTGCTTCTTTCTGAATACCTATTCAATTTAATATAAACGAAAGAACCAATCTCCTCCAAAGTAAGCGATACAAAAACGAAATAAACAGCATGAAAAAAGTTTGTCAGTTTCCTCCATCATCATAAATATACATCAGGCTTTTAAGTTTTTAAAAGTTACAGGGAAGGTATTTCTAGCCCCATCGTTTTTTCGCCAATACCTACTTGAATAAAAATATTTATCCATCCCCTCGCGAACCCCTATAACATAGAAAAATGCTAAAATAACTCTTAATAAGATCCTATTCAAAAAATATAGGAAGGGATCCCATTATTCAAATGAACGCCTTTTATTTTTCTTATAGCAATATCATCTTACCTATTGGTGCGTTCGGAAAGCTGTAGGCGTTACAGTGAGCAACCACGTTAAAGAGATATAAATATGTATTCCTTTTAATGGAAAAACAATAGTTCTTAATCAGAAGTAATTATCAAATTAAAGACTGTTTTGGAAAGTAAAAAATAACCTTTTGTAAATAAAGGCGTAGGAAGGGTCAAGGGTCTACCAATTTGAATGTCCTACCTATATTATAGGAAAAACCATAGAAATATAAATAACAGGGAAACACCGAAATGAAATTGAAAGCTAGGCCGAAATCTGTATTGTTAATAATTTCATAAAAAGAAATGGTCTGTCGTTTTAATTTTCAACAAAGAGGTAGGAAAATCTCTGGGACTTAACTTTTAGATTGACTGAATAATCTAGTCGATGCGATGGTTGTTTAGCAGACCCATTTCTTAACGTCTTCCTTTTGTTGGTATTATTATTAAAACTCGGTTCCTTCAAGAACAGTAACTATTAATATTATTCAAATATAACCCAATTCAAAATAGTACCACACTAAAATCCAATTCAAACCAAAAAGTCGAAACTTATTTAAATCAGCCCGAATTTAGATTAGAACGTCGACAAACGCCCCGGGCTTTTTTCTCCTATTTATTTCACAGGCTCGATTATCCAGATACCTATCCATATAACACCAGCATTGCCAATACCGTTATCATAGTATTATTAGTTCAGCATGGACAACCACAGCATTAGCGGAGGGTTTAGCCGCGCGAACATCAATACGATATGTAATGAACTGCCCTAATTAGGGCAAATATAAGCCGGCGCTCGTTTGCCATATCGAATAAGAAAATCTCATGTGTGAAGCGAAATGTACTGAATTTTGTAGGTATCGGATTCTACTGACTTACGAATTTAAGGGAAAATATGTAAGTATAGTAGTATTTATGTGTTCGTAAGGAACTGCCTCGTGGTCGCAAGCGCTACTGCTGACAATCAGGAAGCTTTCTCAATAGCAGTCCCGAGACTGGAATTGTGACCTGTTGATGGCACTAAGCTCACTTAAACCTAACTGGCGAAATGTGGATGTACTACAGGTAAACGTAATGTTTAATTACGTTATGTAATTAAGGCAAAATGGTGTAGAACTTCTTGACTAAAACCTAAATCTTTTCAAGAATTTCGTTTTTCTCAATAGCAGTCCCGAGACTGGAATTGTGACCTGTTGATGGCACTAAGCTCACTTAAACCTAACTGGCGAAATGTGGATGTACTACAGGTAAACGTAATGTTTAATTACGTTATGTAATTAAGGCAAAATGGTGTAGAACTTCTTGACTAAAACCTAAATCTTTTCAAGAATTTCGTTTTTCTCAATAGCAGTCCCGAGACTGGAATTGTGACCTGTTGATGGCACTAAGCTCACTTAAACCTAACTGGCGAAATGTGGATGTACTACAGGTAAACGTAATGTTTAATTACGTTATGTAATTAAGGCAAAATGGTGTAGAACTTCTTGACTAAAACCTAAATCTTTTCAAGAATTTCGTTTTTCTCAATAGCAGTCCCGAGACTGGAATTGTGACCTGTTGATGGCACTAAGCTCACTTAAACCTAACTGGCGAAATGTGGATGTACTACAGGTAAACGTAATGTTTAATTACGTTATGTAATTAAGGCAAAATGGTGTAGAACTTCTTGACTAAAACCTAAATCTTTTCAAGAATTTCGTTTTTCTCGATAGCCCTAGGTATTCTTCAAGTCTTGAACCAATAAGTAAGGGGTGCCACAGACATTTCGTGTCGGCATGATGCGGCATAGGCCAGGTTGATAAAACCGAATTTTTATTTTACCGTCCGGCTGTATCGTATCATGCCGACCCAAACATTGCGTAGCACGTCTTACTTCTAAGCAAGCGTTAGTATTGTCGACTGCATCATCGCTTCCCATTCGGAATGTAGGTATTAGTAAAACGCGAGTTTATCAAATCATTAGAAAAACATAACATTCATTTTATGGGCAGTCGTGTAAAAATATATAATATCGCGAGTAGTAAGCCATGTTATTGTTATCTCTATCGCCTTTGAAGGTATAAGTCGCGTTTGAAGATAAAAGACTACTAAGGATAAGCAGCTGAGCAGACGACTAACAATTTGTCCGCGGACATTTTAGAATAGTATGAAAATCCCGGCATTTTGACTGCGTGAACGTTAGATTGTCCTAAAATTTTAAATTGTCCGCGGACAAATTGTCCATAGCCTTCTCAGCGCCTAAGCAAATACGAGCGGTTACAACCACCGGTGACTGTCACCTCTTCCTGCGGTGTTGAGTACTGCTGCTAACGGATGGCCGCCACCGGTCGCACGTATGCCACGAAATCCACAAAAACGTATGAAAAAGCATGTGAACTGCTTGTCGCTGGGCTACCGGTGGCTGTGGCCGGTGGCTCGTTTGCGCCTAGCCTTTATCATCGATGAATTTGAAGCCAACATCAAGACCAAAAATAACGAATAAAATTAGGGATTAGCGTCGATATACCTACTTGCCACTTGATATTACTATAGTATATTGTCGAACTGGCTGGCTAATTGATCGCACAGACAACCCTTCCGTACTCGCATCTGAACTGTGTGACATCTTGATCCAAAAATACTAAGTCTGGTCTGATATAACCCGCCATTCTTCAGCAGATGACTGTACCAGGCACAACGAAGGGACTAAAAAGTAGGCGGCATCAACTTAACTCAAAAATATACTCGAACTGAAATGATCATAAGATAGACAATGTTCATTATTTTTTGTTTGCAAATACGTCAATTAGAAAGTACGGTTTTTATCCGAATCGAACGTCAAATAAGTTAGGAAGTTCTAAATTGGGGTATGTTGTTCCTGGTTAGCTACTTACATGGTCAAATAGGTTCAATTCATGTTATTTTTACGTAACGCTTTCATCACTAACAAGGAAATAGTATGAAGATTTTTATTGTTGCCGTAACTTCCTTGTTAACACAACACTTTGAAATATTACAATAGTGTAATCTACCTTTGAGAATGATTGAGTGACCCTCACATAATGGGGTAGTGACCCAATTCCATAAGTGATTACAACTGATGTGAAAAAGATATGCAATTCATACTTTCTTTACTTATGTATGAGCAAATTTTCTTATGGTTTATATATTTTTTTAAACAATATTTTTAATGCCTAAGCTCTTCAATGCTTGGTTCATACGATGGTAGTCACTGAACCCAATGACTCGGAATTTCGGACCCAGTCAGTGGGTTCATGTAGACGAGATCGGCAGTAAGTCACGCGGGGAAGCTACTGGGCCCGAAAATAGACGAGTAGGATAGTCAACTGAACTGACCTGAGGGCGCGAAGACAGCACTGAACTGGGTTAAAACTAATGTCTACACAGGTCAGCACTGGAATGACTTACTTTACTGTCACATTACTGGGCTCGTATAAGATACAGCTACTATGACCCGCGAGGTTTTTATAATTACCTACATTATTTATGGTAAAAACATTATGGTCAACAATTCAAAAATACTTCAGATTTCATGGATAAACAAGGGGTTTTCCCATGAATTTACAAACGGAGTACAGTTGACGATATTGTTTACATACTTCTTCACCATGTTTACATCGGCGAGATGCAACATAGTTTACAAAAAGCAATAAATTCCCACTTACCTTCGTGTTTCTTGAATTTCTCGAACGTGCCGCCTCAAAGTCTTTCCTTCAATTCGATAAACTTTTCAGTTTTTACAATATTAGCTCACTATCACCGCACTAAAGTTTTGAAATTAATATTTACAATACAACCCTCCGACATAAACAGGTTACCAAAACTAACCTAACAGAACACACTTAAAATTAACTTATCACTTCACAATCAACGAACGTAACGAAAATAATAACTTCGAACACTAGTTTTTGAGAAGAATTTCGTCAAATATTTATATTTTTTTATGAAAATAATTGAAAACAGAGTCGCTCCTGCAGGATTGTTGTCAAAACTGTCATTTGTTCGACGCCATGGATATGGCGCATGCGTAGTAAGGTAGTTTTGTTTTGCGCATGACGCTGTCTAGTTGGCTTTTATTGAGAAGATTAAAAACTTTTTGGTTCATTCAAGAATATTTTAACTATTTTTAGGACCTCCTTTACATTTTTCATCTTCTTTCTTTTAGTGCATTAAATAATTCATGTTTTATATAACAGGATCATAATTTTATTGCAGGTGGTGACCCTCTAGGAGTAGAAAAGTTGCCAAATTTTACGCGAAAAGACGCATTTGACACGTGCTACGAAAGGTTTTAAGTTAGCAGAGAAAATTTTAGGATTTTATGAAAAGTTTCATGGCTGTGAGGGAAACAAATACAGGGATAAAGGCTATAGAGAAATGCATGGACAAAAAGATAGACATATAATGGTCCTCAAGTGAAAGGAATAAGTCCTACAAATGGGTGATTTATTCGTCCATATTTTATGGGTTATTAGCGTTTTTGTAACATAGGTACTACTACTTACTGGGATACTTGAAGAACGGACATGACCAATCATGTCTGTTCTTCAAGTATAATTTTGGCAATAATTCTGTTGTGTCAAAAGTAAGTATCTACTTATTAAACCAGCATATTTTATATATTAAGTACCTGGGCGACCGAGCTCTGCTCTGGTGAAAATAGAGAAAGCTCATTTATTATTATAGGAAAGTTTATACTTATTCCATCTATAGTACATAATAATTCCATGCTGTCATGTCTCTAATTTAAGGTAGCCATCTTGTTTTAAACTTTGGGCGACCGAGCTCTGCTCGGGTGAAAATACGGAGTAAACGAATTTTCAGATATGAGACCTAGCTAGATCGATTTTTCACCCCCGTAAAGCCCTATTTTGCAATTTTCATCGAAATCGTTCGAGCCGTTTTCGAGAACATGATTACAAATATATATACAAATATTGCAAATTTAATAGTATAGGATATTATATTAGATAGATTAGATTAGATATTATTGTTCGTTAACAAATACCTAACAGGATACACAGGACAGGATGTAAGATTAGCCACTCTTTACTTCGACAGCGTATTAAGTTCAGCCAGTCGATTCTGTAAAAATATCACCGTGAAACTTAGGTGAAGTGAGCGTGAAGTGAGCTGTCAATAGTGCTAATCCCTAGCATCCTGCCGGTCGATTTGTGACAGTGACAGCTCACTTCACGCTCACTTCACGCTCTCTTCACCTAAGTTTCACGTTGATGTTTTTACAGAATCGACCGAGGTCTGTCAAGGATCCTCGAGGTAGACCTCAGCAGACTATTCGCAGGTAATGCTTTTGGTTTTGACTGAATAAATCCAAGATTCAAATATTGAACTAAACGTGTATATTAGATCTAAGATTATGTATATATTTTAAATTGCCCTGTAACTTAATAATAAATAAAGAAGAAACGTGTATTGATTTTTAACTCTCATGAACTTTCACGGATATTGAGAACGAGTTCGTGAAGTTGATATAATAATTTAAAAGGTAATTAAGAAGAGACTTTATAATTACAAAAATAACATAAAACTGGAAGCTGTTCCATCCACGAAGAGGCGTATTATGTGGGTGACTTATGACAAAACTTTCCTGAAGAGTTTTAACAAAATGTTCATGTTCGACCGTGCTTAACTGTCTAAAGTTTAATTAAATTCGCGAAAAAACCTCCTCTTTAATGCCGATAGACTATCAAGATTACACTCTCTTGGATTAATACTAATTAAACCAGGACTTTTATATTTAAGACCATGAAAATGAGGCTGACATAAGCCCGTCACAGAGGTAGCTATAATATATAATAAGATATGTACTTTGCTATTGCTTTGTTTTGCGTTGTTTTTGGTGCGTACTAGAAATATATATTATAGCTCCGTCTGAGGTCACTCGAAGATTACTATGGACAATATATCGTAAAGTACGAATGTGTTATTTCAATATTACCAGTGGGTAATATGTCTTACTATAATAATTGTATATAATAGTTACGTCTGTGATGGGCTTAAAGTATTGCCAGAATCATTTTTTCCTGCGGGTTGGTGCATGTTCACATGTCTTTGTCTGGGCCGGCCCATTCCCTCTCACGGAGAGGAGGCCTGGGTCCCAGCAGTGGGAACATTAAGGCTGATTATGCTATGCTTATTTTTTCCTGACAGTAGCTGGCTTTAGGCTCTATTGATCGTATTGATTTCTTGTCCTAATTATTATTGGATGCTTTCTGCTCATGGGTAAATTATATCAGATAATGGGTTACCAATGCTTTATTATACTGCTATGATCAGTCAAGCGTTTTATTAATATTATAGGAATAATGTTAATAGGAAGAGCGTTTGCGAGTGCCTCTGTTTCCGGATTGATAGCCGTGAACAGTTTTCTACACTCTCATAGATGCTCATTAGGGGAAACGAATCATTATACACCAGGGACTGAAAGCGGTTTCGGTTAAATGTTAAGATACCTCAAAAATATACCGGTACTGGTTTAAAATAAGGGTTGAGCTATACCGATACCTTTTTAAATAAAGGTTGGGCTAAACCGTTATTTAACCTTTACACGATTTCGGTACCGAAAAACATGTCGCGGCGCGGGTGCGCGGGGGGGTCGAACACGTTAGAACTTGTGTATTTATGAAGGTTTAGGTACTGCTACCGATACATTTATAAAGGTTAAGGTCTGCTACCGATACCTTTATAAAGGTTAAGGTCTGCTACCGATACCTTTATAAAGGTACCAATATTTCTACCGAAATATACCGGTATGCATTTCCAACCTAAAAATTCCGCTACTGAAAAAAAGAACGGTACTTATCGAAATATTTTGGTAACCCTTATTTAACGGTATGACGTCATACCGAAATTTAGAGGTAGGTACCTTAATTTTTGGGTAATTCAGTCCCTGTTATACAACTAATGATTACAGTTAGGGCCTGCGCCCACTGGCATCACAGCACGGCAAGGGATAGGTTTTCTTTTTTATTAATGCGACGATTAGGTATAATTTTGTATATCTTAATAGTTATCATCATCTTCCAGCCCTTGTCCCATGTTACTCGTAGTCGGCGCAACACGTTTTTTTCTTTCACTCTCACCTGTCAACCGTCACGCTATCATTCACTCCTTTCTCTTTCATATCATTCGCCCCACAATCCGTCCATATTTTATATGGGAATATAACTTAATAGTATAAAAATAAAATTGAAATTTCAATGATAATCAAAAATGACGTCGCAGCATGCCTAAGGATATCACGGTATCGTTGCTGTCAGAATGCGCTTGTATGTATAGATCCTCTCCCGTGCCGTGTGTGCCGTGCGCAGTCCCGAAGTTGGAGGGAATGATGAAGTTGGAATAGTAGGATAGGTAGTTACGCGGAAAGCTTCGTGCAGACGCGCGTCGCGCTGGTCTGTACGAGCTTTAACCCATACTTTAGTTAAAATATAAAAAATAGTCAAAATGTCTTACCCATATGCTGTTTTAGAGGTGAAAAAAGCTAAACAAAGAATGAACTATTAAGGTGTCAATCCATATACATTACCAATAGCACATCGAATGATTGAATGAACAAACCCTAAAAGTATTAATAGAATTTCCGTTACTACATCTAGCAATTGAATACAAATCGCTTATATTGCGGTCCTAAAAATATCATAAACGTGAAACGAAGGCGTATCGTGGGCCAAACGGCTTCCGTCATAAATGGTGACACCAGCTAAACTACAATACGACCAACGGATATGGACCAATATAAAGAGACCTTTCGCATTTCGTGTTAATGCTCCTCAATTGTCTGTGGTTTGAAGAGTACAGATGGGTGTGGAAGGTCAAGCAAAAGTGGTTGGTTTACAGGCGGGTTCGTTTTTTCAAACATTCTTTTTTTTTTAAGAATAGTTTGCACTAAACATATACGCTATCAGGTCGGTAGCGTGACTTTCTAGTGTTTTTATAAGCCACATGCTTACATGCAAATGTTGTATTAAAAGGCTGGAATGAATTAAATTAGTTTGCTTCGAAATGCTAAATGCCTATTTAACTTGGGGCGAATTCATGGAATTTCAATTCGCTTTGGCACTTAATTGCGTTAAGTATTTTTATGGTCCATTATTTTAATGGATGTGAATTCTCTTCTTTTTTGATTAATATGAAATGCTTTTCTTAACCTATACTTCAAATATATTTAAAAGCAAGTGCTTTTTAGAATAAGTATTCTATAACACTTCCTAAAGACATTGGAACATGTTGTTAATCCTCTCAGACAGGAATTGACTTATTTGTCAGTTTTATTGCTAAAACCAACTCGCGTGTAAAATTATAATAACAATCATCTTAATGACACAATTTCAATAACAGTATTACCAGGGAGCTTATTATCAACACATGTGGAAACAGTCACTAAACAAAATAGCTAGTGCCCGACTTATTACTGCATCGCGTGACTAAAAATATCGAGTGAAAATCGATAAACAAAAGCGCTGGAAGACGGGTATCTTCTGCAAATAAACTAGGAAATAGTGTTTTGCAGGTTGAATTCGAGAAAGGGAATACTAAGTCAAAGCTGTTTATTTTGGAATACAATAAGTATTAAGTATTTGACAGGTAAGAATTAAATGTGAATAGAATTTCTATTTCGTTTCTTCGAAATTAAACCCGAATGAACGTCTTTGTGACTACTTTTTATTTATTTAATTGAAAATATTCGAAGCAGCCATGGCTTTGTATGCTCTTGACATCTTTCTCACGCACCCTTAAAGGTCACCAGCCAATCACGTCTTTCCATCTCGTTCCCTTCAATCAACGCCAGCATTCATTGACTATAAGCAGCTGTCAGATCTTTTTTCCTTTCCCGTTCATCCTTCTCAATGACCTTGGTTTTATTCGCTTTAAGCGCTTTTTTACCCTCACCCCGGTCGGGGTAAAGTGTATAGCGTTCATTTGTTTAATCAAGGGACACTTTATTTGATCAATTGTCCCGGTCTGTTGTCATTGCCGGCATTTTGGGTTTTCCCTTTAACTAATGGTATTTGACTGTTGGGTTTTTAGTATTGTAAGTGCTCTGGTTATTCGTGTAATTGTTTGTTTTAGTTTTATCGCTGTTAAGGATTAAAGTCCACAAAATTTTTAAATGGCAACTCTTCTCTCAGGTACTTATCGTATTATTCGACATATTGATTCATAATTGACATATTGGTTCGACATATTATTGGTTGGCCTTTTCTTTCTTGGCTTAATTTCATTGCTATTTGAAGATCCAAATTGGTAGTAGGGGTGTCAAAAACTTGATACCTGTTTAGATGATACAAGACCAATCATCCAATTAAAAATAAGTACCTAAAGAACGATTGCCTATTTCATCCAGTCTTGAAGAAAAGCTTATTTAGATCGTTTTTTTAAGACCTCTATGTTATCCTTTGTTCTTCGTTCAAGATTAGACATTCTTAAATCTACTACATTCCAGTAAGATGACTGATACATTAATAATACCAGCCTGTTATTTTCCCAATGCAGGGCAAAGGCACAAGCATTGATCACCACCACGCTTGATTAAGAGCACCCTGGTGATTTCAGACTTATATTAACGATAAGTCCAGGTTTCCTCACAAAGTTTTATGTCCAAGATAAACTCAGAAAGTACATAATGAATTGAAAAAGATACATTATTCGATAAAAATCTAATCTTTAGAATAGCCGCTCGTTACACTACGGTGAACATGTAACTACAAGCCATGCTATTCTGTAAACATCTCACCGTGAAAACTTGGGTGAAGTGAGCTGTCAATAGTGTCAATCTCTGTGGAATGACAGCTCACTCCACGCTCACTTCACCTAAGTTTTCACGGTGAGATGGTAACAGAATAGCACTGCTGGTACTTATGTTAAGGTCGAGTTAGGTTAGGTCATGTTACTCCTTTATACATCGGATTAACAGTATGTAAAGTGATGTAACTACAATAGATTAACCTTTTAGATACAGACGCGATGCGTCTTATCCATGCAATGGTTGGCGCCGGTAATTTGAAAGGACGTATTTAATTTCTCGAGTTTTTGTGTGAAATGCTTTGTGGAGTTGAGAGGTAACAAGTATGTGATCATTAACAGTGTGAAAAGCAGTTAGGTAGTTAACTGGTCAATTAAGTTTTGTACATACATTTTGATGTACGTGATAAATAATAGGTAAAGTATGATGAGAACATGAATTCTGTAAGTAGGTTTGTACGTTACAAATAAATCATGTTTTTAAAACTAGATGAATTCGGTGATTGAGTTTAGTTGATTTATATTTCTACGCATATATTGTTTCATTATATTGTACTCAAATAAAAAACCTTAAAATTAAAGTTATAAAAACTAAAACTTAACTACGACAAAAAAGCCACTCCTCACTCAGGTCCTCACTTATGCCCGTTTTCACTTTCACTAAGTGACACTTAAATGAATCCCTAAATAAAAGTGCACAGTTGGATTTTCAACAATACGCTCAGCGCTGAGAGTTGAAAATCCAACAGTGCAAGGCATAAGTGAGGACCATGTAGATTAGAACATGATTTTAGAACAATTAACTCCTGGTGCAGTGTCTAATTAATTGGTGCCAACATGATTTGCACGTAGATTTACTCAAATAAAAAACTAGACGTTTTTGATGAAGCAGGGGATATTGTCTTGATAATGTTTTGGGCTTAATTCTGTTTCGGTTTCGGTTAAAAGAATTTATTCTCATTAAGAACACTAAACAGTTCACTTTATATAGGTATAAGATATACAAATAAATCATGCAGGTCTATGGTAACAAAAACGTAAACGTAGAATAGAATCGTAAACGTAGGTAGATCATAAGATTTAATTAAATCTTAGCACCTCATCCAATTTTACCTAGCTCTCATAAGGTTAGTAATCGAGCTAAATGAACAAGGTCATAACTAACAAAACGAATTTCATCAAAAATCACCTTTTCAGTTACAAAGGGTATCTGCAATGTCTTCACACAATTAATTACAAATTCGCATGAACGTAGCAATCTGCTTGAAACATCTGTAATTACAATCTCCTTCGTAACTTTAGTTTAATATTCACTTTTGATATTTCTATCGACATTTTGGTAATGAAATTGATTTTGTTAATTTTGTTGTAAGATTTGTTGAAATAACTTCACGTGTTGCGATCTCCTTTCACAAGGTGTCTGGAGGGGTTCCCTATCCATTTGCATAAAATTATAAGACATAATATAACATAGCATACAATTGTATCCTAATTATATTTACGCATAACATTATTAACGCATAAAATATTTTTATACGCATAATTATTTAAACATAATTTCATTATTCATAATAATGTTCTAGCATAACATTCTAAAGCATAAATTGATTTGATTTGAAACTGACATTTACGCACAATGTTCTATAAAAAATAAAAATAATAAACTTTAATATAACTCATATAATAAACAAACAAGTTCGTGGCTCAGGGCCCCGCCGCACCTTAACCTAATTCAATAGAGTAATTCCCAAATTATAATAAATATTGTCTATATTTATGGCTCATGATTAATAGACGAATAAATATTATGCCTTAAAAAATTATGTAACTCTAAATTATACCAAAAGAAATGAGCCCACATAAGATAATTAAGTCAATATAAACTGTATGCCAAAAACAATTACGGCAAAGTATACCAAAAACAAATATGCCAAAGTATATTAGGAAAAAAAAAACATTCGTGAAAATGAAGGGATCCCGTCTGGAGGAAAATCATCAATAATCGGTTTTCTGATCCATTCCATCGGAGATCGCGAAAGTCCTCCGAAATGTGCCGGCACTTTTGAACGTCAAAGTTTACAAAAAAATTGAATTGATTCTAGTCGCCCCTTCCAAAAGGTAGTTTTCGTATGGAGAAGAATGGGCAAGAAACTCCACCTCTTTTAAAAAGTGTTACAATATTTTGTATATGTAGGTACATTAGTTACATAATTATACGTGGACGTCGACGTCCATAAAATGTATGGAAATATGTGCACGTTATCACGTTATCGTGGACGAAAATTTAAAAGCGTCTTCATGATCCTAATCCTCTAACTTAAAAGTGAGTTTGTTTGTTACGCTTTCATGCTCAAACGGCTAAACGGATTTGTGTGAAATTTGGCACACGGATAGACCATGACTTGGAATAGGACATAGGATACTTTTATCCCGGTAGTACGTTCCCGTGGGATAATTTCCAAACTGCACGCGGGCGAAGTCGCTGGCAAAAACTAGTATTTCCATACATTTAACTTGCCTAAGTTATTGCGTTGGCGTGACGTGGACGTGGAATTTCGTTTGAATATCGTTACCTTAGAAAATATAAAGTCGCACAAACGCTAATGAGTTAAACTTTTATATACTTACGTTTTGAAAACATTGTAAAAGCCATTTATTTTTAAAAGAGTAACCGTGGAGTTTCTTGCCGGCTCTTCTCCATAGGAAACGACCAATTGGAACCGCGCACCTAGCTTCTGACGTTTCATAAGTGCCCATGTAAGGACTTCGTGTTTTTTTTTTAGAGAAAAATAACTTAACAACAAAAGCATAACGTATTAAGGCCGCCTATGTAAGGGTACATAAAGTTGTACTACGATGTCCTGAAAATGTAAGTGACATATTATCATTATAGACCAGGGTAGAAGCCTTTAAAAATAATAAAAAGTGAAAAAAAATAATAGTAGGATGAAACCCATTAGAAAAGGAGGGGAATATTATAAAAATGAAAGGAAAAATAATTTACGGGCGATCTGAGGTCGGGAAGGGGATGGGGGTGAGTTTTTAAGGGTAAGAAACGGTTTTTCTCGATTTCCGGCAAAACTAAAAGTCCTATCGAAAAAAGTCAAATGGCAAAGTTGGATGTAATAAAAAGATCTAAAACTTTTGTATTTACACTTTTTTCACATAACCTCAAAATGTATGGGAAAAATTCAAAAAACCAAGTTTTTGGTTTTTTATTTTTATCTTTTACAATTTTTTTTTTTATTTAACGAAATTTGGTGAAAACTTACCTTTTTATGTCCCAAATACGCTGTAATTTATTTGATTAAAAATATTTATTTTTTCACCTTATTTTGAATTAATATCGAAAAAACACCCTAATTTTCAATCGAAAATTCACCCGTCAAAATATCAGCTTTTTTCAAAAAGTTGGTATGGTTTCTATTTGTTGAAATCTCTACTTTCCGACGGTGAAAAAAAATATATATGTTACTACAGTAAATCTTCTCAGAAAATGCAAAAATTCAAAAAAAACTTGAATTCGATTTTTTTTTTTTAATTGTTATAAATAATTTTGAGCTATTTATTAAAATTTACACTTTAATTACTCGAAAAAACGTTAGATTACATGTGACATTGATAACAAAAAAATTGCAAATAAAAATATACTACTATAATTAACAAACAAATAAGTTAATAAAATTAATATTTAATAAGACATCTACAATATTTGGAGAAAGTTGTCGAATCTTCTTTAAATTATATGCGTAGATGCCTATTATAACAATTTTAAGATAAATTATATATACCTGAGTGACCTACGAAAAATTGTAGCCCATCAAAAGGTATTTCGTGGAGAAGTGGGGAAGGGGCTAGGCGGGTCTGGGTCTTACTACATACATACCTACTATTATATACTATATATTTCGTAGCAGCTGTTACAACCGTTAGCCTAACCAGTATTCGAAATACAGTACAGTATACAACATCGTTTATAAAAATACACGTGCACGCTGAGTTTCTTGAAGATAATTGTGACAAGTTTACTTAAAAAAACAAAAAACTTTTCGAATCTGCATAGGAAGGTAAATACTATCTCTATTTTTATCTGTATCAATCAACTCAAACATAAAACTCGAAATATTTTCTTTAAAAATAGTATGCTTAACGTAACATAACCTAAAGATTGAAATTATATGATATTTTAGTACAAGATAAAAAAAAAATAATCTCCTTAATTTTGCACAAACAAATTTAGTTAATCCCATGAAAAAAAAAAAAAATTCAAAATACATAAAAAATACACAAATTTACATAAAAAGAATTAATTCCGGAAATATTGCTCAAAACTATTTGCTGCAGCTGTGAAACTGGATATAACAGTTTAAAATGTGGTTGCCGAAAACATGGTTTAAAATGCACAAATTTATGTTCAAACTGTCATGGTTCTGAAAATTGCTCCAATATTGAAGAAGAAACCTTCCTATGCAGATTCGAAAAGTTTTTTTGTTTTTTTAAGTAAACTTGTCACAATTATCTTCAAGAAACTCAGCGTGCACGTGTATTTTTATAAACGATGTTGTATACTGTACTGTATTTCGAATACTGGATAGGCTAACGGTTGTAACAGCTGCTACGAAATATATAGTATATAATAGTAGGTATGTATGTAGTAAGACCCAGACCCGCCTAGCCCCTTCCCCACTTCTCCACGAAATACCTTTTGATGGGCTACAATTTTTCGTAGGTCACTCAGGTATATACAAAGTGGAGCAGGACGATTGACATTCCTTTAAACCACGTAAAGAGTGTCATGTTCTTTACCCGTATACAAAAAATCAATCAAATCCAATGAATACTTTAGCCACAGGAAATTATTTTTCATTTTCTTATTTTTCAACATGATGTAGATCTGAGTCCGTAATAATAGGTAAACATTGTAAGGTCAGGAACCTGTGCAAAAACGTATGATTCTATTCTCTACGTCTCAATATGCTTGAAAGACAGAGAAAGGTGTCATACCATTCCACTCTTACGCGCCCCGCCCACTCCCACAAAATACTACAATTAGAAAGAAAAAGAAATATTACTTACGCAAATAATGCATTAGTGGTGCATAGAAAACTGCGAGTGTGTATGTGAGCGGAAGTTTTTCGGCAAAAAGACTTTTATTGACTCTTAACTACGTCAGTCAGTGCACAGCGGAGCCCTTTGATGAGAGCACACGCCTACTTTTGTTATCACAAGACGAGCCGCGCGCGCATTGTTGTGATTTTATGAAAAGTTTTAGTTGTTATTGTGTTAAAGACGATTTATGATAGTTAGATTAGTGCACAGGTTATTGTGACATATTGTTAAGTGTTAGTGTATTATTAGTTAGTTAATTAGGCATTTATTAGTTAGTTTTTGGATTTAGGTTAGGTTTGTAAGTTTTTTAGTTTAGGTAATATTATGCCTCAAATAAGCTACACAGCTGCCGAGTACACTGACATGGTACTTATGTACGGAGAATGTCACCAAAATGCGGCTTTAGCATTGCGTACATATCGGGAGAGATATGGTGAGACACACGAACGTGCCCTACCAACAGCCGTGTAGCAGTTACCCTGGCAGTTCAGAGGTTACGAGAGAATCGGCCGTTCCTCAAGGAGAAGGCGTGTCTTCAAATTCAAATATCGAGGAGCGGATATTTTTCAAATTTTCAAAATGTTGTACATTTTGAAAATAACCCGACTTCTAGCCTCCGGAACGCAGCGCGGCGGTTTCAAGTGAGTCACACAACTGTCCATAGATATTTGAAACGGCATGCACGGCGACCTTACAAGTTCAGAAAAGTACAACAACTGTTATCCAGAGATATGCCAGTCAGAGTGTTGAACAACAGTGGACACTTTGAAAATTTAAAAATTTGACTAGGTACTTGATGATTTAAATTCTGATTGTGATGTGATAATATGTGATTAATTATTCAATTAGTGATCTTTTATTAATTAACAACGCGCAACTTAGTGCGTTTATGCCGCGGATTTGTTGTTCTCCGACTAAAGTACCTACCTACGTCCACCTACGTCCCGCACCCCCGCCCGCTGCATCCCGCACCACACCGCGCAACAGGTCAGTGACGTTTCGTAGATAAAGCGTGTTTCCATTTTATGCAGTTGATTTTGCTATTAATTTTGTTTGAAAATTGCAATTCTTAAATTTTCCATTAACTACTAATCTTCGTGTTTTAAAATGTTTCGATGGACTAGTACTGTGCTCGTTTTAATTTAATGTCGTAAGTCCAGATCCACATTGTATAATTTATCTTAAAATAGTTATAATAGGCATCTACGCATATAATTTAAAGAAGATTCGACAACTTTCTCCAAATATTGTAGATGTCTTATTAAATATTAATTTTATTAACTTATTTGTTTGTTAATTATAGTAGTATATTTTTATTTGCAATTTTTTTGTTATCAATGTCAATGTAATCTAACGTTTTTCGAGTAATTAAAGTGTAAATTTTAATAAATAGCTTAAAATTATTTATAATAATTTAAAAAAAAAATCGAATTCAAGTTTTTTTTGAATTTTTGCATTTTCTGAGAAGATTTACTGTAGTAACATATATTTTTTTTTCACCGTCGGAAAGTAGAGATTTCAACGAATAGAAATCATACGAACTTTTTGAAAAAAGCTGATATTTTGACGGGTGAATTTTCGATTGAAAATTAGGGTGTTTTTTCGATATTAATTCAAAATAAGGTGAAAAAATAAATATTTTTAATCAAATAAATTACAGCGTATTTGGGACATAAAAAGGTAAGTTTTCACCAAATTTCGTTAAATAAAAAAAAAAATTGTAAAAGATAAAAATAAAAAACCAAAAACTTGGTTTTTTGAATTTTTCACATACATTTTGAGGTTATGTGAAAAAAGTGTAAATACAAAAGTTTTAGATCTTTTTATTACATCCAACTTTGCCATTTGACTTTTTTCGATAGAACTTTTAGTTTTGCCGGAAATCGAGAAAAACCGTTTTTTACCCTTAAAAACTCACCCCCATCCCCTTCCCGACCTCAGATCGCCCGTAAATTATTTTTCCTTTCATTTTTATAATATTCCCCTCCTTTTCTAATGGGTTTCATCCTACTATTATTTTTTTTGGTTTTGAAAATTATCGACCCTGGTCTATTAGGCTTAGTCTTAACTTATGCAGCGCAGACTTGACATTAGCAAAATTCTTACAAAATTTTTGTCTATTACTCAAAACAAAATCTAAAATATACGTAAGTTATATAAACAGAAAATTACTGCTACAGAAGTAAATTAATTTCCCAACTTTACGTTGAACATAGGTGTGTTCAACTTAAAGTTGGTAAATTAATTTTAAGACCTTTCTATACCTTTATATAGTGGGTTCAACTCTAACCTTATGTCTGAAACGTCTACATTAAGAGTACCTAACAAGAAGAAATATTAATTAATCATTACAAATGCCTATCAACGGCTGGCAATTCATGTCATTTTGTAAGATTGCTAAGAGGAGTGTGGAATTATGATTGCTTAAACACTGCCCACTTGATTTCTAGCCCATTGTTAGGATTTCATAAGGATGATCATTTTTCTGACTGATATAACTCTATACTCGAATCGCTTTAGCGTGGCAAAAGCAGACCTACCGACATTTTCAAGCACTCTTTATTTAAAAAACTGAAATAAAGTCCGTTAAGGTCCTTTTGTTTTGTGAGAAATTGTCAAATAACTTCTCCCGCTCCGCCGTGTCAGACTCTTACTGACTAAAACCCACCCGTGTTCCTTCAGTTGCCTGTACGTTGCCAGGGGCCACCGTATCCCGTACGGACTTTCCCGCGACCCCGGCGGGCATCGGTCTTAGTGGACCCCGTCAGTTGTGCTGACATCTCTTTGCCGCGCGTGGAACACAACGCGCCGTCGACCCGGGCCGGGCGTCACCTGCGACGGCTATTGGCGTGAGGGCGCGAAATTTGCCTGTCCCTCATGCAAGCCGCCTCCTCCTTCGCAAGCATTACTGCTTCACAGAAGGAGGTGACGGATACGCACGCCCTCTCGCTCCGTACCATGACCTGGACTAGGTCCGGACGCGAGAGATCACGTCCGTTAACGTCCTGAGTCAATATCTATCGTAAACATCAACATGTTCCAATGACGAAAAACCATACATAGTTTATTGTTTTGGGTTCCTACGGAGAGATATTAGGGAAAGGGCAATGACTGCTACTGCCACGCTAAAGCGATTTGGGTATAGTATTAATATAGTCAAGTTAAATCAAATTTAAATAAAAAACGGGTCTACCCCTTAGTTTTAAGTAATTCCGATAAAACGTTATTATTTTATTACCTGACTGTGCGTCGCAAAGGGAGGGTAATGGGTTTATCAGCCTATATATAGCAAAAATAGATGGCGAACGATCAAGGCGTAAAGAGAAGTGGTGGAAGTTAAAATACACGTTATTTCCACTTCTTATGTAGGTATGTGTGTTTGTTCGTTTGTTCCTCTCTACAGAGCAAACGCGTGCGCCGATTTTGATGATTCTTACTTCAATCGATTTATCCTAATCTTGTGAGGACCACTAAAGACATGACAGTAATCAAAATTCAATATATCGACAACCAGACACCTTAATATGAAAAATTAAAAAGTTAAAATCGACAAACTATATCAAGTGGGGTATCATTGAACAGGTCTTTGAAAATCATGCTGACTGCATAAGATTGTGTATAGTATTAAATAGGATTAGAGACAGAAATAGGTCCCTTGTTTCCATCTTTTTTAAAGTTCACTTTTTACGATATTTGATTTTTAATATTTTTGCTAGTATGCTGTATCTTGAGCAAAGGCCTCCCTCCACACCTATCTTTCGCCGCGCTTCCTCCATTCAGTTTAGACAGAATCTATCGGTTATGTACTATAACACCTTTTTCGGGGCCAACCGTCTCACTGTCTTAAATACACATACCTACCCAGAATGGGTTCACATTAGCAGTACAATGGTTGAGCACCACATTCACGACGTCTCTCGTCGGAATATCCGAAGTAGTTACTAAACTAGTTATTTGCCCATCAAAGTCAGTTTAGCAGAGTCATAAAATGTAAATTAAATCGTTCAGCCCTTTTAGGGACAAAAGCTTTGAATGTTATACATAACATCGTTACTTAATAAATATATTAAAGCTAAAGGTCATATCTATCCGAATAAATGAAGCATACCTACCTACACACACCTGCGCATTCAAAGGTCAAGTGTATTTTAAGTTTATCTCCTTATTTTTTAATATTATAATAGCATTTGGATAGTCATAATCAGCCTTTAGTGTTCCCACTGCTGGTACACAGGAATGGGAATAGGCCGTAATCCACTACGCGGGCCCAGTGCGGGTTGGTAGATGTCACATATCCTTGAATGTTTGGTTCTCGGACGTAAAATACAATAGACGACGCATATTTAGTAACAATCCGCAATTACACGGCGTGTGGACACGTCAAGCGTCGAGCGTAGTGTGAGCCACTTCGCCCGCCAACCCCACTTATATAGGATTACACACTGCGCTCGACGCTTGACGTGTCCACACGTCGGGTCCGAGTTCGCAACAAGTCAATCGCCTTCCTGAGGATGCCTCGTTGAGAGGTGAAACACGTGTCGATTTCTTACAGGGTTCTTTATGACTCATTAAGAACAGTTACGCGGATTAAGTTACTAAATAAACGTCGTCTATTGTATTTTATAATGGATTTCCGCAAAGTCACGCCTGAATCAATTAACTTTCTTGGACGTGCCCGTTTCCTCACGATGTTTTACTTCACCGTAAGGATAAGGATAATTTGGATAGTATTTCTATCTAAATGTAAAATGATTTTTATCAGCATTGTACATCTGAATCCGAGGCAACTGGACTCAGAAGATAATAAAATAAGAGTTACCCGATTAACCTGACTTCTTTTTTCCGTTGTGTCCCTATCGGTACCGTAGATACCTATGTACTAGGCCTCTGTGCTGTTTACCGTTTTCATGGCAATAAACACTAAAGATTACTATCAAGATAAGTTCGCATTTTAGCGCTAAGTGCAGCTATCTCCCTCGGCTCATCGGTGCCAACAAATAACTTAATATACGTAAATATATTCTAGTTTGTAGATATTTCACGTGTTACATTGCTTCGTATCACTGCATGCATTGCATTAGGCGGCCGTACCATGGTTGTTATGGGAAGATTTCGGCGTTAACTTCGAGTATTTTACATTCTAGAAATTAAATCCTAATTTGTAATGATATTTCAGGTAATGTTATTTCCTGAAGAAAACTTAACAAAAGTTGTGAGAAACCGAATCATTGTCAAGAAAATTATAAAAACTAAATTCATTGCTAGGTGTTTTTAATACGTATTAGCTGACCCAACAGACGTTGTTGCCCTGTAGTATCTAAATTCCAATAATTCATACAAAAATCCCATAGAAAACGCACTTTCAGTTTCCCAAAATTCCCAATTTTCCCGGAAACTTTCCGAATTTTTCATTCCGTATAAACCTGATTCGGAAATTTTAAAACAAAACTTTGCCAGATCGGTCCAGCCGTTCTGAAGTGATGCGCTTACCAACGAACAGCATTTCATTTTTATTTTAGATATCTTGAGAATAAATCCCATTAGGTATATACTCGTAATTAACCTATTCTAACACATGGGTATTTGTTACTTAAGAGTACTGAGAATTAGGTACTATTCATAATTAATAATCATGGGCAGTAAAAACAATAACAGGGCAAGCTTAAAATAAAACTATTTTAAAACTATACGAAGTCTCTATGACAAAAACAACACGTCACCATTTAAATTAAGTTCTCTATGCCAATATTAAAGGGATTCGTATTGTTAATAAGGCAATTAGCAAACTGAATTAATATAAAATAAAATATATATTCATTATTATTATCATAATTATTTTCGATTATTAGATACCAAAGGGTTGTCAAGGTTACGAAACATGAATTTAAATTAGTGATTTACTTTAATTAGGTGGTTTTTTGACGTGACAGTGACACAAATAAATTCGATATAAATCGGCAGGCGATTATTGTTCTCTTGTGAAACTTGGATAATATATTATTTGTTAATATATAGTCATTGCAAATATTGGTTAATATATAAATATTGCAATAACGACCTAAACTAAAGGACAACACAATTTTAAGTAGATATTAATGTCGTCATCTTATAAACAATACAAATAAATACAATTTAAATGTCAATTTGTAATGCCAAAATAACCGCTTTTAAATACTTAAATACGGTACCTACTTATATTTTTTATTTTATTGTCTGTCTGTTTGTTCCGGCTAATGTCCGGAATTGCCGGACCGATTTTGCCGGGACTCTTTCTAGCAGATACCTGACGTTATAAGGAGTAACTTACTTTTATTTTAGAAAAAGAATTAGGATCCACGCGGACGAAGCCGCGAGCAGCATCTAGTGAGAAATAAGATCAATGTTAATACCTACTTCAATACATTTAACAAGAATCCTTTGCTGACTGCGGTTTGTCAATCATTAAGCATTCATACGAACAAACAGTAGATAATAATGTCATCATTACTAATATTGCTTCATCGTAATCAGCATCATCAACCTTCTCGCCTGTTCCATTTTTTTTTGTTTTTTTTTTGTGGTCAGCGCTGAATATCTACTTTTTTGTGGTCAGCGCTGAATATCTACTTTTTCTATGCACCTATCACCCGACTACTGAAACGCCACTCAAAACTTAAGCGTTACTTATGACTCGTTTAAAGCCTTTTGATTGGTTCAAACTAGTTTTAAGTAACGCTTAAGTTTTGAGTGGCGTTTCAGTATTCGGGTGTTAATCAACCGGCATCTCAGTTACTTATCTATTTTACTATCTTCATCTCTATCTAACTACCTATTACTGTATATTGTGATATTGTTTCATCATCATCGTCTTCGTTACCTTATAGGTACCAATTTATTTAAGGTCAGCGCAGCATTTCTTCTTCCATACCTACATCTTTATTAAGCGTTTTCTCAATAGTCTTCTGAAAGCAGCGTTCTTCTTCAGTCTCTACTCTTTCTAAAAACAAACACCTATTCCTCTCCTACTCACTCCAAACTCACTCACACTTCCACCACTTCCAGTAGTAGCTGCCCACGTCAGAGATGTGTATCGCGAGCTACGCTCCCAGGTGTATCCAGTAATAAGGATGCAGATACACGACACGACAACTGTGAAATTGCTTGATCGTGATGTATGCTGCGACATTTGGCGCAGGACGAGTGTGTATCCAAACACGGTTGGAGTCCGGAATAAGCTGCGGATTTTGAGGGTTACTTCGGGTTTGAGGGCATGGAGAAGTTGAATTTGTGGTTAACTTGTTTCGATGTTTCGATAAACATAATTTTAAAAAATAAACAATATTGATAAGTGCATCTTTTCTGATTACTGTCAGCCTTATCATGCCATCGCTGGGCAGTCTCCCCCATGACTTTTGTTTTTATTTCAATCCAGGACTATTGTAGACGGGCACGCCACAATTGTGGCGATAAGTCCCCTCTTTGAGGAGTGGCTAGAGAGGCGCCACGGCGTCCTCACCTTCCGCCTGACGCAGGTCCTCACCGGACATGGTTGTTTCGGGAGGTTCCTGTTCAGGATAAAGCGGGAGGAAACGCCCGGGTGTCACCACTGTGTGGATCTCCCGGAGAACACGGTGGTGCATACGGTGGAGGTCTGCCCAGCTTGGGCGGAGCACCGCCGTGTCCTCACGGAGGCGATCGGCGGCGGCGATCTCTCGCGTCCGGCCCTGGTTCAGGCCATGGTCCGGAGCGAGAGTGCATGGGAGGCCGTCACCTCCTTCTGCGAAGCAGTAATGCTCACGAAGGAGGAGGCGGAGCGCGCGAGGGAGAGGCAAAATGCGCCCCCTCGCGCCCCTAGTCGCCGCAGGAGACGCCCCGGGCGTCGGGAGTCGCGAGCCGACTTCCGGCCACCGTAGGCGCGGGCTTGCGGACGGTGAGCAATAGGTAGCTCGCCGTCCGATAGGGACCAGGCCCGGGTCGACGGCGCGTTGTGTTCCACGCGCGCCTCAAAGAGATGTCAGCACCAACTGACGGGGTCCGGAAGGGCCAATGCCTGCCGGGGTTGCGGGTTTGTCTGAAAGGGATATCGCGACCTCGGCACACAGGCAACGGAAGGAACACGGGTGGGTTTTAGTCAGTAAAAGTCTGACACGCCCTCCCGCTCCACCCAGAGCGGGAGAAGTTATTTGACAATTTCCCAACCAAAAAAAAAAAAAAAAAAAAAAGGACTATTGTAGACAATTGCTTATTGATTTTGTCCAATTCGTCCTCTCGCTGTAGTCTACATTATGCAGTTTTTTTATAATTACTTATTTTTACTTATTGTAATGCCAAGTCATAGGTCTCGAATTCGAACCCAAGGCACGCAACTCTGACTTTTCGGATTCATGTGCGTATTGTATAATTATCATTTGCTTCAAAAACGGTGAAGGCAAACATCGTGAGGAATCCGACATGCCTGAGAGATATTTCTCGACGGCATGTGAACCAAGTCAGAGGCCCATGGGTGGCTTTAAAAAAAACTCTGACACAGGGTTAGTCACTAACCACACGAAAAGAAGAAGACAAAAAAAAATAAAGATTGCCTATCAGGAGTCAATGTCATGAGCATCCACGATTCAATCACAATAAATACCAGACATTTTTGTTCATTTCATGTCAGATTCTTCCCCAATATTAGAAAATACGATCCTTAATCCTTTTAACGTTTACATTTCCTTCAGAAAAAGAGGAAACATATTGATGGGGTGGAAATAAATTTTCGTTTACATATGTCTCGGCTGCGGCGAAAGGAAATTAATATCCTGTTATAAAAGTTGTTTTTCTTCAACGTTACTTCCTCTTGTTTTGTTGATGCTTGGTTTTGTGCGCAAGGTGAGGGATATTGAAAGAAGATAAAAAATTATAACTTAAGGTTACGCTAGTCGGTCATTCTTCCATATAAACGTAGTATGATGATTACTCGTCTGTTTGACGGCGTACGTTCAATTCTAAAAATTATATCAATTTGTCTTGTCATTATCTAGCTCTGTTTGGAACCAAATTTTGAAAAAAAAGTATTGGTCTGGAAGTTATGAGTATTGAAACTTCCATATTTCAACACTAATTTTAACTCATCTTTGGGCGTAAATTAATAAGATAAATATGTAGTATGGAAATGGCAAAATAGTACACAACCGTATAGAGATAGATTATTATAGATTATATTATTCAAAAATAGAAATAATTTTATTTTGATTAGATACATCCAGTAGTTTTTCAATAATACGTATATAAATAAACGCCCAAGGGCCTGTTCATTAAATTTTACACGCTCGTTCTCATTATAAATTCTGAAAGTTTACTTCGTAGCACAAGTCGATACCTGCACACTCTCTGTTTAAAAACACATACCCTCACTCACACACTTACACTCCTGCACACTCACTCACATTAACTGTTTTGTTTGTAATCTATTGGTTTTTTTTGTACTCTAATTTTTGTAAATTTTGTAGTGTTGTTAATTTATGTAACAAATTAATTTTAATTTTAGTTTTGCTATTGCGCTAGCAGAACACGTAAATTATTAACTTAGTGTATAATTTGGGTCACCAAGATACAGGCTGTGCCTAGTTTGGGACCCGCTGTTAAATCTGTCAAAAGTCTTCTGTTAGTTTATTTTATTTTGTTACTTGTTTGGTTAAGAACTGCGTGTAAGTTAAATATAATTAATAAATAAATAAAAATAAATCATCGTCTATTTCAGTAAATAAATAAACTAGATAAAAAAATATTGAATAAAAGAACCTAAATAAATAAATAACTATACTAAATAGCATGCATATTAACCACGCCCACCAACGAGTTAGAGCCGTAGACTAGTGCAACCTTAAGGCATTTTGTGTAACCTACCTACGTATAAATAAAATAGTTTTATAGAAGCACTATGACACCTCAAAAAACTGTTATATCTGATGTAGATGTAAACACAACAGATGTAAATAAGGGCAAAAAAAACCAGTATCAAACAACTCGTCGTTTAAAAGGTAACCTACCTACATAAACCTATAAACCTTTCGAACTGCCACGAATTGAAAGAACTGTTCGGTCTCGCCTAGCTTGATCCTCCTCAAACAAACATTAAACTACTGATAAGATTGTGTTTCCTTCACTTATCCTTCACTTTCGTTCACCTCATCCGTACTCAACGTCACTACGGTATCGCGAAATACTTGACGGCTTCTTCTCTCAAATATACACGATAAAAGTCATTATTCTGGTATAAATTGCTTCCGTTTTCATGCATTGCAATCAAGTTTAATTTACTTCAAGCAGCAATTTGGCGAACCAAATGGTTATAATTGAGTACTGGCGGTTTCGAGGTGAGAATGTCGAAAATGTAAGCCAAACGTCTGGAATATTTGAGATGCTGTCCATAATAAACTTTTCCAAAGCCATCTTTAGGTTTTAAGGAAGGAACTCACTAGGGTAACCAATCCTTATCCTATCCAACTAATATGATGCGAAAGTGACTTTGTTTGTTTGTAAGCTTTCACACTAAAACGGTTGAACGGATTTTGATGAAATTTGGCACATGGGTAGACCATGACCTGGAGAAGGACGTAGAATACCTTTTATCCCGATATTCCCACTGGATCAAGACTTATACGACTGAAACTGCGGGGTGCAACTAGTACCTTGTAATAAACACAATTTATCTTACACCGATATTTACGTTTACATCCATTACAGTAAAACACCATTATAATGAAACACAAATTCGTCTGCATACATTTTGACAGATCGTTTATTAAAGCCGTCTATCAATGGGGAGGCCCATGTTGTAGACAACAATAGGCTATTACGAAACCATTACCACAGACAAAATAAATAGCAGTATTGTATCTCGGCAGTGACGTTGAAATAATTACGTACGGCCGCTCTCGGTAGATAAATCTTCAGCGTCAATGCGTAACTGCCGCGCACTCGATACTGTTGCGTTTGTTTTGGCCGGTTTCTATGAAGATAGAATACTGTTACTTATGTATACTGTGCCATAACTAAGCCAGCAACAGGCGCGATTGTAACATTAACAAAACGCAGCCACTTTGAGTAGTTGCGGATAACGCAGACTACGTAATACCTACAGATCAGTTCATATTTCACCACCATACTCCGTGTATTCCCATTTCATACGTATTTGGCGCAAACGCCAAATTCGATAAGTCGAACGCTTTCGAGTACCACTCGAAATGCAGTTAATCGAATTACGCTCCCGCTCAGCGGTTCGGCTAAATGAGTTTCATGTATTGTCAACAGTTTTATAGGAATGCATACATTAGTGTTTATTGATTCTTGTTAGAGCTAGGAAGCTGTGGTGGTGTGAGTGGAATGTAGCCGTAGCAGGGACAATTTCCGCTGTGTATAGTGTGTTTCTGCCTTTGTCAGGAAACAGGCTAGTTACCGTAGAACATTTTCGCAATCGTTTTGAAGTTCGAATTAAGAACGAGAAGAGGTATTTGTCCAATTGTTGGACAGTTAACTAGTAAGTATACCAGTCTGTGAATGTACTGTAATGTACAGAGCAATGGCCTCTAGAGTTTCATACCTATAGAGCAAATAAGCTTTAGTCATCTATACATACATACATACATTTATATACATATACACACATATAAATAAAAAATGTTTTCTTTGTTCCTCTCAAATAGAGCACCTGCCATCTAATCTCTTCACCACCCTCGGTTGACTGGTAGAGAATGCCTAAGGCATTAAGTCCGCCTTTGTACTTTTTTGAGTGTGAAAAGTTTAAATAAATATACATACAATATATGAATACATACATACACACAAATAAATTAAATTGAAGTGACTGTCTGTAATGTCAAGATAACAGCTTTTTACTGTGTGGTAAAAAGCTATTACGGCTGATCCAGTACTTATTTTACTTTAATTTGTTCCGGCTAATCTCCGAAACGACTGGACCGAATTTGACGGGACTTTCATTGGCAGATAGCTAATGTTATAAGGAGTAACTAAGGCTTCTTTTAATTTAGGAAAATACTTAGAGTCCACGGCTGCGAAGCCGCGGGCAGCACCTAGTTATAAATACAACACAATATTTCAAATATCACCTGAACTATTTACCTAGTAGTTTGAATGCTTACTTAAATATGTGTTAGGTTCGACGCCCACCATAAAACAGCTGATTAATGTTCAAAAGCTTTCTATTTCTAATTGGCGTTTTATGGGTTTTGTATATAACCGTGTTTTAATGGACTATTATTACATGGACATTAACGAAATGATAACTGATTTTAGTTATCTAACTGTTGGCAGCGCCTTCGTTCGATTCTAAACTCATCTTCGTAAGACTCAACTCAGCAAAAAATTCGTAGTTGCGCCTTTTGGGTTGTTTCAGTCTATCATGTTCCTTAAGGAATAATGCAGGAGCCTTATGAAAGTTGTTAGTTTTACGACATCTTTATCTTTATTTAGCACATCATTATCTTTTGTTTTGTTTCTTTCAGATCATATAAAGAGCGTTTATTCGGAAAGTGGACAACGTCGCAAATAGGTGTCAAATATTTCGCTGTTTCGATTAATTTGGCAATATTACTGTATGGAAATAAGAAATGTGGCTAACTAGCTAACTAGAATATTAATAATAGATTGCAATTATAACACTGAATTTGATATTGTAACCGTTTTAGGTGTAAAAAAGGCATTTGGACTGTTTCAAAATACTTTTTTTTACATCTAAAACTAAATATTTGGTGTTACGATATTAATTATTGCATTTCATAATCTATATTCTTGTTCACTCTACCACATTTCATATTTCCATACAGTAATATTGCCAAATTAATCAAAACAGGTAGGTAAATATTTGACAGCTATTTGTTACGTTGCCAACTTTTAGGATAAACGCTCTTAAGTACACAAAAATATTCATAACACACAACCCCACAGATCCAACGAAACACCAACACCGCAAAACAGTACCTTTATCCATCGAACAGTGAAATTAATTACATCACTCATTGCTAATGAAGCCTGTTGGTTGCGAGACAATATTTGCTCACACGCCCCCCCATTCCCGTTCCCCCCGCTGTCGCCTGCGCACGTCAGGATCAGCCTTTGTTCTGGTTTCAGTGAAGCTATTATGAATCTGGAGTGTTTGTTCGCTTATTATGTTTGTGTATCGATATTTATTATGATTATGCGTATGCTTGGCAGATTTTCGTGCATGGAAAGTGTAGAGGGCTGTTGATGGATTGTGGTTTTGTATTCTTGTATTTTAGTAAGCGTGTACTTGTCATGTATGATAAGGAAGTTTTAATTCCAACAGTGGATTGTAAGGATCTTAGATTTTCTTCTGTATCTTTGGTCTGTTTATAGACAATCCAAGTGAAAGAAAGAACGATCGGTTTATTTATCACAGATACATACTAAAAGGCACATAAGTAAAAAAAAAAAAAAAATAGATCTATAAACACGAGCACAGAACAGAAATAGGCGACAGCTGCACGTCGTGACTGTGACAGAAGGCTTCCACTCAGCATGATGCTGTGCTATGGGGGACCCACAGCACAGCACGTTCTATTATTTTCATCCAAAAGGGTAAGTTGAGCAAAGTCTACTAATAACCTCACCCGTGAATTCGCGCAGTTTTGCCGAAGAGACCACGTCGACAGCACGTGGGACATCTACTTAGTAGAGATTTCACCAATGAAATTGAACGCGTTCAGTACATCTAACCACGTTCAAGAGCTGTCAGTGTACAATATTCCATAACAATTTTGACACCGACAGCTCTTGATCGCATCTAGATGTGCTGAACGCGTTCAATTTCATAGGTGAAATCCGCACTTAGTAAGTAAAATGGATGGCTAACTATTATAATAAAGGCTTGGCCTCTGGTTCTGGTCCCTTAATTTTTTTTGTTGGCCTCATGCCTCTGCTTTATCTTACTAAACTTCTCTATTTTGTGCGACCTCTGGCCATGTTGACTCCGCATCAAATAACAAAAAAAATACAGGAAAACGTGCGGTAAAATATGACATTCGACATTATTGCACCGGCCATGTGATCTTCATTATCACGCATATCAATTTTATTAGCATCTAGATGCGACACGGTGCAAGATTTCTTATGCCACTTGACTTTGATTGTGCTATGACACAATCAAAGTCAAGTGGCATAAGAAATCTTGCGTATCACGTTATGTCAATTTGCACTGTATTGCGTTGAAACGCGTTGCATTTGTCGCTCATCTTCGACAATGGGTAGCCATGTTTTTCCTTATAGCGCTTCGTTTATGGGATAATAATTTTGAGTACATTTGCCGTGTAAAAATCAATAAGATCCTCTTAGATGGGGCATCACTACAGTCCGCTGGAGTAGCTGTATACTTAATGTATATATTTATCTCTATTGTTTAATCGTTTTATCTTAGATGGCATTGGTCAGGTTCTTGCTATATCCCTTGATTGCACCTTAACACGACCCTCATCGTCGTGAGGTACATAAAAAATAGTCCCTAAATGGTAAAGTGACATTACACAAACGTACGTCCGGCGCACTTGTAAGAACTTCACGCCAATACGTACCTATAAGAGAGAAAGTCATATCGTAGGCTTTAAGAATAAACAGATGTCTACATTTCTGCCTAACACCTTTAAGTTCCTAGGCGTGATGCCCATGTATAGTGTTATCTTATAACCTTAGGTCTTTGACCGCACGTCAAAACCAAGAAGTGAATTCGCACGGATGACCTAATGACATTTGATGAGTTCAGCTAGCACGTAGAGAATGTTCTACCTATATATTTAAACACTTAGTATGAAATTGCTAATAATATAACAATATTTACCAATATAGGTAATATTGGTTACATATGAGTAAATTTTACTTAGTATGGTGTTAGTCCTAGGCATAGATATCCGTGGTCCTAGGTGTTGGGCAGTATTGTGATGAAGTAACATTGAGGGAAAATATACAGCAGGAACAAAATACTATCTCAACACTCAAATCAGCTTTTTAATGTCCACTGCCAAATGTACTTCTAAACATAATTTTGACGCTTTTTAAATAAACAGCTGCCGAGAGGACTCGAAAATTACATAAGCAGTTATGAATCTTGACAATCAACATCGGTAACCTTGACCTCAAATCGTGCAGATAGTTCCCCACTCATCTCGACAAAAACCGCAAATACCTACTTATTCGGGAAAAACCACAAGCAAAACATGAATTAGATAATTGAATAGGTGTACGATTCTAAGAATGGCGAGAGGTTAGACCGAGTGTCAGTGGATACGACTCGTAGACATTACCGACACTGATGCTGATTATTGCTGATACTCAATTGAATGATCTGCTTACGATACAACTTGAAGTGGCCTTATCTAGTTATGAGGTGTCCTTTATGTTTTCAATAGAGGCCGTATAATCCTTAGAGGTCCTCAAAGGACATTGAAGCTTTAGGCCCTTTGTACACGGCACGGTTTCTTTACGATTCGGCGTATAAACTGCGCCGTAGAAAAAACGTATCCGTCAATAAGCTTCCATAGTGATTCATACAACACTGACGACCGTGCCTTCACACGGCGAATAAACCGTAGTTTTTCACGGTAAGTAAAAAGTGTGTGTTAAAGGGCCTTGCAATAGACTCGATATGTATCTACATATCGATATGTATCTACATATAGAGTCCTAGTCCCACGCAGGACCAGTGCGAGTTGATAGATGTCACATCACATTGAATATTTGGTTCTAGGACATTTTGGTTTCTTCACGATGTTTTCCGTCACCGTTTTGAGAGCAGTAGTGATTAAATGTGTCTACATATCGACAGTATGCTGTGTTCATTGGATGATGATTTTCATGACACATCGAAAAAAGATCTTCTAGTTTATCTTGCTTACGCCACTGCTAAATCCATATAGCAACAATAACAATAATAAAAGTCAATTAATAATAGGTAATAATTACGATTAAATTGGCATTTTAAATACGTCTTACATATATTTTCCTTCCTTGATTTAAACAAGTTATATTAGTTTAGATAATTGCTTCGATTGATTGCAATGTTTGTTAGTTCCATTCATATTCTAGAACCTTCTACAGTCTCTTGCACCAAAAGTTGCGTACAGTAGGCTCTCTGTCATATTTACACAATAATGCGTACAGTTGAAAGCCTATTCAGGTTTATCTGTTACCAAGTGATTTGATAAGTTTTTGTTATTTTTGTTACTGTGCGTTCATTATAATTTGTCCCGTGACGCGATTAGTAGCACTATTCTGTCAGTTGCCATTTTGAACTCTATTACTATTGAAACTAAGCTTGAAAAGCAATGGTCCCAACACGAAGGCAAGAGGCAAGTTATACTGAACGGTCTGGACCCAATCTATAAATAGGTAACAAAGCAGATTGATCAGGCTGTTTGAAACCATAATTATAATACTTATAGTTTTCCAGGACTTTATTTTAATACATCCTTTTAAAAAGCCTTCATCGCCGTTTTGTTTCGGAGAAATGTTGATTCCTTTATTAATTTTTGTTTCTCAGTGATCTATTTATGGAATCCCTCGAAGCTATATGATAATTACCGAACGGATCGATTGGTTAAGCGACGCTTACCGCGGTCGGTTCGTGTCTAAGTGCATAATCAGCTTATAACGATCCCACTGCTGGGATCAGGCCTTCTGCTCTCTGTGAGAGGGTGGGTGAGTGATTATCCATGAAATATCGAGATCGTTACGGGTATCCAAAAGTCTGACAACCAGTCTTACCGAGGGGTATCATGTTACCCAGTAACTGGGTTGTGGAGGTCATATAGGCAGACGCTCCATGTAAAATACTGGTATTTAGCTGCATCCGGTTAGACTGGAAGCCGACCCAAACGTAGTTGGGAAAAGACTAGGCAGATTGATTGATCTATTTATGACCATCCACAGTAAACGCTTCCACAAAAAATAATAATAATACTAAACTGTCGCAGAAGATTAAAACTGTAATAAGTAATAAAACAATAACGACATTTTATACAATTCGCTTTTACTTGATGACCGTATAGCGTGACTTAGTTCAGTTATCGCCACATGTAACATGCATAACATTTAAGTAAGCTAAGTGAAATAAATTGGACTTATATGAGGGATGTGACGCCGTACGTTTTGAGGTCGAGGTCAAAATTTTATGGTGTCTTAATGCGTTATTAACCTGAATAAAAATAATAATTTTGAATTGAAAAGTTAATTGTTTATATCAGGATCTGTACTGACAATTCAGATTTATTTTTAGATAGAATATTTTAAGTATCATGTTCAAAGTCATGTAGTTATAAGTTGTTGTTTGTTGTCGGGTCTGTCAGTGTGCACTGAAACTTTTGCTTATTTTAACGGTAACTGTATAACAGAGTCCATTGATTGTCAGTACTTGAACCATTGCCGTATGGTTCACGTACTGAGCAATTTATAATCTAAACTAATATATAATACACTGACGAGCAATATAAAAAACCACTTCCAAAGTGCAAAAAAAACACAAGTAACCTAAGTAATAAAAAAACTTGAAAACAGTTTTATAAGTATGTTTTATGCGGTATTAAATACACTTGAATGGTGCTGTTTACTTCAAGAAGCTATCTTGCGTGGTTTCGGAAATATTTCATGATAAGTTAGTGGCTTTTTTATATTGCTCGTCAGTGTATTATAAAGAGAAATTTTTGATCTTTTGATTTTTATTTTTAACGCCTTTACGCTAAAACGGCTGAACTGATTTGTATAAAATTTGGCATATGGGTAGACCACGACCTGGGTTAGGACATAGGATACTTTTTATCCCAATATTCCCACTGAATCGAGACTTATGCGAGTGAAACCGCGGAGCGGCAGCTATATGTTTATGTGTTTTTTTAATTATCTGTTTTTTGGTGCCTACTATGATCCATTGTTGGTCGAAATAAACGTTTTATATTTATTTATTTATTGATTAACCTGACTAAGGCACTATTGAAGGTTAGATGCATGCAATTCAAATTAATTGAGTAAGACAGATTAACAGTTTGAGATCAAAAGGATCCTACTGAATTATGTCCAATAGGAAAACATCAACCTTCTAAAATGATTGAATTTGAAAACACAATATTAACTTATTATATAGAAGGAAAACAGAAAAAAATTAATGACTGTACAACAAGAAATCCTTTTTTTATTTTACAAAATTTACATACATATTGCGACTAGAGGTACAAATATTGGCAGTGTTAGAAATGGTTCCTTAGTTATTTCTTATCATCTAAGAAGTTAACTTAAACCTTATTAGTACTTCTGGCCGGGTTCGGCCTTGGGTGCGTGAGTCCTGATGTACTCGATGGACCTCGCGATGTACTCGGGGATGGGTTGAGGGGCGGGGGGAGTGGGGAGATGAGCACCCTGAAAGAGAACATGATCGTGTTAGCACAATTTGATAATCGTAATAAAAAATTAAAAGATGCAGACTTTATAGGGAGGTAAATATCGTAGGCATTCATTCAAATCTATTTTATATCAAAATAGAAGAAATAAACAATAAAATAGAACTAGTACGTGGTACTAATAAAAACGCTAAAGACAATTCAAAAGCTACGTTAACTATGAATGAAGATGTAAACGATGATCAGTCGGAACTACTCCATTAGATCAATCGTCGATCATAAAAACAAATTGATAGAGATGTGACTCATAATAAATCTAAAAGCGTTAAAAGTGTGAATAAGTTACTTAAGTTAACTTGTAGAATTTATTTATAGAGCTTATAACTTGATTACATCGTCTACGGTTTAATAATATCAGTTACTGTCCCGCTCTTCTCAAACAGAAAAGCAATTAACTACACGCTTGATGTGGGTGGTTTTCAGACCAATTTGATCCAACTATTGTCTTTCGCTATTTGAAAAATCGTCAATTAACTTGGTTTTAAAATCTCAAAGTAATAAATCCAAATGAGAATATGATCAACTAAATAATTGACTTTGTTCTAAAAGCGACGAACTAAGTTTTTTTAAACTCTTAGATATTTACCTGGGGCTGGTAGCCATTCTCGTCAGCGACGTAGGTGAGAGTGTACACTTGACCATCGGGAGCGGTGTGCTGGTTGGAGCCCTGGACGGAGATAGCTTCAGCGTCCTGGATGAAAAAGAAACTATTTAGTATTCGGAAATATCAACAACCAACTAAAAAAGAAATAAGAGTGGACAAGATGATCTCAAAAAATTTAAACCAAAGATGAAAATTCTTTGAGGTGAACTTTAATTATGTAAAATCAAATCACTTGCCAATGAGCTGATGATCATAATTTAGTATGTTTCCACTATTGCGTACAGTTTTGACCTTAGAGGAAATATCAAGGTTCAAGACGATATAATATATTAACATACTTTGTACGCAAGATCATCCGCTGTGACTTATATGTCGTTTGCTTGGCCTTGATTCTTTGGGACAATTTATTGTTTTGGAATTTATTGGTCCTTTCATTTTTATTGTCGTTGATGGTTTGACGTAACATCTTTTCATTATTTTAGAATTTATCCATTGCCATTTAAAGTTATTGTCAGATAAAAGACACATGCTAAACTCATCATCTAGGTAAGGTCAAAATGCTGACTGTAAAACAAAAAACAGTACTTACAGTGCCAACGTTCTTGAGGACACCGGATTCCTGAGCGGCGATGCCGTTGCTTGTCTCGAAAGAGTACTGGAACTGGTCTGGGAAGACATCAGCAGTCTGCTTGAGGATCTCGGCGCCAGCCTCACCGCTGCGCACCAAGTGCGAGACATCAGCGGCAACCATGGCCACGACGGCGAAAAGTGCTACAAAGGATTTCTGGAAAACAAAAGAGGATAAGAATGGGCTTGTTATAAAAAAAAAGTATTTTTGTTTTTTGTCTTGACGGCTGGTATTCTTAAGTTTTAAGTTAATTCATTTTCACTAAAGGGCGTTGAAATATAGAGCATTATTGTCACTTTTTCATATTCCCAAAATTTAATTTTTCAACCCTCCTAATGCAGGTGGTATCCTGAATTTGTTATCATAAACACAACCACTTTACATGAACGATTGTTCTCAAACGCGAACTTAGGATGAACAAGAATACCACGTGAATGGCCACATGGGTGCCGTTCTCAAATACCAGCCAATGATGCAACTTTATCTTCACTCACCATCTTGTGTGTCAAAGTTAACAGACGATGTGTAACTGTGATTATAAAATAAACGAGCCGCGGTTTTATACTCGACCCTCTTCCTTCGCATATGGTTCTAAGCAGCGGCATTTGCATTATTTTGCAACAAAGAAGCTCTGGTCTTCAAAATGATTTGTTAGTTTACAAGGTGAACGCGATTCGGTGATTTTTCTGTGGTCAGACCATATCCGTGTTTGATTATTTTTTTTCTTTTCATTATCGATCTTCGGTTGGATTGGAACGTTTTATTTGTAGTGATTAAGTGTGATTCCCGCTGGTTTGATAAGCCTTAGGAAAAAATAATAATTCATTTATGGATCTACATATTGACGGTTCTATGTTCGACGCATTCAAATAAATAAACTCACCTTAGCCAAACTTTTTTTTATTATTCTTTTTAAAAATAGTTTCTAATGTACTGTCTCTGAACTTTTTTGGAACTAGATAACTACAAGTTCGATGTAAGTAAGGGTAATATTTATTTTAAATTAATTTTAATTATAATGTAATGGCTCATTTTTCAGGCGTGAACGTCGTGTTCTTTTTCAAAAATAACTCGAAAGTTTTTCGAAGAATTTAAGGAAAATATAATTAATTTACTTCTTTCTAATAAAGCAATAAGTCTTTAGTTTGAAAACATAGAATTAAAATTGGAAAATCTAAAACTGCACGCTCCATAACGCTCATTAAAAAACAGAAAAATGGTAAAGTAAGTTTATTTTTTATTAATTTTTTTCAAAGAAACGACATTGCATTAAACAGCCATTTTCAATACGAAATCAGGGGTCGAACGCAAGTCTAATATCTTTTTTTTTTTATAATTTCAATATGTGGAGTATTTCGGACGAAACCGTGACCACACAAGGGATCCATACGTACGTCTATATTCTTTTATTTCAATATTTTTTTAATTTATGTAATACGTTATTATAATTGTGTTAAAAGGATAGTTTTCCTACATATCAGTGTACTCATATTAAAGTATAAATGCAATAATGAAGGCAATCAAAGTTCAAGACAGCACTTCTTTTTGGCAAGTTGAGAGTAATGCACTACCTCAAACACTTCGCGTCATGAGCTGTGCAACAAGTCTATTGATGCATACCACGCTTAGGGTAAGGTTATTATTTCTGCCGGGGTTGCGGGTTTGTCTGAAAGGGATATCGCGACCTCGGCACACAGGCAACGGAAGGAACACGGGTGGGTTTTAGTCAGTAAAAGTCTGACACGCCCTCCCGCTCCACCCAGAGCGGGAGAAGTTATTTGATAATTTCCCATCCTCAAAAAAAAAAAAAAAAAAAGAGTAAGGTTATTTCTATTTCAAAGGAAATGTTTTCAATTTTTATTACAATAATGTAACATGTGATACCCACAGATTGAGATGTGTGTGTATGTAATGCCTTTATTATAAGTTTAATTTTAGATCGTAATTGGAAACTTTGCAAATAAATGATTTATGATTATTCGCTGTCAGTTTTGCGCGGCCATGCTGTCCGTATTGGGACAGCAGGTACATGAGTAAGTATTTCACAAACAGACCAAATCCGACCGATCTCATATAATGCTGAGATAGATCTTACAAAACTTTAGTTTGTAGATATTAATGTGTATTGTTAGTAATAACCATATTTTTTTAAGACAATACCAAATTATTCGGTATATTTCATCCAGTTTCATAAAATATAAAAATTTAACAAGGTTTAATAACATACGTGAACTCCTTCCTTTTCGTGTCGATGGTACTCTTCTTCGTTGTATTTTTTTATTAATTATATGAGCCCAGTAAGTGACCATTGATTGCAGCATCAGTGGCATTCTTTAGGTCATCCGGGGTGCAGGTGAACGGGCACTTAGGACACACCTGCAGTAGGACATGAACTTGAAAGTTTAGTTAACTTTCAAATTATATGAATAGCTTGTCTACTCTGAAATTACCCTTAGAAATCCGCATTACTGTGTGCGTAAATCCGTAGTGGGGCATTTCTGAGTGAACAAGTTAGTTTTACATTTGGAACAGCTTACAGTAAAATTCTCTACAGTAATGGTAATCTAAGTGGCCAAACAACTCTAAATAGAAAGAAAAAAAACAAATTGCGTTTATTGGAATTACAGCAGACAAATACAAAGTGTACGTGTCCTGTAATTTTTTTTTAATATCAAAATGGCCTCAGCTCAGCATAATATTAGATGGCAAAAAAAGAGTAGATTAAAAAAAAAAAAATACCCTTTCTGACGCTGATTTTTAGCTGCAACCCACTAAATCAATATTAGGTAGCAGTAAATAAATAACCTTTATTCAAATAAATAATGCAACGTAATGTATTCTGAGATAAATTAGGTACTATATGAAGACACATGTTCACTTTATATGTGATCCAACTATTTAGGTTAATGGCACAAACACATATATAAAATGCAGTTATTTCACAAGTATCAATAGCAAGGTTAATGCGAATACATTAATCACATACCTATAAACTAGTTGGTATGTTCGGTACCAAAAGTGCAAAAAGACAAAAAAAATTACAAGTGCCTAGGCTAAGTGCACTTTCATTTCTTGGTCAACCTGTTTCAAAAGAATGCTCCACACAACGCCAACCTATCGCCAAGGACGAATACTGATGGCTTGCTTGGCGCGGAGACAGGGCTTGGTTACGTTGAATCGTGATGAGTTCGATTCCCATTTCTGCTTTTTTTCGGCCCGCAATCTAAGTAAGTTATAACTTATTTCTTAGATCAAATAGTGCTTTTTATTAAGGTGTGTAGGGTATCCCCTATATTATATTATCTATTATAATATAATATAGGGGATACCCTACACACCTTTTTTTGGGAAATTATCAAATTACATCTCTCGCTCTGAGCGGAGCGAGAGGGCGTGCCAGACTCTTACTGACTAAAACCCACCCGTATCCCTTCAGTGTTGCCTGTACGTTGCCAGGGGCCACGGTATCCCTTTCTGACTTTCCCGCGAATATTATTAAAGCTTGAGAGGGGAAAAACAACAATAAATGAAATGGCATGAACTTTTAAAGCAGGGACTGAATTACCCAAAAATTAAGGTACTTTTAAATTTCGGTATGACGTCATACCGTTAAATAAGAGTTACCATAATATTTCGATACCGTTCTTTTATTCAGTAGCGGAATTTTGAGGTTGGAATTGCATACCGGTATAAATCGGTAGAAGTATCGGTACCTTTATAAATAAACAAGTGGTCGAAACCCCCGCGCACCCGCGCCGCGCCGTCTCACATGTTTTTCGGTACCGAAATCGTGTAAAGGTTAAATAACGGTTTAGCCCAACCTTTATTTAAAAAGGTATCGGTATAGCTCAACCCTTATTTTAAACCGGTACCGGTATATTTTTGAGGTATCTAAACCTTTAACCGTAACCGCTTTCAGTCCCTGTTTTAAAGTCTGTCTCTTCATTTGGCCACCTTTTGGCAAACTCCACAAGTGCTCTATATTTTAACATTAGATGGATAATTTTCGACATCGTAAAATTGTCCTACCACTTTTGACAACAATTTCCTTTTGTGTTAATTTCTATTTAAACTTAAGTTTAAGTAGATATTTCAACTTTAATGAAGCAAAAACACCTTGGTGAACTGTTACGGGATACTAACTATAATGTAATATATGTGTATTATAAATGCGAAAGTGAGTTTGTTTGTGACGTCTCACGCTAAAATGGCTGAACGGATTTGGATAAAATTAGGCACAGGGGTAAACCATGACCTGGAGAAGGACATAGGCTACTTTTCATCCTGGATCGCAGATGAAGTCGCAAGCACCAGCTAGTAACTCAATAAAATGACTTTAGAAGTAAAACGACTTGTATTATTGTCTAACTCGACACTTCCTTAATATATTATTACACAATGATATGGACTAAAGACTAGTTCTACAATCAAAACTGATATTACACAAATGACAGGAGCTAACTTGGAGTGATCTAGGTCTTTAACAGAGTCTAAATTTTAGAGCAGAGTGCTCGATCTCGTTTGAAGTCGAACGCGCGTCCCACTCTGCTCTAAAATCTACACTCTCATAAACACCTAGATCACGAAGTTAGCTCCTATCATTTGTATAATATCTATTTTGTTTTTAGAACTTGTCTGTACATTTATACTCTATAGATTTTAGAGCGGAGTGCTCGATCTCATTTGAAGTGTTGGACTTCAAATGAGATCGAGCACTCCACTCTAAAATCTATAGAGTATAGAGATATGAGGAACAGGGTGTAAAGTTCACTCATCCTCTATAAAGGAATTACGAGGTCGACTCAATACTCAATACTCAATACGTTTATTGCATTCCACAATGTGAACTTAGGTGGTAGGTACATGCCTGCCGGGGTTGCGGGCCTGCCGGGGTTGCGGGTTTGTCTGAAAGGGATATCGCGACCTCGGCACACAGGCATCGGAAGGAACACGGGTGGGTTTTAGTCAGTAAAAGTCTGACACGCCCTCCCGCTCCACCCAGAGCGGGAGAAGTTATTTGATAATTTCCCATCCTCAAAAAAAAAAAAAAAAAAAAAAAAAAGGTGGTAGGTACATAAAGACATACATTCATTTTGGAGCATTGTGGGCCCTGTCGGGCATAACAACATAAAAATTAGTAGGAGGGCTATTATAGATATTTGTTAACAATTTTAATATTAATCTACTCTTTCGTTTTGTGTAGGTAGGTAGGCTGATAACTAATTGTGTACATATAATTTTTACCACTCATATATTGGATTTAAACATTAATATTTATTTAAATTATACATATATTATTATTATCATTGGTAATTATAAATAAATTATTATTGCGTTTTTTTTTTTTTAAATATTATTTTTTATTTATTAAATTTATCATTTGACTATAAAACTATAAAACGTAATTGTAAATGGGATACATTCTTTATTAAAAAGGAAGCTGTCTGTACCGTTTAATAAGCATGCTTAGCAGGTGTACATTATCGATGATGGCAGCGGATGTTACGAGATTCCACGACTGGTAAGTAATGCAGTCGATTCTTTGACTAATAAAATATCAAGATCAACGTGTTACTTTGGTTTATTGTACAAATAACTTAATACCTCAGATTCCCCAACTCATTTTTAGGGTTCCGTAGTAAACAAGGAACCCTTATTGTTTCGCCATGTCCATCTGTCTGTCTGTCCGCGGCCTAGCCCATAAACTTAGTACTAGAAAGCTGTAATTTGGCATGGGTATACATCATATTCATCACGCCGAGAAAAATGGTAAAATAAAAAATAAAAAAATTTAGGGTAAAAAAGAAATGACGCCAATTTACGTGTAGGGGAGGTCCACTATACGTAAATTGGCGACATTTCTTTTTTTCTCGTCTATCCTATGGTGTGGGATGGGATGTCGGTCGTTAGAAAGGTCGTTCAAAAATATTGCGGGTGTGTGAAAACCATTTTTCAATTCAGGAATCCGTTTGCGAAATATTAAGCTTTGAAGTGCAAATTTTTGTTAGAGTCATGTGTGTGTCCCGCTGCCAGCTAAATGCCAGTTATACTTGCATTCGTGAAAAAATTCACAGCAATAGTAAGTAATAAGGAAGTTAAAAGGAAAAAACGATCACAGCTAAGTAGGCTCTACAGGTTAACGAGTAAATTAAATTTGCAGTTTCAATAATATGTTCTCCGATACATTCCGCGTGTGCGGAACATGTTTTTCAACTACAATGTTAAGTTTATTCTTGGGATAAATTCATCCCAACTACAGAACCCTTTATTGTGCGTGGTCCGACACGCACATAGCCGGTTTTTATTGTAATAAATTGATAATATTATCAAACTCAAAGCATTTATTACAATTAAACCACTTACAGGAATATTTTAATTATGAAAGAGTCGGTTAGTTAATCAGAAAGTTGAAGCTAGTTGCCCAATCCAAAACGTAGATCTATAAGGAGAAGAACGGGCAGGAAACTCGAAGGACACTCTTTTAAATCAAGATATTACAAAATTCTGGGATCATTATTCTTGTTGCTTATTTAAGTGTAAAATATGTAAAAAAAAAAAAACAGTTCAAAATATAAGATTAAAAATACGGCCTGGCAGTTAAGAGATGACCAGTCTCAACCTACGGCGTACATCATGCTGATGCATCGGACTGCCTACTCCACTGCTGACCATGAGTTTCTGGGTTCGGTTCCCGGGTCGGGCAAAGTGTTATTGAGTTTTTCCATTTGAAATTTATCAGTAGCAGCTCGGAGTCTGGATTTGTGCCCGGTTGATGGCAATAGGCTCGCCCCCTATTACATGGGACTTAAACGTTACTGGCCAAATGTGGGTGTACTATAGGTACAGCTCTGCCGAACCCTTCCGAGAATACAGGCGTGATGTTCTGTTATGTTATTATCATCATTTACCGAGCCATTTCACAACTATGTTAGGGTCTGCTTCCAGTCTAACTGGATGCAGCTGAGTACCAGTATTTTACATGAGAGACTGCTAATTTTATCTCCACAACCCAATCCCCTTGGTAAATTATTTATTTTCATAAATGATTGTAAAAAATATTATTTTGTGATCATGTTGTGTTCTAATCGATATAACTTTAGCATAATCAGCCTATAATGTTCCCACTTCTGGGACACAGGCCACCTCTTTGTGAGAGGAAGAGGTCCTTAATCCACTACGCGGGCCCAGTGCGGGTTGGTAGATGTCACATGTCTTCAAATTTTTATGTTCGTGAACGAGCGCTGTCAGTAGGGACTGGTCATCTCTTAGCTACCACGGCTTATTTTAATTTAATTTAATTTTGGATTGTTTATTTTTTATTTCTGTTACGGACGCTTTTCACGTTTTGCATCGTTCTCACATGTATAACTTCAACATGAATGATGTAACCAATATTTTGTAACCATATCATGATTTAAAAGAGTGTCCGTGGAGTTTCTTGCCCGTTCTTCTCCATAGGTGCCCACTACGCTTTGGAATGGGTATCTAGCTTCATATTTCTGACTGACCGACCCCCTTGACAATTCAAAAGTGCCTGTAATTGGTTTATTTGAAATAAATGCTTTGAGTTTGAGTTTTGTTCTAGGAATGCCGGTTTCCGCATGTTGTCCTTCACCATTTTGAGAGCAGTGGTGATGATATAATTTACACAAAGTAAAGTGCCTGTCTAGGTTCGAACCTACGACAGTTACCAATGGCCATCACTGCTCCGATATGACTTTATTCTATAAAAAACAATTATAGGTATGAATAAATAATAACAAAAAAAAACTAGTAAATTTGGACTATTTACAGAATATTACAAAAATATTACAAATGTTACAGAGTTTTCATGTATCTTGTCCAATTCTTCTATGTACAATGAGAAATATACTGCTCCTCTGACCTCGCTCTTCTTTTTCCTCTCATATACCTACTACCGATACAGTTGTCTTTAAGTGCACAATATGATCTACACCAATCTGTATCTTATTCATTATAAACCTGAACCATTCTTCCAGTACGGCAAACTCTACAGGGTGTATGGTTCCACTCCTCGAGCCTTATGGCATAATAGCCAAGATCCTCGACCTGAGGAGGCTCTCGTTAGGCAGCTGGATCTTGATCCAGAAAGCAGTACTTCTGGACACGACGCGTATCGTTACGAGGTTCCTCTCTCAGGAGCCCTGACCACCAGTTACTTGCAACCTGTTCCCGGTACCAGTGAACTGTTTTTTAAATATGTTTAATGTTTTTATTCGGCAAAACATTTAAAACTTAAAGCGGTGTACGAATTACTCTGTGCTAGCAGACCTCTGTGGCGGCTGTCACTATGTGGCATCGTGATGACAGGAACTTGCCAAGAGGCCCCGATATGGACACGTATTGTTGTTAAATGTGTGAAAAATATAAAGCTTGACCATCAAAGGAAGCACTTTTCTTTAACCTGACCCACCCCGACCACAAAATATAATTTAAGTATTTTTAAATTAAATAATAATAACCCCACGTATTTTTACGTTGACGTCGTTGTGGGGCTTACGTGCTCCTATGAACACTAGATCTGTGCCGGTAGAGTTTACTTTGCCGGAACAGACCTAGGGTGAGTCAATCCACTACAGCCGTTTACACTACATATGTTTTGTTTCCATGATCTGCAATAGTCCTGCATCAACCGGGGGTTGTCCTTGGGTGCACTTGCATAGTGCACAAAAGGATAATCGTCGGTTGGTGCCTTATCTGATTAAAAGCGTCAAACGGGCCTCTGCGAGTTGGCTTCGGCCCCTCGTACGCCTTTCAAAGGTCCGGGACCCCAGGTTCCCGAGAAATGTCAAAGGCACTTTAAATGATAATAAGAACAAGACTCAACTATACAAGCTCTGTCTGTGTACCTTTTACAAAAATGTTAAAAGATTTAAATCGATTTATTTTAAATCTCTTAACATTTATTTTAACATGTGTGTGTTGTGTGTGTCCATGCGTGTGTATTCAGTGAGGAGAAATACAAAATAAAAAAATACAGATTTTATATAAGAATGTAATATGTTATTAAACATTTTACATTTTTTAAACTGTCGTTATAGATCATTTATCTACAGTAGCCAGCGACCCAGCCAGGCTCCTTGTGACAATAACCGGAACAGCAGTTCCCTTGGCGGCCATCGGGTTGACAGCCGTCGCCATTGTTAATACAGGCCAAAACTTGATCTGGTATGAAGATAGCCGCAACAACAAAGATAGCGATTAAGATGATCAGATTGAACTTCATGTTGATATTGGCACTTCAGTCGTTATACGAAAAAGGACCGCTTGCTGTTGTAAGGGAGGTTCTCGTTAGTCTGTGAGTAACCTCAACGTTACGAGTGTTTATATACTTTTATGAATGAAAAAGAAAAAAGAAATCGAAATCTGAGGAGCCCTTTTTTCTCATAGTTTATGATAATATTATTCCAAGTAACCCGTCGGCCCGCGTGAAGGTCACCAGGATTTTTTTTTTAGGGTTCCTTATCCAAAGGGTGCAAGCGGGACCCTATTACTACACCGCTGTCCGTCCGTCCGTCTGTCACAGGGCTGTATCTTTTGAACCGTAATAGGTACATGTTGACATAAGATGGTTGAAGCCGTGATATAGTTATATCCCTAAGGATATAGAAAGACAGAAAGAAAGAAAAAGTATTTATTGAGATTCGCACAGGAAATCACAAATTAAACTAAAAACACACTAAACATAAATAAAAAAGAAAAAACAATAAAAAACAAAGTAAAATTTTAATTTGAAGCAGTCCTGTACCAGGCCAAAAGACTCCTATCTCAGCATAATGCTGCGACATTTAAAAAATAAATGTCGCAGCGCTGGTATTCTGATAGGGCCGTATAGCACCGTAATATAATTATATGAAAACGGTTCATAACTGTCTGAATGCCATCATTTTGTTACGGTGACCAATTTCGACGTAGAACGATGTACTTGGTCACAGTTCAAAACTTTTTTTTTTTGTCGTGGTGGGAATCCTCATGGATGTCCTCCACCCCGGGGTTGGAGGATTTCTGAGAGGGTCTGTCAGACTCTTACTGACTAAAACCACCCCGGTGTTCCCTCGCACACTGTCGTCGGGGGGCTGCGAGTGCAAATGCGACTTCCGCTGCCCCGGACTGGTGACGCCCGCGTTCTGCAAGCCCCGTCTCGTAGGGGGAGTGAGGTGTTGAAACTCCGTTACTTCTTAGAGAGGCGCGCGTGTAATACTACGCGCCGCCATCTCGGGTCCTGTGAGATCGGAACTGAACCTGGACCCATTTAGGGGGCTGAAAGAAGGCGTTATCTGCCCTCCATCGACGCCCAGTGCGCCTGCTGCGGAATGGGAGAGCACTTATGATCTCCCTTTCCCTTTCTGCAACTTCCTTCTCCAAGATAACTGTTTTGCAAAAGGATATCACTGCGTTCCAGGACTCTGCACTGCCGACCATTGAACGAACTACGGTCGGCAGCTACAGGTGCCCACTTCTGAAACAAGGCCACGGCGTGGCCATGCGACACATTCAGCCAGCTTATGCCACACCACACAGTTCTAACCTAACCTATTTGGTCGGAGAACTATATTACTGTATCCCTAGACATCCCTAGGGATGGAGCCGTGAAATAGTTATATAACTATATCACGGCTTCAATCATCTTACTGTGATATTGACACTTGAATAGAGTGCGCGAGTGTGTACTACTATGACCGCGACAACAATTAATAAAAATAAAATAAAGTTAAAAATTAAATTGGATCCCCATACAAGAAACGTGTTTTTTTTAACTAAAGTATTAAAAAAAGAAATGTAGTGCTACATATTGTATTGTGGTACGTAACCCTTCGTGTGCGCGTTCGAGTCGCACTTGGCTATTTTTTTGCTATGTGATACAGAAAAGCAACCTCAGTTCAATGTTTTTATTTTGAGTCATAATAAAGTTGGTACCATAACAACAAACCAAAAACAAACAACAAAATATGAAAACAAGCATAAATTATTTAAAAAAAAACGATAACGCCAAAAACTGACGTACCTAAAAAAAAAAACCTTTCATAAATTAAATATAATACCTATTATTTATGTTGAATAACTATAATATTCTTTTCGTGTGGTTAAGGTGAAAGCGTCAAGGTAGCCCGCGAAATTCAAATAATCTTACGTTTTTTGCAATTTGCAGGTCAGTATCATGTTCTATGTTGATCTAAATATGATTCGCGGCCGTATTAAATGTTTAATTATAGAATTATAATCATAAAAATTATCAATACAACTCTCAAAGTTCATATAATCCCATTGATTGACTATTTCATGAAATCATGACAGTTGACAATTATGCTAACTTATGGAGTTGTATTGCTGATTGTAATGATTATAATTATATAAAGCCATATTTGTTACGATCGCGAATCATATTTTAATCAACATACAACCTGACACTGACCTGCAAAATGGAAAAAGTTAAAAAAAAAATTAATCTCGCGGGCTACCTTAGCGCATTAACTCGAATTCGCAAAATTCTGAACAATATTAGAAACCAATAGACTAATAAAAACCACGGAGAGAAGAAACAAAATAAAAAGGCAGTCATCCTCCTCAGCCACCCATTTATCACGGTGCTGTGTGTACCGCCATACTGACGCGTGAGGTCCAGATTAGACGCGACGCTGTAAATTTACTTGTCTCACGGTATCGGTTGCCAGGACTGCGCCGAAATGTCAAATACGGCGGCGCGGCGCCCCAGGCCGCTCACGCAACTGCACCGCTGTCATCACCTGTCAGTGCTTCAGTCAAGCTTCATTGTAAATTTTTAGTAATTTTTGCTATGTGTATTTTACCTTAAACTCATAAGATAAAACTGTAAGTAATTTACCCAAAAAATTGTGTGTTGAACTATGTCGACAGAAGTGACGCCAAACGAAGCGCTAGTCAACCTGCCACGTCGCTGGATGCGCTAGTGAGATGAGCTGCCCTCAATGTTCCCAAGCACGCTTTTTTAAGGGTGAACTGGAAACTCACTTGAAATAATAGCTCAACAAACAATTATATGCCAAAGGTAACAGACACATACAGACAGTTATTTTCGCATTTATAATAATCAAAATGGAAGTATGGATTGGTGCATAATCTATGAATTTAGGCACACATTCCTAGATTATGTCTGATACATAATTTAATATTATTACATCATGAAAGCGAATAACGGAACGACTGATTTCTAAAAATATTTGTAGATATTGTTAGATTTATTCAGCTCAAACGAAACTGAGATCTTTTGGAAAGGCATCGATCGCTTCCGCATTTTAGAGAATCTGAAAATTATCTGTTTGTTGATTATTTAATATATTTAAAAAATATATAATTAATAATAATAGTCCTCCTGACCGAATTTCAGTCATGGCGGCCAATCTCAGCGTAGATATATTATTATTATAGTGCACAAGTGTGTGCGCAGACGCAGGTGTAAGTAAGAGTAAGTCTGAAGTGACTGCATATTTGCAGTTTGAATACAGTTAGTAAGAAAGCAATAAAACTGCAAACCAATTCAGTCGTACTAACAAACAGCTAAGGAAAAGTGTGTTCAAACAGAAAAAGAGAAGCCTCAAAATTACCCCACGTCTATACACGAATACGAATATCACAAAAAAATATTAAAAATTTATTTAGTAAAAATACATAGTTTCGGTTTTAATACTTACTGGCTAACATACGAAAAAAATTGCTCTGAATATTAATTCAGGGGTAGTATATAATTAAGTAAAATGTGGAGATTTTAGTTTTAGAACGACTAGAAATGCAATAAAACATTTCCGGATTCAATCCAGTAGGAAGTATGTATTTTTTTAAATTAATTTTTTGGGGTTTTTTTTTTTTACTACTCTTTGCTTTCAGATGTGGGGTAATTCTCTATGGGAGATGAGACTTTTCCTTTGCAGTCGGCGTGCAGTTGAAATCCAGTCCGTTTGTCTAGAGCCTTAGGGAAGAAACTTTATTCCCGCACTCTCATAGTCCGATGGGACGGCAATCCGACACGACCGGAAATAATTACTAATGGTCAAAAACGAATAACACTATGGTCCGGCCTGGAAACCAAACCGACTAGTAATTTTTTAATTGAAAAAAACGTCTGTAAAAGGGCTATCTTAGCGCATCCCCATTAAGTATGACAGTGAGACAATTTTATTAAATGTCAGCTATGCACTAAAAAAAGAAGAATCTTCACATGGCCGACAGCTTCGCTAAATACCTACGTACTTGACATTAACTTAATTTTATAAAGAGCAGGTTTTCATTCTGACATTTGAAGAGGAAAATAAACGAATAAAACTTATTAAAAGATGGGACTTTTTGCTTTTTCATTCATAGTGTGTATAGCATGTAAATACATGCATAGGTAATATCACTTTTTATTCCATTTGTTTAACCTTTCTGTTTGATATTTATTTTTTATGTGACCCAAAGAACTGTAACTTCTAAAATAATTAAAGTTTATGATTCTTCAATTTATTCTGTTTTATTTCCATGACGTATTTTTAACGAATGTTTAGTAACAACCTCATCCGCAGGATAGTTAAATAACCTAGGGTTAATGTGGGTACCCAAACCTTTTTAGAATCGTTATTTTTTTAAAGCCGATACATATTAAAATCAGGAGACTTTAATTTTAGAATAAGGCTTTATCCGCATGTACTATACGTTCAGCAGTATTTTTTCTTATTAATATCCTTAAAAAAACAACAACAAAACAATTATTATTTAACCTTAGACATAAATGCAGAAATATGAGGAGCTACAACAATAATAGACAGATCATTAACACTTTTTGTAATGGTCAATGTATCGGAAGTTCACCCTGACTTTTAATACTTAAATGTTATTATGTATTTCAAGTTCAAACAATTTTTTTTTATGTTATGCTAGTATATTTATGGAATTTTTATACGAACGTTTTTATACACTGCTTTTTACCCGCAGAACCTATTGTAAACCTACTTCCCGAGACGATTGAACTCATTTTAAGAGTATTTTATTTTCGACTGACTATTTAGTCGAAGGGATAGGCAACAGCATTTTCCTTTCTGTTAATGAGTCAATCAAATCAGCATATCGCAGTCCACTGCTGAACATAGGCCTCCCCCAGCTACGCCACAATACCCTGTCTTCCGCGTTCCGCCTTCCGCATCCTGTCTGTCCTTGCCACCTCTTTAAGGTCCTTGGTCCAGCTAGCTGGGGGCGTCCCACACTACGCTTGCCGATATGCGGTCTCCACTCCAGGACTCGTCCGCTTCACCAGCCATCGTTCCTGCGACAAACATGGCCAACTCACTGCCACTTCACCTTGCATACTCTGGTTTCTACAAATAGCTAGCCGAACTCTGGGCAGACTTCATTTAGATTGCCACCGACACCCTAAAAAGAATAGCTAGAGAAACTATGATCGCCAAACTTTTTACCAAGCATCAAGCATGGATGGTGGTGGGTGTAGGCCATCGTTCAGACAGGACTGTTAAGCGTGTGGTCGTGTGTTCAATTCCCAGAGCGGGCAGTGTTATTGGGTTTTGTCAATAGGACTTCCTCAGCAGCAGGCTGAAGTCTGAGTTTGTGTCCGCTTAGTGGCTATAGTATAAGCATAATTAGCCTGAAACGTTCCCTCTGCTGGGACACAGGCCTCGTCTCTGTGAGAGGGAGCCGGCCGAAATCTACCACGCGGGCCCAGTGTAGGGTGGTTGATGCCACATGTCTTCGAACTTTTGGTTCTAGGACATGCCGGCTTCCTCACGATGTATTCCTTCACCTTTAAATGAATGACAGATCACCAATAAACGCCCGCTCCATATTTGGAACTTCAACAAAAGTGACGAAGTATTGCTTCGTACACCTTTGTCTACCCCTTTAGGGAATACAGGCAGGTGATAAGTTATGCTAAATAAACATCAACTTTTGATAGCACATTTACGCGTTGAATCGCAGGCATCCGCAGTGAACTGGCGCTAAAGTAGGCTGGGTAAGCGGACTACCGCACGGAATAGTCTGCCCTAGTTGATATGAAGTATACAGCAGTGATACGTGCGAATTCTTCCGTAACAATGCGACTAGTTGCGGCACAACGTACGTTACTTTAACGCTACTATAGTTTGTACCTAATTTAGCCTACTTAAGGTCTAAAGCACTTTGTGTATCTACTTGCTATAAATATGTTCATGGTTTTAGTAGAAATTCTTTTGAAGGGACTCGGTCGTGAAAAATACTGCCACCATTGTTATTTCCCTTGCCAAACATAATTGCTGTACCTCTAAGGGTAGGTATGTATGGATGCTGGTGGAGTATCAGTTCATGGTATCAATTGGCCAAATAGACACATCTAGGGTGACGGAAGTTGATACTACATCAACTTTAGTCACCCTAGACTCACAATTAATGGTAGTACAAAACTCCAGGACTCGTCTGCTGCATATACCATCGGTCCTTGAATGGAGACCGCGTATCTGCAAGCGTAGTGTGGGACGCCCCCCCGCTAAATGGACAAACTGGATATGGAAGGCGGAGCACAGGTTGTTGTGGCACAGCCTGGGAGAGGCCTATATCCAGATTTCTATAGGCTAATTTGATTGATTTATAATTGTTTTTTTTTGGAAAGCTGTTATAGCCTAGTGGTGTGACGGTCGTACTGCCAAGTCATAGGTCTCGAGTCCGAACCCAAAACTACCTCTGACTTTTCGGATTCATGTGCGTATTGTATAATTATCACTTGCTTCAAAAACGGTAAAGGAAAACATCGTGAGGAAACGCCCCTGAGAGATATTTCTCGACGGCATGTGAAGCCAAGTCAGAGGCCCATGGGCGGCTTTTAAACTCTGACACCAGGTTAGTCACTAGCCACACGAAAAGAAGATTGATTTATTGATATGCTAAACTGAAAATTGTAACGTTTTTAGTTTGTAGTTTTTATTCATCTAAGAGTAGATGTTTTCCTCCGAATTCCTCCATCTTGTTTTACATAACATGATCAATATTCTGTACTCAAATTAACCCTAAGTTCACCGAATTATTAGGTTAAGTGCTAAATGCTGGCATTACCAATCGTTATATGAACTTTACGAATATCGGGTCCAAATTACAAATTCGCAGACCTTATGTACATAATCTTTATTTATATTACGTGCACGTAATTCATATGCATTCCTCGAGCGAGTGCAAACAAAACAATTATCTCTCTTACCTCATTGAACAACTACCTAATACTTTTAAATATGAGGAAAATTAGCAAAAACTTTTACTGGTGATGTTTGTAGAAACCGAATGTTGTGGTTAGTTACCTCATTCGAAAGGTAGAATGATGAACACACGGCAGGACTAGAGAGATATTTCTTGACGGCATGTGAAGTCAAGTCAGAGGCCCAAAAGCGCGGGCGACTATGAAACTTTGACACTAGATTAATCACTAACCACACGAAAAGAATGATGAATGTATTCTTATTTCTCGGAGCTACGCTTTTATAGGTGCACCTCCTTCCAGCTCCATTCATTGAGGACCAGCACTAGTTCATACATACACAGGCTGAAGAGTCGATTAGGTTGGACTTGTTCTTAAAAAAGCTTGTAATGACAGTTACGTTTGTATTTTCTATTCACGTTTATAGACGCATACGCGTCAGTCACGTCTATGTTTAATTAGGTTATGTTCAAATAAGTTTAGAAACATTTACATAGAGCTTATCGTCTCTCGCTGTTGCCGAAGCCCTTTGGATCGTTTTCTTCTAAATCCATTATTCGCATTATTCGCATTTCTAGGACGCAGCTGTTGACAAATCCCTTTGGATCGGTTTCTTCTAAATCCATTGGAATAGCAAAAATATGATCTAAATAATATATATTATTTAGATCATATTTTTGCTATTCCTAGAAATGCGAATAACAGTGTTGTTACCACAATCACCAATGTGTTTGGTATAGGTTACGCGTTGTGATTATCGTCAAGTTTAGCACAATATTGATTTAAGTATTACCCCAAATTATGTTATGGACCTTATGGACTTAAAACATTATTAAGTTGGGATAAAATTAACTATTCGACCTTATGATGAGGAAATATCACTCGATATAGTTTGCTACTCTTGAGCCGATCGTCCACGATGCTACTCAAAAATAATATGCTACAAATCGCCAATTAGTAGCTAGAATATCACTCATATCATTACTTGTCGTTGTGATCTTGTTCTCGTAACTGTAATTATCTATAGTCTTCATTTATTTTCGTTGCTTATATAATATTTAGTATGTATGTATTTATGTATCTATTATTTAGGATATGTATTTATCTGTGTATCTATTCTAGTATATTGTATACTTATTATTTGCACCAACGACAGCCCCATTTTATGTCCAGGCAAATCACTGTCCATTCTAAGGTTGCCTGGAAGAGATCGCGGAAAGCGATAAGGTCGCCCATTGTATATTTTGTAGTGCATAATGATTATTTTTTGTTATGTATTTTTGTGGTGTACAATAAAGTAGGTATATATAAATAAATAAAAATAAATATCACAGCACTAGTATTTAATGGTGGTTCGTGCATGACACAACTTACTAAGCATAATCAGCTTATAATGTTCACATTGCTGGGACACATGCCTTCCCTGTGAAAGGGAGTGGGCCGTAATCCACCACGCGGACACAGTGCAAGTCGGTTGGTAGATGTCAGATAGCTTCGAATTTTTTATCCTAGGACATGCCGGTTTCCTCACGATGTTTTTCTTCACCGTTTTGAGAGCAGAGAGCCTGTCTGGGTTCAAACCTACTCGTAAGTCGCGGCCGTTATCACTGGCCCACCACTGTTCTCTACTCACAAACGCGTTAACTTGTTTGTGATTGGTTGCATTGTGTACGATCCACTATTTACTTATTTAAGCTCTTTGGAAGACTTACAAGGAAACAAAATAAACTGTAACTGTCAGCCAACTTATGAAAACATAACAGAAAATACTGGTGAAATAACTTTAGTGTATTGGAAATAAGCGCTGTGATATTCTGACTACTCATTTGAGTTTGTAACATGTTACTGTTTCGATCGGCCTTAAAATAAATTCTTCTGTCAACACAAAACTCGTTTCACAAAAGAAGATAAAAATGTACCAGATATCGGATCGTTTCGTAAATCCCAAAGTGCAAAGTTGAGGTAGTTTCATGTCCACGAAGCGAGTTTGTGATCATGAATAATCAACTTTGGGTTATCAAGAATGTTTCATAACTACGAGTATCGATGTATCGATGCTTCTTTCTTGTTTTTCGTAGAGTTTATTTTTATTTATGTTTACCTGCAAACTGCTATAGTTTTGTTTTCTTAATAAAGGTATATTAAATAATTTGAGTGTCTTTGTAATCCCTTTTTAGTTTTGCATAACATCAAGCCCGTATTCCCCGAAGGGTCCGGCAGAGATGTACCTATAGTACACCCACATTTCGTCAGTTATGTTTAAGACCCAAATAATAGGGGGCGAGCCTATTGCCATCAACCGGGCACAAATCCAGACTCCGGGCTGCTACTGAGCATTTCCATATAAAAACCCAATAACACTAAGCTGGACTCGGGAACCTCATGCTCAGCAGTAGCGCTTGAGACCACCAGACCAACGAGGCAGTCTGTCACGGGGTGATATTGGATGGATGAGAGAACCGTGGATCAAGATAGAATAGTAGCCTGCTATTGATGATGATGATCAACAAAGAAATCCAGAACTAATTCTCAAACAAAAATACTTTATTGACTAAAAAATGGCAGTAGAGTTTGTACTAGCTTCAAGCTTGGTCGGTTGGATGACTTGATCTTCTTAACCGTAGGCGGGTTTGGGTGCAGCCCTGACGCCGTCAGCCGGTGGGGGGTGAGCTGCGATGTAGGCCAGACTGCGGGCGATCGCTTCAGGGATGGGGGGTGGCACGGGGAGGTGGTTTCCCTGGAAAATGAAGAAGGAATTAAGTAACAAAACATTATGTATGGGTGATCGAATTATACCTACTGTTGACTTTCAAATCCCGTCAGGTCAAGTAGCAGGTGACGAGAGAACGTTTCTATCCTAAGAGAGACACGCTAATCCTGGTTTTGGAGAGACAGATCGAGTATCTAGATTCTAGACAGTCAATCGACTGTCAAATATTATGTTAGCTGCTGTGATCGATATACCCACATAACGACAGCTAATCTAGAGTTTATTTAATCAAGTGAAGTAGGTACCTAGTTCCTTCTAAAACTATAGTCATAATGGTCGCTAACTTCTTATAGAAGATGGTTGTATTATAATCTCTACGAGAAGCTATATTTAAATTTACGTTCAGGATACATACAAATACAATTATCAGTAGGTACGCAAATAATCATTCCACAACGCACACACTTCTATGGTCAAATTTCCATAACATTCATTCATTGGTGTCAAGACAACATCTACACGGTTCTTTAAATCAAAAATAGCTTTTGCAAAAAAAGATAACAATATTATTAATACATGACAAGGATATTGGATCCTGGACAGTCAGTCGCATTACTTACTACATTACATTGCCTACTAGCTAATTTCTTTACAAAGACATGATCTATTCTCATGTAGTTTGCACCGATGCAATGAAGACGATGCAAACAATTGAAGTTTATAAGGCTAACGCACATTTGTGCGCATCGTCCGCCATTTTTCGAATGCGATGCGCTGCGGACTGATGTTGATGTTATATGCACTAGCCTTATAGAATCAACTTACCTGTAACAATTAAACATTTTTTATTTATTTATTTGTTACCTGGGGCTGGAATCCGTTCTCATCAGCAACGTAACTCAGCTCGATGGGCTGACCTTCGGGGGAGGTGTACTTGAAAGCACCTTTTACTTCCAGGGACGGGTATTCCTGGAAGCAACAGAAAAAAACTGTGAATAGAGTAATATATTATTTGACTAAAGGCACGTTCAGAGGTGCCACAGGCCTCATTTGTTAGACCAAGAGTGGAATTAATGGAGGGCTCGGAATCAAATGTCTTTTTTTGTATTAAAGTTATGCTGATTGAATCTTTTCCTTGTGGGATCTTTGATGGATTAAAATGAAATTAATTTGGATGAAATTCATTGTATTGGTTTTTAAGGTTTCCAGATTATAATAGATCGACTCTATTATAATCTAATTAATAAAATAAACTATGCGGAACCGAAATTAAACAGATAATTTATCATACCCTTCCTTAATTGAAACTTTATATAGAACAGACAATAAGTTAATATTTAATCATTTAATCCCAACATTACGATCACACGTGGTCCGTGCGTGATACAAAACTAGTTTCCATCAATTTATTTGCCGGCGACAAGGTCTCCAAAGCTTTTATTTAACTATCAATATAATTTAAATATATTCTGAGTATTCCTTGCATTAATTTAACATATAGTTAACATATATTTGGGCCTTGATATAACATCAAATGGTGATTTTGTCTAGACGGTGGCATCGGTGGCTCACTATTAATTTTAGAACCCTTCACCTGCAAGGTTGAGGCAATGAACTTCTGCAATATTTATGAATTATTGTTTCTCATTTGCTTTGCTCCCATCATTAACATTAGTGTTAATGATTTTTTACAATGTCCATTTTCATTCGGTATGACTGTAGCGACTTGCTCGTTGTGACTGGCAATGAGTGTTTCTAAAGGGTCATAGAGACTGGAGGATTCCATTTGAAATCAGATTAGAAATTTAAACAAACCTTTTTTACAGTCCTTTCAACCGATTCTAACTTCTATACCGTAAGCATAACGATGGCATAAAAAGCAAAAAGTGGTTACAATACCAACTGTTTACTGCAGCTGTCATTTGTCATGCCACCAACGCAATAGAAGATAAAATCGGTTGAACGAACCGTAAAAAAGGTTTAGTCAAATGTCTAATCTTACTTCACATGGAGTATAAATGTATGAGACTTTTAAATAATCTAATCCTTATAGCCGAAATACTAATTAAGATTAAGAACACTTCAATTTTTAAGGACACTAACGATGTACTATTAGACCGTGATAAATAACATTAACCAAAAATATTGAAGACAAACAAGGTTTTGAGAATCTTTTAAACTTTATTCACATTGAACATTACAAGGTTAATCTACGATCATTTAAAATTTAAGGCTGGTCAGGCGAGTAACGGCTCATTTAATTTTGATTTATGTCTCTTCATATCCATTTTTAGTTATCTAAGCCTTTCCGTAAGTTAAATTAAACAACTTTTATTACATCTGAATTAATAATAAACAGTTATTATGGGACTAATTAGCAGGCGTAGCTTTATGTTAATAGAAAAATTCGCACAAATTCTAATCTAGTTGATGAATGTCGAGTACAAACTGTGGAACTTTGTTACGTTGTTTGTGGAATCTACACTAATATTATAATGAGAAAAGATTTGTATTGAATATTGAATATTGAATTTACTCAAACACTAATGGACCGTGAAAAAAAAAATCTTTCACCAGTAGAATCATATACTATCACTGAGTAACGTAGGCTATAATTTATAAAGAAATCACGCGGGCGAAGGCGCTGGCGCAAGCTAGTATTATAATATTTTAAGTAAGTTTTGTGCAAATTAATGGTTTGTTTTTAACACCTATTAAAAACGACAATGTAACGTTGCGCCTACGCTCAAGATCCCGCCAACAGTTAAATTATTTATAATAGCTGCGAAAGTGTTTGCGAAGTGAACTCTAACTTTGCGATTCCGCACTTTAGACTGTTTTTGTATATACATAAGATCAGTAGAAGCTCAACAATATGATATTCCAAACATTTGTATAATATTTCTTTATCGTTCCTTTATAGATGCAAAATGGTAACTGGGGTTGGCATGATTGGCATCATCCATTTTACCACACTCAAGCGGAGTACTGGTGGACCTCGACACTGGGCTGCAGGCAGTCCAAGGAAGCTATGCCATCCTTGGATACCTGGCTAACCCAGCGTTTACTATGCCTGGTGACGGGGACCATCACGGGTCACTGCTCGCTAAACAAACACTTCCACACAATAGGCATAATGGACAGTCCTCTGTGCAGGGCGTGCATGGAGGCTGAGGAAACCGTCACGCACATGCTTTTTGAATGCACAGGCGTCACCCAGATTAGAACAGAAACCCTCGGGTCATCCAGATCTTTCACAGATGTTCTGAGCAGACCAGGAGATTTAATTAACTTCTGGAGGGAGGTGGGCTGGTTGGAATAACCACCAACGGCCGCTATGGCCCACGCACAATGGTCCACTGAAGGACTAAGTGCGGAAACCAAACCCCATAACATAGATCATCCATTTTATTTTCTATATTTATGGAACACATCATGTACGATTCGTATTGCCAATGGGATTGATTGACATTAGGACTAGTATAATTTTATGTTGCTCTTGGTGTGGATTATTTTGCATCAATTACATCTAGCACCAGTACCTACCTATTATTGCTGTTATGTATACATTTCTAGACATTGTTATACGTGAAGGGTTTTTTTTTGCATCTAAATTGTTTTAACCTTACAAAACCATTATTCTTGAAATGAATTTTGAAATCACAATCTGCAGTCATATTTTTATTTATTTATTAAAATTTTTCACACTCAAAAAAGTACAAAGGCGGACTTAATGCCTTAGACATTCTCTACCAGTCAACCAAGGGTGGTGAAGAGATTAGATGGCAGGTGCTCCGTGTGGTATTTTTACGTATAATTAATGCAGTGCCCTTAAGTTTCGAGAATTAAATTGAATTTAAAATAAATGCATCTCAATTTAGACTTTTTACTCAACTATGGAAGATAGAATTTCACCGCTCTTATGTAGTTTGTTTGGTAGGTTTAGTAGTGAGTAAACCCATTTTACCAAATGAGGTGACTTTGGAAGTTTGCACCAGACCGAATTTTCGGGTCACAAATGATCACAGAAAATGCAGTATGGTGGACGCTACACGACAAGATGTGAAATCCTTATCATGATTCCGTATTCTTCTTATAGATTTTTCTCTTGTCTAACTAAAGATTAACAAAAATATCTTACCGAGTTCGGGTTCTTCACGGCACCCTCAGCTTGGCCGAATATTCCATTGCCGGTCTCATACGCGAACCGGAAGGCTCCTTCGGGGCTAATTTCGTAGTCAGACTTGACCACCGGCGCGTTGTAGTCATCGGCGCCGCTTGCGCACGCGACTGCCACTGCAAGAACTACTAGGAATTTCTGGAAGAGGGTTAAGAATGATTAGATGTTTGAAGTAGTTAAAGTATGAATAGTAGGTTGGATTATGAAAAGGAGATAATATCTAATATATGTCATTTGCAGTTTCTAAAGATATCAGTGGCTATCACTGAGTACAACAGTAAGTCTCATTATTTTGGAAATTAATTTTGCAACGGCAAACAGCTGAATAAGTGATAGTTAACTTTACTTTTTACTACAAGAATTGAACAATAAAATACATAAATAAAAGAAAGTTGAATTAAAACTCCTACACGGGTGTTATGTCCATGTAAATAAAAGATCACAAAGGTTAATTGTAAACGAAAAGAAAATAAAACTGATGAGAATTAAACAAAAAGAAATTACTTTTTAACACCTGCATTTTATCGCCACCTAATAGTTAACAAAAAAACAATGCTTACCATATTGTTATTTGGATGTCAACTTTTTGTTTCGATCTGATTGAGGTATTCCAAGATCGTCTTTATATACCAAATGTCCAGAATATAAATGAGGTGTCATTTGTTTTTTTGAAATGTCATCGTTCAAAGATTATAAATGTGATGCAGATTATGCGGAGAATGCAATTTAAAGATGCATTTATGTTTTATTCGATCAAGGATGCGCGGATGCTGAATATTTATCAACTGGTGCTCTATATTACCTTATTAAGATGATTGAATAAAAACATTATCTTCGGAGAAGACGCCAAAATCTGTAAGAAATGGAAAATGAAAATAAAAGTGAGTTAGGTGCATTGAATAACAGTGTCAATTTCACCAATTAAATTTCAACGCGATCATCAGCACATACAAACTGCATTCAAGAGCTGTCAGTGTCAATATTCCACAACAATAGTGACAGTGACAGCTCTAGAACGCCATTTAGGTGTGCTAATTGAGTTCAGTTTCTTTGGTGAAATCCGTCCTGAAAATTAGCTGATTGGACTACAATAATTTGTTTGCGACTGATTCATTTTTGGCAAAGCAAAATGCTTTCGTCTATACCCTTCCTTTGACAAGGCAAGTAAGTCAAAGGACAAGACCAGCATCGACTTAAGTCCAAATTCCAAAAAATAAAATCAGTTATTTCCCAGTAAAACATCTTCATCGTTCCATTCTTTCCCCAAAATGAATCGTTAGTAAAGTATTAATTAATTGGCAAAAAAACAATAGCAAAATTAATTCGAAAATTATGCATAAAACTGGCTGTTAGCTTCTGTAAGGAAACAAAAAGAATTAAAAACTAATTAATTATATTCATTCGGATCAAAATGATGTTAATTAGTTTTCTCGCCTGTGTAGGTATTAGGTTGTTATTAAGTAGAATATAGACACAATATAACTCTTAACTTCAAGAGCGAAATAGCATCATCATTTTCTTCCCCGTATCCAAATATACAGTATCCAAGAGTTTGCGCAGTAGGTACTTATGTCTTTTGTTTTCCATACATTTTTACCAGCCGTCATATCAGGGGGCCTACCACCACCTCTAAAGCAGTATTATTTTAATATTACTTTAGTGTGGGAAAAAGATGGAGCTCTACAGGATAAAAAAAAACCATCTCTTCCCCCACTGAAGTAAGATTAAAATAATAATGCGTTAGAGGTGGTAGGCCCCCAGGAGTCATTTCTTTTCTTACGGTTACAACACACATAATCACGCTGTGCGCCTCGATGGATTAAGCAGAGGTGTACCTCCCTTCAATCTCTCTTATCTACACCCACATTTTTTCAGTTATCCATTTATGCACACCACCATTAATATTTTTTGTTCTTCTGTTTTATTGTTGTTTTTTCTAAACCAAAATTAAAGATATTCTGATATTATGAAGATATATTAATTATTTTACGTAATATGTAATTAGTGAATAAGTCGTTGGAGTAACTATACAAAAATAAATAAATAAAACCTACTACATAACATAAGTTCACTAGCAACCAGCTCCTGCTTCGCACGGTTTTTATGACTTGACAGACAAACTTAGTTATATCTAACTTTAATATTAATGTATTATACACATAAACCTTCCGGAATAAATTCTCTAAACGATGGTAAAAGCCACATCAAAATCTGTTGCGTGGTTTAGAAGAACAACGCTGTCATACAGACAAACATGAAAAGCGACTTTAATTGATAATACATATGTATAAATAAATGGATCCCAATCAATTAAAGAAAGACGGAAAAACTTGTATGGGTACCTTTCTTTTTTTTTTTTTTTTTGAGGATGGGAAATTATCAAATAACTTCTCCCGCTCTGGGTGGAGCGGGAGGGCGTGTCAGACTTTTACTGACTAAAACCCACCCGTGTTCCTTCCGTTGCCTGTGTGCCGAGGTCGCGATATCCCTTTCAGACAAACCCGCGACCCCGGCAGGCATTGGCCCTTCCGGACCCCGTCACTTGGTGCTGACATCTCTTTGAGGCGCGCGTGGAACACAACGCGCCGTCGACCCGGGCCTGGTCCCTATCGGACGGCGAGCTACCCATTGCTCACCGTCCGCAAGCCCGCGCCTACGGTGGCCGGAAGTCGGCTCGCGACTCCCGACGCCCGGGGCGTCTCCTGCGGCGACTAGGGGCGCGAGGGGGCGCATTTTGCCTCTCCCTCGCGCGCTCCGCCTCCTCCTTCGCGAGCATTACTGCTTCGCAGAAGGAGGTGACGGCCTCCCATGCACTCTCGCTCCGGACCATGGCCTGAACCAGGGCCGGACGCGAGAGATCGCCGCCGCCGATCGCCTCCGTGAGGACACGGCGGTGCTCCGCCCAAGCTGGGCAGACCTCCACCGTATGCTCCACCGTGTCCTCCGGGCGATCCACACAGTGGTGACACCCGGGCGTTTCCTCCCGCTTTATCCTGAACAGGAACCTCCCGAAACAACCATGTCCGGTGAGGACCTGTGTCAGGCGGAAGGTGAGGACGCCGTGGCGCCTCTCTAGCCACTCCTCAAAGAGGGGACTTATCGCCACAATTGTGGCGTGCCCAGCGCTGGGTTGCGACAATCGCACTCTCCATGCCGCCATGAGATCCCGCCGGAGCTCTGTCCGCTGTGCCGCGATTTCTCGCGGCAGCGGAGTTACGCCCCGGCGTTTCGCCTCCTCGCGCAACTCCCACATGTGCGCGAGGACTTTTGCCTCCAGATCCCATGGCGGTAGTCCGGCAAGGAGGCTCGCCGCCTCACGGGAGACCGTGCGGTATCCTCGTACCAGCCTGATGGCCATGACCCTTTGGGACGCGTTCAACCGCTGGGCTGGTCGCAGCCTTAATGAACGCGCCCACACCGGTGCCCCGTAAAGGGCCATGGACCGCACGATCCCCGCGTAGAGCCTCCGGCAGGAGGCGTTTGGACCCCCTAGATTGGGCAGAAGCCGCTTCAAAGCAGCCCCTGCCCTCTGCAGTTTGGGAGCCAAACGTCGGAAGTGCTCCACGAAGTTCCACCGGCTGTCGAGGACGAGTCCCAGGTACTTCATCGTCGACTCGACACCGATGTGAACCCCTCCTGCCGTTATCCGGGAACCCGACAGTGGCGCGTTCCGAGGACCATAAAAACACATGGCCTCGGACTTGTGCAAGGCCACCTCGAGTCCCAATTGCCGGATCCTATCGACGATTGTCGCAACCCCGCGTGTCGCCAGTTCGGCCGCCGCCTCATGCGACCTCCCCTGCGCCAGGACCAGCGTGTCGTCAGCGTAGCAGACTACACTGACGCCGCTAGGGAGGTCGGCGCGCAGCACCCAGTCGTAGCCGATGTCCCACAGATGCGGCCCCAGGACCGATCCCTGTGGGACACCGCACGACATCTCTCGCCGGTTCCACTCTCCGTGGTGACCGGGGTAGATGACGGCCCTGTCCGTCAAATAGGCCTCGACCACTCGACAGAGGTAGGTCGGCATCCGGTGATACCGGAGTGCCTCCCTAATGCAACTCCAGGGCAGGGTATTGAAGGCATTGGCGATGTCAAGAGACACCGCCAAGACGACCCCACCCCGGGCAATAGCATCCCCCGTCGTGAGGGCTCGAACGCGCATGATGGCATCCACCGTAGAGCGCCCCTTGCGGAAACCAAACTGGCTCTCCGCCAAGTCCGGTCCCACTCGCACCAGCCGCCCGACAAGGCGGTCTGCAATCACTCTTTCAAAGAGCTTGCCCACCTCGTCGAGCAGCACAATGGGCCGGTAAGCGGACGGAGAGTCCGCCGGGCGCCCCGGCTTTTTGATGAGGACCAGTTTCCCCGTCTTCCAACGAAGCGGGAACTGGCCCCTTTCCAAGCATGCGCTTAGGAGCCCCCTTAGTCGAGGCCCGAGAGCCTCCAAGGCCAGAACCCAGGCTTTTCCAGGTAAGCCGTCGGGTCCTGGGGCGGTATTCTTGGCATTCAGCCTACGTACCGCCACTCTCAAATCTACCTCGGTCACCTCCGGAGTATCGTCGTCGTCGTCACTATAGTGGTCCGCATTGGGCACCGCAGAAGGCGGAGCCATGGGCGGGGGAGTATATTCCCCTCGCGAAGGGAACAGAGCGCTCACCACAACCTCCACGAGCTGGGGCCGGAGACTCTGCGTCAGCGGGGGAGCCCATGGGCGGAGTTTGTCTCTCGCCCATTTGTATGGGCGTCCCCACGGATCCCTGTTCAGAGTCTCCAGCGACTCCTCGCGGGCCAGTCCTCTGGCCCGCTCGATCTCCGCTCGGAGGGCGGTCTTCGCCGCTCTGTACCCGTCGTACAGCTCCGCCTCAATGGCTTCCGTATCCGGAGGGCGGATACGGAGCCTGCGGTGCCTGGAGTACCGGTGGCGCGCAGCAACGCATGCCGCGCGTAAAGCGGTCAGCTCACGCGACCACCAGCACACCTGGCGCCGAGCACGTCCGGGCTGGACCCGGGGCATTGCCACGTCACATATCTCGGACATGGCCTCCCGGAACCACTCCGCAACCCGCACCGCACCGCTCCGCACTCTTGTATGGGTACCTAACATATGAATAATGAGAAAATTTTGATTTTACCCATCTGAAACAAATATTCAAGTACTTACGATACCTACCATATCATATCATTGTATCATAGTAACGTTAATATTAATTAAAAATCCACGCAAGATTTACAAAAGAAAAAAGATTTACTAAATAAAAAGATGTAAGCTGAAGTGGCAATAGGCCGGCAGTATTAACCTTAGAACTGATGACCGTTGGGGTAGACGTGTTCTTGAGCGGAGACCGCGAATCGGCAAATGTAAGGTAGGACGCCCTCAGGCTAGGTAGAGTGGCTGGTAGCAGCGGAGAGTCGCCGAGAAACAAACTGAATGGCATGCAATTGGAGAGGCCTATTCCCAGCAGTGGACTGCTGAAGGGTGATAATGATTTTTTTTTTGCCTGGAAGAGATATCGAAAGCGATAAGGCCGCCCATTGTATGTTTTGTAGTGTTAAATTTATTATTTGCTATGTATTTTCTGGTGTACATGTATAAAGTATATTATAAATAAATAAATAATAAAAAGATGACATTGCTCTAATTAAGAATGAAGTTAAATGCTTACTCTAAGTTATAAATTATTTTTGCATAAGCACTATTATATACTCGTAGAATCAAGTTTTTCCAACTGAACAGACAGCTGGGGAGTTTAGTGCGCCACTTCTTCTTCCCAGCTTAAGCACTAGGAAGTGGTGAAGGGTGGGCGTTATTGGGGGTCTGTCTAATATAATTTTGACGTTCGAAAAGTGCTGATTCTCAGCCTAGTTTGAATACTGACTTTTGAATTTGTTGATTTTTTATAAAACCTTTGACAAAAGCAATTTTTTACAAATAAGAACTGTCCCATCTTCATTATCAATTTGTATAATAATTGGTTTCCAATGTGATGAGTTCTGATATTATTAAACTGGATGATATTTGCTTAAATTTATGCTACACGAGTAGGTGAACGTTAGCTGGTCTGCTTGCCATTCAAGGTTATACCTACCCGTCTTCTATTGAGAGTTATTGTTATTTTCCTTTACACACACATACACGTAGATGCCAGGTGCAGTCTCTGAGATAGTAACAGAGCATCCATTAATTATATATTACATGTTATTAGCACACATATGCAATATTTGAAGACAATCAAAAAGTGATGACACAACGGAATTCTACTTGTTTTTAATAAATTGTTTTGGAAGATTGAAAAAGGAATTGTCAACCTCAGACTAAATAAAAAACCAAGACATAGTGCTGTAAACAATACAGAAAAGCATGCCAAGACTACATAACACTTCCGCTCTGTAGGTATATACACGCTCACTCGCACACATTTACAATCAAACTACACCTCACTTATTGCACACGAAACCGGCCTCACGTCACCGTTGACAGCGCTATATTTTGTTTTTTTATTTGGTCTGAGCTGTCAACATAAATAAATAATCAAAAACAGCAAAGGAATGCATAGGTACAGACCTATAAAACTAAACCTTTCGTTACTACTCGTACCTACTTCGCTTTGGAATGGGCAACTAGCTTCATATTTCTAACTGACCGACTCCTTGATAGTTCAAAAGTGCCTTTAAATGGTTTAATAAAAATAAATGCTTGAGTTTGAGTTATTTTTAGATGATCTAAAACCCAAACCAGTTTTTTTTTTAATGAAGGAATTTAAACTTTCTTTCCCTATATTCCGATTCCATTAATTTCCTATTATGAAAACAACACAGAACTTCTAACGAAAATAGAAAACAATAAATAAATAAAACTCGAAATAAAATCAAGCAAATAGAGAGTTTTTGTTTCATTTACTTGAAATTCGAATTGTTTTACTATTCAGAAGTTTTTATAAAATAGCAATTTTTTATTTGTCTTCGTAATCCAAGTAGGTAGTATATAGAATTCAACTTTCCGCTGTTCTACAGTTTTTTTTTTTTAAATCAGTAACGTGCTCAACGTGTTAAAGAAAGTGCTGATTATCAGCTTTGAATAAACGACTTTTGATTTTAACACACAGTTACAGTAATTTAATGCAGTATTTCTCGTAATTAAGTGAGGCTGTTATCTTTTTTAAGTACACCAAATAAGATTCCAACTTCTTCACCAATTTCAGAGGACACATTTACCTAACGACTGAAAGTACCCAGGTACTTACAGTCGTTAGGTAAATGTGTCCTCTGAGATTTAGGTCCAGACCTAAATCTTTGTCGATCATGTATCTCTTGATCTCTACAAACTTTCAAGGCCACGTTATTTACGGTTTTCCGTTCCACCTGATCGTTATGGACATTAAGATTAGTGATATATACAGATGAGGCAATTCTACGACAGCTTTCATTCTTTATCTAACTCCCACGCAACCCAGTTCTTAATAGATGCATCTTTGACCTTTACTTTTTATTGTTACGATATTTTATGGCCGTGTTCAGCTTCCTCGTTCATTATCATCATCATAATTTTAGCTGAAAGACGTCCACTGCTTGAAATAGGTCCCTCCCGAGCCTCCTCTTGGACCGGTTCTGACCTTCTAAACCAATAAAACCGATTTCTCGTTATAATAAATTAATTTCGTAGAAATATCCTTTTTTAGGGTTCCGTAGTCAACAGGGTTCCTCCTTATATTTTCGCCATGTCCGTCCGTCTGTCTGTCTATCTCTCCGCGGCTTAGCTCAGAGACTTTAGTACTGAAGCTTTAATTTGGCATGGGTATACATATTAATCACGCCAATAACGTGGTAAAATATAATAAAAAATGTTTCGGGAGTCTCCCCTTCACGTAAAGTGGGGATGTGTTTTTTTTTTCGTCTTTCCCATTATATGGGGTATCGTTGGAAAGGTCGTTCAAAAATATTGTGAGTTTGTAAAATCCATTTTTGTATTTAGGGATAGGGATGTTTGCCAAATATGCATGCAAATTTTTGTTAGAGTAAACGCCCCCCGCCAGCTAAATGGTTGGTTTCGGATATGTGAAAGTAGTATATATAACGAAATTTAAAAAAAAACTATCACAGCTCTACAAGCTAACGAGTAATAAACGACCAACTTACATTTGCAGTTGCAATAACATGTCAACAACAATGTTAAGTTTGTTCTTGGGATAAATTCCTCCCAACTACGGAATCCTTCATTATGCGTGATCCGATACGCACATGGCCGGTTTTATAATAAGTACTTGAAGTTTTTAATGTGGTTGGCATTTATTAACATAGAGGATATATTATCTTACGACGATTTATGTTTCGCCTTAAGGCATCCTCCTTCCTTATAGCGATACAGTACCTACATAGTTATTTTGTATTGGACGGGTCGACAGAAGCCCGACATTCATCTTAGAATTTTCCAATAACTGGGTTGTGGAGGTCATATAGCAGCCGCTTTGTGTAAACTACGAATATTCAGCATTATGGTTGGATGGTAAGTCTCGAATCATCTACTGTCTGATTGCCCACAAATTGATGGAAATGTTTTTGTGGTTGGAATTATCTGTTATACAAATATCCGCCTTGAGTAAGTTTTTTATTTTTTTATTTTGTCCCTTTCAAACACAATTTCGAAACGAATGAACGTCATAGCCGTAACTAAAATCTTTTAACAACTGCATTTAATGTTCATTCATTTTAATAACAGGCTGGTCTTCTAATAAGCTTTATTTGTGCAGTCAAGTTCACGGCTGTCTATGGAATGTCACCTTAGGAGCCATCTTATTTCGAGGATGATATCATTCGTGTGAATACCAGATGTGCTGAACGTGTGTGGAATACCTAAATGATAATACACATTAATGAGGTTTAAAAGGTACTCGTTTGAAGCTTTTACTAGTTCCTACTTATTTGTCATGGTGTATTTTTGGATGAGGTTTTTCCTACCTCCTTTAATGGCTTTTGCAAATAATTCTCACGGCATCATGTAGGTAAGTACCTACGGTTTGTAAGAAAAACGTAAACATAAATGCCGTTACAATTTCAGATAACGTTGGATCTTTGAGAGAGTAAATACTCGTTGTATTCAGTGCTGCAATAATACTAGATTATCAAAGGTCACTAGAATTTTCGTCATGCTCACTTTCTTGATGTTAATCACATCATTGAATTTAAATGGCAAGAATGTGTCTATTGTGTAAAAATGTTACTGTGAAATCTTAGGTGAAGTGAGCTTGAAGTCAGCTGTCAATAGTGTCACTGTCAATCTCTACCATGGTCAAATGACAGCTCACTTCACGTAAGATGTTTACAGTTTATATCATCTTTTTTTACGTTACTCTTTTTCCACAATATAACGGTATTTCCATCAGATCCCAAAATAACCAGTAATAAAGCAGTTTGCAATCAATATGTGGTGCGTTTCGTCTCGACATGCCGATGGAGGCACGATACATAGCGTGCACACGACGAATGATGAATTTATAATGCCGACATAATGTCGTTAATCACTCTAGGGTTGAACGACTGTTCGATTCGGGAATAAATAATATTTCTACTTACGAGGTTGTTTTTTGTTTCGTAAAATAATTTTGTTCCGTTTTTGTTTGATAGTAACTAGGACTTGCCAATGTGTCACATAAAAATGGATATATTCAATGAACACGCTATGCTAGATATGAATGATAAAGAGTAATTCTCGAATATAGCACGAATTAAGTTAACGACAATCGGAGAGTTTATAAAAATAACTTTATTTAACTGACAGAGTCACAGTAAAGATAATAATGGTCTTAATCCTAAAGATACAAAGTACTTATAGCTAAATTATGCTAAAATGACAATTGTGGCGTGACGACAATGTCCTACTAATTACTTACTCACTAGATTTGGAAGAAGTTGCATTGCTGACAAAACTAATTGTAGTAGGGCTACCACACTTAACTCCTCCCTCCCTAAGAGAGAAATTATCTAAAGGCAACTGTGTAGTCTTTAGAGAATTTCTCAAAATTTTAAATAAGTCCCATCTATATATAATGAACCCTATAACAGAAACAAAAATTATGACGTAAATACTTAAGGTCCATACACTGATATTGTCTCTTGATACACGTATGTATGACTCGATCGCACTGACACTTTCGCTGTATTTTGCTCGGTTCACTAAGTCCTTGATGTCACCTAAGTCACGCTACTTAGGGAAACATGGTGGTAATGTTGAGGGTATGCGATAATCTCCACTATTTTCATCTGGGTTGACGTTTGTAGTATCGTTGATAGTACTCAGAGGAAGCTGCTTTGACCTCTTCTCCATCCTCAGCACGCGTAGCATGACAACCATAGAAACGGATTTTCTACTTTGTCGACGGAAGAATAGACAAAATTGACAGATTGTGATTGTTTATCTGTCATTTTGTCTATCTTTCCGTCGACAAAACCCGTTTCTATTGTGGTCATGCTAAGCGTGCTTGTCAATTTTTGTGTCGCGTTTTGCAGCACCCACAGAAAGAGACGAGGTGGCGGGAAGAAATGAGGTACATATTGCTATACTTACTTTTTGGTCACGTCACACGAACTACAGGCCCAGATTGTACTTACTTATTATTTATATGCTTGTGTTTTATGCAACTACAATGTACAGATTTAACTTAGTTGTACATTTAAATGACACTTTAGGGGTATGAGGAACAGGGTGTAAAGTTCACTCATCCACCATAGAAAAGGGAGGATCCTCCGACCAGACGGGTGTCATGTCTGGCGGGCAATGGCCCAGAGGTTGAAGTCGTGAGCTTGTATATATGTCCACCGCGCGGTAAACTCTAATTGCGCGATGCAGGATTTGAGTGACGTCAGGATGTTGTGTGACGTCAAGTTTTTGATGCGTAGTTCGCATGTGGCGGTGTAGATGCCGCCACATCACTCCCCTCCGGAGACCGGAGGTCGATAGTGGGCTGAGTCTTGTATCTTGCGATGCTTCACAGTACCAGCTGTGGTTCCAGTGAGTCGGAACCGGGTGCCGCATAGTTCGCGGTGAGTCGGAACTGTCTGCCGCATAGTTCGCGGTGAGTCGGAACTGTCTGCGGTGCTTGCGGTGATTCCCCAGTGAGTCGGGGTGGCGCTGCGTCTTGATCCAGTGAGTCGGATGTGGTACAGCGCTGGGTTGTGGCTGAGGGTGATGACCAGGAATGCGCGTTCGCTGCATGCTGGTGGTCAGGATACCCGTTGAAGCCGTGGGTGCTGGCTGGCTGTGTGACTCGCCTCACGAAAGCTTGCGGGAGTGACGATGATGATGACGTCGCGCTGAAGTAGTTGCACGAAGGCTGCGTTGACGTTCATACTCGGGGTCACCAATTTAGGGGTATGGTGAACAGGGTGTAAAGTTCACTCATCCCCCATAGAAAAGGGAGGATCCTCCGACCAGACGGGTGTCATGTCTGTGTTGTATATATGTCCACCGCGCGGTAAACTCTAATTGCGCGATGCAGGATTTGAGTGACGTCAGGATGTTGTGTGACGTCAAGTTTTTGATGCGTAGTTTGCATGTGGCGGTGTAGATGCCGCCACAACACTTTCTAGATAACAACTCTACTCACAAGGGAAATGAATACGAAAAGTACGATCACACACCGGGTTTAATCTGTACAATGTAGATCCTAACGTGTCAAAAAAGGTGACAATGTTCCATTCACGACAAATCAAACTTTTTTGTAAATCTAATTTGAGGTTGCATGTCGTCCCGAAAGGCAAAACGGTCCTTTTTGTGGTTTTGGCACTTCCCCATTTAGGTAATATAATAAAATATAGGAATTCCTTGAATGGCTATTTTGGGAAATTTCTGTCACATTTTTTAGGATCCTCTTCCAAATTACACTTTTATAATATTAATTAATAATCCTTTGTTATTTTTCTACGATCCAATGTTATTGACAGTTGAGTAAAAAGCAGAAAAGCTTCGCATAATATATTTTTTTTATGTTACACGTACGCGTTACAGCTGTTTGGGACACAGAAATTCATATATGTCCTTACAAAATTTCAACTAAAGTGGTCCAGTAGATTCGGAGCAAATTGGCTGTGATAGACGGACAGCCAGCCAGCCAGACAGACTGACACACACGAGTGATTCTATAAGGGAACCCTAAATTATGCAATTGAGGTGTTCAATGTAATATTTTTTTTTAATGTATCATTTTCTGAGTGACAACCCTACTTAATGTAAGATTTGCATAATTAAACATTCGACAAATGAGCTTTTATAATTTATATAAAAGCTCATTTGTCGAATGTCTCCTTGACTCTTACATTCTAATATTTCCGTGTGATTAAAAATAAAAGGGAAAAATAATTATGAACATAATGCAAAACATTTAATCAACCGCTAAGCTGTTAATCTTTCGATTGTTCCAAAATGTCAGATTGGATATTAAAGATATTCACTGCGCCCCGCGATGTCACCCGCATAAGTCTCGATCCCGTTGGAATATAGGAATAAAAAGTATCCTATGTCCTAAACCCAGGTCATGTCTACCCATTTGCCAAATTTCATCCAAATCCGTTTGACTGTTTTAGCGTTACAAACAAACAAACTCACTTTCGCATTTATATTATTATAGTTAGGATGGCAACATTCAAATGCATGTTTCATTTATTTCCAAGCGAAGTAATCAAGTTGTTTAAAACTTTTTATTTTAATTTTATAATTTTGATGCAACTAATTGCAGATAGAACTTTTGAAACACTGACGAATTTTTTGTCCGTAAAATACTAAGATCTAATAGACCATAACTGCATTATTAATAACCAAATTTTGCAATAAAATTCTTATTGTCTATGAATTATGAATGCAAGTTGTTCTTAGTCTATCAGATTGAAGTAAGTTTTATTAATTTCAAGTTTTTTTTGTTCTATTAGTGACTAGCTTTTGCCAGCGATTTCGCACACGTAGATGTCGGAAAACATCCCACGGGAACGTAGTACCGGGATCAAAAACACCTATTATGTTAATCCAGGTTATTAACTATCTGTGTGCCAAATTTCATCCAAATCCGTTCAACCGTTTTGCGCCAATCAATACATCTAGACAAACGGACAAAAAATCTTCGGTACTATTCTATTACATGTATAGATATTATTTATTTATTTTTTATTTATATTATAATGTCTTTAAATTTGTGTTTAATAAATATGATTTGCATGCCCATGTGACGGTAGAACATAGAGGACTTTTAAAATGAAACATCTATGTAATAATTACCCATGTTTGCAAAGTAATAAATGATTTGATTTGATTTGATTTATTCTTACAATAGGTTTTGATTATTTTATAGCAGGTAAGTTGCTTTAGGGATGGATTTAGATGTTTTTTTTTCAGCGATAAATCAACAGAGAGATATATGTAAATTATATGAGAATATTGAAAAGTATGATTAACGATGCATATTATGTTATGTTAATATACTAATGAAGTATATATTTAAATACCTACTAAGTTTGACATTAAATAAAAACGTAAAAAATGATCTTTAAAAAACACATGCTATTAATAATAATGCATGTTAATAAGGAATCAATAAAATTGCCTTTTATGGTGAAACTAGATTTAAAATATTATCTACATATTTAAATACATACTGCTTTGAATACTTAATTGATTGATGGATCGGTAATAAAAATGTTGCATCATCATTAATTAAAACGCATTGTTATACATGTCTCAGGTAGATTGTATGATTTGTCATTTTACAAACGCTGGCGGTTTTGCAAAATGCCTTAGCCAAATTGGCAATTCTTTCAATTGTTATAATTGCGACATGGATTTTTATTGAAGGGTGACCATCATAAAACACAGGTTGGACAAATCATACTTTATTTCAACAATCAGATACCTATTATGCTACCGTAAAATTGTGAGAACCGTTAATTTATAATTTATCGGTATAATTTCCATTAGATTATAAACAATCGAAAAATTGTGGACTGGGTGAAAGGGTAGGTGGCTACGTTAGGTTAGAACTGCTACCAACAGCGTGCGAGCCGAGCGAGCGAAGCGAGCGCTGCCGAGGTAGCAGCCGGCAAGTGCTACTTCCAAGTTGCTCGCAGCTAGGCAGGCTATTTAGTATTAGCGCAAGGTGCGTTACGTCGCACGCAAGTCAGATACCAGCAGTGCTATTCTGTAACCATCTCACCGTGAAAACTTAGGTGAAGTAAGCGTGGAGTAAGCTGTCATTCCACAGGGATTGACACTATTGACAGCTCACTTCACCCAAGTTTTCACGGTGAGATGTTTACAGAATAGCATGGCAGTTCACAATTTTTCGGTTTTATTTCCATTACATTATAAACTAGTATCAAAAAATAATGCGTTGAATTGTAAATTGTTTGTTGCAGTAAAAAAAAAATCGACAATTTTGTACCAATAATATACCGCAGGAGTCCTCCGAACACCAGATTTACGTTATCGTTTTTTACGTACCGTATAACTAAATACTTCAATTTGCCGCGGCATTTTGTAAAAGGCGTTTGAATTGTCCATCAAATGTTGTGGCATAATTTTATAAAGTGACAAGAGGCAATTTACATTTTGCCTTAGGCATACTTCAAAACAGCGAGCGTTTGTAAACGGACGACGCCGTTTGTAAAAAGCGGAATCATACAAATTGCCTGCGACAAACATATACAAACTACTTATATTATTTTTAGATATCACACTGATTATGCAAATATGATAAGTTAATTATGTGAATCAAATTAATTTACAATTCAATTCTACAAAATTGTAGAAAAATTGCGTAACTCAGAAATTACAAATATGTGATAACCATACAGATTTGAGTGGACCTAGTGTCCAGTCAATGCACGCATTTGTCAGTAATCGTGAACTCAACTCAGAACTTTATAAGAAGCTCAACGACTCTACAACCAATACCAAAGAATAATAATTAATCTGCGTCATGATCTGATAATCAATCAAAATCAAAATCAATATGCCTAGCGTGTTCCCAGCTATGTTGGGGTCGGCTTCCAGACTGACCGAATGCAGCTAAATACCAGTATTTTACATGGAGCGACTGCCTATCTGACCTCCACAACCCATGAACTGGGTAAAACGATACCCCTTGGTAAGACTGGGTGTCAGACTTTCGGGGGCTTCTGACGACCCGTAACAACTGTCAAAGATCCACGAATGACAGGCTGGGACCAACGGCTTAACGTGCTTTCCGAGACACGAAGGAGTCTCGATATGTAATAATAATCACCCATCTACGGACCAAGCGTAGCTTAACCTGATCGACCATTGCGGCTTTTATTTCTTAGCCACGATTTTAATTGCTTTAATCCATTATAATGTTTTTTTTTTTTCCAAAGCCTTGATAAAGTCGTTTATTACCAAAAACAGCAATCTTTAATTCAGCTATTTTTACCCATGTTTTTAAATATATTTGCATAAAAATCTAGGCTAAGCTAGGCTATTTAATAACTATAGATGTCTAGATAACTTGGTAATATATCATCGGTTTGTTGCGCGGAATCCTTGGCATTTATGTGTCAATAATAAACTTAATTCAATTAATTACATAATGATGCGCCTAGAGGCACTAACAAGGCGGTTGTTAACTATTGTCTGAGATTTAATACCTTAAATCAGCAGACTAGCGTTTTTTGAATGCGCGTTTTAGAAAGAGAAAATAATTAAGTATATGTGAGGTAATAAATCTATAGCGTTTTATCTTAGTGACAATAGCCAAGTACACATAAAGTGACATAAACTAGTTTTGACCGATAATTTCATAGTATTTTTTAGCTATTGGTGACAAAGTTAAAACAAAACGAATAAATATTTCTATACTTATTTTGATGTAGAGAAATCAGTAGGTACTTAGACTTTATAGTTTTATTTTCTTCGAGATAACTTAAGCTTGGTCCAGACGTGTGCAATGCATCATGTATGGTCATGCGAAGAGTTTGAACAGCATACAACCTCAACGCGAATCGAGCACTGCGAGAGCCTTTGTGTTCGCGCTAAAAACCGACAGCCGATGGATCAGCCCAAGCGTTAGATGTAGTGCTCGTAGTGCCGTCCACACGCAGAATTCGCATTTCATTACACGATACATAACATTACACACATCTGACCCGCCTTTATAAAGGTTCTGATGATGCAATAATTTGCAGAATTAAAAACTCAATATTCTACAGGTATTGTTTCTCTATATACATTAAGAAACGCACATAAAACGCAACTATAATACGCCCCGTCTGTATGGAGCCTAATTATGTAAGTTCAAACCACTCAGCAGTTTAACTTGTTTCACGGAATAACTGGTTGTACCATCGGCAGATTCGAAGGTTTCCTAGCCAAGTTTTCGTGGTTATAAATAACATAGTATTAATATGAAAATTATTAAAATATAACAGCTGCATCTCAGCACCTTTAATACGTTTTTAAAGGTGTGGAAGATTTTAACGAGATTTCATATTTTTCGTTTTATTCCTTTACTTTATTAAATTATGGCTGCCTTGTTGTTTTTTTTTTTAGGGTGGGTAATTATCAAATAACTTCTCCCGTTCTGGGCGGAGCGGGAGGGCGTGTCAGACTCTTAATGACTAAAACCCACCCGTGTTCCTTCAGGTGCCTGTACATTGCCAGGGGCCACGGTATCCCTTTCGGACTTTCCCGCGACCCCGGCAGGCATCGGTCCTAGCGGACCCCGAACATAAGGTCCTGGGTTCGATTCCCAAGTCGGGAAAAGTGTTATTGGATTTTTCTATCTGGAATTTCTCAGTAGCAGCCCGGAGTTTGGATTTATGCCCGGTTGATGGCAATGCTCGCCCCCTATTACATGGGACTTAAACATAACTGGCGAAATGTGGGTGTACTATAGGTACACCTCTGCCCACCCTTCAGGGAAACAAGGGGTGATGTTATGTTACTAAATATAGGTACCTAATTTAGAAAATAGTTGCCCTCTTCGGGAATAGGTCAAGCTACCACCGAGATGCAAAAAGCATGCAATGAGTGTTTCCAGGGAAATCAGTTTCTTAGTTGTCGGCTTCTTGACCCAGTCAGCTTAATAAATAAATAAAAATATTTTATTTCGGACCCATAACTAGTCCATTTGGTTAGTATACACACGACTTAAAAACTAGTGTTAGTACTTACATCTACCAGAAAAACAAAACAAACTATGTATTAATTAACACGCCACAGGGGCGTGAAGACGTATCCAATGTCCCAGTATGGGACTGTCCCACCTATCAGCTATAGTTTTCAGGATGCTGTTGGGGCTGGCGCGTACCCTGCGCATAATGGAAGCGCAACGCTTGCGCATGATGGCGTGAAAGCCATCTATTCTCGCCTCTGCGAACATGCCGGAAGCACTGCAGTAGCGCGGCAACCCCATCAATACCCTGAACGCATTATTGTATTGTACGCGCAGGGCGCTGTATGCTGTATGACGTGTTAATGATTGCCAAATCCATAATTATCCCTCACACTGACAATCTTGTATACTACGTGGGTTGACTGCCCCGTTGGTCTTGTGGTCGCAAGCGCAACGTGTCCTGGGTTCGATTCCCGGGTCGGGCAATGTGTTTTTGGGTTTTCCATTAGGAATTTGGAACGCGTTTGGAAGTTGGCGGTGTGATACCCCCGTGCCTCGGGAAGCACGCTAAGCAGTTGGTCCTGCGCCTGATCTCTCTACGGTCGTGTCGGATTGCCGTCCCACCGACTATTAGATTGAGGGAAGAGAGAGTGCACCTGTGTCTGCGCACACACTTGTGAACTATAATATCTCCCGCGCCGAAGGCTGGTCTCCGTTGAGATTGGCCGCCACGGCCGAAATACGGTCTAGACTTCTAGAGGACTATACATATATACAAGATTCCATTTTAGCCTACCGGGCCGGCTTAAAATCGCATGGCACTCTAAGGAGCTTCGATCTACAAGCATGTACGTAGGTAAAGTCGATCTCGTAATTGCTTTACCACTTTTGATAACAATTCTCAGTTAAGGGGGATGCGATGATGAACTCAGGGAAAGTTAGAATTGGCCTCAAATGTCATGAGTCATGAAATAGTCATTTAATACTCAGAGAGTTGTATTGATGATTTTGATGATTATAATTCTATAAATATTATTTGTTACAAGTGACAATGACAGTGCAAGTGACATTCAACCTTAGGGTGGTAACGCAATAACGAGTTCGACTATACGAGGTACAGTCTGTTTACAACATAAATCTGTTACATGAGGAAACGAACACTACAACCACCTGTGAGCTAATGACGTCACTGGCCACGCGGCGGTCAACTATGTGACCGACTAGTGATGTGGTAATGGCAGAATGCCACGTGTTGTGGCCATTAATGTGGGAGGCCTACGTTCTGTAGTGGGTGTACTAAGCATCTGTGTCCTTAGAGTGAATTTCACAAATGAAACTGAACGCGATCTGCTATCTAATTACACAACACATTTTCGTTGACAATTCCGACTAATCTGTTTCATTTTGACAATTAAAGAACATTCATTGCGTTATTTACGTTGTTGAGCAGATTTTTTTTTCGAACGTACGAAGCAATGGATTAGCAATCTGTTTCAAAACGATTCAGATTCTGATTGATCGTGTATTACGTAATTAGGGTACAGCTCATATAAACCGTGTTTAAGAGCTGTCAATGTCAGTATAACGCGATTTAGATGACACGTGCTGATCGCGTTCAGTTTCATTTGTGAAATTCGCCCTTTAAGACTTTGGTTTTAAAAAGCGATAAATCACACAGACAGTAAATTATGTTTTTAAAATATCAATCTCTGACATGATTGTGTAGTTAAGCCCAAAAAGAATCGGACACTTGTGTAAATAACAACTTGAACTATTAACCGAATGCACCAGCACATGATCAGATGGTATTTTCGAATGCATTCGAAACGTTTCACAAAGAGTTCTCATATTAAATTATTATAATACTTATCATACCTAATAATGAACTTTATGGTATTAATTTGCGTTATTAAAAAGTATTAATTAAATAAAAAGATAAATTCCGTATTTTAGGTGTTGGAAGATCCATTCACACTTATTCATAACATCAGAATATAAAAACTACAATTAAAGATAAAAAGGCATTTAAAATGATAATTTTAGAAATTGATGAGAACTCAGTTATCTATAATGATAATTATTATTAAGCAAATACTAAATTATTTGAGAAATATTCATAGTTTTAAAATCATTGTACCGCATATCATTGACTAATTTCGGAATACATTTAAATAATCGATTTTGTTTGATTATAATTTATTTTAATGAGCCTACATCTGCATAATCGATTAAGAATTTGCTCAATAAAATGGTGCAAACCGTCATGTCATTACAACATTATTGAGTTACGGTGTTTTTTTTTTGTAAGTACCTAATCATTGCATCCGATACGGACCATAAAACGGATGCACATGCAGACCGAATTAAATTACAGTATTTAAAAATATAAATAATTTATCAATCAACCTGGGGTTTATAATTAAATAAAAAAATACAAAAAGTTTTATTAGAAAGGAAAAGTTGATAGTGATCTTACATAGATACTATTATGTGTATACATCACAATGTTTTGGTTTGACCGTTGACCCCCAAACTAAGCAGGGCTTGTATCTTGGGGGTCGGAGTGCGATTGAGCAGAAAGAAATTTGTCAGATTACAAGACTAGTTTATTAAAGCGCGTATTATGTTGTGTGAGTTTTTGTGTGTGTTTGTGTGAGTGTCTGTGAGGGTGAAAATGTGATAGAGGAATTACTCATTGTTTTTGTAATTATTAGTGGTGGATATTACAGAATAAATTAATCATAGTCCGGTACCAGTAGCAGTTCCTTTTCACCACTCGAAGAAAACTACCTACCTTCGTGCAAAAATGCAACCCCAAAACTGCTGTCACTTCTGTGAGTGCAACATAACAACTAACAAGGTAGTAAAACAACACATTTGGTAAACGTTTTTACATTATTTATTGTCTAGAAAACAAAAAATTAACAAAAATATAAAGTTGTTAAAGCCATTTTACGCTTTATTGCAGGTTCATCGAGTTATAGTCGTTGGCTTGGTTTAGTTCAGATCTTAGTTTGCTACAATTGTTTAATTTACAATTAGTGTTTCGATTCGGTGTAGGGGTGGGCCGCGATGTATTCGAGGGCCCTCGCGATGTATTCTGGGATGGGCTCAGCGGGAGGGGCAGTGGGGAGATGGGCACCCTGTTGACAAAAAAGAAACGAAATGAGCACCAAAAAATATAAAAAATTCCAAGAGGTAGGAACATAGTAGTATATGCCAAAGCAGTTTCTAAGCATTTTCTGTTTGAGGACTGTCGAAAACGTGTCCAATCACGAAGTCTAAGAGTTTGAAAATTCAGTATCCAGTAGCTACTGGATTTTCTAAATTGTTCTGAGTTGAGCTAAGTTTTGGGATGACTCAATTTAGATAATAAATTGATCTATTTACACGTTAAAAAGTTTATATAAAACTAATATTATAAGAGCACCTTTTGGAAATTTATCAAATGTAACCAAACCTTATAGCTATCTGTACAGTCTTACACTGTACATGTTTTGCTGACGCGGTGGTTTGCACCACACGTGCGTCATTTCTATTACTATAAATATACATACATTACAATAAATCGATGAGTGCGATTACTGCTACGCGGTGACTAACATTAGAGAAAGGAATTGTCAACAGTATTACTTGTAAACACTATTTATACGTAATAAACCTAACGGGAACTAAGTGATCTTTTCTCTACGCGCTTCAACCTTAACAACAACAACTCTGCAAGTGTACGAACCGTACACTATCTTTAAATATTATTATTGTTTGTTAGGTGACCTTTTGACCTATATCTGCTATAGTTGTATCCAATAACATCTCACAAAAAACACGTGATTTTTAATGGTCTACAATAAAAGGTCAGCCCAAACCACTAAAATCAGGTTTGAGAGATTATTTTAACATCCAAAACATGACCCATTAATTTTTTGCCTAGTCTATGGAAATCTATTAAAATCGACCATCTAACCAGTCATAGAGACAAATTATAAATAGGCCAAATGTTGATTATCACATTTTGAAGCAGAACTCATCTATTTTCCATATTTTTTTTAATTTATAGTAGCCCAAATTGCCATACAAAGTATGCGCTGTTCTTTGTACTTATATTCATTGGTTAATTCTGTGTTGTGTACTGACCTGGGGCTGGTATCCGTTCTCGTTGGCGATGTAAGTCAAGGAGTAGGTCTCTCCCTCAGGGGATTTGTAGCTGTTGGAGCCAGAAATCTCAAGAGCGACCTCGTCCTATAATAAACACAGTTTTAGAAAAGATAAATGAGAGCTTTGTTAAAACAGAACTAAGTACTAAAGGGAAGTTCTAAAAAGGCCGTTTTTCAGTGTCCGTATCAACATAATCCACTAGACAAATTCAAAAATATAATTAAAAATATTTGTATAAAATTATCTGCAAGACAAGTCAACCAAAATGTATCCAGAGGGAGTAAAAAAAGCCATAACTGATTTTGCAAAAGATAGCTTTCATTTCCATCCTCGTATTACAGTTATTCCAGATCTGTCAGCAAAATTATTTTAAATAAAAGTCTTTCTTTACTGATTCATTTTTTCGCAAATGATCATGAACTGTATTTCTCTCCTAAAAATATTTTAACATAGGTAGGCGTAAGCCTTTAGCTAGGCTAGCGTAGTACGTATTTTCAATAGAATAAGAGGCCAGCTTATACTGGTCATGATTGTGGGTCTACCGTACAAATAGCTAGATTGGATGTAACTCACCTTTCCCACGACCTTGACGTTGCCTGAAGCCTGTCCATTGATGCCGTTGTCGGTCTCAAAGGCGTACTGGAAGTTACCCTCGGGGGTTTGGTCGAACTGGCTGCGCACGACCTGTGCGGCCTGGTCCACGACGTTGGCGTACGCGCACGCGAAGATGCAAACGGCTACGATGAAGGATTTCTGCATGGAGGAAATTGATGTTAATATTTTTTGAGTTGAAAATGCATTACGAAAAATATTGTATTTTTTTTTATATTGGTAAAAATAGTCAGTTTTTCGTTTCTTCGAACATTAAGTACATATTACAAAAACTTTTTAATTGCATTTAAAGCTTATTTAAATATCGACATTTACCTACCTACATTCATTTATTCTCAGTAGGATGGTTATACAATAACGATTAATCAGTGTGGATAGTATTAAAAGTCCAACATATTTTCAGAAGAACTATCAGCAAATTTTGATAAAAAACAAGAACAGATCGTTAACATCAGTCAACTTCAACTTTACAAATGAATGTCAGAAATACAAAGTAAACAATAATAATTATGTAATGAAGAAGTCAAGGAAAATCATAATGGAACAAACGACCAATCTGGCATTTCAGTATTGCGCCAATATTCAGTAAACCATTCATCAGCACACTATGTATATCATGTTCACTTGTTATCATTTTTTATATATCAATTACGCATCTTACAAAATATCATAATGTTCTTCACATTTCATTTTGAAAAGCTTACAGCTTAAAGCTTAGTTTTATGAAATCTCCACAAATTGAGTTATGAGCCAAAACATATAAAATTACAACTGAACACTTTTTAACCAACCAGTTTTAAATCACTAATTCACTATTTTTAGCACACGAAACATAATGTTTTATGATTCTATTGATGTCTGCACTTACCATGTTGATGTTGCTTATTCGAACCACAAGTTCAATCTAATGCTGAAGTAGAATCTAAGTTTCTTATATACTCATTCCCAGGAATATCGAATATGAAATCATACCTACCAATAACTACACCGGTAGGAAAGGTCAACATTGTTTTTTTTCAACGACTTACCGCCAGTACGTTTGACATTTTCGCTTTGAACAAACGAAAAACGTGTTTGGCGAGTGAAAAAAAAAATACTTAAAACGTGGAATCCTATTTTCGTCTGAATAAATTAATGAAAAGTGAATACTAAATAGTGATCATCGATAGATAGGTAGTTTAAGGATACCTATCGTCTGATTAGCAAGATAGTTTGTGGTCGTCGTGAAAAAAAAATATATTATTATGAAGGCATGAAAACCTTATCGATACAGAAATGTTTTTGGAAAATCTATCTAGGTACCGATATTACACAAAAAATAAGTAAGTACGTAGGCTTTCTTCGTTAAGTGGTTGCAAGTGGATATAACTGTTTCGTAAATTTTATAAATTGATTGGTGTTTTACTATTTACATATACATATATTTCATGCAACGATTAAGAAATTCATAATTCCTTCATCAAAATCATTTTACATTTCAAAACAGAAACGTGTACAATGCCAATCATCGATAAATGATTGACACTTGAAATATCTAGTTATTCATTTGAATGATACATCTTGAAGACTATTTATTAATACATTTTTGCCACAGGTCATATAAAATAATATAGAAAAAAACAATAATTACTAATGTGGTAATCTCACACTTTTTCGTCGTTCTAATACATAAATAAATCTGTTCCAATTACATGGAACAGATTTTAAACCTCGTTCGAGATAATTACTTAAGAGCGTTTATACTAAAAGTGGGCAACGTCGTAAACAATCCCGGGAAAAGGGGAGGTACAATTATTTTTTTTCATTATTTTATTTTACCGCTTTGTCGGCGTGATTAATGTGATTAATCACGCCATCCATGCCAAATTACAGCTTTCTAGTACTAAGAGTCTCTGAGCTAAGCCGCAGACAGACAGACAGACGGACATGGCGAAACAATAAGGGTTCCTTGTTTACTACGAAACCCTAAAAAGTATTTGAAAACTTTCCAAATGCTTTTTTTACACCTAAAACGGCTACAACATCAAATTCAGTGTTAAAATTGCAATTAATTATCAATATTATAGTTTACTAGTTAGCCATATTTCTTATTTCCATACAGTAATATTGCCAAATAAATCAAAACAGTGAAATATTTGACAACTATTTGCGACGTTGCCCATTTTCTGTATAAACGCTCTTAAGTTGAAAAAGAATTTTATTCATACTAATAATATGAGAATGTCGCCTCTTATTCTGTCATCTAGGTACATTTTAAAACGTCCTTTGCTCCTGATAAGAATGACTATGATGTGGCAAGTCCTCTGGGAAAAATAAGTGTGAATGAGGAAGGGTGCACAGGATACAGCAGCATCCAAATTGCATTAGTACAGCTAATGATAATCAAAAGGACCTTTCCTTTAATTAGGACTTAATGAGTCCTTTCATAACCATCATCAAAGAAGACAAGGATCATAGAATCAGCTGTTGAATCAAGGCCAACATAACGAGACGAAGAATAGGTTGGTGTGGGCTCAATAGATTGCCGAATATTAATTATATTTACTTATCATTGCACACTTTACGTATTTGTTATTTGAACATTTCAACCGCAAAGTCCTCTCAAACATTACAAAATATGTAACAGCCTATGCAGTCTATTAATAATGTCATAGTTGAGCCAAGAGTTTCGTTAATCACCTAGTGTGGTAATCATTGCCACAAAATATAATAGTTACAGAAGATCCGCTCCATACAACGAGCGGTACAGGCGCACGCACACATAGATGCGTATAAACGGAGATGTCAAACGGTCTCAAGCGAATGCAAGTCGCGATTGTACTTGACTTGTACGTGAAGTACGAGTATGTCTATTATTTATGTAGTGTGTGAGTTTTCGCTCGGTGTTACTCGAATGGGTATGATAAGAAATGAGTACATTCATAGGAGAAAGTTTGAAAATGGCACCGGTGACTTAAAAGTTAATTTAGAAATCGGTTGTCATGCTATAAGAGTCGGGTAGACCAAAGAAACGATGGATGGACTGTCTGAAAGATGATATGGCTAAAAAGGGGGTGACTACTGAGAATGATAAGTAATAGAGAAGTATAGACGAAGAAGACATGCAGCGCCTACCCTAAATAAATTGGAATAAGGGCAAGAGAATGATGATGTTTTCAATCGTAGTATGGAGCTGACCTTCTGTACCTATTTATTCTGTGTCCTCACGGCTCAAGCCCGAAGTTTGTATCGCCATTTTAATGAAACAAAGCTTCGTATGACCTGGATATTATCGTCATTGTTGACAGCGTTACTAAAGCCCCCTTGATTACTGTGTATTATGAAACAATGGTTTACCGTGTATCTGTCTGATGAATATTTTTATAGATAACATAATGAGCCTAGATAATGTTCCCACTGCTGGGACACAGGCCTCCTCTCAGTGAGGAGGAGTTGGCCGTAATCTACCACGCGGGCCCAGTGCGGGTTGGTAGATGTCACATGTCTTCGAATTTTTGGTTCTAGGACATGCCGATGCCTCACGATGTTTTCCTTCACCGTTTTGAGAGCAGTGGTGATGAAATAATTTACACAAAGTAAAGCGCCTGCCTTCTTTGAAATGATCAAATAACTTGAGGGGACGGCGTGTCAGACTCTTACTGACTAAAAACCACCCGTGTTCCTTCAGTTGCCTGTACGTTGCCAGGGGCCACGCCTTCCCGCGACCCCAGCAGAAGTAAAGCGCCTGTCTGGGTTCGAACCTACGACCTACGACTCGTATTCGAAGCCGCTACCACTGGGCCACTGCTTTTAAATCTTTATGTTCTTCGTTTAATGATGAACTTTGATCTATAAATGACCTTGTCTGTATTGAACTTTACTGAATGGATTTGGACACTGCTTTTATTAAAGTAAAGGCACGCCCCGATCCATGGAACACCGTCCAACCTTGCCCTCTAGATCTTTTCACCATAACTCATGATAACATGCAAGAAGAGAAACTAGAAATGTGCCATTGATTAAAACATAACATTACCTACGCCTGTAATTAGAGGATTGTCAGAGGAGAGTCATTAAAGCAGAGTATACCTCTATTACACCACCATTTCGCTAGTTATGTTTAATCCTATGTAAGAATAGAGGGAGAATCTATTGCAATAGACTCCAACAGAAATTCCAGATTAAGGGGGATGCGCTAAGGTACCCCGCGAGATTCAAATTTTCTAGAGTTTTTTTTTCTATTTTGCAGGTCAGTGTCAGGTTGTATGCTGATTAAAATATAATTCGCGACCGTAACAAATATGGCTTTACATAATTATAATCATTACAATCAGCAATACAACTCCATAAGTTAGCATAATTGTCAAATGTCATAATTTCATGAAATAGTCATTCAATGGGATTACATGAGCTTAGAGAGTTGTATTGATAATTTTTATGATTGTAATTCTATATAAAACATTTGATACGGCCGCGAATCATATTCAGATCAATATAGAACATGATACTGACCTGCAAATTGCAAAAAACGTAAGAAAATTTGAATTTCGCGGGCTGCCTTGACGCTTTCGCCTTAATAACTCAATAATACTTTTCCCGACCCGTGAATCGAACTGAGTGAGTTGAGCATGAGGTACTGCCTCATGCTCAGCTCACCAGACCAACTTGGACCAATGATTAAAATATTCTGTGTTTAGGTACAAATTGGTATGTATATGCAAGTACCTATCTCCCCCTTTAGCCTCATGGCAGACATTTCTGATTTAAAATATTCACTGAATAAAAAAGTGTTAAAAATAAAAACATTTTAGTACATTAACGCGGTTTATCCCGGGACCAGAGCCGTAATGGTCTGAAAAGCTTTATTTTTAGACAGCACCTGTTTTCATGACAGGTTATTTTTCAGATAAAAAACGTCTAAAACCGTTGCTACCTAATAAAATCTATAGCCTCTAACCTTTTGATAACATGTTTGATCCTGTTTTAGTGAGCATTATACATTCATGTATATTAATTATTATATCTACGAGCAGCATCGTAGAGAGGCGGAACTATTTAACCTTTTACCTAAACTTTCTGATCAGTCAGTATGACATCGAGAGTTTATGTAACTTTGTCACCACATTGTTGGAACTCTTAAGTTTACATTTCCATATTATCCCTTTTCTGCTCGACGTCCGTATGTCATTGCAGGGATCCAGCAGAATATCAGCGTCAGGTATATTTGCCTGACACATGCTGAGTTGGACTCCCATTTGGTACAACCTTGAGACGCACACCGCACGTTGTATGTTTCATTATTTTAAAGTGTCTTAGCCAATAGAGTCATCACAATGTCTTGTTTTTTTCCTTATTTTTTTTTTTGTATATTGGCACCATGTCGCTATATTTATGTATTTAGACATGATTGAATCGTGTTTTTGTATTTTGTGCTGTCTTTTGTATGCACCAAATAAACGATATATCTATCTATCTAGAGTAATATTATAAAAAGAACAGATTTGATTTTTAGTATGTTTGTTTGTAATGAATAAACTCAAAAACTACTGGACGGATTTAAAAAATTAATTCACCAGTAGAATGCTATATTATCGTTGAGTAACATAGGGTATAATTTATAAAGATATCACGCGGGTGAAGGCGCTGGCGGTAGCTAGTGTTATGATAATTTGAGGAATAATCTATAAGTTTTTATTCTTATAGGTAATCTTTGTTTCGTGCCTGAAGAACAGTTTAAAACATCAATTTCTTTATTTATTTTTAAAGCTCTAATCCATTGCTGTCGGAATTGATAAATTCCCATAAAGGTAGATCAGTCGATCCATTCTGTAAACATCTCACCGTGAAGAGTTAGGTGAAGTTTGCATGAAGTGAGCTGTCCATTGCGTCAATCCCTAGCTTTAGGTGTAATGACAGCTCACATCAAGCTCACTTCACCCAAGTTATCACGGTGAGATGTTTGCAGAATAGCACGGGAGATCTTTCGGAATGAGCAAGAGTTATGCACTATTTGAGTAAACTGGCACGAAAAACAAAAGAAGTTCTAAAGGTACCGGCGGCTCATTTTTGATAAATTAGTTTTCGAAGAATTCCTTCCTTCATGAAATCATGACTTATCAGAAAAGTATCCGTTTAGCGTCCAAATCGAAGTGGAGTTCTCAAAATTAGCAGTTTATGGTGGAAGGTGGGAAATTTACAAAAAAACTTAAAGTTCTATATCTCGAAAACAATCTATTTTGGACCCCATGTTATCGGGTTAAAAATGTTGCAAATTAGCTCTAGTAAGACCCATTTTAAGAACGCACCCAATTACCCAAACAAAAGCCCAAACCACTTATTACAAAATCTGGTTTTCGCCCAACGACAGTCTCGTTTTGAGTTAAATTTATTGTTTAGATGCCACAAATGATCGTCTATTGCATAACGAAGTTAAAAGACAGTGATAAAGTCTAGATCTTCCAAGCAACAGCCCATTAATACTAATATCTAAAAAGACTTCAACATTCCTTGACTAATTTACTTGACCCACGACCCGACATAGTCTAGCGAAGAACACACTGGGTCACCTTGGGTCGTACACTTTCATCCGAACTGTACTATGCTAGAGGAGACCAACCAGACAAATATAATTCAAGTAATTTATTTGATTTTAATTGAAAAATTAGTTTAGCCTTCATTTCTTTTTTGTTTCTTGTTGATTGATATCGGAAGAGGTTTGTGAAAACGTTAAGTTCGGTTCGTCTATTTTTAGAGCGGAAGTAAATTTTTTGTTGTGAGATACCTATGTAATGAATTGTACTAAACTTCCTATTTTAAACGTTAGTCATGAAAATATATTTTACAGTTTTGAAAAAGATTTTAGGTTCAACCGAAAACTCGCACTCGTACCTAATATAATCAAAAGTAAACTTGAGCTTTTGAAATGAAGTTTTATTTTTAATTAAGACGGTTCTTGTATAGTGCTGTGACGAGAATTTCGGTTTAAAACTGACTGATTTGACACTAATCTCGACTTTTCATTACTTTTAATTAAAGTGTAAATTACTCAGAATCGCTCTTGAAAACAAGCCTTAGATTATTTATGAATGAAGAAGAGCAATAAGGATTTATTAATCAAATTGCTCCGTATTTCATAACCACATCCAACGGCTTAGCCCGCTATACTATTTTTTATTTGCGTGGCGACATTAATACCGCATTTCTAGGATACCTATGCATATTAAAATATTATTATTGTCGCACTCCAGTATTTAGTGTTAAATCTACCTTTTTCATGTTTCTAGCGAAACATGTTCTAAAATAAAGAAAAAAATATAAATCCTTATTCGGTATTTGCTTTGTTTTTTTCAAGAAAATGCTAATTGATTTAATATTATTTTACACGATATAAAATTACCATAGTGACTTTTATAAAAGCAGCGTTGTTCGACGCCGTGTAGACCATTTGAAATTATAGTGTGGATAAGCCACTACTCTCTGTTACCTCCTGCCGATCTATTCTGTAAAAATCTGCCGAACTATTTTGTGAAACCGTGAAAACTTTGACAGGTCACTTGACGCTAACTTGATGAGCGTGAAGTGACCTGACAATCCCTAGCATCAGCTGATGTATTCTGTAAACATTTCACCCTAATAACTAAAGTGAAGAGCGTTCATTCTAAAAGTTGGCAACGTCGCAAATAGCTGACAAATATTTACCTGTTTTGATTAATTTAGTAATATTACTGTATGCAAACATGAAATATCGCTAACTAGTGAACTAGAATATTAATAATGAATTGTAATTATAACACTGAATTTGATGTTCTAACCATTTTAGCTGTAAAAAAGGCATTTGGAGTTTCCAAATACTTTTTTTACATTCACTTTCCGAAATGCTTTAAATCCTCAAGCATTATTGTATTTTCGATTTAAAAAATCGGTCGAATTTAAGTTATAGCGCTACAAGGATAATTTGACTCGTGGCCAAAATCAAAACTAAGAATGGTCAACTTTCATCTATTTTCTTAATATCTTTAAAAATATTTTATTTTTTTTATTTGGGAACCTCACCATAAGCCCTTTCATATGATATGTCACACGGTACACTTTGCAAAACTTTTTTATTTTATTTTCTAATTTGCCCCCAAAAAAAAAACCCATATTCAAAATTCAATTATTTACGCTTCACGTCCGTATTTGGGTCACAGAAATATATACCAAATTTCAACTAAATTGGTCCAGTAGATTCGGAGCAAATTGTCTGTGATAGACGGACAGCCAGCCAGCCAAACACACGAGTGATCCTATATGGGTTCCGTTTTTTTCCTTTTGAGGTACGGAATCCTAAAAACTGCACAAATGTTTACCAACAGCGCCCCCCTGTCAACGTCAATTGAGCGCTAAAAGATCCTTGTACTACGTTTACCTGGCACGGTCGTGCTAGGCGTGTAAATTCAGGTTACCTAATCTCATCATCAGTCCAGCCTTTTCCCAATTATATTAGGGCTGGCTTCCAGTCTAAACAGATGTAGCTCAATACCAGTATTTTAGATAGAGCGACTGCCTATCAGACTTCCACAACCCATTTATTTGGAAATAGATACCCCTTGGTAAGACTGGCTGTCAGACTTTATGGGCTTCTGACGACCTTTAACGACTGTCAAAGATCCACGAATGACAGTCGGGACCAACGGCTCACCGTTCTTTCCGTGATACGGAGGGGTCTTCCACTATCCATTCGTCCTTCGTAAAGGACTAATTCACCATCCGGAGATGTCAAGTAGATTAAAAAAAGGCCCTGGATGGCCCAATGTCAAAATGTAAAATTCTTTTAGGTTGGCACGGAATTTTCCTAAAGGGAAAGCTGTGGCGTGATGATGCCAAATTAATATTTCACCCCCATACACAACAGAAGACACAAAAAATGGTGGTCCTTTCTTAACACTCATAGAAATAAAGTATGGCTTAAGAGAAAAAAATACATTTTGATTTAAAACGCCGTATTGTGCGAGGAAACGGCAATGGCATCCTTTAGAAAACAATGGGGTACGTCTGTATGCCAGTACGGAACCATTGTATCCCATGATTTATACAGTTTCCGCTTTAAGCGCACCGCTGTTACTTTTCTTTCGTTATTGGCCGTTTTATGGGTTCTTCAGGGGATCTACAGTTCGTGACCGAGATTTATAATTTACATATTTTTTAGGGGAGACTGAAAAGGTATGAAAGTTTAATTTCATTTTGTGTTTGTTTAGATTGTACCATGACCGTTAAAGAGGAAGAAAAAATATGTATTCTGTATTTAATTGCCTTATCTAGGGTTTTTTTCTGCTTGTTACAAGTCCACGATCCACGAGGGGCGATGTTTAAGAACATCTGACCTTTTGTAGTCTGTGAGGTGACCCTCGCTAGCAACTGTAGACGGGGTCACATTGCTAAGCAATCTGTTTCAAACATTAGGAAAATTTATTATAACCTAATACCCATTTAAAAGAATACTGTGGTGTTCTTCCTCAAGATACACGACATCTTCATAAGTTATCGGCAAAAAAATCTGCCTAGCCTTTTCCGTAGCTGAGTACCAGTATTTTACAAGAAGCGAGTGCCTATCTGACCCAGTAACTTGGTAATACGAAACCCCTTAGTAGGACTGGTTGTCAGACTTACGGCTTCTGACGACCCGTAAACACTGTCAATGATCCACGAATGACAGCCGGGACCAACGGCTTAGCGTGCTTTCCGAGGCACAGAGCAGTCTCGGTATGTAAAGATTGTCACCGATCCACAGACCAAACCCGGCAAGCTTAGCTTAACCTGACGGATATACCAGTGCGGCTGTTATTACTTAGCCACGAGTTCCTCCTCCAACATAAGTTACCAGCAAAGCAAAATCGACATCAACTCATCATGTACTTAGTTTTTTCCCGACTAAGTTAGGGTCGGCTTCCAGTCTCACTGGATGCATAACTCGTTGTCAGCGAAAGTAAAATAAAGATGCAAACAAGGCCATCTCTTTCTATCCAGATACAAAAAGCTTTATTAAAAAAAAACCCCTAAGAAGCTCCGTCGCATAAAGTTATGTGCAATCATTGCAAGGGCGTCTAATATTAAAATAATAATTCACAAAGACACCGTGTAAGTGCCAGGTATTAAACATATTTATCATACTTTGTATTAAAATAATAAATATTTTCAAACTTGCATTTTGTACGATAAAGCGAAGGAAGCGTTTTGTCCCGAGAGACCGGAACCAATGTATCATGATGAAATTGAAAAGAACTCTTCGAGAATTTAGTTTTAGATATTCTAGTTCTTTGAGTACGGAACAAGAAACATCGTAAGCTTTCTGTAGTTACACAAAACTGTTTGTCATAAAACGTTATTTTTCCTATGAAAACGATCATTTTCTTTTATCATTTTCACGGGTACTTATAAATATTGTACGAAGCGTTTTTCAATATAATATAACTAAAACCGTGCCACAGTATAAATAAGTAACAGTAGTAATAGTCGAAACTACGCGCTTCGAAATCTCAGTGTAATTAGTACGCAACAATATCGAGTGCAAGGCAGTCGCACGGACGCGGAAGGTTCGGCTGTAGGTAATTTCAAGGTCACTGCCGAGGTATATAGTACTGTTACTTATTTATACTGTGACCATGCGAAGTAATTAAAAACTACCTACTTGCAATATCAATAAAAATGAAAATGGTTATAATTTACGTTAACAAAAGTTAATTTCGAACAAACCAGTTTTACTGAAATAATAATTTGATGTATAACTGCCGGCGTATCAGCTTATTCAGAACAACACGATCCATCCACACATTTCATACATGCAAAATATTAATTTAAAACTTTCCCCTTATTGTACTCCTGAAAATCCATTTCAGTCGATTAAAGACCAAAAAATACCGAACCCGGTTTCCTCGTGACCTGAATGTTGCTACCGTCTCATCTATGTTCCTAAATCGGGTTAAAAGGACAATATTTCTTTGTATCCGCAGCTCTGACAAGAAATAGTGTCGTATTTCGCTAGGATCCTCATGTACGCATTTCTTTCAACGTAACGTAGGTAAGGATACCGAATAAGTATTGAGGTCTCTAACTACTCTTTTCTTTAAAAGCTTTAAGAGCGTTTATTCTGAAAGTGGGCAACGTCGCAAATAGATGTCAAATATTTCGCTGTTTTGATTCATTTGGCATTATTGTTGTATGGAAATAATAAATGTAGCTAACTAGCGAACTAGAATATTGATTATTAAATACGATAATTATCAATAAATAAAAAAAGGGCATTTCTAAACTTGAAAATGCCTTTTTTGCACCTAAAACAGGTACAATATCAAATTCAATGTTATAATTATTGTAATTGATTATTAATATTCTAGTTCGCTAGTTAGCCACATTTCTTATTTTCATACTGTAATATTGCCAAATTAATCAAATTATGTAAATTTTTGACAGCTATTTGCGACGTTGCCAACTTTTAAGATAAACGCTCTTAAGTAAATTAAAGTATTCCGTAAAGGAATCCTTTCGAGTTGCAATTTTCTCTCATCTTTTGTAGTTTTTGCTCCCATCATAAAGATTAAAACGTCATGGCAATCTTTGAAACTACATTACATTTGATCTTTTAGAACTATGTTCTTTGTTTACTGAATGTTATTATTCTGACTTAAATAGGGAGGTTTGCTCTTGGATACCTGGTACTTGTTGAAAGACCTACACTGTCCTCCCATACCTATTAATACTGTTATTTGAAAATATTATAAAGGCCAATTATTTTTAAAAGAGTAACCGTGGAGTTTCTTGCCGGCTCTTCTCCATAGGAAACGACCAATTGGAACCGTGCACCTAGCTTCTGACGTTTCATAAGTGCCCTTGTAGGTTTATGTGAAATAAAATATTTTGAACTTTGAACTTGATAATCGCTATAAGTTGGTATCAGAGAGTCAGTTTTCTGCCACCGTGGAAACGGTCACCTTTTTAGGTGAGTATAAGGTCGCGCGCACTTTGGGGGCGTTTTTGTGCGAACACTTACGAACACGCACGAACGATCCCAACCTATCCAAGTACTAAGGGAGTGCGCATTCTGAGTGCCAGTTAGTCGTACGTATAAGTACGTTTAGTTCCGACGTCCGAAAACAATCCGAACTTTTGGGATTTTTTGTGCGTTCAATGCGACATCACCGAAACACTACCTATTTGACGAAGAAAAACGTATTCAGTGTGCGCACTCAACTCGTAGGTACGACCACGGTCGTACGTTTACGTACGATACAAATTCGTGTCCAAAGTGCACGCGGCCTAAACGAGTCGAAGCTGTGGGCAAATGTGAGGGCCGAATAATGATTGAAACATATTATGAACTTACACCAAATGATACCCAGAACCTATCTTTCTGCCCTTGTCCAATGTTACTTGGGGTCAGTGCAACACGTTTTTGTCGTCCATTCTCCCATGTCACGCTATCATTTATACATAACCCAGTATGTTAGGTATTTTATGGTAATTTAATGTTCATTCGAACTTCTTTCTTTACCAAACCTTTTTTCCACTCTTGAATACACTGCCACTTCGAGAGGCTTCTTTATCGCCTTAGCAAAATTAAATTAATCGCGGTGTTCGTGTCAGGACCCCGGCGGCGTCAGAGAGGCAGATTAGTCTGAATCCTACAATTAACTCTTGCAAAGCTCTTATATTGTAAATTCAGTCTGACGACGCCTACGTGACAGACTCCTATTCAGATTAAGGCATTAGACACTGATTGTTGCTGTATGGGTGCTGTTTTGTGAATAAAATTAATTTGAATTTAGAGTGCTTTAACCCAAAAAGTAGTCAAAAGTCCTCCTAAAAATAAGACCGGTAAATAAATCAGAATAGGGACCCCTATTCTGATTTATTTACCGGACTTATTTTGATATAATTATCTCTATCAGCCATCTGTTCAGTGTTAATTCCTTCTATGCCATGCCATATTTCACTCAATCAGAAGAAATCCAAAGCTTATCACAGTATTTTATAATTTTCATTTAAAAATGAGCGTTACAATATCTGGGCCCTGTTTAATAAACGTTACAATCCTACAATTTTGTAAAACGTCACATATTTGTTAAGTTTTACTACGCGTGCTGTTTAATAAATCTTACAAATATGTAAGAAAGTAACAAGTAAATAACTTACAAATTATCAAAATTGTAAATGCTGTTTATTAAACATTTACATATGTAGAAAACGCCTGTAGATTTCGATGACAATATTGTATTTACAAATATGTAGTTGTAAGTTACAATTTACATAAAATGTAAGTTTTAAAATTTGCTCCGTCGGGTAAGGGCTACATTTCTCTTCGTATTGTGTTCAAGTAAATGCCCTATTTTTGTTATTACATACCCGAAATTATTCGATGATCGTAAAATTTGTCACATTAAAAGTAAAATGTATCCTTTTATCTAAAATTCGCTGTTGCCGTTCAATCACATATACATCGTTACTTTCACTATTCGATGTTAGAATATTTTTTTTGCTTAAGTATAATATTTTAATTTCTTTAGTTGAGGCACAAAATGAAAAGTTTTGATACACTATGATACCACCTGTCAGAATTATACAATTAACAAAATATGTAAACTTGTTGTTACAATTATGTATTCAATAAAGTAGTTTTCCCTACAAATATGTAAACTTACACTTGTAAAGTAAAAATGTTTATTAAACAGAAATGGCTGAGGCTCACAAAAAATGTACTTTATCCATATTTTTTGTGAGCCGAATTTTGAGTAAAGATAAAATATTTCGAAAGTTCTGAATAAATAAATCTATTTGTTTCCTCTGTTGGATATTATTCACTTGTTAATAACGGGTCATTTAAATTGTTAATTCATTTAAATTAAACCAAAAATAAACCGGTACAACAAACTGCTTACGTCTTGTTTCATAGAAAAGTAAAACGTGCCCACCCCGAATAGAATACATTTTATTTTATTTTATCGTGTATTTACTGTTTATCGTAACAGCTTAGTAATATATCAAACATATGGGAATAAAACTACTATCCCAATAGCAGATATAATAGATTATGCAAAAAAAAATAAAAAAAATGACTTCAAAAACAAATGTGCCTATAATATTTCACGTGTGTTACAAACAATTGGTTACGTAGTAGTTTTTTTGTAATAGGCAGTAGCAACAATTGGGATGTTTTTTTTGTGAAGGCAACATTACTACTTTCAATATGAAATGTCAGTGTCCTGTCAGACATCTTGGTTTTTAAGGAAAAAGCAGTACTCGCGTGTGTGTTATTTTCGTACTTGGATTTTAGCGACTTTTCAGAAGCAATTTTGCATGGTAAGTAATAACATCTATTTTTTAAGGGCAAGGACAATTAAGAGGGATTTGTATATTATTAAATAATGTAGTTTTTCATTACTTGGCATTGTATTTAGATATGCTACACGACTTTTAGGTTATTTTATTCACGCGTGTTTGTTCACGTGTGTTGTGTGTGTTACGAATTTGTGTTATGCACACACGTGAAAAGTGTTAAGCTTAGTGCACATTGCAAAATTTAATTTTTTGTACACTACTGGACAAATGCTTCCCAAGTTTTTTTTTTTTTCAAAACACGCAGTCCTGAGCCAGCTGCATGCAACGCGTACCCGCAACTTCCTTATCGCGCTGATAATACGATACTGCTGCCATGCTGTAATTAATTCAAAATATGTCAAATTTGAGAAAAAAATATTTTACCTGTAATTTTTAGAATAATAGGTAAATAATAATTGCGTAAATTTTATTAATACACCTATTTTTTTTTTTTCATAATCTTTATTACGTGAATAATCAATTTTTCGTCGATTCTTAAAAAAGTCATATTTTGAGTTACAACAGTAGGTATTGTATTATCAGAGCGGTATCCAATATGGTCGTCGGTTCACGTAGCAAATGCCAACCCACACTACGCTTTAAATAGCATGTTTTCTTCCAGCAATATTTTTTTTTTGCAGATGCCGCTAACACCTGCTGAAAGACAGAAGCTCTATCGAGAAAGGCTGAAAGATTTTTTTTTAAGTACAATACTTGATCTCATTATTTGAATGATTACTCACTAAGAAATAATAAGTAATGCTATGCGGCTTTGTTATTGAAGCTTTTGAGTTCAATAAATATATTAATTTGTCTATATAGTGTTTTATTTTGAATTCCATTACCTATAATAAATAATCTTGCCTCGTGTGAACTAATCTTAACAATATTTCCAGTGTGTTACCTATTTCCAGTGTGTTATCGTGCGTTACACATTCACGTGTGTGATGGTACATTTTCTGTGAGCCTCACCCAAATATGTAAAATTGTAGGTACAATTTGACAATTTTGTAAATTTTCCACCACGACGAATTTGTAACTTGTAATTTTTATTAAACAGAAACTTGTAAAATTGTGGCCTGTGATCTATAATTTACAATTTACAATTCGCAAGTTTTATCATAGTTGTTGTCACTGTCGACTATTACATTATTATGTTCCCAAATATTATTAATACCACTCTCGAAATGGACAAGGGTCCAATTGTGTTTTTCAGCGTCTAGGTCAAATACATTGTCATAGTTTATTCCATTTATATGTATAGACATATTGTAAAAAATACTGCCGCCAAAAATACGCAATAGTAAAAAAACAACGTAGGGTTTAAAGAGACCCAGACAAAACTATCACGAGCAAATAAGTGTTATACCTATCTCCAAAACATGCCACAAATAATATAATATAATGAAAATCTGTCTAGGCAAAGTAAGACCGACCTACTTCGCACGTGACCAACGTATGTTACAGCCAAAAGATTTCGCGAGGATCTAGTCAAATTACATCCGAAATCCACCTCGTCTCGCAGAGATAGGTTTCGTAATGTAAATAACCTGTCAAGTATAGTTCCTAACTTATGATATGCACTTAGATATTCTGTGCTTAAAAGCTTTTTGCTTGCGTAAAGGCATTGAATCAAAGTGACATAAAAAACGTGTTTACTTGAGCCAATCTTGGTAGATTTAGAATCTTGTTTAAATTTGTTGGTGTTTCAAGGTGGCTATATTTTCTTAACCATGTTTGGGGATATCTTTTTAAGGGAATCATGAAAATTCTGTCTTCAGTCTGTCCATCTTAGGCTTATACTGGGCTTGGGGTTCTAAATCACTCAATAACATACCTACGACCTTCCGCATCCATTCTGCCCTAGAGGTCAACGACGGTTTTTTTTCCTAGAGTTAACTCCATAGAAATACTATTCGCTTTGTGCAGAGGAGCCATTTCTGAGAAATGACTTTGTACTACAGAGCAAAAATTCGGCGCAGCACTAACATGATTAATGGTAGATGAATGATGCCGATATGCATCATTATGCCCAGCATATCAATATTTTTATAACCTAAAAGTAACGATTCGATTTGTCTACGTCTGCCCTCATTCCCGTGAAAGACTTACGTTTCAACTTCTAATACCTAAAACGTGATTCAAATAGAACAAAAACCTAATTTTCTAATGAGCATACCACATTCTTCGCCCTTGTATCGGTTACTGTGATTGGTTCAAACAACGGTATTATCTCCATAGGCTAATCAATTTGTTCCCATATTATGTGTTAAACGAGCTATCCTGGCATTTGTAATGCACCATACCGTGATTAATAAGGATCAAACGATGTAAGGGTATACTTGTATCATATTTCTTTGATGTCTTCGGTATAATTTGGCCGATGGTCACATTTCTGGAGCACATAGGTAAAGTTGTACATAGTAATGTGTAATGGAAGAATTTTTCATTGAAATGAAAGGAGCCTTCCGGTTTCGTATTAGCAATATCGCTTGTGTGTTGAATTTTGTCCCGTTTGCACGGCGTGTGTTTATGAAAGTTCTACACATAATTATTACCTACCTTTATGTTTGTTCTGTGCAAATATGCATCCCATAACGTATGCGTGTATTTGAGATAAGTTTTTAGTTAACTTTTGTAGATGCTTCCATTACCTACGGAATAATAAATCAGGCAAGCTTTGTATCTAAGACAAATTTTAAAAGAATTTATACATCTCGAGCCTTAAACAAAATGTATATACGTTCAATTAAGTAAAAAATACTATCTTCAATTCCCGAGCAAACACAGGAAAACCGGTTCAAAATCTTAATGGTCTACAGAATCGCTACAGAATTCAATAACATTGGCAAAACGATTCGTAGAAAATTCAATAAGACTGAAATTGAGAGCCGGTGAAGTAATATCGTGAAAACCCAATTCCCCTCATTAGAAACGCGTTCAAATTCAAATGGGGTTGAAAAAACCCCCGGCGTCTTTTCCGGCTACCCGGCTGGCGATTGGCTATTCAAAACAATTTTCGAGTCCGATTAGCCAACCGAGATATCGATGAGTTTATATCGAAATTTTATTGGAACGAACTGATTGTATTAGGGAATGATAAGGCTTTGGCAATATTGCGTTTTATTATATCCATTGTTTGTGTCTGCTAAGGTGGCTGGTCTGAGCGGGGCTGCCTGTTTTTCAATAAGAGCTTTTACTATACTGATTACTGGGTCATTTGTTTTTAGATATTACATCATGTAATTTTTTTAATACTTGAAGGTCTAGGACTTACCTACAATACATATTCCTACTAAACACAATACCAGCATAAATTAATTACCTACACATAATTATCAAACTTCTAAACAAACCTACACACATTCAAACAATAGCAGCAATTGATTGATAGGGCCTTTTGACATACAGCTTCCCGCTCCGTTAAATAACAAAGGAAGCGAGAAAACCTCAAATTAGCCGCCACCATACCAAAATCATAAAGTCATAAAATATACATTTTTACGTTTTCAAAGAGCTGTATGCTGACTATGTTGTATCTCATGACAAAGGCTTTCAGCTTCATTAGGCATGAGTACGAAAAGCTTTGAAAAAAACTCGCGTTCCATCTTTTGAAGGGGAATCAAAATTGCCTATTGAAAGCGAACCATTAATGCGATAAACGGTGATACATTGGAGCTTGCTGATTGGCTCTTATTATGTAAACTGAGAGGTCTAATTGGTAGCAAGATTTTATGCGCTAAAGGATGGACGTCTGGAGCATAGAATACAGTTCCAAAAGAAAATTGAATAACGGTACCATTTGTGGTAGGTACAGCTTTAGTATGTAGGTATTAAGAAGAATCATTTACTCGTACTTCACAAATTTAGTGGTGTAGTGGATATTTGACTGTGTATTAAAATGGCGGTAGCGAAAATGGGTCGGTAATTGGTATTGAAATGAAATGGCTTGATTGGGAAGCGTAACTTTTAGACCCGGCAAAAATCCAGGGTTGCGAGTTTGTTCGAAACCAGGGTTGCGAGTTTGTCCGAAAGGGATAATGCGACCCTGGCACAACGGAAGGAACACGGGTGGGTTTTAGTTAGTAAAAGTCTGACACATCCTGCCGCTCCGCCCAGAGCGGGAGAAGTTATTTGATAATTAACCGAAAGCAAAAAAAAAAAAAAAAGACCCGGCAAAAATGGGGCTGTGTCGTCTCTCGAACAGTCGGGCGCGAAGAGGTGGCACGCAGTATTCCATGCGTGCCTTTATGGGAGGACGTGCGGTCGTGGGGTCAGCTGCTCTTGGTGATGGGGCCCGCTAGGCATGGTATGCTGATACCAGTCGGGGGTGCGACGAATGTACAAGTATCTGTCGGACCCGACTCATGGTAGTAGTAGGAACAGTGGGGTTTTAGTGGGTAGGAATCTGACATAACCCTCCGCTCTCCCGAAGGGTCTGTTTCAGTTTAAAACTCTTTATTATAAAAAGGTTGGCTAAATATTCTTGCACATATCCATAACATTCACACGCACCAATAAATAACACTCCTCTAAAACTCAAATTTTGTAAGAATTCAATATACACCTACACTTGCACTTTATTCAAAGTCGTCCACTACATTTTATTGCTATAATAACCGCGACCTAAATATGCGTACACGCATCCATAATGATGACTAAGTTAGTGTTGCTTCATTATCAGAGTTCATCTACCACCCACGGGCAGATTCCTGCATAAGATACTCCTCTGGCATTCAATTTTGGTAGAACAATCGTTCGATCAAGATGGCGGGCTTTCGCAATATCATAATGTGCTAAGATACAACACGTGACATAGTATTAGTAAATAGAAAATATCATACATAGCATCAGGCCTGTAATCCTTGAAGGGTTAGGCAGAATTCCCCCAGTTATGTTTAAGTCCCATGTAAAAGGGGGCGAGCCAATTGCCATCAACCAGACACAAATCTAGATGAGAAATTCCTGATAAACAAAACCCAATAACACTTTACCCGATCTGGGAGTCGGACCCAGGACCTCATGCTCAGCAGTAGCGCTTGCGATCACTAGGCCAACGAGGCAACGAGGATGTCTCATTAACAGCTGTTATCTTTAGTGTGTCCTAATGGAACATTACGTAATTATTAAAAAAAAAAATCTCTCAAAATAATACAAAATGTAATTTTATAAACAAACATTTGCCCTAGAGCTTCCGCGTCGGCCATGTAATAAAATGCGTGTACCTTAATTAGCCATTCAAAAAACACGCTCATTAGTAAGCTTCGCCTTTCTTATCGCTGGCGAGTATCAAGATACAACGCAAATTTTAAAGCGAAATTAATATTCCAAAATAAATAATTTGATTAAGGTAGCTATTATTACAATATAAAATTTTCTATTCATTCCAAAACCCCGCTCGCATCTTTTTTTTTTGTGGCATTGCTCAGTTCAACTTAGGCGGTGGTCGGCTACTTAACCGGACTTTCCTGTGGCTGTCTCAATAAATTAAGGCCTCTAACCTGGGCATAAAACTAAGAAACTGAGCGACTACACGCTAGGGCACCCCCTGTGGGGTACGGACCTCGGCTTAGGGCGTCGCTGGGGGAGGACAGCAAGGGACAGGCTGGATTGGATTATTATTATTATTAGGGGAGTTTAAAGCTACCAGCTCAGCGGCGCGGGCTGCCTCGAGCAAGGGTCGGGGCGGGGGCTTGTCGTGCATCCCCTTTACAAATGTCTAAATAAAGTAATATAATTTTGGTAAATGATTTCTAGCTAAATTGGTCATAGAATCAAGAGTAATGCTGATGATGGGAGTTTTAGTAGTTTAGATTAATTCAAAGAGTAGACGGAATCGTACGTTTGAGATGCAAACCTCAGGAACTTTCATCTGGCACCATGATGCCAAACTTTGGGCGTTTGGTGTAATTAAATACCTACTATTTGTTATGGCTTTGCATAAACATATAACCATACTCACAAACTGACTAATCTACAGGTAATCAAAATATTTCAATCCCAAAATCTTACAGCACAACGTTCTTCCCCATTTCATTTTCCCATCACCGGCTATTAGATTTGCTCACAATTTTCCTAATAAGTCGGCAGAGGTAGGAGGTGCATAATAAAATGGCCGTGTAATTCCATGTATCGCAATACGTACCTACATTAGTGTGGCAGGTGCGAACGTTGCCATTTCGGGAGAAGATTCTGGAAAGTGTTACGTAACTGCATCGGATCTTGGTTTCGATTTGAAGATGGCGGTGGAATGGATGGTTATTTTCATAATGAAGAGAATTTCTGTTCTATGGTGATTTTAGTCCTATTTAAGATGAAAGAGGCAGATATTGGCTGTACGAAGGAAAGTCTTAAGTCGGGTACACACTGTTACTGTAAGAGTTGACGTCGTAAATTCGTACCCTGATAAGAGCTTTACTTTTTGTAAATTATTTCATCTCCACCGCTCTCAAAACGGTGAAAGAAAACATCGTGAGGAAACCGACATGTCCTAGAACCAAAATTCGAAGCCATGTGACGTTTACCAACCCGCACTGGACCCGCGTGGTGGTTTACAGCCCACTCTCCCACACGCACCCTCACACAGAGAGGAAGCTCGTGTCTGAGCAGTGGGAACATTATACGCTGATTATGCTTATGCTATCATAGCCTATTTACAATATTTTGCTTACTTTTGGTATACCTTTTTTGTTATTTTGAAGGTCCATATAGGGCCTCCAAAATAATATTGGCAATATTAATTTCATTGACTTTATGAACTTCGCATTTTCAGTATTATTGTCATGTTTCAAACCTCACATGTATTGACGAGTACACACATTGGTCGTAAAAGGTCAGGCACCTCGTTTAGTTAGCAATCATCCACTTAGCTATCAACTGCTGGATCACTACTGACCTCATCTCTGGGAACAATTCAATAGAATATAACTATTTGTCTTTATAGACAGGTTAAATACTGAAGTTCCGATGTGTATTGTGGGTCATGTTCTAAACTGAATGTCTTTGACTGTTTTTCACGGGCTTCCATAAATTCTAGAAATAAGAAACTTGTTTATATTCCATAATATTAATACCAGCTTATTTCTTTTAATTCTCTTTGACGCACTTGCTCAGTCGTCTATACCTTAAGACAAAAATAAAATAGCCTGATCATAAAATAATGGTGTCTTTATAACCCAGGATTGAAAGCAATAAGGTCGGTAAAACCTGGATGAGGAACTCACAGAACCGGAAAGTATGAAGAAAAAAAAGGTGACACATACCCAGCAGTAGGTGATTACATACTTAAATGACGATGATTATGATGAGGCAAACACCAACCGACTTGTCCAAATTGGTGACAGCCGCCAAGTGAATAGAAGAGACTGAATTTGTTAATTGATTGACTCCGTGACCTAATGCCCTTCAAGTCTGTAGTAAAGAGCAACACGAATTAATAAAAAGTCCATTCATATAATCGATAGCTTTACTAAGGTGAACCAAGGTAACCGACATAGCCCCAAGAATTGCCAAACTTAAGTGGCAATGGGCAGGGGCACATTGCTCGTAGAACTGATGGGGTCGAAAGATTTTGGTTCTGGAGTGGTGACTGCGTACCGGAAGACGTAAAGTTGGAAGGTCTCCCACAAGATGGACAGTGATGGCCGCAGGAATCCGCTGGATGCGGCAAACACAGAACCGGTCGAAGTGGCGGTGCTCGGGAGAGGCCTATGGCCAGCAGTGGACGACTTTCCGCTGAAATGAGCTAGCTAAAACACACTGCAGTGTTGTTTTGCATTGAGAATTGAATTATATTAACAGACAAAAAATCCTCATTTTGACAAAACTGACAGCTGCTGCAGTTCATTTATATCATGTTCTCGTGCTATTCATAGACCTCATACTTTTTGGATAATGTAGAAAGAATATCATACCGGATGACTGCATTATCTAAAAACTTTTATCAAACATTTCCTGACACCAATACAACGACAGAATTGTTATTTATGCCTCAAGGTGTGACGAAGATTTAAATAATTTATTTCCGTAATTGTTTTTGATTAATCTGTCCATTAGCCAGCTGTTTCTTCGCCAATTTTAGAGTGGTTGTTAATAGAAACGAAACACGTCCCCAATGTCAATGGCAGGTTGTTGGGGGAACCACTGGCAAGTTGCCACAGTGTACATGCGGTACTTTCAAACCTAACACGATAATGTCAAGTGATGTTCACGCTTTTCGTATTACGCAGTTTTAGCCGAAAATTAACGACATGAGTATAAATCCGATATATTCCAAGCTTTATGTATGTAGAAAAGACCAAGCCTAATGTCCCTATTGAACGAATTAATGAATGAATAAATAAATGCAGGAATGAAAGAATGAATTAAAACATTTATTTGTTAAACACAGGTACATTTTGATCTTTTCATTTCACTCTCGATGGTTTGCCAGCGGCGGCGTACAAATTTCATAGTTCCAGTAAGTATAATAAAATTTAAATTACATTCAGAAACAATATAAATTAATAAGTTAAGAGGCGGACAACAACTAAAGTGTGGTCACTATCGGACTGCATAGAAAAGAAAGAAGCGCGATGACACAACGCTGGTAATTTATTTCAAAATATGAAGCAAATATCGATTTACAATATTATTAAGACTAAAAAAATAAAACACTATTACGTTAATATGTTGCTTGAAGAATAATTTGACAAAAAAACTGAATGAGTGCATGCATATTAATATTAAAGATTGATTAAAGAAATTTTTCATTCTTCGTATAATTTTTTTCTAAAGTATCAAATTAGTTGTATTATATTTTCAACAAACTATCTAACTAGCACACTATCTAACAAACCTGAAGAAAATCATATTTTTTTCTGATTTTGTTTACTGCAGTGGATTATATACTTTTAGGCATTATAAAACTTGCGTTTAGCCCTTTAAGTAAAGTATAGTTAGGTACAGTTAGTCTATTGCAGCGTGACTGTGTGGTAGGTATATCTACCGGTAAACTTGACGCTTAGTAACTTGGCGACACGTATTCGTGTCGTTTGTCTACCTGTGTTTACGGATTGACCTAGTCTCTTGTGTATGCTGTCAAAGCTTAAGGCGTCGCCGCAACGTACATGGCTGTGTACCTAATTCATATTACACATAAATTGCATAATATATGTGATAACATGAACTGACAGTTTGTCCAGTATAACATGGGGGGTGGCAAAATAGGTAAGTAACCAAACAGAATTGACCTCGCATGAGAATCATATGCAACACTTCTCCATGAATCTGACACAGTTCTCCGACATTGGTTTCTCCGATGAACGGTTCGCCGACAGAACGATTCTCGTATAGCCATATCTTGAGTATACCAACGTGCCTTCGTAAATTAACATAACGTTGACCATACTCATTCAAGTCTAGCACCGCCCCGACAGAAGCTTGAGTCAAAGTCCATACTCGGTCAAGTATAGCACCGCCCCGACAGAAGCTTGAGTCAAAGTCCATACTTAGTCCTACTATGTTTTTTCGTTATCGCAGCCACGTACTTCGCAGTACACGGAATAGGGCTCCCGTTGCATATTTTAATGCGCAGCCGAATGCGACGAAGCGCGAAATGGAAATCTTTCGGGATCGTAACTGCCTGCCTTAACTGCAGCGCAATATCGGAATACTGTTTTGGAAAAAATATGCTATCAAGGATATTGCCAAGCACTTTTACAATATTCTGTATAAGGGATTTTTAAATTAATTTTAGAGTTCAGCTCTGAAGATGGTATGCTAAATTTTGTGGCTAAGTGTCGACAAGATCAAATGGAAATTGATTTTGAAAATGATACATTTTTACTTTAGTTGATGGAGGAATAAATCTTTCTTTCAAGCAAATTGTATATACTGATACTGTACCACACCAATCGTATAAAAAAAGATTTAGAAAGCTTTTGCAACCGAAAAACGGAAAGCATGACGCGAAAATTACCCAACAAGTAAGGTGTTGACTGCACAACAAGTTGGAGTCATAATCCCCAAAATCTATTGCGGTCAGGTCAAGCTGGCTCTCTTCTTTGATCTATATAGCTGTGAACTTAAACTCAACAAGATTCAACAGCTTTTTTCCGATTCGGGAGACCTAAAGTTCGTTTTTTAGCCCCGGAGACTAATTTGACAAATTCAAGTGATTGTTGTTTGTTTTTTCAATTTGGAGTTTGACATTTGCACCTTTCAAATTAGTCTCTGGGATTAAACTCAATCTAAAACTCAAAGCATTTATTTCAAATAAACCAATTTTGAATTGTCAAGACTTTGTTAATACTTTCTGACTGACCAGTCAAAAAGATGAAGCTTTTTGCACATTCCAAAGCGTAGTAGGTTCCTATGGAGAAGAACGGGCAAGGCTCCACGGTCACTCTATTAAATCAAAATATTGGTTACATCGTTTATGTTGAAATTATACATGTGAGAACGACGTGCACGTTACAAGCGTCCGTAATAAAATGATAAAAACAATTAAAAAATTAAAATAAGCCATGGCAGCTAAAAGATGACCACTGACGGACTGAATTAAAAAACGAACTATAAAGGGTACAAGTGAATATGACTTTCGATCAGTAACTGCAGTGAGAAACAAATTTATTTCAATAATATTTAATTATACATTATATAAAATGTTTATAGTAGTATTAGTATTATTTAAATTAAAAAAATAATATATAGTTGCTTTAGGATAAGGCTACCGCTTAACATCAGGAGGGCTATCTGCCAAGCCCGACAAAATAATTATGTATTTTTTTACCCGAAGTTTGCACAGGTATCTCTCACCTATCATCACAACTATAAGAACTTTACTACCATCAGCAGACATTATTTATCATCCAATATCCGCACGTAATCCCTACAATATATTATTTTGTCTCCAAACCAAAAGTTGCAATGCAACTAACACTGAAATCAATAACATTATTCCTGGAATTATTGAAGCGTTCCGCGTATGTACGATTAGTGCCCAGGGCACAGAGAACAATGAAGCAACAAACCAATTGCAGATGGCAAGATAAACCAATAAGAAGGCTAATGAAAAATAAACAATACGATTTTTAATAGAAAACTTTCACGGTTTTCCTCTTAAGACCTATCGTTTCCGGTTTCAGGAAATTAAAAGAAAAAGAATAATGTTAGCGTTGAATGATTTTTCTATTAATTTATAACATTATAAAAATTTTAAGTTTTAATTACCAATTATTACGTAAGTTCGAAAATAATTTAATTATGATTATTTTAAAAATATGCTCCAATAATTATAGACAAACATGCTTACTCACACTGAATAGGTTAATTTGTTCTTGTTACATACATTGATTTTAACTTGACTAACCTACTTGTATTATCGTTACTGTTGGAAAATTTTGAAGTTATATTGAGTACCTATAATTCAGTCTACATTCTATCCAATTAATTGTTTACAATTGACCTGAAACATAAACCCACCAAATATGAACAGATATTTTGTCTGAATAATTCAAGATTGATTTTATTTAGAACAAAATTAATGTAAGCGGAACCAAATGAAAAAATACACACTGCATAACTCATAACTACTCATCCATCCCAATTTTTATTTCAAACAACGTTGCATCCATTTATTATTTTTTATCAATCAGCAATGGTATTCAAATAGTTTCGTAACGAAAGAGCTTTCTATAATTACACTTATCTATTTAGGACGTTATGATCTGAAAGATCACATCAATCTTTCATTTGGTTGCTATTAAGCATGTCAAAAATGGTGAGGATAACAGTCGTGCTCAATCTTCAACCACGTGCCTAAGTTACTAGCTTCTGTCCGCGGCTTCGCCCGCGTGGAGGTCGGAATTTATCCCACGGGAGCTTATCACCGGGATAAAAAGGACCCTATGTCCTAACCCAGGTCATGGTCTATCAGAACCTAATCTTCATTCGCAATTTATTTGCCAAACATGTAAACAAACAAGAGTTTTAGGAAAAACAACTATACGTACCTACGCATAAGGTTCAGTTTGCGCTACAACTTAAAAAAAATATGACTTTTTCAACAGTACTAGTCAGTCTAAAATCAACTTTATTTTCACTAGCATTAAGTTAATGTTTGTTTAAGTGGAAATAACATCAATTAGAAACAACAGACCTTATAATATGTGTGTGTATTTATCGAAATCCGTTCAACGGTTAGGTACAGACAGACAGTTCCTGTCGCATTTTTAGGATTAGTATGAATTTTCTGGGATCAAAGCACGTTATTATTACGTCCAGAATAAGATAAAAGTCTATGTACCAAGCTTATTTATGTACTTAGTTTGACTGTAAAAAAGTACTTACCTGACAGGGAAACTCATTTCCGCATTTTGTAGTTATGCAGTTTCCGCATAACTCTGAGCCATAACTGCCCCAATAGGGATGTTGACTGGGGAAAAAAAATACTATTTAGTCCGTCAATCAGATAATAAAAAAGACACGTATATTTTGCTTTATCATATTAATAAAAAATGGTATAGATAAATCGCATTAAATTTGGAGAGTAGAGCTCGCTACGGCACAAGCCAGTACAAAATCTACCGGCCAGTGACGTCATGCCACATTTTAACGCATTGCCTACTCAATGTAATGCAGTAATAACGGTCTACGTAAAAAAAGAAAAAATATGTGTCCAATATTTTTAAATAATCTAGACGACGGAGAAAAAAAATTTTTTTTTTCTACTTCCCTATTCCTGTTTTCTGCAAACTTGAATACACACAACACAAATGGTTGATCAGCTATTTTGTAAATAACTGACAGTTGCTGGGAACAGCGTTCTTGTTGATATCCTAACTAATATTATAAATGCGAAAGTGAATTTGTTTGTTTTTTTTACATTATCACGCTAAAACACGCTAAAAGATTTGGATGAAATTTGGCACAGAGGTAGACCATGACCTGGGGAAACTTTCCCGATATTCCGAAGGGATCAAGATCAAGACTATACGTGTGAAACCACGGGGCGCGTAAGTAATCAAGGAAAAATGGTTGCCTGTAAAGTCGGTTTTACGGGCGAAGATTTTACGTGACAACGTCTTTTTATCAGCGGTGACTCATCGTAACAGACGTGAGCGGGCGTTACACTTTTTCATGAGTGACTCCGAGCCGCAACCTAATTTAAGACGTTGTCACGTCAATAATTATTTACGTGTGATTCATCACCTTGTTTCTGTCTGACCGTTACTTCCTCTGTCTGAGAAAAGTTGCTCTAGTTATGGCAAAAGTTTTTTCTATGAACGAAAGAACTGATCGTCACGCATGCACAGCGATTGCGATGAGCGGTTCCCTGACGGTGTGTTCTTCAACCGTGTTTCACATAGGGGTGTAATAGTTACTATTACATCCCTAGGTACTTTTGAGTTCCCACACCTAAAAGCACAATTCACAATTTGGAGGGACAAAGGGAACTTAAACCTTCTGACTACCACTGTAAAAATAATGTGCATACGAGACGATATTATATGGATTGAATTAGGTAGGTACCGACTTGAATGGATAAGCGGTCCCGGTAATAACCGTACAAAGGAAATATTATTATTAGAATTACAATTGAAGAACAAACCCACAGTATATCTGAGGAAATAGATCCAACATCCCAGGATGCAATAAATATTACGTTCGTCGTGTGTGACATGGTTAATTCCACTTCCGTGCAGATATTAGTGGAGATACACGGGAAACGGGAGCGAGACGGTGCCTACGAGCTCGTTGAATTATTGAGACACCGCTCGCGTCCAAATTGAGTTCGTGAGCCTCCATATACTATAGGCTCAGTTATATCTTTGTTCGTCCGTACACAATGAAAATATATTATTGATTGGAGGAAACCTAAAAAGTGCTCAATAATTCCCATAGACACGCGTTGTAATGTGGGCTCCTTGCGCCGTCTTATTCTTATTTTGTACTTATGATCTACGTTCAGCACAGTGAAGATATGCGTCATAATATAATCTGGTTTAAAATTATAAATTGTGTGGGTATGATGCGTAAACATATTATTATTTTATTATACCATAAATGTAGACCTACGCATTCCTATTTCCATCACAATATTTATTTACTGAGTCTTTTGAATTCGTAATACTATGAACATACAGAGTGTACTGTACAGTATATAGACACGAGCGAATCTGTTCTTGACAAACAATTTCTTAAGACAATTGGACAATGACACGTAAGTGGGGTCGAGAGCTAAAGCCGTTGATAGAATCGCCCTTAAAATATAAAATATAAAAATTAAATTATAATCTGGAGCTGTTGCATTAGATAATATATTTTATATCAGTATCGCAATATTAATCAAATGCAGAATCAACAAAGTAGTAATAGATAAAAGTTATTGAATTCCATTTGTTATCTCTTGCAAGCACTCAGACTCAATATTGATAGAAAGGTTTTTACATTCAAAGCGGTGCGGTAGAATCAATAAACACAAGAAATAATGTTAACGAAAACAGATCTAGTTCGGGATAGAAAAGAAACAGGAGGCGTAGGCATTATAGATAACACAGTGATAGTCGAAAGTTAACGTGTATTTGTAGTAGTGCCGTGTATCCATGGCGCACGGTTGCGAGTACACGAACGGCGACCCTGGCGACCCGGCCACCGCCCGCACATGCGCACTGCGCGCTACCAAACACAAATCACAAAATGACGCCGCTGGACAACGCGACGTAATAACACGCTAAAAATATTCAAGACAAACCCACAAAAGTGAAAATTAATAAACCATTTTCTACAATCTCCGTAAACTGTTTAACAATATCGTGCAGTACGCGAATAGACACACACGCACGCGCGGTTCTATGTCAAAACAAACCAGTGTTTCTGCGATGTAAACATGAACGAACGTAAGATCCTACTTTTTATTCTTTCCGTGATCGTTTACAGTATCTACAGTGTACAAATGTGGTTTACGAAACAAAATGTTGAAGCAAATCTTGTACTGCCTGAGAAAATTGTCGACAGTGCGATCACGCCCGAGGAAAATCAAACAACTCCACAAAATCCACCGGAAGCTTTAAAACCTGTTATAAAACCAAAAGTCATTCCACTGTTTATGAAAGACGCATGCAGCATTTTAGAAGTGTTTACTGTGAAACCGACTATGATGAAACGTAAACATAAACACCAAGGATGGAGCGCAAATAATAACCCAGTCACCGTCATAGGCATCACTGTGTTTCTCCTGGTACTGCTGCTCAACGCTATACTAGATGTTCTAAAAGTGAAGGAGGAAGAAAGGGCCAGGAAGAAGCTTAACCCAGATGGAGAAAGAAGGCAATCGTTAGCAGAATTTGCTAATAAGAAAACAATACGACGAGAATCAAGCAAGTTTGGACTGCAGCTGTTTCAGATTGCTGAATCTGTTGTGAATCACGAAGAGGAAAAGAAGAATAACTGTCGTCAAACAAGACCGTATCTATCGTCAAATAAGAGAGGAGATTCTACAAATTCGTACCTAAGTGAACAACATAGGAAATCTCAAGAAGGATCGGCACCGGCGTCAATTGCTGAGACCCCAGCAGGAGATCCGAGACTTGTCAAAAGGCAATCTGTAGCGAAGCTCTTTGGTATGAATCTATTTTTATTTCCATTACTATTCTTGTACTAACGCAACGTTAATGAAATAATTTATGAGTTCATTGCAAGTCTGCTCTTTATTGATCGAAACTTTAATGTTGATAAATGTGAATGTAAATGTTTATGATTTTAATGGTTTCTAAAGTTCTATCTCTTCTTTCACTGTTTTATATTCTCTGTTTCATAACAAGGTCTATCTGACGACTGAAAAAGACTTTCAGGTAATTGATGTTCTCACACATCTTGTAGTTAGATTTTTATAATGTACGTGATTTTTTAAATTCTCTTCAGTAGTTTGATTCTTTTGTAGCTACAATTCTATCTTATCTCTGTTACAATGATTGCACTTAAATTGTTTCATGCCTTGCCTGGACTACAAACATATCTTTCGATGGGATGCCCGAATCGTAAAGAGCCGAAGCACTTTATAGTTCAATGAATCCTTTATAGCGTTGCATGTAAGCACGTAGATAGATACCATCTACATTATATTCCTGAACATAATCAAATCTGTCAATACACACATCCGTGTTGGCAAGTTTGTATGTAATCAATTGAACTCACAGTCCATTGAACACATGATTACGTTCCAAATGGTTAATCAAAGGTTTCATATACAATCTGTAGCAGTACAATAATTTTCTGCCCTGGATCCGCAATCAATACTATCATGGCGGTTTGTGGCGGATTTAGTTGGCGCCTAATTGGCTTCTAGCTGTAGCAAATCGGTTTACTAGTGAAACCCTTTCATCCAATTTATAATTACTTGTTAGCTGACAAATATGTCCCGTGTTCCCTGATGATGATATTAATTGATACATACTTTACATAATTATTAATCTGCTTGCCTCTGCTTTTAATTAAATACGCTTTTGTAATATCCTTGATCGATGATCTCTAATTAAGGGAGTATTTGTATAACAGTTTCAATTACAATGTCATCAATTTACGAATTAACTATCTGAAAAAATTACCTCTGTAAATACAGAGGTAATTTTAACAAGGAATTTGTAAGTATTACAAGGTTCTAGCTAGAAATGTTAGGGTGCGTAATTCTGGAAATAAACCCATGTAATCCTCATCGTTCATTAGCGTTACAGGATGTTCAGGTTATTTATTAATTGTGTGAAGCGGAGCTTTAGTACCCTCATCAAATCGGTGACGAAACCCCAGACAAGGCTTGGGAAATTCAGAAGGAAGCCCGATGTTCTACAAATTGACATCATCATCACTACAATGTCGAACTTAAACGAGTGTTATTCTTGCATCCGTAACAGTCCGATAGCCCACGAATGGCCACGATACACTTTACCATTTCCTGATAATTCCTTTATGTTCACCAGACGCACTATTAAAGGTTACATCAATCAACCACGATATTTTGTGTGATGCGTGTGACACTAAATCCTATAGAAATGCCTTAAAATTTTGTGGAACATCATCACGATTCCTTTTTTGATTCACGAGCAAAAATTCTTACTGCTTCATTAAAATCATTGTACTTCATATCAATAGTGAGTGTAGTGTTGTCATTAAAAAAAATATTATTTCTATTTAGGAGCTCGTCCAGTGCCGATGGTTCGTCGCTCATCATTCCCCGTTCTTCCTCTCAACCCTGAGGTTCAGGCTCTGATGTTAGGACACCGGCAGACATCTATGGACAGTGATGATGAAGGGGATGCCAGGGGACGACGCGTCAGACTCATTCGTAGATTTTAAGTTGTTTGACTCCGTGATCAATAGATTATTGTCTTTTGAATGTTCGATGTACCTAAAGTTAACCTTCTTATTCATAAACGTCTTTTATCAAAATTATGTTAGGAACTTATTGCCCTCTTACGTCGTTGATATGAATATGAAAAGGACAGAAAGCTTTGGTACAACATGGAAAGTTTTGGTACACAACAATGTCAAGTTTTTCTAAAATTGCAAAATATTTTTCAATGCACTCTCAGTGCATTGAAAAATATTTTGCCGTGTTTCTAGTATTTTTGCTACAATGCCTAATTTATTCATTCTGTAACATTTTAGCTAGAGTATTTTTATGTACTTATTAATGTAATCAAAATTGTAATAGATTGATTTTGAATTTTTTAGTGTTATGTTATACAATAATATTAAGTTGACAATATTAGGTGAAAATAAGCATATTTGTTGATTTTTTAGTAGACATGAGTAGTTGCAGTAACGTCTTAGTTAAATTATTTAAAAATATTTTCTGCAAGTGTATTTATTTTATTAGAATTATGACTCACATATTCTATTTACATATTTAAAAATACATATTATTAGATGTAATTGTATTCCCTGTCTGCACCAAAATGTACATTGTGATTAAGCAAACATTTTATATAGTTAAGGATTTGGCAAAACAATGAAAATTGACTACGAAATTTTTAAGTATAAGAAAATCAAATTACTAAAAGCAAAGCTAATGCATTTATATCTAGTCAGAATTTCCAAAAAATAGATTTTAAATAGTGCGAATGTGAATTCTTCTAACTACAGACTGTCGTATATTTTTAGATGTCTAAGAATATTATTTACTTATTTCATTGAACGACAATCTACTTACCTGCATCAGTTTAATAAACCTTTCCAATGCTAGGACGTGAAAATTTTGCAAAGTAAGATTAACTTTCAAAGTTATGTTACATATTTATAAAATAAAACGTGATCCTCCTCCTCTAGCTTGTTTGTCTGACTAACCCTTCGAGGAACATAGGCGTGATGTTAGGTTACGTGTGTAAAACTTGATAATGTAATCTTTTCCAACAATCCCGCATTTTTCATGCATTATTAATATTGTTCATCGAAGTAAATCAAAACTACCTCTGAGTTGTGAAGGTCTAAATTTCTATATTATTAAAATAATCAAATTAATTCTCACATCTATGAAATGTATAATTTTTTTTTATATCGCCTATTATCAAATTGGAATGTGATGCGGTTAATACCTATATTATGTCTCCTATAAATAGTGTGGAAGAAAGAATCAAATAATTAGGAGCCGGGAACATAAATGAGCTTAAAGCGTTAAATAGAAATGGTGAATGAAGAAAGAGTTATGGGCGTTTATATAGAAAGTGGGCAACGTCGCAAATAGCTGTCAAATATTTCGCTGTTTTGATTAATTTGGCAATATTACTGTATGGAAATAAGAAATATGGCTAACTAATGAACTGAAATATTAATAATGAAATGCAATACTTAATATCGTAACCGAATATTTGGTTATAGATGTAAAAATTATTTGGAAACTACCCAAATGCGTTTTTTACACCTGAAACGGTTACAACATCAAATTCAGTGCCATGTTATAATTGCAATTCATGATTAAAATTTAGTTCGCTAGTTAACCTCATTTCTTATTTCCATACATTAGCCAAAATTAATCAAAACAGGTAAATTTTTGACAGCTATTTGCGACGTAGCCAACTTTTAAGATAAACGCTCTTAAGTGAATACAGGATGAAATTGAAAGCATGTGATTTTCTATGAAGGCTGAGTTCTGGCCAAAGCCAATAACTTGTGAAAATAAATAATGAAGAACAATGCAAATTCAATGAAAATTTGATGGATATCAATAATGCTTCAATCGTGGAAGCAACTAATGAAGATGTTGATTTCACTATGACATTTGTATACAATGTTCTAAATATCCACCTGAACTGATGTGATTCATCTAAATTACTTCAAAGTCTGATCTACTTGTACTGTATGTGTGATACTTGTGTATGTACCTATAGAATTATATTAGTGGACACTATGTGACCTGACATTTTGTATAGCACCTTTTGCGAATTCAAAAATATCAAATATAGAATATTGATGTAGTTTTTCCTGAAATATATAAATATTATAACTTTTTGTGACTCTTATTTTAATTAAGTATTGTAACTGGAACAGAGTAATAACAAATCCTGGATTTAACATGTTTGTGTCCTAAGTTGTATCTAAAGTAAATTACACTTGTTATAGTAACTTGGCTTACGGTAACCAAAGATTCTTAAAAATACTTTAATACTGACACCACCACATTGCAATTAATTATTGTCCTCATTAACTTTACGATTCTGACCGGTCATAAATCAGTAGCAGTTACATTTGGAACATTTCATACAAAGCAAGCGTGGGTGGTCAGTTCCGACCATTCCAAAGAATTAGATAAACGCATATGGAGCTCATCAACCTTTATGTTTTGTCTGCGATTCCTAAAATTGAGGATATGCAAATATCTAGATGTTTTTCTAGACTATGTTAGCAACAACATTAACTAGAGTAAACTGTGTGGAGTGGAAAAGAAATGTTTCAAAATGTTTTGACGTTGTGTAGTTTTAGTTTTTCATTGAAAAATAGAAGCTGGATGTATGAGAATGGCCGAGAATTGAGAACAGTGACGTGCAATTGAAGAGGTCTATGATCCGATATCAATGATGATGAAGGTAGGAAGCCAATGGTTTCTAATCATATAATTCACATTTCACAAGCATCTGACAATGTTTTCAGTGCCAATATTATAGTTAGCTACGATCTAGCTTGAACAAAACAAAGGTTCCCGCTAAATTATAAATTGAATGAATTGAAATCCAAGCCACGTTCTCATCTTCTTGGAAAACTCATATCTCTTCGGCATACTTTTTAAGCTCAACAGTGTTCTGAGAAACGTTGTTTCCTTGTTAATATATCCCAATTAACAATACTACAGTGGGTAGACTGATAAAAATAGCCGGTCTAATGAATGCAGCGTTAAAACTAGGACGAATATTTTGATGCATGCTCCGGTTTTAGCATTCAAGATGTATTACATTTATTATTGACTTTAGCAGTCTTTAAATATCTCTGGTGTATGTTATTGTTGCTGTGTTTGGTTTGTACTTCCTATTAGATTATTGTCGAAACCTTTCACGCTCTTGGTAACAGTTTTTTCAAACTGTTTTGTTACCTTTTTCTATAAGTACCTACATTTTAGATTGTTGCTGTAATGAAATAGGTACCTAAATGCTTAATTGTAGTGGTAATTTTTCTATAGTTTGATCAATTACTACAATGTAGATTCAGTCATTCAGTGATGTTAAACCATGTAGGTACGAATTTCTCATGAAATCTTTAGAAGCTTCAACTGGATTGCAATTTGGGAAGTTTAGTCCATCTGGTTAGTAACGTACGTATTACACATCCGATGTTTCGTCAACGTTGTGGTCTCATTATTTGTTATTGTGTTGCGGTCGAATGTCCTCGACCTAACACCGCGCCGTTTGTATTGGATCAGAGCCAACCTCTCCGAGCGATACTGAGCTTATCACTACACCTTGCATCGCTTTCGTAATGATTTGAACGGTTGAATTCGGCAAGATATTATAATAATGATAATCATTGTTATTATTGTTCGGAGATAGTTTTTAGGATTCTGTATGCGAAGGATGACAAACGGAACCCTATTACTAAGCCTCCGCTGTCTGTCCGTACGTCGTCTGTCAGCGGGCTATATCTCATGAACCGTAATAGATAGACAGATGAAATTTTCACAGATTGTGTATTTCTATTGCCGCTATAACAACAAATAATAAAAATAAAATAAAATAAAGTAAAAAATTAAAGGCGGTCCCCATACAAGAAATGTGTATTTCGCTAAATATTGTACGATGCCTCGGTGAGTGGTACGGAACCCTGCGTATGCGAGTCCGACTCACACTTGGCCGGTTTTTGGCATATTTAAAAAAAATTGGATTAGACTAGTTTCGCCAATCATAACCAATATTACGTAATTTGCAGTGATCTATGATACACGCTACAAAAAAAAAAAATGTAAACACGTTCTCATATAAAATGAATATTATTGACAACATGAATGCTATCTAAACTATCTGCTGCTTACTATCCCCAGCCTACGACGATAAATATTTTCACAAAATTTTCTCGATCGCAAAGACCTTGTTATAGTTTTAAAAATAATTCACGTGCGTTCGACCGACATGGGATGCAGTCTTCTTCAGACGGGAATCAGAGGAGCTCGCTCTGACTTTTACGTTTCACACATACGTATGGACAAAGCTTTTAACTGAACATACATTATAACATAAATATATGAAGAGCTGACTGCTTGAGTGCATTATTTTTAACAAACGTTTAAAAGTGAAGTGAAAAATGAACTAGGAAAAACAGTAGATAGTATTTAGTGCGAAATAGTAAACATGAATTGCTATGATGAATTATCATCAACCACCGTTCTTCATTGGAATTACAGAGGATTTACAGAATTTCCTTTAAACCAACTGAAGGGCGAAGAAGCAGAAGTGACAGACATATATTTGAAGGAGAATCTCTTGACTCGTTTGCCAACTAACATCGGGGTTTTGGAGCATTTAGAGAGTCTGTACGTAAGCGGTAATGATATAACCGAGTTGCCGAGAGAGATATCTAAGTTGCGATGTCTCAAGTGCCTTGATGTTAGCGGGAATAGATTGAGGCGTATTCCCGAAGAGATAGGTGAAGCGAGGAGCTTAAAGTTCCTGATATTAGATGAGAATGAACTAACGGAGTTGCCGCTAAGGATTTCAGAGCTAAGACGTCTACGGTACCTATCGGTTTGTGGTAATTTAATTTGTTACTTTAATCATATGTGCCGTGTGGTGAATTCGATGTTGTGAGTTCTTTTTTTAGTATTTTTGCATGATAATAACAAACTGATGAAATAGTGAATAGCATTATCAAAATTGATAAAATTATATTAATCAAAAGTGGTCAGTGGACGTGCATGAATAATTTGTGGTGATTTAGTAAAAGCTTGTGGTAATCAATGGCCACGTGCACTGTTTCATAACAGAGCTTTTCAAGGTTAACGATCTCACAGTACACTGGTTTGACGAACGTAGGTATTTAAAGAATTTGCAACATGTGGTAGAACTCTTCAAGGCCGGCCGTCTTTTTAACTTTTTTGTTTTATTTATACTTTTCATCACACCACTCATTAACAGCATCTCGTAAAAAAATTAGTTGTCTGTTACAAGAACAGTACTAAAACTTCACTTAGTAGGTAGTGATCATAGTTGGTACCTATGTCTGGAAATCCAATCCAACTTAAACGTCATCAGGAGCATTGCAAGTCTACCGTTAATTAAAGACTTTCTGTTTGTCACCGGAAGCTGTCTAAGTTAATGTTACATTTGTTATTAAAAATACTGTAAAAAATAATATTTCCTTATTTACTGAACCAACATCACGCAGACATAGATCTAAATCCCAAAATACGAGTAATAATCATGTAACTGACGCCACACCAATATCCGCATTACCAAATGTTTTCCTAAGACCCGTTTGAGTAACATCACAGGAACCTATTTACTGGCCATCTCTAGCTAAACAGTGGCCAGTACTAATACGCTCTAGTTACGTTTTACTATCCTCGTAAAGTTAACGAAGACAGTAGTTTTGGCGCCACGGATAACAAACTATCCGGTATAAATCAAGTTTAGCGTTTCCTCATTGATTTGGTTGACCCATTTACGTGTATATGTTGAGACTCATACGTTGGAGACCACCTCGGAATGTTTGAGTTTGAAAGTGTTTTGGCATTTGTTATAAAATGTAGGTACTTTGAACATCCTTCTGGATAAATAGTTGAAGACGAGATATTGATTGTGGTATATTGAAAAACGAGATATTGAAAAAGAAGTCAGGTTACATACAAGACGGTATGTTTCTAAGTACCTAAGTGTTTTAACAACCACTACAATCAATATATCATCTTCAACGATTACCTCCCATGGGCGGCTTTAAAACTCCAGGTTAGTCACTAACCACATAAAAACGAAGAAGAAAGATCGATTACTAAATGAAGTTTGTCTTTATATTTTTAATTTTCATATAAAAAAAATCAAATAAATGGTAATGGTATGGCATCATTTTCAATCTTAGCTATTGCTAAGATTGTTATGTTATTATCCAGTGCTTGCTTTCAAATAAAAGCCTTTACTTTTCTTTAAGCACACAGACAGATTCATCTACATACTTGTTTATTTTTTTGTGCAAAATACCACTACGGGACTCATTCAGAAACCGAAAAAGATCTTCATAGTATCTCCTGCCATTTATAAACAAACAAAAACTTTGCGCTCGTTGATTTCATTCAACCCATCATTAAAAAGACTGAAAGAAATATTTGTAAGAGCTTGCATGAATTTTATTTATGTAATGGTACCTAAAACATCATCGTCAACTTCATCAGATTTTACATAAATATCAATTGTATTATATTTACACAGATAATAAACTACGATGGCTTCCCCAGCGACCTGTGTACAACTACCACCACTGTGAATTCAGATTCTGGAGAAACTCGAACTTGAGGACTTTGCCGTATTCGCTATGGTATCACATGTTCAGAGATCAACAAACTAGATGTCTCAATATTGGGTAAGTTTCGATGGTGCTTGTCTTTCCCAACTGTTTCCAATAAATCCTCGTAGGCATCGTAACTCTCACACATCCTATTGGCAGAGGGAATATAGTAGTTTGCTTATGATCTTTTGGTGTTGTGCTTTTAAAACTTGAAATTATGTCATTGTCAGCTGCTAAGATAACATTTCTTTATAGAAAAAAGTATATAATTTATAGTTTTTTCTGTAATAACTCTTTAATTATTCAAAACGTGGTACCTGTGTTCTTATTTATCAATTTACAATTTCCAGGTGTTTAGAAGTTGCAAATTGCCAAACTACCGACAAAAGAAAACATCAGTGCAGATTAAAATTAAACCAAGACACCACAGAAATAGAAGTTACAGTTGAATGTCCACCTCAGTACAATGTTATTTTAGATTCTAAATACTACTCCCCACCAAGTCTCTTTGAGATTTGCAGAAGACAATTCTATCAAATGATAAACACTGCTGTGAAAAAAATTAACCCACACACCTACAGTTTTTATTCTGAAAACGTTAGAGAAAATCTTTATAATGAGCATAATAATAACTTAATAGACCTGCAAGAGAATTTTAATGAATTTAAGATTGACACTGAAGAGAAGAAATATTCTGATGAGAATGGTAACAGTTATCAATCAGTAGTTGTGAATGAGGGAATTTACAAGAAAGCAACCAAACCGTACTACGTGCCAGCGGATATAATAAGAGAATATTTTAACTTCTTGCCTAACGTATTGATATCTGATCTGAGTAATGGCCCCGTTTCAACATGTGAGAATTTAAACTGTAAGAAGCCTGTATTTGATCACGTCTTCTATGAATTTTATTTTGGGTAAGTTTTTCGTTTAGAAATTATTATTTTTGTCTTAATATGGACTTAGTTTACCAACCCTGGCACTTGACCAGGATGGCCCACGCCCTCTCACAGACATTTTAATATTTACATAAACAATGGTCCACATTAGCCCTGGACCGAAACAGTTGGAAGTCAAAGGGCCAGTGGGACGATGCAGACTGACATTGTGACAGTAACCAATAATTATCACTACTTAGTTTTAAGTAACGAAAGTTTTTTCTTTTTCCAGGGAAATGATACTTATCGATAAAATTGAAGATGTTCTTCTGAGTGCCGTTTTTTGTTCAAAATATTGTGCAGATTTCTGGAAAAGAAGCAAAACTACTATTCCTTGGACATTGTCATAGTAGAACTTATTACAGTTAATAATGTATTTTGTTGTTAATTTTATAAAGGGACTATTATTTATTTACCTTTGCAAGCGTCAGTCGTCTGCCTAAAATACTTAGCCCGTTTAACCTATACATAATCAGCCTTTGATGTTCCTACTGCTGGGACACAGGCCTTCTCTCTTCGAGAGGGTGTAGGCTGTAATCTACCACGCGAGCCCAGTGCGGGTTGGTAGATGTCACATGTGTTCGATTTTTTTGGTTCTAGGACATGCCGGTTTCCTCACGATGTTTTCCTTCACCGTTTTGAGAGCAGTGGTGATGAATTTAATTAGGTACACAAAGTAAAGCGCCTGCCTGGGTTCGAGCCCACGACCAACAACTGCTCCATTTAACCTAAGGTCTAAGCTAAAATAAGACAACCTACTTGATACCTATATATCTGTTATAATGTTCTCAGGTTTATTTTTAATAGCTAAGGAGGTCTATGTGACTTAACCATGGAGTTACTATGTACTATACAGATTTACCAGATAATTCCACGGTGTTACCAATTATTGATTACTGAGTTGCTTCTGTGACATTTCACTGACAGATTTTCAAGATTTCAAATGAAAATGCTAACGTGGTACAAAACACTTCCAAAAAAAGTGATTTTATTAACTAACTTCATCCATTCAATGGTTTTGTTTGCGATTAAGCTCCTTTAATTTCCATAATGTCTGAAAAGACAGCAGAGGAAAAAAAATCTGACCCAGAAGTAGAGAAAGTTATAAAACCAGACGTGCGTGTCACCACATCCCATGATTATTTTCATGGACACGAGTGCCACTTGCCAATCGAAAGGATATCAGCATATAAGATAAGGAGTCGGGGAATACTGAGATGTATTTTCAACTTTATGACTGTTCATGCTGGTGATATCAGAGCTATCAATATGCACAAGTAATTACACAGGGTGTCAGGGATATCGACGCGAAGCCTGAACCTGTGATTCTGAACTGTTGAAATAAAATCTGCTGTTCCATACATTTTGACCGCATAGATCTTGCACTTTTCTATGAAACAGCTGTTTTTTTTTATAACCGACGAAATATTTTACGCAGGGCGTTCAGAATCATGTACTGAATCCATGGGAACAGGTTTCGCATCAATGTCCCTGACCCCCTGTATAGTATTTCACCCTCCCTGAACAAATGCAAATATTTTCCTTATGTTTATTGGGTTGGTTTTCTACTTCCATCCGAACGAAATATCGGGCACAGCAAAGTAGGTAGGTAATAAAATAAAATGTGTAATGTCAAAGTGCCATCTTATAGGTAAGCGGTCAGGAGGCCTACGGTCACTACAGGGCCGTCGAAATGGAGAGCGCAATGTAAAAGACAATGCTACCAATCCTCTTGTTGTAGTACTTACTAATAATAATAAATAATAAAATCTTTATTGAACTAAGCCTAAATAACTATTACAATGGTATAGTAGAAGTGCATTGCATACACTGAGAGGCTTATGCTAGGTAGTAATACATTCTCATACTCATGATAATTTGAAACTGTGGTTGCCAAGTGGTATCTGTCTCGCCTTTAAAGTATGGTGGTAGGCAGAAACTACTGAAGACACCTGCTAAAAACCTTACATAGGTACTCCTTTTGCGTCGTCCATGTTTATACGTTTCTGAAGAACATCACCAACAAGAGCATTATCAGACTGGCGATTTGCCAGATTTGATTTGTGAACGTGAACTTCGCGGGTGCGAAGCGAGCCAGCTGCGATCACACGACGTGTTCTCTGCGTTTTCACAATATTTTACGCTCGCTTGGTCTCGCTCTTTATTGTACACTCACGTCAATATTGTTCTCATTGCGAAAACGCGGCGAGCACGTTACGCACGTGGTGTGCTTACTACGCACAGGCAGCGCAGCGAGCGTGTTAAACAATCGTCTCGCCGGTAGCACGCTGGTAAATCGTCAGTGTAAGCCTACGTTCGCACGGGCGTAAAAATATCCCGGCTGGATTTTATCGCGCACTGGATTTTCAACTCTCGGAGTTGAGCCGAGCCTTGAGAATCCAACGCGCTAGGACGCACTCTCGTACCAGCGCGTTGAAAAAACACACTTTTGGATTTTCATCGTGGCGCTAAGCAGAGCCTGGTATTTACTTATAATAAATTAAGTACAATCATTTCAGTATCGTATTTCACTTTTGCCTAGATCTTATGCAGCGTTGTGCGCGGAGAAGTACCGACACCACCGGTATTATCGACTTACCATCCACCCGTACAGCAAGCTGAGATTCTATTTAGAAATCATGTTCGTCATTCTGATGATTGTGGCTTCGCTAATTACTTCTTACCATTACCATTACCCTGGAATGGTCTATGTTAGTATGTCCCTCTATTTATTGAATCAGATCAGCCTATTGCAGCCCACTGCTGGACATCAGCCTCTCCCAAGTTGCGCCACAACACCCGATTCTCCGCGTTCCAAGTGAAGCCTGTCCAACCAACATTTTTTAATCTAGTTGGTACTTACATCAAGCCGAAGTGGGGGGGACACGTTAAGATAAACTTGGCAGAGTCACCACAGCTTAATAGCAACATTTAGCACTCTTTATCTCGAAATGAAGAACGCGGTTCGATCGAGATAAAAATAATTATTATTTCAACGACACTTCGAACACAAGGCTAGGTAGGAACAGTAGGTATTAGTGTAAATACAAACATTTTATCAGACATTTAAGGAATGGCTCTTGTTAGATGTTTTTAAACAGCAATTAGGTACTACTACTTAAAGCGAAAGCACCCAGGGTAGCACACGAAATTAAATTTTTCTTACTTTGATTGCAATTTTCAGGTCAGTATAAGGTTTTACGTTGATCAAAATATGATTCGCGACAGTAACAAATATGTATTTAAAGAGTTCAATCATTGAAATTATCAATTTAGATCGTTTTTTTTTTTTTTTTTTTTATTGAATGACAATTTCATGAAATCGTGACTTTTGAGGGCAATGCTAACTTAGAGAATAGTAGGTATTGATGATTATTATGGCTATAATTCTGTAAAAACATATTTGTTACGGTCGCGAATGATATTTTGATCCCCATACAACCTGACACTGATCTGAAAAATGCAAAAAACGTAAGAAAATTTTAATTTCGCGGCCTGCGTTAGCGCATCCATTTATTTATCCCCGCAGGACTATCACGCCGAAATTTCGTTGTTTTGCGATCTCATGATCATGTTAAATATTATCACTAACTTCTTCACCGGCTATATTGAAGGGTATTCCCGCAAGGTTGCTGTATTGTCTTTGCAGAAAATTGCATTGAATTATTTAAAAACCTGGCTGATCGTAGACTTGTTTGCTTGTGGTGGTATACTGACCAAATTTGGTGACCAGCACCTCACCCTTTGTTTGGTTTTGGAGTCTATAAAGATAATACGCATACCCATCATACTGGTTTATTTAAAGAATATTCTCACTGTTACGAGAGCCTCTGTGAGTACTATATCGTTTTTAATGTTTTAAAATAATGAATACTATAAGTTTGTTTTTTGTTATACTAATTTTGCAATTATCAGTTTTACCAGAAGACAGCTGTGGAGACTCTTTTCTTTTTAATAATCTACCTATGTTGGAACGTCTACTTCCAATTTGCTGTGGAATATATAATTGAGGGTAGTTTTAAGCCGGAAAATCCTAGAAATTGTTCATGGTTAACTGTTGGAAAGTTGTGGGACCAGGATTCAAAAATCCGGCTAACTTACGCCTTTGACAGAGCTGGTAAGTTGGACAATAAACGTTACCTATATTCTTTTCCCCATTGATATTATGTGTAGGACAGGTAAAGCTGACAGTTAATAGTTGCGCCTTCTCATAGCTGTCGAAACAAAATTCAAAGGTCATTTATTCAAACTAGGCTGAGAATCAGCACGTTTCGAACGTCAAAATTACATAAGACAGTCCCCCAAAAACGCCCACCCTTCACCACTTCTTAGTGCTTAAGCATGGAAGAAGAATTGACGCAACAAACTCCCCAGCAGCACAGCTGTCTGTTCAGTTGGAAAAACTTGATTCTATATAATAGTGCTTTAAATGCAAAAATAATTTACATTACCACAAATTGCAATCAACACATCAAATAAAAACATTTTAATGAGTAGATTATGTCAACAATAAATGAAAACAAACCTTAAAATAAATTGACTTAGGTACAGTGAAATAAACCTAATCCAAATAATTATATGAGCTCATGTAGTATCATGTAGTCTTTGATTCTAAAACACTTGTTTGTTGCTTGGGGGCCCACATTGGAGTAGATTACTTAGACGACAAAAAGGCTTGGGACTAAATCCCAAGCCTTTTTGTCGTCTAAGTAATCTTTAACTTTATAAAAACCTTTTTGACATAGTTTTAAATTATTAAAATTTATTGAGGCTTACAAATAAACAACGATAACCAATACCGCCACTATAGTACCTACCTACCTGCCAATTTCCCTTTTATCTCTTTTGTATAAGTATAAATTTCACGAGGCAATTTTTGGAGGATAGGCTCCATCTGTGAATGTTATTTTTCCCTATGCTTATGTTAGTTATAACCTGTTGCAGTTGGTATGCTTACAACAAATACAAACATGAATCTTCTAAAACAAAAGGCGTGCTTAGAGAACTTCCTGGTTACATGCTGGCTATTTTCCAAGGTATGTTTATAGAAAGTGATAAGGTCCTGCTTAAACTAAAACTTTTTTGGGTAGATACCTACTCAATTCAGACCAGGAATTTTCCCCCCAAACCAGATTCACAGCAGCATCCCATACTATATTTTTCAGATCTTTATATTCCATTATGCACTAAAATATATAGTAGCAGTTTTTGGAAAAGAATCTGCAAGTGCTCAATACTATATGATGAAGCAACAGTTAAAGACATACATGGTGCAGAGAAACTTCCCACCGAGACTTAAAAGAAAAATTCAGAAGTTCTACGCTATCAGATTTCAGTCGAAATTCTTTGAGGTATGAAATGTTGTTTACTATCGCGGGAAGAACGATTAACTCCTCCGCGGGCATGAGGTGGCTCGCAAAACGCAAAAGCAGGCCGGTACCATTCGGGGATCATGGAAGGCGCACAAGATCTCATGACCCCCGGTCCACCGGAGTGGTTTTTAGGCAGTTAGTCTGACAGACCCCATCGCCCGCCCCAGGTCGGAGGACAACCATGAGGATTATCTGAACAAAAAACAAAGGAGCGTGGGGATTGGCACAAGAAAAGAGAGGCCTATGCTCAGCAGTGGGTGAAGTCGGGCTATGGATGACGATGATGATGAAATATTCAAGCCGTGACAATAGTAAGAAAACCAATAAAGTCTGACGGACGGCATGATATTTTGACGAATCATATTTAAATGTTGTTGAAACAAAAACAATGTTCGTGACAACTCCTTATCTTGACAAGGTCGAAGGCAGTAATAAATATAATAATATTCTCGTAACCTAGCACGATGGCCAATCTCAACGGAGACTAGCGATGTACTTACGCAGGAGATACAGTTCACAAACACAGGTACACTCTCTGTTACTCTTATAGTCGATGGGATGGCAATTCGACACGACCGGTGAGAGATCAGGCGCGCAGGACCGACGGCTTAGGCTAAGCGTATGCTGACGCAGGTGATTCAGCACAGCACAGTACAGATTTAGCAGGGTAGGGGCAGGCGAGGCAGACATAGGCCGCGAGCGCATCCTAGCTAGTACAAACAATTGTGGCAGCATCTAAATCGCCACATGCGAACTAAGCATCAAAGGCCTGACGTCACACAAATACTGCATCGTGCAATTAGAGTTTACCGCGCGATAGACATATATACAAGCTCCCGACTTCAACCTATGGGCTGCTGCCCGCCAGACATGACACCCGTCTGGTCGGAGGATCCTCCCTTTTCTATGGTGGATGAGTGAACTTTACACCCTGTTCCTCATACCCCTAAATAATCTTTCATTGAAACAAAATTAAGAATCAGTGGTAAAAAACAAGTGATGACCTACATGTGTCGCGCAGGAATCTCCGCGGGTTCTACGAGACGCAGAGCAGTACAGACACATATCTGTGTGGCACGTGCCTGCGCCGCAGCATACGCAGCTGTCAGTACGTTCACGCATTACAAAATTGTTGTTATTATTTAGCCACGAGCCCCCTTATTAAAAGCAATAGGTAGTGAAAATGGAAAGGGTATAAAAACATTCCCTCTACAGCTTTTGTTCCTGTAGGAATCCCGTATGCTGGGATGTGTGTCTGGTCAATTACGTGAAGATATCCTCATGCACACCGGTCGTCAATTGGTGACGGAACTCGATTTCTTGAAACAGCTGCCTAGCGCCTTACTGATGCAAATCGCAGGCAAACTACGCCTCGTCATTTATATTGCTGGTGATATCATATTCAAGATCAATACCGTTGGTAAGTCATCATCATTGGCATTTCCAGCCACTGCTGACGACAGTCATCTTCCTTTTTGTATTGTGGCGGATGTTCCTCATACTTCTATAGAACAATGCTTCCTTGGTACCATAAAGTACAGTTAAAAGCGCCTACTTATATTTTTTTCGTAGTTTTAAGCATGTCTGTTAGTCTCCACCATTCGCAAGTTCTCTACTGTTTTATCTATGAATCTATGAATGTAAAAATAACAAAATAAAGTCTGTGAAATTTTTTTTCGCTAGGTAGTCGAAATTTGACGCTAAATATCAGAATTTGTCGGTCACTGGTTCAAAAGTTATAAGGGTTGATAGGTTACCAATCGAAGATTTTTCGTAAACTCTCGATATAGCTTTTGGACTATACCTTATAAATTGAACTCATTATATCTTCTTAACTAAGACCCGACTCAATCTGTGACTTAGCGAAAATATGCAACTCATTAGCTACAACATTTGGGAGAAAATAGACCTTCGCTAGGTGCCCTAGCTTTTGAAATTCAATTGGGCCAAGCTGGGTAGATGCTCCACAGACCGGTCGCCCCCACAACCCTCAACCCTTAACCCCCCCAACCAACCCAACCCTTATAACTTTTGAACCAGTGACCGCCAAATTCAGATATTTGGGGACAAATTTCGACTAATTAGCGACAAATTATTTGTGTTATCAAAATTAGAATCCCTAATGGTGGCCATGCCACTGTCAGTCACACTACCAACAAACTGTTTAAAAGCTTTTTCTTTAATGGTTACAAATTAAAGCTCGCGTTAGGAAGTCCCTATTTCAGCAGTTCATAATATTATTTAAATAAATATTAAACGTGTATTTAAATTCACAGGCGACTGTATCTACTTCATCGACAGAGGTACAGTAGCTGTCTACTCTGAGTCAGCCAAGGAGATCTGTCACTTAGAAGACGGGGATTACTTCGGCGAAATAGAATTAGTAATGAAAAAACCCCTAAGGATAGCGTCTGTGGTCGCTGTCACTAACTGCGAGTTGTTCAGGCTTGACAGGGAAGATTTTGAGACAACCATAGCTTATTATCCGACAGTTTACAATAGTATAAAAGAAGTGGCGATGAGAAGATTTGAGAATAGTCGTGCGCTTGATGAACATCATAAAGCTGAACTGAGGACTGGTGAAGCAGGGTTGACGATTTGAGGAGGATTGGTTGAGCATTATTCGTTTAACTAAAAAGATTTTTGTCGCTGAAGCCACAGTTTTTCACAAAAGAAGCCATAGTAAGCCTGCTGACAATGCTGTAGAAGAATCTTTTGGCACGTGACAAAAATCGGAACTAACGCCGCCATCTTGTTTTTACAATATATTTTAGTAAAATAAACATTTATTTGCATAGATTGCAGGTACTGTAAATAAGATGTGACAGTTTAGGAAGTGTACCGCGAGCGGCATTAAATCACTATCGGGAAAACTGCCGCTAGTTTGCGGCATAACAGTGCGTTATTAACACCCGTTTAAAGTGCCGTAAGCATTGCATTGTCACTTGTTATTTTGGTTGAGTGTTGAGGTTAATTCGCTGCCTTTTGAATTGTATTTGTTTAATTACGTGATAAATCAAGTCAAAGTCACTACGAATGAATTTACGTCGTTAAAAGATTTAGTTTCATATACTTATTGAAGAGTATGAAAAACAAGGTTTTGTGTATGTAAAAGGCAATGTAGGAGAACTTAACAAAGACCCCGCCATCCCTTTCGAGGTTGCTTTTTTTTACCGTTTAGAAATACGAGCCCTGCTAAGCGGGGCTCCGTCGATTTCGCCGTATAATAACTGCGTGCGGCTTTTCAAAATAATGTACTATTATGCCGCAAGCTGAAGGCACTATTTATAACTGACCGTATTATAACAACACGTGCGGCTTTTTAAAATGATGTATGTACTAGTATGCCGCAAACTGACGCCACTATAAGCTATAACCGATAGTGATAGAATGCCGTTTGCGGCACTCTATACAGTGCCTATATTTATATAGAAAACAATTGCACAAACTTTCTACCAACAGCGCCCTCCTTCCTCTCTACGGCAGTCACAAGCCAAAAGATCCTTGTAGTAGTATAAATGTTTATTTCTTACAAACTTGAATGATATTTTTATTTTACAATGTGAACGACGTCAGCTTAATTGCAGGACGCATTTTTTTTTCTTAATGTTCATTAACGTCATTTAAGGAGACAATATTTTATTAAGGGTTACTTTTAAGTTCTAATGTATTTCTCGGTTAGGGATCTCGCGCACTAGACAGCTACGATCACGGCCAGTGATCGCACCGATCAGCACGCTTAGCATGACCACAATAGAAACGGGTTGTGTCGACGGAAGAATAGGCAAAATGACAGATAAAAAACTTTTTACAAAAAAAAAGTACAACCGACTTCCACAAAAAAACACTACAAAGTGAAAAATAACTTTAATTTCGGAAGTCGGTGTCTTTAGTTTTGAATTTTCACTTTTTACCACCGACTTCCGAAATTAAAGTTATTTTTCACTTTGTAGTGTTTTTTTGTGGAAGTCGGTTGTACTTTTTTTTTGTAAAAAGTTTTTATTTTTCACTTTTTAGTTGTGGTACCTACCCCACACAAATTGGAATACCACTACACTGCTATGTAAAAATTTATCCCTTTCATACAAAAAAAACCAGCTAACCAGCCAGTTTTGTTCATGTAACCGAATATCTCATCAGAACAAAACGTTGTAAGTGCCCTTGAACATTTTTTTTTTCGAAATAGTTTTTATAACCTTTGTAGTGAGTACAGGCGTGATAATATGTTGTGTGATGGCGTAAACAATGCTTAGATATGCTATAGCAACAATTGCGGTTAATCTGCTGTTATTTATTGAAGAGTTCCCCCGATTTCTACAAGATCCCATCATCAGATATTGAAATGGTGATAATGGGACCACACGGGAAGCACAAGCTTTCAAATAAAAAAAGAATCATGAAAATCGGTTCACTCAGTCGCAAGTTACGAGGTAACAAACATAAAAAAAAAAAAAAAAAAAAAAAAAATACAGTCGAATTGAGAACCTCCTCCTTTTTTTGAAGTCGGTTAAAAATCACAATCTGTCATTTTGTCTATTCTTCCGTAGATACAACCCGTAGAAAACCCGTTTCTATAGTTGTCATGCTACGCGTGCAGGTAAACTATGGGAACCGATACAAATCGGTTCGGCTAGCTGGCCGTGCGACCAAGTGCGCGAGATCCCTTAAAGGTAAAGACAATAAATAAAAAACTTTAATTATTTAACTTTTGTTTTTATTTAAAACCAGCCACCACGTAGGTACAAGCGGAATAACTTCGAAAATCGAATATTAGAAGGCTAATAACACACTGCGATTCATTTCATTGCCTTCACGTTCCAGTTCATAAATTATAACTATTTTGAAATTAATCGCAGTGTGCTCTAAGCAGAACTGTCATTTTGTAAGTTGGAAAATCTTTCATTGCCTCAGCTATTTTATACACGATGGTCACTAGTAACCATAAACAACTTGCCTGTTTTACCTGACTGCGACAAAACCCAATAGTGGTGTAATATTACAGTTTTAAAAGTTGTCGGAAGTCAACTTGTGAAAATCTTGCAAGTGTACACCATGCTTTAGTTTAAGGGGGATGCGCTAAGATAGCCAACGAGATTCAAATGTTCTTAAGTCTTTTGCATTTTGCAAGTCAGTGTAAGGTTTTATGTTTATTAAAATATGATTCGCGACCGTAACAAATATGGCTTTAGATAATTATAATCATTACAATCAGCAATACAACTCCATAAGTTAGCATAATAGGCAAATGTCGTGATTTCATGAAATAGTAATTCAATGGGATTACATGAACTTAGAGAGTTTTTTTATGATTATAATTCTATAAATAAACATTTGATACGGCCGCGAATCATATTTAGATCAACATACAACATGATACTGACCTGCAAATTGCAAAAATCGTAAGAAAATTTGAATTTCGCGGGCGTCCTTGAAGCTTTCTCCTTAACATTTTATATTTTCCGCAACATATTAATTATATCCGTACAACTGCATTTAATAACATAATGACTAATCTCTTATTTCACTCCGTTAAAACGAATAATAAACTTTTCAGTCAGTCGCTTTCATCAAACAACACAAGATAAAACTCGTAGGTAGGTGTAATATTACGGAAACGGGGGAGGGGGGGATATGTAACATTTTATCTAGACTATCAAACGGCCATACATTACGGACCACCCGAGAGGAACAGACCTGTCTAAGAGTGCAGTCGTTGGAACATATTGGTGGGTATACATATTATGTGAAATGTAACATGAGATGTAACATGAAATGTAACATGAAATGTAACATGAAATGTAACATGAAATGTAACATGAAATGTAACATGAGATGTAACATGAAATGTAACATGAAATGTAACATGAAATGTAACATGAAATGTAATACACGTTGAAACAAATTCGCCAGTGTATATGAGATGTGGGCGACCTGCGCATGCACACCTGCACCACAGATAAGTACAGATGGGACACTCGGCAAAATCATTTAAATAAAAAGCGACTCTTGCAGCGACACTATAAAGTGCAATTGGACGTAGTTAAGCAGAAAGGATCCAACCCACACTACGGGCGAAAATGAGTTATGTTACCAAAACACTCATTGTAGTCAAAACTTTAATATCACAAAAACAATCCCAATGCATCATGTCATTATGACCATACGTTACCAACCCGTATGTATGGCAGGTCATCACACGACAATCACATAACACGATCTGATCTTAAAACTTGAATATCTCAAAACTAACTCTGTGTGAGTTGGATCCTTTCTGTTTAACTACGTCCAATTCAGGTCGCGCAGCGCTAATTAACTACAGTTATATTCACCTAGAAGTTGCCTCTCTTTCTATCGCGTAGCTCTTATATCTTCTGACGACGTTACACCCACTGAATTTAACAAGTCGAGCACGCCGAGTACCTATTTGTAGCTTCATACCTAAAATGCAGTGACCCATTTGTATTCATCTATACCTGCAAAGGTAGACCTCTCCAATGGAACGTAACATGTATTAAGCCATACACGTATGCCAGTTCAGTGTAAAAATGTATACGTAAAAGAAATTCCCGGGAAAAGAAAAGAAGAAAGAAAAGATGTTTATTTGCGGTACGCACGACGCAAGGAAAGAACAAAACACGAAAATAAACAATTTGGGAAAAATAAGCGTCACATCCACGCAAAACGGCCATCGCTCAGCATAATGCTGCGTCCCTATGCGAGACAGAGCCCCAGCGCTGGTTTGACAGCCGGCGTTGACGTGGAACATACAATGCTTCTTGATACATTTTTTTAAGTGCTTGCATCCATAGCTTGCTCGAGTGTAGTCTAGATTTTAAGACCGAGATTGGTAAACGTTACTTAGCCCGTGCTTTGGCTAAACATTACTCCTGTCACTGTTACACACCTGTCAAAGTACAAATGCAAGATAGAGACGGAAACATAGCTAAACCAAAGCAAGTGCTAAATCACGTTTATCAATCTCTGTCTCAATGTACGTATAATTTAGTGGAAGAGAATTTAGTATTTCTCTAATTTACTCGTAATATCACAACCAAAATAAATTAATTCTTACATCTATACAATTTTTAGTGAGTAAAAATTACAGTTGTGAACAAACGCAAAACAATGGTTTCTGTGTAAATTATAATAAGTGATTTAACACAAATAAACTCTGGGCAACTGATCGTGATTTAAAATTAGTGTAGTCGATTATTTAAAAAAATATAACTCCCTAGCCAAAACACGCTGAATAAAGTTATGAAAAGCTTATAAATAAAAATAACTCATCTAATTACGATAGTTTTCTTGACATAACTTTATTTAGTCATTATTTTTAAGAGAGTTAGTACTGATTTATGATGGAACCAATATATGGAAACCAATAACATGTGTCAAGCAGATAACAAAAACAAAAATGTTTCAGGACATTCAGTTACATAACTTCATACCTATCAATAAACTAGAACAATCTTGAGTCAATAGAAATCTCTTCTCCTTAGATATCGTTTACTTCGCAGTCACATTTTATAAAAATACACGCAACAGCCGTCCCCATCTCAATACTTTGTAAAGAATATCAATTTATAGGAACGGAATATGTTATGAGGTAGATTTCACAGTTTTAGGCATTAAGGAATACATATTTCCGTATAATAAGCATTTAGGCACATATTATCGCATATTAATAATAACTGCGAGATGAAAATACATATTATTATGTAAAAATCCTTCAAGTCTTGAGATGGGGCAGCCGCCTTTCACACGAGTAGAATCTGCATGAATATAAAATTCTTTATTTCGTAACTTAATAATTTTACAATATTTCGCACCCTCAGTTCAAAAAAGGCGTAAGTGATCAAACTTGCGAAAAGCTGAATGAATTACCCGAACTAAAATAGTTCATAATTTGAATAAAGGAGATTGCTAAAAAAAATATATCACAATAAAATTCGATGGCTAAATGTGTGATATTGCTATTTGTTTTCATCTGGGCTGATTCTTTTTTCTTTATGATATCTTCGCTTTGAGTATACCTTAATCACACATTAGCAATATTACACATTAAGCCATCGAATCTTATAGAGTAGCTGTTCGCTCTGGGTTTTTTTTTTCATACTTGATGAGCTTTCTGCAAAATTGCAAATTGATTCCTGCCTTTTCCCTAATAATAATAATATGTTGGGATTTCAATATGTTGAGTGACAAAGCCTAGCTTTTTCTAAAACTCAATCCGTATCTTATTACAAAATAGTATAAATCATGGAGCCATTTTTTTTTATTTCGAACTTTATTTCGACTATAGTTTGACCCAGACCGCTGTACCGGGCCGTCGCCGTGCCGGCGAGGCCGGCAGCGTTGACAAATGAGCGACCTGCACTGCCCCCCATCTCGCCGCGCACGTACTTAAGGCGCGGTACAGCGGTCCCGGTCAAACTATACTTACAGTCAAAGTCTTAATACAAAACTAACATACCGGACTAAGTTTTAATTTTTGTTTAAAGAACTGTATTTCAATCACAGTTACGTTCCTATTACAAAAACTGGCTCGATGGTTTAAACCATGTCAAAAGAAAAACTTTGTTTTATAATAAGACCGAATCTGTCTTATCTATGGTCAGGTACTGTATCTACGCCTTTCTTACCCTGAAGGTGCAATCAGCTAAAATAGCCACAATAATTTAATTTACACATACTATCATAATTTTAATTTCAGTTCATACATTTGTTCACACAATTTTGTGCCGCCGAACGTTTCCTTGAGCTTACCCTAATGGAATAATTTTAATTTATTGAACGTAGTCGTAGTGTGTCGGCGCCGGTACTGGATAGTACATCTCGCTCATTACGTATGGGCCGATTATAGCACTGGAAGTGTAAAGAAATATGGGCGGTATAAATTGGCTGGTTTAGAACAAAACGTTGTGTTTAGAATATGATGAATTTTTTATTATTTAAAAATCTGCTTTCGGCTTCGGCTTCGGGTGTTGTCGTAGAAACAAAATATGATATCTTGTTCTTTTTTGATTTTGGTCTTTGGCACGTAACAAACGGAAAAATATTATCAATGTTTCGCTTATCTATAACGTTATTTTAAAAAATAACGTAGAACACACCAAATCAATCTGTTTTTTAATCATTCCGTCAAACACTCCATAGGTTTAGGTAATTAAATAAAAGTAATAAAAAACACACGTGGCGAGACAGCTATCAAGTAACCGACTAAACGTAATACCTGTCACTTCAGTTGTCATGGTACGTCACAGTTGTACTCTGCAATTTAGCAACGTTATAATTCATTGACGTTTAGAGTTTGGGCTCTTTACAATTGACAGATTACGAAATCTAACTAAAACTTTGTGCTCAAACAGTTACATCTACGAAGAGTAATTTAAGAATAAATGATAAAGTTTAACACACATTGATAAAAGAGGAAACTATTGTAAAAAACTAAAATAATTTTAATTTGGTTTTATCATATTTTTAAACAAGTAATTGTCATCTATAAAAACCCTTTTTACGATTTGTTTACCTTTATTGAACTATCTAAACCTACGGAGTATAGTCGCCGGAAAAACCCTCAGAAGGTAACAAACTAGTGAAGTTACATTGAATATGACTCACCCATGGCTATAAGGTCCATACAAAAACGTCGGCTATGACCTCGGCTCGTCTTCCACAGGCGCCAGGCGCGCGCTACTCGACGTGTAGAACAGAACGCAAGGCGTCTTCCACCACGCGCCGAACTGTACCACTTCGTCTGCGGTTACGGGCACGATACTGGAAAATAAACGATTATTTATGTGATAAAAAATACAAGCCATGCTATTCTGTAAACGTCTCACCGTGAAAACTTGGGTGAAGTGAGCTGTCAATAGTGTCAACCCCTGTGGAATGACAGCTCACTCCACGCTCACTTCACCTAAGTTTTCACGGTGAGATGGTTACAGAATAGCACTGCTGGTACTTGATACGAAGAAGAGAGAGACGGACGGTCGTGTCGGGTTGCCGTCCCATCGGACTATGAGCGTGAGGGAAGAGACCTCTGTCTGCCGCAGACACTTCTGCACTACAGTATCTCCCGCTTCGAAGGCTGGTCTCCGCTGAGATTGGTCGCCATGGCCGAAATTCGGTCCGGAGGACCAGAAGTTTTTTTTTCCTAGTTAGGTGCCTGCTGCCAGTACGTTGGATTAATTACTTGGGCCGACTGCCAATAAACATAGCGCGAGATTATATCAGGAAGATAAGTATAAGCATCTTCGGATAATTGGCCTGCCTAAGATGATGATTATGGCAGTATAGTTTGTGAGTATTTGGTCAGTATACATAATCAGCCTATAATGTTCCACCACGGGGACCCAGTTCTGGTTGGTGGATGTCACATATTTTCGAAATGTTTGGTTCTAGGACATGTCGGTTTCCCCACGATGTTTTACGTCACCGTTTTGAAAGCAGTGATGATGAAAATAATTTACACAAAGTAAAGCGCCTTTCAGGGTTCGCACCTAAAAACTGCAATTCGTAAGTCGCAGCAGTTACCGCTAGGCCACCAATGCTTTTAGTCAGCTTGTGTTCAGCAAAAAATGACGTTCACCACCTAGTATGATCATCGTCATCAGACTATAATAGTCCAGTATCATCCTCCTCCCCTGATACCAATTTATTTGGGGGTGGATAATAGACTACTTGTGAACATAAAGGTCTACGCACACACAAGGCGGGTGCGTGTCGGGAGCGGGTCGGGACGGCAGTACGGCGGGCTTGTGTAAATCGTAATTCCTTGTATTATATGGATGTCACGAAACGCGTGCGCGGCTCCCGCTCCCGACCCGCTCCGCGCCCGACCCGCGCACGCGTTCCGTGTGCTGACAGCCATATAATACAAGCAATTACAATAAGCCCGCCGTACTGCCGTCCCGACCCGCGCCCGACACGCACCCGCCCTGTGAGTGTGTTGAGCATAAATGATTAAAGTAAATCTTCGTACTCACCTCAAATCGTTGAACAGATACCAGACCGGCTCCACATCTTTCGCGGCCGTCTGTATGTACGCGACCAAGTTCTTAGGGTTGTCCTCAACGCATACCACGGCCGCTGACAACGTATATTCCTCCTCTGATTGAGTTGTTACGTTCTTTTTTTTCTGTTTGTCAGCCCTACTGTTCGGTGTGAGCGGCTCGGTTGGGGATTCGACCTAGGAAGTATAATGGATTCAAAAGAGATGAGTAATAAGCTAAGAAATTAACATATCCATAACTACTTAAGTACAATAGCTCGCATATCAGTGGTAAAAATATTGGCCAAGTGCGAGTCAAACACGAAGAGTTCCGTTCCACCGCGCAATATTTAACTCTACGTTTCTTTTTACTTTAGTAAAAAGAAAACACGTTTCTTGTAATATACAGCGTGGCACATAAATGGTGACATTAATTAAATACACGTATACGGATTAGCGTCATTTTTATAAAGATATTTAAATTTCATTAAACGTTTATTTTTATATAGCATAATTTATTAAAAAAAAAAAAAAATAGCATCTTAGTACTTAACAGCTGTAGCGCAGAGGTCATTAACCGGGGTCACGGATCATAACATCGCAACAATGAAAATAAAACGAATAACATACAAAGATAAGGCGAATTGAAGGAAAGAGAGAGCCCTATGTCGGAGAGCGTTTGAAATTTTTTTTTTTTCAATTGACCTATTTTTTTTTCTTATTATGTTTTTTTGATTACTGGCCACTAGCCCTACCCGTGTGTTAAATTAATTTCGCCATTGTTTAGTCTTAAATTTTTTACTTTATTTTATTTTTATTATCTATTGGTTGTTATAGCGGCAATAGAAATACACAATCTGTGAAATTTTCAACTGTCTACCTATTACGGTTCATGAGATACAGCCCGCTGACAGACAGACGGACAGCGGAGGCTTAGTAATAACAGTCGACCGTACATTCATTATTTTTATTATTGTGTGCTCAATATTTTTTTTTACATAAAACAAACGCCAATGAACAACTTCAAAGTTTTTTTTTTGTTATTACTCCTTTGTTTTGTTGACCGTACAGTGATTTATGAGGTAAATTCGAATGTTTCACTCACAAAGGAAAGTGATCATACAATATTAATAATACCTACTTTCTCTCGCGATAAGAAAATCTGATAATAATATACAACCTTAGTTTTTGTTTACTCTAAACCTCTTAAGGGGTCATTGTACTCATTATTATGAACAACTTTCACTATGGGACCAACGTTGAAATCGGGAAAAAAAAATCTGCTGTTCCCTACATTTATGTTCGTATATCTCGTCGAAATGTAGGGAACGAAAGCTGCTGCTGATTTTTTTTTCGCGATTTCAACAAAAGCTATGGTTGTATAAACGGCAAAATGTTATTTATAATTTTAATCTATTAATAACTACATACTGTATAATCTTACAGGAAACCCCGTATTAATAGGTACAGATAATAAAATTTAGTCACACATGTACAGGGTAGCGTGGCCGAGCGGTCTAAGGCGCTGGTTTAAGGCACCAGTCTCCTCGGAGGCGTGGGTTCGAATCCCACCGCTGCCAGATATCTTTTTGTTGAAGATTGAGGAATGTTCCCGTGGAATCCGTTCATCGTACTCACAAAGCGATAGTTTATAAAGATAATAACAAATAACCGGCCACCGGTGCGTGTCGGACCACGCACAATAAAGGGTTCCGTAGTTGAGATGAATTAATCCCAAGAACAAACTTAATTTTGTAGTTTAAAAAATGTTCTCCCATACATCGATATACGTCACGGTGAGTTCTCCAACTGCAAATGTAAGTTTGTAAACAAAAAAAAACAAAAAAAAAAAATGCTACAAAACTACGAAGATTTTCGGACTTTTTCCTTTGCTTTTGCCAAACCTAACGTTTAATATAACTTTTTTAGTATCCATATTTTATTAACTACGGTAACGAATTGTAAAAAATTATTACGATAAAATACTATTACCGATCTGTTCCTTACCTTATCATTAATAACAACATCTCCATCTGATTGCAGTCTTATAAGTAGCTGTTGGGGTAGAACACAGTTCGACTCCTGGGTCGGACTTTTTGATGAACCAGCTTGTGGACTTGGCCTAGAAAATTAAAAAAAAGAATTGGGCAATAGTTAGCAAGTATCGATAAGACCTCGCGATTGGTAGCACTGAATTTTATCGCACAGTCGTGTGATTGGTAGTACTGTTCTGTCAGTCACCATTTTGAACTCTATTAGTATTGAAACTAAGAAAGAAAGAAAAATAAGTTTATTTGTCACAGAAACACGTGCATAAAAAAAAGAGAAACTCGAGTAGAAATAAGAAAATGAAACACAATAGATTTAAATACAATAACGAGCACAAAACAGAAATAGTCGGCAGCTGCTGGCACGTCATGACTGTGACAAGAAGGCTTCCACTCAGCATGATGCTGTGCTATGGAGACCCACAGCACAGCGCTGATTTTCAGTGGTCACCCGAAAATGAGAACCTAAGACTGCTACCTATCTCAATAAATTGGAAATACGCCACGGATTAAGTTATATTGAACGCACTGTAATTGCGTCATCGTCCTAAGGTAAGACTTGCTCGTCATAAAACGACAGGACTATTTGTCTATGCGACAGTTAGATAGTTTGATCCTTAGTGAAGCTTCAATTACACGGATATCTTGAGACTGACGTAGATAGGGGCGCGGTGCTTGTGTTATGCAAATGTTTTGTGAAATGTACATAGGAAATGTATTGAAAAAACAGTTTGTTTGAGTTTGGCCACGCGCCAAAATAACATTGTAGCGCTATAAGTAGGAGTTGTTGTTAGGTTTAAATAAACTTTATTATCAATAAAGACATATACCTAACACTTACTTGACAACAATACTAAAACATACATAAATTACACAAAGTTCGTCGTCATCAGTTACAAACTAGATACCCACCCAATGCTTTTATTTCCAAAAGTGATCGATCCGCAATTATACAGGGCGTCAGGGACATCGACGCGAAGCCGGTTGCCATGGATTCAGTACATGATTCTGAGCCCCCCTGCGTTGAAATTTTTCGTCGGTTATTAAAAAAAAATCAGCTGTTGCATACATTTTGACCGTGTAGGTATTGCACTTTTCTATGAAACAGCAGATTTTTTTTTAAGTAACCGATGAAAAATTTCAACGCAGGGGGGCTCAGAATCATGTACTGAATCTGTGGTAACCGGCTTCGCGTCGATGTCCCAGCCACCCTGTATACTGACCAATTAAAGTTTTAAATGCATTCAACGAGTGTAGATTTCTTATGCAAGTATTAGTTAGCTATGGGTATTCTATTATAAAGTTGTGCTCCTTCAATAGTTAGCAAATTTTTGCCTTAGGTAGTTCTAGTTTTGGGTAAAACTAACAAGCTCGCTCGCCTTTTACTACGTTGACTATAAGTTGTTAAAAGTGATAATGCACTTATGAGGTCGACTATACAGCGATCCCTGGGCAATCAGCCCTGCTTACTGACTGGCTAATATTATAAGCGCGTCATGAGATTCTTGTATGCCACACGACAGAAGAAGAAAAATATATTACCTGTCGGGGTGTTTGAAGTGACAACCAGGCCGAGCACAGTGCAGTCCATACCGACACGGCTTTCCACCACCGCCCCGTTTTGTCTCCGGCTAGAACAGAATAAGTACGTTTCAAATAAGTACTAAACCTAATAATCTAATCTAATCACCCTTCACCACGCACTAGGAAGTGGTGAAGGGTGGGCGTTTTGGGGGACTGTCTTATGTAATTTTGACGTTCGAAAAGTGCTGATTATCAGCCTAGTTTGAATAAATGACTTTTGAATTTTGAATTTTGAATCCAACGAACTTGCGCCATAAAAAACTAACATTCATAAATGGACGTAGTTAAACGGAAAGGATCCAACCCACAAAGAGTTAGTTTTAAGATATTCAAGTTTTAAGATCAGATCGTGTTATGTGATCGTATGACCTGCCATACATACGGGTTGGTAACGTATGGTCATACTGACATGATGTGTTGGGATTGTTTTTGTGATATTAAAGTTTTAACTACAAATAGTGTTTTGGTATACATAACTCATTTTCGCCCATAGTGTGGGTTGGATCCTTTCCGCTTAACTACGTCCAAATGTAAACTGTTATTGTGTTATTTATTTAACACTTTAAGCACACAAATGTACAGAGGCGGACTTAATGCCATAGTCATTTTCTACCAGTCAACCTTTGGGTGATGCAGAGACAAACAGTGGTAGGTGCAATATATCGAAAATTGTGGAATAAATATTTATTTAAATATAAGGATATACATATACCTATTAACCTATATATATTATATAATACTATATAAATAAATACAAGAATAGATCAATACACATAAATATATGAATATACACGATATTACTGATGGCAGACGGCTGTAGATCAAGAATTATGAGAGTTCTCACCATTTCTTTCTGTGTCCCTTTCGCCCAGTATGCTTTTTCTCGTACAGTCGCACCACCGCAGTTTATTGCTAGTATCGGTGGTAATCTGCAACATAAAAACACAAATGATATTCTGATAAAAAAGAAAAGATATTTTTCGCTCGACTTTATGATATTTTAAAGACATTTAAAGAAAAATAAAGGAAGAAAATACGTTTATTTGCGGTAAACATGACGCAAAGAACACACAGAACAAAAAAAAAGAACAAGTTGAGGGAAAATATGCGTCACACCCTCGCAAAACGGCCATCACTCAGCATAATGCTGCGAGACAAAGCCCCAGCACTGGTTTTCAGCGACAGCCGGCGTTGACGTTATGACGTCGACCGGTGCAGCATACAATGAGATATAAAAATAAAATAAATATATAATTATAAATTCTACATGTTTATGTAAAATATAACATAGTCAGTATTTCGACAGTTCTTCACACAAAGACACGAGACACACGTTCAAACTCAGTTAGCTTGAAATAAACGTACCTAACGATCCTCCCCCGTTGCACAGTGGGAGTGAACCTAGAACAGTGTTCGCACCAGGCAGGCGTGCTTCGTCTGGCGGCTAGTGACGCACGCACCAGTTCTAGGAACCCACCGCGAGGCTCCGGGCCTTCGCGCACTGCGGCCGGATACTGCAGGGCGCAGGCTAGGACGACCGACTCGCGGCCTTCCTGATTACAGACGGGAATACATTAGTGGAGCTTACAATTGACGGATACCAGCTTTTGAACAGACAGTAAAAATAATTTGTTTGTGATGAATCTCAAAAACTACTGGACCGAATTAAAAAATTCTCTCACCAGTAGAATGCTATATTATCACTGAGTAACATAGGCTATGACGAAAGCTAATTAGTAATAGAAACAAAAACGGCTGCGCCAAATATGGAGTGTAAAATATGTTACGCTAATATGCATCGTAAAAACCTAGACGAAAATGGCATTAGCATTTAAAAACCACAGATTAATATAGTATTTAGGTACTGGTTTTCATTTAAAAACAATAGATTTGACAAGCAGAAAGGTCAGAAAGAGCAACAGAACGAGATCTGAAATTCTGTGGGCGAAATTGTTGTCCAGCTGTTTAAGGGTAGTTGGGGTCTCTTTCGTAACAATTTTCCCCGTGATGTGATGTGGAAGACATTTTACCTCTTTATTACACTTGAGACACCTGTTCAGCTGGTGCCTGCCGATGGCGAAGAGTTGTGATATCTCCGACTCCTCCCTGTCCGCTTGCTGGTTGTTCGGTAGCTCGTGGTTCTCTACTGGTACTGTGTCCGCGTCGCCAGCACCTTTTTACAACAATTTTATATAACCAACCCGCATTGGGTTCACGTTTTACATCGTATAGTCTGTTCCAAAAGTTTTGATAAAAGTGTAAACAAACCCTGTTTAGGTTCAATTCTTACACAATCTTCTTTCAACTATGTTGGGGTCGGCTTCCAGTCTAACCAGATGCAGCTTAATAGTATTTTACATGGAGCGACTGCCTATCTGACCTCCACAACGCAGGTACAGTACGACACAACTCAGTAGTAGCATAAATTTGAAAATTTCCATTAATTCATTTCAATTTTACGAATGTATTTGGTTATATGACTTCACAAGTTATTGCGTTTGCGTAAAGATCATTTTCACCTGAAACAGTAATAAATATTGGTGATTTTGAAGGCCAGAGTTTTCGGTATTTTTTGGGTATTTTTGGGTGCAGATGGTGATCGGTTTTACGAATTTTGCCGATGCTACATCTAAGTTGTGTCGTACTATACTGGGTAATACGATACTCTTTGGTAACTGGTTGTCAGACTTTCGGGCTTCTGACGACCCGGAACGACTGCCAAAGATCCACGAATGACAGCCAGGACCAACGGCTTACCGTACTTTCCGAGGCGAGGCGGAGAGGTCTCGGTATGTAAAGATGGTCACCCATACACGAATCGACCGCGGCTAGCGTGGCTTGACCTGATCGATCGACCCGTGCGGCTGATATTTATTTATTAAAAAATAATTGACGAAAATTGAGGTTATAAAATTAACCTGAATAGTCCGTTTTTTTTTTTTTTTTTTATATAATCAAATACCCAATTTGTCAGTCGTACTAAAATAATTGACATCCACAGGTACTTTTTCACGTCCATTTGTTTACATTTTCATTACATACTTTTGGAACAGGCCATACTCTCTATAACAGAGCAGGCCTGCGTTCCAGCAGTGGATTCATTTTAGACCCATTAAAAGAAAATGATTAACACTACAAAAATTGTGAAAATTCTAAACTTAATAGTTCTATGATATATAATTCCCACCTACCTCCATAATCTGGCGGTCCAAATAGGATCGCTACTGGGATTAAACAAACTCGTTAGTGAAATTATTATCTTCAGCAATAAAAGTACAAACACATACAACCAAAACATTAATTTTGACACATTTACTGATCAGCCTACTATTAAGGCAGAGATTGACAAACGTTAGTACGTGTTTTGGCTTAGCTTTATTCCCGTGTCCATCTTGTGCTTGTACTTAGACAGTTGTGCGAGGGACGGGTATAACGCTTAATGTAAAGTACAGTCACTACTTCAGTGCATAAAAAACTTAACCATATGCGAAATTCAACAGGGATTTTCACGAGAAATACTGATTGCATTTATGAGAAAAAAAAATTGATTGATTTTTTTTAATTTTTTTTTTTTTTTTTTTGTTCCATATTATGGATTCGAAAATAGGTACTATGTTCGCAACACCATAAAATTTATATCAATTCTTTAGGTTGATGTGATAGGAACTGCTTTGAAATCTTGCGTAAATGTAAGTTATTAGTGCTCGTGACTGTACGTGCGTTTATTAATCTCGGCTCAAGATCCTACCAAAATAAACTCACCATCTTCTCTTGCAGTCCACCCATCTTCCCTCAACTCTTCTTGACACTCAAATTCAGTAGCCGGTCCAAGAAATTCCAACTCCGTATACTGATATTCCTCCGGATACTGTCCATTCATCACTTGTGGGGGGACCGGACGAACTTTAACGTTTAAACTTGGAATTCGAACAGCCTTAGGCGGACTGTTCACGAGTAGTGCCTTCTCTTTCTTACGTGTGTCGAGGATTTCGTAGTGAATCTGATGTAGGATGAAACGGTTCCAACTCTGTGGGTGTAGGACTGAAATTCTTTAATTGATTTTTGACTTACTTTTTAATCTGTTCTGATACAAACGAGTTTTGCGTAGTGTGTGCTATCAATCAATCTTATGCCATACTATTTAGTTATAGTCGACCTCATAACTGCTTTATCACCCTTTAGTGGACAGGGTGTTAAACTCACTCATCCACCATAGAAAAGGGAGGATCCTCCGACCAGACAGGTGTCGGGTGTTCCCTACATTTATGTTTGTATATTTCGTCGAAATGTAGAGAGCAGCAGATTTTTTTTTCGTGATTTCAGCGTTGGTCTCATAGTGAAAGTTGTTCATAATAATGAGTACAATGACCCCTTAAGAGGTTTAGGGTAAACAAAAACTAAGGTTGTATATGTCGATGGCGCGATAAACTCTACTTGCGCGATGCAGGATTTGTGTGACGTAGATGCGGCCACAACCCTAAGGTTGAATATCATATACCTAAATATAATATAAAACCACGACGTCTATTGGGCTATGTGGCAGTTATAAATACATAGTTGAGAAAATGATAAAGCAATCAGGAGATCGATTATACTAATTGGTTGGTCGAATCACAACACACGGCAGTTTTAATTAGGATCAGAATCATAACAAGAATTACAGTTGGATTGGTTTTACAGTTATAGGTCATGAATGAGACTACTGTCTCATTCATGATTTCATATGACACAAGAAATATTTCAGACAAACTAAAAAAAAAACATTCAAAATTAAACTCTATTTCAAACAACAGAAGTCTTACCTGTATCAAAGCAACTAGATCGACTCTTGCGTCGGCGCCGCGATCTGGTATTATAAGTCCTAATGCCGCCGCCTCGGGCACTGTACGGAACGCTCGAAGGAAATTGTTAGCCTGGCACGGCGCGCCCCCTGAAGTGTCTAACATTCTGAAAAGGAACCCTGAAATGTTGATAGCATTGTTATTGAAGTCTGTAATAAAACAGTTTGGCGCATTCTTATATACCAACATTTTAGTGAAGTCCGTTTGGTCGAAATTTATTTGGCGAAATGTTTGGTCGAATTTCATTCGGCGAAGTATTTTTGTCAGGATGTCATTTTGCAAAGATTATTGACACTAATTTATATTTAAAGTTGATATTGTTAAAGAAATTAACTACAGCGAAATGAAACTCTACCAGTCAATAAGCTATCCATAAAAGCATACTTTAAATTATAGTGATTCCATCCCACAGAAGACTTTTAAAACCTATGCAGATTAGTTATCTTAGGCCCAGTTACCACGCAACGCGCGATGCATGTGAAGGGAATACGGACAATACCATAAAGTATGCGTTAATAGTGTGCATTCTGAAAGTGGACAACGTCGCAAATAGATGTCAAATATTTCGCTGTTTTCATTGTATTCATTTGCCAATATTACTGTATAGAAACATGAAATATGGCTAACTAGTGAACTAAAATATTGATTATGAAATGAACGAAACACGGTTTTTTTTATTTTTTTTTATTAAAAAATGTATTTGTAAACTTTCCTAATCCTTTTTTTACACCTAAAACGGTTACTACTTCAAATTCAGTGTTATAATTGCAACTCCTTATGCAATGCAATTTATTTTTGTCCGTGCTTGTTATGCATTTATGAATGGTATGTATGTGTCTTTTTTGTATTATGAGTTTAGTCACTAGAAATAAACAAATTTTATTTTTATTTCATTTGTTTATTATTAATATTCCAGTTCACTAGCTAGCGATATTTTATATTTCCATACAATATTCGCAAATTAATCAAAACGAGTAAATATTTGACAGCTATTTACGATTTTTCCAACTTTTAGAATGAACGCTCTTAATGCACGTATATTAACGGCTTTTTGTCATGGGAAATGGACCTTTATGTCAAATAACCTAAGTACAAAAATATTATAAATAAAAAGTGAGCATACCCAATTCGCAACTGAGACAAAATTCTTTGGCACATGTATGTGCTAAGAGAGTCGCCTTTACCGGCAATGTGTAATATAAGACCTGAAAAAATTTGTGTCTTATAATCTAGTGATTAGGTAGGATCTTAGAAGCCCTGCAGCGAACACGTGATACTTTAAAAATCAGAGACAATATTAACAGCAGTGCTATTCTGTAACCATCTCACCGTGAGAAAACTTAGGTGAAGTTAGCGTGGAGTGAGCTGTCATTCCACAGAGATTGACACTATTGACAGCTCACTTCACCCAAGTTTTCACGGTGAGATGTTTACAGAATAGCACGGCAGGACCCTATACCACAAAAGTTTACAAGTCTACAAAAATGTAAATTGTAGAAAAAAATGCGTAACACAGGAATTACAAATATGTATGAGTTACAATTTATAATCTACAACAATTCTTTAATATTTTTTAAACGTAACCCAAAGCATGAGGGCTTTGAATAAATTGTTGACTTGTCACTACAATTTACATATTTGTACATCGAGATATAAGTACTAACGTACTAGAGAAGCTACGTCGAATAACTGAATTGTCCTATTCTTCGTAATTTGAATCTTTAGTTCGCTGCAGCGCTAAAATAATAACAATTCGTCTAAAACGTAACTAATTTACCACAGCGCTAGATTTGCTGCGGAAGTGTATTTATTCTCGGCAAAAAGGTCGTGTTTTCTTCGACAACTGCGGCGTGATCGCCGCAGTTGAACGAGACAAAGTAGGAATTTACGGTGTCTTCTCTAGTACGTTAGTACTTATATCTCGATGTATTTGTAAGGGTTTTCCGTTACAATTATGTGGCTTCGAGTTTTGTGGTACACGGACTTTAGTAAAATATATAATTTGTAAATTGTAACTTGTAATTGTAAAGTTTTGTGGTATAGGGCCTAGGTGTAAAAAATACCCTTAACGAAGCCGAGTCACTTGTTCTTTTGGTGTTATTTTTTGGTTCTGGACCTTTACCATACCTGGGAACATTCTAGGTACAGAGATATTGAAGGTTCCAAAGTTCCAACATTTTTTGACGTTTTTTTTTTACGAAAACATGTTTTAAATGTTATGACTTAACTTTAAATACTCTCACAAGCCCTGTACCGTTGCAAGCATCCATAAGCTCAATGTTTTGCGTGCATTACATTGCGCACTTTGTAAACGGCGATTTTTTACACCAAAAAGTTGAAGTCGTTTCCAGCAATTATTTTTACACCCAGTTAAGTAACTTTTTGATATCCAGAATGTATAAATGACGGCTTCATCATGGGTCTATTTACACCCTGTATATAAGACAACGTTCGTTGCAGCTGCGGTCATGAAACGGGAGAGCGAGATGACACGAGACTCACTAGAGGTTTTAAAACTCTGTACAAAAAAAAATCCGTCCTATTCCCACGTTTCATGACCACGACTGCTACGAGTCTTGGCGTTTAGTATTATAAAGGTACAATTCCGTAGCCGACCGCAGGCGGCAACTGCTAGACGTGTCGCCGCGACACGACTAGTTTCTATGTATTATTATGTATAGCTATGAAGGCGACGTGTCGCTAGCTACGGAAGGTATTTCATAGAAATTCATAGAAACCAGTCGTGTCGCGGCGACACGTGGCCTGTCGGTCGATTCTGTAAAAATAACAACGTGAAACTTAGGTGAAGTGAGCGTGAAGCGACCTGTCACTGTCACAAATCGACCGGCAGGATGCTAGGGATTAACACTATTGACAGCTCACTTCACCTAAGTTTCACGGTGATATTTTTACAGAATCGACAGGCTGTAGTTGCCGCCTGCGGTCGGCTACGGAATTGTACCTTAACTATTCCAAATCATTTGATCTAGAAAACAATGACAAATGAAGATAAACAAATTAATGAAAGATTTTAAGGAAAGTCTCAACCTCCGCTCACAGATGACTAAAGTATCACATGTAAGCCATTTTATTTTCCATGCCGTATGAAATATATTGTATAGGATAAGTAATTTATACTTTTACAAATTACCTGTAACATGGAATTGCAATACGAATTAGGTAACGTAGTTTCTAATCCCGGAAGCCCTGTTTTGTTACATTTCTCTAATTCTTCGTTCGGACCATGTTTATTGTATCGAATATCTATCTGTAATATTAAATACATTGTCGTTTAATACTGGTATTCAGCTGCATCCGGTAAGACAAGAAGCCGACCACAACATAGTTGGGAAAAGGCTAGGCAGATGATAATGTAATTTAAAACAAATACGAACTAAGAGTTAATGTTCTGTCAGCAAAACCAAAAAGTATGCAGGTGGCTAAAGTCCCCGTCACGAGAAGCCATAAATTTTGTAAACAAAGAACTTCTACTAAGTTACGTAACGCAACAAATATTCCCAAAATCAATCAACTCAAAGCAACATACGTGTAATACGAAACTAACGAGCAATTTTACTTGGTCGGGTTACATTTTAGCGATATATAACGCTGTCGTATAATGTTTTGTGGTACTAGAACTCCCGCGTCCAGTACCACACGGTACTTTGAGTTGATTGAATTTGGGTTTATTTGTCGTTGATTGAATTGTCGCTACGTAACTTAGTAGAAGTTCTTTATTTACAAAATTTATAGCTTCTCGTGACGGGGACTTTAACTACTTCTTTTTAGCCCATATATTGGGTTCCCGCCTATGAAATTGACGTTCTTTTTCTCACAAATAGAGAACCTTGTCACTTCTATGATTTAAAATATTCATCAATTGCTTGGTATTAAATCGAATAATGACCATCATAGACAACTACCAATAGTAAAAAAAACCTTATTGCTTATAGTTTTCTAAACATAAAAAATACCTTAAAAATGACTCCTCATTTTGTTAGCAGAAATGATCACTATTTGTTTTAACTTAGCCAAAACATATTTTTGTCGCTTAATCTAAGTGGCATATTACGTTATCTTGATTTTTAAACATTAGTGCATGAAAGTTTTAAAACAGTTTTCATGGTTGTTATATAAGTTAAGAAAATGTTAGCATGAAAATTGCAACTACTTTAAAATTTTCCATACAAAACGCTGATTTCATAGGTGGGGACCTAATATTTCGTGTAGGTCCAGAGAAGTCGCTTATCTGGGAGTCTCTGATGTTTTAGAAGTTATGACGCAATCAATAAAAAATTGAATATCGCCTGTGTAGTTCAACAGATTTTTATTCTTTGACATAGTTTACCATTGCTGGAGGTTTCACAAAGGATATGTGTGACAGAACAAATCTTAGCGTGTTAATAGCATTCCAAATAGTATCAGCCCAGAACTTAGCCAAACCACATATGAATACAGATTGTTCAGTCCACAAAATAATTTAAATAAAAAGCGACTCTTGCTACGACACAATAAAGCACAATTCAGGTCGCACAGCGCTAATTACCTACAGTTATATTCACCTAGAAGTTGCCTCGCTTTGTATCGCGTACTTCTGAATACGTTACGGTCACTGAATTGGCCCGACAAGACGAGCCCGCCTTGTACTTGTAGCTTCATACCTAAAATGCGGACTGAACCATCTGTATTTATCTGTGGCCAAACTAGTTCGGATTTAGGACCTCTTCTTTTTACCCAACTCGTGCAGTTGCTAAGACAGGGCTAAATTACCCGTAAACGGACTGAAAATATCAAACGCGATGAACTACTTACTGAACAAAACACTTACTTAGGACGTAACGAAGACACTCTTCAACACTCAGTTGTCAAACTTAAATAATTGATATTGTACCTTTTGATAATGCTTGGGTATTGGCTGAGCAACGTATTTATTTTCGTTCTGTCTTGAAGCATGCAAATCATCGAAATTATCTTCTATATACGGCATCTGCAAACATTTCAGATGTGTTATTTTAAAGTTATAAATAGGTCAGGAATGAGGAAAATGTCTTGAGGAAAATATTAAGTATCAATGTGGATGGCTAGAAGGGGAAGACCAAAGAAACGATGGATGGACTGTGTGGAAGATATGGCTAGAAAGGGGGTGCCCTTTCTAGCTATATCATCATACCGAGATGACGACTAATAGAGAAGTATCAGAAGAAGAAGGCATGCAGCGCCCCCCTCACATAAATTGGTAAAAGGGCAAGAGAATGGTGTGTAGTTATTTTCATTGTGTTCATGCTGTGGCTTTTTATAACTGAAGGTCAAGGAAGGTCAAGGTCACCGGTCGAACTATAGTTTTCATTCAAAATGTGTTTGCAATGACTCTGTTGGACATATAAAAAGGTTCAATTAACCTTAAGGTGTGCTCCTTAAGGTTGATTTTCATTCCTTGGCTGTACCAAACAAAAATTTATCTTTGCAACATATTCAAACAAAAAGAAAAAAAAAAACTTTTTGTAACATGTTTTGTTGGAGGTCCTCGATAAATAAATAAAAAAACAATAATATTTTATGGGTTTTTATTGTATACCTGATTTCTCTTAAATGTTCTAGGATTCGGTGCGTACCCAATAGGGCCTTGCATTTTCATTGATTTCAATACTTCGGGGTCGATCGGTTTTGGTTTCCTGTAAAGAGGACACTGAATATAATAGTTGATATTACGAAACGTTCAAGAATATCATGGATTCGCCAAATACGAACGAGCATTTTTGATTAATATTCAATACCAAATTACAGAAATCGTTTAAATACAAAAGGAATAATAATTCATATACAGACAGATACTAGTTGTCTGGCATTTATGCTGAACTGGGCCTACTTAGCGCACAATACAGTTATTATAAAAAAAATTGTGTATAGTATTGAGTACCTTAGGTAACCTAGATCAATGAAATTTAATTTTTTCTTTCTTATAAGATCCAATTCAAACATCGATCGCGTTAGACTACACTCCTACAGTATCGCGCATACGTAAGCCGTTTCGTTTATTCAATGCCAAGTGTTAAATTGGCAAAATAAGGTGATACTAAAATATACCTGTATATTTTCTTAAAGAACTCCTCAGGCAGTTCGTTGAACCACTTGCTGCCTGACGACAGCGGCGGCAGCGGTACCGTGGCGTACTGGAACGTTGTGTCGCTGAACCCGACGAACGGCATGCCCACTACTTGATCCGCGAACTCTGTTGCTCTGAGAAGAATAGGAAAAGGATAGGTTAAACTATAGCTATAGATAATGCCATCCACGAAGACGCACCCCACTGCGCTCCGCTCCGTACTAAAATACAGCTTACAGAACAGTAATCGTGGAGTGGGGCGCGACTTCGTGGATGGCACTATTTTATACAGGGATCTATTAGGCACGTGGCCAAAATCGGAACTAACGCCGCCATATTAGCTTATGGAAGTTTATGTATTGACAGATATTAAATCATATTTGTATGATAAATATATGATAGTGTAATTGGTGCTGAAAACACAAGATGGCGGCGTTAGTTCCAAACAATATCAACATTGCGCGACTTAAAATAAAGTCGAAAATAAATAACCTGAGACAAGCGAGCTAATGGAAGTTTATTTATTCTCAACTTTATTTCATGTGCTGCAATGTCGATATATGTTTGGCAGTGATAATCGCGCTGCGCTGAGCCTCGCTAGATGAGCTCTTAAACATAACTGGCGAAGCGTGGGTGTATTATAGGTACCCCTCTGACTAAACCTTGGGGGGAAAATAGGCGTTATGTGATGTGAGTTTTAAGTATAAGTAGAAAAGTATTAATGTATCTCAATGATGAACGATATTCTCACCTTGAAAAGTTATTGAAGACCGGTTCGTGGTTGTGCTGGGGCGAGAACAAGTGCAGATGTCCGGCTTGATCACCGAACACTAATGCTTGACTAGTGGATGATACGTCCATTACACTGCACAGGGAACTTTGGGTGTCCACCTGAAAATATTATTAAAGCCGTCAAGAAAGAAAACCATTCGACAGCTGGATTTTTATTTTTCGTTCAAAAATAAATACTTCGTTGTTTTAGCTCTATGCCTGGTTTATACAAGTGAGTGAGCCCAGTGACTCGGAATTTCGGACCCGTTCAGTGGGTCCACGTGGACGAGATCGGTAGTAAGTCAGGTCGGAGAAGCTACTGGGCCCGAAAATAGACGGGTAGGTTATTCAACTGGACTGACTTCAGGGCGCGAAGCCAACACTGGATAGGGTTGAAACTAGTGGCTACACAAGCCCAGTTGCAAGTCAGCGCTGGACTAACTTACGGTACTGTCACATTACTGGGTTCGTATAAACCTGCCTTTACACTAGATTTTCTCCTGTGTAATGGATGCGTTCTACAAACACAAAGACGATTTATTTTCAATTTTTTTTTCGTAAGCGAGTAAAAGAACCTTTAAAAAATTTCACCTGGCTTTTTATGGCCTGTTTTATCACAGATATGAATTTAATATAATAGTGTTACATAGTGCTATCCAGACACAGTGAAATAATGTCCTTGATTTACTTAGACCGGTCACTAAAATCCTATGCAATACACGACACAACACAAGTACATTACATGTGTTGTGTTGTGTGCGTGTGTGTTATTGTATACTGAATAACTAAACCTACAAAACCTCACCTGAAACATAGAATGCTCAGCCCCACTAGGTGCATTAACATGCAGTAACGCAACATGGCCGTCTCCAGACAAGGCGACAGCTCTTCCAGAGAAGGCAGGTAGGAAGTGCAGCAACAATGGCGGTGAGACTGTGGGGAGAGACCAGGCGCCCTCGCCCGGCGTACTGTTGGCGCGCAGGCAGCGCACGTCCCACACTAGCACGTAGGGCTCTGCTACTGCCATGCCGACTCTGAGGAGGTTATAGGGTTTTCAGACAGTGATACTTATACTCCATAGGTTTAGGTAGTTAAATAAAGGTAAACAAATCATAAAAAGGGTTTTTATAGTTGACACTTTTCAGATTCAAATACGATAAACCAAACTAAATTTATTTTAGAATTTTACAATAGTTTCCTCTTTTTATTTATCTATGTTAAACTTTATCATTTATTCTTAAACTACTCTTCGTAGATGTTACTGCTTTAGCACAATTTTTTAGTAAGATTTATAATAATAATATAATATTTTGCAATCTGTCTATTGTAAAGAGCCCAAACTCTAAACGTCAACGAATTATAACGTTGCTAAATTGAAGAGTACAACTGTGACGTAGCACGACAACTGAAGTGACAGGTATTACGTTTAGTCGGTTACCGGACAGCTGTCTCGTCACGTGGTTTTTTGTGTTTACCTTTATTTAATTACCTAAACCTATGGAGTATAGGCAAAGATGAAGAGAAGTGCTTAGGTATGTCAATAAATTTAATAGAGATCTGCATGTAGCCTAATAATACTACTACTACGACTTTACTTTGGCGACCTCTAGGGTGTTATGTTATAATTAAGTTAAATTTAAGTTTTGTAGTTTTTATTCAGTAACGTATTAAAATTTATATGTATGTAAACTTAACTATCGCATTAGGGCAACCTGTAATGATTGATTTAAGGTATTCTTGTCATAATAAATAAAAATAAATACTTTTGCGCTTTTGGTCAATAAAAATCATAAGTTAACAAAAAAAAAAAGAAAAAAAAAGTACTTAAGTATATATTTCTCTGCCGATATTTCCCTGGTTTCCGAAAGTCTTTCTTTAGACATTCGGAAACCAGCAGAGCATTTTTATGAACCTGCAATCTATTTTTGTGCCAGAAACATCCCACTGGCTCGAATTCCACTAAGCAACCCACTAACTTAATTTTTTAAGTTAAACATACTATACAAATGTAACTTTAGTTCTGGGTAGGTTTTCTTAAAGTCTCGAGGGTTTGATGAGTAAAATATGGACTATAGTTTGACCGAGACCGCTTTTCCGCCTTAGGAATGTGCGACGAGGCGTGGGCAGCGTTGACGGGTTGGTGGGACGGCTTGAGCGTTGACGACGAATGAGTGAGCTGGACTGCCGCCCCGTCTCCCCGCGCACATACCTAAGACGCGGAACAGCGGTCTCGGTCAAACTATAATTTTGGATATCATATAGCCATAATCTGTTCTGTCTTTTGCATTATCACAACGCGAAGGTCACGTCCACCAAACACTAAGACGTGACCAAAGTATAATTGCATTGCACCAAACAAACCTAAATGGAAGCGTTTAATCACGTTTGTAACATCATACAACATCTAAGATAAGATACATACGACTGCGTAAATCCACAAGTGATAAGCAGATCCCCTTGCATGTCCAAGTCGGAGAGACAAGCGGAATGTGCCCTGAAGGTATGGTTAGCTGTGCTGGGGGCCCGTAGGTCTCGTAACGCGACCATCCCGTTCGCACTGCCGCATGCGACTAAAGAGCCGCCGCCGCTGCGGAGAACGGCACAACCTTCTTCTTGTATGGGCTGGGAAAGAATCATTTTAATTTTCTATGTATATTACGAAAAAGTAAGGGTTAATTGTGAACAGAAAATGCTAAGGGTGCAGTGAGTAGGTGAACGGGTCATATAATTAATACCAATCATTGAAATTTACTTTTCATTTACTCCATGTATTTTCTGTTCACATTTAGACATTCTAAAGTTCTTGTCTCCACATTTGCGTTAATTACGAGTGTGCATTGGACTAGATCTATCCGCAGAGTTTAAAAGGTCAGGCAAAATAGCCTATGTTAATGCACCACATACTTAAAGCTTTTCCACACTACATAGGGCAGATTTATATCGACGGCTGGTCTTGTGACCAGCCGTCGATATAAATCCTGCAAATTGAAAACGACAACTTATTTATTTCAGATACAACTGCTTGTGGGCAAAAAAATACTCACAATAGCCATCTCCGCCATTTTGTTGAGGTCCAGATCAATCAGCTTGTTCTGATGTCCTCCCATCATCAGTTTGTTAGCACTCACTTGGAAGATACACTGCATGTCTGTCATATTCGCTGATCTAGAAAGAATAAGATTTTTGAGCATGGTTTGGTGTTTCTTTGAAATTAAGATCTTCAACTATCTTGCTATTGCCTCTTAAAAACTATTTTTAATAAAGATTGTGATACAATACAGACCAACAACCTAATTACGAACACCACATTCATACATCAACCACAATCTGAATAATTTTGAACGATATTGCTAATCCGTTGCTTTATAAGTTCAAAAAGTTTGTCTGCTCAACAGTGTAAATAATGCAATGAATGTTGTTGAACTGTCAAAATGAAACGTGATCGTGATTGTGATTGATCGTGTGTCACGCAATTAGGGTGCACATTCGACATTTAACAGGGTGATTGTGTCTGCTAGTATACATGATTTTAGGACAGCCTTTTTCAGTGCGAAAACAATGCAAAGATGGAGTGAAAAGTTCCAGGTTGAGGCCAGGCACTAGCTTAGAATGAAGCAAAAATTACTTTTAACATTTTGCACTAGTAAAGACCACCAAGCGCACATTATTCTTGTCAGTGGCAGACATTATTACTTACTTGAAAGTGCGTTTCGGAATCCCTCGGCGTATTTGATGGCGTAGAGACGTTTTGGTCAGTGCAAAAATGCCTTGTTCAACAGTAAGGATATCTCTCACTTCTTCTGATTCATGCACTTGGAATGATGTGTACTTTTGCATTCCTGGACCATAGTAGGATGTTACATGACCCTAGAAAAAATGTGACAAATTAGTTACTTTTATATTTGCCATTTAATTGGTGTCTCTAATCTAAAATCAAATATTAACCTATCTTATATAAAAATCTAATTAATTTCATTTATGTCATTTACTATAGGTAATACGGGCTGGTATACCTACGCAACTCCACGTCAAAGCGCGTATTTTGCTTACGGGTGGGAAAATCGGTTATTCAATCCACCTCAGCTCCTCAAAGAAGGCCAGCCATGACTTGGGGTTACTGACAATCTAATGTAGGCCCTAGGCTAATTATTGTAATCTAAACTATGTATTGTTTATTTTAATTAATTAATTGTGTTATTATCTGCACATAATGTAGTGCGTGCTGTGCACTGTGTAGTAGAAGCTTAGACATATGTTTGCAATGTTCAAATTGCAAACATACGTCTAAGTAATAGAGTACTCATTGTTGAAGAGCCTAATAATATTTAAATAAATATTAAAGCTCGTACAGACCAGCGCGACGCGACGCCGCGCCGCGACACGAACAATACAATTTCTAAGAAAATTTGACGGTATAACAATAACCGGTGTCGCGTCGCGCTGGTCTGCACGAAGCTTTATGCTTAGCATACCTACTTATTTTTTTTTCGCGATTTCAGCTTCGGTCCCATCCAGTGAAAGTTGTTCATAATAATGAGTACAATGACCCTTTAAGAGGTTTAGGGTAAACAAAAACTAAGGTTGTATAATATTTTTTCCAATACATAATATTATTATTCAAAAAAGTAGCAGGCTTGTTGTTGTCCAATCACTTTAATATAGGTACAAATAATAAAGTAAAGTTTAGTAAGTGAAGTTTATTCGTACCAAATTAGCCCATATGAATGTTAAATCAGTAACAACTTCTAACTGATTTAACATTCAAACGGGCTAATTTGGTATGGCACTATGTTACTATTATTTACTTACTCCTTGATTCCCCATCCATATCAGCTCCTCATATTTGTCAAATACTACTGCAGACACCCCAAACCTGTCACCGCCGTCCACCAGCACACTGGCCCGCACCTCATACTCCGCTGATTGTTTCGGCACCAAGTATTGCGGAGCATATTCAGTGGTGTATGGACCTGAGAGTAATGCTCTGATAAATATTTTCATACTGGCTTTGTCTTACCAATGATATCACTGGTGAGGGGCTAGGTGGATGACTATTCTATAATGCCAAAGCATAGCTTTGGATTTAAATATTCCTTAATTTTCATAAATACCGGTAAAAGTCTATTTCAGGCATTTTTTTATACCTACAATTGGACTCATGCTGAATAAATAATTTATTGTTTCCTAATTATTTATAGGTGACCCCTGAAGGTCAATAATCTGTTATAGTGAAAACAAATAACAAAGTATTAGCTGATGAACTTTATAACAGAATACTGACGACGTGAGATGATTTATTTATTTGTTCAATTACTTTGGTGATAGAAAAACAATACCATTTATTTTTTATTTTGTTGTAATTGAAATGGCCTAACCATTATTTTCAATTAATAAATTATTCTTCTTAATTTTCAAGAGTAAAGTTTTTACTTCTAGTTTATTTTTGGTTTTAAATAACCACTTGAAATAGTTTAACTTTTTTAAAGATAATCAGTGAAGTGTTTCTAGTTTATGTGGCTTAGTTCAGCAATAAGAAGTCTAGGTAGAATGTCTTGTTTACATAAGTGTTATCCCACAAAACAAAACAATACAATGCTACAAATGATGGAAATCTACAGTAAGTACCTATTTAATATTTTTATCAATATCAACCAAGAAGTATAGGTACAGTAGGCGCTCGGTAATCCGACGCTCACCAATCCGGCACGCTCAGTAATCCGGCACTTGGCGACTCAAGTAACTCGCTCGATAATCCGGCATTTAACACAGCCGAACGCCGGATTACAAAGCGGTTGAATTTTAGCACGCGCACGCGTGTGTCTTATTATCACATAAATATGTGATAATAAGACACAACGTAAAGTAGGTATGTAAACTATTTCGCCATTTTTTATAATATAAAGACCTAACCCTATTGTAGTCTTTTATTGTGGATACCTAGCTCATACTTTCTATACAAATCCGATAATCCGGCAGTTCCGATAATCCGACATAGAGGAAAAAAAACGGGTGCCGGATTACCGAGCGCCTACTGTACCTACTTGAGAACAGTTTAAAAATTAAAAAACATTGGCAATTTATTCATCAATTATTGAGTGCTGATAATAAATTGAAAGTTGGCTTGAAGAGCTTTATTAAATGCTATTTATTTTTTGTATAAAAAGCTACCACTACATACCACTTTTGTGCTTTCAGTTATTTGGTGTAAATACTTATCTCAGAAACAATCTAACTGAGACTCTTGAAACAAATATTTGCCCAACTGATTAAAAAACAACAAGAGAACAGTACCGACAAAACAACGAATTTGTTAATAGTAATTTTATATCTAACTTTCAGAAAATAACATTATCGAGGAGAAAAGAAACTGTTGTTTACTGATCCAAAAAAAATTAAACAGAAAATCTTATAGCCGATGTTCCACTCAAGTGACGCCTGAGGGCAAAATTACCCAATTTAATCTAATAATACGACAAATATCTTTGTATTTAAATCATTACTATTGAAAAACTAATACCCACCAGTTAGCAGATGATCCGTCGGCATACAAAGATCGGAATAATGATATTCCATACTAAAAATGTTTCACTTATTTTGGTTCACAACATCTATAATTACTATTTTAACTCAAAAATCACTATATAAAACGATTTTAATTTAAAATAAAACGAAATGGATCAAGGGTTCGACGACGGCAATCAGGAATATTTTCAAGTTACTTAACATGAAAGTTACACTAAGAATCTGTGTACCATAGCAGGAAATTCGTCTTTGTTGCCTTTAAAATACGAGTCACAGAAAATACACAGTATGTTTGTTGGAAAACGCAATGTACTCGCGTCTTGTCATCAAACTGTATTTGCGTTCCGTTCTACGTTTGATGAATGCAAAGAAAAAATGGAAAAGGTCAATTCTGTCAATTAGAATAATTTGGACGTATGTGTAATGGGATGCTTTAGTAATTATTTTACAAAACATTGACAAAACATAATTCAATCGGATGCGAAAAATTAAATAGAAATAAATATTATCTTTAGCTCTGACGCCTACAATCAAAACAACGTGAACGAGTAGGTATTAAAATGATAATTGGGGCGGACTGTCTCCGCTTTTATGCCAATTAAATGTTCTGTGGACCAGTCTTGTAAAGGCCGCTCTACACTCGCGCGCGAATCTTGCTGTGAAATTGACGCCGCGGTTCGCGCCGCGAACTTCGCGTACTTCGAGAATTGTCTTGTTCACAGAACAGCAGTTTTAAAGTACAATGTGCAGAACAGTAAACACTCTTACTCCTAGCGGAGGTCTTGTTTGTGTACCAAACCATCATTTTTCCGTTGTGAAATAAAGATAGTGTTATTCGAACTGCATAGCTCCATCTCTCTCTCACACTGGAACAATGATTGCTATAACAAGTCATAATACAGCCCCAGTTTATATGAAGCATGCACGGCAACGGCATTCTTACACGCTTTCCTCAACGCCCTCACTGCTGTACATACTAAAGTAAAGCTATTTTGAATAAATACTTCTTACGTTACATAGAGTTCCAAATATATTTTAATTGACAGAATTTACCTTTTGTAAGTGCCCCTGGAGCTTAGCACTTAACTCATACAAATTATTTTTGTTCTACAATAATAATAACATAACAAGTACCAATTTGATTCAATCTAATGGTATTCTGACGTTTGACATCGTCTTATTGTTCAAAGTTTCTAACCAAACCACCTTTAATTAATTCAGATAAAATTAGGTATTATTACATATTATAGGTATAGTACCTAATTTATCCGATCCAGCCTGTCCCTTGCTGTCCTCCCCCAGCGACGCCCTAAGCCGAGGTCCGTACCACACAGGGGGTGCCCTTAGCGTGAAGTCGCTTAGTTCATAAGTTTTATGCCCTGGCTGGAGGCCTTAATTTAATGAGGCACACGAAAGTCCGGTTTAGCCGCCGACAACCTCCTAGGTTGAGCTGCGGGATGCCATTAAAAAAAAGGCATGGTATTATTATTAAAAAAAAAATATGGGAGTAATATAATTTTTGCCAAGAAGGTATCAAAATGATTCCTACTATATGAGATGAAATTTTTAAAGCCGCGCTTTTTCAGGATCAACTTTCAGAGTTTCAGCACTTTCAGCCAATGTCTAGACATTCATCAGCTGCTGCTAAGATAACCAGGAATTTAGGAAGGATATAGGTAAGAAACGGAAAATTGAGTTAGGATAGGACAGGGATCCTAATTAGCCAGTCAGACTGCCCTCCAAATCTAGCACGATTTGAAATTCAGAGTACTTACTATCTTGTTCACGAGGCATAAGACACAGAAAAACTTAATATTCACTAATAAGTACAGTGAATATTAAGTTTTTCTTGAAAATAAAAATAAAGTCGCTTTTCGTGTCTGTCCACTCAGATCTTCTAAACTACACAATTGATTTTTTTCCAGTTTTCGCTATAATTTAGAGTATTTATTCCGCAATGTTTCTGTGTATATGATATCGCGATATTTTTACATGTCGACGCATTAATAGATTGCATCCGTGGGAAGCAAGGGCGGGTCACTAGTTCCTATTATAAATGAGACTACAAAAACAAATAAGTCATGGAAAATGTCTTTATTAAAGCCTTAAAAATATATTTTTGTAATAGTTGATAAGCTTTGCTGTTAATTATATAATATTTTAACACATTGCAGAAATAAAAAATAAATTAGTTGCTCTATAACATAATACTTATTACATTATCTACTGTACAGTAGTAGGTAAAAAATGCTGATAATAACTCTTGGTGAATTCTGTCATGAGATCTGGCATTGCTTCAGGTAATGTGGTGATGAGTCGAGCTGGGCTGCCGGAATATCTAGCAAATGAAGGTACAACTGTCTCTGCAGGAAGCACAGAATTGTCCTCAATCATGCAGCAGTCTTTTAGCACACATCTACGTCCCTGTAAATAAAATGGTAAAAGTTGATTAATTTTTGTTATTTCTTTTAACAAAATAGTATCATTTAGCAGCATTATAATGCCCAAGACTAATGGAAATTGGACTGAACATCAGCATGCGTAGCATGACCACAATAGAAACGGATTTTGTCAATGGAAGAATATACAAAATGACATGTATCACAATCTGTCATTTTGTCTATTCTTCCGTCGCCACAATTCTTATCACATAAATTACAATTATGTATAGTAACAATTTACAATCTACGAGTCACTACAATTTAAATATTTGTAAGGTTTTCCGTTACAAATTATGTGGCTTAGAGTTTTGTGGTACAGATACTTGTAAGATTTACTTATTTGTAAATTGCAAAGTTTAGTAGTATTTGGCCCTGAAAGAAAAACTTCTTTTGGCTTATCCTTCATGACAGTCTTCAGCAGATGTGCATGCAGAGGTAAGAATTCTGTTATTGAGAATTAAAAATAATGCATAATAACTAACAATAACGACATTTTTCCCAATGTAGACATAGGAGCCCACAACAGCAGCATTCACAACAGTATTTTCACCAACAAACACATGGTCACCCATTTGCAACGGGAAGAAGGCAACACTGGAAATAATAATATTGTGATTAGTCTGAGTCTTATTCATAGAACTTGAAGTCAAAGTCAAATCATTTATTTCAATTACACCCGAATACTGAAACGCCACTCAAAACTTAAGCGTTACTTAAAACTAGTTTCAACCAATCAAAAGGCTTTAAACGAGTCATAAGTAACGCTTAAGTTTTGAGTGGCGTTTCAGTATTCGGGTGTTAGGCACATAAAAGGCACTTATAAATGTCAAAATTTACAAAAAAATTGAAGTGATTCTAGTCGCCCCTTTCAATAGGTAGTTTTCGTATGGAGAAGAATGGGTTAGAAACTCCACTTGAATTGTTCTAGGTGAAGCTAGTTTGAAAACCTTTATATCATAGATCAATTTAAATTGGCTAAGCAAATGTCACTGGAACAAGGGAAAAACTGAGTTTACTGATTACCAACACACTAGTTACAACTTGTATTAAAGGCTATCACTTACCCTTTACTGAATTTCTTAAAAGGAGGCCGTATAACAGAGCCTTTGCTTATAATACAAAATCTTCCAGTCTTCACATTTGCCAAGTCTCCTCTGATTATAGCATCGCTTTGGACTATAACTTTTCCGTGTAGAACAATATTCTGAGATCCACATAGCACTGTTTGTCTGCTTACCTTATTACCCGATGCCTGTAACAATATTAGAACCAGTTGTAATGCACGTCATGTTCCACAACGATGTTTTTGTGTACATACAAACGCCACTTACAGTTTCTACGTATTCTGACTTATTATAATAAGTATCTTGAAGTTCCATTTTATTTCAGTAAATATTAAGATAATTGCAAAAACTATAGTGATTCAAGCACAGCATTTGAGTTTGAATAGAATTATTTACGAAAATCTCGAAAACTGTGAATGTGATGGGCAGGAAATGTCAAAGTCAAAAAAACATTGAAAAGTGTCACTGTGACGTTTGCTTATTGACGCAAACGTCACAGTGACACTTTTCAATGTTTAGGTAGTTAGTTATGGTTAGATAGGCTCAAATGATGCTAAATAAAATTTATATTGCAGCAGAGTAATCATAAAATGGAATAAGAAGATTTATTTACACTAAATGATTTTTGTGCACCAGTATCAAATTTTATGAAAACACTTTTATGAAATTCTACTGGCACAAAGTTAAACAAAAATACAGAAATATCCCATAAAGTCATTAAAAAAGAAAACGTAGTTTTTTTTCCAGTTCTCTAAAGGCTACCAAAGTTTTTTTTAGGAAAAGTGGCCAGTAGACTATAGGCTGATATTAATTATTTACCAATTACTCCTAAAAGAATAGGTACGAACAAAAAAAAAAATTTAAAATCTTACAGTTTTATTAGATTCTACAAGTTAAGATTTTAAATAATTTATTATATCTGGGATAGGCAGAATGAGACAATGACGAGCCAATAAAAACAAAAAAGTTTTTTGACAAAAATTGGCGCCAATACAAACTTTTCAATATAAAATTTCCCAAATAAAAAATAAAAATCATCTTTACAATAAAAAAAAAATGGATAGATACGTTATCAGAGAACCTAGGGTCGGAGCAGGTAAGGATTAGAGTTTGATCGTTTTTCCGTAGGTACCTCGTGTCATGAGGTTGTCCAAATAAATAAAATATTTTTCAGACTATCCGCAGGGAAATCAAATGATGGCGTTCTCAATGAACGCAGGGAGAAATAACATGATGTGAGTAAAGTAATTTCGCATTATATTTAATTTTAATAAAGTTTGAAGTCGGTTAAAAAAGATTATTAATAGATATTTTAATAGCAAAATAAATAGGTAGATAAATTAGAAGACTAATAAGGGTACATAATATTTCAAAATAGGTATCAAAATTAAGTTACGTTATAGGTACGTATGAATAATAATAATTACGGTAGGCACCGGTACTTACTTAGCCATGTGCAAACTGGCGCGACACGACGGCGTGACGCGACACCGTTAAAATTGTTCTACCGTGAAATTTTCTTATGAATTGTTTTGTTAGAGTCGCGTCGCGCCAGTCTGTACGAGGCTTCACTGTCTGTAACTTTAGTTTATAGATGAGTTTTGTTTGTTTTTGTATCTGGGCCTTTTTATTTCTTGGTTTTTAGGCCTCCTGAGAACATTTACTACAGCAGCGGACCATATAATACACAATTTTCGAACATGCAGAATGTTCCTAATTCAAGTTACATGGAAGTTGCTCAGATGAATTCGCCCGTTTTTGGACAAAATGTATGTACCGACATATTATAGATAATCGCTATGTTTGTTTGGATGACTAGTAACAGCTGGATGGGAGGCCCAGTTAGGATCGTGTAAGTACTAAGTGGCGTGCCTATTTCCAGCAGTGAATTGATATTTCTGATGATAATATCTATCTCGATTTTTCTACGGGGGGATATTACACTATCATATTTATGATCATAGATCTATAATCAAACATACAATGAAATTGTAAAATAGATATATTACACATACGTGACAAGGTACACACGACATAAGTGTAATATCTCCTTGGGCAGTGCTCGACAAACTCATTAGTCAATAGAGCCAAATATCAATACTATAACGACTAAGATTTCTTATGAGAGCCAATCCTTTTTGTGTGTCCGAACGGTCTCAATCCCATCCTCTTTCACTCCACATAATAAATGATGAAGGCTTCTTAAGTATTAACAAGTTGAGTTGTAAATGATTAATTTTCTATGTCCTTTTAATTTTTGGCGAAAATGTCTCGGGATTATTTTTTTTGAAATATAGTTATTTTGAATACAACTTGATATCTTGTTTAAGAGTTTATCCTTAAAGTTGGCAACGTCGCAAATAGTTGTCAAATATTTTCCTGTTTTGAATAATTTGGCTATATTATACTGTATAGAAATATGAAATGTGAAATAACTAGTGAACTAAAATATTGATTATGAAATGCAATAATTAATATCGTAACACCGAATATTTAGTTTTAGATGTAAAAAAAGTAAGTATTTGGAAACTTTCCAAATGCGTTTTTTACACCTAAAACAGTTACAACATCTAATTCAATGTCATAATTGCAACTCATTATTAATATTCTAGTTCGCTAGTTAGCCACATTACTTATTGCCATACAGTAATATTATCAAATTAATCAAAACAGCGAAATATTTGACATCTATTTGCGACGTTGCCCACTTTCAGAATAAACGCTCTTAATGACCAAAACACCGACCACCGCGTGTACCTCCTATCTACATACGTTCGCACTCAGCGACATTTGTACAGAGCCGCACTCCATAGGCTAAAGAGCCGCGTGCGGCTCGCGAGCCGCGGTTTGCCGACCATTGCCTTAGGGGGATATTACACTATCATTTTATATCATATACCTATCTACAAAGCTCGCAAATTACCTTTTTTTTTTATATAGCGCATCTCGCAGTTGACCTCTGAGGAGGTCGTAGCTGCTTACCCGGACTTTCCTGTGGCTGCCTTAAGCTACTAACTAAAAGCCTCCAGCCAGGGCGTAAAATAAACTTATAAACTAGGCGAGCGCTCGCTAAGGGCACCCCCTGTGGGGTACGGACCTCGGCTTAGGGCGTCGCTGGGGGGAGGACAGAAAGTTGGGACAGGCTGGATCAAACATATATTATTATTATTCGGGGAATTTAAAACTACAGGCTCAGCTTCGACGCGGGCTGGCGCAACGTCGAGCAAGGGTCGGGGAGGGGCAAATTACCCATAATAAAAAGTCTATTATACAATTTCATTATATCTTTGATTATAGATAAGATAGAGTTAGCTGTGCGTTTGGAGCTGTCAAAGTCGTAATTGAATTCACCCGTCCGCCTCAGTGATAGCCTAGTGGTGTGACCGTCAGACTGCCAAGTCTTAGGTCTCGAGTTCGAACCCAAGGCGCACACTTTGTGTATTGTTCATATAATTATCACTTGCTTCTAAAACGGTGAAGAAAAACATCGTGAGTAAACCGTCATGTCAGAGAGATATTTCTCGACGGCATGTGAAGCCAAGTCATAGGCCCATGGACGGCATAAAAACTCTGACATCAGGTTATTCAATAACTACACGAAAAAGAAAGAATACCCGTCCGCTTACCTCCTCAGCGCCCCGCGCGCCGAGCGACGCCTCAGTATGCCTCTGTCCTATTATCTGCTAAGTTGTTGTTGCACTGTAATATTTTGACGTTGACAGGCGCACGGTTAAGCGGGTGATAGACGTGCGAACTTAAAGTAGGTACGCGGTTTTTAATTTCGTGAACTTACTCGGCTCGCCGTCGGTGACACACATGAAGGTTACTCACAATGTACCGCGATCTTCACGAATTTTCTGAACCAAACTAAACAGCCATTACACAAATGTCGAAACAATTCGGCTCGCGAATCTTGGCGATGACAGACGTACGAAACTACGAACAAAAGCGGGCTACGAGCAAAATTTCAAACCTGCTGGATCGCCGACGAACTTACCTACTCAGCGGTTTTAAAGTACGCGTACTTAGTATGACACACGCACGAGAAAGGTCGCTGAGCCATAAGTACGCGTACTTTTAGAAAAATCGGATTATACCATCGCGGACGTTGGCGGTGGACTACCTTATTACTAAAGGCATACGGGTGAAAAGTGGTCAACCGTAAATGTCTGCGGTTGTACATTCAGATTAGTAAAATTGTTGGTAAAAGAAAATAGTTTGAGTTTCAGATGTTACCGGGTCAAACTCAAATGGTGACGGGAATCGATCCCAGGTATTTAGCCAACTACTCTGATAACAGCGCACAATTTATAGTTTCGGGTGAGTTTTTTTTTAACCCGAGCAATGTTGTAGTTACTGATTCATGTAGACTTCTAGTTTTTGGTGTTTATGGAGTATTTCGTGAGCTTAGAAATTTTCTAACAAACTAAACTTGCTTGCACTGCTATGAGTGCTATGAATCGTAGCAGTGAAACAAATGGGTTGCTAACAGCGCCGAACTCTTAGGAATCGTAGCAGTCAAGTATTCGCTCGAGTCGTGATTTTCAAATTTCGACGCTGAGTCGGATGTCTTTTACCTGCCGAGATATTCTGAAAAAATCTCACCGTGAAAACTTAGGTGAAGTAAGCTGTCAATAGTGTCAATCCCTAGCTTTAGGTGCAATGACAGCTCACATCAAGCGCACTTCACCCAAGTTATCACGGTGAGATGTTTGCAGAATAGTACGGCTGTAGTCTAGTGTTAGTGAAAAGCGTAGCCAAGCTACGCCGTAGCACGTAGTGAAGCAGTGAACTTGGAAATTGCGCGCTTTACATTGCATCCTGATGATAATAATTTATTCACAGTTTACGTAGATACTCTTGGTAAAAATCTATATCAGACAACTTTATGTATAGAATGATAGGTAGATATCTAATCAGGTAACTATTTAGAAAATATAGAGCCAAGGGGCTATTATGGGATTTGATATTTTTTGTTGAGCAATGTACGTATTAGGTATCTAAATTGACTAGGTGTAATAGTATAGTTAAAGGGCCGTGGCTTAGTACTAACAGTCCCACGGGTCGATCGATAAGGTAGGCTGCGCTTGCCGCGGTCGGTCGTGGATGGGTGATCATCTTTACATACCGATACCCCTCCGTGCCTCGGAAAACACGCTAAGCCAAGTTGGTCCCGGCTGTCTTACCAAGGGATATCGATAAGGTCGGATAGGCACCTACTGGTAGTTGCATCCGGTTAGACTGGAAGCCGACCCCAATATAGTTGGGAAAAGGCTAGGCAAATGATGATGAAGTTATAGTAATTAATGATTGATAAGGTTCTCATGAGATACAATGCATTACAATAGTGCTGGAACCTTATTCATAATTCTCTCTGACATATTAATTTAACACTGAAAACTTATCTCGAACCATTTTGTTAAATATATTTCTGATTTATGATGAATAATCTTGAGAGCTACTTAACACGCAACTTGAACATTAAGAAGACTTCAATAGGTATTTATCGTACCTAGTTCAGAAGATAAGCATGATGAGTTTTATCACAGACATCTAAACGGCGCTTAAAAAAGATGATTACAAACCTTGGCCTTCATAGCAGTAAGAAAAAATCGGTAAGTGCGCCTCGGACCACGCATAAGGAAGGGTTCCGTAGTTGGGATGAATTTATCCCAAAAACAAACTTGACTTTGTAGTAGAAAAACATGTTCTCCCATACATTGAAATACGTCACGGTAAATTCTTCAACTGTAAATGTAAGTTTGTAATCGCAAAATAAATATTCTTTTATGTGATAAAACAAATTTACTATTTTCGGACTTTTCCTCTACTTGTGCTATGAGACCATGCTTACTGCCAAATTTCATGATTCTATGTCAACGGGAAGTACCTTGTTTTTATTTATTTGCGAGTATCAAAATATGTCACATAAATAGTTGTATTTTTTTATTGCATTGACTCAAAAAAGACAAGCTTCTAAGCTTGTCTTTTTCCAAACAAATCCAACAGTGCACTTTTATTGTGTCACTTAGTGTCGTTGAAACCGACCGGGTACCAACCTATCTCTAATCGATTTTTGATTTAACTTTCTAGGTCAGCAAATGCAAAGGGAATCCAATACTGCACCACCTCTAAACACTGGATTTGGTACTAATTACCAAAACTCCAACTTCGGAGGAGCAGATAGGAATAAAGCTAAAAGTTTTACTCCTCAGGTCTTAACGAGTATTAATAGTGGTAAGTTAATAATTTCTTAGAAGAACCCCGGACTGGGCAGCAGTATAGATGAATATAGATGGTTCCCTCCGCATATTAGGTATGACGCTACAAGTAGGTATGCGGCGGGCTCGACTTGTCGAATTTATTGGGTGTAACGTAGTCAGAAGAGTTATGCAATAGAAAGAGAGGCAATTTCTAAGTGAATATAACTGTAGGTAATTAGCGATGTGCGACCTGAATTGCACTTTATTGTGTCGTAGCAAGAGTCGCTTTTTTTTAAATGATTTTGTGGAGTGAAGCTTCTGTAGGTACTAATCTGAGTCAAATTCTTCTTCTTGCTTTTCGTTTAAGATTAATTGAATGAAGATTCTTTGATATAAACTAGTGGTTAGGAGACCCATTGGTCTAGTCTGGAGTTCAACTAATCGAAAACTCGCTGAGATGGTTCTTAAATGATGGGTTCAAAACGATTGATTGTAAAGTTTGACATGGACAAAGTAAAATTAGTTTTTTTTTGCACAAGATGGTGTACAATTTGTGGTGAAAGTCTGTGTTAACTGAATGATACAATAGTATTTTAACATTTTTAATTTTCTTGTGTTATGAATAGCATCACCCAAAGAAGCGCCCAAAAATATTACGTCTTTTGAGGGAACTCCAAAACCTAGTTTCCAGCACAAGCAATATGCGCAAATTGAACCAGTTCAGCAGAACACAATGCAAGTTATACATGGTAAGAGGGTCTATATTCAAATTCATTAGTGACTCACATTTTTACCTTCTTCGCGTCTAACTGAACTAAATACTCCACGACTATCTTTTTGGGGAATCTTAATGAGACTGTACAATTATAGTCAAAGTCAAATCATTTCAACATTTCAAGTAGGCTATTAAAAGGCAATTTTTTACATTTTAGGTGATTTCAAAAGGTAGTCTCGTGTGGAGAAGAATCTGCAAGAAACTCAATGTAGTAGTAATAAATAAACTTAACTGTAAATTAAAATCAACTACAATAATTTCTCTCCAGAATAGTCTATAAGTCACCCATATCTAACTTTCTATTCCATTATGTATCCAGTTGAAGTTTCCGTATTTAAACTCAAACTCAAAACTCAAACTCAAAGCATTTATTTCAAATAAACCAATTACAGGCACTTTTGAATTGTCAAGGGGGTCGGTCAGTCAGAAAGATGAAGCTAGATGCCCATTCCAAAGCGTAGTAGGTACCTATGGAGAAGAACGGGCAAGAAACTCCACGGACACTCTTTTAAATCATAATATGGTTACAAAATTATTGGTTACATCATTCATGTTGAAGTTATACATGTGAGAACGATGCAAAACGTGAAAAGCGTCCGTAACAGAAAGAAAAAAAAAAAAACAATTAAAATAAGCCGTGGTAGCTAAGAGATGACCAGTCCCTACTGACGGCGCCCGTTCACGAACATGACGCATGGATTAGCACCATTCAGCTCAACCATTTTGAAGGGAGCTAAATGATCCAACACACGCGCCACCGTCAGCGAGACATTAGAGTGAGCATGACATACTCTCAGCCGCCAGGACACATTCAAGTCAATGAAAGACATACCCTGCACCTAAATGGTAGCTTTATAGTCGGTACATAGTACTCACACATGTTCTATGCAATTATACAATGTTAAGAGATTGAATTTATACAATGCAAAGATAGTTTTTAAAATCTTCAGCAGCTCCAACTGTACTTTCAAATGCTAATCAATTAGTTTATGCGCCCTTGTGGAGCAGGACCAGCATTGGGCCAAGCATTTATTCTTTCATTTCTTACGTAGACAACTTTACGTAATGTTGTTAGGTAGTTATATTAGTTGGTAATGCTAGGGTTTCCTAGAAGAGTGGTGGCCGCACATAACGGCCGCATTGATGGCCGTCATGAAAATGCTGGCAGCAGCAAAGATTTAAATCGTTCGATTCGCCCTACCGCGTCAATACATAGTCGCGTTTCTGTTTCGTTTTTACACCTCTGACACACAACGACGTAGTGAATTAACTTGATTGTCATGGAAAAGCTATTTAGTAATGTGTGAGCTCACTCTTCTTAGTATGGACGCTTTTTCGCGTGACTAAGTATGATGAGGGCAAATCTTGCGGTTTAAATCTATGGGCAGCGGGGTTCGCTCTTTAGGAAAACACATCAACTTACTTTCATAAACAACGTTTCAGTGACGTCATTGGCCCGTAAATTGCCGACACTATGTGACGGCCACCGATCTTCTAGGAAACCGTAGCTAAGCCTGTGAAGTATGACGTACATATTGAACAAGTCCTCAGATCAACACCACTCAACTTCAAACAAAACATGCATATAAAGTAAGCACCCACAAATTGTGCGCTGTCAAACATAAAAGTATTCTTGGCCGACCTGTGCTAAAGCCTCGTAACTCGGTCTAACAAGCTCATTACTCTGTATTTTCGAGAGAAGTAAAGTTGTAAGGGAAACTTCGCGATACTTGGCAGGATACGCGTATCAAGTTGCGCCTTCAATGGGTTGTGAGTTCAAAAAGTCTCCCTATCACCGTAAGAACGTGATTTAATTAAAGACGTGTACACACTTTGTTCGTGACATTTCCGGGCTTGAGTCGTTATGCCAGATTTTATTTCACAATTTGAGATTTTATCGAATTTGTTTAATATTATAACCCAATAACCTATAATTTTAATAAAAATGTCTAGGTGAACAAATACGCAAAGTTTTTAATCGTAGATTGGCCCTGCCGCGTCAAAATATGGTCGCCTTTCTGTTTCGTTTTGACACCTCTGACACACAATATCGCAGAAACTTGACTTGATTGTCATGGAAACGCCATTAATATTCTGTGAGGTCACTCTTCTCAGTGTGGACACTTTTTCACGCAACTTAGTACGGTGAGGGCAAATCTACGATTTAAATCTTTGCAAATACGTCCTAAAAAGCGTTCGACGGACTACTTCACACACTAGAAAGAGCAATGTCATCAACTGGACAATAGGTCTCTTCCAATTTGTACCGCATTAGCTGTGTCTACACATACTGCATAAAAAGAAAATTGTCTTGTCAATCTATACATATGAACGAAAACTTTTACCCCGGAAAAAGAAACAAATCACGTTAGAAATCATATCTGTCGACGTATTCTGTAAATAAAAAACTCACTGTGAAAACTTAGGTGAAGCGAGCTGTCAATAGTCTCAATCTCTAGCATTAGGTGGAATGACAGCTCACTCCACCCTAACTTCACCAAAGTTTTCACGGTGAGATGGTTACAGAATAGCACTGCTGTTCCAATCTTGTGCATTTTTGTAATATCGTGTTGTATCTTCGTGACAAGTTGTAGGCTAAGGCCCCGTTTACACGACGTTCATCAGTACGATATTTTACTGTATATTTTTGGCATGGTAGTTTCATGTGCACGTATGGTCCCAACTTTTCTCTGTAAAATATCGGCTGCTTATGTCAAAAAAAAAATCTTATTTCTAGCGACACCTAAAAAATCTACGGACGTTGAAGTGACAAAAAAAGAGCCGCAAAATCAAGTCATGACGAGGATGGACAGACTAAAGGTAAATACAAATACCTACTTATAGGGGGGTCTACCCTTTATAGCAGAACTTTTTATGTCGTAATAGGTATTATTTTGTATAACAGTGGATAACATAAACTTCATTTCGCAGAAAATCGTTTGGCATACATTCAAAACACATAATTTTGTAAGTTAGAATCATCTTTAGGCATAAATTTAATATCCATAATAATTAAAAAGTAGAATCATCATATCGCAGAAAGTTCACACAAACATGCAAAGCATGCAAGCATACACCATGCATGCAGCAGGCATGGTTTCTGTCACGGCGCTGCGGGGCTCCGGCGGCGGCGGTCCCACGCGAGCTTATCGTCGCAGATGGTTTTAACGCTCACCAAAACCACCTGCTCCGCAGCTTGCGGGCCGTCTCGCCCCTCCGCGCATATGCGGGCTTAAATTTCACTTTTAATGCCTTTAAAATATTCTTTTAAAGAAGATTACGCCAAGTTTGTTATACCAAATAAATTTCGGAGCATCAATATTCTGCCAGATAGAGGGAACCGCTCATAGGATACCTACCTACAACATACGTTATTCGTGTATAGTTAAATTAGTGAATAATTAAGAGTTTTTATTTTATGTACTTTATTTTCTCTTCTACTCTTACACACGTTGTCTACATCTCTTTAACTACTTTCTTATCGCAGGTATGCTGGAAGAGATTTCTTTAGAAATAAGCATCATCTTTGTACGTACTTTTCTGTTCCTTTCTTCTTGTCTGTTTATATGTGTGTACATAAACCGTTAAAAAAGAAATATGTAAATAATACGTATAAATAGCTGGGCTCTCTTTTGTTTTGATAACTGCAGTGCTATTCTGTAACCATCTCACCGTGAAAACTTAGGTGAAGTGAGCGTGGAGTGAGCTGTCATTCCACAGGGATTGACACTATTGACAGCTCACTCCACCCAAGTTTTCACGGTGGGATGTTTACAGAATAGCATGGCTGATTACGAACTCCATATTTACTTTGTTACAACAAATGTTCTTCTCAAAGAAAGGGTAATAATCCCGTAGACTAATTTTCATAATTCTCACACGTCATATTTGAGTACAATTATTATCGGCCCCCTTTTTACTACCATTCCGTTATATTAGCACTGCGTACCTTCCCAAGAGTATAATATCCCATTCTACCCAAACCTGTATTTAATCTCTCATTTATAATTTATATAGCAGTTGGATTACATAACTTAACTGTAGTTGAGGTAGCCGTAACCCAAATATCTCACCTCATTTCATGAAATGTCAAAGATCAATCTCATAAACTTGAGTACCTCCATTTCGTTTGAGCTCCTATCACACCGTTGTGTAACCCACACAACTATCGATCAATAAAACGGCGATTTAAAAAATATAGGAAATTGTATGTTCGCTTCCCTCATTCTAGTCAATTTATCATCCGCACATGGTCCTGGTAAAGACATCAAATTGGAATGCAATATCCAATAAAGTATAAAAAATTGCTTACGGGTTCTCGCTCTACGAAACAATGGACTGCGTATAAGTATAGTAGTCATATATCGCTCTAGGTTCGTGCTTCACAAAACAGTTATGACTGTACATTACATAGCTGTCTAATATTATATACGTAGGTGCCTAATAGTTTATTTCAAAATAATGTTGCTGTTTTAATATTCCGTCTAGGCTTTATTTGAACTCTTCGGTACAGATTGCACATAAAATAACCAGCATATTTCGACATAATAAGCAGCACATTCCTCAACTACTTACTACTAGAATTATCCAAACAATTAATTTAATTACATCTGCAACCGTCCTCAACGTAAACCCATGTCAAAACATCGCCGCCGGTCTGACAGGCAGCCTCTATCAAAAACCATACAGAGCTGACTCATAAAATGAAAACTTAAAGAAATTGCTTGTGATAAAAGTAAGAGCGGGGCAGTTTTCTCCTTTGTGATCTCTGTGGCAGTGGCCTAGAGGGTTGCGTAGTGGGGACAGTGCCCTTGCAGTTTAATAGGATGTGGTTATGGGAACTTTCCACACGCTTTCACAAAGGTCGTGCCGAATCGCGGTGCAAATGATTTCTTTTAAACCCAGAAATTACTTATTTGTTTCTTATATTATTACATCTTTACTATAATAATTTTTTATCGTGATTGATTATCTCAGCCTGGAGAGCTCCACTGAACATAGAGATTTATTTATTAGTTTAAAAAAAAGTTGACACTGACACAGTCATGTGTCAGCTCCGACGCATGACTGCATTTACTCCTTAATACGATTGTCTTTGCAATAGGCAAATAGGGTATATATTACTTAATTAATATATTCTCGAATGAAACAATAATTAGATCATAATTTAGACTTGTCTTAAAAAAAATAAAAACAAAAACCCCCCGAAACCTAATTAAAATCAAATGAAACAATAATTAGATTCATTTATTTTCATTTGAGAATATATTACTTATTACCCTATTTGCCTATTGCAAAGACAATCGTATTATTATTTGCGATTTTGAAAGTGTAAGTAAAGTAATCGTGTGAAATACGTAGGTATATGTTTTTTTCAAAATTTTAATCCGTGTAATTTACGAATAGGACACAATACAAAAAGTTAACGCTTGTATAAATTTTACACCTCCATACCGGGTGCCTTATATGAAAATCGCTTCTTAAAGCGTAAACTCCAAATAAATTGTTTTACTGCAAAAATCGTTTTTCTTTAAATTTATTATTATTGTTTGATTGCTCACACGTACTAAACTAAACAATTTCTTCTCTATCTTTTCGACGAGACATCATCTCTTACGCCGATCACAAGTCCAAGCCTTTGATTTGTTCTAAGTAAACACAACACAGTGAAGTTCATTGCGGGAAGTGTGCCGGTGCGCGCGGCCGATGCAATATCCGTGCCTCTGCCTTTGAAAAAAGCGATTTCTCGAACATCCCTTTAGGCCGTTCGATTTAGCTCCGTAAAGAGATAAGTAGGGTCCGCTATTTCCCCTGCTGCCTTGTTTTTTTACCTGATTATTGTCGGCATCTCTGTGTTTTTTTCTTTAAAGCAAATGTTCCTAGACGGTTGAATCTGAAATAACACACTATTTTATTTCATGAACCTTTCATCTGTCATATTGTGTGAGTTTTCGATACTTAACACGGCTAATTAATTCCTAATGTTAACAATTTATCCAATTACGATGAAAGCATCCATTTAGCTAATGTTGATTGATTATCCTTTATAGAAGTAAATTGATTTACCTAAGCTACAACTCTGATAGGTCATTTCAGATATGTTTTTCATCCACCATTCTTCCATCGATCTTTTATCATCTGGCAGACATATTTATAAAACAAAAGTGCCTTCTTACACTAACACTCGTAAACAATCTAAGTAGGTATCACTCTTTTTACCACCCATCGTATAAAACACACAAGATAAAAGCACTATATCTAGAATCCCTCCCACTCATAAATAGCTTATGATCTCACATATCTACAAAATGTGGCGATGTTATAATAATAAACGGTCGCATTCAGGCGCTACACAAAAGCGGTCCGCGGGCGTTTTCCGGTCCAGTTGAGAAGGTGCTTAAATGGCACAAGGCCTTGCAGGACATCGGCGTTTTTGTATTTTACGAAATAGTCGGTGAGTTTGATTGATGAGATAATGTTGTTTTTTATTCTTTTGATAAGTTATAAGCCATGTTAGAGATTTAAGAGGAAGGATGGACGGAGACATTCGGACGGAGGAGGGTGCGTTCACGATTTAGAATATGGCTCTGGGTATTGTGCCTGGTTGATGGCAATAGGCTCGCCCTCTATTACATGGGACTTAAACATAACTGGCGAAATGTGGGTGTACTATAGGTACACCTCTGCCTAACCCGTTGGGGATTACAGACGTGATGTTATGTATGTGTATTGATAATAATTGGATTGTACCCTCAAATAAAGTTCACTGTATCTTAGCATTCTTTTCGTCTTCCGTATCTTGCCATGGTCATAGATGAATACAGATGGTTCAGTCCGCATTTTAGGTATGAAGCTACAAGTACGCGGGCGGACTCGTCTTGTCGGGCCAATTCAGTGACCGTAACGTATTCAGAAGTACGCGATACAAAGCGAGGCAACTTCTAGGTGAATATAACTGTAGGTAATTAGCGCTGTGCGACCTGAATTGTACTTTATTGTGTCGTAGCAAGAGTCGCTTTTTATTTAAATGATTTTGCGAAGTGAACCATCTGTATTCGTGTGCCATGGTTAGTGCTGTTGCTTTATTAGTATGTGGAGTATACGTATAAGGATATTTTAACTTAACATTTATGTGTTTAACAAATAAATAATCATTCATTCATTCATTCATATAATTAATTCCATCATTCCATCATTCATTCATTCATTCCAGCTAAATGCGTGAGCGTAAGATCCGGAGAATCTTGCGCCAAGAACCTTGTAATAAGAGACGACAACGGCCCAGCCATGCAGGTCGTTTACTATGAAGTGGACTTCTTGCTACCAGAATTAAAGATCCCTTCCACCGTAAGGTAGAACAACAAATTGTTTGTGAACACAAAACCATACATTGTTTCCATTCTTTCGCTTGTGTGAACTAGGGATGCGTAGAATAATTGAATTGTTACCGTCCTTGGTAGTCCTTGTTGTAATCCGGGTCTTAATCCCGAGTCGTTGCTTTTAGTGGAATGATAAACAAATCAATATAGATAGTTTATCTTTTAGCTCCAACAACATTTTTGTTCGGAATACCTACATAAAATGGCGATGGGAAAGTTTCTTAGTTTCTTCATATTATACTAAATGTAAATGATTGATAACGGCAGATCTCCCCAATTCTTATTATACCTTGAAAACCAGCAGCAAACCCGCAAATGACTGACAAGTCTTTCCTTCCTGTTTGAGAGAGACCACTATGCCAAGCTCAAGTGGTATTGAAAAAAAGACATCTTTTGCAGGGTGATAGGTAGAATGATGGCGGGAACCTGCAGGCTACAGGCATTCAGTGTTCGACCAGCGACAGGGGATGACGTCGCGACGTTGCAACGTCGCGCTGCGGCCGCTGCACATCATGTTGCACGGCTGTGTAAAGAGTATGGAGTCAACCATTAGTTATTCCTGTTTTTATGCTTTTTGTTTAATTTGACTAATAAATGAAATGTTCTTTGATATTGTCTTGCATAATCTGTTTTTATTTTGGGGTGGGGGAGTTGTTACAGGAAGTCTCAGCTACAGATAACATAACGTAGTATCGATTCAAGAATAAGGGAAGAATATTATGAATGTGTATTTATTGTATGTTACATAAACATGCGTCACGCCAAATCTGTATTACGTTATTATCACGTAAAATATATCTACAGAAGAGGTGGAGGTTATTATACTAATCCCATTCTGCAGAAAGTTTGCATCTGAGAAGTTACGGTAGCTTTACTGCCTTTGAGCGAATATGATCGTAAAACAAAGATATCTATGAATTTGTAGTTAATCCCACTGCTCCTTTTTATGGTAGGTACCTATATCACGACAGAGTGGCTTTACAAGTCCCTGAATGGCACCTATGACTTACTTGGAAGAGGACAGATGTTTTACGTGAGTTGAAGAAATAGGTTCCATTGTTGCCTTTAATAAGATACAATGTGTGAATATTTTATTTTATGGCAACATTATTGATCTACACCGTTTTTGAGATTTGATAATAAGTCGTGTCATAAGACTCGTTATAAGTTAAAATGTAAAAAAAATAAAAATACACCATTAAATGTTTCCTAAAGAAAATAAACTGAGTAAAAGCAATCTATCAACACCCTAAAAAAATAATGTCCAAACTCCAAAGTAAACTTTAAAAGTTCTCTAAACCCTCTTATTTAACGGAAAGTGAGTGATTAATTTGAATTATCTAGTCACAGCAAAAACAATTAACCAAGTTTCAAAAGTCTAGTACGGTTATTGATCGTTACAAACTTAAGGGTTCATAAAAGTCAAAAAGTCAAAGTCAAATTCATGAATGTTGTTTATATCATAATTAATTTTATAAAGATGTGATTGTGGCATTCTGTGTTCTGTAAACACAGAATGCCCAGTAGGTATAAAAGAGATGCGCGTAACCAGAATTAGTTTGGGGGATTGAATGTTATGTAACTTAAAATTACGTGTAAAAAACCTTTAGTTTAAACATTATGTAAAACGATATTCTAACTACTTATAAATGAGGAATTATTGACTTACCAGCGATTACACACACAAATCTCGAAATAACACAACATTCTCTTTTTTCACGGACGGTTTTGTTTACATTTTGTTGGTTGGATCAAAATAGGTATAATACGATGTTATTTAGTGCAAATCTTATCTACCACGATGTGAAAATTACTTAGTAAAGAAAATAACACCACTTCCCGTCGATTTACAGAAGAAAAAAAAAAATTGCGAAATACATGCCGAGCGCGTACTCGCGACCATGTTATTTCTACCTTCGTTTGACTGATTTAGCGGCCGTTATATGGCGGCTGTTGGAATCATTTTCATGACGGCCGTCACTGCCGCTGGCTGTTATGTGGCGGCCGTTATTTAGCGGCCGTTACAAGGCGGCTGTTATTTAGCGGCAGTTATGAGGCAGCCGTTATTTAGCGGCCGTTATGTGGCGGCCGTTATTTAGCGGCCGTTATGTGGCGGCCGTTATTTAGCGGCCGTTACATGGCGGCAATTATTTAGCGGCCGTTATGTGGCGGCCGTTATTTAGCGGCCGTTATATGGCGGCCGTTATTTAGCGGCCGTTATATGGCGGCCGTTATATGTCGGCCGTTATTCAGCGGCCGTTATGTGGCGGCCGTTATGTGGCACCCGTTATTTAGCGGCCATTATACGGCGGCCGTTATTTAGCGGCCGTCAGGTGGCGGCCGTTATATGGCGGCCGTTATTTAGCGGCCGTTATTTAGCGGCCGTTACGTGGCGGCCGTTATGTGGCGGCCGTTATATGGCGGCCGTTATTTAGCGGCCATTATATGGCGGCCGTTATTTAGCGGCCGTTATTTAGCGGCCGTTATGTGGCGGCCGTTATTTAGCGGCCATTATATGGCAGCCGTTATTTAGCGGCCGTTATATGGCGGCCGTCAGGTGGCGGCCGTTATTTAGCGGCCGTTATTTAGCGGCCGTTATTTAGCGGCCGTTATGTGGCGGCCGTTATATGGCGGCCGTTATATGGCGGCCGTTATTTAGCAGCCGTTAGGTGGCGGCCGTTATAATAATAGAATAGAATTTTCTTTATTCGAGTAACCAAGACTCAACAACAAGATTGTTAGTCAAACTGACGACTATGTTAGTAAGCACAGACATTAAACAAAAACAAGGAAAACAATACAAAAAGTAACAACAAATAACAAGAAATAATGGTTGGTCACCGTCTCTCATGGGATATCCATGAGAGACGGCACAACAGTGACCCACGTACACACAGTCCAGGCGACTCGCAACCATGCTTAACACACACACTTTGTGTCGTAACACTTTTTGAGCAGCCCCGCACCCTGTGCACTAGGGAAGCACACTTATATGCGCGCGCGTTATATGGCGGCCGTTATTTAGCAGCCGTTTTGTGGCGGTCGTTATAGGACGGCCGTTATTTAGCCTACTCTACTCCATAGCTTGCTATGTCCAAAAATTTCATAGACCGAGATAAATGAACGTTACCTAGCATGCACTTTTTCTTAGATTTGTTTCGGTCTTTATCTTGCCCTTTTAGTTTGACATTAGTGCGACAGCGACAAGAATAATACTCAGCCAAAGTCCAAACTAACTAAGTAAAAAATATTCCTAAACGAAGCGAATTGAATATTACTAATTCAATTCAACGCAAATCCCCATAAACACGGTAATATTATTCTCGTTATTGTATCATGTATGTTTGATCATTTTATAAAGCTGGTGTGACAATTAAAAAATAAAATTTTGATTACCACAATAATTGGCAATGCCACTGTGACTTTGTTGCTTGCCTTACATATACCTCTACTTTTACTACCTTCACGAAATTTTTTCTCATCAGTAGTTAAATTATTTTCCTAAGTACTGAATTGTGAAAGCTCATCGTATAGTATCGGATATGGTAGAAGGATATTGCCCTTAGATCTAAATTTAAAAAGGAAATCGCGTTTTCATTAAGCATTCAAATTGAAAATCACCGAAAAGCAATAAGAGAACAGAAAGTTAATTCTATTCTTAGAGGGCATGCAATATTCATATTTTATCACCTAGGTACTCTATACACCGGTGTATGGTAATGAGTTTAAATTTTGGCGTTTGTCCAAGCTTCGATACCACTGTTTACGAAGCCTTCTTCAATAATAAAGCAGCTTAAATTCACCAAAAAGCGTAGCAAAGCATTTCCGAGTGACATTAAGAAAAATACCCACAAGATTGGGGCAGATGTTGTTGAGAGTCTGCCAAGAAAGTAAAACGCTTGTTTCCATTGTAGAATGGAATACTTGGAATTTGAATGTAATAGTCAAACCGATGTTCTTCTTCAATTGCATCAAAATACGTCGTATTTGCAATATTAGATTCTCTTATTTGTTCGTCAAATCTGTTTTGTAGGACTATGGGATACATAATTTTTTGCTAAATGTTGGATGAGAAATGTCTTTCAAAAATCTGGGCTGGAATTACAATAGCTTTTATACATCGTGTTGAATAAAAATGTAAAATTTATGTTATCAAGTTCATGAAGAACACGAGAATATAAAAACTACACCTTTTCGAAATAATTTCAAAGCTGAAAGCGCAGTGTCTCAGATGGATGACGGAGAATTCCCTCGGATTAATTCAGAAGTCACAAGAACTCTTAGAAGTTAATCTAAGTTACTGACTTCGCAGAAGTGATAATTTTGTAGAGGCTGCGTAGTAAAATTTTTCATTGGTCTTGTAAGATTTCTTTATAACTATGGATAAAGTTAGAAAGAGAAATAGTGGATAATAAATCTATTTGGGTGTAAAGATAAGATTTTAAATTATCTGGATTCATATACAAAAAAAATCGCCCAAGTGCGTGTCGGATCACGCACAATGAAGGGTTCCGTAGTTGGGATGAATATAAAAACAAACTTAACTTTACTTACTTCTTACTTTACTTTATGTTTAGTGTGTTTTTAGTTTAATGTGTGATTTCCTGTGCGAGTCTCAATAAATGCTTTTTCTTTCTTTCTAACTTTTTAGTTAAAAACATATTTTCCCAAACAAATATGTACGTCAAGATCAATTCGCCAACTGCAAAAATATAAGTTGGTAATCACAAAAAAAAAATGAGATGAAACTACAATTTAACGATTTTCGGACTTTTCCATTATACTTGTGCTGTAAGATCTTGCTTCCTGCCAAATTGCATGATTCTAGGTCAACGGGAACTACCCTGTAGATTTTGATTTATTTGCGAGTATAAATATATCGTTTAAATGGCCGTATTTTTTTATAGCGTTGACTTAAACGTTTGATTTTTTTAGGGGTCCAAGGAACCATAGACCTACGTATTTGATACTACTTTCAATTTGATACCTCCACGCGTTCCTGAGAAAAAGACAGATTGACGGACAAACAGACGGAAAACGAAGTAATCCTATAAGGTTTCCTTTTTTTCCTTTTGAGGTACGGAACCCTAAAATGTCTGATCTTTAAAAATATATCGATATAGGTACAAGAAAATTTTAGGTAAGTTCATTGGAACATTTCCCTAAAATTTTCACGTAACTAATTGCTTACCAGGCACAAAACTAAACGTAGGCAATTACTCAACATAACAAAACTATTCAACTCGAACCTATTCATTAGGAACAATTTGTACGAGCAGAAAATTTCATTAACAACCTAAGAACTTCATCTTGACTAAAATTAAGATTTTCCTTTTAACAGTCGATTAACATGCAAATTGCATATTAATTTCTGCAAAATGGACGACCATTAAAAGTTAATGTAAAGGCTCAAAATATCGTTTCAAGGTGTATTACAGGTACTTGGAGAGTGATTAACGAAGGTTTTAAAATATATTGGATAGGTGTGAAGTTACTAGGGTTTTAGACACCGTAATCTTGAAAATTTAATTTAAGTTTTGGGTTTATTGATACTAAATTGAATTGCAGAAATTCCGGGGCTGGGGTGGGTGCTGCAGGTGCGGGAAACCTCAAACGGCGCAAATACTCCAATCTTATTGGGACTCATATATTCGAGCCGTTTGGGGTTGAAACACTAATGTGCCTTTTGGGCACTTTTCCTGTTGACAGGCATCAAGTCTTTTTGAAGCATAGGGCTTAAAAAAGACTTGATTCTTGTCCTTTCTTTTTTAAATTTTTGTACATAATTTATTATTGTCTGTAAGATTTTAAATGATGTAAATATTATCTTGAAAAAAGAAATTCTTGAGTATGAAAAAGTAAGGATTAAATTTAAATCTGCTAACGTGAGCATCAGTCTGTAAAGCACTACAATCGTATTAACTAAGTAGTTGGTTAGTTCAGTCATCATCGTTGTCCAGGAAACGTAAGCCTCCGTCAGCTTGTAAGAAAAAGTATGAACCTAAAAAAATTCGCACCGCAGAATAAAGAATTACCGTTTGTTAACAAATTGGCGACTAAAAAGCTTTTTATACCTGCATTTTATAGTTAAAAGAACTATGCTATTGCGGAGAAAATAGACTGACATTTTCGCTTCATAGTTTCATTGTAACAAGACAAGTTGCTCGCCAGTTCCTGAAAAGTATAAAGCTTTTTTAAAAATACCTGAAAAATCCGACGCTAGCAAGCCAGTAAAAAGTTGGGACACAAGTAAATTGTGTACTTTTCCGTGGCAGTGCAAACATACGTTATGATCCTATTCATAATGTATTTTGTTTTGTAAATTACTGAATTATTACAGACCGTGTGAGGACTGAGACAGTTTCCTAGAATTTCGTTTAGAAAAATTTAATTTGAAGATTGCACAGAATATTTACCTGCCCGCCAGTTAGCTTGCCACTGAAGCAAAAAATAAAACTTGAATTGAAGAATGGGACCTAAGATATTTCAGATAAGGGGCCAATCGGAATCGGCCTCCTGTGTTTAATTTGAGCTTTGTCCCCACAAACCAGAACTTTTGCGACATGTTGTAAATAAATAAATTCTTTATTGCTATAAACAGGTTACAGACAAATTTGAGACCCTTCCTGTATTTTAGGAGATATGTAGGGTTGTGCTGAACATAGAAAAAAATTCATTAACTTTCAATCTGAGCAGATTGAAAGTTAATGAATTTTTCTATGTTATTTTTCTATAAGTTTCTATGTTAAGAAACATTGCATTTTCAATCCGCATTGTCAACATATTTATCAGGAATTCTCGTTTTTTTTCGGATTCGGCTGTAGGTATGTTGTCAAGGCGTGTACGCACGAACGAACAAGAACATGGTGAACACTTTGCATGTCCGTACCATTAACGAACATCAAACACTGTGTTCGACAAAAATGTTCGTGGTGATCCAATTTCAAATACATGGCTACTAAAGAGAGCGGGGCGGTTGAGAGCGAACACAAGTCGAACTGAGTTCGTATGGAAATATGAAATATCGCTAATAATTAATTGCAATACATTTTATGACACAGAATTTGATGTTGTAACCGTTTTACTGCACGAAGTATTCAATGGAGTCATAGACTGCAGCGAACTTTTAGGCAAACTACATATAAGCGCGCCAATTCGTCTGCTGCGGAAAAGCAGCTAAGTACAATTTATTTTATGTCTCAGGATCTAAAACTAATCTGGGACATTTTGCTGTTCTTCCATGATTCTGTAGGCAATACAATGAATTTTCAAAGCGGACCTGGACATATCAAAATACAAAAAAAATATTTCCCATCGTAAAATAACTAAGTATGTACGAGTAACTATGTTTCTTCCCTCCAATACCTAGTCAACAAATGTGAATTAATAATTATTATACTAAACAATTGTAATAAGAATGATCAAATAGGTAGCAATTTTTTTTTTTGGTCGTTTATTTTCTCAATTTTTAATTTTATCCGGTTTATATCTAGTTATATGTGCATGCTGTGGTCTTCTGTAATTTAAGGAGCACACGTAAAATAACCGTTTTTATTATTGAAAATAAACAAATAAAAAGGCATTTGGAAAGTTTCCAATTATACTTTTTTTACATCTAAAACTAAATATTCGGTGTTACGATATTAATTATTGCATTTCATTATCAATATTTTAGTTCAATAGTTAGCTATATTTCATATTTACTTAAAGTAATATTGCCAAATTAATCAAAACAGATAAATATTTGACAGCTATTTGCTACGTTGCCAACTTTTAGAATAAACGCTCTTAAGGGGGATGCGCTAAGGTAGCCCGCGAGATTCAAATTTCCTTGATTTTTTTTCCATTATGCAGGTCAGTGTCAGGTTGTATGTTGATTAAAATATAATTCGCGACCGTAACGAATATGGCTTTACATATTATAATCATTACAATCAGCAATACAACTTCATAAGTTAGCATAATTGTCAAATATCATGATTTCATGAAATAGTCATTCAATAGAATTACATGAACTTAGAGAGTTATATTGATCATTTTTATGATTATAATTCTATAATTAAACATTTGATACGGCTGCGAATCATATTTAGATCAACATAGAACATGATACTGACCTGCAATTTGCAAAAAACGTAAGCAAATTTGAATTTCGTGGGCTGCCTTGACGCTTTCGCCTTAAATTATAGTTAGAATCATGATGCATAGATAGTAATTAGGCTCGAATCTTAGAATTTAATCTGTGCAAGGCGGCACAGATAACTTCCTCATACAAACGAAAAACTGTATATCTTTACTCACTAACTGTATTACTATATACATTTCCTTCTAAACTCTTAATCAGTTCTGCTTGAGTATTCACAGTGGCTATTTAAACGTAGAGTTAAAATATTTACTTAAACAGGTGTTCATTACATTCTACATTTGCAGCTGGATAGTGGGCTTGTTTGCACCGTCCAGTCTGTGTTAACAAGGACGTAACCGCAGTTCACGATGTTTGCCCCGGCATAGTTCACTACCGCGTCATAGTACATAAGTAGGTACTGAATATATACATTTTTATTTGTGTCCATATAGCCTCTTAATTTAATCGGTGTTCGATGATGAGTTTTACCAACAATTTGATAGTGCTTACAGAAATCAGGGGTGAATTCTAAGTTGTTACAGCTTTAAATTCTTCGCTTCCGTGACCGCCACACTTATAATTATGTATGTAGTTATAAGCTTATTATAAATAAATGTAAATTTAAGATTGAGAGTAGCGTATTCTTTCTATAGTCTGATTAAATAGTTCGTAGTGTAAAGACTGTACAGTGTACTGTAACGGTGATAGCCTAGTGGTCTGACCGTCGGACTGCCAAGTCATAGGTCTCGAGTTCGAACCCAAAGCACGCACCTCTGACTTTTCGGATTCATGTGCATATTGTATAATTATCACTTACTTCAAAAACGGTGAAGGAAAACATCGTGAGGAAACCGGCATGGCTGAGAGATATTTCTCGACGGCATGTGAAGTCAAGTCAGTGGCCCGTGGGCGGCTTTAAAACTCTGACACCAGGTAAGTCACTAACCACACGAAAGAAGAAGAAGTGTAAAGACGTTCCGTTTTATTTACTTTAGACCCCTTCAGTCACTGCTCAATTGTCGATTGGACATTAGAAGTCGATAACAATAAAAATTCTATTGTGTCAAAAAAAAAAAAAAAGTTTAACTGACACTAACGAAGTGTCAGTTAAACTTTTATGGGGTGGTATCTGGTGGTATAGATAACTGATCAGCCTGACTCCTTCCCTCAATGTGGAATAGATCAAAATAACTATTGTTTACAAACATTACTATTACCTGCCTACCTGCAGATGTTTAAAAGGAGGTACAGATGGAATTTATTGTAATTAAGACCAAATGGCTGGTCTGCAATCATCATTAAACCTCATTTAAAACTACAAAGAGCACGGGCTAACAACAGTCGTAATGGGAATGGGCGAGGAGAAGCAATTAAACAAGTCCAGACAAGTTTTGACCCGTCCTTGCGGTGGGTCCCTTCGCGCCTCGGATATAATCAGTGTTGAACTATGTCCCATAACCTGAACTCGTCTAGGAAACACTAATTAACGGTGAACTACAATTTGTAGAAATTCACGGGCTGCTGCAAATGTCCACTTGTGTTAAATTAGGTGATTAGAAGCACAAAGTTATGTGGCTAACTTTTATCGAAGTTGTCAGTGTTTCGGTTAAATTGTTGCAGGCTCTTGGTGCCCCCTAATATTATTGATTTGTTGCTTTATAATTAAGATTATTACATTAAAAAAAAACAATTAAAACCGGATGAAGGCACTAGTTTTCGGTTTTATGACTGTTATTTGGCTATCATAGAATTAAATTAAACTTGACGACACACATGATGTAATCCTCATAATAATGTAAAGAAAAACCAATAATTAAACTCTAGTTTAAATTTGTTGACGTACAGTTCTACGCCGTAGCCAATGGTCTACGAGATTTTCAATGCTCGTAGCCTTATAGCTACGGCGTAGAAAATAAAGTTTAGCTTTTAATACTAAACCAATTACCTTTCATGTTCATTTCAAAAGTAACCTACCTATAGTACCTAATAAATCCAATATTGTACAAAGCTACTAGCAAAATATAATTACCACTGTATTCAGTTATGAGCAATGTATGATAGATTAAACACACAATTCAATGTTATACGATTGCCCGTGAGAATCGTCAGCGATATAATTTCCATTAATCCGAGCAAATAGTTTCCAACGTTTGTTAAATTATAACTGAAAATGGATTCCGTGACGTGCGATATTGAAGCTTTATATTTTATGTTTATTGTTTGTGCACTGTGTTTACTTTAAAACACTAGTTTCGAGATTGGTTTGAGATTAATTTTGCACACAGCTACAAGTGTGTTTTTCTTGGAAACAAGTATCAAAGTGTTGCTCTTATGTGTGATTTATTTCGTTAGCATAATGGTAACAGGGATATAGGTAGGGGGGTAGCAGGGTAACCCTGCTAGGGCTCAGGCCTCTTCTTCATGAGAGGGAGTGAGCCATATCATCCACCACATGAACTCAATGCAGATTGGTGGCTGTCACACGTCTTCGAATTTTTGTTCTAGACAGCTACTCGTATGCTTATTACATTTATATGTCATTAAAGATTTTTCATATATCTATGAGAGTATAATAGCTTCAAAGAAACGCCAAAAATACACACAAAGACAACCTCAACCCCAAACGACTGAACCAATAAAATGGGTCCAAAATGTAATAAATTCCGTATCTTTTGACTTACATACTGTTTATACAATAGACCGGTAACGCGGGTATCGGCAGGACGGACAACGGTCCGCACTGATTTATGATTGCATATATTGACTATCGTATGTTTATGTCCCTGCTGGCTTATTCTAATGTAAGCGATGGAGCCAGAGGCTGGGAACATAATGTCATGTTCAAAGAGAGAGATAGTTTTCACCTAACCACGGTAGTTTTTTTTATAAATGAAATCATTAGTTTCCACCACTACTAATTACTAAATATATTTTAGGAAGTGTATAGAGTGCCGCTAGCGGCATTCTATACCTATCGGATAAAGTGCCGCTATTTGCGCCATAATAATGGCGTTGCCTCGACCCGGCTAAAGTGCCGTAAGTATTGTTATTGTCACTGTCACTTGTTATTTTGTTTAATTGTTTGGTTAGTTCGCTGCCCTTTGTATTGATTGATCGTATTTGTTTTAGATAATTATATCAAACGTCACTACAATGACTGAATTTACGAAAAATTAAGTAGCAAATGAAAATGGCTGAAAGGTAGGTTAGGTTAGGTTAGAACTGTAACCACACAACGCACGAGCCGAGCGAGCGAAGCGAGCGGTGCCGCGGCAGCGGCGGGCGAGTGCCTGGGACTGTTTAGGTACAAGAAAATGTAATGTTTTGGGAATGTGGTGTTTTACAGCGAACTAACCTCAACCATAAAACAGAATAACAAGTGACAGTGAGTCAGTGACAGTGACAATGACAATGCAATGCTTACGGCACTTTAGCCAGGCCGAGGCAGCGCCACTATTATGCCGCTAGCAGTACTTTATCCGATAAATAAAACTTAATAGGGCGGGCGTATTGAGGGAATGTCTTATGTAATTTTCACGTTCGAAAAGTGCTGAATCTCAACCTAGTTTGAATAAATGACTTTAGATTTTAGTTTTGAATAATCCCGAATCCCGAATTTCTGAACAAGTCTTTTTTGATATAATATAGAAGGTCAAGATATTATATGAGGCTTCATTGTTTTGAACAATCATCCATGTCCTCTTAAACTTCTTAATCAGTAAAGTTTTAAACTGAGTAACTTGCTAGACAGTTTTCTTCTACTTCTAACAAATAAACCAAATTACTTACTTTACGAGCTAAAGCTTCATTTGATAACATTGTCGGTTCAAATTAAAGTAGGGTTAACAGTACAGGACGACCGCACTTATTGTGGTCTGTGTTCATTATCGTTGTGGTCGAATCACCATCTGTTATTACTTTTATGTTGCCTGTACTACTTTATATCGCATAAATACGTTTAATGCCAAGTGCTTTTGTTGTTGTTTTTGATGGTAAAGTAAAGGTTTATGGGTTTGCGATTTAATTGATACGATTATGACGAATACGACGAAATATGAGTAAAGTACCGTTATGAGTGAAACGGAGTTAATGTTTGATATGAAATTCATTATGTGCTAACATTAGGCAATGTTTACCTACACACTTATTGAGATGGGTCGCTATAAACCATTAAAAACTGAATAAAATCTTATAGTTTACTAACAAACTATTTAAATAAAATAAGAAAATTACAATATAATATACTAACTTGACAAAAATTATTATATACGAAATAAAATATGGCGTCGAAAATTTGGTGATGTTGCCAAGAGACTGGCGGCAATGCTTAGCCTCTGGCCACGGTAAAAGCCAGCTCTTGGGTCACGGGAAGTGTCTGAACGTTAAGGTATGTACAATTCGCGTCAAATAACTTTGCCGCTCTGAAGTAGACTACAAATGGCTGCGCAGTAGTCAATCTTACTTAAAAAACAGTAGCGCGCATGCCAGCACACATGCGCAACCTAACTTCAGAGTGGCAAAGTTATTTGACGCGAACTGTAAACATTTGTTGTAGTTATAAAGCAATAGGTACCTGCAAACGGAGGGAAGAACCATAGCCTGTTTAAAATCACTCGTAAACACTGACTACAAACGGCTATTGCGCCGTTTCTCAGTGTGTACAAATGATCAAAGAATGGCTTCTTTGATCATCATCATAATCATAAAGAAACCAATTAATTCGAATCATCTGGAAGTAAAAACTCTCTTCAATAGCTTCCAACTTAAACGTTATCAGAAAATCTGAGCGTGTAAATATCACAAAATCCTCGCGACTCGCAACCAATCAGTCGTGAGAGATCGCTCTATTTCCTCCAAGTGCATCAATTCACCGTCGTAATACGTTCACGCCCGTCCCGTATTACCCGTATGTCATAATGGAGCTCTGAACTGATTGGGCGAATTTCTATAGAGCGCAAAAAATGACGATAAATCGCGATCAATTTATTTTACGTCGATTCGGAGATTTACCCCTAAACGCTATTGTAGCATGAACAATGGTGGCTTTTGGAAGTGACGTAAATGGATAATGTGAAAATATTGATGTTGCTATTTATTCCTATTTACAAGACTACGAGAAAGAGTGTAAAATATAAAATAAAATAATAGTGAAATAATCTTTCCTTTCATCGTTGTTAATTTATTTTACGGCCCAACAGGCAACAGAACATTTATTCGCTTTTACGTTACGGAAACACCCTTCAACTAAGCAGTTGAAAGAAGAATAGATGGTTGTTTAAGCAAACAACCATCTATTCTTTCATCATATCATATTCAGAATAATTTATATAAAACTGTAGCATCAGCCGGGATCAATAGATTAGGTCCAATAACCTGTGAGAGAGTGGGCTATTTCCCGCGCTTCCATTCAATGGGCAAATAGATTCATGCTCGTTCCATTACACTCGATGTGTAAAACATAATACCTATCTTAGGTATAAACTTTTCTATTATAAAATATTGTTGATTTGTTTACGTATTTAACTTGACTTTATTCACGCGAACTCACAATTTAAATTCTTATCTGAATTTGATCCTCGATTATATAAACCTGTAGTTTTATTGTTTACGCCATTCGTTTTTAAACAGTTGCGTCAATCTACAAAAATAAAGAGTTGTTAGTAATATTACTTAAATAATATTTCCTATGTATATACACTGAATACATAATAATGGATTATTGGAAGAATAAAGTGGCTATTGTTACCGGTGCAGCACATGGAATAGGTGCTCAAATAGCCGAAGATCTTGCAAAGATTGGAATGATCGTTATTGGCTTCGAGCCCACTCAAGAAAGACTCGATGAAATGCTGAATAAAATGAATGATTGGGGCAGGTTTGAAGGACAACTAATACCCTGTAAATGTGATGTTTCTAAAGATGAAGATCTCAAGAATGCTTTTGAAGGAATCGTAACAGCATATGGAGGAGTGGATGTACTGATAAATAATGCGGCTATAGGCAAAGAAGGTTTAATATGCACAGGCAGTATTCAAGATATGAAAACTATCGTAGATACTAATATTTACGGATTGATAACTTGTACACGATATGCGATTGAGTCCATGGTAAAGAAAAATGTTTCAGGGCAAATTATTAACATCAACAGTATTTGTGGACATTATATGCCTCCTTTTGCTGAGCCGAAGATTAATATGTATATCGCCTCCAAGAGAACTATGACAGTTTTAAATACTCTATTAAAGAATGAATTTAAATCGCTTAATCGCAAAATCAAGGTGACGAGTATATCTCCTGGGATCGTACGCACTGGAATATTTAAAACAGCTGGAATTAATTTCCTAAATGAAGACTTTTTCGAAAACAATCCGCATTTGACAACAAAGGATGTTTCTAATGTTGTTCTTATGATTTTAGCAGCTCCTCGTGGTATTCAAGTTAATGAAGTTATTTTTCATGCACTGCATGAAATCTATTAATTGAATTATTTTATATGCTTCAATTATGATTATGTTAGCCAGTGTAGTGTAGTGTTATGTATGCCAGTATTATAGTATGGTTTCACAATAAAGCATTTTCTATAGAAAGTTTGATCAAACAATAAACATTATTAGAAACACGGTTTTTTATTTTTCTTCATTTAACTGCCTTAATTAACCAAATGGCACCGATCACATATAAAAATTTTAGGCATTGAATTTAAATGATTTGTTATGAAAGGCCAGTTTTGTTAAGTGGCACAAGTAAATATCTTCTTACTGAAAACTGTGATTATATAAGAAGAAAAGATCTCCGAAGAAGAGAAGGTGTAGTTTGAAAGTAGTGATAGTCAAACCCAATAACACTTTCCTCAACCTGGGGAGCGAGTTCAGGACCCAATGCTTAACAACTGCGCTTGCAGCCATCGCCCAGTGAGGCACTCTTTGATAGTCTGATAAACTAATATTTTTTGTCACTAAAATAAATGAAAACCCGGTCACATTATTCTGACAAGTAACATAATACTTAAAAATCCAGAGGTTAACATTTCAATGCTTTTTCATTACACATTAAATTCTCGTTAGGTTATCAAAACAAACAATCTACATAAAGCGCATTTATTACCAGTGATAACATATTAAATGTCCCACTTAAAGAGGAAACTTATGTTTTATAAAGGATGGTAAAAATATTCGGAGAGGCATTTGAAGTTTGGACTTTGATTAAAATAGTATTTTAGAGATTTTTAAAACCTATATCATGAAGTGTTGGGTTAACAAAGTAGCGGTTATCACAGATTGTGGGGATGAAGTTGGTTTCGCTATTATAGAACAGTTAGCAAAAGTTGGGATGATCGTTATCGGTTTTAATAAAAATGAAGATATATTAGAAAAAGTAACGGTGAAACTTAACCCTGTTGTTGCAAATAAAATTTCTGGAAAAATTGTGCTATGCAAATGCGACATATCGGATACAAAGCAATTGGCAGCAGCATTTGAAAAAATCAAGGACACGTATGAAGGAGTGGATGTACTGATTAACAACGCTCAGTGCAAAATCGATTGTTTGGTTAACACTGGAGAATCAAAAGATTTTAAGAAAATTATTGACGTAAATATTAATGCTTTGGTGGCTTGCACAAGGCTGGCAGCTGGATCTATGATAGAAAGGCAAACTAGAGGACATATAATATGCATGAACGACTTATGTTCTTACCAGATACCAGCGAAGTCAATGAAAACTGTGTACATAGCTACTAAAGCGGCTATAACTTCTGTAAATGAAATTTTGAGACATGAATTTCGTTTCTTGAAGGCTAATGTTAAAGTCACAAATATAGCATGTGGTCAGATTGAAGGGTATACAGAATCTGTTACTGATGCTCCGGGACTTCGGGTTAAAGATATAGCCAAGCTAGTGAAACTGATATTGAACACACCTGAACAACTTCAAGTGCACGAGGTTTTGTTAGATTCTGTTGTTGAATAAGTGAATTGTATATTCAGCCTTTGAAAGACGTTGTTACGGCAAAAGAAATGTATGGAAATTAACTTAACATTAGCCGGCTAAACTTGAGTTTATTTTAGAGGAGAGGCTAATGTTTGAAATAATATGCATTTTCATGTGTAATGTACGGTGTTATTAAACTACCTTTCAGCCATTTTCATTTGCTACTTCATTTTTAGCCAAGGGTTTACGGCTACACTTATGTAAGTTTAGCCGTCTAAAGATGAAATAAATTAACATTAACCTCTCCTGAAAAATAAACTCCAGTTTAATCGGCTAATGTTAAGTTTGTTTATTTCCACACCCGTCTTTAGCCATAACATATACATCGACAAGAATTCATTCAGGTTAATAATTCAGTGAAATAGCATACTATTATAGCCCATATGACTAATATGAGTAGAACGTTGTACAGTGATTGTTGAATGTTGATACACAAGTTGCCCACGATAAAAATCTTCTGGAAATCGAGAAAGAATGAATGTGTCTGTGGCGGCATCTACATCGCTACTTGCGAACTACGCATCAAAGACCTGACGTCACACAACATCCTGACGTCACTCAATCCTGCATCGCGCAATTAGAGTTTACCACGCGGTGGACATATATACAAGCTCCCGACTTCAACCTCTGGGGCAATTGCCCGCCAGACATGACACCTGTCTGGTCGGAGGATCCTCCCCTTTCTATGGTGGATGAGTGAACTTTACACCCTGTTCTTCATACCCCTAAATGTCGAAGTTGTAGACTATAGAGACGTGGTGTGTAATTCTTATGCCGAATCGACTACAAATATTTTGCATTTTCTATTATTTCAAAATTATGTTATAGTACCTAGTGATGTTTTATTAATAATTCATGTTCTTTGATTTACCTTCTATTTCTCTATGATTGTGACAGATTGTGTGTGAATTATGATAAAGTGTGTTTAACGATGGTGTCAGACTGTACCTATTTTTTAAAGATATGTTTTTTTTATCGACGTAGTGACTTCTCTAACACTCCGTATCTAAACTCAACCTCTTTCCCTTCCGTTTACACACATACAAACACACCACGCCTACATCACAAAACATACTCACACCACATCTACATCACAGAACACACATACTAACACTTTAGTAAGTAAATATAAGTAAATATACGTTTGCACCTTATATTCCTAAGCAGTCTCTATTAAAAATCATTTGTGCTCCTTCTGTGGGATCCTTAATACAGGTTACCATGTAACCTAGCTAAGACACCAGATTCTATTTTATTTATTGTTACTCTTTTTCTGATTATCTGAAAGTTGGAAAATTATATTTATTGTAACAGACTGTACCACACTTTTTTTAAATAAATAAATTACTATTCGTATTCGTCATCGACATGTAAGAAGGTAAATAATAAACATCAGCTATTAAAGAAAACTATACCAGTTCCAGCTACAAAACTTTTGTCACTAATAAGAGTAATACCTAAGTACCCGACTCGTTGGTTCACCATAAATTCAGGCAACCACATTCATGCTAACGGAGTGAATACAAAAGATTCGCGGAGCGTATCCAAGCAAAGGCAAGCAGTAGCAACCACGCATTATCTTAATTAAACGGATAAAGCATTACCACTCATTTCAAATTATCACTGACTTGGCAACCTCATTTCATTCCGTGATGCGCTTTGTTTTATCCAGGAGATATGGCTTATGTGTGTTAATCAAATCTGCTAAATTAAACCCAGGTCTTGCAAGCATAGAGTTTTGTTAGTTATCACTAACTGTTTATAATTTTGATAGGTTTCCTTACTTGTATCACTTTGCTAAGCAGTATCAGCCATGGTATTCTGTAAACATCTCACCGTGAAAACTTGGGTGAAGTGAGCTGTCAATAGTGTCAATCCCAGTGGAATGATTGCCCACTCCACGCTCACTTCACCTAAGTTTTCACGGTGAGATGGTTACAGAATAGCACTGCTGCAGTGCTATTCTGTAACCATCTCACCGTGAAAACTTAGGTGAAGTGAGCGTGGAGTGAGCTGTCATTCCACAGGGATTGACACCATTGACAGCTCACTTCACCCAAGTTTTCACGGTGAGATGTTTACAGAATCGCATAGCAGTGGTGTATCCGTACACTTGCACTTGTCTCTCAAATTAATAGGAACAACTAAACCAAATACTGGACTAATTACCAATTTTAATTAGTTACCTATTGATTTCATTGTAATCTTTTATGTGTGCACGATTTACACTAGAAATACACAAGCTTTGGTAAAAATATTGTTAATAATAGCCCAATATTTTTTAAATAACTGTAGTTTATTTTAGATGTTATAGTGCCATAAATTTATCTGACTCGTTGGCTGAGTGTGGAACTAATGAAACCGCTATGATTTTTTGTTTATCGACAGCGCCACTTGGCACACAGGCTTTCTTGGTCAATCGAGACCTAAATATAGATAAAAAACATTTTTTCAATGTCGTTTTTCTCCTACTAAATTTGTAAAAATTAAGGAGTTCACTACGAGCTCTATTTTTATCCATCCTCTTCTGTCTTGGTTCTGTGTATTAGGATCACATCGTAATTAAGATTATTTTATTATACAGGGTGTGGCGTAAATAGTGGTCCACCGTTAAGGATTCGATTCACTAGATAATTTACTATAACCTACTACAATTTTAACCATTTTTACAATGTATATAAGATTTTAATAAATGCTGACTAGTATGAATTGTTTTATTTTGCTTTGGCCAAATAGGTTAGGTGTATTATATCACTTTGCAACAATAGTGACAAAAAATGTTATTGGCATTGCAGTGTAGTCATTTTTTTATAAAAATTGTAAGTAATAACGTAACTAAAACATGAAATGTATTTTAAAGAAAATCGTCCTTTCTTAGATTAAAATGGAATATCTTTCTGTTAAACAATAGGATCTGCTACTATGATACCTTTTTGGAATCGGTATTTAGTAGGCATATTTTAGAACTCATGGGCATTGAGAGTATAGTACATTGTTTTTACAGAAATCGCTCTTGAATTTGCAGATAATGTAAAAAAATAGAGAAGAATTGCCTTTTCTTCAAATTCTCGAAATGTACTTAAAAAAGCACATTTATTCACGATAGCTCTAGTATTCAGCTGTTATTAACAGTAATCAGAATAAGAAAAAGAAGTTTTTTTTTTTTAATACAACCAAATTTATAACAGAAAGTAGTAATTTTATTAAAAACAGAAAAAAAAAATATATCTCCGGAAACCTTGGGTAAAAATTGTTAAAATTGTAGTAGGTTATAGTAAATTATCTGGTGAATCGAATCCTTAACGGTGGACCACTATTTACGCCACACCCTGTATATGATAATATTGTGTATGATATTATAATTGCTTAGTATAATTATTAATAGTAGCAACCCAGAGTCTGGATTTGGGCCCGGTTGATTGTAATAGATTCGCCCCCTATTACATGGGTCTAAACATAACTGGCGAAATGTGGGTGTACTAAGGTACACCTCTGCTCAACCCTTCGTGGAAACAAAGCATGATCTTATGTTAATATGTAATTTGTTAGTAATAGGGAATATGCACGTAATTCAAAACTTATTCATTATATAAATATAGATTGTTTAGAAGTCAAAAAACTAATTCCAATTTTTTAATAATTATTTTATGTTGCGTATTTTTGGTGGAACGGAACGCAAACTCAAAACATGTCGCCTTCGACAATGCAACGTAAAAAACTCTGTGAATAACCTTTTCTTTGCAAAGTAACTGCGATTTCTGCTTGAATAAAGCATAAAAACAGTTTAATTTGTATGATTTAAGGCTAAAACCTTTAAAAAATTGGCCAAGTGCTACTCAGACTCTCACAAGAAGGGTTCCCAAAAAAAATCATTTTGGTGACTTTGCCAACAAAGACAAAGGTTCTGCAGGACAAACCTGTTTGGTAAACAAATGTCTGTGACAAATATAAACGAGGCAAATTCTGTAATCTGTAGATTCTATTTTTAAGAATGTGTCATTTGAGCGAATCGATAATTCTTCTCAAATATATGCATAAATTATAAAAATATATCTATTGCAAGAATGTCTTTACCAAAGACAAGTGAACTATATGAGGACCCGCTCAGAAGACCGCCAAGAGGGTATAGCGGTCCTCGTGTCAGACGAATCACAGTAGGACACGGAAGAAACGTATCTGTTCCATTGGAAGAGCCTCCCATTGAATGGAGTAACCTAATTTTTCTGCCGTTCCATCCAGTCTTTAGGATGATCATTGTTGCCATCGTTTTTATAAAGGCAACGATGGTAAGATTTCATTTTATTTGATTATTAATCATTTATCCTGGCCCCATTGACCCCGACCTCGTCCCGACTGCCATTTGTAGATCTTTGATGTTCGTCAGTCGTTATAGTCCAGGGCCAAACTAATTTTGAAAACCCGAATTGAAGAAAAATTCTTAGCACTATGTGGTTGGTCGCAAAATTATGCATAAATTATAAGTAATAAAAAAAAAATAAGAGAACTCAGTGAAAGTTCCGGAAGAAGGGGGTTGTAGGGAAACCAAGTTTTGTATAGACCAATTTCCAACATAACCTCCCAATGGAGAAAAATGCAAAATATCGAATTTTTGCGTTTTATTTTTTTCTGCAACCAAGGCGATTGTAGCGACCGTACAGCGTCATCAATTGCAATGTAAGCACTAACCGAGAAAATGTATAGGCGACGCCAGCAAGCAGCAGTCACGCCGTGAGTCCCATCCGAGTCAGTGTTATCGTGTAGTGAATTGACTGTATGTAATAATCAAGGTTATTGTGTAATTAGTGGATAATCAAATAAAACACCAAGTGAGCTCTCTGACCGTATATTCATTTACTTATCCTGCAACACAAGGAATACGCCCATACCCACAATTGATGACGCTGTACGGTCGCTACAGCGATTCATAGCTATATTGAAAAATAAATTGATCTTGAAAAAATATTTTTTTGGTTTTTCGCGTTTTAAACAATATTTTTTCTTACATTTTTTTTTCGTTAAGTTGAGATTTTAAAGAATAAAACTGGTAAAGTTAAACATTCGAAATTTTACTAACCAAATTTTTGGTCTGAAAATTCGCCTTTTTTTCAATTTTACCTCCTAAAAAATACAAAAATTAATATTTCGTTTCAAAAAAATATTGTTTGTCACACACACACATAGAAATCCATATTTTCAGTGATTTTCTCCGAAATTGAATCATAGATGGTGCAGAAAAATAAAAATTACGAAAAAAACGGTTTTTTGCATTTTTCTCCATAAATTTCAGGTTATGTTAATAAAAGAAGGCCCTATACCTATACCATACTATGATTACATCAGATTTGCTGCTGTTTGGCAGTAGACATAAGTTACCATACCCGTTGTTTATTTGCAGGGTCCCATACAGTCGGTGTATCCAATTGTGTATTGCAATGATCTCATGGACCACCATCCGGTTTTGATATTCATAAAGTATTTTTATTGGTATTGCTGTGATCCTATGTACGCAACTGATACCTTTCTTCATATGGTACACAGGTAACTTTCAATTTAGATTCGGTAATACTGCAGACTGGACCGTTGGTGTAGTTGTAGCCAGCGCGGCTGCTGGCTACATTACTACACCAACGTTTTTTTCGTTTCCAGACAAGTCGTTGACAAGGCAATGAGACGTGAACATTTACCAAAATCAGCAAAATGGTTGGTGTGCGATTTGGTATCACTGATTCCGTTGTTTCGTTTAATTTCGCCGGACCCCTGTCTACCACCTCGGATTTGGCCTAACATATTATTGTTTAATGAATTTCTGGTGTAAGTATTTATTATTGGACATTAGAAACTGAACTGTATTTCGATGCTGACCGAACATTATTTGGTATTTTTTGCTGTAAATTAGAACTTAGAAAAACTTTTGGCGAATACATGGTTCACATGGTACTGGTACTGGTTTCACAATTCGAGCATTATTTTACAACCTTCTTCAAGATAAATCGAAATTGCTGTAGGTACTAGTCGAATACATGCGAGCGCCCGGCCGGTAATGTTTGTATAAAAATCCATATCTGTTGTGTTTAGCGGCCAAATACATTGCTATGAAAACTCATATCTGTCCTGTTATGGTAACTTATTAAAGATTTAATTAAAGCTTCGATTTGTTTTAAAAATAGAGCTGTTAAAAGTAAAGAAGAAACAAATGGCGCGTGAAAAATTACCGTTGTTCGTCATTTATTCTAGAATTTATAATTAATTTACTTCGTTTATTTGAGAAAAGTACTATACTAGCCTTGGCCGCAACTAGGCATTGATGGACTCAGATATGTGTGCCTCGGTTTCGCCTTGGCCCACATTTTCACGATAGTCCATCAATGACCTTGTTGCAGGCCGCTACAGTAATGTACAATTATTTTGTTTGACTTTCACATTTAATCCAAAAATGTATGGAGGCTTTATGATGTTCTTTATGATTGTTTGCAGCACTTACAGAGTGATTGAATACTTTTCAATGGGAACTTCTCATTCATACCCGATGGTCCTGTTAGGCCATGCAATTGTGATGTGTTTGTGTATCAACTGCATTGCCTGTTTCCTTTTGCTGGTTACACATCAAGGTTTTTGTGAACGTTGCAATGATCCTAACGTTTTTTTCGATTGGAGGGCTTACATCTGGCTTCAGGTAATTTCAGATAACATTGATCTGTATATTTCTATATCTGTCAACCTTGTCATTGTAGACTAATATGTAATACGACAAGTTATGTAACTCCTGTATGCACTATTGTTTTTTTGGCTCCGACGCAGAATGTCCACTTCTCAAAATGTCCACTGGTCGCAAAATGTCCTTTTCTCAGAATGTCTCTTTCGCAAAATGTCTCTTTCGCAGAATGTCCACTTCGCAAAATGTCTCTTTCGCAGAATGTCCACTTCGCAAAATGTTCCTTTCGCATATTGTCCCCTTTTTATTTCTGACATCCTTTAATCATAATTCAATTCATTTTAGCAATTAGCTTTCACACATCATGTTTGACGTGTGTTTATTTGTATCGATATGGGTAAGCATAAAAAAATATATATATAGTACAAATCACATTTATTTCTTTGCAAAATCGCTTGATTTAAAGTAATTATTTTACCAACTTTTTTTTACTAACTCGCAATAAAAAAAATAAGAAATTTGAACACTCTTTAATTAATTACCTACGAACCGTTAACTGTAAAAATATTACTTTTTTTATAAATTGTGGCAATGTCAAATTACCATAGTTACTACAACTACTACTCCCCCGTATCCTCCTCACAAGCGATGCGATTTTTTCTGATGATAGCATGGAAGCTATCTGTACGCCTCAACACGGCGCATGAAGTTTAGAAATTCGGAAAATAAGTCTGAGTGCGTGACAACAAATCGAGAAAAGTATTTGTTAAATCATCAAGTCGACCGAAACTCAACCACTGCTGGACTTAGCTATAGATAATATAAAACTAGCGTATATTAGGCGCTTCAGAAGTACAGATCTTTGTATTTGATCATTAATTTTGTACATCTGTACCTATATACCGCGATATATGTATAAACATCTAGATGCGATCTAAATTTAACAAAGTACTTATCAGGTAGTCTAATTTTATTTTAACCGTTTTATGATTGCGAGAATTACTTTAAATATCAAGCGATTATGCAAAGATATAAATGTGATTTGTACTATATATTTTTTTTTTTATGCTTACCCATATCGATACAAATAAACACACGTCAAACATGATGTGTGAAAGCTAATTGCTAAAATGAATTGAATTATGATTAAAGGATGTCAGAAATAAAAAGGGGACAATATGCGAAAGGGACATTTTGCGAAGTGGACATTCTGCGAAAGAGACATTTTGCGAAGTGGACATTCTGCGAAAGAGACATTTTGCGAAAGAGACATTCTGAGAAAAGGACATTTTGCGACCAGTGGACATTTTGAGAAGTGGACATTCTGCGACGGAGCCGTTTTTTTAAGTGGGAATGTATTTTCAGTTTAAAGACGGATGGACGGATGCAGATAAAGGATATGCAGCCTACGTCTGTGGAGCAGTATTTGTGTACTCTTTTGCAATAAATGAAAGATTCGAAGAATTGATGCCTTCTGCAATATTAGAATTCATAATGGTGTGTATATTAATGGTGGCCGGGTACGTAACGACAAATTTTGTAATTTTACCGAAAGCCATTAATGAATCTATACTAAGATTTCGTAGAATATGTGATGTGTATTCAAGAGTAAGAAAAGTCATTCAGGAGACTAAAAGAAGAAATCCTGACGGTAACTCAGACGAACTAGTCGAAACTTATTATAAACTGTTATGGAGAAAACGAAGTGGGATCGCTACTAAACCTCCGATTGTTGAAAGTCTACCTAGATATTTGAGACTTTATCTCAAGCAAGATTTGATTTGGCCCTTATTTCACCACAGCCCTACATTGAGGAAAACAAGTTATCCTTTTAGACGATGGTTAACCGAGTTAACGGTATTATCTTACAAATTGCCTGGAGAGAAATTCTTTACAGGTCCCAATACCAAAGGTTCTTTATATTATTTGAAATCTGGCATTATTCAGCTCATTTCTGTTGATGATGGAGTAACACCAATCCTCTCTGTAACAAGTGGGACAATATTTGGAGATATAAATTTTTTTGTGCCTCCATTTAGAAGGAAGGTTATTGCTCGCTGTCTCACATATTGTGAATATTATTTCGTTAAACGGCAGTCTATGATAAAATCGTTACAGAAATATCCATTAGATAGAAAAATTGTCATGAACGATGTTATTAACAGAGTAAAACACGCAAAAATATTATTTTCTAACAAACAACAGTTAAGTCGAGGCGATATAAATGAAGACGAAGGACTATGTTGGCTTAAGAAGCGGTGGTGGGAATTATTTAACATAATTGAAAACTTTACTAAAACAACCGGTGACCCGAAAGAAGCTTTAAAGGGTCAATTGCCACCTGATGAGACGTCATACCATTGTTCTAAATATATAGGTCAACTTGTATTATGTAATAAAACAGAACTGCGGACAAAATCGATGTTCACCAACTTCAAATTTCCATGGATTATTAATCCGCATTCTATGTTCGGTCTTGTATGGTATCGAATTGTTGCTGTCGACGTGTTTCTTGTACTGGTATTTTATCCACAAAATTTGATAAAACCTCACATTCCCGTATGGTTCGAGTTTTTTACTTGTTGCTCCGATACCGTATATACTATTGATATTGGTGTATCCCTTGTAACTGCTGTGAAGAAAGAAGATAGTGTCACAAATACTTTTCCTAAAGTTATGTTTGAACGCTTCAAGAGTATTACTTTTATACTTGATTTACTGTCAACAATTTGGATTGAAGATATAGCTGAGCTTATTGGGGCCTCAAAGTATTATTACACTCTTCAATTTAACAGACTTATTAAAATATACGTCCTTTTTTATGGGGAATATTTAAAATTTGACACTCGGAAGGATCCTATGGTGAATGTTTGTCGTGTAATTGCATTAATTCAATTCGCCTTTTTTATTGTCAGTAGTAACGTAGTGTTCGAAATGCTTTATTATTTTCCTGAATTGACAATGGATTACTTTTTTGGAGAAAGATTGTGTTCTAAGGCACTTGAAGAAGTCTGCACACCTACACCTATTTTTGGTGCTGCTATTTCATGGGCATTTGAATGGACCTGTCATGCTCTAAACCCCCCACAGACTCTGGAAGATTTATACGTAGCTTGTTCATTAGGCTATGTGTGCTTTATTATAAATGTTTATTGTAAAGGCAGATTCATCTCGTATTTGTATTTGGTAAACAAGAATCAAATAAAGTATCAAAGTTTTGTGTTACAACTCAAGGCTTACTATCAACATTATGGAATTCATAACGATTTACTCAAAAGGCTGGATAGATATCTAATATGTCATTGGAAGTATTATAAAGGTACGGATGTACTGGAGCCAAATAAGTTAGATAACGAAGCAAGAGAAATATTCTGGAAAGCCCAAGGAGATTTGACTGAATCCATAATTGCTAAATCAAAGGCGTTCAGATATGCTGATCCTAAACTTATAAGGGACTTGGCTAGAGCAACATACCTTTTAATACTGCCACGGAATTCCAATATACTGATGTTTGGATTTCAGAGCAAATACGTAACTTGGGTTGTTCAGGTGAGAAATTACTAGACTTTATTTAACGACTATTCAATTCTAAACGACTGCCACACCATTTTACTTTTATCCATACCAAACTAATATTAAAACGAGCAATATTTGTAAAATTACGATTTTTTTTTATTGTACTTCAAGCAAAAATTTTCCCCGGGCGTCGGGAGTCGCGAACCGACTTCCGGCCACCGTAGGCGCGGGCTTGCGGACGGTGAGCAATGGGTAGCTCGCCGTCCGATAGGGACCAGGCCCGGGTCGACGGCGCGTTGTGTTCCACGCGCGCCTCAAAGAGATGTTAGCACCAACTGACGGGGTCCGGAAGGGCCAATGCCTGCCGGGGTTGCGAGTTTGTCCGAAAGGGATATGGCGACCCCCGGCACACAGGCAACGGAAGGAACACGGGTGGGTTTTAGTCAGTCTGACCCGCCCTCCCGCTCCGCCCAGAGCGGGAGAAGTTATTTGATAATTTCCCAAACTAAAAAAAATAAAAAAATACCAGTAGTTTTTTTGCATTAAATTACTTCGTTAAATATTTTAATACGCTATTGAACAAAATTAAACATATTGTACTAGCGCAAGATATTAATCAAGTTTTTTTGCAATAACGGTTCATGCAAAAATGTAACCGAGTTAAATTTAGTTTAACTTTCATTTGTAGGCTCTATCTCACTTAATTACAATATGTTTAATTATGTTGAATAGCATATTCAAATATTTAACTACTTTAGGTACTTTAATGCATTTTGGGTTGAAGTATAATTTAAAAAAATCGTAATCGTATTTTTATTTAAATTTGATTAAACAAATTTATATCTAATAAATCATATTATATCATATACTCGTAAATGATTAATTCTGAAATAATAATTATATTAGTTTTACCAATTTTTTACATAAACAAAATTTTCCTATTATTAACTATTTTGCCTCAATTTTTATTCACAAAAATGCGTTTTTGTTTTTTTTACCTTACCCAAGCCGCGAGCAGCTCATGGAACCTGATTTCAAATTTTACCGATACCTATAAACTAGATGTTAAAATTATACATAATTTTTAGGGTTACGTAAAATGCGAATATGTCAATGAGAAAGGTGAAATGTTTACGGATTATTTAGGACCTGGTTCTGTGCTATCTATCTGTGAAGTATTCCTTCAGAAGGTTTCACTGAGATCCTACACATCAATTACTGAATGCGAGGTAAGTCCTAATTTCACTTTGATGGAAAGAAAGAGGTTTTAAAGCCGATTATACATTGGGAAACAAAGTTTATCAACATTATTTCAGTAACGTCATTTATTTAAGGTGCGGGGAACATGTTGCTGACAACATGTAAATGTTTCGTATACCTACATTGTAAACAAAAGTTGCAATGTTGCGGCAACAAATAAATGTTACGCAACTGTTTCTCTACTTTTTTTTCCAATGAATGCGGGGTTTTAATCGAAAATATTGTATTATCTACGCGGCTATTGGGGTCAAAACCAAAATTTTGGGTATTTTCATTTATGTTATTTTTATGTCACAGTTACATAAAAGTAACATAAACGTAAACAAGGGATGTGTTCATGATGTAAGAAAAAAACAGTCAAGTATTTTATTATTTTTATTTATAATTAAAATGTAACAATTTGAAATGTTGATTTAGCAAAACTCTTAATTTGACGCTCAGAAGAATACCTAAAATGCTGCCAAAAGCATATCGCACCCCCGGTGCGAGACTGTCACTTATGCAAAACATGAAATTTTTCAGGAGAAGCATTTAAACCTTTGGCATTTAAAAAAATTATTATATTTCAAAATTTAGACAAGATGAATAGCTTTTACTACAACGTCAACTTTTAACTTACTTTTGAATTAATAATGACCACTCAATATTGTATTGCTTTAGAACAGTTATTACATATTTAACTCATTATTGCAATTTTTGCATAAGTGACAGTCTCGCACCGGGGGTGTGATATAGTTATTCTTCTGAGGTTTTACGTGATCTTAACTAATGATAAATAAATAAATCATGAGTCATCACCCCTTAAAATATTACCAATGCCTTAAAAACGCCCTGTAAATGGAAAATGTCAACATTTTACCGAGACGAAACTGTTTATCGATAATTACAAGAAAAAAGAAAGAAAGAAAAAAATACGCTATAATGATTCATTATAATCCCTTTTTTTGCTAAAAAATTTGCTCAAAAATAATCTGGGGAGCCCTACCATTAAATAGGCACCGAACATGATATGTGTTATTTTAATAAATTATTTATTAATCATTTAATTCAGAATAAATGTTGGACATTCCATAGCTTGTTAGTAAATAATACTTATAACAGTGTTGGTAAATTTTGAATTAATACTGTTCTGTTTAACATTCAAAGGGCTCCTCCAGATCCTTGTATTCCAATGGCTCACAACAGGGCAATCAACCCTTCCGAAAATAGTATTCAGAAGGTCGTCGGTGCTGCCTCGCATGCCGCGCATCACGAAGGCCACACTCTTTAGCACTATTCCTCTAAAGTAGTCTGTGCGGGCCATAGCAAATACACCTGATGCACTGCAAAACGAAGCAACCCCAACGGCATCCTAAAATCATTATTATATAGGGCATTGAAAGATCTACGCGTATGGGACCCACAGGCTGCAGGCAAAAAATGTCTGGCAGTATGCCTAAAAGAGCAGTTTTGACATATTTTTTGCATCTAGTAAACCTGCACGCCAGCCTAGCATATTGCTTCTCACTGCATGCATTTCAATGCAACATGTTTTTTTTTTAACTGTATTCAATGTTCTTTTTACTATCCATTTTTAGATTATGTACATTAAGATTAATGATTTTTTTGACTTGTACAAGAAATATCCAATTGAATATGCGTTTGTTCAAACTTGTGTAGAAGAGTTTAGAGGTATGTTCGACGAAATCTTCAAGAAAAACATTATGAAGCACAGAGATGTGAGTATCTTTTCCAGAAAATGTATTTTTTTTGTTGTTTTTAAAAACGCGGTGTCCGCAGGCGGGTCGTTGTCGACGCCACGTACTGCTCAGTAGCGTTAGCGGCGGTAACCGACGTTGACGTATTTAGAAAAAAAAAATCTCGGCCTATATTAACATATTAGTAAGTATCTTCTTGTATAAATTATCAATTTAATTAAACTTGTATTCATATTCTGGAAAACATTGTTTCTTTTCTTACCTTTCAATAACACTTTTTATGCTGAGGATGTCTTGACATTCATATAGGCGGCCGATTTAAGAAATGAATTAATTCATTTGCCGCTACAAAATCGTCTAAAATATTTTAATCGTCAAGTCAACACCCAGTACGCCGCACCACCGCCACTGTCTGTACCGCTCTGAGTCGTGGCATCTTAATCACTCGCCCGTATTTACGTTTGTTCAAACCGTGGCCCGCGCGCGCGCCGCTCGACGCTCCCGCGAACCGCTCGACAAAAACCGCTGCGTGCGGCGCCTCGTGGCATGCTTCATACATTTTTGTATTTTTACCTCTCGCCGCCCCAAGCTAAGCTACCGCTGATAGCGGCAAGGTTGTGACCAGTCGGTCGATTCTGTAAAAAGATCACCGTGAAACTTACCACTGTCACAAATCAACCGGCAGGATGCTAGGGACTAACACTATTGACAGCTCACTTCACGGTCACTTCACCTAAGTTTCACGGTGATATTTTTACAGAATCGATCGGCAGGCCGTAAGTTCTAGTTTTTTCAAAGATTGTAAAATCTGTGAATGGGAAACAAAGTACAGGTCAGAAATGGTCTCTAAAAACGTCTTCCTGTAGCTTCAACAGTAAAGTAGCTGCCCTTACTAACTTCCCTTTGTATGTAAACCATCTCAATTACTACCCTGTTAAACCATTACGAATAGCAGAAAAATGGACAAGTTTTTATATAATATTTTTTTTACTGCTTTCAGTATCTAAGTAGACTAAAGGAAATGGCCGATGAGTTCATTCGAGGGAAACTACCGCTTAAATCAAAAATAATTGATGACATAGAAGCCAATCGTTCATTACCCGTTGAAGGCTTATTATGGGGAGAGCCGGTATCTAGGTAATCAATTAACCATATCTTCTCCGTAAAGACTTTCATAAGGCCCTTTGTACACACACATTTTTCTTGCCGAAAAAACTACGGATTATGGCCTGCGCAGACTGGCGGATGGGACAGCAGAGGATTTTAAATTTATTAATTGAATTAAATACTCATCCAATCGAAATAAGGTATATATTTCAATACTCGGTGATCGACCTTGGAGCATCGCAGACCAGTTTTCTCTGGAGCATCGAAGATTAAGCTGAAGGATACCCCGGCGGGAGGCGGTATACCTGCCATACTTTTTCAAAAGCAACTTTTCGACTGCGTAGTCGATAGTGGAATAATCAAAACCCGGCGAGCGGTGCTACTAGGCGGATGCCGCGGCATACCGGTGGATGCTCCGGTAAGCTGGAGGACGCTCGTGGTATTGCAGAAGAATTTTCTTGTCAGTGTGCGCTGGTGGATAGACGAATCTTCCTCGATGCTCTCCACTGCCAATTTTTTTTTAATGGAAAACATTCTTATGTTCGAAGACAGCTTCCCCGTATCTCTTATGGATTCAGATTTCGCCCTACTGGGAGCTAAAAAAAATACTCAGTACCAATATCTATTTATTCAATAACTTTAAATGCAGGTACAAGTGTAAACTACCAAGGGAATTAATTAATCGTTACATTACAGGTTCATGAAATACTGGATGCTATTCAGAGTTGTCATTGTGTGTGTATCCATTACATCTGCATCAATTTTAGGTAACTATTCCACCTTAGTAGGACATTTCATACAGGGTTTGAGGCTAAACGTTTAATCTTGTTCTAAGGTGGCATTGGGGCAACATCGCGTTGGACATTTACGATGATCAGTTCGTTCTGTGACTGCGTCGCTTTCGTAGACATCGTCATCAAGCTTTGCGTAAGCCCAAATATAATACTTACACGAAAAATTTTACGGAAAATTTGATGGTTTTTTTTTTAATGATGTTAATCATTTCAGCTGCCCTATTATGACCACCGTGGATTATATATAACTGACAAAGGAAAATGCTTGAAAAACTATTTGACTAAAGGATTTATCTTAGATATGATCGGCGTGGCTCCTTGGTGCAGCATCCTAAAAAGTCTCTTGTACCGAAAAATAAGCGACGATGTTTGTTTTTTTATTAATACAGTGCCTAAATTTGCCCATTTGTACATTCTGTCTGCATATTTTGATTATATTACGGACGTCCCGACGGTGAACATGGGTTATGTTATGGTTTGTATAAACTTGAATTTTGTTAAGAAAGAAAGAATCATTTATTTTATTTGCAGAAAATATAGATATTACCCGTTGTAAAAGTTGGTGGTTGGTGGTTCAGGGCATGCAAATTAATTTTAAATTAGTACCTAATAGGTACTTATTTTAATAAAATATACAGAATATACAAATACCTATGTTCTACAAGAATTAAAAAAAAACTAAGCAAAATTTAACTTAAAATAAATATATAACATAATGTATAAAAATAAAGATAAAGGGGAATGGGTAAGAGCGTACCCAGACAAAGTTAATTGTAGCTTTGTCGAAATTTGTTGCCCTCATGGAATAGTTTATTTAATCCTAAGACAGCATGTCTGAATTCACTCGGAGAAAAAATGTATGTGAGGAAGTTAGATAGATTTAAAAAAGGGAAATATTTAACTTATCCTCTAAAACTTACTAACGTTCTAGTGATGGACACTTTTTGAAATTAATGAAACTATGTTTTTGCACTTTTAATGATCCACGATTTTAAATAGTTGAACCTCTCTTAAAAAGTACACATAGTATATTTATGTTAAAGTAACTTTCTGGCATTTGTCTTTTGTCAACGGGTAAAGTTGGAACCAACCGCGCAAGCCGAGCGCGCGAAGCGAGCGGCGCCGCGCCTCCGAGCGCTACTTCGGTCGCAGTTACTTTGCTATTTAGTATTTTTAGGACACCAAAAAAGAAATAACCTCCTTTTTTTTTTGGTAACCGGCTGGTTATCCTCGTGATGTCCTCCCTCGCATGCTTGCACAGGAGGCACTTAAGCACTCTTCTACTTAGCCCCCGACTGGTGCCAGCCCGCCTTTGCGGGCTCCGTCTGGTCAAGCGGGGGGAGTGAGGTGTCTGACTCTCCCCGCGACATCTAAGAGGGGCACGCGTGGAACTCGCCACCACCTCGACTCTTATATGATAGGGGGTGGCAAATCACCGCGTCCCACGACTCTGCGCCGCCGACCTTGAACGAATCACAACCGGCAGCGACAAAAATCATCATTAGAAGCGCAAAAAGTTTTTAGAGGTTCATTAATTTCAAAAAGTCTCCCTTGTAAGGTATCGATCGGTAATTTCAAAAAGTAGCCATCATTAGGAGGGCATGGACAGACATCGTTCATAATGCTACGGTCAAATATTTTTTTGGGTACGGATCCCTTACAACATTACCCATTGTCCTTTTAAGTTACAATAAATATACACTTAGAACAAAATTAATTTAAAACTTATAATATTTTTTTTCTTTATATTGCATAAATCTTGTAAAATATATAAACCTATTTCTATCAACCATATACGCACTTTAATTTTAAAATATTTAAATGGGAGCTCCCGTAGGTAATTTATTTTAAAAAAATGCACATGATGACAAGCAGTCTTTTTAATTGAAGTTTTATTACAAAATCGAACTAAAATTCACCAAAGCCGGTCAAGGACAAGTTTAATTTTTTTTAATAAAGGTGTAAAGGCGTACAAGACTCAAGTGGACCGACACTCCACATAGCTCTTACAAATTTCTTTTGTACAATAAATTTCTTATCATTATCTATTGTATTGCCCCATATTATTAGTCCGTATCTTAATATTGATTCAACATACCCACTACATGCCATGCCATATAATTTAAACTTCGATTTAACTTTGATCTATTATTGCATAAGTTATGTGTACCTACAATATAGCATACGTTTTTTTTTTGCAGATACTAAAATGGCAAATTGTTATCATTTTAGTAATGTTGGGAATTAGCCACTACCTGATGATAAACTGCGTGCATTTTCAATTCAATGAAATGAAAGACTTAGTCAATATCAGCCTCAAGAACAGCTGTTGGATGCCAACACTTTTTGATTTGCCGAAAACGTTAAATGTGGATCAGCTACATTTGGTATGTAATTGGACTTAAAACTTACATAATTCGCTGTTACGGAATTTGCTAATTAGACACCTTTAATTTTAATATTTCTACACCAGCAAGCCAGCAACGATAGCATATGTGAAGCTGTTTAATATTAATATCATAATGTACCGTAGGTACTAGCGACCCGCCCCTGATTCGCACGGGTGCAATGTACTGATGCACACGTCAACATCTTAATGTTCATACGGTTAAAAACAAAATGCAATATGAAACTGCCTTATGGTCCCAAATTATACAGTAACAAAATATAATTCTGATCATGGACATGTGAACGGGCCTTACAATTAAAATATCTAAAGTGGTCTATTGTCTATGGATGGTCCCACTATTCCGTTGAACTGGATATATGAAAAAAATTGTGAGTCCTTCTCCATTTGTGGAGTTTGGACGTTCAAATACTTTTATTAATTCAATTCATAAATTAATTTCAATAATCGCAGTTCCTTAATAGCCGAGGAAAGGTCATTGACCCCTGTCAGTCATGGCGCTACACCGCGCGCCGTCAGCCACAATTGTTTTACTACGCGTAATTTTAAATCTATGATATCTTTTATAGTTTTCATTTAGATGATGTAATGTCCAGGCATATTTTAATCTTAATTTAATTGTCAATTTTTATTATATATTTTATCAGATATGGTTTAATAATATACTGGTCAAAATAGCTTCGGAAATAACAATATTTTGAAATTCTGAAATATATAAATGGCCACTGTTGGTCATCCCTAGAAGACAGACAATGCTATCGCGGACTTTTCTGTTGAATTTGTTAAGATATGCAATCCAGTAGAACATAATTTGTATCTATCTGTAACGATTTAGTCAGCGCACAAAAAAAAACAATTTTCACGACTTGACAAAACGTCAAGTTTCAGTACTACGTTTACGTTTAATATTAAAGAATTATATTTATGTATAAAACTTCCAGAATAAATTCTCTAAATGATGTTGAAAACCTCGTCAAAATCCGTTGCGTATTTTAGAAGAACGACGCGGACATACAGACAAACGCGAAAAACTACTTTGTTTTATAATATATAGAGATAGATATAGAGAAGAGATATAGAAGAGAAGAGAAGAGATAAATATAGAGATTAGAAATAGATATACTCTGAAATAAATGATGTTCTATTCTACTCTATTTCAGCCACATCATTCGCTGTTATTTAAATATTGATTGGTTAATTAGTCCCTAACTAAATGGTTGCTGAGAAGTGGTGGGAGGGGGAGGTATCTTGGTAGGTCAACTGCTTGATGGGTGGATTACCTACAAAGGACCAAGGATGATACTCGCACAGACCAGGGAAGCATGGCACAAACAAGTTGGAACAAGGCTGCCAATGTCAATATTATGATGCTGATTGTAAATGTATAAGATTTGTAGAAAACCGATTGTCCGAAAATTTTAATAACAGGATTATTAATTTCAGGTCTTCGCTGAAAGCCTAAATCTAGCTCAAAACAGTATGATGAGAGTGAGTGTTGGTAGATTTACAATTGATCGTTCATACTTGGGAGTTGGTATGACTCTTTTTGCAGTCGGTATAGTTTTTTGGTAAGTATTTCCAGTAGCACTAAGCTATTGTTACTGTTAGCCTCTATCATCCCACTGCTGGGCAAAAGCCTTTACCCACGACTTGCAGTGCGTGCGATCCAGTGCACTTACATAAATTAAAAAAAAACAACAAAGTTATTAACTTACATTTTCTATTTTATTTAGAAAAATAACAGAGTGGGCTCACGTAACCGTTTGTTTCATAATTTGTGAAGTATCAAAGGCTCATCGAGTTTAAAAAAATCGTTCGGCTGCTTAAGCGTCGTTTCATGGTGTTTTCACTCATACCTGCGTGACGTAATCTTATCTTATCATAAATATCGGTAATATTAGATATTTTTGATCAAAATCATAACGAGGTATCACATTCTACATAATTTAACTGAGTACACAGATATTTATAACGCAAGACATATCCGTAATCATTGCATTCTAATAGTTGCAATCCATCTTTTGAAGCCGATGCGGCGTCGCTTGTCTCGTCAGATAGTTTTCACGTTCTTTCGATGTCACATATTTGTGCTGCCACTTGTACATCACCTTTCACAAATGATCACATATATTTGCCGTCATCTTGACGACGGATGATTCATGAAATCAGATACCTACTATTACCGAAGTGTCCATAGTAATATATTTATGCTCGTGACTGTTCTTATATCCAGGTTCATATCCTGTTACACTTTAACTCTATTGGTACTAAAAGGCCGTGGAGAAACAGTGTTTCAGCACTCTGTTTACCAACTAGAGAGGTTTCTCAAATCCGAAAGAGTAGAAAATGAAGTCATTGATAAAGTCTTGGAACACTTTAGATATTGTTGGTGGAGGTAAGTAGCTGTAAACTGTTAACTCCTAATTGCTAACTACTGTGTAGGTACTCGGTAATCGTGACGATTGCCTCTCTCGTTTCGTGGATGTTGTATAAGTAAACTATTGTTAACAATTTCTTGCATGCATAACGTTTTGCTTCTTGAATTTAAAAACGTAAAAATCGACTTCACTATTAATAAAATAATTTGATGACGTGTGAAACCTGAATAACTAACAGTTAAAGAAGCAGGGGTTAAATTCGGATTGATAAAAAAAAAAAACAAGTCTTCTTCTTTTCGTGTGGTTAGTAACTAACCTGGTGTCAGATTTTTAAAGCCGCCCATGGGCCTGTGACTTGGCTTCACATGTCGTCGAGAAATATCTGTCAGGCATGCCGGTTTCCTCACGATGTTTTTCTTCACCGTTTTTGAAGCAAGTGTGTGTCATACAATACGCACATGCATCAGAAAAGTCAGAGGTGCGTGCCTTGGGTTCGAACTTGAGAGCTATGACTTGGCAGTCCGACGGTCACACCACTAGGCTATCACTGCTATAAAAAAACAAGTGAGCCTTACAGTAGTCACATATGATGTGTAGGTAACATCTGACATGTTGGCTGACAGTACCAACCTCTCTGATACCAACCAACTCTAGCACCGCGTTTCTCATTGGTTGAATCAAATAGCGCGCGCTTCCCCGGCTTCCTGTTACACATTTCCGTCCCTTTTCATGAAATCAATCCCACAGATAGCAGGAAAGCGAGGGGAAAGATGTTACACTTAGAAAAAAAATTGTATGATGCATATTATTTATTTTAAACATCGGTTTTTTACAGAACCAAAGGTCTCAATATAGAACGACTATCTAACGCTCGAATTGGCGTGATGTTTCGACAGGATTTGAGTTACTATTTCTATAAAAAGTACGCTGCTTGTATATGCTAACATACCTTAATATAAATATTTAAAATCACATTATTTTTGTTGCAACGTGTATAAACACATCTCGTCCTGTTTTTCGTTTAGAACTTTAACTATTTTGGACTCGATAATCGGCGGTGGGGAGACGATGCAAAGACTAGTGGCTAGTGTCAGCGATGTTGCCTATTTTCTACCAGGTCACGACATATTTAGGGAAATGGATATCGTTTCATATGTATATATAGTGCATCGTGGAAGAGTTAATGTCTTTAGAGACGGGAAGCAGATTATAATTCTGACTAAGGTGAGAGTTCTAGTAATAATGAATTTGTCTTGAGAAAGCTTTGAAAGCTGTGTCTGTACATTTTTCTGTTTTTTAATGCCGAAGTTGTTTTTTCGTAGGCTATTGGATGCAATGATACGTCATTGAATTATATATATAAATAGAGAGAGAGATAGATTGAAAGAAAATCATTCGTTTTGTGTTTCATATCTTTAGCCAGACTTTTTGAGCTGCACAATTTTACTATAAAAATAAGAAGATTAATGATAAATAAGGTATCATTTTACAGGGTGATATATTCGGTCAACTTGAAGGCGGAAAATTGCGTCCCATTCGCGTGACAGTAACAGCCGAAAGTCACGTAGACTTGTTGTATATTGATGTTGCAGCGTTCCAGAGTACCATCACTGATGAGGTATTTTCTTAGATTTTACATACCTAGGGAACTGTTTATGAGCTCAAGTGCTTTGTATATTTTTAATATGAAACAGGATTAATACCCTGTGCAGTTGAATTACTCAGAATACAATTATACGCAGTGGAAGGGACATCGTGATATTTAGCATGGATGATGAGTGATCCTAAGCACCCAATGATTAGGATCATTAAATGAATTTTATAACAGTGCAATACCTTCACGAAAAAAATTTAACTACTTTAGGAATATTGTTCAAAACGATACTTTTTCTAGATGAGGGCGACTATTAGAAGAAGCAGGCAAGCTCAAAACGACTTCATGGCAACTAGAGATATTTTCAAAGAGAACCCATACGACAGTGTCCAATATCTCTTGCGTGGATGTAAAACAATAAATTTACCGGTGAGTTCAAATTGAAATCATTAACATTTTTCTCTGAGTTATATTTGTTGGGAAACGTCGTAATAGTCATATTTCCCAGAAGATATAAAAGGAGAAATGAATGAAAATCTTAAATATGTTATTTTTACCAAAATTATTTTTATAACAACGTAATTTTTGTTGTCTTAAAACTGGTTGTTGTTGATATTTTGTTTTACTCAGTGGAGTTGGAAACCTGTGGGGGCTCGTAAAAACTCATGGTATCACCGCTGGTTGTACTTGGCGTGGTTGATTGGCCCATTCGTTTCGTCCTGTTTGGTACTCATATTCGTATTCCTGCCTTTAAACTCGACCTTATGGCTCAGATTGTATTGCGCCATCTTCATAACGGACGCTATTAATATAGCCAACTTTATAGCAGAATTTTATACAGTAAGTATTACGTCAGTTTTTTTTTTAGGATTTTTGACACCACTCACACTCTCTTTGTTTGCTTGAGCAGACACGCGTGTGTCAGTTACACATATTTAGAGCAATTACAGATTCCCTCCACATTCACGAGTGTCTTGTTACATTCAACCCTACACGGTTTATCTCGTTTTATCTGCACATGCACTGAAGCCTGTCGATCAGGCGATTCACGTATAGACCACGTAGCTATGATACTATCACCCAGTTCCACAAAGACAAATATTAATGCTCCATTATATTATGGATCATTAACGCGAATGATTTCATTAATTTCATCAAAGAGCCATTAAAATCGACTCCAATGTTGCATTTTGCAACAAGTTAATGGAAGATTAGTATTTAATCACAGCTTCAAAAGTTAAAGTTCGTTTCTGCAACTGGCTGTAAGCGCCAATACATTCCGTCCACATGGTCCTATCCACTGACATTTTATTATTTCTAATTTAAATCTTCCAGATTGAGCTTATTGTGGTGAACGATAAATGTACTCATCGTCGTCTTGGAATGAAGAAATTTAAGGATTGGGGTTTTTATATGGATGCTTTATCTTTACTAATTCCACTGATTACCTTTTTTACTGACGATTGGACGTTTCAAACTGCAAGATTGTTAAGACTAAAGTTCTTTATTGATTTTGAATACAATTTTTGCAGAAGTTTTAGGGTAGGTATAATGATGTATCATCATTTTTTATACAGTGTGTCTGGTCACCGGTGTCCGATCCGTTAAGGCGAATCAATATGATCAATTTTATCGACTAATTCACCATATTTAATTAGGCATTTTGCCCCTAATATTTTGAAATAGCGGCCTTGCAAATTTTGTTTTACTGAGTACGGTTGGGTTCATTTATTTTAGAATATCTACCGATGTAAGGGTGCGTTTCCACTGAAGCGGAGACGTACGGAGCTGAGCGCAGACGTGCAGGAATCGTCCAATCACAGACGAGACGAGAGACGCGATGAAGATTTCAACCATTGTGATTGCACGTCTCCGCTCAGCTTCGCTCGTCTCCGCTTCAGTGGAAACGCACCCTAAAGATCCTGCAGGAGTAAAAATTTCGTTCGAGAGCTACAAAAGTAGGCAATAAGTTGACACGAAAAGGTTTATCTGAAACTCCCATTAAAACCTTAAAAAAATACTTGAAACGTAAAAAGTGGGAAAAAAATTGGTTGTTTTTTTACCTTTTAAATCTTCAAAAAACTGGACTGTTAACACACCGTTTTTTTACTTTTTTGATGCACTAAGATATTACCTTAAAACTTTTGTCTGAGACTTAAGCTCTAAGTCAAATAGTTTAAAAGTTGTGACTATTTGAATATGACCCTTTACTTTAAAGATGCTGACAAGTAGAAGGAAAATAATGAATAAAATGGCGTTTAATTGACCTCCGCGATATTGCAAACAAGAAAACAAAAAAAAACCGGTCAAGAGCGAGTCGTACTCGCGCTCAGAGGGTTCCGCAACAGGACATTTTAACAAACACAAACTTATCTGAAGATACGACGCATGTGTATTAAGTACTAACAATATACGTAAAACCAAAGATTTCAATCGTAGATTTGCCCTTCCGCGTCAAAAGATGGTCGCGTTTCTGTTTCGTTTTGACACCTCTGAGACAGACAGTGTCGCAGAGACTTGACTTGGTTGTCATGGAAACGATTGTTAATGTGTAAGCTCGCTCATCTCATTATGGACGATTTTTCGTGCGACTAAGTACAGTGAGGGCAAATCTATGATTTAAATCTTTGCGTAAAACAGAAACTTATCTAAAGATACGTTTGTGTGTTACTTAGTATTAAACGATGAATACATACATAAACCAAGCGTATGCGCGTGCGTACGTGTTTGTTGTTTGGCGCGTCAGTAGCACGCCGTCATTTTTATAATAATTTGTTGTTTATGTGTGGTTTAGTGAGCCGTTTATGAATATCGAATGTTGTTTAGGTAACTTATCTACATCTTTCTACTTATAATATCATTGGGTAAAACAATAACGTATCGAATTATTTTTAACATTATTTAGTGTAACAAAAACGTATCTCAAAACGTTTTACCCAAGGTCATTGCAGGTTTGATCTTGCAAGAATGATTCCGGGATAAAAACCAAAAGAATTTAATAACAAAAATTCGACGAAAGAACGTGATTTAGGTAGGCATAGTGTGTACCTAGTAGAATTTTGTATCTTTTATGTACACTTGTGTTTTGTTATATTGTATCCTCTTATTTACCATCATCCATACCATCATAACATCTTTAAAGAATAAAACCTAATTTTAAATTAATATAATATTTTACAAAAAAGTTAGCAACACATAAACGTAACGAACCTTATTCCAAACAATTAAATTTTAAACATTTATGTTATTTTATGTTAATTATTTTGCGGCCCTAAATAAGACGAAGCTCTAAACATTTCTATGCTTTAAAAACGTAATAGCTTTAAAAGATTCGAAAGGTAGTAATTATATTCTCATTATTGTATCGTGTCGCGCGATTTTTTTAATCCATTTTATCCGTTTTCTGTAATTTCAGAAAACGGATAAAATAGATGAAACGGACAGAATTGAGATACGTTTTTGTGTTACGATAGGGGACGATAGGTCCTGCCGGGGTTGCGAGTTGTCCGAAAGGGATATCGTGACCCCGGCACACAGGCAACGAAAGGAACACGGGTGGGTTTTAGTAAGCAAAAGTCTGACACGCCCTCCCGCTCCGCCGCGCAGAGCGGGAGAAGTTATTTGTAATTTCCCAAGCTAAAAAAAAAATGGTAACGATAGTTACCTATTTATATGAATATAATAGATATGAACATATTATATTTATGTAATGGTTAATACAAGTACAATTTCAGAGTCAGAAAGCTCCGTATGTATTGAAAATTGCGATTATTTTGTTGTTGTTGCATTTTTTCACGTGTGGTTGGATCTTGGTTGGATGTCAAGGTTAGTTACAGCTTTTATTTATTTGTTGTTTATTTTCGTCTCTAGATTATGAAATTCTTTTGCATGCTTGAGTAAAGCCTTTCTACCAGAGATCTGCTATGCCATACCAACCAATCATATTCATGGGTTAAGTGGAACAATATGGTATTTGATATGGACCAATGAACATGATTGGTCGATATCAAACGCATCCATAGCAACGTAGCATAGCAAATCTCTGGTGGAAAGGCACCTTACAGCTACTACAAGCCTCCTATCGAATGGATCAAAACATTATTTTAAGATTTCATTATACATTATACAGTGAAAGTGAAAATAATATTTTAACAACAACAGTGTGTGCCTCACGGCTGCGCCAAAAAGGTTCATTTCAGCATTAATGCCAGATTTCTCAACAGTCATCTTACCATAGATATTTATTTTTATTATAACCGTAGATGATAGAAGACGCATAAACTTCATGGTTTTCTGTGTACCTACATCTTATGAACTATCATAAAAAATAAAAATAAAATATATCAATAGTTGGAAACCGAAGGTTTGTCTTTAAGTTATACAATTTGAATACGAATATATGTAATACAATATTGCTCATCCCCATAGCAAATAGCGTAATAATTTATAGCCTGACAGACTGGCCAGACTTAATAGGGAATATCTGTACAAAATTTGAACAGAATCTAACCGGTAGTATTTGCGTGATGATTACATACATTCAGAAAACAGGACAAACCGACAACAATTCTAAAATCTATATTTTTGGTATTAGAATCATTCCCAGACCTCATAGCAGTTTTTTTTTTAGTTTTGACTTCGCTTCGATTTTATTATAAGATAAATGTTAATAAGCAAAATGTCTAACCCATAAGTGTATATGTGTACGCCTAATTGCAAAATATAAAGAAATTATAACAATTATAACATCTTGCTCACTGGTGTAACCTATGTTTGCAAATAAAGAATAAGAATCATTTATTTATACAATAAATATAAGTACAGAAATAACAAAACTGAAAATAACGTTATATGTAACAAAAATTCTTTAAACTAAATAAAATTCGCCGTAGAACATAAGGAAACTTTTAATAAAGATACTTCTTTATGTTGAAGAAATTCTTCTTTCAAAAATATATACAGTTTATCTAGCACGTGCAACTAGCTAACGAGTAGATAATAGTCGTTTAATTTAAAAATCTTCTTATTTTAATACCTATGCTATACTTTTGCTTCATTGCAGAAGAGAAATTCCCGATCAATATCACAGACACGAGTCATTTGAAGACGTCTATAGACTTCAGCCAATGGACGCAACCTAAAGATAGAAAGGGAGGTAAGGTGTGAATGTTTTGGGATATGTGCAAGAATATTTGTAAATGTACCCAAGTTTGTTGTGATAAAGAATTTTAAACTGAACCAATAACAAAATTATTATTTTGTCTTGGGTGAAACCCTCCGTCTTGGGAAAACGGAGGGTTATTTCGAACTCCTACCGACTAAAACCCCACTGTTCTTAGTCTTACGACTACCATGAGTCAGGGGCCGGGGAGATACTTGTAGTGCATTCACTGCACTCCTTTTGATTACTCTTAATGAACAAAGATCTATAAATTTAAATGACAGCCGGTATGCCTCCTACCATAGTAGGGCCATTGTTTTATTATTGGTAGCAGGAACCTATAACTTTATTGATTTTATACTTATTTATCCCCAGGTTGTGCGCGCTCCACGAAACCGCTCGTTGATAAAAATGGGGTAAAGAACCCATCTTTTGTGGTCCCCAAATATTGGGGACACGATTATGTCGTAGCAATGACCTATATTTTACATATCCTTACCGATACTCATAGTCTCGAAACTGTAAGTACGACTGCAATTATTTACATAATTATGAATACCGTAATATTATGGTCACGAATAAACTTGTTATTAGGACGTTCTTAGTTACATGCGGGATGCGCGGGCGGGACTACGCCGCATGTGTCAGTAAATCCGCATGACCCTAAAAAATCTTTAATTGAAGAATATAAAATAAGTCTAATAATAAGGCCTTTTTTAGGTAATTGCTGTGTCCCACAAACAGATTTATTACCAAGTATTCATCACCTACTTTATGTATCTCCTGGACATGTGGATAATAGCGGTGGCGATCAACTTTGCGTTGAATAAATATCGCGTTTTTTACCAATACGCTTATAACGTCCAAACTATGACGAATTATTGGAGAGACAACGGTTTAGGTAAATCTCTTATCGAAATAGTACAAAGCTATACCGATGACGTGTGGAAGAGACAAAAAGGTGATTATTATTATTTATGTCTTAGCCAGATGTTAGAATTGATCATTTTATGTACATAGTGTTCAACCATTTCATAAAAGGTGTTTCATGAAATTGCCAGCTAAAATTGACCATATCATTTACACGTCAACGTTTAATTATTAATCATTTAATTCAGAATAAAACATTCCATACATTGTTAGTAAAAAGTACTTATAACTAAGTTAGTAAATTATTAATTATTTATTTATTTGTTTATTATTTACAATTCCGTTATTTTATATTATATAGGGCACCTCTAGATCAGTGAACGGTGTTCCAGTACCTCACAACCGGGCAATCAACCCTTCCCAATATGGTATTCAGATAATGATATGTCAGGCGACGTTTGGCCATATCATTGATGTAGGGTATCCATGCTTTTTTAAGGTGTAGTAAAAATTGCTAAGTAACTGCGACCAACTTGGAAGTAGCGTTCGCCGGCCGCTACCGCGGCATCGGACGCTCCGCTCGCTCGGCGCGCGCGCCTTGCAGTCCTAACCTAACCTAACCCATTTGGTCGGGTTGCCACGAGCGGCGTGAAATGCATCATACCATTTCAAATATATTAAAAAAAAAAAAAAAAAACATTTGGAAATCCAATAACGGTCTTATCGACTTTTTTTGCGTGGTCACCCTGCTTTGTTTGATTTGTTGTAATTATGCTGCCGTCATGATGCACAACAAAAACAGAACGACATCAACGCCTCTACCGGTGGATAATCTTTTTTACGATATGATCACTAATGTTTGGCCACATCTCGAAGTAATCGTGCGTTTAACTGTTCATATTGTCAAACATTGAGTATTCCATGATCTGGCCAGACCACATCATGACGTGACCAGCGGTCGATGTTCTATTTCATGAAATATCAATTCTAAGATTTGGCCACGACATTTACTATATCTGCATTATGCATAAATCTTTACTATGGTAGTAAAGATTCAGGTTATGATTTATATTTTATCAAGTATTTGTTTAAAAAATGTGTATTAATAATTCCTAGCGCAAAAGGAAAGAAAAATAATTAAAATTTTCTTTCTGTAGGGGATTGGCTTCCCGAGTTAGCGTACCGAGCGCCACTTTGTTTACGTCAGGACCTATTTACTTCATTATACATGCATCATTTGGACACTGCGCCGACTTTCCGTCAACTGCCTGATTATTTCAAAAGGCAATTGTGTGCCAGATTTTACAGAGTTGTCATATTCCCAGGTAGGTAAGATTATTAATTTTTCGTTTATTCATTTAATATTAATTATGTAGAGTTGTAGACGTGTAATATTTTTCATTTTAAATTGTGTAAATGGGCGACAGAGAGTCAAACCTCCTAACAATCCTTACGCACTTTGAAAAGATTACCTACTGTTTTTTTTTGTATCCATGCTCTGATCCAACTGGCGAATTAGAGCCTCTTTACATAGTTGTTGGTCTTACGCCATTATCCAAAACGACATCTGGTCAGCACTATCGATCGATGATGTATCCGTGAAGATGGCGCACGACACCGATGTTTTTATTTTCGAAGTTCTCCATAACCGTTTTGTAGAATTAAACTACTTTAAAAATAACTTCTCAAAATATCTGTTTTGTTCTGCTCGAAGTATTTAAGTTATTGATTACAATTTCTAGGCAAATGTATAGTGCGGGAGGGGGACATATTCACCACCACTTACTTTATTCATGAAGGTGAAGTCGAAAAGTGGTGTACTGATTCATCGTAAGTATTTGTTCATCATCCTCCTACCCCTATCCCAATTAATTTGGGTTCCATTGTCTCGGTAGTCACCCCTTTTCTAACCATATCATCTTTCACTTACTCCATGTATCGTTTCTTAGGTCGTCCCCTACTTTCATAGCCGTCTGTACATCCATACTTAAATCTTTCCTCACGACATGTCCCATCCCGTAATAGTACCGGCGATGGCATTACTTTGAACAAGTTATTCTATATCGGCTGACAATCATATCAAAAATAGATTTTCATTGGTGCATAAGGGATCTGACCGTCAGCTGCTCCACTAGCGGGGGATTTCAAAATTACAGCATGTCAAAGTTGTAAAAAAAACGTATTAATTATTTAATAATAATTAGCGCCAAAACTATAAGGGAAGGTTTTTGAGATTATCTTCAACCCAAAAAAAATATCAACTGCGTGGAAGTAATATAATAATTATGATAGTCACGTTAATGAACATGGTGGTTTTGATGAGACATCAGGGGTAAATTAGAAAATAATATGGGTAGTAGGACAAAGTCATAGAAACCATAGTGACCTTAATTTTGAAGGACAATAAAACTGCATTTTTAATTTTTTTTAAAGCTATTGCGTGAACCAGGAATCTCCGCAACTATGTGTTTGTGCATTATGTATAAATATTGCTCCAGACAATATTGCTTTTTAGACCCTAACTTGACGTTTTCTTTTCAGCGGCGAAGGCCATTTAATGTCAGTGTTGTATACCAATGGTTATTTTGGATGTGTTTCTGGATTGTTTCCCAATGCTAGTTTTCAATATTCTTACTACACTCGGACGGTTAGTTTTCTGTATCTGTTTAAAATTAAATTAAATGTTTTTTTTTTTTTTTTTTTTTTTTCTAAGTATTTTTTTATTAATATGATGAAGCAAAAAATACCTGTCTAATTAACACTAGGTACTAAATACAATAACGAACTATACAAATAAATACAAAAAACAAAAAACAAACGGACACTTATGCGTCGAAGTATTCGTCCGCATCGCTGTCGTCCGGAAACGTGCCCAGAAGACTGGCAGCATTGCCACGTTGAATGGCAATGCTAATTCTTTGGCCAAAGAACGAGCCAGCCCTCTGGTCGCGTGAAGCCCTCTATTAAATGATTGAATTTAATTTAATTTTAAACAGATACCTAATAAAGATGTGATGCCTATTGAGGCAGAATAAATATACTTAAAGATATATAAATATTAAATAGATAGAAACGATACGGATATCTTACATGTCAACGATAGTCTGGCAGTTCTTTCGAAATGGTTCGCAGCTAATAATAATCTTTTACATAATGCGAACAAAACTAAATGTCTTAAGTTCTCATTACCAAATGTACCTACCTCAAGTAGGTCTAAATTTAAAAACAATGGTGCCGATTCTCTTGTACACCGAACTAAACTATCACTAAAATTTCTTACTTTTGGCTATGAGAATCTTAACGCTATTCTGCAAATAAAATTCTCTAAATTAAAAAATAATTTTGACACGACTAAAACGAATTTGACAATCGCGAATCCACGTGGTACCCGTGGTTTGCCATAGCCCGTGATTTTGTTTAGAGCCGGAGGCGCGCAGGGGGTGCAGCCTCGACGTGTTTTATATGGAATATTTCACTTTTTGTATGGAAAATATGAAAAAAATATTACCAACATGTTGAGTTTTAGGGGTTTAAGGGTTTTATAAAGGGGGTCGATATTTTCATTATTTTTGCGATAGGACGCACCATTTTCGAGATATAAGCAAAAGAAAAAATAAATACAGTAAGTACTGTTTTTGCACATGAAGTCGAGATGTTGGTGTGAATTTTAGTTCATGACAACTTATTTTACCCCACACCTTTTTAATCGCGATTATAAATTGTTCGGTTTAGTCTGGTTTGGTCTCTTACAATCAAAATTTTAGGTGAAAAACGTCAAATTCAGAATAGCAAAATTGCCATTTTCACTAAACTAAAAACTCAGTACTATCTTAGTGCTGTCAAACTAAAATATAGTTAAGTTGTGTCACTTTAGTCTATTTCAGAATGGGAAATCGTCGTTTGACAGGATTAAACTAAATTTTAGTGATTTTTAGTCTAGTTTAGAGGCATTTGTGACAAGAGAATCGGCACCATTATCAACTTTGTAGAGTCTTATTTTGGCCGCCTTGCTGGTTTAGTGGGCTCGATCCCCAGGATCTGTTGTGTGGGTTTTTTTCTTTAAGTTCATCTCAGTAAAAACCCGGAGACTACATTTTCGACTGGCACTGTTACATAGGACTTAAACATAACTGGCGAAATGAGGGCAAAACTATCCACTTCTGTTAACGTTACAAGTTTGATCGTATGTGTTATTTTATGTCATATATTATTATTAATGTGCAGGTTGTGGATTTAATGTACCTCAGTCTGGATGCATGGGAAGACTTGTTGGAGAGTTATCCGGAAGTCAAGACCAAGTTGTATGACGTCACCGCCCAACTGATGAAGGAAGCGAACGTGTAGGTATTACAGAATGTATCAGAAAGGTGTGGTCATAACTAGAAAAAATAATCAGCCTTCCTATAACATTTGGGTCGAGAAGTTTTGAAGTTTTGTATGGGACTGTGGCGGCGTCTTCATCGCCACATGCGAACTACGCATCAAAGACCTGGCGTCACACAAAATCCTGACGTCACACATATCCCGCATGGCGCAATTGGAGTTTACCGCGCGAACACCGGATCCTCCCTTTTCTATAGAGGATTTGTGAACTTTACACCCTATTCCTCATACCTCTATAGGACAGTTGTTTTTTTTTCGCGATTATGATGTTGGTCCCGTGGAGAAAGTTGTTCAGTTTAATAGTCTGTACCACACCCTGACCATAAATTCTGATACATGATGTATTAAACACTGTCGCCCATGGGCATGCGCCCCGCCCGTATTTTTCTGAATATTCATGAAAAATTATCGAAAATTCACTGTAAAAGGGGGGGGGGGGTCTAAAATCTTTAATGTTTTTGATGTTATTCGATTATTTATTTTTTGAGTAGCGTTTGCCATACATATCTCCGAGGTCATTGGCTCGATTTATTATTTCTAAAAGCTAAGTAGTAAAAGCGAAAGTAATTTTATCGGATAAACTAATATTTTTTATTAAAATTTGTCGACTATGAAAAAAACGGAGGTGAAGACATTTTTTTGTAAAAATAATCAGCATATATTAAAAAAAACACAAGTGTAAGTTCATAAAATAATATTTAAAAGAAAAAATTAAGATAGACTGTCTCTCTATTAAAGTTAATTTTAGATAATTTTTCATGAATGACACAAACACATGCCCATGGTTGGCATTGTAGAATCTGATTTAATCACAAATTAAGTGTTAATCCTGCTCTTACAATCTTACCAAAGCATGGTTGCAAAATATAAATATTTTTATCCTTGTTATAGGGTTAAGCCGAGCGACCTGGGCAGCATGGGGCGCGCCTCAAGTCAGGCTTCGTTTTATGCCTAGAACTACGCTGCATGATAATAATGCTGTAGCAAACCAAAGATTTAAATCGTAGATTTGCCCTCACTGTACTAAGTCGCACGAAAAATCGTTCATAATGAGAGGAGCGAGCTCACACATTAACAATGGCGTTTCCATGACAACCAAGTCAAGTCTCTGCGACACTGTCTGTCTCAGAGGTGTCAAAACTAAACAAAAACGCGACCATCTTTTGACGCGGAAGGGCGCACATCTACTATTTAAATCTTTATAGCAAACCGCTTGATGCCACGCTGTATGACTAACGTCACATGTCATGTATACAAAGTGGAACAACTGGACCGATTTTAAGTTTATTTGTTGACATTGAATGGTTACCATAATATATTTATGTTTTTATTGATAATATTGTCTTTCAATTTAGTAGTTTCGTATTTAACAATATGGATAAAATTAAATTGTCGGCCTATTGTGAAAATATTCTTTGAAAAAAAAAGAAAATACGTTTATTTGCGGTACACATGACGCAAGTAAAGAACAAAACACGAAAATAAACAATTTGAGGGAAAATATGCGTCACATCCACGCAAAACGGCCATCGCTCAGCATAATGCTACGACCCTATGCGAGACAGAGCCCCAGTGCTGGTTTTCAGCGACAGCCGGCGTTTACGTGATGACGTCAACCGGTGCAGCATTTATCGAAATAACAAAATAAAATGAATGAATACAATACTTAGTCCTAAATGTTTATATAAAATATAATATTTAAAATGGTAACATTTCGTACCGTCGGCGACTCACGAAATTTTCATGTCCGTGAAAAATTCTACTTTTATGATTTCATTCTCAATTAGGTAATGTCACATAGATATAGATAGATAGAATATTCTTTATTATGTACACCATAAAAATTACAGAAATAAATTTAGACATTTTACATAGGGTGACACAATGGGCGGTCTTATCGCTAAAAGCGATCTTTTACAGACAACCATTAGATGGATTAAAAGCTAAAGGAGAGAATACTGCTGGTAGTCATAACCACTTTCAAAACTGCACGTTTATTGGTTTCAGAGTAAACCGATTGTGAAAGACACCGCAGAGAATCCATAGGCAATGCCCATTTGACATCCCCAAAAAATACAGTCACTGTAGTCACTCGAATAATTTAAGTGTACACATTTCTGAACAACGTTCTAAAGGTGCTAAACAATTTGCGATAATTTGCCTTTGAATATCTTATCCAAATAACAATGTCCTATTATCACCTTTTTATTAACGTTAGGGAGAGAAGCACGCTTTTTTATGATACCATTCACGGCACCTCTTGGGGAGAATTTTTTTTTGTTGTTGTAAGAAATTTACGCACGGTATACTAAAATAGAATTAAACATTTAATCCTGCCGACGCCATTTTTCGGCAATTCTCAAGTGGATTTTAATCTAGAACCAAATTGCTTATATTTGCTGAATTGCTGCTTATTGTCGCATTTTTAGAAGATCTTATTCATATTGCAAAGCGTATTTCGGCATAAAGAGAAAAGACAACAACAGGCTGGTGTGTTTAAGTGGGTGCTAAACCGTGGTGCTAAAGAACTTTTAGAACTATACACCTTCAAACAAATTATTAGTATCCCAAGCGCCCAGTCCCAGGTACATGGATTATATACACCATACCCAGACCTGTGTACTTAGATTTGATCCAGCAGCAAGGAAAGCTGGATATTTCACACTTTGCATATTTCAATTCATTCATAATTGTTTTGAAAATTACGTAAATGATGATTTTCTAAGCTTATAAATGACGAGTTTTAATGAGTTGTGTTATAACTGCCTCAAAAATCTGCACTCATGCCGAAAGCATGTCGTTACACAAATAAACAGAATATGTGTCATTTTACAGAAATACAACGAATATTTTGTAACATTTTCTGTTACAGGCAACCTATCACACCGCTGTTTATCAAAAGAACGTTATTGAACATTATTTTGTTATTTCTGAACTTTTCACCATAGAATGAGCGTAAATAATGCCCAGTTTTCACACTTGATGTTTATACATTCTAGAAATATCCAAATTCGTTCGAAATTACCAGCACTTTTAAACGACAAGAAAAAATATGTAGTAAAAATATTCATTACGTCTTAAAAATAGGTAAAACTTATCAAGCTCTAAGCTAAAAATGCACTCAATAAGTACTAGTACTAGTCATGCCAATTGAAATATAAATAAATTATCAGAAATAATTAAAGAAGAACAAAATACATTGATAAATAAATTAAAACTATTTCTATTATGTATCTAAATGCTATTATAATATCAGTGAATATTATAATGACAAATTTAAAATTAAGTATGTACATTTTTTTTATAAAATAGTAAAAATATATACTATAACAACTAAGTAGTCAAATAAAAGCCTTCCTCTTTTCTACTTTTGCTGTGCCCGACAGAGTCCTCATTGATCATATTCTGTAAAACCTACCTTTTTTGGTAACCTAGTTCATTTAAGTTCCTACCTGCTGTAAAACATGAAGTAACATTTTGTAAGTTCGGGCTGAAATTTGAAATGACTTGTATTCATCTTGATTAGAAACTGGTGGGGGGTTTTTTTTTTTTTTTTGTTGAGGGTGGGAAATTATCAAATAACTTCTCCCGCTCTGGGCGGAGCGGGAGGGCGTGTCAGACTTTTACTGACTAAAACCCACCCGTGTTCCTTCCGTTGCCTGTGTGCCGGGGTCGCGATATCCCTTTCAGACAAACCCGCAACCCCGGCAGGCATTGGCCCTTCCGGACCCCGTCAGTTGGTGCTGACATCTCTTTGAGGCGCGCGTGGAACACAACGCGCCGTTGACCCGGGCCTGGTCCCTATCGGACGGCGAGCTACCCATTGCTCACAGTCCGCAAGCCCGCGCCTACGGTGGCCGGAAGTCGGCTCTCGACTCCCGACGCCCGGGGCGTCTCCTGCGGCGACTAGGGGCGCAAGGGCGCGCATTTTGCCTCTCCCTCGCGCGCTCCACCTGTGGGGGGATAACGTCGTATTAAGGAGATTTGTAATCTGATTCTTATTTGTATTGATTCAATGATTTAACACAGGAATCAGACTTGTTATTACTTTCATCCTCAGTTTAGTTAAGTTTATTTTTATCATAATAACTAGCTGCCCGCCCCGGCTTCGCTCGAGTAGCACTAAGTACGTATCTACGGCGCACCTACCTGCCTACCCTACCTACCCTACCTACCCTACCTACCCTACCTACCCTACCTACCCTACCTACCCTACCTACCCTACCTACCCTACCTACCCTACCTACCCTACCTACCCTACCTACCCTACCTACCCTACCTACCCTACCTACCCTACCTACCCTACCTACCCTACCTACCCTACCTACCCTACCTACCCTACCTACCCTACCTACCCTACCTACCCTACCTACCCTACCTACCCTACCTACCCTACCTACCCTACCTACCCTACCTACCCTACCTACCCTACCTACCCTACCTACCCTACCTACCCTACCTACCCTACCTACCCTACCTACCCTACCTACCCTACCTACCCTACCTACCCTACTAAAAAGTATCCTATGTCCGTCTCCTGGTTCTAAGCTACCTCCCCACCAATTTTCAGCCAAATCGGTTCAGCCGTTCTTGAGTTATAAGTGGTGTAACTAACACGACTTTCGACTTTCTTTTATATATATAGATTAAAAATAACTTAAACTATTAATATACTTACATACATGTGATATTGACCATAATGAACAATAGAGCAACATCCTCATAGGCCATCTTCATCCTATTAAAACAGCTTACAAAGTTAAACCTGAAACGAAAATTTACAGGCAGGTAAATGTGCACTTTATCGAATTACAAATTTAAATTCCTCCAGCATCTTGGAGTGTTTCACGTTTCATTATACGAGTATTTCAAGGATCTGATGGTAACAATATCTCAGTTGTCTGAAACTGGGAGGGGTGAAGATATTCCTTGAAAGCAATTCCACTTTGTGAATTTTTCATCGCATTATGGTAGCTATAAAAGTCGCGGATATTTTATTATCACCGCTTTATGGGCGGTAAGGTTAATAAAAGGAATTATTTCAATTACAACATAATTTTTTCCTTGAATTTCATTCGGGTGCGTCGTGGGAGTCATACGTTTATTTTTTATGTGGCACGGTTATTATCTTTCGACTTTTGAATCCTCAATTTTGACCCGAGGCTCTTATTCTCTTATATTGCAAGGCGTTTATCACCTTTTTTGTCAGGTGTTGTGGGCATGCACATGTTGTTGCACAAGCAAGTATTGCTGGGTACCAGGATCAACCCCAAGCAATTTTTCTCTAGTACAAAGGCACCATTATTTACTGTTATAACACTAGTTTAAGACCTACTAAGCAAGTTGGAAACTTCTCGTTTCATCACATCCGTTTGAACTGGAGTACTAGAGCACTAAATCGTGAAATAACTCTTTGAATCACGTGTAAGTTCCGCTAAGTAGTTAAAGATTTTGCTGAAGCGCTAAACTTTGAGTGCTCTAACTTTGCCGTTAGTCATTCATTACTGTTAACACTAGTTTTATTTCGACTTGGATGTGTGTTCTTATCCTCTGGTGAACTAAATTCTCGTCCTACATAAATAGTGATCACAACGAGTTATTGGTAATTTAGAAAAATATGTAGAAAAATCCTCACCGTGTTCAAGACTACCTTCTGTTAGGCCCTTGCCTGTTCAGCCATAGCTTACCTAGCTGTTGGTCGAAATACGTCAAATGGCATGCAATCCAATATACCATTTTATGCTTACTTTCAAGCATACTTCATTATCTAAGAAAACAGAGAGCGTGAAGTGCTAACACGCTAAATTCAACTCACTGCCATCTCCCCGGTACCGGGGATAGCATGGAGTGGATCCCTAGCATGTCGTCAGAAATGCAAGTGGTCAAATCCGCATTTCGTCATCTCTCAGGATAGACTCGCAACTTGTCAGAAAGGGAACTCGACAGATACGCGGTTCGGCAGACATGTAACACGACAGATATGAGTCTTAAATAAACTCTTAAATCTAAAAAAATTAAGGCAAATGACACCGTCTTGGTCTTATACAATACGGGCAATATTATTATATTGCCCGTATTTTGTCGAGATGCAAAATATTGTAATATCGAACCTTGCCGAGCAATTTACGAAGCTATTCGATAAAACATCTGAAGAATTTAATATCTCTTTCGTCTAACATTCTGAAACAACTTTATACATAGTTTTTTAAATCATAGCTTATTGCATTGGTATTTTGGTAAACTTCACAAGTTATTGGACGTTATGGACCAAAATATTAAATATATTTAATAAGACTTCTATGTTATATAAACAAATCTACACTTTAGGTATAGATTGTTCTGTGTAGAACTGAAATAAAATTGCGAAAATGTGCTTAAATAAATATTAGAGAAAATTAGACTTTCTTCAGACTATAATATAATATAACTTTATGGAACACATGTCCCATATAGTTCTATATAAGAATTAATCATGTAACGCCTACCTAGGTAAAGACCTAGGTAGGTGTTACATGATTCATTCCTTTTACTTAACTCGAGTGCCCCTGCAAAATTAAACAAGACCGGAGGGAGGAGGGTTTCAGACAAAGTCTTTGCACCGAGATTGAGTGCAATCTGCCACAAAGCATGTGTGAAAGGGACTGAAGTTATCTAACTAGTAAAGTATAATTAAACTTAGGGCACAACGGTGGAACTATGCTCACTTTGTGCAAGTGCATGCTCACTTGCTTTTGCTTTTTTGTTCAAAGAACACGAATATCTAAAAAATACAATACACGACGTATATTTAGTAACTTAATCCGCTAACTGTTCTTAAAGAGTCATAAAGAACCCTGTAAGAAATCGACACGTGTTTCACCTCTCAACGAGGCATCCTACACGAGCGCACTGCGCTCGACGCTTGACTTGACCACACGTCGGGTCCGAGTTCGCAACAAGTCAATCGCCTTCCTGAGGATGCTTCGTTGAGAGGTGAAACACGTGTCGATTTCTTACAGGGCTATTTATGACTCTTTAAGAACAGTTACGTGGATTAAGTTACTAAATATAGGTCGTCTATTGTATTTTATAAAGGATTTCCGTAAAAACACGCCTGAATCAATTAACTATACACGAATACCTACAAATTTAATATTCTTGAGAAAAGTAGAAGCAAATACCTACTAATATATATGTATAATGAACATATTTACATCATTTTAAAATAATCGGGCAGAACGTCTTAATTGACTAGCAGAAAGACTATATTAAATAAATATCATGATGTTAAATGAACACGGATGAAATGAGAGCGGTTATGAGGGGTCCCAAAAATGTGTTATGTCATGTACCAGGCCGCATAAAGAATGAAGAAACGAGAGATTGGGCAGGTTTGAATGGGTAGGTCAGAATAATAATGAGGTTGAACACATTAATAAACGAGGAATAGGGTAACACCACCTTAAGTTAACGAGTGTTAAATAAGTCATAGAAATAACAGGCAGGTATGACAAAATATGAGTTGAGATATGAAGGTATTTCTTGTAAAAAAATATAACCTGCTACGAGTACTGGGATTCTTTTACAGAAATTAACAAATCCGTAAATAAAGTACAACAATTGAGCAACGCAATGGCAAAGAGAAAAATTGCGTGCATTTGGAAACTATACCGTTGAATCACAATCTACAGCCTTAGATCATTTCTACATTAGCATTATTCATGAGGCCCAATCAAGAAAGGGAAAAAAAGAAAAGCAATTTTCAGTGTACTCCAAGCTTAAATTTTGCGTTACTCTTGTAGATTCTAATCTCTTAACAAGGTTAGGTATATTAAGTTCTAAATAACACGAAGAACTCTTGATTACCTACCTATTTTATTTTCTACCCACACGAGCACACGGTGAATAAACTTTTAGACTAAATTAATATGAAAAGTAACTTATGAATTAGATGTCGACTTAGAATATTCCAGAAGAAACTTTACCGCGTTGAGTTATATTAAAAAGTTTGGTTTTTGTTATTTTAATTATTCAGTAGTCCTGAAAGTTTATTTGAGTAAGTAGATACTTACGCTTGTAATTAACCTTTTATTAATGTTGTACTATCATATTTTCAGTAAGTTGTTTGAAATGTAAAATGTTTCCGAGTTTCTATTCCGTTATTGTTCAATGTTTTAATTTAGTTATTTATCTTGGAACATTATCTCCCTGTACTTTCACACTTGCTAATAATAGTTTAATGAAAACATCCGCGGATTGAATTTAAATTCATTCATCAGCCTCACAATTACGCGAGATTCGATACCAACAGCCAAAACATTTCAGTAAAATGATAAGTAAACCTTTTCACTAAATGTTATGCAACAGAAAAGGTAATTGGAAACATTAAAAAGTCACCAAAGTACTGGCTTTTGCCTGCAATGTTAGTTCGACAGGAAATTTTCAAATGGCAAAAGTTTTTAGGCGGGCTCCTAAACTAATTGTGTGCGGAACCACAAAAATGATTGCCGTGTCCTTAATGAGTATTTCACGTGGTTTGGGAAGCTTTCGAGTTAAACTGTAATGAGTGATAATGTATGGCAGGGAAATGTTTCAGTTTGCTATTATCATTATGCGTTGGGTAGGGTTTTAGTGCAAGCGAGTGTGTTCTATAGAAAATGTAAAAGTTGCAAGAGAAGTGATTAATCGATTTAATAAACATTTGGACAAGTTTTCTGCCTACTACTAACCGTCGTATAATGTGTCGAGAATTCGAGATTGATTCTTTATTGAGGGCACGCTACGAAGTGCACTTGTTGAAATCGTGTCTCATGTCTTTATCCATATATCTACAAACAGTGCTAAGCATAGTCAGCCTATTATGTTCCCACTGCTGGGACACAGGCCTCCTCTCTGTGAGATGGAGTTGGCCGTACGTAATCCACCACGCGGGCCCAGTGGGGTTTGGTAGATGGCACATTTCTTCGAATTTTAGGTTCTAGAACATGCCGGTTTCCTCACGATGTTTTCCTTCACTGTATTGAGAGCAGTGGTGATGAAATAATTTACACAAAGTAAAGCGCCTGTCAAAGCTCGAACCTACGACTAGTAAGTCGTGGCCGTTACAACTGGGCCACCACTGCTCTGAGTGTTTAGACTACCGAAAAAGCTAAAAAGTTTGTGTCTTTGCCCGTCGTCATACCATATAAAAAAGTTAGGCAGTAGAAAGAAAGAAAGAAAAATATTTTATTTTGGACACGCACAGGAAATACAAACAGTAGGTAAGTAATAATAAAAATAAAAAATAAATTATAAAATAAAAATAGGAGAATTTAAAAACAGATTAATAACGACCTGTGCGAGGCCATAAAGGCTCCTATCTCATCATAATGCCGATAATGCCATAACGGCGATATTTAAAAAATAAATAAATACCGCAGCGCTGGTATTCTGTTAGGGCCCAAAATGATGGGTTACATTAAAAATGTTAGATATATTTTTTATTTAATCCATCAACATAAATATTAATTCTATTGAGCTACTCGCTAACAGTGTGACTGCAAGTCAACGAAATACTTTCAAAACTTTCTTGTATTCCTAAAGACAGTTACTGAAAATGAAACTTCGGCAACTCCTGGTTAATGTGGACATTTTTATTTGAACTTAAAACGAAATTCAGAAAAGCAGCAATCCTTTTCTTTACATAATTCAACACCTATACAACTGCGACTAACATCGCAACACGTACATGTGCCAACTTGTTTCGCTGAATTTAATACGGAACAAGACGGCACGTGTCTAGAAACACAAATTACATGTGTTTGCAGACATATTTTATTTTGTGTCGCTTTCGGGACACGAAATAAAATATGGCAGGTGTAAATCAATTTTTGTATAAGATGTGATTTTTTATGGTTGTTTTGCGGATTTACGTTTCTTTTATTCTTGTGTAAAATAATTTGTCTCGTCTAGTTAAATCACAAGTTGAAGGTATTATAACACATAAACATAAAAAAATATCATATATAACATCACGCCTGTTATCCTCGAAGGGTAATAAATAAATAAATTGTTCGATATGGTACTTATGTTTGTTACCAAAGTTTTCTAGGCGAGGAAAGTCTTTATTCGAAGAAAAGCTTGCATCAGAAATGCATTATCTACATTACAGGAGTATTTTCAGCGAAGGAAAGAACTAGCTACGTCAGCGCGTAGCCCCGCTACGTGAGCGTAGCACGCCTACGCAGCAGTCGTAGCTCTGACGCAGACGTTCGCCGCATCTAATGCAATTTTGCTTAACAGTATTCTTGTTGCAAAATGTAGTATTTAAATATATTATCGTATAGTAGTCGCGTGTCATCGTACTATGAAAAGGTCACTTCAATCCACACTAAAAAACGTGTCCTAAAAGGTGATTCAAGAATTGCAGGAAGATGATCTAAAATAAATAATCATTATCAGCCTACCAAGCGTTACAGCAACTGGTGTTAATTGCGGTTGGTCACAACCTCGCAGCTTCATGTTCCGCAGACGCTAAATGAACTCATTTTACAGAAGCAAACCGACTCAATTACTCTCTCACAGTATTTGAACTCTATTTGCTATTTCGACTTTTTACAGTTTTTTTGCAACAAAGCTAATTACAACAGGCTGATAAAATTATTATTTTCTTTCAAACGTACATAAAACTAATAACCAGTCAAAACACGATGCTCAAGTTAATAAAATGCAGAGATACTCGTTCGATACTATTGATAAAGTCAGCGCTGCACACTTTTTGATCGCTCCACCATTCGAAAGGCCTGTAATTTGGCCGACTCAGTTTATTTTCCCTTAATATCGGATCTCAATCCCGTCTGATTGCAGCCTAGCAGTTTTTTAAACGTTTCAAAAGGCGAGTTGAATAATTTTCACTGCGAGATGAAGCAGTAATTCAGTCTTTTCGATATGAAATGTTCAATTTACTTTATACAGGTTGGGTAAATGATGTGCATCGGGACAGAGGGGCCATTTTTTTTTTCTTGTGGAACAGCTCGTGTCATAAGGGAAATTAGTTAAAGTTTAGTTGTTATTTTTTTTAATGTATCTACCTTTTACATAAAATTGTTAACGGAACGAAGGAGCCTGGATCTCACAACACAGGGAGTCCTAGTGTGAGGTCTAGTAATTCAATCCACTTGAATGTAAACTTTGCGAAATAAATTCATTCTTATTCTTTATTTAAAAAAAAAGTAAAAACTTAAAGCAAAGATCCATAAATTGCTTTAATGTGAATTAAAACTTTTATGGACAAATGACTTGGGCTCTCAATCCAGACCCTTGCATAAAATGGCATTGCATAAATCTCAGGAAGTACTATCTCTTTCTTTTTTTTGGGTGGGAAATTATCAAATAACTTCTCCCGCTCTGGGAGCGGGAGGGCGTGTCAGACTTTTACTGACTAAAACCCACCCGTGTTCCTTCCGTTGCCTGTATACCGGGGTCGCGATATCCCTTTCGGACAAACTCGCAACCCTGGCAGGCATTGGCCATAGACAAAGTACTATCTCTGTGTTAATCATTTTTATTTTTAGAAATTAGTTAAGATTTTCTTAAATCCTTTAAGAAATTTCCATCTCGCTAGAACATGACGTTACAGATTTATGGCGGTGATATTATGTATAATAATTTTATATGAAATTTATGCAGATGCACATGGTAAAAAGCCAGTGAAGAGAAAAAAATCTTAAATATAGCTATTTTTACGCGACGAAAATATTTTCTTTTTAATAGATTTTCATTATTTGTCTGCCTCATACGGGATTCGAACCGACGAATGCCAAAATCGGAATAGTGTAGGTATTATTTTAGTAGCAATTGTTAGGGTCCATAATGAGAATCAAAATATATTTTCGGAATAATACATTATTGTTTTAAAAGAAAGAAACATTTAAACCTACATATCTTTTGTCTCCTGACCGTCTTTTTTTCCCACCCTGTATATCTTTATAGGGTTTTGAGTGAATGCGAAGATTCATGGATATCTTTTATGTTTTGAGCGTGGAATGTAAATTGCACGCTCATTTATTGTGATTATGATCATCTTTTTTTATTAACTAGACTGTTAGGATGGACGTGATATGTATTTTTATCATACTCATTTTATAAATAAAAATGTTTTTGTTTAATGCTCATATCAGTGCGTGTAATTTATTTGAGCGTTTTGTTAATGGTTATTACTATGTGAGGTCAACATTACTATTAATTATTCTCGTTGATTGCCCCTTTTTAATCCTCAAAGCTAAAGTTATATGCTTGTATTTATATTAATTTGGTGACTAGGCGGTCGGTTAGGCGTTCGAACTCAAGACCTCTCTTTGCTAGACCGTGCGTCGTTAGGCTATATCTACGACTTTCTTCTTGATATTAAGACAGAGTGCTTCATTTATTCAACAGTTCAACTCTAGTCACCACTAGTATAGTCGACCGGAAAATGGGATACCACTTTTCCAAATGAACTAAATTTGAAACTAGATATCTTATTTATCTGACAATTAGAGCTGGTCCAGATGACGTAATTTACCCGTGAGTCGAGTCATGCCACAGATTAATATACATGGGACGCTCCCCAGTTTAGGTATGAAGCTACAAGTAATCGGCGGGCCCGTTTGCTGAGCCAATTCAGTGAGTGTAACTTAGTCAGAAGATCTAAGAGTTATGCGATAGAAAGAGAGGCAACTTCTAGGTGAATATAACTGTAGGGAATTAGCGCTGTGCGACCTGAATTGCACTTTATCGTGTCGTAGCAAAGGTCGTTTTTTATTTAAATGATTTTACGGAGTGTTCCGTCTTTATTAATCTGTGGTCACGCGTACACAATCGTGCGATTGAGACGTACTAGTGGTTTATACATTCCGTCCACATGCAGTCGCTCGGTTTTTCTACTCGCGCGGGAAACGCATGCAAGTCGCCAGACTCTCGACTCGTGCGATTGGCGTGCGTTCCACACGCGAGTCCAGATACTAGGGACGCCATTGTTCCGTCCAGTACATGCGCCATTGCTTGCGCGGGAGACGTATAAAGAATATTGTTAGTGCCAACATGAAGTATTTGTAGTATAACTTTTTTTTTTTTTTACTTGTATATTCGCTTTCTCCGAATCCATGTTGCTGACTACCTAAAATCGTCCTAGAACACTCGCGCGTAAATAGCGCCCATACAACGCTGCGCTTGTTGAGAGAATTTGCGCAACAAACGCGCGCAAATTCTCGCGTCATCTGACATGCTCATAGACAAAAAAAATACCTTGTTTTACACGTGCAAGTGACATTTTACCTTAGGATGATAAAGCAATAACGAGTTCGACTATTCATTGTACAACAAAATAATTCATACTCAACATTACCATCAACGAAAACATCGGCACACACAGGGGCTGGCACCGTGTCACGTTTGCTACCCCTGCATAAATTCGTCACACCGACGGTAACAATGACAAATAACCGCGGACGTGAGTACTGTAGGTGCAAAGGAAAGTGAAATGTGACAACATGTTGTGTTTTTTTACAAAATTGGAGCGCCTGTATCCTTGTACCTGCTGTGTCGTATATCATAGTATAGATCGCTGAAGGTGTGGCCATATTTAAGGGTTTAGCACACACCATCAAACTAGACATTTTAGAATTTTGACTATACCTTTCTGGCAGACGATAAAAGTATAGTGCCTGGACGGTCTCAGAGCTTGTGCATTTACCGGCCGCATTTCGTCTTCTGAGGCGAATTTTCGAACAGAAAACTGCAATCACACTTCTATAAGATGAGATGAGAAATGTTGAGCGACCAACTTATATGCTTCAGGTCCTGCGTAACATTAACGCAATAAAAAAATAGGTCATATTCTTCCAGGAACTCTTTTCCCGCGCCACCTCGAACCAACTCGCGCGGAACGCGCACAGCTCGTCTTGCCACCTCTTTCTGGGCTCGGAGGCCGTTATCCAGCAGTGGACAGTATAGGCGAATTAAAAAAAGGTCATGTCGTAGGTATATTTAATTACGACTTAATTATGGGTAACGTGTGCAACGTTTAGTAAATGCGTCATGCGGCAGGTCTGAACATACTTTAGGTGAATTTTTGCGCATGTTCTCTCACTCACACTCGCCTCATGTCACCATTTGGTTCCTAAAAAATGTTACTGCGCAGCCTTCTGCACGAATTTCGGAACTGTCAAGGTATATCGGCCGTATTGTACGTAATTATAAAGTGACTATCACCCGAATACTGAAACGCCACTCAAAACTTAAGCGTTACTTATGACTCGTTTAAAGCCTTTTGATTGGTTGAAACTAGTTTTAAGTAACGCTTAAGTTTTGAGTGGCGTTTCAGTATTCGGGTGTAAAACGCTCAGATTTGTTCAAGACCTACGAGTAGATAGCCTAGGTAAAGTCTGGGGAATTACCAAATTGTTAAGCACATTGACTACCAACTTAAATTGTCCGTTTAATCAAAACTTAACTGAAATTCTTGTACAGATTTATAAAATGGCTAAAAAAAATAAAAAAAAATGTTTATTTCAATTTCAAAGGGCATTACGATACATTATTATTGGAGATCACCTTTTAAGCAAGGAATTGCTTGTGTTAGGAAAACAACACACTGCAAATAAGCAAATACACACAACAACAACAACACTGGAAAACACACACAACAACACACTACAAACACATAACACCGCAAATTCACGTAACCTACCTATTTATTACATAAAGTCTTTAAAAGTCTATGAGAAATCTACTTAAGCAGCACAATTTTAAAAACTACCATTAATTTTCACATAATCCATTCACCGTACACATCCATCCGCGATGTAACTCTTAATTTGCGGACTGTTAATGTACGATATCATTCTTACCCTTTATTACACCAGCAATGGTTTATGAACAGAACGATGCGATGCGCTCCCCAGTGTATATAACACGAGTTGGGGTTACTTGTGCGAGTGCTAAAAAGGGGCTTTCAGGTAAATTTTTGGATTGATATTGATAATGTGGGGTGTTAAAAGTGAAGGGCAATTTTTTATAAATATATTATGGTTATCTTGACTTTTTTTGAATATTTTGTGTATTTAGAACGTGTAGTTAGTAATGGGAATCATAAACGTGACTAAGGGGTTATGTGTCATTATTACATTTTACTAAGGGCGGCTATTTATTATTTTAGTGTTCTCGTGTTTGAGAGCTTTGGAGAAACAATCAGAGAGTTTGCGGTTTCTAAACAATTACAGGATGGTAAGTAACTACACTCGTTTATCTTTAAAACCAAACTCTATAGCTGTTTTTTATCACTTTCAAGTAAAGCATAGTGAGTGATTTTTATTACTTTAGTCTACTGAATGTGCTACAAAATCAAGGCTAGTATAAACTAGTTTTAAAGAACGGCGTCGGAGCGAGCGTCCATTAAACTCTATCAAGTTGACGCTTGCTCGCAAAGGGAGTCGGGACAATTTGTCTTCTAGTAAAGTGATGTAATAGGTATGTATCTTTAAAGTCACGTGTAAAAAGATGTTTTCTACAGTGAGCAACGTTTACCTTTTAAGTCTAATAAATTATAAGATATCCGCGCATCTGCAGGTGTAGTATGGGACGCCCCAAGCTAGATGGATCGACGACCTTAAGGCTGGTTTCATAGCTGTCAGGGAGACCCGGCGGCCGACCTTAAGGCGGGCGCTACCCGTACTCTGAAACGAGGGACTAGTACGATACGTTGTACGGGCTCTTGCCGGAGTGGGTCGCGTACGGACCAATCCGCGACGCTGTGAAAGAATGATCTAGCGCCTCACGTGGGTCTCCGTTCCAGGAGCCAGTACGGGTCTCCAGGACAGCTGTGACACCAGCCTAAGAAGATGGCCGGGACAGACTGGATGCGGAAGGTGGAGAACAGGGTATTGTGGCACAGCCTGAGAGCGGTCTATGTCCAGCAGGGGGCTACGATAGGCTGAGTTGATTAAAATTATAAGATCATCATCATCATCTTTGGTAGCCGTGTTCCACTCACTGCTGAGTAGCGGCTGCCTCCTTTTTGTGTCATGCTTCCCTTGTCTGTGCGAGTCTCAACCAAGTCTTACCTGAGATCTTAAGAATTATGAGATATTAAGCAAATATCTGCAGCCGAAGCACATCTATGTATTACGAGAGCATCGCAGCTTTGTAGCCATCACAGGCGAAGCTGTCATATACTTACCAGTTTTAAGTCTCACACTATTTAAGCCGGTGAGGAGGAGGAGCTCGTGGCTAAATAATAACAGATCGATCAGTTTAAGCTACGCTAGCCTAAGTTGGTCTGTGGATAGGTGACCATCTTTACATATCGAGATTCTTCCGTGCTCCGGAAAGCACGTTAAGTCATTGGTCCCGGCTGTTATTCTTGGATCTTTGACAATCGTTACGGGTCGTCAGAAGCCTGAAAGTCTGACAACCAGTCTTACGAAGAGGTATCGTATTACTCAGTTACTGGGTTGCGGAGGTCAGATAGGCAGTCGCTCCACGTAAAATACTGATATTCAGCTGCATCCGGTTAGACTGGAAGCGGACCCCAACATAGTTGGGAAAAGGCTAGGCAGATGATGACTATTTAAACCGGTGAATGCTTCTTCTATAAAGCTTCGTGCAGACCAGCGCGACGCGACGCCGCGACGCGACTCGAACAATACAATTTCTAAGAAAACTTGACGGTATAACAATAACCGGTGTCGCGTCGCGCTGGTCTGCACGAAGCTTTATATGTAATCCCGGATTTTGAAATAACATTTAATTTTAAAAAAAGATCATGTCTCTAAATTCCTATACACGAAGAGAGACCCAAAGTCTCGTTTATCTATATATAATGTCATAGCTTATCTATAATGACAAAGTTGTTCTAAAAAAAATCTACCGTTATGTAAATAACAGGCAAACTCTGTCGCAATTTATACAACTCCAATCCAGATTACTAAGGAAGGAAAAAATATTTAAAATAATCTCACCATTTTCAGAGGAGTACCTTAATGTCTTCACTCACTAACATTTTAGTTTCTTTCATACAATTTACTGCCCCGGTATCACGGCGAAGCGAAGCAGCCGGAAAACTAAATTTAATACTTCCCTTTCAAGAAAAATACTGCAAGTGTTGGTCGAGTTATAAAAATTCTGGAGTATTTTTAACTGAAATGAAACGTCGCGCTAGTGTAAGTTGGTTTCGTTTGAAAATATTAATTTTGTAATATCTAGTTTTAGTAGATATGGCTAATGATTAAAATAATTAAATGCGCCGTACGGTATGTTAACATTCAAGGACAAGAAATAATTACTTGATTTCATTTGTTGCTTTTTCGAGCACAATAACTCTCAACTACACGCTCTCAAGAGTCATCTTCACAAAAAAATCCAAATGCTTAGTTTATCGAGACAGGAATTAAATACAAGATCTCATACGTGGCAGCTTTGCTTCAACTCGCCACTGCACTGTTCTAGTAGGAAAGTATTTAAACCAAGATAAAACTTTGATTGGTAATAGTCGACAAAAGACAGTTATGAACAAAATATTGCATAAACCTTGTTCATAGCAAATATATAATAAAAATTATTTACACCAGTTCTGTCCAATCTGTTATTTGCAACACTTGAAATTAACAGTTCACATAACAATACCATTTCGTAGGTAACCTAGTATTCAATATAAACTCTGCACCAGCAAGTTTAAATTGAATTGAAGAACTTGTTAGGAGCGATATATAGTCGATCCCAATTGATCCAGCCACGAAAGTTTTCCGAATTTTCGTTGAAATCTCGTGAAAGAACTACTCTATACGGCTAAGCGAAATGTTCGTCAGCTGATTGAATTTATTCCCTGCAGCCTGCTATTTTTATGTCGGTAAATTGGTGTTCGGAATAGACAATAAACTGTTGATATATATAGAAAGATATAAAACATTTATTTAGTGCAACAAAAACACAACACAACTTAGCAAATGATAGGGCACAAATACATTGCGACATTTAATGAGATAAGCCGACATAATTTTATTTTTTTTAAAACGTAAGACACTGACATGAGAAACAAATCGAATGAGGAACGACCATGTCGATGTGCGGTACGTATAGTGCCCTGTGGGTAAATAATTATAATTTCATACTCGATAGATTGGTGTTCGGAAAAAATAATAAACTGTTAATATAGGTAGATATAAAACATTTATTTAGAGCAATAAAAACACAACACATAAGCACACGATAAGGCACAATTTTAGAAATACATTGCACCATTTGATGCGACAAGCTGGCTTAAAAAAAAAAAAAAATGTCAACTACGATAAAAGCTAAAATTTCAAATGAACAATGGCCATGGCACTGTGCGATGCATATAAAGCCCTGTGGGTAAATAATTTTAATGTATCGCAATCTCTGCTCAAATGTTCTGACTTTAAACAAATGCTAAGCAAGATCAAAATCAATTCAAAGAATACACCCACCTTGTAAATGAAATATTTGGGCGCGACAGCCATTGCCCCGACGCTCCATGTAATCACGGATTTGGGGGGCGGAGGCGCTCGCAGTGAATGTCCGAGGCTTTACTACGAATCCGAGGGTGTCCCGTAATCTCTGCTGAACAAGGATGAGCACGAACTGAAGATCTAGAATGGATTACTGTAATTATAATTATTTGGATGTTCAGTGAGCATTTTTTATCGGTGTCTAGTTATAATCAGAATGTATGTTTAGGTAGCCCGTAAACGAAATAATATAGGTAAGTAATTTTTTTTCTCCTTCTTTATCTGTAAGTTTGCAGGTTTGTTTTTCTAAAATAACGATTTATCATTGAATCATATAAAGACCAACCAGCAAAAAAAGAAGTGTCAGAAAAAACACATTCAATATTCACAACGCATCAAACTCATCACTAAACTAAGTGGCGAAAATGGCAACACTTTTCACGAAAACAGGGCACCGGATAGGTGAAAATTTTTCGCACGTTTTTCCCCAAGTTGAATTTAAAAAATAGATGTATAAATACACTTCACATTTCACTTTAACATTAATAAATCATCGAGGTTTCCAAGTAGCGGAACATTAGACTCGTAACACAAAGAATTACTTACCGCGCCGTCTCAGGGGTACAAGCGAGATGAACTCAAAATTATACATTTATATTTCCAGAACAAAGAGAGACATTAGGTTTATATTTTTGATGTTCAACTGGGATTCTTTAGAATAGGTACTCAGTGCAGTGGATAAAATTTTTCACGAATTTAAAATCTTAAAGTACCTGCTACCTTCGAATATAAAATGAGAATATAAAAGTCTTTGAATAAATTAATGATAAATTATTAATACTTTTTATATTTTTTATATCTTTTTTAAGAAATTAAAATAAAAAAATGTATTTTATACACTTATAAAAAAGGAATAAACGGAATAATAATAATAAAACTTATTTATTTATTTATAACAGCTTAAAACTATCATTACAGGGTTTACCCTAATGCGACAGCTAAGAACTTAAACTAATAAACTAAACTATATAAGTAGTTATAACCAAATTAGAAAAAAATTAAACTAACAACATTATTAAAATACATGTCTTTACATAATTTCTAACAAAACATAGTACAAAAAATAAAATAAAATAAATAAGTAATATTTTGCTTGTAGCATAATATAACTAGTAATACCCTTGCGAATTCATTAAAATAACATGTAAACACATCAATCTCTAAAGTAATGATTGCACCCACATCTATTATCAAGGCCTACAGATATACAGATATTTGGCATACAGTTCCTTGAAGCAATCACAGTAAGAGAAAAAAAAATACATAGGCTGCCCCCAAGCACCGCCTCTTCGACCGGTTCTGTTCTTCTCGCATCCAGCGGATTCCTGCGGCCTTCACACCAGGTCATCGATCCACCTTGTGATCTTCCAACGCTACGATTTGCCTAAAAGTCGATAACAATAAAAATTATATTGTGTCAGTTCAATTCTTATTACATCGAAATACTACAAAGGTCAGAACTACTTTACCTATAAAATGTTGTGAATGATCGTAAATTAGTAAGTTAATCATTATCGCTACTCCGTCCGGGCTACGCATAATGAAGGGTTCCGTAATTGGGATGAATTTATCCCAAGAACAATCTTAACATTGTAGTTGAAAATCATGTTCCCTTCATACATTCCAACTGCAAATGTAAGTTTGTACGCACACTATTGAATGATTTACAATGTTATTTTAAGACCATAGACTTCTTATAGGTTTTCCTGTAATCTATAAGCATAAAACTGTATTTTCTTCAAAATTTAAGTAGTTTCGACGGGATGGGGAAAGGTCCATTTTCATCAATTTTCTTAAATATCTTTAAAGGTATTTCTTTTAAAACTCTTTAAAAACAAATTGAGGGCCTCGCAATAAGCCCTTTTACATGACATGTCACACAGTAAAGTTCCCAATTTATTTATTTTTTTCCTATTTGCCCCTCCAAAAGTGACCCCTATATTCAAAATTCATTTATTTACGTTACAAGTCTGTGCTTGCGTTACAGAATTACATTTGTGTACCAAATTTCAACTTAATCGGTCCATTAGATTCGGAGCAAATTGGCTGTGACAGACGGACAGACACACGAGCGATCCAATAAGGGTTCCGTTTTTTCCTTTTGAGGTACGTAACCCTGCGTAATCTCATTATTTGTTCTTTGACCTGCTGACAAAGTTTACAACTATACGGTTTTTTTTAACTTAACTAATTTTAGTACCCGGAAACGAAGTCATCATGAAGCGAAGTCACGTGAGCCTAGCCGCGGGAAAGGCTAGTTATAATTATATGGCTTGACCGAAATGGATAAGGCTTTGTGGCGGCATCTACATCGTCACATACGAACTATGCATCACACTGACATCATGCGAAAACCTGCATCGCGCAAGCAGGGTTTACCACGAGATCAGCATATATATAACTTCCCGACATCAATCATTGGGCAGTTGCCCACCAGACACAACACCCGTCTGGTGCGAGGATCCTCCCTTTTCTATCGAGGATGAGTGAACTTTACACCATTTTCCTCAGACCTCTATAGCTATAAGTGTGTCTACCAATTAAAAATGTTATCTTTAAATTCGCTACCATAACCCCGCGTCCTAACCAAAAGCGATCGTCGCGTTCATATGTTACTTTTGACGACGAAGACGTCCTCTGATGGCGCGACCACGCGTACCGGTTCATCGAACAAAAAATGACGTAATGAACGCGACGATCGCATATTCGCGCGAAGATCGCTTTTGGATAGTACGCGGCCTTAGACTGAGTAGGTACTTTTCTGGCGGATCATTTACAAATCGAAGTACACCAATTTCATTTCAGGTCCAATTGAAAACCAGCGTCAAGCACTACAGGCCTAACTGACTGAGACGTTTCCTGAGGTAGCAGCGCGGTGCGGGAGGGGTGACAGTTGTCACAGGTTGACGAATCACTGCGCTCTCGCATCACGTCACCAAATCCCAGCCGCACGGCGCAGCTATTTCAGGAAACGTCTCAGTTAAGTAGTTTGGCTATAGTTGTCTGGCATTTTTGCTAAACTGGGCTTTTTTGGCGCAGCCGTGAGACACCCTTTCCTGCTAATTTCTTACATCGCACTTTAGACTTTTTATTTGTATTTTTTTATCTGCTATAATTATATTGTGTGCCTTTTAGTCTGTGCCAAATAAATATATTTTCTATTATTTCTTCTTTCTTTATTTAAATTGCCGAAAAATACAGTTCGCATGAACGTGTCTGGCTCTTTAGTTTGTACAGAGAATAAAAAAATTAACAGGTTTGTTTTAATAATCTAGTTAATTAATTATACCTTGGAAGTGCTAATAAGGAAAATGAATCTAAGTAAACGCTCCTTGAACCCGTATTATGAATTTCATCACGTTCAAGATAAATATTGGGTGTCTAAGTTCCTTTTACGTCGTCGGGAAATCCAATTGAATTCTTCCTGTAGGTAAAATTTTTACAAAATGCTTGGGAGCTGTTTGACGCATAGTATTGAATTGTTCGAGTGTCGTCTATGGATAAACACGTACTAAAATGTTAAGTAGAATCAAACATTTCTCTAGATTCCTGCTATGTTTACTGGAACTACTGAACTCATCTAGTATATATGTACGCCCGGTTGACATTAATCCAACGAGTCAATCCAGTCCAGTGCTGGACTGGATCATATCGTGTACATTATTCACACAGTCTCCCTAAACGCCCACCCTTCACCACTTCCTAGTGAAGCTACTTTAGTGTGGCAGAAGTGACAAAACAAACGGCCCAGCAGCACTGCTATCTTGAATAGATAGCTGTGCTGCTGGGCCGTTTGTTTCAGTGTTACAAGAACCAACTGTCGGTCGAGTCTGTGAAAATATCAACGTAAAACTTAGGTGAAGTAAGCGTGAAGTGAGCTGTCACTGTCACAAATCGACCGGCAGGATGCTAGGGATTAGCACTATTGACAGCTCACATCACGCTCACTTCACCTAAGTTTCACGGTGATATTTTTACAGGTGTGTGTCAATGCAGGTGACTAAAGTTGACACATTATGTTAAGTATCATTCTCATGATAATTCATGAGAACGATACTAAACATATTTTGTGAAATTGTTGTTTGGAAAACACATGCTAAATACTCGCCATAATATCGTGAACAACGTTCCTACTCAATTCACAAAACAGGGCTACCGCAAATTAGTGCGTGCCAGCCCAATCGTGACAAATGAGCCGCCATCTCATATTCCTAACCGCGGCCATCGCATATGATAATGTACGAGCTAAAAATGGCTATTAACTTAATAGGTTTTTAGGATAAAAAGGGTTTTAACATGTTGGAAATTGAATAAAAGCTGCTTTATCCACCACTTTTCATGATGGCCATACATATACTTATATTAACTTAGTGAAACAGTTCAGGACCGTATTTTTTATAGTCAATAATAGTTCATTAATCAGTGTCCCCTCTGGATAAGTTCTCTCTCATCTTATTTATTGATAATTTCATAGAAATTCTATTCAATTTTCTAATTTATCTAGCCAACTGTGACTATCAGCACACTTTCGATCACGATCCGAAAGATTTTGAAAGAATTTCCATTTAATAATTAATCCTATTTGAAAAAATCGTCTGCTTGAAAACGTAAATAAAATAAACCTGCCAAGTGCGTGTCGGACTACGCACAATGAAGGGTTCCGTAGTTGGGATGAATTTATTCCAAGAACAAACTTGAGATTGTAGTTGGAAACATGTTCTCTCATACATTCTAAATGCAAATGTAAGTTTGTACGCACAACATTCAGAGATTAACCATGTTGTTTTAAGACCAAAGACTTCTTATAAGTTTTCCTGTAATCTATGAGTAAAGAACCAATCTCTGTTTTTTTTTTTCAACATTTTTTGCTCATTCGTTTCGGAGATATGGTCAATTTTCATCAATTTTCTTAAATATCTTTAAAAGTATTCATTTTAAAATTATGAAAAAATACAAATTTTAGATCCCGAGCCGTTTCATATGTCACACGGTACAGTTTACAAAACTTAAAAAAATGTGTGCCTCATTAGAAGCGCAAACAGTTTTTAGAGGTTCATTTATTTAAAAAAGTATCTGTCACTAGGTCAATATGATTTTGAGGATCAGTTAGATATTTCCCGAAAAAAATCTATCAGACCAATCCTTCAGGGAAGGCTGTTGTTCACAATACCTAGTCACTTATTCAGTGATAATTCGCTACAACAGATTGGACAGAGTATTGGTTCGTTCAGGGAGGCTGCATTATCTTCGACGCCATCTTTGTCTTGTAAACCAAATACTTGAACACATTGCAGTCCTAATGGAGTTGGTAACTGTGTCTAGTGAAGTTTTAGTTAGTGTGTTCTCTTTGAATAGGTTTTGGATAGATCTCTTGTGTAATAGCTATTTTTAACCCCCGACGCAAAAAGAGGGGTGTTATAAGTTTGACCTCTAAGTGTGTCTGTCTGTAACACCGTAGCTCTTAAACGGGTGAACCGTTTTGAATGCGGTTTTTTATTTGAAAGCAGGTTTTATAGCGATGGTTCTTAGACATGTTTTATCAAAATAGGTTCAGCCGTTTGAAGATTATCAGCTCTTTTCTAGTTGATGAATGGATGTGAGCGTCTTCCACAGGTCTGATCGATTTGACTTACTTCTTTTTGACTTTGATTTGTGGTATTCTGTAACTTCAATGATATTAGAAGAACATAGTAACAGCAGCATCACCTGGAATTTGCAGGATACCCAACTCCCTTACCAGCTTACAGCACAGATATCGTGTTTGAGCTCATTGGAATGGTCTCAAGAATAGGTTATAGATAGATGATGAACAGGGTCTGGTGATGGAGTAGGAAAGAGAAATAAGGAAATGTTTGTATCGGGTTTTTTTTAAATTTTAATATAATTTCACTTGTGTAGTGTCATTTGAACTAGTCTGTAGGACATTATAGGCTAATTAAATTACCTTAGTGCGAATTGCCTCAGGTTTTTTTTTTTTTTACGTGACGGTTCAACCGTTTCGGGCGGTTAATTCGTGTAAATCGATGGACTAATAAGCCACGCATTATATACCAGGCATCGATGGTTTTTGAACTGGAATGGAAAAAATCGTTACGTTATGTTTTTATTGCTAAAATAATGATAAATTACCCAAAGATTTCAATCGTAGATGTGCCCTTCCGCATCAAAAGATGGTCGCGTTTCAGTTACGTTTTGACACCTCTGAGACAGACAGTGTCGCAGAAACTTGACTTGGTTGTCATGAAAACGCCATTGTTAATGTGTGAGCTCGCTCCTCTCATTATGAACGATTTTTCGTGCGACTTAGTACAATGAGGGCAAATCTATTTAAATCTTTGAACCTACCTATATATTACCTACATTGAATTGGAGTAGTGGAAAAATGTCCTCAGCATTAACAAATTAAATAACGATTGCGAAATTGCCAGAGTTAGCCTAATTAATAATGTTGACAACCACTTAGAAAATTCTTGTAAAGAAAAACCGTGTTAGATTTTCTCATAATTTTTCATAATGCTTTTTCAATGTCGTTTTCCTTTATTTTAGCTTAATTTTTTAAGGAAGGTCTTAATATTTTATTTAAGTTCTTTGAGTTTTTTTTTCAAAAGAAGTACTTAGGCCGCTTTCACATTAAGACTAGGTGCGCGATAGTAGCGCGGCCGAAGCAGATGCCTTCACCTTATAGGAACTGCAGCGCGGCGGCCGCGCCGCAGTTTAGATCAGTTTGGCGCACTTCATTTCAAAAATGGAATCCGACGGTTCAAATTTAAATTTCAGTATTAAATCGTTCGGTGTCAAACTCGCTCATTGTGCAGTCTATACCTAATCACGTGCGCTAGTGGTTGGGGAAGGTACAGTGCCGGTTTTAGTACTAACAGCGCCCTGGGCGAGATTTCTACGGCGCCCCCTAATTGCAATTCAAACCCATACGAAAAAAGGCGAAGGATAATAATGAAATAACCATTTATGAAAAGAAATAAACATTTATTAAAAAAACTAATAAAATTTTACTTTTCTAGCCTTTTTATCGGCGAACTCTTTTATTAAGTTATCAAAGTCGATGTTTTCAGCTATTTCATTTTCGATCGACAAAGTTGCCAAGTTTGTCAATCTACATTGTGATATCGTCGATCGCAGATAGGTTTTTATTAGCTTAAGCTTAGAAAAACTCCTCTCTCCACTAGCAACCGTTACGGGAATAGTTAATAATATTCGTAATGCTATCCAAACATTTGGATATAGTTCTTTTAAGTTGCGGTCTTTAATAAAATTTAAAACAAAAACAGGAGTAACCACTTTCTGATCAGGCAAAAACGATTTCAGACTTATGAGTTCATCGCACAACATACATCCATCTATATCTGATTTGGAATTTACATTTAATTTCAATTGAAGATCACTACAGAGTTTGATAAGGTCGTGTTTTTCTGGAATCTGTTTTAAATTGTACAAAAAAGACCAAGATTCCGAGTACTCACATAACTGTTCAAATCTTTCGTTGAGTGAAGTTAACGTCGTGTCCAAAAGACAGTTGAAAAATTCAACCTCAAATTTTTTTTCTGGAGAAGTTATAGGCTCATCTTGGGCAATTTCACCAGCTTGGCGCTTAACACGTCGAATTCTTGTTGTCGCTCTAAACACAGGTTCTATTTCTAACTCTTCAGCCAATTCCTTCGCAGTTAGAATGGCGCTTTTAAAGCCTGTATTTCTATATTCTTCCAAGAAATTGCAGCATTTTTTCAGCATGTCTGTGCATTTACCGAGATCCATGTCTGTTGATTGTAGAGATTTACTAACGACATTAATTTGAAAAAGTATGTCATACCAGACAACCAATGAAACTATGAAGCCGAAATCTTTTAGTTGTTCGGCTAGAGTAGTAGCCTCGTGAGAGACTTGAACATCAGTTTGCTGAGTTTCGATAGCCAAAGTGATTAAAGCGTCATGGACGGCGCTAATTTGATAACGGACTGCTTTAACACTGCCTATTCTTGCTTCCCAACGCGTGTCACTGAGTTTTTTTATAGTGTACAATCCCAAGTGATCGGTCAGAATTTTCCATCGATGAACAGAAGCTGAAAACAACGTAAACAACCTCTGAAGTACTCCAAACAAAGTGACAGATTTTACAGATGACTTAGCGGCATCGCATAGTACGAGATTGTAGCTATGACAGCCACACGGCACATATACAGCTAAAGGATTTATGTCCAGAATTCTTCTTTGAACTCCAATATTTTTTCCTTTCATGTTTGCTCCGTTGTCATAGCCCTGACCTCTACAATCGTTCAATTCCAGTCCGTATTTATTTAAAATATCAATAATAACTTCAGTCAGCCTTTCACCAGTCGACTCATTAACAGGTATAAATTCTATGAAATGCTCTTTTACTGATATTTTATCGACATCTGATGATAAATCAACAAATCGTATTGTCAGTGAAAGCTGTTCTATATGACTAATGTCCGGAGTACAGTCAGCTATAATAGAATAATATTTCGATTTCTTTGCACGTGATATGATTTCTGACTTCACTTTTTCACCCATCAGCTCTATTAATTCATTTTGAATGTCTTTTCCGCAGTAGTGGTCAGAAACATCACCCTTTACAGCTAAACGCAAGTGCTCCTCCATAACTGGATCAAATTTGGCTAGTAGTTGTACTAAACCCAAGAACTTTCCATTATTTGGCGTATATAGTTTGTCGGAAGTACCTCTAAACGCCATATTGTTTTCAGCTAAATACAGTGTAATATGCATTAATCTAGACAAAATATTATTCCACCTTGTAGTTTCCTTTCTAATCAAATGTTGCTCTTGACAATCTATTGTTTTTCCCGTTTTTAATCTTAGTTCAGCCTCAATCCATGAGAGGTAAAACTTCTTATGAAAAGTGCTACTTTCATGAACTTTTAACATTTCTGATAAGTGTTTCCAGTCGTTATATCCTTCAGATGCTAAATTCGACGTTGAGCTGCTATCAAATAGCCGGCAACAAAAACAGTAAACTCGATTTTTAGAAACTGAGTATATTAACCAACGACGCTGAATTATTTCATTGTTTGCAAGTTTTTTTGTAAAATGAGAATTTGAGAAATGTCGCCCTGTATCATTTTTTGGATAATTATCAATGTGAGTTTGCACTGGGCCATTAGTTATTATATGATCAATAACTTTGCTATTTCGAGTGAGTGGCCAAGTGGCTGGATCCGATATATTTGGAGCAAGAGAACTAATGTCATCTAGAATTTGTATTTGTTGTACATCACCAATAGTGTCATCCTGAGCAGCATCTGTAATTGTAACACAACTTGTCTCCTCACTTCGGGAAACTTCGTCCACAATCTCTTCAACAGCTAACTGATCTGACTTGTCAGACAGAGACTCCACTACCGATGCATTCGCTTGTATTTCAGATGTAGATGCCACATTAAGGTCTTGATTTTTTGTTGTGATATATTTGCCTATATTCATAAACTTTTTTGTTTTTTCAAATTCCTTCTCTTTTTCTGCTTTTCGCTTTCTATATTTTGATCCAGATGGTTTTCTTTTGAAAGGATCAACGTGTTCAGACATTTTGTACTAATCAAATCTGCAACAAATTAAATCTGCGTAAGTCCGATCATTTCTATAAATTAATTAAATATAGCGCTATTGAGGGAGGACGACCAAAAACGCTTTATATTCAGTAGCCTTACCATGAGTTTGTAAAAACGTTCTCTTCTCGCTATCGAAAACTATCGCTTTGTCCCTGTCATTGTGGTGCACGTGAAAGAGACAAAGCTATAGTTTTCGATAGCGAGAACGTTTTTTCAAACTCATGGTAAGGCCACAGGAAAGCGTTAGCATACACGTGAACTACGATCGAAAAATCTAGGTAAGGTAATATTGTCATGGCAGCGGAATAATTGTGAAATGTTATATTTAAAAGCTTGTGTTACGTGATAGTGCTTAGATTTGTATGAAAAAAATCACGATCATCCACTCGTTCCCGAAAAAATGACTTCTATGTACAGTCAGATGCAAAAGTCGGTGGACACTTTTCACCTTTAACACAAAGGCTTACGAATGAACAGGCTTCATCCACTTTTACACTTGACCGTACCTCCTCGACATTCATTTATTATCTCCGTGTTAAAATTTCATCAACATTATATAGTCAGTTCTAGAGATATTTTATAATATACTAGCTGTTGCCCGCGCAGCTACGCTCGCGTGGTATCCCTATTTAAACCTATATATAACCCTTTTTTGTCGCATCGCAATCGGTTAAAAAGTAGCCTATAGCAGTCTCATGAGGATGAGTTCCAACTATACATATGTCAAATTTCATCACAATCGGTTTAGTGGTTTAGGCGTGAAGGGAAGACAAACGAACAAACAAACAAACACACTTTTCCATTTATAATATTAGTATGGATAATTTACTTTAAATAGATTACCCCACTCCAAACATAACAAACAAACAAATGTTACCTCTTTAGTATAATAAGTAAAGATAGTTAAAATAAAATTGTACTTACCTAATTAGTGAAATAATCCGTCATGAAGCAAATACCTACTTAAACACTATTTGAATTTCAACTTTTTGGATAAAACCTATGTCACTCTGTAGTCGGCGACAAAAAGTAAAAAACATGCACTTCGTAACTTAGCGTGGACCGCCTGATTACTGCGTCTGTTTGTTTTAAAATATGTAATTACGATAACTGTTTTTAAGTGCGTGCACCGATTGAATGAATAAGAATGAGCTGTGTTCCGCTCCATCAAAAATAACGTCAACTCTTCTGAACTAAAATGTTAAAAAGAGATAGATAATGTGTTTCTCTGTGGTCGGGGATTCCCAGTTTTAACGGATTGAGCACTGCGTTCCATTCTAGTGTTGCCAACACATCGTTTTTTTTTTTCACTTACAGAGATGGGAATATAAAGGGGCGCCGCTTCACGGCGCCCCTTAAAGTCCGGCGCCCCTGGGCGGTCGCCCAACCGCGCCCTACCCTAACGCCGGTACTGGGAAGGTACTAATAATAACTTGGTTTACTTGTATAGCTATAATTATAATTTAACAATCATATATTTTTTTCTTAAATTGACAAGTATTGATATAAAAATAATAGTCGCACGAGTCGCATAGACAATCAAATCAAATCGAGGTTGTATTCCGACACTTGCAATACTGGCTGATCGCTGATTGACCGAACGCGGAAGCCACGCTTCTGTTTATAATATGAAATTCTGACTGGGCGACGGTCGCGCTTCTGTCGCGCGACTGTCGCGCTACTAAAGTCGCCTAAATGTGAAAGCGGACTTAGGGCCCTCGCCCACGGCGACTTTTTGTAGCGATGCAGTAGCGATGCTGTCGCGCGTCCGCATCGATACAGTCGCGAAGCGGTCGCTAGCTGTGTGCCCTCGCCCACGGGCCCAGATTCAGTCGCGATGCAAACGCGATAATGTCGCGGTTCTGTCGAACGACTGCATTTAGCATGTGACGGACAACAGCACTTTCGACCTGTCTGTGTTGCACTGATGCTCGGTTCTCCACTCACGCACCACCCTCCCTCCGTTCTCTTCCCGATGTAGTCCGACACGGGCGCTCGTTTGCATCGATACAGTCGCGATGCTGTAGCGCGTTGCAAATGCGACTAACACGCGTTAGTAGCGATGCTGTTGCGCGTTTACGAAACGCGCGACAGCATCGCTACAAAAAGTCGCCGTGGGCGAGGGCCCTTAGTATATTAAAATGCTGCGTTAGAAATAGAAAATAGAAACTGACAGGTCAGTTGGACAATTTCTAGTAGTAACAAGGATCAAATTCGCAAAACACGTATTCATTAGAATGAAACTGACATATGTTAAGAACGCATTCTCTCAATGGCCAGACTGTAACTAGATTTACAGTCTGGCCATTGAGAGAATGTGTCCTTGACACCTTGTAACTAGATTTCCACACCACAGATTAAATAAGTTATAAAGTCAGAAAAGATAATGACTTCCTCATTTTAAAGGTACGTAGGTTAACAGCACACATCAACTTTAATAATATCCAACAGACTATTAACCATGAAATAAATCCAATCCTGCCCAACTTCCAACGAACATCGGGTATCGATAGTAAAGATATAGATTTCCTTTTCAAAAGTTAGTTAATTAAAAACGGCATTGATAGCTATGCGGTGTCGGATGCGAGCGATGTTAATTGGTGCGCGCGGTGTTCGTCAGCAGTTCCCACTGACCAACACAAACTGCTGCCAAGTTCCCGAGTCATTGGGGCAGAGATGTAGAGATGTTGGAAGAGTTTATTTGTAGACGAAAAGTGTCAATAACTGTATGTGGGTGTTTGAAGTCCTAAGTTTTTTAACTTAAGAACCGCATCTATACATACTACATAGGTGCAAATAAATAAAATTGAAGTGTCTGTTTGTACGGGTTGTCAGGAGCCCAAAAGTTAGACAGCCAGTCTTACCAAGGGGTATCGTGTTACCCAGTAACTGGGTTGTGGAGGTCAGATAGGCAGTCGCTTCATGTGTGTGTTTTAATGTTACTTTGTTTTTTATTTATTTTTAGTTTAATGTGTGTTTTCCTGTGCGAGTCTCAATAAATACTTTTTCTTTCTTTCTTAAAATACTGGTATTCAGCTACATCCGGTTAGACTGGAAGCCGACCCCGACATTGTTGGGAAAAGGCTAGCTAGACAGATTGACTACGACTTTTTATGGCCATTGAACGTTATGGACATATTGGCACTGACTAATTAAATGTAAGTTGAAAAATGAAACTGATTTACTACTAATAAATCTTGTAAAAATATACATCAGATATTATTTTCACGACGATTTCAAAAACCTAAATTTAAAATGATCCCTCCCCGAGGGCTAACGGCACTGAATTGGCCCGTGCGGCTGTTATCATTAAACCACGAGCCTCTCGTAAAAAAGTCATAATAAACACCTAGTAGAACTTTAAATCCTCGTGGATGAACTGTTAAGTTTTGAATAATAATCGTTGGTCGGCATTTGCTGGACGTCCCAGCTTCACGAATAATAAGTACCGACGCTAGTGAACCCGTAAGAATTTACATTATTTATTGACACCCAGTCACTAATGAATACATTGTTTTACAATTCAAGTACGCGCGCACTTTGGAAACGAATTTGTATCGTACGTAAACGAGTGATCGTGGTCGTACGAATTGAGTGCGCAGACCGAATACGTTTATCTCGGTAGTGTTCCAGTGATATCGCATTGAACGCATGAAAAATCCCAAGACGTTGGAACTATACGTGCGTATACTTACGATTAACTCGCACTCAGTTTGCGCGCTCCCTTAATACTTGGAAGTTCGGGATTGTTCGTGCGTGTTCGTGTGTGATCGCACGTGTAAAAAAATTTAAGAAAATGCGTCGCGCTTTTGATCACGTAGAAAGAAACTTCCAATATTTACGTAGTACTAAAATAAATAAAGCAAACCTTCCTTTACACCAAGTCTTAAAACGCATGTTACAGAAAATTCTTCTAAAACTTTTCAGCATTTCAACTTTAGTAACAGCACAGATTAATACAGAAGACTCACTCCGCAAAATCATTTAAATAAAAAGCGACTCTTGCTACGACACAATAAAGTGCAATTCAGGTCGCACAGCGCTAATTACCTACAAAAGTTATATTTCCCTAGAAGTTGCCTCTCTTTCTATCGCGTAACTTTTCTGACTACGTTACGGTCACTGGATTAGCCCGCCGCGTACTTGTAGCTTCATACCTAAAATGCGGAGTGCGCCTTCTGTACTATTCTGTTGTAACAGATAAAACGTACGTAACATATTCACTACCTTTCACCTAAACTTTCCGCTCCTTTTCCTAAAACCCCGACTGCTAAAAGGCAAAGCAGCAAGCAATAAATCCAACTACAATGGAACACAAAAAACTCCCATAGATTTCCCGGTACCGAAAATGTAGGGAAAATGCAAAAGACTGAGACATTTTTAACACTCGGGCTAATCTCGCAGCAGGCATTCATCATTCCTAAAATACTCCCTCTTTGTGAGCACTTCGGCACAAGTTTGAGCAAAAAAGTTAAACATGGTGATGATTATTTTGGTAGCATTCGATATTGGACGAATGTCGTATGCGACAACTCAACTCACTACTGGGCACAATGCTGGGCTACTATTAACAATTTTCTAATGAAAATCCCAACAACAATTTGCTGGGCCAATTTAGGAATCGAACCCAGGAACTGGGCGCTGCGCAGTTACCTTTGCGAATGCCAAACTTACCGAAGTACTTTCTTACAAAAAAAGTGAGATTATAAAGATTCCGTTGTCCTTTTAAGGTCGGATCCTTAAAAACATTTAGTACACACACTGGTTTTCAAATCAAACTACAAGCTGAGCCCCACGATTTCACCCACATAAGTTTCGATCCCGTGGAAATATCGGGATAAAGAGTATCCTATATACTAACACATGTTATGGTCTACCCGTATGCCAAATTTCATTTAAATCCGTTCGGCCATTTTAGCGTGAAAGCATAACAAACACACTCACTTTCGCATTTATAATCTTAGGTTAGAAATAGGTGTCTTCACTGCTTTTACCAGTTTTCTGAATCACCAGTGACAGGAACTCTCTCTTTTTGTTAACTTCACAGTATTTTGTATCACGATATACTAGGAATAAAATCGAACAGTTTCACGAATACACTCGTCTTTCCGTCCGCAGTGTTACGGATTTCTGAATCACCAGTGACAGGAACGCATCAATACTACTTACGATCTTTAATTTCACGAACATGTTTGTTAGTCTCTTTTTGTTAACTTCACAGTATTTTGTATCACGATATACTAGGAATAATATCGAACAGTTTCACGAATACGGTCGTCTTTCCGTCCGCAGTGTTACAGAATACGTCCACCGCAAAGCCTGCATACGTGGCAACTTTGTTTCGCATTTTCAGTACAGTTTTTGTTCTACTATTTTCTTGTGTAATTCATATTGACGTGTACTGGATGCTCGTTATATGTATTTGAATACTTTCTGCTGTGTGTTTTTAACAATGTGAGGATTAAAGTTACGTTTTCAGCATTGTGTGGGATAATTCCATAATTTTTATAAAATTACCACTATTCAAAATGGTTGTCAGTAGGAAAGACATTAGAATCAATTTTTGCTTAGAAAAACTTTTATTGATCACTGATTCGTTTTTGCACACAACTTTTCTTGATCACTGATTCGTTGGTAAGTCTTAGAGTTTTTAGCAATGATACAATAAATGTTAAGGCGTTTCTGCATTTATTGTAAGATAACTCCAATTAATAGAAAAAATGATGATGTTAATGAATCCAACATAAATCCTATGTACAACAAACAATAACATTTAATAAATACAACTATAGACAGCATTGTAATATGTGTTGGTTGCCATCACAAATTCATTATTACGCATGAAGATCCGGAATTTGAACAAATCGTGAATCAAATTAATCAGGCTACGCCGTTGACAAAGCGTATGAAATCAAAATTAACACGCGATTCCCTTATTTGGTAGGTACACGTGCCTAAAGCAATTAAAATCAAATTTATAAAATCATACAAATAACAGGTCCCACGTAATTTGGCTTTGGTGAGTCTTTTGACAACAGCCTTTGCAGACATGCTCATTTTAAAACCAGCCATCAGCGATTAAGTCATTCTTCGGAAAGTCTTAACAGCGACTGAATGCTAATCAAAATGCAGCATCGATAGAAAACCCAGCGAGTCGCCAAAAATGTGTACCATCAAAGTATCGCTGAAACATGCGATTTTGGTGTCGCGAGCGAACAGAGAGTCGCCAAAACTCCATGATGCTACACGGAGTTTTGGTGACTCTGTGTTCTTCTCTACTATAATATTAAAGAGGTGAGTTTGTATGTAGGGCGTCATCTTCGGAAATACTGATCCGATTCCGGAAATTCTTTCACTGATACCGAACGAAATCTTTTGCAGAAACTAGTGATAGATCAATCAATCTGCCTAGCCTTTTCCTAACTATGTTGGGACCGGCTTCCAGTTTAACCGGATGCAGCTGAATACCAATATTTTACATGGAGCGACTGCCTATCTGACCTCCACAACCCAGTTACTGGGTAACACGATACCCCTTGGTAAGACTGGTTGTCAGACTTTGGGCTAACTACACGTAACGACTGTCACAGATCTATAAATGGCTACCGGGACCAACGGCTTCACGTGCTTGCCGAGTCATGGAGGGGTCTCAATTTGTAATGGATGTTCACCCATCCATGAACTGACCGCGGCAAGCGTAGCCTTCGTTTGACCTTTAGTAGAAGCTATAGTGATTTATGATAAAGTCGCAAAATTGCCGATCGCCAATGCGAAAAGTGGTGTGTCTGTAAAGGTTGAAACTTTTTTGTCCCTTTAATTTTCCATCGTATTGGTTACACTTTTTACTGGCAACCAGACGGTGGCAGTGGCCCTTTGAAAAATATAAAAGTATTCAAAGTATTGGAATGAAGTTAGTTTTTATTTTGGTCTAAACTAATTAATTGGGCATTCGATTGGTTTCGTTCAGTAATAGACAAGCGGAATGACTGGACACTTCGAATGGCTATTCACGTTTGAATACAAAGGTAATTTCTATTTTTGGACGTTTTCAGTTATTAGTTAATGAGGAACCGACTGCGACGGGAGAATTGATTATTTGTTTTGTGGTATTTCTTAAAGATAGTATAGGTATACTTACTTATACGAATGGCTTTTTGGTCTGTCATGGGAATCATTGTACTATGAACAGTATTTTAATTTTTACTTCGTGTATTGAATTAAAATAGGTATTAAGGTTGATAAATATTTAACTAAGCTATCAACACTAAATAAATAATCCTCTTTAAATACTTCTATACCCTTTTTAATTGGGATGCTTCATCCCAATTATAAACGGTATAGAAGTATTTATGGATTAACATTAGGTCTGTGTGACCGCGTTGTTCTTCTAAACCGTGCAATAGTCGGTCGATTCTGTAGAAATATCAACGTGAAACGTAGGTGAAGTGAGCTGTCATTGTCACAAATCGACCGGCAGGATGCTAGGGATTAACACTATTGACAGCTCACTTCACGCTCACTTCACCTAAGTTTCACGCTGATATTTACAGAATCGACCGACTGATGTTGATGCGGTTTTCACCATTAGTTACAGAATTTACTCTAAAAGGTTTATGGTTTTGTTTATGGTTTACATTAATATTAAACTTACATATAATAAAGAAATCTTGATGTTTTTTCAAGTCGTAAGCCGTGCGAAGCAGGAGCAGGTCGCTATTTATTTAATAATGAAATAAATTCTATCAGAGCGGTAGATATTATTGATTAATTGAGTTTCTTTGAACCTTCACTAATTGATTTTATTTTCGACTTATTTACTCACTTAGCACGAGTCTTTTACCAATTTGTATTGTTCATTTTAGGAATTAAATTCACAATTTTTTAAATCCATATATTAGTTTTGTCCGATCTATTTGTTCTATCTATCTTCAGTGCTTTATTTATTCAGTAGTTTAACCAGACTATTTGAAGAATAAGCTTTTCTCTTAAGACATTGGTATTTTAAAGGGTACTATGATCAGTGCAGTTACTGGCTTAAGAAATTATAAATTTCACCTTTGAAATCATGTCTAACTAAAATCTCGATATTTATCAATACATACAACAAGACAATTTTCATTCTAAACTCTTGTTTAAAACTTTGTTACTTCGAAAATACTTACATAGCAGAAAATAAAGGTAGCTAACGCAAAAAAGGACCAACTTTCAACTCCCGCCGTCCACTTATTATGAAGGAAAGAAATTAATCGGCTTTGACTGAGACGTTCACTAATTAAGATTAATTCCCTATTTCTTGCTATTGTTCACTCATCTAGTAATTAGATAAAATCGGTGGGTAATTTACGGAACGTTTCCTCTTGAGTTTGTTATTGTTTTATCACTTTCATTAGAATGGTAAGTTTATTGGCGCGGTGGATAAAAACTTGGTCTTTTGATCCTTGATCCTTTTTGTTTGGTCCTTGTAAGTATGAAATAATATATTTGCATGGGTCATCGATATTGGTTCTTTTTCTGAGTTTCCTGCCTGGAAATTTAATATATTTTGGTAAGCTTTTCCTATCTATGCTGGGGTGGTACCTCATCATCATTCAGTCAGCTTCATTCAGTCTAATCAGAAGTGGTTGAATTTCAGTAAGGATATTTCTGCAAGGGCATTTTTCAAAAAATCTGCTGCTTCATACATTTTGACTGCGTAGGTATTGCACTTTTCTATGAAACAGAGGATTTTTTTTTCAGACGAAAAAATTCAACGCTGGGATTTGGGAATGTACTAAATCCATGGTATCAGTTTTCGCGTTGATATCCCTGCCACCCTTTGTAGTTAGGAGTAAGTACAACGAATCATATCAAATCTTGTTTTCACTTAATTTAAAAAGAAAATAGGCGTATCTGGTTATACAATCTTTTTATAAACATTCTCCGTCCATTAGTGGCCTCTGTCATGAATCAAATTTTAATTCGATAGAAGAGTTTAATTAACTAAAAACAATTATTTTTCAGGTTCAGTGCTTCAAAACAATAAATTCGATATGAATATAATATAAAGTATCTTATGCACTGTTAAAACATGTATGTATTTGTGTACTGTAGAATTTTCACCCAAATCAATGTTTTTAAAATATGCTAGAACGTGAATAATTTTGACAAGCTAACAGTTATTTGAAAATTTGGAAATTGATAGGTAGAACGTACCACATCGATATACATAAACCTGTACCTATACAGGTTTTCATTTGGTCTAATTGTGGCTAAATGATAACAGCCACACCGCTTGCTGGTTCGTGGATGGGCGACCATCTTTAGATTACAGCTAAACTTAAGCCGTTGGTCCCGGCTGTTATTCATAGATCTTTGACGGTCGTTACGGGTCGTCAGAACCCCGAAAGTCTGACAACCAGTCTTACCAAGGCGTATCGTATTAGAAAGAAAGAAAGAAAGAAAGAAAATACGTTTATTTGCGGTAAGTACACATGACGCAAAGAAAGAAGATAGCCAGTAACTGGGTTGTGGAGGTTAGAGCAGTCGCTCCATGTAAAATACTGGAATTCACCTGCATCGGGTTAGACTGGAAGCCGACCCCAACATAGTTGAGAAAAGGCTAGGCACATGACGATACAGGTTTTCGTGTAATGATGTATTTTTTATCGTCAAAAACCGACGCGCGCTAGTTAGGTACGAGTAGGTAAATGAAAGCTACAAATTAGGTAACACTTTGCGATCCTTGCTAATTGGGAAACCTGTCTGTAATAATAACCTAACCAACGACATTAATAACCAGCCTTATTTTCAGACGCTAAAGTTCAATTTGCATTGAAATTTTCACGTGGTGTTAAAAGTTTCATTGAAATTTTTAATTAGTAGGATGAAATTGTAGTTTTATTTGCTATTATTTAAAATTGATAAGTAGCTGGTGTAGTATCAGTTATTTGATTATAAATATTCCTCTGAATAACTGATAATAATATGAAATATCTACTGAAAATTTAAACAAAATAATTTTCAACGCTTTCTAAACGATTTGAGCGTAAATTAATGAGCTATCGTGAGGGTTTGAATCGAAGGGCAGGTCAAATAAATGTTCCGAAGTATGCAGGATCATTTATCAAACTGTTCAGGTCATTGAGCCTATTTCCTTGAATTAAAGTTCAAAGGCTTGAACTAGATTTCATTCGAAATTGGAAATGTTTCATTCTGAATTTGTTTTAATGTTGTTGTTGCTTACCAGATTCTAATATTAATTTCGGTATAATGCTTTTCTACAGGCATTTCTTTATCTGTCAGTTGTTTAGGTGCTTGTCGACCAAGTAAGGGTCCTTTCACCAAAACCACACTACATCACAGCAAAAAAATGTGGGCAAGCAGTGGTTACGTGTGAATAGTATCGCTGCAACTTCTTGCAATTGCGTTGTGGTTGCATAGTCGCTACTAGTGACGATGTGGTTACGATATGGCTAGTGTTTTCAGACAGACAGATCGTTGTGTTTGCGATATGGCCGGTCGTGCGCGGTCTCGGTGGTGGTTATGTTGTGGCTGCAACGAGGCTTTGATGTGGTCGCTATCCCCACACGGATGATTTTGATCGGCAAATGTGGAAACTATAAATTTTAATGCAAGTTACCCGCGTCCATGTGTTGTTATTGTGGTGTGGTGTGGTTGTGGTACGTGTGATCGGGCCCTTAACTGAATCGAACATTTCTTGGTTCTTCTCGAACATTGATATTCATTTAATAAACATTCATTTTACGTCTGTATCCTCTGTAAAAACAAAGTTTTGACATTGACATTGACAATTCTCTGGCTGATACAATATTGTTTTCCAAAGTAAGTTTTGAACTTCGAATCAAAATAGAAATTCGGTACGCACGGTATTATTAGAGCGCTGTGATTTGAAAACCCTCTTGTGTGTACGAAAAAAAATGCAAATTAAGAAAAACATTTTGAAAAATCCTTATTTCGATCGATTCTGAGCTACAGGTCTGTTTGGCTGTGAATCCTATACTATTAAACGAGCAATATTTGTAATCACGTTCTTGAAAACGGCTCTAGCGATTTCGATGAAAGTTGCAATATATGGGTTTACGGGGGCGAAAAATCATCAATCAATCTAGCTAGGTCTCATAACTGGCAAAATTCGTTTTCACCCGAGCAGAGCTCGGTCGCCCAAAGTTTAGAACAAGATGACATGAATAATGACATGGCAGTATGGAATTAGTATGAACTATTTATTTATTTATATATACTTTATTGTACACCACAAAAATACATAACAAAAAATTAATAATTATGCACTACAAAATATACAATGGGCGACCTTATCGCTTTCCGCGATCTCTTCCAGGCAACCTTAGAATGGACAGTGATTTGCCCGGACATAAAATGGGGCTGACGTTGGTGCAAATAATAAGTATACAATATACTAGAATAGATACACAGATACTACTATACTATTAAATTAAGAATTCTCTATTTTCACCCGAGCAGAGCTCGGTCGACCAGATACTAATAGTTATACCAGGGGCCTTACTATGACGTGTTAAAACCATCACCTTTCCGTTATGAAATAAGGATAGCGCTATTCGTCCTGTATAGCTTCATCTCTCTCTCGCACTGGAACGATGATTGCTTTAACAAGGGATAGTACAGCCCCTGTAATTGCACCTTCTCGTCATCCAATACATAATAGCAGAGATATATTTTCCTAACAACCGCAGGCTACATTCTATTCGCCACTCTCATTAAGCATAAGAAAAGTCATTAAAATTCAAACTAGGTGAAAGCAATTTCTTTGAACAATGAGTTAGAATAGCAGGGTAACAATTATAAATCAACAATACGGGGCACAATGGCGGCTGGGAGCGAGTCGTCAACTTTAATTATGTTTTAAAATGCATTGTTTGTGTAGGTAGGGGGGCGTTATGCGTTTGAATGCGTTGGTAAGCGGTAATTATTGGTATTTCTATGTACTTTAGTCCTTTGTTGCAAGTTACTCGTAAGTTAACTTTTCTCGAGTTTGAATCCAAGGCAAGCACCTCCTCACCTTCCGCCTGACGCAGGTCCTCACCGGGCACGGTTGTTTCGGGAGGTTCCTGTTCCGCATAAGGCGGGAGGAAACGCCCGGGTGTCTACTGTGTGGATCGCTCGGAGGACACGGTGGAGCATACGGTGGAGGTCTGCTCGGCTTGGGCGGGGCACCGCCGTGTCCTTGTGGAGGCGATCGGCGGCAGTGATCTCTCGCGTCCGGCCCTGGTCCAGGCCATGGTACGGAGCGAGAGGGCGTGGGAAGCCGTCACCTCATTCTGCGAGGCAGTAATGCTCGCGAAGGAGGAGGCGGAGCGCGTGAGGGAGAGGCAAATGTCGCGCCCTCACGCCCCTAGCCGCCGCAGGAGACGCCTTGGGCGTCGGGAATCGCAGGCCGATTCCCGGCCACCGTAAGAGCGGGCTTGTGGACGGTGAGCAATGGGTAGCTCGCCGTCCGATAAGGACCAGGCCCGGGTCGACAGCGCGTTGTGTTCCACGCGCGCCTCAAAGAGATGTCTCAGCACAACGGAAGGGGTCCGCTAGGACCGATGCCTGCCGGGGTCGCGGGAAAGTCCGAAAGGGATACCGTGGCCCCTGGCAATGTACAGGCAACTGAAGGAACACGGGTGGGTTTTAGCCAGTAAGAGTCGGACACGCCCTCCCGCTCCGCCCAGAGCGGGAAAAGTTATTTGATAATTTCCCACATTCAAAAAAAAAAAAAAGGCACGCACCTCGGACTTTTCGGATACATGTATGACTATCACTTGCTTCAAAAACGGTGAAGGAAAACACCGTGAGGAAACCGGCATGCCTGAGTGATATTTCTCGACGGCATGTGAAACCAAGTTACAGGCCCACGGGCGGCTTTAAAACTCTGACACCAGGTTGGTCACCTAACCACACCAAAAGAAGAACGTTTCATGGTCTAAATTAAAAACACATACGAAAGATGCGAGTTAATATAAAGTTTGTAAAAACCGGCCAAGTGCGTGTCGGACCACGCACAATGAAGGGTTCCGTAGTTGGGATGAATTTATCCCATGAACACACTTAACATTGTAGTTGTAAAACATGTTCTCCCATACGGAATGTATGGGAGATCATGTTTCTCAAACTGCAAAATTAAGTTGGTTGATTATTACTCGTTAAACTACAGCCTACTTAGCTCTGATAGTTTTCCTTTTAATTTTGTTATATATACTACTTTTACATTTTTTTTTACAAATCCAAGTATTTAGCTGGAGGGGGGAACACACTTGATTCTAACAAAAGATTTTAGTTAAAAGCTTAATATTTCGCAAACGGATCCCTGAATCCAAAAATGGTTTTCACAAATTCACAATATTTTTGAACGACTTTTTGACGATACCCCACAACATAGGGTAGATGAGAAAAAAAACATCCCCACTTTACGTGTAGGGGAGGTACCCTAAAATAATATATTTTTCTTGATTTTTTTTACCACTTTATGGGCATGATTCACATGTATACATATGCCAAATTACAGCTTTCTAATACTAACGGTCTCTGAGCTAAGCCGCGGACAGACAGACGGACAGACAGACAGACAGACGGACATGGCGAAACTATAAGGTTTCCTTGTTTACTACGGAACCCTAAAAAGGAAATTGTTTAAGATTTTTATCACTATTTTATCGTAGGTACCAAACTAAATTTTCAGTAGTCGCTGCGTGCAGAGAAATAAAATTTTTACTGAACTAAAATTCCTAACTTTTATATTTTTAAACTCAAACACAAAGCATTTATTTCAATTAAACCATTTACAGGCACTTTTGAACTGTCAAGGAATCGGTCAGTCAAAAATATGAAGCTAGTTGCCCATTCCAAAACGTAGTAGGTACCTATGGAGAAGAACGGGCAAGAAACTCCACGGACACTCTTTTAAATAAAATAAATTGTTACAAAGTATTGGTTACATCATTCATGTTGAAATTATACATTTGAGAACAATGTAGAAAGAAGAACTTTAGTAAAAAGAAGGAAAACTTAAATTTTCTCGCGCACATTTTTAATCTATCCATTGCTTCATATGTTCGAAAAATTTGTCTATTCAAAAACATAAATAACGCAATGAATGTTGTTAAAGAGTCAAAATGAAAGCCATTGCTACTGTAAATGTGTTACACAATTACCACGCAGGACTTTCCTATGAAAAATCAAGATCAGTTCTCTAGGTTTGGCTGAAAGCTTACTAAACAGACGGACAATCTAGTGAGATTGTCCGTCTGTTTAGTAAGCTTTTTTGTATAGTGATACAGCTAAGTAGGGTAATCCAGATATTCCATGCAAATAATTCTCTATCTAATCGTGTGCTCTCTCGGTCCACTCTCTTGCACAATCTCGCCTGAATCTGATAGCCCTTAAAACTTTGATTAAACCTTAATTAGCCTTGAGACGACAAAATATCGTACTGTACGCGAATACGACTTGTTTTAGAAACAATTTTCGTAAAAATGTGCTTGATTGGTGCGAAAGACCCTCCTAAGTATTGGAATTAGTAATTAAAATTTTAATCAAATGTATTTTTTTATGCATTTTAAGTGCCCCCTCGCTACGTCAGAAGTATGTATAAAATCTACATACTCGTGACGTCATGGCAAATTTTAACTCAATGTATCGCCGTAATCTTCAGATTATGTAAAAAAAGAAAAAATACGTGTTTAATATTATTTAAGCTTTATAAATATTTTAAGTCTTAAAGCAGAAATAAAATAAAAAAACTAAGTAATTTCCTAGTAAGTAACTACTCAATGTACCTAGCCTTTTCCCAACTATGTTGAGGTCGGCTTCCTGTCTAACCGGATGCAGCTGAATACCAGTATTTTACGAGGAGTGACTACCTATCTGACCTCCACAACTCAGTTACTGGGTGATACAATACCTCTTCCTTAGTAAGACTGGTTGTCAGACTTTCGGGCTTCTAACTACACGTAACGACTACTGTCACAGATCTATGAATGACAGCCGGGGCCATGGATCGTCACACCCATCCACGAACCGACCGCGGTAAGCGTAGCTTAACCTTCCATCGACCCGTGCGGCTGTTATCATTTTGCCACGAGCAAACGCGGATACCTAAAGATGGCGTAAAAGGTAGGAAAGGTGGGATTTGAGCAGTACGTTGCCAAGAGCTAAAGGATCCGCCTTGATAATAACACTATACTGGGTCAAATGAAATTATCTAGCAAAACTCCGTAGATGTGATGGGTATCGATATCTAAATATGATAAAGCAGAAAATGAATTAATTTGATGATTTTTTTGGGGTCATCAAACGAAACGTAACTTTGTTACTTGAAATATCAATTTAAAAATCACTTTATTTTGTAATCTTCACACACGTGATGGGTATCGATATCTTAAAACAAAATAAAACAAACAACAAGATTTCTCAACTCATACTTCAAGTAACAAAAGTACCAGCGGTCGTTGACCCCAAAAAAATCATAATATCTTTTGTTTTTTGGTTTCACTCATCACGTCTGCAGAGTTTCGCTCGTTAATTTTATTTGACCCTGTATAGATTTTTTGCCTTACTTACGTTACTTACGCAAACTAAAAACACTTAGGTACAACAAATCCAGAGTCCCACAAAATTGCCTGAAATTCCATTCCACTTACAAAAGCGGCCATTTTCCACCACTTACAATTTCAGTCCCATCTAACAGCCTTAACGAACACACTAAAGCCCATCTAAGTATACAGACATAAGATTAATATTTCATTAAATTAGACAATTACCTTGACTAACAAAGGCTTCTGACTTTACCTTCCTTAAGGGCAGCAATTTTTGGGCTAATGAGTTAATTTAGCTAAATTGCATTACCCGAGGTAACTTCTGTTTTATATGTGCTTAAGGGACTTTATATACGGTCTTATGAGATTGCACTCATGCTCCTAAGGGGTTAATATATTGTATTTTTAATTTTATGGGGCTAATTAGAGGTTGGGTTAATTAATTTTTGAAATATGATCGTGATGGTGTTTTCTTAGGTTCCATGTATACTGTTGTACATGTACGTATATACTTTGAAAATGTTAGAAAAAAATATGAACTAATCTTCTTGTTTTCGTGTGGTTAGTGACTGGTGTCAGAATTTTAAAGCCGCTTATGGGCCTCTGACTTGGCTTTTGACGTGCTGTCGCGATATAATCTGTCAGGCGTACCGGTTTCCTCCCGATGGTTTCCTTCAGCGTTTTTGAAGCAAGTGATAATTATACAATACGCACATTAAATCCGAAAAGTCAGAGCTGCCTTTGGTTCGAACTCGAGACCTATGACTTGGCAGTCCAACGGTCACACTACTAGGCTATCACTGCTACTATCAAAGCTTATAAATTGGTAATTGACAGAGGTCGATAATTTGAGTCAACCTCGTTGGTCTGGTGATCGCAAGCACTACTGCTGAGCATGAGGTTTTGGGTTCGATTCCCAGGTCGGGCAAATCGTTGTTTGTTTTTTCCATCGGAAATTACTTAGTAGCAACCTGGAGTCTGAATTTGTGCCCGGTTGATGGCAATAGGCTTGCCCCCTTTTACAGCGGTTTAAATATAACTGGCGAAATGTGGATGTACTATAGAAACACCTCTACCTAACCCTTCCAGGATTACAGGCGTGATATTATGTTAGAGATAACTTGAAAAATGTGTGTTATACCTCTGCGTACCCTTTCAAATACTGGCATGATAATTATCTTATGTTGTTAATTCAGACATTCTTGTCAATTCAATACCTAAAACGAATTGAAAGTTTCGTCCATAATCTGTGGATTCTTTTAATTTAAAGCGGGGTAGCTCTTGACCTGCATCCCATCTGATGGTAAGTGATGATCAGGCCAAAGGTGGAAGCGAGCTTCACCCGGAATCCTCAACCACAGAGGAACTGGCTATCTTACCTCTAACTGCCGAAAGACAACAATACTGTTAACATTGTTGATATGGCGACAGACTTAGATAAGATAATGGTAGCTAGCCAGGCGGACTAAGAACAAGCCCTACTACCTACCGAATTGAGCAAAAAATTTTGCTCCTACTGGGAATCGAATCTGGGTCTGAGACAGGCGGTCTAACCACTAGAGGCGGTGAAACATATTACTAATTAAACTATAACATGAACTAATTATGAAGATAGTTTCGTTTCAAAGCTCTTCTTAGAATCCCTTAATAAATAAACCTAGGTAATTTAATACTAAATTCCAAATGCTTAATAAAATAGTTCAAAGCCGAAACGAAACTTTTAATCTAAAGTATTTGGCTAATATAAAACTAGGCGATATGCTATTGTAGCAGTGGTGGCCCAGCGGTAGCGGTCGCGACTTACGAGTTGTAGGTCGTAGGTTCGAACCCTGACAGGCGCTTTACTTTGTGTAAATTATTTCATCACCACTGCTCTCAAAACGGTGAAGGAAAAGATCGTGAGAAAACTGGCAGCCCTAGAACCAAACATTCGAATACATGTGACATCTACCAACCCGCCCGCAACACTGGGCCCGCGTGGTGGATTACGGCCCACTCCCGCTCACAGAGAGGAGCCCTGTGTCCCAGCAGTGGGCACATTAAAGGCTTATTATATATGTATATGTATGATATGCTATTGACTCCTCTATAGGATGAGTTTGGGGCTAGTAGCTTAATAATTACAGCGGCTGTAATTATTAAGGTCGATCGCAGGTTACGCTAAACTTGCCAAGGCCGGTCCGAGGATGGGTGACCATCCATTACATATCGAGATCCCGCTGTGCCTCGGAAAGCATGTTAGGCCGTCGGTCCCGGCTGTCATTCATAGATCTTTAATAGTCTTTACGGGTCGTCAGACATCCGAAAGACAACCAGAATTACTACCGGGTATCTTATTACCCAGTAACTGGGTTATGGAGGTCATGTAGGCTCCATGTAAAATACTGGTATTCAGCTGCATCGGTTAGACTGGAAGCTTATCTCGATATAGTTGGGAAAAGGCTAGGCAGACGATGGCAGGATGGATTTAAAAAAAGGGATCACTTTCATATTTGTAGCTATAACAGCTTCTTTCGGAAAGATATCATGGACTTGAAATGAAAGTTTTTTTATTTTTCACTTTTTAGTTGTAGTATATATCCCACACAAATTCAAATATCAGTACCTCTTAAGAAAATACCAGTATAACATCATCCATATAGACTAAGTGGGAAAGATACGTATTATTGAAGTTAGCTCAAAAACCGCCCAAGCAAAGTTAATAAAATTTCGGAACCACCTTTGATGTATGACCTGGCTACTAAACAAAAAAAAAATCATCACAATCCATACTTATATTATACATTCGAATGTAACTCTCTGTCTGTCTGTCTGTCTGTATGTTACCTTTTCATGGGTAAACCACTAAACGGATTTCGATAAAATTTGGCAAGGAGATAAATGGTATTCTGGAGCCTTCTCCACATACTCAAAAATAATCTTAGGGGGTGAAAGTTTGTATGGGAAATCCAGCATTTCTTAAGTTATAGATACGAAAATTCAAATTTATGCTTTTGGTAAGAAATAAAGAATTACACCTTTCAGCGTTTTTGTAAAATCATCCCCCACAGGGGTAAAAAAGGGGACGATTTTAAAATTCACATTTAATATTGATTTTTTTGTGACTTCTTTTCAAGTGCATTAAGGTATTGGAAATATAGTCATAGTCCGTATCTTGAATTAACATTTATTCTTTATTTAATTAAAATCAGCCCACTATGTCAAAAGTTATTACAGTTTTAAGTCATAAACTAACCCTTCTAACATGTAGGTATTAATTGTTGAATGGCGGCACTAGAGTAGGTATTACAAATGAATGGTGATAATAATAGTAAAATGATTATTTAGTTTTTTAAGGAAGGCATTTAGACAAGTGTGAGTAGGACTAGCGCCCTGAGTGTTCCGTCTCAAAGCTGTGCCTGCTCGGTCGCCCGAATTTCCAAATCTGGATTGAAGAATAATCTTAACTTTTCAAATCAAATCAAATCAAAAATATTTATTTGCTAGAATATGGTACATAATGGTGTTACAATAATTTTGTTTCTGCATATCCTGCCAAAACGATGGCGTGCAAATTTATACATACTTATAATGTCAATTATTTTAACTCACAAACTACAGATTCTATAGACTTATCTTCTAAATAGTCCTTAATCGTATAATAACTTTTCAGTAGAAGCAGTTTGAAAATATACTTTTTAAACATTGTCAGCGGTAGGTCTTGCACACTATTTGGTAAATGGTTGTATATTATAATGGCCATGCAGTATGTATTTTTCTTAAATAATGTTAGTTTTATTGGTGGTAGCTGAAGTCTATCTTTATGGCGTGATGATCGGCAATTTGGTCTGGTAATGGTAGTTTCAAATAAATTATAGTTCCTCTTAACAAAAATACACATTTCAAAGATATACAAGCATGGCAAAGGTAAAATTTTTAGTTTTTGAAATAGTGGCTTACAGCTGTCTAGAAAATGAGCTCCAAAAATTGCTCTGACACATTTTTTCTGAGCTTTGAAAACTCTGTCAAACTCTACTGAATTACCCCATATTATAATACCGTATAATGGATGATACGTAACCATGATACGCTAACATTGCACTATCATAGTTAATTGTTTGTCTAATTCTTTTCAAGACATATATAAATCGATCTATTTTAACAATAATTTTATTTATGTGTGGTTTCCAATTACAATTTTTATCGACTGTTACACCCAAAAATACACAATTTTCGACAGTGGTTAAGTGAGAATCTTTATAAAGAATGTTTAGTTTAAATTGAAAATAAACTTTTAATAGAGTAAGTACCTAATAAAATACTGACTAAATGTTACTTCAAGACACGGCCTATGAATTTTTGATCCTAGATTGAAGAACAAACTTAACTTTGCAGTTCATATATAAATAACCAATCTTCGGATTTTCCTCTTTAGTTGACTTTGCTTCCCGCTAAACTTCATGCTGCTGGGCCAACAGGAAGTACCAAATAGACTGGTTTATTTGCGAGTTTCAAAATATGCGGCTTAAATAACCGTATTTATTTATTGTGTTTTGATTTAGTTTGATTTTCGTTACTCTGTAACGAAAATCAAACTTCGAAGTCAAGACAATAAATAAATACCGTTATTTATGCCGCATATTTTGAAACTCGATGACCCTCAGTTTTTGATATCTATTTTAACTTGATGCCTCGGTTTCCTGAGAAAAAGGGTCTCGACAGACAACGAAGTCATCCTTTAAGAGTTAAAAATTTTCATTTTGAAATACGGAAAGAGATTTATTATCTGGCTGTTAGTTACCTTTTCATGCCGTAACGGCTGAACGGATTTAGATGAAAGGCAGACCTGGGTTAGGACATAGGATACTCTGAATCCCGGTAGCACGTTCCTGTGGGATATTTTCCGACAACCACGCGGGCGAAGCCGCGGGCATAAGCTAGTCAATTCATAATTGGCGGAGTAATCGCGAAACAAATGTACAAAAAAAAAAACAGTTGAATTGAGAACCTCCTCATTCATGAAGTCAGTTAAAATAGTATTGTTAGAAGTCCAAATAATTTTTTAACAATTTTTTTCTGAAATTTAACAAAAGGATTTTTACGAACAGCTGGATCCATATTAATTTAATTGCATAGTTTGTTGTATTTGGCAAAATATTTTTAGCCTTTAAATGAATTAAGTTTGACACGCAATTTTTATTTTAAATTTATTTACACCTTACGATGTTAAATTTAAATATTGAATACACCGATTTCATTAAAGCTTGCTGAATTTACATTTTATTTAACAGCAAATATTTTTATCTTTCTCCAACGCCACCACCAACACCATTTCACACATACACACGCCATCACAATGACACGCAACAAACATACATACTTGGTTACCTACTGTTTTCTTTGTGTATTAGTTTTTATTGTATATTCCTTCTCTAGTAGATTACGTTAGGAAATTTATTTTAATGTACAGCAATAAATGTAAACGGAACGAAGGAGCCTGGATCTCACGACACAGGGAATCCTAGTGTGAGGTCCAGGAATCAACGCATTCGATTGTAATTTCTTATACAATAAAATTATTCTTTATTCTTCTTTAACGTTAATGCTCGGTTCCTATAAACAGAACTGAAACGAATTGCTTACCAATGGTAGCTTAAATTATTGCCAAACTAGGCATATAAATAGATTCGTAAGCTAATTTTACCTGTGATAGCTTCTTCCATATGGGAGGATCTACTATGCAAAGCTATGGTCTTTGCTTCATTATTGTTAAAAATACAAAAGAGTCTTAAGGGGACTACAGGACCGAAACGTGCCTAAACGCAAGTTTTATAATGCCTAAAAGAATATGATCCACTGCAGTAAACAAAATCAGAAAAATATATGATATTCTTCAGGATATATGCTAGTATGATAGTGTGTTGAAAACATAATACAACTAATTTGATATGATAGAAAAAAATCATGAAGATACCTCTAAAAATTTCTTTTAACGATTAAAAATCATATTAATTTACATGCAATCATTCTGATTTTTTGTCAGATTATTCTACAAGCTACATATTAGCATAATAGTGTTTTAATTTTCTAGTCCAATCAATAGATTTTTTGTAAATCGCTAACTGCTTCATATTTTGCAATAAATTACCCGCGTCGTGTCATCGCGCTTCTCTTTCATTTCTATGCAGTCCGACAGTGACCGCGCTTTAGCTGTTGTAAGCCTCTTAATTTTAACCAATAACGGTCCGTAAATTATAAAAATCGGCCATTAGCAACCGTTAAAAAAAAACTCTTATCGTATCTTCCTATATCTCCCAATCATCTAATTTACTTAGTTCATGGCAACTTTTTTATTTAATTTCTTGATCTTTTTGTATACTTAGCAACAAGAAAAAAACTTCAGTTCTTTAGTTATTTCGTCACAGTTTTAAAAGTCCTGATCGTTGTGTCCTGATCGGAAGATTTTCGTCCCATTTAGACTGAAACTGTTTTTAGAACATCATTTATTTGATGAGTAAGCTATTATTACTCTATTAAAAGAAAGGTAGATAAAGCAGTAGTTTCATTTCATAAAAATAATGAATATCTTAAATAATAATACAGTACCTTTCCAATTTCTCTAATAAGCCAAGAAATTGATGAATAAATACGTTAATTTACAAGCTTGCTGTTCCTTTATTTAAAACTATCTGCGCCCCGCGGTATCACCCGTATAAGTCTCGATCCCATGGGAATATTGGGATAAAATGTATCCTATATCCTAACCTAGGGTATAGTCTACCCATGTGCCAAATTTCATGCAAATCCGTTTAGTCGTTTTAGCGTAAAAGCGTAACAAACATACAAAAAATCAAATCTTTTCTCTTAATAACATTAGATAAGACAGGTTTTCTATTACTTTGACTTTCATGTTAGTCAAGGTGTCATCCACCTTTTCTTTGTACAAAATACCTTAGAAAATATCTTAATATAAAACCCCAACACTTTACAAGATCTAGGACCAAAACCAGCTCACGTTCGCCTTGCAATCACTGCACCAACGAAGCGTTAATTCCGAGCATGAATATTCTATCCCATCACGCCAAGCTAAATATATTTAAGCAGCAATAAAGTGCTTGATCAAGGTTTTCCATGCTCAGCATAAAGGAATTACCGACAGGATGAAGTTTCATAAAATTCCGTGGAACAAAACTCAATCTACCCCACTTCATCCTCTGTGCCCCTTCCCCCCTCTTGTTCACGAAGGCTATAGATTCTGATTAAAAATTAATTAATGAACTTACGCCGCGTAAAAGGCAACATTTGATGCCTTTTGATAGCCTCCGGGAAGTTTGGATGAAACTTAAGAAATTAAAGCGTGTAGAATTAATTAGCTGGGTATTTAATTTTGGTTTTAGTGGTATGTGGTTACATAATTTTAAGTTTAAACTTGGTATTTATAGCGAATAAATTGGTCTTAATTTCCGAACCGGGTTATCTCAGCAGATTCAGGCCAATGTTTTCAGAACAAGATTTTGAATCAATTTGAATATAACCTCTCTTCACCAAAGCAAAATAAATCTTCTAACACATGCACACCATAAATAATTCCTTTATATACTTTACAAAAACTCCAGCTCGGTTGCACCGATATGCTTAATGCATAAACCCCTAACCCCGGTCGCTTGACGTAACTTCAATAAACTCTGATTAAAATTTAATCAACCGTGTAACTTCGCCGGCAAGCGTTTTTGCCAACAGGCAAGCGTTGCAATCTTTGACTTGTTCAAACATTGTTACTTGTAGCTACATAAATTATGCCCGAATATTTTTATGCGAGAATTAAAGTATTAAATGCAAATCGTTGGGGTTATCTACCTTGAAAAGGTTCGAGATAATTTGGTTAAGGAAAATAAGAGAGATTGCAAACTTTGCGCATTTTTATCGCCTTGCTGTAATTGGTACTTAAATTAATATTCCGAAGAATCTGGATGCAATCGAAAGTAAATCAAAATACGTAGTTCAAGATTATGTTAGGTATAACGCCAGTCCTTTAACTTCATCCAGTCGATGGTCGATTTTCTTTTGTTGAAGATAAAGGAAGCGCTTTTAGTCCAAAAAAATCACGTGATGTCGTCAGTATAGTAGGCAACCAATCAATCCGCCTAGCCTTTTCCCAAATATGTTGGCATCGGCTTCCAGTCTTACCGGAATACGCTGAATACCAGTATTTTACATGGAGCTACTGCCTTTCTGACCCCCACAACTCAGTAACTGGTTAATAAGATACCCCTTGGTAAGACTGGTTGTCAGACTTCAGGCTTCTGACGACCCGTAACGACTGTCAAAGATCCAAGAATGACAGCCAACCAACGGCTTAAAATGCTTTCCGAAGCACGGATGAGTCTCTGTTTGTAAAGATCCACGCACCAACCCCGGTAAGCGTAGCTTAACCTGATGGATCGACCCGTGCGGCTGTCATTACTTAGCCACGAGATCCTCGTAGCCAATCATAAACAAGAAATAATATCATACTTTAACCGTTTTTTGCCAAATTCCTTTACGTTAACGGTACCAATAAGATACCAGAGGACTCCAACATCCGCGTTACATCTTCCGTACCTCATAAATTAGCTCCAGGAAGGGTCTCGTCTCAGGTCACTACACATCCAAGGTAAAAATATATAATTTATATAGGCTGGTCCTTATGTACAAAGTGGTCCTATAGGCGGTCCGAAAGAGCTTAATGATCCGTAAACGGTTCGGCTACGCGGGACGCATCGGGACGAATCGAGGGCGCTGTTATGACGGGTTGAAGATATTATGCGTAAACTTTGGAGTTGAGGAAATATTTTTGTTGAAAGAATAAAGTAGATCGGAATACTCGTATAGCGTGGTTTTCTTAAAAGTATGATAACAAATATATTTACAAAGAAAGATTGGGGAAGGAAATGTTTAGGTATTCTGTGAGTATGAGAAGGGTCCGCAACGCCCCATAATTATTATCTTTGGGAGTCTTTTTATTTTTACGCAGTATTTTTCCCGGCGTTCCGCATCATCAATATCAATAAATTAAAAAATAAATAAAATAAGCAAAATATTATCATTTTTAACCGACTTCAAAAAGGAGGAGGTTCTCTATTCGCCATTTTTTTTGTTGCTTTTTTATCTTTGTTACGTGATTACTCCGCCAATTATGAATTGATTTTGATGATTTTGTTTTTGTTTATAGTTCATACTTCAGAGGTGGTCCCATATTAATTGAATTAACTTTGCTTCGGTAGTTTTTGAGTTAGCTTCAATAATACGTATTTTTCCGACATAGTCTATGTGGATGATGATATTAATAGTTCCCGGCGCTATTATTAACATAGCAGGTAGTGATATTCGAATTTGTGTGGGGTAAATGGTGAAAAATAAAAACTTTTACAAAAAAAAAACCGACTTCCAAAAAACCACTACTTACACTCACACTTCCGAAATTAAACGTATTTTTCACTTTGTAGTGGTTTTTTGGGAATCGGTCGTTTTTTTTATCCCAACTGAAATGATTACTTGTAACGTCACTCAAAGAGCAATAAACTATCTAGTTAAAGGCTTTATTGTCAGAAAACGTTTAGGCATTCTCAGTCTAGCCCCTTATAATATCTTTCACAAAGTTGACGTTCTTTAAAACTTTTAATTAAGTTACCAGTTTAAGTAGTAGCGAGATTACATCGTCGTAAAGTCAAGTTTGGGTAATTCATGAGCTCAGAGCTCTTTGAAGTAATAAAGTGTGTGAAATTGGTGAGGAGGACCCGATACGACTTATGATTTTGTTCGTCTTTGTAATGATTTCCTCTTTTCGAATTTTTGTATTAACTTTGTTTTTAGGGTTCCGTACCTCAAAAGGAAAAAACTAAATCCTTATAGGATCACTCGTGTGTCTGTCTGTCTGTCTGCCCGTCTGTCACAGCCAATTTGCTCCGAGTCTAATGGACCGATTAAGCTGAAATTTGGTACGTATATGTATTTCTGTGACATAAACACGGACGCGTAACGTAAATAAATGAATTTTGAATATAGGGGTCACTTATAGGGGGTAAATCCGAAAAAATAAAAATAAAATTTTGCAAACTGGACCGTGTGAAATGCAAAGGTTTGTTGCGAGGATCTCTTAATTTTAAAATCAATACTTATTAATATTATAAACTGATGAAAATTGACCACTCTCCCCCTTATCTCCGAAACTACTGAGCCAAATTTTTTAAAAATATACAAGGAATAAGTAAAGAACTTACTCATAAATTACAGGAAAATCTATAAGAAGTCTATGGTCTTAAAATAACATGGTAAATCTCTCAATATTGTGCGTACAAATGTATGGGAAAACATGATTTTCAACTACAATGTTATGTTTTTGACACTTGTCCCCCCCACTGCATACATAGTCATTCTTACGACCTATTCTTATTTTAGCGAAACGATTAAAATCCTGAATCCAAATGGCTTGGCTTGTTCTCCCATATTAGTTATACCAAATATAACAAGGAAAACTGCTAAAGATTACACGAAAATAATCCTATGAATACACCCGAAACAACATTAATTGGCTAACAATTATAATGCTTGCTAACATTAATACGGCAGCGGAAACAATTTCCATGATTAACATCTTTCCACTTGACCAACAAACCGAACTTAATACGTAGTGGCGAACATATAAAATATTTTAATAGCATTATAAATAATACTGTTATGAGTAAACACGGAAGTTTACAGAAAACTAAGTGTAATTTAAGTTTAGCGTGCTCGACAAAGTTTGTGCACGGAAAAGTAATTTTTAAAGTTAATTGGACGTAGTTAAGCGGAAAGGATCCAACCCACACTATGGGCGAAAATGAGTTATGTATACCAAAACACTCTTTGTAGTTAAAACTTTAATATCACAAAAACAATCCTAACGCATCATGTCATTATGACCATACGTTACCAACCCGTATGTATGGCAGGTCATACGATCACATAACACGATCTGATCTTAAAACTTGAATATCTCAAAACTAACTCTGTGTGGGTTGGATCCTTTCTGCTTAACTACGTCCAATTGTTGTTTTACAATGTTTACAGAGCACAGAGCACCGAGATTCGTCACCGGCCGTTTTTTGAAGGCTAGGCACGATTTGACTCCTGTGGAATAATTTCTATGAAAACTTCATGGAAATTATTCTATTGTTGTCTCGTCGCGCTTGTTTGCGGGGGAGCCTTATGGCTGAATGTGCTTGTCACCGTTTTTCCTCACTACGGCACAAATGACGTATAGATAATGATGGCTTTTAATGGCGGCTGTGACTGAAGTTGTGCCCTTAACGTCCTTCCGGCGCCACAAATTTTATTGGTAGGAGGGGAGTGATGCGGCGGCATCTACAACGCCAGTTGCGAACTACGCATCAAAGACCTGACGCGCGACACACAAATCCTGCATCGCACAAGCAGAGTTTACCGCGCGACGAGTACATCATCACACATCGTCCCGACATCAATCGTCGGACAGTTGCCCGCCAGACACGACACTCGTCTGGTCGAAGGATCCTCCCTTTTCTATAGAGGATGAGTGAACTTTACACCCTGTTCCTCATACCCTCTCTAGACGCAGCCAGCGCGGCGATTCCGTGCTCTGTGTATTTAGTTGCACAGTGGAATATAATCTATTATAGTTTGTTAACTGGACTGTAATAAAGGGGTTTGTGATGACATTACAGCCGTCACAATCCATGAATTTACGAAGTAAGTCTGAGTTGAGGATAGTTGACCAGTGAGAACCCGCCTAACAGCGCATGTTACCCTTAATCTGATTGCTGCATAAATATTTTTATTAGGATTGAAAATTATTTTTGATTTTTAACGCCTTGTAAGATAAAAAGGCAAGAATATTTTCATTTAGGGCGAATACCGATCAAAATTTATTTAACTAAACTTAACTGCCTACAAAAGACAAGAATATTTTACTTTTATAAAATAAACTTAACTAGCTTTTTTAGAGAAAGATACTTTGAACCATAACTATATACATCTTTTCTATTTGTATTAAATAAATCTCAATTTTTATTACCTAAACAAGAAAACTTATAATACATTAAATACAATAATAATAATATCATGGAATAATAAAAAACCCGACCAAGTGCGATTTGGACTAACACACGAAAGGTTCCGTACCCCCGTACAATATTTAGCAAAAATGCAGAAAAAAACACGTTTCTATATAATAATAATTTTTAACTTTATTTTAATCCCTTTAATTTTTAACTTTATTTTATTTGTATTATTTTTTCTTATATCGGTAATAGAACTACATAATCTGTAAAAATTTCAACTGTCTACCTATTACGGTTCATGAAACAGACGCTGACAGACGGACGTACAGCGGAGTACGGAACCCTAAAATCATGATACATGTACCCACGGTGTACAATAATAATATTGCCTATGTAATAAGGTCGAAAAGTGGTCAGGCGCCAGTGTCCGCGATAGTACACACCGACATTGCCCACCTTTACAACTTAAGCTATACAGCCACGCGTCGCTGTCCGGTATCTAATTCAAACTTTATCTAACTCGTCGCTATGTTAATAAACAAAGTCGGGCAACTGTTGCAGTGTCCACAGGGTTGCCACGTAAATTTCACCTGTATTACCTGCTTCTAGATGTGCTTCTGAAATAGTTTTTCCTAGAAACTTAAGTCAACCTGTTTTCGTCTGCCAAGAGATTGTGTTTCCTGGATGGTAGATTCTTTAACATCCTAGTTATAACGATGGTCCTCTAAAGCGTTTTATCAATAGAAACTTCGGAAAATTATATTTAATGTAATAAATCTTTCCAAAACAAATGTTTGATGAAACTGTCTTGGGCAGATAGTGTTGTCAGTAAAAGCAAAAAACTTTGCTGTAACTGAAACAACTATTCTATAACATGAAATAAAAACAAATCGTTGTAAAATACAAAAGGATAATAAAATACGTCCAATTATTAACAATAGCAGAAAAAATATTACAAAAGTACAAGTGATTCAATGAACTGCAAATAATATTTGTTTATTTTGCCGGCTCACCTGAAAACCCTAACCACAAACGCAGTAACAAACGAGGAGTCCAGTTCGTTATCTATACAACAAGTTGTCTCTCGTTTCCTATTCCAAGTTGGATAACAACAGATTTCTGCTGCGGTTCGCTTTTAAATAAAGAGGCTACTCCACAACAGCTAAGCTACGCAAGTGTATAACTTAAACTGAAAATATAGGTGGAATTGTCCACTGCGATCCATGGCCACGCTGCGTACAGATGCGCGGCTAGCAAACAAATGAACCGCGTGGCTAACCTCGCCGTGCATATCCTACGTAGCAGTGGACGGTCGACTTAACTATATAATTCATTGCTAGCTCATAGAATAGAAAGCAGTCAGAATAACGTAGTGTTAAAATTATTTAACTGTAACTAACCGTTCGCGAAATAGGAGAGTTGTAACGGGATTGTTTTGCTACCAATTAACGAATACAATGTTGCTGTTGCAATAGAGAGATGGTACACTACACATTGTGGAAGTGTTTTAAACTAGATGTACATGCGTAGTTTTACGGCTGACATTTGGCGTAATTGAATTTTTCATCGCTGTTATTTTCAATGTTGTTGAGGTAGGTAAATAGCTAAATATTTCCTATTTCTCGAAACGCATTCTTGCAATTTGCAGATACATTGATTGCAGCACGATGACATGCTCATCTAGATATTGTGTAGCCTGAGGTATTCTTGTCAGTCTTCTTATCAGCCAAAAATTAATCAGATTCGTCAATTTATTATAATCATATTTTTAGTTTTTCTTGTTCAAACCATAATCGGTACCACACGTGCAAATATCCTACCCAAAATTCAACTGAAATCCCGACATCAATATTGGAAACAAAATTGATCCGACCAGAACCGTCCACGAAACACGTCAGTATCACGCCATCACACCGGTCACCTCTGTAATTGGCAGGTCGGAATGACCCGATTACAGTAGGTGACGAGAATCCCAGCTTGCCAGTACCTACCTATCGGAATTTCATTACCAGTGACGAATTTTAGTACGTTTCGGCCAATTCTCGTCGGTACCGAGATTTGATGATTTCTGGTCATCGATTTTGGGGGATTAATAAAGTGTGATTTGCGGGTATTTCAGGTAGTTTACTCTGTCAGCTGCCACTTTACTGTGTGTAAATTATTTAATCACCACTACTCTCTCAAAACGGTGAAGTAAAACATCGTGAGGACACCGGCATGTCCAATTCAAAGACATGTGACTTCAAACACCACGTGGGCTCGCTAGGTGGACTACGGCCCACACATGAACAAGAAAGGAGACACAGAAAGGAGGCCTGTGTGCCAGCAGTGGGAAGATTAAGGGCTTGTCTGCTTACAAATTACCCTCTTCGGCATCGTTCCCGTGCCCTGTTCCTGCTATATGTATATGGAGACGGCGCAGTATGATTTTTTATTTCTATCTATAAATGAACTAGAAGTCTTTTCTATTAGTATACTTCTCTATCAATCGTCTTTTAAGAACAACTTCATTCTTTGCAATTTCATCATCAATGTTTTATTAAGATTGCTTGATCTTTTCTTGCAGTAGAAACTTTAATAAAGAAGTAATTCTGCTTTAGACAAAATTACATAAACTTTCAACTAGCTCATATGAGTTTCATGTTTCTCAAAAGCACTATATTTCTCATAACCTCATGTAGCTGCAGGCTTTCCGGACAGTTGCCTAAACAGAGGACGTTTATACCTCAATTTCGTGACAAGGCGGCCATTTTAATTTTGTTCAGCTGTCGTAACAAAGTTGTTTTAGGTCTTTGACGTTTTACAAGAAAAATACTAAATGCTTGTATTTCATCAGCTGTCCCTTTATGTCTGACTGTTAACGTTTAATATAGGTATTGTAATGTAATGTTTGTTTAATGTTATATCTTCAATTTTATTGGTCTAGAAGTAAATTTTGTATTTAAGTAGCTTTTATTTTTTATTGGATTCGAAATTCCGTTTACCTACATACTGGTAGATACTTAAACGGTTTAGAAGAAAATCAATTGGTTTCAGCATGTTTCGTTGACACGAGTAACGAGAAGACATGTCGCACACTTGTTTGGTGAGCTAATGACATAAACTTGTAGTGATTACACCGCCACATACGAACTACGCATCAAAGACATGACGTCCTGCATCGCGCAATTAGAGTTTACCGCGCCAACGACATATATAAGACTATCCGACATCAATTTTCGGGCAGTTGCCCGCCAGACACGACACCGGCTGGTCGGAGGATCCTCCCTTTTCTATGGTGGATGAGTGAATTTTACACCCTGCCATGTTCCTCACACCCCTAAACCCTCATATGTACATTAAGAACATAATAATTAATAATGAACACGATCAGTTATTTCAGGCAGAAATAGGAAGGCTAGCCCACTTAATTCCAACTGAACTCAAAGTTGCATATTTTGAGTTCAGTTGGAATTAATCATGATGTAGACGTGGCCTGGCATTGTTTGACCTGGAATTGTCAACACAACATCTAGTACTTCACTGATTCAGACCGATTGCGACTAAAGTTAGACTGAATGCTTCAGGCTCGATAGTGTCATGCAAATAGTCATAAAGTCATAATACTCAAGATAATGGCGCTGTTGTATCTACAATTTGTAGGTATAACCTATGTATAATTAATGTAATTTTGCATGCTAGTTATAACGAATTGTTTTAGAAACTGTTAAATAACCCCACCAACTGTAAAAATTTTCATTTAATAAATTTATTTTCATTTAATAAATTTCATTTCATTTCATTATGTATATGATTCGGTTACGTTCAAACGGAACGTTATTAAAACGTTTTTGAAGAAGAACACAATTTTAATCGTTCTCGGTTAATAAAACGATTTTAACCATATTGGGTTGATTGATAGGAAACTGGCAACACAACCCTAATCAAAACGTAAGCGGCAAGCGCATTGGAATCAATGATTTAACGAAATTATGATAAGGTACTATATAGCAAAACAAGTACATGCGTGTCGGCGCACGCACCGTCCACGGCTGCAACATTAAACGGTTTTTGAAAACGTTCTCATTTCGTTTTCGTACCTAACAAAATGTTGTACAAAGAAGAACGAGAACTAAAACTAAAAACGTTATTTTAAATAACGATTCCGAGCCCTGACTCCCTCTCTGAGGTACTCGTAGCTAAATAATTACAGCCGCAAGGATCGATGGAAGGTTAAGCTATGCTTGCCGAGTCCGGTCCGTGGATGGGTGACGATACATTTTATATCGAGAGCATTGCCTTGGAAGCACGTTAAACCGCTGGTCCCGGTTTTCATTTGTAGACGGGCAGTCAGAAGCCCGAAAGTCTGACAACCAGTCTTACTTAGGAAGGGGTATCGTATCACCCAGTCACTGGGTTATGGAGGTCAGATAGGCAGTCGCTCCATGTAAAATACTGGTATTCAGCTGCATCCAGTCAGACTAGAAGCTGACCCCAACATAGTTGGGAAAAGGCTAGGCAGCTGGCAAATGATGACGATAGATAAGTGTATCAATCTTTACCTCTGAAAGGTAATTTATATTTTTTAATTGCATTATTCTGAAAGACACAAAAACAAAATATTTTTTATCTTACGTCAAAATAAAATTGAGACGAACGAACAACAAAAATGTCGTTCTCACTAAACTTCTAAACAAAACATTAATTTCGTTCGGCAGTATCCGTATTCCGAGCGGCTTAGCGCGAATGATACAATAATCCTTTAATCGTCGGTGGATGAGAGAAATACGACTTTGAGTAATACCCCATTATCTACTTCTTCCTTTCACTGTTCAGAAAATAGGGAACAAAACAATTTTGGATATAATTGCATAGGATCTCTACGAAAGCCAGTCACGTTTGTCAAAGCTTTTATAAATATTCGTAATTGAAAAGCCGTAAAAGAATAGAACCTATATTTTTTTGACGTTTTGAAAAATATGTATTGTTTATGCATTATATAGCCTAGTGTTGCGACCTTCGGACTGTCAAGTCATCCCAAGGCACGCACCTCTGACTTTGCTTATTCTATCTACATATAATAGGGATGTTAATAGGGGAAAAAAAAACTATTTACTCTGTCAGTCAGATAAAAAAGAAATATTCAACACGTATTTTTTACTTGTATCATAATTAATAAAAAATGGTTTAATTAAAACGCATTAAAGTTGTTGCTCGTTTCGTCACAAGTCAGTATAAAATCTACCGGAGAGTGACGTCATGCCACATTTTAACTCAATGTATTGTCGTAATCTTTTCATTACGTAAGAAAAGAAAAAATACTTGTGCAATATTTTTTCCTAAACTATCTGACGGACCATTTTTTTTTAGTCAACACCCCTATTTTCACAAGCTTCTTTGCATGAGGTCCTGAGATCGATTTCCGGATCGGGTAAGTAAGTAAGTAAGTAAGTAAGTATATTTATTTGTTTAAACATGGTATACATACATTGCATGCAAGATATTACAGTAGAAAAGAAAGTTCAAACATGTTCAGCCGCGTGACGTGGCGTACAAATTGTTGAGTGGCGTACAGTTGCTGGGTTTTAAACCGGGACTACACTTATTAAATTCAAAATGATAAAATTACTATAACAATCGTACTACATTATCAATACAATTCAATTATCAATTCTATTCAATGTCAGTTCAATTATCAATTCAATTCAATGTCAAGTTAATTATTAATTCAATTATGTCAAGTTAATTATTAATTCAATTCAATGTCAATTCAATTTAATTATCAATACATTATACAATAAAATAAATTAAAATACATAATCATCAAGAAAAATTATCCTCTTTCATAAATTCCGAAATACTATAATAAGATCTCTCTATTAATAATTTTCTCAATTTCAATTTAAGGCCAGATACATCCAATAATCTCCATGACTTGGGCAATTTATTAAATATGGTCGGAGCCATGTAATAAATGCTCTTATGCAAAAGAGCAGTTTTACCGCCGCGAACACAGAGTAGAGTATTGTCACGTCTATTCCTTGGCACAGCATCAGACAAACGTTGGAATAAGTTAGGATGACTTACAGTGAACATTACCGTTTCCAAAATGTATAATGAGGGTAATGTCAATATTCTATGCTCTTTAAAATAGGGTTTGCAGCTGTCTGTTGTTTGAAGTCGAAACATCGATCTGATGCATCTTTTCTGGGCCCGAAACGCTACTTCATTGTCCGTACTATTTCCCCAGAAAATAACCCCGTATCTAAGAATGGATTCAGCCAATCCATAGTACGCAGTAATTAATGCATCTTTATTGAGAACCGCTGCTAGTTGTTTCAAAGCGTAGGCTGCACTACTTATTTTCTTACTCAGAGCTTCTATTTGGGGCTTCCAACACAACTTATCATCAATTATAAGTCCCAGAAATTTTGTTGTGTCAGTTGCATTTATATTAATATTATTATACTGGACATTATTATTGTTAGCTGTATGTGTACGTTGTCCGAAATGAATTACATTAGTCTTTTTTAAATTAATGATTAAATTATTATTATTAAGCCAATTTATGATAGATATAAGCGAATTATTAATGTCATGTTCATACGTACTTTTGTCATTACAAGCTATAGTCACAGTGCAATCGTCAGCAAAAAGTGTCATTGGGTGGTCAACAGCTTTAGGCAAGTCATTTATATATAAAGTGAACATCGGAGGGCCCACCACACTGCCTTGCGGTACTCCGTATATTACTTCTCGTTCCTCGGATCTTACAGTTATCTCACGTTTGTTGCAAATTTGACTTATTTCGGTAACCTGCTTACGTTTGTGAAGATAAGATTCAATTAGTTTTAAGACGTTACCCCTAATACCATACGCTTCAAGTTTCGCTGCTAGGGAATTGTAATGCACACAATCAAAAGCCTGTGTCATGTCGCAGAAAATGGCGCACACAGGTGTCCTCTTATCTACGTTTAACATGACATTATGTAGAAATTCATAAATAGCCAGATTTATACTTTTGTTTTTGCGAAATCCCTTTTGTTCGTCAGCTAAAATGTGATATTTTTCTAAATAATTGTTGATTTCCCCCGATATATATTTTTCGAAGACTTTGGATAACACTGGTATAATCGCAATCGGTCTGTAGTTTGACATCAATTCGTGATTTTCCTTCTTATAAAGCGGTTTTACTATAGACTTTTTTAAAGAATCAGGAAAGGTGCCTGCGCTTATACAAAGATTGATAATGAAACATAAGTGTGTAGATATTATCAATGAAGATATTATCGGGTAAAGTGTTATTGAGTTTTTCCATCTGGAATTTCTCAGTAACAGCCCGGAGTCTGGATTTGTGCCCGGTTGATGACAATACGCTCGCCCCCTATTACATGGGACTTAAACATAACTGGCGAAATATGGGTGGACTATGGTACACCTCTGCCTTACCCTTAGGGGAGTACAGGGGCGTGATGTTATGTTATGTTTTACAACACACTCTTTACCTATAATTTTCATGTCAAAAAAAAAATACTGTGCATTTCATCAATTATATATTTGTGAGACTTTTATTTAAAAAGTAATTAAGTCTATGAAATATTTCTAACAACCTATTAGGTACGTCCACAAAAGATAATAACAAATGTTACCATCACTAATTTCGTTTCCCGAAATACGGAAAGGTACCATCGAAGAAGTTCATATCTAACCAGTTTCAAAACAAAATCCCGTGAACACGATGACCACATCTGTTACCGGCCCGGTGCTATAGTCGCGGAGCGCTGCAAGCAAGAATAGCTCTTACAGTGGTTAGATATGAACTTCTTCGATGGTACAATACCCGTTCACGTGCCACTGCCACCGACTAACCTCTTTGTTTTGCCACGCAAACAAAACTAGCAATATCAACATCCCGTTGATAAGACAATTGAGGTATCGGCGAGTTCCGACCGCCACATATTGCCCCATTTGTCGGCACTCCGCTGAGTAACGCTCGATTGCCCTTTGATTGCCCGCTGTCTTCTTAGTAAACGTCTTTTGTTTCGTTCATTGTTTTTCGGATTAATGTTTATCGGATGCGTAGAGTATCTCTTTCGGATATTTGTAAAGGTGTTTTTATGTGGAAGATGTGTAGGGTAGGTTAACTTGAGTTGTCTTTTATTCGAATAGATATTTTGATTACTTTTAATTCTTAATTAAATAGGTAGGCATGTCGTAGTAAATGCTTTTTCGTAGGCAATTGGCTATTAGACGGATTAAATGATGCAACAAAACTGCCAATGCTTTGCCAATATACAGGGTACTGCAATCATTGCATTGTTTAGATAGTTATTTCGCCAGATAATCAGTACTTTAAAAAAAAATAGGTCTTAGACTAACCCAAGTACTTTATACTTGGACTAGCGACCCGCCCCTGCTTCGCACGGTTTTAACGACTTGACAAAACATCGAGATTTCTTAAATATATTAAAACCTTCCTACATGTAAGCTTTCCGGATTAAATTCTCAAAATGATGGTGAAAATCGCGTCAAAATCCGTTGCGTAGTTGAAGAACAGCGCAGTAACAGAAATGAACACGAAAAGCGACTTTAAATTTAAATATGTACACTTGTTCAGATTAAGTAGTTGCTGTATGTACCTAGTTTCTAATTTTAGGTATTAACTTTTCTAAGTCAAAGTCAAATAATTTATTTCAAATATACAAGTGAAGGCACTTTTGAACGTCTAGGTATAAAGGGTTATCCATTTATACCTAGAAAATATAATAAAGTCAGTTCATTACCTTAGGTACTTACTACACCCTCTCTTTCTCCTACAGACTCCCCACAATATGAGAAAACTTTCGAAGTGAGTCGGCGAAGTAAATTCATAACAAAATTCGGTGACAACAAGCCTCGTCATTGTTTGGGAAAAACTTTGGAAAACTTGCAAAGTTTTATCTTATATCCAGATGTAGTTGTAGCAGTTTTATTGAGGAGGGTTTGATATTAAGTTTTTGTATTTTGTTTTTTGTAATATTTGTAGTGTTTGCCCAGTCTTACCAAGGGGTAGCGCGTTACCTAGTGTAAGGTCATTTAGTATTTTGGTAAGTATTTACTTCTAAAAATGTTAGTCGATTGATGTGTCAGGAAGTCACCTACTCATGAATTTATTCATTTACTGTATATACATACCTGTTACTGTATCCTACCTTATTCTGTGTTGGTATGGTGGGCTACTACAAATTGGAAATTAGGCGTGAAGTGGCACTGGCAACGTATCTTTTCAAAGTTTTAAGAGGTAGTATACAAAACTCCGATATACTATCAGAAATAAGGTTTAATTTACCGGATGGTTACGTGGCGCGGCGGCGCAAGCCGCAGCTGCTGGTGGTGCCGAGTGCGCGCACTAACCTGCTGGGGCGCGCACCGCTGACTCGTGCGCTATTCACCTGTACACTGGGTGAGTTCACAAGGGCCACGTACTGTATAGCATGTAAGTTAAGTATATTTTAAGTTACTTTGTCGCATTAGATTTAATCTGTAATGGCAAAGGAAACATGTCTTGTGAAATAAATAAATAAATAAAATTTTAAATGTTCTTAATGACTTATTCGCAAATTCTTATTCGATAATCTCGTAATATGAATTCATCAGGATTTGTTTTTAAAGTATTTTACCTAGTTGATTTATTTATTTTAGTTGGATAGCAATTTCATTAAACCTCCCGCACTATGAGTGGTAGATTACATCGACATCGTTTATGCTTCGTCCGTCAATTATTAGAAAATGTAACAAGCGTAAATTGTACTGTGAAAAAAATTATAAGTTTGCTGTTACGGTACGCGTTTTATTCCTGGACAAAACTAGTAACTAGGTTGTGGAGGTCAGGGAGGCAGTCGCTGAATGTAAAATTCTGTTATTCACCTGCACCTAGTAAGACTGGAAACCGACCCCAAGATAGTTGGGAAAAGGAGGGTAAGTATTTTTCGTTAATTGTTTTAAGGGGTTTGACAAAAAAAAAACCACAATTAACGAAAAATACTTTCTCTCCTTTAAGCTTCGCACAGACAGGCGCGACGCTACAGCGCGGCGCGACACGGGCTATTGTTATACCGTGAAGTTTTCTTAGAATTTGTATTGTTCGAGTCGCGTCGCGCCGTCGCGTCGCGCTAGTCTGTACGAGCCTTTAAGGGCTTTGACCAACTCCTGCGCGGTCGCGGGAAAGTCCGAAAGAGATACCGTAGCCCCTGGCAATGTACAGGCAACACTGAAGGAACACGGGTGGGTTTTAGTCAGTAAGAGTCTGACACGCCCTCCCGCTACGCCCAGAGCGGGAGAAGTAATTTGATCATTATTACAAACAAAAAAAAAAAAAACAAAACAAAGGGCTTTGACTAAAGACATTGTGTGTACGATCAACGACCTGATGTGACTGACCTGGCTGTCAGCTTTGATTGGGTTTTCTTGTGGGACATAGGTTAGATTTATTAGTACCAATATTAAGTAGGTACGTGAGAGTATTACGTGTGTTTACGTTACGACGTTAAAAGTTATACCTATGCTCTAAAAACTGTAGCATGATGATGATGTTGATGCCACCTGGCGCAAAAAGACAGCCTCACTGCTAAGTAGATTGCGTGGGAGCAGTAACAGCATCCTGGAGGTAATAGCCAATAAGTTGGACAGCCCACTGGTGTGGAGCCTCACCCAGAGGACTAACTCCCTTTATTTATTAGGTACTAATAGTTTTTAAGTTCATACTAACAATATAAATGTAATTGTAATGGATCATTGGTTGTCTGAATAAATAAATATATTATTATTATTATAGGTATAACTGTGTCTACAATTTTAAGATATGCTGTCTTCCGTATTCCGTCTAGTACGTGAATATTTTAGAATTTTTCATGATTGATAATGACTGAGTAAGTTTTAAACTTGAAATACAAAACTCGATAGTTTTGTTGAAAACAACATTAAACGAATTCATAAATTATCAACCGAAAGTTATAAACAGATGGCCATAATTATTTAAAACTGTTAATTCAAACGTTCTCATTTAGAGCAAAAAGAGGAAGGCGCTAATTAGAAAATTACAGTTCAAACAATAATATTGAAAATAGCTGTAGACCGCGGTAATATGTAAGAAAATTAACAATTATTACGTTTTCCCTGAACCGACTGAAACAGTTCTATTTCAGTTCTAAATGAGCTGTTGAATAATTAAACATGAAAGAACAATATTATTTTATTATTCATTTGAATTTTACCTTTTGTAATCCTGATAATTGTTATGAATATCCAGCTGTTTCAGAATAACTCAAGGTAAATCTATTAATAAACACACCAACACACACCACAAACGTGATAGTATCAAATTCACAGTGATACGATCACGTTTGAAAAACAGAGTAACGTATCATAACATAAAATCACGCTTGTAATCCTTGAAGGTAAGGCAGAGATATACCCATAGTACACCCACATTTCACCAGTTATGTTTAAGTCCCATGTAATAGGGGTCGAGCCTATTGCCATCAACAGGGCACAAATTCCAACTCCAGAATGGGGGCGACCCTATTGCTATTAACCTGACACAGATCCCGACTCCGGACTGCACTGAGAAAATCCTGATATAAAAACCCAACAGCACTTCGCCTTACCTGAGAATCGAGTGGACAGAACTTCTGAGCATGAGATTCAGCCTCATGCTCAGAAGTAGCGCTTAGTCGCTATTTCTAGCCCAAACAAGGTAGTAAAGAAAAAAAAGGAATTACAGCATAATAAAATGATTATTTATCATTTAAATATTTGTTTATATTATGTATATATATTATTATTTTTTTTCACTTTTTTTTTTTTTTTTCATGCTAAGTTCAATGCATGCCGTGGCAGCCTTTAATTAAGGCTACACTACAAAATGTAAAAATAATATGTGTATTTTTGGTGTATGCTTTGTTGGTTGTCCTTAAATAAATAAATTATTAAACTACATGAGCTCTCTTTTTATTTATACATCATACAATTGAAACACCATAAACTATCATCTCTATCTTCAAACAAAAGACAACTAAGTAAGTGTAAATACTCTCTGCCCCATAACATCACAAAACTTATTTCACCCAGTTTCTTCCATCAATAATTGATCGTTCAGAACCGGGAATAAGATCCCACCTGCCCGTATTATCTTACCGGCCCATAAACGAAAGGATTTAAACAAAGCCACTGGCTATTGTTCGACATTTAAGTTCGGCCGCCATCTTTGTTTTGGAATTTCAGTCGTTACGTACGCCTGATTAATTTGGGGGTGATTACGTTAAATAAAGTGAGAGGGTGTGGGGGGATTTTAATGTTGTCGAAGATTTTCTGGTTTTCCGACGCTGAACAAAATATTATCTCTAGTTTAAACCTACTTTATGTGATATCTATATATATGGGTATTATAAATTAAAGCTGCTTTTTGTGTCTGTGCGACCGCGATGTTCTTCTAAACTATGGATTTTGATGTGGTTTTCACTAAAATTTTGAGAATTTATTCCGGGAGGTTTGTGTGTATAATACATTCATATTAAACTTACATAAAATAAAGATATCTCGATGTATTTTGAAGTCGTAAGAACCTTGCGAAGTACTGACGTATAAGAAGGATTTAACCCCGTTTCTTACATTAAATTGGATTCCTACTATATGTAGATTCAACATACCGCTCTCCGTAGATGCAACACAGAACGCTCTACACTAAATCGTTCCGATGCAACACAGACACCTATTGAAAAATACAGTTGTTACTTTTAGAACTACATTCATAGTTTAAAAGTCGACTTTTGTTCTGCTTCGATTGAATACAAAATAATATTATGATAATTCAAAAGTTATAATAAAGGAGAATGCGCAGCTCCCATACAAATTTACCCCAGCTCCGGCGCAAAAGTTACCTATCTCAGATTATTGTACATTTTATGTGTATCAAGTATCAATATGTGTGATGTCTGCAGTGGCAGTCAAACATAGAAAAAAATTGCTTTGAATATCCTTCCAGGCGCGTATTTTTCATTCGACCATATTAACAAATATTGAGTAAAATATAAAATATTGGATATAGATTTACGAATGTTAGGCATTTGCCTTGATTTTTACTTTCAGGAATATCATATCGTATCATAAAGGGTATCCAATAATAATAAAATAATATTTTAAATCCGATTATTTTTTTAAGCCTTACAAAGGCAGACATAAAGCTAAAATAGCTTTATTTTTTAGTCGACCAGGACAGTTATAGAGCGAAACAAGTGCAGGCGGTGCAGTAAAAGATACCTATTCTAGGTATTTTAAAAGATCCTAATAGCAAGGCTTGTAGAAAAGATAGGTTCACAAGAGGCGGCCGTTGCCAAACCTACAAGCATACCTAGCTTAAACACTACTGTCAGTACATAATAGCAAAGGCTATGGCACGTGTGGGACAGGTAACAGATTTCGTGTTGGAAGTTGTGCCCATGTTATCACGATTTTATATTATTTAGGTTGGGCCAGACACAACGAATTTAGCCATCCTGCTGCTTTCTTGGACAATGTGTTAGTAGATTTAGAATTATGATTTTTTACTAAATAAACACATCTAAAATCAATCTTGTTATTATTATTTTACTACCTTATAAGATACGATATGATGCCCCTGAAAGTAAAATCAAATCAATCTTGTTATTATTATTTTACTACCTTATAAGATACGATATGATGCCCCTGAAAGTAAAATCAAATCAATCTTGTTATTATTATTTTACTACCTTATAAGATACGATATGATGCCCCTGAAAGTAAAATCAAATCAATCTTGTTATTATTATTTTACTACCTTATAAGATACGATATGATGTATGAAAAATAAGCGCCTGGAAGGATATTCAAAGCATTTTTTCCCTATGTTTGACTGCCACTGCAGACATCACACATATTGATACTTGATACACATAAAATGTACAATAATCTGAGATAATTAACTTTTCCGCCGGAGCTGGGGCTTTTTTGCGCATTCTCCTTTCAACAAAAACTTGGTACTGGGCATAATTTATATACTATCCAAAGTTTTGCATTTTATGTTAATAAATTCGGTTCTCACAATAAAATACTAAGGGTTTCAGCGAGTGGACTTCAGATAGTAGGTACTGTCAAGTAATTTATTAGTTAACTTTATGAACATTATTTTCATTATAATGTGAGCGTTTGCTAGCTATTCTGTATCTACCTAATTTAATTAATTATCTTGTCTTCAATGACTCCAATTACCTATATTACCAAGTAACACAGTATATGCTATCTCCTGACTTATCAGATTAATGTTCAACAACAATTCAATATAGTGCCCGATTAATCGTGGCACTATATTGAATTGACAGGTGGTAATAATTGCCTGCCGGGGTTGCGAGTTGTCCGAAAGGGATATCGTGGCCCCGGCACACAGGCAACCGAAGGAACACGGGTGGGATTTAGTTAGTAAGTAAAAGTCTGACCCCCAGAGCTCGTCCACCTGGAGCGGGCGAAGTTAGTTGATAATTTACCAACCAATAAAAAAAAAGGTGGTAATAATTATTGGTAAATAAAGGCCCATGGTAAAGTTATTAGAAGACACTGTGACCGATGAAGATGTATTGTCATGATGTAAAGCATCTCCCAAAGCTATTATCCACAAAGAAAAAATGTGATCAAATTTATCGAAATCATGGCCTTCCGGGACGTGTACCTGCAGGACCGGGGCGCTCAGTGACGAAACCTCAAATTAACCATAGGTTTCACGAAATTATCTTCTAAGGAGCTTCTTGTGTAGTTCAAAGGTATAATTAAACAAGTTTCATGAATTAAATGCATTTCTCCATATACCTGTAAAACGAAGTGTTTAACAAATTCGTATCACATACATGCAACTCGAGTGCAGTTACCTTGTGTAAACATTGCTGTGATCACTCAAAACACTGGCTGCTACGTGCACTGATCCGCGTTACATGGTTGGGCCATTAAAAAAGCGGTATAACACATTTATGAACCACCTATTTAGAAACCAGCAGCTCTGAACGAGCTACGTAATGTGATTGTAGAACCAGTTATTTTGCAGAAATGCTTGTCTAGGGCGATATGCACCAATGAAACAGCTATATTGTTACTGTAGTGACAACCATTGTCATTTGGTTTAAATAGGTTTTTATTTCTATTATTTTATTTATCTTTTATATAGATTCTTTTCTTTTAAATTTTGTGAATGTGAGAACGTTGTAGACATAACAGACTGTATATCTGCGGACCATTTTATATTTTGCTAAGTACCTGGTACGTGTTGATGGGCCTACTCTTATACCTTTTAACACTGTAACTTGGAAACATTGTAAAAACCATTTACTTTTAAAAGAGTAACCGTGGAGTTTCTTGCCGGCTCTTCTCTATAGGAAACGACCAATTGGAACCGTGCACCTAGCTTCTGACGTTTCATAAGTGCCCTTGTAGGTTTATGTGATATAATTTTTTTTTTTTGTATACTGAACGTGTTCAGCTGCACATCCAAGTTCAAGAGCTGTTAGTGCCCACAGCATTGATGACACTGACAGCTCTTGAACGCGAATGTGCAGCTGATCACGTTCAGCTTCAATGGTGAAATGCGAACATTAACGACATCATCCGACGAGCTGTTGTCACCGCCGCCGGCGTTCCAGCTGTATTAGAACCCAATGGATTGGCACGCGACGATGGCAAGAGACGTGGACGCGCGCTGTGGATGAAATTTTCGATGGTATATTTTAGCGCAAAACCTTGACAATTTGGTCGTTGTGCTATTAACTCTCCGGCATTCAACAATCCAGTTAACAGATAACAGATTTTTTATTTGAACACAGAAGTATCGGAAACGGAAAAGTGTTGCTAAGTTCTATCTAACTATCGCTCACTTCCTGGCCCAAAGTCCTTAAGATAAGTAAGTTTTCTAGTACGCAACTACATTAACTGAGACGAGATGCACAGGAACACGTTATCAAGATTATGTACCTAAGCTAGTTTAGAACTTGGTAAGTTTTGCTAGCGTCTTGCACTGGAATATTGTGGAAATATGGTGCTCATTTAAGTTATTAAGTAGTTTAGTTTAAAATACCAGCCTGCCTTAAGACTTTACATTAAGGCCGCTCAACCAATTTTGAAGGTGCACCATAATTTTGATTCCGTGTCAGCCGGCGGGCCATCTAGGCGACGAGCTCGAGGCTAAGTAATAACAGCCGCACGGGTCGATCCATCATAAGCTACGCTTGCTGTGGATGGGTGTCCATCTCGACATACCGAGACTCCGCCGTGCCTCGGAAAGCACGTTAAGCCGTTGGTCCCGGCTGTCATTCGTGGATCTTTAGCAGTCGTTACGGGTCGTCAGAAGCCCAAAAGTGTGACAACCAGTCTTACCAAGGGGTATCGTGTTTCCCAGTTATTGGGTTGAGGAGGTCAGATAGACAAAAATAAAATAACAGTTACAAGGGACAGCTAACAGTGGAAATTGGCAATAAGATATCAGTGATATGTTATTGCCATTAAATTAATGAATACAGCATGGTGATATTAATCACCACTGATAATATATTAATACCAATTCCCTCTTTGACTCTATTATAGTCACCGCATGCATTACAATTTTAAACACCAACGCGAGTGACGGAACTTTCGTAGCCTGCAAACTTAGTACAACCAGTAACCTTGCTGGCTGGTTTTTACCTCAGAAACCAGAGAAGAAGTATCAATTGCCAAATATTTTTTTATTTTTTTTAATTCATAAAGATATCCATAGTATGTTAGTAGGTAACTTATTTTAGAACATGTCTATTAAGAAAAACAAGCGATAACGAATTAACACTATGTAGTTTCATACGTAAGTTTTACTAACTTATGAAACTAGTGTTAGTAGTTATAGTCGCCGGGCACGTAACTTGGCAAGAATCGTAGATGCGCAGAATCCGTTTTCGCTTGTTTTTGTTAATAGACATGTTCAAAAATAAATTATGGCAATACCCATAGAATAATGACATGCAATAAATCTGTATTTTTTTTTGTCGCACTAATAAGTGTACATGCGCAAACTTAATCCCAATACGCCAAAACCTTGCCAAGTTACGTACCAGCCGGCGACTGTACAAAATATATTTGTGATCGCATTTTGTTTTAATTAGAAAATAGATAAAATTCTTCTGGATACCATTTTGACATAATTTACCGTGGGTGGTCCTTTACAACACCCGCGACAAGTACCTGAAACCATTCCAAAACAATTCTATTTCTATAATAAGTTTCCAGGCTAGGCTTTTCACCAAATATCGTATTTCTTTCTGCCGTGTAGGCGGTCAAAGGTTAAAGGAAACAAACCTTCCAATATAGACACAAAATAAGAATCGGCCAAGAGCGTGTCGGATCACGCACAATGAAGGGTTCCGTATTTGAGATGAGTTCATCCCAAGGACAAACTTAACATTGTAGTTGAAAAATATGTTCTCCCATACATTCCAACTGAAAATGTTACTTTATACGCACAATATTGGGAGATTTACCATGTTATTTTAAGACTTCTTATAGGTTTTCCTGTAATCTACAAGTATAGAACTATTATTTGAATGTTTTTAAAAATTTTAGCCTCAGTAGTTTCGAAGATAAGGGGGTCAGAATGGTAAATTTTCGTCTATTCTCATTCTTAAATATCTTTAAAAGTATTTATTTTAAATTTATAAAAAAAAAAATTGCTATCCTCAAAACAAGCCCGTCACACGGTACAGCTAGCAAAACTTTTTTTAAATTTGACCCCTCTATATTCAAAATTCATTTTTCGTTACTCGTCCGTATTTTCTTTACTATTCAATTGATATGTGTACCAAATTCTAACTTAATCGGTCCATTGGATTCGGAGATAATTGGCTATGACAGGCGGACAGAGAGGCACACAAGGGTTCCGTTTTTTCGTTTTGAGGTACGGAACCCAACAAAGAAACTGCTTAACTTTGCCAGTTCATAATCTATTATTTTATGGCACCGGCTGTTGTCCCCAAACTATCAAACTTTGCGACGAAACTTATAATATTTACACTATTTACAGTCTTAAACGCTGGGTTCACATGAGGAGAGTATTTTTGTGAGAATGATTTAGTCGAAATTAATTGGATTAGATTTTTCGCTTACGAATAGATTTTTTCTTCATACACACTGTGCCTACAGCTCTTTCTATAGTAAATCTCCTATCGCAGGTTAATGGTGGATGAGATTTTTGAAACAAAAAAAGCACTCATTTTACACTTTCAAAACTTCACCAGCGCTACATTCACTACAACTGTTCAACAGGCAAAGTTTGAATCTATCTGCAATCTCCGATCAGTTTTACGCTATCTTTTGTTCAAAAGTTTTAAGATAATAAAAGAAAGTGATACTACGATTTTTCCAAGAATATACACCAAAGTGGTATAAAATCCTAGCTCCATCTACTACGAACTAAACCCGTGTGATCTCGCCATTTACTCAATAGAACGTAAACCTGAGAGCGATGCGATCTCATAAATTATTAATAAATAACTTTATTCTGTGAAACTCCACAGAGCTTTGACAAAGAATACCTGATAAAATTATGAAGATAAACTTTAAATATTACAGTGGTACGTGAAAAAGTCAGAGATTTTCCTCAAAAGATGAACATACGAGAAGCTTATACGGTTTTGTGTAATATCATAATTGATGTATCATGTAAGGGAAACAGAAAACGGGGGAAGAATACTAAAGCATCACTACTCGTGTAAGTGAATTTTTATTCTGATGTTTTTTGGGTAAATTGTACCCTTTGCAATCCATCAAGGAAAAATCGGGCTATGAAGGAAAAATTCTAGGTATTGCGTAGACATGCTCATAAATACACGTTTGATTCGGATTTCGTTATGATAAAAAAATACCTTTACCTTCTCTATGCGTGGTACGTGTGTGTTTAAGCGCGAATTCCCATGCAACACGCCATTAACGTATGCATGTAAACGGTTGACTTAAGGTCCATGAAAGGATTTATAGATGCCTCAAAACTGACCCTAAAGTCTCCTAGAAGAGCGGTGGTCGCCACATAGTGTCTGCAATTTACCGGCGAATGTCGTCACAAACGTTATGAAAGTAAGTTGGTGTGTTTTCCTAGAGGGCGTTTTTTGACACCGTTAAGTCAAACCCCACTCCCCACTGTCATTATTTTCATGGCAGCCGCGACTGCGACCGTTATGTGGCGGCGCCCTTCTAGAAAACCGTAGATTACGTAAAAAGGTAATTTAACTCCTTGGGTTTCTGCAAATAAAATATCAACACGTTGCTCTGTACCGTCGCTAAAAAATTTGCAATTTTGTTAGAAAAGTCTAAAGTCTAACAAACGCTTGTAAAACGTACTGCAATGCTGATGATGCCAGGAAAAGATGTAGAAATATACCCTGCTAACGTGAGATCGTGTACTATAAACCGAGTCATTAATATAAAATCAAATTCTCTCACAAAAGGTTCTGCCTGAAAATTTAAACTACCTCCCAAAAATTCACTCCATTCACCATTCTGAAAATGCTCCATCGAAAAATTGTCACGCGCTCGACAATGTCTCATCGAAAATCGGTCGCCGCTTCTCGTATCCGTCACGTATTCGTTCCGCGTGCGATCCGTACGTGTTCGGTAAGATATCGTAGCGTGTAAACGGGCTCGATGAAATGGAGCGTGGGGAATGATAGTGCGAATTTTTGCACGATACGAGTATGTTTATTCTGTGATTCTTAGAGAGATAGATAGATAGATAAATCGTTTATTTGGTGCACACAAAAGACAGCATAAAATACAAAAACACGATTAAATAATAACTAAATACATGAAAATAGCTATAAGGTGCCAATATACAAAAAAATAAAATAACGAAAAAATAAAGACATTGGGATCGTTCTTGTGTTGTAGTTGAATGTTGAGTTTTTAAGGATAGGCTGGTCTTTATTTTCAATTTTTTTTTAACTTGTTTTGTCAATTTTAACATCTTTCCTCACCCTTTCCTGCAAATCTTTTCTCTCGCTTTCCTGAAATCTGTGTAAAGGGAAATCTGTAGGAAGTGTATTACAGGAAGTCGGCGAAGCATGCGCTGTTTGATTTGAAAAAAGAGTGCTCGCGGTGCTAGAGTTCGCCGTCAGATGGTACCAACAACGGAGAATTCGGCAATATACAGACATTAAGGCGCGTTCCCGTGCGACACACAGCGGTAGCCGTTTTTTAGGCTGTTTTTGGGAGCCAACTTCTCTTTATCTAAAAGACTAATAAAAAATACATTAAATTTTTACATAATCTTGACTCCAAAATGGTAGTTTTTTTTTTTTTTTAAGCGTATAATTTTTAATTAATGGGCCACGAAAAAGCCACATAAATGAGAAATAATGATTTATAACATGCATCTCCTCCTAAAATAACAATTATTTTGATTTGCTTCCTAAACTAATGGATAGGTCATTTAATAAAGAACATTTTGCTAGTTTTATTTTTTTCAAAACACGAAAATTAGATTTTATAAAGATTTTATTCTAAAATCTGAGCGTACTCGCTAAGTAACTCTTGCGCACGAGTTAGTGTGCCACGAATGCTCAAGGTTATTTGGTCAGGGTAGCGCCTTAACACGTTATATATTATACCTTCCTGGCTTCGTTATGAGTTAACCTAACTAGCTATAGTATTCAATAAGCAAATAAAAATGACCTAATCTCGCAGTGATGTGAAAAGTTTACATTTTGATAATGTTCACTCGTTTATCGCCTTTGTACCTTTTATAATTAAAGTTCAAAATCTATTATACGTATAATAGATTAAAGTCACTTTTCGTGTCTGTCTGTGTGACCGTTTTGTTCTTCTAAACTACGCTACGGATTTTGATGCAGGTTTCATCGTCATCGTTATGTAGAACATGTATTTAATTCCGGAAGTTTTGTGTGTTAATATTAAACTTCCGTAATTATAAAGAAGTCACAATGTTTTGTCAAGTCGGAAAATCCTTGAGAAGCACGGGTCGCTAGTAAGTTAATCTGTAACCTAAAAAAATATGTTTTTGTTTGTTTGTTTGAACGCACTAATCTCTGGAACTAACAGTCGAATTTGAAATAGTGTTTTTGCATTTGATAGCAAAATTCTTGAGGAGGGCTATAGGCTATTTATCATTACGCTAGGCAATGCGATGTGCCGGGGGAACAAGACACGCGGACGAAGTCGCGGGGAGAAGCTAGTAAATGAATATGCGAAAAAGGTTCCTCACTTAAGAGCGTTTATTCTGAAAGTGGGCAACGTCGCAAATAGATGTGAAATATTTCGCTGATTTGATTAATTTGGCAATATTACTGTATGGAAATAAGAAATGTAGCTAACTAGCGAACTAGAATATTTATTAAGAAATGCAATAATTAATATCGTAACACCGAATATTTAGTTTTAGATGTAAAAAAAGTATTTGGAAACTTTCCAAATGCCATTTTTACACCTGAAACGGGTACAACATAAAATTCAATATTATAATTGCAATTCATTATTAATATTCTAGTTCGCTAGTTAGCGACATTTCTTATTTCCATACAGTAATAATGCTATATTAATCAAAACAGGTAAATATTTGACAGTTATTTGCGGCGTTGCCAACTTTTCGGATAAACCCTCTTAACACAAACTCACCAAGTTCGTAGACCCAATACAGTATTATTAGGCCATCACCGTTTGGAAGCAATCTACGGTGTAAAGTAACTACCTTATTTTTTGTGCGAGAAACACTTTATGGGTACTTGTAAAAGAAACTCATTTACTGGAGAATCCCTTCGAATGGACTATTGAGAACGAAACAGTAGCTCCCAACGAGTTTCGTAGACTGACTGAAAACAAAGGGTTAAATTGAATTGAAAAATTGCGACTTTGGCTATATGGATTTGGAAGAAGTACTTACTTTCAATAGCCCTTGTTAGGAAAGTACTTTTACAGTCTTTTATTGAAGACAGTTTTCCAACTTATGCGAATCATAATCATTAGTGCAATTTAATAGTTACTGCTGCGGCCTGCAACAGGGGCATTGTTGGACGATCGTGAAAATGTTGGCCGAGGCGAAGCCGATGCACACATACGTGAGTCCATCAATGCCTGGTTGCGGCCAAGACATGTAATTCCACCGACCGCACAAGTTTTAATATTATTAAGTTGGTGTGCAGAGCTTTGCTTTATTTACTGCATCGAGTAGGTACTTACGTATTAAACTAAGTGAATTTAAAACAGTGAAGGTTAAAGTGCAGAAAAACCAGCAATTTTTGTATATATATATATATATTTATTTTAAATTGAAATCTTTAGGCGCACTTTGCGCTCTTTCTGAACAGTGAACGAAAATCTTCACGCTCGTGTCAATGACGCTGAATCGGATATACTCGGCTGCACTCGGTTTGTGACGCTGAATCGCGTATACTCGGCTCGAGCCGTCAAAAGATTTTAAAATTTTAAATTCATATTAGTTTTCACTTCTTTCGTGTTGTCATAACCGCACACCCTCTTAAATATAAATTTGTTTCTTCAATTCAAATTTTATTTCCTCACCAAAATTATTATTGTATCCCCTTTATTTCAAGAACAATATTCTCAAACGTCTCTTACAAAGTTACAAGCTATAACACTTCAAAATCTAGTAGAAAGGTTCTAGGTAATACAATTCTGTTCTATTCAAAGCCGTTTATTCTCGCATCGAGTGCAAAACGATGTATTTTATCACACTTGCTATTTTTTACGTTACAATATCTGTCTTTGTGAAGAGAATCGTTTGCACATAGCATGTGCATTCCATGTCGTATGTGCAGGTACAGTTGAACAAGGTATTTTGTAAACAGGTAGCTAATTTGGTAATACTATCCTAACTAATACGTATTATAAATGAGAAAGTGAGTTTGATGTTTGTTTGTTTGTTAAGCTTTCACGCTAAAACGGCTTAATGGATTTGGATGAGTTTTAGCACATGCGTAGACTATGACCTGGAGAAGGACATAGGCTACTTTTCATCCTGAATCGCAGACGAAGTTGCAAGCAACTGCTGGTTTATTATATATCATCTTACCTATCATTAATCATTTAGCATAATCAGTTTACAATGTTCCCACTGCTGGGACACAGGCCTCCTCTCTGTGAGAAGAAATGGGTCGTAATCCACCACGCCAGCCCAGTGCGTGTTGGTAGATGTCACATGTATTCGAATATTTGGTTCTAGGACATGCCGGTTTCCTCACGACGTTTTCTTTCGCCGTTTTGAGAGCAGTGGTGATGAAATAATTTACACAAAGTAAAGTGCCTGCCTGGGTTCGAACCCACGACTTACAAATCGTAAGTCATGGTCGTTACGTGGACTATAAAATAATCATGACAGACGTAAAATCTCGCTTTGATTTTGACCTACATTCAGTAAAGGACATGAGGTGACTGATGTGGTATAAATATCTTTATGTTATTCGTTTCAAATTAATTAGCAGAGCAGTGGGCCACCATTGCTCTGCTTCTGCTTAAGAAGTTATTACTGTTAATGTTAGCCTGTATCATCCCACTGCTGGATATAGGACTCTCCCCATGACTTCCGATGACAACCTGGACAAAACAAACGACCAGTGGTTCACATTAGCCCTGGATCGCAAGAATTTATTACGCACACAATAAAAATAAATACCTGTTGGCAGTGTAATAGAAAGATGAATATTTTTACCTGCATACCAAATATTAGCTTATTTGACTGTACCTGTGTTGCTGCGTGAGTAAGGAACAGGTACGAGTATATCTGTATAGATATACCTGTTCCTTACTCACGCAACAAGACTCTTGTTACTGCGTAAGCTAAGAAGTATTGTATATGGAAGTATTGGTTTAACTATTGATTTGGTTTTGGTATTATTTTGTGACATTTTGGATCTGGTTTCGAGGTCTCGGTAAAATAGAAATTCCGTCGCAAATGTATTTTTCTTTACATTTGACGGTGTTATCCAATGTGACATTTTAAAACAGAGTAGGTAAACCAAACTGAAGTTGAATACTGTAAAACACTAGAGCGTGCATTCATCCAATTCTATTTAAAGAAAAGATAAGCGTCACTCAGAGCCTGTGCACACGATGCGTTGCGGTGGCGGCGCGGCGCCGGATCGGTGTCGCTGCGGCGTTTTACATACAAATATCCATGGTATCCCACACGGTGCGTTCTGGCATTGCGCCGCACGTATACCGGACTTGCAGCCCGCGAGACGAGGCAGGGAGGGGTGTACGCGTTGCGACACCGGAGCGGCAACGCTCAGGTGTTTGTGTGACCGCCAGTGTGGCGAAATCATTGCGGTGCGGCGCCGCTGGAGCGAAATCATTGTGGCGGGGCGCCGCTGCGGCGGTGCGGCGCAGCAACGCATCGCACAGGCTCTTAGGCCTGCAGAACAACATTCAGCATGACACATATTTTTACAAAAAAAGCGCGTTATTCAATTGAAAATTTTCTGTGTTGAACGGAGACGTCGAAATTAAAAAGTGCGCTTTTTTAGGGATTCATTTAGGTGTCGCTTAGTGTTGGTGAAAACCGGCATAGCAAAAACACAAATGAACAGCGCTCCAATCCCTAATACCTAATTACCTATTATAGCATTTCCTTTCGTAATTTGTACGAAATCGTAACTCTCCCTAATCAGCAAACAGAACAACTAAAGATGGTAAATAAATAATGAACGTAATAGGGCTCTGAATGTATGTTGAATAAAAATTAGGGTGAAGAATAGAGTTACTAGTAACAATTGTTCTTTTACTAATGATATCCTGAATACATCGATACCTATAATTGAGTTTATTATACAGTTGCGTTGTTGTTTTTCATTTTCATGTTTAGATATTATTTGTGTGTTTTTTTTTGTTTTTAACCCGCGACGCAAAAAGAGGGGTGTGGTTTGACTGCTTTAAGTGTATGTCTGTCTGTGGCACCGTAGCTTTTAAACGGGTAAACCGATTTGAATGCAGTTTTTTTTAATTTGAAAGCAGTTTTTCTAGCGATGGTTCTTAAGCTTGTTTTTATCAAAATCGATTCAGTCGTTTGAAGATTTATCAGCTCTTTTCTAGTTCATGAATGGATGTGATTTTTATCAGCTCTTTTCTAGTTCATGAATGGATTTTCTACAGGTCTAATCGATTTGAAATTTGGTATTCTGCTACTTCAATGATATTAGAAGAACATAGTAACCTTGAACTGATGCTACAGCATCACCTGGAATTTGCAGGATACCCAACTGCCTTATCACCTTACCGTGGTACACACGTATCGTGTTTGGGCTCATTGGAATGGTCTCAATGAATAGGTTATAGATAGATGATGAACAGGGTCTGGTGTTTGATTAGGAAAGACATATGAGGAAATGTTTGTGTCGGGGTTTTTTTTTAATTTTAATATAATTTCACTTGTTACCTGTGTGAGGTTAGTATATACATACTTTGCGGTCTGCAGTTCCTGCCTACACCCGACGTTTTGTAGGAACTTCGATAATATTGAAAATATTGTACACGGAGTAACTGTCCTCTCATTAAATGCAATGATTTTCTGAATCAATAATTCTTATTGGTGTCGCTTCAGACGTTCAAAAAGATCAGATGCGTAGAAGTTAGGCTTGCTTGTATGATTAGATTTACGAATGTACACGAAGCAAAGGGAATATGGATCGTAGCAGGTAGCGTTCTGAAGTTTCTGCTTACCCCCATGACAAAAAGGCGTGACTTTATATGTGTGTTTTATTTAAAAGAGTGTCCGTGGAGTTTCTTGCCCGTTCTTCTCCATAGGTACCTACTACGCTTTGGAATGGGCAATTAACTTCATATTTTTGACTGACCGATTCACTGACAATTCAAAAGTGCCTGTAAATGGTTTAATTGAAATAAATGCTTTGAGTTTGAGTGTTTTAACAAGAATCCTTATTAATATTATTAATGTTAAAGTAAGATTTTGTTTGTTACGCTTTCACGCTTAAACGGCTAAACGGATTTGGATAACATTTAGCACATGGGTTAACCATAACATGGGTTAGAACATATGATACTTTTTGTCTGGATATTCCCACGGCATCGAGACTTATTCGGGTGAAACTGCGGGACGCAGCTAAAAATATAACTTCTTCAAGTCCAAACTTATGGAAGATAACAAAAAATGCTTAAATCGAATATCCCAGCTTCGTCCAATCTCTAGGCCATCCATTAAGTTATCTTTAAGAAATATGTATGCAAAATCTTTATACAATCCATTTTCCCATTTATATACTAAGGAAATATTTTTCAAAGTCCCTTTCTACACCCGAAAAACTTTCTAAACAGTTTTGCAAACTTTTATTTACTGCTGAAAGACCGCTAGATTCATAACCTAAACCTTAAGACTATACAATAAGGTTGCAATTCCTCCTAATAAAGTTTCAGGGGTGTAATAAGGTTGGGTTCTCCCTAAAGGCACTGCCGTGTCTGCCGTGTCTATTTAGTTCGCTGTATGAATGGGTGATTGATGTCTTAAGGTGTTAGCTGTCGACGAGTCGGTATTTTGTCCATATAATTATATATTGCTCGTTTGAAAGGACGTGGAAGGAGGTATATTTGCACGTGTCTGAGGCTACCTTTGTGGTGTTAAGCACTTTTGGTTCAGGTTCAAGGTTGATAACCTTCTAATCTAATCGATTCTGAGTACTGTAGGTATATTTATTTATACTTATCAGAATGACATTTTATCAGCAGGCAACATTGATTTGCATGACAAAAAAAAAAAATTGCTTTCTGAGACAATTTTTTTAAGGCATTTTACAGGTTAAGGTTTGAGAGCAAAATATAGGTATGCTTTTTGGTGAAGTTATTAATTAAGTTGTAGGCATGGGCCATCTACTAACCCGCACTTGGCTCGCGTGGTTGATTACAGCCCACTCCCTCCCACAGAGAGGAGGACTGTGTCCTAGCAGTGGGAACATTATAGGCTGATTATCAATGCATGGGCTGTGGTATACTAAAAAACTTACGTTCCTGACTTTTTGTATACCTACCCTGTTATAAAATTCTTTTGTAGTTTTCTCAAGAATAGGAGAAAATAAATTATCATAAATGGATGTGGGGCTTGAACTAAAGCCATGTCTTATTGGAGTGCCCCTTGTTATTCAGGTTTCTGTTATTTCGAGTAGTGCCCGCTCTTACGTGTTCCGTTATTATATTTAATTGCAGTTTTACATGAAAGTTGAAGAATGCTACGGGAACCATGAATACGTTGTTATATATTTTTCTTATTAGGATTCCGTATAGCTCAACAGGAAAAAACCGAACCTCAAAGTTGTTTGTTTTTGGGATAAATTCATCCCAACTACGGAACCCTTTACCGTGCGTGGTCCGACACGCATTTGGCCGATTTTTACCTTTTCTACAAGTATTAAACAAAGTAAAGCAAAGTTAAAACTTTGTGAAAAATCATGGTATGAAATTTTTGCCTGTGAAGTGATTTATGATTAGATAATTATGTGTATTACCAACATAATATAGTAGTGATAGCGTAGTGGTGTGACCGTCAGACTGCCAAGTCATAGATCTCGAGTTCGAACCCAAGGCACGCACCTCTGACTTTTCACATTCATTTGCGTATTGTATAATTATCACTTGCTTAAAAAACGGTGAAGGAACATCGTGAGGAAACACGTGCCTGAGCGATATTTATCGACAGCATGTGAAGCCAAGTCACACCAGGTTAGTCACTAACCACACGAAAAGAAGAAGACGACCTACATAATTATTATGAAGATAGATAAACTTAAATAACAGCTGCCTACTTTTACTTTTAACGAATAAAACAAAATAAAAATGAGAAAAACTCAATTGAATAATAAACACACTCATTATATTTTCCGCAAACCCGCTGACTGCAAAATTTCAACGATTAAGATTATAGAATTTAGAAATAATTCTTTCCAAACGCCACCGGACGAGATTATTAAAAAAAAATTACGGCAGCAGTTTTAGAAAAGCCAAAAAGCCAATTATTTTGTATCCGCTTATATCTGTAAATCGTTCCTGCTATTTGAAATCCCTCGGGATCTCTAACTAGGTACTTACCGAGGCCTTATTTATTGGTGAATACATAAAAAGGTTGATCATCAATCCCAGTGGTATGCGAATTTTGGCGATAAAATGGCTTATTTCTTGATTAGTTGAGAGGCTCGGGGCTAAATGATAACAGCCGTGTGGATCGATCGAATGTTAAGCTACGCTTGCCACGGTCGGTTCGTGGATGGGTGACCATCCATTTCATACCGAAACTCCGTGCCTTGGAAAACACGTTAAGTGGTTGTTCCCGGCTGTCATTCATAGATCTTTGACAGTCATTGCGGGCCACCCACCGATCAATTTCATTGGTCGCTGCGCCTGCTACGGGGATTCCCCGCAGACGGTGTACCGACTGCCTTATCGACTTTGGACTTTCATTAGTCATAACCCGGCGGGGTTATGACTAATGAAAGTCCAAAGTCGATGTCGAAGTCGATATACAGCATGCGGGGACTCCCCGCATGCTGTATATCGACCGAGTTATCGACCAATGAAAATGAGCCTGAGCATAGTAGTAATCTTATTTGAAGATTGTTTAGCAGCAGCTTTTACAGAATTTTAATTTTTCTAGTTTAGTCTGTTTTATTAAGTTAATCTCAACAACAACATCAAAGCTTAAAGGTTTTTAATTACTTAGTTATACAGAAAGAATTCTTGTGTAGACAAGACGTTTTTCAGTATCGTAACTACAGAGCTGATTTTGACATAGGAAGTTGCCCTACGGCAACTATGTCAAAATATTAAACCTTGTGCAAAGATGTAGGTAACTTATTTAAAATATCTTAAAAAACGGTACAAAATCCCGGTTCAGCCGATAAATAAAACTAAAATTTTGATTGGATCAAAGTTACAGGGAAAGTCGTTTTCGTGGAATTTCTAAAAGCTTTATAATGTTACGTTCCTAGGTAAAGCCATAAAACACACAATGGGTCGCTAAGCCAACAGAGTTCCTTGATAGTAAGAGTTTGCTGTTGCTCCCTGTAAATTAGATACTTATACAATTTAAATCCACAAAGGTACTGTAAGGTAGAACCAGATTAGAATTTATAGATTTTTATAGTATTCGGTTAGGTACTTAAAGATGCCCTAGGCTTTAGAGTAACCCTCAAATGATTATATTATTGTTATAGTAGAAAACAAAGATGTAGTTAGTTGCCTAAGTCAGTTGTTAGTCACTGACTTCTTGATGGCAAATACCGTGTAGCGTAGCTTTGAAGTATACGAGTACCTATGTAGGTATGCTGAATGGAAATGGTGACATAACATTAAAAACTACATCTGCGTAGCCTTTCGCCGACTTTGTTGAGGTCGGGTTCCAGTCTAAAAAAAAAATGTGATATCAAAAATTTAATATCTTTATAAATAAATTAAAACAATTTCTAATCTGTAAATGTTATTATAATGTACATGAATATTTAAATGATAAATTTAATAAATAAACAATAATATCAAAAAACGCAATAATAATTTATTTATAATTACCAATAATAATAATAATATATTATGTATAATTTAAATAAATATTAATGTTTAAATCCAATATATGAGTGGTAAAAATTATATGTACACAATTAGTTATCAGCCTACCTACCTACACAAAACGAAAGAGTAGATTAATATTAAAATTGTTAACAAATATCTATAATAGCCCTCCTCCTAATTTTTATGTTGTTATGCCCGACAGGGCGCCCACAATGCTCCAAAACGAATGTATGTCTTTTTGTACCTACCACCTAAGTTCACATTGTGGAATGCAATAAACGTATTGAGTATTGAGTATTGAGTCTAACCGGATGCAGCTAACTATCGGTATTTTACATGGAGCTGCGACTGCCTATCCTATGACCTCCACAGCCTAGTTACCTACTGAAGTGTGGAGGTAACACAATCGGTAACCTTTGGTTATACTGCTTCACAGAGTTTCCGGCTGTGACTACCGATAACGATTGTCGAAGTAATAAAAAAAAAGATCTCGGCTCAGTCGAGACATTTTAGGTCCCAACAAAAAACTACAGTTCCGAATCGACTCCATCACTCGGCACATTCAATCACACCAACACCGATACCGAAATAGAACTCGGTACAAAACTGGCGAGCACAAACATAGTATTTTCTTAACGACGTTATGGAACTGCGCTGTTACCGATACAGCCTTGTTTTCACACCTGAAGACGTTGACAGATTGATGGCTCAAATGTTTTCGAACGGTGTTTTTCTTGGTTTAGTTTAAATTGGATTTGTTAAACAGGGTGAATTTTCCAAGTAAGCGTGGATAGATTCGATTTCTTACTAAGGAAATTGGATTACAAAATTCGAATGATATAGGTTTGGTTTTCATCAAAATCGGCTCCTGACTCCTTTGAGTACTTATGTATTTTTTACAGTTTCGTGTCATACACGCACACTTAACTAATTTGACGTATCATAGGTTATAACAAAAATCTAGTAGAAGGATACGTTATACTAAAATGGTTTGTATCCTTTACCGTGGGCAGCCAGTTTAACTCCTAAGGGCTGATTTGTCAATAGTCAGATACCTTTAATCTGAGGTTATATCTGCAGATTAACAGCCTTTGTATAGAAAATTGAAACTGTCATATTTATTCTTCAGATAAAAGTTAACGGTCTATGGAACAAGTGAAATTATATAAAAATTTAAAAAACCCCCAACACAAACATTTCCTCATTTATTTTTCCTACTCCATCACCAGACCCTGTTCATCATCCACAACCATGACCATACCATGACCATGACCTATTCATTGAGAACATTCCAATGAGCCCGAACACGATACCTGTGCTGTAAGTTGGTAAGGGAGTTGGGTCTCCTGCAAATTCCAGGTGATGCTGCAGCATCAGTTCAAGGTTACTATGTTCATCTAATATCATTGAAGTAACAGAATATTAAATTTGAAATCGATCAAACCTGTGGAAGACGCTCACATCCATTCATCAACTATAAAAGAACTGATAGTTCTCAAACGGCTGAACCGATTTTGATAAAACATCGTCTGAGAACCATTGCTAGAAAATTTGCTTTCAAATAAAACACCGCATTCTAATCGGTTCACTCGTTTAAGATCTACAGTGTCACATACAGACACACACACATAGCGGTCAAACTTACACCCCTCTTTTTGCGTCGGGGTTAAAAACAGCCCTTAAATAGATAATTAAAGCTTCTAGCTTTAATTATCTATTTAAGCTTCACTTTTTTCCAAAGCATGAGCTAGATATTGACAATGACGTTTAAAGCTTTGTGCGGACTAGCGCGACGCGACAGCGCGACCCGACACCGGTTATTGTTATACTGTCAAGTTTTCTTAGAAATTTTATTGTTCGAGTTGTGTCGCGCCATTGCGTCGCGCTGGTCTGTACGAGCCTTAATTTGTGTTGACCCGAGAGTTTCTCGTAATGTTTTGATCGATACGTCTTGATATCACATATGTCACTAACATCCCCATCATCATTTCAGTCGAAAGACGTCCACTTCTGGACTTAGATCCCCAGTAGCGTCACCACATCGACCGGTCCTGTGCTCTTAGCCTCCAGCGGATTCCCGAATACACCTAGGTGTATATCATGATCCATCATCATCATTTTCCTGACCTTATCCTTATTTATTTGGGGTAGGCACATGTCTTTTTCTTCCATACTTCTCTATTATTCGTCATCACGGTAGTCACCCCCTTTCTAGCCATATCATCTATCACACAGTCCATAGTTTCTTTGGTCTTCCCCTACATTTATACTGAAAACTTTCCTCACGACATTTTCATGGTATGTAGAGCCATATTATTCAAACTCAAACTCAAACTCAAATCATTTATTTCAATTAAACCATTACAGGCACTTTTGAATTGTCAAGGAATCGGTCAGTCAAAAATATGAAGCTAGTTGCCCATTTCAAAACGTAGTAGGTACCTATGGAGAAGAACGGGCAAGAAACTCCACGGACACTCTTTTAAATAAAATAAATTGTTACAAAGTATTGGTTACATCATTCATGTTGAAATTATACATGTGAGAACAATGTAGAAAGACATGCGCGTTAGAAGCGTCCGTAATACAAAGATAAAAAACAAAGAACAATTCAAAAATTAAAAATCAGCCATGGCCGCTATTTCCAATATGGTTGTTGTGTTCGCATCCACGACAACGACAACCTTTTTTCAGTTACTTATTTTAATATTTCCCTCTCGTTTACTTATTTAAAGCCATTTCCGTTTAGTTAACTAGACCGCGTCAAAAGGGCAAAGTACTAAGGAAAAAAAGATCAAAGTGAAAAAAAACAGGAATTCAACAAAAAGTGGTAGGTAACGGTAATTGTTCCAATTATACTAAATGTACTTACAAAGTATTCAACATTAATGTTTGTAAGTCGCAGTCGAAACTTGGGTCGTTGACCTTTCATCCACGAGTTTATTATAAAATTTTGCTAAAGACAACAATATTTCGGTGCTCGAGAAATATCTTGAAAAAAGGTGAAATTTTAATTTTACCGCTCAGGGAGTAAGACTTTTGTAATACGAGGCTAATTTTATTACGCACTTGTGTACCTAAGCTATGCTATGGACAAAAAAGATGTAAATATTTATAAAAGCGATGTTGTGACAAATGAATGTACTTCATTAAAATGAATGAAACAAGGAAACTCTTTTGTTGATATTTCGGTTTTACGCCAGTTACCGTAGACACAATAAACGCGTTTGGTCGCAAAAACTTGTACTGCAAGTTGTTAGGATAGATTCAGTAGTGTAAAACTAAGATTGCAGCTTTGAATGACATGTGCTCACTGCGTCGTGCTACGGTTGTGCTCAAATATGTAGCAAATTTTGTAATATACTTTGAAAATGTATAGGGTGACCTTTTCCGTCGGACCTTTTCGAAGTCAGAAACTGAAAGAGGTTCGAAAAATTGGAGTATTTTTGCGCACCGAGTGCAATTTTTGCGACCTACGATGTTTTTAATGGCTGGCCTATTTGTTTAATAGTAAAACTTGTTCATAATCAAAAGTAACTTTACAAAACTAAACTTTTAGATTGATTGATTTGAATGATTTCACACCATCTGTATTGTAATCAATCAAACTTCCTTTTCTGAAATGTCACGTACAACCAATTGTTTCCTCGCTGTGCAATTTCCGCTTTTCATAAAGTTCAAAATAACATTCTATTAATAAAGGCGATTATGCGATTATAACTTCAACAATAGCCACACTGGGATCACCAATATAACCCATATGCCATGACCCTCATCAGGACAGACAACTGATTAATTTTATGAGTGTGTTCATAGATAACACGAGGTTAAGGCTTATCACAGTTTACGGTCCAGTGCTGAACATAAACTTCGGCCAAAAGGCCACACACCCGCCGCACTTGTTCACACTTGCATTGGTCAACACGAATCCTTGTTTCAGTGGCACTGTTTAAAACCTATGGCGTACGGTGCCGAACATCGTATTTTGGTCACTGCGTGAGCATACGCTCATGTATGTTCGTACCTGTTTCGAAACTTGAAAGAAAATGCGGTGTTTGTTACTAATGCCATAGGATTTAAACTCTGACACTCCCACTAGGCTTGTGTTGACGAATGCGAGTGGGAGCATGTGCAGTGTTAGTCAGAGCTCAACACGACGCGCAACAATGCACGCTTCCCAAGAAGCCTCCCAAATTATGGCTAGCATGATCAGAAGAAGAAGAATCAAACATGCATAGTATAATCAGCCTACAATGTTCCCAGTGCTGGGACACAGGCATCCTCTTTTTGATAGGGAGTGTGCCGTTATCCATCACGTGGGGTTAATACAGGTTGCAGTATGTCACAACACATATCTTTGAATTTTGATGTTTTAAAATTATGCTGATTCGAAAACATTTCACTTGGGCGTGCGGGTTGGTGAGCTTGATGACTACAACATTCTAAAGTATTTTAATAAAAGAATAATTTAGAAGTTTAGTGTTCATGTTACTTTTAATCATCATGGCTACTGGTACTTTTAGAAGTAAATCATCAGTAGAATTTCATTCTACTAGCCGATGTTTAAAATTTTCGATCTTTTTCAAACAGTTTTGACTGTCTTTGATAATGAATACGAAACAAATTCAAAGTCTCTTTTGAAATCCAAACATAATGTTAGAACTATTATGAAAGTTTCACAATATACGGCAACATCTGGAAAACCCTTTTGAGGAAAGAGCCATAACAGCTCTTAGATGATCTATCCCGACAGACGGTACTCATAAATTAGTTATCGCTTAGCTCAACCCTATTTAGGGAGCTCAACGACCCGTTGCACGACAGTACCAATCAGATGTTTGCGTCTTTGCTAGATGTAGGCTAGACGTGCTCATTATTGCATGAAATATTTCAGACAGAATCATTGATCCATTGATCGATGTATACCTTAATTCGTCAATGTAATCAATGCCTTTCCTTGTTCTGAATTAGACCTAAATATAATGAATACTTCTTTACGGGAGGTGGATAGTATTATTCCTGACCAGCGACCCGCCCCTGCTCCGCAACGTTTTTACGAACATCGAGATTTCTTTATAATATAGAAAGAAAGAAACAAAAATAAGTTTATTTCTCACAGAAACACGTGCATAAAAAAAAAAGATGATAAACTCGAGTAGAAAATACTAAAAATGAAACAGAATAGATTTAAATACAATAACGAGCACAAAACAGAAATAGTCGGCAGCTACTGGCACGTCATGACTGTGACAAGAAGGCTTCCACTCAGCATGATGCTGTGCTATGGAGACCCACAGCACAGCGCTGATTTTCGGTGGTCACCCGAAAAATGTAAGTTTTTTTTTTTTGTATCTATCTGGCTAATTTTATTATTTGTAATCTATATTAATGTTATCTATATTTTATTATTTGTAACAAACATTTAGAGAATTTATTCCGGATAGTTTATGTGTACATATTTTATTATTTGTAATTAGAATAAACATATTTAAAAGTGTGTATAAACAACTTAATACTAATTAATTAATTAAAGTAGCAAAATTATATACTAACTTAACTAAAACTATTTACAAAAAAGCATCGAAAATTTCATCCGCATCGCTGTCGACTGGTAATGTACCCAATGTTGTTTGTACCCAATTATAAATATGTATATTCTAATTACAAATAATAAAATATGTAAGTTTAATATTAATGTGTTATACCTACACTTAAACTTTCCGGAATAAATTCTCTAAATGTTTGTGAAAACCGCATGAAAATCCGTTGTAATTTATATAATGTACTAGCTGAACCTGGCCATGCGTTCTGCCGCGCTAGCGATAAGTGCAGCAAGTACATTTTGGATAGTTTCGAGTGGTAATTGGCGCTCAAAGCTTATCGTCACATTTTTTACCCTTTCTGACTTGTTTTTATTAACTACTTAAATTCTGGTTTTTTAAATGTGTAGCTTAAGTAAAGTATTATTTCACTGATGTGAAGGATTCGGGGGAGCACCAACAGCATTCTAAGGCTGATATTGAATAAGCCTGATTGCCCGTTCCTGTGGCACTGGACCCGTATGCACAGCTGCAGGTCTGGTGCAGCGGGAAGCGGTCATAATTATAGGTTTTTAAACTATTAAAGATCAAAAACTATTTTATATCTAGTATTAGTTTAATAACTTTAGCATCATTACCCTTTCTGACTTGTTTTATTTACTACTTAAATTCTGGTATTTGAAATGTGTAGCCTAAGTAAAGTATTATTTCATTGTGTAATCATTAAATTTGCATTTCTATAAGAATACTTTTAAATGACAAAAACTTTTTTATATCTAGTACAAGTTTAATAACTTTAGCATTAATTGCTTAATTTATCCGCAGTAAGTATGAAGTTACTGCTCGTAATCATTAGTAGAAGTAAGACATTAATGATGATACTTAGAAACTCGCCGTAAGTTTGGTTACTGCTGATATGCAAAGGAATACTTATTATAAAATCGACTTACTGCTGTTATCCTTATTGACTATTAAAGAGCAAAAACTATTTTATATCTAATGAGTTTAATAACTTTAGCATCAATTGCTTATTAGAACCGCAATGTGTAGTTACTGCTCATATCATTATCAGAAGTATATCATCAATGATGATACCGCACTTAGAAACTCGCTGTTACTTGCTGCTGTTATGCTAAGGAAAACTTATCATAAAATCGACTTACTGCCGTTATCCTTATTGAAATTTAAAGGTTACCGTTAAGATATTATAATAGCAGTCAGATTATATTGTACAGCTCGTTGCGCTGATTCCGAATCTATGTTTAACTCAATTTGGCCAAAAATGATACTTACTGCAGTCATCGCAAGCGCGGCAGCGTTGCAGTGCCACTTTTTTTTAAACATATATATTTTTTGGGCCACAAACCCTCGCGGGCGTCCTCAGAACACTCTACCAACGTTTCATTCAAATCAGTCCAGCCCTTTCGAAGTCCATAGAGGACAAACAAACAAATATTTATTTTTTATTTATATAGATAGATGGATGAATATTCCATAGGGACATCGGCTAGTATTATAATTTATTTAACTTTCCAGTTCCTACCGACGAATTATTTAAGAAGTCGATACAATTACTATACCGTATACTTATACGGTATAGTTGTACCGACTTCGTAATTCTATGACTTTGTTTTGTCAGTACTTACTAACAAGAAAAAATTGAAGAAACTGTAAAACATTATTTCCCAACTTTGTTAACCCAAAAATACGAAGTTACAAAAACTAATGAAAATCAGCACCGGTACCTATTTCATTGATTAAAACCGGGAGTTCATATAATATTTAAAGTCGTGCCGTATTTACTAGTTCCGTGTAATTCCGTATCTTGACTGCACAAGGCCCGACCATTACTGCCATTAGTATTAATAACGCGCGTTCGCTCTCATTAAAGTGTGCGCTAACCCTCTCAGCGCTACGGTCTATTCAGTACCGAGTTTAAGTACAGTTATTGATATCGCTTTTTATAGACTCCTTGAGCCGTTACGACTTTGACAGGAGAGGTGGGAAATTGCTGTGCTAGGTAGGTTTGTTTGAGTCAGAAAATTGAACTTTGTTTTTCTGTAACTTAGTTATATCCTCCGACCACACGGGTGTCGTGTCTGGCGGGCAACTGACCTGATGTTGAAGTCGGGAGCTTGTATATATGTCCACCGCGCGGTAAACTCTAATTGCGCGATGCAGGATTTGAGTGACGTCAGGATGTTGTCTGACGTCAGGTCTTTGATGCGTAGTTCGCATGTGGTGATGTAGATGCCACCACAAAATAAATGAAGTCAGTCTGGATAAGTTGGACGCAGAAAGCCATCAATGTTCTTCGAGTTCAATACAACAATGCATTCAGGATGCTGCTCGGGCTGCCACGATTGCTGATGCGCACACTGATGGCTTTGCAGCGATCAGATGTAAGCGTGCCGAGTCGCTGCTGCAGAGGGTCCGGGGCAGCTGGAACAGTCTCCTGAATGTCATTTCGGGGAAATTTGATTGCCCGCTCTTCCATTATTTGTCCACCCTGCATGTTTACTAACATAAAGTTAATATTATTCTGAAATAAAATGATTATTATTATTATTTTTAAAACTAAGGCTGGAAATATAAATAAGGTTAGCCTAAAAAAGGTATAATCTAACCCATTCAAGCAAGCAACTTGATAAAATTGAATGTGAAAGGAATATTACCTTTTAAAGAAAACAGAAAAGGACAAAATGAAAACAATAGGTATTTTATACACCTTTTCTCACAGACGTAACATGTATCAACTCTTTGGTAAGTCAAGCCACTTTCATCACAAGTACGCCAATTGAATTCCAAAGAGCCCGAAAAAAAAAAACACTTCATTCGTGAAAACACGAACGCCTATTTACTTTGTCCCTTCATGGTTAATTCCATACATGTGCGCCTCTATTTCCATGGGCGAAGGTGCACGAAATCACAATTAACATATAAATGTGACACTCGACCCCAGCCGGCCCCTTTTAGCGAAATTACCAAAGACACGCTTTTAACAAGGTCTTGTAAAACTTTTGGTCCCTACGAAATAACACAGATTAAAATATATTGCGCGGAAAATGAAGTCCGCACGCAGCGCGTCAATAAAAATGGTCGGGTGTGTTTTTTCTGTGGCAAGTTACCACTAAGGGTTGTCGAAATGGGAATAGAAAATGAGGCGGTGTTTGTGGTTTGGCAATGGTATTCATTAGTGCGCCCTAGGGTGAGAGGCTGACTGTGACTTTAGGCCGGTTTAATAAGTAGCCTTCCAGTTAATTGTGTGTGCAGCCTATGTGGTACAAAGTGGTGATACGCATATATTAATTTTTAATTTTGTGGATTTTACTCGGCATTATTGACAAAGGGCTGTGTGCACGTTTATAATGTAATTATTTTTTGTTTAATAAAAAATTCATACAATTTAAAAGAGGAGTCTTAAAAACTGCCATTGTTTAAACTAGAATGTATGTAGATTATAAAGACAAGAAATTAGTTCAATACTTACAAGCTCTTGAAGCTGTAAAACTTTTAAGTAAATTATATTAATGTTCCTTCACACTATAAATAAAGTTTTTTTTTGTGTTAATACGTGGTATTATAATAACGTAGTCCATTATAAACTGAATATTTTATTCAAAGCTCAGTATTTTTATTTATTCACTTCATAATTATATTCCTTTCAACTTTCATTTATTTTAATAGAAAAATGTTATCATCTTCCCCATTACAACATGGCAAGCCTATTTGCAATTTTACCCTATTTACCCAAATATTTTCCCTAGTAAAACTTTTCCTTAACCCTAAAATGCACTCGGTAAACAAGTACAGGCCGTTGATACCACATCTCTGCGGAAACCTGTTACCTACTAATGGGAACATGGGCGATGCGACGTTGACATCGAAATTGCCGACCCATTTACAGGTTTTAATGGTCGAACGATTTTTTTTTTAAATCGGTCTACGGTCGTATTGGAATGACTTTTTTTAAACCAGACTACGATCCTATTGGAAAATTTTTGGCGCAGTGTTTTATTACCACTGCTGTATTTATTTTTGTTTATTTATTTTCACGTCTGTGAAAATAAACTAACATATTATATATATCGGGAATACGTTACTGAGTTGACTAATCAGGACGCCACCGCCGCCTAGCGGCGCTCGACAGAGTCATAACGTTCGGACCGGCCGGAGCTAAGCAGAGTTCATGGGTGGCGGTCAAGCAGTGAAGACGTTTAGAAACTGTCGTGCATTCCGAATAGTTGTGTCATGTACCTACAGTGTGTGAATTGCTGGTGTGATGAATTTGTTCGTAAATTATAATTTGATAACGGTTTTTCTATTGTGCAATAAACAACACTACCCACAGTAGTTAAAATATGGCTGATAATAACGAAAGAGACCCTTCTCCGTCATATACTTCAGTTGAATGTATCAAAATGTATAACCTGGTATTTCTTTCGCGGTTGTTATCTTTTCTGTAGTCCATGTAATAAGTATTTAGAAAATTACTTCCAAACATGTCGTTCCATCAACTTTTAGTTGCTATCAAAGAGGTCTCCTATCAAGATTCTTGGAAGGCTACAAACCATTTAAGTTGAAGACAGATCAATTAAGTACCTACTTTCTAACATATTATTTTATAAAAGTAACAGTTTCTACTTGGACTTAAAAAATGTAATCTTTATTCTTTATATAGTATAAATTAAAGCCGTTTTTCGTGTCTGTCTGTGTGACCGCGTTGTTCTTCTAAACTCTGCAACAGATTTTTATACAGTTTTCACCAACATTTGAAGATTTATTCCGGAAGGTTTATGTGTACAGTAAATTAATAAAAGAAATCTTGATGATTATATGTCATAAAAACCGTACGAAGCAGGGGCAGGTCGCTAGTTACTCATAAGCCATACTGCACGTCCTGTTTAATTTATGACTGCATAGAGCTACGACGTAGCTGTCGCTACGAATTCATTGCTACGAGCTACGTCAGCTACGCCGTAGCATTGACCGATCTGCTACGCATCCTGTAATTTATTATTTGTTTATGCCCTATTTGTCTGCTACCATAAGTTACCTAACCTACTTACGTAGGTATGTGTGTCACTTTTTAGTTTGTAAATTGCTCTGTACAACGCCTTTTTTTTTTTTTGAGGGTGGGAAATTATCAAATAACTTCTCCCGCTCTGGGTGGAGCGGGAGGGCGTGTCAGACTTTTACTGACTAAAACCCACCCGTGTTCCTTCCGTTGCCTGTGTGCCGAGGTCGCGATATCCCTTTCAGACAAACCCGCAACCCCGGCAGACGTTACGTAGACGTTACGCACATACATACTTACGTAGGTATGTGTGTCACTTTTTAGTTTGTAAATTACTCTGTACAACGCCTTGAGATTCTATTCTGTAATGTTGTGCATGAAAACTTAAATAAATAAATAATAAAAAAGTATCAACGTCAAAACTGTGCACATCAAATATTTTTGAAAAAATGTAATTGCTACAAGCTGTGAAAATGAGTGTGATGCCGAAAATATAGTTTTTAGAATTTTTGTCCGTTTGTCTTTTATGTTCGAGATTAGCACGAAAACGGCTTAATGGATTTGGATGGAATTTGCCACAAAGATAGTGAATAACCTGGATTAACTCATAAAGAAATTCCGATCCCGGTAGTACATTCCCGTGGGATATTTACATCCTCCCGGGCGAAGCTGCGGGCAAAAGCTAGTGTTAAAATAAAATATCCAATCTCTTTGCAGATCACTTGATGTCTATTCAAAAGCAAATCCACAAACCAAATGAAATCTGTCGAGAACATCAAGTTTTCGATAGAAATAAAAATCTTTTTGGAATTTCCGATAACTGTCATGAGGTTAAACTACATTGTCAACAATCATCATTACATATTATCACGCCTGTATTTCCCGAGGGGCTAGGCAGAGGTGTACCTATACGTATTCATACTATTGGTTGTATATTATCGGTATATTTTATGTACTATTTGTTTTATTTTATATTTTATATTTATGTAAAATTCATTAAACCTGACTTGGTCAGGTCTTGGTTTGCTCCGTACGTCTTTTTCGGGCGACCACTAAAAATCAGCGCTGTGCTGTGGGTCTCCATAGCACAGCATCATGCTGAGTGGGAGCCTTCTTGTCACAGTCATGACGTGCCAGCAGCTGCCGACTATTTCTGTTTTGTGCTCGTTATTGTATTTAAATCTATTCTGTTTCATTTTCTTATTTTCTACTCCAGTTTATCATCTTTTTTTTATGCACGTGTTTCTGTGACAAATAAACTTATTTTTCTTTCTTTCTTTCTTTCTTTCTTTCTTTCTTGTACTACACTCGCATTTCCCCAGTTATGTTTAGGTCCCATGTAATAGGGGGCGAGCCTATTGCCATCAAATCCAGACTCCGGGTTGCTACTAAGAAATTCCAGATGGAAAAACCCAATAACACTTTTGCCCGATCCGGGAATCCAGCCCAGGATCTCATGCTCAACAGAATAGCGCTTGCAACAACTACATTGTTAGCAATCATCATTAATATCAATTAAGTTCTAACTGCATGCTAAGAATGTTCGACAGTACAGTTACAAGTTACATAAGTACTGACCTATTGTCTGCAATTAATTGGTCATTAATGGTAACTAACAAGCGAATTACATGAGTTTTGTTAATTTGACTAATCAGCCTATAATGTTCCCACTGCTAGGACACAGGCCTCCTCTCAGTGAGAGGGAGTGGGCTGTAATCCAGCACGCAGGCTCAGTGTGGGTTGGTAGATGTCACATGTCTTCGATTTTTTTGTCTCTAGGACACGTTTCGTCACGATGTTTTCCTTCACCGTTTTGAGAGCAGTGGTGATGAAATAATTTACACAAAGTAAAGCAGTTGTCTGGGTTCGAGCATACGACCTACTCTCTTCGTCGCGGCCGTTACCACTGGGCCACCACTACCGTCAATTGAAATTACCATAAAATAATCAAGACATCAGTAAAACCTCGCCTTGATTTTGACCTACATTCGGGGGCTGATGTGGTATATAAATATCTTATTTATTCAACAATTTAAGTGCAGTACACAGCAAACTGCGAACTGTGTCCAAAAGCACGTTTTTTTCTTTCTTTCAAACACACATTTAAATTTTAATAGAAAATAATTCTTTCTTTTCTATTAAAATACAAGAACAAAAATATGATGCTTATTACAATAGAAATCTCTTGCGCCATATCTGATAGAAGATCTATACATACATACAAATAAATAAAATTGAAGTGTCTGTTTGTAATGTCACAATAGCAGCTTTTTATTTAATGCACTAGGAGAGTATATACCGTCGCTGCGCTTTCCATAATAGCTATGTTTTTTACACACTTTACAGGAGACGCAAAAAACTGATTGTCTAAAAAAATACCCAGAGTATTCTAATAATTTACTTTTACTATAATAAATATTTAGCGTGTTTATAATAGAACTTTCGATGTATGAATATCACATAGCTACATTCCGTAACTCTTTAAATATTGCATTTATCACATAGCTGTTTTTACAGTATGTGTTTATTGAAATAACGATTCAAACTGCATAAAAAACCGAAAATCAAGAAATAACACATAGTACACTTTTGCACGCGTAACGACGATACGGTACTTATAAAAAAAACAATAATAAAACTAAAAAACAGTCTGTTTGTTTCGGCCAATCTTCGAGGGACTGGACTTTCACTGGCAGATAGCTGATGTGGGAGTAACTGAGGTTTCTTTTGTTTTAGAAAAAAAAAAGTAAAAAAGTATTGGGGTTTATGTGGGCAAAGCCAAAAAATCCAGTAGAAAGGCCAACCTTTGTACTATATTCTCTCCTCCTATGCCACCTATCAGTAAACGTTAGTATTATACTCAAACTTATTAGGGGTGGCTCCCCAGAGGATTATGGCTGGCATATTTGAATCAATCCGGGGGATCCGATTAGTAAGGATATTGCGGACCATTGTGAACCTTTTCTCATACAAACGGAATTGTACCCCTAGATACTATTGTAAAAGTAGTGAATTATTATGTTTCTGTTGTATACATCTAACCGTTTTTAGATACGTCTTAGTAATAAGTAGTACAGAATTTATTTATATTTCTAGAATCATCTAGCAATTGTTTATGAACTGAGGCTAGTAAGGTTTTCATTTTGGTCTGAAATACAGATGTGACACTCCGCAGTTTAGGTATAAAGCTATAAGTACGCGGTGGGCCCGTCTTGCTGGGCCAGTGAGTGTAACTTTGGCAGAAAATCTAAGAGTTACACGATAGAAAGAGAGGCAACTTCTATATAACTGCAGGTAATTAGCGCTGTGCGACCTGAATTGCTCTTTATTATGCCGTAGCAAGAGTCACTTTTTATTTAAATGGTTTTTTGGAATGCACCATCTTTGCTTTTTAATTTATTCTGTATTAATAAGAACTAAATTTCTTAGTAATAAGCAATTTAATTGTAACTTAATATTTTACGTCAAAATATTTTCTATTATAATTAATTAAGAACTGGGTACATACTATTTGAAACGTTATGCCCAATATTACTATGCTGAAATTATTAATCTTTACCAAAATTTAACGTGATATCTACCAACAATACTAACTAATAACATAATGCAATCACTGATCCTCCTTTTCAGGGTGGTGATTAATTAACAAATTGAAATTCATCTATTGTTACTCAGTTACTGACTATTTAGAGTTTGAGACTGCTATAAATTGCGTAAAATTTTACCCGACAGCGGCAAAGCAAAAAGGAGGGTTATGATTATTACCGGTATGTATATGGGTTCATGTGTTCCGTCATTACTTCTAAACTACTCATCGTAATTTGACAAATGAGGTATCGTTGGAAGCGTCTTGGTCGTCCGCTGGTTATAATAGGCTAAACAAATTAATAAAAATCCGGAGTCATACGTAATCTGTTCGATTTATGTCCTAACACGTGTGACTCCGAACTTTTAATTTGTCTGTCTGCGATGTCTTGTTATACGAGTACCTTTTTAGATGACTTTTTCGTCGTAGTTGGGTTTTAGTTTGCTAACTTTAATTTTTTCATCAAAAAGGATGTTCCATTTTCAAACCTGTTCATCCATAAAATAAAATAAACATTCTCGATTCTTGCTAACCCACCAACTACCAGTAACAGCAAACAATATTCCAAAATAAACTTTACAATTCCATGTTCGCAGAACCTCTCGCTAATTTGACATCCGATCCCAAACCAAGATTGATGTTCGAAAAACATGTTCGAAAACAACAAATAATAAACACGCCAAAATAGGTGTTTATAAAAACGGGAGCACATCGATCAAAGTTTTTGTAAGGGCGCGTCTACACGGAGTAAGACAAATGAAACTGGTGGGCTACCGGTCTCTTTAAACGAAGGTGTTTTTATTGTTTAACACTAGAAGAAAGTGGGGAAGGGAGAATTCGGTGTAAAGTAGAATACAAAACCTGTCAAATTATCTGTTTAATAATCGTTGCTGTTATAGAAAAGAAAAAAGAAAGAAAGAAAAATATTTTATATACCTACAATAAGTAATAATAAAAATAAAAAATAAAATATTTAATAAAAAACAAAAAAGGAGCATTTAAAAACTTACAGAATAATGACGACCTGTGCGAGGACAAAAAGGCTCCTATCTCAGCATAATGTGGCGATTTAAAAATAAATAAATACCACAGCGCTGGTATTCTGATAGGGGCCACTGGGACAAAAAGCTTGCATGTACTGCTGTTATCACAATCACTGTTGCATCCAATCTTTTTTCATTACGTAAGTTATTCTTTTCACGCTGCACAGCATGCGTCATTCACTTGAAGGTACCTAGTTGAAAATTTGCTTTAAGAGCTGTCCAATTCCAATCAGCACGCTTAGAATTACCACAATAGAAACGGGATTTGTCGACGGAAGAATAGAAATATGAAAGATAAACGATCAAAATCTGTCATTTTGTCTATTCCTCCGTCGACAAAACCTGTAGAAAACCCGTTTCTATGGTTGTCATGCTACGCGTGCAGGTACACATATCAAGCAAGATTGTCCCACCGTGAAAGAATAGCCTAGTCTTCTTCTAGCTATTCTTTAGTTCCTCCAATAAACTGTGGATAGTCAGACCCGCGACCAACCTCGTTGACTGAATACTATTTGTAACCACTACACATGCTAATCTCGTATATATCTTGCTAACTCGAAAGAAGAACACTTGATTCCCACTCGACTTATTTTACTTAAAAGACAACATTGGAATCGGCACCAATGTTGTCTTTTAAGTAAAATAACTCTTTTACACCGAACTAAACTATCACTAATATTCCTTACTTTTTTTGGCTATGAGAATCTTAGAGCTATTCTGCAAATAAAATTCTCTAAATTAAAAAACGTCTTTGACACAACTAAAATCGAATTTGAGAATCGCGAATCCGAAGAGAATCGCGAATGGTACCCGTGGTTTTTTTTAGAGCCGGAGGCGTGCAGTGGGTGCTGCCTCGACTGAATATGGAATTTTTCACTTTTGTATGGAAAATATGAAAAAATATTACCAAAATGGGTAATATTTTTTGGGGGTCGAAATTTTCATTATTTCTGCGATAAGACCACTTCCGAGATATAAACAAAAAATAAATAAATACAGTACTGTTTTTGCACGTGAAGTCGAGATGTTGGAGTGACTTTTAGTTCATGACTACTTATTTAAGCCCACACCTTTTTAATCGCGATTAAAAATTGTCAGGTTTAGTCTGGTTTGGTTTTTTACAATCAAAATTTTAGGTGAAAAACGTCAAATTAAAATAGGAAAATTGGCATTTTCACTAAATTAAAAACTCAGTACTATCTTAATGCTGTCAAACTAAAATATAGTTAAGTTGTGTCACTTTAGTCTACTTCAGAACGGGAAATCGTAGTTTGACAGGAATAAACTAAATTTTAGTTATTTTTAGTTTAGTATAGAGGCATTTGTGACAAGAGAATCGGCACCAATATCTTCAATAAAATAGAAGTAACGTTAAATTGAAAATATTGCACTTTACTTTATAGAACAATTTCCAGTAGCAAAATTAAACGATCGCTAAGCAATTGTATTGGCAATTAGACTTGTGTTTATATCCTTGAGTTCGGAAGGTAATTTCCATAGTACTTGCTTTTAAAAGCTTCCCCTTGGGGCATTGATCCGATCATTTGATCTGGCTGTTATAGGAAAACATTTATTTATACATGTATTGTGACATTATTCAGAAGTAGCAATACTTGGAAGACTGGTTCTTATACGAATCGTTATTGGTAAGACTCGTTACATGTTACAAAAACGAAGCCATAATCTCTATAGCATAATTGAACTTTTAATGTGGAGATCTTACTTATTTAAAACGGTGTCCAAATTTGAGCCTGATTGATGGCAACAGGCTCGCCCCCTATTACATGGGACTTAAACATAACTGGCGAAATTTGAGTGTACTATAGGTACATATCTGTCTCACCCTTCGAGGAAATACAGGCGTGATTATATGTTTATGTTATCTTATTTATTCTGTAATAAATTAATTTTCATTTAACGGTTTTGTATATAAGTATGTTTCGAAAAGAAGATTGCTTTCTTTATTGATTTAAAAAGAATAGCAAACATTACTATTTGTGCAAAGTGTTCGTGATTAAATATCAAATCAACTCAACTTACGGCAGTCCACTGCTGGACATAGAACTCTCCCAGGCTGCGTCACAACTAGGTACGCCACAGTTGCGGCGATAAGTCTCTTCTTTGAGGAGTGGCTAGAGAGGCGCCACGGTGTCCTCACCCTCCGCCTGACGCAGGTCCTCACCGGACACGGTTATTTCGGGAGGTTCCTGTTCCGTACAAGGTGGGAGGAAACGCCTGGGTGTCACCACTGTGTGGATCGCCCGGAGGACACGGTGGAGCATACGGTGGAGGTCTGTCCGGCATGGGCGGGGGCAACGCCGTGTCCTTGTGGAGGCGATCGGCATCTGTGATCTCTCGCATCCGGTCCTGGTCCAGGCCATGGTACGGAGTGAGAGAGAGTGGGAAGCCGTCACCTCCTTCTGCGAAGCAGTAATGCTCGCGAAGGAGGAGGCGGAACGAGTAAGGGAGACGCAAAATTCACGCCCTCACGCCCGTAGCCGCCGCAGGAGATGCCCCGGGCGTCAGGAATCGCAGGCCGATTCACGGCCACCGTAGGCGCGGGCTTGCGAACGGTGAACAATGGGTATAGTCAGTAAGAGTCTGACACGCCCTCCTACTCCGCCCAGAGCGGGAGAAGTTATTGGACAATTTCCAACAATAAAAAAATAAAAAACCGCCACAACATTCTATCCTCCACCTTCCGCATCCTACCCGCTTGCTACTACTCTATGATACTCGTAACATATAGAAAGGCTAAACGTAAATGTTCATAAATACATTTCAAGTATTCATTATCAACAATTGTTATGAATATTACCTCAAAATACAACCATCTCTACCGTTTATATCCCAAAATCAATTATGTCTTGCTATTAATGCTCCCTAATCCCACTATAAGTCTACGAACCCATTACGTATTCAAATAATATCTATTTGGAAATCATTTCGAGCGCGATACTAGCTAACTATTTATTAGTAAGTTCATAGTCAGATCGATACCGAAGTAGCATCGATACTTCTTTTACGATACTTAGTGCAAGTAGGTAATTAATAGTTTTCAAGCGAAACTTGAATAAATCGTTCCAATATTCGTTAGAATGGAAACCCTATCAGAATACCAGCGCTGAGGTATTTTTTTTTATGTCGCCGCATTATGCTGAGATAGGAGCCTTTTTGGCCTCCCAAAGGTCATTATTATTCTGCTAGTTTTTAAATGCTCCTTTTTTTGTTTTTTTATTTTTAAATAAAATATTTTTCGTTCTTTCTAGAAATAATGTTTCTGTGATGTTATGGCAATTTTGCTAGTCGTAAAAAATTGGGAGTTAGACGAGTTAGTAAATAATGGTGTACATTTTAGATTTTTGTAAGTACTTGTACAGATACCTCGTACCTACCTACTCTTAACTACTCTATTACTAGATATCAGTCTGACTACTACAATATCGATACTTTTAAATCGATCCCTAGTTATAAACATCACAATATTTTGGCGAATTTCCTTCATAAACTTAATTTTCTATTCTGGTCACGTCACGAAAGTGTACCAGTTTAGGCTACCTAAATAATTTATTGTGATAATGTTGTGTTTCGACTCTTGGGAGCGATAACGTTATCAGTAGGTCCGTGTATTTAAATTCTACTCGCTTTTGTTACTATTTAAGGTTTGTCAAGGGATCATATTTGAATTTTGGGATGGTTTTCAGCGAGTGTAGGTGAATATTATTCATTAGTATTATTTCTATGTATATATAATATATGGATATCAGGGGATTTTTAGTCTTTTGAATTGATACTGATGATAGTTTTGTGTGTATTGATAGATCATGGTTCTGTTATGTTACAAAATAATAAACAAAATATTGATTCGGGGTCTTTATAGATTCCTTGACTCTTGAAATGAATATAATAATTCCGGAATAAATATTTTCATGGGACATAAATCAAATTTTAAAAGAGACCTATATCTCTTATTAAACTTGACTAAAATTGACATGTAATTAATCCGATCTTCTCATAAAACGGGCCAACAAAACAAATTAATTATAAGCAAAAATGTCTTTATAAATTTCGAATAAAGAAGCCTCAGGTGTACGGGAAAAATAATTAGGCTGAAAAGCTTACTCAGGCCAGACTTAAGCCGGCAGATCTTTTGTAAACCGGCGTCGCAGCCCACGAATTGATTAGCAAACCGTTAATTAATCTTCTTCACAACACTACCTTTACTTAATAAAACTGGGGATTTATGTTCTAAGACTCTAGTCACACTGGGGGCTGGGATCAATAGGTCGGTAATTGGTAGTTTGGTAACGGATTTTGTATTGAATGTTTTTTGTTAATATTTTAGTGTGTTTACCATAATGACCATAATAACCATAGAGTCTAAAAAAATGACATAATGAAAAGTCTTTTAATGTTTCAATCACCACCGATCAAAGTCGTTTTCATTGTAGTGGAAGATAAATGATACAGGCAGCGATCAGTTGACTACCGATACTAGAGACGAGAGCATAGATGATAAATGATGCTTTGATGATGATGATGAGCATAGATTCTGACCGTAAGTATACGAAAAGTTCCTTCAGTTGCCTGAACGTTGCCAAGGGGTCACGGTATCCCTTTCGCCCTTTCCCGCGACCCCGGCAGGCATCGTTCCTAGCAGACCCCTTCTGTTGTGCTGACATCTCTTTGAGGCGAGCGTGGAACAAAATGCAACGTACAGGCAACTAAAGGAACACGGGTGGGTTTTAGTCAATAAGAGTCTGACATTTGATAAACTCCCACCCTAAAAATAAAAAAAAGTATACGAAAAGTACCTATGATCAGAGTATTGGATCCGAAGTAAGATCGACCTGCACTCATCTGTTTACAGGATGAAAAGATTTTTTTATCAAATATAATATGTTTACAAATATGTTAACAATACCTACTCAATACTTTTATTGCATTCCACATGTAGGTATTCTTAGGTGGTAAACTTATAATTAGATCTTATGAACCCAGTCGGCCACTGCGAAATAAGTGAGTTAGGAGAGAGGAAGCATTTATTAATTATATAACATTATTTAGCAAACTACTATTTATAATAACATGTTGGAAATGGGTTGCCTGGTTAAATATGTTCATGGCTATAATTTACTTGTTTATCAAACGAATTAGATTCCGGTTAAAACTATAAAGCATACAGAACATAATACATTTCGGTTGCCTACCTTTTTTTAGTCCCTATTACGGGGTTGCCAGGTATAAACAAGTGAGTTAAGTTACTTCGGATCTTATACTATCAAGCTCAATACGACTTCAAATTCGAACGCAGTAAAAGTAAAAATGCGCGCAATCCTGCAACTGCGACAAAGTCACACATATCACCCGTCTAACCAGCTCCTTCAACACGTAAATCCCAATTCAATTTAAACTAACTATCACATTGTTGGTTCATAAATCTTTGCAATCTTTTCTCTTGCAAAGTTTCCACCTGTAAAGGTTGCAGTCAAAACTTTATTAAGTTGCCTAAACGTGAGCACACACCGGGGAGCATTCGCGTGCGATATAATAAGCACGAGTTTCTCAGCATTTCATCAGTCAAAGAAATGGAATGAAATCTTTTATTGCCAGATATACAATTTTCAATAAATACACACATAGATAACATATTAAATATACAATAATATAAATAGGACACATTCACATTATACACACACACATTGATTGATGTAATCGGCGTGTGGTAGGACTGCCACTTTTTATGTAAGGGGGCTTTGGTCCCATTCTATTATTCTAGACACCAAACAATAATTGGCCGATCGATGGATCGATATGTTTCGAGGTGAGCATCTAAAAACGCAGACATGGAATGTTACTTACTTCGAACATTGGAATACATTGTGAGTACATTAAGGCAGAGAGCAACATATCCCGACATTGGCAAATTGAATGAATCAATGGTACCTACACGTTCGAATGCTCGTAGTTTGTTATCTCTGCAGATTGCTTAACGTCGTCGTGCAGTTACAAAAGCGAACACCTGTCAAAATTGCTTGTCAAATACCAAAAAATCACGTGCTAGTCAAACAATTTTGACTGTCTCGACCCCATTAGGACTTTGAGCCCGAATTCTGTCGTAAAGCGATCGCCATCTATGTGGAGATTGCAGTAAGGTAGCTATGTACTGGACCTACGTTTTTTCTTTTCGTGTGATTATTGACTAACCTGGTGTCAATGTTTTAAAGCCACGCATGGGCCTCTGACTTGACTTCACATGTTGTCGAGAAATATCTCTCAGGCATGCCGGTTTCCTCACGATGTTTTCCTTCACCGTTTTTGAAGCAAGTGATAATCATACAATACGCACATGAATCTGAAAAGTCAGCGGTGTATGCCTTGTGTTCGAACTTGAGACCTATGACTTGGTAGTCTGGCGGTCACACCACTAGGCTATCACTACATACGTACCTACGTTGAGTTAGGGCATTACAGTAACGTCGAACGTTGCATTGTTACAATATATGTGAATGTTTCTGGTGGGTACTCCTCTTTATAGGAAGAGAAAACGGTGGTTGTAATATTTACGAATTTCAAACTAGTTTGTGTGAACTTCGCAACCATTGGAGATGCCCCGGGTGAATGCTGTTTTATTCATTCGTGTGCATTTGAAATTCCTTTCTTTGGTAGAAGCTATTGTTTAGTAGTGTAGTCTTCGATTGAGAGAGTTCTTGTCTACCTACAGGAGTGCTGGAGAGGGATTTTGAGGCGAATGTAAATACTAACTCATTCTGTGCTTGTAGACTGCGGAATTAAATATTCTTTTCGTTTTTAACACGCTTTTATTAGTTTCACTTGTAAATAACGATGTAATAAAATCATGGAAGTATTTTTTTATAACTGTACTATATTTACCTTGGTAAGTCAAATCATTAGCGTCGCCAATCCCATAGACAAAGATTTATTACTTCGTATGTCTGTAAAACTCCCGCTTTAAGAGCTTTCAGAATAGCGCTACAGCACAGAATAATACAGATGGGACACTCCGCAAAACCATTTAAATAAAAAGCGACTCTTGCTACGACACAATAAAGCGCAATTCAGGTCGCACAACGCTAATTTCCTACAGTTATATTCACCTAGAAGTTGCCTCTCTTTCTATCGCGTAACTCTTAAATCTTCTGACTACGATACACTCACTGAATTGGCCCAGCTAGACGCGCCTGCCGCGTTCTTGTAACTTTATACCTAAACTGCGGACTGTCCCATCTGTATTCATCTATGGCTACAGTAACGAGGTGTAGAATACTTTTTACCCACATTCATATATTTATCATCATCACATAATCACACAACATCATAATAATTAACTATAGCTAGATAGAAGCGTATACTGTTAATTGCACACAAAAAAGGGTAAAGAACAAAGGCTTACTGGGTGACAAACAGGTAGGGTTAATACTCGTAGTGATTATTTTCATACATACTCAAAATGGAATGTCAACTGCATCCATATTATTTTAACGTATACCATATGATGAAAATCACCATATATTTCTGCACTAATTCGCACATTACTAATCAGTAGGACATTTTGAACACGTGTGCCACAGTTGTGTTTAACAGAACGTCACGTAGTTGTAATGTGAAGCAAAAACGCCAACACGCTGAGTGGCTAAATGGCTAAACGGTTGTATGACCAGAGGCTAATGGTTACTGCTCTGATAGTTAATGTGGCTTTGTTTTCTGTGCTATGATTGTGAATTTTGATTGATATTACATACAGGTCTTAAATGTGCATGATCTATCTTTGATTTGAGATTTTAAATTGGTATTTGAGTCTCACGAAAAACTTACAAATTGAAGTTCAGCGTTGTACCAACTTGTATGATTTTGTCGTTAGCATTTTCTATTCTTATTACTTACGTTTTATCAGCACCCGATATATCTTTTGTACCTTATAAGTAGTGTCTTTGTTTAGTACCCAAGTTGTAGTATACCTACTTTTTTACTAAGCCATTTTTGTTATTTTAATGGTTTTCATCCTTTTAGCTGGTAACCGGCATATATTGCCCGGATTGATCCATCAGGTTAAACTACGCTTGCCGGGGTTGGTTCGTGGATGGGTGACCATCTTTAGATACCGAGAATTCTCCGTACCTCGGAAAGCACGTTATGTCGTTGGTCCCGGCTATCATTCGTGGATCTTTGACAGTCGTCACGGGTCGTCAGAAACCCTAAAGTCAGACCACCGGTTTTACCAAGGGGTATCGTATTACACTGTTACTGGGTTGTGGAGGTCAGATAGGCAGTCGATCCATGTAAAATACTGGTATTCAGCTACATCCAGGCAGACTGGAAGCCGACCCCAACATAGTTGGGAAAAGTCTAGGCAGATTGATTGAAGTAGCTTAATTATCTGCTTTTTTAAAATAATGTTGACTTTCAGTATCAAGTGCACACAGCATTGTAAAGACAGCGTTCTTTTATTTCATTTTGAGATCTTGAAATAAAACAGAAAGTAAAATTCTTATTTATCTTAGCAATAAAATGCATATCCAACAACAAAGGAATGCTAATGCCAGCAGCACATTTTTTATTTAAATTTCGTCCAACTTTATAGCCCATATAAGGACGATACCGCCGTAATTCAGGGACACTTGTCCCGTATCGGACCGCACGTAATCCCACTAGAGAGGATGTTACGCGGACCAGAATTGGGGAGTTTAGCCGTCCAGTTAACTGATGTAATGTGTTCAGAATTGTTTTGATCCCCTGTGGTGGGAGTACAACGGTTCCTACTCTATGTTTGTTTGTTTCAATTAGGGTAATTGGATTTGTAATGTGATTTCCGAAAGTACCCAAATGGCGGAAAATTCAATGTCAAAAGTTTGGAGTGTGAAAATGAATGTAGACGTGTCGAGGAAAGGAAAGTGTGAAGTTATTCGAATAAATATCAGACAAACTTTAGTTCAACACAATTTTATTGTTTCATTACAATTTCAGCCTTGCTTTTATAGATAGTTTTATACATTATTTACATCACAAACCTCTTTCTTTTCGAGTACAAATTCCGTAAAAAGTTTTTTCAAATTTTGTTCATTATTTAAAATTATCATTACAATTTTGTGTAGATATGAGAAAATAATTTTCATTTATGATAATAATGATAACATGGATTACAATAAATACAGATGTGGATCCAATGAGGAAATTAAATGACGTAGATCCTAAATCAATCGCTTACAATAACGATCATAACATTCTTAAGTGATTGTCTGTCGAGCTACAATCACTCTTCTCGTACTGTCATTGGCGAGAAAGGCCTAAACTATTAGCTAATTGCGAACACCGAGCGACTACCTCGTCTTGTAGAAGGCTAAACGACATAGCTATTAATATAAGTCCGAAAACCAGGTAAGCACAACACGCAATCATTTGAACGTACTCGCTTCTTGTGTGTTCTGTGCTTTGCTTTGTTGTGAGGAAGCTGGTGGGGACAAAGTCTCCAAAGCCAATCGTGGCTAATGCTATGAAGCAGAAGTATGCGGCATCGAGGAAGCTCCAGTTTTCCCAGGCAGAAAAGATGGCGGCACCGACGCAGATGTAGGCGAGGAGAAGGAACAACACGATGCCAACGGGGATGTTGCAGTGCTCGATCCCGTGGTGGATATGATGCTGCACACTGGTGGAAGCGCTGCTGCTGGGTACGGTACAACTCTTCATCTTATGATTCTCCTCATTCCAAATCAAAGGCACTCGTGACGGGGTGTCGTGTGGACATATACTGTAAACAAATTCAAACGTTGAAAATAACATTCGCCTTTTTTTAAACTGAACTCGCTGCGGAAACTATTTACAAACGTTTTTAATAAAAATATTTAATCAACGTTTTATTTGCGAATGTGAAAAAAATGCGTTCCATTTATTCTAAACTAAAATAACTCTCCGATTAAAAAAAACAACGTTTTCTACTTTTTCATTTTATAGTTTTAACCTGGCTGGCCTGTAAACCAGATGAAATATTATAAAAATAGTGCATTTTTACTAAACTAAACGTGATTGAATGATTCCGCATAACATTATGCCATATGACCCTATGGAGCCTACCTCTTTACCTTACCTCAGGAGTTCTAACTGGAATACTTGGATTCACGTTAGCGGTCTTGTTATGTCTACCAGAAAAAACTTTTAGGATGCTAGAGCAATCGTCAACACCATCACCGTGTTGACGATTGCTCTGGCATCCCAAAAGTTTTAGTAGTGGCTTCGCACAAGTCCTTAGGTAGGTAGTATACTTTAGAGATTGATGTTGACGTTATCCAAAAAAAAACTGGGGAAAAACTACTCACGACTCATCAGGATCCTCCGAATCGTCCAGATCATCCTGACTCCTGTTCATCTGCAGTTCCCCACACTCCTCAGCGATCAGCTGCTCAATGACGGCTCCCCTGGGCCTCTGCAAGGTGGACCGGCCCCTGCCCCGACCGGGGCCGTGAACTGTGGCCAGGCACTTGGTACTGCCCATGGACTTCTTGCGGTCAAGGGTCTGGGTTTGGAGTGATGATGATGTGTGGGGTTCTGTAGACAAAGATTGGTTGGTTAGGAAATACATACGCAGTTTTTGTCGGAATGTCGAGTTTAAAATGTGCGGAAAGAACAAAAGCGTCGTCGTTCGTGTTTTAAAATCATATAATTTAAACTTATTAACACTTTTTTTTATATACAACACGATTATAAGCCAAAAACGGAACCCTTATAGGATCACTTCATTGTCCGTCTGTCGGTCTGTCAAAACCTTTTTTCTCAGGAACGCGTAGAGGTATCGAGTTGAAATTAAAAAGAAAGAAATAAGTTTATAGTCCCTTGGATCTCTAAAATTATCAAGCTTCAAAGTCAATGCAATGAAAAAATACAGCCCGATAGCAAAAAAGACGCATCTAACATTTTTTCCAGATTTGAGTTATATATATTGCCGGAATCAGAAAAAAAAGGCGCATCTGCCTGTATTTTTACATCAATCTGGAAAAAATGTTAGATGCGTCTTTTTTACTATCGGGGGCAGTTTTGATACTCGCAAATAAATCAAAACCTACAGGGTACTTCCCGTTGACTTAGAACCATGAAATTTGGCAGGAAGCAAGATCTCACAGCACATGTCAAGGAAAAAGTCCGAAAATCGTTAATTTGTAGTTTTATGATACAATTTTTTTTGTGCTTACAAACTTACTTTTGCAGTTGGAGAATTGACCGTGACGTATATCGATGTATGGGAGAACATGTTTTTCAACTACAATGTTAAGTTTGTTTTGGGATGAATTCATCCCAACTACGGAACCCTTTATTGTGCGTGGTCCGACATGCACTTACACCGGTAGTTATTCTTAGCAACTTCTATGGAGATTTCACAGACACCGGATAGACGCCTATCCGGATTTTGTGAAGTCTCCGTCAGGAGGAAGTAAAGAACAATTAACCTTAAGGACTGTAATAAATTACTATCAAAGCCTGCTACACACTTACCATCAGCCAGAGCACTGCGTTTGACCCGGCCGAGTGTGGCCGCCCTAGCAGGGCTAGCAGGGGCCCTCTCAAAGACCTGGGAGTACTGTCCCCGGTCACCAGCCCTGGCCTTCACAGTACCAGGCGACCTGTGACTTCTTGGTGGGAATGACGTGTACTGGTTGTGTTCTGCTGGCTGTGGGAGTAGACGCTGCTGTTCATGGAGTTGGAGGTAGTTCTCCGGCTAAAGGAAAGAAAGAAAAAGGTTGATTTATGTTCGTGGATTTCTCGACAAAGGATTGTAAAATCTGGGAAAATTTTGCTTAATAAATTGATTATCAAATAAAATTCAATTTAAAAAAATTCATCAACAATTATATGTCATTAAATGGCTTTAACACAAAGGTTGTAGTGTGTCAATCTTCAAACAATTAATTTTCCTGAATGCACGGCACATTCATAAATTTTAATTAAAATTTTCAAAAGACAACTCATTTAACTTAGAAGTCGAAAAGACAGTGCCGAGTCGGAAACGTCTTGATTTACAAAGTAAGAAGACAAAAGTTTTAAATCGGTATGACTTTCTTCAGATGCTGACTCTGAAGAAACTTACTTTTTTAACTGCAGCTCTTTTAATTCTTTAGACTTTAAAAAGCTGAGACGTATTTTCAAGTCTTATCTAAATTACTACCTCAGCTTCTACCATCTTTTCTATTGTCACTTTAAGTTTATATACTGTCTCATTGTCTAGTATCTTAATTACCTATTTTAATTTAAGACTGTGGTTGGCATACACTTGTGTGTTTGTAATCCACTCTCTACCGTGTAATTACTCGTACCGGCGACCGTTGCCGTTGTGATTAAGCCAACTACTTCACATTGTTCATCAGGAAGGTCTGCCAGGGACATTAATAGTTTGCTACCTAGTATTAAGGGAGACGCACATCTGTCCACGCGGAATGGGTCGAATTTTAAAATCTACTTAACTAAACTGGGTCTAGAAGCATGAAATTTTGTTCAAAAGTTTTTTTTATAACGAAAATTTACGAATTCTAAAGGGGTTAAATAATAAACGTTTGTCAACTAAAGTTCGTCATTTTTGCTTATGGGATATCCCATTGGGCAAATGGCTTGTTTTTATATGAAATCCTATGGAACCTCGCATACCAATCCACGGTCTATCGTACGAATCGCCAAAAGAATTCAGAAGGTACCAAATCCCTGACGAATTCGAATTGCGTCATCAAATTTGGCGTGGACAATGTGGACGAAATGGTCGAAGCGACCGATGCAAATAAGAATAATATAATATATATAAAAAAATAGGGTTATCGTTTCGAAAGAAAAGTTATGACAAAAAACAGGACATTTGAAAAAAAAACGGACTTTGTATCTCTTAATCTTTCTTTTCTCAGTATACATTGAACGTTTTATATTTAAAAAAAAAATACTCTTAAGTAGAAAATTCCGGAAAAATGACAAGGCCCGACAAAGGTCGGACAGGGGCCAAAAAGCTGGACATGTCCGGATAAATCCCGACGGATGGTAGCCCTAGTCACGTATCAACCAAACGAATCTATAGGCTCAGTCAGTTCGTTCGGTACGGATAGATGTGCAAAGCCTATTCAGAAACTTGGCCTCTTTCGGCGCAGGCAAATGTGCGTCCACCTTCATGGGCTGCTACTTTGGTAAAGAGGTGTCTCGTTTCACTAACGTTTCTCTTTTGTTTTAAAATTCTGTGTGAGAATACTGTATAGTTTAAATTACAGCACATTTTTCTGAGTAATATTTTTTGCTGTCAGGAAAAATATAATTTCTGTGTTACGGTAATTAACTGTCAGGCTATTTATTACAGCCTTGTATGAAGATATTGTTGAGTATTATATTTTCAGGTTTTTCCTCGGAATTTAGTTAGCTGATACAAACATAAATTTTAGTATTTGGAATCGTGCTCCTTTAGCCCATTTTTCAAAGATTGGTTTATAGTTATACGAGGCTGTACAGTCTTCTAATCCATTGATGTTTCTAATTATTATAAAGTCTTTCTATTTTTGACAGATCTTTTGAGTTGGAGAACCATTTGGCAATGATAACTCTATACCGTTTTGGGGGACTGTCTTATATAATGTTGACGTTCGAAAAGTGCTGATTCTCAGCCTAATTTGAATAAATGACTTTTGAATTTTGAATACAACGGTTAATATCTAGTCCATAAATTAAATTAATTGCTTATTTATTTCATCACAATGAAAAGTAGGTATCACAATAATTCGTTGGTACTCACTTCTCCATCCTTCCTCCAGGTGTTAGGCACTTTCCTCTTGGTAGCCCTGAGCCAGGCTAATCGCGCCAACCTTGCTAGAGATGCCCCCAGTCCTGCTAAACATGCCAGGGTGAGTGGTACCCCGGCTGCAGCGTATGCAACCGTGGCAGCTCTGCCAGCAGCTGTTCTTGGTGAGACGTTGCCGTAACCTGAGGGTAGAGAGGATATTTAACATACATGATAGATTTCAATGCATAGAATAAACGCAGGGTGAGACTATACTGTTCTTAGGGTTCCGTAGTAAACAAGGAACCCCTAAAGTTTCGCCATGTCCGTCTGTCTGTCTGTCTGTTCGTCTGTTCGCGGCTTAGCTCAGAGACTCTTTGTACTAGAAAGCTGTAATTTGGCATGAGTATACATATTAATTAAACCGACAAAGTAGTTTAAAAAAAAATTGATACCACCCCTATACGTAGAGTGGGTCTCATCTATCCCATGGTGTGGGGTGTTATTGGAAAGGTCGATCAAAAATATTGAACGACCTTTCCCACCCTCTCAAAAGTTAGTGCGAACCATTTTTGGATTCAGGATCCGTTTGCGAAATATTAAAGTGCTAATTTTTGTTAGAGTCAAGTGTCCCCCGACTGTCAGCTAAATGGCTGGTTTTGGATATGTGAAAAAATTCACGGCAGTAGTATATATAACGAAATTAAAAGGAAAACTATCAGAGCTAAGTAGGCTTTACAAGTTAACGAGTAATAATCAACTTACATTTGCGGTTGCAATAACATGTTCTCCCATACATTCCGTATGAGAGAACATGTTTTTCAGCTACAAAGTTAAGTTTGTTCTTGCGATAAATTCATGCCAACTACGGAACCCTTCATTTTGGCACGCACTTGGCTGGTTTTTTAAAGTACCTATGTAATGTACTGAATACAAAAGAGTGTCCATGATTGGTCATGGCTCGTGCAAACCTAGTGACCTGGCTAAACTTTTCACCACAGTACACCATCGTCCCTGTTTACGTACTAGTCATAAAATAGCTAGTAATTATTTTCTTGTGCACAACGAGAAAATAATTACTGAAGCTTACGAATCGTGGTTAAATGCCATTAAAAAAAAAAGAAGTGAAATTCCCTTTTCTTAAATCTAATCCAGAATGATCGCTAGAATACGTTTTCAGAAAACGGCTATTTAGGTATTTTTATTATCACTATCGTTTCAGCATCAGCCATGCTATTCTGTAAACATCTCACCGTGAAAACTTGGGTGAAGTGAGCTGTCAATAGTGTCAATCTCTGTGGAATGACAGCTCACTCCACGCTCACTTCACCTAAGTTTTGACGGTGAGATGGTTACAGAATAGCACTGCAGTTGTCAGTGTCAGCATCTTAAAAATTCCCGTGGCACTCACCTACTTATGGTCCGACCGTTGAAAGACTGCGTTCCTGACATCTGTCAGTTGGTCAATTTCAAGTACATACTAATAAAGATCAAATTCGCAAAACACGTATTCGTTAGTATGGAAGTAACAGTTGGTCGATTCTGTAAAAATATCAACATGAAACTTAGGTGAAGTGAGCTGTCACTGTCACAAATCGACCGGCAGGATGCTAGGGATTAGCACTATTGACAGCTCACTTCACCTAAGTTTCACGGTGATATTTTTACAGAATCGACCGGCTGGTATCATGAACGCATTCTCTCGACGGCCGGACTGTAGGTTAAGGGGTTTTATTAACTCACCTATTGTAGTAATAAGCGTGATACAATAAATCAGGGCTCCGGAGAAGGTCCACTTGGAGTCCATGGCCAGTTCTGGCGGTTGTGTCTCGGGGGACTGCCTCGCAGCCGCCACAATGGACGACTCGAACTTACGGAGCTGCTCGTGGACCAGCCGCGTCCAGTTGCGTTCGTACAGGACGTTCAAGCGCTCTGGAACAAAATATAAGATGGTGTTAATTTAAATGTTCAGTTTAGTTGTAACTTCGTAGAAGGTTTTGACTGTGAAATTAATTTAATAAACTTGACATTATTAAGATGTTATTATCTTCTCCATTCTGCATTTTTTTTTTCTTTTTTTTTATAATATCAAAAGTGAAGTCACATAGTCTGTAGAAGATTCTTATACATGACTACCTTCTTTATAAAGTCAACTTGCTTCTGCCCGTGACTTCGTCCTCGGGAAATTTCGGCTCCGACCCACCACATCCCATCCCATCACCCGCCCGCGCTATTACTTTGTTTTCGCTAAGTGTTCGTTCTGACTTTTTTTCTTTTTGATCGACTCCTAAGGGTAGTAGCGTGATGTTACATAGCCTTCCATAAAAAATGGGCTATCCAGTGTAAAAAGAAATTTTCAAATCCGACTGGTGGTTCCGGAGATTATCCCCTACATACAAACAAACATACAAATTTTACCTCAAAATTCAAAAGTCATTTATTCAAACTAGGCTGAGAATCAGCACTTTTCGAACGTCAAAATTACATATGACAGTCCCCCAAAACGCCCACCCTTCACCTATATTAGTATAAAAGTATTGATTAAATGCGTAACCACTTTTTAATCGAGCTTTAGCATTTTAGTGATATTTCACGGATCTATAGCCAGAGTCACCTTCGTTCTGGCCTCTTCTTTGCGAAGAATTAGAACCATCAAACGTCCAATTTATAACTCAGAAGAAACCCATCTCAAGCATTTACAATTATTACTAAGATTAACTGTTAACCCGACGCTGGGATGGGCCATCAAGCACCAAGTGTTGACGATAAGATCTTTACTGAATAGATTTTATTAACCCACGTACGCACGGGCGCTTTTTTAACGCGACGTTTTTGGAATAAAGTTCTATAACGCGGCTTGCGGTAGGAGTTGAGTGGTAGAAATCATCATTTAAAGAAAAAGCATCACTCGACTTGGCGAAAAAGTCCGTTACAAGGTCTCTAGTTTCAAGTGTCAAAAGTTCTTGGTTTTGTTTTTAATATACAGCGAAAGGCACTTCGTTCCAACTGGGTGTCCCACGACACCTCCCGGCATTTTTGATTTATTTACCACGCACTCGATTTTTTACGCTTGGCTTAGCATAGGGAGTTGAAAACCCAACAATGTGCTTTTATAACGCGCAAAAGATGCGCAGTGTTGAATTTTCAACTACTAGGTTTCTCGTTTTATTTACGGCACGGAAAAAAACGCCGCGTTAAAAATGCACACGTGTGTACGTTGGCTTATAATGTCGATGGGAGAACTCAAATTAACGAGGCCCGCAATCAAGCTTTGTTTAGTTTAATCAAAAGTGAAAAGTACCATTTAACTTTTAAGGGGTATACTTTGTTGATAACGTTGTCAGATTCTGAATAGATACTTTTTGGAACTTTGATCATAGGATTTTGATTTAAATTTTGGCCATTGTATGGAGTTGGTGAGATGGGAGATCTTGAAGAATGATTATGATATTATAACGTGAAACAGATTTAAGTACGTGTTTTTTTATTATTTTGCTTCTATATTATTATCATTACCTAATTAACTTGGATGAATGAATTGAGACATTGACTGAACCAACATAATTTTATAGTAAATCCAATGAAATAAAAAGCTTGTAGGTATATCCCATTGTTGTTACTTATTCTTCTTCTTCTTTTCGTGTCGTTAGTGACTAACCTGGTGTAAGAGTTTTAAAGTCGCCCATGGGCCTCTGATTTGGCTTCACATGCCGTCGAGGAATATCTCTGAGGCAGTTTTCCTCACGATGTTTTCCTTCACCGTTTTTGAAGCGTCTTATTTAGATTTTTAAACATAATTATTGTATTGTTTCTTTTGACGTTATTCTCTGCAGCAAAAATTTTATAATGTCCCTTTCTCTAGTCTTTTAATTGAACCGTTTTAAAAATTCTATGGAAATGAATAATTTACAACAAGCAGTCTAGCTGTACGACCCTTTGATCTCTAAATTCTTAGAACTTGGTGTGGCAATATTAATTTCCATAATTATTTCGGGTACACGTTTTTTATGTTACTATCCTAGACATGACCTCGATAGAGAATTATTTACCGTGTCTAGAACGACTACGTACTTGCGAACGACGTTTTTTTTCTGTTAAACTCAAACTCAAAGCATTTATTTCAATTAAACTATTTACAGGCACTTTTGAATTCTCAAAGAGTCGGTCAGTTAGTCAGAAAGTTGAAGCTAGTTGCCCGTTTCAAAACGTAGATCTCTATGGAGAAGAACAGGAAATAAACTCCAAGAACACTCTTTTAAATATAGATTTTACAAAATCCTGGGAACTGTTATTAAATCCTTCTCATTCCAGAAAATTATAATAAAGGTAGCATAGTTTTTTCTTATCTCAATATATCCCTCTTGTAGACCCCTGTTAATTCCCTATTTAAGTTGACTAAATCACTATACTGGCTCACTACCACACGTAGCTTCTCATGCAGGGCCCTCACTTTCAATCTTCTCCCGCCATTCGTGGTGTATGACAGAAGACATTAGTGACAGCAGGTACCTCACTACTTGTGTGAATGAGACAGTATTTATTGGCAGAATAGTTGACATCGGCTTTAAGCTTCGTGCAGACAAGCGCGACGCAGCAGCGTGACGCGACACCGGCTATTGTTCCGTGAAGTTTTCTTAGAAATTGTTTTATTCGAGTCGCGTCACGTCGTCACGTCGCGCTGGTCTGCACGAGCCTTTACTTGCCATTTATTAAAAATATAATAGAATAGAGACATAACTATTAAATAGATACACTTCACCTCTTCACATTAATATGAAAGTTGACCAAACAAATAGACGCACTCTAAAACTTTCATAACAATCAATAGCATACAAAAAACATTAGTAGACAGCTTTTAAATGACCAGAATCTCAGAGAAGTTATACTATAACTATTAGTTATGGGTTATTAGTAAATATTGAAACTAAGGACTAATCTGTACTTATTTAAATAGACAATCTTGGTAAACAATAAATTGGATCAGTTAAGTCTACAAGAATAATGTCAAACAATTTATCTCGGAAGTTCCAATTAATCGGTCTCTCTCGACTTGTTTCAATTAATGTAGGTAAATCTGATTTATCCCCAGTAGTAGAAATATTTAATAGATCCAATTAATATTATCTGATATTGACAAAGATGATAGACACCTCTACTTTACTTTTGATTTAAAATTAATAAATATAATAGTTCATTCATTTCTCTCAGAAAGTTCAATTTGTCTCTATTATTCTAAGTACCTGGGCGACCGAGCTCTGCTTGGGTGAAAATAGAGAATGCTCATGTAATAGTATAGAAAAGTACATACTAATTCCATGCTGCCATGATAGTAGGAACTTACTAATTCCATGCTGCCATGTCATTATTCTAAGGTAGGTAGCCATCTTGTTCTAAAATTTGGGCGACCGAGCTCTGCTCGGATGAAAATACGGAGAGAAAGAATTTTCCCAGATATAAGACCGATTTTACATCGATTTTTCGCCTCCGTATATTGCAACTATATTGCAACTTTCATAGAAATCGTTAAAGCCGTTCTCCAGAACGTGATTATAAATACATATATATACAATTATTTCTCAATTAATAGTATAGGATATCTGTTATTATTTATTTTCTCTACACATAATTCGTACACACTCACAAGACTCGTATGTTGAACTCTCCATTGCAAGACAATCAAAGTCTAAATTGGTACAGTTAACAGATGGACGTCCCAAAAACATTAACTTTTGAAAAATCTACGTCATTGTATTTTTGTTTGTATAGCCTATACTGTCCAACTGTTGGGCAAAGGCCTTCCAGGAACTCTTTTCCCGCGCCGCCTCAAACCAGCCCTCACAGTTGGCGTCCAGGTCATCTCGCCAGCTCTTTCTGAGACGGCCTTGGCGGCGCCGTCCGTCTTTAGGCACCCATTCTGTGGAGACTTTTGTCCAGCGATGGTTATCGTGCAAGCGGCTGATGTGACCTACCCAATTATTATCATAAAGCCAAAAAAACTACTGGACGTCTAGTTCTGCAAAATAATTATACCTACGTCTTACCAAGTAATCCTTACAATTAACTTGACAAGATAATCTCCTGTTCCATGGAACTTTATCGAGAAAATTCCCATCAAACTCTTAATTAACGAAACAAAACAAATCATTGTTCAAATATTCCTCAGTACACTTTCACCGGCATGTCCAGTTACAAAAGTTATTTTCATTAAGCTACTGAAATCTTCTCTACGTGATCAATCTTCTGAAAGGCTCATTTAAATTCCTACTGATTAGTCAGTGAATAAAGTTATCCCGGTTTTACTTCGTCTACTTTCGTTTAATTTAATTCTTGGTTTTTATATGTTTGGAATATTGAAACGTCAAACATTGGAGAGTTAATTGGGTGTTTAATTGAGGCTTCAGTTCAGTCAGTGAAACCAGTCTGTTATTTTATGTGTAAATATTTAAATTATAGCATCGACTTGGATGAGTCAGTGAAGGTACTATAATAAATTGTGGATAACGTATATACATACATAAATTCACGCTTCTTCTTCTTCTTGGGGTAGGTAGAAACGATGGAACGCCACCTGCAGCTATGATCCTTACATATTACTTTTGTTTCATTTACGTTAAGGGTACGCTAGTCGGTCATTCTTTCATACGAACGTAGTATGGTGATTACTCGTCTGTTTGACAGTGTACGTTCAAAACTAAAAATTCTATCAATGTGTCTTGTCATTTGCCCTGTATGGAAGCAGAATTGGAAAAAAAAAATTGGTTGGAAGTTATGAGCGTCGTAACTTCCATATTTCAACATTAACTTTAACTTGTCTTTGGGCGTGAATAAATAACATATGTAGTAAGAAAATGGCAAAATAGAAACCGTACAGAGATAGATCATTTATTCAATAATTATATTAACCGGTAAAGCCCTGGGTGACCCTCAAGCACGTCAATTAGCACGTTAATTAGTTGTTTATCAGGCCTTTAACGGTTAAATAATTTTATTTTGATTGAATACATCCAGTAGTTTAAAATTTTACGCAACTAGCTAAATAAATACTAAATAAATAGAACTAAATAATTTGACTAATTAGAATGCATATTATTCACGCCCACCAACGAGTTCGAGCCGTCGACTAGTCTACCCTTAATAAATCTGAATATACACGCAGGCCGGTTGCGAGTACTACGTAGTTCTGAAGAACATCACCAATAACGTCACTACATGTCCTAGAATGATATGTGGTGACGTTATTGGTGATGTTCTTCAGAACTCGGGCGTCCCCTCCCGGCGTTTGAACTCACATCTGCTTGTAAACACCTTTTGTTATTGTGAATAAATAAATAAATTACGTTGAGACATGACGATTTGTCAAGCAATCGAATGATTAGCAGCCAATTGCGTAACACAGTTTTTTTTAACAATCCGAAGGATTTTGAAGATATAATTCCTAATCCATTGCTTAAATGTTTGACAAATTCTTCTGTTCAACAACGTAACTAACGCTTTCAAAATGACTTTGCAATGATTAGTAGTTACACAGTTACCCCGCTGAGTTAACTTGAAACATTATTAAAAATGAGTTAGTTAACGAGAAACTCAACTGATTCCATAATTATCTGCGTGCTAGGGGTACCGGAGCGTTCGGCCAGAAATCCCGGAGCCCCTCCGCATATTGTAAAAAAAGACAAGAGTGGAGTTAAAACAAGAATGTGGTTTTAGTTGGTACAGACTTGCAAAATCCATAAGGATTTCCAAATAATTAAAAGGCGTAGTGTGCGTGTACCGTAACAAATACCAACTCCAAAAGTGCGTGTCGGACTACGCACAATGAAGGATTCCGAAGTTGGGATGAATTTATCCCAAGAACAAACATTGTAGTTGAAAAACATGTTCTCCAATACAACTGCAAATGTAAGTTTTTACGCACAATATTGAGAGATCTACTATGTTATTTTAAGACCATAGATTTCTTATAGGTTTTCCTGTAATCTATGAGTGAAGAACCATTCTCATTTTTATTTTTTTTATTTTTGGTTTAGTATTTTCGGAGATAAGAAGGTGGAATCGTCAATTTTCTAAAATATCTTTTTGAAATTAATATGAAAAAAAGAGATACTCGCAATAAGCCCTTTCATATGATATGTCACACTGTACAGTTTGCAAAACTTTCTTTTTTAATTTTCTCATTTGCCCTCAAAAGTGACCCCATATTCAAAATTCATTTATTTACTTTACACGTCCGTGTTTGGGTCAAGAAATACATATATGTGTACCAATCGGTCCATTAGATTCGGAGTAAATTGGCTGTGACAGAGGGACATACAGACATACAGACACACGAGTGATCTATAAGGGTTCCGTTTTTCGTTTTGAGGTACGGAACTCTAAAAAGGGAACAAGAAACAGATAGCTACTACAAACTCCGTACTAAAATATGTACATAGTTGATGCTAATTATTCAATGCAGGTATTAAATATCTCAAAGTGTACTGCAGGTATCCAGTTGTCAAGTTTTCTCAGACTAAGTAAGGTTTCCTGTTGACTGTAGCGCCAATAAAAGCTTGTCCACCGTCTTTAAAGTAGAACTAAGATTCTTGTAAGAGAACGCCTTCAAACATTGACATTTGAAGGTAAGGATCTATTTACACCGTGTAGATTAGTTAGAAAGAAAGAAAGAAAAAGAAAAATATTTTATTTGGGACACGCACAGGAAATACAAACAGTAAGTAATAATAAAAATAAATTATAAATTAAAAAAACAAAAAAGGAGCATTTAAAAATTGAATAATAACGACCTGTGCGAGGCCAAAAAGACTCCTATCTCAGCATAAAACAGCGATATTTAAAAAAAAAAACGCAGCGCTGGTATTCTGATAGGGCCCACTGTGATGCCACGGACACACCTACGGACTAACATAAATCCCACTATGGGATACAACAAAACAAATAAAGCAAAAAAAAAAAAAAAAACAACAACTTAAAACATAATAATTATTATAATTAGTTATGAGTATAACTCACTAATAAATGGTTACACATATTTAATTGTTAGTTTACATGCCGAATAAAAAGGAAAAAGGTATATAAAAACCGGTGGTTGTATTAAAGGTATATAGTCGTCCGGACCGTATTTCGGCAATGGCGGCCAATCACGGAGAGTAACCTTCGGCGCGGGAGATATTATAGTGAACAAGTGTGTGCGTGCGCAGACACAGGTGCACTCTCTCTTCCCTAAGTCTCATATAAAGTTCTTTTATAAAGTATTATAGTGTTAGATGCCTGCTTTAACAATATTTAACAATAGAAATCTTGAAAAAATGACACAATTTAATTTATTAGTAAGTGAATTATGACGATCACTTATTTTTATGACCTCACTGAACCATTATTTCATACAGAAGATATTATTATTTATTATTTCCTGCTTAACATTTATTTCGTCATCCCTACTATAACTACTGATTACCTAATTAATGGTAATAATTTGATAAAAGGAGTCACTGAAAATGCCCTACCTGAAGGACAAAATATCGTTTGATCAAAAAGTTCGCGGAATTCCCACAGCTGATAAACAGGCCACCTCGCTACGTCGGCCCAGTGCGGGTTGGAGGAATTCATATATCCTCGAATTTTTGGTTCTAGAACATGCCGGTTTCCTCACGATGAGAGTTTAGGTGGTGACATGAATAAATGTACAAAGTACTCTTATGTCGAGGCAATTGTTACTGGGTCACCAGGGCCACCATTGCTCTCAAGAAAGATGTAGGCATTTTTGTAAAATAAAAATATTTTATAAGTACCTATTTTACATTTAGTATAGCGGTACAATTTGATTTAGTTTAGAAGTCACAAATGTCAGGATGGATGGTAGCTCGCAAATCCAAATATAATGACAATATGATCAATACGAAGTAAAATTGACATGGTGTCGCTAGGAATACGTGTCCTAGAAAATCTTATGTGTTGAGTTGAAGTGTCTATTTGAATATCAAACAAGTACAGCCTTACCTGCCTTCCCCGATTGATATGTCTACACAATTTGTTGGAAGATTACTTGATAGTTTCACACCATTTTATTCCTTATTGAGCTCCATGAAACGTTGTGTTTTCTGACAGAGGTTTTTCGGGACACACGTCGTGTAGGAAAATCATAGGCGATTAGTGGATCATGTGAGTGGATGGACAGCAGCGACGCTTGATGAGGTACTAAAATTATCCCCATAATTGTTCAGTTAAAAATTGTAGGCCGTGCATATAAAAAAAAAAAAAAAAATAGAATTTGCTTTTATAACGAACTACTAATACCCATATGACTGTGTGCACGCTCGTGAATTTAATATTGAGCCTACTTACAAATTGTATTGTGCATTTTGCAATTACCGATCTAAATAACTGAAAATAGAGAGCAGTGCCGGCCCAGTGGTAACGGCCGCGACTTACAAGTTGTAGGTCGTTGTTTCGAACCCTGATGGGCGCTTTTCTTTGTGTAAATTATTTCATCACCACTGCTTTTCATCACTGCTCTCAATACGGTGAAGGATAACATCGTGAGGAAACCGGCATGTCCTAGAATCAAAAATTCAACGACATGTGACATCTACTAACGTGACCGCACTAGGCCCGCGTGGTGGATTACGGCCCACTCCCTTTCACCTAGAGGAGGCCTGTTTCCCAGCAGTGCGAATATTATAGGATCTGCTAGCTGATCTAACTAACAATTTTTTTAGTGTTCTTTAGCAGGTTTCCTAAAACAGGGTTTATAATAATTATTTTTACCTAATCTCAAACCTTTTGAACGCAATCGAGTCATCTAAAAATTCAATCAAGCACAACTGTTGACTTTGCACGTCGATTTGTGTAGAAAAATCCTGGCAACGACATGGATAAGTGTGCGGTGACAGCCCTATCTCGATCTGTTTACGGTTTCCTTCAGAATTGGGTTCGTGATCCCGCATCCTAGGGGTGTCACGTTAACGAGCGTAATTGGTATTGAGGTTTTGGATAGGTTTTTTTTTGTGGTCTATTTATTTTTTTGAGCTTGAATATACTTTTGGGTGTATTATCTGATCTTGACAAAATGTTTAATCAGTTGAAAAAATAGAAGTTTTATTGTTATTACGCCTATATGTGCGTTTAGTGTTCCTTAAAATATGAAGTTAGTTATTTGATACAAACTTTCGAAAAAAAAATGTTTTATTTTAATATTATGTTTTTATTACTGAATGGGCCTGCTTTTCACCTGCCTCGTCTGATAGAAAGCGATGGATGAGGTCTATGATGGCTCGAGCGTGCCCAAAATATGCCTTCTCTCTTGCTTTGAAGACAGACGGGTTATAAGCACGGGTTAAATTAAGAAACCAGTGTTTTGTTTTGATCATTGAATTATTGACCCTCAACAGCTTAGGGTAAGTAGGTACTTATACTGAAATCTTCTTTTATCCATGAATCATTTCGCTATAAAAAGTTAAAAGCTTTCCTTAAAATTAATTTCTCCTGTTAAAATTTATTAACAATAAACTTTAATATTTCTCCATGTAAAAGTGTAGGTAATATAAAATTATTTGAAACACAAAGTACGCAGAGGTAACCTATATTTTGTTATTTTACGATATCCGAACATAAAATGGAGATGGGTATCATTTCGGTCGTGAATTCTAACGTAGGATCGTCTATAAACTTTGTACCTTGAGGCGATATTTGAAACTTTCGTCATAGAAGACGTAGAATAAACATTGGGAACATCTGGATTCTGGATCTAGACAAGTGATTTAAATTTAATGATAAGGGCCAGATTTCCTATGTCAACGATAAAACAAATGAGGTTTTGATTACGTTGACTTTTTTAAAGGCAAATTAGCAGGAAATAGCCAAACATACACACCGGAAATATTATAGAGGTAGGCAGAAACGACAGACCGCCACCTGCTACGATCCTCACTACTTTTGTTTCGTTTACGTTCAAAACAGCTTTACTTTCCTGGAAAAGTTTTTAGTCTACTAAGGATACTAACGAGCCATCAGCTACCATTGTATCTCCCCAATCACAATACATTTCATTGTATTACTTTTCCAGCCAGTACAAATTCATTTACGGCCATCCTTAACCAAATTATGAAAATTCTCAATTCAAAAATTTCGTGCGCCCTAAAAAAGGCCACGCGGATAAAGTTTTATCAATTTGGATATTCCGAATTCCGATACGGTGTTGCAAGCGGATGGATATTCCGATATACATACATCGTTGCAACTTATACAGCCCTCGTTCGAGATTTATCCCCGTACGATTTTTATTTCCTATCCATTCGAGCGTGTTGCGGCAGATACGCGTCCGGGCATTTTGCGAAATGCCACCAATCGTTGTGCAATGTGGATAAAATTTAGTAACTATAAAAGTGTTCTTGAAATGTATTTTTATTTTATTTATTTACTGGATTCCGCCCGCGACTTCGTCTGTGTGTGCGCATTTACCGAGATAAAAAGTATCCCATGTCTTAATCCAGGTTATACCTACTATCTTTGTGCCAAAGGAGATCATCCATTTTGTTCGGCGATTTGGGATAAAAAAACAGTAGTCGGCGGCAAGGAATGAATTACATTTTATTTGAATAGTGGCAGTAGTAGAAACATTTCTTTTTACGGCGACAACGCTTTAACTTATTTGCGAACAAAGATATACAATGTGAAATTTAATTCGTTTGCATCCTCTTAAGGGGTCATTGTAAACATCATTATGAACAACTTTCACTATGGGGACAACACTAAAATCGCGAAAAAAAAACAGCTGTTCCCTTCATTATAACCAGCTATGCGAACATAAATGTATGGAACAGTTGATTTTTTTTTCACATTGTATAACGGGCTTTAAGTGAAATAAATTATATCTTCCCGCTATTTCATGTAACATCCCGTATGCACCTCACAAATACAATACAATACAACATTTTCAGCCAGTCCATCTATGGTAAAAGAGTAGGTCGGAGTCTCATTTACTAGAAAAAGATTTTTGCGATTTCTGTCTTTTCTAGTACTCAAACCTCAGTAGGTCCAGTTGACTTTTTTGATCCTTATAAGAAACAGAATCGATTGGCATTAAAAAAGTTTTTGAGAAAACTGCCCATTTTATTGCTGATTTTTTCAAAATATGTTAATGCAGATCAAAATATCTCAAAAAGTAGGAGAATCTCCTAAGACCATTTTCTTGTAGCAACAACGGTTAAGGGACCCGCCCTTACTGCCCTATCTCAAAAATCCAACTCTCAGAACCCAAATTGTTCTCGACTTTGACGCCTGAGTAAAAAATAATGACATAGATGTGTACTTTAAAAACATGTAATTAAAAAAGATGGCAGCAAATAAATGTGTGAAAGTGATCTCTGATATAATATTAGAAGTATAGTAGAATACATCTTACTCTTTTACTTTCGGACAGTATTGACCGACTGTTGTGATAGGACGAAATAGGCCTGATTGGTGTTTTAGTCCCCCTAATAATGTTATTAGTTTTCGGATAAGCCCCCGAGGCCGGAGCTAAATTGTTTTAATTTAAGCCACTTCATCAACAAACACATCTGTCCGGAACCTTATTTATTAGGTCCAGAACTAACAACTGATATCAGCCTACGTGATAGAAGCCTAAAAGGACTTCCTGGACAACGTACGTGTTGTACGTATTTTTTTGTTTTTTTCTTCGTCTTTTTGTATCAGTGTATATAAATAGGTGCCTTGTCTTTTCACCAAAGCTTAATTTATACATTTTCACGTGACAAGTAACGATTGACAAAAACATGATTTGTTACTTCGTCATTAAACAACAAGTTTGCCATATAATTCACTTAATAAAATAATTACACGATAAACTTTTTTTTAATAACGTATTATTTGACGAACTACTCATTTTTTACTCATGTTTTCTCATAAAACAACGTTTGGAATAAAAACATTTTACATAATGTATTACAAGATTTCCTAAAAATTAAACTCATTAAATAAGCAAAAGGGGCTAAAAATATTTTGGTTGTTCGTCAGGTAGAATAAAAAAAAATGCTGAACACGTATTTTTTCTGATATTGATCAATTTCCAATTTTAAAACTACAACCTATCTTCAGCAGTTGTCTACTAGGTTCTCTCTCGTTCAAAACCTATCACGATATTTTCAGTTGAAAACTGAAAATTGTTTCCTAGTTTGGCCATTTTCTAACAATAGTTCCGTTTCACGGTCACGCGATATATCGCTCCGTCTTTGTCTGTGTTGTTCCGAAGTTTTCTTGTTTTTATTAATATGTACGTCACAGCTGTTTGCTGAAAAAGGGTCGGCAGAAGTGTAGGTATAGGGGCTTCCAATAATAATAGGGTTTTTTATCGGATGGTTACTGTTTGTGTATCGGCTGTCTTAGGCTCATAGTACTTTCTCAAATCACTAGATCAAGTCATTATTCCATTGGATAAAATAAGTAATAATATTCATCTAAACTACAGACTACAACGGAAAATTTTCTAACCCAATAAATACTTAAGCTGCAACTCGATATGCATTATTTATAACATTTGCTTTGTTTATTTGCGTCCAACAGATAATAAACGAGTTTACTTTCAAAGCAATTATTGTCATAAAATATTCGAGTTACAGAATAATTTCTGCAGGTTTATATTTCATTGTTCGCTGGAGTAAAGTTAATGTTCACAGTATTTATAACAGTTCATGCAGTTTTCATTTTAAATACATTTTATGATAAGGTGGCAAAACAAAGTTGTACGACTTGTTTACAAAATAACCATAGACAATGACTTAAGTACAGTACTCCGTTGGTTAAATAACCAAATAAAATAACCATAAAATAGAGAGAGAAAGAGAGCTACCGACTGAACGCAATACCTGTCACTTCAGTTGTCGTGTTACGTCACAGTTGTACTCTTCAATTTAGCAACGTTATAATCCGTTGACGTTTAGATGTCTGACTGTCTTTTTGGGCTCGTTACAATAGACAGATTACAAAATATTATAGTATTATTATAAATCTAACTACAAAATAGTGCTCAAGCAGTTACATCTACGAAGAGTAGTTTAAGAATAAATGATAAAGTTTAACTCACATTAATAAAAGAGGAAGCTATCGTAAAAATCTAAAATAAATTCAATTGGTTTGTAAATAATGTTACAACATAAACAAGAAAGTGACATCTATAAAAACCCTTTTTACGATTTGTTTACCTTTATTGAATTACCTAATCCAATGGAGTATAGGTATCAAATTATTGTTATAAACAATATGGTCAATGTTCTAAGTAGATGGCCCACTTGCACCACAGTTCACTGAATGCATTTAAAGCATCATTCTGTCTCTGACATCATCAAATGATTGACAGATATAGAACGATGTTATAAATTCGTTTAACACTTTGTAGTGCAAGTTGGCCTGACTGTTCGAATTTTGAAATATAAAGAATAAACCTACGAAGTTTCGCGAATGATTTTATAAACTTACGTGTACATTAGAACTCTTCGTTTTATTATGAGATTTCCTAAGAGCCATAAAACACTGGCGATTTGCGAGCATGTTTTCAGCGAGGCGATTGTTTATCGCGCACGCTGTGTGTACGTAGCGAGTACGCCACGTGTGCGCAACGAGTTCACCGCGGTTTCATAACGAGAGTGATTGACGTAAGTGTACAAGAGAGAGCGAGACAAGCGAGTCTATAAAATTACGAAAACGCGGAGAACACGTCGCGTAGTCGCTGCTACTTCGCTTCGCAACCCGCGGAGAGCACATTCACATTTATTGGTTCGCTGGAAACACGCTGGCAAATCATTAGTGTGATAACGCTCTAAAGGGGCTTTCTCTTTCGATTGATTTATTTTCGGCCATCTTGAACATATCACGCTAGCCTTATGCTGCGGCCGCTTCTGCGTCTATCGTGACAAAGAAATACGTGCCGAAGCTTCGTATGTTTTTCTCGCTAAAAACTTATCGCGCTAACGCGGTGGTCACATTAGTGGCTTCACCACGTTTATTATGTACCGCCACCCGTGCGATAAGTGCTACGCAGCCCGAATTATCGCGACGATAACCGATAATGGTTGGTCACATCTGCGTGTTTCGTAACACTGTGCGAAGCTTCGTCACGATAGACGCAGATGCGGCCGCAGCGTTTAAAAAATCTAGTAAACGAAGTGGTACATAGATTTAACACAGTAGTAGTACAACAGAATAGATACGAACCTAATTTGAGAAACTACAACGTTATTTGCTAAGAAGCGGGTAAGAGGCGGCAATTTGAATAAATAACAAACTTTGGTATTTTAGATGAGTAAATATTTACGTAGCCGCTACGTAGGTACAAGGTTGAGTAGTTTGGGCATAGATTATAAAATACTTACAGTAGTGAATACATGGACTTTCCATGAGTACGGTGAGTACAGGGGGCTTACTTCAGTGAGGGAAAGAGGTGGAGTTATACGTCCTGTAGAGCTTCATCTCTTTTCCACACTAAAGTAATATTAAAATAATACTGTTTTATGTCGACCTGGGGACCTACCACCACCTGGTAGGCCCCCAGGTCGACATAAAACAGTCTGACGTGGTGACATTTGGTACTAAATACTTTACCTATTGCAAACCTGACCTGACCTATGATGATGGCACTACTTTGCCGCCAAGTGCTAGTAGGTTTTGATTTGAGTCACCCACAAGCAGCGTTTGTTTGCACATTTATTTTAACAATTTATTTCCTATTCGAAGTAACCTAAGTGCGATAGTGGCGCCCTAATTATCATTTTACTCTTTTGTGCCAACCTGTAGTTGAAATGATCGTTCAGGCTCAGAATGTCCCTTTCCCAAAATGTCCCTTGGTTTCAAATGCTCCTTTTTCCGAGACGTCCCTTTCCCAAAATGTCCCTTTCCCGTATCACCTAAGTACAGCTCGGGGACTACCCGGCTATGACTCTCGCTCGTCCAAACTAGGTTGTTAATTTGTGGAAGATCTGCGGGGTACTTACGTAATACACTTACAATAGCAATACCTTTCATTTTGACAGTTCAACAATATTCATTGCGTTATTTACGTTATTCAGCTGTGTGAAGTAGTTTTTTTTTCAATAGTGTGTTACGCAATTTGGCTGCTGATCTGCAATACCGATCGGGCCTAGGATCGTCTCTTCATGGATGGGTGATAGTATCCGTTGAAACTGTGGACATTTTTAAAAGGGTCTGTAAGATAAATTCGCTCCTATACCTAATCTGCGTTAGCAATTTATTTGCCAAACATGTAAACAAACATTAGTTTTAGGAAAAGCAACCATAATGCCTACATATAAGGTTCAGTTTGCGCTACAACTTCATATTGTTTATAACTTTTTCAACAGTTTAATCAATCTAAAATCAACTACATTTACACTCGAATAAAGTTGATGTTTATTTAAGTGGAAATAACATCAATTGGAAACAAGGTTCTGGAAGACCTTACATTTGTTAGTCTATGGCCAAGGTCTTACACGTGCCTATACACGTGTTCACATATACTTTACTGCTATAATAGGAACTCTACTTAATTATTAATATAAATATGATTGAATCGTAATATATTTGCTGTAAATTCCGAAAACCATTCTATCCTATTATTTTATTTTATCGCACTAAGTATTAATTTTACGACAAAAGCAAGGGATCTTTGAACATTTTAATGGATAATTATTACGTTCAACATTTCAAAATATTATCTTTAGTTGTTAAAACTTAGCGCTGTCTATCAGTGTCTTGTTCATAAGACCAGTTTAATAATTAGTATATTCATGAAAGAAAATTAAGTTTGAACTTTTTAATTAAGCCCAGTAAATTCGTGCCCCGATAAAAATGATTATAAATAAATTATTTTCAAACCCAACTTCTTCCAAATTCGATACTTATCTATGGAAATAACTTTGCATGAAAGATATCTAAATAGATAAGTATCGAATTCAGTAAAAGTATTAAGTAACATTAAAACAATGTACCTGCCCCAAAATTTTCTATTTTACTCGACAAGTTATGTCAATACTTCTTTTAGATCATTACGTCTTTTGTTTATCAAACAAATATTTAGTAAATGTTTCAGGGTTTTGAAGCATTATTTCAACAATGGGGGCTCACCAATTATTCTCAAATATGCCACGAAATGAAAGCCGTTAAAAGCCTTTTGATATTGTATCCGACCAATGTTGCTGTTTTTTTTATTATTATGAATACATTTTACGGGCATTTTTTCGCATTTTTTTTTGTTTTTGTAATGACTTTATTTTTGGTTCAAGACTTTCCAATTATTTAGGAAAAATACATTGGTTGAAATTTATGATGTTCGTTCTTGTAAGCCCTAGGGCTATATGTGTGACTGCCTCATTGGTCTAGTGGTCACAAGCGCAACTGCTGAGCATGTATTCCTGAGTTCAATTCCCGGGTCGGGCAAAAATATATTGGGTTTTACCATTTGTAATTTCGTAGCAGCCCGAAGTCCGGATTTGTGCCCGGTTGATGGCAATAGCCCTCTAATAAATGGGACTTAAACATAACTGGCGAAATGTGGGTGTACTATAGGTACACTTCTGCCTAACTCTTCCGGGAATAAGGGCGTGATTATAAATTTTATATTTATTCCTAATAAATTTTTCAAAAGCCATTTTTTTCATGTAAAAAGGCCACCTAACGCAGTTTTCGGTACCAGAACTCACTGCAAACGATAGCTGTAAAAATATTCACAGTAGATGATTTATGCCAGTCGTTCCCCGTGAAACCAATCACTATTTCATGGCACTACCCGGGCACTAACTAACGAGCCAACCGTAAAACCAATCATATTGACGAATTGGGAAATCTCGAATCAGTAACAGACAGAAGCAATGTAAAAAAAAAACTGGAGTTGACAAATAGATTATAAAACTACTAGTGATTCACCCTGCTTCGCATAGTTTTTACGAATTAATTATGTTTATTAGGGTATATTAAGTTTAATATTATTAGTGTATTATACATAAAGAAAGAAAAATGCGTTTATTGGCATTACAAAAAATACACTTTAAAATTATAATTATAGTTATATAGAAACAAAATTATAGCATACATATAACCCCTCCGGAATAATTTCTCTAAATGATGGTGAAAATCGCATCAAAATCCGTTGCGTAGTTTAGAAGAACAACGCGGTCACACAGATAGACACGAAAAGTGACTTCAATTATACATAGATTTAGAATACGTAACGAACGTTACTTTTATTTCATATAGGTATTATTAAAGCCATTTTAAAATACAACATAATTATGAATTAAAAAAAAAAAAAAAAAAAATCTAAAAACACCAATCTGTATCTATAACAGGAAACTTTAAAATCAAACGCAAATTTTTATACACGTGTCACGAAAAAAAAAAAAAATTTATTTCCATTCAGCGAGCCACGCTACAAAAGGTGTAAAAGCAAACATGTGTGATTAAATTTTCAAAACACATCAAACGCACAGCTTGCCTCTTGCTACCAATTAAAAGTTTGACATAAAGCGAATGACCACCATCAATGGCGGTAGGCGGTTGTTAGAAATAGGATTTTTACACGTGTGAAAACCACTACACCTTTTTTACAAATAGCACGTGCTATTTGTGGAAGTAGGGTTTAATAAATAACATTTAATAGAGGTAAACTACTTAAAGTGGATCCGCAATTGCAGCCCGCGAAATTAAAATGTTCTTAAGTTTTTTGCAATTTGCAGGACAGATTGGATCTTGATCAGAATATAATTCGCGACTATAACATATATTGGGTTCCCACCTAAAAAATGGCGTTTTTTTTCTCACAAATAGAGAACCTCGTCACTTCTATGATTTAAAATATTCATCAATTGCTTGGTATTACATCGAATAATGACCATCATATACAACTACCAATAGTAAAAAAACCTTATAACTTATAGTTTTCTAAACATAAAAAATACCTTAAAAATGACTCCTCATTTTGTTAGCAGAAATGACCACTATTTGTTTAAACTTATCTTTTTCGCTTAATCTAAGTGGCATAATACGTTATCTTAGTTTTTAAACATTAGTGCATAAAAGATTTAAAACATTAGTGTTCATGGTTGTTGTATAAATTAAGAAAATGTTAGTATGAAAAATGCAATTTCTTTAAAATTCTCCATACATAACGCTGATTTCATAGATGGTTCCTTATTATGTATTTACAGAATTGTAATTGTGGCGGCATCTACACCGCCACATGCGAACTACGCATCAAAGACCTGACGTCACTCAAATCATGCATCGCGCAATTAGAGTTTACCGCGCGGTGGACATATATACAAGCTCACGACTTCAACCTCTGGGCAATTGCCAGCCAGACATGATACCCGTCTGGTCGGAGGATCCTCCCTTTTCTATGGTGGATGAGTGAACTTTACACCCTGTTCCTCATACCCCTAAATAATCATTAGAATCATTAATACATCTCTTTAAGTTGGATTTGTTCATAACAAATCTATCCTAAAGAGATGCATTAATGATTCGTCACAGTCTGAATAGTGAAGTAGTGAATGTTATAGTCGCGAATCATATTTTGATCAAGATACAACCTGACATTGACACATGCAAAAATCGTAAGAAAATTTTAATTTCGCTTAAAGCGGAAACTTAGTTCTCTTAACATCATAATAACTTTGCAATATTAACTTTTTCTATAATCTATGTGATTCGTCTCTGTTTCGGTTGATCCTATCTTTCTTTTTTCTAGTTTGTCTTACTTGACTTCAACAATTTTTTTTTTAATAACCATTGTCACGAAACCATTTCGAAAAAGCAATACTATAATAATATCACTTTTATCAAACAAATGTAACATTCTATTTACCGATCGCGTCTAATAGCCATTTTGGACGTCACCACTCAGAATTTAACCCTAAACTTAAATTGCTAAAGTCGGATTTCCTGTAACAGTTCACGTCAGTACTAGCGTGTTTCGTGTAAACACGTATACAGGGTGGTTTCGACATGCGGTAATCGCTAAACGTCCGGTTGGGGCACGGTTCGGGCGACGCCTGTTGCCCCGGTTATAAAATCTTTATTAGGGTTCGTGATGGGATGAAAAAAGGGCAAAACACTTTGATGTCTGAAACACATTTTTTGGAAAGACGAGATTTTTGTTAATCATGAGTTTTTTGAAATATTACTTGGCTTTGGTTGATTAATTTTCTAATAAATACCAAAATATAACAAAAACATTGGGTTATTTTTTATGGGTAAGTCCTGGAAGTCGATCACGTGAACTGAGAAAAAAATGTTCAGGATTTGTCGCTAAAAATGGGTTTGAATTTCACAGTAACCAAAATAATAATAAAATAATAATAAAAATCTTTATATCAGACCACATGATCCATTAAAAAAAAACACGATACAAAAAAAAATTATAATAACAAACAAATTAAAAATAACAAAAATTCAAACTTTAAATTATAATTAATTTCGAAATCAAAATTATAATTATAGTTAAATAAGCGGATTAGACCTATAATGATTAATGTAAGGAAAATCCCAAAGCTTCAGAAAATTGAAGCAAGTTAAAAATACTAGATGTTTTTATATCTTATTGAGATTTACATTGCATTTACAGCACGGTAGACACGTCGCAAATAAAAGCAGCATGCGCACTATTTCATTGCACATAATTTACTTAGAAAATTAACGCTAAACGCAAATCTGTTCATGATATGAATAGAATAATAAATCTAACTAAGAGTAGTTTCCACTGTAGCACTGAAATTACTGTTTTAACTCAAATGTCTGGAACAGAAATACAACCGGCTGGTGTTTTAAAATTAAAAGAATAAATTAAAACTAAACGTTTTTACTTCGTGTCGATGGTAGGGCTTATTTTTTTAAATTTGGTACATCAAAACTTTGGCATAAATAAGAGCCGGTCGTTTCTGTAAAGATCTCACCGTGAAAACTTAGTTGAAGTGAGCTTAAAGTGAGCTGTCACTGTCACAAATCGACCGGCTGGATGCTAGGGATTAACACTATTGACAGCTCACTTCACCTAAGTTTCACGGTGATATTTTAACAGAATCGACCGGCAGGACGGGATGTGAGCCATCGTTTGGGGAGTCAGTTTCATAAAGGTACCATGTCGCCGTATAAACATAACGAGGTAGACAGAACAGTGTTTTTTTCTTCAATGATTATGAAACGCAGAAATAGAAAAACCAGTTAGGTTATTGGCCAAAATAATAATGATAAAACACCTACTCAATCCCAACCTCTTAATGTCCAAAATGATAAGTAAGAACACGATAAACATACGCATGAAATGGATGAACGCATAAACCCATAAACAGATACAATCATACAACGGGTTCCTGATTTGTTTAAATATGTCAAAGAGACCGCAATTAGACCCTAAAATGTCACAAAAGAGAAAAAGGTTTGACATCAAGAGTGGCCGCACATTGGCTACTGTCATTTAAATGTCGATTAGTTGGCGTATGACATAAACAGTTGCTAAAACAATGAATTACCGCATAGGTGCAACTTTATTCTTAGTTGCATTCCCAAGTGACCAAACGATTACCTAAACTACTGTCCTGGTACTCGAGACCGAATCCACTACTCCGCTTGATGTTCTTCGAAAAACCAGTTGCTTTAGAGGCAAGACTAATCACACACGCAGGTACGGTATTTAAAAAAAAAAAAAAAAAAAAAGGTACGGTATTTTAAAAGAGTACACGAGAAGTTTCTTTTCCGTTCTTCTCCATAGGAAACGACCAATTGGAACCGTGCGCCTTGCTTCTGACGTTTCATCAGTGCCCTTGTAGATATAGATGAAATAAGATGCATTGAATTATTGGATCTTGATACGTAGACAACTGCAGCTAGGAGCGACGCCAAACCGTTTGGACGCAATCGTTGGTCGCTTTCGTGTGCAGTACCAATACGAAACCGAGATTTGAGGTCACCCTAAATGCTCTTATTCAAATATGTACGTCCTTTTAGTCCTAAAATAGAGGTTTGAAATTGATGTGAGTTAGGATAGCTTTCTAGCAAGGATTATATTGAGACCCTCGAATATTCAGGAGCTATTAAGTACATTCCGATGTTTGGGATGAGAGGAGGTACAATTTTAAAGTGTGTCAGACAGTCAATTTGGTGACGAAAATTGGAGAGATTTTGTACTCACTTTGATTTTGCCAGTAAAAAGAATTATTGTTGATGCTTATGGAAATCAGATATTGAAAATCAGTAGCAGAATATTTTTTATTTGTAGTTGTTTTGTTCGGGTAAAACAAAAAGATCGCTGATAAGGAAGATTTATCGTACAAAATGACACAATTTACAAAATTAAATAAATCATGTCGTTCGTAAAGAAACAAAAAAATCAGACCACAATCTGAAAACCTATTTAAAAATCTCCCTAAACAATGGGAATACCTCACGATTTTGTAATATTTTATTCAAATTATTCTATGTTGACGACCTCGACTACTTATCAGATTAAACACACCCTGTAAAGATATGGCCGTGTTGATATCATAACAAAAAAAATACATTCACGATAATATTTAACAGAGCCAAAAGCCAAAACAACGGCCCGTTGAAAATTTTTATGAAGCTTCTAATAAACAAACAAAAAAATTCTACAACTTTTTATTAAAAATATTTGGAATTTAGTTGCCGTGACGTTAACGTAAATTCATTTTATTTTTTCGTTTTCGTTATTTTTGACCTGACATTTATTTCGTAGTGACTGTTTTTCATGCCTATCTACAATCATGAAGTATTGTTGCTGCTTCGACCCTCAACTATGCATTGTAGTTACAAAATAAATGTTTTCTATTTATTATTCTGATTTAAGTTTTGTTTACTCGCGAACACGTGCGTGACCTTTTGATAGGTACTAAGCAATAATAGAGATTCCAATTGTTTACCCTAGTTTCAACCTGAGGCTTCAGTAAAGGTCAACAAAACTTATGTTATAACTAAAGAGGATTCACCAACAAGTTTACACAAAATTAGCAAACGTACCATCACATAAGTTCATATCTAACCAGTTTCAAAACATAATCCCGTGAACACGATGACTACATCTGTTACCAGCCCGATGCTATAGCCGCCGAGCGCTGCAAGCAAGAATAGTCCTTACGGTGGTTAGATATGAACTTCTTCGATGGTACATGAATTTGACACTCGTGAAATAACAGTAGGTAGCCCAGCAAACCACTTGTGATTGACAACAGATTCATTCATTACAGAAACCCGTATTTATTTTTCCTTAGCCCGTACTGTATCGCTGGCAAAGGCCTACCTAACTTCTAGGAACTCTTTTCCCGGGCCACGTCGAACCAGTCATCGCGGTGCGCGTCCAGATCATCTCTCCACCTTTTACTGGGCCGCCTCGGCGGTGCCCTCCTTCTTTAGGCCCCTCAATCCCAAAATAACTTTGAAAATACCACCACTCGCCTTAAGTAAGACACGAAAACCTATTAATCCAATCGTATGAATCAGTAAAGACAATCAATGCATACACACATGTAAACTTGTGCCACCTTGGCACACACGCTGGCAGTTCTTGGCGCCATGCCAACTAATTAGTCATGTAAATGGAAACTACGCAACGTGCTGTTTGGCGACATTGGGGCATACGGATCTAGGAAGTCGGAAGGTGCAGGATCCTGAGAGGAGCGCAAATATTGGACGTTTGGATTGTGATTTGGGATTTGCAATTTTGGGGGGAAAGGTGGCATGTAGAGGTTTTGAATGGATTTAGAAGTATGGTACAAGAGAAGAAAAACAAATTCTTTTGAATACGTGTATTAGATACGTAATGTACGTGCGTACGTGTTTTTGTGTCCGTGGATTAGATGTTAGTGTAAACAATTGTTGGTGAACCAAATAAATAAATTAGCAACTTGTAAGTTGATTATTGGATTTGTAAATAATGGATTAAGTTAAAAATGTCAGTTCGTAGCAAAAAGGTGTGAATGAAAATCAGTCTTTACGTGGAACTGATAACAATAATACCTGTGTCAACTTCAGTTTTTCAAGTTATTTCAAATAATTTTGTTTTTTTCCTAACCTGTCATGTCTGGACAAAGCTCTCAGGTCCGTATTACGGAACCTTACTCAAAGCATTACCTAAAACTAGTTTCAACAAATCAAAAGGCTTTAAACGAGTTTTAAGCAATGCTTAAATTTTGAGCGAAGTTCTGTAATACGGGCCCCACTCTCACACATTCCACTTTTTGAAATAAGTCAAAATTTTGTTTCAGATATTATTGTCTAGAACTTCTGACAAAAAAGAATATCCTTGCCTCTTCCTTGTACTTTTACTCCACGCTGTTCTGTAGCGCTCGCGGCGGATTGCAATCACTGATTGATCCCAGCCCTAGCTCAATGCACCAGATATTTCTGGTTGACTAAGTACACACATATTAACTTAGTTGTATTAGTTTCCTAAACTTCGTCTCAAGGAAACGTTCATTGTGAATTCCTGGAAATTCTTGAATGGGATCTGGAATGAGGATTTAGTAAGCAAATTACAGTGTGGTCGCGTAAAAGTTCAGTTAGAGGTCGTGGTTTCTCGGTTTTTAGGGTAGAATACACATTATGAATGGAATCTTTGAAAGTAGAAATGAGTTTACTAACTATTTCGTAAAATATCCATGGGAAAACTTGGTTGTAAAACTTACAAACATATTAAATTTAAAAATATTTTTATGTGGACGATATAAGTTTATCAGATGGTTATCATTGGAAGATATTTTAATAATAAAATATGAGTATATTTCTAGCTTCATACAGTTCATTAAGTATTCTTCAATAAAATATGAGTACCAACTCAAGGAGAACAAATAAAATTAGAACAAAGTATACACAAAACATTTTAATAATTCACCTCAACACACCCGAGTGAAGTCCACAGTTCTCAAACTGATTAAATTATTTCGTTGGAAACTTTTGTTTGAGAAAAATAAAATACATTTTTAACGAATCAAACGGATAATGAATTTGTCATTTGGAAGCTCAACGGACACTTTAATTGGGCTGTATAAAACTTGAAGAAAGTTTTTATTGCGTTTCTCCTAATCAAAATTTTGCCACCCGAAGTCAAGACTTTTATTAGCAAAAAATCTTCAGCTATCTTTAAGACTCATGACTTTTTCTAACTCCGTGTTTAATATTAAAATGTTCGCCTTTGATTTAAACTTTATACAGTTTCGTTAATAAAGGTTCTTCTTTTTAGGGTTCCGTAGTCAACACGAAACCCTTATAGTTTCGCCATGCCCGTGTGTTTGTCTATTTGTCTGTCTGTCCGCGGCTTTGCTCAGAGATTTAAAGTACTAGAAAGCTGTAAGGCATGCTACAAGGCAATCATGAATACATCATGAAAAAATATATTTTTTAGTTTACCTCCCCTACATCTAAAGTGGAGATATTTTTTTGTTCGTCTATCCCATGGTGTGGGAAAGGTCATTGTAAAAGTCGTTCAAAATAAAGTTGGGTGTGTGAATACCAGTTTTAGATTCAGGGATCCGTTTGCGAAATATTAAGTTTTAAAGTGCAAATTTTTGTTACCCGATATCTAAAATGGGGATGTTTTTTTTCTTGTCTATATGCCATGGTGTGGGTCGTCGTTGGAAAGGTCGTTCAAAATAAATTTGGGTATGTGAAAACTAGTTTTGGATTCAGAGATCCGTTTGCGAAATATTAAGCATTCAAGTGCTCATTTTTGTTAGAGTCAAGTGAGTGAATTTTTTCACCTCTCCCCTGCCAGCTAAATGGTTGTTTTTAGATATGTGAAAAAATTCACGGCAGTAGTATATATAAAGAAGTTAAAGTAAAACTGTCACAGCTAAGTAGGCTTTACAAGTTAACGAGTAATAATATACCAACAAACATTTGCAGTTGGAATGTATGGGACAACAAACTTAACATGTTTTTCAACTACAATGTTAAGTTTGTTCTTGGAATAAATTGGGATGAATTTATCCCAATGACAACAACACACTTTTTTTACAATCAAGGGTTCCATAGTTATGGAACCCTTCATTGTGCGTGGTCCTACACGCACTTGGCCGGTTTTAAAATTTGAAGTCTGATTTTTCCTGTGTAATCCCGGGCAGGTGTCGAGATTCAGTTGTGGACTGAGCTGGGCTCAGTTTATCTGATATAGCGGCACGTCTTAGATAGCGGGGACAAGTTTATAAACTTTTATACTGGCGACATCGCCATCTAGATGTTCAAAAAAAACCTAACAGAGCGAAGCTCTTTATCTTTTGAGAATTGTGAAGTTTCCAGAGAAAGGTTTTATGTGTTTAGTGACTACTAAGAAATTACTTGTCTGTAGGAACATTTTTTGTTTGTAAAAGTTATGATCATAATTTCAATTATATTCTCTAAATTCTGTTTAATTACTTAGTTAAAATCAAAAACTACATTTTGCTTACAAGTTTGTTGCTTTTGCTTTGAGAAATAAAACACAAAAAATTATCGAATAAAAAATTGTGTCGTCAAAAATCTACCCGGTACGTACTAAAGTTGCAAAAAACATTTGTTTTTTCATAGTAAAAACTTGTGTTCTGCGTGCTGGTTGAATGTTTCGGAATAGAAAACCCAATTTTTATCCTTTGATCTGAAATTCATTATTTTTGTTTTATTGGAAGTGTTTTTGAATTATTTATGAATAACCATCCTAACATTACTAATTAGGTGCCTATACCAACATGTGTTTCGTAAACTTATATCATTGTCGCATATTGATTTTCATTGACAGTATTGGAGCTTAATTTCATACAATAAATGAGTATCTTATATTAGTACTTAAATAGACAATAGTAATAGTATACGTCCCAAAGACAATAGGCGGACATTCATTTACTATGAATATGTCTAACTTAAGCAGCTCGTGGTTAACTAATAACAGCCGCACGGGTCGATCCATCAGGTTAAGCTATACTTGCCGGGGTTGGTCCGTGGATGGGTGACCATCTTTACATACCAAAACTCCTCCGTGCCTCAGAAAGCATGTTAAGCCGTTGGTCTCGGCTATCATTTGTGAATTTTTGACAGTCGTTGCGGGTCGTCAGAAGCCCGAAAGTCTGTCAACCAGTCTTACCAAGGGGTATCGTATTACCTAGTTACTGGGTTGTGGAGGTCGGATAGGCAGTCGCTCCATGTAAAAATACTGTATTCAGCTGCATCCGGTTAGACTAGAAGCCGAACCCAACATAGTAAGGAAAAGGCAACTAGCCTGGTTATACAGGGTGTCAGGGACATCGACGCGAAGCCGGTTACCATAATAACCGACGAAAAATTTCAACGCAGGGGCGTTCAGAATCATGTACTGAATCCATGGTAGCCGGCTTCGCGTCGATGGCCCTGCCACCCTGTATATAAGCAAGCACAATTTTCGCAAAAAACAACTTATGTTGATTTTAGTTAGAAATATCATTTTTTCAAAAATCCTTGGAGGCTATTGTAATACCAGTAAATTACAGTTGGTTAAAATAACAAAAGTACTTTAAACCCTGTTTAAAATCATCTGTCGTACTAGTCTAATTTTAAAGTTAATAAATTCATCCCCACTGCTCTCAAAACGGTGAAGGAAAACATCGTGAGGAAACCGGCATGTCCTAGACACAAAAATTCGAAGACGTAATGATCGTGACATCTATCAACCCGCACTGCGTCCGAGTGGTAGATTATAGCCCACCTTCTCGAAGAGAGGAGGCCTATGTCCCAGCAGTGGGATCATTATAGGCTGATTATGCTACCAACACATAATATGTAAACTAACTATTGTCCTATTTTACTACAAAAACCTCGGAGCTGCATTCAAACTTCAAAGAACGTACATTCATTGTGTGACCACTCGCGACCCACATATTTGTACACCTGAACTGTGCCACAGAGGTCTGTGTACTTTTCAATCGGGATCACCAGTGAAACACCGCTTGGCACACTGGGACATCAAATCAAACGTTCGGGTCGATACTGGCCAAACATTTGGGTCGATAGTGGCCAAACGTTTGTGTCGATAGTCGTCAAACGTTTGGTTCTGTGCTGGTGTTTAAAACACCTCGATTATTGGTTTACGTTCTGTCTGTGAAATTGTTGGATATGTTGGGTTTTGTCAACTTACTTAGGTACCCACGTGATAGCCAATTAAGGTACCTTACCTTACTAACCTACCTTTTTAGTCAACAGAACACAAGTTATGTGATGATTGAATTGAAAGTCAGGCACGCTTAAACGTCTGCCGGGGTTGCGAGTTTGTCCGAAAGGGATATCGCGACTCCGGCACACAGGCAACGGAAGGAACACGGGTGGGTTTTAGTCAGTAAAAGTCTGACACGCCCTCCCGCTCCACCCAGAGCGGGAAAAGTTATTTGATAATCTCCCACCCACAAAAAAAAAAAAAGGTACCCACGTAATTGGCTGTGTGGTGTTAAGTGTGAGCTGTTAGTCTATTAGTTTTAGTCTGTGCTAAATAAATGTATTTTCTTTCTTTCTTTTCTTTATTAAGCTGTGTGTGTATGGTCTTGGTTATATAACGATACTAATAATATTAATATTATAAAGAGGTAAAAGTTTGTTTCTTTGTAAGTTTGTATGTAGGGACTACCAGTCGGATTCGAATAATTGTTTGCGGACGAAGTCTCGCAGAAGCTAGAATATTATAAGATGATGAAAAAAACAAAACGTAACAATGAAAATGTAACTCAAGTTGAAACAAATTCGCCTACATACGTTACACTTCATGTTACGGTGTCTTTTTTGGCCCTTTGTCTGTACAAAGGGCCAAAGAAACACCGTAACATGGCACAGTTTCTTTACGGTACGGCGAATAAACTGCGCCGTAGAAAAAACGTGTCTGTCAACAAGTTTCCATAGTGATCCATACAAAACTGACGATCGTGCCTACACACGGCGAATAAACCGTAGTTTCTCATGGCAAGAATAACGTGTGTGTGCAAAGGGCCATACTCTGCATTAGGACAGTTGCCTAAATACAGAGTACCAAATTAGCCATCATTTGTGTTATATTTCATGCTACGTTTCACCAATCTGTACTCGGCATTAGAAATAGGCCTTATCAGACCATTTTATAACTTTTACTCAATGTACCGTTTTCACCCGTGAGAACTTGTAATTGGCTGTATGTTTCTTAAACAACTATTATCCATTTTTTATAGCTGTTGGTTCTCCTATCAATAAATAAATAAACAAAGCAATGTACTTAAAGAGAATTTTATCTACACTATTATTTTATAGAGAAAAGATTTATATTTTTTGTTTGTTATGAATAAACTCAAAAACTACAAGACCGATTTAAACATTTTTTTCACCATTAGAATGCTATATTATTATTGAGTAGAACAGGCTATAATTTATTAAGATACCACGTGGGCAAAGCCGCTGGCAGAAGTGACCCAACATAAAGAGAGGTTATGAAAAAAAAAACGCACCAAAATTGACTTTTCAGTACTAGTGCTACACAAACACAAAAAGTTGCTTCAATACAATAAAAACTTTTCATTAGAGGTTAATGAAAGCAAGCAATAATAACATTTGATTATTCTATAAACTACAAACGAAGGCAGGCCATTTTAATCTACTTCAATTCAGTGGAGGTCGTTCAGCAAACTATTGTAGATAAACTCTACAATATTATTTGAATTACTAAAGCGATTCAAATTACGTAGGCTAACACAGTTTTTCACAATTCCAATTCAGATTTAAAAGGAAATTAGATTGACTTAATAAATTACGTTTCCAAATCATTGGGTGGGTAACTCCATTATCGTAATGGAGTTATTAACTGGAATCGATACCTCTAGTGTAGGTAAAGTGTGAACTGATAATATTAGGTGGAGTTGGTGAAAACATAATCCTGACTTTGCCTGTCCCGCAGTCGGGTAAAAAGTCTTAACTCTGATTTTTCAGCGAGGCGATTTGTGAACGTGCACTCTGCGGGTGCGAAGCGGGCTAACCGCGACTACGCGAAGTACTCTATACTGCCGTGCTAAGCCGAAAGGCGGTATCTCAATCGGAGTAAGTTTTGAGAAAATTGACTTTTTGTAAATTGTAATTTAAGGAAACATATGGATATAAAGAACTTCTGAGTGGTTTTTTTAAATGTTTTAAGTTAGATAGCGGTATGTGGCTTATACCATTAGATGCGAAATTATTATAGCTATTGAATGGTATAAAAAAAACTAAAAGGGCGTATCTCAGAGACACCGCCTTTCGGCTTAGCAGGGCAGTATACGCGTTTTCACAATATTGCGCACTCGCTTGTCTATCTTGGTATTCTCACGTCAATCACTCTAATTACGCAGGCGTGGCGAACACGTTGCACACACGTAGCGTGCTCGCTACGCACCCGCAGCGAGCGCGTTGAACGATCGCCTCACTGATAACTCGCTCGCAAATCGGCAGAGTGATAAGGCCCTTAGTAGGCCTTTAGTAAATGGTAACCCGTATGCTTTTGATTTCGAATTGTCCTTTATTTAAAATCAAAAGCATACATAGGTATCTTGGCTGGTCAGTTAAAATGCTTACCCATAATTTTTGAAGGTAAAAAGTATTTTCTCTCCCTTGTTTGTTAAGGAAACGTATCTGTATCAAATTTCATCAAAATTCTTTGATAATTCGGTCGTGAAAACTTTTGGAACGGAAGGAAAGACTAACTTTCGCATTCACCACCATCGTCAAAATTTCTAAGAAACAACGAGGTAGGCACAGTATAAAAAAGTAACAGTATTACGTCTCTGTAGTGACCTTGAAATAATTACCTACGGCCGCTTTCCGCGTCCGTGCGTAACTGCGGCGCACTGGTCTCGAGTGTTGCGTACATACACTGAGATTTCGAAGCGCGTCGTTTCCGTTTTCTATAAAGATGTAATACTGTTACTTATTTATACTGTGACGTATAATAAGTACTTACAGATAATATTACATTAAGGTTTCATAACCTGAACCGAAGTTTTGAACTTTTAATACGCAGGAAGATCTTTTAATATCAAGTTTTACACTTGAAATCAAAAACAAACAAGGTATAAGGAACTAAATTATGAGTGTTTTTAATACATGTATAATCTGAAAACTTTGCCTGTTTAACCGAAGTGGTGATTTAAGCTTTAAGAAGTTTTCATGTAGGGTCTTGAACTCTTAGAACAAACACTTGATGACAGCTTTTTCTTGTGTGTTTGACTAGAAGTTGTAAAATAAAATGTGGAAACAAACTTAAAACTTACTTAAACATGTAGGTAGTTGATGTTACAATAATACTTCCTACATCATCATCATCATTTCAGCCCGAAAAACGTCCACTGATGGACATAGGCCTCTCCAATTGCACGCCATTCAGCTCGATTCTCAGCAACTTTCATCCAGCTATTACAAGCCACCCTTCGAAGATCGTCGCTCCACCTAGCCTGAGGGCGTCAGCTGCGATGGCCCGACGTTTGCCGATTCGCGGTCTCCACTCAAGAACACGTCTACCACAACGGTCATCGGATCTACGGCTGTTATAGCCGGCCCTTTGCCACTTCAGCTTGCTTATTCTGTGAGCTATGTCGAGAACTTTGGATCTCTGCCGGATCACCTCGTTCACCTACATTAGTACTTTTTATTAATGGATTGCCTTCTTAGTACCTACTAATACAAAGTGGTGGTTTGCGCTTTCACTATCTGCGGTTGCAATGAAACCACGGATGCATCTACATAATATGACGATGATAAATAAGACTTGCAGAATATTAGAGATAGTACCGCATATAATAACAATAATTGTTATTATAAGCGATAAATAATAATTAATATTTATCGCTTAAAATATATAATGGAGGAGGGTTTGAGTCTCTCTCGTTATTATCAGCCATACTTTAACTACTGTGGGTAGTGTAGTTATTGTAGTTCATACTAACAATATAAATGTAATATTGTAATGGATCTTTGTAGTTGTCTGAATAAATAAAATATATTATTATTATTATTTTTACGTCTCTTGACATTTCTCGTGACCCTGGGGTCCCGGACCTTTAGAAGGCATACGAGGGGCCAAAGCCAACTCGCAGAGGCCCGTCAGACGTTTTTAATGAAATGAGGCACCAACCGACGATTATCCCTGTATGCACTATGCAAGTGCACCCAAGGACAACCCCCGGTTGGTGTAGCACTATTGCAGGATATGGAACCAAAAATATTGGACTATGGGTTTGGGTGGCTTAAGTTGGCTGGTGACCTGGAACTATGGGAGGACTATAGCCCCTGCCTGATCAATGTTTTATATGTACACGGATAAAATGGCAGGGGGTGACTTGCACACTCAATAATGGGCCCCCGGAAACTGTCGCTAGCACATAGTGACGTAGCGACAAGGGGGCAACACGTCCTGAGGTGCTTGAGGAGTGGAGAGGTATTCCACGGCTTTCAGAACAATCCCAGAGCCCGGAAGATGGTCAAGATCCCTACGAGCACTTACTGAAATACTTCCTTCCTCCGAGCACGTTTGCTCTTGCGAATCTCCACTCAAGCCGGCCAATTAAGGCAAGAATGAGGTGGGAGCTCTGTTCCTCGTCAGTGTTCACTCCAGCCGGCCAATAAAGGCAAGCCAGAGATGAGGAACAAGTATTATTGCGCAAAAGAAAAACTGTTTGGAATTCAGAGCAAATTAGAATTGACGATCATATTAATCGCACTAGCAATTCACACACTATAGGTACACGACACAAGTATTCGGAAAGGTCGACAGTTTCTAAACGTGTTCACTGCTTGACCGCCACCGATGAAGTCTGCTTATCCCCCCGGACGAGCGTTATGTTGTAGACTCTGTCGAATGCCGCTAGGCGGCGCTGGCGTCCGGATTAGTCAACTCCGTACCGTATTTCCGACATATATAACAATTCATTCTAGTTTCGTATCGATACGTGTAATCGCTTAGATTTTCGAAACTACATTATATTGGTTTTGATGCGATTTTTACCTTATTTAGAGAGAGATTTTCGTCATTTAGAGCATTTGCTCCGGAAGGTTTATGTGTATCATATACATATAGGTAACTTTTATATTTAACTTAGACATAGCACAGAAATCTCAATATTTTGACATATCGCCATAGCACCCTGGCGAAGCAGAAGTAGGTGCTAATTTAATAACAAAAGCATAGGCCGAGACTACTCTGACCACGTTTTGTAATAAAGGGGAACGACAATTATTGCAGATTAAGTAAATCACAAATAATAGTTCCAAATTTAAGTCTGAACTAAAACAGTAATACGATAACAGTAACTAATACACAAGATCTACACTATCTGTTAATGGGACATTTGTACCAAATTAATGTCCAGTTTCACCCCTTTATGAGGGTAAAAGCCATATATTGGTTTATGGCAACATTATCGTTAGTATGGATTTCGTTCTGGCCTTTGGCCTAATGTTCGATACAGGAAGGGATTTGCTTAGTCGGTTTTTATGGTGTATTAATGTGGCAAATTGGTGGGGTTGAGAAAATTTGTCTAAAGTGATAATTTTTAGTTATGGTTGGCATAACATTAGTTTCTTGTATTTGTAGTTTGTCCTGGTATTAATATATAATTCAAATTCAAAAGTCATTTATTCAAACTAGGCTGAGAATTAGCACTTTTCGAACGTCAAAATTACATAAGACAGTCCCCCAAAAACGCTCGCCCTTCACCACTTGCTAGTGCGTTAGCTGAAAAGAAGAAGTGGCTCAACAAACCCCCAGCAAAACTTACTTAGAAAAAATAAAGATTCTATATAATAATATGCAAAATAATTTACATTACGCAACACAAAACATGATTTAAATTATTAGCCATATGTCAGCTAGCACACGCCAATATACCAACCAAATTCATCGAGAACTATACTCAGGCAGAAATAAAAACTAAACGTAAACAGAACTTAATATCTAAATAAAAGCCTCCAGGCATAAAGGGCGTGCCCGCTTACATATAGCTACATATAGATAACTGGAAGTTATAAATGATAAACTAGACAGTTAATATGTTAATTACGGTAGGTACGGTATACCTATAGGTACTTATGAATGAACATCATACTAGGGTGGATCAAATCATTTTTCATTGGTTTATGGTACACGAAATAGCAAAGATTAGAATACTGTTTAATGAGAACTTCAAATTTATAAAACACTAGCTTCCAACAGCGACTTCGTCCGCGTGATAAATTTATAAAGTCAATGTTATGTATGTTATTCAGTTATAATAAGTATAGCATTCAACTGGTGAAAGATTTTTTTAAATCGGTCCAGTAGTTTTTGAGTTTATTCATTACAAACAAAAGTACAAATCTTTTCTTTTTATAATACTAGTGTAGAAATCGGAAACTTTTTAAACGTTTCCATCTTTACATACAATAAAAATCGTCCATAAAGCTTCTCTTACAAAGTAAAGTAAGTAACTTCTGAGTATGTAAAACACACTTAAGAGTACCTAATGCTAAATACTGAAGTAAGGCGTAGAACAATCGAGTAACAGGTGGCTCATCAGTTTCAAGTATTATGAAACCTCTCGATCAATCATTACAGCCGTCTCCTTTGTCGGATCATTTGCTACCCTTCACTCTGGTATATCTTTTATGTTCTTTATTTTATCCTTTTTTCTCAGAAGTGCCTTATTTAATATCAATGACGATGAATTTACTTTACCCAGTCCGATTTGTTTGTATTAAAGTTTTCACTAATTTATTATACTTGTTTTACAATAAATTATTAATAAAAATAAACAGGTACGTGAATAAGTGAGCCAAAAAGAATACGAACGTTTTTGTTAATTCCTTTAAACACATGGGTTCTAAAATAATTGTTCCCAAATGATCCCGTTTTCCTTGCCTTAAAATTGGCTGACTAAAATTTCCTTTTCTAGGCCCCGGAGACTCCACTTTTGTTACCAAGGGGTCCCCAAAGCCTACTGAAGGTCAATCCATTGAATTACCCAAAAAAGGTCTGGGCTAAATTTAGAATTGTTATACGTAAATTGAGTAAGCATTTTATGGTTCATTTCGGTCTACCCTCAGATGTGTTTCAATCGCTATTATTTCATGTTCACCTGTTTCAGGTTATTCAATTGCTCTTGACCTTAAACTCGATTGTTATTCTTCAAGAACAATAATGATAACACGCATGAAATCACCAAACCACTCTAATAGATATTGTTTTTCAGTAAAGTGTACATTTACAGTGTTGTCCATTTATTATGGAATTCAAAGCCGCAAATATTTATTAGCTCTACTGAAAACTTTTCATAATAAACTAACAGTTTTTTTTTTAAATTAACAATATTTTAAAAGAAATGTCTTATCGACTGTACGTTATTAAACTTATTGTGTGTCAGAGAGGACTAGATGCTCTTATCGCATTTAAATAACTAACATAAAAAAAACTGGCCAGGTGCGTGTCAGACCACGCACAATCAAGGGTTCCATAGTTATCCCAAGAACAAATTTATCATTGTAGTTAAAAAACATGTTGTCCCGTACATTCCAACTGTAAATGTAAGTTTGCACGCACAATATTGAGAGATTTACTATGTTATTTTGAGACCATAGACTTCTTATAGGTTTTCCTGTAATCTATGAGTAAAGAACCATTCTGTGTATTTTTTTCAATATTTTAGGCTAAGTAGTTTCGGAGACTCGGGGAGGGGGGGGGGGGATGGAAAAATATATTTGAGATTCTCGCAACAACTCCTTTCATTTGATATATCACACGGTTCAGAATGCAAAACGTTTTATTTTTATTTTGTTATATGCCCCCAAAAGTAAAAAATATTCAAAATTCATTTATTTACGTTACACGTCCGTGTTTCGGTCACAGAAATACATAATGTGTACCAAATTTCAACTTAATCGGTCCATTAGATTCGGAGCAAATTGGCTGTGACAGACGGACAGCCAGACAGACAGACACACGAGTGATCCTATAAGGGTTCCGTTTTTCCTTTTGAGGTTCGGAACCCTAAAAAAGGTTGAAATCGTCATATTTTGCAATAAAAAAAGAAACAATATAGGTTGTTTACATAGGTACAACGATAACAATCAAACTATTAACAGAATAATAGGTACAGTCGTGAATAGCAATTGCCACTGCAGCCGCGAACAAACGCTTCAAAGTTCTGACGACTTTTATTTGCAACGCATAAAAGTTATGCAATGTTTGTTGCCAGCCAGGCCACTTGTGTACGCGACTGTGTTATTTTGCAATGATGTTGTTTTGCTGGATGTAAACATTTATTTTAATAAATACATACTTAAACTCGCGCCTTATTCCCATGGGCTACGATCGTAACATACTCCTTGAGCTAATATAAATAATTATTTTAATAATTCACTTTAAAATTGTAATTACATCTCTTCAAGTGAATCTGTGTCCAATAAAACCTTGTATCCAAAATGTCCCTGTGTCTAAAAAGTCCCCAAATTTCTAGTTAATTACGGCTAAATTAAAAATGAATTTGGCTCCAGTATGTACGTAAAAGTGGGCTTCTCCTTAGCTTTGAGGTTCTCCAAGTATATAATTAGGTAATCATATCAAAGTAAGTCAAGTACTCAATTAATTAAAGTATACAGAGTAGAGGGCAGACAGATTTTAACCTAATAAATATTTATTAATTTCGATAAAATAAAATAAATCGGTGCGTCCAGCTTTGGTAAATCAATCATTAGAAGTTCGTATCTCTTGAAGTTTGTCTAACATTTATCTTAGTTTTTGTAGATTTTTAATGCTCAACATTTTATGCGATATTTTGTTGTCATGTGTGCCTAGAGAGATTATGTTAAGCCGTTCGTCTGGTTATTGAAATATGTAATACTCTAAACTGAAAATGATTTATGAGCGACTTGTGGCTAAGTAATAACAGTCGCACAGGCCGAACGATCAGGTTAAGCTACTCCCTCCGCGGTTGTTCCGTGGATGGGTGACCATCTTTAAATACCAAGACTCCTCCGTGCCTCGGAAAGCACGTTAAGCAAGCACGGTCCCGGCTGTCATTTGTAAATCTTTGACAATTATTGTTACGGGTCGTCAGCAGCCCGAAAGTCTGACAACCTGTCTTACCAAGGGGTATCGTGTTACCCAGTAACTGGGTTGTGGAAGTCAGATAGGCAGTCGCTTCATGTAGCTGCATCCGGTTAGACTGGAAGCCGACCCCAACATAGTTGGAAAAGGCTAAGCAGATGATGAACATGATTTATTTCAACGTTTTATACAAATAGTGTTCTTTATACCTACGAAAGGTAAACAAGAACAAACCCTAAAGCCATCGCTTCCAGTCGATTTCAAATCTGCGTATATTCAGGTCAGAGCACTCAGGTACAGTCGAGCACAAAACTAGAACGTGCTCAAATAGTTATTAAGAGGCGAGTGCCATTGTTTGTTCGTTAGTCGGTTTTAGAAAATGGTATCTCAATTACAATTCTTCCAATTGCGATTGGGGGTTCAAATAAACGAAGGATATAGAAGTAATACGTTTATGATCTTTGTCGATTCTGTTTAAAAGGGTGTTCTCTAACATCTGTTTACATCCTGCAGTAAGGAAAGTATTGAAAAACTTTGAATTTTGTTTCAAAAGCCGACTTTTTTCAAACTCGAACAAAGCTCATAAATAAATACATATTTGGAAAAAGGCACCTCCGAAATAAACGAGCACACCGGTAATTAAAAACCTTTTTATAATTTAAATATTAGTTTAGATTTAATTATGTGTTGTTTATAAAAATAAAATCCCAATGAAGAATTTCTTGCTTACAAAAGACTAAAATTGGCAGCCTAACATAAATTCTATCTACACCCACAAAGTAATACTAAAACAAGCTGCAAAGCTATCATTTCCAGTCGATTTAAAATCTACGTGGATTCAGGTCACAGTGCTCAGGTACAGGCGAGTACAAAACGAGAGCAGCGTGCTCAAATATGATTACCATGAACGTTTTGTCGTGAATTATACCTCTTTTTTTCAACATTACATGTCGCTGAAGCCAGACTTATAGACGCGGAGTTCGACTTTTAAAAACGATTTTTATGTTATTAATGTCGCGTTTCCAAGCGTGACTCCTAGACATAAATGCAATTTATTTTGAATTTATTTGACAATATTTACAGTTATTGAATTTCAGTGGGACCTTTTTCAAACGTAAAATACGTACTTTTTCTATTGAAAATTTATTGTTATTATTTTTATAGCAGCTATAACAAATTATCCTATTAACGTAACATTTATTTAGCCTATTGTGCCTGTTGGACTTTGGCCTATTAAACTCGTTACCTACTCGTCACTGATGTAACCTTGGCTTTGTAGGTTTATAAGTTTTTATCACTTTTGTGGATTGCGCCATCGACGCATTTGGCGGTGCCATTTCCATCGTGCAGGTAATTTGATAAGATTCTGACAACAGATTTCATAGGCCAATTGTGCACAATTATTGTATAATTACAATAAGTAGGTTTATCGATTAGATTATTATATACAAATTATGATAGCAACATTAAGTCTAGTGACGTCAACTTTTATTGAGATTCGATAATAGATAAAACGTTCGGTATCACAATAAAACATATTATAGGGAATTGTAATCCTAACCAATATTGTATATGCGCAAGTGAGTTTGTTTGTTACGCGTTCACGCTAAAACGACTACACAGATTTAGATCAAATTTGGCACATGGATAGACCATGACCTGGATTATGACATAGGATACTTTTTATCCCGATATTCCCACGGGATCGAGACTTACGCGGGTGAAACAGCGAGGCGCAGCTAGTTCTTTAATAAATAAAACAAAATGTTTAGTGTATGTAGTAGTGTCTATAAAATTATATATCGCTGATTCTATTATTAATTGGGACAAATCTATGGTATGTACGTATTTTTTTCTTCATTTGACAACACGGTATTATTAATGAGCGAAAAAATATCTCATGTGTCATGATGATGTGACAGCTTTTGCCACATCATCATGACATGTTTATTATGTCAGACTTACCTACCATAAATATAATTGCCATAATCAACATCTACAATTTGTCTGATAGAATTTGTTACGCCATGTTTACATAAATGTTCATATCTCAATTAAGAAGTTTTTCCTTTTGAAAATATCAAGACTATAGTAAAATCAATGATTGACTGTTCTTATAGCTATATAATAAGTTATAAGTTCGGTAGAAATTAAACAATCGGTAAAACATTAATAAGTTGTATTACTGTTGCATTTTGACATCTTAATTTCTCGGTAATTCTAGAATTTTCAACAACATTCCATTATCACTCACGAAAGACGAACCTGTGATAGCTTTAGCTTTATCACTAGCTAGAAACAGAACAAGGTCAGCTATTTCTTCAGGAACAGAAATTCTGTCCAGCGCTGTCATGTTCTGCATGTGTTTGTAAATAGCTTCTTCCATCTCTCCGGTTGCACCCATATTTTCAATGATATCGGTTCGTACAGGTCCTGGATTCACTACGTTCACTCGAACTCCACTTTCCGCTAGTTCTTGTGCAACAGCTCTCGTGAAATGATCCAGACCTGCTTTTGATGTGCAGTATGAAAAACTGTCCTTTGCAAGTGCTCGGAGTGCAGCAACGCTGGATATATTGATGATGTTACCTTTGGTCTTTACAAGGTGAGGAGCGGCAAGATGTGTCAAGTAAACTACTGAGCGCAGGTTTGTCGCCATTACTTGATCAAATACTGCCATAGCATGGTCAGCTTGAATACCTGCTGACTGGCCTATGCCAGCATTGTTTATCAGAATATCCAATTTCCCGAATTTGCTCAAAGTTTCACTGACAATTCTTTTGACATCTGCATCTTTAGAAACGTCAGCCACTACCACTAAAGGATTGCCACATTTCTTCGCCACGTTGTCCAGTTTCTGCTTGTTCCTTCCTACTATAGCGACTTTAGCTCCTTCTTCAGCAAACTTGATGGCTGTAGCTGCTCCAATACCAGAGCTGCCACCAGTCACGATAACCACTTTATCTTGGAAACTCATGTTTGTCCACCAACGACAAATTTAGTACTGATTTTTTTTGCAACTACAGCTATTTAGTATAAAACAATCTAATCTAAAATATATTCAGTGATAAACAGAGGCGCACGTTTGATAAATATAATTAGTTTTGCGATAACGGAATCCGTAAACGAAGGTCGAACGATCACAACGACACTAGCCGACAGACTATGGACAACGTTGTTTATGCGTCGATTATATACTCATTCGGTAGCTTGTTGTTAATATCATAGGCCAAAACTAAAGTGTACCGACGGAAGGTAAAGTCCAATCATCGCAATTATTAAACATATAAATTGTCTTATAGTATCATAAACTAACAAGTTCAAGATAAAATTGTGATTTCATTAAAAAAACAAAGCCCACGTACAATTATTTAGTATTATTCGTATCTAATCTGTTGTCTTTCAGGTGAGCGATTATTTCAAGTCAACAGGTGAAGATATTTCTGTATAAATTTGATGATACAATTTTTAAAACAGACTGATATATTTTGTTGTGAACTCTTACTACATTAACGCACATCAAGAACTGAAACCGATATCTCGAGGCAAGAAACAATATCATACCCTACGTCATACCTATATCTCGACCGTGATTGGTTTTATTTAAAATATTGTTCCCACACCCCTGTCCTTGAATGTTGTAAGATCAAGATGGCGAATACATAATTTGTTCGTTAAACTAAGGCATCGTTTTTATTGCAAATCTTTAACATAATTGATTAAAACACCAGAGTTTTCACCAAAGCTCACCACTGCTGCCACATTTTGGACCTTCGAACTGATCATTGGTGTATCTACAAGATCGCCGAGCGACTTTTACATGGTGACCCCTTGTACGTGGCGGATAGAGAAGAAAACGCAAAAGTTTTCATCGAAAATAATATGCAGTTGGTTGAGCCAATCCTTTCTCTTTTCCAGCATCTCCTGAGTTCTATTTGGTGCTATAATGTGTCCGTGCTCTTATTGTGTCAGTGAAATTGCTGCATTGTATTCTAGGAATTACGGATTTCCAGTCAATTACTAAACTGGTTGCTAGCATCAGTGCCGTGTGTGATTGAGCTAATAATTATAAAACCGTGAGTACTCCTCTTTTCTCTGACCATCAAAATGCCTATTGACTCAGCTAAATCCCGTGACAAATCTCTTTTTGTTAAATGTAGAAAGTCTATAGTAAAATCAAAGATTGTTTGTTCTTGTGGCTATATAATAAGTCATAACAGTTCCGTAGAAATAAAACAAACGGTAAAAAATCAATAAGTTGAATACTGTTGTTATTTATTTAGACATCTTAATTTCTCGGTATTTCTAGAACTTACAACAAGGCTCCATTATCACTCACAAAAGACGAACCAGTGATGGCTCTAGCTTTGTCACTAGCTAAAAACAGAACAAGGTCAGCAATTTCTTCAGGAACAGAAATCCTGTCCAGAGCTGTCGCTTTCTGCATTTGTTTGTAAAAAGCTTCTTCTTTTTCTCCGGTTACACCAATATTTTTAACGATATCAGTCCGCACTGGTCCTGGGTTCACAATGTTTACACGAACTCCACTTGAAGCTAATTCCTGTGCAACAGATCTCGAGAAATGATCCAGACCTGCTTTTGATGTGCTGTATGAAAAACTGTTCTTTCCAAATACTCGGAGTCCAGCAACGCTGGATATATTGACGATGTTACCTTTGGTCTTCACAAGATGTGGAGCAGCAAGATGTGTCAAGTAAACTACTGAGCGCAGGTTTGTCGCCATTAGTTTGTCATAATTTGCCATAGCGTGGTCGGATAGAATACTAGCATTACCGCCTATGCCAGCGTTATTTATCAGAACATCCAATTTCCCAAAATGTTTCGCAGTTTCATTGACAATTCTTTTGACGTCTTCTTCTTTAGTAACGTCAGCAGCTATCACTAAAGGATTATTACAATTCTTTGCGACGTTGTTTAGCTTGGCCGTATTTCTTCCCACAATAGCGACCTTGGCACCTTCTGCAGCAAACTTCACGGCGATGGCTGCTCCAATACCAGAACTAGCGCCAGTCACTAGAGCTACTTTGTTTAGGAAACTCATGTTTATAATGCACCAATTACAAACACAGTACTGAATCTTTGTTATGACAGCAGCTATTTATTATAACTTATAATCTAATCTTTACGGGTCGGCTTTACATACGGTTTTGCGGCCGATACATGTAATCTAAGATAAGCGGTCATAAAAAACGAAGATCGAACCAAATTCGCAGATGGAGTACATTATATAACTTCGCCTTCGATTATAACGAATTATTCAGTGTATGTTTTGTGACGACTGACCAAAGAAAAGTTATTTGGTACAGTTCTCTGGAAATGTTAAGATATTAATCTTACTTTACGGTTTTATAAAATAATACGAAAGTTTTCCTCTAGTAAACTTTTTCGTCAATAACTTAACAAATAAGAAAGCTTCAAATATTTGAAACATTAAGTCTGTGTAAGTATAAAAGTACAGTTTTTGTGGCTAAACCACTCGTGTGAGTAATAGTTGCATCACTTTTACGCTCTCGAAATTATGGTTTATTTCACCTTTGATTTACTATGAAGCTATTGTATAATCTTAAAATAAAATTATGATTTTATTTCAAGGATAGCTGAAGACTACTAGGAAGAAAAATATTAGGAAGAACTATTAGGAAAAAAAATATTACAGACAGGGTTTAAAAACAAAATGGACCTTTCAAGATAATTTTTGTGCTATATTTTGTATCGAAGTTGAAAAAAGTGGTTCAGCAAGTAGACCATATAATGATGTTGATGATAATTTGAAATGTTCAAAATCAAAAGTAGTTTCTTGTCAGTCAGTCTCGCTTCATTTTTCGGAAAGCTTGTTGGGTTGATTTTGTGATTTTACATGAATACTTAACTTATTTGAAAAATCCCTTTCGTCCACATGCAAAACAAAGAACTTGACTCTTCAAATCACAAATATACGTAGTTTTGTTAACATTCTTTTTCCCTTTCTCACAACTAATAAACAAAATTGATCAAAATCAGTCGATTTCGTGCACGGCTTCTTAAAACCAAATTCTCATCCTTAGATATACGCTATGCCTACGGGGTGACTAAAAACAGGGCAGTAATAGCAAGTAGGTAACAGACAATTGTAGTTATAGGGAAACGATCTTAGGAGACTGTCACAAACTGTTGGAAAAATGACACAGTCGGCTAGAAACACGTTTTTTGTTATATGACACCAATCAAAGTAGTTTACCAACCAACCAGGCAACCAACTGAGGATAAAGTACTAGAAAAGACAGAAATCGAAAATAGTACTGTAAATGTACTATTTTCCATTAAATCCTATCCTGTAAGTTAGTTTATACATGACAAGATCCTAAAGTACGGTAATGTTTTTCATAGGCCGACTGTGCAAACGTAGGAACATCAAGTTGTAGGTACCTGTACTAAAGGTCATGACAATAAGACCCTACAGGTGCCCTACGGCTGAACTTTACGCTGACTGTACAGTTCTCACGGTGAGGCAACTGTATGTTCACTTGACCATAGCCCGTAAACACAAGTCGCGGCCTCTACTGGAGCCTCGAGGTAGAATTAAACATAGGCTCTTTAAACCCGATCGAACAAGAACCTCTTTTGCGGGTAAACATTATTTTATCCTTAGCGTAAGGTTGTATAATAAGGCAAACAAACAGTTAGACATATTTCACCATAACAGAATAAACTGCAAAATGAAGGTAAAGGATTGGCTTACTTCTATAACCTATAAGGAAACTGAGGATTTGCTGGATAGCAACACTGGCTAAGTCATTGCATTCACACCATACGCAACTCAAAGGCACACACACACATACACTCTCACACTATACTCACACTACACTTACCCTAACACTACTCTCACCCATAGACAACACTCACTTCTCCACACATACTATTGCAGAGATAAATTAAGGTGGTTATTCCTTATTGTAATTTTTTTTTTTTTTTTTTAATCTTAAAACTTAGATTATAATCTAAGTTTTAAGATTAAAAAAAAATTAAAAAAAAAATTGTTTTTTTTTATTGTCTTTGTGTAATGCAATAGAAAGTTGGGCTTCACAAATGTGAAGGGCAGGAAGGAACGCTGTCACCTAAGATACAGGACATGTCCTAGTTTGGGCGTCAGGAGTTTCACACAACGTGCTTATACTTAGCCTATTTAAGGATATAAGTTATGTAAGGACATTATGCATTGTTAACCCGTTTTTTCTCTCCTTATTGTATTAGGCTTATGAAATAAATTATTATTAATTATTATTAACCTATAAACAAAAAACAAAGCCAAGATATTTGGAATCATAATTGGAAGTATTCAATTTAAAATCTAGTCAAGATTTCAACGACTGCTGTTATTTTAAGTCACAAATATGGAAATGACACCAGTTTGTACTGAAATAAAAGACGCGAACTTAATTGATGAAATATGTGTAGTATTGTGAGTCGGTGTACCGATAGGTAGATATCAGTATCAGATAATTATAATTGTTTCTACAAGTAAGGACAGATAGTTATCTAAGGTATAATTCTTTATTTTATAATTTATTAAACTCATGACGAATTGACAAAAAAACATGTCATGATGAACTGACAAAAAGTGGTATCTAAGAACATTGATGTAAAAAACCCAAGATTTGTACTTTACTGTTGCGGCCTGCAACACGGGCATTGATGGACGATCGTGAAAATGTGGGCCGAGGCGAATCCGAGGCATACATACGTGAGTCCATCAATGCCTGGTTGCTTCCTAGGCTTGCTTATCGATTTTGTCAAATAATGCGCGAAGATTCAAACTAAGTAAATTAATTATAAATTACAGAATCTATTTATATATATATATCTAATATATAAAAATGAATCCCTATTTCCCTTGGTCACGGCATCGCGCGTGAATCCCTGGACCAATTTCGCTAATTCTTCTTTTGTTATGTTCGTTATTATCTGGCGAAGATTCTTAGGATAGGTAAGTGATGGTAGGTATGTAAGTAGGTAGGTACGGTAGGTAGGTATGTATGTAGGTAGGTAGGTGTAAGTAGGTAGGTATGTAGGTATGGTAGGTAGGTGAGATAGGTAGGTGCGCCGTAGATGAAGTACTTAGTGCTACCCGTGCGAAGCCGGGGCGGGCAGCTAGTAATCAATAAATAATCAATGACGAACAGCGATAATTTTTCACGCGCCAAATGTTCATTTGTTTCTTTTTTACTTTAAACAGCTTTATTGCAAGCCAAATTTAAATTACCAACCCAGATGAAGCGATTAAGCTTAACATGCCAATGTATTCCACAACTTTCCTCGACAAATTCTTTACTGTCCAGGCCGCTCGTTTGTGGAATGCATTGCCAGTTCAAATAAAACGCGCGCAATTGTTACTAGTGTTTAAAATACTTGTGTTGTGATCTTGTCTCGTAGCCATAATTACATATCTATACTCTTCATTTATTTTCGTTGCTTATACATTTAGTATGTATGTATGTATATAAGTATCTATTATTCAGAATATGTATATATCTGTGTATCTGTTTAAGTATATTGTATACTTATTATTTGCACCAACGACAGCCCCATATTATGTCCAGACAAATAACTGTCCATTCCAAAGTTGCCTGGAAGAGATCGCAGAAAGCGATAGGGCCACCCATTGTATATATATTTTGTATTACCTATTTATTTTGTTTGATTTATTTTTTGGTATGTATTTTTGTGGTGTACAGTAAAGTATATATATCCGATAAATCTAGAGTATTAATGAGACCACGATTGTCAAAGAATCAACTCAAATCATTTTCATTCAAACCAATCATTCATATCTAAAGCTAAGAAAATGCGAAGTTGTCATGTTTTTTTTATGAACAAAAATAGTCTGAATTAAATATTTTTTATATTTCACTTAAAGGTGTTTTACATAAATAATCGTGACTTTGTCAATTTATTTTAAAATAAAATAATAATTGAAAAATTATTCATATGCCAATTGATTCTTTGACAAGGTCTCATTAATACTCTAAAGTTATGGGATATAAAAAAGAGCACCTTGTATAATAAATATAAAATAAAGGTAACATAAATCTAACTTGTTTTAACATGAATCGACGTATGGTATTTTTTTTGTTTTTTTTTAATTTTTTTTCTGATTTTAATATAATTTGGATTATTGTAATGATTTAAATAAATATTGCATGCATGATGTTTCTTATATAGGTATTTAGTTATAGAAATTCAGACACGATGTAAAAATTGTTATTGAATAAATGAATTGTAATGTAGGATAAAAGAAACAACAACAATTATTGAAACACTTGAACCATTTATTCAGGCATATTAAAATTGTTAGTGATCAGCAACTTTCAACATTGTTCCATTATCGCTCACAAAAGACGAACCAGTGATGGCTCTAGCTTTGTCACTAGCTAGAAACAAGACAAGGTCAGCAATTTCTTCAGGAACAGAAACTCTCTTTAGGGCTGTCATGTCCTGCACTGATTTCACAAAAGCTTCTTCCATTTCTGCGGTGACAGTGACACCCATATTTTCCGCGAAATCAGTCTGCACCGGTCCTGGGTTCACAACGTTTACACGAACTCCACTTGAAGCTAGTTCCTGTGCAACAGATCTTGAGAAATGATCCAGACTTGCCTTCGATGTGCTGTATGAAAAACTAGCCTGTGCAAGTATTTTGAGTGCAGCAATGCTTGATATATTGACGATGTTTCCTTTGGTATTCACAAGGTGAGGAGCAGCAAGATGGGTTAAGTAAACCGCTGAGCGGAGGTTTGTCGACATCACTTCATCATACGCTGCCATAGCATTCTCGGCTTGAATATTTGCTAGCCGGGCCATGCCAGCATTATTTATAAGTATATCCAATTTCCCAAAATGTTTCAAAGTTTCACTAACAATTCTTTTGACATCTGCATCTTTAGAAACGTCAGCTAGTAGCACTAAAGGATTGCCACATTTCTTCGCCACGTTGTCCAGTTTCTGCTTGTTCCTTCCTACTATAGCGACTTTAGCTCCTTCTTCAGCAAACTTGATGGCTGTAGCTGCTCCAATACCAGAGCTGCCACCAGTCACGATTACCACTTTGTCTTGGAAACTCATGTTTATGTGCCAACAACGAATTGAGTACTGATTTTTTATTTCAACTACAGTTATTTAATAAGTATAAGACAATCTTATCTAAAATATATTCAGTGATAAACAGAGGCGCACGATTGATATATATAATTAATTTTCAGATAAAGGAATGCGAAGGTAAAGTCCTATCAATGCAATAATATTAAACACATTGATTGTCTTATTTTATCATAAATTTATAAGTTCTTATAGCAATAGGAGAATTTTCTTTTTTTTATCAACGGCTGCAATACGTACGATGGTCAATGCTTTATTGAAATCTTAAACTCCAAAGTGAAGTCCACCTCAAGCTACGGAAATGTTATGTTAAATTTCTCTGTAGCCGGTGTCATCTCTGTAAATTCTATCTTCCTTGCAATTGACATTGCCGAACTATGTAAATAAATATGTTCTTTGTGGCTGTAGGCTGTCTATTATTACTTGTGATTAGTAAACCACTTCTTTGTCGTGTCATTTACATCGTATAATATGACAAGCTTTTAGAAATACTATCAATGTGCTGATAGGCGATCGTTACCATAAAGTATAGATTTATACATGTTGCGTCCAACACGATAAAATGTAATTAAAAAAAACGAAACATATGCTTCAGCCTCTTAAGTTCCCACTGCTGGGACACACGCCTCCTTTCGGTGAGAGAAAGTGGGCTTTAATCCACCACGCGGGCCAAGTCAATTCTCAATTCTTTATTGCGAACCATAATGTATAAAGTTGGTAGTTACATTAGTCACAATTATGGACCCAGTCGGGCACAGCAACCTGCATTTATATCAAGCAGGAGAGACGAGGAAGTGCACTGAGTGTTTAATGTGATAAATTTTATTAGTAGTTAAGTAGTTAGTAAGTTCTACTGTGTTATTAATACAGAATTGAATTTAGGAATTATAATTATTGTTTTATATATTATATACATTTATTTATATAGTAACATTATAAAAAACATTTATTTTTTCAATTATATATTAATGTTTTATTTACTTTTTATAATTTTTATTTATTACGTAATTAATATTTATTATCCCTAAGGTACCTGAGTAATTTATTGATGCTTCATATATTATTAAAAAAAATATTTTTCGTATTATGAGTAGGTAGGCGTATCTTTAATAGTGAGTATTTTGTAGATACAAATATATAGATAAGAAGTTACTTATAATTATTTATCATTTAAGTATTCGCATACTTTAGTAGCATTTGCTTACCAGGAAAAGTTTAAATTTATTGATAAAGATGTAAAATTTATTGTAATTCTTTATTATTTCGGGTAACTTAATCCATTTTTATGGACATGACAAGACTTAAAATATTTTTTGTGAGTATGTCCTCTCATTTTGTAAAGAATACTGGGTACTTACGCATGAACTTACAAACTTCAAATATATAGAGACAGGGTAGGAATAAAATCTATAGTTCCTGAGAGTGGGGTTTACAGCTAACTGTGACTTTACTATTTACTAAGATTCCAATTTTTTTTTGTAGGGTAAATAGCGAGGGCGCGTCAGTGCTGTTGCCTCATAAAATGACAGCGTATTTAAGCCACTTGTAGGCGTACGCGTAGTACATTACTAGTGCAGTTTTAAGGTCTGTGGTTTCTTTGTCCTCGCGGAGGGCGTATGAATATTTAGATACTTTTGCTCCTATTTTCTGAATGTGTGACTTCCAATTTACGTGTGTATCAATGTTTAGGGTGAATTTATATCAATTACTTTTAATTTATTATTTTATTACTAAAGTTTATATTTATTGGTATTTTTTGGCGAGGCTGGAATTAAATTATTTTAGTTTTATTGAAATTTATTTCTAGGTTGTGTTCAGTCATCCAATTTATTGTAGAATCTATTATGGAATTTAATTTATCATTTAAATTGGTGTTATTTTCGCATGAGGTAAGAATAGATTTGTCATCCGCAAACAGGACACATGACTCATTTATATTATTAGGAAGGTCGTTTACGTAAACAAGAAATAAGAAAACCCTATTACCCTTGCGGGATTGAGGCGGGGTGATTTGTTTGCCGTCGCATGTGATTAATTCTATTCCATTTTTGCTGTTGTAGTATAGTTCGATTTGAAATATTTTTCAAATAAGATACAAACCAGTCATAACATTTGCCGCGGAGTTCTATGCTATATAGTTTATTATTTAATAATGTTTCAAATTGTGTACTTTATAGTTGTCCCGGTGCGGGTTAGTACTTGTTTTCTACACCGCTTGAGAGCAGTGGTGATGAAATAATTTACACAAAGTAAAGTAAAGCGCCTGTCTCGTGAATTCGACAGACAATATTATGTTTCAGTACTACGAAAATCGTTTCGATAATTATCAAATCAAAAGCCAAATATCGGAAACTTAAACTTCATACCCATTCATAATGAGTGTATTTTTGAGCAATATTAAAACCTAACATCCCAAGCTTCGATTTTGATTATAAAAATTCCAATTTTAAACCAAGCCAGAAATAGCGTTTTTTTTTTTCACAAAATCTATAATATAAAATACGGGTAAGTAACATAAATCTAACTTGTTTTAAAAGGATTGGAAAAAAAACAACAACAATTATTGAAACAAATTTAAACCATTTATTCAAGCATATTACAATTGTTAGTTATCAGCAACTTTCAACAATATTCCATTATCACTCACAAAAGAAGAACCGGTGATTGCTTTGGCTTTGTCACTAGTTAGAAACAGAACAAGGTCAGCTATTTCTTCAGGAATAGAAATCCTGTTCAAAGTTGTCATTTCCTGCATATTTTTGTAAACTGCTTCTTCCATTTCTCTGGTTCCACCCATATTTTCTATGAAATCAGTCCGAACTGGTCCTGGGTTCACAATGTTTACACGAACTCCACTTGAAGCTAGTTCCTGTGCAACAGATCTTGAGAAATGATCCAGACCTGCCTTCGATGTGCTGTATGAAAAAATTTCCTTTAAAACTACTTGGAGTCCAGCAACGCTTGATATATTGACGATGAAGATCTGTGGGGTATGTCTACTAAAGTTTGTCAATCAATTATTGAGACAATTGCACCCTATTTAGCTTTAGTATTTAATTTGTGTGTAGATCAAGGGGTATTCCCGAATTTAATGAAGTACAGTAAAGTTATTCCACTATTCAAATCCGGGGACAGCAAAGACCTAAATAATTATAGACCCGTATCGGTTTTGCCGGTTTTCAGCAAGGTGTTTGAAAAAGTAATGTTAAATCAAATGCTCCATCATTTTAATCGTAATAATATCCTACACGATCAACAATATGGTTTCACCAAAGGACGTTGCACAACCGACGCCGGTGTCACCTTATTAAAACACATCTTTAACGCATGGGAAGAGGCACAAGATGCAATAGGCATCTTTTGCGACCTATCCAAGGCATTTGATTGCGTGAATCACGAAACACTGCTCTTGAAACTTGAGCATTACGGACTGGGTAAACTTGCGCTTAGCTTAGTAAAATCATATTTGAATGATAGACTGCAGCAAGTTCAAATAAACGGTGTAAATTCATTGGGTTTACAAGTCAAAATGGGTGTACCACAGGGCTCGATTTTGGGTCCATTCCTCTTTTTAGTATATATAAATGATTTACCGCATTTACTGAAAAACCGACCACAAATGGTGTTATTTGCTGATGACACATCACTGATTTTTAAGGTAAACAGACATGCACAAGAGCTTGACGAAGTAAATAACGCTATGCTTAAGGTCCATAATTGGTTTACTGTAAATAATTTGGTATTAAATGAGAAGAAAACTAAATGCATAAGATTCGCGTTACCAAATGTTAGAAGTAGTGAATGTCATGTTGTACTGAATAGGGAGACACTAGAATTCGTCGAAAAAACGGTTTTCCTGGGGATCACGCTTGACTCAAAACTACAGTGGGGTCCTCACTTAACATCACTTGCAGGGCGGCTAAGTTCAGCCGCTTACGCTGTTTGGAAAATCCGCCAACTAACAGACGTGGATACCGCGAGACTGGTCTATTTTAGTTACTTTCATAGCATCATGTCTTACGGTATTTTGCTGTGGGGACGGGCTGCAGATATTAATTCTATCTTTATTCTGCAAAAGAGGGCTGTCAGAGCCATATATAACCTCCGCAGACGCGAATCTCTAAGGGAACTGTTTAAGAAAATTAACATCATGACGGTACCTTGTCAGTATATATATGAAAACATAATGTATGTTCGAAAAAATCGACATCTTTTTAGTAAGATAAGTGACAGGCATAATTTTAACACTAGAAATAGGAACAAATTAGATCAACCACGTTTTAGATTGTCTAAAGTGCACACTTCTTTTATGGGGTACTGTGTAAAATGTTATAATAAAATACCACTCGATATTCTTCAACTGAATGAGAAGAAATTTAAAACATGCATTAAACGCACACTATGTAGACAAGCATATTATAAGTTGGATGATTATATCGATGATAAAAATGCTTGGCTTAATGCTGGTCCTGCTCCACAGCCACTTGGGCTCACTAGTTAAAAAATTTAATGTTTGGAAGAGTTGCTTCCCCTTTTTATTTTTCTGACATTACGAACTTAATGTTTATTTTTTTATTTAAACAAGTTTAATTGTTGAATGTTCCAATGGATAATTTCTTTTTGGTAGTATCATTCTATTAATCTCTCAAATACATTGCATACTATAGTTTTGTATAATTTAGAAGCATTTTTTCAATTTTTGTGAATGTGAGTACCATGGAGCCGTATTTTATGTTATTAAGATGTTTGTTGACTTGAAAGAGCACGGCAGTTGAGAGTTTGTCATGCCCACTTAAATGTCTCGCTGATGGTGGCGTGTGTGTTGGATCATTCGGTTCCCTACGAAATGGTTGAGCTGGATGGTGCTGATCCACGCGTCATGTTCGTGAACGGGCGCCGTCAGTTGTGACTGGTCATCTCTTATCTGCCAGGGCTTATTTTTAATGTTATATTTTGAATTGTTTTAATTTTTTTATTGTACATTGTTCTCACATATAGAAGCAACAAGAATAATGTACCCAGGATTGTGTAATTTTCTATATTTAAAAGAGTGTCCTTGGAGTTTCTTGCCCGTTCTTCTCCATGAAGATCTACGTTTTGGAACTGGGCAACTAGCTTCAACTTTCTCGACTAACTGACCGACTATTTGACAATTCAAAAGTGCCTGTAAATGGTTTAATTGAAATAAATGCTTTGAGTTTGAGTTTGATGTTACCTTTGGTCTTCACAAGATGTGGAGCAGCAAGATGTGTCAAGTAAACTACTGAGCGCAGGTTGGTCGCCATTACTTTGTCATATGTTGCCATAGCTTGATCGGATAGAATACTGACATTACCGCCTATGCCAGCATTATTTATCAGAATATCCAACTTACCAAATTTGCTCAAAGTTTCACTCACAATTCTTTTGACGTCTACATCTTTAGAAACGTCAGCCACTAGCACTAAAGGATTGCCACATTTCTTCGCCACGTTGTCCAGTTTTTGCTTGTTTCTTCCTACTATAGCGACTTTAGCTCCTTCTTCAGCAAACTTGATGGCTGTAGCTGCTCCAATACCAGAGCTGCCACCAGTCACGATAACCACTTTGTCTTGGAATCTCATGTCTATGCGCCAACAACGAATTTCGTACTGAATTTTTGTTGCAACTACAGTAATTATTAAATGAAATACAATCTTATCTAAAATATATTCAGTGATAAACAGAGATGCACAATTGATAAATATTATTAATTTTGAGTCAACGGAATCCTTTACCGAAGGTCGAACGATCACAACGACACCAGCCGACGATCTATTCACAACATTGATTATTCATCGATTATAAACTGATTCGGTAACTATTGTTGTAAATATCATAGGCCAAAGCTAAAGTGTACAAAAAGAAGGTAAAGTCCTATCATCCCAAATATTAAACACATAGATTTTCTTATTGTATCATAATCTAACAAGTTCATAAAACAATATATATAAAATTATCTTCTTGTTTATCATTGACTGCAAAAGTCAGTACGATGGTCAGTGATTTGGTTACAATCATAAACTCCAAAGTGAAGTTGACCGCAAACCACGGAAAACTTAATTTCTCTGTAGCTGTTATCGTTATTTCTGTCTATTTTATCTTCCTTCTCTGGATCCTTGGTATTACCATTGCCGAACTATGTAAAAAATATGATCTTTGTAGATGTAGGCTGTCCCTAATACTTGTGATTAGTAAGTGCTCATACACACGAACGGTACGCGTCCACGGCAGAGGCGCAACTGTAGCCGTCAACGCGTGTCAACGGCAGCAGTTGCCTCTGCCAGTGATACGTATATATGAGCACTAAACCACTTCTTTGTCGTATCATTTACATCGTATAATATAAAAAGCGTTTACAAATATGATCATGATTTTGACAGGCCATCGTTACCATGGGTTGTGGATTCAGACGTGTTGCGTCCAACACGATAAAATTGTGTTTTAATAAAAAAATTACAAGGTACAACGTACAATTGTTTAGTACTATTATTATCTAATCGGTGGACTTTCAGGTGAGTGATTATTTTAGGTTAACAGGTGAAGATATTTCTGTGTTAATTTCATGATACATTTGAAAAAAAGTATTAATATTTGTTGTGAATTACTCCATTAACGCACGTCGACACGGCATCTAGAGGCAAGAAACGATACCATATGCTACGATTATATACAAACAATATCAAATAGTTCGAAAAGCGCGCGAAACGACGACGTGCGCGCAACATTGTCGCTTCGTCGCAGGCGGGACTGGCGGGAGATCCGCGTGTTTCTGTTTATTCACACATTGAAGTGAGGACTATAACGCAATATTACACAGTGGTGCCCCAAACACAAAATATATACAAACGTCTGAGGTATATAATTCATTATTTATTTGATTTTTGCCATCGATATCGGCATCGGTATCGGTATCGCCGTTTATTTACTACATTAATCGGTATCAGTATCGTATCAGGAAAATTATGTATCGTTACATCCCTAATTAAAATCAAAGATAAATATTGACTGTTCCAGTGGCTATGTAATAAGACATAACAGTTCGGTAGAAATGAAAATTCGGCAAATTATATAAGAGTCTATTAACTGATTCCAAATTATCATGTTTATTTTTTTTACATTCTTCCTTGACATAATCATCCTATTATTTGAAATTATATACCTACAATTTAATTTCAACTCATTATTAGTGGTTTTGTGGACATGATAATTATTCAGATTTTTTACAGTTGTAGTAGCAATCAGGTCATATCGTTTAAAATAGGTTTTTATTTTTATAAACTTATTTAAATTTTATATAGATTCTTTTCTATTTTGTGAATATGAGAACGCTGTAGGCTTAGTGGACTGTAGATTTGTTGACCATATTCTTTAAGTACCTGGTACTTGTTGAAAGACGTATGACTGTCCTCCCATACCTATTAACAATGTTATTTGAAAATATTGTAAAAGCCAATTATTTTTAAAAGAGTACCGTGGAGTTTCTTCTCGGCTCGGCTCTTCTCCATAGGAAACGACCACTTGGAACGGTATACCTAACTTCTGACGTTTCATAAGTGTCCATGTAGGTTTACGTGAATTAAAAGATTTTGTTTTTTTTTAAATTTTGTAACAAACGGTAAAACGCCAATAATTTGAATACTGTTGCTATTTATTTAGACATCTTAATTTCTTGGTATTTCCAGAACTTACAACAACAATCCATTATCACTCACAAAATACGAACCAGTGATGGCTCTAGCTTTGTCACTAGCCAGAAACAGAACTAGGTCAGCTATTTCTTCAGGAACAGAAATCCTGTCCAGAGCTGTAAATTTCTGCATATTTTTGTAAATAGCTTCTTCTTTTTCTCCGGTTACACCCATATTTTTAACAATATCAGTTCGCACTGGTCCTGGGTTCACAATGTTTACACGAACTCCACTTGAAGCTAGTTCCTGTGCAACAGATCTCGAGAAATGATCCAGACCTGCCTTCGATGTGCTGTATGAAAAACTGTTCTTTCCAGCTACTCGGAGTCCAGCAACGCTTGATATATTGACGATGTTACCTTTGGTCTTCACAAGATGTGGAGCAGCAAGATGTGTCAAGAAAACTACTGAGCGCAGGTTTGTCGCCATTAGTTTGTCATAATTTGCCATAGCTTGGTCTGATAGAATACTAGCAAAACCGCCTATGCCAGCGTTGTTTATCAGAACATCCAATTTCCCAAAATGTCTCGCAGTTTCATTGACAATTCTTTTGGCGTGTTCTTCTTTCGTAACGTCAGCAGCTATCACTAAAGGATTACTACAATTCTTCGCGACGTTATTTAGTTTCGCCGTGTTTCTTCCTACTATAACAACCTTGGCACCTTCTGCAGCAAACTTAAGGGCGATGGCTGCTCCAATACCAGAACTAGCGCCAGTCACGAGAGCCACTTTGTTCAGGAAACTCATGTTTATAATACACCAATTGCAAACACAATACTGAATCTTTGTTATGACAGAAGCTATTTATTATAACTGACAATCTAATCTTTATGAGACGGCTTTACGGACGATACATGTAAGTAATTTAAGATAAGCGACAAAAAAACGAACCAAATTCGCAGACAGAATACACTGTATAACTTCGCCAGCGATTATAACGAATTATTCAGTGTATGTTTTGTGTCGACTGACCAAAGCAAAGTTATTTGGTACAGTCCTCTGGAAATGGTTAAAAAAATAACATTTTAACGATGGTTATTAAGTCGGTGAGATATTAATGTTACTTTACGGTTTTATAAAATTATACGTGGGTTGTCTTCTCGTTTTTCCAGACACGGCTGCAGAAGGCTTGAATTATTACTGAATGATGAACTCCTTTTTTTTTTTTTTTTTTTTTTTTTTTTTTTTTTTTTTTTTTTTTTTTTTTGTTAGCCTACTCTGACCGAACCTATCCAACTCGTCCCGCCATCTCCTACGTGGTCTGCCGCGACCCCGCCTCACTGTCTCAGGGCACCAGTTCTGTGCTATTTGGGCCCACAGTTTGTCCGGCATGCGGCAGACATGTCCTGCCCAGTCCCATTTAAGTATTTAAGTTGGGCAGCCTTTTCAGCCACGCCAGCTATTTTTGTTTTGGAGCGCAGTATAGTGTTTCGAACACGATCCGTTAATTTAACTCCTAGTATACTGCGCTCCATTGCTCGTTGGCAGACCTTGAGTTTGGACGTCTGGATGTTAGTCAAAGACCAAGTTTGTGCACCATACGATAAGACGGGAAGAATACACATGTCCATGAGCCTGCTTTTCAGTGCCATTGGCAATTCACCCTTGAATAGTTCCTTCATGGACCAGTAGCTCTTCCAGGCGTTTTCCGTTCGTCTTGTGATTTCTTTATCTTGCCTCGCCTGGAAAGAGACTACTTGGCCCAAGTAAAGGTATTCCTGGACATGTTGTATTGTCTCCCCGTCTACATTTATGCTTCCAGGTGTTTCGTTGCACATAACTTTGGTCTTGACATATTCATCTTCAGTCCAACCTCAAGGCTTGCCTTACTTAGTTCTTGGAGCATCTGTTCAAGTTCAGTGGCTGAGGAAGAAAAGAGAACAATGTCGTCGGCGAAACGTAGATTTGTCAGTCTTAGATATTCATTTATTTATTTAGGTTTTGATGCACAAAATTACAGAAAATAAGGCGTTAAAAAGTCACACACACACCTAAGTAAGTAGGCTTACGCTTTAGGGAAATGGGAAGGTTATTCTTCATCACTTATGAAAAGAAAATTATCATTTTCATTGACAAAGTAAGTATAGTGAATGATTCCTAAATAAAAACTATTTTGTCTTGGTCAGTCTTGGCAATTACTCAAAAAGTTAAGAACAGTTTCTCAGGAACGTTTTCCTGTAGCTACAAAGGTTTAGGTGCCGCTCTTACTGTCCTTTCTTAAATCCTACCTGGTAGGCCACAAACTACGGTGAGGTTAATTTACTGCAATTGTCTGTAGCTGCATCAATATTTATCACTGTCAATTTTGGCTTTCTTAGTACTTGCCATTATGTCTATGAATGTAGGTGTAATTATTATTATATCTGTCTTATTCTATGTTTTTAATCGCCACTTGCACGATGCAAGTAGTGACGTTAAAAATATACAAGTAAGTAATTACATGACAATATCCTAAAGTACGGTAATGTTTTTCATAGGCCATACTACATTACATAGGCTGTACTACGAACACCAAGTTTAAAAAAAACAAATCCAGGGAATTTTTAATCATAATAAGTACTCGCCTTAAAATCAAGTCTCATTTGGTTGTGTTTTTAAGTCACAAGTTGGGAAATGACACAAGTTTGTACTGAAATAAAAGACGCGAACTTAGTTGATGAAATATGTATAATATTTTTAGTAAGTGAACCTATGATAGTAAATACATCATTGCATCAGAAAATTATATTTTTTTCTACAATTCAGGTCAGATAAATAACAAAGGTATAATTTTCTTAATTATGTCCATTATGAACTCATGACTAATTGACAAAAAACATAACGATGAATTGGCAGAAAAGTGGTATCTAAGAACATTGATGTAAAAACACAAGATACACTTTTTTATGTAGGCAGTATTATAAAAATCGTTTTTATAATTATCAAAACAAAAGCCAAACATCAGAAACTTAAACCCATTCATAAAAAGTGTATTTTGTATCAATATTAAGAAAATATTAAAATGAAAACTTCGATTTTGATGATCTCAAATTCCAATTTAAACCAACCCAGAATAAAGCGTTATCTTTTTACAAAATACATGTAACATAAATCTAACTTGTTTTAAAAGGATTGGAAAAGAATCAATACTTTAGGCATATTAAAATTGTTACATATCAACAACTTTCAACAACGTTCCATTATCACTTACAAAAGACGAACCAGTGATAGCTCTAGCTTTGTCACTAGCTAGAAACAGAACAAGGTCAGCGATTTCTTCTGGAATAGAAATCCTGTCCAGAGCTGTCGCTTTTTGCATATGTTTGTAAATAGCTTCACCGCTTTCTCCGGTTACACCCATATTTTCAAAGATATCAGTCCGCACTGGTCCTGGGTTCACAATGTTTACACGAACTCCACTTGAAGCTAGTTCCTGTGCAACAGATCTTGAGAAATGATCCAGACCTGCCTTCGATGTGTTGTATGAAAAAATGTTGCTTGCAACTACTCGGAGTCCACAAACGCTTGATATATTGACGATGTTACCTTTAGTTTTCACAAGATGTGGAGCAGCAAGATGTGTCAAGAAAACTACTGAGCGCAGGTTTGTCGCCATTACTTTGTCATACGTTGCCATAGCTTGGTCGGATAGAATACTGACATTACCGCCTATGCCAGCATTGTTTATCAGAATATCCAACTTACCGAATTTGCTCAAAGTATCACTCACAATTCTTTTGACATCTGCATCTTTAGAAACGTCAGCAACTAGCACCAAAGGGTTGCCACATTTCTTCGCCACGTTGTCCAGTTTCTGCTTGTTCCTTCCTACTATAGCGACTTTAGCTCCTTCTTCAGCAAACTTGATGGCTGTAGCTGCTCCAATACCAGAGCTGCCACCAGTCACGATAACCACTTTGTCTTGGAAACTCATATTATGCACGAATATCAATTCCAGTACTGAATCTTTGATATATCAGCAACTATTTATTATAACCAACAATCTTATCTTTAAAAGTATCATTGATAAACGCAACGCGATAATTGATTTACGAACACAATGCAACAAAGAATTGAATTGATAAGCGAGCATTATGTAATGCATCATGCTAAGCAAAGTCCAAATTGATTCATCGTCGCCCAATGTGAATTGGTGCAGGCTGGGCGCGGTGTTATTTTATTTATTTTGTAGACATCTATTGAATACAAGTCTTAAATTCACTGACAGACAACGCACAGCCTAGACCGGCTAGAAGCATGTGCACGCGAGTTCCTTATAATTAACGAAAGTAAGCAAATCATCCCATAAAAGGTTTAATAGGGGATGAAAGTTTCTATGGAAGGTTATCAGTTTTTCCGATAGGAAATAGCATCGGACTCACGGCTTGTTATTTAAAGATTCTGGTAAAAAATACGGCTGTAATGTTGCATATTGACGTGATTTTATTTACTGTGTCTATTTTTGTACGATAAAACTTAGCTCCGTTCATTTGACAAGGTCAGTAGCGTTACCTAACACCTCAGTTATATTATGAACAAAAACTTACTTTTAAAAGTAAGTTTTTGTTTGTAATATAATTGAGGTTAAGTTAATTTAGACATAAATAAAATTACAGGCGGACGCATAGTGGTTGGCAATTTGTTATAATACTTTCAAGCAACACTATGTGGAATTTTGCTAGGAGAGTTTTACTTTTAAACTGCTGCTATCTAACCCTTTTTTCGGTTTTTTATACACCCATGACTAGAGAGCGGTTAGCTTCATCTAAGATAAGCGGACACAAAAACGCAGATCGAACCAAATTCGCAGACGGACGGACGAAAATTTAATGATGGTGTAAATCTTACTTTACGGTTGTATAAAATAATACGAGATTTGTCTTCTCTTCTTTCCAGACACGGCTACAGAAGGCTTCACTTATTATTGATGAAGTCCTATCCTTAGGTATATTCTATACCTACAAGGTAACTTTTAAAACAGGGCAGTATATATAGCAAGTAGGTAGGTATCAGACAGTTGCAGTTACAGGAAAACGATCTTAGGAGACTGTCATAAACGTTTTGAGTAATCGCGAACTGCATGCACAGATATTGGAAAAATGACACAGTCAGCTATAAACACGTCAATTCTCAAGTTTTAGTTATAACGCAGCAATCAAAGCAGTTTGCCAACCAACTGCGGATACAATAGGTACTAGAAAAGCCACAAATCGAATAAACCTTTTGTCATACATTTCTTATGGTGCATGCAGCATGCGCCGGCGGCCATACCGGCCGACGGCCAGGGGGAACAGCTATCTTTTTCTGTTTCTTTATTTCTAACTGAACAGACAGCTGTGCTGCTGGGGAGTTTGTTGCGCCACTTCTTCTTCCCAGCTAACGCACTAGGAAGTGGTGAAGAGTGGGCGTTTTGGGGGACTGTCTTATTTAATTTTGACGTTCGAAAAGTGCTGATTCTCAGCCTAGTTTGAATGAATGACTTTTCAATTTTGAATTTTATCGTAAATTTTTGACTTCAGTATCTGCGCACAACCAGGTGGTTGTGCGCAGATACTGAAGTCAAAAATTTACAGTTAAAATTCTCAGATGTCTTGTGACTTTCGGTGACGTGTACCGAAAGTCGCAAGACATCTGAGAATATTGAGTCACAGCCGCACTTGCCGATGTCTGCCGGCGGCGCTTGCGGCTTTGCCTTGTGGTCACGCCGCCAGCAGTGCTGTGTGGATCCACAATTAGTGATCCAATTATCTTGTCATCCACGATTTTTGACAAAGTATGTTTTGTTTTTTTTAACCTTATAATTATATGTTCCACTGCTAGACAATGGTCTTTCTTTTCTTCTCCGGCCGATCTGTCATGTCTGGCCCATCGCTGTCGTGGTGCATTCGACAGATATGACTAACTAAATCCCACTACAATCTGGCGGACTTTCTCCTACATCAGCGATGCCTATTTTGGACAGTAAAACTTAATTGACTTACTGAACTAATTGGCATATTGCGAATTAATAGTAAGGTAAATATTATTAAAATATAAGTAAAACCTTTGAACTTTAATATTTTCTTGAAAGCTTGAGGCGTATGTAATTTTTGTAAAAATTACATACGCCTCAAGCTTAATGATGTCATTCTTATACTCAAGCTTTTAAGTAAATATTAAAGTTCTATGTTATCGTAAGTTTTATTTAATACTTTTTAGTTCATTAAAAGCACACAGAGGCGGACATAATGCCATAAACATTTTCTACCAGTCAACCTACACTTTACTTACACTTACTTATACTTACTTATATATTTTTTTGCATTAGAATTTGTTTAAATAATCTGTTTTATCATCTTCACAATTCCAACGAAACCAACACTACAGGGCGACCTTGTAAGGTCGAACAGTTTCTGTAACCACCTTCCACCTCTATAATCAGATCCTGTACTACACCTTACGCTATCGTTTTCTCCAAGCACGACAGTGCTACATATGCTATCTTGTTTGGTTGAGGAGTTCAGACCCTGAATACTACCTTGGACTATAGTCCTTGTCAAGACAACGCCAACGAGTCCAAACACGATGATGCTATTTCGTTTGGTTGAGAAGTGCTCGAGACCACCTTCCGGCTCCATCGTCACGTGACTGGTGAAATGTGGTACTAACTACTGGTACACCCACATTAAGTGTTAGAATACGTCTATGAGGTGGCCATGGTCCGGGTAGGAAGCTAGCAATTACTCAAAAACTCAAAAATTTTAGGACAGTCGGTTATGAACATTTTCCTGTAGCTGCAACGGTTAAGATACTGCTCTTACCGCCCGTCTTAAATCCTACCCCGTAGGCCGCAAACTACGGTGGGGTTAATTTGCAATTCTCTGGAGCTGCATCAATATTTATCATTTGCCATTGTATCTATGTATGTAGATAGCTGTCTTGTTCTATGTTTTAATCGCCATATACACGATACAAGTGGTGACATCAAAAATATATACATAAGTTCATTAAATGACATGATCATAAAGTACGGTAATGTTTTCCATAGGCCGACCGTAATAAAGTACACGACTGTCCGACCGTACTAACGAACGTATTTAAAAACCAAAGCTAAGGGATTTTTTATCATAATAAGTACTCAACTTAAAATCGAGTCTAATGTTGTTGTTATTTTTAGTCATACGTTGGGAAATGATTTGTAATGAAATAAAAGACGCGAACTTAATTGATGAAATATGTATAATATTTTTCGTATGTGATGTAGATACTCGTAGTAGATACATCATTGCATCAGATAATTATCATTGTTTCTACGATTAGGTACGTTTCTACGACGTCAAATATTTACCTAAGGTATAATTTTCTTTATTAAGTATGTCATTTATGACTCATGAACTCATGACTGAGTGACAACAAAACATGTTATGATGAATTGGCAAAAAAGTGGTATCTAAGAACATTGATGTAAAAAACACAAGATAAACAATTTTTTCAAATGTTGGCAGTACTCGTATTATAAAACTCGCATAATTATCAAAACAAAAGCCATACATCAGAAACATAAACTTTAAACCCATTCATAAAAAGTGTATTTTTGACCAATACGAGTATTAAGAAAATATTAAAAAACGTACATCACAAACTTCGATTTTCATAATAAAACAAATTCAAATTTAAAACCATCCCATACAAAGGGTTATTTTTTTATAAAATCAAATAAAAAACAAAAACGTAACATAAATCTAACTTCTTTTAAAGGTATAGGAAAAGAAACAACAATTTAGACATATTAAAATTGTTACATATCAGCAACTTTCAACAATGATCCATTATCACTCACAAAAGACGAAGCAGTGATTGCTTTGGCTTTGTCACTAGCTAGAAACAGAACAAGGTCAGCTATTTCTTCTGGAACAGAAACCCTGTTCAGAGCTGTCATTGTCTGCATATGTTTGTAAATAGCTTCTTCCCTTTCTGCGGTTGCACCCATATTTTCAAAGAGGTCAGTTCGCACTGGTCCTGGATGCACAATGTTTACACGAACTCCACTTGAAGCTAGTTCCTGTGCAACAGATCTTGAGAAATGGTCCAGACCTGCCTTCGATGTGCTGTATGAAAAAATGTCCTTTGAAAGTACTCGGAGTGCAACAATGCTTGATATATTGACGATGTTACCTTTGGTCTCCACAAGATATGGAGCAGCAAGATGTGTCAAGAAAACTACTGAGCGCAGGTTTGTCGCCATTACTTTGTCATATGTTGCCATAGCGTGGTCGGATAGAATACTGGCACTACCCCAAATGCCGGCATTGTTTATCAGAATATCCAACTTACCGAATTTACTCAAAGTTTCACTGACAATTCTTTTGATATCTGCATCTTTAGAAACGTCAGCCACTACCACTAAAGGGTTGCCACATTTCTTCGCCACGTTGTCCAGTTTCTGCTTGTTCCTTCCTACTATAGCGACTTTAGCTCCTTCTTCAGCAAACTTGATGGCTGTAGCTGCTCCAATACCAGAGCTGCCACCAGTCACGATAACCACTTTGTCTTGGAAACTCATGTTTATGCGCCGACAACGAATTTAGTACTATATTTTTGTTGCAACTACAGTTATTTAATATAAGAGTATCTAATCTCAAATATATTCAGTGATAAACTGATAAATATAATTAATTATGAGATACCAGAATCCCTAAAAGAAGGTCGAACGTTGATTAAGCGTCGATTATATACTCACTAGCTGCGCCCCGCAGTTTTGCCCGCATAAGTCTCGATCCCGTAAGAATATCGAGATAAAAAGTATCCTATGTCCTAACCCAGATCATTATCTACCCCTGTGCCAAATTTCATCCAAATCCGTTCAGCCATTTTAGCGTGAAGTGAAACAAACAAATAAGCTCACAAAAATAAACAAATAAATGGGAAACATTTATAATATTATAACTAGCTTGTGCCCGCGGCTTCGCCTGTGGATGTCGGAAAATATCCCTCAGGAACGTGCTACCGGGATTCAGAGTATCCTATGTCCTAACCTAGGTCATGGCCTGTCCTACATATATATAAAAAAAAATTAACCCTTAAAGGATGACTTCGTCGAGACCCGTTTTCTTAGGAAACCGTGGAGGCATCAAGTTGAAATAGATATCAAAAATTTAGATCAAACTTCCAAGTTCAACTTCAGACAGTATTGCAATTTCAAGGTTTAATTTTGGTGCACGCACTAATGTGAAATTTTCAGGAACAAGCATTTTTGTTTTTAACGATTCCTTGTGCTCTTTCTCTAATCCATCAATCAGTATTTTCTCCCACCGTTCAGCGACTTCATTGGGTATTTTTTCTCCGAGTGCGGGATCCAATTTTTTACCTTGACCAAAGAGGTCAAGAATTTCTCTAGAGATATCCGCAGTAGAAGATTCATTGACCACACTCGGATCACTGGAAGTCGGTCGTTGTGGCAGGGGCGGTATTTGTGGAATCATCTTGTAACGCGGTATTAACACCGATTTTACTATTGGGATTTGATCATCCTCTTGTTGTTCATGCGGGACATTTTCTTTATCAATATTTTCGTAATCGTAGATTTCAACAGAACTTTGGTATGCCTCATATGGAGATGAGCTTAGAGATCGCAATGATGGGCTTTCAGAAAGTCGAAACAAAAAAAGATAAATATTACTTTCAGAGTAGTATCACGTAATACCTCATGAAGAAAGTACTTATTGTATTTCTGGATAACATCGCGTGTAACCTCGCTAAGAAATACGATTTTGTTATCAGAATAACATCAGGTGTTAAAAACTTACTATTCATAACTCGTAAAATAAGAACGCCACAACTATGACAAGTACCTACTTACGTTCTTTAGATATTTCCACATTTTTCAACTTATTTTCATAACGTTTGATCTTTCGTCTAAAATATTCATCATCACGTTAATTTTTCCTTTTTCCCATGACTACTTTCCACTACGATAATGCTTTAACAGTGAAAATATAAAGATTTTTAAGGATGTAAAAAAATTTATGGCGTAGCAATGCAACACGCGAAGAACAAATGAGGTGATAGCTGACAGATGACATAGACTATTAATATTTCTTTTTTTAAATCTTTGAACAGTGTGGCAATGTAGTGCAATGGAGGACGGACTAAAATGTATGTTAAATCTCGAGGATGCAACTTTGAAGTATAATAATAATGTGATACAAGAACGACTACTATTAAAAAAATTTGGTCGTTATGTAAAATGTCTTTGATCTCCATTTTGTGTCGGATATAATCGCTTTGGTTAATTTCGTGTATATATAAAAATATTATTTCTTAATTTTGAGTTGATTTCTTTCGAAGTCGGGTTATTTTTTTTTATTATATCCTTGAACTGATCCCGTATCAAAGGCATTGCCTAAAATAAAATGAACATACCTGAATATAATACAGTAGAAGAACAGTTCCAAAGTTCAAAGCGTCTTCGTGACGCTTTGAACTTTGGAACTGTACGCGTAAAGTGTACTCAATACGCTTTAAATTCGTACTAGCGTGTTTACATATAAGTACATGCAAAACGCAAGCCTGGCTCTCAATAAATGTTATTGATCAACCGCGTAGTCAGCAGCGTGTGAAATGTTTGCTGGTTACAAGCGTAGTCAATTAACCCGTTAAATGCGAATGGCGTATTCTTATTAATGTAATTCGAATTTCGGCCGGTTTTTGGCAAGCTTTAAATTATTGAAATAAGATGAAGTGGCGAGGTCAAAAACAAGACAGCTTTTAAAATTTTGCAATATTAATAAAAAAAATATAGGTATCACCGATGTAAAACTTCAAGATTTGGTCAATGACAACAGTTAGGAATTCATTCCAAAACGTTTGCATCTTCCTATGAATGCTTTAGTCCATATTCAAATTCGGGACAAAATCTGTATGTGACAGCCCGATCCAGTTCGAAGTTTGAAACTCGAGAAATCCGTTATATTGATAGGTTAGAACTTACACGTCAGGCAGTTGGGATTGGAATATTGCATTGTATTTTGAATTCTGTCCATCCTAAGTCATGTTCTCGAATTCCGACTCCACTTGAATTAAGATTGGGACTCGATATATCAATGAATTGGACGGATATAACCACGTTAGGTATCGAAACTGGATACATTAATTGGATTTCGAAAAACGGATATTTCCCGTTCAATTAACCGTCACTTCACGCTTGTTGCATATGTAGTGACGTTTTGAATCGGAACACGTATGACACTGTTATGTATCGTCAACGAAAAAGAGAATTGTTTTTAATTTGAAAAATGAAAAATTTAAAACATACTTCACATAATCAAAAAAAATAAAAATATATGTATGTCATGTTCCTTAACAAGTTGGTTTTCCGACTTCCACTCGCACGAAGTCACGGTCTTCAGCTAGTGTAAAAACAATTAGCAAAATCGAGCAATAATGTAAGGAGTTCCAAATACCTGGAAATAATACTTGGAGATTATTTCTGCGTTGTAAACGCGGCAAACTTTATTTTCTCAGGTTTATGTGATTATGAAGTCCCACAGCAAGTGAAGATTTATTACTCGCAGGCGCGCAACCGCAATTACAAAACTAACATGGTTTTAACATGACAGAAACTGTGAGTATTTGATTCTTTACCCAGGTGTTCATTTGTTTTAAAATTCGTACATTACTCTTTGGTGTAGAGGCAGTATTTGTAAAGTCAAAGAAATTACATAAAACATACATAACATCACGCCCGTTTTCTCCAAAGGGTTTGGCAGAGGTGAATATTTATCCATCACGAATTTTCACACAAATAGTGGTAACTTTGCTGTATCCAATATTTCTGAGGCTTCTTTATTTTAATTCTTTTACCTCGCCTCAAAGTTTGGACCACCAAAGCACGTAAAAACGGGCAGATCCAAAAAAACCTTTGATACAGTATGAGCAGTAATTTCCATTTTAGCCAAACCCCATAAGATTTTCCGTCCAGCTCCCAGCTTACCACCTACTTTTATACAAGGATTTACTAGCGGCGCTTATAGTCGCCATTTGCTTTATGACAGCCCATGGTCTTCCATTTTATTTAAGCATTGCGGCTTTTTCGCAGTCTGACATGCAATTTATTTAAGCTTATCAAGTTGTATTAAAAAATATAAATTCAGAACCAGTTTTATTATTTTTGTAATTCTTTTTTCTTGTTGCTATTGAAGGTTGAAGAGTATGAACTAATGAAGCAAACATACTGTTTTAGGTAGATACTGTGACCCATCTATGACCATTATTATTTTACCCTGCAACCCGGGAATACAGTTGTCCACCTCCTCTTTGCCTACCAAAGGTTTTCGTCAAGCGAATGGACATAAACGTCCACCCTTTTGGTTTTAACAATATGCTACACTCATCTTTCGCACTGCCAAGAGGATACTTACCGTAGTGACTAGCCCCTATGACTGTGAATAGAACCAGCATCCCCATAACTTCTTCGTTTAGTGTGGTTAATAACTAACCTGGTGTCAGAGTTTTAAAGCCTGAGAGTCCTCTGACTTGGCTTCACATGCCGTCGAGAAATATTTCTCAGGCATGCCGGTTTCCTCACGATGTTTTCCTTCACCGTTTTTGAAGCAAGTAATAATTATACAATACGCACATGAATCCAAAAAGTCAGAGGCCTTGGGTTCGAACTTGAGACCTATGACTTGGCAGTCTGACGGTCACACCACTAGGCTATCACTGCGTCACTGACTTTCAATCACAATCGGAAGAATTTAGAGGGCATTGCCAATCCATTGCTGCATAATAATAATGTTTGAAAATTTCGTCTGCTCGACAACGTACATGACCCAATGAATGTTGTTGAATTGCCAAAATGAGAGGAATTGCCATTGCAAGCGTGTTACGTTACGTACTTAGGGGTTTTAATGACTTTCACTAGGTGGCAGCACTGAGACATCAGGTCTGGGCACCTGTCAAAAGTATCAAAGTGAATGAAGAGAGAGAGTGAGTGAGTGTGTGTGTGTGTGTATTTTCTTTAGTCGTGACTGAATGATGAACGAATCATGAGTGTCATCATATTTTTTTTTTCTTGTCAAAGTAGTGCCAACTGGTGGCGTGAATTTTTATGAAAACCCTCACTACCCCGCTGGTACCTACTAAGCAAACAGTAATTTAAAAAAAAAATAAGTAAAGATGAAAAAATGATATTATAAATTTATCATAAAGCATACCTAAATACAGAATGAAGTAGGCTATTTATCCCGTAAAGTTTTTGTTATAGCTCTCAATGGAGTGATGTAACAAAACGTTTCAAAAGAACCTACAAGTACCTGTAACTCGAGACTCGTAACCTTTGTCCCTGCTATTGCAAGTCACGATCAAGTGAACGCATGTTTTGTGACGAAGTAAATACCTTTGTAGGTAGCTGTTTGCTTACATAAAGAGTCAAGGTTATGCTGCTGTTATTAGATCCGTCATCTTATTTTGACTATTCAGTTTTTGCTCATCTACCATCAGATGAGCAAAAACGAATCTGCTCGAAGTGAGAAACACAGAACCGTTCGAAGTGGTGTGGTACTTGGGGAGGCTTAGTAGTAGTGACACATTTAGATACAAGTAGATTCCCAATTTTTTTAAAGAGATCATCATCAGTGTGTGTTCTACATTACTTGAAACTAATTAATATTCCTTTTAGGACTCATAGCACAACTGACGGGATTGACATTTGTCTGGCCAATCCGATACCTAGTTGTCGCATTGTCGCTTATTAGTTTTTGGTCGCTGGATTATTTTATTTCAATCCTTGATTAGCAAACTATAATAATACTTTAATCTAAATAGATGATTTTTTTTTTAGGTGATAAAAAGTGTATCATTGTATTAGATAGTTTAGCTCATTTTCGTGATGATAGACTACTTTCCAATTACTAGCTTCCGATTGATATCATAAGATCAAGTCATAACTTCTTATGGGTTTCCTGATGATTCAGAGCTTGCGAAAACTGGTGGACGGGACGGCAGTGGATTTTCAATTTATCAATTGACTTTAATACTTATCCAATCGAAATAAGGTATACATTTCAATGCTCGGTGATTGACCTTGAACCATCGTAGCGTAGTTTTCTCAGGAGAAGCGAATAGCACACTGTAGGATGCCGCCGCGGGAAACGGTGAAATGAAATGAAATTGTTTATTCTGTAAATAGGTTATCCGAATCACTTTTACACGTCATATAAAAAAATATTAAAAATAAGCTAGATGGGGTCGGTGTTTCCTATCTGACTACTCTGAGAAGAAAGGCCGAAACAAACTCAGAGTTCGCAGTCTCTTTTAAAGTCCAGACATAATCTTGGTCAAGCCATATGAGAACCATGTAGATAAGTGTCTGAAATGGTCTTTTGAGGAAAGAACCACACAGATTTGAGTGGATCTGTCCAGTCAGTGCAAGCATTTGTCAGTAATCGTGGAGCTCAACTCAGAACTTAAGGAGCTCAACTCGACGCACGATACCAAAGAAAGGATATTTGGGTAGGTTGCATCAACTACTCAAATATGGTGGTGTGCCGGTATGCGCCGGTATGCGCTGGAGTCAAAAGCACTTTTCGACTGCGTAGTTGCTAGTGGAATAATCAAGTCCCGTCGAACGGTAACTACTCGGCGGATGCCGCGGCATCCGGCGGATGGTCCGGTAAGCTGGCGAACGCTCGCGGTATCGCAGAGGAGTTTTATTGTCAGCGGGCGCTGGCGGATAGAGGAATCCTCCTCGATGCTCTCCCCTGCCGTCCGTGAGTGTGCGCAGGCCATTAATCTCCCTACTCTGTCATCACGAAAATTAGCTTCAACAGTTTCAGAAAACTTCTGAGACAACTTCAGCCTTAAAATTCTCTAGAAATTTGAACAAAATGTTGAAAACTTATTCATTGAGTAATATGTGGGTACTTCGAAACTTCTCATATGTTGTTTGACGAGCGATGAACAAAGTTGTTTTATGCTACAAAATTAGCATTTATTGTTCTTGCTTACAAGTTTATGACGGAACTTTTAGATGTTGTAAAAGTAAATGTTTAGTTCATTTTCCTTGTAGGTAAGGTGCAATTGAGACAAACTGATTGGTGTTTTCAGTTTTGGAGAAAAGTCAAGGGTTTTATTCCCGCACGTTACATGAATACCTAATTATTGTCTAAATAATGATGCAATGTTTCATTGTAGTTTAAGTATTAGGTCGTGCAGAGAAGATTCATGAACCCACGATAAAAGAGAAATGTAAGTTAATTATGAATAAAATAAACGGATAATTCCAGCGAAGGCCATGGAGAGGATACCATATTTGCATTTGACACTAAGGACTATTCAAATTTCATCACCCATTCTAAATACAACGATAAATTCACAAATACATTTAAAATCATGTGACTTAAACTCTCTAGTAGGTACTTCAACCAATATGGCGTCTAAACTTGAAGTTTAGAAACCATATTGGTTTACATTGATCCAATGAAAACCAGATTTTTATTTGGAATAAATATTTTAATACCAACACCTATTAAGTTTACAAGCGATATCGAAATTAAATATCTTGTGGGTGAGTGTATACTACGTAACTCGTGCAAAAATTAGGTCACATAAGTGTCATGGAGTTCATTTGAAAGTGCTTTAAAGGGCAGACGATAGATCATCCATGTATGATTAAGGATCTACTCATCAACTTAGCAAAAACTCATTTAAGCAAAATATTCTATCGTAAACACTGATTAATATTTTCAGGATCATCATCATCGTTACAGCTGCAAGTAATCAATTAATTTAGGATACTACTAAATAAAAATCAATTTACAGAACTTGCAACTTATAGCTCCTTCACACAATGCTGACGGCATGGCCGCAGGCACTGCCGCAGGCCCTGCCGCCGGGCAAGCCGCGGCGCACCCGGTCCTGCCTCACAAAGGATCTCAAAGGAAATGGAGGCGCAAAATCCGGGGCACGTGCCGCCCGGCAAAAGCCGGATGCAATACCGCCGGCACTGCTGCCGGAATTGTGTGTAGGAGCCATTAGGTTTTTAATTTTTGTGATGTGTAATATAGTCTCTCTCGCTTTCCTGTAATCTGTGGGAGTAATTTCGTGAAAAGGGACGGAAGTGTGTAACACCAATGAGCGCGCGCGGTGCTATAATTGGCCGTCAGATGGTACCAACCCATTTAGTGAGGGGTTGTAAACTGGATGATGATGATAAATATTGCTTATACTCGTAACATATATACCAGTTTTAAGTTTTAAATTCTGTCGGCCAATCAGCGCGCGCGGCGCTAGAGTTGACCGTCAAATGGTACCAACCCATTTTCCGAGAGGTTGGTAAAGTCAGCGAAGATGTCAGATGTTACACATCATAAACAATGGGGAGGTTTACTAAGCTACATGTTGGCAACAAAGCTTGTTAAACCTTCCTGTGATTGTGATTTTTCTTTTACTTTTCTTTTATTTTTAATTTTTCCTGCATGTTACTAACTTACTTACTTTAAGGAAGATGTAACTAACACCCTATGGGCCTTGATGCCTGACAATAAAATATATATATATATATATTTTTTTTTTTTTTTTATAAACGGCTACTGAGACTACATCATAAGCGGCAAAAAACGAGCGAGCCTCGATCGTTTTTTGTCTTTCAATTAAGTATTGCTTTCAGTTTCGTTTCGTAAATGTAAGTACTTAAGTAAGTAACACAAACGCGTTGTTAATGTAATAACTTTCGCCGCAAAACAAACGCAAATAAGTTCTAAAAAAACACATTCAGCAATCTACATACTCAATCTACTACAAATACCGATTTTCCACGATAACCTAAAGATAGTTCAAAGCTGTATTGTCTAGTCTGGTTACGAATAAAACAGTCAACCTCCAACAATTTATATTATTCCATCCTCCAGTTTTCCGTTCAGTACAAAGTCACGAACTACAAGTACAAGAGTAACTATTTGACAGAGTCCAAACTTCGCTGCAATCAGTAGCGATTCCAAGAGAGGATGATGATTTCGTCAACGTCATGCACATAGTAATACCCAACGCATTTAGTATAGGACGTGGTGGTGGTCGTACTGTGACTGATAAAGATACAATTGTATAATGGCACAGCTACTTAATTATAATGTACTTTATCGTCGCTGCGCTTTCCATAATCGCTATGTGTTTTTTACACACTTTACAGGAGACGCAAAAAACTGATTTTCTCAAAAAATACCCAGAGTATTCAAATAATGTACTTTTACTTTAATACATATTTAGCGTGTTTATAATGGAACTTTCGATGTATGAATGTCACATAGCTACATTCCGTAACTCTTTAAATATTGCATTTATCACATAGCCGTTTTTACAGTATGTGTGTATTGAAATAACGATTCAAACTGCATAAAAAACCGAAAATCACGAAATAACACATAGCGACTTTTGCACGCGCAACGACGTTATGCTCTTATTTACTTGCTGGATCACTGACCATTGGTAGTGTTCATGTAAGATGTGTTGCATTCATAATGGCTGCAATATTGATAGAAACAAAATCGAAACGATTGTCGGTAAATAATCAGGATCACATAGATGGTAGGAATGTGATACTAAAAGGTCACTATTTCGAAGTCATGATGCATTGACATATGCGACAATGTACTCGTGTACCTTCATAAGTGTAGTCTCTGTAAGCTATTTACTCCTGCCCCAGGTAGAACAAGGCCACCGCTATACGGCATTGTAAAAAATATCGAGCATCCCCCCGATGGCATTTTTATTACACCGCAAAATAATGACGGTCCGCTTTCGTGGACTACCGTTTTCAAACCGGAATATATTTTAGTATGAACGCTTATAAATGGTGAATTGTGAATAATGTTATATAGAGATTATCGGTTAAGGGTTGAAATATGGAGTAATAAGGCTAGGTTTTCAACAGATTTCGTTGACTTGAATTGAATAAAGGAGTCGATGTGGGTTTTTCGAGTGATTTGGGGGTGAAACAGCTTGTTACTCGTTGTTTGAGCTTATATTGCCAAATTGAGACTTATTAAACGTATTTTGAATTCTGTTGTTTTTAATAACTAGGTCAACACCTACGCGTTTTTTCAATTTATTTAATTTATATTATTATATTTATATTAAACTTTTCAATAAATTACATTTGATATCATCAACTGCAGAATAAACAAATTCTCTTAACTCCTCAAAAAGAAGAAGTGCCATGAATTATTTTAAGCAGTCAACATTTTCAAGATAACAGAGTAACATGAGAATAAGTTTGATTTAAGCTCCAATAAAGCTGCTTTCAGAGATAATTTAGGCGGAGTTACCTGAAATCCTGAACGCACCACAATCTGGTCTAGACATCATTTACCTAGATAAACGCTGTACTATCGTGAAAGGAGAAAATTTTCAGGTTCCACATACATAACTTCATTTTTAGACATTGTTAGCTTTTACGGACCATTTTAAAGTATAACAATAACTACCGGAGACACGTCAACCAACAATAAAGTTTGCTGGAGAAAAATACGCTGGAGTATATTTGTAAATACAGCTTGCCTTTTGCGACGTTTACTGTATAGCTTTAAACGGTCTCTGGAGGTTAAATGGGAAGAATCAATTCAACTGGTGTACGAGTACATAATCTTTTTTAGAGAACATATTTCGAACCACTCTAGAAGGCACATTAGGTTAAAGATTTGGTGTTCACATTACATTAATGTGAACACCAAAGAGATAAATATAATTATCTAGAGAGACAGTCAAAGCTGTGATTACGTAGAAAAAAATAGCGTCCAACTATTGGCTGGTAAATGCACGCAATGTACTAGAAAAGCACAATGACAGCACAATGACGTGGCGCAAGTGTAAAACCTAACTGTTACGCACGCCAGCATAACAAAGTTGGTTTGTTTGTTTAAGTTCTTTTGCAGTGCGACAGTCTATCGAGACATAAATAATCCAAGGTGAACAGCCGGTCGATTCTGTAAAAATATCACTGTGAAACTTAGGTGAAGTGACCGTGAAGTGAGCTGTCAATAGTGTTAATCCCTAGCATCCTGCCGGTCGATTTGTGACAGTGACAGCTTTCAGTTTCACGTTGATATTTTTACAGAATCGACCGACAGGTTGCGTACATTCACTTAAAGTTTTAAACTCTATATACTACTACTCTCAATAGTTTGTGTGAATTTAGATGTGAGAATACCAAAATACTTAACCAAAAACCGTAAATATTTTTGTTTTGAACTTTTTCTAAGCTTACTATGTATTTTCAGAGCTGACTGGGATTTAAGTAGACACGATAGTCTATTTCTCTTTTTAATAATGTCATTGTTTGTTAGTTTAATGTATGTATTTTATATATTGTTTAGCTCTTTTAATAATAAAACATTGTGAAAGTAATTCACAGTACAGTAAAGTTGGCCTGTTTGTGTTAGTTCTTTTGCAGTGCGAAACTCTATCTAGACATAAATAATCCAAAGGTGAACAGGTTGCGTTCATTCACTTAAAGTTTTAAATTCCTAAGAATTATGTTCAATTTCAAACGAAGCAGTTCGAGTAGAGAATAATAATTTGTGTGAATTTAAATTTGAGAATACCAAAATACTTAATAACCTGAAACCGTAAGTATTTTTGTTTTGAACTTTATCTAAGCTATGTATTTTCAGAGCTGACTGGGATTTATTTAAGTAGGTCATTGTATTGCTATTTATCTAATTTTTTTTTCTGTTCCAAAGCTTTAAAAAAAGCACTGCGACAGTCATTCAGAGTACAAATCAAAAGAATATTACAAGCGCTTTGTTTCCAGTCTATTTAAACACCAAGTTTTCTGCACTCGTTAACCCTGTAATGTTTTATTCAGGGCATGTAACGTCAGCATGCCAGTGACAGGTTGAAGACGTCGGGCAGCGCTGCCATAGTAATATTTAATACGAAGGACGGACATGAGTACAATAAGATTTTATGTTTTTGTTGCTGGCTGTATAGCCGGCGAGTCGGTACTTTTAGTGCTGGAATGTTTACGTATTCTTCGCATAGGAATGTCGTGATATGGGCGTTCTATTTTTGAATTTAGGTCTACCTGTATATTTTATTAACTATTCAGTATAGGTACCCTATTTGAGTAAGTAGGTACCTACTTTCCCTTTTTTATTTCATGAATAATGTAAGTACGATATTTTTATAGTTGGTGAGCCATTTTAATATAAAGTTTTATTGAAACGGTAGGTTCATTATTAGCAATCTATAAATGTTTCGTTCTATCTAACGTGTATTATCCCACTGTTGGACAATGAACTTCCCTTCCCCTTTTTCTATATGGTCAGGTCAAATGAGAATATTGCAATCTTTCCGATAAAGCCCGTCACAGAGGTAGCTTTAATATACTTATATTAATATACTGTGCTATATAATACTATAATGTATATTTTTGCCCTCATTTGGTGATATATAGTATAAAGTGTCTTGGTATATCTATCCACATACTTTGATGACGTAATAGAAATATAAATGTATATTATAGCTCCCTCTGAGGTCGCTCGAAGATTACTATGGAAAATATATCGCAATATGCCCAGCCATGATTTATATTAACATACAGGGTGCCAGGGACATCGAAAAAACACTGCTGTTCCATACATTAGGACCGCGTAGGGACCATTTTTCTCTGAAACAGCAGATATTTTTTCAACTGTTACCATTCGCGTCGATGTCTCTGCCACCCTGCATATTATAGGTACGTCTGTGATGGTTCATCCTTAGTGTATGACCTTATAAGTATAGTCAAACTCGTAATTGCTTTACAACTTTTAAAAAACAATTCCCAGAAAAAATTTACCTACTCCATTAAGGTTGAAACTATTTAACTGTCACATAGATAAACCGACCTTATTCCTTTATGAAGTGCAAGTGACATTCAACCTAAGCGTCATAAATTAATTAGAGGTCGACTATACCTACCTATTTATTTATTTTCTCACCGCTGCTCTCAAAACAGAGAAGGAAAACATCGTGAGGAAACCGGCATGTCCTAGAACCAAACATTCGAAGACAGGTGATGTCTACTGACCCGCACTGGGCCTGCGTGGTGGATTACGGCCGACTTTCAAAAGAGAGGAGGCATGTGTCCCAGCATTGGGAACATTAAATAGCCAGTTAATTTTTATTTTAGACCTAGTGCCTTTAAAAAAACTTCGTAGCCCGGTATACAGCAATAAAACAATGTTACCGTTCTAGTATTTCAGTTTTAACTCGTAACTTGTAGAGACAACAATGTTATGGCAAGAAATCCCCTTACAATTTATGGCCAGGCCTGCATCGCAACAGCGGCGCAAGTAATTATTATGTTCTTGTAACTCAGTCGTCGTTTTAGTGAAATGAGGAGAAATTTACGACATTATTAAAAGTTTTTACACGCATAGGTAATATATGTTTGTTGTGTCTATTAAAGTATATTATTTATTAACTAAGGCACCAAGCCCCAACATACAAATCACAAATACATAAAATTTATTACTATCATAAAAATTAGGAGTCCGTGGCTAAGTAATAACAGCCGCACGGGTTGATTCAACAGGTTAAGCTATGCTTGCCCGTGGATAGGTGACCATCTTTACATACCGAGACTCCTCCGTGCCTCGGGAAGCACGTTAAGCCGTTGGTCCCGGCTGTCATTTGTAGATCTTTGACAGTCGTTACGGGTCGTTAGAAGCCGGTTGTCAGACTCGCTGACAACCAGTCTTACCAAGGGGTATCGTATTACCTAGCTACTGGGATGTGGAGGTCAGATAGGCAGTCGCTCCATGTAAAATACTAGTATTCAGCTGCATCCGGTTAGACTGGAAGCCGACCCCAACATAGCTGGGAAAAGACTAGGCAGATTGACTATCATAAAAATTAAATACATTAAAATTCATTACATCATTAAATAAAATACAATAAAATTCATTAAAATAAGAATACATTAAAACTCTTTATGATGTTTTAGAAATGAAAAAGTTATTTACAGTAGGTAGGTATAGAAAATTTATGGTTACCTTGTACCCTCGAAAGCTCAGTACCTAGTTAAAAATATTTGGCCGTTGCGCGTTGGCACGGTTATTGGGTAGGTATAAAGGGTTACAGTAGATAACCAAAAATCCATTTAGTTGAGAGGTAGCCTACTTAGATAACTAATCGTAAAAAAATCTCGTTACCTGGTTTTCCCAAAAATATGTATATCGAAAAATCTAGACACTTAAAAAATATTCTATCAAATCTCATTCACCTAAGAACATCGATTACCTATTCCCCACAATTCTTATAATATTCCGTCCTCCATAGATTTGGGCTCGCCTCAATATCACCATATTTTTTGTGACAATGCCAGCTTTCGACGCCATCAAATACCATTTTCGACCTTTCTTAATACCCCGTTTCTTTGATACGCTATTGGATTCAATAATATATTTCCTATTCCTTTATCTTGAGTATAAATCTAGAAATCGGTTACTAAAACGATTTCTGTTGAGATATGAGTATTCTATTGCATGTTATGAGAAGGAAGCAATGGAGTGCCAGTTCAAAACAGGGGTTTATAAGATACTAGCTGCGCCCCGCAGTTTCACTCGCATAAGGCTCGATCCCGTGGGAATATCGGGATAAAAAAGTATCCTATGTCCTAACCCAGCCGGTCGATTCTGTAAAAATATCACCGTGAAATTAGGTGAAGTGAGCTGTCAATAGTGTTAATCCCTAGCATCCTGCCGGTCGATTTGTGACAGTGACAGCTCACTTCACCTAAGTTTCACGTTGATATTTTTACAGAATCGACCGACTGGTCATGGTTCAGCGGTTTTAGCGTGAAAGCGTAACAAATAAACATACAAAATTACAAAATCAAATCTTTTCTCTTTATAATATTGCTTTAGATGTTACGATAAAGAAGGAATGAGTATTTAATAAATATCTACAGTATTTTTCTCCTGATTTTGTGTGAAAAATTGCTGTAGTGTAGCCGACAGGGCAAAGGAGGAGGCGGATTATTTCTCTTCGGAGTTTATCTTTATCGATAGTTTCAGGCAAAGCCTGGTTCTAAATCTTTTATCCCTCAATATAATTCAAAATGTGGGTGTACTACAGGTACACCTCTGCCCAAACCCTTCGGGAATTACAAGCGTGATGTTATATTCATATAAGTGTTTTTGTAATTGACGCTACGTACACGCCTGTCATCTATAACACTACAGTACAACTATTGTCTTAATGTCCCTCGGGAATCATCGCATTTCCGAATACAAACGAATGCAAATTTCCATGTCCATCAATTATTTGATGTATTGTGTATAATCATTTTAATTCAGAACTAAGTACTTTAGCTCTATAAAGTTCACACGGAAAACAAAACAAAACAACAATAAAGTTCTTTCTCATTTCTCTTTTCGCAGGAATTATGATTATATCGTATCTGTATCTATTTAACTGTGTGTACATAAATAAATACAAAAATAAATAAATAAAGTAGTTCTGAATTCAAATTATTATACAAGATAAATCTAATAATTGATGGACATGGAAATTATCATTCGTTCGTATTCGGAAATGCGATGACTCCCTAGGGACATTAAGAAAATAGTTGTACTGTACATAAACTATAAATAAAAAACATAACAAGATAACCTCAATGTTAATCAACGAATTTGTTTACCGATGCAGAGAACAATATCTTACCAATGTTATGTCCTGAAAGAAAAACAATGTATTTGCAGAAAAACAAGGCGATACTGTTAGCAGAGCAGTATCAATTATTTAGCGATGGATAAATTGGGTCTGGCGCGTGACGTTTACGCCTACAACAAATTTGTGAACCAGAGACGGATTTAATCGTAGTTTATTTAAGCGTTATACGAATTTAGCATTACAATCGCTTCAGAATTCGTGTGGTCAAAATCAGGCTATCGAGACAAATATTGATAACTAGTTGCGCCCCGCGGTTTCACCCGCATAAGTCTCGATCCAGAGGGAAATCAGGATAAAAGTATCCTTTGTCCTTCTGCAGGTCATGGTCTACCCATGTGCCAAATTTCATCTAAGTCCGCTCAGCCATTTTTGCGTGATTGAGTAACAAACATCCAAACATTTTGTATGTTTGGATGTTTGTTACTCAATCACGCATCTTTCAAATTTATAATATAAGTATGATTATTCTTTAAGATTCACATCAGTCGATAACTTAACTGCAATGACAAAAGGTAAGAAAACATTATCCACCGTGGTTACGTAATGGTTTAAAAATCACCAAGAATATTTTTTCTTGGGCGAACAGAAAATTATATCCTCTTCTTTTAATAATAATCTATTTTGTTTGGAACAATACCCACAGGAAAAACTAGGCGGCCCGGCGACGTTTTCGAAAATATAAGAAAAAAAAAAAAAAAAAAAATTCAAAGAAGATTTATACACCATATTTTAAAGTAAGTAGGTAAGCTTTTCAGTCGCCTAAAGGTCAACGTTTTCAAACATTGAACCTGACAAAATATAATAAAAATGTTAGCCTGTTCTAAGTTTATCTGTTAACATGAAAATATTTATTACTTCCGGAGCAGCGAGGTTTATTTTTCCGTTTCTTCGTGGACATTTTTATGGCATACCTGTTTTAACGATTTATGGGAGCAACAACATTATTGTAACACTACATTGTATACAAAATATACCATTAACTGATGTAGGTACATAATAAAGATGTCAATCGGGCGACAAACACCTCTATTTTAATGTGTAAAACGAAAACGTATAAGTTAGCACTTATACGTTTTCGTTTCCTATTTATTAGGAAAATAAAATAAACTACTCGCTAACCTAAGTCGAAACCATTTTATAAGCTTTAAGAAAATAAAATAAAAAATCCGTTGGAGTCTGACGAAAAGCATTAAATTGGAATGGAACGTTTTTGTCTATTTGTATGCATTTCCCCAAATAGATAAGCACTCAGACTACTTATTCTAAGCTTTTGAAACATGTAAGTATGTTGGCTAAAATACAAAAAAAAAAAAAAATCGCTCAACATAACTTTACAAAATTACATCCGCAGCAAATCCTCAAGAATTTATTCCCCATAATAAATTCTTGATTTCTAAATACGTCCCCGCGTGTAATCCCGTAGTTCGCACCAGAAACAAACTGCTTGTAGCTCCCCACGCGGGATCTTAATGGATTTTATAGCGAAAGTCTAATAAAACAAGACGAAAAAGATAATACAGCACCCAAGTTACCTTGAAGAAAGGCTTGAGGAAGGAAAGAAGTTAATAGTAGAGATTATAAAAAGATAAAATAAGACTTTTCATATTTGTCTTTTTTTTCTTTTTTTTTTCAAAATTTACCTTCCTTCTAAATAAAATACTGAGAGACCCAATCGTTCAAATCCCAGCAGTGGGAACGTTAAAGGCTGATTTCGGATGTCATGTTCACAAATTCAATAGGTATGACCCTATACGATAAAAATCAACAACTGCAACAGTCGTAAAATAATAATAATATGTACAAAATAATATATAACTTCACGCCTTGTTTCCTCGAAAGGTTAGGCAGAGGTATACCCACATTTCAAATGGTTTACTAATGATAGCCATAAAATATATTGTCATAATTTACATTGGCATAACGAAATTCAGCATAATGATCATTAGTTAATTACGCATAAATGTTTTGTCATAATGTTTATTGCCATAAATACTGTTGGTATAATAAAAATGGAGCATATTTTTATAAAGCATAATTTTATAAACGCATTATTTACACATAATGTTCTTTGGAATAAAAATAATAAACCCTGATATAACTCATATAAAAACAAACATGTTCGGGGCTCAGGGGCACCTTAACACTGAATAATTCTCAAATTATAATAAATAATGTTTATATTTATGGATCATGATTAATAGACGAATAAATATTATGCCTTAAAAAATTATGCAACTCCAAATTCAGCCGGATAGGTTCCGTCAAAACTGGAAGGAGGACGCGCAGGCTCGCGAACGATGGAAGGAGTGGATGGAGGCCTTTGCCCAGGAGTGGGACAGCGTAGGCTAGTAAAAAAAAAAAAAAAACAGCCCAGCCAAATAAGACCAAATTTTAGTTATTATTAATTTTAATATTAGTTAACCTTTGCATTATGCCAAAGTATTATTATGCTAATAAAAGTTATGCGAAACCGTTATGCCAAAAAATATTATGCCTTAAAATTTTATGCCAAGAGGGGATTCCTATTTCAAATATGTATAAGTATACAGAGTGGCAGGATATCGACGCATAACCTGTTATCATGAATTCAGTACATGATTCTGGATCCCTTGCGTTGCAATTTTTAGTAGGTTATTTTAAAAAAAATCCGCTGTTTTTTCAAAAGTCCAAACCTAAGTCAAGTCAGTCAATGTGTACAGCATTTTTTTTTTTAAATAACCGTTTAAAAATTTCAGCGTTGGGATGGTACAGAATCATGTTCTAAATCCTTGGTACCTAACAGGTTGCGCATCAATTTTCCTGCCATCCTGTATAAAAAGGGAGGGGAAACAATTACGGGGTATCAAAAAGTTCGTCCGCATCGCTGTTAACATGAAAAGTGCCCAAATGGCTGGCAGCATTGCCACGTTGTATGGCAAAGCTGATTGATTCTTTGCCCAAAAAGACAACAACCAAAATTGATAACGTAAGTAGGTACTATCAAAGCTTGGAAATCAAAGGTAGTTCAAGACAGTCATATCAATAGTTCATAACTTTGTAGACTATGATATAAATAGTATTTAGGATTAGCACGTATGTACATTGGACAAGCCAAGCCAACAAATCAAGATGTTTAAAACAAACACCGAAACTGAAGTGATAAAATAATTTATAGCACATACATAAATAAAGCGTGCGTGTACGAAGCCAGCAAAGGAAATGAAAGGAGAGGTGTGGAGTGAGGTCATAGCCGCTAGCGATTTGTTATCTGTGGCCGCACGAAGACCTAAAGGTGTTTCAAATGTGTAAACAATTTCCGTACAATGTATGTTTTGAATTTACACGGATGACGATGCGAATAAAATGTTTGAAAAAGCATCAAATCATCATCGTGGCATCACAGTGTCATCAGAATACCAGCGCTGCGGTATTTATTTTTTAAATATCGCCGCATTATGCTGAGATAAAAGCCTTTTTGGCCTCGCACAGGTCGTTATTATTCTGTTTTTTTTATTCTTTTTTTTTGTTATTTTATTTTATTATTTATTTTTTATTTTTATTATTACCTAAGTACTTACTGTTTGTATTTCCTGTGCGTGTCCCAAATAAAATATTTTTCTTTCTTTTCTTTCTTTCTTTCTTTCAAATATGGAAAAGTAAATCGTTCATAAAGCAAGTTCGATAAAGATAAATGTATTATGTTGATGGATGACAAGTGATCAACATACCAGATTATCAAAACGAAAATAGTATTAAAGAAATGACAAGATTAATGATGTTAGTATCTAGAAATTGTTTATTAGAGATAGTGAAAAGTATAATCGTTATAATATCAGAGATAACAAGATATCCTAAACTAAAATAGCTATTTTAATTTAGGATATCTTGTTAACTAAAGTTAACATTACAATCTTCGTATATTTGAATGGAGTGAATGTATTGAGTGCGGGTGGGGTATAGTCATTGGCGATATATTTTGTGTAACCATGTAAAGAACAGCGAGGTGTTTCAAAAATCCTATTTTAAACCTACTTTTCTTTATTTCGGTCTTCCTTTATTTGCTTACAGATTTTTTATTTTGTTTATTCATGAATTTTGTCGATGATGTGAATAGAACTTTTAAGACAACGCTGCGAATAATATCTATCCAGCAAAAGACGTAATACTGTGCTGACCCCATATTTGGTATTGGGGCAGGAATATAATTTTATAGTTACCTACAGCAAGGAACGTGTAATTTTTTGTACAGAATTCAAAACACGGATTGTTAGATAATGATCGCTGATAAAAAAGTAATTTATGTAATAGTGTGCAACAAGACTTTGGAAGTAGGTATACAGGTAATGATGATATTTCAACGATTCCAATCAACACAGGACCAAGTCTCCAATCGTTTAATGCATAGAAAAGCTATCTGACAAGTAAACAACAAAGCCGGTTATCATACGGCTATATCTACTGAAAAAAATATTAAAATTAGATTTGGCAACTTCTAGGCCTTCTCCCGACACCAGTGGACTCCTATTATTATATTTTATTGACGTGTAAAAGTGTTTGCATATTCTAACTTATTACAGAAATTTATTATATTTTTACATACTCATTAAGAAATATAAAAATGAACATTTTATAGGTAGGTACTTTGTTATGAAACATTTAAAAATAAAATGAACAAATGTTAAGAAAAATTACAAATGAGATATATAAATCAGATACAAGCGATCCACAACTTCACTATGGCTACTAAAGTTAACATGCGAATCTTATTCTACTTCAAAAGAGTGAAGGTATGGAGTTACGTAATAGCCGCTGCTGGCCATATGTTATCTGTGACCACACGAAGAACCACGAGGTGTTTCAAATGTGCAAATAATTTCCTGTACTGTTTGTTTTCTGTTTGATTTACGATATCGTATGCGCGGCTTCAGAAATATTACAGTTTATAGGAACTTAAGAAAGAATTTGACTTCAGTTCTTTTGGTTCTTATGCTTTTGTATATCATATCCATCTTGTTGTTTATTTTATTATTAAACAAAAAGAAGTTTAAAAAAATCTACTATCTTTACTTTATGCATAACTAGCGACCCGCTTCTGCTTCGCGCGGTTTTTACGAATTGTCAAAACATCGAGATTTCTTAGTTATATCTAACTTTATTATTAACGTATTATACACATAAAAACCTTCCGGAATAAATTCTCTTAACGATGGTGAAAATCGAATCGAAATTTGTTACGTGGTTCAAGGTGGACATACAGACAAACACGAAAAGCGACTTTAATATATTATAATATATTAAAGTCGCTTTAATATGTATAGATATTGGAAGTCCCTATCCGTCGTTACATGAAATCCCATTACATAAAACAAAAACCCTTTAAAACTGAAGTGTGTATATTTTGGTTCATATATCAAAATGCCAAATACCAATTGATACAATTTTTCAATTAACTCTCACTGTTATTTGAACCCCGCACTGGCACAGCCAGTTATTAACTTTAGACTTCAAACCCTGAACATACATATTTATCAGATTATATTATCAATAAATTCTGGCAATTGCTGTGTGGCACAGAATAGATAGTTACAGAAGGTTGGCTCCATTCAATGAGCCAAAACGCACGCACACATAGACACGTATGTACTAGAAATGTTACGGAGGTCGTTTAACGGAACCGGAGTCGGAGTCGGAGGTTTTCAATTTGATTGATAGGAGTCGGAACCGGAGTCGGAGTCGGAACTGGAGCCGGAGTCGGAGGCGGAGGTAGAAGAAAGTTATTCTTATCACTTTTTTTTGGCATCATATTGAAATTAACTTATGGCAACAATTCAACTACTTAATACACCGCTCTAAACTTAATTTAACAAATTGACGTGACGCGGCTGACATTCACAAAACAATAAACTGAGGCGAGCGCAAGCGTGTATAAAAATTACCCGAGCGACAAGTTTAGAACTTAAAACTTGTTTGTATGCGCTCTAGTCACGTCATCACTACATTGCGATCTTCGGTATAACTCCGATTGAAAAATATCGGATCTGAAGTCGAAGTCAGAGCTGTAATATTAATCGGAAATTCCGACCTTTCGGAGTCGCAATCGTAGTTCTATAATATCTCTGGTACTGAAGAGGTTTCAACTGAATGCCTTTCTCATCCAACCTCCACGAATATTTAATAAATGAATGGATTATTTTAGAGACAAACAATAATCGGCCCTGTTGGCTGACAGACAGAAAAGTGATTATAACCTAAATAATTATCAAATTGCAAGTCTATATGTGCTTCATTTTATATAGCTAAAGACTCGGTACCTACCGTAAAGGCCCAGGCGGAAAAGCGCGACGCAAATCCAGTACATCAATTTCTATGAAAACTTCGTGGAAATTATTCTACCAGAATTACGTCCCACCGTCGCGTCGCGCCTGTCTGCGGGAGCCTACAGCGAGTCCAAGCGCACCCGAGCGAATGGCATTTGTTTAAAATTATCGATTAAAGCTTCGTGAAAATTCGTACGGCACACACTCATAAGTAGATAGCTACAGAAGGCCGGGTCATAAAGAATACAGGCACACGCACACATAGATACGATATGATGCGTACGTAAAGCTTCGTGCAGACCAGCGCGACGCGACCCCGGTTATTGTTATACCGTCAAGTTTTCTTAGAAATTGTATTGTTCGAGTCACGTCGCGGCGTCGCGTCGCGCTGGTCTGCACGAAGCTTTACGTACGCCTCATATCGTATCTATGTGTGCGTGTGCCTGTATTCTTTATGAGCCGGCCTTCTGTAGCTATCTATTTATGAGTGTGTGCCGTACGAATTTTCACGTTCAAACATTCGGGCGGTACGGCAAATATAACAAAATCTAGTTTGCATCGAACCCCGATACTTGCTCTCCAATATTTGCATTTTCACCGGAACACCGTGTTCGGGAATTCATGGAAGTGTAATATTTGTTGAGCAAACGTTGCGTTGTTGTCATTCTGACATCAATGTTGTATTAGGATGTTTTGGTTATTTGCTATTGCTCAATTTCTATATCTTATCGATCGTTGATAGTTCAATCTAACTTAATCATCTTTGCCACATTGTCATAGTCATTCATTGGATTTTAGATGGGTAAGTACATATTGATGGGCCAAACATGGTCTTTTACAATTCAGCAGAGGTTTGCCAGAGAGCTATGGAACGGAGTATTCTTGGTATTAAACTTGTGGACCGGTACCCTAATTACGCAATACACGATCAATCAGAATCTGAATCGTTTTGAAACAGATTGCTAATCCATCGCTTCGTACGTTCGAAAAAAAGATCTGCTCAACAACGTAAATATCACAATGAATGTTGTTGACCTGTCAAATTGAAACAGATTCGTCGGAATTGTCAACGAAAATGTGTTGCGTAATTAGATAGCGGGTTAAGAATGCAACAATCCGTTCCATCAGTAAAATAACTGATGTCACTCGGAAAGCTGCCACGCTTAAATAGAATTGGGCTGGACACATCTGCCTCATGTCAGACGATCAATGGGTCTAACTTACAACCCAGTGGATCCCGCTTAATGGCAAACGACATTACGGCGGGCCCAGATGGAGATGATGGGATGAGCTGGACTCCTCCTTGGCAGCTCTAGACAGAAAGAGGTGGAAAGAGAGTAGGGAGGCCTTTGCCCAGCAGTGGTACAATAAGGGCAAACAAAAAAAAAGTACGTACTGCCTTCGCGTCTTTTTTGGGGTAAAAATTTCACCGTGAAAACTAAGGTGAAGTTGAGCTTCATCACTTTCTGTCAGGGTTTGACACTAATGACAGCTCACTTCACCTAAGTATTCACGATGAGAGTACTCTTGTGTTTGACATTTTTATTTGTTAAAAGCTAGGTACTCAATTTCACTCGAATATTACAGTTATTTCAAAAGTAGCTAATTCCATCAACTCGAAGTCTTTGACACAAAATAGGGTTTCATCGATAATGCCAAATAGGTGGTACTTGTTGTATCTAACCCATTTCAATGTCAGACCCTGTACAAATACTGGACCCTAGTTTTTAGTTCAGTGGTTAAGAGTAAAAACGTGTCTGAATAAGTGGTCATTCGATGCTAATAAAAGGAATGAAAACCGGCCAAGTGCGTGTCGGACCACGCACAATAAAGGCTTCTGTAGTTGGGATGAATTTATCCCAAGAACAAACTTAACATTGTAGCTCAAAAACATTTTTTCCCATACGGAATGTATAGGAGAAAATGTTTTTGAAACTGCAAATTTAAGTTGGTCGATTATTACTAGTTAACTTGTAAAGCTTACTTAGCTGTGATAGTTTTCCTTTTAACTTCGTTATAAATACTACTGCTGTGATTTTTTTCACAAATCAAAGTACAACTCTTTAGGTGGCAGGGGGGGGGGAGACACTTGACTCTGACAAAAATTTGCACTTTGAAGCTTAAAATTTCGCAAACGGATCCCTGAATTGAAAAATGATTTTCACACACCCTCAATATTGTTGAACCCCACACAATGGGATAGACGAGAAAAAAAACATCCGCACTTTACATGCAGGGGAGGTTTCTTGATTTTATTTTATCGCTTTGTCGGCGTAATTAATATGTACGTCCATGCCAAATTACAGTTTTACCTAAGCCACGGACAGACAGACAGACAGACAGACATGGCGAAACTATAAGGGTTCCTTGTTTACTACGGAACCCTAAAAACGATCATTAGTTTTTTGTTGTTCTTTTTTTTAAAGGTTCAATTACTGCCTTTTTTTAGGGGTTCCGTACCTCAAAAGGAAAAAAAAAACGGAACCCTTATAGGATCACTTCGTTATGCGTCTGCCATTCTGTCCAGACCTCTTTTCTCGTAATTAATATCAAATACGTAAATCTACGCTCCCTTAGAGCTCTAAAAAATCAAGCTTCTAAGGCAACGCAAAAAAAATACAGCCATTTATACAACATATTTTGATATTCGCAAATAAGTCAAAACCTATACCCGGGTACTTCCCGTTGACCTAGAATCATGAAATTTGGCAGGAAGCAAGGTCTTAAAGCACATATAAGGGGAAAAGTCCGAATATCATTTTATAGTATTATCACACAAAAAAAAATCTTTCTGCGATTACAAACTTACATTGGCAGTTGGAGAAAAACACACAGTCATGACGTACTCGTATATCGACGTATGGGAGAACATGTTTTTCAACTACAATGTTGAGTTTGTTTTTGGGATAAATTCATCTCAACTACGGAACCCTTCATTGTGCGTGGTCCGACACGCACTTGGCCGGTTTTCTTTTTCTTTAAAGCATGCCTATGTTTTTGTTCACAAGATGTAGATGTAGTAACTCTATGGAGTCAATATTTTTGTCAAAAGTTGTGTGCCAGAAAACTTGGGAGTCTACAAACCACGCTGTAGCTTGTGGCGAGCGTATCAATTTACCGTTGATCGCAAGCTAATCAAAAGCGTAATTAACACAATAGTAATCTAGATACATCTATTGTTGTAGACCTAACAGAATCTGTAGTAGGAAGCCAGTGTTTGCAAATCTAAAACATATTTATCACACCATCATGTTGTTTGTTTTTGCTCCCAAGTTATAAAACTTGTTATTGCAAGTTCTTGCCTATTAAAAGTTAAGCAGAGCTTCGTTCTAGATCACGAAAACAATATTGCAATAACTATAGGTACAGTTACGCAGCCACTATCTTGATCTGGTGTCACATTTTAGACTTTCTTTTCTTATTTATTCGATGGTTACGTATTTTATTTATTCTCGGTTTAATCCTTTTATTAAGCAATGTTACAATAATTTGTGACATCACAAACTTAGGGTTTTCACTAATGCAACTGATAAACGCGATCAGCACATAAGTATGTTCAAGAGCTGTCAGTGTGATCCTATTTGTTGTGAAATTGTGACACTGACAGCTCTTGAACGCGGTTAAGATGTGCTGATCGCGTCCAGTTTCATTGGTGTAATTCATTAAGTGTATTAATAAAAAGTAAAATAAACGTCACCATTGACAAAAGAAAAATGGCGCCCACCCTTCAACATGCCACCGATCCAATTAACCACACTATCATAACTCATCGCAAAATTAATCGATTCCCGTTAATGACTTTGTCCAGTATTAATATTTAAGTTCCATATTGGGGCCAGCGTAAACTTTAACCAACGTAAACATATTATTAGTGAAGTGGACGTAAAGCGTGTTATAACCGCCATTTTGACTTGTCAAGTCCGTGCGATGACAGGTATGTCGACAGTTGGGTAAATATTTACCTCACTGCAAAGAACGGTTATGTTTAGAGTGGCGTAACGTGTTTTTTTAATGGTGTAAAGGGGTTAGCTACAGCAGTAGTGGTAATAAATTATGATGTTATGCTAAGAACTAGAAACGAGTCACTATAGGTATTCGTCAATCCGATTATAATGAGTTATCAAAACACCTTTTTTTTTCTACGGGTATATCTGTAATTCATAATAAAGAGTATAATTAGAGTATTTTTTATATTTTTAAATGTTTTAATATGTTTTTATATTCTAATATTTAAAAATGTAATTTATAACTGTTTTAAATGAAATAAAAGAGTATTATTATAAATTTATTTCATTGGAAAATTACCTTCACACGGAAATACCTAGTACGTAGGTAACGATAAGATATAATATAAACATGTAATAAAAAAATGGCTACTATCATTAGCGTGAGAATAAAACAATTCAAACCTAAAACAAATAGAATAGGTTTATGTAACAGTATTGTTTCAACCAGAAATTTAACTAATTATAATAAATTCAGTAGGTACCCTGAAGATTTCAGATACACGTCGTCTTTGTTTCGGATAATACCCGCGGGAGGAGACGGGATATTTCGGATCGTAGGTATCCCAAAATTTTGAGATACATAGTACGTTCACAAGTTTCGTTTGTTCGAATTTGCCGCTGCATTTCCAATTTCTATATCCAGAATTCCTCCTGGGATCTTTTCATCAAGTCATGCATTTCCTTAGTGTGTTCTAGTATTATCCGTTATAGGAATTCTAGAAGTGGTTTTGTGCTTTTGCGAGTAAAATTATACCAGTTTTCAGTTAGTAGGAATTTTCCTGAAACTGGTATTATAATTTTAAAGTAAAAAAAATGGTTGCCTGTAAAGTCGGTTTTACGGGCGAAGATTTTACGTGACAACGTCTTTTTATCGGCGGTGACTCATCGTAACAGACGTGAGCGGCCGTTACACTTTTTCATGAGTGACTCCGAGCCGCAACCTAATTTAAGACGTTGTCACGTCAAAAATTTCCACTGGTTTTTAATAAATTACATTATTTATTTTATTCCCCGCTAAAGTACCGCTGCTGGCTTAATCATTTTTTCGACAACTTACTGACTTGTCGGGATACGGTTAGTGAGTTTGTTACTCGCTAAGAAATATTTTGGTGAGGTACTGTTTTTTTTTTTTTTTGAGGGTGGGAAATTTTAAATAACCGGTCTGGGCGGAGCGGGAGGCGTGTCAGACTTTTACTGACTAAAACCCACCCGTGTTCCTTCCGTTGCCTGTGTGCCGGGGTCGCGATATCCCTTTCGGACAAACCCGCAACCCCGGCAGGCATCGGCCCTTCTGGACCCCGTCAGTTGGTGCTGACATCTCTTTGAGGCGCGCGTGGAACACAACGCGCCGTCGACCCGGGCCTGGTCCCTATCGGACGGCGAGCTACCCATTGCTCACCGTCCGCAAGCCCGCGCCTACGGTGGCCGGAAGTCGGCTCGCGACTCCCGACGCCCGGGGCGTCTCCTGCGGCGACTAGGGGCGCGAGGGCGCGACTCCTGCTTCTCCCTCGCGCGCTTCACCTCCTCCTTCGCGAGCATTACTGCTTCGCACAAGGAGGTGACGGCCTCCCATGCACTCTCGCTCCGGACCATGGCCTGCACCAGGGCCGGACGCGAGAGATCGCCGCCGCCGATCGCCTCCATGAGGACACGGCGGTGCTCCGCCCAGGCTGGGCAGACCTCCACCGTATGCTCCACCGTGTCGTGGTACTTAACGTTTATTTTTAGGGTTCCGTACTTCAAAAGGAAAAAAACGGAACCCTTATAGGATCACTTCGTTGTGCGTTCGTCAGTCTGTTAAGACCCTTTTTCTCAGAAACTACTTGAAATTAATATCAAATACGTAAAGAATACGTAGGTATATGGCTACCTTGGAGCTCTAAAAAAACCACAGAACATGTATAGAAAAATTCCGAAAATGGTTAATTTGTAGTTTTATTACACAACATTTTTTTGTTGTGATTAAAAACTAACATATTTTGCAGTTGGAGAATTGACCGTGGCGTATAACGATGTATGGGAGAACATGTTTTACAACTACAAAAGGAAGAGACCAACCAACCTACCAACTACGGAACCCTCTTTTGTGCGTGGTCGGACACGCACTTGGCCGGTTTTTTTAGCATAGAATCATTGATAAATAAAGATTAATGTGTCGAATCTTTTATCTACAACATAAAATAAATTATTTAGGTATCAGTAAAAAATTGCCTGAAACAAAGTCTAATTTACAAACCTACTTTCGTTTAGGCACAAAATATTTATCTACCCACAAAACTGCCAAAATAAAATAATTGTCTATATCCTTTAACTCCACGAACGGCGCGCGTAATTTTAGCAAAATGACAACCCAAATCTCGGTTTATTGTTTCAAACGCTATTATTTAGAAGATTAGAGCGGCCTAGGGACTGAGTCGCTTAGAGATTTCAATTTGCAGACTATAATACACCCCTGTGCGGGATGCGTCTCGTTTACGTTCCATTTACGTCCCGTTTACGTAAGATAATGTTGTATTGAACCCTTGTTTGGATGAGCTGCCGGGCTCATTGGCAGGGCGCGTTCTTGGAAAATTTATTGAACAGTTCAGTGTGATTAGGTGCAGTTATTAATCTTATGTTAATTTACATTTTTCTTCTTGTATTTATAGTCCCGCTTGTACCATAAACGACTAAATACGTTTAGCGCTAAACTTATTTAAAACATCGTTCTGTTTCTGTCAATCGTTTAAGAGCACATAGTACCTCAGCTCAAATTCACTTTTTATCTCGTTCACACGTTACTGCTCGCGGACTGAGTGAGAGTGAGACTGAGTAGTGGCGTGCTGGCGGCTCCAAGGCGCCGTTAGTTTAGATAATTTCAGTTTAAAATAATAACAAACATTTTATCTACATTATATTTAATTCAGTTACTATGGAAAGTTTCTTGATGTAATTTGAAGTATTTTTTTAATACTAACGGTTTAAAATATATTTATTTCAAAATTAATGCTGCAATACTTTCGATATAACGGAGGATCATGCTAAGCAATTTGAGGTATTATAGACTATTAATGATGACAGAGACAGAGTGATTATTTAAATATATTTCCCGTTAAACATATTAAATGACTTGTAAGTGCAAGTGGGCCTTGGTGTCAACAGGCTTATGAATAAAAATAGCTTCCGACAGCGCCTTCAGCCGCGTGATATCTTTATAAATTATAGCCTATGTTACTCAGTGATAATACAGCATTCTACTGGTGACAGAATTTTTAAAATCGGTCCTGTAGTTTTTGAGTTTATTCCTTACAAACAAAAATACAAATCTTTTCTCTTTATAATATTACTGTAGAAGTGTAGATTAGATTATAAGCTGTCAATTATTACTCATGGCTATTCACTGTTTGACTACAGAAAAAAAAGGTTTTATCGTTAATGGCAATCTTGGTGATTTGTAACCACAGTCAATGCCACATCACTTTACATCTAATTTGTGTTCGCCTACATTTTTCAATTCCTTTTATTTTAATGTCATTTCATTTTATCTCTCATCAAATGTGTCAAAGATGTGTATTGAGGTCAAACAAATTTAATTTTTAAGTGTCGCCTACAACAAGGGAAGAGGGCTGATGTCTGAAATACAGATATTTGATATCTAGTTGAAACACCGATGTTTCAATATCTGATCATAGAATTAAGTGTTTTATAGTGTATCACCATATTATTTATGTCTGTATATTTTTGAAGAAATAAATTATTCTTAATCTTATAGTGGGTTTTGTTATTGCAAAGGAACATTGAGATCAGAACGGAAATTAGTAATTTACAGTCGTTTAAATTATACCACAAGAAACATAATCAGCCTATTATGTTCCCACTGCTGGGACAGGCCTCCTCTCTGTGAAAGGGAATGGGCCGTTATCCCACGTGGGTCCAGTGCTGGTTGGCAGATGTTTTCCTTCACCGTTTTGAGAGTAGTGGTGATGAAATAATTTCCACAAAGTAAAGCGCCAGTCAGGGTTCGAACATATGACCTACAAGTCGCGGCCGATACCACTGGGCAACCACTGCTCTACAAGACCACTGTCCTGCACAAAAAGATTTCCCCGAAAATCTAAACAGAAACAGGGAAATATCGTTATTTCTTTGAACAAGAAAACAACCTAGTACTGCCATATTTAAATTATTGCTTAATATTGCCATATTTGATGCTATAACGTTGACAATAAAACTAGAATTCATAAAAAAAGGAACACAATAACAAACACATTTATTTACTATCGACATCAATATCAAAGCATTTCATTATCAATCTTCCAATCGAATAATATTCGTAGAAACAATCGCAAAGCAGTCTCCGAATAGCCTTTTGATTTCGAATAATTATTCGGAAAATAGGTTGGGTAGAGAGGTTTATTTCACAGGAAATTAACTCTGAATAAAATGTGGAAGGCTTTGTCAAAAAATTTGAGAATGTGTTCCGTCATGCTTGATCACGTTTGTTGCGAGATTCATTATTACAGATCCTGAAGTTTGTTAGACTGAAATGTTGAGGAAATAAGCTGTCTGTCTTTTTGTGGGTCATTTGTTTTTGTCTTATGATTACCTACTGTTTTCATAGAAAGAAAACATTATTAAAATGTCTTCATATTTTTTACGGCTTCATATAAAAATACGACAATTTCCGTATTTTCAATGTCTTCAACATAGGCAGTTCTGGACGTATTTAACTGTAATACAGGTCCTTTATTTGTAAATAAATTTAACGCATAATAACCATTCAAAATGTCTAAAATTGACACAATATAAAATTTTCGCCAAATCGCTAAACTTTTATGACCAAAATGGAATGATAAAAAACACCCACAAAACTGCAATTCACACGGAAATATCATTTCATTAAATAAATTCATTTATATTAAACATTCAAATGATTACCTAATTGCTATGCACCGTCACGTAGTCTACATTTATGTTTAACTAGTGACCCACCCCAGTTTCGTACGGTTTTTACGACTTGACAAAACATCGAGAATTCTTTATTATATTTACTATGTTTAAAATTAATTTATACACACAAACCTTTCGGGATAAATTCTCTAGATAATGGTGAAAAGTGCATCAAAATCCGTTGCGGAATTTAGAAGAACAATACGGTCACACAGACACGAAAAGCGACTTTTATTACCAGCTTCCGCCAGAGGCTTCGCCCTCGTGATATCTTTATTAATTAAAGCCTATCTTACTAAATAATAATATAACATTATACTGGAGAAAGAATTTTTTAAATCGGAAAAGTAGTTTTTGTTTTTATACATTACAAACAAACTAACAAACATACAAAAATAAGCAAATTGAACAAGAATCCAGCTGGTCAACGCGATAAATCGAAATTTTGTATTTACAGCCTTTGGACATGACGTTTATAAATTAAATAATTTTGTTGGTAAAATGGGGGATTTTTTTGTTGTGGTACTTATCCCATACAAATTCTAAAACCACTACTTGCTATGTAAATAACAGTGACAAGAAGTTATCATCATAATATGATATCATCCACATATACTAAGTGGGAAAAATACGTATTATTGTAGCTTAGTCAAAAACTATCCAAGCAAAGTTAATAAAATTTATATGGGACATACATACGCGACGAACATATAGCCTAAAAAAAATTAATGTTAGGAAACGACGCAATTCAAGCAATAATTGCCCTTCATATTGAGATATACGCATTTGTACAATCTTGCCTACATCATTATTTTAGATACATTTACCTAAATCTTATAACGTTTTAATCCGACCATATTTTCTTAACAAAATCTAAAATTCTATATTACAAATGTGAAAGTTTGTATGTTTGGATGTTTGTTACTCAATCACGCAATAACGGCTGAACGAATTTGAATGAAATTTGGCACACAGATAGTTTATAACCTGGATTAAGTTATAGAATACTTTTAATCTCTGTAGTATGTTCCCGTGGGGCAATTTCCGACCTCCACGCGGGCAAAAGCTAGTTATTTTATTCATTTTGAACACAATTTCCCTACTTATTTTACTAACTGACAACTTGTAGACAAGAATTGAAATTGAATGTCAAAACTTTATTACTATGGCCACGTTGAAGGCACGCAATTTACCGTAATCTTAGATATCGTTCCATGTCTGCGTTCATGTCGACTTGTCAGGTGAAATAACGTAAACAATTTAAAAATCAAGTTGCTATTTCTGAAATAATCTGCCTCTGCCTAGCTTATTCCTATGTTTGGGGTCGGCTTCCAGTCTAACCGGATGGATCTGAATACCAGTATTTTACAAGGAGTGACTGCCTGTCTGACTTCCACAACCAAGTTACTGGGTAGCACGATACACCCTGGTAAGACTGGTTGTCAGTCTTTGAGTCTTCTGACGACCCTTAACGACTTTCAAAGATCCACGACTGACAGCCGGAACCAACGGCTTTACGTGCTTTTCGAAGCACAGAGGAGTCTCGATATGTAAAGATGGTCACCCATCCACGGATCAACCTCGGCAACCGTAGCCTAACCTGATGGATCGACCCATGCGGTTAGACAGAAGCCTAAAATTTTCTGACTAACCGTAACGACTGTCAAAAATGTTGATCTTTGACAGTCACTATTCGTAGGCGACTTGCTTATGACTTGCTTTGAGGCATGGAGAGGTCTTGATGTGTAAGGGATGATCACATATCCACGAACCGACCTCTGTAAGCGTAGCTGATAATGATGTGAACAGATAAAAAAAATAACACCGGTTTATACCGACCAGTTATTTATGAAAACCGGTTTTATAAGGCTTTATTAGGTTTTTCCGTAATAATAACAGTATTTAATTATGGCTTAGTATTTATTTTTGCCGACTTTTCTTAAAATTATTAGGTACAATTACAATCACAAAAAGAAAGTGGTCATCAAACAGATAATAAATAACCAGGAAATTTAAATTTTATACTTAGCCTGTTTCTAACAAATCACTTTTATTAAAAAAAAGCTGCTCCAATAAAACCAGTGATCAATGGGTTTTTATTCGGTGTTTTTACCGAATACGTTCACCGGAAAATAACCAGTGATTCTCCGGTGCTCATTGCTCCGGTGCAAACCTCTAATAAATGTCAAAGACTCGGATACTTACATGTTTTGTGTTTGTAATTGGGTATTCAATAAGAACCGGTGATTATCGGTTTTGTCAAAAACCGTATTTTTTTGGTTTTTATGAATCCGGTTCACGTCGCTAAGCTGAACCTTCGATTGAAGACCCATGCAGCTGTTATTATTTAGCCACGAGCCTCCTATTTCTGAAACTGTATTTCCTATGAAAATTAAATGCGGCCACTTACAAAACTTTGTAATATTGTTATCATCTATCTATCGTATATGTCGTAGGATGATTTGATATTTCGAAAACACGGATAATTGGACAATGGTGAACGCATTTCTGCGAGCAACTTGGAAGTAGCGGTTGCCGGCCGCTGACGCGACATCGCTCGCTTTGCTCCACCATTGTCTAATTTTGTAATCCCTAAGGTATCCCTAGGGTTTTCGTGAAAATTCGAAATCATCCTACGACATATATAAATAGTACAAAACAAAGTCGCATTTCGTTCTGTCTGTGTAACCGCTTTAATCTTTTAAACTGCGCAACGGATTTTCATGTGGTTTTCACAATAATGTAGAGAATTTATTCCGGAAGGATTATTGCGTATAGAAGGTACATTAATATTAACTTTGTACCTACCCGTGCTAAGCAGGGGAGGGTCGCTAGTTTAAATTTTAGTTAAAATAACATCGTCCGCAGGTAATTTTTATGGAATCTGTTTATAGTTTGCCCGTACAGCGTAAATAACGGAGCTTACCACTTTCATCTGATTTGTTATATTAGTGTGAGTGAGCATTACAAGCTGCGCGCTATATAATGTGACATTTAATTCGTTTGCATCCTCTTAAGGGGTCACTGTACTCATCATTATGAACAACTTTCACTATGGGGCCAAACCTGAAATCGCGAAAAAAAATCCGCTGTTCCCTACATTATAACGAGCTATGCGAACATAAATGTATGGAACAGCAGATTTTTTTATTAAAAGAGAATTAAATTTCACATTGTATAAAGATGTAATTCTAACGCCATCGCATTTTGTTTAATATCATTCATAGCGAATCCACTTAATTCTTGCTGCAGCTGCATCTGCGTCTATCGAGACGAAGCTTAGCAAAGTGATACGGTACACGCAGATTTGACCAACAATTATCGGTTATCGTCCCGATAGTTTGGGCTGCGTAGCACTTATCGCCCGGGTGGTGATACATAATAAACGTGGCGAAGCCGCTAATGTGACCTTCGCATTAGCGCGATAACGTTTTAGCGAGCAAAACAAACGAAGCTTCGGTACGTATTGCTTTGTCACGATAGACGCAGATGCGGCCGCAGCATTAAAGGCACGAGGTATAGAGTGAACTTACTCTAAATAAACAAAGCATTATTTTAATCCACTTTAGAGAAGCAAAACTTTGTGAAATTATTTAAGTTCCCACTCTTTATTGTTATTTTCACTTTTAATACCAAAACTGGGTGTTTTGGTAATAAAAGTGAAAATAACACAAACCACCACATAACCAAAACATTGTGATGTATACACATAATTGTATCTATGTAAGATCACTATCAACTTTTCCTTTGCTAATAAAACTTTTTGTATTTTTTTTTGTAATAAAAGTATTTAAGTGAGCTCGTGGCTTAGTAATAACAGTCGCGAGGGTCGATCATCAGGTTAAGTTATGGTTGCCGGGGTTGATCTATGGATGGGTGACAATCTTTACATATCGAGACTCCTCAGTACTTCGGAAAGCACGTAAAGCCGTTGGTCCCGGCTGTCATTCGTGGATCTTTGACAGTCGTTAAGGGTCGTCAGAAGCCTTAAAGTCGGACAACCAGTCTTACCAAGGAGTATCGTATTACCCAGTTACTGGGTTGTGGAGACGACTGTCAGATAGGCAGTCGCTCAATACTGGTAATCAGCTGCATCCGATTAGACTGGAAGCCGACCCCAACAAAGTTGTGAAAAGGCTAGGCACATTGAATAAAAGTATTTCCAACATTAATTTATTGTACTTCCATATTCTTGAAATTCAGATTATTTTAGATCTGACTGTCTTATTGATCTAGTCTAGGTCACAAGCCCTACTGCTGAACCCGTGTTCGATTCCTTGGTTGGATGAAGTGTTATAGTTTTTCCATCAGGATTTTTTCAGGTGCAGCCCACAGTCTAGATTTGTGCCCGGTTGATGGCAATAGGCTCGCCCCCTATTACATGGGACTTATGCGGGTAAACCCACGGGGCGCTGCTAGTACACCATATAAATTACAGATAAGCCTAAGCATAATAATCATCAAAGCCTGTAATGTTGCCTCCCCCGATGTGAGGGAGAAATTAAAGAAACGTTTTGGTCATCTAATCTTGCTACAAATCCCAATTTCCACTGTCTTCTTAAATATTATGACAGCTGCGCGCACAGACTGCATTAAGTCTGCGGCGCGTGAGTCGCCGACGGTACGAAATGTTACAATTTTAAATATTATATTTTATTTACATAAACATTTAGGACTAAGTGTTGTATTTATTCATTTTATTTTGTTATTTCACTATATACTGCACCGGTTGACGTCATCACGTCGACGCCGGCTGTCGCTAAAAACCAGCGCTGGGGCTCTGTCTCGCATAGGGTCGCAGCATTATGCTGAGCGATGGCCGTTTTGCGTGGATGTGACACATATTTTCCACCAAATTGTTTATTTTCGTGTTTTGTTCTTTCCTTGCATCATGTGTACCGCAAATAAACGTATTTTCTTTCTTTCTTTTCTTTCAAATATAAAAGTATATTCAACAGTTTAAACTAGTGAGAACGAGAAAAGGTCTTGAAAAAGATTCTTTACATTATCACTGTTTTAAAATGCCCAGAATTTTAAAGAAAAGTGTTCTTCGTAATAGATATACAAATAGTTTTCGTTTCCTTTAGTTCCATGCATAACATGACTTGAAGTGTGTCCCAAACGGAAAGTTATAGCGACTTGGCCGAGACAGATATGAACGTTACTTAGCCCGTGCTTTAACTTAAACATGTTCTCTTCTTTATCTAACAGTTTTAGTTTGACAGTTGTGCGACAGTGACAGTGCCTAGTTTATACGATAGCAGTGACTGGACCCAGTGAGTCGAAATTTCGGACCCAGTCAGTGGGTTCATGTAGACGAGATCGGCAGTAAGTCACTAAGTCAGGCGGGGGTCCGAAAATAGACGGGCAGGTTAGTCAACTGGACCGACTTGAAGGCGCGAAGTCAGCACTGGACTGGGTTGAAACGTCGGGTCTACACGAACTCAGCTGCAAGTCAGCGGTGGACTGACTTACTGTACTGTCACACTACTGGGCTCGTATAAACCTGCAGATCGCAGCCTGAGAATTGAATGTGGTCAAAAAATGTGAGATCACAATTTACTTCATTTTATTGGATGGCATACAAGAAGGCGGACCTCTGATGGTAAGTGGTTCCAGCCGCCTCGGGCAATATATCAGAGGTATCGCAAGAGTCGTGTCATCATCCCATCAGAAACATAGCTGTATTGGCATCCTATACCATTCAAACTGGAACACAGCAAAGCTGCTTGGCTACAGAAATAGGCAGGTATGTATATGTTTATTTTCAGTAAAACATGATTGAAAATTAAAACACAAACAAGAACACCGACACCGGCTCCCGGCATGCCTGAGAGATATTTCTCGACGGCATGTGAGCCAAGACCCATGGGCGGCATAAAAACTCTAACACCATATTAGTCACTAACTACACGAAATGGAAGAAGAAGAACAAGAACAAGTGGGGGAAAATATGCGTCACATTCACGCAAAACGGCCATCGCTCAGCATAATGCTATGATACTAACACTCTACAAGTCAGGGCCACAGCGCTGGTTTTCAGCGACAACCAGCGTTGCCGTGATGACGTCAACCGATGCAGCATAAAGTATCCCAAAAGCAAAAAATAAGAAATAAAAATATTGGCCAAGTGCGAGTCAGGCTCGTACACAAAGGGTTACGTACCACCGTACAATATTCAACACTACGTTTTTTACTATAGTAAAAAACACGCCTCTTATTCATGATTTAATTATTTTTATTATTTGTTGTTATAGCGGCAACAGAAATACACAATCTGTGAAAATTTCAACTGTCTACCAATTACAGCCCGCTGACAGACAGATCCACGGACGTACGGACAGCGGAGGCTTATTAATACGGTTCCGTTTAGCAACCTTCGGGTACGGAACCCTAAAAATTAAATATATACAAAATACAAGTTCTAGCTGGTGGTAGCTTCTTCAAAGGAATTCGATAAGGTTTTGGTAATAAGCTTTTGAAACTAATTATACTTAATGCATAATTTATAAATCGACCCTCGTTAAAAGCTATCACTTAGTGCCATTTCAACCGTGTGGAAAATGTTCCTAAAATCAACAACCAATTTTGGAGTTTCAAAGTTTGTTTACAAAAGTAATTTCAGGACCATTCGCAGTGAAATTAAATTCAGTGAAATAAAGCTGTATTTGAAATAATATGCACTCTACTTTCTGAGTTTCTGTAGCGTGAAATGATTTACTAATGTAAACAGGAATAGGAGTGCTTTTAACATGAGGTAAGCAAAAATACCTTCCTGTACAGTGTACATATCTATGAGGCACGCCATTAGTGTTTTAAATCTGTTTCGTTACAATTCTATTCTATTAAACGAGCAATATTTTTATATAAATATATATAATATATACATTAGTAATCACGTTCTCGAAAACGGCTTTAACGATTTCGATGAAAATTGCAATTTAGGGGGCGAAAAATCGATCTAGCTTGGTTTCATATCTGAGAAAATTTCTTTTTCTCCGTATTTTCACCCGAGCAGAGCTCGGTCACCCAGAGTTTAGAACAAGATGGCTACCTTAGAATAATGATATGGCAGCATGGAATTTGTAAGTACCTACTATCATGGCAGGATGGAATTAGTAAGTACCTACTATCATGGCAGCAGGGAATTAGTATGAATTTTCCTATACTATTAAATGATCATTCTCTATTTTCACCAGAGCAGAGCTCGGTCGCCCAGGTACTATTCATAATTTAACTTATGTCATTGCGCTAGCCTTCATTATCTCTCTTCTTCTTGGTCGTTCCCTTAATGCTGAGGATCGCGACCACAAACGACGCGTCTCTAAGTTATGCGGTCTTTCGCTGTGTGGACCGCTCGGTAAATGCTGCCTCTAACAGCCTTTTTGAATACGTCTGAGTCTGACCATCTTGCGCGTGCTTTGCCTTGAGCGCGCCAGCCTTCGTATCAACAAAGGATTATGTTGGGGTCATGCACAATCATGGCATCCTGAAGGTTTTGCATAGTCCCTAACAAAAAAGCCGTAAGTTTATATTCCCGAATAATATATAGGTGTGTTAAATATGTAGGCTGTGTGTCGAAGCTACTTCTTTCAAGTTAGAATCAACAATCAGTATCCAAGTTCATGGTAAAAAAAAACGGCCAAGTACGTGTAGAACCACGCACAATCAAGGGTTCCGTATTTGGGATGAATTTATCCCAAATACAAACTTAACTTTGTAGTTGTTAAACATGTTCTCCCATACATCGATATACGTCACGGTCAATTCTCCAACTGCAAATCTAAGTTTGTAATCTCAAACAACTCTGACTTTTTCCTTTACTTGTGCTATGAGATCTTACTTCGTGCCAAATTTCATGATTCAACGGGATGTACCCTGTAGGTTTTGATTTATTTGCAATTATCAAAACATGTCGTATTTTTTTATTGCGTGAACTTAGATGCCTGATTTTTTTAGAGCTCTAAGGGACCACAGACCTACGTATTTGATATTAACTTCAACTTGATACTTCCACGCGTTCCTGAGAAAAGGTGTCTTGACAGACTGACGGACGGACAACGAAGTGATCCTATATAGGTTCCTTTTTTTTCCTTATGAGGTACGAAATCCTAAAAAAACAATAGTAACATAGGTAAATATCCTCACTCTCATCCCTTGCACCACCCCACAGTATTGTACCTTCAAACAATAGCGTGACAACGAACTCGGCCGCTTTACGTTGAATAACAATACGCCAGTACGCCAGTACACCCTTCAAAGTAAACTTTACAATACGTAGCGACAAAAGAGAACGTATTGCCGACACGACACGATCAACCCCGAATACCTCCGAATCAAGAATGTTTGAAAAAATAGCCTCTAAAATAGTCGCGTGACAAACGAGGTTTAATGCAATTTAAAAGTCGGGTTAGGTTATAAATCTAAAAGAAGGTCAGAGCTAGAAAGAATTTGGATGTATGGTATTTAGAGGCATGAGGAACAGGGTGTAAAATTCCTCATCCTCTATTGAAAAGGGAGGATTCTCTGACCAGACGGGTGTCGTGTCTGGCGGGCAACTGCACAACGACATTATGTCGATCGCGCAGAAAACTCTGTTAGCGCGATGCAGGATTTGTGCGTCGTCAGGATTTTGCGTGACGTCAGGTCTTTGATGCGGAGTTTCCATATGGCGAAGTAGATGCCGGTCACAGGTACATAAAAAAACAGCCTAGATACTTGCCAACTGCGCTGGTATTCAGGGATGCAATTCAGTAGAGTTTCGACAATATTATCGATAATATTTCGGTTGTGGTTTTGCCACAACCGAAATATTATTTCTGAGGGCAGCAGCATCGTCACCAATGCGATGCAATCTTTGTAATAAAGGTGGAGGCCCATAGCACTCGAACATTATTGATTCAAACGTGTGACTGACAGAATTCAGCAGCCATCTAATCTGCCATTTTCTATTGTAACTTATAAGCCTTGTACCAGTACCCTGTCTAGCATCATTCTGCAATATGCCTAGCCTTTTCCCAACTATGTTGGGGTCGGCTTCCAGTCTAACCGGATGCAGCTGAATACCAGTATTTTATATGGAGCGACTGCCTATCTAACATCCACAACCCAGTAATTGGGTAATACGATACCCCTTGCTAAGACTGGTTGTCAGACTTTCGGGCTTCTGAGGACCCGTAACGACTGTCAAAGATCCACGAATGACAGCCGGGACCAACCGCTTAACGTGCATTCCGAAGCACGGAAGACTCTCAGTACGTAAAGATAGTCACCCATCCACGGACCAACCCCTGCAAATGTAGCTTAAAGTGATGGATCGACCCATTTGGCTGTTATTACTTAGCCACGAGCTCCTCTAACCTCACTAGCATATTCCATAGAAAATCAAACACAATTTAAAAACTTCTTAGCAGAAGTTTTAAAATAGGCACGATTGACAATAGGCGGAGCACGTTGTAGCCAACGTGCTCCGCCTATTGTATATGCCACGCTTCACAGTTTTCATTTACAATGTCCTCACCAGTGTCGCTACAAACTTTGCCTACCCTTCCGAGTGAACATGAAGATATAACAGAACGTCGTCACCACAGATTCTCATTACCAACATGTCTGACTAACACGAAACTTCACACAAAATGGACCCGCTGTAATTGAGGTTCGGACCTAACCCTTTCAGAGGCAGATCTTCAAAGTTATACCCTGAGCAATGTGTCACCGGTCATCGAAATGTCTAGGTTATAATGATGGAAACTATTGTTGGGCCAACTGTTTGTCATTGGGACGAGTTGGTGCGGACAGTTGGACGGAATATGTGTAAACTATTATCTTATTAAAGGAAGAAAATAAGGAGTTTCGTTAGGATTTAGGAGGTGCCAGTTCCATGAAATATAATACAAAAGGGAAACCTGTTGTAAAATGGGTACAGTTATAATTAACAATCATTTGATATGACCTATCCTGAAATTAAAGCTAATAGGCGAACTCATTGGACATTTCAAACTAGATCCTAATCGGCATTTTGGCATTATCTGCTAAACTTTGGCAACTCAATGACCGTTAAAAACTTATTTTTACAAGTACACTGATGGTAATCCTTTTTATCAGCAAACAGAAGAAATTCCTTTAATAAATTCGACGTAATTTCTTTGTTGGCTCTACAACAGACACTACCAGGAAGCAAAAAAGAATTAGTGAAAACAAAAGCCTTCCCAAAAAGCCACAGAATTCACAGAAAATATAATGTTTTCAAAAAGCCTTCTCTATAAAGGAAAATTCGCATTGTACCACGAATTGTACCTACAATTTTATTTTTACGCAGATTCAAAAAAAGTTGGATAGGATAAAAGCACTTTCAATCGCACAATCCGGAAGGCCTCAAAACCTAAATAAAGAAAAAATATGGCCGGCTTCTGCAATCCTAAAAATCAACGTTAGCTCTCGTTCGAAGTGAGTGCTACTTTTTTGTTAGGTATTCGAAATATGAAACATTCTGTTTTGAGATCTAGCTCACTCGGCTTTTAAAATGTAATTAAGTCTGCGAATAACACGAAATCTCCACCTTTGAAGGATTTTTAAATGATTCGTAATTGTTCTGAATGCGAAGATTCATCAATCTTGCGGTAAAATCATTAAACTATAAATTCAACATTATTGTGGAAGGCAGAAGTAAATTTCCACCAAATACTACTCAAAGTCAAACTCAAAGCATTTATTTCAAATAAACCAATTACAGGCACTTTTGAATTGTCGAGGGGTTCGGTCAGTCAGAAAGATGCCCATTCCAAAGCGTAGGTAGTAGGTACCTATGGAGAAAAACAGGCAAGAAACTCCACGGACACTCTTTTAAATCATGATATGGTTATAAAATATTGGTTACATCATTCGTGTTGAAGTTATACATGTGAGAACGATGTAAAACGTGAAAAGCGCCGTAACAGAAATAAAAAATAAACAATCCAAAATTAAATTATATTAAAATAAGCCGTGGTAGCGGACAGAACGTGTTTACCCAAAAACTATAAACGTGTAAGATACAGCTACGTCGGGTGCGTGTGTCAAGATAATGCACAGCAGCATTTTCATGTTTGCTCAAGTCACCAAAACCATTAGCCGTTAATTCATAAAGTTTATTAGGAGGATCATACTTTCCATCGGTTTCATAAAGAAGGTTTCTACCTGACCGCTGAAAGTTTTTGGCAGTTTATGGGACCTGCTAAACTTTATCATAAGCATTGCCATTGCGGTTCCTGATTGATGATTTTCACTGCCGAATTCTTTTACCAAACACTTTTTTATATTTATGCTCTATTACATTACTGTCGCGGCCTGCAACAAGGGCATTGATGGACAATTGTGAAAGATTGTGAGTCCATCAATGGGTTGCGGCCAAGTATAGTACCTTTCTCAAATAATGCGCGGAAATTCAAACTAAGTAGGTATATTAATTATAAATTCCAGAATCAATGACGTACAACGATAATTTTTCACGCAACAATATGTTCATTTTTGTTTCTTCTTTACTTTAAACAGCTCTATTTGCAAACCAAATCGAAATTTTAATAAAATCTTTGATATGTTACCTCTTTGGTTGCCATGTGTTGAAGTAAAAAGTTGGTTCCACTTTTAAATAACACAACATGTACCTATGAGTTTCTATAGTAATTTATTCGGCCGCTAAACACGATAGATACCTATAGATTTTCATACAAACATTGCCGGCCGGGCACTCGCATGAATTCGAACAGTACCTACGGCATTTTCGATTTATCTCGAAGGTTGTCAAAATAAAGCTCGAATTTCCAAGCATGTTTGAGAAAATGTTATTTTTATTTCATTACTAACATTACTGCTGTATTAAGTAAGTACCTACATAGAAGATTGTATAAAAACAGAGTCCATTTCACAATCATATAAATTATGGGTTAACCCACCCAGCACGCGGCAAAAACTTTTTCCTATAAGTACCTACAACTATCAGTAGTATGTCGCAAAAGGTTGCAACAGCTAAAGTTTTAACCCACTATCCCAGTTGGTCATGTATAATTCAGGGCTCGGAAACGTTATTTCAAATAACGTTTTTAAAACGTTTCTAACAGTTCTCGTTCTTCTTTGTGCGGAACGAAAACGCAAACGCAATTATGAACTTGTTTAGTTAAATTACGCCGTATCTTCATTTCAATACATCATTGATTGCAATGCGCTTGCCGCTTACGTATTGATTAGGGTTGTTTTGCGAGTTTCCTATCGATCGACCCAAAAATGGTTAAAAACGGTTATAACGTTTTATTAATATCAAAATGAATTAGTTAATAATATCATTAATGAATTAATTATTTATTCTATTCATTAATGATATTAAAGATTGTTTCCAAAATTCAAAATTTCTCTTATACGCGGACGACTTAAAAGTTTATAAAAAAATTGCAAATAAACAAGACTGTTTAGATTTTCAACAAGATCTTGATCGTTTCTCTGACTATTGTTCTACTAATAAACTGTACCTTAGCCTGCCCAAATGTCATAGTATAACTTTTACTAAAAAGAAAAATGTTATTAATTTTAATTATCGGCTTGCTAATAGTATTATTAACAAAATTAATTGTCTTCGTGATCTTGGTGTGCAGTTGGACTCGAAACTTCATCTGGATAGTCATGTTGACCGTATAGTTAATAAAGCATACCAGATGTATGGCTTTGTGATGAGAGCATCTAGAGAATTCCATCGACCCTCCACTTTCTTGCACTTGTACAAGTCCATAGTTAGACCACAATTGGAATACGCGGTACCTATCTGGAATCCCTATTATGTAAAGTATTGTGAAATCATAGAATTAGTTCAGCGAAGGTTCCTTCGGGCCATGGAGTACAGATGTTTTCGAAAAAAAACGTCTTACCAGTCCGTTCTCAAAAAATATGGTGTCCTTACATTACAGTCAAGGCGCACGCTCCTTGAGACAATGACTCTTTATAGTGTATGCCGAAACAAATTTGATTGCCCCGACTTGGTGAACAGTTTGTGTTACCTGGTTCCTCGAACGGTGCAGGGGCGGGAGGTACGCACCAGGCAACTATTCGCTACTAGCTCTTGCAAATCTAATGCTGGTGTACGCTCACCGCTGCGCCGTTTAGTCGACACATACAATAAGCTATTTTGTGCAATTGATATATTTTTTGTAAGCAGATATACCTTTAGAACTGACATAATCAAAATTTTGAAGGATCAACAGTAGCTTCTAATGTTTCTACATACCCTGACTACAATTAACGTTTGCTAATCAGTTTGTTTTAATTTAAGTAGTAATCTGTGGAAAATGTAGTAGGTAGTATATTTGTTAAGTCATATGTCTATGATACTTTGTATATTTTTAGTATACTACTGTTTGTTTTCCCTATAAAATAAATAAATAAATAAATAAATTAACCGAGAACGATTTAAATTTTGGTCTTCTTCAAAAACGTTTTAGTAAAGTTCTGTTCGAACATATCGAAACAAATCGTTCCTAAGGTTTTTAAGACGAAAAATATACCGTTATCCGAACCCTGGACTATAATTACGAATCAGTTTCATACGTATAACTAGGTACGTAATAAGTGTGTAACACTTCCATTTAAAATTTTGTTGAAACGTCAAAGGATATACTGCTGTTGTGTGACCCATTTTCGTCGCTTGAAAGTTTCAAAGCGCCTGCAACCGCAAAAGTAGCGCTCCTTCACACCACTTGAGTCAAATGTACCTCCATAACATGAAATGTTAATAATTATGTAGGAAATATTCTCCAGAAATATAGCAGTCTTGTAACTGACGTCACTGAAATTTCTTGAATGATATTGCTGCCCATACCTATTTTGGCATTACAGCATCAATTCAATTAATTCAATTTAATATACAGGGTGTATCAGAAAGGTGTGGTCAAATTTAAGGGTGTGATACAGCCCATCGAACTGAACAACTTTTTCCATGGGGCCAACATCGAAATCGCGAAAAATCATCAACTGCCCCATACAAAACTTCAATGCCTGCTTGAACCATATGTATAGGACGGATTTTATTCTACTTATATACAATGTGAAATTTAATTCGTTTGCATCCTATTACTATACTAAAAAAAAAATCTGTTGTTTCATACACAGGGGTCATTGTACTAAAAAAAAAATCTGTTGTTTCATACACTTATGTTCGCATAGTTCGTTACAATGTATGGAACAGCAGATTTTTTTTCGCGATTTCCGGGTTGGCCCTATAGTGAAAGTTGTTCATAATGATGAGTACAATGACCCCTTAAGAGGATGCAAACGAATTAAATTTCACATTGTATATTCTTTTTTAAATGTATTGTGTATTATATTATGTATATATATATATTATACAGAGGTAAAATTGGTTTATTTGTAAGTTTGTATGTAGGAGTTAATTTCCGGAACTACCAGTCGGATTAGAAAAAATATTTTTGCATTGGATAGCCCAATTCCTGAGGAAGGTTATGCTGACATAATCTACTAATTACAATGTTTTATTTATTAGTTGTATTGCAATATGTGGTTAGCTAGTGACCTCGACAATTGATCTTTTTTTTTTTTTTGTCTGAGCAACCGGCAGCAAGTTCGTAATGCTCCCTTAGATGTCACTGCGTGCGGTAGCGTCGGTGTGACTGGTCGTCTTGCTGATCATGATTTTATTATTATTATTAGTAATTTACTGATTTTTTTTTTACCTCGATGGTCCTAGTCTTTCATTTATAACTTCCATTTACAGCTATATATATCTATATGTAAGCGGGCACGACCTTTATGCCTGGAGGCTTTTATTTAGATATTATGTTCTGTTTACGTTTAGTTTTTTTTCTGTCTGAGTATAGTTTTCGATGATTTTCGTTGGTATATTGGCGTGTGCTAGCTGACATATGGCTAATAATTTAAATTATGTTTTGTGTCGATTTAAAGTAAAATATCGATTTTTTTTTCTAACTGAACAGACAGCTGTGCCGCTGGGGAGTTTGTTGCGTCACTTCTTCTATCCAGCTAACGCACTAGGAAGTGGTGAAGGGTGGGCGTTTTGGGGGACTGTCTTATGTAATTTTGACGTTCGAAAAGTGCTGATTCTCAGCCTAGTTTGAATAAATGACTTTTGAATTTTGAATTTTGTTATAGGCTTGCGGACGAAGTCGCGAGCAGAAGCTTTGTATGTTTGTTACTCAGTGTCGCAAACGGCAAAACGGATTGGAATGAAACTTGTCACACAGATAGTTTATAACCTGGATTAAAACATAGGATACTTTTTATCCCGGTAGTATGTTCTCGTGGGATAATTTACGACGGGCTAAACCGTTGGCAAAAGCTAGTTTTACATAAACCTACATGGGCACTTATGAAACGTCAGAAGCTCGGTGCACGGTGCCAATTAGTCGTTTCCTATAGAGAAGAATCGACAAGCAACTCCACGGTTACTCATTTATTTAATCTTTTTTTCTTAGAAAACATAAACTACATATTAGGCCGCCCATTGTATATTTTATAGTGTATAACTTTTTCTTTATGTAATGTATAATCTGGTGTACAATAAAGTATATATAAATAAATAATAAATATATAAATATTACACATTTTTTCTTTCTTTCTATGGAACTTTGTATTTCATCAGGATCAGAATATTTAGATTGATTTAGTTGGGTTTCATGCATTTCACGGATAGCATACTAACAACGTTACCTATAGGCTCAATTCTTTATTGCGTACCATAATTGTTTTTTTTAATTTATTTTTTTATTATGAATAAATTTGGTAGGTAAATAATTATATTAGTCACAATTATGGACCCTGTCGGGCACAGCATAGACCTAGTAGGAGAGAGGAGGAAGAGCACTGGGTGGTTAATGTGATACATTTTATTATTAGTTAAATAGTAAGTTATACTCTTTTAGGCTAATTAGTTTACGATGCACTGTCAGACCTTCGATAACAATATCGGTATAGCAATAGCATTCCATTGTTTATCTGATCAATCAACGTATTCTAGATAGACAGGTTGTAATCTATCATCTATATGTCGCATTAAGATGATTGAAGCCGTGATATAGTTATATCCCTAAGGATATTGCTATATACCGTAATAACGGAGACACAAGTACATTGTTACTTTTTTCAGGAGTCAGCTGTTCTACCAAAATTCAAAATATTTCATTTCACACGACCAATTGGAACCGTGCACCTAGCTTCTGACGTTTCGTAAGTGCCCTTGTAGGTTTATGTGAAATAAAATATATTGAATTTTGAAATCTTTTGCAGATTTTAGGCAGCATAACTTGTATAAAAAAAAAAGAAAAAAGTGTAAAGATTTAAAATATATTTGTGTTTATTGCTACAATTCGTGATACACCAACAAATGACCTGATAGAATGGCTGGCAGCAGGGCTAATTACTACTTTATTTTTATCCAGAGAACATTAATTATTCTGCCTATTCGCATATATATTCACGTTATATATAATTGAAAGCTATTCTGAACTCAGGTGTCGATAGATAGATAGGTACAAATTAGTGCAGTTTAATCAAAGAGCACATTAATTTGACATGAAATCGGCAGAAATCGCCTTGCTATTGCGTTCTGGCGAAATAAACCTGAATTAGTAATAAAATAGAAAAGCAAAATTTAATTCTACATAAATATTGTATTTATGTAGAACAGAATCAATCAATCTGCCTTTTCTTTTCCCAACTATGTTGGGGTCAGCTTCCAGTTTAACCAGGTGCAGCTGAATAGCAGGATTTTACATGGAACGACTGCCTACCTAGTGTTACTGGGTAACTCGATTTGACGACACCAGGGGTTCTATATTCCTGCCTTCCTGCCAGGGTTGCGAGTTTGTCCGAAAGGGATATCGTGGCCCCAGCACACAGGCAACGGAAGGAACACGGGTGGGTTTTAGTCAGTAAAAGTCTGACACGCCCTCCCGCTAAGCCCAACGCGAGAGAAGTTATTTGATAATTTCCCACCCTCAAAAAAAAAGGGGATTCGATATTATATAGATATCAATTGTACTGCAAAAAATGGAAGCGTTTGTATGAAACTATACCACGATTCTTAGAAATATAACAAAGAAAACTAAATGGTCTCAAGAAACTAAACATTGTCCGCAGAAATTATTAGGGTTTGTCCACAAATGTACTGTCTTCTAGGCCTACGAGGCTCATTTTGGGCACTATAACACAGATAACGATCACGTATAGAGTTATTTACGGTTATCTGAGTGTTGGAGATATTATGGAAGGTTATTCTTACAAACCTCTAAGTACATTTTGTTACTCATGATAACTGCCATGGCCATGGTTGGTTACGGATCGACGTGATTATTTATTTCATAGAAATAGTTTATGGCTCAGAGAGTAACTTGTTCCACTTTTTATATATTTACACTGTAATTTGGAAAAACCATTTACTTTTAAAAGAGTAACCGTGGAGTCGCTTGCCGGCTCTTCTCCATTGGAAACGGCCAATTGGAACCGTGCACCTAGCTTCTGACGTTGAAGTGCCCTTGTAGGTTTATGTGAAATAAAATATTATGAATTTGAATTTGAATTTATCCGGGATAAATCCACTAGACGCGGGCAAAAGCTGGTAAAATCAAAAATATCGCAAAGAATAAAAATAATTGCAATTCTGAAACACAACAACCCACAAGGTATTACCGTGATGGTTGTTTCAGTTTTTTAAAGTTCAACAAAACCAATTGACAAAAATAATTAAAAGTTGTATTCTTCTAGAAACAAAGTTGATAGTTATGAGAGAGTTTGTGACTCGAGAAGTTTATTTATTTAATGATATTATTGTAATACAGAGATGTTACTTAATTCTAAACTCGCCAAACTTTTACGTTTGATGGCGAGAGGCGCTCTTTTAAAAATAACAATGCACCACCTTACGCCTTACACAGTACCCTAATTACGTAATACACGATCAATCGGAATCTGAATCGTTTTGAAACAGATTGTTAATCCATTGCTTCGTACGTTCCAAAAAAAAATCTGCTCAACAACGTAAATAACACAATGAATGTTGTTGACCTGTCAAATTGAAACAGATTAGTCGGAATTGTCAACGAAAATGTGTTGCGTAATTAGATAGCTGTATGATGTTTTTTAATTTTGTCTTAAGTAATCCTTTACTAATTTTAACTTTTTCTCTTAATAAATCTACTTTGTTAAACACTTTAGGTACCAAATACTTAGATGTTCTCTTACCATAATAATTTGTTATCTGTGGTTGAACCAGTTTGTTCTCTCTAACCCTACGTGTGTTGTACTTGTTTGTGACATTAACTTTATATTCTTCATTATAATACATACCACACCAAACCAGACCAGACCTACCAAATAATCTACTTTTTTATCCTTTTTATTTAAGTGACTTTAAGTGAAGTGACTACTACTTTTTATACCAGAAAAGTCTAACGCACCGGAGCAAAGTCGCGGGAAAATACGAGTTGAATTTAGAACTGGTTTATTCTGAAATATAACCAAATTCCAAATCAAAATCATTTCAATTCCCACCCACAACATCCCACCCACTAATTATCACACAGTTCTGTATCAAAGTTGTCTTTGTTGCAACAACTTCGTAGGTACCAATTTACACCCGAAGCGTTGAACTGTGCACAACAGATAATGCCGCTCTTACTTAGGTACTTCGTACAGAACCACAATTAACATCAACACAATTTGTATTCGTTGAAATTATTCTCTCAATGTGAACACACAGATTTTCATCATCATTATTGTTGATGGGATGAGGCGGCTTGGTGAGTAAAGATTCCTTGGGGTTGGTAAAAATACGAATGTATTGTGTTGTGTTGTATTTGTTTTTATTCGCACCCTGCGAATACATGTTTTAGAACGCGTTGAATAATTTGTTTGATTTCATAAATTTAATACTTTTTCATGAGGTACTTTATTTGATGATAAAATAGCGTAAGCAAGGCTATTTTGAGGGCGTGATCTAAACCACTGTTCATACCACTATTCCGTGGTTCATACGCTATCAGTATGGCGGTGTCAAAGAAGGCTGGAGAATTTACTATTTATTACTAGTGGTCGCCCAGAGGTCGAAATTCGACCATAATTCATTTAAATGTCATGATTCTAAGGTAGCCATCTTGTGTCAAACGCATGGTAGTGTGTAATGTTTATTTTTATTAATTTAATTTATTTCTAATGAATAATATCTAAAAATATTAGCTTTCTGCACTCCTTCTCCGTATAAACTTTTACTGTGCCAAATTTCATACTCCTCCGTCCGCGTAATTTTCGTAAAAAGGGGTACAAAGTTTTGCTTCACGTATTAATATAATAATAATAATCCCTACCGCGTCGTACATACGGCTACAAGCTATACCTGTCCAGTATAAGCTGATCACTCATTGTATAGGATTTACGTACAATGCAAGGTCAGGTTATACTGGAAATGTATAGCTTGATGTGTAGCTGTGTGTATATACATCCATAAACTCACAACTTATTTACATGAGGGTAGGTAGAAACTGCAGAACTCCACCTACTACGATCCGTATACACTCCTTTTGCGTCGTTTACGTTCATATATCTGGTCATACACGCACGCCGGTTGCGTGTATTATATACGCACCTGAGCGCCGCGTGATCTTCGCCCATATTCACCATAAATTCCTACCTACTAAGTTGTTGCTGTTGGGGCTGCCGTGGCGTTGCAGCGCGTCCGGCATGTTTGCTGAAGCGCGTACGGATGGTTTTCAAGCCATCATTCCTTGCTAAACCGTCTACCAAGCAGCAGCAACAGCATCCTAAATGCTATTGGTGCCCGTTTTGACTGTCCTTTCCAAAATCTGTAGATAAGGACAGTCATAGGCATAAGTTAGATATAGATACTAACAATACTAAGATATTTTTCGGTACAATTCTGTTACTAACACACTATTATGATTTTATGTTCTTGTTGTGTATTAAGTATGTAACCAAGTATGGAGTTTTTCTCTGAAATAAATAAATAATAATAATAAGTCCCAAAAGAGCATCTAATATTACAACAACCAAATAATCCACTACAAATATTCTACCGATCAAATCATCTGGCCACGACATTCGACTCCAGCCAGTAACAGTTCAATATCTCCAAAAATATCCAAAAATGATCCATTGGCTAGATATTCGCATACCAGGGCATTATCATCGATATGAAGCCACCGGGGAGGCAATATCTCGGATGGATGCCGCCGCGCATTGCACCTGGCATCTGCATTACGGAATTTACGGAACAAATATTACATGGAAAGCCTTTTTTTAACCTTTTTTGTACGACCGATTTGCATTGTGATTGGAAAAGCGAAATTGGTTTTAATGAACAACTGGCATAGGATAGATGGGCGAGTATTTGTTTTCAAAACAAATAAATTGACAGAAATAAATCTACTTAGACATTTTCAACTACGTTAGGGTCAGCTTCCAGTCTAACCGTATGCAGCTGAATACCAGTATTTTACATGGAGCGACTGTCTATCTGACCTCCACAACCCAGTTACTAGAACACGAGGCTGGTTGTCAGAAGTGACCCAAAGCTGAAGGGGCCTGTATTTTAAGAAAATTCGTATTATAATCTTAATCTGTCAAAAACACTAATTTACTTATTTTTTAGCAAGTTTTTGACATTGATTGTCGCTGAGATGAGAGTGAGACTGGAAGGTTTTTTTAAGTATGAGATTTTGCCTGTCAGAAATTCAACAAAGAATTTTAATTCAAGGTCATAATTATACTTAGCACGCGATCATAGCGTTGATGCGTTTCCTATTTAAATATCCTGTCAGCTTATTACAAAAGTCAAAGTCAAAGTGAAATCATTTATTTTGAATAGGCACATAAAAGGCACTTTTCAACGTCAACATTTACAGAAAAATAGAATTGATTCTAGTCGCCCCTTCCAAAAGGTAGTTTCGTATAGAGAAGAATGGGAAAGAAATTCCACCGTTACTCTTTTAAATTGTTTTACAATATTTTGTTTAAATACTTTAATTATATAATTAAAATTATATGAAGATAAGAATATTCAATACTCACAATAGTTAAAATGAAGCAATGACAGATAAATTAATTAGCTATGTGATACATACATGGTGCTCAGTTATTTACAAACATTGCAGAAGTAGACGATTTTCATTAAAAAAAAAAAAACTAATAATGTGTGTAATGTAAAGTAATCACAAAATGTAAAATCAATGTCTTAAAAATAATAAATTGTACAATGAAATTAGCAACCAGTTTGATTTTGTCTAGTTAAACACACATGTCAGATAAATTCACGACTGTTCCTGCGTACAGGTTACCAAAGATTAAGTTAGAATAAAAACACAATCTTCGCTTGTAACATAAACAAAATAAGATTACTTACTATAATGCCAACTCCATTCTTATTTACTTTGTTATAATAAATCTGATTCTAGTGCTCTCGCGTTGTGTATTGTAACGCCAAGGTTCGTTACGTCAAAAGAAAAATGACTGTCTGTACGGACCGTTCACTATAACTTGTTCCTTGCTGTCATGTTGGCATCATTGCTTCTCAAGCTTAATTTCAATACTATTAGAGTTCAAAATGGCGACTGACAGAACAGTGCTACCAATCGCGTTACGGGTCAAGTTATAATGAACGCAATGTACTTTTATTCACGAATTCTTGCCACAGTTTATATTTAGAACTAATTTTTAATACAAAACGAGTTATTAGAAAGGACGTGAGTGTGGAAAAATGTCAGGAATAAAACCCGATTTTTATAAAACTGAAGTAAACTTCGCTGACCACTTTTCTTTATTTCACACTAGCTGCGCCCCGCGGTTTTACCCGCATTAGTCACGATCCCGTGGGAATATCGGGATAAACGTCATTCTATGTCCTAATTCAGGTCATGATCTACTCATGTGCAAAATTTCATCCAAATCTATTCAGTCGTTTTAGCGTGAAAGCGTAACAAACAAACTCACTTTCACATTTATAATATTAGTTAGGATAGTGTCAGTTTTGCCCCTGATGTCTCAATTCAACATCCTGTATACAAAGTTGTTCTAAAAAGTTTTAACCTAAACTGTCAAATTTTAAATCTCCTCTACCATAAACATAATTAAACCATCCAAGCAACGCTGATACAATCACAAATCCCATCGGTGCATTTGCACAACCACGCAACTGCATTTTATTACTTCACAACGAACGCTATTGAATTAGAACGCAGCGAAGCGATTGGCGGCACTTGACAATTGTAAAGCGAACGAATCGAACACCACAATGACCATTGTCGCACAGATAGACTCCAGCTTTCTGTCGCGGTGAATAACCGTCGATGTATTGTGTAGTCAGAGATGGGAACGCGCGCGAGTCCTGCCATTGTTTCGCCAACGTCAACACTTCCCGCTGTAAATGAATGCAGAACTGGGACGTTTATTGTCGTTTAGATTGTCGACGGTTTTTACGAAATGCAAATGTAACAAAAAAATGCTGGAGCGTAACGGGTTTATAAGTGAGTCTTTACTCTCTAGGTTAATATGGAAGTTAAGGAAATATGAGAGGGTTATGAAAATCAGTAGCAATTCGTATTTGTAACTGTAGCAAACAATTTTGTTTTACAGTGTTCTCGGAAAATGTAAAGTTGTGCATTGTGCAGTCGTATACCAAAATATTTCGAGTTAAATAAGTTATTTTGAGTTGAAATTCGAGGAAATTTGTGTCAAAGGTAACTGTGTAGTTTAGACCAACATTTTAATGGGAGTTTATTTCAATGCGAGGAGCGTGATTTTCATTTATGCAGTTGAAAATGCTAAAAATAAACCAATGTTTACTTTATTACTTATTAAAATTAAGGTGTACAAAACCAGCGTGATAGATAGCCAGCAAAAGAGAACCTCTGCCCCTTTGCTCTGCCTAGCAGTGAGATGATTGAGGCTGAAAATGACGATGATGATTCGGAAAGAAAAAAAAAATGGTTGCCTGTAAAGTCGGTTTTACGGGCGAAGATTTTACGTGACAACGTCTTTTTATCGGCGGTGACTCATCGTAACAGACGTGAGCGGGCGTTACACTTTTTCATGAGTGACTCCGAGCCGCAACCTAATTTAAGACGTTGTCACGTCAAAAATTACCTAGCTAAAACGTAATAAAAATAATATAGATTAGATGGAATAAAAATAAAAATTTGTAACAATCTCCTAGAAATATTTTCTTTCGATAACGTGTATTAAAAACCTATAGATAGATTATAAATAAATAATATCCAATTCCCTGTGGCCTTTTCATCCGAGAAAACGTAACGAAAAAATAGTTCAGCTGTGTCTACAAAGTACGTATCACAGATTTACGATGTTCACTTACGCTAGCATTCACCGGCGGCAGCGTTGGCAAACATTTTGCGACTTCATCTTGGTATAAACAATTTCAGTTATCGAGCATAAAGCAGATAGTAAATGGAGATCACGAAACTGATTCTGTAGTCTTTGATAGAATTTAAGATGTGATTTTTTTTCTTTTGACATTGTTGTCGTATGAAGATAGGGATTATGGTTGATGTGGTTTTGTATATTTTGTTTTTGGGCTAAACAAATTCTGACATTATTTGTGTGTTGTCACCTACATCACATTGATAACAGTCGCGTGGTCGTTTTTTCTTTCAATAAAAATTTTACTTATACAATATCTTAAAGACATATCTTTTTATAATATAACATTACGCCAGTATTCCCCGAAGTCTTAGGCAGACGTGTATCTTTAGTACACCCACATTTTGCCAGTTAAGTTTAAGACCCATATAATTGGAGTCGAGCTTATTGCTATCAACTGGTTACAAATCGAACCCAGGACCTCAAATTCAGCAGTAGCGCTTGCAACCACTAGACCCATGCGGTCTCTTTTCGTCATTGTATTTATATCTAGTCAATAACTCGGAAGCCACAGAGTTTTCCGAAAGCATGATACATCAGCAAGAAAGCGAATAAAGATAGCAACCATTGATAACTGTGTCTATGTCTGCTGTTTTACATAACCTCTATCTGTTTTACAAAACAGCTCCGTTATGTAAAACAGCTGAACGATGTTGCTGTTTTGTAAAACAGCTAGGGGTTAAGTAAAACAGCGGATTCGAAAATCCATCTGCGACATCTATAGATAGATGTCACCAACTAAATAATAGGATGTAGCAGTGCATAAAATGATCTCCAGCACTTGATGTGGCGATGTATTAAGTTCGCTTCTCAAGTTACTGAGTCGTAAGCTGTAAGTAATTAATTATTTAATTAAGTATTGTGTTCTTACTTGATTTAAATTAGACACAATTTATTCGATTTCTAACAGGTTATTTTGTATGGAAAATTTTATATTGACTGGTATAAAACTTATTTGATAAGTTTTTGCAATACAAGACGAGTCTCTGACAAGAAGTTACTTTACTTAAAATTAAGTTAATGTTTCAGCCTGACGAATCTCCGTTTAGATAGACTAGCTTAAAATATTAAGTTCATTTTAAGGTTTACCTTCAAACGTTTGCTAACTGCAAACACATCTTAAACCAAAAGCACTGCCGACCAGACAAACCGCACTACCCCTTATAAAATATTTACATACAGACGCCAGTACAAATTTACTTTTACGTACATTAGACGTCGACGTGGCTAAGCAACTGTAGATGAGGTACAAAATTCTGGCAGTAGGTGCATAATAAATCGAATTGAAAATGGAAATGTACACCTTCGTCCCTCTATCTCGATTCATCTAGGGACGTTTGAGAGACGCCATTTTTTTTTTTGGGTGGGATTGGATCAAATAACTTCTCCCGCTTTGGGCGGGGTGGGAGGGCATGTCAGACACTTACTAACTAAAACCCACCCGTGTTCCCTTTTGTTGTTGCCTGTACGTTGCCAGGGGCTACGGGCCCTTTCGGAGTTTCCCGCGACCCCGGCAGGCATGGGTCATGGGTCGGCAGGTGGGGGTGCTGACATCTCTTTGAAGCGCGCGTGGAACACAACGCGCCGTCGACCCGGGCCTGGTCGTTATCGGACGGCGAGCTACCCATTGCTCACCGTCCACAAGCCCGCGCTTACGGTGGCCGGGAATCGGCCTTCGATTCCCGATGCCCAGGCTAGGCAGATTGATTGACTTTCGAGATGGTTCCATTGTATTAGGTAAGGATCTGATGATGGGAATATTTTGTAAAAGGTGATGAGTAGTTGACTTATAAGGCTATTGTAACTCAGATAAATTACAAACTGATCCACTAAAAAGCCAGAAATAAAAACTTTTTTGCAAAAGAAAACAACTGACTTCTGCAAATAACGAAAATACAAAACAAAGACACCGAATTCCGAAATTTAATTAATTTTTCACTATGTAGTATTTTTTTGGAAGCCGGTTGTCATTTTAGCAAAAAAGTTTTTTTCTTATTTGATGACAGTTTGATTGTTATAACTCTTTTTTACTAAGTTTTTTTCTAGCCGTTGCTGTCTCACTGCTAGGCAAAGGCCTCCCAACAACCCCTTCTAGGTCCTTGCAGGAAAGATATCACAAATTGGTGTGTTTAAAGGTATTTCCATAATTGGCCGATTTTATTTTCATTTGACAAAACTCTTAAGTGCGGGATAGAAAATCCGTTGGAAATTGAGCATGTTCCACGTTTAAACGTTTTAAACTAAATATAATTTATTTGTAAGTTTAAAAAATAAAATAAATAATTAAAAATATCAAAAACCCGACCGCAAAGTCACATAACTGAACAAAAGTTACACCATATTTTCAGATTATTGTCATTCTATTTTTTTTTTTAAGGTTTTTAAGACGATACCTTAACTGTCGAAATCCATTCAGCCGTTTGGACGATACGGTAAATAAAGAAATTTATAAACAAATATACATACATATATACAAGATACGCGCGAAAAATATAACCCTTTGGCAGTCGGGTAAAAACGTAATTCATAAAAACAAATATTTTGTGGTTTTTTTAAGAATTCTCTAGCTAACGTAGTTTTTATTTTAACTAACAGAATATTTTCTTTCCTTAACTAAAAGGTAAATATCGCTTAGAGCGATGAGACCGCTCATTGTATTCATATTTTTGTTCTTCTATTCGTAGAATAACATTATGTTTAAGAATGTGGCTGTTATGTGTACACCAAAAAAGGATTTGTTTATAAGAGAGAATTTATTTTACCAAACTATGCCTTTTTCTTTTTCCACTAATCCGATTGGTTAAGATCACAAAGAATCTATAAACTAGGAAGGTACCTAGTAGGTACCTCGTGTAGCTTGACTAAATGTTAGATCAACTCAAGTTAGGTCTAAGTTAATTCGGATATTAGATCGGGTTTGATACGACATAGATTAAGTTTGGAAATTATATTAGCTTCGTGAATCGGAGGGTATCGTTCCAAAACGAGAGTACTTTATAATATTGAACGTTCTACGTAACTACGTTCAGTATAATAATGATAGGTAAGTTAAGTATAAGGAATTTGAAAGCTACTTCATATTGTTTTACTGTTGACTGCCTCGTTGGTCTAGCTGTCGCAAGCTACTGCTGAGCATGAGGTCCTGGGTTCGATTCCCAGGTCGGGCAAAGTGTTATTGGGTTTTTCCAACCAAAATTTCTCAGTAGCAGCCCGGAGTTTGGATTTGTGCCCGGTTGATGGCAATAAGCGTAGTTATGTTAGTCTAGACAAAATCAAACGGGTTGCTAATTAATTGTATAATTTATTTTTATTACATTGATTTTAAATTCTGTGATAACTTTAACATACACACTGACATCTTACTTGTTAAAATTGTATAAAAATCGTCTAATTTTACAATGTTTGTAAATAATATATGTGAGCACCATGTATCGATCACACAAAGAATTCACCTGTCATTGCTTTATTTGTATTTTTTTTTAACCTGTTTTGGTAAATAATAGTATATTTATCCTAGTTACATCGTCTTCACTTATAATTATTTTTAAAAGTTTATTAATTTAATTTTTATGATTATTTTGACGTTCAAAAGTGCCTTTTATTTAAAATAAATGCTTTGACTTCATCATATCGCACCATCGGTGGAACAAGGGCACAACTGCACGTTTTGTTATTTTCCACTAGAGACATTTTTTATGATTTTTGTAGAATAAAATAGAGTTTTTCTGCTTATATCGATTTTAAGTACTATATTTTTTTGGGTGAAATAAGCCTTACACTTTTGCGAATTTACGTATTTACTTTTCGGGAGTAAAATACTTATTATTTGTACTATAATTTAAAACAAATAATATTTTTGATGTGCAGTTTGGCCCTTTTTGCACCAAAATTTAAATAATTTTGTAATTATGACCCTAGTAACACACTTAACTCATTTTCAGATGTTTTGTTAGTTGTGCCCTTGTTCCACCGATGGTGCGATATATAAAAAAAGTACAAAATAAAATATGAATTTAGTAATAATAATATTATGCTAAGTGAGATGTAGAAAAGTGACCTTTTAATAATGCCATTAATAAGCAAGAAAATATTTTTTAAGTCATAGTTAGTGTTGGTAATCAGGTTTTTCATTGCTACAAATTGGTATAATCATAAACTTAGGTCAGATTTGATCTAATTTGTTAAGTACTTATGTAATAAAATAAAAGGAATGTTAACTACAAAAACCATAGTTATAACACTGCTTGACAAGGATCTTTTGGCGCTTGAATGGCGTTGTTGATAGGGAAGCAGTGTTATATAATAATTATATAAAAAAAACAAGATGGCGGGGTTTTAATTCCGAAGTGGAAATCGGAATTTTATTTACCCACTTTAAAGAAACTTTAACAGAACATTACTTTACTTATGTACTTTAAAATAACCTTTTTTTAAATAACTTGTTTCAAAGGTGCAGTGATGGCCCAGTGGTAACGACAGCGACTTACGAATTGTAGGTCGTAGGTCCGGACCCTGACAGACGTTTTACTTTGTGTAAATTATTTCATCACTACTGCTCTCAAAAAGGAAAACATCGTGAGGAAACTAGATGAAACATGTTCTAGATCCAAAAACTTGAAGACATTTGTCATCTACCAATCCACACGGGGCCCGCGTGGTGGATTACAGCTCACTCCCTCTCACAGTGGGGAGGCCTGTGTCCCAGCAGTGGGACCATTATAGGCTGATTATGCTTTTATTCGTATGCTTTTTTCCAAAGGGGAAAAGTATACCTACCTAGTGCAATGTATAATTGAAAGGCACATCCACATGATACAATACTAACTCTTTAATACCACAAATTAAAGTAGGTAGTTTCATTATCATACTCTATTTTTTAGATAAGGTTTAAAAACCTCAGATGAAAATGAACCAATGTGAACGAACCTTTCAATCAATCTAAGAATGCTAATAGCCAAACCTCCACAACAGAGCGAAAGTACGAATATAATCTCAGCAATTATTTATACAAGTTTAAACAGCAATATCACGGTAAAGCGCCATTAATAAAAGAGGGAATTACCGCCGTCATAAACTGTATAATTCACGCAAATAACTTAATAGAAGCTAACTTAGAAATTTACATAATAACCGCCTTTTCAACGTTTTCTAAGTTATTTTTCACTGAATTTGATGTTAATTTTAGTTTACGCTGAGATATAGTGGATTGAACTTACTAGTTCTATTAAATGAATGCTGAACATGAATGCTGCAAATACCTAGGGACCAGAAAGCAGATGTAATTAAAAAAATATGCAAAAGTCAAATATTTTAAAAAGACACCACGTATTTAACCACGGAGTTTCTAGATACAACGCACAATTTAATTGTTCTTGTTACTGTTGTTACTTGTTACACATACTGTTATTTTTACACTTTGCAATCAGCATTTTGTAGGTTTGATTGTTTGTTTTCATTTTGTAAATGTCGCAACGCATTATGTAATTATCTTTGGCCTCTGACCCTGACAGCAAGCAATAGATAATATTTGTCAAACTTTTCTGTGTCAATAATGGATACGAGGCTTTTGGCTAATCTGTAAAGTGGTATTGTTTTGATTTTTTTTTGTAATGTGCGTTTAGTTTGTGCAGAATAAACACTTTTTATTTCTTTCTTTCTTTTCTTCTTTCTTTCTTGCCGGCTATTCTCGTGGACCTGGCTTCTGACTTATCATAAGACACACGTCGGTTTATGTGAAATAAAATATTTTGAATTGAATTGAGAGAAACGTTAAATTATTTCAGTGTGAAAAGGTTTTTCAGTTCGATACTCAGAACACACAATGTTATTGGGATTTCAGATGGAACATTCTCAGTCGCATTGTCGCCTATATAAAAGGATGTGGCTGTAAATGAAATTGTTCTGGAAACCTAGTATTCATCAGCTTCATCGCAGGTTGGGTTCCGGTAAAGAACTAGTATTTATGCGTGTGAGATTCGAATTTATGAACGCAATCACGAAACAGGAAAGAGGAGGAGCTCGTGGCTAAGTAATTACAGCCGCACGGGTCGATCCGTCCAAGCTACGCTTGCCGGGGTTGGTCCGTGGATGAGTGACCATCTTAACAGACCGAGACTCCTCCGTGCTTCGAAAAACACGTTAAGCCGTTGGTCCCGGCTGTCATTCGTGGATCTCTGACAGTCGTTATGGCTCGTCAGAAGCCAGAAAGTCTGACAACCAGCCTTACCAAGGAGTATCGTATTACCCAGTTACTGGGTTGTAGAGGTCAGATAGGCAGTCACTCCATGTAAAATACTGGTATCCAGCTGCATCCGATTAGACTGGAAGCCGACCCCAAGAAAGGCTAGGCAGATTGAATCACGAAACAGGAAAAATACCAATGTGTCTCAGGGAAATTCATAAACTAAAGATAATAAAAAGGATGAAGGACAAATTGTTAAAACCTTCTTGGTTAAAATAAAAAAGAAGACTTATTTCGTGCTCCATGGTTCAAGAAAAGAAAAACTTCATCAACTGATTTATCTTCCAGCGCAGTCTGTGGTGGAATAACTTCTTATTTCTTGAAGACTTGGTTTCTTTATGAAAGTATAATAACTTTTTTATGTTCATTAAATATTGTGTCCAAGACATTTTTGCGACCCAGCAATAATATTGCGGCTAAATGCTACACTATATTTTTATAGCCCAAGCATATTTCATTTTGCGGTCAGATTATTTCTGTTGCATTTTTATCTTCAGTTTCAATTTATTTTACTTGCTTGATATTTTAAAACTTCATACTACTAAACGAATGTTAAAAACGGATACATTAATGTTTAATACTAGGTGGCGTTTATGTAATCACCTGTTCGGAGATGCAGCGAAATCATGGCGAGATCAATAATAACTCAATAATTGTTTTGGTTTGACCCTTTGCTCGATAGATGGCGTTGGCATCGAGTTAGGATTTTCTAAGGTTAGAACTTTTTTTGTAAATAAGGAAAAACGTTCTGGTTATTGGTATATTATTTATTCGGACTGATCATTTTGTTCTGTTTTTTTTTTTTATCTGTTAAGTGGTCGGCGCGCCGCCAGAATTGATGCACATTTGTGCGCGTTTTAGAGCATTTTGCATTACTTTTTTTCTCAGTACTTGCAATAGATTTACCACTTCTTCTACGATGTTCTCTTCTTGTTGACATAGCACACCATGATTTTACGATGTGTATTGTACATTTGTGTACTTCACAAATGTCAAAGTCGCAATGACTAAACATTCCATTATTAAAATTGAGAGCATTTTCCCATGAGGTGATAACTTATGCGCCACCTAGTATTATGAGTCAAGTATTATAGACAGCATAAGCTGGCCTCGCATTCTGTTGAAACTCCGTAATACGCAAGGTCAGTTCAAAGTGTTACCACAGACGTTCAGCCTAATGTACTAGTTCACTAATGGGTTGGATTTGAACATAAAACATTTCTTTAATACTAGCTGACGCCACAGACGTTGTCCTGTCTAAGTTTCAATCATTCTTATAAAATTCCCATAGAAACAGCACGTTCAGTGTTTTCCAGAATTTTCCCGTTTTCCCGGCAAGTTCTCAATTTTTTCTTTCAGTAAAGACCTGATTCGGAATAATATGAAATTAAAAAAAAAAATACAAAATAGGACAGCCGTGATACGCTTACGAACGAACAGCATTTCATTTTTATTATAATAGATAGGGGAACGCGTATTTTTTTAATAGTTTAAACAGCTGCCTAGTCTTCAATAAAATTGTGTCTCAACAAAGTCCCAAATTCACTCAAGTGACAGACCACAATAATTATACAATTCGAAACAAAATATCAATGAAAAAAGATGGTCACGTTTCTTTTTCGTTGACAATGACATTCAAATTGTAATGTTTCGCTCAGTCATTCGGAAAAACGAATCAATCGTTCCATGCGGGATGTGTGTGCTCACTCTTTTCAATATGGACACATTTTCGCGTGACCTAAGAAGTACAGTGAATTACTTCACCCAAGTCATCACGGTGAGATGTTTACAGAATAGCACGGCTGAACCGGCCTGTCGACGAAGCCGTAAAAAGATGCCCATCCATAGATCACCCGTCTCTCAACTATTCCATTGCCTACTCAAGGATGCATATCCGGTACGGCTCGTAAATCCTTTCATATCCTGAGGGCACGTCTTCCCTACCATTACCGCGCCTCCCGGTCTACTCCTTGATATGCAATGGCCTCTGGGCTAGTGCAAATCTTGGGGTTCATTCGACTTATCGAGTCTGGTTAAACCACGCTGGGCTCGGTGCATTGCATTCATTTATTGAAAAGTTAATCATCGTAGTCAGCCTTCGACACCGTTCAAATAATGAAGTGATTTTTAAAGAATACCTACATTATCGTAAATTTTTTGCTACTTAACACCAAGGGAAATGCAATTTCGTTACCAAGAAAAGCATAAACACTATGAACATCGGTATTTCAAATGTTTATGCAACCAAACTGCCAAGTTGCATTAAGTTTTGGAAGTTAGTGTTGCTTCCTACAAGTAGCGTAGTCCCAGGATCTCGGTTCTCAACTAATAATTGTACTATGCTGCAGACCTCCCAACTTGTAGTTAGGGCAACTAAATACTGCTAATGCTGGGCTAATTAATAGTTATGCGGAATATCTTTGTGTTTGGAGCTCATAGTTGTGAATTCCTTAGCTTAACTAAACAAACGGACAATTAATTGGCTCCCCAATTAATTGTCCGTTTGTTTTGCTGTCACTAACTGGTAGTGATTTTAAAGCGATTGCATTAAAATAACTCAGCCAAATACCACTTTCAAATTGAAATGTAACAAAATCAAGTGAATTGTAAGCTTCATTAATTTAATAAGGGACTTTATAACTAATGACATAAACTTTGTTTTATAGAATAAATATATATTTTTTTATTTAAAACGTTGCCTTATTATATTTAACATCGTGAGGAACCGATATGTCCTAGTAACAAAAATTTGACGATATATGACATCTACCAACCCGCACTGGGCCCGCGTGGTGGATTACGACCCACTCCCTCACACAGAGAGGAGACCTGTGTCCCAGCAGTGGGAACAGTATAGGCTGATTATGCGATATTATGCTTTTGCTTATTATATTTAAAGGTTTCTAAATAATTCCGTTATCGCAAATTTTAGACCACATTAAACAGCAAAACAGTTCCTCCTAACTTTCCTAAAAGAACGTCTTTGGTTACCAAAATTACTGAGGCCATGTTTACATCGACCACATAAAAATACATTAAACAGAAGTCTTTGATGGAAACGTCCAGTAAATACGGTAAACCGTGTAACCAATTTTGTAAATGGAATGGCAAAGAGCATTGGATGCATTCAGGTGTATCACCTTAAGACTCGTGTATCAATGGCATTAAATTAAACGTGGTTTATTTATTACATACTATTACTACGTTCTTTTGCAAGCAGAAATGATCGGTTAAATGTTTAAATAAGTAATGATTTTACCATTTTCTTGAATTTTAAATTTTAAAAATATCAACGTGAAACTTAGGTGAAGTGAGCGTGAAGTGAGCTGTCACTGTCACTAATCGACCAGCAGCCATGCTATTCTGTAAACATCTCACCGTGAAAACTTGGGTGGAGTAACCTGTCAATAGTGTCAATCCCTGTGGAATGACAGCTCACTCCACGCTCACTACACCTAAATTTTCACGGTGAGATGGTTACAGAATAGCACTGCAGGATGCTAGGGATTAACACTATTGACAGCTCACTTCATGCTCACTTCACCTAAGTTTCACGCTGATATTTTTACAGAATCGACCGACAGATTAGAATTACAGGTTAGTTGTCGTCGTGTAGCAGTTAGTTTTACATCAAATGTGTGTCCATGTAGATAAGTAACAAAAAATGAAATTGTCCTATTACTTACATAATAGGCAGTTTAAAAATAACTTGTGAAATTATCTGCGTTTTTTAGGTAGGTTTTTATTCAGGAATTAATAAGTCGTTCTGACTTCTTGATCTATTTTAAACCATAACATAATGGAAATTTAAAAAGAATTAATGGAACAACTCAAGTTCTTACAAAAAAAAAATGAAGCATAGAACGCAATATTTTCAAATTGCAGTCTTGAAGTTTCTAGAATATTTGCAAAGGAATTCCATTAGAGAGCCGTCTAACAGTAATGCAAGTTAATTACTTGACTAGCCACTGAAATAATGTATTTTAATAAAAATATACTCCGTAATACATTTCTATGTTATTTTATGTTAATGGTTTATTTTAGAATTTTCTCTTTTTAAAAGATTTCCTTTTCGAAATTGCGGCAAATGGAAAGGGAAATGATGATTTTCATGATGTATCGTAAGTTACGAGCTCGTGGCTAAGTAAAAACAGCCGCACGGGTCCATCCATCTGGTTAAGCTACGCTTGCCGGGGTTGGTTTGTGGATGGGAGACCATCTTTACATACCGACATTCCTCCGAGCCTCAGAAAGCGTGTTAAGCCGTTGGTCCCAGCTGTCATTCGTGGATCTTTGACAGTCGTTACGAGTCGTCAGAAACCCGCAAGTCCGACAACCAGTGGTATCGTATTACCCAGGTACTGGGTTGTGAAGGTCAGATAGGCAGTCGCTCCATGTAAACTACTGGTATTCAGCTGCGTCCGGTTAGACTGGAAGCCGACCCCATATAGTTGAGAAAAGGCTAGGCAGATGGATTGATCGGAAGTCAGGTTTTTCGTGACTAACGATCAATCAACGATACTTCATGAAAATAATGCAATAATGTTTAAATAGCATTTTCATTCACCATGAGTTTTGTATTTAAGTAGTACCTTATAGTAAAGTACAGTCAAAGCCGCACATCAGTGGTAACAATTTTACACTGACGGCGCCTTTTTTCTCGACTGCGGCGAAGGCAAAAAAGGAGGGTTATATGTTTGACCTGTATGTATGTCCGTCTCTATGTTCCCTCATAACTACTAAACAGCTGAACCGATTTTGTTGAATGATATGTCATCAGATTCGTCTTTATTGCGCGAGTGTCACTGGGTATATTTTTAGAAGGCTTTTGATTGGAGATTACAAAAAATATATACATTATATATATATACGAAAATATGAAAAACCTAAAAAGCTGAAGATAAAAGCGTAATTTTAAAAACTAAATCACCCGACTCCAAAAACACAACTGTTTTTGTCATAAGTTCAAAGGGTAATTTTTGTAGTGCAAGTTTTACCACTGATATGCACCCGTAACATCAGTAAAAGCCCGGTTTCGAAATTATTTTCCAAAACGGAATCTAGTTCAATTCAAACTAGGACTACAGATTTGTAAGTAAAGAATAATATTTTATTTTGGGTCACGCACAGGGAATAAAAAAAAAACTTAAAAATAAAGTTAGTCGCACTTGGCACTACGGGACCAGTGAGTACCCGTCACAGATAAAAATATCCCTGAGCAAAATCGGCCATTAAGAGGACAAACTCATTTTCGAACACTCATAAAATAAAATGAGGACAATAAATTCCCCTGAAAGTTCCTTGAGACCGAAAATAATTAATTGGTTTGTGCTTTAACAAAATAAAGCCTGCTTTAGGCTAATTAAACCCAGCCGGGTATCAGACCCTTCGCTGCCTTTTTACTTAATTAATGGTATTTTTAGGGTTTTTCTATAGCCGAGGATGAGGTTAAGTTCACCTCATCATTAAACATGTGAGGTCAGGGCAGGTGCGTACTACTCGCAACTGTCGTGCTTGTATGAGGCTGCGTTTTCACTAGAGGTGAGCGAGGATGCCTAGCGAGGGACGTGTGTGAAACTTACCAATAACAACGCTAGCTTAGCTCAAACTAGGACAGTGACGCGATGCTATTGTTTAGTTTCACACATATCCCTCGCTAGCTTAGCTCAAACTAGGACAGTGAAGCGATGTTATTGGTTAGTTTCACACACATCTCTTGTTAGCTTAGCTCAAACTAGAACAGTGAAGCGATGTTATTGGTTAGTTTCACACACATCCCTCGCTAGCTTAACTCAAACTTGGACAAAGAAGCGATGTTATTGGTTAGTTTCACACACATCCCTCACTAGCTTAGCTCAAGCTATGACAGTGAAGCGATGTTATTGGTTAGTTTCACACACATGCCTCGCTAGCTTAGCTCAAACTAGAACAGTGAAGCGATGTTATTGGTTAGTTTCACACACATCCCTTGCTAGCTTAGCTCAAACTTGGACAAAGAAGCGATGTTATTGGTTAGTTTCACACACATCCCTCACTAGCTTAGCTCAAGCTATGGCAGTGAAGCGATGTTATTGTTTAGTTTCACACACATCCCTCGCTAGCTTAGCTCAAACTAGGGCAGTGAAGCGATGTTATTGGTTAGTTTCACACACAACCCTCGCTAGCTTAGCTCAAACTAGGACAGTGAAGCGATGTTATTGTTTAGTTTCACACACTTCACTCGCTACGCATCCTCGCTCATCTCTGCTGGAAACGCAGCCTAACTAGATATATGAAAGTTGACGAAGCAAAAGGAGTGTGTAAGGATCGTAGGGTGGCGTACTGTAGTTTCTGCCTACCCGGGAAGAAGGCGTAAGTTTATGTATGTATGTATAAACATGTGAGGTTCGAAGGTATAATGCTAATTCATGACTGAAGTAATTCAATAAACCTGTGCTTATTAGAGCAATCAGATAGAATGACATTAATTAATAGGCACAGAGTGGTATCCATCCGTGATAATTAGGTACAATCTCGATAATTTAAACTACCTACATAGGTAAGGCAATGCGCCTACCCACCCACTAAAACTGAAGGCAAATATCAATCTGCCTAGCGTTTTCCCGACTATGTTGGGGTCGGCTTTCAGTCTAAGCGGATGCAGCTGAATACCAGTATTTTAGGTGGATCGACTGCCTATCTGACCTCCACAACCCACTAACTGGGTAATACGAAACCCCTTGGTAAGATTGGCTGTTGGTGAATATATACAAGTATATAAGAAAGGGGTGGGGGTGAGCAATCATAGGGCATCAAAAAATTCGTCCGCATCGCTGTCAACAGGTAAAGTGCCCAAAAGGCTGGCAGCATTGCCACGTTGTATGTCTTGAAAAACGAAGTGGGCACTGGGACCCCATGGCCCTAGTGTTTCAACCCCAAACGGCTCAAACATATAAGTCCCAATAAGATTGGAGTATTTGCGCCGTTTGAGGTTTTCCGCACCTGCAGCAGCAGCCCCAGCACAACCCGCCGTGCTAGGAAGATGGGATGGCGCAAGAGTGTCGTCACACGTTGCATCCCACACCAAAGACCTACCTAACTTCCAAGGCATTATGGTCATTGTAATTGTTTAATTGAATTTGATTAATATTTTTTATATATAGGATAGATTGTAGATTATATTTAAGATTTGTCAAAAATAAAATTCTAAAATTAAATTATCATAATAGTAAACATCATAAAATACACATAAGACAGTAACTACCACACAAAAACGCCAGTTACAATACCGAGCATAGTCAACAACAATTCAGAATTTGCATAACGCGGACCTCTGAACTGCCATGGCAGCTCGGGGCAGAAAGTTAAGTATAGCTCGGTATAGCCCAGTATCGGTTATTGCATAAATAGCGGCGCATCGCGGCGGCCATGGCTCCTTTCTGCATGAAACATTCATGACTTAGTACATATTTTAGTTTTACATCTCTCTTCACATGCAGTGATCGTAACTCTACTTTGAACATTGAAATGCTTTTTAAATAAAGCCGGGTCTAGAGCTATGCTAGGACTTGGTGTCGGCTTTTGAACTGTTGTTTTTTTTTTTCATTTTTGTTGGGTTCACAAGTTGATATTCTTCGTTAAATTTATCTGTATCTTTCTATAAGTCTTATGACAAGAGATGAAGGATTCATAAAGATGAAAATGGTCTGAGAAAAAAAGAGTAATTTTATTTACCTAAGGTAGTTTTAAAAGCACTAAAGTAAGCCTACCTGAAAGTCCTAACGTATCGTATTTATTAAAGTAGGTACCTACCGAAACACTTTACTAAAAACATTCCTCTCACAGACTACTTATAAAATAAACTCCATTATCCCGACCAAATATTTCGATAGCATTATAATGCTGTCACGTTACGAATTCGCTGTAAAAAGTCGAAAATTATCATTTATCGGGGCATCCCACAAATTGCCGTGTTGCATTTTTCATGAGTCCTACAGTATCCGATGGTATGAATTGTTGATTTAATTATTGAGATAGCCCCGTACTCTGAGTTTGAAGAATGGTTAGGGATCTTTTAGTTAATCATGAATAATAGGAGATCGGATGGAAATTGTTTAAGAAAGATGGCGGAGAAAAAGAACGAAGAAAGGTGTATGGAACTGGTAGATATTGGAAAATAGTCGTGTTTTAAAACTGTTGTTGAACTGTGAAACCCTCAAGCATTTTCGAGGGAGAATTTCCAGATCGGTTAAATATTTTGACGTGATTTGATCGCGCGTAGAGAAATAATCAAGCTCAGGCAGAGCCTGAAGTCACACTTAGCCTTATTATTTAATTAGCTACGCCCCGCCGTTTCACCCGCATAAATCTCGATCCCGTGAGAATATCGGGATAAAAAATATCCTATGTCCTAACCCAGGTCATGGTCTATCCATGAGCCAAATTTCATACAAATCCGTTCAGACGTTTTAGCGTGAAAGCGTAACAAACAAATAAACGTACAAAAAAACGAACACATTTTCGCATTTATTTCGAATGAAATTGAATGAAACATGACGTAACAATGTTATCTTGAAAAACATTGTGTGCGCTTTTGTGTAAAAATAGTGATAAATTCCCTTCTACGTACCTTCATCTATTTTCGTAGCACTTCCATAACAAAATAAATCCGGTCGCAAAAAACTAGTCAGCCGTACCATTACATAATATCACATACGCTGAAAACAACATATTCATAATGCTATTCACAAAGCTTTTATTCATAAGCGACCGCCATTTGTCTATTCTATTTTTATTAAATGGCAAGCAAAGTCTGTCGACTATTCTGCAAATGTCTAAAGTGCATTGGAAAAACAAAAGTGTGGACCGCCGCTTGTCGGCCATCTTGCTAAAATATAAATATGGCGAAGAGACAATGACAGTTCTTTTTTTTTCATTTTAGTAATGTGCATTGTAATGTATTACAAAATGGCTGTTGAAGAAGTTTTTTTTAACAAGTATTTATTTGAAGTGTAGATTTAATTATAGTTTTGTCTGGGAAATTAGAAACTTAATTATGTAGTGGTTTTATCTAGAAACCGAAGTTTGTGGGAAAATGGTCTGGAGAAGTTTTCATTGTAATTATATTAGTGTTGTAAGTTTTAAATAGTTTTGTAGTGATTTAGTAACATCTGATTTATCGAATTTCAAGGACGTCATTTTAATGCCATTTGTACACTGAACGTTTGAAATGATCAACACTTAAGGGACCGTGCATGATATCGACTGATTTTGATCTATTTTGTTCACTATTTGTGAGAATGGAAAAAGTTATTCATAAAAGAAGTCTCATAAGTATGAGACCCCATCATCATTCCATAAACGACACCAGTAAAGAACACAATCGGTAAAATTATTTCTTAAGCCAACAAGGGAAGGATATTAAAATACTCCGAGCCACTTATCACCGACCAGCTCCAGTGTCCTCAAAATAAATCATGGGTTATCGGCGATTCGCACTTGTTCGTTTAAGTACCTATCCAAGTGAAAATGTTTCCCTATTCTGTAGCCTGAACTCGAAGGTATGATTTTAATCGTTTGTTTTCTTTACCAGCGTAATATTTTGAAGTGAACACTTCTTTAGACGCACTTTGCGGTCTTTCTGATCAGTGAATGAAACTGAACCGTCACACTGCGCTCGGTGACGTTGAATTGGGTATAATCGGCTCCAGTCGGTCGGTGACGCTGAATCGCGCATAATCGGCGCTGAATCGCGTATATCGGTTCCAATCCAAAGTTATCACTTCTATCGTAGTACACACCGTTTCGTAGCACATTATGTCGTTTTTAGGGTTCCGTCTGTCTGTATGTCTGTCTGTCCGCGGCTTAGCTCAAAGACGGTTAGTACTAGAAACTACTTGGATTTGTGAAAAAATCACAGCTGTAGTATATACAACGAAATTAAAAGGAAAACTATCACAGCTAGGCGGCTTTACAGGTTAACGAGTAATAATCGACCAACTTAAATTTGCAGTTTCAAAAACATGATCTCACATACATTTTCGTATGGAAGAAAATGTTTTTCAACTACAATGTTAAGTTTGTTCTTGGTATAAATTCATCCCAACTACGGAACCATTCATTGTGCGTGGTCCGACACGCACTTGGCCGTTTTATATATTTTTAAAGATGTTACCTATTCGGAGTGATAAAAATCGATATTTACCCTTGTGGTAAATATCGATTTTTATCACATGATTCGTACTGCAGTCTGTCAAAAAGTAATGTAATAACAAACAAGTCAAACGCTTATGAAAAAATAAAAAAACTTTTGTTGGCGTTAGATTACTTTGACTTATTTAGAATAACATTTCATAACCAACTTTCAATGATTTTTTATTTTTTTTACTATTAGGTATTTTTGCGGCTTATTTTACAAACGTTACCAGTAATTGTCGCCCTTCTTAAATATTTAAACTGAGAATTATAGTATCTATTCAATTAGCTAGATACTACAATTCCCAGTTTCTTCCATTGCGTAAATATATTAAGAAAATACAAACCGAACTAAGTTACATGTTTGTATTTCTTAACAGATTTGGAAGATTGAAATATCTGACAGTACAGTTGACATTTAATTAAATATCTCTGGCATTAATTGATAGGAAACTGCTTACTTTGTATAATTCATGCATCAACGGGTATGTCACGTGGGTGATGTAATTTACGGAGATTTAATTTATTTAAGTGTTAAAGGTTGCTTAAATTTTGCTTAATTTCTTGTCTGCTGAAATGAGTGAACGTTTTGCTTTTAATTTATTGCCTCGTGTATGAAATAATGATCGTTCTTCTCTTACACAGCTGTAAATATAAGAGTTAATATAATTATTGAAACATCCTTTAATCCTTCCTTTCCTCTAGGCTGATATACGAGTGCCACCAGCGCCTTAACCAGGTGGGTAGCCTCAATAATATTACCATTCAATGGATCAAAAGACACAGCGGTTCGCGGGGCAACGACGCAGCCGACGAACTTGCCAGAAAGGGGTCGAGCATGGCACCAGTGGGGCCAGAACCCATTGCGCCACTCCCCTTCGGGTATCTACGCACTCTGGTAAGGAAACGAACCAGGGACCTATGGTATATCACAAACTATGGTTGGACCACGGTGAGTGCAGGCAGGCCATGGAGGCACTCCCTACAATTGATGGCCGCCTCACGAAACAGGTTCTCCGACTAACGAAACAACAGCTGCGTACAGTCACTGCAGCTGTAACTGGCCATGGGTCATTTAATAAACACCTCTTTGTCATAGGAGTCACAGACAGTCCGCTATGCAGAGCCTGCATGGAGGACGACGAGACAGCAGCGCATGTGCTGTTATACTGCCCGGTCGTCGCCACATACAGGGCAAAGTACTTCGGTAACCCAGGTACCCTACGTGAGATTGTCAGTGACACCAAGGCGCTGCTGGCCTTCTTTGAGGAGCTGGGGTGGATCGAATAACCGATTTTCCCACCCGTACGCAAAATACGCGCTTAGACGTGGAGTTGCGGATATCAGCCCGTATTACCTATTACCTATTACCTGTTAAAAGTTTAGTAACATTGATGATTCAATTATTCAAACTTGAATAAGAATCGTAAAATGTCTACTTATCTTAATGAAAACCTAAAGTACCTTAATAATAAAGATTAGTAAATTTTAACTAAGTACTTGAATATTAATCGTAGCACACTAAGTTTCTTAAATGACATGCAATTATAAACTTGTAATGACGTTTTCAGCGTTTTACATGTCGTTAAACCGAATCCCTTTTGTCGAATAGTTAACAGCAATAAACGAACCGTAATGCTCTTTAAAACACGTGAAAACTTTCGTTAAAGACCATAGAGCCCCATTTATATACTTATTTATGCATTTTTCTTGCCTGTTTGAGAGCAGTGGTGGCCGAGTGGTAACGGCCCCGACTTACGAGTTGTAGGTCGTGGGTTAGAACCTGGCAGACGCGTTACTTTGTGTAAATAATTTTATCACGACCGCTCTCAAAACGGCGAAGGAAAATATCGTGAGGAAACCGGCATGTCCTAGACCCAAAAATTCGAAGTTACGTGACATCTACCAACCCGCACTGGACCCGCGTGGTAGATTACAGCCCACTCCCTCTCTGAGGGAGGATGCCTGTGTCCCAGCAGTGGGCAGATTATATATGCTTGTGTTTGTATGTGGCATACAGTTTGAAGCAAAAAATGACTAGCATCATCTTAACACTGTTTACACGGTGCAACTTATTGTTGCTTCAACTTATGGTATGCCACGGGCAATTAAATCGTACCGTGTAAATCAGGTTTAAGTAAAATATGCAATTTCATGGTTTTGAGATAGTTTATAAACGTAGTAGATACTTGTTGAATTACTACAGTAATATTTTGTATTTTTTTTAATTTGTATTTTTGTTTGTAATTTCTGAACTCAAAAACTACTGGACCGATTATTCAAAAATCTTTCACCCGTTGAATGCTGTATTATCACTGAGTAACGATAGGCTACAACAAAAAAAAATATCACGCGGGCGAAGCCGCTAATGGAAGTTAGCTTCTAATAAATTAAAAAGCAGTGGAGAAAATGTGGAGGAAACGGTGGAAGGCCTGTGCCCAAAAGTGGGACAGACACTGAAAATAAATCAATTGTACCCAGGGCTTTAAAAACGTTCAAAGCAAAACATTTAGGTATTTTATATCAAGCAAAGTAAAAGCTACATTCAGAGGGCCTATAGGCCTGTAGCAATCGCTTACAAATCGTTTCGTATTTATACAAAGAGTTTTTTATCATCGTAGGCTGATAGAATATCACTTCGACCACACATCCTTATGATGGAAATCTCTCAAAAGTTCGAAATTACTACATCACATGAGGAATCCATCAAAGATACGCTCCACTATTTATGACCGATTCCTATAATTTACGGACGGTTTACGGTTAAAATTAAGACTCTTGTATCTTTACGAATAATGAAGAAAAGACCTCAAATCTTCTCATTGTGGACCCTCTCATATGGAAGTAGCTATCACAGGTAAAATTAGCTTACGAAACTATTTATATGCCCAGTGTGGCAATAAAAAATGTTACCATTGGTAAGGAAAACGATTCGTTATTTTTATAGGAACCGGGTTTAAACTCGGTTCTTACAAACGTGTGATAGCTATGTTAGAACGCAAGTTTAATGACAAACGTACACTACTACAGGCCAATTTAGTCTACCTAACCAAAACCAGATTAATTAACCGCACTTTAGCTTTTAGTTGTAACTAAAAGCATAAATTGTACACATGATAACACCGCACCCTCTCATTAATAGTAGCCGATCGCTTATTGGATAGGTAGAGAGAAACGATTGCGCCATCCAATCAATGGATAGCGATATCGCAACAGGGATTGCAGTAAAAATCTGATGGCTCTGATTGCCTACATGATGACGAAACATTAAAAAACAAATTAATTATTATCTTTTAAATGTTTTTTTAATAAAAATGTAAACAATAAGTATTGAAAATTAATTAAATTAATGTTTGCAATTAAAGGGTCTTGGTTCTCTTCTTAACAAAAAATGGGATAATCTTTGGTCACAGGGTACAATATATTATTAACGGAGTTCAAATCGTCACAATGATCCTTATCGGAATTTAATTTTTTTTCGTTCCGTTGTTTTATTTTTAAAAAATCAAGAAAGAAAGAAAAATGTCTTTATTGGCATTACTGCAGAAAAGTACACCTTAAAACTATAAAAACAATGATTATAATGCTAAAAGGGCCTCAGCTCAGCGAAAATCTCTGAATCATGGCACGTAAAGTTAAAGCTATACAGGCATTTATCATTCTATTAAATCTTAAAAGAGAACGAGGATTTAAAAGCCTTAACAACATAGTAACACGAAGAAATAGCGTTCCCAGTAAGTTATAAAAGATTTAGAAAAAAGTTGACAAAGGCTCGGAAAATTTAAGGCACTAGTTTTTTTAGACTAGACTATTAACTTGTACGTGAGCTAACAGGCTAATGGGCCGTCCGTTTATCAAAAGATAACTAAATTCAAATTATGGCGCTGACAGCGAGACATAAAGTTTACGACTTTGTTAGGCTGTACGGCGAGTATTCTTTGCATTTCAATTAATGTTTCTCTTGCTACTAACGTTGATATTTTCACGTAAACGTCAAAGTTGACAGAATTTGAACCTGTCAAAATTGACACAGAGCCATGGCGCGTCTGTATGAACCAAAAACAAAAACGAATTATTGAATTGTGAATGAAAATATTATTTTTCTATTTTTATTGTTTAAATATTTGTCAAACGAGTGTCGTACACCATACTGTATTTAATTTAAATTAATTGCTACAAATCCAGACCTAAGAAAGGCCTTTGCAACCCAATGTCATACAAAATCGAGAAGCACAGAACCTTTTTTGCGAGATTACAAAGAGCAAACTCTAGCATTGTAACAAAAATAGTCTAGGAGGCAGCTTGACAAAGTATTTCCGATTCCAATTCAATTTATTCAGAGTACTCTTCAAGTGTTTATTCGCTCAACACAAGGGGGCTTTAGACGAGGAATTTTTCACCTTTTTTTAGATCAACTCCCAGGCAATGTTTCTTTTGTTGGTTTCTTTGTTAAAGATAAATAGACGCGGTGAGATGTCGCGGCGTTTTGTTGAAATTAATGATATAACTGCGTCCGTTTTATAAATTGCTGGACTTACCAACTGGTAAAGTGGTGTTGTCTGTTGGTATTACCTGAAAAAAAAGAGATGTTTTCATTACAATATCACAAAATATTTTAAAATTTATTTTACTTACACAACATTTTCAGATAAAAATCTAAGAGAATAAATATGTTTTTGACGTTTTAAGCAATATTAATAACTAGCTGAGGCCCGCGACTTCGTCTGCTATCCAGGATGAAAAGTAACCTATGTCCTTCTCTAGGTCATGGTCTACCCATGTGCCAAATTGCATTCAAATCCGTTCAGCCATTTTAGCATGAAAGCATACTTTCACATTTATAATATTAGTAGGATAAGTTAGGGTTAAGCTAGGAAGTTAGAATTATGTTCCAACTGCAGCGAGATTTTAAGACCTAAGTTAGCCATAGCTAGTTTATTATTTTATACGTATGAAATACTTCGTTTTTAAAAACCAACTTCAAATATCTTCATTATGATTGCATTGGAAAGTGTACCTACATTTATGCAATATGCAAGATATTTTTTGAAATGAAATGAAATTGAAATGAAATGAAATTGTTTATTCTGTAAATAGGATATCGGAATCACTTTTACACGTCATATAAAAAAAAATATTAAAAATAAGCTAGATGAGGTCCGTGTTTCCTATGTGACTACTCTGAGAAGAAAGGCCGAAACAAACTCAGAGGTCGTAGTCTCTTTTAAAGTCCAGACATAATCTTGGTCAAGTCATATGAGGACCATGTGGATCAGTGTCTGAAATGGTCTTTTGAGGAAAGAACCACACAGATTTGAGTGGACCTGTCCAGTCAGTGCAAGCATTTGTCAGTAATCGTGGAGCTCAACTCAAAACTGAAGGAGCTCAACTCGACGAACAATACCAAAGAAAGGATATTTGTTAAGCCAAATCCATTTCGTTTAGCTAGAATGACGGAATTTCCAGCAAGCGATGCTCGACATTCGACACCGGTATTCTAATCTACATAAATAACTTCCCAGTGCTCTTTGATCTTGATCGATTATCAATTTGGCACGCCGTTATAAGCCTTATTTAAATAGGGTATCGAAAGCATGAGCAAAATGTTAACCCTTCTTTTCGTTTCGACAGGACATACAGGGTGGCAGAGACATCGTCGCACAACCTTCACCATTGAAATTTTTGTCGGAAAATATCTACTGTTTCCTACAAAAGTGCAATCTACGCGGTCAAAATGTATAGAACAGCAATTTTTTTTTTTATTAAAATTAAATTAAAATTCATTTATTACAGATAACAGGGATCCATATTATGTTAGTATTACAAAAACAACTTATATTCTAGTGTTAGTAGTAGTTAAAGGTAGGTATAAAATAAAATAAAATACAATGATGCACACTCCACGCAGAGGACGAGCAGGCAAGAAAACATGTTTCCTACCTGAGCAACCTCCGGATAAAATGCCGAATATTTGGAGTATAGCTCTCCGCCACAGCTCTCAGGATATAGTTGCGACTACCTCGCACTCTGCTCAGCAGCGACGCGTTTTTTTTACGGATTATAGCATGAAAGCCATCTGTGTGGGTCTCAGCAAACATTTCCGAAGCGCTGCAGAAACGGGGCAGTCGCAACAACATCCTGAATGCATTATTATATTGTACGCGCAGGGCATCCAGCGATCTCTTGGTGTAATTGACCCATAGATTGCTCGTATAAAAGCTCTGACAGTAGGCCTTAAAAAGCGTAATTTTTACTTGGTCAGAGCACCGAGCAAATCTACGGGCCAACATGTTAATAATAATCCACCAAAAATTTTTACGCAGGGGGGTAGAATCATGTACTGAATCCATGGTGACAGGTTGCGCGTCGATGTCTCTGCCACCCTGTATGTTTCTTATACTGTTTGGATCCAGTAGGTATATTATCTCGTAGGATAATTTGATAATTCGAATTTTCGCGAAAACCCTAGGGATATTGCGAAAATACGGATAATTAGACAGTGGTGAAAATATTTCTGCGAGCAATTTGGAAGTACCGGTTGATCACACTTCTAACCTAACCTAACTATTTCACTTAGTTCAAAATGACAAATCATACAATTTGCCGCAGAAATGTTTTCACCATTGTCTAATTATACGTATTTTCGCAATATCCCTAGAGTATCCCTAGGGTTTTCGCAAAAATTCGAATTTTCAAATCATCCTACGATATATACAACGTGTTCCTTTTGTAGTCATGAGACCTTGTCAAAGAATCAACTGGCATATTTGTTTATTTTTTTTATATTTCTCTGGACTCTCGATGTATGTATACTAGTTTCATTGATAAGTACAAGTAAATCGTTTTCATTCGAACCAATCATTCATATTTAAAGCTAAGAAAATGCGCCGTTGTCTTTTTTTTTTAAACATAAATAGCCTGAATTAAATGTTCTTTTATTTTTTACGTAAGGGACTTTTACATCAATAATCGTAACTTTGTCGAATTATAAAAAATAAAAAAAGTTTTTCATATAGGCTATCAAAGCAGTTGACTCTTTGACATGGTGGCGTTAATGCCCAAGAGTCAAGGGATATTAAAAGGAACACCTTGTATAGGATTCCAAATTTGTTGCGGCGTCACAGGCGTTCTTCAGATCGTCAAGGCATAGTCTGTTCAGGAGCACCGCATTCGAACTGGATGTTGGATAAATCGATAATGTCCCATTTCACCAACATACGTAATCGATGCTGTGCTTTCCGAATAGGCCACTGCAGTTCGCGACGTTTAACAGGTTATAATGTTCCCAGTCTACAAATAAAATTTAATCAAATACATAATATCCGATGAGTCACTACAGCTAATCAGTTGATTAGCAAAACCCATGGTCGGCCCATCACTATTAATTAGCAATTTAAATTGTTAAAAAACATTTATTTAGTTTTAATTACGATGTTTGAATCTTGATGGTTTTAAAACACTCCTATAGTGTTTTCATTTATTGTCGTCCCCACATGGTATAAGCATATTCCCATCTTACCCTCCACACTTTAGCAGTCACGCATAAAATCTCAAACCGTTCCTCTATAATGTTCCCTTTAGAATGTTAGGAACATCCAAGGTGCTTGGAACATACAATTTACGTAATAATACGTCCACACACGATCCCCGCTTTATGCTAAGTGGATAGTGGATATACGTTTCTTTTCAGACGAGATAAAAGGGTACAGTACGACACAACTTGGATGTAGCATTTTGAAAATGTTCATATTTTATTTCAATTTTACGAATGTATTTGGTTGTATGACTTAACAAGATATTGCGTTTTCGTAAAGATCATTTTTTCCTAAAGTGGGAATAAAGATTGGTGATTTTGAAGTCGCACTCAGTTCGGATGGTGATCGGTTTTACGAATTTTGCCGATGCTACATCTTAGTTGTGTCGTACTGTAGTTCAATGTTCTCGTAGTGCCGTGTGTTAATAATGTTAGCAGTTATGAGTGAGAAATAATGCAAAGGCGAGGTTATTTTAATATAATGGAAGATAGAGTAGGAAACTGTTGCTTTACTATGTTCTATTTTACCTACATTATTTTTCGTCTTCTAAAATCCTTGTTGGCATTTTGTCTAGCAAACTGGTTCTATTCTTCAATCAATCTGCCTAGCTTTTTCCCAATTATATTGGGGTCGGCTTCTAGTCTAACCGGATGCAGCTGAATACCAGTATTTTACATGGAGCGACTGCCTATCTGATCACCACAACCCACTAACTGGGTAATACGATACCCCTTGGTAAGACTGGTTGTCAGACTTTCGGGCTTCTGACGACCCGTAACGACTGTCAAAGATCCACGAATGACAGCCGAGACCAACGGCTTAATGTGCTTTCCGAGGCACGGAGGAGTCTCGGTATGTAAAGATGGTCACCCATCCACAGACCAACCCCGGCAAGCGTAGCTTAACCTGATGAATCGACCCGTGCGGCAGTGATTACTTAGCCACGAGGTCATCTGATTCTGAAACTGATTCTATTCTTGTCCTATATTAATAATGATATCTATAACTGTCCATGATATTTTTACTATGCTTTTTTACAATTCTTTGCATTCAGCTTACGATAAAAATAAAATTTTCAGTAAATTAAATAAGGTCCTCCAAGCTCAGAATTAACGCATGTCTCTAAACACTTTTTCCTAGCACATTTTGATAACTCCGCTTCGATCAAAACTTGTATCACCAAAGCTAACGAAGTAGATGGTCTGAACCAGTCTGAAGTAAATGGTATACTTCAGACTAACTAGTCAGAACTCAGACCATCTACTTTGTGCTTTAGATGCCACAAATCTCAAACTTCAAAATCCGATAGTCTAGCGATATCTAGACGTTAATACTTTAAACCTATATCTCCAGGAAGACCTGCCACCAGTTTATCTGACAACTGACCATTCCAGGCCATTGTTGAGCTATCATTTATAACGTTGAGCTTTTATAGTGGAGCACTTTTCACTTCATTGTGGACATGTCTTTGTTGCTCGCATGGGGAGGTACAATGTGATATAGAATGATGGGTAATTTAATGTAATGGTATGAAAGCAGCTATCTTTTAGATTCATGGGGTTTTTGAAGCGCCGATCGGCCGCACTTAGTGATAAGGCCCATTAAGCATGGCGTGTTGATACCAGTGGGGGGTTTAGCGAATGTACAAGTCAAAGACAAAGTCAAATAATTTATTTCAATTAGGCACATAAAAGGCACTTTGAACGTCAAAAGTATCTCTCGGGCCCCCTACTCATGGTACTAGAAGGAACAGTGGGGTTATTCGGTAGGAGTCCGACGTTATGTCGGACTCCTGGTACTTGTTGATGAGCCTACACTGTCCTCTCATACCTTTTAACACTGTAACTTGGAAACATTGTAAAAACCATTTACTTTTAAAAGAGTAACCGTGGAATTTCTTGCCGGCTCTTCTCCATAGGAAACGACCAATTGGAACCGTGCACCTAGCTTCTGACGTTTCATAAGTGCCCTTGTAGGTTTATGTGAAATAAAAATAATTTGAATTTGAATTTGACTCCTACCGAATCCGGTCTACCCAGACGGAAGGCATCCACGAGGATTGAACCTGAAAAAAAAAACAAAACACGAGCGAGCCTTACAGTAGTCCCATATAATATGTAATATATATTATGACATCCCACTTTGGTAATAAGCAACACTAAAGGGGTGGGGCCTCGTCAAGGTCGTTTCGGACGCCAAATTCTAGCACCGCGCGTTCTCATTGGTCAAATCAAATAGCGCGCGCTTCCCCGGCTTCCTGTAATACACTTCCGTCCCTTTGATTTGCCACTCCACAGATTGTAGGACAGCGAGAGGAAAAATGTCACACAAAAAAAAAATCTTATTATTATTATTTATTTATTGCATAATTTATGTAAATGAAATTGTAAATGATCTGACTAGGTTTTGTAGCTATAGTAACTTATTTATTTATTTCAAATATTTGTTAATTTTGGTATGGTCGTCTAGTGGCAACCACTGATCTTTAAATGTCTTATCTGCGGATAATGCAATGGATAACAGTACTACTTAAAGTTTTGACAACCTTATGTATTATATATATGTTGCAGTTATTTATAATCTCTTAATAAAAAAAATATTAAGACAAATATACCTAATCTTTGAACTGCCTGTCATGGTTTGATCCCACGGAATCAAGAAAAAGAATGAAAACTTTACAAGGAAAGGATCTCACTTAAGGTGGATGTATAGACAGGCCTCGCCATACATTTTTCAGGCGTTCTAATCTCCGTAAATAAACGGTTTCTGCAGAATAAAAGCAAGTATAATGAGACTTTATAATGTATTATGTTCGCCTAACGCCAAAATTTTATAAAAAAAACTGTATTTCTAGGAGAATTAGACCCAATAAAAAACGAAAAATCTTTACATGTGTGAGTGACCTGAATCGCGCCATCTAACAGAAATTTAAAGAACCACGGAGAAAGAGTTATTTACATTGTGTTACGAGTTTTCGTTCGGTAAACATTTATAATAGATGGCGCTGGTTCGAAAATTCGAACGTAACGAAGGTTACACGTCGAATGACGCGGCGATGCAACGGGCGACGTTGCCATTCAAGACGCACCCCGCGTTGTTGCCAAATTTCTCCAGTCAGTACATGCGTGATTGTCTTGACAACTTGCTAATCGTTTCCAAAATTGTGTTTCTAGAAAGTTAGCGCCGGCGCGCGGGTTTGCCCGCGGGTTTTACATTTTATGATTGATAAAATGTTTTTTATTAGGGAATGAGAAAGAATGCTAGAAAGTGAAAAAAAATATCTGCGATCTGCATTTGGTTCACACAGATACAATACTAATGTAATTATTGTAATATCTACTTTAAATATAAAGTACCTAAAGATTTAAAAATCTTTCTACTGTATGTAAGTAGGTACTGATAATACATTTTCTGACACGGTTAGGTACTAATTCATTGGTTTGGTTTGAATAAAACCAGAGAATAGAAGTTCATGTAAACTTAGGGTATACCTAAATCAGGCGATCAGCGTAGGCAAATTTACCTATTTTTTTTCTAATTACCTACCTACGCAATGGTGACACGTAGGTACTACTTACATCTATTGATTGAATCATATTTAATTTATGTGAAACCATCAAGATAAGTGAATACACAGACAAACCACATTGATTTTTCATAACAATTGCACATTTTAGTATTATTAGCACACGTCAAAGTGCGTCTAGATAAATTGGTCTTGCCATCTAAGAAGTTTACCAAGAAAAAGGGGAAATAAAACATAGGGCAGTATTTTAGTAGTAAGTTGTAGGATGTTCTGATATTTAAAACGATGAATGATATAGGTACATACATCATTCATTTATGGTTTCGGGGTTTTTAACTGTCAGCGAAATGACGTTCTCAAAATGGTAGCTGTAGTTCCAATTTCGCTCGTCTGAACAGCTAAGTAATGAGTTTTTATTTAAAAGTGAAGTGTTTTTGTGTTTTATTGACGGTAAGTGTTATTTTTATGTCCAAAGGATGCTTTTCTGCTTGAAGGTGATACAGAGTTATATTATAATAGTAATTACCCTTAAAACTTAAAATAGTGTAAGATTTAGAAGAGGAAATACAAAATCAAACGTTAGCAACACTCGTTGATTGTCATCACATCACATACCTACCTACTCTAAATTTCAAATATTTCACCCTAATAGGGACGTCAATTATTATTCTCTCTAAAAACTCACTTTGCCTGTCCCAGAGGAACGAAAGGAACCAAAAAAAAACTCTCTTAAAAAGGTCCGTTACTGATTTGATTCGAAAGGAAATATGAAAAATCGATTCACAAATAAAGAAATGATTTTCCAAAAATCAATCATTCGTTTTCGATGAAATTCGCAATGTAGGGGTTTACGGGGTGTACGTTACCCTAGCAAGAAAGTGTCTCCTATAGTTATATGAGTGAGTGGAACGTATAGTTGGTGCCTAATCTGCTGTAAATGTGCCCCTACATAAAAAATTGGTGCCCCTTGTCGTTTTGAAAAAAAAACCGAAAAACGATTCCTGCTAGGGTAACGTACACGTTTACGAGGGCGAAAAAACGATCGATGAGCGAAAAGAATTTAACTAGTCTCATATCTGGAAAAAATCCGTTTTTTACGCAAAAGGATTTGCACTGGATATGCTTCGTAATTTTCCCGCCACCACAATTCTTAACAATTCAAACAAACAAAAAACTGATGTTCTAGGGTGAAATATCGATTCCCTGTATCGATTCAGTACTAGATATCGATTTGAAAAAACGTTTTTATTTGTTCCAAAAAATCGATTCTTTGCTCAATCGATCTCAGATTGACATCTCTATTTGGTCTGTTTCTCATGTTCTGTCAGTTGTTTTGCAAATTTTCACACACACACACAGCTTGACAGCTTGATTGATGGTGACAAATGGTGGTGTTATTTCTGACTAATACAAATTTCTTGAAGCATTTCATAATTACGATACTTTTGCTGTTGTGTTTAATTATTCTTTTTGATTACAGATTGAATTGCAACTCTGCCTAAGATGAATCCGACTAATAAACTTGCCTATATACGACATATGTATTCAGGGCCGCGAAAATCGCGGAAAAAAGTGCAAGCAACATTGAAAAGACATCATGACAATTCTTCTAATGATTTTTAGTGAGTAAAGGCTTGTGCAGACCAGCGCGACTTGTCGCGCTACGCGATATTGCGATATTTTATCCGTAGAACAATTTCTATGAAAACGCGCGCGACACTTCACACAGGGGCGACCTGTAGCGCCGCGACACAGATAATTCGCGTCACGTGATGCGAAACCCGAATAAAGCTTCGTGCAGATCAGAGCGACGCGACGCCGCGACGCGACTCGAACAATACAATTTCTAAGAAAACTTGACGGTATAACAATAGCTGGTGTCGCGTCGCGCTGTCGCGTCGCGCTGGTCTGCACGAAGCTTTACAGAGCGGCATCAACAAAGGAGCATATTTCTTAGTATTCGTGGATCTTTGACAGTCGTTACGGGTCGTCAGAAGCCCGAAAGTGACCACCAGTCTTACCAAGGGGTACCTATCGTATTACCCAGTTACTGGGTTGTAGAGGTCAGATAGGCAGTCACTTCATGTATAATACTGGTATTCAGCTGCAGGACACCGACCCCAACACAATTGGGAAAGGGCTAGGCAGACTGACAGACTATTCCAAAGTGAAATAAAATCATAAGCAAAATAGTAAGTCATTGCAATGTGACTCTTTTCTCATTGTTTTAAGGTATAAATCAGGATGATTGACTTCCTTTACAAAAAAATTATCATTTCTCTATTTCCAACTAAAAAACTCCTCGCAAATGTCAATCATTCTAATTTATACCTTATCGCCATTACTTAAGAATTACATTGCACTGACTTACTAATGGTTTTGGCGGCACGCGGCGGCGTGGTCAAAGGACCTTTTGTAGCGGCCGCGCCGCACTCGAGTTGCCACTGCCACCTAGGTACCAGGTACCTATATTATTCGCGGATTTTGACATTATGTTTCTAGGATTCGCCAGTGGTCAAGCCAACTGGTCGTGTCCATACGAGCGTCAGTTGTTCCGCGCGGATCGCAAATTTTAACCTGACTTTCCTTGTGTGCGTACAGGAGGCGTCAAGTACCTGTACGGACACAGGGGAAGCCCCCCGTGCTGCCCGGCGAGTATTCGCCGCCGCGGTCGCGGAGGCCACGCCCCAGCGATGCCGAAACCCGGCAAGCGCGGCTCGTTAGGCCGCGATGCCGGGTCCCACGAGGTGCACCCGGTGCTGGACCGGGCGACGTCGCTGCCAAATATTGGCGACGCGTCGTCCGGTGCACCACTGGCTGGACCTCCGAAAACAAAGGAGAAGAGGAAGAAGCCCCTGCTGAAGAAGGTAGAAGCTGCCCCCACCAAGGGGGGAGGAACGATCGCCGCCGCTGCAGCCACCGGCCCACCGACGACATCGGCGCCTGCGCGCGTTGCGCCTACGCCGTCGACGAGCCGGCCGCAGGCGGTGGCCGTCCGACCAGCCGCGTTCCGCCCGGTGCCCATACAGGCCCCGGGGCCAGCCGTGTACCCGGGCCGTGCTCCGCATGCGCGAGCCGCCGCGCCGCCCGCGCGCGCTCCCGTGCCCGGTCACTCTAACGCGCCCGCTGCGCGCTCCGTCGCGCCGCGAGCCGAGTACCCCGCGCTACCCGCGCCCCGTACCCCTCTACCGCCCGCACGCGCTAGTGTGCCCACCTCCCGTACCGCCGCGCCGCCGCCGCGGTTCGTGTCGCCGCCCGCGCCCGCTAGGGCTCCACTGGCGAAAGCTGTGACCGCTTCGCGCACCGCCGCACCGGCTCCCCGCCTCTTGCTGGCGGGGCCGACTTTGGCTGAGCAGGAGCGGCCATCAAGTGCCGGGCCATATTATCGGCCGGCACCATCAACATCAAAGGCGCCTGACTCGCCGGCGCCTCCCCGTGTCTCTGCCTGTGACTCGCCCGCCATGCTGTCGGCATGTTCCTCCCGTATGGGGTCGAGCATGTCGCTGGCGTCTGTGGGCTCGGCCGCGTCCGGTCGTGAGGACATGTCCCCGGATATGACCCAACGATCCGGCCCGCGGCCCACCACGGGCAGAGCTGACGCCAGCCTGATGTCGCCGGCGTCACCGTCACCAACACCTTCGCTGGGGTCCGACTCTGAGTCTGAACAGGAGGTCCGACCCCGGCGGAGGCGAAGGAGCTCAGACGAGACCGCGTCGGAGGAACCTAAGCGATACTGCCTCGACCCGCCGCGGCCACAGCGCGAAAGCGCGCCGCGGGGTCGGGGTACACCAGCGTCGCCCACTTTCTCTGACGCGGTCCGCCGCTCCCCACCGCAGTCACCCACACCGCCGAGACCAACAGGGGTGAGTAATACAAACTCGCCCCCTACCTCCACTGCTACCACTGCCCCACTTGCTGCCGCCCCCGGTGCTGCGACGTCGTCGACGAAGCAGAAACTGGGGAAGAAGAAACTGCGCTTCCCTCCGCTGGTCGTTGAGACGCTGCCCAACTGGGCCATGCACTTCCGGGCCATCAGTGGGAAACTGGGCCGGCCTCCGAACGCTCGCCCTTACGGGACCGGGGTGAGATTCACCCCGGACACGGAGGATGAGTACAGGCTGGTTCAGCGGTACCTGACGGGCCTGGAGAAGGACAGCGGCGTTTCGTGGTTCGCCTACTCGCTGCCAGCGGAGAAGAACCTCAAGCTCGCCATACGGGGCCTACCGGCGGACACGGACCCGAAGGAGATTGAGGAGGAACTCCGGACGCTGGGATACCAGCCGGAGTACGTGCGCCACATTAAGGGCGCACAAGGACGACCCGGCTGTGTGTTTCACGCCATTATTAAGAGGACCCCCGACGTCCGGACTATCTATGACACCAGCGTGTTTATGTTTATGCGCGGTGTCAAGATAGAGGCTTGGCGAGGAAAGCGTGGGCCCGCACAGTGCCACCGGTGCCAGCGATTCAGACACAGCTCGCACCAGTGTCACCGTCCGCTCGCTTGTGTGCGATGCGGGGGAGAACACGCGGCACGCGATTGCCCGCGCCCGCGGGAAGAGCCGGCCACCTGCGCAAACTGCGGTGGCCCGCATCCCGCGAGCAACATAAAGTGCCCCGTTTTTGAACGTGAAATCAAAAACAAGCGAGCGGGGACAGTCGCCATCACGGCCAGAAGCCGGGCACAAACGGCCTGGCCGAAAGAGACGGCCACAGTAGAGGCACAAGGCACGACGCTGATGGCGGCGGCCAACGAGCCCACTGAAAGAACACAAGCCTCCTCCTCCGGGCGGAGGAAGAAAAATCGGGGGGGAAAAGGGAAGAAGAAGCCCCCCCCTCCGACGACCCAGGAAGATCTCCCTACGGCCGCCCCTGCCTCAAATATCGCGCAGGTTGCACCGAGGGACGAAAGCCGGAAATTCGTGGGCGAACCTAACAGCGCCAATGCGGCGCAGCGGCAGAGCAAGGAAGCTCTTAGGTTCGCCCAAAAGCCGCACGGCGCCGCCACTACCGCGGTCAAAGCCACGAAGGCACAGCGGCCAATCACAGACGGGGAAAACTTCCCCGAAATGACGAGTGGCGGCGCTGTTGCCGTCGCTACGAAACACGATAAGAACTTCACAACCTGTGCGATCAAGCTCCTGATGGACCTCATCAGGGCCATTAGGCAGGGCCGAGACATAGAGTCGGTCATCCTCGACGGCCTGGCCACCCTGCTGTCACTCTGTGATGGCTAGGCCGTTGAGGATCATACACTGGAATGCTCGCGGCCTTAGGGATAAGGTCGCACCCCTCCGCCACCTCCTTCGGGAACAGAACATCGACGTGGCGCTAATCAGCGAGACGTACCTGGGTCCTGAGGATAGGGTCAGGATCCCGGGTTACCACGTCTACAGGAAGGATGAAAGGTCGGCTCAAAACGTCCGCTACCGTGGTCTGGTGGTATTAGTGAGGCGAAGAGTCGTCCATCAAGAGCTCCCCTTGCCGTCACTTAGCACGTTTTACGCGCTGGGTGTGCAGCTGCATGTTGCCGGCGAGGATCTTAATGTTTACGCGTGCTATAAACCGCCCGCGGCCCGCCTAGACTTGGCTGAGCTGCGGGCGCTAATTAGCGCGCTAAACAATAACGCAACCATCCTTGCCGGCGACTTAAATTGTAAGCACCCGGCGTGGAATTCGATGCTAACGAATACCGAGGGGAGGCGGCTCTTCGCGGACGCGGAAGCCTTCGGGTACACAGTGTCCGGCCCAGAGACGCCGACCCATTACCCAGACGCAGCACGCTACATGCCGGATGTGCTGGACGTTGTAGTCCACCGAGGGCTACACTGCCAGATCACGCAACAGGTGATAGACGACGAGTTACGGTCGGACCATCAACCCGTACTCGTCGTCCTATCGGGCATGCCGACCCGACTGAAGCCACTAGCGCCACGTCGATTAACGGACTGGACATCCTTCGGAGAGAAGCTAGACACCACCACGCCGACTCGGCCCATCGTCACCTCCGCGGACGTTGACCAGACGGCGGGTGACGTCACTGCTTGCATTCAAAGTGCCTTGGAAGCGGCAACAACGACTATGCCGCAGGGGAGAGGGCTATTGCCGCCCCTGCCGGCATACATTACGTCAATGATAGCCGTGAAGAGGCGCCTACGCAAGCAGTGGCAACAGCTAAGATGCCCGACGCTGAAGAAGCAGCTCAACAGTCTCGCGGAGAGAGTGAAGGCCAAGTTACTGGCTCACACCGCCGCGGGCTGGGAGGAACGCATCGACGCGACCACAGACAGCTGGCCGTCGGTGCACAAACTCTGCCGCCAGCTTACGAACACCCCAGCCCCGGTGCGCCCACTGCTAAACAGCGACGGGGCGCTAAAGTACGTAGCGGAGGACCGGGCGGAGGTCTTCGCCATACACCTGGAGCGTCAGTTCCAGCCGAACCCGACTAGCGACCACGAGCATGTCGCAACAGTCGAGAAACACCTTGGAGACTACTTCGCACTGCCGATAGCTCCCGAGGAAGAACCTATCTTCTTCTCGCCTGGCGCAGTTAGACGCGCCATCCTACGAACGAAGCCACGAAAGGCCCCCGGTGCGGACGGTATCTCGAATACAGCGCTGCGCCACCTGCCGTTCCGTACAGTAGCGGCCCTGGCGCGCCTGTATACCGCGATACTGCGCACCGGGACCTTTCCCGCCTCTTGGAAGGAGGGGCGCGTCATCATGCTGCCCAAGGCGAGGAAGAACATCCTGAAGCCGGAGAGCTATCGGCCAATAACGCTGCTGCCGACCATCTCCAAGGTGTTCGAGGTGCTCCTGTTGCGACATCTCATGAAACACATCGAGCCTCGTCCGGAGCAATTCGGGTTCCGGGCTGAACACAGCACGACGCTCCAGCTGTCGAGGGTACTGCATCACCTCGCAGCCGCAAGAAACAAGAAGGAATACTCGGTGGCAGTATTCCTCGACATGGAGAAGGCCTTCGACCGTGTGTGGCATGAGGGCCTTATATATAAGTTGTCCACCTCAGGCGCGCCCCGTCGCGTCGTTAAGGTGGTGTCTAGCTTTCTCTCCCACAGGACCTTCAGGGTGGTGGTCGACGGGGCGCTATCTAGCGTCCGCCAGGTGCTCGCGGGCGTGCCCCAAGGCAGCTGCGTGTCGCCTGCGTGTTACTCACGTTACACCGACGACATCCCCACCACACCAGACACCATCCTCGCGCTGTATGCAGACGACGCCGCGTACATCACTACATCGCTTAATGCGAAGTACGCGGCGGTCAAGATGCAGCGCGCACTCAACTTGCTTCCCGAATGGCTGTCTAAGTGGCGGCTTTCGGTTAACGTGGGTAAAACGCAGGCGCTGATCACTGGATTCGCGCCCCTCCCACCCCCCTTGAAACTGCATGGAGTCGACGTCGATTGGTCGCCCCGGGCCAAGTACCTGGGTGTGACCATCGACCGCCGGCTCACGATGGGGCCACATGCCCGCTTGGTCGCCGCGCAGGGTAGGGTCACCCGCAACCTACTCAGGCCGGTGCTCTCATCCCGCATCCCGGTACGCGTGAAGTTGGGCGTGTACAAGCTGTACGTGCGCCCAATTCTCACGTATGCCGCCCCAGCATGGTTCGCCCTCACAGGGGAGTCGAGCCGCAAGCTGCTCCGCGCGCAACAAAACCTTGCGCTGCGGACCATTGTAGACGCTCCTCCCTTTGTGAGGAATGACGTGCTCCACAGGGATCTCGGGATAGAGAGCCTGGATGAGTACGTGAAGCGACTCGCGAAGGGGATGTTCGCGCGTGCCGACGCTTCTGCCTGGCCTCACGTCAGGCAGCTAGCGCCATTGCACGCGCGCCCCCCTGACGCGTTAGCCCTGCCCCGCGACCTGGTAGCGGGCAACTGACCCCATCCACCGGATTGACGCCTCGAGTAAGCCGCACCCAGGTTACACGCAGCTTACTCGATATAATGAGACTCCACAGATGTACACATACATCTGTTGCGTGGCGCGTTCTAGGTTAATATAGACACGCCGCGTAACTAACACAGACAACCACTACTCTACAGACACCTACACAACACGTGCGAGCGCGATGCGGGTCGCGAAGCACGTTGACACTGAGCGGTGTTACACTACAACACAAGCCGCTCACACAAACACGACTGCTTATCCCTCAATCCGTAAACGGCTAGATCTGTAAGCGGGGCGAGGGAAAGCTACATATCTACCTGTAGGTGCGTCGAGTCGGCATCTTCGTCGCTGGTCGTCTTCGTCGGGCCTCCCCCAGGCAACTGGGGGTCTCACCTGGCGGGGACAGACCGCCGAGATGTCGTGAAGAAAGCGACGCTATTAGGAAATAGCGTCGTGGCGCGCCTACAGAAATATTCATAGCAACCAATCACACAGACGCACTTTGCCTGCGTCACTTCCACAGGCCGCTATAGGCAAACAGATCGAGGGGCCCGTTTTAGCGGGTCACCGTATGGCCTCCGCGGGCGAGGGGCGAAGCCCCGACCCCGCTCGCCACGCCCCCTTGCGGGGGCGTCGCGACGTCCCACTAGTTATGTTTCTATCTAGCTGGCACACCTGAGTCAAACACATTATGTATGATGCACAGAGCGGCGGTGTAGTTTTGGCATGCTTCACTGTACTGTTCGCAGCGCGTTCCCTACATTCAAGACCTCACGCGCAGTTGTAGGTACCTACTTGTAACCACTAGACCAACGAGGCTGTTTGTTAGTAGTTACCTACTATCCTAACTAATATTATAAATATGATTTGAAAGTGAACTTGTTTGTTACGCCTTCACGATAAAACGGCTGAATGGATTTGGATGAAATTTGGCGCATGGGTAGACCATGAGCTAGACTAGGACATAGGATATATATACGGGATCGAGACTTATGCGGGTGAAACCGCGGGGCGCACCTACTTACATATAATTGGATCACTCATTATCATTAGAAGTTATCATCGAGCATTTCTTAAACATCAGAGTATTTCTTAAACATCACGCCTGTCATCCCAAAGGATTAGGCAGAGGTGTAGGTACATACGGCTACACATGACATCAAGCTTTACATTTCCAGTTTATGCTGATCTCGCATTGTATAGGATTTCCGTACAATGCGAGGTCTGTATAAACTGGAAATGTATAGCTTGATGTGTACCTACCTATAGTACACCCGTATTTCACCAGTTATGCGTATTTATTCATCTGTGGTACCTACCTATTATACTTATTGAACACAATTTTATTAGAGAAGATTCTCGGAGATAGGTAGGTACTTACGGAATTAGTTTGGTAAGTAAATTAAAAGTAAGTAGGTACCTACCTAGGTTAGTTCCAATACTTCCAATATATCTACCCAAGCGTACCTATACTCCATTTGAAATAAGATTAGACATTTAACTAAACCTTTTTTACTGTTCGTTTAACCGATTTTGACTTCTATTGCGTTGATGGCATGACACGGCAGCTGCAGTAAGCAGTTGGTTTTGTCACCACTGTTTTGCTTTTGAGGCCATCCTTATTCCTACGGTACAGAAGTCAGAATCGGTTGAACGGACTGTAAAAAAGTTTTGTTTAAATGTCTAATCTTATTTCAAATGGTGTATTATGTAGTCAAATTTACGGGTTTGTAAATTAAGATGATTTCAAAATGATAACTACGTAAGCTCCTACCTACTCATAAAAAGGCCATAAAAACGTGTTGCAGCCGAAAGTACACCATGTAGAAATTGTAATTTTTCCGAAATCACATAAATTGGAAACTAAATTTAAAAAATCTTGACTTGTAATTACGTACGTAATAATTCTACGTAGGTACATAATTCATTCTAATACTAAATTCAGAATCATAATTATTGTAATATCAAAATATTGAAAAAAGTACTTATGTTATCTTTGTGTGGTGGTACCTACGAGTCGACGGTTCGAATCCAACCAAAAAATATTTAGGTAAATGCAGTGAGAGTAAATAAAACGATATTTGTATGAAAATATTAACCATAGATAAATATTATTAATTTATAGTAAGATACAATAAAACGCTTTACAATTGAATACATAATCTTTTATTTATTTAGTACAGGTCACAATTTATTTACACGTTAGGTACTATTTAGGTTCAGTCACATTACAACAACCTATATAGGTACAATATACTCGTACCTTTATTACCCAAAATAATTTATCTGAATAATTTGTTATGGTGAAAAGGTACCTATCTGATATCGAGCCTAGAAACAAAAGTATGCATATCCCAATAAGTAATTATATTATTAAGAAATAGATTGGAACATAACAATCCTCTAGTAATTTAAAGTATGCTTAATTAGTAAATTAATATTTGTTTTCAGTTTTTGCTATAATGTAAGGATATTCATCTTATAAATAATTTGGTCCTCTTTCTTTAAATTAACGCCATCTGGACATTTTAATTTCCAACCATGTTTTAATAAAACGACATCTAGTGGAGTCGGAAGTTACTACTATTTACTTTGCATGTGTGTGTAAAGAGTAAATTCATGCGGCTAAATCATTAAACTGTTCTAATCTTTGTATGATACCAGTTAACAAGCACAGTGATGATCTAAAAAAATCAAGTTAATGCCCTAGGTTCCGCTTATAATAAAGTTGTTTATTAAAAATTTCTATGTTAGGTGTAAAAATTGAAAATGTTCGAAATTGTGGATGTGTCGCCATCTAGCGACAAAATGGCAGTGAGATCATCTATGCATCCGCCTTAAACTGAGTAATAATTTTTGACATCGGCCTAGATAACGAAATCGAATGGCTATCATCATACACCAAGGTTTAGGTAGGGTAAGTGGTGTAGGTACAAGTAATCGTGGTTTGGTTGGTACTAACTTTAGGGGTATGAAGAACAGGGTGTAAAGTTCACTCATCCATCCCCCATAGAAAAGGGAGGATCCTCCAACCAGACGGGTGCCATGTCTGGCGGGCAATTGCACAGAGGTTGAAGTCGTGAGCTTGTATATATGTCCACCGCGCGGTAAACTCTAATTGCGCGATGCAGGATTTGAGTGACGTCAGGATGTTGAGTGACGTCAGGTCTTTGATGCGTAGTTCGCATGTGGCGATGTAGATGCCGCCACACTAACAAAGCTAATCCAGACTTCCATACTAATATAATAACTGCGAAAGTAACTGTCTGTCTGTTACCATTTCACGTTTTCACGGCTGTGATTAGGATTAAATTTTGGCAAACGGATAGACCATTATCTGGGTAAGGACGCATATAATAATACTTTTTATTCCTATAGTACAATTCTGTGGGATAATTTCCAACCTCCACGCAGGTGACACCGCGGGAAAAAGCTAGTGAAACATAAACTAAACTTGAAAATTCATTCCTCAAATTGTAACTTACAAACTTAGCTTCCATCACAAAATGTAACAGGTACAAGTTAACTTATCATTTCTCCAGTTCTTTATTACTAAGTAAATTCCTTTAGGAGCTGATATCTTTATGTTGATATTACTCCGTAAAAGGAAAACTCGTAAACCATACCTACATAATATTTATCATCATGCTCCATTAACTTTATGTGCAAACAAAAGTAAAAATGTTATGATCGACAAGTGCAGCAAGACAGTCGATACGCAACAGTAAAACTTGAATATGTGTGGCGGCATCTACATTGGCACATGCGAACTACGCATCAAAGACCTGACGTCACACAAAATCCTGCATCGCGCAATTAGAGCTCACCGCGCGATCAACATATCGGAAAGTTATATATAAATATAACTTTACGACATCAATCGTTGGGCAGTTGCCTGCCAGACACGACACCCATTTGGTCGGAGGAACTTCTCTTTTCAGTAGAGGATGGGTGAACTTTACACCCTGTTCCCCATACTTCTAATCCACAACGGGATAACTCTTGGCCTGCATCTCACCTGATGGTAAGTGATGATCAGGCCGAAGGTGGAAGCGAGCTTCTCCTGGAATCCTCAACCACAGAGGAACTGGCTATTTTCGCTCTAACTGCCGAAAGAAAACAATGCTGTTAACATTGTTATAATGGCGACAAACTTAGATAAGATGGTAGTAGCTAGCCAGGCGGACTTAGAACAAGCCTTAACACCAACCAAACCGAGCAGCAAATTTTGCCCCCAATAGGAATCGAACCCGGAACCTCTGAGTCTGAGACAGGTGGTCTAACCTCTGGACCACAGACGCGGTTAAAACCTTAGCCTTGGCGGTTAGCCTTTTGTTACAAATGTTGTCATGAGGTACCAAAAATTACGTCACTGAGCAGCAGTGTTCAAATGTTCAGTCTTCGTCGTGTCAATGGCACGACAGTAAATTCGATTATGTTGGCCCAAATATTCGGCACTTCCACGGTATCGTCCGTGGCAACGCAGAGGTCATTATGACTCAGTAGCTAGACTAGTAGGATAAGAGGTCGGGCATAGTTTTATCCTATTAGTGTCTTCCAGGCCACCCTAGTGAAAATAAGAAAACTAATCCACTTCCTGTAATGCAGAAAAATAATCTCAGCTACTGAGCCCATCGTCTCATCAAACTTTTTTAATGTAACATCACGTCTATAATAATGTAAGAGTTAGGCACATTTTGCCAGTTAAGTTTATCTAGGCACAAATCCTGACTCCGGGCTGCTACTGACAAATTCCTAATAACACTTTGCCCAACCCGGGAATCGAACCCAGGACCTCATGCTCAGCAGTAGCACGAGGCAGTAAAAGGTTTTTAATATAATTGAGTTGAAAACATTATTATATCATGTTCCACATAATGAACTCTACAATTTTCAACTGGCAACACAGAAACGATTTTAATTCAACCAAATAAAATATACAATGACAGACTTTTACGTCGATATCTTTAATAATCGGGCCTGCAATTAAATTCAATATTGCCAGTACTGAGCAAAAATTAATTGGTTGATGTTTGTCCTTTTGTGTGGTTCACTGAATAAAATGGAACCGCTCGGAAACATGTAATTTATAAATTGGCAAACTCAATTCGTGTGAACCAATTGCTGGTATATTTTTGGATTATTACTTCCAAGAGTCGTAATTAACGTTTTATTGGGTTGTTAAAAAAAAAATACAATATCCGCCTGGGCCGTGACTATCGGCATATTGAACCTCTATGGTATATACCAGGGATGTTGCGGATATTCACATCCGCAATTGCGGAGCTTCCTCATTGATTTAGACGTCTGCATCTGCGGTTGCAGATGTGGGTCGAAAAAGGTGAATATAAGTAAAATCATTATCAACAAATTGGAAATTAAAATTATTTCATAGCTCTATACTGTCTCATTTTCACGAAATAGTCTTATATTCATAAAACACATATAATTTCGAAAGCTATTTCGATTTTTAAATGAGTATAATTTAGTAATTGTTTTATTATAGTTGAATTATGATCAACATACAATAAAAGAACACTGCAGTTTGCAAAGAACTTTAAATTTCTCTTTGTTGCCTTGACGGATCCCTTAAAAAACTTGAGATCCACATCCGCGGATGTGAGCTACCTGAAATCCGCATCCGCGGATGTTAATAAATTTGAATTCGCAACACCCCTGGTATATACTTATATTTTATTTTTATCTAGCTTTTTATTTGAGTGTTAAATGGGTGAGAAACCATTCTCAAAGCAATAACAACAACGTTAACAGCAAACATTTAAAATTATTCCTATTATTAGGTATATTCGACTACTTTGTACGTACCTACCAACGTAACCTTTGATCTTTGAACCAATTTTGGCATAACATTTAACTCGATACAGCTAACTCAAATATCACTACCGAACTTCTATTTGATAGTTACCCAAATCTATTCCTATTATCCAAAGTGCCATGCTCCCCTTACAAATTAATTAATTCTCGATATATTAATTAGGTAACGCTACTGTGAAATATTGTTCCACCGACTGCTGTACTAATTACGCCAAGTCAGTATTATTGATCGTCATTAGTAACATGGAACCCATGGGTGTTATAAATATGAGATAAGGGACAGTGAAGAATTTGCCTTTGCAAGCTACGATCCGTAGATTATTGAAATAGTTTATCGTACCTGAGGGTAACGAGTTACATGATACTAATTGAACTATCCATCGATAACCGGGCGTCTTGGGAAATTCGAGAATTTTTGAATGGGTAAGGGATGTATCGGATGTGGCGAAGCTTGCAAGGTCCTGTTCTGAAGTGGGTTAAGATTTCACTAAACTAGGTACTTCAGATGAGGGCAAATTTTTAAGAGCATTCTATTCCCTGCCTCAATCTGTCAAAAATTGCACGGGACTAGATTTTGAACGTTTTTAGGGTTCCGTAACAAGGAACCCTTAGTTTCGCCATGTCCATCTGTCTGTCTGTCCGCGGCTTAGCTCAGAAACTGTTTTTACTAGAAAGTTGTAATTTTGCATGAGTATACACATTAATCACGCCAATAAAGGGGTAAAATAAAATTATGAAAAATATTTTTTTTTGGATTACCTCTCCTACACGTAAAGTTGAGATGGTTTTTGTTTTTTCTCGTCTAGCCCATGGTGTGGGGTGTCGTTGGAAAGGTCAATTAAAAATATTGGGAATTTGTGAATGCCATTTTTTTATTCAGGGATCCATTTGCGAAATATTAAGCTTTTAAGTGCAAATTTTTGTTAGAGTTAAGTGGCCCACCACCTGCCAGCTAAATGGTTGGTTCTGGATATGTAAAAAAATTCACAGCAGTAGTATATAATTATAACGAAATTAAAAGGAAAACTATCACAGCTAAGTAAGCTCTACAAGTTAACGAGTAATAATCAACCAACTTACGTTTATTAACTTAAATCAAGATACATTTGAAAAAAAAAATCTCCCATACATTCCTTAAGGGAAAACATATTTTTCAACTACACTGTTAAGTTTGTTCTTGAGATAAATTCATCCCATCTACGGAACCCTTCATTGTGCGTGGTCTGACATGCACTTGGCCGATTTTTAATTACGCGTATTGGCCATCAGATATCTATGAATTCCGGTGTTTTTTTTTTCAATCATTCAACTCCGCCAATCGCAGTCCACTGCTGGACATAGGCCTCTCCCAGGCTGCGCTACAATAACCTGTCCTCTACCTTCTGCATCCAGTCTGAACCAGCCACCTTGTTAAGGTCGTCGATCCAGCTAGCTGGGGGCGTCCCACACTACGCTTGCCGATACGCGGTCTCAACTCCAGGACCCGTCTGCTCCACGAACCATTGGTGCTTCGAAAAACATGGCCAGCCCACTGCCATTTCAGCTTGCTTACTCTGTAAGCTCTATCGGTAACTCCAGTTCGTTTCCGTTTTATTTTTAACCGACTTCCAAAAAGGAGGAGGTTATATGTCCGACGCGTTTTTTTGTACGAGACGGTATACTCCCAAGTTGGTCCCATATAAATTTTATTAACTTTGCTTGAATAGTTTTTGAGTAAGCTTCAATAATATTTATTTTTACCACTTAGTATATTTATTTATTTATTTGCTAACATGTATATGTGGATGATATGATGATACCTTCTTGTCACTGTTATTTACATAGCAGGTAGTGGTATTCGAATTTTTGTGGGGTAGGTACCACAACTAAAAAGTGAAAAATAAAAACTACTTACAAAAAAAAAAACAACCGACTTTCAAAAATAAATAAAACACTACAAAGTGAAAAACATTATTTTTCACTTTCGGTTGTTTTTCTTTTTTTTGTGAAACATTTTTTTATTTATCAACATCAATCAAATCTACGCTGAAAACATAAACTCGGATAAAACACTGACCGAAACGGTAGCTAAGTATGCATAAGTATACAGAGAAGCTCGTCTACACATTATACCTACTAATTAAATCAAGTAGCACTGGTTCAAAACAGTCAATAACACTATGAAACCACTATTCCAGTGTGAGTCAAGCGATCCGATACGAGAGAACCATTCACTACGTTTAATACACTCGGGCGTCGGCTGATAAGCAGCTGGATTATGTACTATCTCAGAGTTATATTGTGGCAGCCTAGAAAATTTGGGGATTTCAGAAACTAAATGGAGAGGATAAAGGTTTTTTTTATTGTTTTTTCTTTTGTTTTCCGGTATAATTTGATTTATTGTTTTGCAAGAGGAAAAAAAAAAGGTTAGCAGACACAATTTGGTATAGTGACGTTCGTAATAAACTTACTTTTTTTTATAACAGTTGTCTTCACGTAAAATAAACACTGAGCGACAGTACAGGGGATGTGTCTGCGCACGAGTACAGTCGCATCTTGAAGTACTAGGCTATTGGTTTTAACATATAAGTGTAATTGTTTTATTGCAGAATCATAATAGGTACTTTATTAGCTACTTAGTTCTATGGAATAGGCTGGAATTGATACATCTTACGTGACGGGACCAGTAATTTACTAACTAGTCTTATCATGTGAGGATCGTAGGACTGTATGTAAGTCTTATTACAATCTCAGACCATATTTTTTTTAACTACACTAATGATAATATTAAATTAATAAATTATTAATGTACAGGGTGGCAGGGATATCAACACGAAAATTTTAGAATTTTGCGCCGGTTATTAAAAAAAAATCTGCTGTTTCATAGAAAAGTGAACCGATGGTATCAGTTTTCGCGTCGATATCCCTGACACCCTGTATATGGAAATAATAGTGACCTGTAAAAAACAAATGTAAGGGGTATAGTGAATAAATAAAGACGTTTAAAAATACTACTCAAATGAGTTGGTACAATTAAAGATTCATAAGTGAAATAATATTAAAATTTTAAAAAACCCCGACACCAACATTTCCTCATTTCTCTTTCCCACTCCATCGCCAGAGCCTGTTCATTGAGGCCATTCCAATGAGCCCAAACAGGATACCTGTGCTGTAAGTTGGAAAGGGAATTGGGTATCCTGCAAATTCCAGGTGATGCAGCATCAGTTCAAGGTTACTATGTTCTTCTAATATCATTGAAGTAACAGAATACTAAATTTCAAATCGATCAGATCTGTGGAAGACACTCACATTCATTCATAAACTAGAAAAGAGCTGATAATCTTCAAATGGCTGAACCAATTTTGATTAAAAATATCTTATAACCATTAATAAAAAACCTGATTTCAAATAAAAAATACCGCATTCAAATCGGTTTACCCGTATAACAGCTACGGTGCCACAGACAGACACATAACCATAGCGGTCAAGCTTATAACACCCCTCTTATTGCGTCGGGGGTTAAAAATCATTTGTTCTAAATAATAAGTTGAGGATCAGCACGTTTTGAAGACCAAAATAAACAAAAGACAGCTCCTAAAACGCGTACCCGTCAACCACTGAAAACCAACTTCATTAGACCACAACAATGATAGCTAATAACGTGTTCACGCGGCCACTCATCTACGTCACGATAAACAACAGTCAACTCCCTCCATGCATACGATAAATGATTTGACAGCTTCCAACAGGCTAACCCAATAAGTTAACATGTCGAACCGCAGTCGGCGACTGGACCACACACACACACACACACACACAAACAAACACACCCCCATGTACACACAAACACACCCCATGCAGTGATTTAGGATGCGCAGCGTTTTACACGATTAATCTTGCATGATTGTCCGGACTGGTAATAGCGCGCATTGTCCTGGATTTATACGAACTACCTTGTTCCGCAATGCTTTATCTTTGGGAATTTCGTGATTACGCCCTTTATGACTAGCTGGCTTTGGACAACGGACTTTGCAATATGCAACCTGGGAGAAGCTGTTGTTTTGTAGTTCCAATACTACTCTATTGTTTGTTGAAGGAGATGCTTATGGGACATAACATTACGCTGCATTGCAACTGCCAACTATTGCAAAGTCAGAATACAGTTACTGGAAACTTGGGCTACACACAACAAGCGCAAGATAACAAGAGTGATTCTAAAATGCAATAAAGATCTTCAAGATTTACTATATACCTATTTAGAAAAAAATACCGGCCAATTGCGTGTTGGACCACGCACAATGAAGGACTCCGTAGTTGGGATGAATTTAACTCAAAAACAAATAGTTGAAAAATATGTTCTCCCATACATCGATATACGTCACGGTAAAAAAACTAAGTAATACGAGTAATAACTATGCGGATATAATGTGTTACAATCAGAGAAAATATGGAAATTATTTTAACTATTCACTGTCACAATGCAAAGCTCAATTTCAGTGCACGTTCGTTTCATATCTTTACGAAAACAATGAAACAAAAAATTTAAACCATCATACTGGACAGAAATTAATTACGAAATTATTGGCCGAGGGCATATCGAGAAATATGCGAAAAATAATTACATCTGCATTCACAGTAACAGGTGTTGTTTCAATGATAAAACAGAGCCAATTAAGTACGGAAGAGTACCGCGAAATGCGTGATTAATGAAAACGGTCCGGAAAATACGTAAACCAATTTATACGGACGCTGGGAACGGAATTCCGTTATGATTGGAGTTAATTGGTTTGAGTCAGACGTTATTTTTTGAGTTACATATGTTTGGTTCCGTGATATTTGTTGCATCTTCGTTCAAAGAATGTTTGTTTTGGAATTTGAATCAGGTGGGTTCCTCCCTACGACGCACGAACGCACCTACGGTAAGCATAAGCAGCCTATGATGTTCCTACTGCTGCGACACAGGCCTCCTTTTTATTGAGAGGGCGTGGGCCGTAATCCACCACGCGGGCCTTGTGCGGGTTGATAGATGTCACATGTCTTCGAAATTTTAGTTCTAGGACATGCCGGTTTCCTCACGATGTTTTCCTTCACACCTCCAAATACCTATAATAATGTATAATTTATTCTAAATATTTTGAACTAGATTAGTAGGTAATTTCTCTGTATTATTCAACTAAATGGAAAGTAATTTAAATTTTCATACTTTGTAAATCCGTTCTTTACATACCGAGACTCCTCCGTGGCTCGGAAAGCACGATAAGCCGTTGGTCCCGGCTGTCATTCGTGGATCTTTGACAGTCGTTACGCGTCAGAAGCCCGAAAGTCCGACAACGAGTCTTACCAAGGGGTATCATATTACCCAGTAACTGGGTTGTAGAGGTCTGATAGGCAGTCGCTCCATGTAAAATACTGGTATTCAGCTGCATCCGGTTAGACTGGAAGCCGACCCCAACATAGTTGGGAAAAGGCTAGCTAGGCAGATTGATTGATACTTTGTAAATTGCTGTGCCCTAACAGGGTTGATGTTAGGTAACTCACCCCTTGAAAGTGACATCATCTGACCACATGAATGCAATAAAATATTTGAGTTTGATTTCTGAGAGAGGAGAGGAGAAAACCGGATTAAAATCACCAAAAAGCATCAATTTTTATTTCGACAGTTTAATCCATTAGAATCGATACGGAATCCAAATTCAAACGGATTTTACCTTTATTTTGTTAAACGATACCGTGTGTAAAGAAGCTGAGCGACTGCAAGTCATCATTGAGATTGAATGTCGTCAAAGAGATCCGCTAAAATACTCGGAAATGGCGGAAAATGAGTCTGCCATTTGAGTTATTTTCGTTATCCGTGATTTTCTACCTTCTCTACTCAATACCGACGAGGTATCGAGTAGAATTATTTGGAATTTATTGCGGAAATTCTAAGTAACTGTTATTATACTTTATTTTAATACTAGCTTCGACCCACTGCTCCTCCCGCGTGTTATGTCAAAAGAAAAGTCGTTTTCCAGGGTTCAAAGTATCCCCATACCAAATTTCATCAAAGTCGGTTCAGCCGTTAAGCAGTGAAAGCGTAACAATCAAACAAACTCACATTCGCATTTATGATATTAGCTATGATACCTACATCCTAAAGGTTTGTATCATTACATAACTTTCATAAAAAAATATGTGCATAGGTCATGCACACAGCATAGGAGAGGGGGGTGCACAGTCAGGTAAATTAATTGTTAAGAAAATTAACAGCCTATTCCAATTATTTGTTACGTCGTAATTTAAGTCCGCCTCTATACAGTATTCTTTTTACTCGTGCATAAAGATTTAACAAATAAATACGTTGATTGCCGTGTTAAGGAATGACGGTTGTTATTTGATTATACGGACAATATTGTTGATAGTTAATTTGCTTTACAATTAATTTCCCTGACTTCTACAATCATTTTATGCATTGCACTAACGAAAAAAATGTAAAAGAAAAATTAAAACGTATTTTATCGATCAATCACTTCAAGAACGAACCATAAACCTCGAAGTAGCTATTTTTATACCATCTAAAAGAATCGTTCTTGCAGCAATATTCAACAATACAAACATTTACGAATTCACTTTATTGATACAGGCTCGTAAAATTGCGTGTCAAATGGCTCAGAGAATCCGGGGTGATTCGCATCGGACTTTTTCTTTACATTTAGGAAAGAAAATCTACCCTAAATAATATCTTTGTGATTTATTTTATATCGTCGTTTGTAAGCAGAATTGTGTCTTTGTGGTTTAAGGCTTACAGAGCCATTTACAAAAAATCATTGTTATGGGGTAAAATGGAGACGGAAACACCTATTAGATATTCTGCGAACGTGTGCGCAGGTTGTTTTGTCATTCCTTAACATGTAGTTCGCACGTGTTATGTGCCAGAACTAAATTCCATTTAGCGGGTACTATTTCTAACTCTGTGAAACTGAAACAAATATCTGACATAAAAGTAAACATTTCGGCATCATTTTTAGAGTTCCAAACCCAAATGAGACCCTATTATTAAGGCTCGGCTGTCCGTCTGTCATAGGTCTGTATGTCTTTTGAACCGTAATAGGTACACTCTTGAAATTACTCCGTGTGTGAACTAATATGGCCGCAACAACAAATAATACAAATAAAATAAAGTTTAAAATTAAAGGAGATCGGTCAATAAACGTGTTAAAGAAATATGTAGTGTTAAATATTGCACTCGGCCTCTTTTTTATCTTACGCATTTTTTTTTCTTTTTTTTCTCTGCATCCAATTCACTTTCGTTTGTTTTTTGGTAAAATCGTTATCATAAAATACTTATTTATTTATTTTATGCATACAGTCTCAATACAGGTTCATGTTAAGAATAAGAATAATTTAATATTTAGGAAATTACAATCGAATGCGGTGATTCCTGGAACTCACACTAGGATTCCCTATGTCGTGAAATCCAGGCCTTCGTTCCGTTTACAATCTAACCCTATAATGCTCTTCTCGATAACATTCTCATGGCTGTTCGCAACAAAATGGCTAATAGAACATGACACGACGACGTGTTCTTGGTTTATTGATATCGTATCAGGAAATCTCCTTTTCTGTAAGAATCTGATGTTTATCTCTCACGATCATTAATTACCGGGCAACATTTATCAGATACAGGCCCGTTTCTTGTACCCGTTGCGTTTGAACTTTTTGTCTGACTGAGGAAAAATAAACAAAAACATACGTGATTTGTAGACCTACATTTTTTTTACATAAATATAACTAACCCTCGAAACAGTGGCTACTTTAAATATAATAATATCCTAAATAATATAAAAAGGTTCTTCACGATATTATTATTTCAACCAGGCGTGGCGTTCTGCAGGTTCTACCTACCCCCATGGGAAGCAGGCGTTAGTTTACGTATGTATGTACTTAGGTCATGCGCCTGTGTCCGCGATAGTACGTATTTTTATTTCACACAATCTACAAACGTTAAAAATTTTATCAAAAGTAAAAGAGAGCACGGTACACAACAAGAATTTTATCATCTCATACAGCTGTTGTCATAAAAGAAGTCCAAACGTCCTGTACAAAAAGATATCAAACTCATTTAATTTTCCGCCAAAACAGAGTAATGACCAAGAGGGGTCTCTTTAATAAGACTGACGAGATTTTCTTGTGATTTTATTGCCCACTCCTCCGACTAAATCGCTCGTTTAGATGTAACGGCCAACGATTTACAGATCTCTTCATGGCTTGTCCTAATTTTCTTCGAGTTTTTATGCTTCTTAACATTTCTTTTGAAATAGTAAATGCTTAGAGTTTTAAATCGAGGATTAAGTAATCTTTCGAATCCGTTTAACGCAGTCATTTTAATGTAAATTCGAAATAATTAAACATGTCGTGAAAATTTAATAGAAATGTTGACAATAAATTTTTTGTCCACCATGTTGATTATTAAAAAATATTGGACACGTATTTTTCTTTTATTACGTAATCTAAAGATTACGTCAAATGAGTTAAAATGTGGCATGACGTCACTGCCCGATAGACTTTATACTGACTTGTGACGTAAAGAGTTAACTCCCAACTTTAATGCGTTTTATCTACACCATTTTTTATTAATATGATAAAGCAAAAAATATGTGTCTAATATTTCTTTATTATCTGACTGACGGACTAAACAGTTTTTTTTTCCCGGTCAACATCCCTATTATAAATAGCGTTTATTGCAAAGCAGCGTTTATTTTATATCAAATATTACCACTGAATATTTTATTGGTTTCATTGCTCAATTAAAAATTCAAACTGGAACTAGTTCACTGAATTATTTAATCATGAATAAAATTGTAAACCACTGTTTTATTATTCACAAATAGTGGGCAGATATTTATGCAACCGCATTATTAGTAGTGATTTAAATAGAAACATTTCAAACAAATAATTACTAGAGTCGCGTTAATACGAGTATCCGACTTTATTCATACAAAACGTTGATTTCGTTTGCACTTAAGTAATCAATTCACCCCGCATTACGATAACAGTTACATTACGACTTTTAATATACAAAATTGAACGATGCGGGCGGTTATCAACAAAAGCCGAGTTTTTTGAAAGCACTCGGTGCCCGGCAGCCGGTCGGTTAAACAAAAAAGGCTTGGTTTGCGACAAAAACCACAACTATCTTCTCCTGAATCTTTTGTTTGTTAAAACTCCATTGTTGAAATTAAACTGTGGTTTAGATACGAGTATAATAATGGACTTATGTAGCGTTCTGTACTTGACCTTAATCTTTTTGACAGAATTTTTAGTAGCTGTTGAGGGTGAGAGTACGTTTTCCGGTAATATATTATGGCTCCAGGAGAATATAAATACTTATTAGGCTGCCAGGGCTCGTCCTGGGAAGTATTATCACTATACATATTAAAACGCCACCAAACAATTTTAAATTTAATTTAATTTTTTGGATTGTTTTTTTTAATTTTTTTCTGTTACGGACACTTTTCATGTTTTACATCGTTCTCACATGTATAACTTTAACATGAATGATGTAACCAATATTTTGTAACCATATCATGATTTAAAAGAGTGTCCGTGGTGTTTCTTGCCCGTTTTTGTCCATAGGTAACTACTACGCTTTGGAATGGGCATCTAGCTTCATCTTTCTGACCGACCGACCCCCTTGACCATTCAAAAGTGCCTGTAATTGGTTTATTTGAAATAAATGCTTTGAGTTTGAGTTTGAGTTTGACAGCATTGATTTTCAAATAATTCAATTAAAAAAGGACCAAAAATGCTGTCGCCTATTTAATTGCTTCTCATAAATTAATAATAAATATGAACGGCTGTAGGTAAGGTGTAGACAGGTACATACACCCTTGTCTGTTTTACGAAGGACCAGAAAACAAACATTTAATTATGATGACGCCATACAATTTCTCTACGTAAATACGCCAAGAAATACTGGATATCAAAAGACCCAAATTTTAAAACACGTCAGGTTATTTACGGACCTTCAAATTAAAAATGTTGTTGCTCGGCTTCTGCGTCTGATCTGACGTAGTATACAGGCAAATTGCTTTTTAAATAACGGACAGACACGACTTCGTTAAGGCTACATTAAGCACAGTTGAATACATTTTATTACAGCACCAAATAAAATTGGAGATTTCGTATTAAAATATGAATGAAATTATAATTCGCACGTGTTGAAGACATCAAGTGAATATAAAATTATTTTATTATTTTAGCTTTTTAGGGTTCGGTCCGTCTGTCTGTCAGCGGGCTGTATCTTATGAACTGTAATATGTAGACAGTTGAAACTTTCACAGATTATGTATTTTTATTGCTAATTTATAACAATAACAATTAAAGTAAATAAATAAAGGGGGTGAGGGTCCCCATACAAGAAACGTGTTTTTTTCGGCGGTTTTTGCTCACTCTTAATATGGGACAGACAGAACCCTTCGTGTGCAAGTCTGACTCGCACTTGGCCGGTTTTTATCAATATTTCTCCCATCCAATTTCTAAAGACCGCTGTAAATTTGGTCTTTTGTGTCGGCTGTAGTTAAATTCTTGGTCCTTAGAATCCACAAGATTTTAGACTAGTGGAATCTGCCCCACCAAATCGGAGTAGTGGGGCAGATTCCACTGCAAAATTTGAGGCATTCCACTTTACCCCACCAGTGGCGCGGCTTGGTGGGGCAAAGTGGAATAATTCCTTACATCCTCCCAATACATCTTGCTTTCCCTCTGATGTGGGCGTCTGGTTCTAATTTAGGCCTCATTTCCGACCAACATCCTGGGTAGACACAAAACGGTATATTATGTTGACATCCTTTGTCAAAGTAATGGACAGATTACTAACTTCACAGAAACGCTTAATCAAACTAAAACCTTAAACTTCACGCCTCTTTATTTAACTTTAATCGGTTTTCAAAAGAAATAAAAATGGATTAAAAAGTCGTTGAATAACTTTTACTTCGCCCTAAAAAAGTTTGCAAAAGAAACGTGCTTTAACTTGCTTGAATCTTCGACGAAACTATAAAATACCTTTACACGGACCATTAATACTGACGCTATTGATAGTGGTTTATATTCTAATCTCATTTTACAGTTAGTGCTCAAATTTTACGTGAATTTGGGGTTAATTTACAGGGACGTACTCCTACTGGTTTGGGCTGGTTTATAAAGTACTAGCTCTTCTCTTCTTTCTACGTCCACTAGAGGTATGTTTTTTTTATATACTTGACTCCGCCAGTAGCTTCAGAGGAAAAAACAAAATAAGGAGGCATACACATGCGGCATGGCATGGTGGTTTGCGTAATTAGGGGTATGAGGAACAGGGTGTAAAGTTCACTCATCCACCATAGAAAAGGGAGGATCCTCCGACCAGACGGGTGTCATGTCTGGCGGGCAACTGCGCAAAGGTTGAAGTCGGGAGCTTGTATATATGTCCACCGCGCGGTAAACTCTAATTGCGCGATGCAGGATTTGTGTGACGTCAGGTCTTTGATGCGTAGTTCGCATGTGGCGATGTAGATGCCACCACACGTGTGTGTGCGATAAGATGATAATATAGCATTACACTCGTGAAAGATTTTTTTAAATCGGTGCAGTAGTTTTTAAGTTTTTTTTATTACAAACAAAAATATATTGTTTTACTCTTTATAATATTAGTGTAGATCTCAGAATGGTATTTAAGGGTAGGAAAACTATTTTCACGATTCCGATGTTGGTCCCATGGAGAAAGTAATTCAGTTTGATGATCTGTACCACACCCTTAACCCGCTTGGGAGTACAAGCAGACAGCTGTGCTGCTGGGGAGTTTGTTGCGCCACTTCTTCTTCCCAGCTTAAGCACTAGGAAGTGGTGAAGGGTGGGCGTTTTTGGGGGACTGTCTTATGTAATTTTGACGTTCGAAAAGTGCTGATTCTCAGCCTAGTTTGAATAAATGACTTTTGAATTTGAATTTGAATTTGAAATTTGAAGCGGGATATAACTATCGGGAACCGACCCCTCCGGGCGCCACTGGGATTTTACGTGGCGACGATAACCGGGTTTTAGGCTTTTAATGATTTTATACTAAAGATCACGTCTAAACGAGTAGTGTTAATGATTTGGAAAAAATATGTGTTAAATTAGAGTATTTTCTTAATATAAGTATATTTTTAAAGTTATGTCTAACGCGGATAAAAAACTGAGAATCACGCAAAATCTATCAAGCGTATTTTCTGAACCCTTCACCATTTTAAAGATAATTTAATTATTGATCTTTTATTAAACGTGTTTTATTAAATTACCTTTTGTTTTATGTATAATAAACTAAGAATGCGTCTCATTTGGGACAGCGCTCCTTGATGGGCGAGTCCAATTACTGGCTGGACGTACGACGCGTTGCGTTAGCTCAGTACAGAACACGCAAGCTGACTACTCAAGGTCACTGGAATATATCTGCGTCTTAACCAATGCAAATACGAATCACCTTTAATTTTTATAAAGTGAATTTAAAACTGCTGAAAAAGTCTTTGATAACAGAATCATGACTAATTTGTCAATCTTCAAAGTATTTGTAACTTACAGTACCACCACTGTTTCGTCATAAAAACGCACCTACAAACTAACGTCCGTATAACCCTTTTTTTTTTTTTGTTCCGGGGTGGAAAATCCTCATGGATGTCCTCCGCCCTGGGGCGGGCGGAGGGGTCTGTCAGACTCTTACTGACTAAAAACCACCCCGGTGTTCCGATTCACACCTACGCCGGGGGTCGCGGGAACGAAAGAATCTTCCGCAACCCCCGGCCGGTGCCGGCCCGCCAACGTCCGTATAACCCTACCTCAACCCTAACGGCTTCAGACTTCATTAAACCAACAAAGAAAATAAATAATTCCTCAACTATTTCCTTTGTGACGAAACAGTTTGAGTAAAGACCTGAACAAAACAGCAGTAACTCTATCACAAAGAACATGTTTCCTCAGCAAAAAGCAGAGATTACATCTTTCAATTTAAAAAAGTCCTACTAGTTCCGAAGGTTTAGGAAAGAGCAACAATATATTCCTTTGAGGCGAATGCTGCCTAACACGGGAAAGCAATTCCGTTTTCGCAGTCCGACGGCTTATTATTCAAGTTGTGATTGCTACCAAACCATTGCAAATATAAAATGTCGGGGAAAATCTGATACGAAAGAGATTTAGGTATTGAATTGTAGTAAGCGACGGTTTAAGAGGTGGGGCATGTAGGAGAATGAGTTTACCTAAGTAGAAACGGTGAGAACATTTTCATAAAAAAATATAGAATGAATGAATTACAGAAACAATAAAAGCCATTGTGTCTCGCGTGGATCCACGTTTCGGCCGGCATACAAAGGGTTTAAAGCATTTTTTTTTTGTTTGATTAAGGAGATTACTTTAGCGAAATTATTTTATATCTATTTTCAAACAATATTTTTCGAAGACAAAAAAATAATGAAATAAGACGCTCACTGCCAAAAAATAAACAAGACACGGGACCAGAACCACGAATGTTTATTGGTCACAATCATTCCGTGACGCATTTTCAGACATTTCTGCTTTTATTAAAGGGTTTACTAGACACAACAAATTCTAAACATTTGTCAGCAACCTGCTGTGGGCAGGCAGAATCATTAATTTACGACACTCATTTATCTTGCGAATCCGAAGTAAACAATGAAATGGTTGGTGTGATCAATAAAAAGACCTTTCACAGATCGTCTATTGTAAGTGTGAAAGGTTTTGATAAATACTGGGGACTATTTTTCGTGGGGTTGTCTGTGAGATGGGCAATTTTGTGAATAAAATTTGGTCCTTTCATTAGCTAGTAGTGCGTGTAATGCGGTTCACGGCCTTGAGCGATGCGACTTGCGTCGAGCGATGCCACTTGCGTCGAGCAATGCGACTTGTGTCGAGCGATGTGATTTGTGTCAATCGACATGCGCGCGTGTTTTCTTCTGTCGCTTCGCAAGTCGCGTCTCGATGACTCGTGTTATGCTCTAAATGTCGCTCTAAACAACTTCTTTCAAATTGTTTTCCCGCATTTGCCGTCGCGTAGCTCGTGGTCACGGGGCTTGGAATCAACAATGATCCGGTGATAATTACAAGCGTTTGTTATTTTATCTGTAATTCCTGGAACCGAACCAACAAACAGACTCCATGATATATATAATAAAAATGAAATGCTGTTCGTTGGTAAGCGCATCACTTGATAACGGCTGGACCAGAAAAATTGAAGAAACCGGGAAAACTGAAAGTGGATTTTCTATGGGATTTTTGTATGAATGTTGAAATTTAGACAAGACGTCTGTCGGGTCAGCTAGTTGTTTATATTTTCACGTTATCATTATTATATTAACTTTTATTACGTTCCTTATTTCTTGGTTAAACAATCAAGAGAAGCTCTAATTGAGCTCATCACGCAGCATGGTTACGGCAATGTGTCGAACTGCACTTTTCTAACAAAGCTTAAAACAGCTAAAACAAACAACCATTTTTTATATATATTGCTCCTCGAACGCGGCGTGCTCGAGCCATTCGCTAGATAGCAGTTATTCTGCCTACAAGGCATGCGATATTTTTAATATTCAAGTATTGGAAGTGCCGATCAAACTGAGTCAGATGACATATAACATATCTATGAGAATAGGCCTTCAGTTGTGTTTTTCTATACTTAATGCTTGTTTGTAAGTTTGTATGTAGGGGATAATCTCCGGACCTACTAGTCGGATTTAAAAAAATCTTTTTGCATTCAATTTTTGAGGAAGGTTATAGCTAGCGGATGAAATCGCAGAAGCAATTATTTTTTTAATGTTTAGATTATTTTGGTCAGGGGAGTGAGTGAGATTTTTGGCAAACTGAAACTGCAGTGGAAAGTAAAACGTCAAAAAGGTGTTTTATTTTCATTTTTATTTATTTATTGAGGGACGGAATAAACAACTACGATATTAAAATTAACAAGTAGTAATGTTGCAGTCCACTGTATTATCCGCTAATAAGACATATTAAAGATCAGTGGTTATTATCATTAGACGAGTATTACCAAAATTAACAAATATTTTGGAAATAAATAAATAAGTTACTATAAAGCTAGCTACTATAAAGCTTCAAAACCAAATCAGATTAGAAAAAAAATCACTTACTTAAATTATGAAAAAAAATCATTTACTTATATCAATAAATAATAATAATAAGATTAGTCATAAAAAAATTATAACATAAGATTAGTGTCAATGCCTGAATGGTAGTCATGATGTTTAAATAAAATTGTCTTGTAAATCCAAACCAGTGTGCAAAACGCGGTAATTCTTTGGTGGCATCACAGCAGTATACTTTATGGGCAACATAAATTTCTGTGAAAAATGATTCAATAATGAAAGCAACCTTTTTCACTAAATAACAACTTTTTTCACAAAACATACTAACAAAAAAAATAGTTTTTCCTTCGAAAAAGTTCACCAACTTCGGAGACCCTAATTTTGTTGACGTGAACCTCGTTTAATAAATGATGAAAATTTTATCTTGTACGAAATTATTTATATTTTTTCTTTATGGCGGCCATTTTTCATTTGGCCTTTCAAAGAACGTTCCCAAATCTGTCAAAGTTCAGTCGTGTATGTGCGAAGACGTGTGTCTAAATTAATGACGTCACGACTCACTGATATGATTCACTGTGACGTCACGGAAGGCCGGATTTATGGACCTGATATATCCTCGTTAAAGAAGAATGAGATAGGTTAAGATGTTGTGAATTACTTATTTATTTGTAAGGAATATGTAAGAAAATTGGTCTTTCTTCGTATCTTTTTTTTACTTCCGTATCAAAAGACCCATATTGCCATTTGTAGGTACTGTAATTTATTATCAGCTTTTACAGTATAAAAATACATCAATTAATATTTAAGTAACACAAACTGTTATAATTCAAAAAAGGTCAATTAAATCCTAAACTAGAGACAGATATTTACAGACAAACCGAATGGTATCTTTTACTCCCTAAACAGATAAAAGAAATAAATATACACACGAATTACTAAGAAGACAGGCCTTTTATCTGTCGTAACTTAAGATACCGTTTGCAAACTAAAGACATCTTGACATGTTGTAAGAATTAATTGCGTCACAAGCTACAGTAAGTACATCAAACGTCCAAGGATAAGCGCTTTTACCATCTTTTACGTGATTAAATGTCGTATCTTTTTCCATTAAAAATCTCTTTATCCGTAGTTTGTTTGAAGTAAATTTTTCGTAAATGAAGTCAGCCACGTCAGCCAGGTTAATGGATTTAAACGTCCAATCTTTCTGAACTGTTTGACGAAGCGTAGGTACTGTGGCTATGCCATTACTTTTGTGGGTATGTAAAATGCTGGCTACAGAATGGACCAAAGAAAGTTAACGCCACAAAATAAGGTTTGCCGAATTCACTTATTCAGCAGATTTTTACTTTTTTAGGCGTTTACTTTTACAATACGTTTACGTTGAACAAGTAGGTTGGTACATTCACAATTGCTTGATATACATAGAGGTTCGAAGGGCATATAGAAACATATTTTTTTTGGTTTTTTTGTCTGATCAATAATGGTGATGTGCATTTTAGGTCATACATGAGTTCGAAGACAATCTTCTATCAGTTTAAATAATGTAATCAGCATTAAGCCTTTCATCATCGTATCCTTAAAATCCAAGGCTGTGGGCGATTACGGCATCAGTCGAAGGATGGCCGTTCGGATCCTCCTCCCTTCACATTACTCACATCATCAACTTTTCTCTTGATTCCGGACAATTCCCATCCCTGTGGCGTATGGCCCATGTCCACCCACTCCCTAAAATTTCAAATCCCTCCCTACACAGCCACTTTCACAAATTCTCAGAACTTCTCAGAAGTTTAAATAAATTAAAAAATAAAAGACAGATATTGAAAAAATATAGTGGATCTTCAAAACTTTACCCTTAGATTAATCAATAATTATGATTTACGACTTACAGCAATAAAACTGTGTACCTTCGTATCTTTTACAAACCTATGGCTTTTTGACAATCTCTTAGTTCAACATCATTAGGACCGCTTCACAGGTTCTCCGTATCCAGTACGGGGTGAAAAGAAATTCGGCTTAATGCGTCTCCCGATCACATCCGGGGTTGTTTGATCCAATGAACCATGGAGCTCCATTAAGTACTTCAGAGTGACGCGTGTTTTTTGGGTTCAAAATGTTCCTACTCTCTGTTGATTACTTTGATTTTGACAAGATACAAAATTTAAATCGTCTTCTGAATGATTTGGAAAATAATTTTATCTATGTGAAATTTGTACTGATATTAATTAGTCAATCAATCTGCCTAGCCTTTTAACAACTATGTTGGGCTCGGCTTCCAGTCTAATGGGGTGCGGCTGAATTCCAGTATACTACATGGAGCGACTGCCTGTCTGACCTCCACAACCCAGTCACTGGGTAACACGATAAGACTGGTTATCTGATTTGGGCTTCTGGCTACCCGTAACGATTGTCAAAGATCTACGAATGACAGCCGGGACCAACGGCTTAACGTGCTTTCTGAGGCACTGGTATTCAAATTTAAATTCAAATTCAAAAGTCATTTATGCAAACTAGGCTGAGAATCAACAATTTTCGAACGTCAAAATTACATAAGCCAGTCCCCCAAAACGGTCACCCTTCACCACTTCCTAATGCTTTAGCTGGGAAGAAGAAGTGGCGAAACAAACTCCCCAGCAGTACATAGAGAGTATTTTATGTATTAGTATCCTGGAATTAGAACCTACACGTTATGTCATAAAAAATACCACGCCTCCTTTTGCAAAGGGGGTAACCAACTAAATGCAAACGTCTCTTCTGCACGATCATTTTGGGACCGTGTCGAAATAATTAACTGTCGAAATTCAGTATGACACTCTCCACGAACACTTCACTCACTATATTATGTATCCTATATATGTATATATTTGTAATCACGTTCTCGAAATCGGCTTTAACGATTTCGATGAAAGTTGCAATAAAGGGATTTACGGGGGCGAAAAATCGATCTAGCTAGGTCTTATATCTGGGAAAATTCATTTTCTCCGTATTTTCACCCGAGCAGAGCTCGGTCGCCCAAACTTTAGAACAAGATGGCCTTAGAATAATGACATGGCAGCGTGTAATTAGTAAGTACCTACTATCATGGCAGCATGGAATTAGTAAAAACTTTCCTACACTATTAAATGAGCATTCTCTATTTTCACCCGAGCAGAGCTCGGTCACCCGTGTCATAGTAGTTATTGAGCATTACTTCTCTGACAAAATATTCCGGAAAGGCTTCCGTATATTTCAAAGATTATTTTACCTTTGAAATAGTTCGTGCACAGTGGTCATCGAAGAAAAAATAATGTCATGAATTTTCCAAGACATTTGCTCCATTTACCAAGTAATATTGCTTCAGAAATAAAACTCTCATTCCGCAGATGCAATAACACCGTTACCTATAAAAAAAACTGTAGAAAAATAAAAGTTTATCCAATCGAGTGGCCTCTGATAGTTTTGTGCATTGAGCCAAATATGATGTCTTTTCAATAACTAGCGGCGGCGTTGGTGGCTATTAAAATTTATTACTAGCTTTGGTTTGTGAATTCTATTGGGCTATGCTTATTTCTTTTAAGAGTTCCGAACCACAAATGAAAAAACGGAACCCTTATAGGATCACTTCGTTGCCCACCCGTTAGTCTGCCAAGACTTCTCAGAAACGCGGGGAGGTATCAAGGTGAAATTAACAGCAAATATGTAGGTTTGTAGTCCCTTGGAGCTTTAGAGTGTGTCAAAACTTTACAAATTTTGTACCTCAACTAAAGAAATTAAAATATTATATGCAAAAAAATGGTTCGAACAACAACTACCTACATATTTGTAAATACAATAAAAAATGGAAAATGGAAATGGCATGGAAATCTACAGCACGCGTAGCATGACCACCGTAGAAACAGGTTTTGTCGACGGAAGAATAGACAAAATGACAGATTGTGATTGTTTAACTGTCACTTTCTAAATTCATAATATAAATAGGTATATCATTCACAATTTTTTACTTAATACTATTATTCTGGTTTGACATTAAGCTTTATGATTATTATTATTGTTAGGGGAATTCTTGGACGATAACGATCGATAATTTTTGACATTCAAATCCTTATTAAATACATCACTGACTATTGTTGACTTACTACTATTATTCTAGTTGACATTGCCTATGTTATTTTATGATTATAGTTATAATTTATTTGATTATTTTTAATTGTCTAACTTATTTGAACTATTAATGGAAATGATGACCAAATAACTGTTTACCAATACTTTATCATTATGTTAAAAAATGTATTATTGTCTTTCTGCACTGTGGGTTTCTTTCATTCATTTACATTTATTATGTACTGTAGCATGGCAAAACATATGTATAATTATATTGCTGTGCCCTGACAGGGTCAATGTATGAAACCAATATTATTGTAACATCTTGTACACTACATTGAATGCAATAAATGATGATTATGATTATGATTATGATTATTCTTCCGTCGACAAAACTCGTTTCTACGGTGGTCATGCTACGCGTGCAGGTGTTTTCTACATACGAGTATGCAGAAAATTAGCAACACACATAAATAAAGCCTTCGACTAACAGTTTTTCTAGTCCCGCTCAATTTATTGGACCTCTTAAACCTCATACATTGTTAACTAGATGTCTTTTAACTCCCAAGTTTAAGTAAACGAGTATTTATTTTCGCAGCAGGTCCAAGCGATTGCCCTCTTAAGCAACGCCAATTCAGGCAGGTCGTAAAGAATTGGATGAAAAAGTGAGATTAGATCTTTTCATTTGAGGAAAGGTCCGAATATTGGTCCTGCGAGGCAGTTACTGAGTAATGGCGGATTGAGCTCGAGAAAGTCAACATTTAAATTGAAGAGAAAAACATTTACTGAATAGATTTGAGTCGGTCCCCAGGGTACCGGTATTTGGACGTATTTGACAACGGTTCTTTCGATATCTTGTTAGTTTGGATCTTATTTATTGGTTGGGTTTGATTGAGGGGAGAAATCATAGCCTGTTTGGAGAAAAATGTCTAGTTCATAAATTCAACCCTGGAATGTTTTATCTGTCGCTTCTTAGATACTTGTCCGTGGTCGCTTCCATTCTAACTGAGTTTCTCGTAAAAATCAGTAAGTTATCTCCCAGCAGACAGTAGTCTGACCTCCATAATTCAACTACTAGTCATGTAAGGTAAGCAAATCGGCGGACTTTCTCTTAATTTTTAGATTCTGAAACTTATCTTTGAAAACCTGAACTTGATACAAATACCTAAGTGCCTTTTTATTTCAATCAATAATCAGATCCCGAAAATACCTGATACCTGTTTTGACCAAATAAACTGATTATTAACATAAAATAACAATTTAATGTATGAAAGTAAACAAAGCAAAAGGAGTAATAAGAAAGAAATGAAAGAAAGAAAGAAAAATAAGTTTATTTGTCACAGAAACACGTGCATAAAAAAAAAAAGATGATAAACTCGAGTAGAAAATGAGAAAATGAAACAGAATAGATTATAAGGATCGTAGTACATAGATGGCGTTCTGTAGTTTTGCTATCCCCGTAGGAAGATGTCAATGTAAAGTAAAGTAGTAGAAGCCGTAGGTTAATGTCATAATGGCCCCGCGGTTATGGCCTCGCCTCTCATGCACGAGGTTGTGGGTTCAAATCCGGGCAAGTACCAATGTGACTTTTTCAATTCATATGTACTTTCTGAGTTAATCTTGGACATTACTGACATCGGTGAAGGAAAACACCGTGAGGAAACCTGGACTTTATAGTTAGTATAAGTCTGAAATCGCCAACCCGTCTTGAGCAAGCGTGGTGATCAATGCTCGTGCCTTCTCTGTATTAGGACAGGGCAAGCTGTTTTTTTTCTCATTCTTTGTCAAACTTTAAGAAATGTAATACTAGCTTCTGCCCGCGACTTCGTCCGAAACCTTCCTCAAGAATTGGGCTATCCAATGAAATAACAATTTTTCAATTCCGCACACGAAAAGAAGAACACTATATCTTTATTTTTTAGTTTAGTTTTTTTTTTTATCATAAATAGTTTTTTTATCATAAATTAAAGTCGCTTTTCATGTTTGTCTATATGACCGCGTTGTTCTTCTAAACCACGCAACAGATTTTGATGAGATTTTCACCATCGTTTAGAGAATTTATTCCGTAAGGTTTATTAGGATCATCATCATCATTATTTCAGCCGAAAGACGTCCACTGCTGAACATAGGCCTATCAACCACCACCACTTCGACCGATTCTGTGCCTCCCGTATCCAGCAGATTCCTGCGGCCTTCACATTATGGTCATCGGTCCGTCTTGAGGCCTTCCAACACTACATCATCCGGTCCGCGGTCGCCACTGTATGTGTATAATACGTTAATATTAAAGTTACGTAAAACTAAGCTAATCTTGATGTTTTGTGAAGTCGTAAGAACCGTGCCAAACTGGAGCGGGTCGCTAGTAAGTTATAAGTATAAGTAAGGAGTACCCCAGACGGCAACTTTTTGAGCTTTTTATTGGTAAAACCTATTGTCATCGATACACGCGTGGCTAGCAAATTGCGAAAGAAATGTACGAACAAAATCCTAACGGCGCAGCGGTGATACTAAAATTCTGGACGTGTAGTTACGACGTTCGTAAGATCTTTTATGCGTGGAAAATACTATTTATAAATAGTGCTAGAGGATAACAAATATGCCTTTTTCACGATAAATGGTATTATTTGCTTACTCTGCGTTTGCACTGACGAAGAATTCACATATAAACATGTTGAAAACTCTATTTTGTGTCAAACATTGTATCGAACATTGACAGAAAATTGTGATTTTAACATGTTTTATGTGAATGTTTCGCCAGTGCAAACGCACAGTTACAGTTACACACTGGTACACACGCAGCGTGGGGGTTTTGAGGCTCTAAATGTAACTTTGTCAACATTAAAAAAGCTTGAATTTCAGTTTAGTTCTGAAAATAAGATTTGTTGTTTTATTTTATTTTACACTTTCCACAAAATAGGTCGAAAATTGGTATAAATAATAAAAAATTAAGAAACTAGCTAGCTAACTCACGACCACCCATATTCAAAGAAAATATTTTATTTTACAACTTATTTATCGTATTATTAAGAAATAACTTCAAAATAAAAAGTTCGAATAAAATATAGAACACAACACTATCTAGAAAAGAATGTTATATAATGCCAAAATGTACTCTACGACCTAACATAAATTCAGTACCTATCAATTTGTAGGAGGTGTCTTGAGAAATGTATTGTAACGTTTTCGTTGTAATATTTCAACAAGTATGGCTGTTCGCAATGTTTTTGAGGTCCAAGTGATACACTTTTAGCTCTTAAACCTCATAGTTTACCTTAGAATAACTATCAAGCTTGACCATCTGTAAGCAATGTTCTTAAAGATGCCGATGGACTTGAGCATTCACTTGAAATGTTAGAAATTAGCTAGAGCATTCTAGCGAATTTCTAACATTTTACAGAAAAATAAACGGGAGTGTTTTAGCGAGCATTCTAGCGAGCATTTCAGCGAGCGTTCTAGCGAGCATTCTAGCGAAAGGACAGTAAATTTGCTTCGAGCTTTTTACCGAGCCGAGCCATTCTGTCATTGTTCCGCCACTGTCCCTCTAGTCTCTAGTACGAACATTTTCACTATCATTCTAGCGAACGCTCTCGCTAGAATGATAGTGAAAATGTTTGTAGCGATGTTTGACTCTATGTTTGGCTCTGTTCATTGTTCAGTTCGACAAATTTGAAAACGGGGAATGCTTGATGTTCTGTTGCAAGTGAATGCTGGAGTAAACCTTAGTGCGAGTTTACCCATCTGTTAGACTTTAATATAACATAATATCACGCCTTATTTCCGCGAAGGGTAAGGCAGAGGTGTACCTATAGTAGGACTCCCACATTTCGCCAGTTATGTTTAAGTCCCATGTAATAGGGGGCGAGCCTTTTGCCATCAATCGGGCACAAGTCCAGACTCCGGGCTGCTGCAAAAAAAATCCAAACGGATTTTTTTTCTGAAAGATATTGTTTTATAGAACTACCTCTCCCACAGTACACACTTATAAGAATATCATTTTCGCTAAGTTTATATTCAAGGTGATTGAATTCCTAGACACACCAGGATTCCCAGTGTTGTCAGATCCAGGTTTCTTCGTTCCGTTGACAATACTAGTACTTATACGAGTATAACAGAACTTCCTGCTATACACAGGAGTTTTAATAACAATTATTTCTAAGTACGAATCCTTACGAATTAACTCACGCCACTTTTACCCCGTTTTCGGTAAGCTCAAACACCTTCACGAGTATTCAGAACACAACACCAATTAATATCTTTACACCCCCCAAAACACAACCGCTTTTAATGAACCTCTTAACAATAAGCTCATTACTTACACCTACCCTCAAGTCTCAAGTTTCATCTACAGCGTGTTTGATAAATGAGCCACAGGCTGCTCATTTTCACGCTAGTCTTGATTGATTAGTTCCAATATTGAAATTCGAAACGCCCTGTATCGCGATCAGGGCAACGGTAAGCAAGCGCCCTTCGCTACGGCTAATGAAATCAATTTCGAAGTCATCCGGGTAGCTAAAATCAATGGGAAGCCCGATATTGCCTGTAATGAAAATCTTGTGTTGTTTCCTAAATGGTTTTTGATGAACAAGCCGGCTGTTTGGAGATACAGAATAATATTATAAGTACCTGGGCGACCGAGCTCTGCTCTGGTGAAAATAGAGAATGCTCATTTAATAGTACAGGAAAGTTTATACTAATTCCATGCTGCCATGATAGTAGTTATTTACTAAGTCCATGTTGCCATGTCATCATTCTTGTTCTAAACTTTGGGCGGCCGAGCTCTGCTTGGGTGAAAATATGGAGAAAAGGAATTTTCCCAGATATGAGACCTAGCTAGAGCGATGTTTCGCCCCCGTAAACCCCTATATTGCAACTTTTATCGAAATCGTTAGAGCCGTTTTCGAGAACGTCATAACAAATATTAACACCAAATATGATTCAGATATGAATTGAATTGAGATATAATTCAGCTAATATCATGATTTCACGAAAATTTGCATATACAAATATTGCTCGTTTAATAGTATAGGATACGACGATCACTGCAAAAATGTGGTTAAAAAGGGTCAAATGAGACCTTTTCTGTTTTGTTTCTGAACTGAATATAAAGTGGTCATGGGCAAGGAAGGGTTTTACCTCCGTCTGACCTTCACAAACTTTTGTTAGACCATGGTCTGGAAACCCGTAGATCTCATTACAGTTCGTGTGTACTTTTAAATCTCGCGTACCTAGTTGTATGTTTGGTGTCAAAACACACTTAGTCTGTCTTGTACATTTACGTGTCTAATTTTAATGGCCTTCATCGTTATCTAGCCTTTAGGCCCATTTATTTGGGAATAGCTGCGCTCCACGGTTTCACCCGCATAAGTCTCGATCCCGTGGGAATATCGGAATAAAACGTATCTTATGTCCTAATTCAGGTCATGGTCTACCCATGTGCCAAATTTCATCCAAATCTGTTCACCGGTTTTAGCGTGAAAGCGTAACAAACAAACGAACAAATAAACAAACAAACTCACTTTCGCGTTTATAATATTACTAGCTATTGCCCGCGGCTTCGCCCGCGTGGTTGTCGGAAAATATCCCTCAGGAACGTGCTACCGGGATTCAGAGTATCCTATGTCCTGACCCAGGTCTGCCTTTCATCTAAATCCGTTCAGCCGTTACGGCATGAAAGGTAACAGGCAGATAATAAATCTCTTTTAGGGTTCGTTACTTCAAAACGAAAAATTTAAACCCTTAAAGGATAACTTCGTTGTCTGTCGAGACGCTTTTTCTCAGGAAACCGAAGCATGAAGTCGAAATAGATATCAAAAACTTAGGTCTACAGTCTCTTGACTTCGAAGTTTGATTTTCGTTAGCTCTGTAACGAAAATCAAACTTCCAAGTCCTGACAGTCAGACAGACTGACAGCGGAGGCTTAGTAATAGGGTTCGGTTTGGCACCCCCTGGGTACGGAGCCCAAAAACTGATACTGACTACTGAAACTGGTTCATGTTAATTGTAGATGGCCTCGATACATTTTGGGGTGTTTTTATTTCCTCTTTTAGAAGCAAAAAATAAAGCCCGAAAGAATTAATTGTACACAAACATAAACTCACGCCATTTTCCCGTGGGGGTTAGGCAGAACCTCTAGCCACAATCCTCTTTTTCTCCCTCTCTCTCTCTCTCACTTTCTCCCTCTCTCTCTCTCTCCGTCTCTCCCTCTCCCTCTCACTTTCTCCCTCTCTCTTTCTTTCTCACTCTCTCTCTCTCTGTCTCCCTCTCCCTCCCTATCTCTCTCTTTCTCCCTCTCTCTCTCTTTTTCCCTCTCTCTCTTTTTCCCTATCTCTTTCTCCCTCTCTCCTTCTCCCTCTCTCTCTTTCTCCATCTCACTCTGTTTCTTGTTCTCTCGATCTCTCTCTCTCTCTTTCTTTCTCTCTCTCTCTCTCTCTCTCTTTCTTTCTTCCTCTCCCTCTTTCTCAGTCCGTGTCTCGGTATTGACACAATAAATAAATACGGTTATTTATGCCGCATATTTTGACACTCGCAAATTAACCAGTCTATTTGGTAGTTCCTGTTGGCCCAGCAGCATGAAGTTTAACGGGAAGCAAGGTCAACTAAAGAGGAAAATCCGAAAATTGGTAATTTATATATGAACTGCAAAGTTAAGTTTGTTCTTTAATGTAGTATCAAAAATTCATAGGCCGTGTCTTGAAGTAACATTTAGTCAGTATTTTATTACTCTATTAAAAGTTTTCTTAAATTGAAAAGTTAAGTTTGTTCTTCAATCCAGATTTGGAAATTTGGGCAGCCGAGCAAGCATAGCTTTGAGACTGAACACTCAGGGCGCTAGTCCTACTTATACTTGACCGGTTTAAAAATAAAAAAACCATATTATTCTAAATGCCTTACTTAAAAAACTAAATAATCATTTTACTATTATTATCACCATTAATTTGTAATACCTACTCTAGTGCCGCCATTCAACACATAATACCTACATGTTAGAAGGGTTAGTTTATTACTTTAAATTATAAAAAACTATCAGAGCTAAGTAGGCTGTACAGGTTAACGAGTAATAATCAACCAACTTAAATTTGCAGTTTGAAAAACATGATCTCCCATACATTCCGTATGGGAGAACATAACTACAATGTTAAGTTTTTTCTTGGGATAAATTCATCCCAACTACGGAACCCTTCATTGTGCGTGGTCCGACACGTACTTGGCTGGTTTTTATTTAAATTGGCCTAATTATCAAAAACTCAACCTAAATAGGCCAATCTAATTAACAACAACAAGATGCAAATTAAAACCAGAGCGCAACGCAAAATAAGTTTTCCTCTACAAGTTCGCAAAACCCACTTTATCTCACAGCTCAACGAGACTTTAAAAGTCCAACTTCCACCACGCAAATGTCTACACAATTTAGTTCATGACTTTATGACCTAATTAATGACTGGGTTGGTGTAGTGGTTGCAAAAAATGCGACTGCTGAGCATGGGGGTCCCGGGTTCAATTTCTTAAGTCGGGCAAGTGAGATTTAATTTTCGGGTTATCTCAGAAGTAGCACGGAGTCTGGATTAATGCTCGGTTTATGGTAATAGCTCCCCTTATTACAGCACTTAAACTTATGTAGCGTTGGGGGGGGGGGGGTCTCAGCTGCAAATAGTCGATAGAATATCACAATTAGTAAGTTCCTAGCCACATCACTAAAAACGGGGAACAACACTGGCTATCCGGAGACGCTCTAGCATTTCTCTTCTGCTTGCAGAACTGATGATAGCTATCCCCTGACCCTCAGGATTCTGTGTGCCCCGACCTAGGGGTTCTTCGTATGGGCTGAGGGCAGGACCCATTACCCGATCCAGCACGCTAATGAAGGCGTGCCCTACCTGCGGCCTACCGCTGCAAGCTGCCTGCGCGAGCCTGAGCTGACAGGCCTCCAAGTGCTACCGACCCCACTACCTGTCGTCTTACGAGGAAGGTCCGGCCTACTGCTGAGCCTGAGCTGAACAGGCCTCCACGTCTGCCACGTGCTACCAAGGACGGTACCCTTCTGAATCGATGTGTGCGAGTGCTCAAGACTCAGTGTTTAGGACCTTACCCCCGACCTAGCCGTGTTACTACCTAAATATATACAACCTTAGTTTTTGTTTACCCTAAACCTCTTAAGGGGTCATTGTACTCATCATTATGAATAACTTTCACTATGGGACTGATTTTTTTTTCGCGATTTCTTCGTTGTTCCCATAGTGAAAGTTTTTTTTAATCAAATTGACTACCAACTTAAATTGTCCGTATAAAAAACAACAACACAACAAAGACACACACAAACAAACCACAACTGTCACTATTTACTAGTTACTTGTATGAAATGGCAAATGGACGAAGTATGTAAATTTGACAAACAATTAATTTCCCTGATCGAACACCTCTGCCTATCCGGACAATACCAGCGTGACAATATGTTACATAACTTTATGACCTAATTAATGATTGCTTCAAGTTTAAGTAGAGACGCAGATGGGTAGTGACGTCACTGATTGATTCGAACCGCGTCGACCCGACATTAATCATGTTCGGGCGATCCGTGTTACAATAGTATTGTTGATAGGGGGCGTGGCTCCCTATTTGTAGGGTAAACCATGCTATTACTTACGTTTTGGGAGTGGACTTTGAGTGGTATATGGGATTGTGTTTTTACGTCGTTTATTATGGAATGTAAACCCCATTTTTTTGCATTAATGTGAGATCTTGCACTAACGTAGACAAAACTGATTTAAAAAATAGAAAGCAATCCTAACTGACGCGTTGAATAAAAAAGATTTAAAAAGTCAGTTTAAGATTTCACCTTTGGTCATGATTATAATACCTACAATACATAAAAATTAAAGATTCACAAAAACATACTAAGATAAATAATTATGTTCGAGCATCTCTTTTTTCAAATTGTGACCTCCAAAACTATGAAACCGCAGTATTCAATTTACGAAACTTCATTTAGACTGATCTTTTAATACCGACCTCATTAAAATGGCTCACTTGAGATAACAAACATCTCATGCCACATTTTCTTTTAACGTCAAATCCCGATACACTCGTTAGATCTTCAGAATTCTCCGAAAAGCTAATCTGTTAATTCTATTTAAGTGGTCTTATCTAAGAATCTGTTTCAAAAGCCAATTTCTGCGTTATAAACAGATTATAAAACGCGATACTTTAAGTTTAAAGGATGATCTTGGCACCAAGACCAACCCGGCTAAGAATAACTGACATTAAAATTTGGGTCGAGCCGGGTCATTTCTTAAGGTGATTTTGCTCCAACTCACCAAGAGGTCAACGAGGTTAAAGGATTCTTAATACATTTTTCGAAATATAATCAGGAGTTTCGTCACTTAAAATCTTTGACGTTGACATTGCGAAGACGTTGAAAATACCCATATTTTGTTTAACAATAGGTACTTGTAACTAAGAATGGCTCTTGCGATGAGGAGCTACATTTTCGAGTAAATTGAAGACATTTGCAAACAATATAACAAACCTGGAGAGCATGGTGGTGAATGCTACTGTTAGTCTGGATCTTCCCACGGTTTATTCGAAACTTAAACTTGAACTAATTACAATTTATCATTTGTTGGCCGAAATTAGCTCACCTTCCACATCATGTGCCTATGCACATAACCACACCACCACCACACCAGCATCACCTTTGTACGTATTTTTCTGTTCCTTTTTTTCTTGTCTCTTTATATGTGTGTACATAAACCGTTAAATAAATAAATAAATAAATAATAACCCGATCCTCATAAAGTTTTTTTTTTTGTTTTTGTATTTGCTGCCACTGCTGAGTAAAAGCCTCCCCAAATCCTTTAAGCCATCCTTTTTCAGAGCCACCTCGATTCAACCCTTGCGGTACGCATCAAGGTCGTCTATCAACCATTCTTGGGTCGGCCTCGACAGTGCATCCATCTTGAGGCACCCACCTTTTGGAGACTGTAAGTGGCCCAGCGGTTCTTATCCTACCAAAATATTTATTTATAGCAATCTATGGGAAAAGTCCCATATGTATCGAATACCCTATATACTGGTAAGTATATATACCATGACCCTCTAAAGGTTCGGGTTTCGATCAAGTTGCACGAAAAACATTTTTCAAATTAATTGGACTCACTTAGGTCGAGCTTGTTTACCAATGTTCGTCGAAGTTCTGACGGGTTGACGTGTGGATGTTGTCGTAAGATTTAGCGGTCGATATTTTAGGGTTGGGCGAAGATTTTGGAAGGTAGAATAAGAAGGTGTTTACACCCTCCGACAAAATAAAAAACCAAGACATAGCTCTGTCAACACTGACGTGAGGCCGGTTTCGTAAATATGTGTGCACTTAGTGAGACTTAGTACTCAGTTTGATAGTAACTGTGTGCGTGTGAGCGTATATGCACATAACGGAGGTGTAGTTTTAGCATGCTTCACTGTATTTTTCGCACGGCTATGTACACTTTTGCACTGTACCGCAATTGTACCGTGATAGCAGCTCGATCACGGTGGTGACGGACATAACTGGTGCTTACAGCACAGGAGTCCTTCTAGTTTAAGCCCAGTTGCTCATGTCTTGTATCTTGCCAATACGTTATAAAGTCTAATTTAAGGTACAATAATTTTAAATAGTTAAGTCTTGAACAAATACATATTGTTTATTGTTGTTGCTTATGTCTTGTTTTTTTATTTGGTCTGAGGTTGATTTGGCGTTAAATTTTGAGATTGACGGAAATAAATAATTGATACATATTTGAAATTCCGTCATTCCGGATAATTTACTTATCACGAAATTAATAGTCAAACATAACAACACTGTATTCCCGAAAGGGATGGGCAGAGATGGTGGTGGTGGCCACATTTCGCCAGCCTCCCTCCCGTCGACTGCCTCATTGGCCTAGTATTCGGAAGCGCTACTGCTGAGCATGAGCTCCTGGGTTCGATTCCCGGGTTGGGCAAAGTGTTATTGAGTTTTCCCATTTGGAATTTCTCAGTGGCTGCACGGTGTCTGGATTTGTGCCCGGGTGATGACAATAGGCAAACCCCCTATCACATGGGACTTAAACATTAATGGTGTTACCTTCACATTATAATTTGATTGATGCAGTTTTGATTTGTTATGTTAATTGCTTATATAATGGACAAAATAAATAAGTATTTGAGGTTTATATCCTATTAATAAAAATAACCTATCTGTTTATATTTGTACGCCGTTAAGGCAAAACATGACGGTGCTATAATTTAATGTAACATCTTGCATGCAATGTGTGTATACTTATGTTTTGAACAAATAAATCTTATCTTATCTTATCTTATCTTATCTTCACCTATATTATGAAGTTTAATTGTAGACAAAATTATTGTGAAATATTTGAGGTATTGGTTAACAATGTAGCTGTGTTATCAATGATGATCTAAATATCGAAACAATATAACTGCAGAATTTGTTTCGTATGCAAGCCCAACGGCTTTGTACCTGGTTATTAAATGCAAATAAAAAACATATGCATTAGTCCTAACACACAGTGATGTACAATGGCGACAATAACAAAAAAAGTCAATATGACTGGAAAAATTCCCCTGATACAGAGATAATCTGCAGTCTGTAAGTCGGCTTACCCGACCATTAGAACACGCAAAAGTGACATTTATGTGTCAGTGGACGTCCCACGCCATGTTCGTAATAAACGGCCGGGCCGAAAATACACCGAAATAATATTAGAACACGAACGATTTCGGGCTTTCTTTTCACTTTATTTGGTTAGAACGAAGTTATGCGAAGGAAAATTGTGGGTAAATATGCGGTAGTAATGTACGTCATTATGTAGTATGATATTTTTTTATTAGTGAAATATTTTTTTATTGTTTTATATTTGTTACCATGTCTATATTTGTTTTGATTCTGTTTGAAGGTAGCTGTTCCTTTCTTTTTTTTTATGATTTCCTAAAAATGAAAAAAGTGGTCAGATAAATATATCGCTCGGCTTAAGGCTTCAGGTGTGTTCTATCAAAAACGAATCTAAAATCTTGTACCTACAAAAATCATGCTTAACAGACAGCCATAAAAACAAAAATTGATTTATTTCAAATCACCGTCGAAATGATGTAACTTACTCAATATTAAAATGAAGTGAGGTAAAATAATTTTATTGACTCCTAAAATGACTAAACTTACGACAGCCAAATTAAATGTTAAAGTTTTTGATTGATTTGATTTGATTTGATTATTCTATTAAAATCAAAACGTTAGAATTCATTTACATTTCGACGAACTTTGATTTCGTTTAACTTCCCAATTACTTCTTTGATAAGTTACAAAGAATGTTTGTATTTTCGTAAATTGTTACTGAAATAAACAAATTGGTAGGTGGGTTTTTGTTCTGTGTTACGCTTTTTAGAACATTCATTTTAGCCTAGTTAGCTGTTAATGTGTACTGGAACACGAAGTGGTAATTAGGGGATATTAATTAGGGTTTTATATTTGGGTATTTGTTGGAGTGTACATATATGTATTAGAATTAATAATGATGTTTACAAACTGAGCAGTGCCGCTGGAATATATTCGGCATTATTATTTAAATAGGAGAAGGATTTTACCAGCTGAAATAAATTGTCTGAAATATTTTGATAAATAACACACAACAATATAACATCAAGCCTGTAATCCTCAAAGGGTTAGGTAGATGTGTACCTATAGTACACCCCCATTTCGCCAGTTATGTTTAAGTCCCATGGAATAGCAGGGGTGGGCCAATTGCCATCAACCGTGCACAAATCCATACTCCGAGCGCCTACTGAAAAACAACAGCATCTTAATATTTAGACAATAATTTTATTTTTATTTTGTGGGATTACTTTTCTTCAAATTTTTTATTCAAATAACACCAAGTAACAAGACACTTAGATAATATTAAAATACCGTTACCAGTAAAAATACAAATCCAAATATTTCTACCAGATTTAAAACCATAATACGAAACATTATCACATCTCAACAAAAGACTCGAATATTTTTTTTAATACCGCGACAGTGGCTTCCCCTCCCCCTACAAAGTCAATCGTCAAAGTGGTAGAAATGGGGTCAGCAGACGGCCGCGGAAATAGAGCACTCGTGGCGATGACGACTTGTTACTGCGGTGATGATGTCAGTCAGATACTACGAGCAATGGGCTTGATTTTTTTTCAGACTGTATTTTAGGCTGTTTTTGTTTTGTTATCACGTAATTTTTGTTTGGAGGTATTAGATGAAGCAAAATAAACGCACTTTTCCACAGTTTGCGCATAGCCTATGTAATTTCAGTATACAGCACCATAAGGAACCCATATTTAATAAATAGGTACCTCCATTTTTTTTTTTCAATGAATTAAAATTAGGCAATAGTGTGGCGGCTACATCGCCAGATGCGAACTACGCATCAAAGACCTGACGTCACATAAAATCCTGACGTCACACAAATCCTGCATCGAGTTTACCGCGCGAACGACATAAATATTCCAACAATAATCCGACATCAATCGTTGGGCAGTTGCCCGTCAGACACGACACCCGTCTGGTCGGAGGATCCTCCCTTTTCTATAGAGGATGAGTGAACTTTACACCCTGTTCCTCATACCTCTAAAATAGCATTACAGGTTAGTTTCTACTAAAAATATCACTAAATTCAAAGCAATTTATTCCATTTCCAGTTACTATCTTTGTTCTATTGTAAACACAACGGTGGTCGGGTTTCATGGAAGAAAAAACACAGAATGTATTTTTAAACCAGCCAAATCCTGTTCAGGGTCATAATTTTCAGACAAAACACAACACTATTTTGCAACCGCATAATACTGGATAAACCTCATAGTATTGTTGCAGGAATATTTTAACGAATGAGGAAGCAAATCTTTAAGTTCTGTATATTTTTGTAGTAGAGGAAACTGAGATTTATATGAACATTCCTGTACACAGAGTTTTGAAGTTTTCTTTAGTTATGAAACAGCTTTGTATATTTTAGTTGAATGCTAGTTGTGGTTAGTGAAGTTATATCTTTTCACAGCCAGAGAATTAATGTTACATTAATTAATTCACACTGCAAAAGTATATAATAATTACAATATTCTGTAACTACACCATGCCACCGTTGCTACGCAGTCGTAGCACTGAGCTACGCGTCGTAGCAGTGAGTGCTACGCAGCAAAATACTGCTACAAATACTTTAAGACGCCGATATATGCCAGTGGCCTTGAGTGGTTAGCTTGTGTGCTCTCTGCTGAGCTCACGCAATGCGTCATACGTCCAGCCAGTAATAGGACTCGCTCATCAAGGAGCGCTGTCCCAAATTATTAATTTATTATACATAAATCAAAAAGTATTTTAATAAAATATGTACACTAAAAAAAACTATTTAAATTATCTTTAATCTGGTGAAGGTTTTAGAAAAATACGCTTGATAGTGTTTGCGTGATTCTCCGTTTTTTATCCACTTAGATATAACTTTACAAATTAATTACAGTATGTAATATAAATATAATCTAAAATATTCACAGATTACTCGTAAGTTAATAAAGAAATGCTTTTATTTAACATAATTTTTTTCCAAATCATTAATACTACTCGTTTAGACGTGGTCTTAAGTATAAAATCAATAAGAGTCGGTTAGTGTCACCTTAAAATAAAAGTTAATTCACATTCTTGAAGCGAAATAAATATCGAATATAAGCTTGGTTGATTAAACCTCTTTATTAAAGGCTTATCATCAATTTAAATTTCTACTCAGAAATGATATTTATATTGATCTCCTATCATCTTCCCACGCACGATTACTAATGTCTATTTGATTGAGCTCTAATTGAATACTTCGAGCACTAACTTCTCAATAAAGCTTATGGAGCAATGAATTTGTAGAATATTATTGCCATTTTAATTTAAATATTAGTGAGTTGAAATTCAGTGGCTTAATATTAATTATACTAAAATGTATTAGTTATGACAATAATTTGGATTAAAGGCATCCAAATTATTTGCAAACTAGCGACCCGCTCCTGCTTCGCACGGTTTTTAAGACTTGACAAAACATCGAGATTTCTTAACTTACCTTTGATATTAACGTTTTATACACACACAATGTCGACGGCGTACTGGAAGATTTAGCGTTGGAAGGCCTCCCACAAGATGGACCGATGACCTTAATGTAAGGGCCGCAGGAATCCGCTGGATGCGGGAGGCACAGAACCGGTCGAAGTGGCGGTGCTTGGCCTATGTCCAGCAGTGGACATCTTTCGGCTGAAATGATGATGATGATACTAATAAACCTTCGTGAATAAATTCTCTAATTCTCTACTCTACTACTCGATTTTGATAAGGTTTTCCTCATCACAATCTGTTGCGTGGTTTAGAAGAACAACGCGGGCATACAGACCACCATGAAAAGCGACTTTAATTTATAATATGTATAGATTATAGTGAAGCTATTCGTACCAAAAAATACTTTTGTGTTGTGTTAGGTGCAGAAATTGCTGATACCTAGGTAGGTACTTAAAGCATCATTTATGTGATGCAAGTTTCTCTACAGTACAGGCAATAAAATTGAATAAAAAAATGACCTGCGTCGTCCAAAAACTCATGTTTTCACAAGAAAACTAAGTCCATAGCAAACAGTTTAAACTAGACTAAAGCAAAATAAAATTCTCAAAATCAAAACATCAGAATCCAGTTTGCCACTTGGAACAGAACAAATTCCATCACATGAGATAACAGCCGCGTTTATAATCGAAACAATTTAAATAATTCCATGAATTTCCATATCTGTAGCTTTCGCAAAATTTATAGGAGGTAGGTTGAAGACGCGGCGACGACGTGGAGTGTACTGGTGCGGTTGGCAGATGTGCGAAAAATGAACGGAGAATGAATGTTCAGATAATTCCTGATTGTGACGTTGACAACAAATCCACAGTAAAGGTATGTGTGTGATATTTTTATTGTGCCAATTCTATCTCTTTAAGGTTGTCTAAACTACTAGATTTTTTTTCCATACAAATTTCTGGGGGGTGTTACTCCACTGTTTGACATTGTACATCCAAAACTAAACATGATACCGTTTAGTCTTATTATTCATTTTGTCCGTGTGGAAACAGAATAGTAAAATAGAAAGCCATTAAAAAGTTATGAGCCAACAAAGATTCGTTTTTGTTGCTAATTTTAACACGACTTTGGGCGTAAATAAGTAATAAAAGAAGTGTAAAATTTCCAAAACAAAATCGGCACCGGCACAGCTCAATTATAGAAAAGTTTAATAAACTTTATTTGTAATTGATTTATGAAGTAGTTTTTTCATGAAACTCGATTTTCCAAACGACATTTCGTAATTTTTTACGCGCTCGTTTGACTAAAATAGTTCGGAACAGTGTTTGTGTGCGACGTTGTAAGTGTAGAATAGCATCTTACTGCTCATCACTGATACTGCCTCAGTCGGACACGATGCCAGGTGATACAGTGTGCTTTTTGGCTACGCCCACCAGTGAGCCCGAGCCCGCGATTAGTTCAACCTTAAGGTTTTCATGCGCGACAGCAGCGCTACAAAAAGTCCTCTTAAGTTAATCATGCTACATTGCTGGAGTATTTTCAATTTTCAATTTTCAAATAATAAACTTATTGTTGAATTGCCTATTTATATCTGATTAATTTTGCACTATATGTAACTTTTATGAATTTTTTATTTTTAACCATTTGTGTACACACTGAAGATAAGCAGAAAAGAACAGAAAAATACATACAAAGATAATGCTTATGGTTCTCCTTTGTATATTGTTAGTATTTTAATGCCATGTCTACCTATTTCCCTGTATTAATTGGAAACTATTTAATTCCAACAGCCGCAGCATCCAGCAAGTTGTTACTGGCAAATAACCGACTAACTGAGCACAAATACAGACTCCGGGCTATCTCTTGGAGTCTGGATTTGTGTTCGGTTGATGGCAATAGGCTCGCTCCCTATTACACGGGACTCACCTAAACATGCGAAATGTGGGTGTACTATTAATAGATACACTTCTAACTAAACCTTCGGGGATTCTAGACGTAACGTTATGTACGTTATTTAATTTTGAGATGTGATAATGTTTTGCTGTTAATTTAAAGATTCAAATAAAATTTAGTTCATAAATGACTCAACTTCAATACAGCTAAACAGTCCGTTTAAAATTAACTGAATTATCAAATAAACTCGTAAAGTAGTTGTTCGAGTACATTCCCTGTGAGAGCGAACGTTATGGAATCCAAAATACATTGAATTCATTTGCAATTCGTTGTTAAAAATTTGTTAATAATTATTTTGCTACATACCAGCTTTAATTAATATGAGCTTAAACATAGGCATTGCAATTATTGTAAATTCCTTAATGACTATCATAATGGAATACATTATGATAGTCATTATCTGTTTTTGGTTAAGTTAATAATAAACAGATGGAATACATGTTTAAACAGATGGAATACGGTGTTTTTTGGGCGTTGCTGTTAGAAAACAAGTTAGTGTACTTTGCAAAAGTAGGTACCAGAAAGAAATGACTTTTTACTACACTTTGATCGAAACAAATATCACAAAATCACGGCCTAATTGATAATCTAAAACGCTAGTATGCAACCGCCATTTGCCTGCATATCCATATTTCCAATTTACTCTACAAGACTAATTAATCAACAATGCATTAGTTGAGTTCCCCACAACTTAATCAAGATAAAGAAATCTAACTCTAGTTACTGTTAGTCTAAGTGTTATTTTCAACTATTCGAAAAAGGAGCTACGTGAATAAATGACTTAGTAGAACTCGCGATAAAACTTTGTCTCTACGTCTTCACATATCGCGATCCGCGACGACGGCCTTATGTCGTGAAGTTGTGAGTTATGGCCAGCCGGCTACTGAGTTTAATTTGAAATAAGTAATAGAATGAAGACCTTTGTTGTTACAGGCAAGATGTAACTTTTTTTTATTGAAGAAATTGCCACAGTTTGGTTATTAGATGGATCGAAAGTTAACATTTTAAAGGATTTGTGGCTAAAGGGCAGCTGTTTGAAATCTCTAAATCAAAATTAGGGACAACTAACTCATATAATTAACAATATTATGCAGATAAGAAAAAATAAGTAAAATAATTTCAAATATAAATTACCTATAAAACCGTTTGTCAATAAATTAATAGCAAAAAACGCAAACAATAATCAAACAAATAATTCCCTAATTTGAAGTTGGCAGTTAGCAGTGATTCCATGGAAAAACAGTCCAGATAGCTTTTTTTTTTTTGTGATAATATTTGTTTCGCTTTGAATTCAGTAAAAACTGACAGTAAAAGAACTGATGGTCATATAAATCAAACATTTTGTTATTTAATATCAACACTTTTTAAATATGGCTACACAAAGGCTTTATCGTTATGCAATCGATAAGATGATTGATGATGCTTCGCCCTACGGATACTTAAAACTGTCAGTAACTAATTAACCCTTAAATTATGTCCCTGGGATGTACCGTTGATTAACGGATTTAATGCTAATTAATTAGTTAAGTACTAATTAGGATTAATTTAATGAACCTTTTTGAGTGCGGCTATTAATGTCAAATTTTTAAATGTCTCAATAGAACTCACGATAAAACTTTGTACGTCTTAGCATATCGCGATCCGCGACAACGGTCTTATCTCGCGAACTTGTGAGTTATGGCCGGTCGGCTACGGAGTTTAATTTGATATGAGTAATAGAATGATGACAGTTATGGTTTCAGGCAAGTAAATGTTTGTTTTCAATTGTTGCACTTGTTTGGTCTTTCATTAAATGGGAAAAGTAGGCATTTATTTATGTACAGGATAACTAACAGGCTCTATAACTGAAGGATAACGATTGGGTTAGTAGCACAGAGCCAATAACAGGTTCTTATTTATCTGAAAGATAGAAAGAAAATACGTTTATTTGCGGTACACAGGCAACGGAAGGAACACGGGTGGGTTTTAGTCAGTAAAAGTCTGACACGCCCTCCCGCTCCGCCCAGAGCGGGAGAAGTTATTTGATAATTTTCCACCCAAAAAAAAAGGTTCTTATTTATAGCTTCAGTTCGAAAAATTCAATATGTATCAATCAGTAATCAGTGAATTATTACTTGGTTCAAAAACGGTGAAGGAAAACATCGTGAGGAAACCGGCATGCCTTTTTTTTGGGTGGGGAATTATCAAATAAGTTCTCCCGTTCTGTGCGGAGCGGGAGGGCGTGTCAGACTCATACTGACTAAAACCCACCCGGGTTTCTTCAGTTGCCTGTACGTTGCCAGGGGCCACGGTATCCCTTTCGGACTTTCCCGCAACTCCGGCAGAAACCGGCATGCCTGAGAGATGTTTCTCGACGGCATGTGAAGTCAAGTCAGTGGCCCATGGGTGGTTTTAAAACTCTGACACCAGGTTAGTCACTAACCACACGAAAAGAAGAAATGACTACTTAAAATATGGCCAAATGTATGTACCTACAGCTTCAAAATTATCTTTATATCTTTCACATTGTTTTTATTCTGACACTGAATAAACATTTGGCAAAAATACGTAAATGGATTTTAACTGTAGGGCCTGTCTTCCCGCGTTAATAACTTTTTGTTCGTGAAATCCTGATGGTTTATTATCCCCAGGATAATGCACTATGACCGACTTTTGCTAAGTAGGTGTCCGGGGATCTTTGATGGAAAGCACTGGTGGGACCTTCGATACGACGCCATGCTTTTTTGGATGTCTCAAAGGAAAAAGCTACTTCCCCTCTTCAAACTTCCGGCAATGTAAGTAAGCGTATTTGGTACCAATCAAGTGCCTTGAGTTATTTATAGGAATGGCCAACAGGAATCACATTCCCGTGTTCCAAAAGTATCTGATGAAAATGTAAACAAATGGATCACAAAACGTACCTCTAAAGGTTAATTTGTAGTGCTACTTACAAAGTGCTTTGATTATTTGAATACTAAAACCCGAAATTCTAATTTAAAACCTTAAAGATTTTTCATTAGACAATTGAAGTTAACTTTATCTCAATTTTTGTCGATGATTTTTCAATTACAATGTTATTCAAACAATATTTGTAGGAAAAAGTGGTGAGATAAAATTGAATCCTTCTAAATACAGATGAATGTGTTACTAATTCCTTCTAGTGAGTAATTGCGTAAGAATTTAACCTGTCAAAGTCAAATAGGTAGGTACATAAACGTCAAAATTAACAAAAAAAATATAAGTGATTCTAGTCACCCCTACCAAGAGGTAGTTTCGTATGGAGAAGAATGAACAAGCAACACCACCGTTACTCTTTTAAAATTGTTTTACAATATTTTGTATACATGAATTATATAAAAGCATAGTGTGAAGATGATGCCTGAATAAGGTTTGTGTATACTTGCATCAAATACTTTTAGAACAGACTATACCTCCATAACATATTCTTGCGAAGGGCACTGACCTTGTGCCCCTTAAAAGCCCCTTAAATCAACAACCTTTAATCTCAAATAAGGAAAATTCCGAAAACGAATCACACATGAAACGCCGTAATATTTATTTACACAGCATTCCAAAGGTAATCCAATATAAAAAGGGAGCGGTCAAGGCGACAGTCGCCCTCCGGCCACATTTGTCGAAATCAAATTTATTACCGGTGTCTACCGAACCGAACGGTGTCAAAACGTAATCCCTACCAAGCTTCGGGTCATGCACGTACCGATGGAAATTGGGTAAAATTGTTTGATACTAACTGAAATGTAAAACGAGAATCGGATCTATTTTTTACTAAAGTTTTTGATTTGAGATAGTTTTTAACCGACTTCTAAAAGAGGAGGAGGTTATCAATTCGATGATTATATTTTTTTTTTTAATGTATGTTCGGGCATAACTCCGTCATATATAGAAGGATTTACAAAATTCTTTTTTGTTCGAAAAGTTATGCTCTCGAGGTGGTCCCTTATCAATTTTATTAACTTTGCTTAGGTACTTTTTGAGGTAGCTTCAATAATACGTATTTTTACCACTTAGTGTATTTGGATGATGTTATAATAACTTCCTGTTACTGTTATTTACATAGCAGGTAGCGCTTTTCGAATTTGTGTGGGGTAAGTACCATAACTAAAAATAAATAATAATTACAAAAAAGAACAACCGACTTCCAAAAAAAGTGAAAATTAACTTTATTCCGGAAGTCTGTGGCAAAAAACGAAAATTCAAAACCAAAGACTTTCGAAAGAGAGTTATTGTTCTTTTTAAGTTTTAGTGTTTAAATCCAAAAGTTTTTGTTATGAATAACATCCTACATATTAAAATAGTATAGGACTCTACCGAAATGTTGTCTACCAAGTTACCGATTCGTGCGCGTCCCGATAAATTTTTTGTAAAATTCAAATGTAAAACGAGAATTTGATCTATTTAAGTTAGTGTATTTTTTATGGTTTTAGTTTTTAAATATTCACATAATTATAGTATGAATACTGGTGCCAGTATTCATACTATAATTATGTGAATATTTAAAAACTTTACATTTTCATGAGGAAAAGTACAATACATATTCTTAACTTTCGATTCTATTCTCAGTCGCTTATATTATAATTTTAATTTAAAGTAAATAATACTTAGAATTCATTCTCTAAGTTCACAAAGTATTTTAATATAAATGTGAAAAGTTAATCAAACTTTAGTACAATATAACCTGAATTATAATATTCTGTATGGAATGGGATTAATTCTGCATTAAGCTTTTTCAGATATGAAATAGGGACTAAAATAAATTAATAGCAGGGATATTTATAGGCATTAATATGAATGGATGATATATAATTTTATCAGCTGTAATAATGAAGTTAATAAATTACACATGGCAAAAAACGCCATAAGTGTTCTGACACAAATTACTTTTATTCTTATCGATGAATATAAATCTATATATATAAAAGGAGAAACTGACTGACTGACTGACATATCAACGCACAGCCGAAATCGAGAAAGTTTGCACACGGCTTCCTTAGGTTTTTGAAAATTCCACCATTAAGGGGGCGGAAAGGGGAGATTTTGTTTGTATGAAAAATATTTTTCCTTGAGTTAATAAACTTGAAACTTGGCACAAAAAGTACTAGGCTTGCATGAATTCAAGATAGTATTTCAATCATTAGACGTTGTGCACAATTCTTGAGCAGTAATCTAACAAAAAGTACTAGGCTTGAATGAATTCACGATAGTATTCAATCTTTATGTTATGCTACTAATTGGATTTGGGTGACGCAGACAGATAGGTTGGATAATATCACATCGGATTTTTTTTTTCCTGGTAGTACTTTTCCATTTGATAATTTCTGACTTCCATGCCAGCAAAGCCGCGGGAAATAGCTACATAGTATAATTATATAGGTACACCCCGATTCAAACTTAATGGCGGCTCGAAACATGAGGCGAGTCGCTGCGCAGTACCGAATTCATGGGTCAGCGGGGGTGAGGGGTGCGGTACTGCGCAGCGAGTACCGCACTTCCCAGCCGCCATTAAGTTGGAATCGAACTGTACAGAACTTTAAAATACAGTTATAAAAATTAAGGCATTATCATTTGGTCCCACTAGGTATGCAAAAAAGTGCTGAATTCTACAGAAGTCATCATCATCATCATTTAATCTAAAAGACGTCCACTGTTGGACATAGGCCTCCCCCAAGCACCGCCACTGCGACCGGTTCTGTGGACTTATGACCTGCCATGCTATTCTGTAAACATCTCACCGTGAAAACTTGGGTGAAGTGAGCTGTCAATAGTGTCAATCCCTGTGGAATGACAGCTCACTCCACGCTCACTTCACCTAAGTTTTCACGGTGAGATGGTTACAGAATAGCACTGCTGGTGTTAACCGTAGGAATCCGCTAAGTACCGCTAACATAATATGAACCCTGATAACAACGTATAAAAATTATGATATACCTATTAATCAGTTTCTTGATTTATTTAAATATTTTATTTGATTTTAATTTTGTAATAGTTATGGACATTGTTTGAAATAAATGAATTGAATTGAATATATACAAAAGAGCCTCTGACCACACCCTAAGTCAACCATACCGGAGGACTTACTATTGAAATGCAAACTCAATTAACTAGAACATGATATCTTCAAACCGAATGCCGTCCGAACATTCATATGACGCTAATCTCTTGTACAAACTAATCCTTCAAGTAAGGCTGCGTGTCCACTGAGACAAGCGGGGCGGAGCGAGAGAGATGTAGAAAAACATTCATCATCATTAGTGTAGTGGAAAATAAGCGTGGATTGTATTCGCTGCTGGTTAAAACCAAGTTGCTGACACAGCAATTTTGTTTTGTCAAAGAAGTGAAAAACAGCGTCGTCTTTCGAAACAAAATATAAAACCATAAATCAAATCCTTGTTTTAAGCTGCACCTGTTTGGGGCCTGCTTTAGTTAATTGTGAGAGCCTCGCGGTCGTGTTTTTTTGTATAATAGCACAGAATTCGTATCTCCGCTCATCTTCAGTAGACGAAGCTACAGTGCGGAGCAGAGATTGGTTATAGTTTTAGCACTACAACCGCGATTTGTGTCCAGAAGGACACTCCGCTAAACCGTTCTTGCTCTTTTCCGCTCACTCGCTCCGCTCCAATGAACAATCAGCCTTATCCAAGTAGAAGTAGAAATGTTATTCCCCCACATCGGTTCGGACCATATGGCTCCTAAATGAAAAGATTAAGGACTCCAACATGCTAGTTTGAATTCTAAAATGATTAAAACACGTTTTGCTTCGAGATTAATTTAAAGGAAGGATTAGAAAGGTCTGTGTTATACGATATGGATAGTATGAACATATAACTCTTGTGCTTATCAAAGAATTTCAAATTGGACTAAAAGACACAAAACACATATGAAAGAAAAAAGAAAGAAATATTGTTTCCACAAAACTCACATTACAAATAAATGACATACAATACACACATACAAAGTAGCCAAAAGCCTTGTTTTCAAGCAATCAAACAATTTTATACATTGCTGGATGTCAGGGCGAGGCACCAAAGACAATTTACATTACGTAATTACTCTGTGTTGCGACAAGCACAGTTAGTTAATAGGGCACAATAAAACATTCGAATTAAAAAAAGAATACCATGCCCAATTTGTAGACATAATGTCAACAAAATACTTATGCACGTTTTATCTCATAAAATAATTTCAGGCTCATAATATTTTCATTATCTAGCAAGCAACAGGTAGGTACAATGTTGTGACTGATTTGGGTGAACCAAAGTCCGGCCTATATTTGTTAAGATTAACAATCGTTTATGCAATATTGTCTCTACAGTTCTGTGTACTGATCAAACAAAAAGTTTTATTCATAATTAACTATCACCGCTCAATTAAAGCAACGTGGTGTGTTGTTAACCCAAAATTATTCATGAACAAGGAATTCAAAAGAAATTAGGTTCTTTGATCAATCTCTCTCCAAAACTCAAAATCAAAGCAATCAATCTGCCTAGCCTTTTCCCAACTATATTGGGGTCGGCTTCCGGTCTAACCGGATGCAGCTGAATACCAGCATTTTACATGGAGCGACTACCTATCTGACATCCAAAACCCAGTAACTGGTAATACGATACCCCTTAGTAAGACTGGTTGTCAGACTTTCGGGCTTCTGACGACCCGTAACGACTGTCAAAGACCCACGAATGACAGCCAAGACCAACGGCTTAACGTGCTTTCCGAGGCACGGAGGAGTCTCGCTATGTAAAGATGCTCACCCATCCACAGACCAACCCCAGCAAGCGTAGCTTAACCTGATGGATCGACCTGTGCGGCATTCATTAATTAGCCACGAGCTCCTCCTCCTTTAATTTTTTGACACTTGTCTCAAACTCAAAGCATTTATTTCAATTAAACCTTTTAGAGGCACTTTTGAACTGTCAAGGAGTCGGTCAGTCAGAAATATGAATCTATTTGCCCATTCCAAAGCGTAGTAGGTACCTATGGAGAAGAAAGGGCAAGAAAATCCACGGACACTCTTTTAAATAAAAAATTAACAATGTAGTAAGACGCGTACGTTAAAAGAAAGAACAAAACACAATAAAAAATAAAAAAATAAAAAAAATAAGCCATGGCAGCTAAGAAATGACCAGTCCCAACTGACGGCGCTCGTTCACGAACATGACGCATGGATCAGCACCACTCAGCGCAACCATTTTGAAGGGAGCTAACTTATTTATTAATAGATTAATAAAATTAAACCTAACTTACAACATAAAATCAACTGTATCTACAGAAAATAAATTGCAGCATCTTAACAAATCAATCAAAAGATAAAGCCCACTTAATAGAAGGTTAGGCTAGATTGCCTTTTTAGGAGCTCCAGCCATTTGTTTCCAAGAAAATGAGAATCGGAGGAGCGAGCTACAGTAACACAGTGATTGGCGAATAAATTGTGCCTTAGGGAGTACCCAGACGCCAATTATCTGAGATTAAACGCAACGAAACCCTTCGGAAAGCTCCTGAAATGAAAATGTGTGAAAATATTTTAATCAAACGCATTGTAGCATAATTGGGCAAATTGTTCTGTTATGCTGAACATTTTATGAAAAAAAAATTAAGCATGAAAATAAAATTGTCTCATGAAAAAATAGCATGTCAAACGATGTCAAACGCAAGCAGAGGCTTGCGACACTTGTGTAATTAATTTAACATGTGTCGAAATATCGGTATTAAAAACAGTAATACTCGTTTTCACTAACCTCAAGTTTATCAACGCCTAATTCGGTTATTCCAAATAATGTACGCCTGTGTTACACCATTCGATTATCAAAATTTAATTTTTTGACATTTGTTTGTCGTTAAGTTTCAACTTCTTTGTCTGTCAATATGTCATTAATTTGTTGCTAGGCAACCCACAAGAGTTGATGTTAACGTGATCGCCGAGTGACTAGAGAATGTTCTACGCATTACGCAGATGTCACCCTGCTGTCAGTGAGAAAAGACACATTTTAATACTGCAAATAAATAGTAATAAGTAATATTTAATTAGCGATATTATTCGCCCTAGGCTAACATTCTGTGACATAGCTGCTTTTACACAAACAAATCACAGAATTATGCAATATTCCATGTCAGAACAAAGTAAATATCTCGAGGCTATACAAATATTAAATTTAGTGTAGGATTAATCCAACCAGTGATATTAAGCGGAATAGAAGACGAACTGTTAATGACGAATATCAAATTCTAGAAGCTTTATAGCTAACCACTGCAAACCTCATCACACGAGGGTATACTCAATTATCACGCTCGCGTTCATCCTCACAGCGACCTTTTAATTATGTCTGGGGGATGTTTGGCCACTACGATTGGTTTGGCTGCTTACAGATAGTATTTAAATAGTTCCCTGAGTATATATAAAAATTAAGACGCAGACTGTAAGTAAGATGACGTAATTCTTGCGACCTTTAAAGCGTCTGATAGTATTGATTATTAATTATTAACAACAAATTTGTAAAACATACAAAAAAGTCAGCACTCAGAATTTAAGAAAATTGATTAGTTTTTTATGTACCTTTAGTACCTGATACCTGTAAATTGGCCGTCGACCAAACCTACCAGGTATGCGTAAGTTCAAAGTACATACACACACAACTCTATATTACACATTTTGTTTCTCAGAAAATAAGTTATTTCTGGAAGCCCTGGGATCTTGTTCTATTATAGTCAGAACGTTAACATACCAATAGATTTGGTAACCATTTTCTTCATTGCCCCAATTCCTTTGTGATCAAAATCAGTTCCCATTTCGTCCTCAAAGGTTGGACACTTTTAAGGGTTCGTTACAATCACGGTATAACCGCTTTTATACTGAAAACCCACACACAAATACCACGCATTATATTGAAATGTTTCTAATATCAGAGGTATTTAGAACAGCATAATGAAAACGTTCAATTTATGTACTTAGCTTCTAGTGGCGACTACCAGGACTACAGAAACAGTAGACAGTATGGAGTTCAATGTTCTGTACTACTATTATGCGTGCGATGTTATTGAAATAGACACAATTGTTTATATCTGTGACTGGCGTGTTTGATGAAGTATGTATCCAGAAATTAATGTGATTTTTTGTACATTGTATATTATATTTATCGAGCCCTCGAGTAGTATATCGAGTTATATTTGAACAGGTGACAGACACAGTTTGCTTATTTATTTATTTATTTATTTCACAAGACATGTTTCCTTTGCCATACAGATTAAATGTAATGCGACAAAGTAACTTAAAATATACTTAACTTACATGCTACTAACTTATGGGGTAACTAGCTTTTTCCCGCAGCATCACTCGTGTGGAAGTCGGAAATTATCCCATGGAAACGTACTGCCGGGATATAAAGTATCCTATGTGTTATAATCCAGGTTTTAAACAATCTGTCTGCCACATTTAAACCCTATTAGTAGCATAACATAATGATTGAATACTATCGTGAATTCATGCTAGCCTAGTACTTTTTGTTAGGTTACTACTCAGAAATTGTGCCCAACGTCTAATGATTAAAAATCTAATTGAAAGTCTAATTCTAATCTTGAATTCATGCAAGCCTAGTACTTTTTGTGCCAAGTTTCAAGTTTATTAACACAAGGAATAAGATTTTTCATACAAACGAATCCCCTTTTCGCCCCCTTTTTTTTTTCGCCCACCTTTTTTTTTTTCGCCCCCTTAATTGTGGAATTTTCAAAACCCCGTCTTAATGCTCCCCTACATTATAAAAGGAAGCTGTGTGCAAAATTTCACTTTTATAGTCCCAGTAGTTTCGGCTGTGCGTTGATATGTCAGTCAGTCAGTCAGTTTCCCCTTTTATTTGTATAGATATTTCTTATGAAAAGGACATTTGTCTGATAACCTGGCTACAAAATATGTGTGTAAAGTTAGATCATGACCGGCTCTTTTTATTAGCCTTTTTCATTATCATCACTATTATGTCGATCGGAAGGTTAATCAACAATCGGTTCTTGATTGGTTGCATGTAATTTGTTTCCCGCAAGATTTAATATTTTAAGTCAAAATTTTGTTCACAATTACAAAAATAAATAAAAAGAAAAAATAAGAGCAGTCACTGGTGGCCCAGTGGTAAAGACCAGACTTTGTGTAAGTTACTGCTCTCAAAACGTTGAAGGAAAACATCGTGAGGAAACCGGCATATCCTAGAACCAAAAATTCGAGGACGTGACATCTACCAACCCGCACTGGGCCCGCGTGGTGGATTACGGCCTACTCCCTCTCACCGAGAAGAGGCCTATGTCCCAGCAGTGGGAACTTTGTAGGCTGATTATTAATAAATAAAAACTTGATTGCCAAAAATATTACAAGTTTTATGTTGGCTCCAAATAAAAGCTAGTGTAGTGTAGGTACCAAATATACATCTACACTAGCTTTATAAAAGACACCGGAGGCCCGTTGTATCTGAGCTAACACTATGAAATAATTCTACACATAAGTGAAATATTATTGTGACCCAAATCTGGTTGTTAGATACGAAGACTAGTGATGACAGATGCCGCGATATCGCGGGATTTGTCATCGATTTTGCAGTTCTCGAAGAAGCACTTACCTACCTAAAACCTTAATCTGATTTGTTTTTAGAACAAAATATATTATTCACGTATAGAGTATTTTTTGGGCCGGATACAAATAGCGTCATGAAACTTGTGAGAAACAATTATTTTAAATAAACTTTTTTTATTGTCCGTTCAACCGATTTTGACTTCTATACCGTAGGCATAAGGATGGCATTAAAAGCAAAAAAGTGGTTACAATACCAACTGTTTACTGCAGCTGCCATTTGTCATACCACCAACGTAATAGAAGTCAAAATCGGTTGAACGGGCTGTAAAAAAGGTTTAGTTAAATGTCTAATCTTATTTCAAATGGAGTATACGTATGCATGCTTAGGCTCGTGGCTAAATTATGACAGCCGCACAAGTCGATCAAACGTTTGCCGAGGTCGGGCCGTGGATGGGTGGCCTGACCATCCATTAGGTACATATCGAGACTCCTCCGTGCCTCGGTAAGCACGTTAAGCAGTTGGTTCTGAACGTCAGTTGTAAATCATTGACAGTCTTTACAAGTCGGAAGCCCGTAAATCTAATATCCAGTTTTGCCATGAGTTATCGTATTACCCAGTAACTGGATTGTGGAGGTCAGATAGGCAGTCGCTCCATGTAAAATACTGGTATTCAGCAGCATCCGGTTAGACTGGACACCGACCCCAAAATTGTTGGGAACAGGCTCGGCAATTGATGATCATGCATGCGTAGGCCCGCTTGCACCATCAATCACTAAATAATTTAGCGCAAAATGTATCTAGAACATAATTCTGTCTCTATCATCATCAAATGGTTGGCAGAAACAGAACGATGTTTTAAATTCGTTTAACGTTAAATGTGTTTGTGATTCGTAGTGCAAGCGGGCCTTAGTCCATAACATAATCAGCCTATAATGTTCTCACTGCTGGGACACAGGCTTACTCTCTGTGAGACGGAGTGGGCCACGCGGGCCCAGTGCGGGATGGTAGATGTCACATGTCTTCGATTTTATTTGTTCTAAGACTTGCCGGTTTCCTCACAATGTTTTCCTTCACCGTTTTAGGTGATGAAATAATTTACACAAAGTAAAGTGCCTGCCTGGGTTCGAACCGATGACCTCCAACTCGTAAGTTGTAGGTCGTCAGTTTTAAATCTGAACTGGGCCACCACTGCAAACTTTGCAATGACTAACTTGGTTCCTGTAACAGACGTTAACCAACGTGAAGATGAATTTAAAAGCAATTTTTCATTAACAACGCTGTATAAATCGCGGCATAAAACCATCCAGCCTCTCTTTTCCCCCTAGTCCAAAAATTAGCGTTATTGTAACTGGCAGCACTACTAAGCGCCTAACGTTATGCCCTAGCCGATCTTGGCCGACCGCCAACGAACGCGGCGAACGCTCGTAGGCTTTTGAAATATCGAATGTGTTCTAAATTCTAAATTGACTAACGTAGGAATGTGTTCGATATCTAAACTCGTAAAAACAAAAAATAAATGTAAACCGTTTAGTTTCGGCAGCCATATTGGAAAAATTGGCTTACCTACGCAATAAAAGTTATTTCGTGGATTACTGCGGGTTCTCGTTAAACTGGAAGTAAGTGTAATAAGCCATAAAATGAGCTTTTTATTTCGCGTATTATTGCTGGATACTTACTTAGTTCATATGTTATTGGAACATGGGGATTCAATGAGCTTAGGGGATCAAGCTTTAATGAAGAGTTTTTCTTCGTGGTATTCTCTTATAATATTTGTTCTTCATTTTATCCCAGACCTTCACTAATAAACATGCTGTATTTTCTTTACTGATTCCCAGTGTTTCAAAAGAGATTCAATAAACTGCTTAATTTAACAAACAAGCCTAAAGCGTTATTTCATAACATTATTGGCTTCACCGTTGTTCTAAATTGCTTTAAAGCGTTCAAAGGAAAAACATCAAGACACTTAATGTAGGGGAGTATTTTTTTCTTTTTTGCCCTTTTTCCTTGATTCCTTACACTGAGCGAGATCAACTTTATATTACTCCTCAAAGTTTACCATAACTTTGTCTAGCTTTCATTGTCTTGCGGACGCCTGAGAAGCCTTTGGAATGGTTTTTTAATTATGTTTATGAAAGTTCGTCGGAAATACGAAAAATTATTCTCATTCCTAAAGTCACTATTAATTTTACAACACCAGTTTTCTTGGAATAGGTGAATAAGGATTCTTTTTCTCTGGAAGTTTTCTGGTTGGGAAATATAATTAGAGTAATTAATTAAAGGAAAAGACAGGGCTTTTATATTTTTTTCTAAAAATAATTTGTGAAAATTAACTTAACATAAAATCACGACTTTTTTCCTCAAGGGGTTAGGCTGAGGTTTTCATATAGTATACCAACATTTCATTTTTAATGTGGCCACCCACATCTCTCCCTGTGAAAGTTAAGGCGAAAGCGTGAAGGCAGCCCGCGAAATTCAAATTTTCTTACGATTTTTGCAAGTCAGTATCATTTTCTATGTTGATCTAAATATGATTCGCGGCCGTATCAAATGTTTATTTATAGAATTATAATCATAAAAATGATCAATACAACTGTTTAAGTTCATGTAATCCCGTTGAATGACTATTTCATGAAATCATGACATTTGGTGATTATGCTACATAACTTATGGAGTTGTATCGCTGATTGTAATGATTATAATTATGTAAAGCCATATTTGTAACGGTCGCGAATCATATTTTAATAAACATAAAACCTGACACAGACCTGCAAAATGCAAAAAACTAAAAAAAAAATGAATCTCGCGGGCTACCTTAGCGCATCCCTCTTAAATATGATATTTTGGATATGCGGTAAACAAGAACGAGAATTCGGTCAATTTTTGTACGGAGACTCGTTCCTAGGACAGCAATGAGTTTCGATGGTCGAGTTGGGTATTTATTGCGTTTTTTTCTGTTAGAAAAAAAGTACCTAAAAGATTCAACCTGTATAACATGGTACTGAAAATTTTAATATCGTCAGTTGAAAAATGTTGTCACTTAACTGGCAAAATGTACGTGCACTACAGTACACTTCTGCCGTACCTTTCCCTACCCTGCGACTAAAGATGCGATATTAATGGATGGATAACATATTAACCTGTAATTTTTAAAACAAAATTTCAATATTTATTCATTAGCAAATCATTGCAATTCATTAACCACACAAATTATAAAAGAGAAAAACATGCAACTAAATATCAATAGAACCAAACCGACCAATCAAATTAATGAAACCTTTTCAATTTTGCACTCACTGAATCTTCAATCAAAACTAATTTGTGTTTCAAATAAAACAAGTCCTATTTGAAAGTGAAGTTAATGACTTTCCAAGTCACGGAGCCTTAAGTTGGAATAATTATGAGTTATAATGTCAATAGGTATTTACATTTCAATCAGGCAATGGCTCTCGAGAAAGAAGTAGGTTAGAAACAGCATAATGTGGCAATTATTAAAAGGAAGGCTAATCAAAGGTAATTTGCCTCAACAGCTCACGTATTTATGTGGCAATTCATGTTTATGTTTAAGGTACTTTAATCGAAATGTCACTAAATTAAGGTAACTTTGAAAGGTTAGGTATTTTCATGATAGCAGTTTTTCCTACGTTGTCGTTTTCAATTAAGTTATCGATGTCAGTACCTAGTCATTTAATTAAGTCGTACTATTCTTCATCCTCAAGCTCTTTTAAGATACATTTTAAGATGGTCTTCCAAATTCATCAACACACCTATCAATGATATCGTATCAATTACCTATCGTATAATGTTTCAACTAACTTTCTCAGGGTTAGCTTGTATTTTCCTTTTTATTCTAGCTTGTATCGCATTAGTTCTCTCTAATTTTGACGGAATTCTGTCTTAGTGCTCAAATACACGAGTGACACCTTGCAGTCGACGAGCACCACGACCCGACCTGAGTCGACGCCAGGATTTGCCTCTGCCGTTGGCAACTTGCCGCTCGTGTATCGAGCACTTAGGCCCGCATTACTGAACCTCGCTCAAAACTCAAGCATTACTCAAAACTCGTTTAATGCCTTTTGATTGGTTGAAACTAGTTTTAAGTAATGCTTGAGTCTTGAGTGAGGTTCTGTAATACGGGCCTTAGTGTTTGTCTGTATTTTTTGTCTGAATTTTGCTTAGAGTACAGTCAACGTTATTTATTTGCTTTAAATACATAGGTGTTACAAAGGTGTTTGTGTATTCTTGTGCGATGACACATTTCGCCATATTTTGACATGCAAATATTAATAGTAAGGCTTATTTGAGTAAGCAATTATCTATACCTATAGTTAAAAATATTGACTAAACATGAAATTATTTAAATCAATCTTCAATTTACACAACACAACTAATTTTAAAAAAATATATAAATATTTGGCACAACATAAAAACTAACAGAAACAAAAAAATCTACAATCACAGATTGTTAATATGCATTATATATGATTTAAATACAAGTTTTTGCTCTTCTTTTATTTTCGTCATGTCTTAAACTCTTAAATTAACCTCTCCAAACTTTTCCACTACAGCATCCTCTCTCTCTCTCCAATCATTTATCATCCATTTAAACCACTTCCCTATACCCACAATTCTATTACAATAGCAGTTCTTCTTCTAAATTAGTCCAAGTGGTACCACACGCTTAATTCGCGACATGTCCCGGCCACACCAAGTGCTCTCCACACGGCCTGACTTGGTCTGACTTGGCCCAGCATGGCCTTGGCACGATCCATATAGCGCAATGACAATGGAACCTTGACATGACCTTGTCTTTGTTTTATTTGAATAAATAGAAACTCGATGTTTTGTTTTGTTATGAATTTTGTTTGTTAATGTTTTTTGTCTGAGAACTACTACACTACTACTGATACTACTGTTTGTTTTCCCAAATGTAATAAATAAACTCCAGAGTGAGTTTTTAGCGTTCAAACAGGAACATAACGCAAGCGAAAAATCGCACAACATGATCAATTTTCCACTGAACTTAATGACTGTTTAGTTTTGTAATTCTAAACCATGAAGTATTACTTAAGTATCATAAATATAATTCAATGTGGAAATAAAAATCGTAAAATAAAGTACCATACCAAAGTAACTAAATGCCAAGTATTAACAATTTTACAACCCATAAACAGGAACTTACTCCACTAAACCGATCATAAACTTAGTCGTATATAATTGAACCAGCAATATAATCGTTTGAACGCAACTTTGATTGACCTAAAGACATAATCCATTGCCCCATGAATATTTATCAGTACGATCAGATCAATAACTGAACTACTTCGTCGCTTCGACGTTTTCAATATCAGGCATAGGTACGCATGTCAGACAGCAATCGTACATTCAATTGGTCAAATTGACTATTTTAAGGAAGTAGTAAAAACAATTTCAAGATTATAATTGAAGGGTCAATTTTTATTAATGAAGTGACTATTTCATACAACAATTTTCAGACAAATTAATTTGTAGAGGACAGGTATGTCAGACTAGGAAAAAGAAATAATTTAGTCAGAAAATTAAAAAAATATTAGTCATGTATGTTTTGCTTTATCATATTAATAAAAATATATTTAGATAAAACGGACGCAGTAAAGTTAGGGAGTGGGGGCTCGCTTCGTCACACTTCAGTATAAAATCTATTTTTTGTCAACATCCCTATTACCTGTTAAACCCGCTGTATATTGTTGTATTTATTTATTTATTCAACTTTATACAACATAAAAGGTACAAATACAATATTCTATTGATACACAAAATGACGAACAAAAGGTACATTTCACTGAGCGTCACAAAAAAGAAGAGACAGCGCAGAGCATCGACCTTTCTCTGAACCACGGTTCAAGTTCATTATATTCAAAAACAGGAGCATAATAAAACCTGTTTGTGATAGAACAAGCCATGATCGATGTACAAAGTTCAGTTCCCGTTTGCGGACACGTTGACAGCTCCATCAATCACGCTGTCGGTGCCTACATAATTGAATGTCGGCAATTTTTCGCGAGCATTTGTTAAAGAATTATGGATGATGCCAAATAAGATCGGGAATCTTCGGAAACAATTTTTCTACCAGTAATTTGGACACACGACGGTCCATTTGTCCCCTAAAAACGAAGAAACATTAAAAAAAAACATTTGATACTATAGAAAAAGATTTTGCTTTTTTGAAAGTAAGGGTCTACACAAAATTGGGGTCAATTTCGGGAGGTAAAATTCAAGAACGGATAACATAATTAACGGTAATAGACGAGACGGTTGGACCAAATCAGATTTTTTACCCTCTGCAAAAATCTCGCTTTTGATTTTGGCAAGCATTCCAACGACTAGAAATGAGGGGGCCAAAATCCAAGAGCTTAATGAACTTTTGACCTAATAATCAGTTCAGATCAAAAGATTGGGAAAGTAGAATCCTCGGTATAATTAGGACACTTTGTCATTAATACTGTAGCTACCACCATTAGTGAAGCTTTAGTGTTCAAGTACTCAAGTCTGTGAGAGTGTTTAATATCTAAATCTAATCTATGGCAAAATTGCTAAACAGCCTATTTAAAAAATATAATAAACACAAAATAATGTTTAATATACGCAAATTAAAGCTACTCGTATTATCTAGTGAAAAATATTTATTGGATGAAATTTATCATATTTTATTTATTTACACAGTAGGAATAAAAGGCATGAAGTCTCATTGATGAGATTTAAAAAAGCGCACATCTAAGACTAGTAAATTATCTGTGCGTACATTACTTCACTAGTGTGGTATTATAAAGTAAAAAGCACGCGTGTTTAATACACAACATTATGAACCTAAAGCGGTTCAATAAGAGCCACTTTACGAACTAGTGTGTTGAAAAAAACACAAGCTTACAAGCTCATGACAAAAAGTTTAAAGCCAGATGCTTCCGTTAGCTGGAGTTCGGTTGTTGGCACGAGTCCAAAAAATATGATTCTAGATGTGCTGAAGATAGCCGCTAATGATACGAGAGGCTCTTATCTTTGAGCTATTAATACAGACCAGAAATCTGGCTGCATTACTATCGATATAGAAATATCATGATTTTTATTTTACTCTCTTTTTGGGTAGGCTCAAATAATAGGGCTAAAGATCGGGTCGTGGTAAAACTCTCTGGTCATCAAATAGTACTCGTACGGAATATCTGGTCCATTATTGGGTTTTCCAAATTAATACTTTGATCATTTCAAAAGACAATAACTTGATTCAATAGCAGCACTACAGTTGCATCAACGACGATATTATACCATATCCATTTGATCAAAGACTTTCAGCTTTATGAATGGTATACACCTCTGCTATCCATGCTCTGCATATGATTTAAAAGAGTGTCCGTGGAGTTTCTTGCCCGTTCTTCTCCATAGGTACCTACTACGCTTTGGAATGGGCATCTAGCTTCATCTTTCTGACTGACCGACCCCCTTGACAATTCAAAAGTGCCTGTAATTGGTTTATTTGAAATAAATGCTTTGAGTTTGAGTTTGATCCCTTTAGCGAAAACAGGCGTGATCTTATATTGAATAGTATTTTTGCTGGAATACACTAAAACTCGCCCAAAATCTGGCAACCCAAAACGATACGTATACTGTCGCTTGCAATGATAAAATACCTGCAACAGCGCCATAATTACAAGCATCAGAATTAACGACACATTTACTTCCTACTGAATACGAACTTATTGAATAGCTTACATTTAACACCTGATACTGTCACAAAAGATTATAGAACGGTATAAGACCCCTTTAATCCATGTCGCAACTCATAATCCTTATAATGATCAGGTAAACTAATTACTAGGCGTTAATGTACGCCTTTAGGAGGGAAAAGCAACCCAACCATTACAGTAATTGTTATGATGTAGACAGGTTACATCAGCGTAGGGTCTGCATCCGACCGGGGGTCCGGGTCTGTCCTACTTTCATACACAATGGACAAAGATGGATATTATTTTGGAGTTCTGAGATTCTGGAAAAGATTGTTGATAATAGATCTGAGTACGGCGTTTGATACGGTAAGCCATTTTCTTCGAACTTTGAGGCGTTTGCATAGAATGAGTAATTCATGAAGGATAAGACCACAACCTTGCGAAATTAAAGGAATAGAAAACATTTTGCCCAGCAGCAGAACAGCATGGGCTGATGAATTTAACAAAAGAAAATTAATTAAGTTGGGATGATATTTTTATATAAAATATAATTGCGTAGGTAATTTATCGATATAATTATGTCAATGAGAACAAATAAATTAAATTATGTATGTACTAGAATGCAAATCTTGTGGTTATATCTGTTTATCTGAAATTGAAATTCTAAATAATATAATCAAAGTGCTTGTTTAGCATTATCAATCCAATTGGATTACTTCAAGCCATAGGGTCGTAAGCCTTGTACAATGAATTCCACGTAAACAATGCCAAGGATATATTCGGGTTTTAACTCAAATATCCAGGGTTCCCTTACTCATTATCCGGTATTACGGTAGCCCCATAGATGCGGGGCACACCGGGACCCGGGTGAAATTCAAATGTTTGTTTCAGTTTCACTTAGGTCCACAACGGTGTTGTTAAAGTTTTCGAAGAACGAAAACGTATAAAGAAACAGATTTAAAAATAATCTTCGTTATACAGGTCCAAATTGTATAGGCTGGTAATGAAGACGATACGCTTACTGAGAAATTCAATTAGTGTTATCTGGAGAATGATTTTTGTATGGATCTAGATTTTAAACAAAAGGAGGTAATTAAAACACTCGCAGTCAGCCTGTTTTGTGAGTATGCTGTTACGTTTTGATTGGTAAGACTATCTGCGAAAGTCTTTAGCTTTGTATCTTTATAGTTTATTTTCCAAGCAATTATTGCATGAATAATTAAGATCATCTTCTACATATCAAAGCATCGTTTCACCCAGATTTTGCTTCCACAATAAAACAATAAATGCATAGCAATATGAATACGACTCTCTGCATTCACGAGGTTTGTTTCATTGAATGTTGATCTGCGAATGAAAGAGGGATGCTGAAGCGGATTGCAACATGTCTACCCATACAAATCGTGGAATTTGACTCAGCGAAATGGGCTGCTCTATTGCTTTGGGCAACGTTCTAGCGAGTAGTGATTTGTTAGCACTCGCAACACTCTTTTTTCAATACCAGATTTAAAAGGTCTTTTCGCATTCGGAATCTATGTATTTGAAGCTTTGAATTCAGCATGTGAAATACAAGAATTCTAAAACAAACTGGATGAAAGCTTCAGAATATTTTAATATGTATTTTACTAGCTTTCGAAAAGGTAATTCAGCCTTTTCTCTGTGAGTAATCACACGAATAAAAATTTGTTAAGTTAGGACGATGCACGTCAAAAAGAGCATGTCGCATGGTTCTACAGATACACACATGGTCGCTATGCAACAAATAACAGTCCACGAAATAATATATTTTTTACAAATTAATGAGTAGTTCTGCGTTACACAAGTTCTTTGATAAGACTGTAACACCCCAATGTATTTTTTATGATCCCATTCGTAATTAAGAAGAAGTATTATAAAGAGAAAAACTGCCTTTTGAAAGGATCAACTAGAACCAATTCAATTTTTGTTATAAATTTTGACGTTCAATAGTGCTTACTTTTAAATGGCCTACTTGAAATAAATGATTTGACTTTGAGTATTCTCTCTAAGAATCTTTTATCTACTTCAAACCTAACTCGACCAAAAACGAGCCACAATTCTACCAAGAAGTCCTTACAAACAATTACTGGATCTATACCTCTACTCGACCGATGAATTCTCGAGGCGAGCCGGCTGACTGATGAGGCGTGATTTCTACATGAGTGACACGATCGTTAGTTGAACTCATTACTACTGCTTAGCCAACAATTCGTTCACTTGTGATAATGGTACTGTCACTTGTTGATGAGTTTCGTTTTTCTTTGCCTTGAAGGTTTCTTTATCTTTGCTGTGAAGATTTTGGGGCGTGTCGTTGTCAGTTAATGTTATTTATAAATGTGCTGTATAGGCATACTTACTTACGTCCTTTAAATTACCTACAGACGTCACAAGTGGCATTTAGAAATTGGTAACAACTGTGTGTTTTTTTGTTACTTTAGCAGCATTTTTATAAAGTCTGGTAAAGTTATTTAAAATAAGAATTGGACTACATCGAGAGCCGGGAAAACTACACTTAGTCATTGTTATTAATTGTCTTTTATTACAATGTATGCACACTTATCAGTACTAGTGGTTGGTCAGTGGTTTTAAGTTTCAAAGTCAAAGTCACATCATTTATTTCAAATATGCCCCTGTAAGGCACTTTTGAACGTCAAAGTTTACAAAAAAAATTGAATTGATTCTAGTCGCCCCTTCCAAAAGGTAGTTTTCGTATGGAGAAGAATGAGCAAGAAACTCCACCGTTACTCTTTTAAAATGTGTTACAATATTTTGCATTATGTACGTACATTAGTTACATAATTATATGTGAAGACGATGCAAATAAAAATACGTTACCACAATAGGTAAAAAGAAGAATTAATAAAAATGAAGCAACGAAAGATAAATTAATTACTTATGTGATAGATGCATGGTTCTCACATATTTACAAACATTGTAAAAGTAGACGATTTTCTTAAAATTTTACAGTTAATAAGTCAGTGTGTGAGGAAGTAATCACAGAATGTAAAATTAATGTCATATAATAAAAATAATAATTCATACAACTTAAATTAGCAACCAGTTTGATTTTGTCTAGATTCTAGATTATCCTATGGAGCAGGACCAGCATGTTTCCAAGCATTCTTATCTTGGATATAATCCTCTAATTTGTAATATGCTTGTTTACAAAGTGTACTTTTAATATGAGTTTTAAATTTTCTTTCATTTAATTGTAATATATCACAAGGTATTTTATTGTAACATTTTAACACAGTACCCCATAAAAGATGAAGGGTAAGGTTAAGTACAAATTTTTGCTTTCAGATATTAATATATAGATTCACGTCTTCAACAACAAAATCTCACTAACAAATAAACCAAACCCGCTAACTAATATTCCCACACGTTTCCCCCATTAATCTTCGATTCTATCAATTCTAGAGCAGCTACGTACCACATTCAGTCACTTCCAGTTACGCCTAAGGCTTATGTGTCGTACATACCAAACATGTGTACACAAGCCCGTCATGTTGAGCATAGAAACAGTCGTCGCGCTCACACATTACCGCGGAAACTTAAGTGGTGTGGTGTACGTAATCCGTCGTCATCCGTGATGAATGGTGGATGTCGCCTAAACCCGCACAGGATTAGTCAATTGCGGCCTCAAATCCACCAAGTCATAGTCGCTTGTAATGGAGTAAGTGATGAACTTGAAGCGATGTGTTAATTTTTGGTATTATTGTAGAACAATGTGTCAAGCTTGAATTCGTAGGTTTATTCAAATCTCGTTGTTATGGTAACAGATTTGGCTGATGTTCTTATATCCTATACTATTAAAAGAGCAATATTTGTATATATATATATATTTGTAATCACGTTCTCGAAAACGGCTCTAACGATTTCGATGAAAGTTACATTATAGGGGTTTTACGGGGTTGAAAAATCGATCTAGTTAGGTCTCATATCTGGGAAAATCCGTATACTCCGTATTTTCACCGGAGCAGAGCTTGGTCGCCCAAAGTTTAAAACAAGAATAATAACACCTTCGAATACATGACAGCATGGAATTAGTAAGTACCTATTATCATGGCAGCATGGAATTAGTAAGTACCTACTGTCATGGCAGCATAGAATTAGTAAGTACCTACTATCGTGGCAGCATGAAATTAGTATGAACTTTCCTATACTATTAAATGAGCATTCTCTATTTTCACCAGAGCAGAGCTCAGTCGATCAGGTACTGTAAATGGTTATATACAAAAACGGCAGCAGAAAAGATAAAATTTTCACAGACGAGCTGCTTGCTTTTATTATGTTGAGAAAAGGGCTAACATAGTTCTTAAAAAACAAAAAACAAATACACGCGTCGACTTCTTCCTTTTTCGTCGGTTCAAAAGCTCTATGGTCGAATTTACATAGTGGAACTAATTTCAGACGTAAATAATGTAATACCGACTTTTGTGTACATAAATACATAAGGAGCACCACTAATACCTATTTTATGTTATTGCTAATTATTTTAATCAACAGTTATGAATATACACTTTTCCATCTGCAATTCCAATGAAGACTTTGTAATTAATATGTGGTTTAAGGAACAGCAAAAAACAGGATTGTTCAAACACGCTCAAGTGTAACCTATAACACCAAACGCCGTGACGGAAATGGTCTGGTTAGGTTAGGTAAACAACTGTCTACTCCCACAGTTTTCTATGTACCCACTCGTTATTAGGTGCCGTGATTATATCTGAATCATAGTGCCCAGCTTTATTGACTGATAAATTCTTTTAGACTTAATACCTAGATAAAAAAGAAGAAGAAGTTTCGAGAAGAAATAACAGTAATCACACACCAAAAATAGCTAGTGTTTAAAAATAAATAAGTACGATATAATTTTCAGTTCAGATATAATTTTCTTTAAAATAAAATGGTTGTATGAGGTTTTTGCCTACAGAAATACTTTTTAAATAACTTCAGATAAAAAGTATCCAGTTTTATGCTGAGATTGGAAAACAAACAGTAATAATATAGAATAGAAGTAGATAGTTAATATTTTGTATGATTTCAATTTCATTTGCTTAACGATTTATCTAGCATATTTTGACCTCGAAAATAATCTGTTAATTAGACAAACAATTTTTTTTCACCTTATAGTTCTGTTGTTTTTGAACCAATTTACAGAAAAAAATATCATTAATTTGCCAAAAGAACTCTTCGTTTTCAGGTGTACAAAAAAGTTGGTAATCCAGAACATGTTTGCCTATATAATATTCGAAAATTTTATCATGACATCTGTAAAATTTTATATCGTGTGTAATATCAATTTATCATTATAACAACCACAGATTAAGCCTAGTCACAGCTGCCAAATTCCGATATTAACACAGCCATCGAATACAAATCTTGCCCCAGGACATTCAAGTTGAAATATCAATAATTTAGTGCTGTAACGTGACATTTAGCTGATGCAGCGTATGTGATGTGAATGGCTGTAATGATCGTCTCTGACGTCATCATTATGGCTTAGTTGGCTGATCTTAGGCAATATTATGTGAGGCTTGTGATCAGGAATTTTGTGGTATTGTAGATGTACCTAGCTAATTAGAAATTATACGAACTTTATGGTAACAAAACGTCTTCTATCGTTAGTAATTATATTACCTATCTTTTGATTGCTAAAGAGTGGCCAGCATAATATGGAAATTATTAATGAAAAAAAACTACCACCGATATCAAAAAGAGTTTTAGTAATAATAGTTCTACAAAAAAAAAAAAGTAACCAAACCAATATATCGTTTCGGGATTGTCTATGACTGTATTTGTTCTTTATTGCAACTATTACTCAATAACTTTGTGCTCCATCGTGACATTAAGCTGATGCAGCGTATGGGAATTATAATAATCGTCTCTGACGTCATCAGATGGCTTAGTTGGCTCATCGTAGGTAATGTACGTGAAGCTTGTGATCAGGAATAATGCGGTTTGTAATAACAAGGTATAGGTAAGCCTTTAGTAGTTGGAAATTAAACGAAATGACGTAGGAACTCACAAACGTGTGTGTCTCTTTAAACAATATAACATTGCATCACGCCTATATTCACATCAGCACATTATTATCTTTGATAATGCTTATTTTCTTTTAAATTTTGTGAATGAGAGAACGTTGTAGACATAACAGACTGTAGATCGGTGGAACATTTAATATTTTGCTAAGTACCTGGTACTTGTTGATGGGCCTACACTGTCCTCTCATACCTTTTAACACTGTAACTTGGAAACATAGTAAAAACCATTTACTTTTAAAAGAGTAACCGTGGAGTTTCTTGCCGGCTCTTCTCCATAGGAAACGACCAATTGGAACCGTGCACCTAGCTTCTGACGTTTCATAAGTGCCCTTGTAGGTTTATGTGAAATAAAAATATTTTGATTTTGATTTTTGATTTTGATAAAGTATCCAGTTTTTACTATTGTAAAACACAGTCCCTCTCGTCCCTTTAATTTCATTCCTTATTAATCTTTCGAGCTATAATGCTCAGAGTGCGCCAACACCGTCCTGGCGATGATCGCCATCATACTGGATTGCCCTTATATCCGGCAATGCTACAGAAGACTTATAGTTACCTTGTGAGTGTTCTTTTTTGTCTGTGCTTGTTATCCTATCTGTAGCCTTTTAATGTTAAAATGAACCTTTTTGGCACTTTTATTGTTAAAATATTATTTTCACTTTTTTATTTTGTATTTTGTGTTTCACGAACTGAGTCCAAATAAACATTATTCTTTCTTTCTTTATTTTGTTCCTTTTACGAATCTATTTGTATATGAGTTTGGTTATTATTTTTATTAATTTATCATTTCCTCCACGTGAGAAAAGAGAACACTAACAAAATCGAAGCTTCGATTAACGGTACCTACTAATATTATTTTACAGTGTAAATTGAAACCTAAACCTAAACAATAGAGCCTCCTTTAAATTATCCTTTAGATAATTATCAGGATATTTTTTTCTCGATTTACAAAGGGACTTTTAGCTGGAAGACGTTCGCTGTACTGTAATGCGACTTGTTTCAAGTGATTTTTTTCAAGGAAAGTGCTCTCTTTCGTTACTTACAAAGGAGTGAATAATACTGAAATATGACACTACAAGTTTCTTTGTGACGAGTAAAAAACGCTAACAATAGATACTTTATTATAAAAAGTGTCAATTTTTACGTAATTGAAGAAATTGAAGCGATAGACAATATTAATACAATTGCAATTGATTTCAATTCATCATACACGCACGGTTGGAAGTACTGCGCACCTGAACTTTCTGAAGATGATCACCAATAAGGTGATGCACCACTTTAAGTCCTCCTAGTACGTCCCCTATTTTCACTCATGTCTTGTCACTAATCGCAACATTTCGGAAAGCCTGCTTGATCCTTCGAAAAGGCTCTAAAATCAATTTGACCTGTAAATATTGGTCTTGTATCAAATCTAAGCTTCAATATTGTCGAAGATACAAGATTGTTAGTTGAACTAATAAAGGTCTAACAGACAGAAAATGGGCGATAATCTTTTGTTGTTCTTTTGAGTTAAACTTTCAGCGAATATTTTCTACTGTAGGTATTGTGGCGGCACTTAATCATCGTTTTCAAAGAAGTATCGTAACTTGTATTATAACGGAGGTGGGTATGTGTTTCTTTCGTTATTATCAGCCATATTTTAACTACTGTGGGCGTTCTATGGGTAGTGTTGGTTATTGCGCAATAGAAAAACCGTTTGCAGTTCAAATCACATTATAATTTATGATCAAATTAATCACACCGCGACAGTTTCTAAACGTCTTCACTGCTGGACCGCCACCCATGAAGTCTGCTTAGCTTCGGCTGGTCCGAGTATTATGTTGTAGACTCTATCGAGCGCTGCTAAGCGGCGCTGGCGTCCCGATTAGTCAACTCAGTGACGTATTTTCAACATATATTTAACCCTAGTACACGTATATGACTTTTGCGTTTTTTAACACACGTACGTACATATACACAAACTCACGCCTTTTCCTGTGGGTATCCCACCTGCTACGATCCTTAGATACTCCTTTTGCTTCGTTCACGTTCATACATCTGGTCATACACGCACGCCACTTGCGAGTACTAAGTACGCACCTGACCTTTCTGAAGAAGATAACCAATAAGGTCGCTACATATCCTTCTGGGGCGTCCCCTCCTTGCGTTCTCTGTGTTTTTATTTATTTTGTCTTTTTCTTTTAATTTTGTTTGACCCTGCTGGTCTTGATCGGGAGGGTATGATTATCGATCATCCGCCATATTCTACGCTGAAATAGACATTTGTTTGTTATTTTTTGTTGTCAAGAACCAGTGAATAAGAGAAAAACGACCCTTCGGTGATCTGTAACTCAGGACCCTCCCTACTTTGGACACCTTTCTCTATTTATGATTGTGTATTTTATTAACTAAGTAGTGTCTGTAATATAATGTTGAGGTAAATAAAGATTTATGATTATTATTTTGACAGCCGTCGAACCATAAAGAAAAGTCACGAAACAGTGGGATTAACGGTACTTTATTTATAAGAAAACCTTTGCTGCTCTATTTAGAATTTTAATACTTTCCACAGACTTCTAATAAGTCTTCTTCTTTTCGTGTAGCTATTGAATAACCCGATGTCAGAGTTTTAAAGCCGCCCATGGGCGTCTGACTTGGCTTCGCATGCCGTCGAGAAATATCTCTCAGGCATGCCGGTTTCCTCACAATTTTTTCCTTCACCGTTTTTGAAGCAAATGATCATTATACAATACGCACATGAATCCGAAAAGTCAGAGGTGCCTTGGGTTGGAACTCGAGACCTATAACTTGGCAGTCCGACTATCACTGCAAGTCTAATAAGTTAAATAGTAAGAGATGGTGAAATAAATCTTTGTAAGCCAACTTACTACGCAAACACGTAGTAAAGCAACGTGGAGTTACTTAAAAGCCGGTGTTCACCAGGTGCACGGCATGGCATAGCATGGCAAAGGATTTTTTTAAACGGTAAAAATATTGAATCTTATTTACATACCCTTACACTCACATTTTGTTGATATAGTCACAAGAGAGGAGCTGCGAAATGCCGCGGAAGGCTTCGACATGCCAGGCCATACAAATGTTAATGTGCGCTTTTCTAATGTCTAACATCACGATATTATCGTGGACGTCCACGTCCATTAAATGTATGGAAATACGTGCACGACAAAACGTTATCGTGGACGGAAATTTAAAAGCGTCTTCATTAATTTCTATATATTTTACTTCCCTATGTTATCGTGATGCTGTGACATGAACAGATAATACCGTCACGTTATCGTGTTAGAACTATAAAAGCGCTCATTTCTTTGCCGTGCCTTGCCGCGTGGTGTCGCGTCGTGTCGCGTCGTGTCGCGTCGTGTCGTGTCGTGTTGCGTCGTGTCGTGTCGTCGCGTCGCCTTAATACTTATCACATGCAAGCGCACGTCAGTTAATGTAAACACCATACTTGGTTGCACTTTTGAAATACGATGTGAATAGTGTGACTAGTTAATGCTTTGCGTTTCACAATGTAGTTTATGTAAATAACGGTACTTGTTAGAAAAGTTTATTATAAACACAAGTTCTACAACAACATTACCTACGCAGTTATGCACCCTATGGGTAATGTGTTGTAGAAGTTTGTATTTACAATAAAATTCCTAGTTGCATTTGCCACCTCGTTGCCCTAGCTGGCTAGGTCGCAAGCTACTGCTGAGTGCAACTACTGCTAAATATGAATGTTTTTCAAAAGAAATATCGCAGTAGTATCTTAGAATTTAGTCTTTTGTCAGACATTGTTATTGGCCTGCCCCTTAGTAGATACCTACCATAGGCGCAGGTTTGCCGACGGTGAGCAATGGGTAGCTCGCCGTCCGATAAGGACCAGCCATGCTATTCTGTGAACATCTCACCGTGAAAACTTGGGTGAAGTGAGCTGTCAATAGTGTCAATCCCTGTGGAATGACAGCTCACTCCACGCTCAATTCACCGAAGTTTTCACGGTGAGATGGTTACAGAATAGCACTGCAGGCCCGGGTCGACGGCGAGTTGTGTTCCACGCGCGCCTAAAAGAGATGTCAGCAGTACAGAAGGGATCTGCTATGAACGATGCCTGCCGGGATCGCGAAAGTACGAAAGGGATACCGTGGCCCCTGGCAACGTTCAGGCAACACTGAAGGAACACTGGTGGGTTTTAGTCAGTAAAAGTCTGACACGCCCTCCCGCTCCGCCCAGAGCGGGAGAAGTTATTTGATAAGACTTTTACCATTCTTTTCGGAAATGCCCATGTACCTAGTTTAATAAACCTCTGCGTTCCCCTTCTGTGTCGACGAGGTGTATGTTTGCGGTTCGTGTTTACGAAACTTTTTCTAAAACTCCTGGGATTCAACTTTTTCTTTTTCTACTCTCGTATCGACTCGAGCTATACAAAAAGCTTTCAGAGTTTCGGCCCCCTACCCCGTTCAACTTTCATTGATTTTTTGAATTTCGAATGACAACGTTTCGGTTTAGGTAATATTACTGTCAGAGGCACCGTGAGCCGTTGACATCATTATTTTCTCAAAATGGTTACATATATGTGGCGGCATCAACATCGCCACATGCGACCTTCGCATCACACTGACGTTACGCAAAATCCTGCATCGCGCAAGCAGGGTTTACCGCACGATCAACATATATAACTTCCCGATATCAATCACCAGGGCAGTTGCCTACCAGACACGACACCCGTCTGGTCGGAGGGTCCTCCCTTATCTATAGAGGATGAGTGAGCTTTACACCCTGTTCCTCATACATCTATATATAAACAGATCGATTGGTAGGTACACGTAGCCGTACCCGAAGCCCAAATATCAGTGACCAATAAAGTCCGTACAACATAAACTTTGCAAACATTCATGACTCTAAATTATTTTTCACCTGCCAAAAAATATAATATTATTACTTATGATGGATTGCAATTTTAATCGAAACGCCATAATAAATCCATAATTCCTAAGTACCTACGTCACTAGAACGAAGTCGTATCTCCTTTATAATTTACGTTGAAGGGCGCCGCTTACCAAGTTGTCATCTTGAGCGCGAGATTACATTTGATTTGAGTAATATAAGACTTCGAGATGCTCGTGTTTGCCTAACTCAAAGTGTTGACTTAAAGTTTAATATTAGGAGAAGTTGAATAGATTTCGTGGATTAGGAAATAAGGGAAATGATGTTGTTAAACATTTTTATTATTTTATTTATTTATTTAATTTAACTCAATTTTGAATAAGCAGGAAATAACATATTACAAAAAAATTGTCGTGGTTTGACGAAAAGAGACTAAAAATAAAATGGTGTCCTTTTACTTATTTTGAACTGTAGCGTTTGAAAAGCAAAACTTTTTTACAAAATGTTGATATGATAACTGATTTTAAATTCTACACTAATAAATTAATTAACACAGATTCATATATCATCTTCCAAAAGCCAACATGAAGTTCAAGCTTCTATTCAGTTCTCCATTTTAAGTTACACACCTGCTGCAAATTTTATGCCTGGAATACACGAGGCTAGTTTTACAAATTAGCAAAATAGTGCTAGTAAGCTAGGAGGTAACTCTGGCCTAGTGTATTCAGAACTATCCTCATTTTTCCATGTGCCAAACCAGAAAATTATTTGCTTGCTAAAAACTAGGCTCGAGATACACGAGCCTAGTTTTCAGCACAAGAGCTTGCTTACGACTGATGTAGCGCTATTTACAAGAAGTACCTGGGCGATCGAGATCTGCTCTGGTGAAAATAGAGAATGCTCATTTAATAGTATAGAAAAGTTCATACTAATCCATGTATAGTACATACTAATTCCATGCTGCCATGATAGTAGGTACTTACTAATTCCAGGCTGGCATCATAGTAGATACTTACTTATTCTATGTTGCCATGTCATTATTCTAATTTTGTTCTAAACGTGCTCGGGTGATAATACGGAGAAAACGAATTTTCTCAGACAGGAACCCTAGCTAGATCGATTTCTCGCCCCCGTAAACCCCTACATTGCAACTTTTATTTCTTAACAATTTATGTGATAGAAAATAACAGAATTTGATTTCCAAAAGCGCCACTCATCAGAACATTAATCCCATCTTTTCGGAAACCCACAAAATCAGTATGATACCTTTTTTATCGTCGATCTCTTGGATTGATGTCCCTGATCTGTTGCTGTTCACGGCAATTAGCGACGTGACGACGGTTGACGGAGGGTAGCAGTGAAATATTAAACCCGATAGTTTAGTAACTTACGATTTGAGGGTAGATTTGGTAAGTAGGAAGGCACTAGAGGTTAACTCGCACCGAAATATTTGAGAAGCGTATCTTTATTTTCGGTAAGAAATGCTCCCTAATTATAAAATAATATTTCAAAAATGGAGTTAACTTATTTGAAGACCAGCTGCGCCCCGCGGTTTCACCCGCATATGTCTCGATCCCGTGGAAATATCGGTATAAAAAGTATTCTATGTCCTAACTCAGGTTATGGTCTACCCGTGTGCAAAATTTCATCCAAATTTGTTCAGCCATTTTAGCGTGAAACCGTAACGAAACAAATAAACAAACAAATTCACTTTCGCATTTACAATGTTAGGACTTCTTTCAAGAAATACTCCAACTTAATTAAGCTCAATTAATGAATTTATGGTAGTTTTTTAACTAACCTATTAGTCAATTTAGTTCAGTCAGTAAGTAAGAGTAAAATACCTTTTAGCTGCAAAAACAAACATAGTTAATCAAACTATATGTATTCGATAAACTATGTTTACATGCAAAAGTTAAGTTTTGCCGTTTATAACCAAAATAAATATAAAAGCCTAAACAGATAATATTATTGTCAAATGTTTTGTGACTGAAATTTTACAAAACGGTCGCTGATTCGATGAAAATACAAGTAATTATGGTAATGGCGTCTCTGGGTAAGCTCAAAAAATAACGTTTCAGAACCAAGTTGTAACAGAGTGTAAAGAGAATATGCTTTCAGGAAAACGGGACCAAAAACACCGTCAATTTTGTATAACACTAGAGTGACTATGTCCACGTAAATTCTGGCGATCCGATTTCCTACCAGATCCGGCGGATTTTTTTTACTTTTTGGGCATAGGTTGGCCACATTTAGAAAGTTTCCCACTTCACTCACCAGTTAAAATATTTTTGAAATGTTTAATAGAAGTATAAAAACTGGTGGCCACGTAACTGGATAAAAATATAATTTCGTCAGTAAATACGTCATAACAATCCGTCGATATTCACTGCATCCCATATTTAACATTTTCTGAGTATGACATGTGAGAAACAAAACAAATACGCTTCTAATAAACAAACAAAGCAAAAAACTGGAAACAATTCCCCCACAGCGATACGGAATAGAAGGGCCTTGGCCGGCCGGCGGAAATAGCTTCAAGTGCCACTCTTGCGCTGTCGGCCCATCCGCTGGTTGAAGGCTGATTTTATACTCATGAAGCTTATGATCTAATTCAAGAATATATTAAACTTTAGACCTTTTGATTAAGTAGATATTACTTTAGTGAATAAGACAATTCGAATTGATTTTGAGAGGTAATCTGTTGCCTGAAATTAATTGCTTATGAATTTTTTTTTACTGGGGGAGGCCTATGTCCAGCAGTGGACTTATTTCGACTGAAATGATGATGAGGACTATGACATTGATACTGTATCCAAAAACTCTCGAAAGCTCAAGTACACTTTGCTGAAAATCATCCACTTACGTATCTACATTTTATAAGCAGATGATGAGATGCCATGCAGTATTATTCATTAAAATTATATTTTATTGCTGTAATTTTTATTTTATTTAACCCGATGTCTCCAATAATAAAACAAAGTGTAAATTATACGCAAAGTTACCAATCACCAGTCTTTCCGTGCCAATAAGTCTTCTAAACTCTTAATAAACTCCCCATTTCCAATCCGAGGGGGACTAACGACCTCGAATTGAAACACATCTGCCTCCAAATCGGTCTCATTGTTCCAGTCTCCTTAACGAATACCCTCCTTAAAATAAAGCTAATCAAATTCTGAAAAACCCGAGGTCGTTTAGACCTTAAATGAACCTCCTTTCTTCCCATCCAGAATTGATGTCAAGTGCAGGCGCGGCTGCGGAAACAAAAATCTCTTGACAACGGTATCATGTTCGGCTCAAGTGTTTTTACCGCATCTTTCGTTGAGTACGACTCCGGACGAGATTTTAGGCCTTAAACGACGAAAGATTATTATGTTTGTGAAGTTATTGGGGTGTAAACGTCTTCAGCTTAATGTTGAAAGATTTAAATATCAAAGGCAGATTTTTGTTGGCATTTAGACTTGATGCCTGTTATTTCTTTTATTACCTAGTAAACCTACTTTTTACGTCTTTTATTATGAAAGTAATATCTAACCAATTAGGATTTTTCCGACGCAAAGTCCTTGAATGTTATCGAAATTCAATTACGAATTGTTACCAATGAAAGAAATATACCAGTTTAATGTACGTTTTATTCATATTAATATGAACTTAATATCTCATGAAAATTCAAATGAATGAAGTAACAATTTCACGAATAATATTCTTGGAACAAATCTAAATAACTGGAGTACGTACAATGAAATTAATGTGGTTGTGTTTGAAGCACACCACATCCACAATTATGTTGGAACAATGAGAGAGCTTTTGAATTTGACGTTTCTTTTTCTTTTTTTTAATGTCGTCGGCCAGTAACCTACACTCGTTACACGTGCTGAGGTAATAGCTATTCTGCCTAATGAGCCAAAATTCCTACCTGAATAAACAAAATCGTTATTTTGTTGATATCATCTATACGTATGTATACCTACATATATATTATTATAAATTAAAGTAATTTTTCGTGTCTCTGTACCGCGTTGTACTTATTAACTAAAGAACACATTTTGATGCGGCTTTCACCATTATTTAAAGAATTTATTCCGGGAGGTTAATGTGAATATTTTATTGATATTATACTTATATATAATATAGATATCCCAATGTTTTGTCAAGTTGTAAAAACCGCGCGAAGCAAGGTGGCTAGTTCTGGATAAACTTTTTAGCTGTTTTGGATTGGGGTACATTAAGTAACCCTCCTTGAGTGCCATTACTCGAGTATTTCGCTGACTGAATTGACAATCAGCTACACTATCCCTGCTGACTGGATAATCTTTTTACCACGAAATGAGATATTTTTGTATAGTTTGCGCGACACGAGCAAACAAATAGAATAGAATACTCTTTATTGTGTGGGCCATATGAATTCAAGATATAAAAGTAGAAATCTTACATGGGGTGACACAATGAGCTGGGAACCTTAAAATACATAAAACTTTCAATAAATAGGTACACATATTTATAACGTAATAAACATATAATACCATAGATATAACACATTCACATAACAGGAACACACGGCTCATCAACACAGACTTCATCATCACGTGAATGTCGAGGCGATCCAACTCCTTGACAACACTAAATTAGTGTGAAGACTAAAAAGGGTAAAACCTTTTGAGTTACTTTAGTACAGAGTGTTACGTGTTGTTTATAATTAAAGAGTACGTGAATTAAGACTTAACGTAAAGTGAAAAAGAAAGACGTTATTGGACGATTTCTTAATTTCATAGTTACTTACTTAGTAGTTTAAATTACTTAATAGCTAGCTTGGCTAAATTGTAATGTGAATAAAGTATCATCAGCTATCCCAATTAATAAAAAAATTACACACACGATATCAATTAGGCCTCGTTTACGGAGACACGAGGCATCGCGCGTCGCGTCTGGCGGTGCTTGAGACGTTTTTTCAGCTAACAGACAGGCGGCGCGTGCGGCGGCCCGCGTCGTCATATACGATGCCGTGGGCCCCACCAAGGGTGTCGCTACGTTTTACCGTGAACAGAAAATTGCAGGAATAGCTGGCCGCAACGCTGCGTGCACCGCCACGGTACCATCGATGGCGATGGCGATGCCATCCGCGGGCTCCGCCTGCATTTCAAACAAACGCGTTTAAAATCGCATCTCCGTCACCGCTCTCATACAACGCCATGTTTGAATTTAGAGCGGGCCGAGCCGCCCAACGCGACGCGCGACGCATCTCGGTAAACCAGGCCTTAGGTAATCGGCGAGTGGTAGGACTGCCACCTTATACGGGTGACAGGGACATCGACGCGAAGCCGGTTACCATGGATTCAGTACATGATTCTGAGCCCCCATGCGCTGCAATTTTTCGTTGGTTATTAAAAAAAAAACAGCAGTTCCATACATTTTGACCGAGTATCCTATGAAACAGCAGATTTTTTTTTTAATAACCAGTGAAAATTTTTAACGCAGTGGGGTTCAGGACCATGTACTGAATCCATGGTAACCGGCTTCGCGTCGGATTCCATACCACCCTGTATGTAGGGGGCTGTGGTTCCCTTCTCGTACCGCGGCCACCGAAGAATTGGCCGATCGATATAAGGCAAAAAATCGAAAAATAGGTAATTCAAACGGAGAGCTTCTGTCGCGGGAGTATTATACCTATTTTGCCTATGCAAAATAGGTATAATACTCCCCACACAATCCATAATAAAAATCGTGAAAATGTCAGCGGTGAGTGACCTCAAATTGATACCATCTTTATTCTTTCCTTCCGATAATTAAGTTACTTTTTCAACTTTTTCGCTTTTGATTGCGGTTGACATCTTCCTTTTCTAAAGACACCTTAATGCTTTGAAATAGATACTATGTATTTTAATGCTGTTTAATTTTGGGAAATATTTAAGTGATCCTCTAAAAAGGTTATTGACCTTCTAATGATGCAATTTTGGGCTTTGCTCACAGTTAGTCGCAGTTATTTCGCTAGTTAGTATTTTTAGGATCCCAAAATAGGAATTATTTGAGGTTCACAAAAAGACGCGCTATAATAGAGTGTTCAATATTTTTAGGAAAATAAAATGGGAATTATTTGAGATTCGATTAAATACATGCCATTAATTTTCAGAGTGCCAGAAATTCGTTGAAGAGCAAAATTTACATTGGCGTCTCGAAATGCATTCCACTTCAGACTTCAAAGCATACAGTGACGTATTTCTAAGTATGAAATTAGGGTTGCTCAGTTTTGAATTCCATTTTCTTTTAACTCATCGAGTTATAATTTTATTGTTCTATTTATTATTAATAGCCAAAGCGCTGAGAAACAAAACATATGTTTACCAAAATAATAATAACAATCATTAGAATACTTGCTTTATTGTCAGGCAAGTAAGACCCATAGATAAAATACACAAATACGAGTACTCTTAGAAAATAATGAACTAATATTATATTAAAAAACAAGATTACAAAATCGAATATACTACGTTGGTTACTTATGGACCAAGTTTTTTGGGGATCTTTTACAGTCGTTATGGGTTGCCAGAAGGCCGAAAGTCTGACAACCAGTCTTACCAGGCAGTCCCTCCATGTAAAATACTGGTATTCAGCTGCATCAGGATAGACTGAAAGCCGACTCCAACACAGTTGGGAAAAGCTAGGCAGATTGATTGGTTACTTATGTGCTTATTGTTTGTTTTGATAATTATTTTCTATATCCTGCCAGATTTTTATGTCCTACCAACTTCAGCTGTCCGTTGTAGCAGAAGAAGATATTAGACAAGTCCTAAAAAAACACTACAAGGTAAAAAGCCATTTAAGAAAATCCACGAGTTCACCTTTACGGGTTCAAAGCTATTTAAAATCTCGTAAACTTAGATCAAAACTGCACATACTTACCTAGATACAACTTTTCGCTTCGCCACGTCTCATCTCCGATGGTTCATAAAACTTTTATCCTTCACTGTACGTGACACCCCTACCGTCCCTACTTGAACATTTTCACCGAACAATTTAATATGGCGGCCAATAAAATTGACGCTCACAAAGGTTGATGATATAAAATATATAAATCTCTTTTTAAATATTTCGTTTTACCTGAGTATCAAGCAAAGTATCCGAATAGCAATTCAAATATCGCTTTACGACTTTGAAGCGTTAATGATAAGAAATCTAAACATGAAAATACAAAATGTTTTTTTTATGTTTTAAATGTTTTTTAACGACTTTCCGCCCTAATTGACCTGATTTTGTGGCATAGTGACCCAGAAGTATATTACTTAATAATCTGATAAATTCACATGTATTTTTAAGTAGAAAATTTTCATTTAATTTCATATAAGTAATATGTTCGGGGATCACACCTTAATTCCCGAAGGGTAAGGCAGAGGTACCTATATTACACCCATATTTCGCCATTTATGTTCAAGTTCCATGTAATAGGGGCGAGCCTATTGCTATCAACCGGGCAGAAATCCAGACTTCGGGAAATTCCTGATAGAAAAACCTAATAACACTTTGCCCGACCCAGCTCATCACCAACGAGAATTTAACATTTTACAAATTAAATTATAACCATGAATGACAGAAATAGGCAATTTTAATTAGAACACTGGAACGAGTCAAAACTTTTCGAAACATCTGCAAACTCGAACGGATTACGAATTAAACTGATTTTGTTGAAACCTAATTAGGAAATTCTAATTAGACTTCTGAGTTATTACGATAAAAGCTAAATTATTTATTACTAGCTGCGCCTTGCGGTTTCACCCGCATGAGTCTCGATCCCGTGGGAATATCGGGATAAAAAGTGTCCTATGTCCTAACTCAGGTCATGGGCTACCCATGTGCCAAATATTATCCAAATTGTAATTAGTAAAAACGTAATAAACAAACAAAAAAACTCACTTTCGCATTTATAATAATTAGTTAGGATACAGAAAAGTAATTACTTCAATTTCAAGTTGTAGCCTACAGAATACTTTGCTTCCATAATTTGAATAAAAATATTTAATTATTTATTTCCCATCTTAATTGCCTTGTTGATGTAGTGGTTCCAAGGATGGCTGCTGTGCATGGGGTCTTAGATTCTTCGATCGTCTCGATCCCATTTCATGTTATTAACTTTCTATTGCCATTGCTACTACCATCAACCGGGCACAAATCCAAAATTATGCCCGATTAATGGCAGTAGACTCGCTCCCTAGCACATGAAACTCAAACATTAGTGGCGAAAATTTTCAAAAAGTTAGCTTTCCAAATAACCTTGTGATTTCAATAATTAAGATGTTGATACAGGCTTCTAACTTGCTGTATAAAAATAATTATAAGCCATAAAAGTAGAGTGCCTAATTTCCTATAAACTTATTAGAGCCAGACGTCTGCCTTTATTAAAAGTAACAAGGTAATAAACAGTTAAAATTAAGTCATTAACTTAAAAATAATCAAGAACTTTATCAAATTATATCTTAACTGCTTTTCTCTTGAACATTTAAATTTAATTATATATTTTTATTATTTAAAATAATTATATAAATGTTATGCCTAATTTTGACTTGCCCAAATAATTTTCCTCTTATTAAGCTTATTTAAGGGAATATTTGAAGAGAATTTTAAAAGCAGTGAGATCCATTAGGTAGTTACTACAAATTTATTAAATACATACACAAAACATGGAAAGAAAATCAACTCATTAAACTTGTTTACCTTCTGAAAATTTATTTATTTATTTTAATCACAATTATAACACCTTTACAGACTTATCCAAGGCGATGTTATAAGTCACAATGTCTTCACAAATTCCCAAAAAAAATTAATAACCTGTAAGAATTTTATTTAAAGAATTATATACTAAGTAATATGACAATTAACATGACAACTAACTAAAATGGAGAACTCTATAATACAAAACATTATAATAAAGAAATCTAGTTACAAAATTACGTTCTTCCTTAACAACGGCGTAATTTCCAAGCAAAAATGGCACCCTACCTTACATTATGATATTACCGTAGTAACAGTACTTTATCACCTTATTAAAATCTCTAAAAGATCCGATTACCGCTGTTAATAGTCTTGCTATAATTCCATGTAATAACAAGAGGTAATCACGGCGTCAGCTCTAAGTTTCGTGACAAACGGGCATGTTCGAACACGCTGTCAACCTCAGTACGAGTGGTCACGCTACAGATTTACAAGGGACTGCAAGTGTATAAGTATTTGTTTGGGGTGTTAGGAAGATTATGCTGATTATAGGGACTGTTTAATGTTGTAGTAGTGTCTAAAACTATTAGAAAACTTAGAGACAGTAAAAACATCAGTCAAAAAATTCAATTGTAATATACTTTCAACACAAAACGTTTGTTTTGTTTTTAGTTTATAAACACATTTAAAATCATGTTTATTTTCGTACCTACTTGATCAACTTATTAAAACCTCATTATCACTGTTAATACTGCTGCTAGAGGTAATCACGATCTCAGCTCTAACGTGGCAAACAGGCATGTTCGAACACGTTGCAGCGATACAATCGCCCTCAGTACGAGTGGTCACGCTTCTGATTTACAAGGGATTACAAGTGCGTAAATATTTGTATGGCTTGTTAGAAAGATTATGCCGATCACAGGGACTATTTAATATTGTAGTGTAGTGTCTAAAAATAGAAAGAAGTTACAGGCATTTGTCAAAAACATAATATTATGTTTATTTATTTATTTATTATACTTTATTGTACACCTCAAAAATACAAAACCAAAAAACACTACAAAATATACAATGGGCGGCCTTATCGCTAATAATGATATATTTTGAACACAAAACTCCGTAATTCCGTATAATTCCGTACTTGAACACCTAACCCTATTGCCGCTGCTAATAGTGCTGCTATAGGTTATCACGGCGTCAGCTCTAAGTTACGTGACAAACAGTTATGGTCGAACACGCTGTCAGCGATACAATCTTCAGTATGAGTGTTCATGTTACAGATTTACAAGTACAGCAAGTAAACTTTTTTTTTAAGAAGATTACCTCTATCACAGATGAAATCTGTCAACGATAATATACGTAATTAATATAATTGCGTCTGTCTATCCCAAGCCTAATATAACAGTATAATGAAAGACTAAACCACCATAATTACACACTTCCATAATTATGTATAATTTCGTATTTGAGCACTTTATTAAAATCTCATTACTGCTTCTAATAGTGCCACTCTATTTCTGTATAATTGACAGGTTAAGCTCAAAAACTTAACAAGGTCAAATAATAATATAATAATAATTCCTTTATTGTCAGGCAACTAAGGCCCATAGATAAAATACACAAAATATTCTTAAAAAATAATAAACTAATACATAAATATTAAAAACAATCTTCCTTCATGAAGGTCTCCAGGTGATGAGTCGGAATGCGCGCCACAAAAGATTTAAATGTCAAACTAACCTTTTTAGGGAATAATTTATTTACAATACGGAGGAGCTTGTGGCTAAGTAATAAAGCCGCACGCGTCGATCCGTCAGTTAAGCTAAGCTACGCATAGGTTGGTCCGTGGATGGGTGACTATCTTTACATACAGAAACTCCTCCGCGCCTCGGAAAGCACGGTAAGCCTTTGATCCCGTCTATAATTCGTGGATCTTTGACAGTCGTTACGGGTCGTCAGATGCCCGAAAGTCTGACAGCCAGTCATACCAAGGGGTATTACCTAGTTAATGATCAAACATTAGTACCATAAACGGACTTGCCCTACTGCTGCGTTGCTTTAATGTGGCACCGGGTACGCATTCTTTATCTGTTATGATGAATATATGCGACCACGGTAATTATTACTTTTGCGGGTGGCTTGAAAAGTTTTAATGTTTTTGTATCTCGTTAATGTTATTTGCGTACGAAATGAAATTAAATGTTATTATCAAATTAATTATTTGTATGAATACCTGCTTAGTTTGTGTGTCAAAGTTCATATAATATTTAAGTTCTAAATGTTCTCAAGTAAGTGAAATCCTTGTAATTTCTTACCTATTGAGAAATAAATTTCTTTAACCATAATGGGTTGTGGAGGTCAGATAGGCAGTCGCTTCATGTAAAATACAGATATTCAGCTACATCCGGTTAGACTGGAAGCCGACTTCAACATAGTTGGGGAAAGGCTAGGCAAATAGATATTGCCAACTGAATCTCGTATGTGTCTCGGATGTGCCGCGCAGTACTGCCGCGCAAACATTCATCGGTTTAGTCCTAACTAAAGCGCGACAGAAATGTGTCCTGCAAATGCCGCGTGTTGCTGCCGCGTTCTTGCCGCTCAATGTTTGGACACACCTTATAGTGCCACTCTATTGCTGTATAATTGACAGGTTAAGTTCAAAAACTTATCAAGGTCAAATAACCCTTTTTAAGCCTAACCTTTTTTAAGGGTAACCTTTTTTGAGGCTAACCTTTTTTAAGGCATACCTAATTTATTTACAATACGATATAAAATTACACCTACAATTACATAAAAACACACAACATCACGCCTTATTTCCCCAAAATGTTAGGCAGACGTGAAACCATTGTAGGTACACCCACAATTCGCCAGATATGTTTAAGTCCCATGTAATAGGGGGCGTACCTATTGCCATTAACTGGGCACAAACCCAGACTCCAGCCTGCTACTGAGAAATTCCAGATGAAAAAAACCCAAACCTACCTAGAATTAGTAGAAAATTAATCGAAAACAAATAATGTTGTGTAAATTCCTTCGAGGTTAACTATTTTAGTCAGATTATTAGGTAAGTAAGTAAATACATTTAGCTCTTAATCCAACAGATACTCCTAATAATGATGGCCTAATAAATTTAACTTTAGGCTTATCTAAGCCTACCCGATAGCGAAGTTTGGATCAGGAAACATCTAGTCTGACATGATAATTTATCGGATTGATCTTATGGTACGTACCCTTACTAATCCTGCCTTAGTTATAATGTTACTAATAATGTATTTATTACTATATATATATAACATAACGCCTGTAATTCCCGAAGTGTTAGGCAGTTGTGTAGGTACCTATAGTATACCCACATTTCGTCAGTTATTTTTAATTCCCATGTAATAGGGGACAGGCCTATTGACATCAACGGACCCCGAGCTGTTACTGAATAGAATAGAATAGAATTATCTTTATTCAAAAATTATTTGTAAAACTTACAACTACATTAGTAAAAATTACTACGACACTTCACAAAAACAAACAAATATTAGTGGATCACCGTTGTGGCAATCCATGTGAGATGGCACAACAGCGACCCACGAAAATACAGTCTAGACGACTTCAAATCATGAGAAATTCCTGACGAAAAAACAAAATAAAACTGCCCAACCTGGGTATCGAATCCAGGATTTCATGGTCAGCAGTAGCGCTTGTGACCACTAGACCAACGGAGCATTTATTATTATATGACAGTTATTTATTTATGCTCGCACTGGAACGCCATGAAGAGGCCCATGCACGGCGTTAAAACTCTGACACCAGGTTAGCCGCTGCAGGAGACGGCTTGGGCGTCGGGAATCGCAGGCCAACTCCCGGCCACCGTAGGTGCGGGCTTGCAGACGGTGAGCAATGGGTAGCTCGCCGTCCGATAAGGACCAGGTCCGGGTCGATGAGTTGTGTTCCACGCGCGCCATAAAGAGCACAACAGAAGGGGTCTGCTAGAATCGATGACTGTCGGGGTCGCGGGAAAGTCCGAAAGGGATACCGTCGCACCTCGTAATGTACAGGCAACACTAAAGGAACACGGGTGGGGTTTAGTCACTAAGATTCTGACACGCCCGCCCTCCCGCTCCGCCCAGAGCGAGAAGAGTTATTTTATAATTTCCCATCCCAAAAAACGTTAGTCACTAACCACACGAAAAGAAGAAGAACACCATTCATCAATTCAACGGACGGACGTGGACGGAGCATAAAATGACTTCATCTGTGAGAATGGTTACGATTACTAAAATCGTTTTTGGGGCAGTTTTATTTCTTGCAAAATTTCCTATTCAACAAGATTTCATGAATATTGGTTATAACTAAACAATACCCAATTTCATAATATCAATGTTCTCATTTCCTCCCCGAAGGCAGACCATAACCAGATAGTGCCTGCACCCTTTTTTAATACTTTCATAGTTGTAATAATAATCAAGATTATCATTAAGTTATACCAAGCCAACATAGGCTCCGATGAAGCAGCTTTTAAAACCATATTCGCCTTTTAAAATAAGTTAAACAGAAATAATGCGACACATCGCCCATTGCAGCATAATATAGCAAATTATTTCCCGTCCTATTCTGCCCTAGATTCCTAATTGCTCGCTCTGAGAGCACCTTAATGACTTCCCCCCAATTTTCGACAGGATTTTGTTTTAAAATGACTGTTCCAGGCACTGGCGTTCACCTATTGTGCCAAGTTGCCATTGTGTTGAAAATATTTTTTTTATAAAATCTTTGTTTGTTGGCAAAGGATTATTTATTTCAGTTTTATTTTTAATGACTTCTTGAATGAAAAAGGCCGTCGAGACTGAGATGAAAGGACAGCAATGGCTATGGAGAAATACCTCAATAAAAAAATAATTGAATTATGCGTTGAGAAATATTTCAGAAAACAAATGTTTTTCACGTGCTTATGCTGAAAGATTATGGTAGGAACTTGCATCTGGCAAGGCAAATTCGAGGGGCTACTTTGGGATATTCAAAGTACCTTTAAACGATGCAATATGATGCTTGTAATTGTCCGTCTGGACAGTCCATATTTTGAATGAAGGGTCACAAACTCAATTTGCGCATCGTCCCTAATATTCGTAGGTATCTTACCCAGAAATCCCCATAGCTTATTAAGCATAAGCATAATCGGCCTATAATATTCCCACTGCTGGGACACAGGCCTCCTCTCTGTGAGAGGGAGTGGGCCGTAATCCACCACGCGGACCCAGTGCGGGTTGGCAGATGTGTTCGAATTTTTGGTTCTAGGACATGCCGGTTTCCTCACGACGTTTTCCTTCACTGTATTGAGAGCAGTGGTGATGACATAATTTACACAAACTAAAGCGCCTGTCAGGGTTCGAAACAAAAGTCGCGACCGTTATCACTGGAGTACCACTGTTCTAAATCCCCATAGACGAAGCAAAATTATTTTACCAAAATTACACGCATTTACCTTACTTTACTATTACCCTACTTTAAAAAAAAAAAAATCGGAATTTCAAATAAATTCGGATATTTGCAGGAAGATAATGTTTGTAAAGTAAGGTAATAGTACCTTACTTTAATATTACCTTACTTTACAAACATTATCTTCCTGCAAATATCCGAATTTATTTGATTTCATGCGTGTCTACTTCTGTAAAACTCTATCAGAAGTCATCAAGGTTTTCAATTCATCCCTTTCTAACCATATCATCTTTCACTCAACCATTGTTTCTTTAATCTTTCTCCATCCTTGAACACGAAACTTTTCTCACGAAAAATATCCCTTATTTTCTCATCTTTTATCTCGAGTATCACCATCAGCAGTGATAGCCAAGTGGTGTGACCGTCGGACTGCCACGGACCTCTGACTTTTCGGATTCATGTGCGTATTGTATAATTATCACTTGCTTCAAAACTTATGAAGGAACACATCGTGAGGAAACCGGCATGCCAGAGAGATATTTCTCGACGGCATGTAAAGCCAAGGCAGAGGCCCATGGGCGGCTTTAAAACTCTGACACCAGGTTAGTCACTGACCACACGAAAAGAACCAGATCATCAGCGTGGTCATATTTAAGGGTGCAGCACAGACGAACAAACTTTTTTTTTTCTGTATTAGTAGGAACTAAAGTTCTAAATAATTGATTACAAGCCTAATAGACTAATAAGTAATTTAATTCTAACTTAATATTTTACGAGATAGATCATGTTATAACTAAGAATAATTTCAATTTGCACTTTTATACAATTTCTTAGCACTATTTTTGGGTCTAATAATTGATAAAAACACTTTGTTCATGTGTAACATGTTTATCACAACATTGTTACTATTTATTATTCATTCACTATTTATACACTACACTCACTCCAATGGTTTAGTTCTCTGTACCCTACGACATAGTGCGTAGGCTAAAGAAAACTAAACCATCAAACTGACCAAGTTGTCCCATACAAAACTTCAATACCTACTCGATCCAAATGTATGGGGCAGCTGATTATTTATTCGTGATAACGATGTTGGTACCATAGAGAAATTTGTTCAGTATGATGATCTGTACCACACCCTTAAACATGACCACAGATTTCTAATACACGCTGTATAAATACATACCATACTAGTACAGCCTATCCATCGTAATTCGTTATCTAACAAGAACAGAGGCAAATATCTGTGTACTCGTAGATATGACAAGACTTAGCGGAACTAACTCAATCATAAGATGCAAGCATTAACCAAAGGGGATTATGTGAAGGGAACGTAAACATTAAGGAGACACGCTCACTGGACGTTATGTGGGTTATTGCGCGACTTATATTTAAATTGGGTTGCAATCTAGAAAAGTCAATGTGAATATTTGTTTTTGGGTTCTGTATTTTTTTTACGGTATTTTACAAAAAAAAAAATTGTACATACCTAACCTACCCATACCTACACGTGTCTACTCATTAAAAAATCGCGAGAATACAAAAAATATTGAATAATTATGACTTTTCTTTTTCTTTCATCTTACCATCCCTCAACATTATCTTAATTATATAATTAATAAAATATCTTAATTATTAATAATTATTATAAACAGTCATCACTTGCTTCAAAAACGGTGAATGAAAAAATCGCGAGGCAACTCACGTGAGGATGTGAAGCTAAATGAGAGGCCGTTGGGCGGCATAAATACTCTGACACTAGGTTAGTCACTAACCACACGAAAAAGAAAGCAGAACATTCCTTTGTTCCTCTCAAATAGAGCACCTGCCATGTAATCTCTTCACGACCCTTGGTTGACTGGTAAAGAATGCCTAAGGCATTAAGTCCGCCTTTGTACTTTTTTGAGTGTGAAAAGTTTAAATAAATAAATAAACATTATCTTGGTCATAGTTAGTGAAATAAAAAAATTGTTGTTAATAAAACTTCGTAAATAACAGCAAAAAATAAGAAATAAGTACTTTATATATGACATCAAGGAGTCAGTCACAAATTAAAAAAATCATCCGCGATTGGACGCGACTTTTCACCATCCGAACGCTAAACCGCGTCTTGTCACTTATTCCCAATACACGTTAGTCCTAAGTTTGATCTTAATGCATCCGCTAGAATACCATCCCTATCAGTTAGACGGATAGTGATCCATTAACTGAGAGCCTTGGCTTACACGAGTATGTACCAGGTCAATATTTACGTATCAATCATCCCTCACGCCTCGGGGATCGGCAGAGATTGAAGTGACGCGGGTTCATAAGGATATGTGATTCTTAGAAATTCGCCTTTTTCTGGGAAATTCCGGACCCTTCCTAGAGGAAAAATAAACTGACTGGAGAGATATGTACACTGAGAAGATTATAAACTAATGAGGTTCTATTATTTTGAACAACTTACTTACTTAACTTCATTACTTACTTTGAATGAGCGCGGGTAAATACAAATTAAAGTACCTAATGATAAGTAGGTAATAATTTTGTTCTGTTATTTTTTTATGTTGTGCCAATTTTTTTTTTTTAAGATTTTTTTATTTGTGGATTTTGAAGATTGATTTCATGTTTAGTCAATATTTTCAACTTTAGGTATAGGTATATAATTGCTTACTTAAATAAACCTTACTATTAATATTTGCACGCCAAAATATGGTGAAATGTGTCATAGCACAAGAATACTTTTATACCTTTGCATTTAAAGCAAATAAATGACTTTGATTTTACTGCATGAGTTTACTTTATACAACTTACTGCATTTTTTTTCAGTGTTCCAGTAAACAAATTAAAACGTTTTACAAACTCTCACTTCACCCATATTAAAATTTTGTTTAACCCTTAAACCGATGGCTAGGCATATTTAATTTTATTACGTAGCGTTTTGTGGTCTTGTAAATTCGCTCCAGTCATGCAATGAGGTTGCATATAATAGCTTTAATATCATAATTTCACACAAAATAAATGGACCCTATTCGTGATTTCCCAATACAAATATTGTTGAAAAACGTCGGTGTAGTAATGCGAACACACCACTCTTTTCTGCTCGGCAAGACGATTCGATATTCGATTGTGCTCGAATAGGATTCGAACATTTGGATAACGGGCTGAGCTCAATAGCGTCTCAATATGAAGTCCGATCCAGTTCTGGAATCTTTTAAAATGAAAGCTTTCAAGTTTAGGGAGAACCAATTTTCGACGATCCTTTGAAATCTAAGTTGAGATCGAGTATTCAAGGCGTCATTTTATAAGTTTGAATAATATTTTATAGTTAATAAGTAGGTAAATCTTTACTTCTTTGACAAAAGTTAAATTATAGCTCATGGATTAGAAGTCACTTACCAAACTTATTAAAAAAATTGGTTACTGACGTATACCTACATGTTATTATCAAATCAGCTTCAGCGTATTTTCAATTTAAGAAGCTACGTATAATTTATTACGAAATGTTAATAAGTTTATTAAAATTAACTCCCCACCTTCGTAGCACCATGATTATTAAGATCTAAAAATTAATCGAGTTTCGATAAACGGGAAAATGAAAAACAAACTCCTATTAGATTAAATTCCCTTCCCTACCCCATACGGTAACCACGAACAGATTTATTATTTGTGTACTGAACGATACTCATGCTGTTAGGAAATACCGAATACCATTATGGAAATACCGAATTCCATTTGGTTAATAAGGGGTATCGAAATATTATCTTCATTTTACCTTGAATGGTGTTTAGAAATATGTTGCTTGCGCATACCTGGAACAGAAACAAATGATCATTATAATTTTGTATATTTCATCGGTGATATATTATTATCTAATTTACAATAGTATATAAGATACACCCTGTATATTCAGTTCAGTATTCAAACAAGTTAATGAGAGAAAAAAAAAAATAACGACGTATATTTAGTAACTTAATCAGCGTAACTAAATGCAGACGCGGGTTTAGTTACGCGGATTAAGTTACTAAATATACGTTGTCTATTGTATTTTATAATGGATTTCCGCAAAGTCACGCCTGAATCAATTAACTACGTTAATGCTAGATTTGGTTAAACTAAACTTGTATGAAAGTGATGCCACTGTACTTGTACCAGATTGTATATGAAAACGTACCATCACGCCTGATATCCCCGAAGTGTAAGGCAGAGGTGTTACAGGCACACCTCTGCCTGTACTACCACATTTCGATAGTTATGTTCTACTAAATGCTTGACTTATTAATATTATAAGTATCTGGGCGTCGGAGCTCTGCTCTGGTGAAAATAGAGAATGCTCATTTAATATTATAGAAAAGTGCATACTAATTCCATGCTGCCATGATAGTACATACTAATTCCATGCTGCCATGATAGTAGGTACTTACTAATTCCATACTGCTATTTTAGTAGGTATACTAATTCCATGTTGCCATCATAGTACTTACTAATTCCATGCTGCCATGATAGTACATACTAATTCCATGCTGCCATGATAGTAGGTACCTACTAATTCCATGCCGCCATTTTAGTAGGTACTTACTAATTCTATGCTGCCATGTCATTAATCTAAGGTGTCATTTGTCATTATTCTTGTTCTAAACTTTGGGCGACCGAGCTCTGGTCGGGTGAAAATACGGAGAAAACGAATTTTCCCAGATATGAGACCTAGCTAGATTCTTCGCCTCCGTAAACCCCTGTATTGCAACTTTCATCGAAATCATTAGAGTCGTTTTCGAGAACGTGATTACAAATATATATATATATATATAATATAGCTCGTCTAATAGTATAGGATTTATGGATGACTACGTTGGTGATCATCCATAAATGATAATTATTCAAGCAGTTTCAAAATTCATGTGACAGAGACCCTGAATCCGTTTCAAAATTGATACCTACGTTTGTAGGTATCGATTTTGAAACGGATTCAAGTTCTCTGTCTTTTAACCGAAAACTAAGCACAAAAAATATTCTCTAAAACAATATTAATATAGAAATATAATATAATAATAACATATAATATACCATGTGAAATTTAATTCGTTTGCAGCCTCTTAGGGGGTCATTGTACTCATCATTATGAGCAACTTTCACTATGGGGCCAACACAGATATCGCGAAAAAAAATCTGCTGTTCCCTACATTATAACGAGCTGTGCGAACATAAATGTATGGAACAGCTAGCTGATTTTTTTTTCGCAAGTTCCTGTTTTGTGTATTCCTGACTTATTGAAATTGGCTTGAGTGTGGATCTAGTGAAATCTTAACTAATATTATACATGCGAAAGTGTGTTTGTTTGTTTGTTACGCTCTCACGCTAAAACGTCTGAACGGATTTAGATGAAATTTGTCGCATGGGTAGACCTTAACCTGGATTCGACAACCTGGACATATGATACTTTTTATCCCGATATTCCTACGGGATCGAGACTTACGCGGGTGAAACCTCGGGGTGCAGCTAGTTCTAAATAAAAACATAGAAACTAAAAAAAAGCGCCTTCTTACGATACAATAAACTGAAATTCTGGTCGCACAGCGGTATTTACCTCTCTTTTTTTGCCACTTTTTCTATCGCGTAACTCTTATATCAACATTCAAAAGTCATTTATTCAAACTAGGCTGAGAATCAGCACTTTTCGAACGTCAAAATTACATAAGACAGTCCCCCAAAAACGCCCACCCTTCGCCACTTCCTAGTGCTTAAAATGGGAAGAAGAAGTGGCGCAACAAACTCCCCAGCAGATCAGCGGTATCTTCTGACTACGTTATGCTCACTGAATTGGCCCGACAAGACGATTCCGTCGCGTAGCTGTAATAGACCAAGAGCCCGCGACGGCCAGACCTTCGTTATTTTATAAAAGCTGAAAGTTTCTCTGTGTACGTCTCCAACATAGGTAAGAACGACCCGCGACTATAGAGTTTCGATTGTGGTTACTTTGGCAGGTAACAGGTAGTAAAGGTGTATAAAATAGTACCTTAAATTCGTTAAAGTATAAAGTTCAATTTTTTTATATTTTCTCCAGAATATCATTTAGAAATCACGTCATCCATTGCCGGACACTTTTTACAGTTGCTACCCCCTGCCGGACACCCCTAAACTTTAATAAATTTTAATTATACTTTCGTTATAGTATAAAAGCTAAATTTTATATATGTTACTTAGGGACTAATAAAAATATGTTACCTCAATAGCCAGACAGTTTTAATGGTTTTTACATCTTGCCGGACACATTGAAAGCCTGCTGTAGGTGTGAGCGCGAGGTAGCAACTGTTCAAGCGGGTGCGAGTGAGATAGAGTGCTTAGTCTTTTGCGATCTTTTATTGCGCATCAGCTGTCATTTATCGATGAAGTATCTGGGACTAGTCCTCGACAGCCGGTGGAACTTCGTGGAGCATTTCCGACGTTTGGCTCCCAGACTGGAGCGGGCCGGGGCTGCCTTGAAGCGGCTACTGCCCAATCTAGGGAGTCCAAACGGCTCCTGCCGGAGGCTCTATGCGGGGGTCGTGCGGTCCATGGCCCTTTACGGGGCACCGGTGTGGGCGCGTTCTTTCAGGCTGCGGCCAGCCCGCCGGTTGAACGCGTCCCAAAGGGTCATGGCCATCCGGATGGTCCGGGGATACCGCACGGTCTCCGGTGAGGCGGCGAGCCTCCTTGCCGGATTGCTGCCATGGGATCTGGAGGCAAAAGTCCTCGCGCACATTTGGGAGTGGCGCGAGGAGGCGAAACGCCGGGGTGTAACTCCGCTGCCGCGAGAAATTACGGCACAGCGGACAGAGCTCCGGCGGGATCTCATGGCATCATGGAGAGTGCGATTGTCGTAACCCCGTGCTGGGCACGCCACAATTGCGGCGATAAGTCCCCTCTTTGAGGAGTGGCTTGAGAGGCGCCACGGCGTCCTCACCTTCCGCCTGACGCAGGTCCTCACCGGACACGGTTGTTTCGGGAGGTTCCTGTTCCGCATAAGGCGGGAGGAAACGCCCGGGTGTCACTCTGTGTGGATCGCCCGGAGGACACGGTGGAGCATACGGTGGAGGTCTGCCCGGCTTGGGCGGGGCACCGCCGTGTCCTTGTGGAGGCGATCGGTGGCAGTGATCTCTCTCGTCCGGCCCTGGTACAGGCCATGGTACGGAGCGAGAGGGCGTGGGAAGCCGTCACCTACTTCTGCGAAGCAGTAATGCTCGCGAAGGAGGAGACGGAGCGCGTGAGGGAGAGGCAAATGTCGCGCCCTCACGCCCCTAGCCGCCGCAGGAGACGCTCTGGGCGGCGGGAATCGCAGGCCGATTCCCGGCCACCGTAGGCGCGGGCTTGCGGACGGTGAGCAATGGGTAGCTCGCTGTCCGATAAGGACCAGGCCCGGGTCGACGGCGCGTTGTGTTCCACGTGCGCCTCAAAGAGATGTCAGCACAACGGAAGGGGTCCGCTAGGACTGATGCCTGCCGGGGTCGCGGGAAAGTCCGAAAGGGATACCGTGGCCCCTGGCAATGTACAGGCAACTGAAGGAACACGGGTGGGTTTTAGTCAGTAAGAGTCTGACACGCCCTCCCGCTCCGCCCAGAGCGGGAGAAGTTATTTGATAATTTCCCACAATCAAAAAAAAAAAAAGCTATCATTTATGGGGTATTGTGTATTATGTATTGAACTATTATCTATTATGCGTACAACCAACGTTTAACATTTGATATTTGTGCAGTTTTTTTGTTAAATATAATTGAAATTTTAGTAAAAAGTGTTATCATGGGAGATACGTTCATTTGTTTCGTTTGTAAAAATAAGTGAGGGTAAAGTAATATTGTTTGTTCTCGGAGGAATCGTTGAAAAAATGTCGAATTGTTTTGGAAATCCGAAAAAAACAACCTAAAATATAAAGAAATATTTTATTTTTTTATTGGATATCTTAAAAGATCGCAATAGACTAAGCACTCTATCTCACTCGCACCCGCTTGAACAGTTGCTACCTCGCGCTCGCACCTACAGCAGGCTTTCAAGGTGTCTGGCAAGATGTAAAAACCATTAAAACTGTCTGGCTATTGAGGTAACATATTTTTATTAGTCCCTAAGTAACATATATAAAATTTAGCTTTTATACTATAACGAAAGTATAATTAAAATTTATTATAGTTTAGGGGTGTCCGGCAGGGGGTAGCAACTGTAAAAAGTGTCCGGCAATGGATGACGTGATTTCTAAATGATATTCTGGAGAAAATATAAAAAAATTGAACTTTATACTTTAACGAATTTAAGGTACTATTTTATACACCTTTACTACCTGTTACCTGCCAAAGTAACCACAATCGAAACTCTATAGTCGCGGGTCGTTCTTACCTATGTTGGAGACGTACACAGAGAAACTTTCAGCTTTTATAAAATAACGAAGGTCTGGCCGTCGCGGGCTCTTGCTCTATAACTTCATACCTAAAATACGGAGAGCGCCTTCTGTGGCATTAGAGAAAAGATAAATAGATAGATTATAGGAGTGAGACCATTTGTATTACCCATTTAAAAAAGATTGACTGCTAAATACATTAATAGCACTCCATCCTTTATTTTCTAAAATAGCAACTTACATCAGGTAGCTGCATGTACCAAGCACTTACACCAACGCTTGGCTAAACAAGTAGAAGCTAAGTGTTATTCTCTAAGCCCAACAGACCAAGTTGTCCTCACTTGGGATTTGAAACTTTGGCGGGTAGAAAAGTTACACAATTAATATTTTTTTAAAGGCGAAGGAAAATATAACCCTTCTTGGCAGTCGGGTAAAAAGGCGTGTTATTAAGATGCAATACAACATTGTCCATTGGAAAATGGAGATAAAAATTAGTGATGGTGAAATAACCAATAACCTATCAATAAATATCTATCTCAGACCAGTACTCTAATTGCGTAATACACGATCAATCAGAATCTGAATCGTTTTGAAACAGATTGCTAATCCATTGCGTCACAAATTCGAATAAATAATCTGCTTAACAACGTAAATAACGCGATGAATGCTGTTGAACTGTCACAATGAAACAGAATAGTTGTAATCGTTTATGAAAATATGTTACGTAATTAGATAGCAGTCTATAGAGAAGACGTACTAACAAATCATAATAATCAGGCTGCTAAAATACGAATGAAAGCTCTTTGTGATGTTTTGTTCTATAGATGTTTTTTGTTTCATTTTTTAACCGTCTTCCAAAAGAAGGAGGTTTTCAATACGGATGTTTATATACAGGATGGCAGGGACATCGTCGCGAAAACTGTTACCATGGATTCAGTACATGACTCTGAACCCCACTGCGTCGAAATGTGTCGTCGAATATTAAAAATATAAATCTGCAGTTTCATAGAAAAGTGCAATACCTACGCGGTCAAAATGTATGGAACAGCAGATTTTTTTGTAATAACCCACGAAAAATTTCAACATAGAGGAGTTCAGAATTATGTAATGAATCCATGGTAACAGTTTTCGTCGCTGTCCACTTCGGGCATAACTCCGTCATTTATAGACGGATTTGCAAAATTCTTTTTTTGTTTGAAAGGGTTTTACTTCCGAGGTGGTCCCATTGTTATCAAGTTAGGATCTGATGTTGGAATCCTGGAGAAATCAAGGGGAATCTTAAAATATTATACGCACACCTATAGCGATTTGGGTATTTTTTATAGGAATTCGTGCTGTTGCTCTCGGAAAGCACCATTTGGTGAAGTGGAACTGATGATAAAACCCACAGATAGCCACCGGAACTACTCAATAATTTTATTTTAACTATTTAATATGGTTGCCAAGCAATTTATGCTCGTCACAATGCATAAGGAGAAGTGGCGCTGATGATGAAGTACCAGGAGAACTCCTCAACGATTAACATACCTGCATCGGGAATAGCAATATTTTGTAAATCAGCAGTTGACATTAAGCAATTGTAACTTAGATACATTACAAACTGACTCACTAAAAAGCGAGAAATAAAAACTTTTTTACGAAAAAAACACAACCGATTTCCAAAAAAATGCTGCAATGTCGAAGTCGTTTGTACTTTTTTGTAAAAGTTCATAAAATATAATTCTCCGAAGTGACTGGCATTTTGCCAGTTGGTTTCAAATAAGTTCCCAATAAGTGTGAGCGTGCCTATCCCCACCTACCGAGTACCTACAGATCCAAACTCCGGGCTGCTACTAAAATATCCTAATGGAAAAACCTGATAACACTTTAGCCTACTAAAATATTTAAGGTACATTCCTACTACTAAAGAACCTACGTACCACTTATAGAATTCGAAAATTTATTGAAAAAATTACAATATTTTGATAAAATAATATCACAGCAAAATCAGAGCTTATATTAGTTTAAATAAGACCTCGAATCGGGGCCTTCTTAGATTTAAAATGAAAGGTCTTAAAGACGATGAAATTGATCAACCTATTTTCAACTTTCTACGTGTTCATTTAGGCTATGATTTTGATTGCTGGTCTTGGTACCTCTATAAAACCTGTATTTCACATTTCGTATATTTCTAAAGCTGCAGGAATTTGGAATTTCCATACCCACCTACCATCTTTCCCTTTACTACTCTATTAACACTTTTCCTTTTACTTATTAGTACCTACTATGGTATATTTTCGTATAAACGATCGTACCTTTCAACAAAGAATATGAACACACGACAATAAGCAAAACCAACGCGTGTATATTAGTCCTGGAAGAAGCGTCTGTATCACAAAATCTACAAAGCAATTTTAACTTTTAAACGCTAACTTTAGGGTTTCATTTCGTATGTGTGTTTGTCTTTTGTTTGAAACAGGTCGTTACGTAGTGACTTCACGCGTTCTCATTACTGGCTGGTTTGAGAGCGTTGCGTTGTACTTCTTCACTCCTGGTACCACGGAAGTGCGGCCGACATACTTTCATTGTATTTTCTTCTATTTTCACTAATGTATGGTGGAAATGTAACGCCTTATCTGTCTGTAGAAGATTGGATTGTGTGTCAGATTACGTGTCGCAATCAGGGATGAGTGCTGTTCACTTTTTATCCTCTTTTCGTTTATGACATCCTGGTACTTTAGTACCTGTTATTTTTGCAGTGGAAATGTATAAATTAAACATGCATGGACGGAACGTAAAAAATCTGTATGATTTCAAATGGATAGGATTTAAATGAATGGTTTTGCGGATTATGAATTTTCTCCTTTTCATACTTGCATTTATGTAGTTTTTCCCGGAATCACACAACACATAGGTAGGTACAGGTTTGGTTACATAAAAAATTGTTCGATGTTATTTCAAATAATTATGTTCAAACAAAATAAAAAGTAAATTCATCATATTAATTCCCACAGCCTTTTGAAACGTTATGTAGAAATGTTTGGTTAAACACAATTACTACGCAACTAACCAACAAAACAGAATCTCATTGAAACTTTCGGTCGTAAATCTCACCTCCCGTGTATTTCATTAATTTAAAACATTAAACTCAATGCATAATATCAGTTCGCAGACGGTTTTAAATTTAAAATAATTATTCAAATCACATCCGAACTTTTGCAATAAATATAAAAGGTTTTTTGAACTTACCTTACCTTCCGTGCTTTGTCAGTTTTAATTTATTCGTTTCAAATAGGGATTTAGTTGACGTTCGCAGTTGGCAACTTGAAGAATTCAGGACAACATTAATCGTCTCGTTTATTTACGCAAATGTAATGGAAACATTGTTATTCTGTCAGAACTTTCCAGAAACATTACAAAGTTTATTTGCGAATTTGCAAGTTTGTTGACCAAGTAATCTTTGGGGACCGATAGAAGTTGATTCTACAATATCCGTAAAATAAAATTTTCTGCTTTTAAATCCCAATGTATCATAATGGTTGCAAAAAAAGGCTACAAATAAGCAAAAAAAACTATTATTAATTTCAGCAATTTAACGTATAAGTAGGTAATAGGCGCAAGGTTACATTATTCGTTTAGTAATGTAACTACAGACAAATAACACAATACAAAACTGCATAACCACAACAAAATATCATACTTGACACTAAGCACTGTAAAAAAATCGTCCACAGATCCTTGCGTCTTAAAAAACTAACGCCAACGGAAAAACGTAGGTTCACCCCACAATAGAGCTTCAAATCCGGATAATACCGCGCAAAGTCCAAAAAATAATGCGGCACGGACTTTTCGACTCCGAGAATTATGTAAAATCCCCGCTTATTTTTTATAGGAGCGGAAATAATTTTCGCGGTCTGCCCTTAGTCACTTTCCTTTTGTTTTTATGCAAATTGACTACGAAATAATAATCAGAATGTATTAATGGCACGTTTACAGCGTTTTATTTGTGTTTTGTAACACGATTATTGGACGAGCTGTATAATTTCTTGGGTGTGTTACCGCCCTTAATCATTGTTTTGAGAGAAATATTCAATTTATATTATATTTGCGTAGTAATATTTATCGTGTCACACGTGAAAAATTTGAAACTCGATATACACTCGAGAGCAATGAATCCGGGTCACTTAAAGAATCCTAAAAATCTCGGAAACTAAAAATGCTAGGTTAATGCAATAAATTGTATTTAATAGACAATGTAATACTCCTTAAATGAAGGTATTAAAACTTCTTAGTTATTGTAAAGTTATATCATAAAAAAATCTAATTTGAAAAAGGGCCACTTTCGAAGATGGAACTACGAAATTACAGCATTTGGTTTTGCTTTTGTTTGTAATCTGTCATTTATGTGGGTACATAAACCATGTTGATAGTGCTCTATATTCATTATTCAAGCTGAAATTTTGTCGCTTACGCCTGAAGAATGCACCAGAATACTTACAATGCTGGAAACCGGCCGGAGTCAGCGCGATACAGCCAGGACTGTCGGTGTGTCGCTGTCAACAGTACAAAGAGTTCTCCGACGTTACGAAGAAACTGGTTCTAACCTACGCAGACCAGGAACGGGCAGAACCAGGTGTACCACAGCACGAGAAGACCGATACTTGGTGAACACCATGCTTCGAAATCGCTTTCTCACAGGAACTGAACTCACAAATCAGTTTCGACGCCTCGGAGGAAGTAACCCAAGTGCATGGACAGTAAGACGTCGGCTTGCTGAATCTAACTTAAAACCCCTTAGACCTGCAAACGGCCCTAAACTGGAGCGTGGGCATCGTATTTCAAGACTAAGATATGCCCAGAGCCACGTAAATTGGAGTATTGAAGATTGGTCAAAAGTTATGTTCTCCGACGAATCAAAATTTATGCTCTACAAGCACGATGGAAGACACAGAGTGTATCGAAGACCAGGGGAAAGATTCAAGCAAGCATGCATCGAAGAAAAAGTAGCCTACGGTGGTGGGTCTGTACTTGTGTGGGCCGGAATTTCTTCTGAAAGTCGCACAGAGCTGGTGATCATAGAAAACGGCTCTTTAACTAGCGTAAGATATGTGGAAGAAATCCTCAATGATCACGTTGGTCCATTTATGGTCAATTTAGGTGAGGATGCTATATTTATGCATGACAATGCCCGACCTCATACAGGTAGGATTGTGAATGACTACCTTCAAGAGATGAACATTACTCGTATGGAGTGGCCAGCGCGCAGCCCGGATATCAACCCGATCGAGCATGCTTGGGACGAGCTAGGCAGATGCGTAAAACATCGAAACCCTCCCCCAATCACGCTTCGTGAGCTCAAAATTGCTCTCACAGAGGAATGGGAGAATATTCCCCAAAATCGTATAAGGAACTTGGTGTACAGCATGCCAAACCGCGTAAACGCAGTAATGGAAGCACGAGGAGGCAATACGAAGTATTAAAATTCAAGAAAATCGTAATAAAGTTCAAAAATTTCATGTTTCCTATTTTTGTTTTAAGGAGAGATCAGCAGTTTTTTTCTTTATGTAATTTTGTGTTAATAAAATGTATGGTGACTCATATATTTTTTACTTTCATTTAAGGAGTATTACATTGTCTATTAAATACAATTTATTGCATTAACCTATCATTTTTAGTTTCCGAGATTTTTAACATTCTTTAAGTGACCCGGATTCATTGCTCTCGAGTGTATTTGATGAATATGAAATTGTTATAATTTAATATTATTCGCGTTTCATTTATTTCGGACAAAAAACAGTTTCGCATTAGATAAACTCTCAAAAATCTGATACTTTTCATATAATTTAAAGTAATAATTATTTTGTTGAATCGTAAATGGATACTAATAACTAAACAAAAACTCGATCCCTAGATTCAACAAACATTTACGTGAAAGTCACTAAAGTTAAACTACTATTTAACATCTAATAAAAAGTTGTGGAATCTAGTTCGCCTATAAAATTAAATACTTTTTAACTTTTATGTTCCCATAAATATACTTTTTAATTAAATGATCTGATGCTACCACGACGGGGAATTTCTCCTACAAAGAATTTAAATTGTTCTAGAATACTCCTTATTTTGACAGTCGTTACGGGTAGTCAGAACCTCAAAAGTCTGACAACCAGTCATACCAAGGGGTATCGTGTTACCCAGTACCCGGGTTGTAGAGGTCAGATAGGCAATCGCTCCATGTAAAATAATGGTATTTAGCTGCATCCGGTTAGAATGTAAGCCGACCCCAACGTAGTTGGAAAAAGAACAAGCAGATTGATTGGCGCACCGAGCTTTTGCCGCTAATGAATGGGATAGAGCGGGATAAAAAAGGCTCGCGCGCTAATTTTGGTATTTCGTCCTTCGATTTATTAAAACAAATACCTACACATTAAGAAAATATAAAATGTTGTCAAAAACATGTAGTTTTGTTGTTACAAAAAAATTGATGACCTTCCGTAAAGTATTGCCGTAATGTATTTTTTTTAGATTACTTTGTTTTTTTTTTGGTGTAACATCTTTCCATTCGCTTTCCTGCAATCTAAATCTAAATGTTAAAAAAATCTTTATAACCAAACCTGTGGATGTGTTTTAAAAGGGACGGAAGTGTGTCACTGGAAGCCAGGGAAGCGCACGCTTTGATTCGACCAATGAGCGCTTGTGGTGCTAGAGTTGGCGGTCAGAAACGACCTTGACGAGGCCCCGCCCCTTTAATGCTGCTTTATTACCTTAATGTTGCTTATTACCAAGATAATAAACAACATTGACAATGACATTGACATTTATGGTTAACATTTGACATCTCACCAAGGTCAGATGTCAAATGTTACAAATCATATCCGACTACTGTAAGGATAGCACGTTTTTTCTATAGAGGAAACTATAATCGTGTTTCTAAAGTGTACGATTTATAGAATGAATCCTTAAATATCTTACATATTATAAAAAATTAATAAAAATTATAATGTTTATTTCTTCACTTAAGTAAATAACTATAATACTATATATTAATTGCATAACTAATGGATATGTAATAACGATGCAGCAAGGGATCGAACGAACGCAAATAATTCGTAATTTCCTCGGTACCCTTTCAACAAAAGACAATATAATCTCTCTGGTACCTACATAACAAAAACACCCTAATATCTTTTAACAGTAATGTAGGTAAACTCAACTGAAATAAACTCTAACTTCGAATGGTCAATGCCGGTCTACGTGCTTTCATCCACATGTAAATTCACCATTGCCTTCCCGATCCTCAAAGTAGCGAACCGTATTTCCCAAGACTCCAATTTTTCTTCCTGATTAAATTTGTTGCGGTTTCCAAGATGTCCTGACTTTCCATGGGACAATCAATGGATTCGAACTCACGAATAACTCGTTTTCTAAGAGATCGGCCAGAAATTGGACGATCGTGTCTTTTACACGTATTTCTTGGGCAGATCTCCCGAGAATTTTCTCAATTGAATTCGATTTAAAATGTCGTCTTTCTTTTCAAATTGTATTTCTGTATAGTACCGTTTTTACGCTGAAAGGATGTCTAGCTCGTTTTGTTTCGAAATAATATAACAATATCCTGTTCCAGGAAATTAAGTGGAGACGTATTTCCGGCCGCTTACTTACTGTTATTAATTCCATCTGTTTTTTTTTTCAAATTTGTTTTCAGGGGTCTTCAATTTGGTAAGAATTTTTAGTTTATCTTACAAAATGTACTATAGTGTTACTTTCATCCATAAACAGAAGTTTTCGTCCAATTCTGGAGTAGGTATTTACAAGGCAGATGAGAGTGGAAACGCCGGGAGGGGTCCTAGAAGGACATAATATTAAAGTGACCTTATTGGAGATGTTCTTCAGAAAGGTCAGGCGCGTAGTACTTGCAACCAGCGTGCATATATGACCAGCCGGTCGATTCTGTAAAACGACAAAACCCGTAGAAAATGCGTGAAGTGAGCTGTCAATAGAGCTAATCCCTAGCATCCTGCCGGTGGATTTGTGACAGTGACAGCTCACTACACGCTCACTTCACCTAAGTTTCACGTTGATATTTTTACAGAATCGATCGACTGTTGTATGAACGTGAACGAAGCAAAAAGAATATGTATTGTAAGGATCGTAGCAGCACGTGTATCTTGACAACATAGAAACGGATTTTCTACGGGTTTTGTCGACGGAAGAATAGACAAAATGACATATTGTGATTGTTTATCTGTCCTTTTTTCTATTCTTCCGTCGACAAAACCCGTTTCTATTGTGGTCATGCTAAGCGTGCTGGTGACGTACTATAGTTTCAACCTATCCGCATAGGAAGAACGTGTGATTTTATGAATGTGTACTGCAGTAAAGTTTCATAATAAAGTATCCATTGTAAGCCTTTTTACTCGTCTCAAAGAAACCTGTAGTGTCATATCTCAGTATTATCCACTCCTTTGTAAGTAGCGAAAGAGAGCACTTTCCTTGAAAAAAATCACTTGAAACAAGTCGCATTAGAGCGAACGTCTTCCAGCTAAAAGTCCCTTTGTAAATCGCGAAAGAATTATCCTGCTAACTATATAAAGGATAATAGGCTCTATTATTTAGGTTTAGGTTTCAATTTCGTTTGATTACGCAATCGTTTGGAATGTCCGGTAACAAGTTTTGAACAACTGTTACGCGTTTTACTGTAACAGGGGTTTTTGGTGACGGGAATGAAATATGTGGAGTACCTAATAATATTTGGATGAAAGTAAATGGATTGGAAGGATACAGGCTAAGGAATTACCCTTTTTTTCCAGCATGTGTACGTGTGTAAAATGTAGGTACCTACGTAACTCTTTGAATTCTTTGAAATTTAATCTTCACTTTATACAATGTGAAATTTAATTCGTTTGCATCCTCTTAAGGGGTCATTGTACTCATCATTATGAACAACTATCACTATGGGGCCAAAGTTCAGGGTACCCCTTAAGAGGATGCAAACGAATAAAATTTTACATTTTGTATGTAGTTACTTTTACTTACTTACCAAATTTACAAAAACGTTGATGCAAACAAATTAAATATTAAACATGAAAACCTGGATTATTCCACTTTGCCCCACCAATCTGTGTCCCAAAAGTGGGACAAAGTGGAATGTTCATAATTTTGGCGTCCACTTTGTCCCACTAATTGATTTTGGTGGGGCAAATTACATTCGCAATAACTCGACATATATGAGTACTATGAGTTGATTTTGTTCCACTAGGGTTGTGACTGTTTGAATTTAGTGTTAAAAATAAAACATTCAAGAAAAAAATACAATTTTTAATTAAATAATATAAATTTTTCGTGTCAAAGTCTTTAAAAGACCATCACCAAAATAAATAAATTTCGCAAATGATTCAATTTCTGTCCTTTATTTTGATTTGTGTGTATAAAAGTACCTACAAGATTATGTAACCTTCTCTGCGCGAATCCGATTCGCACTTGGCCGATTTTGTACTGAAATGAAGGATTGAATGTGCATTGGAAAAAAGGGACATTTTGGGAAGTGGTCATTTTGCGAAAGGGACATTTTGCGTCCGAGAGGCATTTTGAGAAGTGATCATTTTCTTCATTCAAAGACTGAGCCATTTGCCCCACCAACATTAATTAGGGGGGGGGGGGCAGTAGACGCCAAAATTGTGAACATTCCACTTTGTCCCACTGGTAGGACAGATTGGTTGGGTAAAGCGGAATAATACAAAAACCTTTTATAAAATATACACCATGTAAATCGTCCTAGTAATCACGGAGAAATCAGTGTTCATGCAAGAAAAAAATAGATACTCGCCTAATATATAACCTCTTTTTTTAAGACAGTTAAAAATCTATAGCCAATGTGGGTACTACAATACCTAACCACATTATTCTTTCCCCAGGCGACTACCTAAATTCTACGTACATAATATTTATTTTATCAAACATTACGAAAATAAGTACAAGACGTTAAAGGTGTACGAAATCGTGTTGTGTCTCGGAGACATCAAATAACATGTTTCTGTCCAATTTGCTGTGGCATAAAAGCGAAGCCACCATGTTTGATATTCAATTCATAATATTATTTTCTGGTACAGAAAGAGTAACAGCATTACAAGGTTCAGTTCGTCAGAATTTTGAAACTGATGTGAAGCAGATTTTCTAGAAATAACAAAAAAAACTGACTACCTCATTGCTAAAGTCGTCACAAGCGCTACTGCTGAGCATGAGGCCCTAGGTTCGATTCCCGGTCAAAATTCAAAATTCAAAAGTCATTTATTCAAACTAGGCTGAGAATCAGCACTTTTCGAACGTCAAAATTACATAAGACAGTCCCCCAAAAACGCCCACCCTTCACCACTTCCTAGTGCTTAAGCTGGGAAGAAGAAGTGGCGCAACAAACTCCCCAGCAGCACAGCTGTCTGTTCAGTTAGAAAAACTTGATTCTATATAATAATGCTTTAATGCAAAAATAATTTACATAAGCACAAATTGCAATCAACTCATAAAATAAAAACATTTTACAAAGTCAAAGTGTTATTGAGTTTATCATCTGGAATTCTCAGCAGTAACCCGGAGTCGGGATTTGTGCCCGGTTGATGACAATATAAACACACAATATGACAATATAAACACACAACATAAAATAAAAACATTTTACAAAGTCAAAGTGTTATTGAGTTTTTCATCTGGAATTCTCAGCAGCAGCCCGGAGTCGGGATTTGTGCCCGGTTGATGACAATAGGCTCGCCCCCCCATTACTATTCGTAAACTATAGGTGTGTGAAGTATTAAAGGTGCATGTCTGCCTAACCTATCGGGGAATGTTATGTGACCAACAAATTTAATGGTTTTGTGTGATTCTTTCTCAAACAGCCAGAAAGGACCGTCCACCTGGTGGTAAGATGTTACCGACAACTAGAGGCTTAAAGCGCTGACAAGTGGCAATGTGATAAGTAGGCTTAACTCCTCCTAAGTAGGAACTCCTTTCCATCCTATGTGCATTCTATGTATCATGTCACACATGTTTATACAAATAAATGATCTTTATCTTTATCTTAGGCTTGTCTTAAAAAATAAATGTTAATCTTAAACATATTTCTCTGAACTTGGTTGTTACCAAAGCACTTTTTGAAAAAAAAAAACTCGATATAAATTAACGGTAAACTAACCTTTTACCTTGAGTTCCAATCCAAAATATCTGTATTAAATATCAACGTACGTCGGTATTTTATTAATTACAAGAACGTCTTATTTGAATGCTTAAAATTATATACTTGGTTGGGTATTTATTATTTTCGATTACTCAACTCATTTTTGAGTAAATAGATAATTACTTCGTATTATGCTATGCAGTCCGTCTGTGACCGTGCTTTAGCTCTTGTCAGCGTCTTATGGCTGCTTTACATGGTGCTATGAAATTGCCTGTGGCATTTCATAAGTTGAAGCATCAATAATAGTGGCACCGTCTAAAGTGCAGAAGGTGCAACCAAAGAGTTTACAGATGCAAGATGCCAGAATGCCAGATTTCATACTAATCTCTACTCAAATTTTGTATGTTATAAAATCGAGACTCAAACTTAAACCGTTTTGGAATACGGACAATAGAGATAAAGCCAAAATGTCCCATGACTTCATGAGCTTTTAATTTCACTGTCATTCTTTTAATTTAGAACACAAAAATTATGCAGAAACAGTTAATGTATAATAGGGTGACGACAATTATTTTTTTTAGTCCGTCTTGGATATTATTAAGAAATACTGGACACGTATTTTTTCTTTTTTTACGTAATTTAAGGATTACAGCGATACATTGTGTTAAAATGTGCCATGACGTCATGAGTATGTAGATTTTATACTTACGCGACGTAGCGACCCCCACTCGCCAACTTAAAATGCGTTTTATCTAAGCAATTTTTTTATACTTTGATAAAGCAACAAATACGTGTCTAATATTGTTTTATTATCTGACTGACGGACTAACAATTTTTTTTATTTTACCCAGGCCTCATCCCTATTATAAAGGTATATGAAAGATGGTCACCCATCCACAGACCAACTCCGGCAAGCGTAGCTTAACCTGGTGGGTCGACCCGTGCAGCAGTTATTACTTAGCCACGAGCTCTTCCTTTTACAAAAACCTACCAAAACGAATAAAGTTCCATCTACATCGACTTCCCTACAATACCCAAAATAATAACCAAAATATAGCTACATTGTTCAAACTACCGTACACATCGAAGCACTTGAATATCAGAGACTAGCCACAGTGTACTACGAAGTCGTCCAACTTTGAATGTCCTTCACGTAGAACATTGAGTGGTTGTGGCCTGTGTACTAGAGGTAGCACATTGTGCCGGGAATTTCGGCTGCATTCTGAGAGAAACTGAAAGTGGCAGCGGTCGTTGAAAGGCTTTTACCAATATCTACAAAGACTCACTTTTCGATGTTGAATATGAAGAAGAAAGGAGTATTCTCGTTTTGATATTTTGCAGATATCACTGGCCTTCATTTGTTTTGCTGCTTGTACTTTTTTATGCAATTTATTTTATTATTGTACCACCTTATTTATACTGTGACGATGGTTTATAAAAATAAATTGCGAGTAAACTTTTGTGATTAATGTGATAAATTATGATTCAGTAGATAATCGACTGTAGACATATAACCAACATGAACAAAATTAACAACAATAAATTAATTCCAAGATAACTTCATTCTTATTAACTCAGCTTAATTTGGAATTATTCCAATAAGAAGTAATAAATATGCTCAAATTAAGATTACTCTGAATTACTCCAAAATTTTATCAAGAAAACAAACAAAAATTTTACTGAAAAATATGTCTTCATAAATCATATAGGGTGTTAGATAATATTTATATGCGAACGATCTTACGAACAACAAATAGTTATAACCAACTCCAACAATACAGGTACGGTTATACACTTCGTTAACTGAAATTAACAAGGGTTGGTACTTCAACGAGTCTGAAAACGGTAAAAGAGAAATTCTGAGAATGCCTTTCTAGCGTTTTCAACGATTTTATTTAGTCAACTTTGATAATTTTCGCTGAAAAAATTCAATGATAATTGTAGTTTCTGAAAGAACGTGTTTACGTCTGCGTAAGGAACGCTAATTAGATTTGTTTTGACGAATTTAATTCATTTAATTAGGCAGTACTCTGTCTGAGTATGATTAGGTACCTACGTTAGGTAGGTAAACTGGAAAGTTAGGGGGGGCAGTGTTAGGGGGGGACAGTTTTTTTTTTTTTTGTTTAGGTTGGTGGGTGGCCCCCAGTGGTGTAGTGGTCGCAAGCGCGACTACTGAGTGTGGGTCATGGGTTCGATTTACAGATGGCAGAGGGCAAAGTGTTATTGGGTTATCCATTATGAATTTTTCAGTAGCAGCCCGGAGTTTGGGAGTAGTCAATGTAATAACCCGGTGCCTCGGAAAGCACGTTAAGCCGTTGGTCCTGCGCCTGAAGGCCAATTCTCGTTCTCCTTTCAAGTCGCAATCTGTCAAACTTGTCAAAAATATTGGTAAATTGATTGTATTTTTGACAGATTGCGAATGAGATATTATATTATTGATTATTGTGAGTTAATCTAGATTATTGTGAGAGAAGAGAGAGTGCACCTGTGTCTGCGCACACTTTTGCACTTTTTTACACAGTTTTCTTAGAGATACTATTCTCTAAGAAAACTTCATACCTCCGCCAAAGTTGTCAACTATCCACTACTTGTGAGGAGTCGATTGATGAGACACAGATGATACAGATGTGGAAAACGCCGGCTTCTTAAACCAGTCACATGGACGAGGACGGCTCTTCTCTGTACTCGCTGGTTGAGGGCAAGAAAGACCGTTGGCGGCGCAGCCACGACAAACATCGCACCACTCCTGCAAGCGAGGATTTTTGAGCTGCAGTGCTCACCATCCTCATGCATATTTCCCGGTTGGACCCACAGACATCGAGAGAGAAGGAGCCAAGGTCTAATCAGTGCCGAAGGAACAGCGTTGCAGTCGAGCAAGATAATTCCGATATCCTCCAGGTTCCCGCGCTGCAAAAGGCCTCAGCCTAGAATGATTTGCAAATGAATGAGCATTAAGCATAGAAAAGGGCGAGATCGCGCGTGTTATTGTGATATGTGTAAGAATGGGCGAGGGTGTGAAGAGTGAGGGTGTGTAGTGTGTGTGTAAAAATGAGCATAATAATATTTAGTTCTCCTATCCTAATAAATATCCTGTACAATATTAGATATAAATACGAAAGTGTGTTTTTTTATTTATTTGTTTGCTTGGTTGTTACGCTGTCTTGCAAAAACGGCTGCACAAAATCTGGATGAGATTTGGTAATTTGATAGACCATGGCCTGGGTTAAGACCCAGGATAATTCCATCCCGATACTCCCACGGGGTCGAGACCTATGCGGGTGAGGACGGAAGGCGCAGCGAGAATAAGTTTAGGTGTAATGTAATAAACAATACATTATAATAATCACAAGTTTACACGAATAGTCGGCGTCATGTATCGCGCGCTGTATGCGAGCTTAGGTATCGCCGATCCATTTCACCTCTCGCCCAAAGTCTTCATGAATTTGAACAGATGTTTGTGCGTCACTTTGACCACAAAGAAATTTTAATTCGTGTTTTGAAGAGACTCCTAACGCGACCCTCAGGGTGAAATTTGTTTTGTAAGGATTTTCCAACAATCTTTTGGGCCGTAAGTCATATAGCCGGAACAGTCATTCTTTTTTTATATAATTACTTAATTTATGTAGCTTACCCATTGAGGTTCAACAATGAAATTATGTAAACCCATAATTTTATTGTTTTGACGTGACAAATATCGTTGACATTGAAAAATCTGCATCAGCCATGGATTCCGTTGTAACAGATACTCGTACTAAGGATATATTATTTGAAAGATAATAAAAAAAAAAATGAGTTACGAAATCAATAATGATGAAAAAAGAATACATATCTATGGTTACGTTTAAAAAGAAGCATCGTTATGTGGAATGGATTGCTTCGCGCGACGTTTAATGGCAACATTTTTATCCTTCGACTCGTGATGTACGAACGACTTTCTAGGGAGAATACAAGGATCTGGTAAATGTCACCATTTTAGGCTAAGCTTATACTGAGACGCAATTGACGCAGGTCCACGCAGCGCAGGGCAGAGCAGATTTTGTAATGCATGAACGTACTGAGAGCTGCGTACGCTGCGGCGCAGGCACGTGCGACGCAGACATGTGTCTATCCTGCTCTGCATCTCGTTGTAGTGCTGGCACAGATTTCTGCGCGACGCGTGCAGGTCGTCACTTGTTTTTTACCACTGATTCATAATTTTGTTTCAATGAAAGATTGTTTGTACTAGCTAGGACGCGAATGTGTCTGTGTAGCTGCGTTGCAGCATGCGCTTGCGGCCTATGTCTACCTCGCCTGCCCTACCCTGCAAAATCTGTACTGTGTTGTGCTGCGTCACCTGCGTCTCAGCATACGCCAGCTTAGCCTTATAAGGGATATAGAAAGACGAGCAGCAATGACGAATTGCCGTTCGTCTGTTGACATAATCTACTCATTACAATGTTTTTTTTATGAGTTGTATTGCAATATTTGGTTAACTAGTGACCTCGACAATTAATCATAAATTCTTTTGCCTGAGCAAGTTCGTCATGCTCCCTTAGAGCGTCGGGTGAGCGTGGGTTGTCCTGCTGATCGTGGTTTTGTTATTGTTATTAGTAATTAACAGTTTATTTATTTTACCTCGATGGCCCTAATCTATAATTTATAACTTCCAATTAAAGCTTTATATAGCTATATGTAAGCGGGCACGCCCTTTATACCTGGAGGCTTTTATATAGATATTAAGTTCTGTTTACGTTTGTTTTTATTTCTGTCTGAGTATAGTTCTCGATGATTTTGGTTGGTATATTGGCGTGTGCTAGCTGACATATGGCTAATAATTTAAATTATGTTTTTTTTTTTAAGTATACTGTCATATTTTTTTCTAACTGAACAGACAGCTGTGCTGCTGGGGAGTTTGTTGCGCCACTTCTTCTTCCCAGCTAACGCACTAGGAAGTGGTGAAGGGTGGGCGTTTTGGGGGACTGTCTTATGTAATTTTGACATTCGAAAAGTGCTGATTATCAGCCTAGTTTGAATAAATGACTTTTGAATTTTGAATGCGACAAGTACCTACGTAGTAGTAAGTAGAATTGCATTCCCACCTTCTCAATAACAAAACTAAAGAATTATCAAAATTATTTTCAGAATAATCTAAAACATTTTACAATAAGGTCACCAGATGCACTGTTATTGCCGCTCGCAAAATGGTGTTAGGTCCCGGTGAACATTTTGTATGACTGTATTTTGTTAGGTGTAACTGTGCGTTTGCACTCGCGAAACATTCACATAAAAACATGTTGCAATCTCTATTTCCTGTCAAACATGTTTCTAAATGAATGTTTCGCCGGTGCAAACGGACGCACAGTACGGTAGCTTCAAAAGTAAAGTCTCATGTCAGAAAGCAGTTGGTTTAGTTAGTTGTGGGTGAGTGTATTTCTGTTTAATTATCGTCTAGCCACCACATGCTGTTTAGTAACCTACAGCCGCACTCAGTTTTTTTTTAAATTTGAAACGTTATTTTAATTATAGGATTTTAAACTGACATGGTCATTTTCACTTCTAAGGTAATTTAAAATGAGACATTTACCACGTTTTTGTTTTAAATATTAATTGTTGCAAAAAAGTTTGTGCTCGCGAGGGCTACTGTTCGCAGACCTACTAGTAATAACACTGTTCTGAAAGTACCTACTATGCGGTGTCCTCAATCAAAGTGTAATGTTTTGCAGGAGACGTCCTGGTTATCGGGAATCGCAGGCCGATTCCCGGCCACCGTAGGCGCGAGTTTGCGGACGGTGAGCAATGGGTAGCTCGCCGTCCGATAAGGACCAGGCCCGGGTCGACGCCGACGTCGACGGCGACGACGAGAATATGTCAGCACAACTGACGGGGTCCGCTAGGACCGATGCCTGCCGGGGTCGCGGGAAAGTCTGAAAGGGATACTGTGACCCCTGGCAACGTACAGGCAGCTGAAGGAACACGGGTGGGTTTTAGTCAGTAAGAGTCTGACACGCCCTCCCGCTGTGCCCAGAGCGGGATAAGTTATTTGATAATTTCCCATCCAAAAAAATTAACTAAAAGGGTGTAATGTTTCGGGAAACTTAGCTATTTTTGGGATTTGATTAGGAATAGAACTGCCTACACCTTTGCGATAAAATCAGGAGGATAGCACCATCGTGTATGGTATTAATAATAATTAATTAATTCAGTTAAACATTCACCAGTCTCTTTTCTAAGTGTGGTGATTACATTTTGTGGTGATTTCCCTCAAGCCTGATTGCTCTAGTTGTTAATTTTAAAACACTTTCTAATCGCGTTTTAAGACTGGTAAATTCTCGTCAATATTTATCTAGAATTGCACCCTTAATGCGTATTAAAATAAATAATAAATTCAATAAGCACGCATGTGTAAGTTCAGCAAACCAGTAAACATCACAATAAAAATGTACGGAATTCATACGACCGCGTTTTAAAATTTCAAAGGTTAATACACGAACAGGCGACGACGCGTGTGTAGACGAAAGGTCTTGCCCATTTACATTTTGACTACGCATGTTGTATTTGTGTTATTTACATTTTTTAACGGGTGTTACCCTTTTTTTTGCTTTTTTGCTCGGTTAGCAGAAATTGCTCGGTTAGCAGAAAAAATAGCGGCGGGTTTGGTTAGATAGGATAGGTACTGGCTACTGGTATCCTTATTTGTTATAAAGGGTTTGGTCAAATAAATTAACTTAGGTATTGATTTCTAGAATAATAATCGCCATATGCTGATAGGTACCGAGAATAGATCACTATGCATATGCGATGCCTCTGGTCTTAGGTTAGTGACCAACCTTGTGTCAGAGTTTTTTTAAATCCGCCCATGGGCCTCTAACTTGGCTTCACATTCCGTCGAGAAATATCTCTCAAGCATACCGGTTCCCTCACAATGTTTTCCTTCACCGTTTTTGAAGCCAGTGATGATTATGCAATCCGCACATGAATCCGTAAAGTCAGAGGTGCGTGCCTTGGGTTCGAGCCTGAGATCTATGACTTGGCAGTCCGACGGTCAAATCACTAGGCATTCACTGCTTATAATGATGATAATGTTGCCCCTGGTAAATGAACAACTATTTGCCATTTTTTTTTTAATTATAACGCAACATAACATTACGCCTCTAATACCCGAAGGGTTAAGCAGAGGTGTACTTAAAGCACACCTCCATTTCGCCAGTTATGTTAAAGTCCCATGTAATACGGGGCGAGCCTATTGCCATCAATCGGGCACAGATCTAGACTCCAGGCTGCTACTGAGAAATTCCATGTGGAAAAACCCAATAACACTTCGCCCAACCTGGGAATCGAACCCAGGACCTCATGCTCAGAGGTACTTCTAACGACCACTAGCCCACTTGACAATTTTTTTAAATTATTTTATTTACTTAAATTAATTTAAAGCAATATTGTACATAAATGACGTGATGACCCAGTGGTTAAGGCCTCGCCTCTCATGTACGAGGTTGTGGGTTCAAATCCGGGCGAGTACCAATGTAACTTTTTTCAATTCATGTGTACTTTCTGAGTTTATCTTGGACATAACTGACATCGGTGAAGGAAAACATCGTGAGGAACTTGGACTTATACTTAATATATACATATAAAATGCTTTCAAATTCAAATTCAAAATATTTTTATTTCACATAAACCTACAAGGGCACTTATGAAACGTCAGAAACTAGGTGCACGGTCTTTGTCCTGAATGACTGACTGACTGACGGATAAACGCACAGCCGAAACCGCCGATCGTAGAGACCTGAAACTTGGAGGGTGTGTTCTTTGTATGACGTAGGCATCCGATAAGAAAGGATTTTTTGAAATTCTACCCCTAGGGGGGTGAAAAAGGGGGGCAAAGTTTGTATGGGACCACGTGATTCCTTGGTCTCTACTACTTCAAATTTTGCATAAACATTCTTTAAGATAATAATTTATATGTTATAACAAAATTAATAACGTAAAAAACCAATTAAAAATCCTATTAGAACCATTTGCGACTTCTACACGGACGAAGTCGCGGGCAAGAGCTAGTAGTTAATATAAGTCTGAAATAACCAACCCGTCTTAAGCAAGCGTGGTGATCAATGCTCGTGCCTTCTCTGTATGAGAAGAGGCCTTTGCTCTGCAGTGGGACAGTAATAGGCTGGTATTATTATTTATTATTTTTATACCTAATATAATATAATAAAGGGGGGACAATTTGTTTGTTTGTTAGTAAGTTTGTATGTAGGGGGTAATCTCCGGAACTACTAGTTGGATTTGGAAAACTATTTTTGCAATGGATAGCCCAATTCTTGTGGAAGGTTATGCGGGCAGAAGCTAGTTATGTTATAAAACAAGTCGTTCCGTAATAACCCGTCGTCGTCCATGGATATTGTTTTATTCCCAACAATATCCATGGAAGACGACGACTTCTCGTTTAAGATAAAAGTTGTATCGGTTTACATTATAACAAGGTCGCATTTATTCTGCGAGACTTGGAATTTATGACATTGATGCCATGTACGCCATCCTTCCCTGTTTGGTGCCACAAACATGAAAGAATGGCGTAAATGGCATCTTTGACTTTTGCGTGAAGAAAAATGTCTGTGATTAGAATTTAGGATGGTATTGCTCTTAGCCAGCAGCCGTCGCTTGCTTGTTTTTGTACCTACCACATTTATTTATATAGAGTAAGTAAATGATTTTGACTTTGACTTAAAAGTCAACGTAAACATATAAAGAAAACATACTACTATCGGTTGTTTAACTGCCGATAGTATGTTTCCGATAGATGGATTGTGTGAAAGCTGATAAGTATTATCACCATAGAAAGGGGGTGAAAACTGAGATGCCGGCTATTAGACATGTATGAAACAAGAAGACAAGAAGCAAAAGGGGCCTAAATAATATGGGATATAATAATAATAATAATAATCATTTTATTTCAGAATGAAATTCCATAATTTGTTAGTAAACATAAACGTACGTATTTTGTTATATTTGTTGATATGAAGCTGACAAGTACATTCCCAAATAAGCAGGGAAATACAACCGATTCTACACATTCTCGACAATATGTAAACAAAGTTAACTTTAACAATGACATCACCAAATTATACAAAAAAAATTAAACAAACAAAAAATTCACCCACGTAAATAACTCTACTTCAAATTGATAAATGTATAAGCTCAACGCCATTTTCCCATTGTGTGTTGGGAATAAAAACTTTTTTGCACCTACCGGCGCCATTTGTCTTCCAGTCTGCGTATGGAATTATAAATAGCCGGTCTTTTTGTCACGCGATTTTAATATGAGTGTTAAATACTGATATAAATGTGTACTTTCAGCGTTGGTGGTTATATTTTGTTTAATAAGCATTTCGTAAATAAGTGGGATGCAGTCGTGCAATAATAAATCATTCAGAATTTTTGTTGATAGTTAATATGACTGATTACGATATGATTATACCCGTGGAGTTTCTTGCCCGTGCTTCTGCATGGGAACCCAGACTCCTTCATAGCAATGTACCTACTACGCTTTGGAATGGTCAACGATGTAGTTTCATTTTTCTGACTGACCGACCCCTTGACAATTCGAAGGGGCCTGCCATGCTATTCTGTAAACATCTCACCGTGAAAACTTGGGTGAAGTGAGCTGTCAATAGTGTCAATCCCTGTGGAATGACAGCTCACTCCACGCTCACTTCACCTAAGTTTTCACGGTGAGATGTTTACAGAATAGCATGGCTGTAGTTGGTTTAAGCCGTTGGTCCGGCTGTCATTCGTGGATTTTTGACAGTCGTTACGGGTTGTCAAAAACCCGAAAGTATGACAACCAGTCTTACCAAGGGGTATCGTAACTGGATGCGGTTCTACTGGAAGGCGACCCCAACATAGTCGGAAAAAGACTATGCAGAATGATTAACGCTTCACGCCCCTCGGTCATCGCAGCTTTATTCAGGACAGTGTTTCTCCTGTAGCACTAATCAGAACTTTCGACACTTAAAAAAAAACCTCTATGTATTTTTTTAAGGAAGTGTATAGAGTGCCGCTAGCGGCACTTTATCCCTGTCGGATGAAGTGCCGCTACTTGCAGCGCTTTAGTGATTCTGCCTCGGCCCGGCTAAAGTGCCGTAAGCATTGCATTATCATTGTCACTGTCGCTTGTTATTTTGTTTGACCTATTGTTATTGTGATAATTTTATAACTTTAAAATGTTTTATTAAAAAACGTAGTGTATAGATTGTCGCTAGTGGCACTCTATACACTGCCTGTTTATTTTTTCATTTTTTTAGTTATAAAGTTATCACAATAAGAATAGGTCACAAAACAACCTTGCCAGTTTTACGACACAATGACAGTTATCATTATACGGAAGACATTACTATACTAGCGATGGAGATCGTTAAGTTTTGAAGTTTCGATAAGGATCGACAACTATATTAATAACGTTCTGTATATAAATACTTGATTGATTGAAAACGTTCCAAATACTGCTTTGATAGAGCAAATACGAAACTCAAAATTGAATGTTTTGAACAAGTAGGTAGGTTCAGATATTATATACAGGGTGGTAGGGATATCCACGCGAAAACTGTTACCATGGATTCAGTACATGAAACTGAACACCCCGCTGCGTTGAAAATTTTCGTCGGTTATTTAGTCATTAGTTGTCGTGTTGCCACTCTGTATATGCCTAATTTTAGACTTAAAATTTTACACTTCTCGCTCTCTCTGTTATGCTAGGGCTACATTGTCGCGTTATTGCGAACTACACTTCTCGCTCTCTCTGTTATGCTGGGCGTACACTGTCACGACATCGCGAACTAAACTTCGCGGGCTCTCTCTCGCAGACCACTCGACGTCTCGCTGTACAACAGAGAGCGTGCGAAGAGTAGTTAGCGTTATCGCAACAGTGTAGCCGTAGCATTTCACAATTGATGTGAACCCTTACCTACAATTACCGTTGTTGCTGGCGTCACCAGGAAAAACTAATTTTTCTGTCCAATAAATCAATTGCAAAAATACATCATGTCGTATAAATAAATCAACAATTTAATATGAAAACGTCTGCTGAGATGAATAATGAAATAAAATTAATGTTATAATTTACTTAATTAATGTAAAAATTAATATTCGTTAATTATTTCCTAATCCTAACTAATATTATAAATGCGAAAGTGAGTTTGCTTGTTTGTCTGTTTGTTACGCTTTCACTCTGAAATGGCTTAACGGATTTGGATGAAATTTGGCACATGGGTAGACCATGACTTGGAGAAGACCATAGGCTAGTTTTCATCCTGGATTGTAGAGGAAGTCGCGTGTAACAGCTATTTATATTTTTAATACAAGAATTAATTTTATACTATTTGCTGTGCCCTACAGGATCGATAATTGTAATGGTGAATTTCTTGTTCAACACGGAAAGTCCAGGAAATCGCACTTTACCACAAAACCAACCGTCTAAAAATGATCACGCCAATTATCGTGTTAGTCCCTTTCTTTTTTAGAAATTACCCAACTTTTACGATTTGCCATACCATTTGCATACCATGATTTACGACAGCATATTAACAAAAAAAAATGGCACGACATCGCGAATATAATACTTAAAATTCTTTATAAATATAATGAAGTTGTTAATATAGTTATTTTTCATATGTCGAGTAGCACGATACGGTCGCATTAGTAATTATATTAAAATATTGCGTTAACTTTACTAATGCATGTTTAACATTGCCGGTTATGTGTGTAAGCTATTGTTATGAAATACGATTGATGCAGCAATGTATTATGGTAAGTTGAGCTACAGTAATTGTTAGGAATATAAAGGTAATTTATGTTTGTTTCTGTACCTAAGGACACGGTTTTACTTACGATCATGCATCAAGTCTTGCATATTACATGCACCAATTTTATTCATTACCAGTTCTCAACCATGCATATATTATTGTTGGTCCTTGTTACAAATAAAAAGGCTAGAATGTACTTTAGTTTAAGCTTTAGGGAGGTGCTGAGGTAGCCCGCAAATTTTAATTTTTCTTACGTCTTTTGCAATCTACAGGGCAGTGTCAAATTGTATGTTGATCAAAATATGATTCGCGACAACAACAAATATTATTTACAGAATTGTAATCATAATGGCTCCTACACACTATGCCGGCGGCATGGCGGCCGGCTTTTGCAGCGCGGCACATACCCACCCGACATTTCCTTTGCGGATCGCAAATTTGTGCGGCTTTGTGCGGCAGGGCCGGGCGCGCCGCAGCTTGCCCGGCCATGCCGCCGGCATAGTGTGTAGGAGCTATTAGAATCATCAACTCAACTCTGTCAATTAAAATGAACATCAAATGATTTCGTGAAATATTCATTCAATAGTGAAATTTGAACTTAGAGAGTTGTATTGAAGATTTTAATTATTATGATTCTTTGAATACATACTATTTACGGCCGCGAATGATTTTTTTAACCCACATAAAATCTGATACTGACCTGCAAATTACAAAAAACGTAAGAAAACTTGTATTTCGCGGGCTATCCTGGCGCTTTCACCTTAAGGCTGGTTTTTCAACATTTTGCAGCGATGAATGAGTAGGTATTATTTAATTGAAGTCTAGCAACACATCTGCCAAAATTACGCGACGAGAAATTCGGCGTATACACCTGCAATGCTTTCAAAATTATCTATGACACATCAGACCGAAATTACGCCGCATATTTTAGATAAAACGTGCGAAATTTTCGTCGCATAATTTTCGGCAGATGTGTCGCTATAAGGTGGACTTATTTACGTTGCTCAGTTTTACCTTCCACGCGACACAGTGCTAGATTTTCCTTGTCTCAAACAGCTCAAGTTCTATTAGATTCAAAGATCCTTGTAAGAACTTCAATCGGAACAAACAAGATCTCACAACTTCTGTAGATTCCTTCTGGAACTTTAAACAAAAAGATTTTCTGAGAGTGTTGTCATTTTTACGCTATCTACTGAAATTACTTTAAAAAAGCGCTGGCTTTGTGAAAAACGTAGTGTCTTGTTTGAAATTTTAAAACAAGAGTCTTCATCTTTATTTAGTGTTAAAAGTTAAATAGGACAATGTGGACAATGTTTTTTTGTTCGTCCTATAGATTATTAAAATATATTGGACAAGTATTTTTTTTTTTTTTACGTAATCAAAAGATTACGGCAATACATTGAGTTAAAATGTGGCATGACGTCACTTTATACTGAATACTGGTAGATTTTATACTGAATTGTGACGTAATGAGCCCCCACTCCCCAACTTTAATACGTTTTATCTAAAACATTTTTTATTAATATGATATAGCAAAAAATACGAGTACGTGTCTAATATTTTTTTTATTATCTAACTGACGAACATTTTTTTTTTCTCCGTGCAACATGCCTATTCTACAGATACTCAATACTCAATACGTTTATTGCATTCCACAATGTGAACTTAGGTGGTAGGTACATAAAGACATACATTCGTTTTGGATATTTATAGTAATAGGTTTATTCTGATAGATATAATAATTATGTTGTCTGACTAGGGATTTTTAACTTCAGGCTGTACATAAAGAAGGTATATATAAGGGTGGGCGTTTTGGGGGACTGTCTTATGTAATTTTGACGTTCGAAAAGTGCTGATTCGCAGCCTAGTTTGAATAAATGACTTTTGAATTTGAATTTGAATATAAGAAGTGGCAGTTATATTTATTTATAATAAGGTAGCTTCACAGCTGACAGTAAGTATAACATTAATATTATTCTAAACATTACGCCAATTACGAAGTACACAGAAAAATATGAAAAACAGAGTGACATAATTATTAATATTTTTAGTGTGTGCGGGCTTGTATCTATGCGGTGTAGTGTGTAAATGGTGGTTTTGTGGAGCGTGTAATGGAGGTGTTGTCAATGTTTGTGGGGGCATATGTATGTCTATGTACATATAACTTAACTGACATTACTGAGTTCGCTGGGTATCCGGCGTTTGTCATTAGTATAGAAATGACGCAATGTAGAACAAAGCCATTTTATTCACCACCCTAATTGCGTAACGACTTTCAATCACAACCTGAAGGATTTTGGAGGATATCCATTGCTTCATAATGTCCGAAAAATGTGTCTGCCCAAAAACTTAAATAACGCAATGAATGTTGTTCGACTGTCAAAATGAAAGCCATTGCTACTGTAAATGTGTTATGCAATTATCCCGCAGTTTTCTTTCTATGGCTGTTAAAAACCAGTCATTTTTAAAGGAACTACATTCTTCATGAAGATAGGGTCTGCCACGTGGCCATCAGCTATGTTAAGCAGAATAGTAGAATGACTCATGAAAAAAAAAAAAAATATGATGATGAATGATAAATGTGTGTTAGAATGACTTTTTGTAAATTGCAATTAAATGTAATTTTCTATACCTACAAAATTTGTACGCCGTTATTGGCAAAACATGGACGCACACATCTACTACTAATTCAATACCTTGCATGTCTGATTACTCAGTTTATGTAAACGCATGTTTGACAAATAAATGATATCTATCTTTCTTTATCTTTTAAAAATCTTTTTTATCATTTAATAACCCTAAATATACTAACACAAAACGTACAACCTATTAAAACCAAGAACAAAACAAAACTACTAAATACAATCAAGTTAAACCTTATGACAGACTCACTACGACACTACTAGTTTAGCGCTCAAACCACAGACGAGTAACTACTCCCCCGCCGATTGTGTGACCAGGCAATTAAACAGACTCTGGCGCTGGCTTAATGGTAATCTACTTCAGTTCTGACCTCAAATCTACTTATTTATAGCAGGACGATTCGAGCTTCAACTGTGACACAACTGGCGAAACTAGGAAACGAATTATTATGTACTAAAAAAAGGGAATTTAGTGTTGCAGTTGTATCATGTTTCATACATCTCAAGAACCAAGATGCCTGATAAAAACTTGACATAAACTATTTTCATCAATCGATCATATTAGACAAAATCCACCCCCTACTAGAAATAGAATAGACTCCCCATTGAACTGGCCCTAGGTCACCAGGTCACATTGTGGTTGAGGTCTACCCAAGCTGCATCTTCCAGTAACTAGTAACTACCTGTACTTCACTTACGTAAGAAAAGACGTGGGAAAATTACAGGTAATCCTACTATCCCACTAATATCATAAATGTGAAACTATGTATGTTTGTTACTCAATCACGCAAAAACGGCTCAACGGATTTGGATGTTTGGCACACAGATATTTTATAACTTGAATTAACACATAGGATAATTTTATCCCGGTAGTACGTTCCCGTGGGATAACTTCCGACCTCCACGCGAGCGAAGCCGCGGGCGAAAGCTAGTAATATTACGAACGCGCAAGTTTGTGAAGATGGATAGTTGGATGGATGTTTGTTACTCTTTCACGCAAAAACTACTGAACGGATTTGGATGAAATTTGGCACACAGATAGTTTATAACCTAAATTGACACATAGAATAGTTTTATTTAGATATTCCCACGGGATCGAGACTTATGCGGGTGAAACCGTGGGGCGCTGCTTGTAAGCAATATTTTTTTCGTCATTGTCATACGTAATTAAAAAGCTAGAAACTGACTTTTGAATTGTTTACATTTTTTTTTTACCCACAATTCTGAAGCTTGGCCTTCATCTCACCTGATGGTAAGTGATGATCAGACCGAAGTTGGAAGCGAGCTTCACCCGGAATCCTCAACAACAGAGGAACTGGCTATCTTACCTCTAACTGCCGAAACACAATGCTGTTAACATTGTTGTTATGGCGACAGACTTAGATAAGATGGTGGTAGCTAGCCAGGTGGACTTAGAGCAAGCCCTACCATCAAACTAACCGAGCAGAAAATTTTGCCCCTTCTGGGAATCGAACCCAGGACCTCTGGGTCTGAGACAGGTGGACCACTAGACCACAGAGGCGGTAAAATCAAATTTTCTCTGAAAACATGAAAACAAGTTTTCTCTCAAAACACTAACCCAATGATTTATGCCCACTTCTACATACTCGCATAACAAACCAGCAATAATTCACGCGAATGACAATAAAATGGACATATTTTCAATTACAAACAGTCTTTGTAGCATATCGTTATCCGGCGATCAGAATGATAAATTGCCCTTTATATGAAGCGTGATAATAGTCCTCATGTCGATAACAATGAGAGAAAAAATGCCGGAAATATTCTGAGTATGTTGGCATAGGCTAATATTACCAGCATTCATTCAATGCTTAATGTGTTTTTGTATTGTATTTTTGAGTGAATGTATTTATAAACTCGTTTAGGCGATTAAGTGCTTAAGCAATCCTTCGAAGAGTTTAAATCGAGCTAAATTTTAGACAGCCTTTTCGTATTTCCATTAGTTAGACAGCCAGTATTGACTAAACCAATAGATTTTTTATCCAAGCTTGTTTTTTCGCCCATTTGAAAACAAGATCGTGATGCAAATTCAAGGTGGTGTTCACAGTTCAATGTAAGTACCTACCTATTTAACTTCAACAACTGAAAACTCCAAAAAATGCTTTAGTTTTATTTCAATAGAAGACTATGCATTGTTCGTCGTAGCACAAATCTCGTTACGCTACGCGCCTTGCTACGGCGTAGCACGTACTATGCTACGCGTGATTTTTACGTATTCCCAAGGTTTTTTTCCGAGTATGACAAATTCAAGCATAACAAATTATCTGAACCACATCAATCAAATTGCTCCATCCGGATGACAAAAATGTATTAACACAGACAACATACTAATGAAAATAATTACAATTGAATAATTAATATTGAAAGGGGTGGTGAGCGTTAATCTGGCAAATCGGGTTGTATTTAAATTGTATTAAATTCAGTATGAATAGTTAATCTAGTGGATTATCACTGATGGAATTGAGTAGCGCGGCGTTGGATCCGGTGCTTGTGAAATGGTTTAGGCATAATGTTAGTACGAACTAACACGTCGAAAGGGGTAAAACCTAAACATTCGTAATTTTGTATAGTGAGTCTAAACGTCGACGGCAAAATCATCGAAAGTAATGTTTAAAAACTTGTAGAAATATTTCACCTATATTCTGCCATGAAACATGTGTGGAGGAGCTCGTGGCTAAGTAATAACAGCCGCACGGGTCGATCCATCAGGTTAAGCTACGCCTGCCGGGGTTGGTCCGTGTATGGGTGACCATCTTTATATACCGAGACTCCTCCGTGCCTCGGAAAGCACGTTAAGCCATTGATCCCAGCTGTCATTCGTGGATCTTTGACAGTCGTTACGGGTCGTCAGAACCCCGAAAATCTGGCAACCAGTCTTACCAAGGGGTATTGTGTTACCCAGTAACTGGGTTGTGGAAGTCAGAAAGGCAGTCGCTCCATGTCAAATACTGGTACTCAGCTGCATCCGGTTAGACTGGAAGCCGACACCAACATAGTTGGGAAAACGCTAGGCAGATTGATTGTAAGTAGTTAATTAAGTTAATTAAAGAGCCTTTCCATTCGTGAACCTATACAATAGATGTTAAACTAAACACAGAACCTTTCTTAACCTAAACTGGAAACTAGAGTACTCATCGGAGTTTTCAAGTGACATGTTTTGGCATACGTTTTTCTATGAATATTTGACAAAACAATGTATTCTACACTAACTTTAGTTCGGGTTTCCTCTCATATAAGTTTTGTCTCGTCCCTAGAGCGAGCCGTACTTACTTGAGCTCGCCTTAGTCTTCGAGAATCAATATGGAAAATTCGAGAAATCGTGAGATCCCAGTAAATTGAAGCTCCCGAGAATTGTCGTGAGGAAAAGTGGGAAGTTATGAAATACTATTTTTAGTTGTTGGTTTTGTCGTATAGTAGTGTTCTCATAACGTCTAACTACCATAATCTATTGTTTTGATTAACCTCATTAGTTTTCCTTTACACATTTTTACAGTTGGCGTTCAAAGGCGTACAAAGTAAATAGTATGTGCAGCAGGCAGCATAGTAAGGCTTTAAAGAAAAAACTCGCTTGAAAATAATAATACAAATTAGTGAATAATTAGGTGTTTTTATTTTATGTATTTTATTTTCTCTTCTACTCTTACACACGTTGTCTACATCTCTTTAACTACTTTCCTATCGCAGGTATGCTGGAAGAGATTTCTTTAGAAATAAGCATCACCTTTCTACGTATTTTTCTGTTCCTTTCTTGTTGTCTGTTTATATGTGTGTACATAATCCGTTAAATAAATATTACAATTTGAAAAAGAAAAAAAAAACAGTCATGGGTGATGGAAGTTGTATACCATGACAGTGTTTTAAAGAATCGAGTAAAATTGTTTAGAATCGTCACTATAAAAATCTGTTCCGTCAATGAAAAAAAATTTGTTCTGTATTTTATTAATTGTGGTGTTAATAAATGTGTTCCATCCATTTAGCCTCTTCATTTCAATAATGGGGACTGCCGACAGAACTGAAAACTTAAAACTGGTATTAGCGCCATCTATATTCTATAGTACAGCACTACGGCGCGAGCATGTCGGTGACTCGAATCCATAAGTTTTTTAACAAAAATCGCTCAACGCGCCTGAAGAAGTGTTCACTTCAAAAACAGTGACAACGCTATATTGCAATATTTTTAAGATCATTTTTCGTGGCCAAAAATCAAAATTCACCAAAAGCTTTCTCGTAGGAAAAAAAAGACACGCTTATTTAACCTTTTGTTATTCTTTTTAACAAAATATTTAGTTTTACAAACCACAATGGATATAAAAAATTGCACGTCAAGCCTTGTAATTTATTACCTAGGCCTAGATTATTGCTGCATACATTATATTGTCAATGGTCGGTAAAACCTACATGACCTGACACAAATTCGTTAAGTATATTAACTTCTATATGTATACATATAAAGTCGCTTTTTGTGTCTGTCTGTGGCCGCGTTATTCTAAAACTGGGCAACGGATTTTGATGCGATTTTCACCATCATTTAGATAATTTATTCCGGAAGGTTTATGTGATGAGTGTATTACATTTTGGAGTTATGAGGAACAAGGTATAAAGTTCTCTCATCCTCTAAAGAAAACCGATGATCCTCCGACCAGACGGGTGTCGTGCCTGGCGGGCAATTGCCCAACGGTTGAAGTCGGGATCTTAAATATATATCGATCGCGCGGTAAACTCTAATTGCGCGATGCAGGATTTGTGTGACATCAGGATTTTGTGTGACGTCAAATCTTTGATGCGTAGTTCACATGTGGCGATGTAGATGCCGCCATACATTTAAGGTTAATTTTGAAACACCATATAAAATAATCTTTACCTACCTAAATGTCTAAATAGGTAGAAAATATTATCTAAAATGATAATAATTTTGTACAGCAGTTGGTGAAGGTCGGGTCGGGTCAAGTCAAATCACTAGGGACGTATTTAGGTAAATTATGTTTAGTTGCTTGGTTATGAAAATCATTTGCTCGAAAGTGTTATAATTTTCATACATAGCTTGTGAATGTTTTTCGTTTTCAACGAAAAACATTTCATGCTTTCATGCTTTCCATGTTTTCGGTGTTTATATTTGTTTTAAAAGGATTCATTTATAAAAGACCGTAAATGATGCTGTTATGGAGAACAGTGGTGGCCCAGTAGTGACCCCGACTATATATTTATCACCACTGTTCTCAAAACGGTGTAGCAAAACATCGAGAGAAAATCGCCATGTCCTAAAACCAAATATTCGAAGACATGTGACCACCAACCCTTACTACGCCCACGTGTTAGATTACAGCCCACTTCCTCTCGAAGAGAGGAAGCCTGTGTCCCAGCAGTGGGAGCATTATAGGTTGACTATGCAAATGATGATAACTAATATACTATACCTATATACACCAACCTAATATACAATATATACATAATTATACACCCAATTAAAAACATTTAATAATTTATAATAATATTGAATTACTGCTTAGCCCTCTTCCTCTCTCCTTATTTTGCTGTGCCCGACAGGGTCCATATTGATCTCTTACTTATTAAACCATCTATGTAATACATATGGAATGCAATAAAGAATTGAGTATTGAGTATTGATGCTGTTGTTTGCTCACCTGTTTCAGAATAAAATTAAATAGGTAGTCGTTACCTATTGCTTCTAGACATTATTTGGATTGTTGCTTCTAGTAAGTTTTATTATTTATTACAAGCACTGCCTAAATGAACGGCAGGAAAAAGGCTTGAAAAAAATTGTTCAGATAGAAAAGATTAACAACGAGAAAAATTCTGCATCATTCGATGAATCTTTGGAGGTATGTATGACTAGCTTCTGCCCGTGACTTCGTCCGCGTGAAATTTCCTGTTCGTCCGTCCCAATCCATCGCATCGCATCGCCTGCCCGCGCTATTACTTCGTTGTCACTTAGCGGTCCTTCTGACTTTTTTTTTTTTTTTTTGCCTGGCTCCTATGGGTTCTAGCGTGTTAAATAAACCCTTCCTCAAGAATTGGACTATCAATGCAAAAAGATGTTTTCAATCAGTCCGATAGGTAGTTCCAGAGATTAGCGCGTACAAACAAACAAAAAACAAACTCTTCGGCTGTAATATTAGTATAGCTATACATAGATGAAGGATCTTTTGGCGCTCGAATGACATTGCTAGAGGGGCGCTGTTGGTAAACATAGGTATGTGCAATTGTTTTGAAAAAACAAGATGGCGGAGTTAGTTCCGATTTTGGCCACACGGCGAAAGTATGTAGTGCGCTACTTAAAAAAAAAATATACCATTAAGTGGGTAAAAGCTAGCAATCAGAAATCATTACTAATACAAAATCGAAAAATTAATCACTGAAACATTTGGAGCATCACCCTATCATTAAAACTCCGGCCAAAATCGGGCCTCTAATTAAAATTTACCAAACCAATTTTATCGAATTACCTTAATATCTGAATGGGGCAATTAACAAAAATCGAAACTTGAAGCCTCGCATACGGCCGATAAATCATGGATAAAAGAGGCTTTCGTTCTTTAAGCTGCGTTTACACGAGCAATTTTCAGCAATTATTGCCAGAATTATTAAAGCAATTGTTGCTAGATTTAAATACTCCACCATAATAAAAAAATGTGGAGCAATATACATAAACTACGCATAACCATTTCACATTCGGTCACTCAAGTTCAACCAGTTTTACCAAGGGGTATCGTGTTACCCAGTAACTGTGTTGTGCACGTCAGATACTGGTATTCAGCTGCATCTGGTTAAACTGGAAGCCGACCCCAAAATAGTTGGGAAAAGGCTAGGCAGATAATGAAGATGACCTATTTCACATTCATGTTAGCGACATTCAGGAATACCGAGAATATTTAAGCAATTCTTAGCAATAAAAAATATCAATCTATATATCTTTAAAATAATAACTTAACGAAGTCAGAACTGTACATTGCATATTATTGGAAAAAAAGTAATTACAACGAGGTGTGGATTATGATGCCGAAAATATAGTTTGTCCGTTTGTCTGGATGTATGCTCCGGATTGGCGCAAAAACTACCGAAAAGATTCTGTTAAAATTTTACACAAATATCGAATACGCTATTATAGCAGTGATAGCCTAGTGGTGTGACCGTCGGACTGCCAAGTCATAGGCCTCGAATTTGAACCCTGACGCACCTTTTCGGATTCATGTGCGTATAGAATAATTCACACTTGCTTCAAAACAGTGAAGGAAAACATCGTGAGGAAACAAGCGTGCCTGAGAGATATTTCTCGACGACATGTGAAGCGAAGTCAGAAGCCCGTGGGCGGTATAAAAAGTCTGACACCAGGTTAGTCACTAACCATACGAAAAGAAAGAAGATCACGCTATATTCTATGGGAGATTAGCATTAAGTCCGTATTCGTCAACAGTTTACCGAGAGATTTCACGCGGACGAAATCGTGGGCAAAGGCTAGTCTCTAATAATTTCCCCACTATCTCGGGCAAAATTGCCCGTGTAAACGGCGCTTTAGGGTCGAACAAAATACATCGTCCCCCGTCCTCCGTCGATATTTCAAGGCATGGTTTAATAAGATTCAAGAATACTTGGAGGGCCGGACGGATAATAATTTAATCTGTACATTAAATTTTATCGTTTCACTCAACAGTTACATGGTAAGATGGATGATTTCATTTAAAATGTTGATTTGAAGTTACTTATGTATAATCTAGAGATTATAAGTATGCGCAAAATCAATTTTAAATTCAGTGTCTACACTGAATTTAAAATTTTCTTCTAATTACATTTTCTTACCGTTCAAACTAACTTAAACTAATGCAGGGCACCCACGTTATGATATACTTGCGCAAAATGTGACTTGCACAAGTATACATTAAAGTGTGCGGGAAGAATTAGCACAAGTATCCGAGCCATTCGGTGTCACGCAGACTTGTGCAAGTCTAAACTTGCGCAAGTAAGTAAGTATATCTTAACGTGTATGGCTGCCATTATTACCTTGACCCCTTGAAAACAAATGAAGCAATACAAATCCAAATAAGTACGTCATCATAATCATGAGAATTACAACATCTGTCACTCTGTGACAAATCACAACAATTTATTTTAAAAGTAAAAAAGATACAACCTATAAAAATACTAGTTTAAATCGGAAAAATTCCAATACATACCTACAACGGAGGCTTGTTTTTATTAAAATAACGTAAATTCGAGGTCGGCTCGCGGAGTTTAAAGGTTATTTTCCACGCTGTAATAGGGGTTTTTAATATTCATGTCGCACGTATGAGGTTAAAAGATAATAGTATGGGATAGTGGATAGGTTGGAAAATATTGGTGGATTCATCACCAATCCTGCCTCACGTCCAGGGTTTAGACATCTGGTTTGCATGAATTCATGTTTTTCCATATCTTTTTTCGGGATAGCCAACCATGTTAAAGCCTATCCCCCACAGGTGCGTTTTTTATCGCACGATAATAACGCATGCGTTATTGCGATATCTGTTTTCAGTATATTTTTTATTAGGACGGCCACGAAGTTACACACTGCTGCGTTAATAACGACGCAATAGAGGAAGGACTCTTGCGTTTCTCCGTCCTGCCATATTCCGATAAGTCGTCGCTGCGCTTTCTATAATCGTTATGTGTTTTTTAAACACTTTACAGGAGACGCAAAAAACTGATTTTCTCAAAAAATACCCTGAGTATTCAAATAATTTACTTTTACATTAATACATATTTAGCGTGTTTATAATGGAACTTTCGATGTATGAATGTCACATAGCTACATACCGTAACTCTTTAAATATTGCATTAATCACATAGCTGTTTTTACAGTATGTGTGTATTGAAATAACGATCCAAATTGCATAAAAAACCGAAAATCACGAAATAACACATAGCGACTTTTGCACGCGCAACGACGAAGTGTTGTTAGAAAATTTTGTATTAGGACGCATGCGATCTTACCTCACCTGCGTTAATAACGCTAGTACGGTGTAGTGCGAGCGGGAGAACTGTGTAGGTTAACCGTAGACGTTATAAATATCGGACGATAAAAACGTAGCTGTGTGCAAGGAATCGGGACGTATTATCGCATTAAAGCTTGCGTTAATATCGCGCGATAAAAACGCGCCTGTGGGGGAAAGGCTTATTGAGCGATATTTTGTTTTTGTTGACAAATAATAATCATTCTTGGGGTTCCTAAGAAAGCTGCACTGCCATGTAGCGGCCGCGAAATGACGGCAGTCATGAAAATGACAACGGGTGTTGTCCTAAAACGCTCTCAGCACGCGTAGCATGACTGGTTTTGTCGACGGAATAATAGACAAAATGACAGATAAACAATCACAATCTGTCATTTTGTCTATTCTTCCGTCGACAAAATCCGTTTCTATGGTGGTCATGCTACGCGTGCTGTACGGAAAACCGACATTTTGCGGTGTAATTTGCCGCGGCACCAATTTCTTAGGCAACCCAACAATAATTAACTATTATTTGTCTTTCTCGAAACCTCAACAATTCAACAATCTCTTATCATCCCTTGAACAGTTAAAACAGTACCTCCCAATAGATCCATGCTAACTTATGAACTGCATAATTTACAACAGAACACAATAGGGCGACGTACAAAACTGTCCCTTTGTCTTCTAAGAGGCTTCGCACAAAGAAACTCCCGCGCCATACTTCGTCTGAAAGGGAACATTTTTCTCTTTACACGGGAGAGCATTAATTTGGCGGAATTCACGTACAGAGCCTATTGAAGCATGTTAAACATATTTTACTTTTGGATGCATTACTTGTTTTAAAATACCTCTAACGGCAGAGTCGAAGAATTTCGTAAGGTTGAATTTGAGTCAAAGAATTTTCGTTCCTCTAATCTTATAGGTTATTTGGTTTTGAGAGCTACTTAGAAGGCTTTTTGGTAGTATCTGAGTGCTTTTAGCAATGAGTAATAGAATAATCGCGATAGACAGTACTAAGTTGTGAATTAATAATGATGCTACTTCCATTAATCCGCTAGCCAAAAAGAAAAAGGAACAAAGAAAAGAAAGAAAATACGTGACACAAGAAAGAAAAAAAAGGAAAAAATACAAGTTGGGGGAAAATATGCGTCACATCCACGCAAAATGGCCATCGCTCAGCATAATGCTGCGACCCTATGCGAGACAGAACCCCAGCGCTGATTTTCCGCGACAACGAAAGTCAAAGTCAAAGTCAAATCATTTATTTCAAATAGGCCCTGTAAGGCACTTTTAGACGTCAAAGTTTACAAAAAATTTAATTGATTCTAGTCGCCCCTTCCAAAAGGTAGTTTTCGTATGGAGAAGAATGGGCAAGAAACTCCACCGTTACTCTTTTAAAAAGTTTTACAATATTTTGTATACTTACATATGTAGGTACATTAGTTTCATAATTTTATGTGAAGACGATGAACCTAAAAAAAATACGTTACCACAACAGGTAAAAAGAAGAATTAAAAAAAATTAAGCAACGAAAGGTAAATTAATTACTTATGTGATAGATACATGGTTCTCACATATTTACAAACATTGTAAAAGCAGACGATTTTCCTAAAATTTTACAATTAATAAGTCAGTGTGTGAGTTGACGGCGTTGACGTTATGACGTCGACCGATGCAGGTTGGATTATTTGAGTTACATTGAGTAGAGCGCATAAAACCATGGCTGTATTCGCGAAGGAAGGGGTAAGCATACATACATATTTTATCAGTTAAAGAAAGAAACAATAACGTTTATTAGGACACAGTTAATACAGAAGTGAAAATAATGGTTTAAAAATCATAGTGTGCCTCACGGCTGCACCAAGTTTCATTTCAGCATTAATGCCAGACAGATGCTGTCTGACTATGGTTTTCTAATAAACCTTTTCGACGGCGCGTTGTGTTCCACGTGCGCCTCAAAGAGATGTCAGCACAACGGAAGGGGTCCGTGGCCATGTACAGGCAACTGAAGGAACACGGGTGGGTTTTAGTCAGTAAGACTGACACGCCCCCCCGCTCCGCCCAGAGCGGGAGAAGTTATTTGATAATTTCCCACCCAAAAAAAAAGAAAAAAGGACAAGTGACGGGAAATACAAATAAATAAACTCATAATCAAACAAATATAATTACAAAAACAGTCTCAGCAAAACCTGTTCTTACCCATTAGATTGATCCGTGCACGGTGCACTCACAAAACGCTACAGGCCGCCAAGCACGGGGGGGGGGACAACAGACAGAGTTTGACAAAAAAAGAGAAAATTTATTGTTGTCTTAGGAATTGTTGCTGTTGATGCCCATTGCCGGGCACTTCAGACACCGGGTTGCTACTGAGAAATTCCTAATTGGAAACCCCATTAACACTGCCCGATTTGGGGACTTCCCAATTGGATAAAAGTTATCATATTTTCGAAAGGAGAATGGGCACCTATATATTGCTTTCTGCACTGAAGCCCAATAGAAATAAGATATATACCAATAGAAAGAGTTTCAAGGGGAAAACCTTCCTACTAAAACGACTTTTGCCGATTGTTAGACAGCTCGGAGTTAATGACCTAAATAGGTGACTACTTCGGCACCGAAGTTAAGGAATTTTCTTGGCCCAATAGCCATAAGATATACACCAATGAAAATATTTTTTTAAGGAGAACCTTTGCTAGTAACATGATTTTTGCCAATTATTAGTCAGTACGGAGTTAATGACATAAATAGGTGATGAATTTCAATACTGCTTAATTACTCACATTTAGAGCTCTGTAGCTCCTTACGTTCTATCAATCAAGAGAAGTCTACATAATAATACATATTCTCCTTGATTAGATGTTTCCATTGGTTTATATCTTAAAACACTATTGGGCATCAGGGCAGAAACCCCCATTCTCCTTTATCAAATTAATGAAAACACAATCAACAAAATATCTAACGTTCACTTGACATAATTTCAGTTAACATAATTTTGTTTAACATAACGATCAGTTGACATAATGAATTGTTGATATAATTTCATTTTACCTAATTTCATATGACATAATGAACATTTCCTATAATGCACATTTCACATAATATTCATTTAGCATATTATTCATTTACTATAATATTCATAATCTCTAAGTAACTTTTAATATAATTTAGAACCTGAAAATACACCTGGATGAAATCTGGACTTTAGGGCACCCCGACTCGGATAGGTTAGGTTAGAAGGGGATGGCGGGGTCGTGTGAGCGAGCGAAGCGAGCGAATAGACCCCGCCATCCCCTTCGTGGTTATTTTTTTATAAACCACCCATAAGTAGGAGCCCCGCGAAGCGGGGCTCCGTCGACCAGGCCCACCCTCGACCTTGCATAGAATATTTTAAGGTTTGGTTAAGTGCCATTTGAGTTAGGCTAGAACTGTGCCCATTAAACATGAATTTTAGGTCATAAGAATATTAGGTCAAATGAACGTTATATTAAAAGAATATTATACATATTGAAAATTATATAAAATGAACGTTATACTAAATGTTATTATGTTAAATGAATATTATATGATACGAAATATTAGGTCATATGAATTTATGTCATTTGATATTATGTCTTATGAAAATTATGTCATATGAACGTTAGTTTAAGTGAAATTAGAGCATTTGTTATTATGCCAAACATTACACACCCTTGTCAAATAGCGGTGGCTCTTATTGTTAATTATTAAAATGCCCGCTAGAAATAATCATGGCGAAGGCTTTATTTGACAGAACAATCAATTATTTATATTTTTAATTTCGTTGTTCTGTCTTATCCTCTTTTCGTGTTAGAACTACTGTAGCATGATCGTATTTCCAGAATCAGCGTAGAAACAAAAATAAAAAATTCTTAATATTCTCTTAGGTACACAATAAAATTTAATTTTCCAAAGCCACCTTTACAATAGAATGAGACACGTTAAGGGAGAACCTCTTAACGTCTTTAGAATATCAAGGAAGCATCCGCTGGCATTGATCAAAGGCGTTAAGCAATAATGGCACTTATAAGCAAATATCGCTTATAATGGCGAATGGAGGAAGCGAGACTCGATAATGAACGTGAGAGGTTTAATAACGCCATGAAGGTAATACATTATAAAGAGTGATTTTGGAGTGGAAGGAGCTCGTGGCTAAGTAATAACAGTCGCACGGGTCGATCCATCAGGTTAAGCTACGCTTGCCGGGGTTGGTCCGTGGATGGGTAACTATCTTTACATATCGAGACTCCTCAGTGCTTCGGAAAGCACGCTAAGCCGTTGGTCCCGGCTGTCATTTGTAGATCTTTGACAGTCGCTACGGGTCGTCAGAAGCCTCAAAGTCTGACAACCAGTCTTACCAAGGAGTATCGTATTACCCAGTTACTGAGTTGTGGAGGTCAGATAGGCAGTCGCTCCATGTAAAATACTGCATATTCAGCTGCATCCGGTTAGACTGGAAGCCGACATCAATATAGTTGGGAAAAGGCTAGTCAGATTGATTGAGTGTTTTCGATAATAAAGGCGTTGCAATTAGACGAAGAGTATGTCGGTTTTTCTTTTTTTTGGGTGGGAAATTATCAAATAATTTCTTCCGCTCTGGGCGGAACTGGGCGTGTCAAACTTTTACTGACTAAAACCCACCCGTGTTCCTTCAGTTGCCTGTACTCTCGCTCCGTACCATGGCCTGGACCAGGGCCGGACGCGAGAGGTCACTGGCGCCGATCGTCTCCACTAGGACACGGTGTTGCGTATTTCGGTCCCCTTACATTTGAAAAACGATAATCTGTATATACGTATCAATAAAAATTAAATGCTATTCGTTGGTAAGCGCATCTCTTGAGAACGGCTGGACTTGGCAATTTTTTTTTAATGTTTTTAATAGTCCGAATCAGGTTCTTACTAAAGAAAAATTTGAAAAGTTGCCGGGAAAATAGAAAAATTCGGGAAAACTGAAAGGGCATTTTCTATGGAAATTTTGAATTAATTCTTGAAATTTGGACAAAACACCGTTTGTCGGGTCGGTTTGTTATTTATAAAAACGGACTCCCGATAAAACTAATTGTTGATCCCTGTTGACTTCACTTGCCTATTAGCTTATTATAATAGAACATACAGTTTGTATATTTTAAGTACGGAAATCACAAAATATCTTCTATAGCCTATGTAAACTATGAATTATAGGAGCCCTCTTAGCGCCTACAGGTCCACTAGCGCCAAAGCTTTAAAAAATTTGAGAGTTGTCAAGGGACACCCGGATGGAACGAAGTTCGAAGAGAGAGAGAGACAGACAGAGAAACATGCGCACGCCGCACAGCTTACAATAGCAAAAAGTGTCGTTACAACTTTTCGTGAGAATTTTTTCCGTCTAGCCCCCTTTCACAACGCGCGATAAGGAACTTCATTCCAAAAAAAATCTTGTTACTGAGAAGGAATTATGAATAACGGCTAGTAAGGACCCTCGGTAAGTGTGTCTAGAATTTTCTAATACTTACCTTTTATAAAGTTTCATATTGATACATGAAGCAACAAAAATCGATCTAAAGAAAAGCGGCCACATTCATCTAGATCGTATTTTGTTGCTTCGAAAATTCTAGTACTGTTGGGCGCCGTCTTAAGTAGCTCTTACCATTTAACTAAATGGTACACCTTTCCATAAAACTAAACTGACCCTAATACCCCATAACTAATATCCAATAACACAATTTTCATTCTGTCCAATGACGTATTTTCTTCCCGTATCAGTTTTACACAGGGGAAATCACATGTGCAGGGCTTAGTAGATATCTCTTGTAGGTCAGATTGTCAAAGAAAGGAGACGTAACTTTTATTTGCTTCGATAGTTTTGGAATTGAACCGGTCGATTGAGCTGAAATCTCTGTTGGTCGGTGAACATTTAAAACGATAAGTTGACAATAAAAGGAAAAATCTTTTGTAAAGGTTAGGTTTATACTAGGTACGTGGGCTTGTTTGAAAACTAACTAATTTAAGTTCGTACAAGTATGGCATCAATTTATTAATATTCTGCTTACAGAGAAATTGAGTGTTTGGCACTTTCTCACGAAATACCTACCTACCTAATTGCTGTGCTCACAAACATAAGTAGACCAATTTAAATATTGCGACTTTCGGAATATCACCGAGAATTTATTTCCACTGTGAGTGTGAATAGAGGTATATTACCTACATACTTAATTTTGATTACTATGACTAAAACTCATACCTGTAATAGCCCAGAGTTCCTTCAAGCATTCTTCTCTCGATCTCTGTATTGCAGACCGTTTCTGCACCTCCGGCCCTGACTCCAAATACTCAAACAGCACTGCACCAAATAGTACATAAATCACCACTAAGATCACCAGGCCGATTTGCGAGAATGCTGCTCTTGCGCACCCAGCGGCCGCGCGACGCACCAATCCTGGCCGCTCGCGACCCTCCAATGACACTTCAGAAGACATAATTATTCGATTTTCAAAATTCGAAACTCAAGAATTTGACATTTCACTTTTCTTTTTTATTCGCATTGCTTTTGTTTCGTCCATTGTTTATTTTTATTATCGGTTTTGATATTTTACCGCAATTCTGTTTTTTTATTTATTCACAAACTTACGTGCTATGAACATCCATTACAATCTGTAACAAAAAGAAATACGTTAAAAAAATCCTGTTATTTTCAAAAAAATTGGGAACATAAAATTCCACATTTCTTCTCAGAACCAAAATCATTTTCGTATTACATAACGAGTATCATGAATTACATGTGAAAGTATAATAGAACCGTATAAAGTTTCCGCCCCTACTTAATAAAACTTTGCTATTTATGGTATTTGATCCCCTTCAGTTAAATAAGTACGGATAAAATCGTTCAACTTTTAATAAGATGAGAATTTAACTCCGGCAAATAGGTAGGTGGTATATTATGCTGAAAATATTATGTTATTAGAAATACCTATACGTTCATAGAGTTTTATGAAGCCGGGATAGCGTAAATCTCAATGCTTGTTCCTTTGGTAAGTGGGTACTTAATAACTAGGGGTAAACCCTTTTTGGACTCATTCAAAGTACGTAGACATAATTTTACTAAGTGGGTCGAGACCTGAAATATTCTATGAACGTCGAACATCAAAAATGTTATTCTGAATTCAGAAGTAGAGGCAAATAACTGACGTGGGGTAAGTATAGGTTGTGTGTCTTGAAACGATGTTCTATTTTTAAGTAGGTAGGTGGGGTACTTTGAGGTTCAATGTCAAATAGAGAATCTATTACAAATAAAAGATGCAGTGTCCCCGTGGTTGTAAAATGTGACAACCGTAGTGTATATGGCGTCCGGGGTCGCGGGAAAGTCCGAAAGGGATACGTGGCCCCTGGCAATGTACAAGCAACTGAAGGAACACTGGTGGGTTTTAGTCAGTAAGAGTCTGACACGCCCTCCGCCCAGAGCGGGAGAAGATATTTGATAATTTCCCACCAACAAAAAAAATTACCTATGCGTATTCAATAGTATGTACACTGAAACGTTTGTAGTCCCGGACAACAAAATGTTGCGCAAAGTAACGATAGTTTTGAGCTTTTTGCAGACTAGCGCGACGCGACACCGGTTATTGTTATATGGTCAAGTTTTCTTAGAAATTGTATTGTTCGAGTCGCGTCGCGCCGTCGCGTCGCGTTGGTCTGTACGAGCCTTTATGTATTTAACGGCGCAGGATAGCCCTTACCAGAAGTGGTCATCGTATTAGTGGTTAAACACCTTCATGTAATTATGACTGTGCCGAAATATAGCAGTTCATCGTGGACGTGATACGACAGTGGCTCTCCTGACATCATTTTCTGTCATCAGAAGACAGCGTCCACGCAACCATCGATACGACGCTCTGCTAGTGACTACGTATCACAAGCCAGTGTCACTGTTATCCGACTTTTTCAGTGATTCTATTATCTTGCTGCGCCGTCGTATTTATTATTTTTAAGTCAGATTTTTTGTAGTATTCAATTATGGGCTAAATACATAGGAAACGAACGTCTCTAAGATATTGCAAATTCGAGCTATTTTTTAGTCCTGAATATGTAATCTTTCTTCAGTAATTTTTCCATGTCCTTGAGTTAGGTAACGTAAAAACGTTAACTTCAAATGTCGAGGGAGATACCAATCTCAAAATACTAGGAATACATAGCCAGTAGGCGACTACCGAAAAACTAATCCCTTTCAGGGTCCAATATCATGTCAAAACAAAAATACCTGTAGCCCGAAGGGAAATCCCTTAGCTCCGTAGGTACAAAAAAAAACTCATATATCAAAGAGGCATTTGGACCAAAAATATTTGTGTCATTCAAGTCACGTTGAAGTATCAAATTTAATGATTCGTCCCTCTCACTTTTAGGTACGGTCAGCGACATAAGCCGGTTAACCACAGTTTCAGAAGAGATTTTGAATGAAAACTGGCTAATTATTAGGTTCCCACCTATGAAATTGACGTTTTTTTTCTCACAAATAGAGAACCTCGTCACTTCTATGATTTAAAATATTCATCAATAGTAAAAAAACCTTATTATTTATAGTTTTCTAAACATAAAAAATACCTTAAAACTCCTCATTTTCTTAGCAGAAATGACCACTATTTGTTTTAACTTAGCCAAAAGTTATTTTTGTCGCTTAATCTAAAAGTAGCATATTACGTTATCTTAGTTTTTAAACATTAGTGCATAAAAGTTTTAAAACATTAGTGTTCATGGTTGTTATATAAATTAAGAAAATGTTAGTATGAAAAATGCAACTTCTTTAAAATTCTACATACAAAACGCTGATTTCATACTCAAACTCAAACTCAAAGCATTTATTTCAAATAAACCAATTACAGGCACTTTTGAATTGTCAAGGGGGTCGGTCAGTCAGAAAGATGAAGCTAGATGCCCATTCCAAAGCGTAGTAGGTACCTATGGAGAAGAACGGGCAAGAAACTCCACGGACACTCTTTTAAATCATAATATAGGTGGGGACCTAATATTAAGTTTTTGTAACAATTTATTGGACAATAGAAAACATACTATCCAATGATTTGCTTTAGATCATTGGGCCGATCTCCTGCTGCGATCGGTCCGCTGATGGGTAACCATTTCATACATATCGAGACTGCTTAGTGCCTCGGAAAGCACGTTAAGCCAATAGTCCCGGCTGTCATTTGTAGATCTTTGACAGTCGGGTAGTCGGAAGCCAGAAAGTCTGATATCCAGTCTTGCCATAGAATATCGTGTTACGCAGTTGTAAAGATCAGTTATGCAGTCGCTCCGTGTAAAATACTGGTATTCAGCTGTATCCGGTTAGACTGGAAGCCGACCCCAACATAGTTGGGAAAAGGCAGATTGAGATAATTAAATATCTACCTAGTTAGTTGCGTAGTTGTTAACACGCTTTGAGTTACGCCTCTAAATCATTTAGGCTAAAACACCAGGTAAATTTGCTTTGTCGCTGATTACCTATACTATAGGTATTTATACCTATAGGTACCTTGTCTAGCTATAACCTATCTAAACTTGGTCATTGACTGAAAGTTAAATTAGATACCTATCGAATAGTTATGACGTATCACTAAATATTTCCCTAATTACGTCATATTTCCTAACGTACACCTTGGAGCAGAAACATATACATAATATCATAATCTCAAGCACATTCCAAACTGATTCCCTAAGGCGACATCATCCAATTAGATAGCTACCTACCAACTATACCTACTTATAGCTACAGTCAGCTACATAAGTTGATAACATTGCGGAATTTTAATGATTAAAAAAATATATTTAAAAAAATATAGTTAAAATAAAAAAAAAAAAAAAAAAAAAATGGAAAAAAAAAAAAAAAAAAAAATGGAAATGGAAAATGCCTATGGCATTAAGTCCGCCTCTGTACATTTTTGTGCTTGAAGTATTAAATAAATAAATAGTTAATTGATTCAGGCGCGACTTTGCGAAAATCCATTATAAAATACAATAGGCTATTTTACATGGAACGACTGCCTATCTGACCTCCATAACTCAGTAACGGGCTAACACGATAGCCCTTGGTAAGACTGGCTGTTAGACTTTTAGGCTTCTGATTACCCGAAACGACTGACTACAAAAGATACTTTAGAGGTATATAACCCACACATGTACACTACCTGCGAACTCAAGTACCTACAAGACGTCGCCCGTCTGTGAGTTTAGACACAGTTAAAGATAAAGATAAAGATTATTTATTTGTATAAACATGTGTGACATGATACATAGAATACACATAAGATGGAGAATTGCCGGCTCAACATGTTTTGCCATATTCGGTGTACAAAATAGTCCATAATATGTAATTGGAATTATTAATTTGGTAAATAATTAAATCGAAATCGATCGATTGATTAGTTCGAATACGATACTACACACAGCCGGTCATAGCCGCTAACCGCGTCACTCGCGTCATTTTATATTATCCTAATCTTAGTTACTTTTTTTACCGTGTTTAGTTACACAACTTCAATATTAAATTCGTTGTGTTATACTGAATGAACAATTTCATTTCATCTACTACAGAACCCATAACACACCCTTACAAAAGTTCTATAATACCAATGATGACATAATACGTCGGAACCAATGGATTAACGTGCTTTCCGGGGCACGGGGGTCTATATGTTATGATTGGTCACCCATCCACGAACCGACCGCGGCAAGCTTAACCTTCGATTGACCCGTGCGGCTGTTATTTAGTTATGTATACCTACGAAATAGTTACGCGACTAACTGGCAGAGAAAACACAGCTTAGGATAGCATACCGTCGCCTTAGAGTGAAAAGCTCGGGAATGCAATTTTGCCTTTTTATTTTATTACATTTTTGAAAAAAAAAACCCCGCAACACACGCAGTGTTGTGGCGGCATCTATATCGCCACATGCGACCTACGCATCATACTGACGTCACGCAAAATCCTGCATCGCGTAAGCAGATTTTACCGCGCGATCAGCATATAATATAAATTCCCAGTTGCCCACCAGTTTTTCGCATAAAAGAGGTTTTCACTCTAAGACGACGATACGCATGTGTCTAGTAGGCGAATCAGACTCGCACTTGACTGATTTTGTACTAATATGAAGGATTGAATGTGCATTGGAAAAAAGGGACATTTTGCGAAAGAGACATTCTGATAAATGTACATTTTTCGTCCGAGAGGTATTTTGAGAAGTGGTATTTTTGCGACGGAGCCGTTAGGAGCTGGTGAGTGCACCCTCCTTTCAAATTAAACAGTGGATTCAGAAGATTTATTCAAAGACAAAAGAAAAAAGAAAAGAGTTCGTATTGGTGTTTTTTCTCAGAGTAGCCGGATAGGAAACACCGACCTCATTTAGTTCCATTTTTTTTTGTCGTATTAAAGTGTATGTTAAAGCCAATGTGCACTTTAAAAATTTCTAACGTGACGATATATTATCGTAGAGGTCCACGTCAACGTCGCGGTGTCACGATACCGCACAAGGCAAAAAAAAACGTGAACGATGTCCACGATAATATCGTCACGTCAGAAATGATATAAGCGCACATTTTACAAATAATTATCACATGACATTTATAATTTTCGAGCAGTGGGAGCCCAGTGGTAACAGACGTGACTTACGAGTTGCAGATCGTGAGTTTGAGCCCAAGCAGGCACTTTACTTTGTTTAAATTATTTCATCACCACTGCTCTTAAAACGGTGAAGGAAAACATCACCTACACGAACCAAAAAATCGAAGACATGTGACATCCACCAACCCGCACTGGGCCCGCGTGGTGGATTGTGGCCCACTCCCTCTCACAGGAAGAGGAGGCCTGTGTCCTAGCACTGGGAACATTACAGGCTGATTATGGATTTACCATTTATCATTGTAAAAAGTAGTTCCCAATCTATTAATCCCCAATAACCTAGTACGTCGAGGTAGGACGTATTAATAGTCTAACAAGTTTGATATGAACTTGCCATCAGAAGTCAGAAGATTAAAGGTCTTACGGGCTTATAAGTTGTCAGTACCCAAGGAATCTAACGGTCAAGGCCGAGATATTTCCGTCGTAGATAAACTATAGATAGGGTTGAGCACAGATTCTGATTTATTTGAAGCTAATGAAGGTTTCAAGTCGATGTTGAATTTCCCTACCAATCGAGCATCGTTTTAAGTAGGATGTCTGATTTGCATTGACATTTTCATATCGCTGCAAACTCGCGATTCTACATTTTCAGTTTAGTATGAAACAAACTTTTCTTTCTCCTGATTTTGCCTTCAACTGTTAACCAAACGTTATTGACTCCATAAGCATAAAGCTTTGTGCAGACCAGCGCGACGCGACAGCGCGACGCGACAGCGCGACGCGACACCGGTTATTGTTATACCGTGAAGTTTTCTTAGAAATTGTATTGTTCTTGTCGCGTCGCGCCGTCGCGTCGCGCTGATCTGCACGGGCCTTAAGGTGTAACTTCCTAGCAATAGGTGAAAACCCCGAGCTGTACAGGTTGGGGTTTTAAAACCTACAGATAGGATTAACCAGCTATCTAATTACGCAACACATTTTCGTAAACGATTACGACTAATCTGTTTCATTTTGACGGTCCAACATCATTCATTGCGTTATTTACGTTGTTGAGCAGAAAAAAATATCGAACTTATGAAGCAATGGACTAGCAATCTGTTTCAAAACGATACAAATTCTGATTGATCGTGTATTACGTAATTGGGGTTACAGATCTGAGCCTGCAGATTTTCGTTTCAGTTTTCGTAAATTCCAGTTATCCAGTGCTTACGATATTTCTAATCTAGGGGACATCGCAATAGGGATATTGAATGGGGAAAATAAAACTATTTAGTCCGTCAGTCAGATAATTAAAAAATATTAAACACGAATTTTTTGCTTTATGATATTAATAAAAAATGGTTTAGATAAAGCGCATTAAAATTCGGGAGTGGGGGCTCGCTACATCACAAGTCAGTATAAAATCTACCGTCGAGTGACGTCAGGCCACATTTTAACGTATTGCCTACTCAATGTATTGCCGTAATCTTTTGAATACGTAAAAAAAATAAAAAACACGTGTCCAATATTCTTTAATAGGCGCCTAAAAAAAAAATTGTTGTCAGTATCCCTATTAGAATGGTGGATATGTCTATTTCCAGGTACGAAGATACATATCTATTACGAAGTCTGGTACCTGTAAATAGACTACGATTCATCCTTAAACATTAAAGTTTCAATAAAAACTTCACAATAAGCGCCCGCTTGTGAAGTTTTAGTTTTGTCTCACGCTCACGCCTCTTCCTCTATTTCTGACCAACAGCCTTTCAAATTAAAAACTTTTATAGCTTTAATACGTCCCTACTCTATTTTCAGTTAACTAGCCTCCTTGTCCTCGACTGGTGACCCCGTCGCTTGGCCAACGTATACCTACTGGGCCTTTTAGCGTGATTTGCGTGTATTTTGCGAGCACAACGTGTGGGGGCTTTAAACACGGTTATGCAATAAGTCATCAAGCATGCCTACGTCATAAGACAGACAGAACCACCACAATACCTATAGTCGATAATCAACTAGCTCAGCCTATCGCAGTCTACTGCTGAACATAGGCTAGGCATCTTCAATCAACTCAAAGTATCGCAGTCTACTGCTGAACATAGGCTCGGCATCTACAATCAACTCAGCCTATCGCAGTCTACTGCTGAACATAGGCTAGGCATCTACAATCAACTCAGCCTATCGCAGTCTACTGCTGAACATAGGATAGACATCTACAATCAACTCAGCCTATCGCAGTCTACTGCTGAACATAGGCTAAGCATCTACAATCAACTCAGCCTATCGCAGTCTACTGCTGAGCATGGGCATCTCCCAGGCTGCGCCGCAACACCCTGTCCTCCGTCTTCCGCATCCAGTCTATCCCAGCAACCTTCGTAAGGTCGTCGGTCCATCTAGCTGGTCGGCGTCACACACACTACACTACGCTTGCAGATACGCGGTATAGTCGACATTGCATTTAAATCCGTGACTCGTAAGCATTCATGTTCTTTGAACGACAGAAGTATTCTGAAGACGAAATGTTTAAGGCCTGAAACTGCGTTATGCGGACGTCCGCGCGGTTCCATACAAAAGTGCTCCGTTGCGGGGACACGCGCGGCCGTCCGTCGCGGGGAGGCGGGCCCCGCGCCCGCGCCACTTTTTCCGCCTCCGTGCGACGGACGCCCGCGCCGCACGCGCAGTGCCCGCCAGCGGTAATACGCACGGGCTTGTTCAGTCAATAACGCTATGTGATACGGGTCTCACGCAAGCTCGGAGAAAACCAAGGAAATGTCTTTCGATACAGAAAGGGAAATTGTGGAAGTGCAGTGTCACCCTGTCATATGGGACTAAGCGAATGAACTATATTAAGTTCTCTATTGACACGACTGTGCATGCAAACCGTTAAAATCGCGACACTGCGTAAATAAAATAATCCGGTCTCCGCGACGGGTACCTCCGACGGGTACTCGGAACGGGACCCGCGGCGGGGACCGTCGCGTTCCTACGGAGCCCATCCGCGTGTCCACGCGCGTAGACTCGCGACGGATGCCCGTCGCGGGCGCCCGCTTAACGCAGTTTCAGGCCTAAAAGAACATACTGTATGTCCTTTAAAAACTTCTGTGATAAAATATATACAATGTGAAATTTTATTCGTTTGCATCCTCTTAAGGGGTCATTGTACTCATCATATTACGAACAACTTTCACTATGGGGCCAAAAATTAAATCGCGAAAAAAATATCTGCTGTTCCATAAATTTAAGTTCGCATAGCTCGTTATAATGTAGGGAACAGCTGTTTTTTTTCGCCATTTCTGGGTTGGCCCCATAGTGAAAGTTGATCATAATGATGAGTACAATGACCTCTTAAGAGGATGCAAACGAATTAAATTTCACATTGTATAGGTATGTCATATACCTATCTATATTTTATCAAAGAAGTTTTTAAACTTCACACGTTAAGCAGTTTATTCGACATACTTTTCATTTATAGGTCTTCACCGTCGTCATAACTTATCTATTTCCGAACATACGACATTCTTGTCTCGTTTAATACGCCACAATAAAACATCAAACATACCTACGTCTTATATGGCTGACAGAGACTCTACAATACCGTGACAAAGTTAACATGGCCCTTTAAATACGTGACTCGTAACATTGATGTTCTTTTAATTACAGCCGTAACATGTCTGGCGCATTATAAAGACCAAATCTGAAGAAGGACCTAATTCTCATAAAATTGAAAACCTAGAACTCGTTCATTCGATTTATTTAAGACCCTTAAAAACTATATTTTTCCGGATATACGACATTGTTGCTTCGGTACACACGCTACAATAAATCATCAAACATGCCTACTACGTCATAGGGTAGACAGAGATTAGGTACAACACCGTGACATAGCCGACATGGCCCTAAAATCCGTGACTCGTAACATTGATGTCCTTTGATTTACAGCCGTAACATGAAGATGAATGTCTGTACTACACTAATAATATGTATCAAGAGAAAAGATTTTTATTTGTATTTAATAAACTAAAAAACTACAGGACCGATTTTAAAACTTTTTTCACCAGTTGAATGCTATAGGTATTATCACTGAGTAACGTAGGCTATAATTTATAAAGATACCACGCGGACGAAAAGAACATATCAGGAGAAGGACCTACTTTTCATCAAAATCCTCATTCCTCTAAAAGTCTTCATAAGTTATCTATTTCCGGACATACGACATTCTTGCTTGAACGAAGCAAGAATTTCGTTTGTCAAGCTACAATAAAATCATCAAACAACCTTACGTCATCGTACGTCATAAGACATATATACCATGACATAGTTTATTTATTTATTTGCTAACATGTACAACACTGGTTAGTAAGCATGCATTAAAATTTCATGACACAGTATTAAGACATGCACCCTGTAAGGGCACTGCAAATGATTCATATCAAATGATTAAATTATATAATATAATATTGATTCTAATTATTACAATACATTACATTTTTAAACATTCGTTATTTAATTATTACATTTTATTTCAAATAAATCATTATTATTAATTCTTTCATGCATTTTTGTCATTATAGGTAAGCAGTTATAATCGACATAGTTCTTAAAGCCGTGTAACATTCTTTGAATTAAATTACATCCGTAACATTAAGACGGATGTCTGATGCATTATAAAGAACTAATCAGAAATAGGACCTAGATACTTACATCAAATAAAAGTAAAAACCACTTATCGACGGTGGAAATTTCAAATGTCGTAAAGGACAGGGAATTAAATGTCCTTTACGACATTTGAAATTTCCACCGTCGTCGTATGCGTATGAACGTAAACGAAGCAAAGGGATTTTTTTGTATATATGTACCATCGCAGACACTGGCGCCTGACCACTTTTCGACCTTACTGCATAGCAATAAGGTCGAAAATTGGTCAGCGTGGAACCTCTCCTGGCCTCTGGCTAAATCAGACGTGGTGCCTTATGGTATCTCAAACGCATTCATTCGATTCATTTAAGAGCCATCATAAGTTATCTCTTTCCGGACATGCGACATTCTTGCTTCGTTAAACACGCGATAATAAATCATAGATTATGCCTTCCGTCCTTGCTAAGTATGTCACAGGATTAGACAGAGCCACCACAATAACGTGACAGAGCCGACATGGCGCTTAAAATCGATGACTCGTAACATTGATATTCTTTGAAATTACAGCCGTGAAGACTGAAGACTATCATTTACAGACAATATCTAATTTATTTCTGAAGAATTGAAGACTATATTGGAAGATCTAACACAGAAATGAAAAAACCTGAGCTAATTTAACAGACTTCACAAACGTTTAAGTATCCGGCCTAAACGCTTCGAAGTCTGTACTGAAGTACTAACGAAGTCTGGGTATATTGGTTCAAGCTTTTCATTTAGGAACTTTAATAAGTTAGACTGAGATGATGAAGTTATCCTTATGACGGTATTTTAGGACATACGACATTCTTGTTTAATTACCTAAGCACGTTACTACCTAAAACCATGGCAATACAACCACAATTTATATCACATGCCCATTAAATTCGTGACTGCAGACATTAAGAGGCTGACGACTGCTAAAGCCCGGTCACTGTCAGACTGCACAGAAAAGGAAGACAAACACGATGACATAACCCTGGTAATTTATTGCAAAATAAGAAGCAATTACCTATTTACCAAAACTCTATTGATTGAACTAAAAAATTAAAACACTATTACGTTATTTGTTGCTTGTAGAATAATCTGACAAAAAAAACAACCGACTTCCAAAAATAAACACTACAAAGTAAAAAATAACATTAATTTCGGAAGTCGGTGTTTTTGGTTTTGAATTTTCGTTTTTTGCCACCGAATTCCGAAATTAATATTCGGTTGGGAGGAGATAAAGGTTGTTCTTTTTTGTAAAAAGTTTTTATTTTTCACTTTTTAGTTGTGGTACCTACCCCATACAAATTCGAATATCGGAAGTTATCATCATATCATCCACATATACCTACCAAGTGGGAAAAATACGTAATATTGAAGCTTACTCAAAAACTATCCAAGGAAAGTTAAAAAAAAAACACATACGCGTCGAACATATAACCACCTTCTTTTTGGAAGTCAGTAAAAAAATCAGAATGATTGCATGTATATTAATTTGGTTTATAATCGTAAAAAGAATTTTATAGAGGTATCTTCGTGATTTTTTTCTCTGTCTCTGTCTGTTTTCAACACACTAGGTATATATCTAGCATATATCCTAAAGAATATCATATATTTTTCTGATTTTGTTTACTGCAGTGGATGATATTACTTTTACCTTTTACGCATTATAAGACTTGCGTTTAGCTTCTATAGTCCCCTTAATGTTCTTTGAACAACAACTACCATAGCCATGAAACTGAATGTCCGATTTATTTCAGAAGGCTTTATCAATTCGTTTCGAATAACTTAGCACTTAGGTTGTAGAACTCTTAAGTATTTTATTGACCATGAAAACGTATACAAGCACTCTCATTTCCAATAGTGGATTTATCTCTGCTTTTTACATAGGTAAACGGCCTAAACCAAAGAGTTGTTTTAGCAGGATTGAGGAGACCCCTCTACATGCGGTAGGTATGTAGAAGACTTAGCTCTGCACGGGTGAAAAAAGAGAAAAAGAATTTTCCCTGATTTGAGACCTAGCTAGATTGATTTTATGCCCCCGTAAACCCCTATATTGCAACTTTCATCGAAATCGTTAGAGCCGTTTTCGAGAACGTGATTACAAATAGGTATATACAATATGTAAAAAAAAACCCGTCGATCCAAAAGGGGCAGATAGGTATTGCAAAAACATTACTTACCAAAAAGTAACAAATAATCTTATTATTAGGTATTGAAAAAAAAAAAGTTATTGCTATTTGAAATTCACATTACCCCAAATACATTAAAAATTAGCAAATTTTCAACAGGGGTCATAAGTTACGACTTGTAGACACCCGCTAAACAACGGTCCCCCGCACCCTATTAGAATAACCCGATAAAATTCCCCATTGAAAAATATGGTAGTTTCTTTCTTTTTATTTTTCCTGAAAATTTCCAAATAAATAGACTCAGTACAATACTTAACAACACCCTCACGAATCGGAAAGGGCTTTTTTTACATGTTGTTTACAAATATTGCTCTTTTATTCATAGTATAGGATTCTGAATAACATAATATCGCCATCGCACTTGTCCGGATAGATAAACCATTTAAAAACTAAGCCACTAAGGTTTTTTTTTTCAGATCTCTCGAAGAAAATATGGAACAACCTTATCATCAAAGTGTATAAATATCGGTAACTTGGAATAATTATTACTTACTAGCTAATGCGTTGCAATGCCGTTTTCATATTATTTTTTTGTTAAGAACATTCTCCGGCACGCACACAACGACTTACTAAAGTTTCATCACAATCGGTTAAGCCATTTTTGGGTACCTACCGAGCTAAAAGTGAGTACTACACGTAAGCAAACGTAGGTAGGTACGTAGAAGGTAAAAGTAGGTAAGTAACTAAGAATCAAATAAATAACGAACTACTAGGTAAGTCGGTACCTACTTACTTACTAATTTAAGCAGAAAGTCAAAGCAAGCAAGAAGGTAGATATTACATTAAAAATGGGAATAGGTTTAAAATTGCTTACCAAAAAGTTAATTAGACATTATTACACTAGTTTATAATCCTTGAAATAATTTAATAAATGTCTATTTTACTTTTACTTCACACGAAAATTTGGAAAAATCTAACATTTATTTATTTACAAGTTATTATTTACACAAAACTTTTACGAAATAAACAAGAATACCTAAACACCACATCGAAAATTTTAAGCGCCACAAATACTACTCGAAAACATTTTTCCAACTAGATTACGTTCGTAACTTAAGTCAGTTAGCCAGGGAAGCAAAGAGCCGACTCCTTCTCCCGGCGCCTAAGGTGGTACTGAAGCATGTCTGTTTCCAACATACCTAGCAAACAGTTTTCCGCTGTTCCTTTCCTTCATAGTTGCGATGCGCAAACCTGCGGGAAAAGCTTTTCCACGTGATAAGGTTTGTTTATTTTAGCTTAATTTAACGCCATCTCCTGGCTGGAGCAAAAAGTAACAACGTTGCGAATGATGACGTCCGCTCAAATAAACTATTGTGCAACACATAGATGGCGACAGAAGCGACTTTGCTAATTAGGCTGTTAAAATCATGTTATAATATTGTAAAAGTATATTTTTCTGAATATGATTTACATTATTTTTATTTTTGATAATATTTCTTTAGATTTTCTAATTAATTTTAATTTTATATTTTTGGTTTCTGTGAGATAATGGTAATTTTATCGCGCTCAAATGTCATGGCAAAGTTGGAGACGAACTGTCAGTTTCGTGTTCTGGAAAATTGTACACGAATAGAGATTGACACGCTTTCTTCTATTTTTATAATAACTGTAGAAACAATTAACTTATTTTATAACTTATTTGTTGTTCCCGGTGTTATTAGTAAGCTAGAAAAAGAAAAACCGCGAAAATGAGTACAATATTGGAGAAAATTGCGGGTATAGAGTCCGAGGTTTGTAGAAGAGGTTATATTAAATATTCAATGATTTTTTTACATATTATTGTCGAAATTTTTAGCTAGAACATTAATTCATACGAAACGTCCACAAAATTCAGCTATGGCCCGTATTTTTCATTTTAATTCTATTTTACTATGACAATTTATTCACAACATTACAGATGGCTCGAACGCAAAAAAATAAGGCGACTGCACTCCATTTAGGTATACTAAAGGCCCGGTTAGCTAAATTGAGACGTGAACTGATCACTCCCAAAGGTGGCGGCGGGGCAACCGGCGAAGGTAATTAATGAATCATATTTTATAACCTCTGCTTGCTAAGACCTATATAATTATGATAGAAGTAATAACGGAACCCAGGGAAGGTTCCCTTATTGCAAGCCCAATATAGCAGTGAAATTTTATGTCATTAAAAACAAAAAAAGGAACAATTACAAGATTACATAAAACTCAACTACTTACAACTCTTATTAGATCCCAAGTACTTGAACATGAAATTATTTAAAAAACATAATTTTTCATTTCAACAGATTTTTTTTTTTTTTAAAGAACTGAAAGTGATTTAATTTTAATGCTAGTGCAGTCACAAGTGTATTATAAGATGCAGTGTGCTCTTTGGACTCTTTTGAAGTGCAATTTTATTTGTTTGACAATTAATGTATCACTTTACCCTTTTCAGGCTTCGACGTTGCCAAAACTGGTGATGCCCGTATCGGTTTCGTAGGGTTTCCATCAGTAGGAAAATCAACGTTGCTCTCTAATTTAGCTGGAGTGTACTCTGAAGTGGCAGCATATGAGTTCACGACGCTGACAACGGTGCCAGGATGTATCAAATACAAGGGTGCTAAGATTCAGGTGATAAAACTAACATACTTATCATAATTATGATAAAATTCATTCATTCATTCTATAAATTAACAGTGAATGACCTAGATACAATGAATTTAAATGCAATCAACAGAGGCTTGTCTCAAACAAAGCTACTAGTCACACATAAAGACAAACTGTTCTGCTATCCGTAATTAGCCACTATACTTCCACACGTACAATATAGTACTTAAATAATTTTGTTTTAAGTCCAATAAAGAAAGAAAGAATAATGTTTATTTGGACACAGTTCGTGAAACCCAAAATATAAAATAAAAAAAAGTGAAAATAATATTTTAACAATGTCTGTGCCTCACGGCTGCGCCAAAAAGGTTCATTTCAGCATTAAGGCCAGACAGGTGCTGTCTGACGCTGGTTTTCTAATGAACCTATAAGAAGACAAGTGACAGCGAGTACAAAACAGTTTCAAAATACCTAATACATAATTTGTATACTTCTAAATAAATAAATAAACTAGTAATACAATATAAATTACAAAAACAATACTTTTTTTGTCCGCTTCAATGTTTTTTAGTTTCACAACAAGTTTCAGTTTTGCAATATTTCATTCAAGTAAAAAATTGTGGTTCAGCAGTATATTACTACCATACTGTTATTACTTACCAAATTCTTTTATGAAATTTGTGAAAACAATTCTTTTGTACAATTTTTTTTCTCAATCTTTATTAAAATATATTTTAGGTTCTCTTTTCTTGCTTGGTATTTAATAATAGTTATAATAGTTGCCTTCATTAAGTTCCTGGAAAGAATTGGAGGAGGCCTTTGCCTAGCGCCGGGACAGAACCAGTTAAAATAAAGTGCCAAATTTCATTTAGTCATTAATAAAATAAAAAGGTTCGGCAGTACATATTGTTATCAACCAAATTATTTGTAAAACCTTTAAAACACCTTTTAAATTACGGTTTACAAATAATTCGACTCGCAAATAAAGACTTATAATATCGTTTATAAAGAAAATATATATCTTTTATAAAAAAAATCTTTTTCTAAGTAACTCAAATCTTTATAATATCTTTTCAGCTTCTCGATTTACCTGGTATTATCGAAGGTGCGAAGGACGGCAAGGGTCGAGGTCGTCAGGTCATCGCCGTCGCTAGAACATGCAGCCTCATATTCATAGTCCTAGACGTGTTGAAACCGTTGCAACATAAGAAACTGATTGAACATGAGTTGGAAGGTTTCGGACTGCGGTTAAACAAGCAGCCACCTAACATACACTTTAGGAAAAAAGATAAGGGTGGCATCAATTTGAATACTACTGTGAGTGTTTTTAAGTTACCTCTGTTAATTGGACCGCAAGAATATAATTACCAAGGTTTTCCGGAAATAATTTTACAGTTGCTGTTGAAACATGTAAAATTGTTATCTGCCAGAATTTGCAACATGGAACTGCTAATATATATATACGATAGTACTAGATTGCCGATGAGCACATCAAAAAACTACCGAAAAAATAAGACCACAAGTAATGTTGTGGTCTTATTTTGCAACATAGTTTTTTCAACCTTATTGCTTAGAAATTAAGTTTTATTTTTTCTTAAATATTTTTGTTCTTAGTAAAGATATACGTTTATTTTTCAATCGAAGTAGCAAACGATAATAAACTTTATGTTTGAGTGTTATGGTTTATAATCAAGTTATAGGCAATCGCGGCCACTTGAGCGTTGTATTTTTGTTCCTAATCCTTAATCTAGTGGTATTGTTGATCGAAGGTCCTTGCCCTGATGACTTCTTCCATACTTCTCTGTAAAGGACATCGCTCATTATAACAGCACCGCTCCGACACGGAAAATACCTTGTCATTCAAGTTAGGATTTTAAATCATATGTATTAAAGTCTATTTTACGTGTGACGGCTCGCGGGCAAGGAGCGACCGGCGAGCCGTCCACTATTCTGTAAAGCTATCGTAAAATAGACTAATGAATTTGATTTAAAATCGTAGTCGTCTCACTAAACAATATGTATTCAAGTTTATTGTGTTCTTAACCTAGGACACTGGCTTATTGTTCTAGAACAGACCGCCACGGTGCAGAGACGACAAAAGAAAAAAAACATTAACCTAGTCACTGCCCCAGTCGTATTTATATGACTGAGAACCTATGTTCGTCCTACCCTATTCGTCGTAGATATTCATTTGTCGATTTATTCATAAGTAGCTCGCTGGAGGCACGTCAATTGATATAAATACAAGCGGTCAATAGGTTAAATAATGACAACACACAACTGAACCACTATAAACACCTATTTACCGATTTTATTTTCTACATTCGTGATTTCTATTAATTTAAAACATTTATTTTCTCTCATCATTATGTTGTATTGTAAGCTAAGCATTTTATCCTTATTCCAGTGCCCACAAACCGAGTTGGACATAGAAACAGTGAAGACAATTCTATCGGAGTACAAGATCCACAATGCTGACATTACTCTGCGGTACGATGCCAATAGTGACGACCTGATTGATGTCATTGAGGGAAACAGGGTGTACATGCCTTGTATTTATTTGCTTAATAAGATTGGTACGTTATTACTATCTACCGTAACTGTTAACTGCCGTGCTATTCTGCAAACATCTCACCGTGAAAACTTGGATGAAGTGAGCTTGATGTGAGCTGTCATTGCAGCTGAAGCTAGGAATTGACACTATTGACAGCTCACTTCATACTCACTTCACTTCACTCTTCAAGGTGAGAGGTTTACAGAATGGATCAACTGTTTCTGTGGTCTAGAGATAAAGACACCTGTCGCAGATCTAGAAGTTGACTCCCAGGGAGAAATATTTCTGCTTGGTTTGGTTGGGGCTTGTTCTAAGTCCGCCTGACTAGCTACCACCATCTTATCTAAGTCTGTCGCCATAACAACAATGCTAACAACATTGTTGTATTTCGGCATTAGAGCTCCTATATAGTTGAGGATTCCGGGTGAAGCTCGCTTCCACCTTCGGCCTGATCATCACTTACCATCAGGTGAGATGAAGGCCAAGAGCATACCCAGTGTGGTAAAATAAAAACTATATAGGGTGTTAAAGTAATTGCGTGCCATAGCTTCAGGGTGAGTTCAGAGTCGATAAAGGAACCCATAAAAAAAAAAAAGTGTAAAAAAAAAAACGAAAATTACCATAAGATGAACCTAATGTAGTACCTACTAATTAAATAGCAATCAGCGACACTAATTACCAGAGTATAAGAGATACTTTTATAATAATAATAATAATAAAAAGTATTTATTTCACAAAAACATAGCACTTTGCACTGTATACATTGTTTTAAATAATATTTACAATATGATGCAATAGTAGACTCTATCTTTTAAACTAGGACTAGCCTGTATCTTAAAAGATAGGGTTCAGCCAAGTGGATTCCGTTATTATTCACAACCAGAAACAAGTGAAGACAGTGTCAATGTTTTGTACTAACAGCTGTACAGAAATAGAAATTAAAAAAAAACAACAAAAACTAATTCTACGTTACACAAGGGATGTGAATGATGGAGACATGCATGTGTATGTATGTGTAGGGGTGTGTGGGTGTGCGGAGTGTGAGTGATATGTGTCTGTGTGTGTGTGTGTGGGGTGCGGGTGTGTGTATGAGAGTGTGTGTGGGGGAAGTGATTCGTAAATTTAGTAAATATGTAATAACTGGATATAAAGTGTGAGATGTGATCTATGAGTATGTATGTGATTTTTATTAGGTTACGTAAGTAAGCAGATTCTCTGTAGCCACATAGTCTTGTTGTAATAGCCATTGGCTTATTTCTTTCTTTAACATATATCTATTTAAATCCAGTATGTTTAGCTTTTTATGCAGATTTTTGTATAAATGTTTACTTAAAACGTAAAATTGGTGTTGGGCAAAAGAGGTTTTATGTTTAACGCCTGACGGGACATTTGTGCGCTTGTTAGGGTTTGATTTAGGCATGGATCTATGTGTCCTGAGGGCTGACTGCAGAATGAATAGTTGTCGTACAGTCAGGACCTTACAGTCGTCGTAGAGTTGTCTAGTTGGATATCGATATGGTTTTTTACACATAACCTTTAGTACAGCTCTTTGAGCTCTCTCAGCTCTCAGTAAGTTGGTCTTTGATGCACCGCCCCACGCAGTAATGCAATATCCAATTATAGACTGACACAGTGCAAAATAAACCATTCTCAGTGTGCCCATGTCGGCGGGATCTCTTAGCGATTTGAAAACGTAAATGAGCCGCAATATTCTGGAAGTTATCATATCGAGCTGTTTGTCCCATCTCAGGCATTCATCAATTTGCAAGCCTAAATACTTGACACTATCGCATCTGTCCAGTGTAGGGCAAGTACAAGTATTGGATGAACTCTGGCATGAGTGAGCAATTATTGTAAAGTCCTTAGGGGGCATAGTATTACGTCGGATCGCGAAAGGAATGTAACAGGTCTTGTCTAAATTGAGAGTTAGTAGGCTATCGTGAAACCAGTTCATGATCTGACTAAGAGCGTGTTCTGCCATTGCTCTAACTGCATCCCAAGTAGGACCATAAATGACGATTGCAGTGTCATCCGCATACGCGTAGATCTTGCAGTTAGGGAGAATCATTCTGCAGAGGTCATTCATGTAAATTAGGAACATAGTGGGCCCCAATATGCTTCCCTGGGGCACGCCATAGGTCACAGTTTCCTCATCACTGACATAATCACCTATTTTAACGAACTGAGAGCGATTTTTAAGATAGTCCTTAAACATTTCTAGTGCTGTGCCTCGTACACCCAGATGTTCCATCCTTGCTATGAGTTTGGGAACAGAAACTGTGTCGAAGGCCTTTGAGAGGTCTAGAAATATGCCCAAGCATTTAGACCCACCATCAAGTTCTTTTGCCACAAATTGTGTAAGGTCCAAAACAGCATCCTCTGTCGATACCCCAGCCTTGAAACCATACTGGTTTTCCGCGATGATGCGGTGTTTGTTCAAGAATCCTTTGAGTTGCTTATTGAGGATCTTCTCGATTATTTTTGAAATCGATGGCAGGATTGAGATTGGCCGGTAGTTATTTACACAGTTTCTGTTCCCGGATTTGTATATTGGAAGAATGATGGCCTTTTTTAATGCGTCAGGAAAAGTTCCTGTTTGAATACATCGATTGCAGATATAAGTCAAAGGAGGCACCAATAACTGGCGACATTTTCTTAACAGAGATGATGATATTCCGTCCCAACCCACTGCACAGTCATTACGTAATTGTGAAATGATTGAATCAACTTCAGTTTCATTGACTTCTAGTAAGGCAAGAGAGTCAATTGGGGTTAAACTTTCGCCTGGATCTCTGTTCGGAGGTGTCGTGGCTTGCCTATTTGTTTTAATTATATCATCCGCTAAATTTTTACCAATGTTACAAAAAAATGAACATACCTGATTCACCGAGGATTGGGGATTATCGTTAATTTTTAACAGCTTGTCAGGACTGGTGCGTACCTTACGTGTATTTGTTATTTCTTGAATGGTTTTCCATAGTTCTTTTGGATTGCATTGGGCTTTTTGAAGTTCACATTTTTCATAGGTTACTCTGAGCTCTCGAAGCAAGTCATTGCAGAAATTTCTATAACGTGTATAAGTTATCTTTAGCGTAGTATTGTTAGGTGATTTTTTTAAACTCATATGCATTCGGTCCCTATTCTGAATACATTTCAACAAGCCAGGGGTAATCCACGGTTTCAAGATTCTTTGTCTCCTTGGAATTGTAATTTTAGTTGTATTATTTATTATTACGGTATTAATTAGTGATATAAAAGTGTTTACCAATTCATTTGTGTCTTGAATGTAATAAATATCCGCGAAGTTAATATCTTCTAGATCTGACTTGATCGCGTCTAAGTTGGGACGAGATTTAGAGAATTTTGGATTTTGGTTTCTTTTGGCATTTGTTAGCATCAATATAATAGGTTTATGGTCTGTAATGTAAGATTCGAGTACTAATGTGGTAGATGGTAATTTTGACTTTAATAAAACGTGATCTAAACAATTTTCTAGTCTGGTGGGCAATAAATGAGTAGGTATTAAGCCATGAGAAGCGCTTAAAATCAGATATTCCAAGCTATGTGGGTTACTACTTCCAGGTTTTATATCAATATTTAGATCACCAATTAGTGCAATGTTTGGGTATGAAGAGAGACCCTCTAGTAAGTTATTTAGGCTTGAAAGGAAGTTTTCTATATGCGCAGCAGTATTATAGGATGGAGAGCGGTAAATAGCAACAAATGCAAACTTGGAATCTATTTGACACACCAGAGAGTTAGAGTTAGTCAATGAAGGTTCCCAAATTGTGGCGTTAAGGGTTGATTTAGAGTAAATAATTACACCTTCATTTTGATTCGAAGTTAGTTTCGTCGAGTGTGATAAGTAACCATCCAGTGCTGGAGGGTTGTTTATTTTACTAAGCCAACACTCGGTTAAAACAATAACATCAATATTGATTTTCGTTAAGTATATTAGAGCCTGTAACTGATCAAAATTTTTCTTAACACTGCGGATATTCATATGTAGTATTTTAATATTACTCTCAAAAGTAACTAAATAACGTGCACAATCCTGTGGGTTACATGAAAAGGAATTGCCTAGCCCAAGATTGTCCAAGTCATCATTAATGTTTTTTAATGAGTCCATTTGTAATCCAAATGATAACTAAAAAATAGCGCATGATAATTAGATATTACATAGATCAGAATAAGAGCGAAACATCTCATTATTATATATGTCAGTAAGTGTTGTTGGGTGTATATGGTGTATAGTATAGTGTAATAATTTTGGTTTTTATATGTTGTGTTTAGAGTGTAATGTATGTGTTGCGAATTTTTTACATAACTAAGCAAGGTAAAAATAATTAAGGAAGTTGACAGTTTAGTACATTGAACTAGTCAGATTGAAATTAGGTTATCAAGATCAAGAAGACACTTTTCTGAATGAATTAAGACTTGCTTGTCACCTTCTATTTTACGTAAGAAAATGTTACTATTTGAGATCCAGCAGAATTTATATTTATTATTCTTGGCATATTCTCGAGCCTGATAGAATAACTTTTTAGCAGTGGAAGACAATTGCTCCGCGATGTAAACCGGTTTTGGGTCACCGGGTAAACCAATGCTGGCGGTATTTAATTTCTCCTCCCTTCCTTTTCCCTTGTTATGGTCCCTTACTGCCGTCATTAAAGACTGTTTAGTTTGTACTGATGAGAATTCTGCAATTATCGGCCGTGAGGTAGTTGAACTGGATGCCTTTCCTGGTAGCCGGTATACATCTCGTATGCTCGATTCCTGAATCGGGACTCCCACGGTACCGCAGATTCTAGAAACTGTTTTAATAAGGCTAGAACTAGTTTCAGTGTGTTCCTGCGGGATGTTACGAATCTCAATCCCGGACGATCGTGACTTGTACTGTAAGTCAAGTATCTTCTTATCCAAATTTTCTATATACTGCTTTTGCTGCAGGCGTTCTTTTCTCAAGTCTTCCACTTCTTTTTTCATGTCTTCAAACTGTTTGTTTATAAACGACATAGATTCTACCATCTTTTCATTAGACTTGCGAATTTCAACGTTAGATGCCTTTATTTCAGAGTTTTGGGACTTAATTTCCCCTATATCAGCCAAAAGTTTGTTCATTAATGCGGTCTGTTCTGCTAGAAATTTTGAAACGTTTGGGTCCGGCTCATACTCCAAGTCATGTGAAGCCAAAGCTGGTCCACTTCCCGGCGAATCACCTTTGCGAAAGCGTTTCGTTTTTCTATTAGTGTTGACGTAGTCGCTCAACGTTACTGCATTTTTAATATCGGGTTCGGATTGAGTCTGGCTTATACTTGATGAATGGGAAGTAGTTGTCTTAGGAGGTGTGCGGCGTACGCCTGCCATTTTTGATGGTAATAGTAGTAGAAAGTAATAGTAGGTACTTATCTGGCACTGATATACTGTATGTTATATCGTATATTACCAACGCAGTTCAATGTCTCAACGTTTAAACATCCCGTTTAATTCAACACTCATAGGTATATCCGTCGAACGTGAGCGTAGCCGATACAGTGTTCGTAGGCGATTCGTAGTCTCGTAGCGCAAACAGACTCGTAGTCTCGTAGCACTGACGTCAGCCGCGCATACCTCACCGCTATTTCGAGGGCCGCTGCTACGAGCTCGGTGGCGAGTCGGGCGAGCAAGCGAGGTTCCAATCAGGGTGTCGCTGGTTCGATTCCACCGAATCACAATCACTTTTAAAATGTTAGTTAAAGTAGCACTTGCACAAATGATTGTGTCCTCTTCTAGGACCGCCCAGTGGGAGTCACCGACACGTAAGAACACTTAAAGAGTGACAAGGATTTGGTTATTAGTAATTACAACCAATCACAAAATTTATATTGAGAAATCACTTGAGACAACTGACACACGTCCACTCTAGACCATATCCACCGGCCGAATGGGGGAATCGTTTAGAATTTATTAAAAAATTGCTTAAAATACGTTTTTATTTTGTTTAAATGCTAATAAATAATTTCCTAGAGTTACCTACTATCGAACGCAATGAAAGTAAGTAATTAAAGTATTTAAACAAATAAAATAATTTTACTTCTAAACGATTGCTATTTTAAGTTAGTAGGTACTAAATTAGATTGATGTTGCAATTTTTTTACTATTTTTTTTCCTGGGATCGTTTACTTTTTTTTAAGATATTTATTTTATCCTGGGTTCCTTTATCGACTCTGAACTCACCCTGAAGCTATGGCACGCAACTACTTTAACACCCTGTATAATTCTTGTTTTCTTGTATTGAACTAAGCTATACTTACGATACGAGAATTTTAGCTCGTGTCATGAATGATCATGGCAAATTGGCAAGTTGGTAGCGCGCCTTACTGCACAGGGGTACCAAAATTTAAAAACTTAAGATAAACATTGATCTTGTTTTATTACGCCGGTAGCATACCTCCGCAGCGAAACCGCAGTAGTTCAATTCAACTGGCTCGCGTCATGTTCCGCTACGCGAAATTCCAGCCAGTTGAATTGAACTACTGCGGTTTCGCTGCTACGATTTCGCGGCGGTGTGCTACTGGCGTTAAAGTGCTCATCATTTCGCTAACTTTGCAAAATAAATGTTTTTCAATAACTAAATCCAGAAAGGAAGTTGCGCGCACATTTGTTTCTGTAGTCATACAGTTAATTAGACAACAAAATTTTACATTTTATCCATTATTTTTTTAATATGGGCTTTTTTTGCTGATCAATTTTGTTATTCTAGTTCTCAACTCACTATAATGACTGACATTTAAGAGCGTTTATTCTGAAAGTTGGCAACGTCGTAAATAGCTGTCAAATATTTACCTGTTTTGATTAATTTGGAAATAATACTGTATGGAAATAAGAAATGTGGCTAACTAAGTTACTAGAATATTGATTATGTTATGCAATTGTAACATTGAATTTGATGTTGTACCCGTTTTAGGCGTAAAAAAAGCATTTGGAAACTTTCCAAATGCTTTTTTTACGCCTAAAACTAAATATTCGGTGTTACAATATTAATTATTGCATATCATAATCAATATTCTAGTAACTTAGTTAGCCACATTTCTTATTTCCATACAGTATTATTTCCAAATTAATCAAAAAAGGTAAATATTTGACAGCTATTTACGACGTTGCCAACTATCAGAATAAACGCTCTTAAATCATTTTGTAAATCATTGCCATACATTATTCAGCCTACTATAGCATGGTAGGCTGAATAAAATGTTGTCCATGCTATATTTAAATTGTGTCACCATAGAAAATACTTGCAGCAAATGTTGTATCTGAAATACTTAGCCTGAAAACTGTGTCGGTACCATCAAACAAGTTCATATCTAACCAGTTTCAGAACAAAGTCCCGTAAACACGATGTCCACATCGGTTAGCGGCCCGGTGCTATAGCCGCCGAGCGCTGCAAGCAAGAATAGTCCTTACGGTGGTTAGATATAAACTTCTTCGATGGTACATCTAAGATACAGTACTATTATACTTCCACAGATCAAATCAGCATAGAAGAATTGGACGTAATTTACAAGATACCCCACTGTGTGCCCATCTCGGCCCACCACAAATGGAACTTTGACGATTTATTGGAGAAAATGTGGGAATACTTGAAGCTAATCCGGATATACACGAAGCCTAAAGGACAGCTGCCGGATTATAACGCGCCTGTCGTACTGCACGCCGACCGCACGAGTGTTGAGGACTTCTGTAATAAGCTGCATAGATCCATCATTAAGGAATTTAAAATGTGAGTAGTCGTTTTTAATGTGGAACATCTTTTATTCTCGCTTTCCTGCAAATCTTTTCTCTCGCTTCTATCTCCAATCTTTCCTGCAATCTGTGGAGTGGGAAATCTGTGGGAGTGATTTCGTGGTTGACTGGCTGGCTGGCTGGTTAGCTGGCTTTGAATATGGGGGTCACTGGGGTGCTCTTATTTATTTTATTAGGATCTCCAACAAAGAATACACCTTACATGCTATAATATAAAGATAAGAACAACAATATATGTGCTCCCTAAATTATAGGAGACCACATCATGTAATAAAAACATGCAAACAGTATATCAAAAATGGAAGTAGCCCTGAAAGTTAAAATTATATATAGTATTATACTAGTAAATTATTAAATTTGGTAATCTGAATTTAAATTAAATAAAAATAAAGATTAAGAAGCAACGAACACATAATTAGAAAAAATTGTACTTACAGACTAATAAACATAGAAATAGAAATAGCGAACAATGCATTACTAGGCAGGTAGTTCAACACTTACACACTCTTGTCCTGCATCTCACCTGATGGTAAGTGATGATCAGGCCGAAGGTAAAAGCGAGCTTCACCCGGAATCCTCAACCACAGAGGAACTGGCTATCTTACCTCTAACTGCCGAAGCACAATAATTCTTTTTAAATTGTGCTTAGGGCGGCAGACTTAGATAAGATGGTGGTAGGCGGACTTAGAACAAGCCCTACCACCAACCAAACCGAGTAGAAAATTATGCCCCCATTAGGAATCGAACCCGGGACCTCTGGGTCTGAGACAGGTGGTCTAACCACTAGACCACAGAGACGGTTGTTATAGGCCGATTGTAATATGAGTATGTGGTCTACTTTTAAATCGATGAGGGATCTCGCGCACTAAACAGCCACGACTTCTGCCAGTCGTGGTCGTGTAGTGGTATTGTATGGTGTGTGGCTAGTTGGCCGTTGCGACCAAGTGCGCGATTCCTATCGGTGTCTATAGTTTTCCTGGTCGCGGTCGTGGTCAAACAAATTTGCTTAAACAAACTTTTGTGAATGAATATATTATGAAAAACATATTAATACATAATTATTATAGAAAGCTATCAAAAAGAAAACGTGATCAGTAAACAAAAACGTACTTAGTAGTACTAATATAAATAATATTATACTAGTTTAACACATCAATAACTTGTGGATACAAAACTTTATGAGCATCCTTCGCAATCAAGAAGTCCAAGTGATTAAACAGATCGTAATCCAACACGATATAATTTCTTACATTCGGAAGCTCTTTCTTCAATCGTTGAGCAGCCTTTAGTCCCACAATTAGATCATTTTTCCCCATAAACAGCGTAACATTACACGTCACTTTCGCTAAATCATAGATAGGGGGTATTTCTGTACCATACCGAACTTCGTTGTCAGACCCGTAGTCATATCGGGCAAATCTGTCATTGTTTCCCACTTGAACATAATGTATCAAGTTCTTTCTACTGGTTCCGGCCGGGGAATGACACAGAACTTTGGTGAGAAATTCTGGCTCCAAATTATCAGGATCGTACCCAGCTATGGCCGCTACAACTACCTTTATGCACAAATCATAGCCCACTGTGCCTTGTGAACATACAAATTGTAAAAGTTTCCTTTCAAGAGATTCATATCCTAACAGTTCTTGAACTCCTAAAGCCAGTGCTATTTCGTTCAATACTGGTCCCAAGCGAATTAATGTTGTAAGTGCTAAACCACTGTCTGAGAAATAAGCAACAGGCGACATAGCTATAAATTCCTTGATTTTGTCATTGTATTCCGGCTTTGTTGATGTTAATACAAAAACGGCTGAAGTCCCTTCCGAGTGTCCAATCACACTTAATTGTTCCTTATTAGTTGTGTTCAATGCAAAATCTATTACGGCTGATAAATCGTGATATCCGAACTCCTGCATGCTGTAATTCCAAAACCCAGCATCTGTGTCAGGATTTAGACTTACATGATTTCGTGAGTACCGGTTGCCTCTATAATTCATCACCCAGACGTCGTAGCCTTTTTGAGAAAGCATATATACCAAAGACGTATTTCCTCGTATAATAAAATCGTCCGATGAACTAAAAACTCCATGGGATAAAAGAACTACATCACTAGCGTTACCTTTGCTCGGTATACGGAAAACCCCCAAAATGTATCCGTCTTCTGTGGTCACGTTATATGCTATTACAGTACCTGTGTACTTCTCTGCAAGTCCAGTAAAGTCTAGGAGTCCATCTTTTGTGTTACACTGATTGTTGATTGTTGATTGATTTACACTGATTGTATTTAAAAACTCGGTGAAATTAGCATAGTTCTTGATCTTCTCGGTTAAACTTGTCAAATTCAGTACTCCATCAAATATTTTCACGTTTAACAAACTCAGAAGATCTGAGAAGTTCACGTTTGTTAGATTGAAGTTCTGGAAAAGGCTTTTCAGATCTAGTAGTCCACCTTCTAAAACGGCCACATTTAGCGAACTTAGTGTGTTCGGTATGTTCACATTATCCGTCAAGTTCAATTCCTGAATTAGAGCAGTCAAATTGAGAACTTCTTCTATCTTTTTTAACGAATTTAGATAACCACTTGGTTTTAAATTACTTGTTGCGTTTACTAGGGATGAAATACTTGATGAAACTTCTTTAGATGCTGAACTGAAGAGATCTAAAGGACTCGACAGTATGCTGGCAGTGCTGCCTTGAAATATTAAAACAATAAATAGTCCTCTTACAGGTAAATTCATGTTTCTGAATTATGATCTCTTTCAATTTCGAAATTTCGCTTAGTATGACATAATCCATCAATTTGCGAGCCTTTATACTATTATACGAATATAGCAACATTTTGACAAAAATTGAGCCAAGTTCTTGCTGTTATATTCTTGTAATTACATAATAAATAAACAAAGGTAAATCTTTTTATCGTCGTTATTACTCGTGATTTTTTTTCACACCAGCTTTGCTTCTTTCTATATATTGTATTGTGAAAAAAGGCGACATTGAAAACAAATGGTTCTGGGGTGGAATAAGTGTTTTACTTAGTTCTTAATTTTTCCTTTTGACGATAGATGTGCTAAATAATAATGATAACAGACTTTTGAACTCAGGTTCACCAGATTTTCTAGGTAATAGGTAATACGGGCTGATATCCGCAACTCCACGACTAAGCGCGTATTTTGCGTACGGGTGGGAAAATCGGTTATTCGATCCACCCCAGCTCCTCAAAGAAGGCCAGCAGCGCCTTGGTGTCACTGACAATCTCACGTAGGGTACCTGGGTTACCGAAGTACTTTGCCCTGTATGTGGCGACCACCGGGCAGTATAACAGCACATGAGCTGCTGTCTCGTCGTCCTCCATGCAGGCTCTGCAAAGCGGACTGTTTGTGACTCCTATGACAAAGAGGTGTTTATTCAATGATCCATGGCCAGTTATAGCTGCAGTCACTGTACGCAGCTGTTGTTTCGTTAGTCGGAGAACCTGTTTCGTGAGGCGGCCATCAATTGTAGGGAGTGCCTCCTTGGCCTGCCTGCACTCACCGTGGTCCAACCAAAGTTTGTGATGTTGGTCCCTGGTTCGTTTCCTTACCAGAGTGCGTAGGTACCCGAAGGGGAGTGGCGCAATGGGTTCTGGCCCCACTGGTGCCATGCTCGACCCCCTTCTGGCAAGTTCGTCGGCTGCGTCGTTGCCCCGCGAACCGCTGTGTCCTTTGATCCATTGAATGGTAATATTATTGAGGCTACCCACCTGGTTAAGGCGCTGGTGGCATTCGTATATCAGCCCAGAGTCAACAGTGTGGCTGTTTAGCGCTAGCAGAACAGCCATGCTGTCTGAGAGTATACGTATCGAGTGGTCCTTAACTTCCCTGGCCATGATGGCTAAAGCGGCAAGAGATATACCCATGCATTCGGCCTGGAACACTGTGTTATGGACCCTATGGTGTGGCTATCTGTATGTTGAAGTCCTCCGAGAAGATTCCAGCACCTGTGCCACTACCTGTTTTGGATCCATCAGTGAAGATTCGTAGCTCTGTGGGGCGTAAACCCTCGCATCGGTGATCCTCGTGAAGTTGGATCCTGTATACCAGATTTTCTAATTAGCTTGATTATGATTTCAGAAAGTATCGGGGATAACATAAAGCGCTTCTTAAATTCGAACTTGGCGCAGCACTGCCATACATCCATATCTAGATTCTATGTTTGAACAGATTTTGGTCATAAAAGGCAAATTATTACTAACTTATTATAAGATTTCCTTTCAATCCCACTTATAATGTAATACATCTACACATATTATAAAACAAAGTCGCTTTTCGCGTTTGTCTGTGTGTCCGCGTTGGTCTTCTAAACCACGCAACAGATTTTGACGAGGTTTTTACCATCGTTTAGAGATTTTTTTCCGAAAGATTTGTAAATGTGTATAATACGTTAATATTAAAGTTACGTTTACCTAGGAAATCTCGATGTTTTGTCAAGTCGTAAAAACCGTGCGAAGCATGAGCGGTTCGCTAATAATCTATGCAGGTCAGGAGACTTGTCATTTGACGTATTCCTTCCAAGATGTGAAAGTGTGACCCATTTGCAACAATTAAGCACCCCATAAAGCCTAGGCGAAAACACATGGGCTAGGAGTTTTTTTTTAATTTTATGAATTTTTCAAAATTTCCCAGAATTCGTCAGTAAACATCACATTTCTTAAAACTCTCAAATTGATTGGCCTTCATTGGTGTTCTATTGGATACCTAATACTTTAACAAACCTTTCGATGTAACCAAATTTTCCAAATAGTAAAAATAAGTTAAAGGAAGAAGTTAAATAACCATTTTTTTTAAATTATCTGCGTTCATGAACTTTGACAGTTAGGTATCTCAAAATTTTATTAAGGCATTAAGCGATCAAATTACAGGGAAGACATCTTCATTTAATCAACTATATATAATAACTATATTTTATCAACTATATATATAGTTTTAGAAAATTGTTAATGAATTTCTTCCTGTAACTTTCAAGCCTTAAATGTTTTAGAAAATTTGGTTACATCAAAAGATTGGTTAAAGTAAGAGGTATATAATGAAGGCCATTCGATTCGAGAGTTTGGTAAAGAGAGAAAAGTGATACTTAATCACGAATTATGGGAATTTTTCAAAAAATCTGAAAAAATCTTTTTTTCAATTCCCATGTATTTTCGCCTAGGCTTTATGGGGTGCTAAATTGTTGCAAATAGGTCACACTTTCAAGTCCTGGAAGGAATACGTCAAATTACAAGTCTCCCTGTTTACTAATAATAATAAAACTGAAGAGTTTGTTTTCTGGTTTGCGCTAATCTCTGGAACCACCCGTCGAATTAGAAAAAATATTTTTGCATTTTGTAGCTCAATTCTTGTAGAAGGTTGTAGACTATTTAACATCACGCTTCGACCCTTAGGGCCTTTTTTTTTTTTTTGAGTCTGGGTAATTATCAAATAACTTCTCCCGCTCTGGGCGGAGCGGGAGGGCGTGTCAGACTTTTGCTGACTAAAACCCACCCGTGTTCCTTCCGTTGCCTGTGTGCCAGGGCCACGATATCCTTTTCGGACAAACTCGCAGCCCTGGCAGGCATTGGCCCTAACGGACCTCGTCAGTTCTTGCTGACATCTCTTTGAGGCGCCCTTAGAGCCTTGAGCTGAGAAAACGAGAAAAAGTCAGAAGGGATGCTAATTGAAAACGCTTATAATGCGGGCGGGCGATGGGATGTGATGCAGTGGGTTGGGGCCGAAATTTCACGCGGACGAAGCCGCGGGCAGAACTAGTACTTATATATAGCCTCTTTTGTAGAATTTTATGACTCGTAAAATATTTGAAATAATTAAATTTATAAATGTATCCTCATTAGTGTTGGTTTATTTGATAAGAATATTAATGAAGCAGATGCTTTGTTAAATTTTAGCTGATGTTTGGCCAATTGGCCCTTCAGTTTGCCATTTACACGTTGACTGATTTAGTCACGTTGTTCTTGTAATTATGAACTGAATTGAATTTGTATAAAGTTATCAGCCAAATCATTCAACGGAAATCCATCAGAGCTTTAGCCGTTAGACAAGCTCATTAAGTTCGATAACAATTTAAAATCTATTGTGTTTCAATAGTAACAGTTGAAAAATTATGGGCCCTACCATGAACATTTCAAATATTTGCCAAGTGTATGACAGGTCAACTTGGCAGGTTAACCTGGCAGGTTTTCTACTGGACATTGCCAAACAGGCCAATGGAAAAGATCACTATTAGACTTCCAAGCCAGGGTGGATATTTCTGTGAGAAAAACCGAGTTTCAAAGTGAACTGAGTGTTGAGTGCAACATGAGTGCTTTTGAAATTTGGTTTTTTCACAGGCCTCTCTGTGAGAGTGATTGGGCTGCCCGGCTGTAATCCATCATGGCGGCCCAATGCGGGTTGAAGGATGTCACAATCACAAACATGTCTTCTCAATACTCAATACTTTTATTGCATTCCACATGTAGGTATTCTTAGGTGGTAAACTTATTGGGCACGCCACAATTGTGGCGATAAGTCCCCTCTTTGAGGAGTGGCTAGAGAGGCGCCACGGCGTCCTCACCTTCCGCCTGACACAGGTCCTCACCGGACATGGTTGTTTCGGGAGGTTCCTGTTCAGGATAAAGCGGGAGGAAACGCCCGGGTGTCACCACTGTGTGGATCGCCCGGAGGACACGGTGGAGCATACGGTGGAGGTCTGCCCAGCTTGGGCGGAGCACCGCCGTGTCCTCACGGAGGCGATCGGCGGCGGCGATCTCTCGCGTCCGGCCCTGGTTCAGGCCATGGTCCGGAGCGAGAGTGCATGGGAGGCCGTCACCTCCTTCTGCGAAGCAGTAATGCTCGCGAAGGAGGAGGCGGAGCGCGCGAGGGAGAGGCAAAATGCGCCCCCTCGCGCCCCTAGTCGCCGCAGGAGACGCCCCGGGCGTCGGGAGTCGCGAGCCGACTTCCGGCCACCGTAGGCGCGGGCTTGCGGACGGTGAGCAATGGGTAGCTCGCCGTCCGATAGGGACCAGGCCCGGGTCGACGGCGCGTTGTGTTCCACGCGCGCCTCAAAGAGATGTCAGCACCAACTGACGGGGTCCGGAAGGGCCAATGCCTGCCGGGGTTGCGGGTTTGTCTGAAAGGGATATCGCGACCTCGGCACACAGGCAACGGAAGGAACACGGGTGGGTTTTAGTCAGTAAAAGTCTGACACGCCCTCCCGCTCCGCCCAGAGCGGGAGAAGTTATTTGATAATTTCCCATCCTCAAAAAAAAAAAAAAAAAAAGGTGGTAAACTTATAATTAGATCATATGGACCCTGTCGGGCACAGCAAAATAAGTTAGGAGAGAGGAAGCATTTGTTAATTATATAACCCTACGTAACAAACTACTATATTATAATAATGATGTAGATATTTTATGAGATTAACTAATAGCTTTAATACAAAATATAAACGGTATAATAAATCAAATAAAATTTAAAGGGATGCGCTAAGGTAGCCCGCGAGATTCAAATTTTCTTGAGTTTCATTCCATTTTGCAGGTCAGTGTCAGGTTGTATGTTGATTAAAATATGATTCGCGACCGTAACAAATATGGCTTTACATAATTATAATCATTACAATCAGCAATACAACTCCATAAGTTAGCATAATTGTCAAATGTCATGATTTCATGAAATAGTCATTCAATGGGATTACATGAACTTAGAGAGCTGTATTGATCATTTTTTATGATTATAATTCTATAATTAAACATTTGATACGGCCGCGAATCATATTTAGATCAACATAGAAGATGATACTGACCTACAAATTGCAAAAAACTAAGAAAATTTGAATTCCGCGGGCTACCTTGACGCTTTCGCCTTAAGTTATGACTTTATAAGTCTATCACTTAGGTATTCGTTTACCGACTAATAGCTTTTATTTAGCAAGAATTGTCTAAAGGTGTCCAAACATTGAGAGGCAATCGTGCGCGGCCACCGCGTTGTGTCGGCGACTGCCGCGCGCGAACGCTTGTCTACCTGCCGGGCATAAAAAATTCTGGGAAACATTCGTCTCGACATACGTTCTTCGTTTCTGCGCACGTATTAAAGGCTAGGCAGTTTGATATTGCCAACTGAAGTGCGGTTTCGTCCAAACTAGAGGAAATGTGTTCTGGTAACGCCGCGTGTTGCTGCCGCGCTCTTGTTTGGACACGCCTTTAGTTTTTTTAAATTTTTATTTGTTAATTCTCTTCTTTTTTTATTGGTGCGGACTAAGCTCGCTACCTACTGATTCTCAAACTCTGTCCTTCGAGAAATAAAGATGAAATTGAGTTAATCAAAAGAAGTATGTAGCTATAGTAGCAGCACGCTTAGCATGACCGCCGTAGAAACGAGTTTTGTCGACGGAAGAATAGACAAAATGACAGTTAAACAATCACAATCTGTCATTTTGTCTATTCTTCCGTCGACAAAACCCGTTCCTACGGTGATCATGCTACGCGTGCAGGTGACGTTCTGTAGTTCGTGGCCTTCTGAAGAACGCGTGAGTTTTTGAGTGTATGTACGTTAATTTTTTTTTTTTTTCTTTTCCAGTGCTCTGGTGTGGGGTTCTTCAGTGAAGCATCAGCCGCAGAAAGTAGGCATAGACCACGTGTTATCGGACGAAGATGTAGTCCAAATCGTAAAGAAAGTTTAGAATGTACCAATGTATACTGAAGAATATATACAAATATATATATTTTTGCGACACGAGAGTGAAATAAACGTTAAATATTTCGAGTATCTGAGGAGTCTTTAAAGTAATATTTATTCAGCTTGTAAATAATTATAACCTTGGCGTTGAATTAAAAAAATAAACATGTATTGTATTTTTTCAATTAAAGTAAATATTCGATGCCTTATTTTCCGTACCTCAGAATGTAAAAGCGGAACTATTATGGAAGTAACGTAACATATTTGTTTCACACACATATCAAGGGTCTTGATTGGCTATGAGATACACAAGCCAAGTAACGCAGAAACGTTATCGATCGATCGTTACGATCTTGTCTGAGAAACAGGGGGAAGGGTGGAGTAGTGATCTTTAAATCAATATTATTTTCAAGGAGTTTGTGGATGGGTAACCATCCATAACATATCGAAACGCCTCCGTGCCTTGGAAAGCACGTTAAGCCGTTGGTCTCGGCTGTCATTCGTGGATCTTCGACAGTCGTTACGAGTAGTCACAAGCCCAAAAATTCTGACAACCAGTCTTACCAAGGGATATCGCGTTACCCAGTAACTTGGTTGCGGAGGCCAGATAGCCAGTTGCTCTATGTAAAATACTGGCATTCTGCATCGGTTAGACTGGAAGCCGACCCCAACATAGTTGGGAAAAGGCTAAGCAGATTAATTGATTATTTTCAAGCAGTGCGACGATGAACGCAAAGGTGAATCAAGGCCCTAGTGAACATTTTTTGTGTGTATCTTACTGATTTTCAAAACGACAAAGTCCTTAAGTTCAGTAACAAACACACAACCAAGTCTTCGTACACGATTATACTTGAACACAAAATCTTATATATTTACAAGGTTAATCATCACTTAATCAACTATCTACTTTAGTTGTTTTGATTAACTGGTATAAAAAGGTCCTCGGTTGCAATGGAATTTGAACTTTGTCGTGTTTATCATTGAGTTATTATTCCCGAAACTTGAATGTTACCTATCTGAGATTCTGAATTCAAATGAGTATAGAATCAGTTGAAGAAGCTCTTTATTCAAATACTAGCTGCCCGCCCCGGCTTCGCTCGAGTAGAACTAAGTACTTATCTACGGCGCACCTACCTGCCTACCCTACCTACCCTCCCTACCTACCCTACCTACCCTACCTACCCTACCTACCCTACCTACCCTACCTACCCTACCTACCCTACCTACACTACCTACCCTACCTACCTACCCTACCTACCCTACTAAAAAGTCCTATGTCCTTCTCCTGGTTCTAAGCTACCTCCCCACCAATTTTCAGCCAAATCGGTTCAGCCGTTCTTGAGTTATAAGTGGTGTAACTAACACGACTTCACGACTTTCTTTTATATATATAGATAATCACGAGTTGCTTTGCTCATTTATAACTTGAAGTTGTATTTAGGCAAACAATTCAGTGGAAATCTAATTATAATAAATAGTTACTCAAAATTCAAAAGTCATTTATTCAAACTAGGCTGAGAATCAGCACTTTTCGAACGTCTAAATTACATAAGACAGTCCCCCAAAATCACTAGTCTCCCAAAATTACTATCTATCTCAAGCATAGATACCAGGTTTACGGAATAGGGGCATAGGTATTTTTATTATACATCGTAACGAAAACTTTTAATATGAATATAACACATTATTGTAGGTTACCTAGCATTGAAATAAATAGTATAGGTACCTATCGTCGGTAAAAAATCAATCCGCTGTTCCCTACAAAATTGTTATACCTACCTACACTAAGTATCAAAATTTCCATTGAAAAAGTTTTCGTAACGATTTTCCACCACATATTATTTGAAAAAATCTATTATGTCTACTTATCTATTCTTCAGATACTCAAAATAAATTTGTTATTGTTGGAAAACAAAATTATATGTAAGTTAGGAATACGTTTGTATTGAGTTTTATAACTTTTTTTCTCAATTAATTCGCATTTACGTATCGTAAGCCAACAGTTACGCATGCCTGAACTTGATGTAACAATCATAATAAATCAGAATTGAATAATTTATAAACTAAAACTTATTTTTTCTTTTATATAAATTTGACTGTAATTTGAAGGAAAAGGCGTCCCTTAATACCTAAGTCAAAGATTGGACATTGGCTGAGCCAATCGGATCGTTTACATGAGGACAGGGAACTTAATTTAACTAAGTTTTACCTAAGTACAACACGGCCGATATAACTTGGCGGGTCTGAACATAGGCTCTGCGAACTTTCGCGCATATTCTCTAACTCCCACTAGCCTCACGTCACCATTTGGATCCTAAAAAAATTTATTACGCAGCCTTCTGCGCGACGTTCGGAACGGCCAAGTTATATTAGCCGTATTGTAAGTTACTTGAACGTGTGTAAACAGTGCTGTAAGTGTTAAGTTTAGGAGCAAGTTAACATTTCAGATTAAATTGTTATAAAGTAATTTCATTGTTTAGAAGCAAGTTAGAAAATTGGCAAGCTGAACAAAATGTGCTGTGAAATTTGTTTGCTTATACTTTGAAGAAAACATCGACTGTATCCTAAGCAATTAAAAGTAATAATTAAAATAAAATAGACATAGTCACAGGTGTTCCTAAATAATAATATGGCAAATCCGACCAGTCTAGATTTATGGTATTTTTTTCAATAACTTGGGATGATAAACTGGTGTTGTACAGAATGCTCATTATAAATATATAAAAATCTAAATGTTGTTTTATTTATTGCTGTATCAAGTTAGGACATTTGAAAAGACTATAGGATCAATAGCCCCATTTTATTATTAGGGCCCGATCACACGTACCACAACCACACCACAACGACACCACGTGGACGGTAGACATGGGCAAAATGTGTCATTGAAAAGAAAAGATAGATATCCATCTTTCAATCACTCGGATATGAATCACTCTTTTATATCTTTATATCAGTATGTATCAGTAGCTCATTCGACACACGCAACGCGTGCGGCTCACTCATTCCAATAGATATAGTGATAGGTTTTTTTGTTTGCCCCTTTCAGATATATTGAGCGGTTGCGATTGAACATTTCTTTATTTTCGTGCAAGTCGGCAAATGAATATAAATTTAAAAAATAACTATAGTTATTGTAGGTACAACCTACTTCTATTTCAATACATTGAATATAATTATCAATTAGTTCTAACTGTATGAATAAAACTGCAAGTTACTCTCACTTATCTTTGCAATAAATTAGAGAAATATTATAGAGGTCAGAGTTTAACTAATAAAGTGAAATTATGTTTATTTCGTTGAATTTCAGTTTTAAAAAGAAATTACATTTAAGACCAGATTATAATACCGAAATGTTCACTAAGGGCAAACAATTATAAGCCTTATGCGTCTGCAATAGAGTTAACAACTTATCATTGGGTGTCAACTTAATGTTCGACTTCGCGAAAGCTTCCATCATCCGAACGGTCGCCGTTGGTCGGTCGGAGCAATTCGGCTTGCTTAACGTTCAACCAACGGCGCGACGAAGCTATCCGACGCGATGACCGACGAGTGAGTGAGGTGTAAAGAAAGATAAACTGAGTTACTGATACATTCGGATACGAAATGATACGAAGAGTGATTGATTGAAACGGAAAGATTCATATCGTTTGTATCTATCACTCCTGAGTTACCCATCACTAGTGGACGGGCGCTATTTTTTATGAAAATGAATACTTAGTCTAGTTCACATGGACCACAATTGGCCGTCAAAATCAACCGTGTGGGCGATACCGACCAGTGACCACACCAAGGCAAAGTCGCAGTCACAACTCCACGACGCACAGCCGCAGTTGATCTGTCTGCAAACACTAACCACAGCGCAACTAAAGTTCGCATCACGTAAAAAGAGCACTCACGTTAACTTTTACAGTAAACGTCCGTTCTTTTTACGTGATGCGCAATGACAACGCAACTGCAAAAAATTTCAGCGACACTATTCACAAAACCACACTACATTGCAGCGACAAAATGTGGGCAAGCAGTGGTTATTTTGTCGCAGCGATGTGGTGTGGTTGTGGTACGTGTGAATGGGCCCTTAGCGAATATTCGGTATTCGACTACTTTTTAGAGTTCCGTACCTCAAAACGAAAAACGGAACCCTTATAGGATCACTTCGTTGTCCGTCTGTCAGTCTGTCAAGACCCATTTTCTCAGGAATCTTGATTGGAGGTATCAAGTTGAAATTTATAGCAAATACGTAAGTAGGTCTACGGTCTCTTGGAGCTCTAAAAAAATCAAGCTTTTAAATGAACGCAATAAAAAACAACCGACTTCCAAAAAAATAACTACCTACAAACAGAAAAATAACTTCGCAATAACTTTCGGAAATTGGTGTCTGGATTAGAATTTACGTTTTTTGGCACCGACTTCCGAAATTAATGTTATTTTTCACTTTGGCACTCTGCTTTTTTTTTTGAACGTCGGTTATTTTTTGTTTTTTTAACTTTTTATCTTTTCACTTTTAGTTGTGTCAGGTAGGTACTTAGTAAATAATAGTGATAGGAACTTATTTTAACATCATCCACATAGACTCATGGGAGTAATACATATTATTGAAGCTAACTCAAAAGCTACCCAAGCAAAGTAACGCGACGGCGAGCAACCCATTGCTCACCGTCCGCAGGCCCGCGACTACGATGGTCGGGAATCGGCCTGGGATTCCCGTTCCTGCGGCGGCTAGCGTGAGGGCGCGAAATTTGCCTCTCCGTCACGCGTTCCGCCTCCTCCTTCGCGAGCATTACTGCTTCGCAGAAAGAGGTGACGGCTTCCCATGCCCTCTCGTTCCGTAACATGGACCAGGACCGGACACGACAGGTTATCGCCGCCGCTCGCCTCCACGAGGATACGGCTGTGCTCCGCTCAAGCCGGGCAGAACTTCACCGTAGGTATGCTCCACTGTGTCCTCCGGTTGATCCACATAATGGTGACACCCTGGCGTTTCCTCCCGCCTTATCCAGAACAGGAACCTCCCGAAACAATCGTGTCCGGTGAGGACCTTCGTCAGGCGGAAGGTGAGGACGCCGTGGCGCCTCTCTAGCGACTCCTCAAAGAGGGGATTTATACAGCACTGGGTTGCGACAATCGCACTCTCTATGACACTGTGACATCCCGCCGGAGCTCTGTCCGCTGTGCCGTGATTTCTTACGGCAGCGGAGCTATTTATTTAATACTTCAAGCACAAAAATGTACAGAGGCGGACTTAATGCCATAGACATTTTCTACCAGTCAACCTTTGGGTGATGGAGTTACGCCCTGGCGTTTCACCTCCTCGCGCTATTCCCAAATGTGCGCAAGGATTTTTGCCTCCAGATCCCATGATGGCAATCCGGCAAGGATGCTCACCACTTCACCGGAGACCGCGCGGTATCCCCGGGACGCGGGACGTTTTGAGACACGTTCAACCGGCGGGCTGCCTCGTAGCCTTAAAAAACCGGCATGCCTGAGAGATATTTCTCGACGGCATGTGAAGCCAAGTCAGAGGCCCATGGGCGGCTCTACGACTGCTACTAACTCTGACACTGACCGCACGTACCGTAATGAGACAGGTCGTAACCAGTCGTAACCTGTCACTGCAATGCACATTTTGTCGGACATTCGGCCGCCGAATAAATCCTCAGTTTAAAAAAAATTGTATGTAACACATTACATACTATTATTATTATTTATATTATCTAGATCATTTCAATTCTTATCCGAGTGCCGAAACCAAAACAAAATTAAAATGGCTGAATATTGCGTCATTCTTTTGCTTCAGTAGTATTATCTATGGCATATCCACAATAAACGTTGTTTTGACACTTGACAGTTGACAACTTGACACTGACACTGACAGTCGATATTTTATGAATTTTTACTTGTCGATCAAAGAAGATAAGTTTTTGATAATTTGTAACTGCAAATAGTAAGTACAACAGAAAAGGTACCATTTTATCATTGTAAAAGACGACCTTTATACTTAGTCTAAATTGTTACTAAGTAATCTATTTCAGAGAATGTGCTAAACTACAAACCGAAACGAAAATTGTTTGTTTGTTTTGATGAAGTAAAATGACATCTTTTGAAAATCTGTCTTCTACCCAAGTAAGTTTCATTTCATAGTTAGTTTTAGTTATATATCATTCAAATGAATATATGTATTGTTATATGATTGATTGATTAAATTAAATGCTAATGTTAACGAAAACAATTGAATATCTGAATTACCGATTAACGCCATCTATGTAGGAAATAACGCACTTTCTTTAAAACATTTAAAAGTAACATTATGTACATCACTCGTTTTTTGAATAGTTTCAGGAATATATCATAGATGGCGCTTCGCTTAATTTATTGAGTATTTTTTTTAGAAAACTCGTGCTGCTCTGCACCGGGATGTTCGAACTATTGGCACGGAAACTTGCCATTTCCTTGGCCTGGAGATAACAAAGCCTGCTATGGAAATTGTATCAGAGCTCGTTTTTAAGAAACTGTCCGTTTACGGAGCCGATTTGGAAGCTTTTGCAAAGTTTGTACCGATTAACTTTTATTTCTCTTAATGATTTCTTAATGCAAAGGGCAACTGATAGAAATCCGACGACTGACGAAACTCGAAGTTAGCCGAGGGACTTTTGTAGTAGTTAGGTAAAAAAAGTTTTTCAACAGGTAGGAGTAAGTATCACAGAAATATAAAAAACAGTATAAGTACCTATGGTTGTATCTGCAGACCACATAAATAGTATGAAGTAGGTAATGACTATTTTGATTTCAGACATGCGAAACGATCAACAGTCACTGCAGATGATGTTAAACTTCTAGTGAGACGATGCCCTTCTCTGGTAAGTCAAAGGAGTCACACTTGTGCACGAAGGGTTCTGTAATGTATGAAGGCTCGTGCAGACCAGCGCAACGCGGCGACGCGACTCGAACAATACAATTTCTAAGAAAACTTCACGGTGTTGCGTCGCGCTGTCGCGTCGCACTAGTCTGCACGAAGCTTTAAGATCGAGCAAAAAACGCCGAAAAAGCACATTTCTTGTTCAGGGCCTCCTTTAATTGATCACGTAGGGAAACTCCAAGCACAGCCCTCTCCATTGCCCTTTGAGTGACTTTTAGCCTTCTGATAAGGCCCAGTATGAGCGACCACGTTTCTATGCCATAAGTTATCACTGGCAACATGCACTGGTTAAAGACTTTCGTCTTGAGACGCCCACGGGTTGGCCCACTGCGGATTGAATTTGCTCCGTCCATCTCATGGGTCGTTATAGAAGTCTTTAAATAAATTCTTAACTCTTCAGATTGCTTCTATTTTTTAACTTCACCGTTTTGGTCCTGGGTTCCTACCTTGCGCAGGCAACTTTTAAAACAAAAGCAAAGATGTAGGCGTGAAATATTATGTCATGATACATTTCAATTTCTGTTCCATCGCGTGTAGTTTCGTATAGATAGATAGATAAATATGCAGGGTCAAACTAAATTAGCTAACAAAACTCCGCAGACTTGATGAGTACCGATATCTAAACACGACAAAATAAAAAGATTTGATGTTTTTTTTTTGAGTCAATGACTGCTTTTTTTTTTTTTTTTGAGGATGGGAAATTATCAAATAACTTCTCCCGCTCTGGGTGGAGCGGGAGGGCGTGTCAGACTTTTACTGACTAAAACCCACCCGTGTTCCTTCCGTTGCCTGTGTGCCGAGGTCGCGATATCCCTTTCAGACAAACCCGCAACCCCGGCAGGCATTGGCCCTTCCGGACCCCGTCAGTTGGTGCTGACATCTCTTTGAGGCGCGCGTGGAACACAACGCGCCGTCGACCCGGGCCTGGTCCCTATCGGACGGCGAGCTACCCATTGCTCACCGTCCGCAAGCCCGCGCCTACGGTGGCCGGAAGTCGGCTCGCGACTCCCGACGCCCGGGGCGTCTCCTGCGGCGACTAGGGGCGCGAGGGGGCGCATTTTGCCTCTCCCTCGCGCGCTCCGCCTCCTCCTTCGCGAGCATTACTGCTTCGCAGAAGGAGGTGACGGCCTCCCATGCACTCTCGCTCCGGACCATGGCCTGAACCAGGGCCGGACGCGAGAGATCGCCGCCGCCGATCGCCTCCGTGAGGACACGGCGGTGCTCCGCCCAAGCTGGGCAGACCTCCACCGTATGCTCCACCGTGTCCTCCGGGCGATCCACACAGTGGTGACACCCGGGCGTTTCCTCCCGCTTTATCCTGAACAGGAACCTCCCGAAACAACCATGTCCGGTGAGGACCTGCGTCAGGCGAAAGGTGAGGACGCCGTGGCGCCTCTCTAGCCACTCCTCATGACTGCTGGTAGTGTTGTTACTTGAAGTATGAACTGATAAAAACTGTTTTATCGTGTTGCGATATCGATACCCATCACGTCTGTCAAGTTTATACAAAAAAAAACTGATATGTTTTAAGTGATTCCACTACCGGTGGTTGATGACCCCACAAAAAAAAACATGACCAAATTAATTTATTTTTTGTTTTATCATGTTTAATAGATATCGATACCCATCACGTCTGCGGCGTTTCGCTAGCTAATTTAATTTGACCCTGTATAGAATAACCCTTTATTAAGCACACCATGTATTCTGTTTCGAATGCTTTATTGTATTTTTGGTCGCTGTCCGGCATGGTTAACCAAAATTGCACCTAATGTGCATGTTTTAAGATAAATATCTGGCTTTTATGTGATAGCTGTAGTCCTTAGTCTTTAAAATTTACGATATCGTAAACACCCAAAAATCAGACCATTTCAACCACTCACTTATAAACATAATTTTATTGCATGCATACAAATGAAGCCAACACGGAAAGGTGCATAAGTAAATTATAATTGAAAACCGTCACCTCATTATTTAAAATTCCCACCTTATAAATCACTTTAAAAAGTCACCACTCCGTGCGAACTCAAAACCCATGAATCGGATCCCAGTTATATTAACAACGATTTTAAATTTAAATCCGATGCTGAATCTTTAAATAGCTGTGTGATGGAGCTGTTTATTTATGCAATTGCTGTTTTCGCGTTGCAATGATATGCCTAATTGACTTATTACAACTTGCTGTTTGATGAACTAATCGGTTCGGCGTCACGATTTGTTGACTTGCACGCAGCTTTGTCCAGCCCTACTAAGCACGTTGTGCCATTGGTTATTTCGCTCTGAAATAACTATAGTGTTGGAAGTGTAAAAACTAATCACAGCAATGATAGACTTCTTTCATGTCGGACTTTCTTCGGCAAATCCTTTTCTGTCCAGGCCGCTCGTTTGTGGAATGCATTGCCAGTTCAAATAAAAAGCGCGCAATCATTACCAGTATTTAAGAGACTCTTGAAGGAACATTACTTGTTGTTGTGATCTTGTTCTCGTAGCTGTAATAATATGTAGTCGTCATTTATTAGACAAAATGAATAGACAAAATGACAGATTGCGATTGTGAATCTGTCATTTTGTCTATTCTTCCGTCGAAAATACCCGTGCTGGAAGAGATCGCAGAAAGCGATAAGGCCACGCATATAAATAAATAAATGAGAGTAACATACAGGCAATCCTTGGTTGTCAAATCCCGCTAACACAATGGCACATCATGCCACTGTTTATATTTTATCTAACTAGCTGCGCCCCGCGGTTTCACCCGCATAAGTCTCTATCCCGTGGGAATATCGGGATAATAATCCTATGTCCTAACCCAGGCCATGGTGTACCCATGTACCAAATTTCATCCAAATCCGTTCAGCTGTTTTAGCGTGAAAGCGTACTCAATTTCTCATTAATAATATTATACTCCATTTGAAATAAGATTAGACAGTTAAATAAAACTTTTTTACAGTCCGTTCAACCGATTTTGACTTCTATTGCGTTGGTGGCGTGATAAATGGCAGCTGCAGTAAACAGTTGGTATTGTAACCACTTTTTTGCTTTTAATGCCCTCCTTATGCCTACGGTATAGAAGTCAAACTCGGTTGAACACACTGTAAAAAAGGTTTATTTAAATGTATAATTTTATTTTAAATGGAGTGTAGTTAGGATTAGTTTGTCTTCGACACACTTTAAGGTTACCGTGCTCTGCTGCTGATGCGTATCTAAATCTAATAATGCTTACGTATATACGGTCAAAAAAGTACCTTCTGAAAACCTGCTCATAATATTTCAGAAAAACCACTTAAACATAGTTGCACCAAGTCCTAAAGAAAAACGCAGAAAGACTACAAGCAAAGCGCCAGAGACATCGGCTTCAAAGCAAAAGGAACCAGAGATGTCGACTTCGAAACAGAAAGACCCGGAAGTTTCGACTTCGAAAGAGAAAGAACCAGAAGTTCCGACTTCCAAACAAAAGGAGACAGAGGACGGTAATCAGAAAGAGAAAGAAAACCAGGATGGTAAAGCAGAGATGAGTATGGACATCGAAGATATGATTGATTTAACATTTGATTAAAACTCTTTTTGTACTAATTAAGTATTTCATTCGTATCTAAGTTACTAGGTAAGGTAAATGGAGTACGTATGTATTTAATCGACGACCTATAGATCTCGACAGTTAAAGTTGGAATAGGTGGCCTAGATAATGTAGAAAACCAGGAACCATTAGGAAAGTTATTGCATAATCAACAAGTCTTTAGCCTAGAAAATATGAAAGAATTGTGTGAAGATGTTATGGTTGGGGACACAGTAAATACTGGAGATGAAGAGAATGATGAGAGATGAATGCAAGAAAAAGACGTACATACTGTGCTTGCTGACCCCACAACATTCTAAGTGCATTATTAAACTCTTGCTCACCTTAAACAACAGAATAATTCTGACCGTTTTCTACAATGCCTTCCATGTACTCACTTACTTTTTGCTGTAGTACAGCTGCAGCATATCAGATCAGGTAGGTAGCTACGTTCACAGTCATATCCGTACCAACACCGATCTTATGGGGAGTGAAATGAGCAAAGCAAAACACAGGTTCGCCGCGGGTCGAGTCACCGCGCTCGCCAAAAAACTCGTTATAACGAAACACAATTACCGTGGCACAGGGATAAGAATGGAGTAGATAGATAAACGGTTATAATTAATGGTGGTTATTAGTATATATGATAATAATATAGAAGAAAAAGAATAGAAAATTTCATGTACTTACTCATATTCCCTGTTCCTTTGCTTCTTTTCCAAGGGAAATCTTTCAAAGGTGGTATGTGGGTGCATTGCCTTGGGCGCTTGTCCTCGGACTTCTGGTATATCTACAGGGCCTTTGTCATAATTCGGTATATGAAATTTAAACGACATAATATTATGACAAACATTCCTTTAGACGTCACTTTATAAGCTCTTTAATTTCCGGGGCAATTTAAAAAAAAGACTAAAAATTGAACTTTAGTAGCTAAAATTTACGTACTTTATAATACTTAGGTTACTAATATGTAACTCCTCCATTGTTTATTAAAGCAACAAACCAACCTAAAAAAAACTAATACACAACACCACTCCACCGGACCACCTGTCCACGGTAGTTAATTACTCCTATAACGACAGTTAGAGCATAATGAGATTTTTGCAATTCAACAGTAGCACATTACAGGGTGCTGTTTGTCAACTCCTCCCCCCCTCACCCCCCACTGACCACCCCCCGGCCGTAGGGGGAAGTTATTAGGCGGCTTTGTTAATGAATTTCATGTAGGGTAAACACATATATCAGGTATGTACCTACAGGTATAAATGAGTTATGTTGCTGAGGTCACATGTCTGATTGTCGGTAACCGCGAGCTTTTATTTTTCTAAAATGCTGCGTATTTCTGTGTCATACTGTAGCTGTTCATCGGGATTAGCGAATGAATGCGACGAATGAAAGTGTGTAGTATCGTTTTAGGGCCACGATCGGTAACATTGAGAATGTAGAACATGAAGATGAAAAAAAATACGTTCATTCGCGGTAAACATAGCAAAGAAAGAACACATACACGAAAAGAACAAGGTGGGGGAAAATATGCGACACATCCACAGAAAACGGCCATCGCGAGACAGAACTTCTTCCTCTCTCCTACTTTGCTGTGCCCGACCGAGTCCACAATGATCATATTTTTGTAAAACCTACCGCCTAAGTTCACGTGTGGAAGCAATAAATATATTGAGTATTGAACCCCCAGCACTGGTTTTCAGCGACAACACTGAGCAGAACTGCCCCCGATAGAAAAAAATACATTTTTTCCAGATTGATGTAAAAATACAGGCGGATGCGCCTTTTTTTCTGATTCCGGCAATATATATAACTCAAATCTGGAAAAAATGTTAGATGCGTCTTTTTTTCTATCGGGGGCAAAGAACTGGGTAGGTTTAGGTTAACCATAAGCCGCAAATGTATTATCTTTCATTTTTTTTCAGTGTATCTCCTAAACTTAGAGCTAAGCAGAATCTTTCAAGTTTTTAACTTCCGATTACTTTCTTACAAATACTAAAAACCCCACGATAACAACGCAGTCAATCCCTCTCACACCATCTGACTCACCTAGTAAAAAAAAGGAACTTCCATAGATTTTACCATCAATTAGACTCCTCTAATTATCGGCGGTGTCCCCCAGACTGCCGATGAATATGCACGAGACATCAGACAGTCCCCCCAAAGCACACTTAGGCTAATGTTAACAGCTACTTTCAGAATATATTTGAAATCGGTCCAAATGTTGCTTGGTTTTCTTTGGAGTCAATGGTTTTATTGGTTTTGTCTGGTTGTAAGTTTACTTCGACGTGTTTAAAACAAGGAGTTTTGGTTGCATTGCTATCGTGGCAAATGTTTGATAACATTCAAACCCGCGTGGTAATTGTGTGACACAAGCAATGGCTTTAATTTTGACAGTTCAACAATATTCATTACGTTATTTACGCAATTATTTAAGCAATGGATTAGCAATGTCCTTCAGATTGCGATTGATGGTGTGTTACGCAATTATGTTCTGGTGAACAAGAGGTTGATAAAAGCTGAGATATGTATGTTATAGACACTATTGCGGAAGGGATGTTAAAAATCCCCAACCGTTGTTTTCTCCACGTTTCAAATAAGCATTGATGAAAAGTGCCCTCATTCCACTCTCCGACTATCGCGAAAGTATAATCTTTAACTCCCAAAAAATCCTTAGCTACTAAGCCATCATCAATCTGCCTAGCCTTTTTCCAACCATGTCGGGGTCGGCTTCCAGTCTAAATGGATGCAGCTGAATACCAGTATTTTACATGGAGCGACTGCCTATCTGACCTCCACAACCCAGTTACTGGGTAACACGATACCCCTTGATAAAACTGGTTGTCAGATCTTCAGGCTTCTGACGACCCGTAACAACAGTAAAATATCCAAAAATGACAGCCGGGACCAACGGCTTAACGTGCTTTTCGAGGGGTCGTGGTATGTTAAGATGGTCACCCCGTTCACGGACTGTTCGTGGCAACCGTAGCTTAACCTGATCGATAGACCCATGCGGCTGTACTTAGCCACGAGCCCCTCCTAGCCGAGCTACTGAACCATCATAATAACTCCAATCACCACGATCCCACACCATCTGTGCTAACAAATCACCAGCCTCGCAGTACCAACAAAAAAGCAATTCTAATTAAATGCCAATAATCTCAAACGCTTGCATTGAACAAGCAAAAAGCAAATCGGCCACATCCATCACACAAAGCGGGTGAGAGTTCTGAGCAGGCTACCTCGCTAACTGTGGCCGCCTACCTAGTAGAGCTAGGAGATAGGCCTCCGGTGCTCATTAAAATATGTAAATGCCTGCCGAGACATTACGCAGATAGGTGCTTCTGACTTATTGACTGGACCGCGTTATGTGAGCTTTGTGGGTGAAGAAGTAGTTCGATTGGGTTTTGGGCGGTTTGGCAACTGATCTGCAACCATAGAAACGGGTTTTATCTGTCATTTTGTCTATTCAGTCGTCGACACAACCCGTTTCTATTGTGGTCATGCTAAGCGTGCTGATGCTTTTGGGAGTTCGCAGTTCGACCATTTTGATTGATGAAAACTAGTAAGAAAAAACCGGCATGAAGGAATTTCGTACCACCGTGCAATATTTAGCAAAAAAAGCCGAAAAACAACACGTTATTTCAATGGGGTGTTTAATTATTAATAAAGTTAAAAATTAAAGGGATTTAATGAATACATTTATTTTATTTATATTATTTGTTGTATAACCGGCAATAGAAATACACAATCTGTGAAAATTTCAACTGTCTACCTATTACGGTTCATGAGATACAGCCCGCTGACAGACAGACGGACGGAGAGCGGAGGCTAAGTATGTATACTACATGGTTAATCACGCCAGACTAGACCGGAATCCGTCAATTGTTTTAAAATTGGCTAAGCAATCCGTCATCAGCTTACCCGTTTAGAATTAAACGACTCCATCAACCTTTCGGTACGATATGGTTGTCTAAATGAGGTTGTTCTGGATAGTTATAGCTGTATTAATCTTATCAGTGCTATTCAGCCAAGTTTAAGGTCGTATAATACATTCAAAGCACAGGCTAGCTTTCATTTTTCAGGCACAACTGTATCCAGAACTGCTGGTTGCAAGACCTCATCATTTATACCAAGCGCATATACAAAAAGGGCTATCCTCAAAATCTCTTAGCAGTCCTAAACTTCGACCGAATATCATTTCGACTCGCAACTTTACCGCAGAGTCCAAACGTCGAATGATTTCAAACCCAACACTAACAGAAACGGAAGCAATGACTCCTGCGATTCAAAACAAATCACAACTCCGAAATCTTCCCTAATATAATCAGCTTTATCCCCTCTCGCATATACCCATCCTCTTCGAGTAGAGAACGCATTACTCGCTTGCAGGGCACCTACCGCGCGCAACTATTTAGTATCATTACAAATGTCGCTCGCCGTGTCCGTGTGTCCGTCCGTCTGTCTGTGTGCGCTTGAGAGCTACCGTTCCTTATTAATAAGGAGTATTGGATGGTTAGGATGTATGGAGGAGGCTTTTGGGAAGGTGATTTCGAAGATGGAACTTGATTTCGGTGAGATGTATTAGGGATAAGGTTTAGGCTAATGGAGCTGGATAGGAATTGTTTCAGCCAACAGTGCTGTTAGTATTACTTAGGGTGGCAAGTGTGGTCCTCATGCAAAATCATCTTAGATCGGAAGGATTCCGTCGAGCAGGACCGGGATAAGTCCAGAGAAGGTAGCAGTCGCCGTTATTTATGGTATTCTTGGACACATTTACGCCGTACGGTGTCATACCATAAGAAGACAGCGCTGGTTTAAATCAAGCATTTTTCTGGCTAGACTGAACTGGGCTTCGCTTTTACTTCGATACTGTAAAAAGGCCCATAGAAAAAGCTCCTGAAGATAATTAAGGGATTCTGTTTTGATATAATAGAAACCTTGCAATAACTTTGGGAGCTTAGCTTAGCCAGTGCGGCTCTCTGGCGTATAGAGTCCGGTACAAATGTCTATGAGTGTGAGCGTAGATACATGCGGGGGGGTTATCAAGTTTTATACAAAATTCAAAGATTTTATTTCCGAAGTATTCTCACCAAAAATTAACACGACGTCGAAAATTTATCAATTAATTGTACCATTCAAAATTTTTCAAGGGTAAATTGTCTCATATTATTATCAGCCGATATGATGATGATGAAGGCATCCTACTTCTTAGCAAGTTAATATTAGGAAGCATTGTGGAGTGAAAGAGGATGGCAGTTTTAAGGATTAAGAAAAGTGTATTGAGACCGTTTGGACACACAGAAAGGATTGGCTCTCATAAGAAATCTTAGTCGTTATAGTATTGATATTTGGCTCTATTGAGTAATGAGTGTATCGACCACTGGCTTAGCCTATCGACTTACTTATTTGTTTCCACTGTTACAGTTCTGTAAATAGTGAAAGCGTTCTCTTTACAACGGGTTATCCGTTCGTTACCGAGTCGCTGAGGTAAGCAAGTGTTGTTTTGTTCCGTCCTCCGTCCCCTTCATTACGTACCTTTCAGCTCATTACGAGAACAGATCACTCGCTTAATTTGTGCATTTCCGATCTACAGATATTCAAATTTAAACCCTAATGACGCACGGGAAATGTTAATAAAATGTTAATGCCACGAAAGCGGTTGTCTCTCTCGCAATAAGTGACAGATTTGCTTGACAGCCCCAGGCTCGTTTGTTGCTATGTATGAATAAGTCACGATTTTGCTTTTTTGTTGGAACTAGATAGGTACCTATATTTTAAATGATTGCTTATAGAACCGGAGTTGGAGTATTTTAATGAGTTATTATATCGGAAGCTGATATTGATTCTGTTTTATGAATATTTTAGCCGTTATTGTTGATTTCGTTTGGTACGTCGTTGTACTTTTGTTTGGACATTAAAATTTCTTGATCATGAATTTAACTTACCTACTTATTATGGTAATCTTATTAGCTCCTTAAATAACGAAATCAAATATTTGAAAAAAATATTTTTCCCAAATGCGTTATCTCAGAAAACTTTCATCGCTTTACGGCAACTGGTAAGTCTAAATACACTTAGGGTTGCCAACCCTACTATATAATATAGTATCCTGCTATATAAGAGGCCTAAATACTATATTTCTAAAGAAAAAATATAGTAGTCTAAACTACAACATATATTTTTATTTCAATACAAAATGGCGAGATGATCGCAATAGGACCAGTATTAATCTCACAAAACCTGCATTAATGGTAAAATACAACCTTAATTTAGAGTGTAAAAATAGTAATGAGACATTGAAAAAAAAACCTAGATATTAATAAAGGTTCATAGTAAAAAAGAATAAAAATGTTTTTGAAACATACCTACTATATTTTTTCGCCATGTTTTTTTTGTTTTTTCGCTATATTTTTACAGACAATGGCTTCGACTTCGAAAATCCTATGCTTGATATAAAAAAAGTTGGCAGCCCTACAAAAATACACTGCTGGAGACGATCTGCAGGTGTTACTACGAACAGGCCCAATAATTTTACTAGCATTGACTGTAGATGATTGCTGGTGAGTTACTCCCGAGGTTGACGTAGTTTTCGAAACCTTGGTGATTATTTATCACTGGTTGGTAATACTGTTTACTTAATCAATCAATACTGACACCTGATATACAGGTCACGTCCTAGTTTGGGTGCCAGGAGTTTCGCAAAATCGAGCATGTACTTGTCTAATTACCATAAGGATCTAAGTCACATAAGCATTACATAGTTAACTTTTTTTCTCTCCTTCTGAAATAAAATCAAAATATTTTATTTCACATAAACCTACATGGACACTTATGAAACGTCAGAAGCTAGGTGCACTGTTCCAATTGGTTGTTTCCTATGCAGAATAGCCGACAAGAAATTCCACGTTTACTCTTTTACAAATTAAATTGTTCTTACAATATTTTCAAATAACAATGTTAATAGGTATGGGGGGACAGTGCAGGCCTTTTTTTTTGGGTGGGAAATTATCAAATAACTTCTCCCGCTCTGGGCGGAGCGGGAGGGCGTGTCAGACTCTTACTGACTAAAACCCACCCGTGTTCCTTCAGTTGCCTGTACGGTGCCGGGGGCCACGTTATCCCTTTCGGACTGACAGTGTAGGCCCTACAACAAGTACCAGGTATATTTTACCCTCCCATAGATATAATATTGGTCGTGTCATCTCCCAACAATCTGTGTTTGATTTTCGAACGCAGTGTTGATGCCTGCCTGCGCCATTCCTCACCGGAACATCTCTAATTATTCCAGACAGTGCACCTACAACATTGATATCCTTCTAATATAGACAGGCAAGAGAATGACAGTTACAGCCTAACAACTCTATTACGATAACGGTCAGAAATTCCTAGAATTGATTATACTGTAGCACATGAGTAAACATCCTACAGAGACTAAACTTCATACAGTCGCGTCGTGAACTCGTGATAGAAACACTCCTGCATACAGCGTAGCTGTGTTCCGGTTCGAAAGGTATAAGTGTCGGTGTAGTTACATACACGTCAGTCATTTCAACTTTGTCTCTGGAATGGCAACGCATTTCTGATTTCTCTGGTAGTGTAGAATAACAGCCGGTCTATTCTGTAAAAATCTCACCGCGAAAACATAGGTTAAATAAGCTTGAAGTGAGCTGTCATTCAACCTGGTGCTAGGGAGTGACACTATTGACAGCTCACTTTATCTTAGTTTTCATGGTAAGATTTTTAGAGACTAGATCGGTGTAATGTCCATAGGTGTCGATGTTTACAATAAATTAAATCTTTGAAAATCATAAGGGGGCCGCCTGCTCGATTGCTATCCATAGGTACAAAATAAGAAAACACGGTTTTGTTAGCCATGTATCGCGCGATTTTAGGAAGCTCGGTCTCTGTTGCACTATCTACTCTGGTGCGCTGTAGGTACATATATACAAGGTCTTGCGCAAGTTATAAGGTTGGCTGGAGAAATGGTCTTAAAAGGTGATTGTCTAACTACCTGCCGCCACTGCGCCATTGCAATCTGTAAATCCAACACTATAATATTGTATTCTCTATTTAATATAATACGTAATTTTTGATAAACATGAGCTTGAATTAAGATTGTATGCTTCAATAGAAGCTAGGACTTCACCTGCAACAGTAATAGCCAGGGCCAAAAAGTATAGGTAGGATCGATATGGGTTTCAATATCTAGATATCTCAGATATTGATCGTATCAAATTAATAATAAAGTAATAAATATTTACGAGCGAAGTATGTATAAACGTCCAATCCTAATCTGCGTTCGCAATTTATTTGCCAAACATGTAAACAAATACGAATTTTTCACTTAGACAAACATCGACTTTATCCAAATGTAAATAACGTTGATTTTAGACCAACTAGTACTGTTGAAAAGGTAATTGAAAATATGAAGTTGCAGCGCAAACTGAACCTTATATGTAGGTACTACAGTTGTTTTTCCTAAAACTCGTGTTTGTTTACATGCTTGTCAAATGAATTGCGAACGCAGATTAGATAGAAGTGGTGGTTCACGACTTTTTACATAACGAGCATCGAACCTTTCCTATGTCCTCCATACTTACAAACTAACTGTATTAAAATCTTCGCGTGCTTTGCCTCAGGACAAATGGCGAGTAAGACATAATAATTATATTAAAACACGCTTCTGTGTTGTAATTTATTAATATTAACTTCTATTAGACCCATAGTAACCTATCACGATTGGACGACTATATAAATGAAAGCCATTGATGAAAAACGTTATTGATAGAGAGGTAGGGATCCCGTGGGAGAACTGTGTGTGTGTAAAAATTCCGACGCATAACATCAAAATCAAAAAGTATTATTCAAATTAGGCTGAGAATCAGCACTTTTTGAACGTCAAGGTTACATAAGATAGTCGCCCGAAATGCCCGCCCTTCACGACTTCCTATTGCTTTAGCTGGGGCATCATTTGGATGCAAGGCATCTAGGTCTGAAGTAACGCCAAAAATCCACTCACCTAGCCATAAACACACAGACAACAAAGAGTCCTAGACTGAAGTCTCATCTGATGGGATTCGCTTAGGTCATAGGGTACATAGAGTTAAAAAGTTTGTGAGCACCTTTCGTAGTTTAGAAGAATAACGCAGTTACCCGTTTTTGCATTGAAGGTACTTTCTATTTATAGATAAAAGATTTGTTATTTTATGTAGGATATACACAGATATTAGGTATTTAGTTTAGTTTCTCATTAACCACAACACAACACACACACACATGTATGTCACAAAATTTTATTTGATCTTAAATGAGTTTTATTTTATTTTATTTTTATACTATCCTTAAATTATTTATTACGGACAGACACTTCTCTATGTTTATTATTCTAGCGTATGGCACTAGTGGGTTGCAGCTGAAAATCAGCGTCAGGTGGTTCACTTTGTGTTGTCATCTGACATTATGCTGAGCTGAGGCCCTTTTGGCATTATAATAATTTGTTTTCTGTTTTTATAGTTTTAATGTGTATTTTTGTTATTTTTTATAGTGCCAATAAACGCATTTTTCTTTCTTTCTTTCTTTTCTTTTCTTTATTTCTTTCTTTACCTAAATTGGAAGACGCCAATGCTGCATAATCAGTCTATAATGTTCCCACTGCTGGGACACAGGCCTCCTCTCTGTGAGAAGGAGTGGGCCGTAATCCACCACGCGGGCCAAGTGCGGGTTGGCGGATGTCATGTCTTCGAATTTTTGGTTCTAGAACATGTCGGTTTCCTCATGATGTTTTCCTTCACCGTTTTGACCGTATGAAATAATTACGCAAAGTAAAGTGCCTGCTTGGGGTTCGAACCCATGACGAACAACTTGTAAGTCGCGGTCGTTACCTCTGGGCCACCACGGCAGTGCTGCTTGACTGCAAAAAAGTAGGTAAGTACAGATCTTTCACAAGAACATTAGTCTTCATGCAACTAAAATAGCAACAAGATTCCAGAGTCGCAAAACAACCAAAAACCAACGAAATTCCTATATATTTCTGTTACGAATTAATTAGCTGATAGTTAGCTTAATGGATTCAAAAGTAAAGATAACTTTAATAAGTCTGGATTTGAATAAAGCATCCCACGCGTAAGTAATACTGCCAGGCTGCTAGCAGAAATTCGCTGTTTGAATTATTCATTATAATCAATGCACTTATACAAGTAGTTACCGTTTTATACTGAATTACTTACTTGTAATTGTGTCGGTTTGTGTACTGTATCTTGTAGGGAAAGCCCGGTTAGGACGGTTTTACCTGTTACTGATCTTACGGCCCTTTAGTCTGTATCATCCCACTGCTGGGCAAAGACCTCTCCCCATAACTTCCAGTGCTTGCGATCTAGTGCTAATATGAAACATTGTTTGTTTTGTGCAGCTCGTCCCACCATCTTCTACGAGGTCCGCGATGAGGTCCTTCCTCCTTCTAGCTCTCTCAGGACTCCACATTGTGGTTATTTTGGCCCACAGCTCATTGGGCACGCGGCAGACGTGACCAGCCCAGTCTAACTCCAACTTTGCAAACTTTTTTAGTTGAAGAAAACAAATTATGACGGTACAAAGTGGTGATGATATAAAGGTACACAGTGCCGGCGGCATGGACTGCTGGATTTTGCCGAGCGGCACTCCTTTGTTTGGCGGCTCCTTTGCACGGTAAGTCGGGCGCACCGCGGCTTGCCCGGTGGCAAGGCATTGCCGACGGCACTGTGGTAGGAGACTTGAGGAAATTTTTGGAGCATAATATGAGTTCAATAAACCATGGGACAAAGTTGATTATCATAGAACAAACGGGTAGAGATGTGATAAAAAAAAAATAGTAAAACATCTTTAGGAAACGATCATGCCATGCAGTGAGGAAATAATAAACTTTTTTTTTTTTGTAATTTTGCATGTACGGTATAAATAAAGCTTTATTATTTTATTTATACAATATATATCATATCAGCCCAGTAAGGACCCAGAATATGTAATAATTTCTATTATAAAAAGTTCTTGAATGTCTATCATCCAAACAAACTATCTCTACCAGTACCTACCTATAATCTAGTTCCCATGGGATAGGAAACGAGCCTAACGTCCTTTATCGAGGACAATTCCACTCCCAAGCCAATCAAACTCGCGGAAGTCAAAGGATTTTGGTTCTATCTGTTTCTTTTTACAAATTTTCAGCGGCTAACCACCATATTGCTTTTCGTTCACGGCAGAACGAAATTATTTTAGGTACCTGTAGGGGTGCAACATACCTAGTATGTAAGCAGGTACATCTACGTAGGTAAGTAAGTTTCTATCATTTTTGGAACTGCAGTTTTGGTACAGCCGTGGTATTCTGTAAACATCAAGTGAGCTTGATGTGAGCTGTCATTGCACCTAAAGCTAGGGATTGACACTATGGACAGCTCACTTCATGCTCACTTCACCTCACTCTTCACGGTGAGATGTTTACAGAATGGATCCACGGATCTCCGGATATTTTTAAAAGGAAGGTGATTGTCTGGAAAACGGGATTATGGCTACGATGTTCAAATCAAAACTTCTAACGCTTCTTGTACATGACACCGGAGCCGCACCGTCGCTGGACCGCATTTGTTTATACGGTTGAATATCGCCCATGCGCCGCACCGGCGCCACACCGACGCCGCGTAGATTTTAGGGCCACAGCAGACTAGCTACTTTTAGCATCGGCGATCGGCAATTTTGCGACTGTATCGATGCATTTAGCTTCTAAACAATGGCTAAATCGACGATCGCCAATGGTAAAAGGAGTCCGCTGTGGCCCTTATATTTTCATTCTGAGATGTTCTAAATTTTTTTCAAGTTGCGGTCCGGCGCCGGTGCGGCTCCGGTGTTGCTCCGGCGTCATGTCCAGGAATGTATAATTATGACGCCGGAGCCACACCGGAGCCGCCTAACGATAGTAAATTACAAAGTCTTAGATCATTTCCTGAAAGTGTGGTAGGTAATAAGATTACCAAGCTCTGTAATTTTTTCTTTTCTGGATTTGCTGTCAGTTTGGTAGAAACTTAAAAAAAGTCTTCCATCTACTTCGTATGTGTCGACCTTGAAAGGAGCTATCTGGCGTGAACTGGTAGCAACAAAAGGGAGGAGTGACCATTCATACAGCCTGGCTGTATGAATGCTACTTTGAATATTTATATGTCTAGATAGTGTCACGCTGCAAAATAACTTAACTTATGCTGGTGTGCGTGACAGGTACATCTTACAATGACGCAACGTCATTGTGCTTTTTTGGTGTGCGTGCATTTAGCAGCTAACAGTTGGACGCCACAGAGGTATATACCTATATATGTAGGTAGATACCAACATTTCGCTAGTTCTGTTTTAAATAGCACCTACCTATTTCAGTGTTCTGCATTACCTGACCCCTCTTTTTAATCATAACTGTACACTTTAAAGTGGTTTGACCACGGGGAAAGATCCATGGTCAAATTTCCTTGTGGTCAAATCAGTTGGACAAAATTGTTTGACTACGGGGAAGGTCCGCATTTTTTTCTACGAGTTGCACAGCTTTGACTGTCTACCTTAGACATATTTATATCTTTAAGTCAGGGTTCTAAAGAAAAATCGCTCGTGGAGAACATTTTAAGGCTATCAATTAAAACCATAGCTCCATCCTGACTTTTAAATGTCATTGTTTTACAAAAAAACCGGCAATAAATAATAATAAAGATTTATTTATCTTCTTCCACAAATGTGCCTTAAAATAATATCACTGAAAATTCCCCTCAAAGAGTTGTAATCATGGTGCAGACTTCCAACGTTAATATAAATACGTATGCGTAATCAATCTGATCCCACTCAGCGCTGGAGCCAACTGGCATTGACATTTTTTGGTTTAAGCTTAATTATTTACAAAATTGTGAAAAAGTACGAGTGGGTGGTGGTGTAGTGGATGGGGGAGACGAATAGTGTTGGTTTGGTTTCTAGGTGAAAACTGTTAAGGTGATTGTAGAAAATTATATGAATGTACCTACCGATACCTACAGATACCTATTTTTAGGTAGGTATATTGTCTATCTTTAGGTACATTCATCTTATTTTCTACCGTGACCTTAGCATCCATTTGGTTTTCATTAGGCTGAAAAATGCTGGGTGGGTTAGTATATTTTTAATGTTTAATGTTAAAATGTAACAATAGACAGTCGTAACGTGTCGTCAGAAGCCCGAAAGTCTGACAACCAGTCTTACCAAGGGGTATCGTGTTACCCAGTTACTGGGTTGCGGAGGTCAGATAGGCATTCGCTCCATGTCAAATACTGGTATTCAGCCGCATCCGGTTAGACTGGAAGCCGACCCCAACATAGTTGGGAAAAGGCTGAGAATGTTAAAATATAATAAAAAATAATAAACTTCTGAAAAAAAAAAAAAGAATGTAAACTAAATACCTAGGTACTTATTATAGTTTTTTTAAATAACCTTTTCCTTTCAAAGAACATTTTAAAGTACATAGTTTTATCAGCTTCCAACTTTTTATAAAGTCATCATCAAGAACAGAACAGTTACAAACTAAAACTCACTGCATAAACAACCCACGATAACTTACTCCATAAACACAACAAAATACAACTACCCTCACTCAATCACGCATAATATTTCCTGCCACCCGTACTATTTAAACAATGCAAGTGAAGCTACCTCTGTAAACATGATCTGTGCACAAATGAATAATAGTTATTTTATTTTTCGATTGTCCACTGCGGTCCGTCGAAGCCGGCTGTCCAAGAATTAATAACGACCGGTACTGGGTTCGAAACCACGACAATCTGCTGCTCTTTTTGAGTGTGCATATTTTTTTTTTCGTTTGTTTTTTAAAATGTGTATAAGGTTTTTGACGTGATAGTGCTGTGTTTTATGGATAGCTTGTGCAATAGTAACAGTAGTAGTAATTCAAAGTTCCTGTTTCTGATTTACAACTAATTGGACGATAAATATTACTGTATGTTGGCATCGGAGTTAGACTTTACGGTGTTAAAAACGCTCTACAGGAAAACACACCAACTTACTTTCATAAATATCTTTACAGTGACGTCATTCGCCGGTAAATTACGGAAGCTATGTGGCAAAATTAAAATTTTCTTAGTATCATCATACAACTTCTCAAGTAAGAATTGGTCTCAAATGTCATGATTTCATGAAATAGTCATTCAATAGGGAAATATAGAGGGATGTATTGATGAGTTTTATTATATCATTATATAAATAAATATTTGATATGTCCGCGAATCAGACCAACATACAAACTTATACTGACCTGCAAATTTGAATTTCGAGGGCAACCTTGACGCCTTCGACTTACGGGTAAAGAATCATCTGTCAAATTAGTATTTTCAAGCGTATTCTATATTGTCTGTAAAATGACTGCTATTTAATGCACTAGGTCTGAAATTAAAAACTTTCAGGCACATAATTATGTTTTCTCCCTTGTTTTCATATGATAGACTAGTGGTGTGACCGTCGGACTGCCAAGTCATAGGTCTCGAGTTCGAACCTAAGGCACGCATGTACGTACATGTACAAAATATTGTAACACTTTTTAAAAGAGTAGCGGTGGAGTTTCTTGCCCATTCTTCTCCATACGAAAACTACCATTTGGAAGGGGCGACTAGAATCAATTCAATTTTTTTTGTAAACTTTGACGTTCAAAAGTGCCTTACAAGGGCCTATTTGAAATAAATGATTTGACTTTGACTTTGACTTTGCATCTTAGATTTTGCGAATTGTGTACATGTGCGTGTGAATTCGAAAAATCGCTTGCTTCAAGAGGACATCATCTTGAGGAAACCGGCATGTCTGAGAGGTATTTCTCTACGGCATGTGAAGTCAAGTCAGAGGCCCATGGGCGGCATAAAAACTCGAGTACCAGCCGTGCTATTCTGTAAACATTTCACCGTGATAACTTGGGTGAAGTGAGCTTGATGTGAGCTGTCATTGCACCTAAAGCTTTGGATTGACACTATGGACAGCTCACTTCATGCTCACTTCACCTCACTCTTCACGGTGAGATGTTTACAGAATGTAAGTTATTAACCACACGTAAAAGAAAGATTGAGTATTGTATTGCATGACTTTAAGAAAATCACACAATACCTTAATTGAGAGTATTATAATAGATGAGGTTTCATACAGTATTGTGTTATAAATATTTTCAGTAATTTGTTTGTAAACATAGGTACTGCCTGATTGATCTAGTGCGCAAGCGCTACTGTTGAGCATGAGGTCCTGGGTTCGATTCCCAAGTCGGGCAAATCGGTATTGGATTATTGAAACAGGAATTTCTCAGTGCACAATAAAAATAAAAATACTTAAAATGAAAAGTATTTTTCACAGTTTTTTTTTTATCGAGATTACCTCTGCCAAACTGCAAAGCAGTTTGTTGGCAGACGTAGGACCTTTTTTATAGTTATACATAATTTATAATTGACACTTTTTCACCTGGTACTATCGAAGAACTTCATATCTAAGCAGTTTGAAAACAAAATCCCGTGAACACAATGACTACATCTGTTACCGCCCCGGGTCTATAGCCGCCGAGCGCTGCAAGCAGATATAGTCTTAACGGTGTATATATATGAACTTCTTCGATGGTACGCTAAACTATCTATATGATCCTTAAATATCATGCAGATTTTAAAACAGAAGTACACGATTTTTAAATATTATTTTACAGTGTGACAAAACTCCTATTCCAATAAACCTCACACCATCTTAAAAAGGTAAACCACTGTCTAACCCTTCAAAGAACATAGCCGTGATGTTTTGTTATGTTCCACCAAAACCTTACTTATTTATTACTTATGAACATATCTTTTCAGGTACACCATGTCGCCTGAACAATGTTTGTGATAGCAGCAGCTAGTGATAATGAATTTATACGATACCGCGACGCGTTTACAAGCGCCGTGCTACTAACATGACGCTGCTGAAGTGGAGAATGTGGTAAATTAACTGTGATTGTTACTTTATTATGTTCAATCCTATACTATTAAATAAGCAATATTTGTATACAACCTTAGTTTTTGTTTACCCTAAACCTCTTAGTGGGTCATTGTACTCATCATTATGAATAACTTTCACTATGGGACGGACGGAAAAAAAATCTGCTGTTCCCTACATTTATGTGCGTATATCTCGTCGAAATGTTGGGATTTATTTTTCGCGATTTCAGTGTCGAAAACTAAAATTGTATATCTTTATATGTATACAGGGTGGCAAGGACATTGTCGCGAAAACTGGAGCCATGGATTCAGTACATGATTCTGAACGCCCCTGCGTTGAAATTTTTCGTCGGTTATTAAAAAAAAATCAGCTGTTTCATAGAAAAGTGCAATACCTACGCGGTCAAATGTATGGAGCAGCTGTTTTTTTTTTAATAACCGGCTTCGCGTCGATGTCCCTGCCACCCTGTATAGCTTTGAGTACAAAAGATTTAAGTCTACAAAAAATAGTCTATGTATTCAAAATACATATACCTACAATTTTTTTTCTTCAAACTCAGAGTTTGTAAAATAAAAACGCAACATACCGTGTTCTTACCCACCACAGCCGCCCTTTCCGATGTTCAATTTATTTTCGGCCCACACTGATCGCTGTTTTGAGGTGCATTAATACGTTCCCAGCTAATTTTTAATGGATACCGAATAGTTTCATAACAGCTTTTCCTACGAGCAATTTGCGGTGACAGAATTGAAGGGAAATAAGTGAGTTCACACTTTCGAACTGTCAATTAGTCGAGTTCGGTATCAATATTGAATTATGAAATGGTAGAGCAAAAATGTGAGGATGAGTGTGTGTTGTGGAGCGATTGTTGTTTGTTTTTAGGGTTCCGTAACCATAGGGTGCCAACGGGACCCTATTACTAAGGCTCCGCTGTCCGTCCGTTCATCCGCCTATCACAGGGCTGTTTCTTTTGAACTGATAAAAGTCACTACTATTAATAGTGACTTTTATGATCGCTATAACAACAAAATATTTTTAAAAAATAGTTAAAAAGTAAAGGGCGCCGTATAAAAAACGTGTTGTTTTTTATTGAAGTATTTTTAGGATTCCGTACCTCAAAATAAAAAAAATGGAACACTTATAGGATCACTTCGTTGTCCGTCCGTCAGTCTGTCAAGACCCATTTTCTCAGGAACGCCCACGTGGTATCAAGAATGGAAATTATATCAAATACGTAGATCTATGTCCCCTTAAATCTCTTAAAAAATCAAGCTTCTAAGTCAAAGCAATAAAAAAATACGGCCATTTATGTGACATATTTTCGATACTCGAAAAAAAAATCTAAACCTACAAGCTGCTTCCGTTGACCTAGAATCATGAAATTTGGCAGGAAGCAAGATCTCACAGCACAAGTAAAGGAAAAAGTCCGAAAATTGTTAATTTGAATTATATCACATAAAAAAAATGCGAGAAATTGCAGTTGGAGAATTGACCGTGATGTATTGGAGAACAATATGCTTCTCAACTACATAGTTAATTATATTTTTGGAATAAATTCATCCTAACTACGGAACCCTTCTTTGTGCGTGGTCCACCCTTCTTTGTTTGAACACGCACTTGGCCGGGTTTTTTTAAATATTTATTTATGTATTTATTTATTTATTATATTATATTATACACAATTATAATTATTTACTATTATTATCAGCTTCACAGCTGACAGTAAATATAACATTAAAATTATTCTAAACATTACGCCAATTATTACGAAGTACACAGAAAAATATGAAAAACAGGGAGTAACATAATTATTAATATTTGTTGTGTTTGCGGGCGTGCATCTATGCGGTGTAGTGTTGTGGAGGGTGTAATGGTGGTGTTGTGTGTGTGGTGTTGTATGTACTTCGTGTTAAATAATGTACGGTACTACGAAACCCATCGTGTACATGAACCCGCTTTCTTTTTCTGTGTGAGATGTTGAGTGGTTACACTGTTAGGTGACAGTAGAATAAATGGATGATATTTTTCCTTCCTATGACGTAGGATTCAAATATTCAGAAGGAAATCTGGTTTAAAAATAGGTGTACCTTTTGAAATTGGAAAACTAAGCCGAACATGAATGAATGAATGAATGAATGAATGAATGAATGAATGCTCATTTATTTATTTGTTAAACACATTTGGTCTTCAGTTGTAAAAATGTAAAAATTCAGTTGGCTCTCTATGTGGCGTACAAATTTTATAGTTACAGTAGCTAGGTACAATTAAAATTAAATTCAGAATCAAAACAAATGACTAAATTGAGTATTTACAAATTTAGTAAGGAATAGATCGATAAGAATCGTGATGACACCTTTCACAACCGGTGCCTTATACTTTAAGTAACTTCATCTAAACAATCAACATGTATTTACATATAATACCTATTTACTTAACAAATTTTCCTACTGTGCAAAGAAAATCATAGCTCTTTTTTCCAGTCATCTCTTTTTTACTCGACTGCCCCAAAATGAGGGTTATGTTTTTCGAGGTATGTCTATTTTTTGGCACGCTGTGTAGCCTAAAAGGCTTTAAGGATTTTAAAATATGAGGCGTCGTTAGATTCGCGCACATGTGGGAGTTGCGCGAGGAGGCGAAACTCCGGCGGGATCTCATGGCGGCATGGAGAGTGCGATTGTCGCAACCCAGCGCTAGGCACGCCACAATTGTGGCGATAAGTCCCCTCTTTGAGGAGTGGCTAGAGAGGCGCCACGGCGTCCTCACCTTCCGCCTGACGCAGGTCCTCACCGGACATGGTTGTTACGGGAAGTTCCTGTTCCGCATAAGGCGGGAGGAAACGCCTGTGTGTCACCACTGTGTGGATCGCCCGCAGGACACGGTGGAGCATACGGTGGAGGTCTGCCCAGCTTGGGCGGGGCACCGCCTTGTACTCACGGAGGCAATCGGCAGCAGCGATCTCTCGCGTCCGGCCCTGGTTCAGGCCATGGTCCGGAGCGAGAGTGCATGGGAGGCCGTCACCTCCTTCTGCGAAGCAGTAATGCTCGCGAGGGAGGAGGCGGAGCGCGGGAGGGAGAGGCAAGAGTCGCGCCCTCGCGCCCCTCGTCGCCGCAGGAGACGCCCCGGGCGTCGGGAGTCGAGAGCCGACTTCCGGCCACCGTAGGCGCGGGCTTGCGGACGGTGAGCAATGGGTAGTTCGCCGTCCGATAGGGACCAGGCCCGGGTCGACGGCGCGTTGTGTTCCACGCGCGCCTCAAAGAGATGTCAGCACCAACTGACGGGGTCCGGAAGGGCCAATGCCTGCCGGGGTTGCGAGTTTGTCCGAAAGGGATATCGCGACCCCGGCACACAGGCAACGAAAAGAACACGGGTGGGTTTTAGTCAGTAAAAGTCTGACTCGCCCTCCCGCTCCGCCCAGAGCGGGAGAAGTTATATGATAATTTCCCAGCCTCAAAAAAAAAAAAAAAGGCGTCGTTAGATTCGTTTTAATTGTGGGAGTGACATAGGCTATAATATAGCTTATGTCTATTTTTGCAAATAAAAAAAAGAGGGAAGGCTTTTTTTAAAGGGTTATCCCTTAATTTGATAAAGTCCGGTGTGACGGACGTCAACAAAAAATAAATCCTACTAGTTTTTTATTCGATTCTCATCGATTTAAAATAGACTAAATATTACTTAATTACATAAACTAATAGTAGAAAATATATTTTGAGCGTGACAACACTGCATTATGTCAGTCGTGACACAAAATGTCGGCGCAAAGACGACCACCTGTTTTGCTCAAGGTATTTATAATTCTTTTTCATGATTTTTACCTATGAATGCCTTGAAATTTTGACTCAGCTATTAGAAAATCATTCTAGAAATAATTATAACTCAAAAACAAATACGCTCTTTTTCATTTTCATGGTGTTTTTTGTTGCTAAATTGTATTGTCCGTCACAGCGAACATTGCTAATTGTATAGAGATTTGGTACTTTATTCCTATGTCCGCTGTGGCGGACAACGCCAAAAAGCTTCTTTTTTTTTTTTGGTTTTGGTGTTGAGTTTGGTTTCTGTTTCTTTGTCAACAGCCTAACCGTGCTAGTAAAATTCTCGCCTTAGTGCCAAATGAACATGCACCTTCCGATGCTAGTGAAAATTCTGATTCTGAAACAGAAATGCATGGTGACCCGCGTGCTTATGCTTCTTCCCCGCTCTCTTCTTCTGCACCATCAATAACATCTTCCCTTGCAAACCTAACAATCAGTACATCTGAAGACGAAGAATCGAACACTGATAATATTGATGTTATATCAGATTCTATCTTGCGCGAAATTGGAGAGTGTAATTATGAGAATGTTCCATCCCTATCTGCTATTCCCTCACTGCCATCAACGCCTATAGCACCTGTAGCTTCTTCTTCTCCACTTGCATCACGAAATACAAGGTCCAGGAAACAACCACCTGCAGTACCAGCAAAGAGAGCGAAGAAGGGTAAAAAATTTCAGCTGGCTTATAAATGGAAAGTAGCACAATTCCGTCACAGAGCGACAGTAGAAGAGGATGAAGATGGAGATTATATTGATTTGCCAGAAGATGTTGACTCACCTTTGAGTTACTTTTATTTATTTTTTTCTCAAAATGTCATAACTAATATTATAGAACAGACAAATTTATACTCTGTCCAACAAACTGGCAAGTCAATTCAGCTGTCAGAAGAAGAATTTAAAGACTTTTTGGCTATTCACATTATCATGGGTATTGTTGTAATGCCCTCATACCTCGATTATTGGTCCGATAAATTTAGGTATGCTAAAGTTGGTGATATTATGTCGTTGAAAAGATACCAGCAAGTACGACGATATTTACATTTTGTCGACAATAACATGGATGATGGAGACAAATACTTTAAAGTACGTCCAGTTGTAGAGCAAATAAGGCAAAATTGTTTAAAACAACAAAAAAAAGAGACAAAATATAGCATAGACGAAATGATGATAGCATATAAAGGATCAAAGGCAGGTAAACGTAAACAATACATGAAGGATAAACCAAATAAATGGGGATTTAAAAATTATGTAAGGGCCGGCGTTTCAGGGATAATTTATGACTTTGTGCTATATGGAGGTGACGATACGTTTCGTTACCATACGTTTACCGAAGAGGAATCGTCCCTTGGTTTTGGCGCTCAGGTGGTCATAGCTTTATGCCAAAGCATTCACCATAAACCGGCATTCGTGTTTTGTGATAACTTTTTTTCATCGCCGGAGTTATTTTTCATTCTTCGGGAACATTATGGCATCTTTGCTTTAGGTACTAACCGAGGCAATCGCCTTAGAGGAGCAGAAACTGTTCTGCTTACTGATAAGGCTATGAAAAAGAAACCCAGAGGTCATTTTGTACAAGCCGTTTGTAACCAAAATCGCTTAGCAATAGTTCGCTGGAATGACAATAAGGCCGTCACATTCATAAGTTCTTTTGTGGCAAGTGAGCCTGTAGAAAAAATCCGCAGATATTGTAAGGACGCAAAATGCAAGATCGACGTCAAATGTCCACAGATTGTGCGCCAATACAATAAACATATGGGAGGTGTTGATCTTGCTGACATGCTCATCTCACTATACAAAACACCATTTAAGAGCAGGAGATGGTATTTAGCTATATTTTCACAAATGCTCGACATATGTGTGAATAACGCTTGGTTACTCTACCGCCGTAAGCATTCAAGTAACGCGAAAGCTAAAATACCTTTAAAAGCATTCAGATACGAGGTTTATGAAATATTGTTGAAGGCAAACAGATGTGCCAAAAGAAATAAAACTGAGACAGCAAAAGTAAGCAAACCACATGTAGCCCGCCCATCGAGTCCAGTCAAATATGACAACATAGGCCATTTCCCCTCAACAATGGAAGAAGGCCGTTGCAGATACTGCCAAAAGAAGACCGTCGTATATTGCATAAAATGCTATACAAGATTATGCTTTGTAACAGGCAAAACCCCGAGAAATTGTTTTTTAAATTTTCACACCAAGTAAAATAACATTTTCAGGTCAATTTCAGCATTTTTCATTTTTGTATTTTCTTATTTTAATAAAATAAACATAATAATAGTAACGTTTTTTATTTTGCCATAATTTGGCAGTGTCCACCACAGCGGACATGCAAATCTACACGTTCATCGTTAAGTCATTGGTAATGTCCGCTGTGACGGACACGAATTTTCCCAACTGTGGGCATCTCTGGATTTATTTTAATATTTTTTTGGGGCTCTTTAGCACACCCTTAAAGCCTTACAATAATTAAATTTATGTATTTCTTACTTTTTTTTCGTTGCTAAATTAAGGGATAACAAAAAAACCGGACTGCAAAACACATTTTTTTGTTTTGTTTTATAAGTAATTTGCTTTATTTCAAGCTTTTTCGTTTTATTAATATGAATATATTTACAACTCAATTTATACTGATGTACCGACTCAATTGCTCATAGTTTAGCTTTATTTTTTCTGTATTCTGTCACGTTTGACCGTTGAGTTTATAAATAACTGACTGGCTTCTTAGCATAATATTTTTCTAAGAAGGAATCCTTAAAAAATATCTGACTTTCCGCCAGTCTGAGGTAGGCACGTGGACAAAGTACAACGTGACGAAAAAACAAAATGGCGAAAATTCGGTGAAAAATGCTTTTGAATTGTTATTCTTATTGTTCCTTTATCTGTACCTTCTTTTTCTTTTTTAGTATTGTTCTTTAACTGGTTAATTTTTTTATTTTATTGATGTAACTATATTATTTTTTATTATTCATATTAAGTTGCTTATATATTATAAGTCAGCTTGTATAGAGTAATCAGTACCTGGGTCGCCGAGCTCTGCTCTGGTGAAAACAGAGAATGATCATTTAATAGTATAGAAAAGTTCATATTAATTCCATGCTGCCATGATAGTACATACTAATTCCATGCTGCCATGTCATTATTAAAATTACATACTCTGTACTAATTATTCTTGTTCTAAACTTTGGGGCGACCGAGCTCTGCTCGGGTGAAAATACGGAGAAAAAGAAATTTTCCCAGATATGAGACCTAACTAGATCGACCCTATATTGCAACTTTCATCGAAATCGTTAGAGCCGTTTTCGAGAAAATGATTACAAATATATGTATATACAAATATTGCTCGTTTAATAGTATAGGATTTAGAAAACCAGTTGTATTTAAATACAGAAAAGATTTAACGACATCATAGTCATAAGCTTAGATAGCTTTTTCCTAGTTAAGTAGTTAGAGTTGAGGACCACACACCAAGGCTAAGCATGAACACGCATTTAAATAATAAAATTAAATATTTAAATTACACATAAACAAAAGGCAAAGTATGTAGATACTTTGAATTATACATAATGAATGGAATAATAAATTAGGCTTGTAATTAACGAGTGTACAGTAGGTAATAAAATTGTGCTTAAGTACTAGGCTAATAATAATATATAATAATGTTATTATAGCCTTATCAAAATCAATCTGCCTAGCCTTTTCCCAACTATGTTGGGGTCGGCTTCCAGTCTAAACGGATGCAGGTGAATACCAGTGTTATACATGGAGCGACTGCCTATCTGACCTCCACAAGCCAGTAACTGGGTAATACGATACTCCTGTAATCTAAGTAGGTACATTTAATTATATTTTCATTTAATACGGTACCATTTGTCATGGACGTAATGTTATATACAGCGATATGTGAGAACAATGTAGGCTAATGTGTGAAAAGTATACCACATTTTGATAAGCATAGTGTTTCCATAGTGGGGGTCTACCATAAATGCGAGTAGAGCAAAAACGATTGTCATTTCATCTATGGCAATAGGTAATCGAAAACTTATAAAGAGAAGGTTTGAGCTTCAAAATGGTTATTCTTAATTAAGTACTTATCTATTTTAAGAACACCATCCAGTTGGGTAATTGCGTAACACACTCACAATTCCAATGTCATTTAATTTGACAATTCAACAATATTCATTGCCGTATTTACGTTGTCGAGCAGACGATTCAAATATATCTAATACTAGCTACCGCCAACGGCATCGCCCGCCTGATATCTTAATAAATGCATAAATGTTACTCATTGATAATACAGCATTTTACTGGTGAAAGAATTTTCGAAGAAAATCAGTTCTGTAGTTTTTGAGTTTATTCATTACAAACAAAAGTACAATTTTTTTCTCTTTATAATGTTAGAATTTTCTTCAAAATCCTTCAAATTGTGTATAGAAAATGTGTTACGCAGTTGGAGTGCAGTTTCAATAAGCCTTACAGAAAAAGACAGGCAATATGTAAAAAAGTTCATGTGAGAATACCTAGGCAAAGAAAAAAGTTTTCATGAACTAAGCGTTATCCATAATTTGATAATAAACAACAATCTAAATACGAAAGAAATATAAAAATATAGTTTCGGTATTACTTCATATTAATGTAATACAGAAAACAATAAATCTTTGGAAGAAGTTTAGAAGATGGCGGTATGATACCCCCGTGGCCATGCACCTGCCATGCTATTCTGTAAACATCTCACCGTGATAAATTGGGTGAAGTGAGCTTGATGTGAGCTGTCATTGCACCTAAAGCTAGGGATTGACACCATGGACAGCTCACTTCATGCTCACTTCACCCAAGTTATCACGGTGAGATGTTTACAGAATAGCACGGCTGATCTCTCTCCGTTCGTGTCGCACTGCCGTCCCATCGGACTATGAGAGTGAAGAAAAATGCACAGAGCTGTGTCTGCGCACACACTTGTGCATTATGATATCTCCCGCGCCAAAAGCTGGTCTTCGCTGAGAATGATCACCAGGACTGAAATTCGGCCAGGAGGACTATATATACACATATACATATAATTAAGGTCAATCTACTAGGTAAAGTCCACCATCATCGCTACGTTTAAGAAATCAGCGAAGATAAAGTTGCCAGTAAAAGCGTCCTACACAGAGTTTCACATACTAACTACATAAACTTTTAATTTAATTATAATATATTGGTAATATCCAGTAATGCAAACAAGGACTTGCTCGGCGAGCTACCAGATTGGGGTGTCCATGCTTTGAGAAAAACTAAGGATAAACATGTTGATTATTAGAGAATTTTGATGAATAATTTTGAGGGAACCTAACCAACGCCAGACACGCACCTCTGACTTTTCGAATTCATGTGCGTATTGTATAATTGCTTCAAAAACGACGAAGAAAAAAATCGTGAGGAAACCGGCATGCCTGAGAGATATTTCTCAACGGCATATGAAGCCAGTTCAGAGGCCCATGGGCGGCTTTAAAACTCTGACACTAGGTTAGTCACTAACCACACGAAAAGAAGAAAGAAGAAAAGAACCTAGATTTTAAGACATTAGACTAACGGGTAAGTCTGTCCTATAACCATTTTCAAAGACTTGTTTCTTCCCAGCCATTTACATCGGTGTTCCTACCAAGTTTTACTGTAATCTTGTCTTAGGTCAGGACGGGAAGTAGTCAAAACTTCAGACTATCAATGAAAATAAATAACGACAAATTTGGCTATAAATCTTTCTGCAAAGGAGTTGTTACACCACATGACCACACACGACCGTTCAAAAGAAATACGACCCTGTTCAAACGAAATAAGAGCATTGTTCAAATTTCAATGTTCTTCATCTTAAATCGGAAACAATCAATCTGCCTAGCCTTTTCCAAACTATGTTGGGGTCGGCTTCCAGTCCTGGGTAATACGATACCCCTTGGTAAGACTGGTTGTCAGACATTCGGGCTTCTGACGACCTGTAATGACTGTCAAAGATCTACGAATGACGGCCGGGACCAACGGCTTAACGTGCTTTCAAAGATCCATCTACGGACCAACTCCGGCAAGCATAGCTTAACCTGTTGGATCAACCCGTGTGGCTAAAGAGGAGATAGGAGAGGAGGGAGGGGTTGGAGGGAGGAAGGAATTGCGGAACTCGTGGCTAAGTAATAATACTTAGCCACGAGCTCCTCAAATCCTCATTAAATCTGAGACAATATATTTTTAATTTTATGTACGTACTTTTTTTCGTCAGTCGCTTAGATGTGTGGCATGTAAGCACATTCTGACCCTCAAAAAGCTCATTCTGATCTTTACCCTATCTCCATTCAAAAATGTACCCAAAACTTATCCTAAAACGTCTCAAAATCATAGCCACCACCGACCGCGTCCGCAGTATCTTAGTACAAGTGCATCGAATTAAATTCACGATTAGCATACGTAATTACTACGCTTATCGGCGGCTTAATTGCGCCGTAATGAATCAACTGACGGTTCTTATAGTGTACGTACTTGCTTTCAGATACCTTTATATTATTCTATGTAGAAGTATATTTTCCTGGTGTACCTATTGCTGAGGGGCTCGTGGCTAAATAATAACAGCGGCAAGGGTCGATTGAAGGTTAAACTACGCTTGCTGAGATTGGTCCATAATGGGTGAACAGTCATTACATATCGAGACCCCTCTGTGGCTCGGAAAGCACGTCAGGTATCGGTCCCGGCTGTCATTTGTAGATCTCTGACAGTTGTTACGGGTCGTCAGAAGCCCAAGTCTAACAACCAGTCTTACCAAGGGTTATCGTGTTCCCCAGTAACTGGGTTGTGGAGGATAGGTAGGCAGTCGCTCCATGTAAACTTCTATTCAGGTGCATGCGGTAAGAAGTCGAATAGAGTTGGGAAAAGCTTAGTGGTGATTTTGCGTTAGAAGTATATATTTTCCTGGAGTACTTATTCCGGAAGTTTTATATTCTTTGGCAGTTTACGTAAGTCGATCGGGCTAGCCATTAGAGGATGCCTTTTAGTAAGGTCTGCAGTTTTGCAAAGATAGGTTGAAAAGTGCACTGTTGCAGCTCTACCTAACTAGCTCTTTACCAATGATAATTTTTGCACGGTTTTTACGACTTGACAAAACATCGAGATTTCTTAGTTTTATGTAACTTTAATACTAACGTATTATACATATAAACTTTCCGGAATGTATTCTCTAAACGATGGTGAAAAGCTCATCAAAATCTGTTGTGTGATTTAGAAGAACAACGCGGACATACAGACAAACACGAAAAGTGGCTTTAATTTATAATATGTATGTATGTGATGTTGATGAGGTCGTTGTATCGAACAAATGAGATCTCCCCAAGATTCTTCGCCACTTAAGTAAAGGAGGTTTTTTTTAAGTTTCAGTCTCAGTGTGAACGTGGCCGTCGTTGTGGCGAATGGGTGTAGCAAACACACTTACACTAAACCGGGTTAAAAAAAAATACAAAGCAGTCAGCATGTTATTATATCAACTCAAACTCAAAGCATTTATTTCAATTAAACCATTTACAGGCACTTTTGAATTGTCAAGGAGTCGATCAGTCAGAAATATGAAGCTAGTTGCATCTTCCAAAGCGTAGTAGTTACCATCGAAGAAGTTCATATCCGTAACGACTATTCTTGCTTGCAGCGCGCGGCGGCTATAAAACTGGGCCGGTAACAGATGTGGTTATCATGTTCACGGGATTTTGTTTAGAAACTGGCTAGATATGAACTTCTTTGATGGTACCTATGGAGAAGAACAGGCAAAAGACTCTACGGATACTCTTTTAAATAAAATAATAATGGTACAAAATATAGATGTAACCAACATTTTGTAACTATTTTCATTTTCACACTCTAGTTGAAATAATACATGTGCGAACAATGTAGAAAGACGTGCACGTTAAAAGCGTCCGTAATAAAAAGATAAAAAAGAATCATTCAAAAATTGAAATAAGCAATGGCAGCCAAGAGATGACCAGTCCCGTCTGATGGCGCCCGTTCACGAACATGACGCATGGATAAGTACCATTCAGCTCAACCATTTTGAAGGGAGCTAACCAACAGACCAACTAAGCAGCCGACAACTGATCCAATAATAATTATAATAAATGGTCTTACTTTCAAACCAGTTCAATCATAATAACATTGCAACTTATTGAGATATTTCCTGCTCAAATTACGCACCTAATAGTAATTTAACAAAATATCACGTTTAATTACGAAATCATAATACTGCAGCCTCGCAATGGAGACACGCCTTACGCGAAACGGAGTGCAGTAACTTTGTTGCGTGGTGCGTTTATTTATTGTTTGTTTTTTCATTGTGGGTTCATTCAATCTCTTGTTCATTCATAGAGTTGACTTGAAGTATTTATTTGCATGTCTTAGTAAGGAATACTTTTGACATTTTGTTTATTTTTTTTGTATTCTTGCATTCACGTGATTATTTTTTATTACGTTCTTAACATTCCATTGCGATTACGTTATAAATCATATGGCTTGAAACCATTGACCAATCCTAATGACAATCAAGCCAATAATTCAAAATACACATCACATTTAATTACGCAATCATAACTCTGTTTCGGTCAAATCGCGCGTCGCTGCACGCCACAAGGCCGAACGCAGTAACTTTGTCTCGTCGTCTATTCGTTAATTTATTTAATTTGCAGCTCTGTATATGCGGTGTTCTAATTGCTCGGGTGCCGTTCGCCCACTTATCATAATGTCTCGCAAATCACGACACTGCGGGAATAAATCTAGCGTCGATAGGACTTGGCCACTGGTCTGCTAGGGTTGAGCTGTGCCTGAATCATTGGGATGCTGAAAATTAAATAATGTTTTCGACAGCAAGTTTTTTTTTGCTGTCACAAGTACAGAAGAAATAATGTATGTAAGGATTGTAATAGGTGACGTTGTGGCATGGGAAAAAGGTGTGAATTTATGTATGAGCATACGAGTACCTATGTATAAGTAAAATTATTATAATAGCCTGCCTCTAGATAATATTTATGTGGAAGGCGATGTTTTTTAATTCGGTTGCTTTTCCACGCTAAAGACGATAGGTACCTACTATAGGTCAGTCAATTATGTACTTCTAATTGCTCTTGCTTCATTAAATATATAATTATAGTTAATTTCGTATAAGGAAATTAATGTAGGTAAGTAATTAGGGTTTTTACACAGATGTGAAAAACTATATAAGAAGTCAAAACGTCTGTTCTTTTACCGACGTCTGACTAAACATACATACAAACATACATCAATTCAGGCTTTCTTTCCTTGGAGGTATGTAGAGACTACAAAACGCCACCTGCTAGGATATACATACTCCTTTTGCTTCGTGTACATCTGGCTAATGCTTAAAAATATAGGTAATTCAACAAAGAATTAATTATTTTTCACAAATTTTTCTATTCAAACTCCTGATAGCCCTACAAAATCCAGTTACGCACAAAAATGGAGCTGGGCGCACGCGAATTTCTAACATAAATCGCAAACGACTCCCCATCGGCGCGCACGCAGCGTACAGCGGCCACCGCAGTACTTTATTATGTATCAACACGAAATTATTATACAATCAACGCTATTAGCGATAACATTCAATTTGCATCTCATCTTAGAAACTAATCTTTATTAATTTTTATTAAAAATATTGAGGTTTTTTGGTATAATTAAGTTTGGGTTTTTAATAAGCGTGGGTATTATGCAAGCCAATTTAATTAAAACAGCGTTTAACGCTGTTATTCGTTTTTTATTTGGAAGGTGAGTTGCTATTATTCCGGATGCATTCGTCAGATAAAAGTGAAGGTGGTACACGCAAAGTTAACCAAATCTTTGAATGCCTACAAGGAAATAACAGGCTTCAAAGAAGTTATTAAATTTCGAGTTTGCTTCAGAAACCGATGTTCATCTAACAACCTACCGGCGCCTTACGTAGTTTATCGATCTACTCCGGCTACATGCTATAAATGATCAAATATACACTGAATATCCTTCCTCCGTATTTACGTAGTACATAGCCTACACAAAACACCCACCTTGTACGTTGAGACTAGAAATCTATGCCTACAGAGGGGCTAGGCCGAAAATTATTGGGGGTGGGAGGTTGGTGGGCAGAGGGGTTGGGGCCAGCCGTCGCCGGCCTGATATGTGACCGGAGAGTCTTGTTCAACAAACGATGACGATGATTTAAGCTCAGGCGTTTTAAGTGTATTACTGGGAGAAATCCGGCTTTTGGGCTTAGGCTTAGATTTGAGTGAGCCTGCTATTATGGGGGGAGGCTTCTCGATTTATGTGTGCCTGTCCATTTGACGGCGGAGCCGCTGGAGTCGGGAGTTGCGACGTCATTTAGTTAGTGGCCGCTAGTACGAAAAAGAGCTTTATTTTGTAGAAGTTTGTTTCTTTTCCGATAGCACCCCATATTTGAAATATTTCAAGAAAAATATTTTTTATTTGTGTAGCTACGAGACGATACAAAAATGAGATACGAAAACAGACCTCATTTCAAAGTCATCGATTACAGAAATACGTTTGATTTTTTAAACATCGCATATGTTCCAAATTAATATGGCATCATAAAAATAAACAGCACCTCATCTTAAAGTATTGTTCTTTGACGCAGAAACTTAATTAAAAATATCTTAAATAGCTCAATGAACCACAATTACTTTACAATTATTCCTTTCTACGTAATAACGTGTTAATGTGCAAGATTAATACGTTTTAAGTGCGTTCAAATGGTTAATTACACTAATTAAAAACACATTTATTAACCCCTACGGCTGTACGAGGTAAAACACAGCATCGATAGTCACAAAAAAAGAAGTGTTTTCACTCTTCACATTTACTCTCCCTATTTATTAACACTGAACAAAAAAAAAACAATATTGCAATGACGTCACAAAACTAAATTAAATCATGCACTAAGATGACCCTTTAAGGGTTGACCTGTCTGCTACATAGTTACATACACCACTACTTGTGCCTATAGCACTGATCGCAGCTAATGTGTTTGCGTGGAAACCGGGAGGTCATCTGCTTTCCTGAGAAGGAAAATTGGGCATTGGATACGTATTTCGAGAACCTTCTACCGTGATCCGTTTTAGTCAATAATGATGATTCATCGAAAATTTGTGTGGAAGTTATCGTGGTATGGGCATTGTGATGAAGAGAAATGAGGGTCATTATTATTATTATTTTAGGCTATGTTGTCCCACTGCAGGGCAAAGGCCTCCCTTTCTTCCTTCCACTCCTCTCTGTCTTGAGCTAGTGTGGACCAATCCTGTCTGTAGGCGTCAAGCTCGTCTCGCCATCTTCTCTTGGGTCTGCCCCGATGTTGACGGAAGTTTTTTGGGACCCACATAGTGGTAGATTTGGCCCATGACTCATTCGACATGCGGCAGACGTGTTCGGCCCAATCACACTTAAGCTTGGCTGCTTTTTGGGTGACGTCGTCGGGGAATTTGTGTTTTAGAGCACAGCACTGAGAGGGTCATATCGTAAGAAAAAATTCTAAGTTTTTGCATGACGTCGTTGGGCTGCCATAACCCCCAACATCGTAATGACGATCAAATAATCAGCTGTCCCATAAGCCTGGTTCGGACTTTGTTAGTAATTTAGTCAAGTGGCGAGTAATTTAGTCACCAATAATATGTCTGAACAACAATAATTTATTCGAGTAATTTAGTAAGTGATTATTCGTGTCTATCCATTTTGTTCTATTTTTTTGGGCGAGTAGAAGTAAATAATCCATTCGTCACTTCTCACTGGATGATAGGCTAAAGAAGTCTGAACCTGTCGAAATTAGTCGAGTTCAGTAGCAGCTGCAAATATTTGTTAAAAAAATTGTATGTATAACACGAGTGCTTGTGGAATTATATGTCCCCACATTATAAAAACAACAATTTTAAATAAAAAATAAAATTAGTAGACAGAAGACAGTTCATAACTCCAAGTTCATCCATTTTCGTACCCATAGCTTTTTTCTTTATCACACAAACCTTATCCACCTCTACTAAAATAACCATTACCATAAACTTGAAATTAAATTGTTTATCCCTCTATCTTCTTTATCTCTTCATCAGCTTATTCACTTTATTGCGTTGCCGCCTGTTCATCTTGCAAATTACCACTAAACTTATGTAATGTACTCGACCATAGTGCGAATGATTTTTGGTGAGTTAACAAACGTTTCGTTACTAAATTACTCACCACTTGACTAAATTACTAACATAGTCCGACCCAGGCTTTATATTTGGGTCGAGTGTATTGAAGTTTTGTATGGGACAGGTGATTACTTTTTCGTGATAACGTGTTGGTGCCATGGAGAAAATTGTTCAGTTTGATGATCAGTAACACACCCTTCAAATCAAATCAAATCAAATCAAATAATTGATTTGCATAATACATGTTAAAAAGGTGTTACAGGTATAAAAGGTACATTGTATTATAACCTAATGAGGTGTGCAAATTAATATCTTATTAATATCTGATGCAAATACTTAGAATCGCAACATTAAACATTCATAATAAATTGAAAAAAACATAATATATAGAAACGCAAAAATAAAAAGTCAAATCAAAATTTCAATAATCATTATACTTGTTGTGGTGCCATTTCAGTTAAAATCAGTCATCTTTCATTTAAATAGTCATTAATTGAATAGTAACATTTTGCAACTAGGAATTTGTGCAAACCTAATTTAAATTGGTCCATTTTGTGTAGGTCTGTGATAAGTTTTGGCAACTTATTGTATATTTTGGGTGCCATGCCCAAAATGTTTTTATTAAATACTGCTTTTTTATGACGTCTCACGCATATTTTGTTTTTGTGTCGTGTGCTTCTTGGATGTGTATAAAGTTGCAGATTCGCTTTGACAAAGATCGCCACTTCATATATATAAAGACACGGAAATGTCAATAACTGGAACTGTTGAAAATGTGGCTTACAAGTTTCTGTGCGTTGTATGCCACACATTGCCCTTATGCACTGTTTCTGGGCTTTGAATGCCATTTCTCTGTCTGGCGAGTTACCCCAAAATATAAGTTCCCCCTTACATTTGACCATACATTTCTGATATTCGCTGTGTTATTAAGAAAAATAATACCTATAATAACAAACAAGTTTTTCCAACCGAGACACTAGAAAATGTTACCAACTAAGTATTCTTAGTTGTTATACTTCAAATCTTAACCGTCGTGTCATGTCTTATAAATTGTCAAAAAAATTGTGAAGTTTGCAAGTCCTACATTAAAAACAATATACTAGTGTGGCGGCGGTGTGGGTTCGATCCATCAGGTTAAGCTACGCTTGCCGGGGTTAGTCTGTGGATGGGTGACCATCTTAACATACCGAGACTCCTCCGTGCTTCGGAAAGCACGTTGAGCCGTTGGTTCCGGCTATCAATCATAACCCCAACATAGTTGGGAAAAGGCTAGGCAGATTGATTTGACTAGTGTAGCGGCATCTACATCGCCTCATGCGAACTACGCATCAAAGACCTGACGTCACATAAAATCCTGACGTCACGCAAAATCCTGCATCGCGCAATTAAAGTTTACCGCGCGATCGACATATATAAAAGAACCCGACTTCAACCGTTGGGCAGTGGTCCGTCAGACACAACACCCTTCTGGTCGGAGGATCCTCCCTTTTCATTAGTGGATGAGTGAACTTTACACTCTGTTTCTCTTACCTCTAAACTGCATATGCTCACTACTCAGCATAATCAGCCTATAATGTTCCCACTGCTGGGACACAGGCCTCCTCTCTTCGAATGGGAGTGTGCAGTGCCAGTTGGACATGTTTTTGAATTTTTGGTTCTAGGACATCCCGGTTTCCTCGCGATGTTTTCCTTCATCGTTTTGAGAGCAGTGGTGATGAAATTAGTTGCACAAAGTAAAGCGCCTGCTTGGGTTCGAACCCACGATCGTAAGTCAGGGTCGTTACCACTGAGGCACCAATGTTTACACTAGCATAAAAACTATTAGCTTACGCAAAGGTACAGTACAATTATATTCTTAATGTCCCTCGGGAATCGTCGCATTTCCGAATACAAACGAATACTCGTTTAGGTACAGCAGCTGTACACCCATTTTTAAAATAAATACTACAACTACTAAAAGACCAACTCTATATACCTCCAAGTCGATTGACAGCGTCCGCTCTGCACCGACTGACGAAACACGAAGTTAGCCGAGGGACATTAAGAAAATAGTTGTACTGTAACTCCAAAAGCACCAATCCCATTTTTTTTCAAGTTACAAAAGCACACCACAGCCATAACTCAATCCTTCTACCGAATAATCCCGAATCCGTAAATCGATATTGAATTTTTCTCGAGTTAATCTTGTATTCAAATTTTAATTATATCATTCTGGCGTTTGAATAAAAACGAATTCATTTTGTTTCGTCGTTGAATAATAATGTACGGCGAGTCGACGCTTGATTTACAGATGGCGCGTGTCACACCGAAGTGTAATGATTAGCTTGCTTGTTGAAAAAGTTCGGAAGGTTTTTTTCACATTTAGGAATATTTATTGATGTTCCTAATGGTGTTCCTGTTGGTGCCTTAGTAAGTAGACATATTTAGTATTCCTACAGGTATAGGCATTCATTTCTTATTTACTAGTTTCGAATATGAACGCAGCCTTATTTCGCGGCATTCGGTGGTGAATTTGGGTTCACCCATGCCGAGTAGCAGTCGGGTTTCTCCTGTTTTAATTGAACCTATCTGATTTAATGTTGGTGTACTAAAGCAGTACTGTCAACAAGGTGTAGAATAAAATATTAGCCACAAATACTCATCTTGTCTAAAACCCATACTTCATACATACATATATTAGATATAAATGCAAAAGTACCTCTGTCCGTCTGTTCACCTTTTCACGCCTTAACGGCTGGACGGATTTTGATGAAATTTACACAGGTCCTGATTTAAGACATAGGATACATTTCATCCCGGTAGTACTTTTCCGTGGGATAAATACTGGTTCTAACACGGGCGAAGCCGCGTGGAAAATAGCTAGTCTCCTAGAAATAATACAAAGCATGGTGATTCATTCATGTATCTTCTCTATACGAGGAGACGCATTGGATGAACTGCGAGACAAATTACGGGCTATTTTTAATTTTATTTTATAGATGATCATCTGGATGAAATAAAATTCAAATGGCTAAAAAGTTACACCAACGTGTAACAGACAGAGTTATGGAGATCAACAATTAATTCCTATGTCTGTATCAGGAAAAGCACTTTTCATGACCTCATATGCATATTGAAATGATCCCGTATGATTATGCTTAGAATATTATTATATCCGGGACGTGCTATCAGGTCTAGCCTGACAGTTAGCTGTCAGCTAGGACCTGATGGCATGTCCAGACTATGATTGTCATAATACTAATTAGGGCTATTTTCATTTGGGTTTAGATTTGAGTTAATGAATACAGACAGTATTTGAGGAGGCCCTGCCATAAACCCGTCACAGTGTTTCTATAATCCTATGCTATTAAACGAGCAATATTTGTAGATATATATATATGTTTGTAATCACGTCTCGAAAACGGCTCTAACGATTTCGATGAAAGTTGCATTACTTATAGGGATTTACGGGGGCGAAAAATCTATCTAGCTAGGTCTCATATCTGGGAAAATTCGTTTTCTCCTTATTTTCACCCGAGCAGACCTCGGTCGCCCAAAGTTCAGAACAAGATGGCTACCACCATAGACTATTTGACATTTGACAAAAATTGACAGACATGGCAACATGGAATTAGTAAGTACCTACTATCACAGCAGCATGGAATTAGTAAGTACCTACTATCACGGCAGCATGGAATTAGTAAGAACCTACTATCACGGAAGCATGGAATTATTATGAACTATCCTATACTATTAAATGAGCATTCTCTATTTTCACCAGAGTAGATCTTGGTCGCCCAGGTATTACATATTAATATGTCTTGTTATATCTATCACATACTTTGATGACGTAATAGAAATATAAATTACAACTCCGGCTGAGGTCGCTCGAAGAGTACTATGGAAAATATATCGTAATATTGCTAGCTATTATTTATATTAATATAGGAGTATATTATAGCTACGTATGTGATGGGCGCTAAGCAATTTTTTTTTTGGTAAATGAAACGTGAATCGGTAGCTATTTTAGTAATATTTTTTAGTTATAATGTAGTAGGTACGAGATTCTTAAATATTTTTAAAACTGGAAAATGGCACTTATTGTATTTGCGTATAAAGTGTATTTTTAAGGGAATTTATCAGGATGAGACTTTTTGTCAAAACATAAGTAGGTATGTAACGGTAAAATTTTTGCTCATAATAATGCTATTTATGTAGGAGAGAAATTGATTGGGTCGTAACAATGGAATATAGCACAGATTATAATGCCTTTAATTGTCATAGGGAGTACAAAGTCGTCATAATCTACGCGGAAGAAGTCTTAAGGGGCTGTAACCATGCCGCGTCGTAATAAGAACACATTTAAAAGGAAATCACCATAACGAATTCAAACATTAATTCAAAATCATAAATACATAACTGTATCTACAGTACAAGTAGGTACGTTACTAACACAATCTGTACAAAGGGCACCGAGCACTCCATTTATATAATACTCGTCAATAATAATTTCATTAAAATGTAGATCTAGTTAAAAGCATTTTTTCTGATTAATTTTCAGTCGCGGGCCCCGCTCTTCTTTTTTTAATTGAATATCAGGCCACTTTGATGGCGCGACGAGAAAGGGTTGAAAAAAAAGTTCGCCCTCATTTGAATAAAATAACAGCACTCACACTTTGCATTTACGGAGATATTTCAAATTATATCTGGACTCTTTTTTGTTTTAATTTTTTTTTTGTTCCTCGTATTTATTTTATTTTTCCATCACCGCTCCCGTCTAATTGAGTTAGGCCTCCAAATCGAAAATGTCGATCGAGTTGTAATTCAATTTATTTTTGTTTCTAATGGAGTTCGGAGCTTTTTATTCTCTTTTTTTAACTGTAATTTTGAATCATTTGCCTATTGAAGGGTTGGTTCTGTTTACCGATGCGAGGACTTTGCTGTGGCATGTTTTTTTTACTGGATCTGTTTGCGTGCCCTGTTTTAATATCTGTGCATACCCAGCTACTTACTCGGCGTAGTAGCGTGGTTGTGTTATGATCATTCAAAAGTGGTCAATCGAAGTGAGCCAGTTTTCGTAACTTCTCCACGTATAATAGAGATGTTAACGAAAACTGGTTTACTTAATAAAAACGTCGAGAATACTACTAGAAGTGATATCGTGAAACAAACCACTGAAACAATGAAATAATTTACTTTTGAGCTAGTTTACTTAGTAAGCTCGGCTTCTTATTTTATCCCGGCCCGCGAGATTGTATCAACACCGAGTAAAAGGTAACTCGATAAGAGACGGTTTAGTAACACTACCAATGTCGTCATTTCTACTTCATTCCTTATTTTGTCCGTTTAAGATTTCTTTTTACGGTTCCGTACCTCAAAAGGAAAATAGGATCACTCGTGTGTCTGTCTATCCGTCTGTCACAGCATTTGCAAATATGTATTTCTGTAACCCAAACACGGACGTGTACCGTAAATTAATTAATTTTGAGTGAGCCTTTTCCCAACTATGTTTGGGTCGGCTTCCAGTCTAACCGGATGCAGCTGAATATCAGTATTTTACATGGAGCTACTGCCTATCTGACCTCCACAACCCAGTGACTGGATAACACGATACCCTTTGGTACGACTGGTTGTCAGACTTTCGAGCTTCTGACGACCCGTAACGACTGACAAAGAGCCACGAATGACGGCCGGGACCAACGGCTTAACGTGCTTTCCGAGGCACGGAGGAGTCTCGGTATGTAAAAATGGTCACTCATCCTCGGACGAACCCCGGCAAGGGTAGCTTAACCTGATGAATCAGCTGCTATTACTCAGCCACGAGCTCCTCCAAAAGTAGATCTAAATACTGAAACAAACTTAAAACCTAAAGTGGCTTTAAAAATAAGGTCAAATTCTCTCCTCAGCCACATGCCACGAAACATAATGAAGATTATACACGTATAAGTATTATTATATTAGCTGTATACACGCTGCAACAATGTCGCGCGGGCGGCGCCTACTCAAAAGACACTTGTCGCTTCTACGCTGATGGAGAGTGGTTGATACTTTTCATTAAAATTAATTAGTTTGTTTTTAAAAGATTACTGAAACGTATTGTCCAGTTGAATTGTAGGTACCTAGGCTGGTAGAAGATGTAAAATAATAGTTATTATTTCTTTTTTGCTCACGTTTGACGTAAATGGCGATAAACTAATATCACACGCATACATGTAAATATGGTCTACGGGGTAATTGCGTAACAAACATACAATGGCAATCGATTGCAGCGTCTTTCATTTTGACAGTTAAGCCACATTCATTGCGATATTTACGTTGGTGAGCAGACGCATTATTCAAACTTATGAAGCAATGGATTAAGAATTTTCTTGAATTTGTGTTATGCAATTAGGGTAAAGATAAACGCAAGATAAACGTATAGTCATCACGAATACACTTACAGGTTTTACTCCGGTGCTTTGTAAATGAAATCATACGCTTAATTTTCTGTCACATTATATTTATTACATTAGTGAAAGTACTTTCGTAAAAAAATCCCGAAGGCGTAAACATATACAACGTTTTTGTAGCAATATGAAATTGTTTTTCAGGCCCAAAACCAATGACTATTGTTATAACTAAATCATCACTTCACTAACCTACTTCACTAATTTTGACGGAAATTAAATTCAACCAAGTCGAAGCAGTATTTTCCCAAGTATCAACCACACTAACTCACACTACATTCACGGAGAGCGTTTAAGAGAGTGAGAAAAGCTCGCCGCCCCGGCCTATTCGTTTCATGAGGGCGGCCCTACTTTTGTCTTGGCTGTCGGCTGTCGGCGACCCAAACCGGGTAAGTCGGGATTTTACAACATTTTCACTGACTTTTACGAATTTTTCTTTTCGGTTTTGTTTGAGTGTGGTGATGTAAGACGGGGGAGTTTGAGATAAACGGATGTTTTATTGTTTTAAGCTTAAATTACGGTAGGATTGCTAATGTTGACATAACCTAATAATTACTTATTATTTTGGGGTCGGCTTCCAGTCAAACCGGATGTAGCTGAATACCAATATTTAATATGGAGCGACTGCCTATCTGACTTCCACAACCCAGTTTATTGGGTAACACACTAAGTACCCCTTGGTAAGACCGTTTGGCAGATATTTTAGCTTCTGACTACCCGTAACGACCGTCAAAGTTCATTGAATGACAGCTGGAGCACGTTAGCTTTCCGAAGCACGGATACGTAATGAATGGTCCACGAACCGACCGCGGCAAGTGTAGCTTAACTTTCGATCGACCCGTGCGGCTGTTATCATTTAGCTGTGAGCCCCTCCCGATATTAGCATAACAGAATTAATGAATTTAATGTCAAATTCTGCCTAAAAAGAAAAATAGAGAAAAATTAAACTAATTAGCAACTAAAAAAAAAGCTAGAGAGGTATTTGGTAATAATAACATGCTCATTGCTTCTATGAAACATAACATACATACATTCTAGAAAAACAAAACACAACCTCCAGACTTACCCCACTTCTTTGTCTCTGTCTTTGTCTCTCAATCTGAGAAGAATCTCGGGGCGAGGCTGAAGTGACTCACGGGCTGGGGTCGCCCGACACCCCACCGGACTTGACACTCATTTAAGTAGCATATAATTCAGTTTATTTAGCCAAATTCAATCTTCAACAAGTGGAGAAGTGTTAGCTACGAAAAAATAATAGTTGTCAGTGGGAATGTTGATTTTGTGAATGAAGGCGTCTCAAATATTTTACTCTGGTAGCTGTCAAATGAAAGTCAAGCTTAGTGAACAAGGATTGTTCAGTGAGGTAAATACTGTAGAGATTGTAACCTATTTAGTTGAGATAAACAACCTTTTCGAGTAATTGGCATGGCATAAAATTATGACATAAATGCAGATACGAATTATTAAAAAAAAAGAAAGAAATTCGAACTGACAGGAGATGCCAGGAAAAAGAAAATAAAAAATTGTAACAATATTTTAAAGTTTACAATAATAAAGCTTCGTACAGACAAGCGCGACGCGACAGCGCGGCGCGACACGGGCTATTGTTATACCGTGAAGTTTTCTTAGAAATTGTATTGTTCGAGTCGCGTCGCGCCGTCGCGTCGCGCTGGTCTGCACGAGCCTTAACGATATAAATTATTCTTTCTTCTTTGTCTATTGTCTTCAATGTAGAAGTAGCCTATGGAGATTATGAACTGAACACCTTATAATTTGTGTAAAAAAAAATCATCTTATTCTTTTCGTGTGGTTAGTGACTAACCTGGTGCCAGTTTTAAAGCCGCCCATAGGCCTCTGACTTGGCCTCACAAGCCGTTGAGAAATTTCTTTCAGGCATGCCGGTTTCCTCACGATGTTTTCCTTCACCGTTTTTGAAGCAAGCGATAATTATACAATACGCACATGTATCCGAAAAGTCAGAGGTGCGTGCCTTGGGCTCCAACTCGAGACCTATGACTTGGTAGTCCGACGGTCACGCCACTAGGCTATCACTGCTACTAAAGTTTTAGTAACTAGTATACAAAAACATGGCGATTCCAATTTCAGTTAAGTGTAACACACTAGCGTACGTACACTGACATAACCTCAAAACTGTCATTAGGTAAATATCTCGACTACACCAACATGCATTGCTAAGACGACCCGCTGACCCAAGCAATAAATAAATCAATAATTTATGTATTTCACCAAAAGCCTTAAACAATATCTTTATGGACAATAAACATAAAAGGCCAATATTTAAATACTCCGACTCGTAAATTAGGTGACTTATGAGTCGGTGATTCTCATTTGTAGTGATTTGAAACATTTTTGCAATAAACGGTGAACCCTGCTCCTGACACCCGCGGAACACTATTTTTAATATCTTTTTTAAGAAAATTTAAAAAAAATATGTATTTAATATTAAAAAAATTAAATAAACGAAATAATGTTGGAAAAGAAAACAGAATTATAATTTCCACAAGGAAAAAACAAATATGAAAAATGTAGGTATACTTAAGCGTTTGATGAAGTGTCTGTGTAGTGTGTTAGTGAAGGGTGTGTGAGTAGGTACCATCGAAGAAGTTCATATCTAACCACCGTAAGGACTGTTCTTGCTTGCAGCGGTCGGCGGCTATAGCACCGGGCCGGTAACAGATGTGGTCATCGTGTTCACGGGATTTTGTTTTGAAACTGGTTACATATGAACTTCTTTGATGGTAACTATCTACTGAGCGGCTAGCAAAAGCACGATCTGATCAACTCGTGCGACAATAAGTGGATCAATCCTTTATTCGCACTAACGATCAAATGATTTCGATCCCGTAGAAAAAGTAGAAAAATTCACTCAATAAGAGCCCAATGAAGGTGGAGATTTTTAATCATTTCTTATATTTATATAATCATCAATCTTTAAATTTATATCCCACTAATATTATAAATGTGAAAGTTTGTATGTTTGGATGTTTGTTACTCAATCACGTAAAAATGGCTGAACAGAATTGGATGAAATTTGGCACACAGATAGTTTATAGCCTGGATTCATATATAGGATACTTTCTATCCCGATAGTACGTTTCCGTGGGATAATTTACGACCTCCACGCGGGCGAAGTTGCGGGCGAAAGCTAGTATTATATAAAAATCAATTGCCGTGCGTAACTCTCGCAAAAACTCGAAAATGGCTCGATTTGAATATTTCTGTTTTATATGTGTTCGCCTCATAACTGGATTAAAAAAAAAATGTAAATTATAAAAAACCGAAAGGAACAGACAAAAAACAGATTTAAGAAAATATTGTCTATATAAAAAAAACTTTATGTCACTAAACAAGACTTGAGACTTATATCTCAATGGTTTAATCAATTTATTTAAGATTAGCGACCCACCCTGCTTCGCATGGTTTTAAGACTCAACAAAACATCAAAATGTCTTTATTATATGTAAGTTTAATATTAATGTGTATGTCGTAGGATGATTTGATAATACAAATTTTCGCAAAAACCCTAGGGATTTTGCGAAAAAACGGATAATTGGAAAATGCTGAAAACATTTCTGCGAGCAACTTGGAAGTAGCGCTCGCTCGGCTCGCGCGCAGTTAGTCGCTTTTCTAACCTAACCTAAGCTATTTTACCCAGTTGGTCGCAGAAATCTTTTAACCGTTTTGTAACTATCCGCGTTTTTGCAAAATCCCGAGGGTTTTCGCGAAAATTCGAATTATCAAATCATCCTACGACGTATACACATAAATGTTTCAAAATTAATTCTCTAAATTATGGTGACAAGTTGACAACCTCACCAAAATACACTGCGTAATTTAAAAGAACAACGCCGTCACACCGACAGACACGAAAAGTGACTTTAATTTAAAATAATAAACTACATAAAGATGGCCAGCAGACAGCTTACGTAGTAAACTTCAAAAAAATCTTTTCAAAAAGGTTTTAATATCAAGCCAAGTCGTCGCCAACTTTTCATAAGAATGTAGTTCTGTCAGCACTTCAGTCCTTTAAGAAAAGGGTTGATTTGGAAGGAAGGGTTGTCAAACCTTTTTCTTTAAATAAATTAGCGGAATTGTGTTCTTTCTCGTGCTAATGAATGTCTTGTGGACTCGACGTCAGTCCTGAATTAATTCCGTCTTTAATTAATTGATTTTAATGAGAATTCGACGAATTTATCACCTTATACTAATAAAGTTAAGTTAATTTTATTCAGTCTGGTTTGTTTTGGGATACTTACTTGGAATTTAAATAAGTAGATTAGGTAGTAACATACATAATTGAAAATAAATTAACTGATATTGTTAATTAAACTCAAGTAAACCTGCATTTTTCAACGATATACCTAAATATATCCACGTTAGTGTAAACTACAAGGCTATTTTCATTAACACAACACAACTCTAATTTATAGATGAGAAAAAGCAAATTACATGAAATAATCGTATTAAAAACATGAAACAAAATAAAAACGAATATCCCAATATAACACACCTATTGTGCGCATTATAAGTATTAGAAGCGTGTGTTTTATCACTGCGACAATCAAAACGTACGTTCCCGACCGCAAGTTTAATTATGCAAACATCAAGCCGTCGCCAGATTTCTCATTAGAGCCAAGATAATGACGGTACACACTGTCGCAAAATTAGATAGCAAGCACGCACCCAAACAGATATACGCGCCACATTAACATAAACCGAATTTGCATGTAAATTACATTTTACAGCATCTTAATTAAAACATTTTGGCATTATAAATGATCAAGCGGGGGAGGGTGGTGAACCCCTGACCTTAGCGCCACCTCCCTCCGGTTAATTCGATAGTTTGAAATTTGGAACATTTGAATTTGATGTTCGATTTTATGAATTTGTTTTTTTTTTGCGGCTAGCGGGAGAAACGTCGCCAATTTAAAAATAAAACTAGACAGTGCGTTTGGCAGTTGATATCAAAACAAGTTAAATGTTATTTTAGGAAAATTCATTGGATTAGAGTTCAAAGTGTAGCGGTTCCAAAAAATGATATTATATTTTTATTTTCATTTTAAGCTTCAAAATACTGCCTGTCTCTAACAATTTATAGTTATTTCCTTCAATTTTCCAGAATTATTAGTCTTAGCTGAGTATCACTACGGATTTGGTATTTTCTCTGTAAAAACGTACCTAACAAACAAGAAGACACATTTACACCTCTATCATAATGCAGCTACAGTTTACAATTATCCAGCATTACATTTAACCCTCGCAATGCAGACTTACCGCGATGCATCGCCGTGACGTATGGTTGACCCTCGACGTATCTACGTTGCACAGTCAAGTGCAATGCAAGGGTTGTAAGCACTTGACACGTGTTTAGAACTAATTACGTGTTATTTTTTGCACTACGTTTTATGTTATAGGAGTTGTTATATTGATAAGATAACTAGTGACTTCGGTGTTTACGACTAGACGGCTAGACAAACATCGAGATTTCGTATAAGTTGAATTTAGTTTTTTTTTTCAGGAAACTGGTAGTTTTTTTTTCCCGAGAAATATCGCTAAGGCGTGCCCGACGCCTTAGCGATATTTCTCGACGGCATGTCGAGATAAGCCATGGGCGGCATTTATAAAAACTCTGACACCAGATCAACAACCACACGAAATAAAAATAAAAAAGTTTAATATTCATGTGTTATACAGGATCAAATTAAATTAGCTAGCGAAACTCCGTAGACGTGATGGATATATGGATATCTAAACACGATAAAAGTTGATAGAGTAGATTGTTTCGGTCAATGACTTCTGGTGGTGTTGTTACTTAAAGTATGAGTTGAGAAAATCTGTTCCTTTTTTGTTTGATCATGTTTAGACATCGATACCCATCACGTCTGCCGAGTTTTTCTAGCTAATTCAATTTGACCCTGTATACATAAACTTAAACTTTCCGGAATAAATACAAAAAAACCGAAACCGCTTCATATTTCGTTATGTATAGTATGATAGTGATAGTTTAGAAGAACAAGGCGGTCATACTGACAGACATGAAAATCGACTTTCATTTATTTTATAACATAAGATAATAAAGGTACAATTCCGTAGAAGACTGCGGGCGGCAGCAGCAGGCGACGTGTCTTCGCGACACGACTGGTTTCTATGTAATTATATGAAACCGACGTGTCGCTAGGTAAGTTACTTTACTTTACTGGTAAGTTTACTTTTAAAAGAGTAACCGTGGAGTTTCTTGCCGGCTCTTCTCCATAGGAAACGACCAATTGGAACCGTGCACCTAGCTTCTGACGTTTCATAAGTGCCCTTGTAGGTTTATGTGAAATAAAAATATTTTGAATTTTGAATTTTTTGTAAGGAAAGTATTTCATAGAAATTCATAGAAACCAGTCGTGCCGCCGCGACATGTTGCCTGCTGCTGCCGCCTGCTGTCTTCTACGGAATTGTACCTTTATGCTTAATTGTTAGGTTAATCTGATCTACTTTTTTCTGTGACGAAAACAAGGTAATTTCTTCATAAATAATTAATTACACAAAATCTCGCTAACAGTCTAGTGATTTTCATGTGGTTTCGGAAAACCACGAGGTGGCGCGGTGGCTTCGGATAGGTGCTATACCCCTGGCACCTATGTATCTAGACAGAGGCAAAAAAAAAACCTACCGAAAATCGACCTGCATACCTGCAGTGCTATTCTGTAACCATCTCACCGTGAAAACTTAGGTGAAGTGAGCGTGGAGTGAGCTGTCATTCCACTTAATGCTAGAGATTGACACTATTGACAGCTCACTCCACGCTCATTTCACCTAACTATTCACGGTGAGATGGTTACAGAATAGCACTGCTGCTTTAAAAGTATTGTCTACCTACCGAATTGCAAAAGTAACAGTGATTTCGAAAATCAGTATTTAAATCTAAGTCAATTAAATTTAGTTTTGCTTGACCAGGCCCATCGGATTTCTTAACAACATTTACATGAGATTAAAGGAAGCGTGTTTTTTTAAAACAACCCTCCCCTGAGAGTAACTGAAAGATCTTTAAATAAGTTAGCAATTAGGGGTAACATAAAATTAGCATAATTGTAGAAGTTCGTGCTGTTTATGTTTCGACAATAACGATTTTGTCTGTTGCAGTCTCCGAGGTTATGTATAATGAGGGTAGATGGAATTATACAACTTGGAAATAAAATCAGAAGTCATTTATCAAAACTAGGATGAGAATCAGCACTTTTCCAACGTCAAAATTATATAAGACAGTCCCCCAAAATGCCCGCCTTTCACTACTTCCTAGTGCTTAAGCTGGGAAGAAGAAGTGGTGCAACAAACTCCCCAGCAGCACTGCTGTCTGTTCAGTTAGAAAAATTAGATTCTATAAAATAAAATAAAATATACAACACAAAACATTAAATTAAATTATTTGTCATTATGTCAGCTCACGTCAATATACCAATAAAAAACATCGAAAACTATACTCAAGCAGAAAAAGATTTTATACCAAATAGGTAGGTACGGAATTACATCGGGAATCCACTGGATGCGGGGAGCACAGGGCCTGCCATGCTATTCTGTAAACATCTCATCGTGAAAACTTGGTTGAAGTGAGCTGTCAATAGTGTCAATCCCTGTGGAATGACAGCTCACTTCACCTAAGTTTTCACGGTGAGATGGTTACAGAATAGCACTGCTGTTGTTGAGGTGATGTTTGGAGGAGGCGTCAACTGCTGGGTCTACTATATCCAGCAGTTGACGTCTTTTGGCTGATGATGATGCTATGCTTGTGAAAATATTTAAGGCGACGATAACCGACTTTTAATGATTTTATACTGATACTGAAGATCACGTCTAAACGAGTACTGTTAATGATTTGGAAAAAATATATGTCAAATAAGAGCATTTTTTTAATAACTTAATATAGGAATATTTTAGATTATGTTTATATTAAATAGTGAAATTAATTTGTAAAGCTATGTCTAACGCTATAAAAAACGGAGAATCACGCAACATCTATCAAGCGTATTTTCTGAAACCTTCACCATTTTAAAGATAATTTAATTTATATTAAAATACCTTTTATTTTATGTATAATAAATTAATAATGCGTCTTATTTGGGACAGCGGTACTTGATGGGTGAGTCCTATTACTGGCTGGACGTACGACGCGTAGCGTGAGCTCAGCACAGAACACACTAGCTAACCACTCAAGGTCACTGGCATATATCTGCGTCTTAAATAAATCTGGTGTGCCCTATATATTCCCACATTGTTTTGAAAGCTATAGTGACAGGTGACAGTAGACTGTCTTCCTGATTGGTGTCTATACACCAATCCATTTTTATCCAGCTGTCGACTAGTAGACTGCGATTCTCCTAAACGACGAGTGCCCCTCAAATTGGATGGGTCTGCCTGTATCATAATTGGAGTGAATAGCGCAATTAATTAAATATTAGATAGTTACAAAAATATTACTGAATTTTAAAGTTAGAAACGAGCTCAAAAACAAAAGCATCTCTAATCGTAACATCCTAAAACCTAAAAGACTTCAAACTTGACACAAATGTTTTGTCATACTAGTGACGGACCTTTGTCCCGGAACAGGAATAAATAATGAACACTGACGACTGCTGCTTCTGTTGCGAAAGGAACTAAAAAGTAACGGCAATGGCCGACGGCGATCCCTCCGTGAGCTTTGTTGCGCAACACTAATTTTAGCAGAATAGAGATGGGAATGTGATATTTACGTGGACTGATGAAGGTCCGTCAAAAAGCAATGTTCTTTTTTTGAATTTCTTTCGTTTTTTTTCTTCGTGGAATCAATCATTAATGGCTCGTGGTTGATTGAATATACTATAACTGCGTGGATTATTCGATTTACAGAGAACGGCGGATTGGTAGGATACTGATCGTTCTTTAAAAATCTGCACTTTGACGTAGTGGAAAGGCCATAAATAGCATTTTGTGTAAAGAAATTTGGGGTCTTTGCTTTGATTGTCATCTAGACCTATGATGTGAGACGCTACGTATGGCCTTTTGACACTCGAAAACCTAAAACCAAGATAGCGGTCACTGTGTCGAAATGAAAATCTGAAGTTGAGAAAAAGGCATAAAACTAAGAATTCATAAGTCCAAAATTGAAGCAGTTATTTACTTTTCAGACACTGACCTTGGAGTTCAGAAGCGTTTTATACATGACGTTGGCGAAAGTTTAATTTAATTCTTATTTTAAACAAATCGTTTAAAGAAAGCATTTAATAAGTAACGCGAACCTCCTAATAAAGTACCTACGCACTGAATTTAAACCACTTTTTCGACCCCAATAAGAAAGAATGGCACATGCACCTGTCTCTATTAATTTCAATTACAACAAAACTATTTACCAGACCATAAATATATCAAATGAGAGTATCTTGATGTTGTTTAAGCATTGCGTGTGGTGACGTGATCAATTATTATCTGTGGACTCGTTCGAAGTGTGAAGCCATCTCATTTGCGATTATGTTAGGCTGTGGCTCGATCGACGAAGGGGGCATAACTTTAATACAAGTCATGCCCCCTTCGTCTTGTAATTATAAAAGGTGTTATACTGTATTGCCCCTCTTATTTAATTTGCAAAGAGAGGTAGAATTTTAAACAGTTTTTATGTGTCAAGTTTTTATGCAATGTGTGTTTTGTGAAAGTACTTATCTTCTTAAAAGATAGATAAAATGTTGTAACGTTGGTTAAATAATTAAATCGATCAGAATGCTAAAAAACTGCTAAAAGCTTAAATTACAATAGGAAAATCATCATGATAAGTAAAAAAAATACCCTACTTAAGGCGAAAGCGTCAAGGTAGCCCGCGAAATTAAAATTTTCTTACGATCTTTGCAATTTGCAGGTCAGTATTTTAATAAACATAATATTAATAAACATAAGACCTGACACTGACCTGCAAAATGCAAAAAACTAAAGAAATTTTTAACCTCGCGGGCTACCTTAGCGCATCCCCCTTAAGTAACATGTATAGTTGCCTCAACTCGATAAAATATATCTTTGGAATAAAAACTATCAGATACACTATACCAACTAAAGCAAAAATATTTATAAAACAAATACCGCGTCGTTGAAGTACAAAAAATAATAACTCCACCAACAATACGTTCAACAACTCTTAGCGCAAAAAGAAAAAGCAGGAAAATAATGATACAAAGCTCTTTATTTCACACAATTACAGCGATATGTGAAGGAGACGAGCCGTTGAACATACACAATTAGTCGCTTTTTCACACAACCAGCTACAGCATAGCAAACTTATGGAGTGGAAAAGTTTACTCTTCCAGTAAGTCAATAAGTTGAGAGCACGTTTTGTTATTCTGTACAGATTTCAAAAATAGGTTGTTAAAGTGTAGACGCTCAGCGACTGCAGCGCCGTGAAAAGTAATGAAAAACAGGCGCCTAGTGTCAAGTGTAAATCGCCTTGTTAATTTCACTAGCCCTGCGGCGAATTTCGCCGAGGACGCATTGTGTGTGCCGGCTTTATGTCGCGTCTTCCCGTTGTCTGTACACGGCTTTAATTGCGCGCGTCATTGGCGCGCTTTTTGAAAAAAGAATGACGTGTAATTAACGCGCGAATATGGAACGTGACAACGCGCGTTCTGAGGGAGCGATTTTTTTTTAATTTTTTTAATTAGGCACACGAAGGGTTGAGTTCGGTGTTTTGTTTTTGTTCGTTTTTTATTATTTTGTTGTTATGAGTCCAGTTATAGCAAGCGAATTTACATTATAATGAATAAATTAAAATGCTTTTAGCAAATCATTCGTATTGATTATAATAATTATTATAACTTGCTGTATTTGACACCTTGCATTCCGTTTTAATATAGCTTTATGCCATCGCTTTCATTTCATAAAATACCTCTCATAATATCTTTTGCGATAGAGAAAATTAAAAATACATTTTCGGAAATTAGGACCAAAAAACAAACAAATTGAATATTGTTTTTTGCAAACATCCACAAACTACTACACTCATTGGCCTAAAACAGTTCCATAAACATAATTTACTGAGTAATTAATTTGATGTATACTTTCGCCGTTTCCCGTGTCTGTGAATTGTAAATAAATAAAAAATAAATAATTTTTTTTTGAGGACAATGACTGTCCGAAAAAAGCGATGATACATGATCCTCGTTTGGCTGGCTCGCATACATTTTTTTTTATTAAAAAAAAATCACATTAACGGCCTTCATTGGGGCGGCGATAAATAATGCCCTCCTTATTCAAATTTTTGTTTTGTTCATCCCCCACACGTTATAAATGAGACTTATTTGGAAACGAATGATAGGGAGCGATAAAATTCTCGATTATGTTAGAATGTGTGAGTGCAGAACGAGTTGGTAATCGGGCCATTTATTATAAATTTAAATTTTGCTTTTACGCGCATTACCTGTGCCTGTATTTGGTATCGTATTTAAACTGTTTAAAAAAATTAATCGACGCAGCAAAACGATTTTCACAAATGAATGTAGATATAACTTTATTATGAACAGTTGCGAAACGAAATGCATAATGGTATTTTAAACTTTTTAGAATTAACCTCTTCACAACGAAGTACTCCAGATATTACATAACATACATAATCAGTCTATAATTTTCCCACTGCTGGGACATAGGCCTCTTCTCGGTAAGAGAGATTGGGCCATAATCCACCACGCTGGCCCAGTTAGGGTTGGTCGATGTCACTTTTGTCGAATTTTTTTAATGTTTTCCTTCACCACTTTGAGAGCCTCCAGATAACCTTTATAAAAAAATCCTCAACAACTTAGTTAATAACCTAAACATATTATGTTCCTTTGTGAAATAGTTGATTATTAAATAGATGATAATTACCATCTCGACTGTAACCGAAAACAGTTTCAAAACAGTGCTCCTTAATACTAATCTAATTATCCCCAATACGACCCCTTTTTAAACATACTGGCTGAATTCTCAAACATTTTCAAACTCCCGAAGAAGAATCCTACCAAGTAGTACATGCATACCATTAATGCAATGATCCTTAAGGACTCTCGACGGTCCTCAATCACGACCGATGGGTAAGGTCGCTGCGATTTTCCTACTGACCTTCAACCGTTGCCAACTGATGCAGTTAAGTGGGGTGCTCTGTCTCTTTCTAGCTGAGGAGTGCCGACTAGATCTTGGTGTGTTCCTGGTTTGGGAACGAGGATTTCACGAGAGGGATTTGTTTTTGGAAGACATGTATGAGACAAAATGTTCTGAAAACTTTTCATTAGATCAAGTAACGAAAAAATACTTTGGACGGCCGGGAAGTTTAAGTCAAAATTGTGATGACGGTTCTGGGTCAAACTGAGGACCTAAATGTATTCCTAACTAATATTATAAATGCAAAAGTGAATTTGTTTGTTTTCACGCTAAAACGGCTGAACGGATTTAGCTGAAATTTGGCACATGGGTAGAACGTGACCTGGGTTAGGACATAGGGTACTTTTTAACCCGATATTACTACGGGATCGAGATTTATGCGGGTGAAACTGCGGGGCGCAGCTAGTTATTTCTGTACTTTCAATTCCATCACTCTGTGCATTGTTGGTAATTGAGGAATTATAGTACCTACAGGTACAAAAATTCCTCAATTACCAACACTGCACTCTCACTACATTCACATCACTTTTGTTTTTCGTACTGGAAAATATGCGTATACAAGAAAATGCGGTCCTTTACGGCACTCACACTTGGTCCTATCAGCAACTGTCAGATATACCTAGATATGACAAGATTGTTTCTAGAATCACAACCCAAACAGAACCACACCGCCCGTTCCCCATACATAATGTATGAAACTTAAAGAAATGCAATGAAATGATAAAATGATCGCTCCATTGTAGATAAACGGACCATTTCCACTGGCACAATTGAATGATGACCAGCCATTGTGACTATGTTTAGAGATCCTGCATATGATGCCTGGATAGGTGCTCCAGAGTCTATTTCATCCACTTATTGCGACGAATTACTCGGCTTATTGGGTCAGTATGAGCATGTTCAGCTGGTAATTGGTAACAGAGATTTGGCGTGGAAGATTTTTGCACGTTGCGTCTAGGATGTTTTTCTTGGGAGTATATTAGATAAGTATTGCTTTTGTGTGTTCATTTGAAGCAAGAAGGAGCGGAAATTAGTCATTGGTGTTGAGGAAAACACAAGGCGAAACTAGATGTAGATGTCATTACTGCATTACCTATATTCATGGTCGAGAATAAAAAAAAAAAAAACGATGCAGAATACATTGGTAGATTTAGGCTGCGTTTAGTGAAAGGAAATTAAGGTATTTTCTTAAAGGAAGGCGTCGCTTTTAATTATAATTATCTAACCACAAAAAAAAAAAAACATAGAACGCAGGGCATTGGCGGTGCGGGCAAATATGCTGGCTCGTAGGTTCGCGCGATACAGATGTACAGATGCGTTCAAAATCACGCTTTTTAAAGCATACTGCACATCCCTGTACTCGAGCGCTCCATGGATCAGCTGTAGGTACTTAACGTGCCGCCAATGCAATGCGTATTCAATACAACGACGTTTTTAGGGCGCTGTTGCGACTGCCACGTTATTGCAGTGCTTCTGCAATGTTTGCTCAAGCAGAGTACAGCTTCTCAGCTGTAGTGCGGAAAAAGGATGCTTCTCTTCTCACAAGGTTGCAGGACAGTGGCAACAGCCTCCTGAAGGCTATTGCTGATGGGCCTGACGAAAGCCCCATAATGAGGCATCTAATTAAAACCGCCATGTCTAGTAGAATATAGGTACTAACATAGCAAATAAGTTAAATTGTTTACTATAGAATCAAGTTATTTTTTTTTCTAACTGAACAGGCAGCAGTGTTGCTGGGGAGTTTGTTGCGCCACTTCTTCTTCCTAGCGAAAGCACTAGGAAGAGGTGAAGGGTGGGCGTTGTGGGGGACTGTCTTATGTAATTTTGACGTTCGAAAAGTGCTGATTCTCAGCTTAGTTTGAATAAATGACTTTTGAATTTTTACTAACATCTACAATTGTAAGTATTTTTTTTGTAATTGGATCTAGTTGTCTGTTGAATAAATAAATTATAAACCTGCATGGGCACTTATGGAACATCAGAAGCGAGGTGCACGGTTCCAATTGGGTGTTTTCCTATGGAGTACAGCCGGCCAGAAATCCACGGTTACTCTTTTAAAAATAATTGGCTTTTCTAATATTTTCAAGTAACAGTGTTAGTAGATATGGGAGGACAGTGTAGGTCTTTCTACAAGTACCAGGTACTAAACAAAATAGAAGATGGTCAACAAATCTACTGTCCACCAGTCCTATTTTTCGTGTGATTAGTGACTAACCTGGTTCTAGCCAAGTGAGTGACTAGCCAAGTCAGAGGCCCATGAGCGCCATGAAAACTCTGACAGTTTTCATGGCGCCCATGGGCCTCTGACTTGGCTTCACATGCCGTCGAAAAATATATATCTTTCAGGCATGCCGCTTTCCTCACTAGTGTTTTCCTTCACCGTTTTTGAAGCAAGTGATAATTATACAATACGCACATGAACCCGCAGAGATGCGTGCCTTGGGTTCGAACTCGGGTTTGGGCTCTAACCTGGTATTAGAAATAGATATTTTGAGCCGTAAAAGATTAACCATTAGGTTGGTAGAAGGAAGAAGAAGATCACTTAAACAATATCGTCACTCGTAGAAGTTCTTTTGATGTACCCCACGTTTTGAGAATAACACTACTGTATCCTACTTAAAAAAATATCAACACTTCTTTCTTTATTCACGAATGCTCAAGGGCATGCATCGGTACGCATAATATCAATATCAACTGACCAAAATATCAACTGTGTCTCGTTGCTAAGTGACTGTTCTATAAATTATATGGAGCGAATGTCTGCATTGTTGCCAACCTTTTTACGTTATGATAAGTAGATGAGTTTTTGTTTTTGGTTATTATTTGAATGTGGAATGTGTGTTCGTTCTTTTGTTTATGTGAGGCTAGTGTCTATTGAAGGGCTCTTGGCTAAGTAATAAATCGATCAGGTTAAGCTATGCTTGCCGCGGTTGGTCCGTGGATGGGTGACCATCTTTACATACCAACCCCTCCGTGTCTCGGAGAGCACTTTAAGCCGTTGGTCGCGGCTGTCATTGGTTGAACTTTGACAGTCGTTATGGGTCGTCAAAAGCCCGAAAGTCTGACAACCAGTCTTACCAAGGGGATCGTATTACCCAGTAACTGGGTTGTGGGGGTTGGCGGCGATGCGGGAGCAGCGCTGAGTTTTAGTGGGTATATACGGGTATTCACCTGCATCTGGTTAGACTGAAAGCCAACCCCAACATAGTTGGGAAAAGGCTACGCAGATAATGAGTATCTTTAATTATTAATGATTTGTAGGTTCTAATGTAAATATTGTCGATGTCATCCTGATTTTAGGCAAGGTCATAATATGTTAGGAATTTTATGTTTTTTTTTTGTGTATTCGTGAAAAAATAATAACTAAGTTTTATAATACCGACTATGTATTTTATAACTTAGTTATTAATTACTTCGTTGCTTACTGGTTTACCTGAAAACTTAAAAAACAAATGCTACTACATTCTGTTATGAACATTCATCTCAAAAATATTCAAACAAACTAAAAATACTGGCACGTCAAATTATGATATTTTTCGAAACACTTTATTTCGTATAGTACCTGGAGGATCAAGCGTGATATAAATAAACAAAGGCCTAGTAATAAAACGGTTTCCTAAAAGTAGAAATTGGAATGGATTTTTAGAAAAATTCAGGCACTACTACTATGGTTACCGTGTATTTTCAGGTAAAAATTTAAACCTTTTCTGTGAAAAGAACTCTGTAAAACTAGCTACAGTGCTCCACACGTATTTAGGTACTCTGCCAATTGCGAATGAAGTGAGAAAAAGGGGAGAGAATGGTACCTAAGCTTGCAGTTACAATTTTTGGGAAAAACTTAAAAACAAAGAAAAATGAAAAGCTAATGGAGAAATTGATGATGAAATAGGGGCGAATATAACAACGTTGAATTTGGATAGAAATGTATGAGGAAAATCGTGATAATACTGGTCAAGATAATACAGTCACTGAAAGTCAACAAGCCTTCTTTTGACAGCGAGGGTAAATCATAATAATATGTATAAAGGTACATCAAATAAACGACACACCACGCTCTTTAAACAACCCTTCAAAATCACAAGCCAATTAAAAAAAAAAACAGCTTATAAAACTGCAATGATTATGAGAACGTATACGAAATATTTTTCAAAATTTCCTACCCGAGGTTATCGACAACTGGTAGGAAGCTTAAATTACGGGCCAGGCACATTTTTATCTGCTTTTTTTGCCCGAGCCTAGGGGTGGTGCGCGTTTTTTGGACTTATTTTTTATCGAACGCTTCGAATGGACCACTTCAATGTAGGGGTTAAACTGTCTGTGCAACGAAAACTACGCTTTGTTACGTACGCGCACGTATTCATATGTTTTATGATGTTATTTCGTTATTAAAACGGGTAATTGCTAATCTGAATGTGTGATTGACTGGATGAATTTTAGATGATGTTGTTTGTGAAAATTTTGTTTTTGATGAGCAATAGTTTTGGGTAGATTGCTAATCCAAACTGTTAATTTAATTAGTTCATATTATAATTAAATCGTCTTCGCATTTCCATTAATCATATGATGACACATGAGACATCGTTATGTGATAGGTGAAATGATGATATAGGAAATTGTTTTTTAATTTTTGTTTTTCAACCTTGAGACGCACACCGCACTTTGCATGCTTCATTATTTTAAAGTGTCTTAGCTAATAGAGTCATCACAATGTCTTGTTTTCTACTCTATCTTTTTTTGTATATATTCTTCTATAGCTATATTCATCTATTTAGTTATTATTTAATCGTTCTTTTGTATTTTGTGCTATGTCTTTTGTGCGCACCAAATAAACGATATAACTATCGAAATAATTAGATATTGAATTGAGTGAATCGTTTTGCAAGTCACACACCTTATTGTAGATTTTTTAAGCGTTATAAAAATCAAATCAAAAGTCGTTGATTCAAACTAAACTGAGAATCAGCACTTTTCGAACGTCAAAATTACATAAGACAGTCTCCTAAAACGCCCACCCTTCACCACTTCCTAGTGCTTTAGCTGGGAAGAAGTGGCGCAACAAACTCCCCAGCAGCACAGTTGTCTGTTCAGTTGGAAAAATTGGATTATATATAATAGAATGCAAAATAATTTATATTGCGCAACACAAAACATTAAATTAAATTATTTGCCATATGTCAGCTGCGGCACGCCAATATACCAACAATAAAAAACATCGAATTCTATACTCAAGTGAAAATAAAAACTTCAACAGAACTTGATACCCGAATAAAATAATTATATCCATAAAATATGTTATCTACTAGTTAGAATACATTATATCTTTTTAATTTTTGAAATGAATCGACTACATTGCGTTTTTCTTTTTAGACCACAATCATTGGCATTAATTATTGCAATAATCCACAACACTAACGAATGAATAGTGCGATAAAATAACCGAATTTCGTTCGAAGCAATATGAAGAGGATTCTTTCGAATTCTTTTGATTTCAAATTTTATGTCTGTAATTTGTATGATGTTTATAATAAAGAGTAGTATTCTATTTTTATCCCATGTCTTTTGGCTTCTATAATCCTCGATGCACGCATTTCTTTGGGTGTGAATATTAGGAAGATATACTGACTCATCGACTTCCTGCCCTTGTCTCATGTTCCTTGGGGTCGCAACACGTTGTCTCTTTCTACTCTCCCCTGTCAACCGTCACGCTATCCTTCTCTTTCATATAATTCCTCACACTTGATTCTATTTCTTCTCTGACATATAATAAGAGTTAAAGTCCTACTTAATTTTCCCCAGAACCTTAAAACTCTAGCTTCTTACAACATCGTATAATTTTACAATGTTCGTAAATATGTGAGCACCGTGTATCTATCACATAATTAATTTATCTGTCATTGCTTCATTTTTCATTCTTTTTACCTATCGTGGTATAGTAATCTTATCCCAGGTGCAGCAGCGTCTTCACATATAATTATATAATTAATGTATTCAAGTTATTGTGAAAACATTTTAAAAGAGTAACAGTGGAGTTTCTTGCCCATTCTGCTCCATAAGAAAAATACCTTTTGGATGGGACGACTGGAATCAATTTTATTTTTTGTCTAAAGTGCCGTTTATGTACCAAATTTAAATAAATTATTTGCCTTTGACTTTGAAACTTTGACATCATAACTTCTAGAACCACCTCTAACCTAACCATCGCTGCAAAAAAACGGCAGTCTCAATTCAGGCTGCAGTCAAAACACGCATTGTACGACATTTTGTTTGCGGCTCAAAACAGCGTGCAATCTGAGTAGCACAATCTAACCCAACGGCTTTGTGCTTACTTTCATATTCGCTGCATTGACAGCTAAAGGACGGGGTAGGGTTGGCGAGAGTATTAAATTAATATTTTCGGACGTTTTTAAGCAGGTTACTTATTGGAACGAAGTTCTTTAACGAGGTTTGTAATAGGAGTTGACTGATAGAAATCGTGACGTAACGAAAAAGCGTTATGCCCGAAAAAGTCAATTTCAAGTGTCAAAAGTTTTTGTTAAAACTTATACTAGATGGCTCTGTATTAATCTATACGTCTGTAGGTACATCTTTTAAACAAACATACATACAAATAAATAAATAAATAAATGCATATAAAAGTATAAACGGAACTAATATAAAAATAAAAATAAATTGTCTGTCTGTGTGTCATCACTTTTCGCGTCGATGTCCCTGCCAGTCTTTATGTTGATCGCGCGGTAAATTCTGCTTGGGCGACGCAGTATTTGTGTGACGTTAGTTCTTTGATGCGTAGTTCGCATGTGGCATTGTAGATGCCGCCACTTGTATGATTAAATACATGCACACTACAAATAAGACAGGTGGCACAAATTTTCCACAGTCCACATTATAAGTGAGGCTATATCGATAAATAGAAGAACACTCTAAAGATAGCTAATCATAAGATAAAACAACCAACCCACCCAGTCCTTAAGGAAGAAATTTATCACAATCTCAATCAAACCTCCTTACAACCCTAGGGCTACAAACACATGCACAGTAGTCGTATCGACCGCCTTATTAATAAACATACGCTAACAATAAATAATTGTTTATAATGAACTTTATAATATATTAGTGCAGATAGTTCATTATCTTTAGCACGCACACAGCGACGTCGGTCCACGCGAGACGCATCGGGTTAACGTAGTGTTGGGAGCAATCGATATCGATGATTTTCGATTCGATTTATGAGTCTGAGTCATTGGGCGGTTGCGTGGTTTTGAATCATTTTGTGTTTGGAATTTGTATCGCTGCTGCACAATGTGTTTTGGATATCATTTTGATAGGCATAGTCGATCTGTGAAGAAAGGATGTGGTAATTGAAATCAACCAGATGTATGAATGATCGAATGGTTTAAAAAATCTCCCATAGATCGTTGCAAAAAGGCTCAAGTACAAACATAACCGAACATACCCGTTAAGAGTCATAGCTTTATCCAAATAAAATAAAAATATATTATGAAAAGTAATCAAATAGTCAACAATATCAAAAAAAGGAAAAAAAAGCTTTGATGGATCATGACTGATGATGAGTGTAACACAAAATACACAATCAATGCAAATGCAATTTATCCTGCCCTCTGTGCCCCAAAATATTTGTTTATTTATTTATCTACTGTATTTAATGTACAGTACTTAATACGATAAATGCGCCTAATGCAGTCATACCTTTGCGCTGCTACTGACGGCGCCGTCGAAATGGCGAATTTTCGTTCCAACAATATCGGAAATACTGTCGTGCACGCTGGCACGATAGTATTTCAGATATTTTGAATTTGGTATTGATTTACTTGCATTCTTTTTCTTCTTCGTGTAGCGACATGAAGAAGAAAAATAATGAAATTATAAATAAAAGCCCAAAACTATCGATAAGAAAGATATCGACAGCATCACAAACCTACTTTGCGCAGGAGCATCGCCGCTCGCATTTTCTTTTATCAACGCATTGATTAATGCTGGTTGATTTGAATAATAATTTTCTGATACAAACGTTATTGTATGATAAATTTAGTGCAAATTGTAATGTGAGAGCAAACCTGAGTTATGGCTAGATGTTGCTATCTGTGCTCCTTGATTTAATAGCTCAGCCAGGAAGTGAGCTTTTATTGTTTTATTGTTGTACTGGGACGTAATTTGCTTTGAGTTGGATTATTGTATTTGTAGGTTTATTATGAATGGCTTTTGCTAAATATATCTAGATATTTTTAACTTAAGAACTCGACAATCAAATTTTGATGATTGATCAATCGAAAATAGAAGAGAAGTTACTTGATCAAGTTGCCTAAAAATAACCAACTTTATTGATACGGCGTCAAGTGTCACATACTTCTAACGAGCATATTGGTAGATTCGCATGAATTTCCTCGCTCGAAACGGGCACACATAACATTACATTTTCTGTAGGCCATTCGCACGAAGTAAATTTGTTTGTGGGCGAAACGACAACTCCAAAAATACGTATTAGGTAATTGGCACATTTTGACTTTAATGTAATAAAGTTAAGAAAAAAGTACACTAATCAAAAGAATGAAAAAAAGTGACGATTCGCCTGTTTCGGTCGACTAAATTCGCCACGACCAATAAACCTTCTAAAGTTCCAACTTGTACCTTAGCAACAAATAAAATAAATGACGACTTAATACTTATTGTGTATTTGTGTAAAACAGTAAAAAATACATCTAATCATCCTGTAAGAAAAAGCTTAACACAAACTCTTAAAAGTAAAGCAAACATACACACCCACCCAACACAGCTTCCCATTCACCCATTCACTATACAAGTAACGAAAATCCCATTCACAGCTCCCAAAGGTCAACAAATCGTTCATAAAACAAGGAGACCAACATAAGAACGAGCAAAACAAACGTCGCGAGGTGAAGGTCGCCCTATAAAGACGGAGCGTGTATGCAACATACACGAACATCCAAACACGACATACATACATACATGCGCATACATACTCAGATGGACAGTACAACGCTACTCACTTACACGGACCAAATAAAAACGTGTTTGGGAGAAATTGAGAACTGTATAGAGCTGTTAATGTTGCTAATTATTTTTGCATTTGTGTCATTTTGAGGTGGATATTTAAATGGTTTCTTATAAATATAATAAAAATAAAAATATGAATTATTTAAATTATTGTGCTTGCTAGTAGACTAATAACCACAGTTACAATAAAAAATAAATAAATTGCAGAGTCATGAATAGTTGTTTATCTCTGATTAATAAACATTTTTGTACACCCGAGAATCTAATCTAATCTTAATTAATCTAGCTATCTTAATATCTTAGGTAATCTTTCGAACCGTCTGACAGATGGTCTCTTCTTCTGTATTTTATTTCAATACCTACCAAATAAAATCTGGAAAAATATCTGGGGACTCAGAAAAGCATTCAGACGACTGACGAAAACTTACAGTAATATTTAAACTCTATATTTTGATGGATCGAAATAAAATTTCTACGCCTTTGCATAAACAAGATTCCTATAAAGACACTTAAAAAAATCAAGAAGCTTTCCTTGAAAGTTAAAATGTCTCACAAACTGTCACAGTCAAAAGAACGACAACACAGTTAAACCACTCTATACAGGTCCTCCCAGTAGGGCGGGCGGCGTAAGTCCGGTGGTCCCACATATCAGGCGCCACCTCCAGTCTTTTATAGTTAACACGACGATGATGGCTTAGTAGACATACTCCTTGTTGCTTTACTCCTGTTTATATTGCCGCTTTAGCTTTCGTATTAAAATTATTATTTTGTAGGAGTTTTAAAGTATTTTTATAAGTTTTGTAAGAATAGGTTATTCATTATATCCTTGTTGCTTTACTCCTGTTTATATTGCCGCTTTAGCTTTCGTATTAAAATATTCATTTGGTAGGAGTTTTAAGGTATTTTTATAAGTTTTGTAAGGATAGGTTAAAATGTCCTTATGCTTTACTCCTATTTATATTGCTGCTTTAGCTTTCGTATTATTAATATTCATTTTGTAGGAGTTTTAAGGTATTTTTTATAAGTTTGGTAAGGATAAGTTATTCATTATATCCTTGTTGCTTTACTCCTGTTTATATTGCCGCTTTTGATTTCGTATTAAAATATTCATTTTGTAGGAGTTTTAAGGTATTTTTATAAGTTTTGTAAGGATAGGTTAAAATGTCCTTATGCTTTACTCCTATTTATATAGCCGCTTTAGCTTTCGTATTAAAATATTCATTTGGTAGGAGTTTTAAGGTATTTTTTATAAGTTTTGTAAGGATAGGTTATTTATTATATCCTTGTTGCTTTACTCCTGTTTATATTGCCGCTTTAGCTTTCGTATTAAAATATTCATTTGGTACGAGTTTTAAGGTATTTTTATAAGTTTTGTAAGGATAGGTTAAAATGTCCTTATGCTTTACTCCTATTTATATTGCTGCTTTAGCTTTCGTATTATTAATATTCATTTTGTAGGAGTCTTAAGGCATTTTTTATGAGTTTTGTAAGGATAGGTTACTATGTTCTTGTTGCTTTACTCCTGTTTATATAACCGCTTGTTGAACTAGCTTTAGGATTTAATATTAATTTTGTAGGAGTTTTTAAGTATTTTAATATTTTTACAAGGCTGTAAAAATACTTAAAAACTACATAACAGTATTAGAGTCATGGTACTTCTTGATGCTTTACTTCTGTTTATATTTCCGCTCGTTGCTGTGAGTATGTAGCTATTAATTTAGTGAGATTTTTGAATACTTGTTTTTTATACATAGTTGATACGTTGTCAATATATTGCCGCTTATACTGATAAGCGGCAATATATTCAAATTCAAAATATTTTATTTCACATAAACCTACAAGGGCACTTATGAAACGTCAGAAGCTAGGTGCACGGTTCCAATTCGTCGTTTCCTATGGAGAAGAGCCGGCAAGAAACTCCACGGTTACTCTTTTAAAAGTAAATGGTTTTTACATTTTTTCCAAATTACAGTGTTAAAAGCTTCGACCAACTATACAGGTATGAGAGGACAGTGTAGGCCCATCAACATGGACCAGGTACTTAGCAAAATATAAAATGGTCCACAGATCTACAGTCTGTTATGTCTAAACGTTCTCACATTCACAAAATTTAAAAGAAAATAATTTATATAAAAGATAAATAAAATAATAAAAATAAAAACCTATTTAAACCAAATGACAATGGTTGACACTCCAGCTGTAACAAATGTATATAATATAAACAGGAGTAAAGCCACAAAGAGTATGACTGCAACGAGTTTTACAATGTACTTTAGTTATATTAATATTAATTTTGAAGGATTTTTAAAATATGTTAGCTAAGTAGTCATAATTCGAGTTGTTTACTTCTTTTTATATGGCCGCTTGTTTCTGTAACTAGCTTTAGGTACTATTATTTTAATACAGGACTTTGAAGGTTTGTTTATATATATATAAAGGATAACATACCTACTAGTCATATCTCTTGTTGCTATACTCATATTTATCTAACCGGTTGTTGCTGTGGAGTTGCTTTAAAAGTTTGATTCGGTATTTTGATTAATATATACTATTGTCGTGATTTCTTTCATTAATTTTTTTTTAATGTATTATTTTAATAGGTACCGAATTATAATATCCACTGTGGCAACACTGTCAAAGTACAAATTAATTAACTTATTTTTTTTTTCTCTATATGTCTACTGAATGTATTATTTTACTTTGGCAACACTTAGAAATAATGGTTATGGTAATGGGTGGGGCAAAAGTAATTTTAAATTGTAAAATGTAGTGCAGAGCCAGTCGTCATTTGATTGTGGAATAGTACAGCCATGCTATTCTGTAAACATCTCACCGTGAAAACTTGCGTGAAGTGAGCTGTCAATGGTGTCAATCCCTGTGGAATGACAGCTCACTCCACGCTCACTTCACCTAAGTTTTCACGGTGAGATGGTTACAGAATCACAGAACTGTTGTGCGGAATAAAAGTGTTTTCATTTTACAACATTTTGTAAGAGTTTCAGGGATAGGTTCTTTGATTAAAAAAATATCACATTCTTTTCAGTCAGTCACAACAACTCTGGAAAAGGTTGCAGAAGGAAAAGTTTTCTTTAAGTGTTATTATGAAAGAACTGTCTTCTATTTAATTGAAATGCTCTCCGGGACTGAAGATGAAAAGAGTCAAATAAAAAACTATAAGTTTGTACACGCGCACGCGGTTGAAGCCACAAGAGACGAGAATGGCATACATTTTTCGTTTAAAAACAATTAATTTGTAGGTACTTCGCAATTGGAAACTTCTACCAGCAAAACAAGTACTATTTATACGGCGTCACGTGTCAGTACAAGTTATTACAATAAAACAAGGGGCTCATTAAATGCGTACGTACGTAATAAAGCGCCACATTACTCGGTACAGACACAATGTAGCTCCAGCTGTAAATTACTTACTGTCGCCAAATAGCGCATCAGTGAATAGTTCGTGATTGTCCATTGGGTCCGACGAATAAGATACTTGTTTTAAGGAATAATACTCCCTATAATTATGACGGAGGGAAATATTTGTGTTCTTAGTGTTTGTAATAAGTAATTAAAGTAATTGTCTTTCAATTAAGCAAGAGAATTTGAATATTTTTCAGTAAAAGAAGTGTGACAGCTGAAGAAAAAAACCCAAATATCTTAGCAGAAATCAGTAATCTATAAAATTAAAATGAAATGCTGTTCGTTGTTAAGCGCATCATTGCTTTTGAATGGATGGACCGATTTAGCAAAAGATTCCGGGAAAATTGGAAAATTCGGGAAAGAAAGTGTATTTTTTCTATAGATTGCAATTTTGACAGGACAACTTCCGTCGGGTCAACTAGTTAAAATTAAAAATAATAATTCATAACCGACGTCATTAAACATCTCTTGAATCAGTTCGACTGCAGACTGCATTTTGAAAACGTCATTTTTATTTATTGTCAGAAAACTTAGATCAACCTACATTCCATACAGTTTTCCAATCAACTTCGTCTCACTTTCGTCAACAAATGGATCAAACCAAATCACTCACTGATTTTCAAACTTCTGTTTCCCAGAAATCGTCTAATCTTGCGTTGATATCTTTCGACAACGTCGACTTAGCGAGACAAATTCAATTGTGCTCACTGCCTACGCGTGGCGGGATTTTGTGTCGGGACCAGTGGAAACGACGTAGACAGGGCGCGAACTTGTGTCCCATCCTATTGTGTGGACTTGAAACAATAATCTGGAACCGTAGTAATGAGTCGACGAGCCAAGGGTTGTTGTATAATGGTCGCAGGCTTTAATTGTAATTATAAAGTTTTTAAGCTAGGTTTCAAAGGTAGGTATGTAAAATTGCTTTTTCTTTGAATTCTAATAGATTTGGAATAGATAATTAGAAGACCTTAAGGTTCAGACACATATCAAATAAATGATTGCCATTTTATTTTTAGTTTGTGACGTAGTTACGAAGTCACCTACCAAATAATTAGCTGATATAGCTGGATTATAATTTTATGAATAGTTAATGAGAGGACCAACCCTCCGAATGTACATAGCATAAAAGCATAATCGAACAATAGTTACACAGTAACTTCAACTCAACCTAGCACGGTCCTGCTGACATAGGCCTTTTCCAAGTTAAAACTGAACAGAGTTAGCGGAGAACCCTCTGCCTTCCACATCTAAGACAATCAAATTTTTAAGATTGTCAATCTATATGCTTCACTAAAGTAACTTTTTAATAAAAAAATCAATGCCCTCTCACAAAAATATTAGAGTTTATTTAGTCAAAATAAATCTGCACTCACTGTAGAGATCAGACCGCAAGCCGTCCGCCTTAAGGCTTGCTTCTTATGCAGATTTTACGAGAGGTTATAGCTTTAACCAGCGCTCGAATCGCTTAATTGTTCGAATCAGACGTCTTGCGAACAAAAACTTAACAACATTCGATGTTTTTGGCAACAAAGCGATATGACACGCTTACTTCGCTTCATTTGTTAGTTATTCGTCTAGCCGCTGTAAGGACCCTTGTGGTTTGTCTGGTATGTCTGAATAAATGAAGGCTATGGTTGTTAAAGGTGGAATTTACTATTAAAGTACATATTTTGAGGTGGTCCACAATGATCATGTCTTGTAAAGCTATCACTTAAGTTCACATTGTGGAATGCAATAAATATATTGAAAATACTAACTGCGCCCCGCGGTTTCACCCGCATAAGTCTCGATCCCGTAGGAACATCGGGATAAAAGATATCCTCTGTCCTTTTCCAGGTCATGGTCTACCCATATGCCAAATTTCATCCAAATCCGGTTAGCCGTTTTAGCGTGAAAGCGTAACAAACAAACAACCTCACTCTCGCATTTAAAATATTAGTTAGAAAACGATAGTTACGATGTCAATTTAAGGAACAGTTCTGCAGTGCTATTCTGTAACCATCTCACCGTGAAAACTTAGGTGAAGTGAGCGTGGAGTGAGCTGTCAATAGTGTCAATCTCTAGCATTAGGTGTAATGACAGCTCACTCCACGCTCTCTTCACCGGGTTTTCACGGTGAGACGGTTACAGAATAGCACTGCTGTGGTTCCTAACTAAACCTAATTATTCGTATAATTAAAACAGAATATTTGAAAACTAGACAGACCAAAAAGCACAATCTAGTTTCTAAGAATCAATTACTGAGCCCAAATCAGCTCACATACCGCTACTGTAATCGTAGCTTTTTGTAATCCTTAATTGTTTTTATATTGCTGAATGGGCCTGTTCTTGACCTCAATCTCTTTTGATGGAAAGAGTGAGATGGATGAGGTCTATGATGAAACGAGCGTTTTTTTTAAAGGTTCCCAGGTTTTTTTCAAATAGGGTCTCCCCAAAATTTGCGCTGATATGAGCGGCTTACTACCATCCGTCCGTTAGTTATAGGAATCGGCGGAATTTACGCAAAAACTTTAATCATGGTTCCATACATTTTGACCACGTAGGGATTGCACTTTTCTATGAAATATCTGTTTAAAAAAAATAACGACGAAATATTTCAACGCTGGGGGTACAGAATCATGTACTGAATCCATGGTAACAGTTTTCGCATCGATGTCCCTGCCACCCTGTATACCAAGTTGTCTATATTTCTTAGGGAAGTCGACACCGGTAATCTTTTTAGTCACTATCCCGAAGGCTTAGTATTCTTGGTTTTATTTTAGTCTCCTCGTTGCAACTTGTTGATTTTAAATGTAAAATGCGAAGAAAATCCTACAATTTTATTTGGCTGTAGTGGCCTCGACCACGATTTACGAGTTGTAGGTCAAGTTCGAACTCAGGCAGACACTTTATTTTGTGTATTTAATTTCATCACCACTGCTCTCAAAACGGTGAAGGAAAACATCCTGAGGAAACCGGCATGTCCAAGAACCAAAAAAAATAGAAGACTGATTCGCCAAACCGCACTGGGCCCGCGTGGTGGATTATGGTGCACTCCCTCTCATAGAGGGGCGGCCTGTGTCCCAGCAGTGGGAACATTATAGGCTGACTATGTATGTTATGTTATGTATGAAACTACTCGAGATGGGATTAGACAGAACAAGTTATCAATACGGACTAGTTAATTAGCTAATTTTCGCAGCTGTAAAAAATCCATCATTATTTCCTTATAGGTCATTTCCATCGATGATATCGCCAACATCACCACAGTTGACCGTAGGATTAGGGATCACAGTTCGATTTTTAAACTAGAAGGCTGCTGCTTTTTGACTTCCAGAACGTATTCGATCATTCTGATCTCCAATTACTCAGTATTCATGTAAGATACTCAACTACAAGGTCCTCTAAACAGCACTGAAACAAAGATACTCATGAGTCATGTAACACCTCTGAATCAGACCACTTACTCCTATCATCAGTCCATAAACAGCTCAGCTACAACACAGCCTGTACTCTGCAGTCACAGCCACATTTAGGCGCCACCATAAAAGTATTAATTGCGCGCGCCATTGTTGTGCTAATACAGTATATTGATGGATCTAGAAGTGTCAAAGAGGTACAGAAAAATACAATAAAAAAAACTTAATTAGGCTTGAGCAAATTGATAATAGTGACATCTGTTGGTTGGAGTGTGAACGAGGTAGTATTTATTTTGGGGGTTGAACAGGCCTGCATCGCGCAAGTGAAGTTCGCATAGAGTAATCGGCTTATTTTTGCCACAATTATATTTCTTTATTTTCATATTTTACATAATATTAAGGAAATTATTTAATGTTTAAAGTGTTCTCAGATGATTTAGTTCTTATTTATAATAATGGAATTTATAAATTATTTTCTCTGCTAAATTAAAGAGACATTTTCTACCCATTACTGAACAAATTCAAAAAGGGGTTTTCATTACGTGCAATTGAATCGGTACCCTAATTACGTAATACACGATCAATCAGAATCTGAATCGTTTTGAAACAGATTGCTAATCCATTGCTTCGTACGTTCGACAAAAAAATCTGCTCAACAACGTAAATAACACAATGAATGTTGTTGACCTGTCAAATTGAAACAGATTAGTCGGAATTGTCAACGAAAATGTGTTGCGTAATTAGATAGCTGTTTTATAAAAAATAAAAAATAAATAAGAAAAAAAACACATCTTTGTTTCCATATCCTACGTCTATCTATTGTCTTAGCTGGTTCACAAATAAGTCGTAACAATTAATTGGCATAAGTACCAGGCTTGGCCCGATAATTGTACTGTGAGCCAGTGGGTGACTCATTTCATACGTCTCACTGGTATAACACTATCATATTAATTAATGATGTCATAGCAATTATTATAAGTGCGATTATATTTAGTCAGATTCTAGATTATGTTTGTTGAATGAGTTTCAGGTTACAGTGGAATAAAGTTTATGAGGATGGGAGGAGTGTCTGTCTGTATGTAAATTGTGTTTTCATTTATTTGAACTTTTTATCTGCAGTATCATATAATGGATGTGATTTTCATAAGGAACAAGTAAAAGGCTTATTGGTAGATTCAGTTGTAAGATATGATTAATACCTATGTTTTTCATATATGACTCTAAGACGCATATATATGCCAGTGACCTTGAACGGTTAGCTTGTGTATTCTGCACTGAGCTCAGGGCAACGCGTCGTACGTCCAGCCAGTAATAGGACTCGCCCATCCAGGAGCGCTGTCCCAAATATAGCCGCATTATTAATTTACTATACATAAAACAACAGGTATTTTAATAAAACACGTAAATAATAAAATTCATTTTCTTTAAAATGGTGGACGTTTCAGAAAAATACGCTTGATAGATTTTGTGTGATTCTCAGTTTTTTATCCGCGTTAGACATAACTTTACATATTGATTTTCACTATGTAATATAAACATTATCTAAAATATTCATTTATTAAGTTGTTAAGAAAATGCTCTAATTTAACATATTTTTTTTCCAAATTATTAACACTACTCGTTTAGACGTGATCTTCAGTATAAAATCTTTAAACGTCGGTTATCGTCGCCTTAACATCCCGTAGTGCATTAAAGGCGTGTACATTTTATTTAAGCATCATTGGTTCCACCTGATTCAGAAAATGTGAAAATTATTTCTGTCATAAAATGATTGCAAACATGGCTTTCACTGCATTTCTAAACAGACTTACACATTTTCGGAAATATTTAAAGTTTGTCTCGTTGGTCTAGCGATCGCAAGCGCTAATGCTGAGCATGAGGTCAAAGTGTTATGGGATTTTTCTAGCTGGAATTGCTCAGTAGCAGCCCAGAGTCCGGATTTGTGCCCGGTAGACGGCTAAAGACTAGCCCCCTAATACATGGGTATCCGTTAATTCCGGAATTCACATGTTGTAAAGTCAATTGCACCATCACCTATGCACCTCTATTCTGTACACTTCTCAGTATGCTCTTAGCTGAAATCTATCAATTGTTTGCCTAATCGATTTGTTGGTACATAAAAAGAAATGGCTGCGTGTAAAAGGTCGATGTCATAGCGGCATCGTGGCGAATCGTCTAATACCTCAATCCGTCCAAATCCGTGGGAATCGAGAAAACTTTTGAACAATATACACACGTGGGTAAGTGGCTTGTACAGGTGTTTACGGGTATTTAAGTGGTCTCTATGATTAGTATCTCTGAATTGTAAAAAGTGTATAGAAGTTAATTTATGCAAGCAATCATTGATCATGTAACTATTGATATGAGAAATATGTGCATGGAAGTATTGACTACCAATGAGAAAGTAAGACGAACATTAAATAACATAATATCACGCCTTGATTCTCAAAGGGTTGGGCAGAGGTGTTCCTATAGTACACCCACATTTCGTCAGTTATGTTTAAGTCCCATGGGGGCGAGCTTATTGCCATCAACCGGGCACAAACCCAGACTCCGGACTGCTACTAAGAAATTCCAGATGGCAAAACCCAATAACACTTTGCCCGACCCAAGAATCAAACCCAGGACCTCATGTTCAGCGGCAGCGCTTGCATCCACTAGACCAACGAGCCAGGTTAGATCTAGGTACTATTTATTTCAGTATACATAGTATCTGATTTCTAACTGACTTATAATGTCGTCCGCAAATATAGACGAGGAAACTGTTCTTAAGAGCGTTCATCCAAAAAGTTGGCAACGTCGCAAATAGCTGTCAAATATTTACCTTTTTTGATTAATTTGGCAATATTACTATTTGGAAATAAGAAATATGGCTAACTAGTGAATTACAATATTAATAATGAATTGCAATTATAACCCATTGTCATTTGGTTTAAATAGGTTTTTATTTTTATTATTTCATTAATCTTTTATATAGATTATTTTCTTTAAGACTTTGTGAACGAGAGAACGTTGTAGACATAACTGTAGATCTGATCTGTGGACCATTTTATATTTTGCTAAGTACCTGGTACTTGTTGATGGGCCTATGACTGTCCTCTCATACCTTTTAACACTGTAATTTGGAAACATTGTAAAAACCATTTACTTTTAAAAGAGTAACCGTGGAGATTCTTGCCGGCTCTTCTCCATAGGAAACGACCAATTGGAACCGTGCACCTAGCTTCTGACGTTTCATAAGTGCCCTTGTAGGTTTATGTGAAATAAAATATTTTGAATTTGAATTTGAACACTGAATTTGATGTTTTAGGTGTAAAAAAGGCATTTGGAAAGTTTCCAAATACTTTTTTTGCATCTAAAACGAAATATTCGGTGTTACGATATCAATTATTGCATTTCATAATCAATATTTTAGTTCACTAGTTAGCCATATTTTTTATTTCCATATGGGAATATTGCCATATTAATCAAAACAGCGAAATACTTGACAGGTATTTGCGACGTTGCCCAGTTTCTGTATAAACGCGCTTAACATACAATTGGGAACATCTTTAGAATTAATTTAGGTACCACAGTTTCAGCTCGAGTTAGAGCTCGATCCATCAGGTGAAGCTAGGCTTGCCGGGGTTGGTCCGTGGATGGGTGAGTATCTTTACATACCGTGACTCCGTTCCTCAGAAAGCACGTTAAGCCGTGGGTCCCTGCTGTCACTCGTGGATCTTTGACAGTCAATACGGGTCGTCAGAAGCCCGAACGTCTGACAACCAGTCTTACCCAGGGGTATTGTATTACCCAGTTACTGCGTTATGGAGGTCAGATAAGCTGTAGTTCCATGTAAAATACTGGTATTCAGCTGCATCCGGTTAGACTGAAGCCGATCCCATCATAGTTGGGAAAAGGCTGGGCAGATTGATTTTCCACTGTTACAGTAACAATTCCATTATATTTTAGACAGTAGTTGATAAAATTCATTAGGTTTTAAGTTACCCCAAGCACGCGGTCAAACAAACCACTTGTTCCGCAATTTGTCCCACTTAGAAACAGGGTGTAAACTGGTACCCGAACGAACAGGAAGTACCCGACAAAACAAAAACTTAGTTTGTACAGCATACCTTTGTAGCTGCTGTGTTTATAATGCTAATATCACTGGAAACTGAGTTTACAGGCTACCACCGATCTATTCCGTAAAAAACTTGACGTGAAAACTTAAGAGCGGCATTCTAAAAGTTGGCAACGTCGCAAATAGCTGTCAAACATTTACCTGTTTTGATTAATTTGGCAATATTATTGTATGGAAATAAGAAATATGGCTAACCAGTGAACTAGAATATCAATATGAATTGCCATTATAACACTGAATTTGATGTTGTAACCGTTTTAGGTGTAAAAAAGGCATTTGGAAAGTTTCCTAATACTTTTTTTTTCTTCTAAAACGAAATATTCGGTGTAAAGATATCAATTATTGCATTTCATTATCAATATTTTAGTTAACTAGTTAGCCATATTTCTTATTTCCATACAGTAATATTGCCAAATTAATCAAAACAGCGAAATATTTGACAGCTATTTGCGACGTTGCCCACTTTCTGTATAAACGCTCTTAAGTGCCGGAAGCTGTCAACAGAGATATTTCAAACTCACTTTACTTCGTTTTCACAGTGAGATTTTTCTAAATTCAGGATAGTTTTTTAAAAGAAGGGAAGTAATAAGATTTTCTTAGCAACTGATTTGAAAAAGGGGCTTTCAAGAAGATAATCTTCACACGATTTTTATGAGAACGCCTTGTGTCGCTGTGGAAGTGATAATTAGGCTGTAATTCAAGGTTAGCCGACGGGTTGACTATCTAGGGTGTAACGGGCGTGCATGCTTCTATTCAAAAAAGGGCAACTTAGTATTACGTCCAACCCGCACTGAGCCCGCGTGGTAGATTACAGCCCACTCCCTCTCTCTCTAAGATAGGAGGCCTGCGTCCCAGTAGTGGGAACATTATAGGCTGATTATGAAGTACTACGTCTAACTAACGTCAGCATTATTCCAAATGATGAGTCGCTTCAACGAAATCTCCAATTCCCATCCTAATTATTCCAACAGTTGTTACATCAAAAACAAACTAGTCCGTACTTCACGATATGCTAATTAATAATATAACAAAACAATCTGCGAATAAGCTTAAAGCGTAAGCGGTTGCAGTTAAGCGAAACGTACATAGCCGACTATCGCAGACTGACCCACCCTTATAAATAATAGTGGCAAGGCGCCCATCCGTGCCTCCTACCCCCTTAAAGGGTACCCTCCGGATCTCATTTCCAAATTGCATTTCGAAACCGAATCTCGACCTTACAACTGGCCACAACGGATCAAAAACCCACCTTATCCTTGACCCTCTAAAGTCTTTTTTCGATTGGTTTTGGGGATAGAATTGAGTGTTTAGTCGTCAGGTCATAACCCAAGGAGGCAACATCTCCGTGCGCAAGCACTAACTTGTATAATGAGATATGATAATAAACGCTTCAGTTGAATATTGATGTCGACGAGTTAGGAATGCACTCGCCATGTTTACGGCTGCTCGGAACTTCTAATTAATTATAAATAATTTCAGTGGATTGTTTTGAGCTGACGTACCTAACTATCTATTTACGTGTTTGATGGAAAGGTTCAGACGAACAAATTAAATGAGATTTCAACTGCTGACATTATTGAAGATGTAGATTTTAAGTCTAAAACGACGCTGAGTGCCAATTTTACCATCAAATGAATCGAAGATTAGCAGAATCTACCGAGTCTATTATTTAAAAATGCTTTGTTTTTCATTACACAAGACACTCACAAATTTTCTCGTAATCGATCCCATTTTCTCGAATGATTGAGGCAGTGCAGACTGAGCTATCGCAGCTTCTCTTGGGGTCGGGGTTTCGATTCCCGCAAAGCAAATATTTGGGTAATGTCCTACAGATAGGTGACTGGGTGGACTGAGTATAGTTTATGTGCATGTGTAATTTGATAAGAGACATGGGAAATATCTATGACCTGTATCGTACATGGAAGACGATTTCTAGGAAACGTAGTAGGTAATTATATAACGCTTCTTGATATACGATTCGGTCTTATAGTTGCTGTATAGATAGGTACTTAAGGTTATACCTAGTATCTATTACGTAGTTATTGTAGGTTATGTGCCCAAATTGAGCCACGCTGTGGACTCATATTTTTTTTAAACTTTTGTTGTCATTGAGCGGCAATACGCAGCGTTTGCAGGACATATTTCTACCACGCTCTAGTTAGGTCCAAACCGACGAATGTTTGCGCGGCAGTACTGTGCGAAACATCCAAGACACGCCGCGCACTTCAGTTGGCAATATCAATCTGCCTAGCTTTTAATACGCCCGCAGAAACAATTCACACGTCCAGACACAATTTAGTGACGAATATTTCCTAAAACTGCCTGTGCCGCGCACGATTGCCTCTCAATGATACACCTTAAGAATTGTTTGTAAGGATCGTAGTAGGTAGCGTTCTGTAGTTTTTGCTTACCCCAATGGGAAAAAGACGTGAATTTATATGTGTGTATGATGTCACATTACTGAGACTTTAATTTAGCTTCTGTTATCATCAGAGAGAAACTGAACAAGATGTTTTTTTGCAAATAGTAAAAACAGCATCCTGTTTGATCGCACGAAGTGATAGGGTTGCTAAAAAAAAAACAAAACATTTAAAGAAACATTTTGTGTAAACTCAAAGAAAATGGTTTTGTCTACTATTCTACATAATTTCCCTTTGCCATTCTGTAAAAAAACATTCATGTCATCATATCATATTATTTTTACTTCGACTATGCTGAATGAATGAATGAATGAACGAAACTGACCGATAAGTGTGTCAAGCGCGGCCCGTTTGTCACCCCCTACAAATCGTGACCTAATAGAGGGAAGTTGCTTATTGTGATTCGGATCTGAACAACTGTTTAGCAATTGTAATCTTTAGGTCATTCTCACCTTGGTCTAGTCTAGAACATCTAGGAGGACTATTTTGGATTGCTAAATGTTTAAAAGACAACAGAATCAATGTGTATAAATTATTTAGTAACACAGCATAGCATAGTAGTTACAGCGTAGTACTTTTTTTGTAATTAGTTACAAAAAATGAGTATTACGCTGTATTATTGCTTAGTATTTTGTGTAAACTCATTTTTAAAAACGACATTCATTCGTTCAATGTATATTTCTAAAATCAGTGGTTGATTTTAGACAAAATAATATCTACATTGAACGAATGAATGTCGTTTTTAAAAATGAGTTTAAATGTTTTTTACGTTGTGTGTTTCATTCGTATTTACGGATTTACTTAAAAAGTACTACGCTGGAACACTAATCTATACCTAATGTTGCTGAAATTATTAAATACTGCAAAGAATAAGTATTTTTCTAAATCTCTGTAAAACAATTAAGGGGACTACAGGACCTAAACGTGCCTAAACGCAAGTTTTATAATGCCTAAAAGAATATGATCCACTGCAGTAAACAAAATCAGAAAAATATATGATATTCTTCAGGATATATGCTAGTATGATAGTGTGTTGAAAACATAATACAACTAATTTGATACGATAGAAAAAAATCATGAAGATACCTCTAAAAATTTCTTTTAACGATTAAAAATCATATTAATTTACATGCAATCATTCTGATTTTTTGTCAGATTATTCTACAAGCTACATATTAGCATAATAGTGTTTTAATTTTCCAGTCCAATCAAAAGATTTTCTGTAAATCGCTAACTGCTTCATATTTTGCAATAAATTACCTGCGTCGTGTCATCGCGCTTCTCTTTCTTTTGTATGCAGTCCGACAGTGACCGCGCTTTAGCTGTTGCCTCTTAATGTAACTGAATTATTTTTGTTGTATAGAAAAACATATGAACAATAACAACGTAAGCGTCGTTAAACACAGTGATTCCCAAGCTGAAGTGGAGCAAGTTTTGCTTCACTCCATCGGTAGCTCTACTAAAGACCTAATAATTAGCATTTAATTAGCAATTATTTAAGTAAAATACAATAGACGACGTATATTTAGTAACCTAATCCGCGTAACTGTTCTTAAAGAGTCATAAAGAACCCTGTAAGAAATTGACACGTGTTTCACCTCTCAACGAGGCATCCCCAGGATGGCGATTGACTTGTTGCGAACCCGGACCCGACGTGTGGACACGTCAAGCGTCGAGAGCAGTGTGAGCCACTTTGCCAGTAATCCTATTTGTGAGGGATACGTCGTCTATTGTATTTTATCATGGATTTCCGGAAAGTCACGCTTGAATCAACTAACTATTATTTAAGTAGTTCAACAAACAGAAGTTAATTTACCATCCTTTACATATCAAACAACGTATGTCTGTATCCAAGTCGTTTCATGAATATTATCTACGTTTTTTGCCCTGACAAGCATATTAGCAGCCATCAAATTAAAACAAGTACACGATTATGGGTAATTTATGATAATTATTCTTACATTCCCTGTTAAGTAGATTTACTGTGAACGTTGAATTTTTTGGGAACGTTTCCATTGTCTGACGGGTCCCTCAAAACAAAATTGTATAGTCTCTACGAGATAACGAACAGAGTCAAAAATCAATCTGCCTTGCCTTTTCCTAACCATGTTGGGGTCGCCTTCCAGTCTAACCTATATTTTACCTAGAGCGACTGCCTATCTGATCTTCAAAACTCAGCTACTGAATAACACGGTACCCCTTGGTTAAGACTGGTCGTCAGACTTTTAGGCTTCTGACTACACGTGGCGACTGTCAAAATCTACGAATGACAGCCGGGACTACGAAGCACGGAAGGGTTTCGATGAGTAATGTATGATCACCCATCCATGAAGCGACCGCGGCAAGCGCAGCTTAAACTTCAATCAACCCGTGCGGGTGTTTTAGTCACGAACCGCTCAGTTAGAGAACAGAGTATACATTCTAAACTTGTACCTGCAAACGTTTCATAAAGAAAAATGCTTTTACAATCTTAGTGAATACATGTCAGATCGCGGAGAAGGGAACTAAGATAAATGATATTGGTAACTAGAGTAATTGGAATGGTAATATACCGTATAATAATTTATTAATGTTCAAATTTTAATATATTACCACTGTGACATTATACTATTTATGACATTATCAATTACAATTTATAATGACATTTATATTTATTATCTGACATTTTTATTAAACTGAGATCTGCTGAATAAATATAGATTATAGGTATAATTTGACATCTATTAATTAATTTGTTCCTTATATACTTATTATGCATGAGACATTGTTTGTTATCTGTTGTTACTGTCTATAATTTTATTTTACTTTCTGTTTTTATTGGACCTTATAACTAAAGGAATGTAATTGTATAGGTTAAAATTAAAGATTTGCACACCATAAGTAATGGTAGAATGTAAAGGGGCCATTATAGTTTTAAGATCATACATTTGTAAACCTACATTCTGGCAAATAAATGAATTTGAATTTGAATTTGAATTTAGCATTCTATTACGAACTAGGTACCATAAAATCCTTCCCTCGTGTTCTTCTTCATCATGGTAAAACGATTAAACAGTCATGACTCAGTAACATCGAAAGTAAAGTCGAGTAAGATGATATAAGATTGGAGTAACCTTCTTTGAAACCTTGAAGCCGCACCGGCGCCGAACCGCATGTTTGCGTATACGAGTTCTTCTTCTTTTCATGTCGAATGGTACTCTTCTTCGCACTTTTTTTTTAATATTGTATGAGCCCATTAAATGGTCACGTTGATTGCAGCATCAGTGGTATTCTTTAGGTTATCCGAGATGGAGGTGAATGGGCACTTAGGACACTTCAGCAAGTGGGGTATAGTGTGATCAGAAGCACTCGCACTGAGTGTTGGATGGGTCAGCGATCACCCACTTCGACTATGAATATCGCTCATGCGAGGCACCGCCGCCGTGTAGATTTTACATTGTGAGATGTTGCGCCGGTGCGGCGTCGGTGCGGCTCCAGTGCGGCTCCGGCGTCATGTACAGGAAGGAAGCTTTACAGTTCGACAGATTTAATGACTTCCACGAAAGGGTACTGCAGAGGTGATGACTCTCTATCCGATAGGGGGAGGAACTACACAACCCAAAAAAAAAACAACAAACTAGACTGACTAAAAAGGTTCAACTCCCAAATCACTTCCAAAGATGTTCTCCATTTTTACACGGGAATGGCTTTACAAAAATAATATCGTATGTGGCGGATAAATTGGCGTCAACACGATAGCGCCTTGCCTGCTGATTGATTGGTGCTCCAAATGATTTACACTGCCGGGATGGCGACAAATCGTCGGCTGAAACGGGTGATACAATGACGATGCTCCGACTTTGTGTTAGCGAACTAAGTCGGGTTAGGAGGTTTGATAGTGGTTGCTGCTGTTTTTTTATAAAAATGACATAGAAAAAATTGGTTTTTACGCGAGGCATTTCAGAGGTAACTTAAACAATGATCCTAAAGTATTTTGTTTTACTCAAATCGCCAATTTTCAATACCTAGAAGCGTAAATTAAACATTCTGCCGTTGGTGTAGTGGTCGCAAGCGCTACTGCTGAGCATGAGGTCCAAGGTTCGATTCCAAGGTCGGGTAGGGTAAAATTTTATTGAGGACTGGAATTAGCCCTGGATTATTGGAAGCAGCCCGGAGTTTGCATTTGTGCGCGGTTGATGGCAAAAGGCTCGCCTATTACATGGAACTTAAACATAGCTGGGGAAATGTGGGTGTACTGTACTAAAGGTACCCCTCTGCCCAACTCTTCCGGGAAACAAGGCGTGATGTTATATGTAATGTAAACGTTTTGGAAATCGATTACTCGTTGATCATATATATTTGATTTTATTCATAAACAATGAACACTTCATAATCGGACGTAGTTAAGCAGAAAGGATCCAACCCACACTATGGGCGAAAATGAGTTATGTATACCAAAACACTCTTTGTAGTCAAAACTTTAATATCACAAAAACAATCCCAACGCATCATGTCATTATGACCATACGTTACCAACCCGTATGTATGGCAGGTAATACAATCACATAACACGATCTGATCTAAAAACTTGAATATCTCAAAGCTAACTCTGTGTGGGTTGGATCCTTTCTGTTTAACTACGTCCATTATCGTGAATCTATTCTTCTTTTCAGTATACCTCATGATACGACTTTTAATAACCGTCTTTTAATGACTGCAAAAATATTCGAGCTCTTTTAGCTCGAATATTTTTGCAGTCACACTTCAATAGTCTTCATAATTAGCTATCGTACAGGGTATCAGGGACATCAACGCGAAAACTGTTACCATGGATCCCCTGTTTGTGAACCCCCTGCGTTGTAATTATTTGTTGGTTAATTTTTAAAAATCTGCTGTTTCTAAAAGTGCAATACCTACGCGGTCAAAATGTATGGAAAGCCATTTTTTTTTAAAATAAATGACGAAAATTTTCAACTCAAGGTGCTCCAAATCTTGTACTAAATCCATGGTAACGAAGTTTTCACGTCGATGTCCCTGCCACCCTGTATACTATGCTGTTAAAGCCATTTCATAGCTCGTTCCTTTCACCTACTAAGTTAAGACGTAACACAATGGAAACATTCATAATGAGACATTAACTTCCGTAATTAGATAGCCGTGAAATTATTATTCTACAACATGTGAACTCGTAAAACTGGCTTCATAATTATTTTTCTAACAACATAAATTGTTCATGTATTGAGACTTGAGTCGGCATCGTCAAAGGCAAGTGCCTACATTATATGGATATTGTTAATAGAATTTTTATAGCCTACATTATAAAATTATGAGGAATTAACACGGTGTAATATTTATATGATAATTGGATACGTAACGCACGTGACGTCATTAAAAAATACCGTAACGATTAACAAGTGTTGATGAACTAAGAATTGGTGTTTTCTATTCAGTATTTCAAGGTTAATTTTGAAATAGATAATTAATGTAAAGCCGATGCATTTAAAGTGTAGCGAATTTTTATGAAGTTCTCTGATAGCTCTACAGATACGCTAGCACTAAAGAATAACCAAAAAGAAACAACCTTCGATATTGTTTTAAAATCCTGTTCTTAGAACGTAACCAAAAAGAAACCGATCTTAAACTTAACTTTACTAAACTTAGTCTAGGAACAACCACCAAACTGCAAACTAAAATTTTTACAAGCTTTAAACTTAAAAGTTGACAAGAGGGGTTGGGGGTAGGGTCGATAGTTAATTCTGTCGGTACTTCGAAAGGGGGTTAATTAATAATAACGGCGTATGGGTGATTAATGAAACTGTACCCTACCTAATTTATAGTTGGACTTAAGCACCCCGCCCCGCGCACCCCGCCGGCCCAAAGCAAACTAAATATCCAATACCTCGATGTTGACTGCCGAGTTAAAGGTTTTGATACTTGCATTACTTTTTATTAAGTTAGAATGGTATTTTTTTTAAGTGAAGAAAATCGTGGCTTTTTGGAACAGCAAGTCTCGATTACTAGCCAGTCCTTGCTAAGGAGTATCGTGTTACCCAGTAATGGGTTGTGGATGTCACACAGGCAGTAGCTTTATCTAAAATACTGGTATTAAGCTACATCCAGTTAGACTGGAAGCCGACCCTAACATAGTTGGGAAAAGGCTAGACAAAATGATGTATCTTAACTATGCCTTATAGAAATTTGTAATGGGTTGTGGAGATCAGATAGGCAGTAACTCCATGTCAAATACTGGTATTAAGCTGCATCCAGCTAGACTGGAAGCCGACCCCAACATAGTTGCGAAAAGGCAAGGCAGATGATGTATCTTAACAACGCCTTTTAAAAGTAAAACATTTGCACATGTTCCAGTCATTATAAGCCAATCATAAGGATATTTGCGTAACACACTTACAATGGCAATGCCATTCACTTTGACAGTTCAGCAATATTCATTGCGTTATTTATATATTGTTGAGCAGATTTTTTTTCAAACTTATTATAGAGCAATTGATTTGTAAATTCCTTCAAAATCTTTAAGATTATGATTGAATGTGTGTTATGCAATATCAATCTGCCTAGCGTTTTCTGAACTATGTTGACGTCGGCTTCCAGAATAACCAGATCCAGCTAGATACCAGTATTTTACATGGAGCGCCTGCCTATCTGACCTCCATAACCCAGTTAAAATACAAGGTACCACGCTTCTGACTACCCGTAACGGTTATCAAAGATCTATGAATGGCGGTCGGGACCAACTGCTTAACGTGCTTTCCGAGGCACGGAGAGTTCTCGGATGGTCACCTATCCACAGACCGACCTCGGCAAGCGTTGCTTAACCTTGAACATTGACATGTGCGGCTGTTATTTGGCCACGAGCCCCGAATGTGTGTTACGCAATTGAGGTACAAATCGCAATAATTACAATTGCTTCGGGCTGCATTTCTCAAAGAGTTTGTAATGTAATGACAAGCTAGAACATCCCATCAGTTAACGATAACACCTTGGAAATATGAACTTGCAAAGAACCGATCTTTGTTTGAGAAGAAGTATTTATTTACCCAGCGGGTACAGTTCCTAGGTAACATTTTATAAAATATACAAATATAATAAATATAAACAATTTAAAAAAATAATAATAAAGTATCAACTCCAATCAATCCACTCACATTATTATGAAGACAAGTACGAGCAGTGTATTCGGACTTTGAAAATCTAATTACGTAGCCGGTACCCTTACCTCGATCGCTCCTTCGCGCCGCCCAGCCCGCCGCCCACGGCGCGCGGTCCACTGTTGTCGACACAGACGCTATGGGATCGACATGTCGTCAACTACACATGATAATGTAGTTTATTATATACCAATGTATTTGCAATTTCAATAAATTTAAACAGTTCTGTAAGTCGAATTTATAGAGAAATAAAGTTAAAGCAAAAATCGGCGAGTAATGGATTGAATATAGTTATGAGGTTTGAATGAAGTTACTTTGCTTATTGCATCTTATAATTTGCTATTTCCATTTTTCTACGATTTGATTATTTCTTTATACTTCAATGAATATATAGATGAATACTAATTAATATAAATATAGTTCATACTAATGTATACCGTATACATTAATGCCTGGCATACACGGCTTACATGATATATGCCATGTAAGAATGATTGCTGAGGTATATATGGCTGTACTGAAGTTGATACCTCCTTATTTAATTATGAAAAAAAACCTAGAGAGACTACAGCCAGACGTAGAAAATTAAAACGTTTAAAAAATCGTGTCGACACAAATGGAAAACTCTTAAGTTTGTCCAGGGCGCACGAATTATACATGGTGTATTAATACGCTGTTCAACTCAACTATTGCTAGTGAAGTTTTAATTCGATAACCCACCGGCTGGCCGCGGCCTAACCCCCTTTGCCCCGTCTGCTTCGTCTGCCCCGCGATAATGTATTTATGGACGATACCACGGGCCTAATGAGCGAACCTATGCCTCTTTACGCGACCCCTGTACTTAGATTTGGTTAGGATACGTTAGATAATGTACCGTTTGCGTTTTAGGGTTAAGGGGTGGCTCGGTTGTGATGGTTGGATAGTTTTGGCATGTAGGCTAAAGCTTGGATTTTCTTACAAAACTTTTCTTCAATATATGACAGTTATAGAACCTGGATGACCGAGCTTTGCTCTGGTGAAAATAGAGAATGCTCATTTAATAGTACCGGATAGTTCATACTAATTCCACGCTGCCATGATAGTAAGTACTTACTAATTCCATGCTGCCATGATAGTAGGTACTTACTAATTCCATGCTCCCACGATAGTAGGTACTTACTAATTCCTTGCTCCCACGATAGTAGGTACTTACTAATGCTATGCTGCCATGTCATTATTCATCTTGTTCTAAACTTTGGGCGACCAAGTTCTGCTCGGGTGAAAATACGGAGAAAACGAAATTTCCCAAATATGAGACCTAGCCAGATCGATTATTCGGCCCCGTAAACGTCATTGAAATAGAGCCGTTTTCGAAAACGTGATTACAAATATATATTTATATAAAAATATTGCTCTTTTAATAGTATAGGATTGTTGGAAGCCTAATGAAGTATTACGACGGAAGTCTGATGCCGAATCTCATGATAGTACTAAATACGAATTCTCTTGATATTTGGATTATTAGGAAATGACAGATTGGGTTTTAGGTTCATAACTCTTTCTAAATTTGTATCTTGCAAAAAAACTGACAACAGAACTAAGTAGTATTTTTTGTTAGTAAAATTCATGGTTTCCAAAAATGCTTTGAAGCATTGTATGATATTAAAAAATCGATAAACAGAACCGTCGACTCGTGTTCAAATAATGCAGTAGAATCGAAGATAAACTGCAATTAACACACATTATTGAGCTCATAAAGAAAATGCTAGTACATAATGAGTAGCTGCCGCACGCAATGGACCTGTGAACTGTGGGCTTAACACGAACGCGCGGAGCAAACGTAAAGTTAAACCAAACGAACACAGAACCAGAACAAGAACAAGAGCATTATTTTCTTGATATGCTTGAGATTGTAGTATGAGGAACAGGGCGTAAAGTTCACTCATCCAAAAAGGAGGATCCTCCGATCAGTCGGCTGTCGTGTCTGGCGGGCAACTGCCCGAACGATTGAAGTCAGGACATTGTTTGTACTCGTCGCGCGGTAAACTTTGCTTGCGCGATGCAGGATTTGTGTAACGTCAGGTCTTTGATGTGTAGTTCGCATGTGGAATTGTAGATGCCGCCGCAGTAGTATGGATAGACTAACGAAAGAATGCTCTATCCCTGTTTTGCGTGGATGTGACGCATATTTTCCCCCAACTTGTTCTTTTATTGTTTTGTGTTCTTTCTTTGCGTCATTTAACGTATTTTCTTTATTTCTTTTCTTTTTCCTATTTACACAAAATGAATTTGGTAGAGTAGGGATAGAATGTGCATTCCTTCGTTTGGTCTAAACCGACCATAACATGAATTCAAACTATTTTAAATTGAAAATACTCGTTTCACACAAAATATTAACTTAGTAAATGTCTCGTTGGTCTAGTGGTCGCAAGCGCTACTGCTTAGTATGATGTCCTGGGTTCAAATCCCGGGTCTGGCAAAGTGTTATTGGGTTTCTCCATCTGTAATATCTCAGTAGCCGCCTGGAGTCTGGATTTGTACCCGCTTGGTTGCAATAGGCTCGTCCTCTATTCCATGGGACTTAAACATAACTGGCGAAATGTGTGTTTACTATAGGTACACCTCTGTTTGACCCTTCAAGGATTACAAGTTGATGTTATGTTATATAGCTTAGTTTTAGATCCTTATTCATACCTACAGGTGATACTAACCATGCTTGTCGCAAAAGTTTAAATAAAAATTCGATACAGTAATTGTTTTCGATTCAAAAATCGTTCGAAAGTATACGTTATGTTTACGTCGCGCGTTCGTGCTAAGACCTATGTATCTGGTTTTGCTGTTACGATTTCTAATTGAATTGAAACCTTCTAACCTAACCCTTGATAGGGTTATCGCTGTGTAGACTAACGAGATTTCTCTAATATGTACGAGTATTAGTAGTATGGTGTAAGTTTAGGTATTCTAGGTCTTGAATAAAATTATTAGATTGAATATAATTTCTTATTGAAATGGAAATATAATATCTGTCTGTCAAAAGGACACTGTTTTGCTACTGTTCATACTGATAATAAGAGATTTTGTCGTACCATCATGTTTCTTAAGCGGTTTAGTGATAGCACAATTATTGTGATAGGGCAGGATGGTACTTTAGTCTAGAAAAGTCTGTAAATTGAGTACGACTTGTGTCATGAGTTTATGCGACCTACACGATTCCTCAGTTTATAAAATAGGGCTAAAGTATTACCAGAAAAAAAAACTTCCTATAATTTCCATTGAGTACACCTATCTTCAGATAGGTACCATCGAAGAAGTTCATATCTAACCACCGTAAGGACTATTCTTGCTTGCAGCGCTCGGCGGCTACAGCACCGGGCTGGTAACAGATGTGTTCATTGTGTTCACGGGATTTTGTTTTGAAACTGGTTAGATATGAACTTCTTTGATGGTACCTAAATCTCGTGTATCCTAACTAAAAGCAAACGTGACCTTTTTTGTTACGCTTTCACGCTAAAACGGCTGAACGGATTTGGATGAAATTTGGCACATGGGTAAACCATGACCTGGGTATGATACCATGACCATGATATAGGATACCTTTTATCCCGATATCCTCACGGGATCTAGACTTATGCGGGTGAAACCGCGGGGCGCAGCTAGTCTACTATATCTCCCGCCAAAGAAAAACAATTGAACATCGCAAACCACACTCGAACTACAACAAAGAGCGTGAATGAAGGACAATAGAATACTTCCGTCTAAATTTTAATTATAAGTAATAATGATTAGAGCCATCAGCGCGACAACGGGTTGACCTACCGTCTGACACCCTCTGTAGTCATGAAAGTATGGAGGTAACGGTAAAGGTTGATGCGGCATTTTATTTTGTGAATGTAGATGTTCTGTTGGCAGTCGTGTTTATCACGTTGATTTAGAGATTGTGTTTAATTTATGGGCATTGTCTTGTCTATCAGTGGATTAGTATTAAAAGTTTCATTCAAGTAGTAGTAACTATTACAGTGGTAAAACAATAGAGTTATCGTTAAAGATTCCTTTTCCTGCAAACATAATACAATGAACTGCTTTTCACGCAACTGAAAAAGTACATGAAATAAGCTGTATGTCCTAGAATTCGAAGACAATTATTATTTATTTTTCAATTGGCTTTATCATAGGTTATTGTCTGTGAAAGCAAGAGAGATCTGTCACGCGTCATGTTCGTGAGCGGGCGCCGTCAGTTGAGACTCGTCATTTCACATCTGCCAGGGCTTATTTTTAACATATTTTGAAATGTTTTTTTTACATTTTTCTCCCATTTAGAATGGGTAACTAGCTTCAATTTTCTGACCAACTGATCGACACTTTGACAATTCAAAAGTGCTTGTAAATGGTTTAATCGAAATAAATGCTTTGAGTTTGGATTTGAAACTCTCACGTCTACTATAAAGTCACTTTACGCAGTAGACTTAGACGTGGCTTACGTAATGATCGTTGGCCCCGGCAGTTGTAGAAGTACTCATAACAGATTCCTCAACAAAATAAATACCTTCTCCAAGCCTAGCCGTAACCTACATCTTGCACCACCCACCAACCCCTCAGTAGGTACGTACGTCTTGAACCAACTTTCCATAATTAATTATACTCATTATCATTATTGTTTGGAAGGCAGTTTTGCTTCGATAATGAATTGTTCGCTTCCATCATTAATTAGTTTATTATAATAAGAACGTAAACTTTCTTGGTAGATTAATCAAGTTTATCTGATGCCCGATGCGTTTAAAAGTAGGTATTATTTTGCTTAACTGAAGATTCGCCAATTTATTTATTTTGATGGATGGTTCAAGTTCTTGGTGATTGTCCGCTGGTTTTTGTTAAAGGTATTGTTGTTTTTCATGCAACTTTTCATGTTTTTCATACATGAAAAGTTGCTTTGAAATAACATAACGTCTGTATTTCCGGAATAGGAAGGCAGAAGTGTAATCAAGTACATCTACACTGGTCATGCGCAATATCGAACTAGCTATTCTCAACAAAGTAAGCCAAACAAAGTACTCGATGTAGCATTGTTACGCAGCTTCTGAGTTGTGACTACTTAGCATCGTCCACGCAGCGTCTACGACGCGACTGCTACGCAACGTCAAATACGCCACTGCTACGCAACGTCAAATACGCTACTGCTACACAACGTCTACTACGCGACTGCTACGTAACGTCTACGATGCGACTGCTACGTTGTGTCTACGAAACGACTGCTACGCAACGTTTACGCCAACACTGGAAGTACCCAGTGCGGAGTCACTTCTAGTACCTAACTAACTGTGTGTTTTATATAGTATTGCGGAGTATGCAGGTATGAATCACAGTCACTACTTTAACCCCTTGGGAGTTTAACGGAGATGTTTAACCGAATGTCTGTCGGTGATCGCTTGGATGTTTACACATTAACATGACTCCTGGTTTAAGAGTATCGGTAGTAGTGTCCCCCAGATAGCTAAGTAGGTGATAGCTATTTTTCCTTTTAGGGTTCCGTAGTCAACAAGGAACCCATATAGTTTCGCCTTGTCCGTCTGTCCGCGGTTTAGCTCAGAGACTCTTAGTACTAGAAATCTGTAATTTGGCATGGGTATACTTATTAACCACGCCGACAAACTGGTAAAATAAAATCATTTTTTTTTAGTTTCCTCCTCTACGAGTAAAGTGGGGATGCTTTTTTTTCTCGTCTAAATATTGTGAGTTTGTCAAAACCATTTTTAGATTCGGGGATCCGTTTGCGAAATATTAAGCTTTAAAGTGCTAATTTTTGTTAGAGTCAAGTGTTCCTCCCCCTGCAAGCTAAATGGTTAGTTTTGGATATTATGTGAAAAAATTCAAGTAGTATAAAAAACGAAATTAAAATCAAAACTATCACAGCTAAGTGGGCTCTACAAGTTAACGAGTAATAATCGACCAACTTACATTTGCAGATGCAAAAACATTTTCTCCCATATATTCCGTATGGAAGAACATGTTTTTCAACTACAATGTTAAGTTTGTTATTGGAATAAATTCATCTCAACTATGGAACCCTTCATTGTGCGTGGTCCGACAAGCACTCGGGTGGTTTTATTATTATTGTTGGGCACTATGTTATGGAATAGTCGTATACGAAATGATATTTGAGTATGATCTTGATCGATGTTGGCTTTAAAAGTTAGTAAATTGGTTTCTCATAGCTCAAACGTTTTCTTTCTAAGAACTTAATACTTTACATTAACATACACCTTTGTACCCACAAATAACATTAATGGTTGCCTCAACAACTCAAATGGTTCATAAAACTTTTTCATTTAATAAAACTTCATTTAGTTTTGCTATCTGCGCTCGTATTTCAAAACTTTTAACTGGCCAGCGAGTTTGCAATGGAAAAGCCTAGTTCGATTTGTCTTTCCCGATTTGTCCAAATCCGTTTAGCTGCTTAGGCTATACGTGGATGTGTATGGAATGAAACATTGCCTTTTTGATTACCTTTCACTGTATATAAATGAATCATTTCGTTTTTGTTTAGATTTTGAGAGAGTTTCTTCTAGTAAAATTTTTAGGTTTTATATTTTTATCTAATCACGTTTGCGGGGCGAACATGGCCAAAAATTGCATAAAACAGACAGATTTGGAACGAAAAAGGGGAGGCCTTTGCCCAGCAGTGGGACACAATATAGGCTAATAAAAATATATACATATTTCTATCTTTCCTTATATTACTTAGAATAGTTCTTGTTCACACTTAGTTTTCTGTATATTTATGTATGAATATTCTTAAAATACAATAGACGAAGTATATTTAGTAAACTAATCCGCTTAATTATTCTTAAAGACTCATAAAGAACCCTGTAAGAAATCAATACGTGTTTCACGTCTCAACGAGGCATCCTCAAGATGACGATTGACTTATTGCGACCCCAAACACGACGTGTTGCCACGACAAGCGCCGAAAGGTTACTAAATATACATCGTCTATTGTATTTTATATTGGAATTCTGTAAACTCACTCCTGCGTCAATTAACTAGAATATTCTTTTTATAAATTATTTTTATTATTGTAGGTACCATCGAAGAATTTCATATCTATACACCGTAAGGACTATTTCTGCGTGCAGCGCTTGGCGGCTATAGTACCGGGCCGGTAACAGATGTGGTCATCGTGTTCACGGGATTTTGTTTTCAAACTGCTTAGATATGAAGTTCTTCGAAAGTACACCATAGTCGTGTGGTTGTAAAGATCCTTTTTTTATATTTTGACCTTCTTTGTTTGTTAACTACCTGCATTAACAATTAATAATAATCTATTCTATTCTATATTAGTTGTTTGGGATGAGCAAGGCGTGAGCCAAGGGTCATCATTAATCTAGGTTTTTTTGCTATTCATAGATATTCGCAATAGTAGGTACTGTGGCCAAGGCCATTCCTTAGCATGTTAAAAAGGAAAATTACAGTACAGTACAGGTACATTTACGTTTATTGAGCTTTTATAATAATTATTATCATCCTACATAATATGTATCTTCTATTAAAATATTGAGAAATCGCAAGCCCTGAAGAATAAATGAACAAAAAAAAAAAAAAATAAGAAAACTCCTTTCTCCATTTGTGCAAATCCATGGACGAATTTTATTAAGTTACAAATTTTAAAATAATAATTACGCATTGTAAACACTAGGATCGAATAAAAAAGTTTTTGTTCGCAAGTTGTTTAAAGGATTTTTCTCTTTGGACCGTCTCTCATAATTTATTCATGTCTCGTTACCCCATTCTACAAGTTTTTGGGTTCGCGGTCCCCATTTCTTTTTCGTGTTCCCGCGTTTTTCTTTATGGTTTGGTTATGCTTAACGTCGACTTAATTTATTTAAAATTTAAATTTAATATTGCTTGTAAGTAATATTCGTAGGATTTATTTAACTGGCCTAAGCTGAAAATTCTACTGAAAATGTAAATGCAGTAAGCTATCAGCCTTGTTCCTTGTTGTTTTCGTATGTGAGTACATTTTCAGCGCCAATATATCACAGTAACTTAGCTCTCTCAATGCAGTGGCTGAACGTGTCTTTTTAAATCTCAAAGCATTTATTTCAATTAAACCATTTACAGGCACTTTAGAATTGTCAAATATTCACTTAGTTGGTCAGAAAATTGAAGCTAGTTACCCATTCCAAAGCGTAGATCTCTATGGAGAAGAACGGGCAAGAAACTCCAAGGACACTCTTTTAAATATAGATATTATCAAATCCTGGGTACATTATACTTGTTGCTTCTTTAAGGGAGAACAATGTAGAAAAAAGAATTTCAATATTAAAGATAAGCCCTACAGAAAACTTAACTAAAAAAACGTAGGTACACTACAGTTTCCACGTTCGTCACTTCAAGTTTTTGATAAGCAGTCTAGCCGGTAACAAAACATGACATCACACCTGTACCCTAATTACGTAATACACGATCAATCAGAATCTGAATCGTTTTGAAACAGAATGCTAATCCATTGCTTCGTACGTTCGAAAAAAAAATCTGCTCAACAACGTAAATAACACAATGAATGTTGTTGACCTGTCAAATTGAAACAGATTAGTCGGAATTGTCAACGAAAATGTTTCTGCAAACGGTTGAGCAGCAGTATACTATAGTAGGTTTAGCCACATTTCACCAGTTATTTTATTAAGTCCTATGTAATAGGGGGCGAGCCAATTGTCATCAACCGACCACAAATTCAGACGTCGGCTGCTACTGAAAAATTCCTGATTGAAAACTCAATAACACTTTGCCCGACTTGGGAATCGAACCCAGGACCTCCTGTTTAGCAGTAGCACTTGACAACATAGACCGATGAGCCAGTTTAAATGTATCCCTTTAAAAAGTAAGGAGGGCACTACATACTTTCCAAGGTGTGATTGGATTTGTGTTTTGATTTCTCAGATCTAAAAAAATAATTTCCATGTCAACTTTGCCAAAGCTTTCTAAAGAAAAAGGACTTATCGATCTATGGATCAGTAAGTTCTTTTATCTATCTATGAATATAGACAATCGCTTACGTGTACTTAGAGGGTCACACAGCTGATTGCCATTGTCTGCAACTCGTAGAGGTCAGGTCAGAAAATAGGTCATTGTGACACGGCTGACAATTGACTGACTATCAACACTTAAGTATGCACAATCTCAATCGCGATCATTTGCTATCCATACTTTGTATTGTATATCGAAGGCATACGATTCATTGTTGTACCACTATTGAATAAATGATACGTATAAGTATATAGGTACGGACCCACCACTATAAATTACTGAAGTGAAAGAATGAAAGTCAGAAAATTAAGTTAACTCGAATACCTACTTAGTAAAAGAAAACAAATATATTTATTTATTTTATTATTTATGTGCACACAGTAAAATACATAGGGATACGACATAATTGTAATTTTGAGTACAAAGGTACCTACTGCTTATTTTTTAAGAAATTTCTTCCAGCTGACCTGCTAAAGGAGAAAAGTAATATAGAGGATAGTGTGTGTGTGAACAAGAAAAGAAAAATATGAATATACAAAGTCTTAAACTAAAATATTAAATATAAATTCGCGGATAACGCGAAAAAAAAAATTTGAGAGGTGTCAAGGGACACCCGGATGGAACGAAGTTCGAAGAGAGAGAGAGACAGACAGAGAAACATGCGCACGCCGCACAGCTTACAATAGCTTACTATAGCAAAAAGTGTCGTTACAACTTTTCGTGAGAATTTTTTCCGTCTAGCCCCCTTTCACAACGCGCGATAAGGAACTTCGTTCCAATAAATTTTTGCAAACCCATATAAACAGACAAGAAGAAAGGAACAGAAAAATACGTTTGCATAGGTGATATGCTTATTAGAGGGCACGGAAAAACATGCAAGTCCCACACATTTTTCTACTAGACCTTTAATTATATCCTATATTAATAAATGAGCAATATTTGTATATACAACATTTCGACGAGATATACGAACATAAATGTATGGAACAGCAGATTTTTTTTCGCAATTTCAGCGTTGGTCCCATAGTGAAAGTTGTTCATAATGATGAGAACAATGACCCCTTAAGAGGTTTAGTGTAAACAAAAACTAAGGTTGTATATATATTTGCAATCACGTTCTCGAAAACGGCTCTAACGATTTCGATGAAAGTTGCAATATAGGGGTTTACGGGGCGAAAAATCGATCTAACTAGGTCTCATATCTGGGAAAATTGGTTTTCTCTATTTTCAAATTCGTTTCCTCGGGAATGTTATACAACGTTGGTATAGTAGGACGATATGTTTGCCCATTTTTACCCGAGCAGAGCTCGGTCGACCAGATACTACTTACCTCAATACGACATCGAATAGATGCTGGTCGAAAAACCTGACCCCTCTTACAAAGAAGAAGAGGAGCCAGGTTATACAGAGCACTGACTGTACAATGCTTCTAAAACTTATAACAGTTTTTCATATCGATCGTAACATTAACTCGATCTTTTGAAAACTTGTTGGTGGTAATATAATTGTACTTGCGAAACTTGTTAGACGAAAACCGTCACACGAAACTACGGTCCGATAATGTTGTGTTGGGTTCGATTCCCAACAAGCGTTGATGGGAGATCGTTAGGTTTAACCTATAACAGTCAATAAGATAAGTATAAGAAATAATAACGAAAGTATTTCAAAACATTAACAGAAATATCTTGTAGTAGACCAAACAAGAGTCGACGTCACAGTTACATAGGTACTAGATTAGTAGATTTTTAGCTCGACCCCGAAGCCAGAATACAATACTCTGAGATGTAACAATTAGACCCACTACGTGTTCGTAAAGGCTATTGCTATTAAGAAGGCTGAGTTAGATTTGACTGGTATCATGTTACACAGTAACTAGGTTATGGAGGTCAGATAGGCAGTCTATTCATCATATTCACCATCAAACCCTTTTCCACCACGATCCATATTTCACACCACAGCCTACGTATCTATATACACAGGTACCGTCCAGTACACAAAGCTCTGCAGTGAAGGGTTGGTTTTAAACTTGCACGTGCATAACCTGTTGAATTAAAGATTACGCGTGCAGTGACGCCGCTGATGACCTAGATTGTGTAGTGGTAGAGTTTGTGGTTTGTGCAAGTGTGGGATTGGTGCTTGTGTTAAAGAGGGTACTGAGAAAAAATACTGCCCTTTACTTCCCAATAATACTGATATTTGTATAAAACCCGGTTTCTAAATTCAAAATGTGAAGTTGATAACTTGTCAAGCTGTACTAGCATAACTTAAATAAGATGATTTCTTCCAAATAACCCGCGAAATTCAAAAATTCTTACGTTTATTGCGAAGAAATTTAAATGTCGGGTTTTCACCTTAAAGTAATACTGGTTGCTTAGTCACTAACCACACGAAAAAGAAGAAAGACCTCGAGTAATTATAAAGAAGAGTTTAACAAGTTCTCAACTTCGAAATCTCAGCCCAGAAAACGGGTGTAAATTTTTTTTTTTACGGTAGGATATCTTCATGGTTTTGCCCAGGGAAATGACTAATACATCTATTTCTATTAGGTCAAGAACTCCAGGAGTTTGTCGTAGGCAGTATGCATGTACCGAACGGTCCAAACTTCGGAAGACCACATATTTTGGAGCCACGTCGTATCTGTTCGCGATCCTCAGCAGTGAGGGAACGACGAAGAAGTTTTGTGCACAAAAAAATCGTAATCCATATTCCAAATTACATACATCTGCAGATTTCAACGAGTTATCTGATCAGAGTTTTGGGACGTATGTAGTCAAACACATCTGTATCTATGTTTAAAACAAAGTCACTTTTTGTGTCTGTATGTGTGTCCGCGTATTTCTTCTAAACTACACAAAGGATTTTGATGCGGTTTTCACCATCATTTAAAGAATTTATCCGAAAGTTTTGTGTTAACTTAGATACTCGTATAACACAGAAACCTCGATATTTTGACATGTCTCCACATTAGTAGATTGTACCCGTGCGATGCAAGGACCGGTCACTAGTATGTTAAATGCATATTGAATATTAACAACTATATTTTCCTCATACTCAACTTAGCAAGCAAACTAAAAAAAATTACATCTGATAGCAATTCCTCACCCGATTAAAACAGCACACGTAACATTCAGTCGGTATCAATTATTAATTGAATCGGCAACTTTCGTTCGCTGCAAGCTGGTCGGATTTGAAGGCGTGACGTCATTCAGCTATTTATACCTACGTATAAGTGACGTCTCACCTGAGACTGAGACAATGTCTCGATTCTTTAGACGATTTGTTCCGATTTATTTTTGATTCGATTAAATTATCTGTTCTGGAATGGATTGGGATTTTTTATGGGTGTTTCGGGAAAGATAATTAATGATTCCAAATATCGTTCTTATGAAACTTTAAGTACAAGTTGCACGGTTCTAAGGAATGGATCACAAGGGTAAGAGCAACCAATGAACTCCATGGAGAAGTTACTGATTAGTTTCAGTAGGGTCTTACTCCCTTCGAGATTTCTTGAAATACGTATAAACGTATTGACTTAGAAAGTAGGTACATAGTTATGAAACTAAGTGTAAAGTTGAAAAAACCGACCTTCGTTGTGCGTGTCGGATCACGCACAACGAAGGGTTTCGTAGTTGGGAAGAATTTATCCCAAAAACAAACTTAACATTGTACTTGAAAACATGTCGCATGCTTAGTGGAATACTTAACCCAAAAAATACGAATTTTGGGAAATCGCAAAAGAAGATCTTGCTATCCTCATAGCAAGATCTTTTTTTGTTAAGTCAGTATTCCATTAAGCATGCGACATGTTTTCAAGTACAATGTTAAGTTTGTTTTTGGGATAAATTCACCCCAACTACGGAACACTTCATTGTGCGTGGTCCGACACGCACTCGTTTTTTTTATGTTTCCATGAGTGTGTTTAGTTTAATTATTTTGCAGTGGCGAAGGGTGAGTTTATGAGAAAGGTAAGCCGGAGCAAAAACAAAAAAAAAAAACAAAAAAAAAAAAAAACTGCCGCGCCGTCGTAAGACTGACCAACTAACTTATTCCTACAACGATACTGGTCAAGTATTTCTAACAACTGTTTGTATAAAACTTCAGCAGTTCGACTTCCGCTAACATCGTAAAAACCTAGGAATCGTTCTTCGATTCCAGTTTCAGATAAATATCGAAAAATTACAGTCAACTGCTCCCTATGACTGACATCGGGAGTTTCGTCAATCATTACAGACAGAAATGGAGCTTTATCTATCTCGATTCTAATGTGGTCTCGTAAAACGGATGCAATACTACCTATGTATTAAATCATTTTGAATATCACTTGAAAGACCAGAAAACGCGGGGTTCTGAACTGAAGAACATAGTTCCAAATGAGAGTCCAATACGGTGTCATACTTGCTCAGATATAACAAGGTTTCAATATACCTAGTTACCGCGGTTATCAGAATTCGGACGTTCATCGTGGCCGCGAAAAGCTACTTCTTGTTTACCTAACAAAATAACGGTGTCGATAAACCGTTTCATTAAATTATTATTATTTGTTTTATTATTATTTCGAGCTACTTTCCTATTATGAGTTTCAAGCGAATTAGTGAAAAATGGTTCTATCCTACTATTCCCGAAGTCATGTAAATCTAAACAGCTACGAATATGCTTTTCAGTCTGCACATGTTTTTTTGATGAATTCGTCAGATTATTAATATCTGTAAAACCCCCTTTATTCCATAAACTACTAGAATTTGAGAAAAGTAAACATGGAAAACAAAACATCTTATTTAATTTACAACTACCAGTCCAACTACCAGATTGATATTTATCGTAAAGGGAAACATTCCAACCCATCACGTCGTTTGTAGTTTATAGTCATATCTGGTCGAGCACGACCTAGCCTAATTATGTGTTTCTTATTTTCAAAACTTAACCTTGAAAAGCATGTTTCCTCACAAAGCAAATAATCTGTCACACAACAATCTAAAACTATTAATGCCGCCACCCTACTAATAACTTTTCAAATCTACTCTAAAAAAGTAATTTCAACTTGCTAATCTATCGACTTACCACAAATTCCTAATTACAACGACGGCGAACGCACAATTTCACAACAAACTCACGATTATCCAATTCTAATTGTTACACTAATACTACACTAATAACTTATATGAATACAACGAACAAAATGCTAATTAACTACAAGTATCAACAAAATTAAAGGTTATAAATTCTATTAACTATATGTACGTCAACAAACATTTAAAATTATTGCGTGCGTGGAGCGTGGAGCTTATCCGTCCCCCCGGCCCCGTCCCGAACCAAACCGAACGCTTACGAAATTCAGCGAATGGATTCCTACACTGTACCTATCATAACTCGACTTTTTACGGCTTACTATTGCCTCAAAAAACAGCGTGTCACGTGACCTGAAGTGACGTCATGACGAGATTATTTTGTATAGAAATTTAAGTTTTCATAACCCGGGCGGACAACGAGTTATACTGGAGGCACTAGAGCAAAATTGGCGCGCACTTTAAATGTTTTGTTTTTGTTGGAATATAAAGACAATTTTTTTAATGTAGGTTAGGGTTTTGTAATACTTTAATTTTATGGTGTAAGTATTAAATAATACATTCAGTGTTATTATTAAACACTGCTGAGAACTACTGACTGTCATAATTTCCTAAGGGAAGCCGACAGGAATCGGGTTATTGGTTAGCTGCGCCCCTGTTATTTTGTGATCTCCTGTGCGAGTCCCAATAAATTATTTTCCTTTCTTTTCTTCGTGTACCCTGCAGCAGGAAAAAAATATAGAAAGTTATTATAAAACCCTAAGTTATGTTGACCCTATATTGTGAAGGACACGTTGAGGAGCTAACTATCAAGTTGATGTGATTAAGAAGCGCAAGCGATGTTCTCTGGTCGATAGTGATTCTGTTACCTCGATAATGTGCGTAGAATGTACTAACTAGTGTAAAGGGGGGAGCAGATGGGGCGGTTTAGGACAGGTGACTAAGATCGTATTGAAAAATCTAATGTAATAAATGTCTATTGAGATCGGAGTTTTGTTTCCATAAAAATATAGGTTGGTAGTTTGTTTGAATTGGTTGGAGCCACGTTGGAATTGGTTGGGGCCACATTGGAATTGGTTGGGGCCACGTTGGAATTGGTTGGAGCCACGTTGGAATTGGTTGGAGCCACGTTGGAATTGATTCGAGACATGTTGGAATTGGTTGGAGCCACGTTGGAATTGCTTGGAGCCACGTTGGAATTGGTAGGAGCCACCTTCGAATTGGTTCGAGCCACGTTGGAATTGGTTAGAGCCACGTTCGACCAGACTAGATACAAAATGGTTAGAAACACAAGCTTTAATGCAACTTCGGAGAAGCCTTTAGCAAGAAGTAGAATTTTATTGGTGTTATTGTAAAGATTACTCTACAACTCATTAATATATTGGCTGATTGAAACAAACTATTTTGATCAAGGAGATGTAAACCTTTTTATGATTTTATCATTTTTTTTTATAATTTTTTTATCCACAACGGGGAACGCCTTTGGCCTGCCCTGCGTCTTACCTGATGGTAAGTGATAATCAGGCCGCAGGTGGAAGCGAGCTTCACCCGGATCCTCAACCACAGAGGAACAGGCTATCTTACCTCTATCTGCCGAAACACAACAATGCTGTTAACATTGTTGTTATGACAACAGACTTAGATAAGATGGTGGTAGCTAGCCGGGCGGACTTAGAACAATCCCTACCTCCAACCAAACCGAGCAGAAAATTTTGCCTTCACTGGGAATGGAACCCAGGGCCTCGGTCTGAGACAGGTGGTCTAATCACTAGACCATAGAGGCGGTTAATTAGAGATTATAGAGTTAATTATTTCATCTAAAAAAAATAAAAATAATAATAATTAGAGATTATAGAGTTAATTATTTCATTTATATTTTTTTTTATTTTTTTTTTATAAAATCTGTTACATAAATACAACACAAATCCACACATCGAAATCAACAGAACCCCCATCAAATGACTTACTGACGACTCTGACCAACCACGATAAGGTATCAATATAATATCAAGTCTACCCAAATGTCGTAACAAAAGTAAAGTCAATGTTACTCGTAGTATCAATACCGATACCAGCCTATGTTCACAGCTACAGGTATCAGTTTGGTGACGCGTTAGGTGTCGCCATCACAATTATGCCTGAGCGATGACAGTTGCCGGTTGAGTGACCCACAAATTGTGTCCCACAAATGTCAGTAATGTTAGTATCGAAGATAGTATACAGGGTGTCAGGGACATCGACGCGAAAAACTGATAACATGGATTCAGTAGGTACATGATTCTGAAGTCTGCGTTAAAATTTTACGTCGGTATTTTTTTTTAAATCAGTTGTTTCATAGAAAAGTGTAATACCTACGCGGTCAAAATGTATGGAGCACCAGTTTTTTTTTATAATAACCGACGAAAAACTTCGACGCCACCTGCGTCGAAGTTTTTGACTGTAACTCGGTCTGTCTGTTTGTTACCCTTTAACCTTTAACGGCTGAAGCGATTTCGATGAAATGCGTCACATAGGTTAGCATGACCTGGGTTAGGCTATAGGATACTTTTAATCATGATGTACGTTCCCTTGGGATAATTTCTGATCTCCACGAGGGCCAAGCTGCGGGTAAAAGCAATTATTTATGAACGCTTACAAAAAAAAAACTTAAAGTCCCGACTGCAAAAACGCATAACTGAAAAAAGAATAAAACAAAGCATTATAATCAACTTTTGTTTTGCCTCGCCTGCAATACCAAAATTCTATAGATTGCTTGTTTTTTATTCTGTGGTATGTGTTTTGTAGCCTAGTTTTTAAGTTTTAATATTACTTTTTTATTTTCAGCTTTTTAGGCGTTCATCAAAATCGGCTCAGTCAGTAGTAGTTACGAGGGAACATAGAGGCTGATGTCAGCCTCTATGTTCCCTGTTAGTTATGTGTTTGACCTGTATGTATGTAGGTATGTACCTACATACATACAGTTCAAACACATAACTCTCCTTTTTTGGCTTCGGGTAATAAGACAAACTGAATAGAAAACCAAAGTTCACAGTTATTGTTGCTTACTGCTAAAAGCTTTTATTAAAGTTAAACCACCATGAGACTAAGCAAAACCTCTAAAAGTGAACAACGAAAAACCAAGCAGTGACGCTTCGTAAGTCCTTGGGAGCCCATTAAACAATACTCAAACTCGTAACTAAATTAACCACGCGGCTCAAGACACATGGCTACTAAATATGACCGTTACTTACTTACCTATATCTGTTCAGAATGTAAAGTTTTGAGAAAAAAGCCAACGTGGCTTTTTCCTCAAAACTTTACATTCACCTGTTTTGGTTAATTTGGAAATAATACTGTATGGAAATAAGAAATGTGGCTAACTAAGTTACTAGAATATTGATTATGATATGCAATAATTAATATTGTAATATAATATTAAATTTTAGGCGTAAAAAAAGCATTTGGAAAGTTTCCAAATGCTGGTATTCTGATAGGGCCCGCAGTGATGAAAAACACCCTTGGGAACTTATTTAAGAAGCTTTCGATCTGTATTTTTTGTCAAATATTTTGTGTTCTTTACATCAGGCAGCAATCAGTCTTACTCGAACCATATGGGTATAGTCGTATAACTATACATGTACAGAGTGTTAGGTTAAATGAGGGAGTAGGAACATATTTTACATCTTCTAAAATACAAGTCGTTTAACCGATTGGATTTCCCATCGGCAATTTTTTTTTTTTTTATAAAATTTACTGGGAGCCCGAATAGCGTTAAGATGATTGGCGAGAGAACCGATACTGTTCTGCTGAGTAGGTTCACTAAATCCATGTGTTGCGAGACTGAAGAGCCTACTGTGCTGAGACGGTGTGTCTATTTTCTTCTTTTTAATTTTTTGTTACTAACATTAGTTATAAGCAAAATTCTTGTTACTAACAACCTTGCCTTGCCTATAGACCTGTTTGTCTGAAATAAATGATATTTACTTCCTTTATTTCATTTCTACACATATTATTTACATTTTTAAATATTTTTATAAAAACAAAGAGAAAACAAAAACATTTAAAAATATAAAAAATAGTATCCAACCGGTATCGGGAACAGGGTCCAAGCTACCGGTGGTCAGGGCTCCTGAGAGAGGAATCTCCTAACGATACGCGCCGTGTCAAGAAGTACCGCTTTCTGGATCAAGCCCTTGATCCAGCTGCCTAACGAGAGCCTCCTCAGGTGTTGGTCGAGGCTCTTGGCTATTATACCATTGGCCGTCACTACTATCGGCACAATGACTGCTGTATCCACATCCCACATGTCGACAACTAATTATTATTATTTTTTATTTATAAAAACCTTCCTCAGTGCTCAATTTCGTCATACAACGCGTTTCTTTTGATAACTCTAGGGTAGGTATTAATGAGGGCAGGTCAAAGAATCAACGATATTAATCAACGAATACGAATTACTTTACTTTTTTTATTTTCATTTTTCAGACAAAATAATTCGACAAAGACACGATTATTTATGTAAAACACCTTTACGTGAAATATGGCAACGTCGCATTTACTTAGCTTTAATTATGAATGACTGGTTTGAATGAAAACGATTTAGTCGTACTTATCAATGAAACTTAGATAGGTACTAACACATCGAGACTCTAGTGTTATGGTTATCTTCGAAACTATGTATTTTTGGAACACCTCGTTCTAGAATTTTTGTATTATTTTTACTTAAGTTTAACTTAGAACCTTAGAGTTATGAGACACCAAAAATAACATGTTGCATAAGGAACTCTTGTGCAAAATCCCGTGCTTCTAGACCCAACTGTTGGCTGTGCGTTGTCCGTCAATTAATGAATGAATTTAAGATTTTTTATTAAGTAAAGGACATCGTCTAACGTCCAAAATATTATATTTTCTCACGTCCAAAGGTGTCCCATGTAAACACAACCTTAGTATCTAGTTGATATATCGGCAAACATCGCCTAATACAATTACTTAGAGCTTTTACAGTTGAAACCTCCTTGATATGAGAGGTCAAGCAGATTATTGATTAACTAGCGATCGCCCGCGGCCGGGCCCGTTTACGGTAAACTAATGTACGGACGGAATATAATGTCTTGACATTTAGTTTGAATTTATTGAGACGGAATTTTAAGGTTAATAACGGAGCGGACAAAGTCGATTTAAGTTGTCGCTGTTCGAACGCTTGTCGTTCAAACAGTCAATTTTTTTTTTATTGTTTTCCTGACCATGTTTTTGTGATTAATCCCAGCTGCAGTTAGTGACATTTTATCAGTGATAACGATGATGGAGAATTCAAAAATTATATTGGATTAACAATCAATCTGCCTAGCCTTTTTCCAATGTTGGGATTGGATTCCAGTCTAACCGGATGCAACTGAATACCAGAATTTTACATAGAGCGGCTGCCTATCTGACCTCCAAAACCCAGTAACTCGGTACTACGATATCATAAGAATGGTTGTCAGACTTTCGGGCTTCTGATGACCCGAAACGATTGTCAAAGATATACGAATGACAGCCGGGAACAACGGCTGGATGTATTGGATTAACATACATATACTCCCAAAAAGCTAACCTAAGTCAGTCTTGTTGAAAGTTTTGTAGAAATACGAAATGCTTTGAAAGCAATTGGCCTTCAGATGCATCAAAATTAAAATCAAAATATTTTATTTCACATAAACATACATGGGCATTTATGGAACGTTAGAAGCTAGGTGCACGGTTCCAATTGGTCGTTTCCTATTGAGAAGAGCCGGCAAGAAGCTCCACGGTTACTGTTTAAAAAACAAATGGCTTTTACAATGTTTTCAAATTACATTGTTAATAGGCATGAGAGGACAGGGTAGGCCTGTCAACAAGTACCAGGTACTTAACAAAATAGAAAATTAATGGTCTACAAATCTACATACTTTTTCTTTCACATATTTGTCGCATAAGTATTCCAAAATAAAGTCTCTTAGTTTCAAGTTCTTCATCGAGTCACTTCAGAGTAGGTACCTCAATCAAAGTTCAATTCGGTTTCGAAGATAAAAAGTCTGATTCGAAATAAAAATATTTTTTACCCGGATTCTTGATAAATTTTGATTGATACTTATATTTTTTTACATTCCCATAAATATAAAATATGGTAAGAAATCTTAAATTCAACAAAAAAAGTTATAATTCTCCTTTCGTTATACTGCCTTCAAGGCTATCGTCTCTTCTTCGGCGATTTTTGCAAAGGTGCTAAGTTTTTTTAATTATTTCTATTTTAACACCTACAACTGTATTCCGTGTTTAAAAATAAGTTACTAATCCTAACTTTTCAAAAAATGAAATAAAAAAATCTTCCAACGACAAACGCAGCAAGCACATTCATTTTCTCCTTTAGACACATGACACATCTAACGTCATTGAGAAATCTCAAGGAGGCGGAGGATGAGACTAACTCAGAATCGAAACACACGTGGCGTAATGAAGAGGAGGCCTATGTCCAGTCGTCTGTACAGGTAGACTTATAGACATGTCGAATAGGGCAGGCGGTAGAGATGCAACTATCTAAAAGAAAGATTTGAATGATGATCCCGTATTAGACTTTGTTAGAATTTTATAGACGACATGACAGCAGTGGTGATCCAGTAGTAACGACCGCGACTTACGATTCGTAGGTCGTAGATTCGAAGCCTGAGTGTAAATTATTTCATCATCACTGCTCTCAAAACGGTGAAGGAAAATATCGTGAGGAAACCGGCATGTCCTAGACACAAAAATTCTAAGACATGTGACATCTGCCAATCCGCACTGGGTCCGCGTGGTGGATAAAGACTCACACCCTCTCACAGAGAGGAGGCCTGTGTCCCAGCAGTGGGATCATTACAGGCTGATTACACTATTTCTGACATTGTTTTCTTTTAAATTTTGCAGTCAGTATGTCTTCAAGTCATCAAGCCATAGGTCTCGAGTTCGAACCCAAGCCACGCACCTCTGACTTTTCGAATTCATGTGCGTTTTGTATAATTATCACTTGCTTCAAAAACGGTGAAGGAAAACATCGTGAGGAGACCAGCATGCCTGAGAGATATTTCTCGACGGCATGTGAAGCCAAGTCAGAGGCCCATGGGCGGCTTTATAACTCTGACACCAGTTTAGTCACTAACCACACGAAAAGAAGAAGTATATCTAGTATATCTTCTATCTGAAAAAAATTAAGGAAATCGTGTGGTTTGTGATGAAGAGGGGGGAAACGCATGTGATTAAAAGTGTGATGAATATAAATGTTGATGGATGGAGCAGGAGAGGGAGGCCAAACAAAGGATGGATTTGGATGGATTTTGTCAGGAATGATATGAAAGAGAAGGGATTATTGATAGCGTGACGGTAGACAGGGGAAAGTGATAAGAGAAAACGTGTTGCGACCCCAAGGTGTTGGATATTTGGACAGAAAAAGAAAGGTTTGCAGAGATTACTATGGGATTTTTTTTTTTCGTCAATCTGTCCAAAATACGAGCGTTTTAGAGTGTTATTAACCACGCTCTGCTACCATGTTGGATATTTGGACAGAAAAAGGAAAGGTTTGCAGAGATTACTATGGGATTTATTATTGAAACTAAATAAACACAGTCGTACAAAGTCTTGAACGGACGGAAGAGGAAAAACCAACTGTCAGAGTCAAAAGACAGGTATCACAAAAAAGGTTGCGTTAGAATAGTTCTAACAGGAACATGAGACAAGGGCAGGAAGACGATGAGTCAGTATATCTTCCTAATATTCACACCCGCCAGGTCTTCTTCAATTGATTTCTCTGAATTGAATATTCAAGAACAGATTTAAAAAAAATTGGCTGGTTTCTATTTGAGGTTGAAACAAATAGAAACCAGCCAATTTTTTTTGAAGAAAAGGCTTTAAAATTAAACTGGTCAAGTTATCGTAAGTTAATGTGAGAAGTTTTGATTGCGTTAGATCGCACAGCCACATAGAGTCTAAACTTCTGGCAAAGTCCAGACAAAGATATTTTCGGTAAGTTTTTGAATTAGAAGTAGAGACAAAAATGTGCTATGGATTTTTTTTTTCGAGAAAATGTAAATAATAAAAGTCGGAATCCTCCATTAAGAACAGCCGATGAGTCTATGGAAGTTTATGATCGTAATAATTAAAACTTTTTGTATGACGAAGAATGATCACGCAAACTAGATGACGTAAGTATTGAAGAATTTGGTAGAAATAATAATTTTACTTCTAAATAATGGACACAATAAGTTAGAAAAAGTTCAGATAATAGATATCAATCCATCCAGAAACTCAATTGATACGTGAAATTCGACTTTAAATATAAGTGCATTGCACCCGTGATTTTTCTAATCCAATTTATCATCCTTTTTTTAAAGATCAGGAAATCAATTCAATGATACACTCAAATCATTTTATAGCGTATTTATTGATTGTAACTCATTTGGGGTACTTAAAATTGAAATCCGTGAAATTTTTAATTGCGTTTAATGCTTTTTGTTACTTTTTTACTACAATGTACGTAATGTTTATCCAGATTCATTTTCGGAATCTATTCGAAATGCGGTAAAGCCATTATATGACCGGACTGGCTATATCCCATTCAAATCCAGTTGTTTTCGAGTTCAAATGGGCCACTAAGGTGATGCGTCCGATTCGCCGGCACTGCTCGATAATGCATTGTCCAGTTACGCGAACACCCCCGAAAATACAGCATGCGAAAAAAGCCATCCTCGCCACCTCCCGCCAGCATTAATGTCCCCCCACCTCGCACTAAGCTTCTTTTTTTAATACATAACTTTTTTTCAAGATGCATTTTTACATGTTTCGGCCTAAAACTTTACACACCCAGAAGTGAGAGCCGATGGAAACGGGAACGCCTATTGGCGCTCGGATGTCTCACTCGCGCGCGCGGCCCGAGCCCGCCGGACGATAGTGGCGCGAGCGAAACGGACACATCCGTGCCCACTGCTGCGTCTTGAACTAAGATTAAGGCTCTATTCCGCTTTTCCGAACGCAGATTCTTAGTTCAAACGCATGTAACGTCAACGTTTCAACACCAAGACCTGATTCTCGGTGCACTACTCCACACTACATTAACCGAAACAATTAAATTGTATTTAATGAAACGCAGCCACTGAAATAAGGCGAAAGCTATACGTCTCACTCTAGCGTCCAGTGCGAAGGCATTCGCGCCACGACAATTGAGTTGAGTTGAATTGAATTGAGTCGGTTAAACCGTAAAAATGGTCGGGCGGGTATAGCCGCGCGAGAGAGAGACGAACGAAAGGCGTGTTGGCCGAGACCGCTGCCTTCTTCTCCTCGACTTACGCCGAGTCGCGACTAGTGAACGTCAGCGTCCTGACGTGGACGGCCGTATCTGCGTTTGTTCGTGTCACGTTTGACAGTTGAAAAAAAAAACGTTTCGCGCGTCTTTCTGTCATTTCGATTTGAAACTTTCGAGTGCGTTCGGATATTGGACTGAGTGTTGTTGTTGGGTTGATAAGGATTTTATTTGAAGGAAACTGGTAACGTGTTTGGAGTGTAATAATTAACTATCGGCTTGAACTAGCCGCTGAGACGCTATAAAGTGATGAATCAGCGAGCGCCGGCTAAATAACAACGTCACTGCTACGAAAACAAATCTAAAGCTCTGACTACTATACTTTAGCTTCTGGGATATTGTAAGTGTTGAGTTTTGTATTGCTAAACAATGTATTTTCTTGCTTTTTTGTATTTTCTTGTTAAAATAAGTTTTGTTTTGATAGTTTTACCTATTTTTTTTATTTCATATATTATACTTTTTTGAATAGTTCATTTTTATTAAATATATAAAATATTAAACGAAATCGTTTATAAACAACGAAAGATTTTTTAAATTTGATCGAAGTTGACATAAAATAATATTTAGTAAGCCGCGTGTAGTAGATTTTACATCCATAATGAAGTTTAAGAAAGAAATAGTATGAATGTGGGACAGAGAGCGAGATAAAAAAATAAATTGAATACCTTGATAAAAAGTTTATAACATGTATCGGGAAAATGATGGAATGGTTATATTTTTGACGTGCCAAAGAGGAAAAGTTACGCGGGGCGGGGCGAACGAAGCCAACAAACAGCTGATTGGTTCGAATACATGTGTCGCGTTTTTCTGTAGGTATTTTTTTTACTTTTTTTTCTTTTCTTTGGCAAACTTTTTTTGTAGGCTGTATTGATTTTCCGTTTAAAGTGCATCATCATGCGTGTATCTGAACGAGTACCGAATATCTTTTCGTAGACAAAGTAAAAGTTTGTTTAATAAATTATTTCGAACAAAAAATTATTTGAATATTCAGTTCAACAGCTCAACACCTAATTTGAAAAGTAATTTGATTGTAACGATAAAAACAGGTGCATTATCAAAGACAATGAATTTATTGCTACATCATTAATTTTCTCATTATTATGATATTAAGTGGGTCGTTATTCATTACATCATTTTGTTATCACCCACTTATTTTTTGATAAAATCACTATTATACTCAAAATGTAACACTTAATTTGTGTTTTAGAATATTTTAAATTAATTAATGTTCTGAACATCATATTCTTACCTATCAGAATTTTTTTAATTCAGTAAAACTGTTAATTGAATGCAAATGAAATTGATAATTTAACACTCATTGAACCAAATTATTACCTAACCTATCTAATTAAGTTTACTTTAAACTTCAACACTTCATATTAAAACGCTTAAATTACCTTCTCAAAAGAAAAATATTGATTTAAATACATATCAATACTATTGACAAGAAATAAAACAAACCAGGCCAAATTCGAAAAAGTTAAGGCTATTTAGAATCTAAAAAAAAATTCACACAATAAAAATTATAACTAATGTTGGCAGACAAAAATAAACAGCGTTAAAATTAATCAAACAGATCATTAATAAAGATCGTATTACCTACTACCGCCGTGAATAATTAAATAATGATAATAAAAAACAAGAGAAAATACACAAATAATAGACTAACGCAATACATGATACAATATAAATATGATTATAAAGATTGATTGCACGATAACTTTTTCTAGACAACGTTAAAACATGCGCCTGCGCAGACAATGTTGGTTTTTCTGTTTCAATTATTTTCCTCCTCTTTTTCCATAATGATGAAGTGTGTGCTAACTCTTTGACATTATCATTTTTTCTTTTTTTTGTTATCTTTTAATTTCTTTGAATGATGTACAATAAACGATAAGTGTAATCTATGTATAATCTATAAATGTATTCTGAATAAAAAATATTCATCTACTTACCCATTTTTTCGGAGTTTTCTTATCAAGCCCTGTTTTTTTATTCAATTTGCTAATTTCATTTTTATTTCTTAACCCTGGTACCTATCCCTGCCAATATCTTTATTAAATTGATTGATTCTGTCATTGTCAAAATAATATTACTAATTCATACGAGCATCATGAGCAAATCTGAAATATATTAAAGATCATAAAAATAAAAATGAATAATTTAAATAAAAAACGCACAAAATACAAAACTGTTAAGGTAAAATATTCTTTCTCAGAAATCAGAATCTATATTTTGTAAATCAAAGTAATTTTTCGATAAAGAAAATTAATCTCAAATGTAGACATCTTACCCAGATCAAACGTAGATAATACAAAAAAATGAGGATTTTAATAACTTTTAGAAAAACTTTTAAAATCAGATTAGAGATTTTTCCTTCACAACACTTTACAATATAGAAAGACAAAGAAAAGAAGGAAAAAATGAAACCAAGAAAGAAAACTGCATGGAGATATTTAATATTTTGGATTATACAAATAAAAGTTACAATTAGTTTTAAAAATCGAATGAAAATTTAACGTAAAGCGTAAAAATTATAGTAGGTAGATGCTCTGTCCAAAATCATTGACATTTCGGCGCCTAACCGCACAAAAGTCAATCATGAGCCCCTCTGCGATGTCACAGACTAATCTATTCGTTAGTTGTATTTAGACGTGATCGCATCATTTTATTCCTTTGAATTCTTAGTCCATTGTACCTAATTAGAGTATACCACGTGACTCATTTGTATCCCAACTTCGTTGCTATGAATCAGTCATTTTAATTGTACACGCGGTCATTAAAATTCTGTGGCTTTGATTAATATTTAGATTGTTCAATTGTGTCAGCTAACTATAATCGAGCACGATTTGTACATAGGTATCTAGAGCTACGTAAATATATTTTTTAACATTAAAACGTTGGAAATGGAAACATCTCACCATTTTACGACAAACAGAACACCGTCTCTGACATCAACTTTTATAACCGTTCAAACAATTACATCTGATCGCGGTGTCCCCTCGCGAGCCGGCCAGCACGCTGTGAGAGACAGAGACAGCTATAAACTACTCAGCTACGCCCATCAATGTCTAATTGCTTTTATTATTTTAAGGCATCGTAATCATTATGGCCGCAATAAAAATTGTAATTACTTCTCATTAGTTCAATTAAGAATTTTCTAGACACGGTTTAGTTGATATGTTGATTGCAAAATGGTTTAGTCTAGTGATGCATTGTGTTGAGAAAGCGGCTCTTTTATTACTATTACGTTATTATTAATTCCCTTGTCTGTGGGTGAAATCTGATGTCGATAATCAATAAATTTTATGAGTGTTAGACACGGCTCGTATCAATCAATATTAATGATCATTCCGAAATTTGGAACTAATCGACGTATTTTAATTTTTAATATCCATAAGTTCTAATATTTCCGAATAGGTACTTTAACGGCTACAATTCGAATTCGAAAACGGTTTTGTTTGAACCGACAAAACGGTTTCGAACGAATTCAAAAATTACGCGCGTTAAATTTTTCAAATTATTCGTCAATAAAAGATATCATAGCTACAAAAATAATAGACTTCATAGAACGGAGTCGATGTGATGATACGTAAAGAGAACGCGCGCTAAGAAATAAAACCGCGAAGTGAAGGCGAAGTTGAGCGTTCAACAAAAAAAGGACCGCGTAACGCATGCACGCGAGGAAAAACTTCGCCAAAAAGTTTTCATGCACGTGGCTAACACGTGGTCTTGGGTGAAAAATCGCGCAGCCCCCGCGCGCTCCTTGCACCACCCCCCACCTCCTCGCCGGCACGGGGGGACTCGCCTGAGGAGTCCTTTCTAAACGATCTAGGCGGGAAGATGCGACTGACGGGATATACCCAAGTTTATTACCGACTTCACTTTTTCCGTTATTTTCTTTAGTTTATCTAACATGCTATTTCTATAGAGTTTCTTATTGTACAGTTGCGGCGGCAGTCCCCAGGACGGCGGCAAGCTGTTTTACCCCTACTTGAAGACGTCTTCCCTACAAAGGGACTTCCTATTTGCCAGTGGCTCCGGTACGTAGCTTGTAGTTAGGCACAGTTTATTTGTAGATCACGATAGACTTGATGAACACTAAGTGGACTTTGTCGAAGCCATTAAGATTGAACTACTCTTTGAAGTAACAAACATTTACAAGAGGATTTTCTTTAACTTTAAATCGTGATCAACTGATTTCACGAAGTTGTGTACGATTTGCCAGTCAATAATGGATTTATTTACAGCTTCGATCAAATTAACAATTCATTTTATTAATTTAAATTTCGAAAATACGAACGTACTTATAAAAAAATAACGCAGACACTGGCCAGTAAAACAACATTTCACAGACTCCGAACAAAAAGAAAACTTATTTTAAACATAATAATTAAGGTGAAAGTAAAATTCATTCGGCTTAATTATAAAAACCAACTTGCATACGGTTGAAGTAATTAAAATTGTCAATGCATAAATTATGTGAAGCGCGTAATAACAGCTTTTGTACGCATCTGTAAACTATTTTATCTTAAGTACGATCACGGAACGACGTGTGTAGCGTTAAGGGCCAGTAAAAACTATTAACAATCCACTACAAATGTTTGTTTATGTAAAGTTAATTCTTTTGAAGTATTATCCATCTTATTTATCGATACATAAGTCGTTTGCGGGGATCAACTGAATTAGTTTGTACGTAGAGTGATGGCCCCGTTTGACATATGGAATCGATTAAATTTTATCGATTCAACGATGCGAGCTGTTTGTGAAAATCAATTATGGGATTAGTGCGGACCACACAGCTTTATAATGGGAGCTTAAAAAAAGGAAAGTGTTTTTTGAGCTATTTTCAAAACTCAATTAGTTTACTTAAAGAAAATTTCAATTTAACAAAAAATTACGAACAAAAACAATTTAACAAAAAATTGCCAAAAAAGGCTTTCCTTCACTGTAATTCTGATGTAAATTCTACTACAGTCTCTCATCACTTTATTTATTTTCAAGGAATATTATGTAGATACCCCACTCTATATGAAATCTATCGAGAATAGGTAACCCATAAGACTTATTTATAACATAATAAAACAATATTTTCATAACAAAACACTATGTTCCATTGATAACTCAAGCTTACTCTCAAATACGTCATAAGTTACTCAAAAACCGTCATAAATATTCTTAACCGAAACTAGAGCAATACAATAACACATTCACATCAAAATTGAGTTATCATTACTCCGGTTTTGCTCCGGTTGAGCTCACCAACACACTCATCGACATAGTTTTATAGCAACTGAGGCGCCCGAATTACATCGCAAACAAGCTCGATTAGATCGACTCCGAGAACTGCCCATAAATTCAACCCTAAAACAACCGCTCTGTTTAGTTTGGAAGCACCCATACCAGTAATTATACAATAATTCATACTTTAATAAATACTAATAAATCGTTCCCTCACTCGGCTCGCAGCATTATCGACCATTATTACACGATGTAATTACAACCAATAAATTACCAAATAATACATCAATCAGATGTGTTATAATTTTCTTATTATTACTTTATTTTTTTACTCTTTTATTGGACAACGGGCAATTTTATTAAAATTATAATGCAGCGGCCGGCTCCAAATTGGGGTAGCTGGAGGCTAAGATTCAGTTTAATTATATATGTAATGTTTAATGATATATTCTTATAATAAGCTACCTGAAGCTTGGTGGGCATAAATCAAATATTTCATTAAAATTCGGAGAGCTTACAACCCTTCATTTGGTAGTTATTAGTCTGCGGATGCGATTGTTCGCGAAATTCTCTAAGTGTAGGTGAGTGCCTAATTTTGTGTGGAAATAGCATTTTTGTAGTGACGTTGATGAATGGGATCCATTTAATACGTTCGTTAATGTATATTAAGTTGGAGTATCGCCTTAACGTTAGTGTCGAAGTCATCAGTATCGACTTTAGAGCTTTTATTTTTAGTATATTAGCGTCGTTTGGAATTAGTAGCTTTTAGTCATATTAATCTTGACAACTAAACGGGCGAGTAGGTATGTGAAAGCCTAGCTTTATTGAAAGATGTTTTAGTGTAGTAGTGTCTGTAGTTTAGAAAAAAATCGTCATTCAACTACAAATTAGGTAAAACTGTTTTAATAAAATAATATGAATAGCCGACTCGTATAGTTTCATGTGAACATTTACAGCTACATGTTTCCTTATAAATAGACGAGTTTCTGTAGAAAAATACATGAATTGTATCAGCTGCTTATAATCGTGTAAATTAACAGGAAAATGAGTAACAATTATAATTGTTTACCTTGTTCGACAAAAATCCAATGCTTACAGGAAAATGTGCGTATGGGGGCGATCAAGAGATTCCGTCAAGAGGAATGGCGGGAACCCATTATACCGTAGAGTATGCCTATCAAATACACGTGGTTATAATTGCAAAAAACAGGCTTTGGTAAAATCAATTTTACAATTTTAAAAAGTTTTATTTTAGTTAATTTCCTCAAGCGCGACATTGCGGAAATCCATTATAAAATACAATAGACGATTCACTTGTTGCGAACCCGGATACGACGTGTTGCCACGCCAAGAGCCGAATGCAGTGTACACTGCGTTCGTCGGTCAATCGTCTTCCTGAGGATGTCTCGTTGAGAGGTGAAACACGTGTCGATTTTGTTTGTCGAAAAACACCCCACCCATTGACACAGCAGTGTAACCCGATTTCACGCTAAAACGAAACTGGGCTAATTAGATCTATTTTTAGAAATTTATATCACTTAGTACTTGCTTTTCATTACTAGGTGATCTGATTTTTGTTGCAAGTGTGTATTTCAACATCCTGAAATACCCTGAAAAATAAAGGACACTCAATTGTACTCTTATTAAGAAAAATAACACACACTTACACACATTGACACAAGAGTCTAAACCAATTTCGCGCTAAAACTAAACTGGACTAATTAGTTCTATTTATAGGAATTTATATCACTTAGTACTTGCCATTTAAACAATAGTGGATGTACCATTAAATACTGGATGATTCATGTCATTGTTCTAAAAGTAGGACCAAACTAATTGTCACTTGTTTTGGAGTTCCAAAATCCGTTGATTAGTTGAGTGCGACCATATGGCTGGGTGAAATAGACTTATTGTGGATTTGTGAATGAGCTGTGTTAGATTAATTTTACTACAATATCAACATGGTCATTCGTCTCTTCTTATCTTTGACAGTCGTTACTGGTTGTCAGAAGCCCAAAAGTCTGACAACCAATCATACCAAAGAGTTATCGTGTTACCTAGTAACTGGGTTATGGAGCTCAGATAGACGGTCGCTCCATGTATTACTGGTATTCAACTGCATCCGGATGGACTGGAAGCCGACCCCAATATAGTTAGGAAAAAGCTAGGCAGATTGATAGATTTTTTTACAGGAGTACTCCACTGTTACGGAAATTGATCTCATAGTTATATACTTTCCAGAAGGACCATGAATTCGAGAATATTTTTTTTTTATTCATCAATAATTTCCATAGTTTAGTGGACTTAAAACTGTAAAAGTTTAAAACAGTGGTCATGGCTAATAATGTGACAATCATTATGTTTCACGAAAAGAGTGGTGTTGGTGTTGGTGTTGGTGGTGGTTGTGGTGGAGTTTGTAATAGCATTAGATCGCTAGAGGATATTCATTTACATCTAACTATTAGTCATAATCGCCAAGTCACCTTTAAAGACGCTTCATGAAGAAATTTACATCGCAGTCTGCACCACACCCTAATACTAAAACAATAGATTCAGTTCAGTCTCAGATCACCAAAAAAAATTGCGTAACACACATAAAATTACAGTTCGCAATGGGTTTCATTTTGAGAGTTCGGTCACGTTCATTGCGTTATTTATGTTGTTATAAGCAATGGATTAGCAATATCCTTCAAAACTATTGGATTGCGATTGAAAGTGTGTTAAGCTTTGTGCAGACTAGCGCGACGCGACAGCGCGATGCGACACCTGTTATTATTATACCCTCAAGTTTTCTTAGAAATTGTATTGTTCGAGTCGCGTCGCGCCATCGCGTCGCGCTTGTCTGAACGAGCCTTTAGTAAATTAGGGTGCAGTCTGACCCACATAATCTAAGTTACTGAAGATATATCTGAAAAAATCCATTGCTAAAAATAGTTTACGTTGTAGAAAACCACAATGCTCTACCATGTCATAGATAAAAAAGAAATGAAACAACTTAAAGGACAAATTTAAAAAATCTGAATATAAGGAAGCGCGGTGTCAATCCTAGAAAAAAGATGGTCCCATTATGCTGGGGAGTTTGTTGCGCCACTTCTTCTTCCCAGCTAACGCACTAGGAAGTGGCGAAGGGTGGGCGTTTTGGGGGACTGTCTTATGTAATTTTGACGTTCGAAAAGTGCTGATTCTCAGCCTAGTTTGAATAAATGACTTTTGAATTTTGAATGATTGTCGACGTTCTCACAATAATATTACTTCACAATCCCTTTATGGATTTATGAAGCCTTGATAAATAAAAAAATCAAAAGCTGTTCAGCAAAGAGGCTCTAAATATTATCAGTCAAGGTGTTAACCATCAAGCATGAGACTACAGTATTATAATCATGATTAAAACTATAGCAATAAATATAAAAAGGCGAGGATTAAAACACAGGCATTTATCACCTGCACTACATCTGGACAAATAATTGTAAAAGATGCGCGTGCGTCATTATTGTTAATAAGCGTAGAACTAAAGGGTTGGTTTCACTAGTGGTGAACCAAATTCTTATCAGACTTTTTATTGATGTTGTTAACATTTTATTTTATTATTTTTAAGTCTTTTCCGGTCAATGATAGATATTAATACGAAGGAGACTAGTCTCCACGACACAGGGAATCCTAGTGTGGAGGCTTGTGCTATTTTACTGTACCGTACTGGTTTTTTGAACAACCAGTGTCATCATAATAAAAAAAATTAAAAAAAATAAAAAATATTATGACACTGGTTGTTTTAGTGTTGGCAATAAGCTAACCGTTTCAGAAAATTTTATAGACGATTTATAGCATGGGTGTAGATAAAAGTTTTTACAGATAAACTTTTCTTTAGTTAACCGGTAAAACGTTAACCAAATGTTAAGTTAAACAAACAAGATAATCAATTGTGCTTAAGAAATTTTAATAAAAAATCACAGTTCCAAGCTTAGAAAAGGATTTATTTAGGATCATGGTACTTCCATGTTCCTAAATCGAAACATTTCGTCACAATACACTTGTAATAACCATAATTGTTATATATTTTTGAAAAAATGAATTATACTTTATTATAATTTATATGTACTTATAAGTTTCGAAAGTCTTTGACTAGAACTTGTTGGATATAAAGATAATAAAAGACCCACCACCCAATCCGAATGCAGTGCTCCTGACTAACCTATGTAGCATGGAGTGAGGGATAGATATAATTAGTATATTCAACACGTTACCGACTCAAAGTTTATTTACCCACGTAAATATCCGGTGCCTTTCAATAGCTCCAAGATTGGGACTACAAATTTACTAGCTACAGTAGGTAGGTACCTACATTAGGTTCTAAATGCTGGCTCCGAAGTGAACCAACACGAAACAGTTTGCACTGTAATTGACACAACTGTCTTTAGAAGACAGTCCAGAAATAGAATCAGTCGCGTGTTTTACTCGATATGTTCAAAATTAACTGCCTAGTGGTCGCAAGCACTACTGCTGAGCATGAGTTCCTAGGTTCGATTCCCAGGTCGGGAAAACTGATATTGGGTTTTTCCATCAGGAATTTCTCAGTAGCAGCCCGGAGTCCGGTTGATAGAAATTGATTCGTCCTTTATTACATGGGACTTAAACATAACTGGCGAAATGTGGGTGTACTATAGGTACACCTCTGTCTAACCCTTCGGGGAATTATAGTCGTGATGTTATGTGTTATTCAAAAGTCTACGTCTAAATATTTAGTTCCTATTTCGACAAACGAATCGTTTCAACTACCAATGGTATCTTTACCTTTTGCCAAACTAAATCCGAATATACTCGTGAGCCTTTTCCACTAGTTTATTTTTTACGGTTCTGGAATGATCTTATCTAAGATGCAGAACTGTGAGGACTAATCAGATTGTCTGTTACGGAGTTCCGCAAGGAAGCGTAGTCGGTCCCACGCTTTTCCAGCTGTATATTAATGATCTCTGCCAAATCTCTCTCCCTAATATTGATTTGCAAAGCAAAAACAACCTTCTTAAAGAACTTACACATAGCCCCATTAAAAAACACAAAAAGTCAACTCCAAATAAGAAATGTCTCATTAACAACAAACAAACACAAACAGAACCTTCAATTACATCTGACCCGAAAGCGGTTATGATAACACCCAATGACATTAGACAAAGGGAGAACGAACAAGGAAATTGCATAATAAAAGAAAAGCAGAGAAAAAGAAAACTATGTGTCCTTAGTAACTGCAACTACTATCAGCCTCTGAAAATTATAGAAGAAACCTTCAGCGATCAGTTTGAGTATTGCCATTATGTGTCACCTAATAGTAGAATGAAGGAAATACTCGCAAATATTACGAAGAAGGTTCAAGATTTTAATATGGACGACTATTGTTTAGTAATGATCGGAGAAAAGGATTTTAAAGATAACCAAGACTCCATCGAACTTGTTAGACTAATTAGAGAATACGTGGAACAAGTAACTCATACAAATGTGATTATATGCTCGCCGTCATACGTAAGGGGAGCCCTTATTCATAATTATAGAGTAGAATTGTTTAATAATTTACTTTACATGGACATACAAAACTATAAATATGCATATTTCTTTGATACGAATCGTGACCTCTCGTTGGAAATGTTCTCTTATAAAACAGGCAAACTTAATAAACTAGGTATAAAGTGTATATTTGGAAGTATTTTTAGTCGCATACTTATTGACATTAAAAATTACCCATTAGACTACGACCAGGAAAATTCACTAATATCTCAGACGAGTACACCTCATGTACAAAATAAGTTTTTTCGTCCCACCCCAAAACAATGTCAGTAATAATAAACAAAAATTTACATTGTTCCACCAAAATATAGCTGGAATATTGAATAAATTAGATTTCTTTGAAATAACAGTTACAGAGTTGACGAAAGACACGGGTGTTATAGACTTTATATGTCTTAGCGAAACTTTTATACAATCCGGTCATGAATGTAACCTTAAACTTACAAACTATAAGTTGGCTGCGAATTACTCTAGATCCAATAAAAAACGAGGAGGGACGTGCATATTAGTAAGAGAAGAGTTAATTTTTAGCCAATTACAAGTAACAAATGAAATCTCTTGCGATTATAGTTTCGAATGCTGCGGTATAGAAGTTCCAAGTCATAACTTAATACTAGTATGTGTTTATAGAATACCCGATTCCGACACAGGTATATTTTTAAAGAAAATGGAAGTATTGTTACACAAATTAACTCATAAAAGTAGGAATCGTATTGTAATATGCGGAGACTGGAATATTGATATCTTAAGAGACACTAAACCAACAAGAGAATTAATATCTATTTTAAATAATTTCAACTTATTGACTCATGTTAAAATGCCCACTCGGAAAAAAAGCTGCATAGATCAGATAGCCAGTAATATCTTGACCCAAGACACTAAAAGTAGTCTACATAACCTAGCTCTTTCAGATCATGATACTGGGCAGTCATTAACGTTCTTTCTTCCTTTAACTAATAGTACGCCGAAGACGACCAACTTTTTTTATGAGGTCAAAAGGGATTACAGCAAAAATAATATAAAAAAATTCCTTGATTGTATATCAGCTTTAAGTTTTAGTGAAATATATGATGAAACAGACTGCAACAAAGCATTTAATATATTTCATGACCTATACATTTTGTTTCACAAACTATGTTTCCCTGAAATAACAATAAAAAGATATAATAAACCAATAAAAAATAAATGGATTAGTAAAGGAATAAAAATATCATGCATAAAAAAGAGAACCTTATATTATAATTACCAACATGATGCCCTAAGCAAAAAATATCATGAAAAAAGGTACCTGACCTATTCTAAAATTTTAAAAAGATGTATATCAAATTCACAATTAATAAATAACAAAAAACATATACATAATTCTAAAAATAAATGCAAAGCGACATGGTCTATTATAAAAAATAATATAAATAACGACGATAATCATAAAAATGAAATCAAAGAATTAATAATAAATGATAAGACAATTAATGACCCTAATGACATATGTAATCAATTCAATACCTATTTTATAGAAATGACCCATAACCTTAACCTCAGCAATTATAATAAAGTCAATAACATTGATATTACCACTAACACTGACAGTATCTTCTTGACTCCAGTAAATGAACAAGACATTATAAAAATTATCAACTCTTTAAATGACACTAACGCTACTGGATATGATGAAATTACCACAAAAATAATAAAATTAAGCAGTAAAGGCATAGCATCACCGCTAAGTTATATAATTAATCTGTCGTTTGAGACAGGAACATTTCCTACTAGATTAAAACAATCTATAGTTAAACCGCTATACAAAAAAGGTAACCGCACGGATATGTCAAATTATAGACCCATTACATTGATACCTATCATAGCAAAGATTTTTGAGAAGGCAATGTACGGAAAAATAATCAACTTCTTAAATAAAAACAACATACTTACCGAGAACCAGTTTGGTTTTAGGAAGAATAGTTCGACTTCACTTGCTTGTTTTACTTTGGTCAAACTGATATCTGAAGCTCTCAATAACAAAATGTCGGTATTATCAGTATTCTTAGATATGAGCAAAGCATTTGATTTTGTTCCACATACTCGCTTACTTTGCAAAATGGAGAAATACGGCATAAGAGGCTTGGCACATGACTGGCTTAAAAGTTATTTATCGAGTCGCCAGCAAAGGACAGTAGTTTCAAAAATGGACAATAACACAAGAAAAACTTATAGTTCAGAGTTAAAAATAAATAGTTGTGGTGTTCCTCAGGGAAGCGTATTAGGGCCTCCATTATTTATAATATATATAAATGACCTTTGCAAGAGCCTAAAACATAATTGTACACTATTTGCTGATGACACTACTTTGACGGTAAGAACTTCAAATAGAAATGCCCTAGAAACTGATACTAACAATGAATTACTTAGTGCAATGAAATGGTTGGAATCCAATAATTTACGTGTAAACATTGAAAAAACAAAGCTAGTTAAGTATCATTCCAAACATATAATTCGTTAGTAAAACCACCTCAAATACAACTTAATCATTCAGTTTTGGAACCAGTACCATCGACCTTATTCTTGGGAATAGTCATTGACGAAAATTTAAATTGGAAAGAACATGTAACAAAAGTCTGCACTCGACTTGACAAATTTGTGTTTGCTCTAAGAAAACTGAGACGAATAGCCAGCAAAGAAACAACCCTTAAGGCATATCATGGCTATGTTTCGTCAGTGCTACGTTACGGCCTCGTTATATGGGGTAATTCGGTAGACGTGAACAGAGCATTCATAGCACAAAAAAAATGTGTCAGAGCTGTTTATGGGGCAGAATATTTGGAGCATTGTAAGCCATTATATAAAGCACTAAAAATTCTTCCACTTCCTTGTCTTTACATTTTTGAAATTTGTGTATTTATAAAAAGGTATTCGCACATGTTCCCATTGTATGAAAGCATTTCCAAAAGAGTTAATGAGAGAAGCCCAAATAAATTACTTGCACCTAGACAGAGACTACATTTGTATAGCAGGAATTGCAATTGCATGGCGATCAAAATATTTAACAATTTACCCCCAGCCATTAGAGTGTTGCCCATTAATAAATTCAGGAAAACAATATTTGCCTGGCTTTTAGAAAACTGTTTCTATTCAGTTAACGAATTTTTTAATTATAAATTTTGACATTATAAATATTTTGTGTGTTTTTGTGTACTAATGATTGACATTTGACATTATATAATTGGTATATTTTGACATATAATTCAGAAATAATATAAGAAAAAAAATTGTAATTGTAATTGGCATTGTATAAAAAATTACCTATTTCATTTCAGAACTAATTTATAATTAATGGGGATTTTAATTTTAATTGTACTTTAATTTTAATATTTCTACACCGGTAACGGTAGTATATGTGAACTTTTATTAATATTAAGATCTTAATGTACCATGTACTGAGAAATAAATTATAAATAAATAAAAAAATACTAAAATCTTTACTTACGCTGACGACACCGCTATCTTTGTATGTGGTCCAAATTGGACTGCCGTCAAGGAGACCGCTGAACACTCCGTAGCTCAAATCATGCACTGGCTCTCAGACAACTTACTAACTCTGAACGTCAAATAAAACCCATTATGTGAATTTCTCCATCAGGAAAAACACTTCTCCGCCACAAGACTTCACTGTTAAAGCCCATGTCTGCTCATCTCTGGATGAAAGCTGCACGTGCCCAGAACTTACTCGTGAGGACAGTGCAAAATACCTTGATGTTTATTTAGATAGCGGACTGAGATGGGAAAAACAGACACAGTAACTTTAAGAGTAAGAATGCTCATACATATATTTAAATTACTGAGGTACTCTTCTCCTCCAGACAAGTTAAGACTAGTCTACTTGGCCCTGTGTCAGTCTGTTTTCCAATACTGCATCCCTGTCTGAAGCGGGGCAGGTAAAACGACCCTTCTCAGGTTAGAGAGGGCGCAAAGAGCTGTTCTTAAAGTAATGAATAAAAAACCATACAGGTCCCCCACCGCAACTCTCTACTCGGATTGCAAAGTCCTGACTGTCAGGCGGCTCTGTGTGCTGAAATCCACCTTGAGAAGACATCGTTTAGTTCCGTCTACTGCCCCGAACACCCATAGAAGGATTTAAGCATGCGTTCGTTCCCCTACTAAGACAGACTTTACCAGAGGACAATTCAACAGTCTAAGTTGCAAATTGTACGATTGTATCAATAAGGAACTTAAAATTGTAGGAATAAACAAACACAAGGTAAAAGATAAAGTTACTGATTAGCTACTCAAAATGGACTATCAAAAGACTGAAGATTTACTAAAAGTCACAGTGTAATCCATGACCTCCCGTCACCCACACACACTCACGCACGCTTACACATAATCACTTAAATGCGCACACAATCACCTCTTCACCTTAATATAACTCCTTAAAACTATATATAAAAGAAAAATAAAAGTAAATTAATAAGTAAAACATTTTTCTTATTTCTTTTGCTATATTTTAGAAGTGCAAAAGTTTCAATCCACAAGCACAATTTTCAATCTGCGATCATGGCATCTTCCAACGTTTTATTTCGAGAAACTTGTCATGGTAGTGATAAATGCAATATAGCATTATGACTACATAATTCTATATAAGTATGAGTACCTAGATATTTCATTAGCGGTCTTAAACTATTAAGACCTAAGTAGAATGCAAAGGCAAAAAAAAAAAAACTGTCTATAATAAAAATGATGTTCATTTCTATGATCCTAGATAATGTTATGCTCAACACCATTTTTTTCTTCCTCAATAAAATCAAACAAACCACATCGCAATAATCAACAAAAAAGTTTCCTGTTTCAACTAGTAAGTACCACATCCAAAGATTGGATCTATTTCCAGGAATATCGCATCATTTATTTGCTTCGAACCTCCGAGACCGTTCCTCCTTCATCCTTTTTCGCTTTGTCCTCATTCACTCTTCCCTCCGGTATTCTTTCAACACGTCCCAACCATTGAGATTTGCTCTTTCTTATTTTCACAAATATTTTCATGGCTTTTAAATTTTTCGTCGGTTCTGGATGAAACTTTGTTTCGTACACTCTATCTGCTTTTTGAAAACGATCGAATTTGTTTTCTTTAGTAGCCGCAATTGACTATTTATGTAAAATGGTTATTGTATCAACCAACAATGGCTTTGGTAACGTTCATTGTCCTAATTCGATAAAGTTCAAGCTGAATAAAATAACTTTATTACTTTTTTGTCAGTATTAGACAGGAAAAATTTGCAGGGATATATATGGCACGTGTACCTAAAAATTTAGTTAAAAAAATAATTAACAAACCCAAATCAGTAATTAAATTAGTTCGTTACTTCCTAACCGCGTCGTCCTTGATAAGCCCATAGCCCATATAGACAATTGAAAACATTTTCGAGTGTATGTTAGATTCGCGGCATACATAGAGGGATGTGGCTACTTATAATGATTGTTTAAACCGTCTCCCGTCGAATCGTTAGTATAATAACCTTGTTTAAATCAAGTGTCTTCTTCCGAGGAGGGGGATAGAAGCGGAAATATTTTGCATGGAAACTAAGAGGGATATTTGCTTTACAATTGTTTTATGACCCATTTCAGACTCTTTACTCTGCTGCTGGTCATTCTTCTTTGTCATACTTTCTTCTAAAGACTTGAGGTCTACCTCTTAGTCTTCTCAATATTCTCTCATTAAATATTTACCTACTCGGAGACTCCTGAGTTCGGAGTCACGGTCTATCTAAAAAGCAATCACATCTCATGATCAATGATCATCCAACGTCCTTTGAAATCCATCAGACGCTGTTAGACGTCTTCTGCAAGAGGTCTTAAATACCTAACAGTTCTGTTTGAAAGTTTCCTTATATCCAATTACGTTTTAAACCCGTTAAGTAGTCTACCCATCGAGAGGCAAAATTAGTCTGCGTGGTTTTTAGGTGTAAAAACCACCACAACATTGTGTACGACAAAATGTTGTTGTTTTTTCTTAAAGAGCAATGTTTGTTTAACTGTGCGTTTGCACTGGCGAACATCGCAACAAAACATGTTGAAATCTCTAAGTTCTGTCAAAAATTGTATGGAAAATTGACAGTAAATAGAGATTTCAACATGTTTTGTTGTGAATGTTTCGCCAGTGCAAGCGCACAGTTATGGATATCGAATTGTCTTATTTAATTTGGAATTCCATAATGTGACATTTTGTTTGTGTTTTATTTTTGGACCTGTAACTTCATCATAATTATGCAGATCAGCCCTGTTTATTGTATGGTGCTTGATAGAAAAAAACTTAACATTCTGCAAACAGAAATACCTTACTTGTAACCTAAGTAAAATGTCTCACACACCTTCACCTTCTGTAATTTAACAAACAAGTTTTTCAGTAGGCCATTTGTATTACAAGAACAATAATATTGTTCAAGTCTAATTAAGTATTAATGAGGGCTCATTAGCAGTACAAGGAAATAGCTAATCAATCGCTTATCTGTCCTAATGTACGACCGCAGAGTTACACAATGTTTTATAACACTGTTTTCCCAGTGCGTAACTTAATTACGAAAATATTACGCCTCATTAATGAACGGTGCCTTTTTGAGGACAGAGGTGGCGTGGAGTCGACTCGGTTGTAGATTTTTTTTACTTTTTATCTTTATGTTAGTTTTGATCTTAAATATGTAGTCTCGTGTACTTATTATTCAGCTGTTATAACACAATCTTTACACTGTTCTCAACACCTCATAAAGTAATTTGATTAGCATCTGTTATTCTGTTTTTGGATAGAACACAGGTAAAAACGTCAATACTGTTATTATTATAAAATAAAATACGTAGCAACTTGTAAATCTTACTTTTTTCAATTCATTAACACGTTTCACAATTAACTTTCTTTTTATTTAAATGAAAATTGAAATAATCATTTAACCTATATTATCTAAACCGACTCCTTAGATTCCTGTTCTTTTAAGCGGAAAATACACGTTCAATTCCACAAACTCCTACGCAGAAAAGGGACTCACATAAGTATAAAGTTCTCAGAAATATTTGACAAATAGTCAATAATGCAGAGCGGACAATCGACAGCTTCGTTATAAATTCCGTCATTGAAAAGGTCACAGTGTAAAAAAAATCTTCAACAAACAAACTAATTAGTATGGCGCGTTGTAATTACTTGTCGATCTTTGATGTACCTTTTAATTAGCAGTTGTTTACACCACGATAACACAGAGCTAGCAACACTGTCCGAATAATAATTAATACCTCATTTTGTGACGTCACGGCACATTATAAAATGATAATAGTCGGCCATCTTGTGCGGTTTGTTTAAAGTGATAATTTTAAAATCATTAACATAATTACTGACGTACGTTTTGCTTTTTGTTACAATATAAGTTTTATGTCTTTGCCGAAATAAGAAATAATTTTTAATGGGTTCAATGGTAGCTCTTAAATCTGCTTTAATTTATGGGCGTGTCGCATCTGAGTTTATGAATTAATCTATGATTAGTTATAGCTGTATATGCGGAGGCGTTTGCGCATTAAAAAGAATAATTAGAGCTAAGACTGAGCTCATTTGGAATTAATATTTTTCAAGAGTTACGTCTCAATTCAGTCTAGATCTTTATCTGTTAATTTTATTGTGGGTAGATTTTAATCATCTGAGTTATGATTATACCTAATGAAGAAATTATTTAAAACGGAAATAATGCATAATGTTGAGCACCAAGTTTTATTGTTCGAGTTTATGTTCATAAACGACTTGCACAGTGAAAAGAAAACTCGCAGTAATTCAATTTGCTACGAATTTTACTACCTAAAGTAACCAAACACCTAAATAATTCCCAATTGCCGTTGCTTGCACCCTAATTGCGTAACACACTTTCACAATCTTATTTTGAAGTTTATTGCTAATCCATTGCTTAATATGTTCGAAAAAATTGTATGCTCAACAACGTGAATAACGCAATGAATGTTTTTGAAATGTCAAAATTAAAGCCATTAGTATTGTTTTATTTATTTATTTATTGAGCAAGGCAAACCAACGACATATTTACAAAAATAAACAATAGGTAATCACAAATCTTTAATACTGTGTAAATACACTTTTAAAGGCACGCACAACATTCTTATTAAAGGATGAACATCTATTAAATTAAATATTAAATTTTGAAATCATCACCATATTTATAAAATTTAATACATTATAAAATTAGATTTCACTATAAAGCAAATATTACATTTCCTCACATTGCATGAGAGCAACACAATCATACAAAATCACTAAAGTATTCGCACATAAGGTAACAAAATTATTAGACTGTTACACAATCACTCCGCTGGTGTAGTAACGATTCCATCAAATCTGTAGATATTATTTTATTAACAGTATTATCTATTAACTGGAAACTAAAACCGGCACTGTGTAAACATTCACAACAAGTCGACTTAGCTAGGGTTTCCTAAGACTGCGATGGCCGCGTCAAAGCGTCCACAATTTACCGTCGAATGACGTCACTGACACGTTACTTATGAAAATAAGTTGGTGCGTTTCCTTAGAGAGTGTTTTAGACACCGTAAAATCAAAACCCGTTGACATGATTTTCATGACAGTTCCCTAGAAGAACAGTGGCCGCCACATAACGGCACCATGACGGCTTTTATGAAAATTATGGCAACCGGGTTTGACTTTACGGTGTCAAAAAAGCTCTAAGTACACTTACTTTCATAGATAACGTTTAAGTGACGTAAATTGTGGACACTATGTGGAGGCCACCGCTCTTCAAAGAAACCGTAGCTCTATTAAAAACAGGAAGGGTTCATCTCTCGAGTCGTAGCCTTGACCGAAAGTTATGCTTTGTTGCTTCTCTGTCAGTGAAATCGACAAGCTTGCGTGGGGGAGCGAGTAGAGGGTGGCGCGAACGGATCGCTTCCAATGAGAATGATAAAAACGATAGCCGTACGGTTTAGACGTCGCAGGAGTTTAGAATAAGTACTAGTCACTAGGCTTATTTTATTGAAAGAGTTTTGAAAAGCGCGAGAAAATTAAAAAGTTATGATTTTAATCAATAAATTTATTTTTTTAACATGATTTATTATTAGTATATGCGTTTTTTTTTTTCAATTTAGGTTTTAAATATAATTCAATTTATGGATATTTACAAGTGAGTACAAACAATTTAATAACTAATTAATTAATAAAAATTGCAAAATTATATACTAATTTAACTAAAACTATTCACAAACTAAAATATAGCATCGAAAAATTCATCCGCAACGCTGTAAAAAAAAAACCTTAGTTACACAGTATCAAAGTCGAAGTAAAATAATTTATTTCGATTAGGCACATAAACGGCACTTTTGAACGTCAAGATTTTACAAAAAAATACAATTGATTCTAGTTGCCCCTTCCAAAAGGTAGTTTTCGAATGTTTGTTTGTCTCTTTAAATATTTTGTTTTTATAAATTATATAATTATATGTGAAGACGATGAACCTAGAATAAAATTACTAAACCATAATAGGAAAAATAATTAAAAATGAAGCAATGAGAGATAACTATGTGATAGATAGATGGTGCTCACATATTTACAAACATTGTAGAAGTATAGTTACGATATTCCTAAAATTTTATCAAGTAATACTATTATGTCAGTGTGCGATATTTTAATTGCCTTATGTTGAAACAAAAAGAAAAGTTGCACCATCTAAACACCGTTTAGACTGCGAAGTCATTTGTTGCTTCAATGTTACTGTATGCCACAGGTAAGAAACTTGCATCGTGTATAAGGTGCTTTACAAAAGAAAAAAAAAGACAAAGAAAAAATATAAAAAACAACAAAAGATTTTTTTGTAGAAGACTTTTTTTATAGATTTTTTTTTAACAGTGACAATAATTCTTGATCTACCTAGTAATTAAAGTCAACATTTTAACTTTAGATTACTAGGTCTTCTTCCAATCTGTTTAGTATCAATAAAGGCACAGGCACTAAAAATCTAGGGATTTATTTATAAACGTTGCTTAAAGTTAAGTAATGATTGGTGTCTGTTTAACTATACATTTTTGACGTTTAAATGTCATTTAACTTTAAGCAACGTTTATAAATAAACCTCCTAGATACTACAGTCAAGTATATCGTTCTTTGGCTAAACAAACAAATACAAATTATACAAAAGCGATATTACGATTGCTCGTAAATGTTGAAAATCGCGATGCCAATCGTAAAATGGTAGTCCAACTTATAATTTCAACGGAAAGAAAAAAAAATAGACGATTCAGAATTAAAATCGCTAATGACTAAGACCATTAAGTTAATCATTTTAATTAGACGTTGGTGTACGCTTGCGTTTCTATATTTTTTCGTGTAAAGGGGAGAACGGGGTGATATTGTAGCGTCGGCCAACGCGACCGTTTCGGTCGACGCTTATACAATACCACTTCACTTCATTATTCGCTAGTTAAGCTTCTGTTTAAAGCGGCAATGTATTACAAGTTAATTGGAGCTTAATTTAATTAGTACAGTGTACGGTAGCCACACTTAAATCTATCAAATGTCATAAATAAAGACACAAACGAGTCTGAAGCGGGTTTGTCATTTATTGGGGTGATAAAATTAGATGTTTTTTTGGTAACCAATTGAACGGGCTAGTATTTAATTGAATTGATTAACTTTATTATACCTTGTAAAGAGAAGTTCTTTAATAAAAAAAAACATTTAAGAGAAAAATAAATTAACTAAGTAATCGTATTTGACCTAAAGTTAAAAGTTTGCTTACCTTAAAATAAATAAGAAATTCGCAACTCAATACACTGATTAACGAAAGGCTTCTAGATTTGTAAGTATTACCATTTCACTGAATTAAAAACCCCTTCATTTAGTCCCTGTCTTCGTCAGTCGTGATTTCGTGAAGGATGTGTTCGGGAGCTACGAACGAATACTTCGATGCTGCGATCGTGCCAACGTTTTATTTTCGAACTCGGTAAAATTTTGTGTTAGGTACTTAACAACACAATTGGAAGACGTGATGAAGACATGATAAGACTTAACAAAACGTTAGTGAGCCATGTTGTACTGATAACAAAAAAGGCCAGTTAACAGATTATAGAATTATTTATATTGTTTTGTTATATTTTTTATCAGTATATTAAATGCGTCATTTACCAATACAGTCATAGAAAACTACAATTTTAATAAATAAATAAATATATTGAAAAAAAAATCTTTAAGTTCTAACTTTTAAAAAAAGCTCCACAAAATATGCCACATCCAACGCTTCTCAGCTGAACACGTCGAAAAGATCCAGACGGACATCTGAATAGCGTCTCATTATCTTTAATTATATACTGATTCTTCGGCAGAAGGGTGCCCGCTTTACTTATTGCTGCGTTCCCAATTATAAACTGCTATATATTTAGTTTTATACTTAAATGTATTAAGGATTCGTAATCAAGACCTTTAATTTCTGTTTTGACTGCATCTTTCTTTATAGCCAATGTTCTGTGATCTTTAAATAATTAAATAAGGTTCATAATATCGTCATCAGTGTCGGGTTTAAGTGCGAAAAGACGTCTGTATTATATTTCCTTAAAATATGTGAAATTCACAGAAGAAAATTAGTTTATCTATAGTTTCACAATAGTTCGGAAGTGAAAATGTCATTACAGTTACTTCTACGACTTTTTAACGTTTAATAAAAACTGTTAATTATGCTATCATATTGAGACATGCCCTCATAGCTCGAGCTGTCATCAACAAGCAAGCCTAATGACAAAGCACTTTTTATCAACCCTTTTTATCTGTCTGCTTTAAAGGATTATTTTCTTACGAGTCAAAGAACGTAAGTTAATTCTTTATTTTGCTCCGGGTTTACTTAGGGTCATAATGAAATCTCAACCAACACTTTTCAATTACCACATATTAACAAAATACTTAAAACTGTCACCATAAACATGAAACTATCATTTTCATTAAAAAAAGCCTCGATATAAATAGAGAATCTTTTCAACGGCACTTATTAGAGGGTGAAAAGGGGATGCCAAGGTAAAAAGTGTAATTATGTTGATTATTTAGGCCTTAATGCGCCGACTATCCCGCACCTCCCCGAGCCGTCATTAATCGCCCCCCTCCCCCCTTTCCTTACAGCCTTTTATTATTTCGTTTCAATTATTTTTGTGATTATCTTTTTATGGCGGGCGAGCATTAAAACTCGAAAAAATAACAGTGGACATTAAATGTAATTAGAATCGAAATTACGAGATGTCACCCCAGTGGTGTTTGTGTTTTTAATATTATTAGGGTTCTGTGCGTTTTAAGCTGCGTTTGTCGTTTTACGGCATGTTTTAGCTGTCGTCTTGTGTTTTGCTATTTGTTAAGAGTGAGGCGATCGTGCGAATTTACTTTTGTGTCGCTTCCAGTACTGAGACAACATTTTGTGATTTTTACTTCGTTGTTGTTTTTTTTTTTTTGGGGGTGAGGGATATTTTCTTGACCCTTAAAGGCTACAGTGGCGTAAGTGCTTTTTCACTGAAGTTATTTCTTAATCATGATTATGACAATATTGAGAGCTGTAGTTAAAAGCTTTCAGTATGTAGAGTGATATCGGAGTGTGCCTAGAAATGACAACGGCACCGATGAAGGTAGGTTTTGTGTGGAAAGTAATTTTTTTTACAGAATTTGCACTATTTGGGTATCAAATCATCAGGGATGTAAAGATAAGTCGGTCAGTTTGGGATAGCTTTGTTGTAGGGAAGAAAATATAAAATTACACATTATTTACAAGACTTCCACCTGCCTAGCCTTTTCCCAACTATGTTGGGGTCGGCTTCCAGTCTAACCGGTTGCGCCTGAATAACAGTATTTTACATGGAGCTACTGTCTAGCTGACCTCCACAACCCAGTTACTTGGTAATACGACTACACGAACGACGGATTATTTACAAGACTTATAATAATGAAGTGCAATTAAATAAGCTAAAATGTAAAAAAAAAAAAAAAAAAAATTGACCAAAAACATCAAACTTTTTATCTTTTCCCGTAAAGAAAAAAATCAATATTGAACTAAAAAACTTATCCAAACAGTAACAAAAATTATAATAAGCTCAACTTTAAACACTTTTTTCTAACATCGATAAACATAAAAAAAACCTTATTATTAACATGAAACATCTATACAAATGTAAAGCATTAATTTCTATGGTAACGGAAATATAAAAACAAGTATACTTAATACGAAGTTAGACGCGTGACTATCAACAATAGAACTTGGATTTGCCAACCCTTTGATTCACTCGCTAATGAATAGAAGAGACGAACAATGTAGAAACAACTTTAAATCCCGAACCATAGAGTTCAGAATAAATTGAACGTAGACGTTAATGCATATTATTATTAAGAACATTTTATGGATGAGCAATTTTTATGATTGTACGTCTATTGTGCAGTAGGTGCGTATTGCACAGATGTTTAACTTCTTGTTTAGTTATAATCGTTAAAATCTTTGGTCGCTACCAATGGCACGACTATCATAGTTATGAAACGAATACGTTATGTTGATTTAAATGATAAACAGTGGAAAATTTGCTATGCCGACGCCATCTTTCTGTGGCAGTAAGACTGTTGAAGCTGTGATATAGTTATATCCCTAGCGATATAACTATATACCGTAATGTAAGTTATATGAAAGTGGTTCATAACTTTCGGAGTGCCCTAATTTTGTTACTGCGACCAATTTCGACGTAGCGCTTACCGGTCGCTGTCGCGGCACCGCTCGCTTCGGTCGCTCGGCTCACGCATAGTTGGTTACAGTTCTAACCTAACCTAACTTATTTGGTTGGAGTGCCCTAATAGTTATATTACTAGATCGTGTTCGTATCATAGTTATATTCCTAGTAAGACAGTTATGAACCGCTTGCATATAATTATATTACGGTATGTAGGATAGGGATATAGTTATATCCCTAGGGATATAGTCCCTAGGGATATAACTATATCACGGCTATCTATAACCATCTTACTGCGGCATTTACATGCATAATTATAAATTGAAGTTGCGTTTGGTGTCTGTCTCTGTGACCGCATTGTTCTTCAGTTTAGAAGATTATTATATTATATTTAACGGATTTTCACCATCATTTAGGGAATTTATTCCGGAAGGTAAATGTGTTTCTTGTACCATGTCATTTCCCGATTGTGGTTTTACTTTTAAGGAATTCATTAGCTTATTTACATCATCTGAACATAAGGTAACATAAGATTACATAACATAACACAAGCTCATTTATCTACCGCGATTTATTGCAATCGACGTCTGCCCAGTTCATCGGCCACGTGTACTATCGCGGACACGCATATCTGAACACTGTAAGGACTATTCCTGCTTGCAGCGCTCGGCCGCTATAGTAACGCTTACCCACAAAAAAGAAGGGGCGGTAAACAGATGTGGTCATCGTGTGCACGGGATTTTGTTTTCAAAGTGGTTAGATATGCGTGACTGCGATGGTACATCAGTTTTGTCCAGGCAAGGCTGCTCCATCGTCGAAGCCGAATAACTTAGCTATTGATTTACTTTTTAGTGGTGAATCTTGAATTCAATTTCAAATAGATGAGCTGTAGCATCTTTACTCGTAGCCACGCACTTCGATTACCAAATAGATTTGCGTTTTATGAGGTGATGACTAAGCATGACTCTTATTTTCGTCAGTCTCATGTGAAAATTCCCGAATGCAACCTTGGACGAAATATAGGCAATGCTGTAGGTAATAGAAAAAACAAGGGTTCTAAAATTTTGACTCTACTCATTATAATTATATTTCCAGCAATTTCCTTCTTTGACCTATATACCTACAGGGTGTTTGGTAGAAGGACCAAAACAATTTTCTTAGGAAGCGGAGGGGAAAGGGAGCGTCATAATCTAGTTTTCACCCATAAAACGTATGCTTTTTGTTTATTCACCCGAACAATCGTCACAACTTTTTTGTTTGTGATGTGAATAGAACGCAATTACTTTTGGTGGTATCTGAAATTTACATTTATGTACTAATTGGTTATACAAAATGACTTGTGCTTCCAAAGTATTCAAATTCTGTTAGGATACAATACAAAATCATTTTTTTATTTATTTTATTTAAAACAATTTGGTACTAGTTAATAACATCCAAAATAGCTCAAAAAGTTGTGTCGGTTTTTCTACCAATCACCCTGTATAGCCTACATAAATCTTTCCACTACTTAACGTTTAATTAAATAGATTACTCACCATTAACTATCAATCCAACAACAAGCCAAAAACCAACAATTTAAAATTGACATTTAATATAAAACTGTAATAATTATCCACATTTTACAAACGTGTGGTCAGCGGCGATCACGCGGGATTGGCAGGGAACGCCAACGGTAGGGTGACTATACCTCGTAGTCGATTACTTCGGGACATGGCTGTTGATTTATTTTGTTGAAACAACTGAATATCGCGAGCGTAAGTCTATATGGTTAATACGGATATGAGCGATGCAATGTTTTGAGTGAAGAGAGTTTTAATGCAATTTTTAAAGGAGAATTCAAAGTGTTTTAACAATAAAAGAAACAAAAACCTGTTGTGCATTATTTGGAATAAGATCCTTTTCTTTAAACATTTTCATATTTAGCTTTCAGAATATTTTAACACAATATAATATAGAATACAGATATTATCTGAAAATCCGAAAAAAAATCATGTTTGTTCGCTTGCTTGAAAGCTTAAATTAGAAAAAAAAAGAAAGAAAATACATTTATTTAGTACAGACGAATGGCACACAACATAATATATTGTACTACAAGTAAAAAAGAAATACAAAATACAAAAATCCAAAAAAATACAAACCTTTTATTAGCAAAAAGAAAAAGTTGAAAGTGATCTTCATAGATACAATAATTGTATCTATGTAAGATCACTAAAACTAACTTTATAAATACATAATTATTATGTGTATACACCACAATGTTTTGGTTTGACCGTTGACCCCCAAACTAAGCACGGCTTGTATCTTGGATACAAATAAAAAGTGTGAAAAATCATCAGGAAAGTGCCTCGAGACTGCATACAAATTACGATACTAAAAAGGCTAAACACATGCCGCAATCCAGCCCTAAATACCCAAATCCACAGATAAACATAAAAAAAATATGAAAAGTAAACACCAAATTGTAATTTTCAGTAAGCCAAAATCATGGCTGCCACGCACAGCGAAATTGAAAGTGCTCGGCCCGAAACGCAGTGGACATTCATTGATGTATCTCTTCATCTATTATTATATTTACGAATGCGTTTATGCCTGGCCTCAGTGAAAGCGAAACCGTTTTCAATTGTTATCCCTCTCACCGCTTAATTGACCGATATTTGTAAAAGCCAGCGGTTAATTTGCGTTTTCAGCGATACGCGATGACTTTGCGCGTTGCAATGTTTCAGCGCGGTGGGATAGTTTTGGGATGACCTGAGTTCTATGCCTTCATATACAATGTAGCTCCTATCGATGGAGAGGGTTCTTAGTATGTTCTTTCTTAAAATGCTTTTGCGCGGTGGGATAGTTTTAGGATATCTTGAATTCTAAGCTGTCATATACAATGTAGCTCCTATCAATGACGAGCGTTCTTAATACGTTCTTTCAGAGAATGCTTTTGCGCAGCGGGATAGTTTTTGCATGACCTGAGTTCTATGCCTTCATATACAATGTAGCTCCTATCGATGCAGAGGGTCTTAGTATGTTCTTTCATAAAATTCTTTTGCGCGGCGGGATAATTTTGGGATATCCTGGATTCTATGCTGTCATATACAATGTAGCTCCTATCAATGCAGAGGGTCCTTAACATGTCCTTGGAATCGGATATAGGTGAGGTCCTAGCCGCGTTATTCTCAGTTCTTCTTCTTTCGTATTTTCTCTTGGCAATATAACTTTTATTCTATGTTGTAAAAGCTAATTATTGACATTTTCACAAATTTCCAATTTTTTTCATAGTCTGGCTCTGGGATCGGTTACCGCCGTTTGATAAGATAAAGGCACAATGGTCATTTAAAAAAAGGTAGGTACTAACCGGGTAATTCTGTTGAAAATGCACTCACTGCAAATTTTATGCGTGTGACATAATTCTGAAAATTCAGTGTTCCCGTGCTTATGAAAATAAATAAAACCACGATAGACGCAACATAGGTTACCTAAATAATAATCACGGCACCCTCAGTACAACGTTAACTCAATATCCGTATACAGCATCCGTTTGATCTTGACTCTATTAGAGTAAAAAGGGACGTCAACTTTGTATGTAATTGACCAATTAAAGTAGTGACTAAAAATCTATTGTGCAAAGACAACTTTTAATATTAACATCGCAAAAAAACAAATTTAATTTTGTTGTAGGCAGCCGATCGAGCTATGTCAAAAAAACGTAGCATGAAATGGGTAAAATATAAAAAAAACTTCTTAGTTATAACATAACTTAATTCTGCTAGACATAACCAACAACCTACAAAACAAACTAATCAATTAAAACAACCGACATCTAAGCCAATAAACAACTAAATCCCGTCTACAAAACAGCTAACATCATTGTCACCGCAGCTCAAACTTTTTACAGCTCATTCCTAATCTCGTTTGCATTCTAAACAGGAACCTTTATTATAGCAAAACACATAATCTCGCAGAGTGTAATAAACAGACCATTTCAACGGAGTATAGAAGATTATTCCATTGTGCTTTGTGCTCAAATACTTTGATTGTCCATGACGAGAGTTCATAAACACCTCTTTTTCTTAGAAATTTGGCCAATCAAGCTGTTGGTTATGTTGTAGTGTGGTCTCGGGTAAGACCACCCGTGGGTGGGGTATGTGAAGACCTGATCAAGTCTCCGATTAGTAAATCTACTTGTAAGTTATAATTAAAATAACAACAAATGCCTAGGTAAAAAATAGATTTGGATTGATTATCCTGTCAGGAGTATCCGCCTTAACTGTTCACAATACTGAGACATCATCTTCCCAAAGGGGCTGGATGAGAATGGCTAAGGAAAGAACGAGCTCAATCAAAGGAGAGCAATTTAAACATTTGATTAGGCTGATAATCATGAAGTGTTTTGGTTATGGGCTTTCATTGAGCTTACAAGCAATAACATTATTTACCTCGTTGAGGACTACTATTAGTTCGGACAACACACTATCGTTACAAGGAAAAAAGTTGTGAAATATTGCGATAAGCACCATACTTTGTTATCGCATTACCTATCACACTAGATGTGAAAGAAATTACCAATAGGTTAGTCAATAGTTTCAAGAACCAGGGACAAAAAGTGCAGGTCTTCGAGACTCAGACTATCCTAATCTATTCGAAAATCACGAATCATAATTAACAAATACCCCCAAGTAACTTCAAACAACAAGCTTAGTAAAAGTATAACTTTAACACTCCTTAGCGACTGCCACCGTGCTTAATAACAATACCATCATGAATTTACGCGCTTTGCCGTCTCTAAATAACACATTAGAGGGAATTTTACGCGTTCACTGCATTTCCTTGACCATTACGATTGTTCTTGTGATGTGTTCGCAATAAAACCCCTGTTTCTATGCAGCTATTAATATTTAGTTCAAAGGAGTTGTCGACGCTTCATTTTATACTATTATTGCTATGACTAGGCGATTAAGTTATGATTTTTGTCTTTTTTTTTCTTTAGGTCGTTGAGCTGTCTTATGTTTGGAAGACTCTGTGTCTAGAACTAAAGTATTTTCTGCTTTATTCTCATCAAGTATAAGTTTATCGTATTCATTGTCAAGATTAGTCAATACATTACCTACCTTTCCTCAAAAATCATACACAGTCTTTAGTCCTCTATTGTACTGTAACTCGCATATATTGTTATTGGAATGTTTTGGATTCTCGAAAGCACATTTTGTAATTTTAATTTGATTTTGGTCACTGGCTAAGAATCCGTCCCATAATTATTCATGACTGTAGATAAACCGATAACTAGCAGCAACATTTATGTTGCATCACCAACCTAATTGATGGCATCCACCAAACAACACGTGCTTTGAAATCCTCGCTACTGGCATGAAAGAAAAAAAGTATGATGATGCAAAAGGAGTTTGCAAAGATCTTTGTTTTGTAATTTCTTCCCATTCCCTGGGAAAAATATTTTGTGTATATTGTATTTAGTATTTTTATTATTTTCCTAGTAAACTGGGCTAAAAGAAGCTGCTACATTCCATGTTTTTGTTTCATTCCCAGATCGACATGGATATAACGGGGTCTTAGAGTCGAAATATAACATGTACAATTGTGCATATCCTTCAAAAGATACCTGGATGCTTACAGCTCTGTTTACCCACTTCAATCAAAACCGTGAGTATACTTCTATAGTTCCATGCATATGTCCATGTTGATCTGAAAACAGAAACATAGAATTAGGTTGTTGCATTTTTTCGCGTAGTTTTTAATGAGAAATGGCCTAAATAAAATCTTAGTCGACCGTGCCGTTGAAATGCTCTTTGAATTAAGATCCTTAAAAATGGCGTCTTTATTTATATCTAATAATTAATGACAAGTTTCTGACTATTCCGAATCATCGTTAATTTTATGTGAAGTTCAAATCCGATTTCCTTATCGTTCTGTCATTTTTAACCCCAAAAATCACAAAATTCAACACTATGAAAGTATGTAAGTAAAAATATTCAGTAACTCATCTTCCCGCGCAAAATGTAAAATGCAACTGTGGGAATCACTCCGCCATAAACCATGAACGTCGAAATGATCGGTATGTCGGTGTGAAAAGTTAAATAACCCGACAAATAAACGATTAAACTGATTCCATTTCATTGAAAGAGGTTCATCATAAAGAGGATTTCGTGATAACGTTTCATGTATGATTTTGACAGATGTCACGTAATGTTGAATGAAAGTCGTATGGGTTACCCGTTAGTAATTTACTGGATTCCTACTTAATAAAAATATTATATTATTATAAATAATCAACAAGACTTCAACGAAATAAAAAAAAAATCAACCTTAACTAATAGTTGTGCATTATTGAAAAGTTTCGAAATGATTTCGAATCAACGAAATTATTGTAATCTTCACTGATAACGATTGAATGACACTTAACCCTTTAGCAGCGTTGGCAATTATCAATATTCTAATTTAAAATATAGAAGAGAAAAAACGACCCCAATAATTCAGACTTGAAAATTTCCCAATTTTGAATTAAACTGACCCCAAATTATACTGTCAATGTCTTATTTAAAAAATCTCCACTCGTGTATAATAAGATGCAATACAAAATTATACAAAACCTCGCATACCCGGAGGTGTGTACTCACGAAGGGCCCTCGTCCCTCTCAACGTGACAATAGCACTCCAGCATCATTCCTCCCGCGTGAGCACCGATCACTTATTATTTCCTTATTATTATTGTGTTGGCTTCACGCCATTGTTTGACATTTTACATTTTGTCTTGTTAGAATTTGTTATGTATAAAATTTGGGGTTTTGTCAGATTTAACTTCAAATTACGTTACGTTTTCCAAGGTTCCCATTCTTTAACGTCACATCTGCCAAAAAAACTGTCTGTAAACTTCTGCTTTTAGAATACTCCTATGGATATGGCGAAATCAGCAAGGAGTCACCATCATCTTATTTATATATCAGACTAGCCTATAACCTTCCTCAAGAATTGAGCTATTCAAGGCAAAAATAATTTTTCATTTCTGTCTGGTAGTTCCGGAGATTACCCCCTACATGTAAACTTACGAACAAACAAATTTTACCTCATTATAATATTATTATTAGTAAGTATAGATTTCTTTGCAATCAATAGAGTACCTACATCAAAAATACATCTTCTTTGATCAAAGTAAATGAAAGCACTAGGGATATTTGCTCATCCTTATAAAGATTCTTGTAATAAATAGGAAGAACAGTTTAGTAAAGACACATTTTCTTTTGAACTTTTCTTAGTTCCTTAGCGTATTTTTAACCACTCTAGTAGAAGAATCCAATGAATCAACTGTTGGATATCGACAATGCCGACTTCCTCCAGACAAAACAAAAATCTAAGTAATAGTTTTCAGTATTCATTAACTCATATTACCATGATGCACCAATATTAAGACACTGTCAGGTTGCTCGTACGGCAGGGTTGAATATTCTCAATTCTTTATTGCGTACCATAATGAATAATAAATATTAATTAATTAATTATGTATAATTAATACTAAGGGTTAGTAGTTGATAAGTTTGTTTTTTGTACTAACCAGTGGACCAATGTTGTCAAATTAAATAAATATAAATATATATTACTAACCATTGAACATTGTTATTCCACAATGATACTACATTCTATGAAAATGCGAACTATCACCATTAGATACTAATGACAATGTCAGAATCAATTGACAACTAACAACTGATGGAGAATAATTGGCATTTTGTATTAGTGTTTCGTTTATTGAAGCTGGCAGGTGTGATCAACTGATTGGTCCCCTAACAGATCTAAACGTTAATGAAATTGTTACAAGTTTTGACTTAGATTTGATTATATATAGGATAAAAACTGGAGTATATGTTGCGATTTTAAGTCACGATACTTTTGTAAAGGAGCTGCTACGATCGACTAACTTATTAGTTCTATTATGAGACATTTGAATTTGAATGTCTATTAAAATAATATTTTCGTGAATACATTATGGATTTAATTTGAGGTTTGGGAATTGAGACCTAGCGCATCGCAGAAACGAATTCTCAAATTCTCTCACTTATAGAGTTGTCTTCTTTTTGTTTCTCTTTACACTTTCTTTTGAATTATTTCTCAGAACCGTTTTTATTTCTTGAAACCTTGGTTTCAGAAAACGCATCTCAATTATTTTGGCTGGGCTTAGAACATTCTTGGAAATTTTTGTTGGTCATTCTCGTAGTTATTCTAATCTAATAACGTTTTTGTACATTTAGAAAAGTTCGTACCAGCAGTTTAACTCTCGTTAAGTTAATTAATAAAAACATAAATTCATACAGTGATATTGAGAAAGTTCAATACCTTTAGATTGACTCCAATAGTAGGTATAGTTGCTACGGGCAAACCTACCGATCCTACTTTGTTATTCCGATTGCTTTGTGTTAGTTCTTCTTCGAAGAGGATCAGAGTTATTTATTGAGCAGAAGTTTATAATATCACGTCCGTATATGAACTTACTATTTGGGTCACTTTAGCCTAGCTAGAATGTTTAACTCTCTACTTGACTGAGCTAAAACTTATTGAGAAATGGTGTCGAGGGTCGTCCCTTCCAAACATACAGTGGAATACGTCTGCAAAAAATAGAATTCATAATTGCTACCTCACCTAAGTACAGGTATAACAAGTTACCTGTTCCTATGTTTGAATATTTCAGAGTGGGTAAAACAAAATCCAATTTCGCATATTCATACAGAAACAAAAAAAAATCATAAGTGACTTTCCGAATAAACCCTCGTTAGAATTAGAAATCAACCGTCACTGGCCGAAAAAAAAACAATAATTATAAAGCGCGCGTAATTCTAATTCCGAATTCAAATTAAAGCCGCTTAATGCGCGGGAGCGACCCCGTTAAAAAAAAAGAGTTGACGAGTGCTCGGAGGGTGGTAATTTTTCATTAATTTAAGTTCACCATTCCCTGTTTTGTTTGCTTTTAATCGCATTTCTAATTAATCCCGTCGAGAATAACGTGACAACTGTCGACTATGGCCGCCATTTTTTCGAGCCGAGTATAGCAGATGTCGGCCGATTTCCATTTGTTTCTGAGATTAATGATTCGGTACGATTGTGAATTTTTCCGGTCGGCTTTTGTTGTTTTAGAAGCAATTTGTCCGCTTACTTTTGTAGAGAGCCAGTCGTTAAAGCCTCCACAAATGATATTGGAACGGAATAAAAAAGTCGCGACAAAAAGGGTTTCATGTATTCGATTTCAGTTGCATGTCAACGGAACTCTGGTTGATGAAAACGGATTATTATTTCCATTTTTCTAAAACTAATCAAATCCTGTTATTTTGAGAAATACCTAAAATTATTACAAGCCCGAAATGATTTCGTAGCTTTTTAATAATCTAATTATAGAACAGATAAACATTTCTCGAAACGCAATAAGAAATAGCTAGAGAATTAGACGAGGTACTAATTCAAGCAAGAAAGGCGAGAAAGGCTGGAAATGATGGAAATGGTATCCAAAGCACGTAAATCAAATCAAAATTATTTTTAAAAACAAGCAAAACAAATAGTATATTAATAGATCGCAAACTAATGCACGGAAAACGTAGTCAAGTGTCTGTTCGGAATCAGTTGCAGAAGAGCACAGTTACTTTATGTCGCTCAAATATTAATTAACAGCCAATACTAGGATTGGAAATATTTTCAATTATGACGATAGATATGAAAGAAGATTGATTTTGATTAAATGAGGCAAGTGAGAAACTAAGAAGATATATGAACAAGAAGACAAAGAAATGAGGCGACGGGGCTATGGTTGAGTTAAGTGTGAATTAATTCTATTACTTCTAGGCAAGAATGCTCCATCGTCGAATACATCATCGCTTACTGTCACATGAGATAGTGGTCAAACGCTACCCTATCAATAATATTAATAAGCTGAGTAAGAGAGACAAATAAAATATCTCGACTTACTCGTAGAAAACGAGGTTGTTGATATTTGGAATGTAAGCTCGGCTATCATTGTGCCGATAGTCGTCACAGCCAATGGCTTAATAGCCAAGAAAAGTCAAATTCAAATCATTTATTTCAAATAGACCGTTGTAAGGCACTTTTGAACGTCAAAATTTACAAAAAAAATGAACTGATTCTAGTCGCCCCTTCCAAAAGGTAGTTTTCGTATGGAGTAGAATGGACAAGAAACTCCACCGTTACTTTTTTAAGAGCCTCGACCAACACCCGAGGAGGCTCCCGTGGGACATCTAGATCAAGGGCTTGATTCAGAAAGCGGTACTTTTGGACACGGCTCATATTATTAGGAGGTTCCCCTCTCTGGAGCCCTGACCGCCGCCGCCGGTAGCTTGGACTTCGTTCCTGATACCGGTGGGCTACTAGTTTTTATATTTTAAAATGTTTTTGTGACACTTAAAAATAAAAATAAAATATATATAATTATTCTATACTATTAAAGGAGCAATATTTTTATATTGTATATCTATATATATTTGTAATCACGTTCTCGAAAATTGCAATATAGGGGTTTACGGTGGCGAAAAATCGATCTAGCTAGCACCCGAATACTGAAACGCCACTCAAAACTTAAGCGTTACTTAAAACTAGTTTCAACCAATCATAAGGCTTTAAACGAGTCATAAGTAACGCTTAAGTTTTGAGTGGCGTTTCAGTATTCGGGTGTAGGTCTCATATCTGGAAAAAATTGTTTTCTCTATTATCGGGAATGTGATACAACGTTGGTATACCTGCACGCGTAGCATGACGCTTTCTATGTCTACGAAGAATAGACACAGCTCTTTCTATACAAAGTGACATTTTGTTTCTCCATTTTTGACATCGCACCGTAGAAATCCTTGTACAATCTGTCATTTTGTCTTTCGTTTGTAAAAATCTTTGTCTAGGTCCTTTTTTATGTAGATTATTTCAGAAGAAAGTTTTCTATCCTAAACTGTCAAAATCACACTGACAACTGACGGTTGTCTCCACGGCCACAAAGTATAAACGGTTATCTACAAAATCATGATTTTACAGGAGAGCATTTAAACACAAAACTGTGATAAAAATAGAAGAAGAACAAAGCTATCTTCTCATATTTTACATCATTTCGTTAATAGGAAATATTACCAAGGAAACGGTTAAGGTCAATATTACTGAAATATTTTTTTGTTCTAAAATACTGTTCCTCAACACTCAGAGAAATTGTTGTAGTTGTCTATATATACGTGACTTAATATCAGTAAAAATTGAGAATCAAACAGAAAAATAAATCCTATAACAAAACAAAGAAACCTGAGTCGGATTATGTAAAAGAGTGAATTTCGTAAAAAGTGCAGTTAACTCTTTCTACTTTGCTGACGTCGTACTGTCTACACGGAACGTCAGTTTAGTCTTCTCTTCCGTCGACAAAACTGTGTTCATGCTGCGCGTGCTGGACGATATGTTTATCTATTAGCACCCGTGCAGAGCTCGGTCAGCCAGGAACTGAGTATCTAAATGAACTCTTAACATTACATTACATTTTCCTACATGGAAATCTTTATATGGATTACACCTGTTTTCAATTAACATCCTTTTATCATCACTCTTAAAAACCACAAAATCTAATACAAACCCAAAAGCGTAGTACAAAGCATTTAAACAATCTCCCAAGTTATATTTTATTCGAGTTGAATTCCACCCAAACCGCAGGCGACACACCCACAGTCATCGAAATAAAAACGTCACAATATTGAACAATATCCTTTATAATATTGCAAAAATAGTTTCATTTCCACGAGTCACTTTGTCCCCTACGGAACAAGCCATACTCAATAATTCAAGAACTCGCACCCAGCTTGTAACACGTATAAATGACACCTCGATTTAAAAATCTACCATCCGTAACCGACCGTAACTAGTGGTAAGTTGTGTAAAGTTATCTATACTTATGGCCGGTTCCTATAATTTACGGACCGTTAATGGTTAAAATTAAAAGTCTTGTATCTTTACCAATGATGAAGACCACATCGCTTTGCATAGGAGACCCTCCTATATGGAAGTAGCTATCACAGGTAAAATTACCTTAAGAAACAGTTTGGCAATAAAAATGCTACCATTGGTAAGCTAAACGATTCGTTTTGGTTATAGGAACCGATAATTCAATGTATTGGAAAGAGTTACTTACGGACTTGTTTGACTTGAAGTATTAATATTAATGTGTATGTGTGAGTGGTTTTGCATGTGTGTAGCTCAATACTTTAGTAGATATGTCTTTCGAGGTGTCTAAAACTTCTTGCGTTGTTGTCTGTTTGAAATTAAGCAGTTTTTTAAAAGTCATGGTTGAAGTTTTCGGTCATTTAGTTTTAACAATCACACTTCTTGAGTCTCGAGGTTTGTTCTCATAGGTTGCAGTTTTTATACTTCCATAACGCAATTTACACCGTCAAGCTTATTGGCGTATCTGTTGACTGCTGGGATTCAATAGACCAACTGAAATATCAACTTATTTACGCGCTACTAAGGTCTGAAATCCAAAACAAAAAAAAAACATAATTCAATAACTGCGCGTGCCCATTTAAAAAGTAACGTTTTACGTACACAATAGAGAAGTATAGTTCTTGTAAGGGTTCCCATACAAAATTAAAATATTTTTGGAAAGCCTGTAGAAGTCAAGAAAGATGATGAACACGTCAAAGTCCAGGTTGATGATCAATACGTCAAATAAATTCCCAAAGATAGTAATATAAACTACGTATATATATATTCCCGTGCCAAAAAGCAAGCATATTGTTGATCTGCCTCTTTTGCTTGTTTGACAAAAGCTTAAACAAATGAAGGACAAACACGAAGATCACAAAATATCAGCACTGTTAGTAAAGATAGCCTTTTAGTGTAGTGCTATAAGTGTCTGTCTGTTAATAGAAGACTACTCTCTACGATGTTGCACATATGAAAACGAACACGAGAGTATTATTCTTGTAAAGATTCAAATTACTTTTTAAGATAGATATAAAATTTAAGGAATTCAAGATGAAGCTGTGTATATTCCTCCCATGTAGAAAAAAAAAGTAAAGCTTGTCTACGCTAACGCATTTTACGTACACGGCGCCGCAGCATGTACGTAAAATACGGTGGGGGGCGCGTCATTTCAGAGTGGACAAGCTATAATATTGAAACGATACGAGAGAAATTCATCTAGCACTCATGGTTCTAGAACAAAACCTTGTTTGCAAAGCCTAAATAAATGAAGAACAAGTACGGAGATCACAAATCGCCTTAATATCAGTACAGTTAGTAAAGCTAGCCTTTATAGTGTAGTGCTATAAGTGTCTGCCTGTTAATAGAAGACTTCTATTATCGCATAACACTCGAAGGAGGATGTTGCACATATGGAAAAGATTTAAGGAATTCAAGATGAAGCTGTGTTTATTCCTCCCATGTAGAAAAAAACAAGTATACCTTGTCTACTTTGAAATGACGTGCCCCACTACCGCATTTTACGTACACGCTGCGGCGCCGTGTACGTAAAATGCGTTAGTGCGGCGCGTCATTTCAAAGTGGACATGCTTTATCGAAACGATATGAGATAAATTCATCTAGCACTCATGCTTCTCGAACAAAAGCATCTTTACAAAACCTAAATAAATGAAGAACAAACACGAAGATCACAAATCGCCTTAATATCAGCACAGTTAGTAAAGCTAGCCTTTATAGTGTAGTGCTACTCGTATAAGTGTCTACTGCCTGTAAATTTTCGCAGAGGCGATCTGTGGCCGGTCTTTGTGCTATTAATTTGTAATGTCCCCCTCTGCCTGCCTAGATGCATAGCTCGGGTATACGTGAGAGCGTATGGGGGGATAAGTCGACAGCTTCGGGTTAAGGTTTTGAGTGCGTACGGTTGCTTGTTGCGAAGTTAAGTTTCGATGTAAATGGTAGTAGGGTTTTGGCAGAATCTGTGTTTTTTGTGTTAATGGTTGATTTTGATTTTCGGTGTGGTTTGTGTGTGGATTTACGTTTAGAGGGGGTTAAGTATGGAACATGTTAGTTAAAACATTTACAGTCTACTCAACAACAACTGAATAATATCAGTTATATTCACAAAAAAACCCTGGAATCTTTCTGATGATTGTTTTTTGTTTTGGAAGCAGACGTAGATTACAAGAGATACGAGTAGTAAGTAGTAAAAATATTTTCAAACATGCAACTTTAAAATTGCCAAACAACATAAATAACATACTCCTACCAAAGATCGACACATCGTTCTCCAAACGCCTATCGATGACACGCAACATATTCGAAATCTTCAGACATGTCGTCGTTTTAGTACCTCGTGTTGAGCCTTTGCCGATCTTCAATGGGGGCCCGCGTTTCCGATAGGATTAAGCCAGACTTACTGCTCGGTCAGGAACACGGCGCGACGCAGTAACCCACCCCTCCCCGCATACCCGCGCCACACACCCTACGGCCTAACCTCACCCCCTCCCTCGCCCGCCGCATTAGGAGCAATCATATTCGACGGCTGCTAGGTTTTGGCATCGGTCTGTGTTGCTTAGCTTCGGCCAGCTATTTGTGGAACAATGATTGGTCTTGTCTTAGTTTGTAACGCCGTTTAGGACCATTTTCGTTTGTATCAACAAAAATTTTGCTGCAACTTCTAATTTGGTTGTAAAAGTAAATTTATGAAACAAGCAGAAGTACCAATGGATTACTTAATACGGGGAAATTATGCTAGAATCACGCTCCAAATTCTTCGAAGCGATCAACTATCTGAAAATCCCGGAATTCTTGGATCTCGTTAAATCTCTTCTTCAAGCAGTGAACTCTGTGGTAGCCTAAGCCTAGGCGTGACTTGTCAACCTTAAACTAGTGCCCAGAGCCTAGCTTTGTGCGTAAGTTTATTACTTAGGTTCAAAGGTTTCTTGTGTGCCATGCGGCCATACGTAAAGACCACCCTTTCACTTCCCGCGTAAGAGGCGACTAAGGGAATAGCTACGGCAAAAGGATGGGATACTGCATCGTGATTATGTGGACGTCGTTGATTGTACAGCCTCTATGGCTTGGATATATTCTCTTGTCCGAATAGTGCAGCTTTGGAATACCAAAATTGAGTCTTCTCCTTTACTTTATTATCGACTTCTACAGAGTTTGTAGACCCTGTTTCTTCTATTTTTTGTATTCTATACACATAACAGGTTGATACCTTTTTCCCCATTTACGTGTAATTACACCTTCATCATGTTTGAAGTCTTTTGGCATTCCCATATTATATATAGTGACGATTTCTATCGCAATTATTTTGGCATCTAATCATCAAATCGCACCTGCCCAAAATCTTTTCACTTTTAACAACTTTACAAGTCCAAACAAATCACAGAACGGACCCTCTTCGTGCGTACGTCAAATTCCACAGCCTGACACGATATGTATAAGTAGTTTCGATATAGTTACACCTGCACCAGTGACCGACAAGCTAACTAAATGCTAGCCGTGCGTTCGACAGGCGAGTGATGTAAACATTTTTGTATATATGTTATTCCTGGTTTGTGAATGGATGAAGGGATTCTGGATTGATGTTATAGAACATCGTAAAAAGATTCTGACATTCAAATGGGTTAGATTAAATATGCTTAGTTGAATGGAATGGTAAGATCTGTCACCTGCAGTCAATATTATTTTCAAATAATTACTCGTGATTTTTGATGTGTAACTTCTTTCCTCCGGCTTTAATGCATTCTGCAATCTGGGATCCTGCGAGTGATTTCGTGAAAAGGGACGGAAGTGTGTAACAGGAAGCCGGGGAAGCGCGCGCTATTTGGTTTGACCAATGAGCGTGCGATAAAATTAGCCGTCAGATGGTACCAACCCATTTTCCGACACGTTGTAAACATGATGATGATGAATATTGTTTATATCATATATACGTCAGCCAAGATGTCAGATGTTACACATCATATGTGACTGCTGTAAGGCTCGCTCGTTTTTTTTACAGAAATTTCCTAATTATATATTTTTTTCTGTTGACTAGTACTTCATACTTCATGACTTCATGTTAGTTCTCCATATTCTTAGATGGTACTTTTATTTATGTTGCCGGAAGCTCTAAGCCTTGCTATACAACATGTAAAAATTGCCCTCTCCGATCCGTGAGGGTGATGTTAGGTATCGTACTGAGAGTCTATTTATTACCAATAATAAGGAAAAATGAAAAAAAAAATCGCCTCTTTATTTCGATGGGGAATTATACTGGGTTATTAGTATTGGGGCACGGGCGGCCGTCGTTTAGCGGGTGTCTACAAGTCATAACTTATGACCCCTGTTGAAAATTTTCGCGTAATTTTGATACTAAAAATGTAAATTTAAAGAGCAATTTTTTTTTTTCAATAATAATTAAAAAAAACTTTTTGGTAATGTTATTGCAGTACTTAAGTGCCCCTTCCGGATCGGATAGGATTTTTTTTAAATATTGTATGTATGGTAACTATGCAATGTATTTGCTTGATGTTAATATTATTCGACAATTTAAACACAATATGGAAAATATTTAGTCACATTAGAAAAAACAAAAAAAAAGGGGGTTAGTAGAAAATCTTGAAAAGGTATTGAAGAAATTAAAAATTAATAACAAAACTTTCCTTAAGCTACTTAGATCACAGTTTGGCTTAATGAGAATGGAGGATAAAATGAGGAGATACTCGTACAGATCCCAGCTACTCACCCCAGCTTAATCAGTATTACACGTTCCTATTCTATTATTCGTTACTCAGAATCTATAGTTTACTGCTGCAATGATATTTGTTCATCGTTCTCTAATGCATTTCCAAGTAATGTAGCTTCTGCTGGCTAACACGGCGTATGTATGAACTTCCATAAACATTTACTTGGATCATTCCAGGTATTATTGCCGCTTCTGGTAATTTATTAATTTTAGCACTATTCTTAATTTTGTTTTGGTGCAAATATCGACCAGCGATTTAGAGAAATTAAAATATATATGCATATATTAATAAAAAAATATGGTTTCATCGCAGAAAACGTAGGAATAATAACTGATAACTCAGTCGATTAATTGGGAATTAGGACTGTTACATTAGGTTAGGTTTCCGGTAGATTTCAATTACTGGAGTACCTTCAATTCTGTTAAAAGATAAAAAACAAGTTTTCATTTTGATTATTTTTGTGACCCACGATTTCAAGAAGTCAAGTGCCTGTAAGCAGTTAGGTACTTCACCTGAACATTTTGGGAAGTTTGGCGAGTAAAATTTTAAAAGCAACAAATAATATAACAATGTTCAAGAACAATAAAAAAAAAAAATTAAGAAAATTCACACTACTAAAGAATGTCGGCTTGAACAAGCCAAGAGTAATTATTAAAGTACCTATTTACAAGTCTAGTTTACTTACTAGACCCAATAAAAAGGATTTATCAACCGGTATCGGTACATTATTAGTTACCCACCTCTAAAGCCGCTTGTACATAATCGGTACTACGTTACCTCTGCACACGGTATTACACCCATAAGATACAGGATTAACATATCTTGTGTTAGGAATTTAGTCCTGTTTAGGTCTCCTTACCGTAAATAAGTAGAAAACGTTAAGTAAACACGGTTAAAGATAATTAAAGTTTCATAAGTACTTTAACGCAGTTATAACACGAATTTTTGATCAAATAAACTCGAGCTGTCAAAGTTTGACAGTTGGAAACGTCACAAATTCAAAAGTAGAACAGGATCAGTGAACTCTTTAAAACTGGCACAAAATATTGATGTCATGCTTAAAATAAGTCCTGATAAACCAGATTTGAATTAAGATTCATACTCCGGCGACATTCTAGAATTCGGTCCGTAAAATACAAATTTTTAACTTCTAAAACCAGCAAACAGTTTAAAAAAAGAACGCGATAACCCTAAAGCAACAAACAAACCGTTCTTCCCAACACCATAATAATCCGTCCTTCAATTGACTCGCGATTCCAAACAGCTGATACACTTTTTCTTCTTCCTACCTAGCAACACATTCTAAACACCACCTTGTTGCCTGTATCGTAAAGCCGATATTCGTATAAGCACATAGAATTCGAGCGAAAGAGGGAACAAAGGAGACGGGACCACGTGTCTTGACCTATTTGTGTCGTGCGATTGGTGTAGGTCGTGTTTACTATGTCTGGAGAGAGTTTTTAGAAGGTTAGCAGCCTTTTTAGCGTTAGAAATGTTGATAGTGTTTTGTTTTTTTTTGGTGATTTCTCAATCGTGAAGTGGTATTGCGAAATGGAATACTGTTTGGGGGTTGACGTGATAAGAAAAACGGTTGGTGCTTTGTGAAAAAAGTGTGATGTAATTTTGCCTGATTTTCTTGTGATTAGAATCGTTAGTTGAATATAAAGGTTTTAAAGCCAATGTAGGGAATCAATCATAAACTTTAATATATATGTATAGGGTGCTTAGTAAAAAAGAACGTTTTCATTATCATTTTTGGTTCAATCTTCAGTGTAAAGACAAAATTAAAGATTTACTTACTTCGTATGATTCATATTCATAGTCATGGTTCACTTTTTTTGTCGTATTTTTAATTGTTTTATTTCTTGCAAACGAAAATCATTAATTTTCTCCATGTTTTGTCCATAGACGAGTCGGGATGCGAGGCTGATATGCTGGAGGGCGCGGAGGTGGGACGGCACTCGCCGCCCCGGCCGCAGCAAGAGCCCATCAACCTCAAGAATGAGGTGAGTCCTCTTTACAGCACGTGCAAATAAGATTAAGAAAAACTGGAGTGAATTCTTCAAAGATTAATTGACTGAGGAAGTTGTTTTGTATTAAAACTTGAAAATGTTACGTAGTAGAATTGAGCTTATCTCTTATTACGTAGTTTGGGTTGATCACTAGGGGGAAAAAGGACAGGCCACAGCATGAGTCGATCAACCCCAAGAGTGAGGTCAATCTTCTCTATGGCACGTGGGACATAAAAGACAAAGTGGACTTAATTTAGGACAACAATTAATGAGTTACAGAGCAATCATGACTACTCTATTTACTACGTCAATCAATCTAACTAGCCTTTTACCAACTATGTTGGGGTCAGCTTCCAGTCTTACCGGATGAAGCTGAGTACGAGTATTTTACATGGAGCGCCTGCCCATCTGATCTCCACAACCCAATTACTGGGTAACACGATAGCCCTTGGTAAGACTTTTGGGCTCCCGTAACGACTGTCATAGATCTACAAATGACAGCCAAAACCAGCGGCTTAACGTGTTTGTTCTATTTACTTCGTATATGGTGATATTAGTTACTGAAGTGACATTAATTGATATGAATCCGTATATTTTATGTAATTATGAATGGAGTGAGGTGTCGGATGTCTTCCTCAAACATCTTGTTTTTTTTTGTTTAGTACGTATAGTTTCCACGTAAAGTCTATTGATTGAGGGTATCATTTATGAGACAATAATTTAGCCGTCACTTCGGAATAAAATAAAAAACAATATGTAAAAAAATAAAAATGCCCTTAGTAGCAGCCCTATGACTAGGTTAGTAGTAACTGTAGGTGGAGCGAATTGGTAACGTGATACGAATATTTTGGCTCTTTTCGAGTGACGTGAATAGGGATTTGTTTGATCAATGTGGTGTAACTTTTTCTAATCAAGTTAATGTTTACAGGCTAACTGTTGAAGCAACTGTTGCTTTAGCCCATATTAAAGGAAAATCCATGTCCAAATCCCAAACGTCCCGCTATTTTATTTTCATTCCGACAGCTCCAAGTTCCACTCTGGACTCTAAAAAACAAAGCTGTGAAGCTCGCCACTGCTACTTAACTAACACGTGGCCTTAAATTGAAAACGCGGACAAAGTTGAGTGCGAATAAACGCGCTCGATCCTCAAGTGGCCGCTCGGCTCACCAAAAAGACGACGGCATCCCCTAGCTCGAAAGGTCCTCGCAAAGACTAAACATTCGTCGCTTCGTTAGTGCCCCGCGAAAAAATCGCCATGCGATTCGACGCCGACCAATCTGCTCCGCACTGCCGCAACCTACTTGCTTCAGAATCTATAGTATCGATTAGTGAGCGCTTTTTTACCCACACGCACTCACACACCGCCGCGGCGGGGCCAGCCTTTTTAACAATCTTTTTTTCGTCCACCCCTCTCTCCCCCAAAACCGCCATGTCCATTGCGCGGATGCAAAGACCACCCCTCTCTCCCCACCCCTCATATAGCAGCATTGAAAATGGAATTTCCATGAGTGATGGAGTGTCAAACGGGAAGTGAAAAAACGGAGAAAAAGTACATTATGTTAATTATTGAACGCGTGCTCCGTCCGAGTTTAAATTGAATGTCATGTCGTACGCGTCCGTCGCGTCGTCGTGTCGTGGAAACGCACGCTTTTACTCTTCTATTCCGTTTCGCGTGTACGGTATAATTTTAAATTTTTACTCTCTGTTCGTGCTAAATTAATAATCGCACATGTCGAAATTCGGACACGCCATATATTTTGTATGTAGCGAATTTTGAACAAAACTCCATTGGTAACTTTTGGCCCGTACACGTGGACTTAGCGGAAACACATTATTGGCTTTTGATCAAAATTGAACTCTATTACATGATTGTTAAGCTGTTAATGCTAGTCCAGCGGTCGGGCTAAACGCCGGTAGTTAGAATGACTTTTATTTTCATTCACTAAGTACGGGAAGACAGTGTGTACGCTAGTAATCTTTCCTACTAACTTTGTCGATTCTTTGGTTCTTGTATGTTTACTTCGCATGACTTCTCCGAACTTTGAGAAGATGAATATGTAGAAGTAGTACTACGTCTTAAGAGTATTTGATATTTTCTTGGATCTTATTAACCTCTATTTTGTTGTTGCTTAGCTGAACAAAGTTGAATGACGTCAGATCTCAAAGTTACTTAGTACAATTTTGTGGGTTTCAGTTTAATTACTGTCCTAGTCTCGTCAGATTTAATTCGAATTGCATTAGAACTAATGTGTGTTATGAAACAATAACACTCAGACCGCTTGCTCTGTTTAACTTTTAATGAAATCTACTATCTAAGCGAGCATTGCACAAAAAGACCGGACAAAGCACTTATTCACCGGACAACACGAACTATTCGGACAGTCGCATTGCTAATGGAAAATCCCGAAAAAATATTGGCGGTGAAAAAATAGTTTAAAAAAATCGTCGAGCACATTTGAATGAAAATTGGGTGGTGAAGGGGTGGCGCGCGCGGCCGCCGATCGCCTATTATTATTATTATTACTTGCATTATATCTGCATTTTTTTCACGCACACAGGCGCGGCCGCGCACGCCATTTTTATTTTTTTCTTCCTTTTTTCTTTTTTTCGGGAAATCGACGGGGGCGCGGCGCCCCCACACATGGGCCGAGCTCGGAGCCTGTGCTCACCAGAATCGAACTATGCGATGTCTACAAGTGGACGAACATTTAAATTGGCTCTCATCAAATATTGACTGCGTGTAGTTTTTTCATTAACCATTCGGCTTTTTGTGAGGTACGCTCGCGGCCACGTCGGTTGCCGTTCAATTTGTATCTACTTCCTTTGAGCAGGTACGGGAGTGCACCATAAGTTGTTTTTTAGCCTCAATTAATATTTTTCTAGTGCAGCAATGCGCCACAATCAGTTTTCTGAAACTGACTGTTTTTATGAAGCTTGCATGATTTGCTTTCGCATGATGTTATTCTATACCGTTGCAAAAAATCATAACTACCTAATATCTAAACATGTTTTCACTAAAATTACAATGACATATCTCCCCAAACATACTAAAACAAGCACTTACAAAATGTCCCAAATGGTCCTGTCCCAATAGAAAAAAAAAACGACTGCATATTTAACACTACTAACACTGGGTCGACGTAATTAATCATTCGTATGATTTGATGGCACACACGAATATTCCATGTCGCTTTTATCAAAATGTTTTAATAAAATCGCAACAGGTTGGGGAGTGCTTGTTAAGAAAACATCAAGTGTTTGAATTTGGTCCTTTTACTCGACCAGTTTAGTTATTTACTCTCTCAATTTCATTTGGTGAACTCACTTCATTTTAGAACTTGTCTAATCTAAGGACATCTTTCTTAGCTTCATTAAACACTGACCTATTTTATACAACCTATAGAATTCAAGAAAGTATCATGAATTTATTTACTTCAACGATTTCTTTACTAATATCTAAAAACCTAACAAACCTTGCATCAATTTCTATAGATCTATCTTCTCGATTCTTAAGTTTACTCGGCTCATTGCCAAGGTCCGCGTCACACAAAAAATGGTCCTACGTTCCTTGGGACGCTTGGTCGTTCCTTTTTAAACCATTTTACGTTGACCTCTCGCCGCCGCCGTCTGACCTCACTATTTGAGCCGGAAACTTGTCTATACGATTGATGATAAATATGATATTACTCTGATTTGACTGCTCATGTTTAGCGTTTATTGAGTAGAGTATCCTTAAGGCTAAGAGTTTAGCAAACAGTTTGCGTCTTTCAAAATGTTAGCGAAAACTAAGTCTAAATCAAATTCTAATCATTTTAAGTACGGTACTTTAAGACTAAACTTGAGAAAACTCATCAATACTTAATAAAAATTATAATAAGACACAAAATAATGCATGTCCCCCGTAGAACAACGGGCGGCACTGCAGTCAAGCGAATTTATTATCATTAAAAAATGCAAAAAATCATAATTAAAGGGGTGGCTGTGGGGTGCATCCCATTTTTTATTTTAATTGGCTTGTAAATTACAAAAGTTATAGTGAAAACGTTGAGACCGTTTTTTCGGTATCATTATGCGGTTTTAAATTTTGTCGCTTACCCAAGGTAAAATGTATTACTATGGAAATAAGTTGCGCCTGATTAAATAAGTTATGAGGGTGTTCCGAGTTCGGGAAGTCATCTCGTTTGTGTTACGGTTCCTTATTTTTTTGCACTAGTTTATCAGTATCATTGGCTCTCTTGTGATGCTGTTTTGTTTGTCGAAGCGTTGTTGGGTCTACAGTTATCAAAATGAAATGCATTGGAAAAAGACAAAGACCAGTATCATTATGTTTCAGTCTTACCGATAAATATAAATAAAACCGACATATTAAAGCAGACCTCTGAATATATACAGGTACAATACCCAAGTTTTGCGCATCCGTTTTACTTCAAGTGGCCAGACCTCTAATTAAGATTACCTACACGATAATTTCCTAAACGCATCGAAAACTCTTCTCCAATGCGTTTCTTCCTCATCTTGCCTCCTCCCGCCGCATCTGTGATTCGTTTTTCCGAAGTCGATATAGTAGGAAAATCAGAAAACAAAAGAAAATTTGAAAAAGGAACAGAACGCATATTCATATTATGATCAATATAAGGTGCTAGCAGAGAAATTGCACTCTTGATAAGTATCAGAAAAACAAGGAAAATAATACATTTAATTAAAATCGATCTGAATTGGAGGATAAGAAGAATCGCATGGAAAACGAAATCGGCTTTGAGACTATCATAATATCGAAACGATTCCTACAACATGGTTTCATTAGTTATAGGTTTAGCCTTTCTAATTGAAATCTTTACCTGTACTAAACTCTCCAAAATGATTATTACCTTTCAACTCCTTATTGATTAACACAGCTTGTACTACTGTACGCAAGTGAAATGTTTCTTCTTCGGACCATAAGCTCAACAAACAACATTAGATTATGCAGCACTTCTCACGTCATAAAATAATATCCTACGCATAAACCCATCGGATTCTCACCGAATGGTTATCCAGAAACTTTGCAAAAGATCCCACCATGCAACAGAAACGAAACAAAACGCTAAAGTAAAATGTATAAAGTTCAAAATTGCATCAAAATGAATATTGACAGCGGTAAATACGGTGTAGCGCCTCCGAAGCTAGGGTTGCTACAAATATAAATCTCGACGTCGCAGCCGCGGCCAGGGCTACCACGGAGGACGGACGTGATTGATCAAAGTCGTTTGTCAGGCTCGCGTCGCGACTGTTGGTAGCCCTGTGCAATTAGCACATGATTCTGGGCGTCTAATGCACGAATTTGGTTTTAATTATGGAATGCTGTTGCTATGGCATCTGTTCGTTCCATTATTTGAACTTTAAATGCTATTCGATTGTGGTTTTAACGTAAATTAATTGGATAAAGTGGCAGGCTTGTGAATTTAAGATATTCCTTGATTTTAAGATGATATGTTGATTAGAGAGATTTGGTCCTTATGATTAACCCTATCGATTGGTGAAAGAATATAACAGGATGCATTTTAATTCCGTATTTGTGGCTGTTTGATTGGAGCTGAGCAAAGTACCTTTACATTTTAAATTACTTTTCTATTATAAATATTATCTTTTTTTAAAATAAAAGATTAAAAAATATATAAATACCTGTCTGTATAGTAGGACCAGTAGATATGTGCTGGCCCTTCACCCTGGTCCGTGTAAAATATGTCAGAATTATGTTTCAAAATTACTTTTAAAAATTGTGCCGTGTAGAATCACAGAAATTTTCGTTAACTGCTTCAATATATATTTTATCGTTACTTAGTTATTAATTTGTATGCCTATTGAAGCGAGTATAAATAAAATGTTTAATAAGTTGTATAAATAAGTTATTACGTACTTACGTAAAGCAGTTAAATCGTGGTCTTTTAAAATGCAATCGATTTAATTTTTATGACTATTTACTCTGTGTTTACACATATTGATAAGTCTTGTTTATTTCTTTGCGTTCAAAAATAACAATCGTCAATAAAATTGTTTCCTTCATCCAACTATTCTGGAGTTGACTTCTGAACTCACCAAATATATCTGAAAATTCGTTCAAACTCAAACTCAAATCATTTATTTCAATTAAACCATTACAGGCACTTTTGAATTGTCAAGGAATCGGTCAGTCAAAAATATGAAGCTAGATGCCCATTCCAAAGCGTAGTAGGCTATGGAGAAGAACGGGCAAGAAACTCCCGGACACTCTTTTAAATAAAATAAATTGTTACAAAGTAGGTTGTTACAAGTTCACATTTGGTCTCCATTTCGAACCCAAGGCACGCACCTCTGACTTTTCGGATTCATGGGCGTATTGTAGAATTATCACTTGCTTAAACATCGTGAGGAAACTGGCATGTCTGAGAAATATTTCTCAACGGCATGTGAAGCCAAGCCAGAGGCCCATGGGTGGCTTTAAAACTCTCACACCAGGTTAGTCACTAACCACGCGAAAAAAAAGAAGACCTAGACGAAGCATTTTCCATAATAGGTACCTACTGAGTATTGTAACTCATCTTAGTATTAAGACACACTACTTTTAGATATCTGCTTACGTTTTTCTCAAATATCTTGGAGTCCGCTTACATTGTAACTGGATGCAGCTGAATACCAGTATTTTACATGAGGATACTGCATATCTGACCTCCACAACCCAGTAACTGGGTAACACGATACTCATCAGTAAGACTTTCGGCTTTTGACTACCCGTAACGAATTTGAAAATACTTTTTATATATATCACATGGTTTTAAAAAGTTAGAATAATAATGTTCCCATTGGTATCCAACCAAATTCCTTTAGTCCTACTTCGTTGGGAAAGTCTCCTAAGTTCAAAAAGCTAAGGAGAAAATTCTGAACATGGCTGAAATAAAACATCCTAACTATCCTATCACCGTTAGTCGTCATGTCGGTAGTCACCCCCTGTCTAGCCATAACATCTTCCACACAGTCCATCCATCATTTCTTTGGTCTTCCCCTACTCTTAAAGCCATCGACATTCATACTCAAAACTTTCCTCACGACATTTTTCTCATTCCTCCGCATCACATGCCCATACCATGACTTTCAAACTTCCTCATATGTACTGATTTCTTATTCTATCCATTCGTGTAACAACACACCTCCCTCTTAGCATTCTCATCTCAGCTGCATGCAATTGACTTTCATTCATCCTTTTGCGGCTCAACACTCTGATCCATACAAGACAGCAGGTCTAACCATTGTGTTGTATCTTCCCCATAAGTTTAAGGGGAATGCGGGAGTCGCAGATTGTTCCCGTGACCTGCCATTTCATCCATCTAATGTTAATTCTGTGCTTAACCGCCCGATCTACTTCGCCATTGCTTTGCACGAGTGAACCGAGATACCGAAAGTCGGAGCAGACTGGGAGAAGCGCGTCATCAAGCGCTATGACTCCAGATTTGGAGAGACCGCCGAAATCGCAGAACATATATTATGCAAATAATATTTATGTTCAATTTTGGTTTTGCTGATTTTCAAGCCAACACTCTCCAGCTTCTGTTACCATTTCTCCAATCTGGTCTGGATCTCAGGTTCATCTTCACCGATAAGAACATTTTTATTGGCAAACAGCATGCATAATATGACTTTCCACCTACCCAAGAATTAGTCCGCGAAAAGGACAGCTTGACTTGGCATACTGCATCACCGTACTGCTCTAGCCATGAGAGTGTGTGAGATCTGGGTGCTAAAACACGATACACACATTATATAAACATTACAAAAATTCCAACGAGCAAAGATAATTCACACAACTTTTACGATCTTAATAACAGAAATCCAATTAACTAAGTATGAATATTCAAAACAGTTTACGACAGCCACGCATCGATCAAATAATAGCACAATAGTATTAAGTTTATGTTATATCTTACGCCTATGAGATCTGATGCAAAGTGCGCGTAGATATGCACGCGTACGTGCGCCCTCGCGCTTAATAATGCGCGAAGAAAAAAAATACGCAATAAACATTTAAAAAGGGAGATGTCCCAACATTACAGACGAATTAAAATGCGAAATCACGTACATTACAACCAGTTTCGATACTCTTTTTTTTTCAATACACTTATAAATTTTGAACAGCGGAACGAGTGGAGTGTCTCGATTGTATTTTTTTTTTCATTTTTATTTGTAATTGTTTTTTGATCATGTTTGCTGGAGTAACTGTTCAGGATATCGCGTTTTGTATCATCGGGTTTTTAATTAAATTTGCTATAACGGTGTGTTAGTAAGTTGAATTAAATTATGAAGTAACATTTGGGAATCGTTTGTTTGAAATCGCGTGTGATGATTTTTATGATTGCATTAGTTTAATATTTAGGAGTCTCTATTGTCTTTTGTGCCGTAATGTCGGCGGTCCGCATTAAAATTAATGGAAATACTGCTTAATGGTCGGTTCTAATCCTGTATTTATTTACATTTTTTATTTAATGTTTCTGATAAAAGAGATACCTAGCGTTGCTTTCAATTCTTCCTATATATTTTTATCTTATTGAAATTGTTTTTAAATGTTCCCAGATATTAAACTAACTAACAGAGTAACAACGTATTCAAACCTAAAACCTCCAAGTACAAAAATATCTAACTCGATAATCATCAAACAATATCTGTCAAAACAACTCCGAACACCACGGCCATTTTAATACATACAGAAAAGAGATCAATTACAAAGTCTATTAAACAAAAATAAAAGTGTTGCAATCATCAATTTATTCAGCAATAGGACATCTCCCATCGCAACTCAGAGACTGGCCAGAAACAATACACTTCACCTATCGCACCCAACAAAGAACCTATTAACAATATGGGTAATGCACAACTTAGATCGAGTGGCTATCTGATATATGAAACCGAAGGAACAGACGGGCGGTTAGCAACGACTACACAAACGCTCGCAATAAATCCGAAGTGAATTCTTACCAGTGGAAATAAGACTTTATAATGGGATTCTAGGGTCGGAAGTGGGTTGGATTAAGAATGTAGGATTGCACACTTGTAAAAAAATTAAAGCAAAATAAAACTAATCTCCGATTTACTTAATTGAAACCGTGAATCATAAACGTTCGTTAACAAAAATTTCTGACAGCCGATTACTAATTAATAATTGTGTTTGAGTATTTAATTCGATTATTATTTAAATAAAATGACTGTGAAATTGTTTTAGAACCAGAAATTGTGTGAAATATTTTAATTTTATATCGGTTTTTTTATTAATAAAAAGTTAACCTCGAATTCCACGTTATGGTGAAAATTTTTAAATACGTGTAATCAGATCGTTAGAAAAAACATAAGATTTAATCACTTCCTCGCTCAATTAACAATTCGGATATATCACCACTTATGATTATGATCTCTGGCTATCTTGATTAATTTTGATATTTTTTTAATATCAGCGTTAAAAACGCAGCTTTTCGCCCGCTCGTCTGTTACCACCCGCTCTCCACCCATCCTCTGAAAATGGAGCGACCGATAAAAAAGGTAACGAATTATAAAAAAGCGGAGGCGCACAATCGCGAGCGCGGACGTGTGGGCGGTGGGCGAAATGAAATGAAATAATGAAAAAAATGGGCAAAAAGCAGTACAAACATGCATTGTCCTCGCCACCACCCCCCCTTAATGAGTGGGTGCGGGGAAACGGCCTCCCCAGTACGCGCAACGTGTGTCTGAAGTGGCTGATTATCACCTGATTCCATCTGCGTCAATTGTTGGACCGCTAAATAGGTCGCAGCGTTTGTGGTACCTACAGATTACAGACAAGGACTTGCGTACTTACATCTCGATGTAAGGGTCGGGTTTGTTTAGCCAACGAAGTTTTTGTGAAGTTCTTGGATGGGTCGTATCTTTTTGCCTACAAACTTCTTTTTGTAACAATGCTGTCTTGCTTTAGAAATTATTTTGACAAATCTTCTGTGGTGATGAGGTTTGCAGTGAATTCCTACCCTTAAAGTTTTCCCTTAAGGTAGGCTATTGATAGTAAATGTAAGCAGGAACTTTAAAAACTTCACAAGGTTCCAAATATTGACCTGAATACTTTGCTCTTCCTTTTTATATGAAAATTTCCGCTTCTGCTTCTGAGAAAGACTTATTGCGTCCATAAAACAAAGAACAAGTCGCCTGTAACTTAATAATGCCCCACCCAAAGTTTTCTTTTCACCCGATTGGTCTCACACGAAAAAAATCCCAATTTTCGAACATATTAACCATCAAAAACAGCGTCCGAAATTAATTTGTTTATGCGAAACAAAGGTGGGTGCCGGGCGCATGCACCCGCGTCACCCACTCCCCGAAAAAAAAGGAAAAAATAGGAAAAAAGGGGGGAAAACGGGGTTCCCACACCCCTCCCGCGGCGCGATCGGCATCAGACTTCTTTTTTTAATCGCGTCGCATTCAGCATGGTCGTTTTTGGTAAGCACACACTGCGCATTGCCTATTTTCCAATTTAGATTGCTTTGTATTACCGGTTGAGCGATGCGCAATAGTTTTTGAGGCTCGTGACACGTGAGTGCAGGAAATTAAATTTCTGTGTAAAATAAAAACAAAGGGGAAGCCGGGGTTTGAGGGTACGTGAGCTTTAACTCGCTAGCGACGAACGGTGTCGGTAAGAAAAACTTTTGCTTCTTCTTCAATACAATTTCGCCCTTTTACTTTTCCTTCGTCGACCTATTTCATTTATTTCTATGCATACATCTTCTCACGTGATTTACACGAGTCCCGATCTTCATTTGTTCTCATCCTTAATTTAATCTTCTTTTACTAACTTCCACAAAAAATAATTCGGTCCAAGGAGTCTCTAAACATGATCCTGTTCTAATGCCTCTAAGAATACCAAGTATTGAATGAATCTTACTTCCTGCGCTTGTTAGTTTGTGCGTTTTAGCGTTCAGTATAAATTATGTATGTCGCATTTCGTTTAAAAAGAATATTAATCAGAGAACATGGAATGGTTTCGTTTTTTTGTCAAAACAAAAACTTAAGAAAACACATGACAAATTTTTCTTACATCATATCCGTTTTAGGATAATTCAAGTCTAAAAACATCATTAAAAATGTAATTATTTTGTTCCATAAAGAAAGTTTGCTTCAAGCTAGGGTTAAATTAGGGTTATCTTAGAGGTTTGTTTTAAGTCACAACTTCTTTAGAACTTAGTCTCGGATCATAGATTAACCATGTTTGCGACGAGACAGTCTAAGAACAAAGTCAACCATTTAGCATAATCAGCCTATAATGTACCCACTGCTGGGAAACAGGCCCCAGGAAAAAAAAGAAAAAAAAGAATGTCTCTTCACTCATAGATTACAGGAAAACCTATAAGAAGTCTATGGTCTTAAAATAACATAGTAAATCTCTCAATATTCTGTCGGTCTACGCACAATGACGGGTTCCGTAGTTGAGATGAATTTGATGAATTTATCCCAAGAACAAACTTAAAATTGTAGTTAATATAATAAACGATATTTTAATTAAATTAACTAACTAACTATACAAATATAAGAAGGGGTGGGGGGGAACAATCATAGGGCATCGCATCCGCATCGCTGTCAACAGGAAAAGTGCAGCATTACCACGTTGTATGGCAATGTACATTGCAGTTGAAAAAAATCCACTCCCATACATTCCAACTGTAAATGTAAGTAAAGGCACTTAGCCGGTTTTTTCGGTTATAGGTTTCTCACGATGTCCTTCACCGTTTTGAGAGCAGTGAAGAAATTATTTACACAACGTAAGAACGCCTGTACAACTCATAAGCCGGGGCCGTTACCACTGCACCGCCACTGCTCTTAACCACTTGAAGAAAAATAATAGAAACTTACTTCTAAAATGATAACGAGTTTGCCCACTAATTAAGCAAACAACAACTAGTACCATTTAATTGCAAAAAGCCTTTAATTGACCAACTCTTACCAAGTTCCAGTTATAGTTCGCCATAAGATTTCCAAACTATCATTCACGGATCAATTAAAACAGTATTAAAATTAAATATAATTAACGACTTACCAGCACCGATAACTCAGTATCAAAATTCCTTGATAATTAGCGCGCCAGGGCAATAAATATTGCCAAGACGATTATTAAGCGGCAAGTACTAATCACAAGAAGTTTATAGTGACACCCTGTAGACTAGAGACGTTGCTCAAATTATAGAGGGGATTTAATTGTGGTGTAAAAATGTGTTATGGGTTGAAGATGGCGACGGAATGCAAACGTTGTCTTTGTGGAGAAGATACTAAAAAAAAATTTAGGTTGCATCTACAAGAAACTTGTCATTTTATCAATGCACACTGAGTATTTGAACAAAAACCTGTTCCAAAAGTCTATAGTAACAATAAATTAAAACATTGCTAAAAATATTATATTTTAGTATGTATTAAATTAATAATGCAATAGTTTTTCATTGAAATAAACTACAGCAGCGATTTGAATAAACTGCTAACTTATCCGGAGAGACAGACTGATATAACTTGTAGTATTTCATGAAATGAAGCCAAGGGATGAAGGAGATATAACAACATATGCTCAATAGAGTGTCCATAGATGGCAAAGCGTCTGATTATTCTTAGTTGCCTTATTTCGTAAATTAGACAGAAACTTAATCAAAGAAAAGAAGCTGCGACATTAAACCAGCTAACACACCATACCCATAGAAAGTGGTAACTCCAAAGCAATCCTTTTTTTTTTTTTTTTTTGAGGATGGGAAATTATCAAATAACTTCTCCCGCTCTGGGTGGAGCGGGAGGGCGTGTCAGACTTTTACTGACTAAAACCCACCCGTGTTCCTTCCGTTGCCTGTGTGCCGAGGTCGCGATATCCCTTTCAGACAAACCCGCAACCCCGGCAGGCATTGGCCCTTCCGGACCCCGTCAGTTGGTGCTGACATCTCTTTGAGGCGCGCGTGGAACACAACGCGCCGTCGACCCGGGCCTGGTCCCTATCGGACGGCGAGCTACCCATTGCTCACCGTCCGCAAGCCCGCGCCTACGGTGGCCGGAAGTCGGCTCGCGACTCCCGACGCCCGGGGCGTCTCCTGCGGCGACTAGGGGCGCGAGGGGGCGCATTTTGCCTCTCCCTCGCGCGCTCCGCCTCCTCCTTCGCGAGCATTACTGCTTCGCAGAAGGAGGTGACGGCCTCCCATGCACTCTCGCTCCGGACCATGGCCTGAACCAGGGCCGGACGCGAGAGATCGCCGCCGCCGATCGCCTCCGTGAGGACACGGCGGTGCTCCGCCCAAGCTGGGCAGACCTCCACCGTATGCTCCACCGTGTCCTCCGGGCGATCCACACAGTGGTGACACCCGGGCGTTTCCTCCCGCTTTATCCTGAACAGGAACCTCCCGAAACAACCATGTCCGGTGAGGACCTGTGTCAGGCGGAAGGTGAGGACGCCGTGGCGCCTCTCTAGCCACTCCTCAAAGAGGGGACTTATCGCCACAATTGTGGCGTGCCCAACTCCAAAGCAATCCTGGTGGCACTTACTACGCCTCAAGCAACGCCAGTTTTCTGCACCCTTCCATATAATTAAAATACACTACTTTGTGTAATTAGAGAGTACAAAGAAATCGTTTCTAGATATTATCACTACGAACAAAGTAGCTTGAAGTTATTAATGATATGAAAGTGCCCTATAAGTGTGGGCTATTGAAATTATTAGGACGTGTAAGATTGGAGATACGACTGTTTGGAATTGAGATATTTGGACTTAATCACGTAAAAACTGTATGTAAAGAGAACATGGAAAAATAAACAAATGATGGTGTTTCTAAGCTACTGTTAGTCTCTTTATTTGCAATAAAAAAACTTAAGTACCAAAAGCAGAAACATCACCGAAGAGTTTTAAAAACAGCTTGCTAAAACGATTGGTAGTAAAAAATTAAAACTACCATGTTTCAATTTATAAATTTTTGTAAAGCTACCATGTTTTATTCTAGTAACATTCATCTTCTAAATGAGTAGTCACGCAACTAAGGTACTGGTAATCCCCTACTGATAGTCTAACTCCAAAGCGTTCCACACCTCTCTTTGTGAAGCTAGCTTCGGGGCTATCCTTTTGAAAAGCGTCTGATACCAATGTGACCTAGGCCTGCTTAGGTGACGATGCAGGGAGAATACCGAAACAGAACTCAGAAATGTTTGCTACTAAACATGGACACACTGCGCTAAAAGGAGTATCTTTGGAACAAATGATATGATAAGTACTATTTGGCATTCATCTTCTACGAACGATTACAAATACTTTGTATTACAAAATGTGGATTAATCCTATCCTATACTATTAAACGAGCAATATTTGTATATTACGTATATATATTTTTTTTTAAAACGATTTCGATGAATGTTGCAATAGAGGGATTTACGAGGCAAAAAGTCAATCTAGCTAGCTAGGTCTCATAACTGGAAAAAATTGTTTTCTCCGTATTTTCACCGAGCAGAGCTCGGTCGCCCAAAGTTCAGAACAAGATGGCTACCTTAGAATAATGACATAGCAGCATGGAATTAGTAAGTACCTACTATCATGGCAGCATGGAATTAGTATGAACTATACTATATTATTAAATGAGCATTCTCTATTTTCACCCGAGCAGAGCACGGTCGACCAGGTACTGGGTAATGAAGGGTGCAACTTTTTATATCAGTGAGACTAGCGATAGATCCAAGAGGCAAAGTAGAGGCGAAGTGGTGACTGAGCAAACCCACTAATAGGAGCACAAAGCGGGCTAATAGGAACCCACACGACTAAGGAGTTGGATAAAGTCCATAGGTGTACGTCACACTTTTCAATTGATGGAAGCTACATAATGCAAGGAGCATTATGTGTATGACAAAAAACTAAGATGGAATTCATAAAATTTACGAACCAATTCTTATGAAATATCGGGATATCAAAACTTTTAGCTTAGCAACATAACCGTGGCTACAGCTGCAACGATTTAAAAAATCTGTTCGCGAATTCCCTATCGGCTTGTATGAAACATTCTTAAAGGGCCGGATGGGTAAGTGTACGTTTACGAGGGATATAAATGTGTATCATTAATCAACGTAATTAGATCATTGCCGGGATCGTGTTGCCTCCCGACCGTCCCCGACCAGCCCCGAAGCCGCCCGAGAAACTATCTTACGACGTTCTTTTTCAAATAAATCGAGTTCGGGTGCTTATCTTTTGATTATGAGGATAATGAAGTTGAATTTTGAATGTGGAATAAGATAATGATATTTATACAATGTAATGGCGACTTCTTATTTTAAAGTTGGCAATTTATACCTACTCTAGATTTAGTGCGCCCGCCGGTTCCGCCAGGTCGAAGTAAGCACCACAATTTTTTGTTTTACCGTTTTTCCCTTAGCCTCTATGACACCTAAACGTTTTTCCTATCTATGGATACATATAATAGTGAGTTCATTAATTCAATCGCTAGTGTCATTTCATTATTAAGAAGAAAATTCCGAAGCGTTTGTTGAACACATAAAAAAGAACTTTATATATCCACATTCTCCAATCACTTAATCGTTTTCTTGCTAGTGTTTAATGAAGCAATTATAAGACAGAAGCTATAGAAAAACCTTGTACAAGTTTTTACGGCAAAGATCAAGACGTACTGTGTGAAAATTATACTGTAGGTATTGTTTACTCAATCAGTTTGAGCGGCTTCGATGAAAACTAAAGAAAATAACACATAAGTAAAAAAAAAATAGGGTTATTGGTTACATGTCGGCAATCCGTTAAGAGGATGTAAGAGAGGTCATTTGCAACCAAATGGCCCCTGATCCTATGCACATGTCAACCATTTTCGAGAAATAACACATTTTATATTTTAAAATTAATGAATTAAAAATATAAAATGTAAAATGACTCGAAATTTTTTGACATTTGCATAGGGTTCAGAAGGGGTCATATGGTTGTAAATGCCTTCTCCTATATCCCCTTAATAAATTGCCGATATACCCATAACCTTTTATATGAATAGTTTGGTAGAGGAGTATACAAAGTATGCCACATTTAAACACTCCTTAATGGCCATAAGCAGCCTGGCGTGTACCTAGGTACCGTGATGCTGACGAATTCCTATTGGAACAACCCAATAACGCTGTGCCCAACCTAGAGATCGAAAGCAGAGGGCCTAGACAAAGTAACATTTTATAAGCGCTAATGATGCTGGAAAGACTGACACAAACTACTAAAAAGCTTATGTCAATTCAGTTAAGGTAAATGTGGGTAAAGATATCGGTCAACAGGACCTTATGAAATACACATTAAAATGGGTTGAATACCACGATTAATACCCCCCGTTGGGTCTTTTGCTTCTAATATTAAAACATCTAGTACACACAATTGGTTTAATAAACATAAATATAGAGGCAGTGCAGAAGAGCCCTGCCCCTGACCACTGTCTTACTGCGTACGTGAAAGCCCTTGCAGAAATACGACATGGTTTGAAAGCGATTGCCATTTGTTCTAGGCCTTCAGGATCCCAAGCTCAGCAGTCATCATCTCTGTCAGTCTGTATTTTGAAAGTTGTCTCCTAAATTCTCCTTCTTCTGTTATGTCGAGCTTCAAAAATACCACCATCATCAACAGTCTGCAGTAGTCCACTGCTGGACCTCTCTAATCGCATGAGTCATCTCGATTCCTATCAACTCTCAACCGGCCGTTACCAGTGACCCTGCGAAGATTGTCGCTTCATCTAGCCTGGGGCGTCCTAGCTTACGTTTCCGGTTCGCGGTCTCCTCCCAAGAACACGTTCACCCCAACGGTCATTGGTTTTATAGCTAATATAGAAGCAATATTACCAAGGGTGCATCAAACGTACAAAAGTATCGTCAAAATGTGTCTTGGACCAGCAGTAAAAGTTCTTCTAACTGAACAGACAGCTGTGCTGCTGTGGAGTTTGTTGCACCACTTCTTCTTCCCAGCTAAAGCACTAGGAAGTAGTGTAGGGCGGGCATTTAGGGGGACCGTCTTATTTAATTATGACGTTTAAAAAGTGCTGATTCCCTGCCTAGTTTGAATAAATGGGTTTTCGTCTTTTGACTAAAAGCTGTTTTGGTAACTTTTTCACTGTCATTGTTTTCAATATATCCGTTCCATACCGTAGCTTATTCAAGCTTTCTCAATAACAATATCAATGAATGAATTATGGTTCTCCTCGAGTGAATGCAAGTAAAAGTTAGATAGATACATAATTACATTCAGAACAGCATTAGAACTGCTTTACTTTCCGCATCTTACGTAATTATTTCTGTTCCTAATACAACAATTTCACACTACATTTAGATTACTTTAGTTCAATATCTTATGAAATACACAGGTCTTTCAATAACTACTACCTGTAAAAAAACGATAAATAAAGCTATATTTTTTTCATCATCGATATTTTCGGAAGTATTTATCGACCAAATCACATCACTAAAGTACTAATCTATCTGTATAAGTACATTTTCAATCGCATAATTAACTCAAAACGCTTTTTCCGCGTTCCTAAGTAATTTTATCCGATCTAAAACTACCACATAATTGGAACACCTATGATTTATTATCAGTTAATTTTATGATAATCAGACTATGAATAATCTGCGCGGGAGCCGTATTCTGTTACCGTTTTAGTCGGTCGTTAATCGAGTTACGTTTATCGATGATTATATGTTGCTTGTCATTCGTGTTTTTTAATAAAGATCAGTCAATTGTTTGTCGATAAGAAATGTCGCTCGACACTAATTTTCTTGTCATGACAATATTATGGGTTTGATATCGTATACAGATACGAGAATGTGTTTACAGGTTAGACTTTTTAAAGTAATTTACTACAATATTTAATATTATGATTCTGACATACCAAACTTACGCTATGTCTATGTTAAAATGAATATAGATTCGAAGGCATCCTGATATTTTCATTTGCATTATTACTGATTATTATAATATTGTTTTCCACAATAGCTAATGCTGTCAATGAATGCACAAAAGCACCTTAAGGCTGAGAGAAATTCAAGCTTTTAATAACTTATCTTTCTAACAATTGAAGGGAAAGTGTCATAAATATCATTAAGTCCGTGTAAAATCGTAACTGTCATTATGTACGATCATGCATAAAAACAGAGAATAAGAAAATGATCACAAAAGGCTTCATTATTATTTTATTTATTACTGTTACAAAATGAAAATATCGATAAATCAATTATCCCATCACTTTTTATGTTGTAAAATCTATACATAAATTAAAGTCACTTTTCGTGTCTGTTTGATCGCGTTGTTCTTCTAAACTACGCAACGGATTTTGATGATTTTTTCACCATAATTTAGAGAATTTATTGCGAAAGGTTGTGTGTAGGTATAATACATTAATATTAAACTTACATATAATAAAGAAATCTGGACATCATCTTCATCATCTGCCTAGCCTTTTCTCAACTATGTTGGGGTTGGTTTCCAGTCTAAGTGGATGCAGCTGAATACCAGTCGGATCGCTAGTATAAAATATAATAATTATTAATATCTTAGACATTACAATTAAGACATAAATACCACACAGATACGAGTGACTAGTGATGTTCTACCACATCCGGGAATCGTAAGGCAAACCGGATTTAGTCTCTTTACCTGATTATTATCTGCCGTATCTGGTCCATTGCTCCTATTAATATTCGAATAATCTCATCACTATTAAGAGCGAATTGAACTAACTGACTGACTGACCATCCAAATCGGCAATTTTGAATAATTACCTTTATTCTTCCACTAAAGCAAGAATAGCTGATGGATTCAGTTTAATCGGAACTATCTGGGATTATGGTTGTGCCCCCGCCAAGTCGCAATAAATACTCTTGTCCGTAGGTCTGACGGGCAATTCCCGTAATTTTTAAGAAAGTTCGCAATCGCATCTCATTCGCAATCTGTCATTTTTGACTGATTGCATAATAACATTCAATTTACCAACATTTTTGACAAGTTTGACAGATTGCGACTAGAATGTAAACGTTTTTAAATACGAAAATTGGGCTACGGTTCTTGTTTAAAAAAAAAACATTTTTGTTGCAAAAAATTATGTTAAATGTGGAATAAACTAGGTAGAAGTAGGACGTTCTGTAGCAATCTTTCTTTTCCTAGCTGGCATATGACCAATTGATTGATTGACTATCAATCACAATTTGAATGATTTTGAAGGATATTGCTAATTTGCTTCATATGTTTGAATTTGTCTGCTCAACAATTAATGTAGTTGAACTGTCAAAATGAAAGCTATTGCTACTGTAAGTGTGTTACAAATTGGAGGCCTGTATCCTAGTAGGTACCGTTCTGGGGCAAAATTTGGTGATACAACTTCTTTCGGGTCTCTCCTTGAAATATATCTCTGCTACTATTTCATACAATTTAATTACAAGACCAAATAAATTAATTCAAGCAATAAAATTTAATTGTTATCAAAATACTATCTACAGTAATATTGGTTTGGATACGATCTGAGAGTAGCGGAGCGGAAGCTATAACTTATTAAACTTACAAAGCAGCTCACACGGTGTTTATCTTAATTATATACTGATCATACTTTTATATATTGCATGCAGTGACATAATAATTAGAGAGCTCCGGTATGACTAGGCTATTATAAATTATATATTTTTGTTACTTAATTTTTTTAGGTTAGGCCTGACTTAAATAAACGGATGTTGCCCGTCTCTTTAGTAACAAAAACCACTTATACATTTTTTTTGTGTTTAACTAAGTCACGTGGTTTTCAAGGAAAACGTTAAATGTTTTGTTTTTTCATATCAAATTATTTTTTAAGAAATTGGTGAAAAGAGTTTGAAATGTCTAGATTTTCAAGGCAACATTCAATAATTATGTTTATGGCGATTTCTTTCTCTCTAAAACCAGTGAAATAAGTCGCCATGATTTAGCGAATACATCAGACTCAACCGTCATTTGTTTTTAAGAAGAACGCTTCTTTCTTTTTGCTAGGACTGGAGTCGATAAGTTTAAAAATGGAACAAGATTTTTAAAGGAAACCATTGACATGTTAACGTTTTTTTTTTAAAGCCATCTTTTTTTGCTTGTTTAGAAATAACTACACCACTGTGAAGTGAGCTTTAGGATGTCACTTACTTTTTGCGTGCAAAGTCCTCATTTTCTTCACTCTTTCCTGACTAAAAGCTGGTTTTTAATCTTTATTTCACGTCGAATACTAAAATATCAGCTGATAACACGGATTGGTAATAAGTCGCCATAATTTAGCGCATACATCAGACTCAACCGTCATTTGTTTGTAAGAAGAATGCTGCTTATTTTTGCTAGGACTGGATTCGATATGTTTAAAAATGGAACAAGATTTTTAAAGGAAACCATTGACTATTTCGGTGATTTTTATACTTTTTAAAACAAAGTTTCTTTACTGCTTTAGCAGCTTAACCCGTGTGCAATGAGATTTAGGACATCACATACTTTATGCTGGAAAAAATCGACGTGTTCTTTACTCTAAAGCTGGTTTCTATTCACGTCGAATACTAAAATATCAGCTGGTAACACGTCAGTACATAATACTACCTCGAGGCAGCGTGTATCGGGAGCGGATTGTAATAAGTCGCCATAATTTATGTTACATGCAATTAAAGTAAGATTGTTGCCTGGTCCGGCGGCGGTAGCGCGGGAGTCGAGCTTTTGTTTTTGATTGCTATTATTTAGTTTAATGTAGTATCGATGTTTTAATGACAGATTGAAGTGAGTGTTCGGTTTAAAATTTGTTTTGAGGTTGTCTACAACAGAAACCGATTGTGATTAAATAAGTCTAATTTCGTCCCGTTCATTATATTAAATTTAATATCAATAAAAATGAACAAACAACACAACACAAACTAAACACTAGTACTTTTAGTTTAAAAGCCTATAATATCCTATTCAACGTGTTTGTCGTAGATTAACTCCACGCCATGATCACACAAAATAAATCCTCAACAACTTTAAACACCATCTAATCATATGAACCTTTTAAAAAACTACTTATCTCATAAAAATAAAACAACATGGACATTAACTGTCTTTGTAAACTTTCTACAAACCCACTTCACGCTCCACGCTCCCGGCCTATAATTGCAGTTCTGTTACTAGGTTTCCTGTCACTAAATGAGATTAAATGCACCACAGAATGTTTCTCAATAGCATAAGAACATTTAATGAAGCCTGCTCGTTTTACGACCGCATTAAGGACGACGTACATTTGTACTGGAAAGCCTGCAATGCACCGGAATAGGTGACTTGGAGTTTATTGCTGAACAAATCTTTACGCACCTGTTTATCCTTGTGGCCACGCTGGAAAAGAAAGAAAAAAGATTTAAGCATTTCCACACATTATAAACAGAGGAATATACGGAACAAACCCTTTAAATATAATATTATTTTAAACATATTGCTGAGTATCTGCAAGAATCATTGATCATTTCGTAGACTACGCAGTCTTTCTCTCTTTGAGAAGGCAGTGGGACTATGGGCATTAGTTTCTTTGAAATAAGGCTGTGTTTTGCTTAGACAGCTCTGTAATGGATTGCAAGGCAACGGAAGCCTACAGCAAATGCAGGCGGAAGCACTACCAAGTTTGTCGTAGACCACAGCTCGATAAATGCTTCTGAGTTTCTGACTCTCTTACATCAAAAACACTCTCTCCTCTTGAGTAAAATTTGATATGTTACAAAATAACACTTCTGTGTCTTTTCATTAGCCTACTAATATTAATTATTATTACGTCCTTTATTTCATTTAAATACTTATAATAACATTTTTGAATATAAGAATATAAACAAATATTAAAACATTTAAAAATATAAAAAATAGTCGGGTGGGCTACTATTATTTATATTTTAAATTAACACTTAATTATTATTATTATATATATAATTTAATAATATTATAAATGTCAAAGTTTATATTTTTGGATGTTTGTTACTGAATCACGCAAAAACGGCTGATCGGATTTGGATGAAATTCGGCACACAGATACTTAGTTTATAACCTGGTTTAACACAGGATATTTTTATCCCGGTAAAACGATCCCGTAGGATAATTTCTGACATCCACGAGGACGAATCCACGAGCAAAAGCTTACTAGTTTTTGGCGTAGGGTTATAATATACTTATTATAATACTACGCCGAAAAAAGAACATGTTCTTTATTAAAAAAAATCGATGCGTCTTTTAAAACGGCCGTTTCATACAAATCTATTCAGTCCTTAATATATGTCAATATGTTTATTATATGTAATGATTTTATTTATATTTCCAATTACTTCCTTGTTATGCAAATGCACATAAATGTCGGTGAATAGTTACATAAAATAATAAAGGTACTACAAATATGGTTTAATGACTTGTACGCTGGGTATGTTAACTTATCTTCATCGGTTTGTTAGGTAATTGATACAGGATTGTTAAGTACACGAATGTTTGAATTAGTTATGCAAAAATGTATTAACACGAGGTCAATCTGCCTCTAACTGCCTAGCCTTTTCCTAACTATGTTGGGGTTGACTTCCAGTCTAACCGGATGCAGCTGAATACCAGTATTTTACATGGAGCGACTGCCGATCTGACCTCCACAACCCAGTTAACATGTTAACCCTTGGTAAGATTGGTTGTCAGACTTTCGGGCATCTGACGACCCGACTGTAAAAGATCCACGAATGCCAGCCGGGACCAACGGCTTAACGTGCTTTCCGAGGCACGTTCCATATGTAAAGATGGTCACCCATCCAAAATTCTGAAAAAGTTAAATCATGATTTTTATCATTATCATTGGCAGCTTTGCACCACCCACTGCTGAGTATACACCTTTTGGGCCATGCTCCCCTGGTCTGTGCGAGTCTCAACCAGGTCTTCCCCGCGATCATCTCAAATCATATATAATCATCATCACAATCAGCCTATAATGTTCCCACTGCTGGGACACAGGCCTTCTCTTTGTGAGAGTGGGCCGTAATCCACCACGCGGGCCCAGTGCGGGTTGGTAGATGTCACATGTCTTCGAACTTTTGGTTCTAGGACATGCCAGTTGATATTTTCCTTCACTGTTTTGAGAGCCTGCAGTGGTGATGAAGTAATTTACACAAAGTAATGCGTCGGGGTTCGAACCTACGACCAACGCGTAAGTCACGGCCGGTACCACTGGGCCACCACTGCTCATTAAGTGCTACTGCAGAAAAATTAAGTAATGTTTGTTATTAATATGTGCCTTAGTCAACTTCATATTACTATCAAAATCGAACAGTAAGAAATCTAACGTTTACTTCACTTTCTAATGTGTATTTAACTTAATAAATCGAGTAAGGAATACGTATCTAAGTAAATAAGATAAATGCACACTAAAACAGCTTCAATTCAGCATCCTTAATAACATGCAAATATATTTAAATAAAATTATCGCACAACACTATTGCATAATATTAGCAATTTAATCTAATTATGCCAAAACTAGAATGTAATCTCATGAAACAACAATCAGGTTTTATATCTATCTCGCTTACTCTAAAACAACGATAATGAGTGTGAAAGAGAAGGGCGACGGGTTGTTGGATGTGTGCTTGCGCAGAAAACTGCGTAGCTTACATAAATTGTTTAAGGCGTAAAACACAGCTACTGTATCGCGCGACACGCGATATGACGCGCGATTTCCACGCGTGTTTATTTACACACATTTTTGTAGTATGTCTACAAATGCATGTAATTTGCTGCCTTGCTTATGTGCATAACTTGTGTTCATAAATACATTAGTTCGATGGGCTTTGAATAAGATTCGGAAAACTGCTGTTTTCAGTGTTAGGAAAATAACGAAAATGAAAATAAGGTTCAGTTTTGCTGTTTTATATTCAGCACTGATGTTAAATTTTGAATTATCTACCAAAACTATAAAAGCGGAACTAAAAAATCATGACAAATAGGAACCTACAATAGTTTGTTTTCAGATCAATGTACATAATGTAGAGACAAAGTGAGCAATAATTTCACCACGCAACTCAGCAACGTGCCTCACGAAAGACACCCGATACAACTTTCAACAGCGATCCTCCACACTTTCATAGTAATAAGTAATCGGTACAAGATTAGCGTCTTGTCGCGCGTATATCGCGGGCCCCGACAACCGGTAGCTCGAGCTGTGCCTACGCAGCCGCGCGCCTCCACCGCGCCGCGCCGCGCTCGCGTCGATCGCCGATTCTAATCAATATGCTAAGTGGCGATACGGCATCGCGTGCGACCGCGAAATACTCGCTCTTTGTTTAATTAACTACCCGATTAATGTAACATTACGCGGATATCTCATTGCTGCAGTTATAAACTAGTCCCTTTTTCTGTAAGGACATCGTAAAAATGTAGATCGAGATTATTTATAAGATCTAGTGAGCAGTGTGAACTTGTTTGTTGACTTTTGATATTGAATTACTTGATATGGATTTGGATAGATACTGTCGGATCCGTGACTGCGCATGCAAATTAAAATAAATAAATACTTGGTTCTTTTTGCGTCATTCTTTCGAGCTTTTTTTAGATGTTTCAGTAAAATATTAAATCAATTTTGAACCAATACAGGAGGTAAGTAAGTCTGTCCCAAAATTGCGACAACATAAGCATGGTCGTATAAATTTAAACAATCACACAAGAAAGCGCAAACACCATTCTTAAACATAAACAACAAATATAAATCACAATTAAAAGTAAAAACAGATAAATATTTTACTTCATTAGCCACTCAAGATTAATGCTTAAAGAAAATAAAATGGTGCTCCAATCAAGGATCCAAAATTTCAGTTTACTCTTTTTGACTGGCCCATATCTGAGGAGAACACTTATGGATGCAATTTTATTAATTAATTTCGAGGTGCATTTATCTTCTTCGCATGATGCAAGCGTTTAATAAGGCCGAGCCACCATTATGGGAATTGCGTTTGAGGGAAGTTGGGGTGATTCGGACAACGGGCTGAGTGGGCGATAATTCATCGCGCGGGAAATTAGGACCGTTCTGTTTTTTGCAACACCTTTTCGTTGGCGTTGTGTTTGTCCGCGCGAGGTTTTAATTTTAGATTTTATGCGAATTAGATTATGTTTGTGTTCGTGATATTAGATTTATTGGTTTATTTTGAATTGTTTTTTGCGTAGGTAGACGTACCTATTCAAATTTTAGGTTAGTATAACTCACAACAAAATGTGTGAAAGATTATAATTATGGCTAGAAATGGGGTGATGGTGGAAATGACGACTAATAGAGAAGTGTGGGAAAAAATACAAGTTGTACCGACCCCAAATATATTGGGATAAGGGCAAAAGACTGATGATGATATAACTCACATCAAAATACCTACTGCTTTAATACTACTCGTATATTTAGCAATAGAAGTAACCACTTAACTTTGAATTGGGAAGACATTGCAACGCATTTCTTAAATAGCAATTTTGCATCCTAATAATGGGTCACTTTGATAACTTATTTTCACATAGAAATAGTAACTTATTAGGTGGACGCTTATTACTTACCCAAGTAATGAGCGTCTACTTAAAAGTATACTAAAAACGCAGAAATATTAGAAAATTTATATTAAAACGCCCAATTACCCCTGAGGAAACGAATTAACACAAACGGATTGAGTTCTAAATATGATATTGCTATAATAATAAACAGGCTCATCGATTTACACAATATTAGTATTTTAAAGCCGGTCCACACGGCCCGAGCCTCCCCTAATTTGAATAATAATCTCGCCATCAATCTGTTTGGTTTGCCTTGCTCCTTGATTATTAAAACAAGACCTCATTTAGATTATGCGTTCAACATTAAGTTAATTTTGTATCTTGTTTATTTCTGGTACTGAATAAACACTACACAATAATACACACAACAGAACACACACACAACACAACACTACTTCACAAATAAAACAACAAAACAAAAAATGCATAAAAGTTTATGTTATTCGGCGCTATTTTTTTTTCCACTTAATATCTTAAAACCTTAGGTCAATTTTTTCAGAGCTTACCTACATTATTGGCCGTACATAATCAACCTTTAATGTTCCCACTGCTGGGACACAGGCCTCCTCTCTATGAGAGGGAGTGGGCCGTAATCCACCACGTGGGCCCAGCGCGGGTTGGTAGATGTCACATGTCTTTGAATTTTTGGTTCTAGGACATGCCGGTTTCCTCACAATTTTTTCTTTCACCGTTTCGAGAGTTATTGGTAGTAATTACAGCTAACTGAAGTACGAAATGTTTACCTACAATTTTGCGACAGTATTTTATTGCTGCTATGTGCAGATAGTTCATAGAGTGCTAGTTCTACTTTTAAACTTTTATTAACTGACTTATTGAACTCGGTTCTGTTGAGTACCGAATAAAACACATAAAACCAATTAAGTGCTATCTGTCAAATGAATTTTAAACCAGAAGCAAAACAGAGCAGTTAAATTAACTTGAACAAAAAAATTCAACAACATACTGTACTGTGCAACTGAAAACACGCTGAAAATCATTTGTAGAGTCCGCAACTCAAGTGCGATAGTCGCGGCGCTAGTGTCTATGTCATTACATCAAATTGCATTAGAAAAAATTTTGTTCCACAACTTTTCCGCCGGACTTCAGTAGTGGCTGATAAGTTAACTTCAACAAACAAGTGACGACCTGCACGCGTCGCGCAGAAATCTGTGCCGGCTCTACAATGAGACGCAGAGCAGTACAGACACATGTCTGCGTGGCACGTGCCTGCGCCGCAGCGTACGCAGCTGACATGTGACTGTACCTGAATTACCCTAGGCTGATAAAATTTTCGTTTTTCCTAATTGTGTTAATATTAGTGTTTAGGTCGGTTACTAAATCTGCTCTGCCCTGCGCTGCGTGGACCTGCGTCAACTGCCTCTCAGCGTATGCTAAGCCTTAGTTAAAGACAGAAATACTATTTATCAGTTTTAGCTCATAAAGACCATTAGACATTGTACTGTAGTTTTTAGATTACCAAACCAAAAACCCGGTCAAGTGCGAGTCGGACCCGCACACGAACAGTTCCGTACCATATTAAGATCGAGCAAAAACCGCCGAAAAAGAACACGTTCCTTTATTTAACTTTTATTATTTGTTATTATAGCGGCAATAGAAATACACAATGTGTGAAAAACAAATTAATAAATTATTATGATTATGAATATTTCAACTGCCTAACTATTACTGTTCATGAGATACAGCCCGCTGACAGACAGGACGGTCAGCGGATGCTTAGAAATAGGGTTCCGTTCGGCACCCTTCGGGTACAAAACCCTAAAAAAGCATGATTCTAAAGCTTCCAAACATACAGTAGCTCCCTTTTTTTAACACGCAATTTGATTCCAAAAGATACATCAAATCGAATTACACACATACATTTAAACCTAATGTGATCAACTTTTATAAAGCAGGAAGGCTTGTAAAAGTAGTGTAATTATGCTCAGTCTGTCGCTCTCATATAACAGTAAGTAAAGGTAGCAGCAGCAGGTAAGTTTACGATACGACCACGAGATAAACTGCCGATAACTGATGTTAGTTTTATGTTCACACGTCCAAATGTTTTGATGGGGACCTTTTATCTTCTGTTTGGGGGGCTATGATTTTTTTATGGGTAACTGTGCGGTGTTTATTTGTCCTATACAGCATGTATTACGAAGGTGTGAATACAAAACTTCAATACCTAGACTGGACCCAAATGTTTTCGACGTTGGTCCCATGGAGAAACATGTTCAGTTTGATGGTCCGTACAAAAGATGTTACGGAAGTTGTTTTACCGGAACCAGAGCCCGAGGGTTTTAAATTTGATTGATTGGAGTCGGAAACGGAGTCGAAGTCGGAACCGGAGCCGGAGTCAAAGGGGGAGGTAGAAGAAAGATGTTCCATATTACACTTTTTCGTATTGTAATGAACTTATCACAACAATTAAACTACTGAATACACCGCTCTTAACTTAATTTAACAAATAGTGACGCGTCTGACATACACAAAACAATAAATTGAGATTTCGATTGTGAGCGTGTATAAAAATTACCTGGGCGACAAGTTAAAAGTTGTTTGTACGCGCTCTAGTTACGTGCATCGCTGCGTTTCGATCTTCGGTATAACTCCGATTCAAAATTATCGGAACCGAAATCGAAGGCGGAGTGTAATATTAATCGGAAGGTCCGAATCGAAGCTCCGTAACATCTCTGGTCCGCACCACACCCTTAAATTTGGCCACACCTTTCTGATACACGCTGTTTATCTGAATAAGATACCTATTAGTGAAAATATATTTTTGTGGGTATATTCGTTAGATTACCTTAACTAACAATTTGAACAAATAAATAGTAGTTGGTTCTACTCCACTCGAGTTCACGTGCAGTATTATGCCCCATGATTTTTAGTTTACCTTCGAACACAGACGCTTTACGGCTATTAAGTCATTTAAAATAATTCGTCGTTAACGGATTACAATAATTCCCATTTCTAAAACAAGAAGGCATTGGACATTGAAAAACAAAAATCAACAAATCTTCTTACAATTTTCAATTCATGCATCATTCAATGTTTCACAGAAACGGAAGAAAAAACTCAATCCCATTGAAATAAAAAGTAATTTTCCATTTTTATTATAAACTCAATTTGTTAAAATAAACGCCTAGGTACTAACTAACCCGAAAGTTGTCCAAAGTATATAAAAACGTTAAAAAGGGTTGAAAGATAAAGTCAGCTAGAGCTCGAACAATAGAGGCAATCACAAAAAATTAAAAGCGTTTCGCAGAAGAAAACTTCGTAATTTTGTATTGCAGATTAGAATTTTGAACACTGTGCAATTATTATAATTTAACATTTAAAACTACTTTTACTTTTTCAAAGGATCTTTTAAGAATTCATTCAGCATAAACTTAATTATAAACATATTTATTGAGGAAGGGCTATTACAGTTTCGATGAGTTCATAGAATGATGACAAACGACAGCCACTATTAAATGATTTGTGAATTATTATTTGTGTTTATATATTATGTTTTTTTAATATTGGATAATTCATTTTAAATTTAAATGCTTTGTTGGTGATTATTTAATTTATTGTTACTGAATTATTGACATAAAATTATTTTCAAAACCATTGGTAAGAAATAAATGCCTCAATTGAATTAAAATTTAATTGTATAAAATTAAATGAACTCGGAAAATGAAAAACTTAAAACTAAGCATAATTATAAAAACTTCTGATTTCCTGAAAATAATCTTATTTTATTCTATTTTGTTATTTGGGAAAAAAAACAGTTACACATTACAATATTATGTTATAGAACTCAAAACTAAAATGGGTGTATAAATGTATAGCCAACAACATTTTCCACATAATATAAAAAAGTTAAACAAACACGAACGACGTGCGATATAAATAACATTGATTTATAGAGTATGATTAAACACAAAAATAAAACTAATCTGAGACTAATACAAGTAAAAATAATAAAAAGAGCCTAGATAATCAGCCGTTTCTTTACGTATAAATAAGTTTCGATCTTTTTACAGAACTGTTGATATTTTTTAGTTGCTTCAATATTGAAACTTAATAAAAACCATGGGGTATTTCAGCGAAAAGTATATTTCTATTTTTCTAAAAATATTGAATAAAATATCGGCCAATTTTCTGGAATATCTGAAGTTTTTCCAAGAAACACTATGAGATCTGTTTCTTTTTTCGATACGATTTTTTTTCTTCTGTTACTCAAAGTTGTCCACATTTGACAGTTCTGTATTTAAATATGATAGTTTATAATGCAAAAAAATATTAAGTGTTTAATAATTTACTTTCTTAAATTAAGTAAGCCTTGCCATGTACGACGTCACTACATAGTCTCACTAGTAATTCGTTGTTTGTAATTTTTTTGGGATCAGGATTTCGAATAGCAGGCACCTTGAAAATAAAAATTAAATTAAATTATTTTTTTAATTCTGTAAACAGAATATCGGGATACACCTTTTATTTGTTTTATTTCTTTTTTACTTGTAGTACAATATGTTGTGTTGTGTGCCTTTTAGTCTGTGCTAAATAAATGTATTTTCTTTCTTTATTTTATTTTTTACACGTCTAATAAAAAAATAAGTGACATTTCCTATCTGAATACCCCTGAGAAGATATGGCGAAATAAACTCAGGGATCAAAGTCTCTTTTAAAGTCCAGACATAATCTTGGTCAGGAATGACGACCATAAAGATTAGTATCTGAAATGGTCTTTTGAGGAAAGAACCACACAGATTTAAGGCTGACCTGTCCAGTCAGTGCAAGCGTTTGTAAGTAATCGTGGAGCTCAACTCAGAACTTAAGGAGCTCAACGACTGGTCGAAAAATACGGCAAATAGGGCATTTAGGTAGGCCGCATTAAATAAAGTACTCAAACTGCCAGACAATCATTAAAACTAACTGAGAAAAAAAAAGATCCACATAGTCCTCACATGCACAATAATTAACGTAATATTATAATGAACGTACTTAGCTATAATTTCAAATACAAAAACATAGGGAACTCCATTTAGGTTTTTGTCTATTGCCTAAGCAATAAGGTTGAAAAGTGGTCAGGCATCAGTGTCCGCGATGGTACCTCCGGGCTATTTGCGGTTTGATACTGCGGTTTTTCAATTGTGTTTCTTTTAACAATGAAAAAAGAAGTTACAAAAGGATAAATTTGCATGAAATAGTAGGTAGTATAGTGAAAAAGGCCCGCTTAGACCCCAAGATGTTAACAAATGCCGTTAAAACTTTGATTTAAGAACAGTTCTTCCAATTTTTTTACCCTAATGATATAGACTTCTTTGGTGTACCGCACGTGAAAGAATTATTTTGGTCTTTGCATGTGTATAATTCGTCGCTCGGCATCCAATACCGCGAATGTGACATTTTTGACGAGAATCTGATTTTTATTTTATTTCATTCTACACGTTCGATCCTGCATTAAAAATCAGATTTTCGTCAAAAATGTCACATTCGCGGTATTGGATGCCGAGCGACGATATCATATATCAACAATTCGCACTGTAGTTAAGTCCTGTTTATAAATAAAACGCAGATATATTTTGAATTATCTTTCTAACTAATCTAAATTTACCTCAAGCTGAAAACATCGTCTCAATTTTTATCCTCGATTAACCCAAGTTCACACTCGCGAACCGTATACCATCGGGTATAATATCGAGTATATAAATACTGCTTTCTTCATTCCCGACGGTATTAACATACTTATTAATTGCTGCCTCCGGGGTACACTGGTAGCTTTATAATATTTCTCCAATGCTTTACGAGTCCGCGACTCCGCCCTATGCGTTGGACTTGCAGACATTAATGCGTTGCTATCGTCGTCAGACAAATGAGTATGCTGATTAAACTCGTGTGCACTATTCTTTATTTTCTTTTCCTTTTTTGCTCGTGTATCGGCTACTTATTTTAGTTTCAAGATGGTTGGTGTAATGTTTATGGGTTCTGCTGATATATCGGACTGCAATTGTTTTTTTTTTTCGGTTTGATTAAGTTTACAGTGGCAGTTGAAGTTCCAAGTTATCTTTGGCGTGTAGGTTTATGTTAAAAATGTAATGATAGGGATCAGGCTAGATAATATTAAATTAAGAAGAGGCGTCTGCCTTGCAGGTGCGCAAATATTACAGGCTGAAATTATATTATTGGACCTTGAAATGGCTCAATTTGAAATGCAAACATTCTCAGTTGAATTAAACCAACAAAATCTAATGAATTCCTCTTTTGTTTTCAGGTAAAATCGCATTCCACATCACCAGTAAGTTACACATCAAATATTATCGTATATTATCATAACACAAACAAACTATTTAACGAACGTTAGCACGCACACAGACGCGTCTTCAATCAAGGCAAGTCGCATTTCGAAAGCAAATTATCAACCTAGAAGGGGGCAAGGGGGGGAGGTATAATTAAAATCCGTTGATTAATATGTAAATGTAATAAGATTACCCTCCCCTGAATAATTTAAATGGAAGCCCGGGAGATGAGTTATATACGGCGGACTCTCATTATACCGTAGTTGTATCGGCCACTACATATAATGTATGTTGCGTCCCGTTTGATAAATGCTGTCTGTAGATGCGAGTAGGTGCGAGTTTCGCTCGTGTGTCCGCAGCTTTGCTTCAGAGTGCATTGTTTTGAAGTCCATTCGGATGGCAAATGAAGAAAAGTGGAAGAGTTGCTTTTGGTATCTATACATTTAGTACACGTATAAAATATTACCTTGTAGATAACAATGTACTAACATATATAACAAACATGACTTGAAATATATATTTCATTAGACAGTTTTCTAAGTCAACAAAATCCATAAACGATGCGTACTTATGCTCGATTCCTATAAACAAAAACGAATTGTTTTACTCACCAATGGTAGCATTTTTATCTTCCATATTATGGTAGGGTCTACTTTGCAAAGCTGTGAGGTCTTTGCTTCATTATTGGTAAAAAAGATACAAGAGTCTTAAATTTACCAAAAATATTTGATCTTGTGAACAATTACAGTCGAAATTGTTGATGATGATTTCTTAGACACAACTAATGTACTTTTCTTGTAGTATAGGTAGGTTGTTATATCAAACCAATACATGCCCAAATACCAATAATCGAATATAACCTGCAATACATAATCAGTTTACCACCGACCTCGCACCGCCAAAACGGCCATGTTTCCGCCATCTTTATTAAGAACGCATGGCCACCCGCCTCCTGGCGTTGGTCAACAGCCAGCAAGGCGTTAAAGGCATCAGCTACACCACCCACCAGTTGTGATAGACCTCCCCACCCCCGTCTGAACCCAACTGTTTCTAGTCGCAGCGGGGCGGTGAGACGGCGTAGACCGGTCAGGGTACACTGGTCTTAGGTGCTTGGCTCACTTGTCTAATGGCTTTGATTAAACTGCCAGTTTATTTGACGGTACGATGCGTGCGTGCGACCACGTATGAATTTATGTTTAGACGACGACCGAATATGGAATTATGATCGAAGATTTAGGATCGTGAGGAGGTATCGTGGGCATTCGTGGGCATTCGTGGGCGATGGTCTGAGTTTTGCGACGATTTCTTTGATGTAGGTCTTTGAAAACAATATTGCAAAAGCCATTCTAAGCATAATGCAAGCAAAATAATCAAGTATCCCTTGCAGAAATTATCGACGTCAAAATGCTCTTCTTGAGGTAGCGCGAATTAAAAAGGGAGAACTTCAATGGACTCACAGTAACCTTGTAACCGTTTAGTGTTTTCTTGCATCCCGCTTATTTACACTGTTATATAATGTGCTTTTCAATTTCTTTAGGTACGTTATACTAGTTGCAGTTATGGGTGTGCAATTTTTCCACGATGGGCATTGTGGAACATGCAACAACTAGCTTATTTGTTTAAATATATTCCCAAATCACGTTTACTTTATTTGAAACTGAACGGTAACCGTAAGGAAAATTAATTTAGGCTATTCTACAGCGTTCAAGTGGAAAACACAAAAGCTAAAGACTACTTAGTAAAACGAACTTCCATATCTTTTTTTCTCAAATTCGAGCAATGTTTTGACAACCGTCTTAGTGATAAATCGAAAATTCTGTACTAGTCAGATATATGCGAGCAGGTGGCCGGCAATGTAACTATGAAAATCCTTATCTGATGTGTTTAGCGGCCAAATAAATTACTATGAAAAGCCCATATCTGTCGTGTAATTTAAAAATGAAACGAACTTTTTACTGCAACACATGGCAACCAAGGAGGTAACTTATCAATTTTTTTATTTAAATTTCGATTTGGTTTGCAAATAGAACTGAAAAATTATCGATATTCGTCATTGATTCATAATTCATTTACTTAATTTGTATTTCCGCGCATTATTTGAGTAAAAGTATTGATGGACTCACGTATGTGTGCCTTGGCTTTGCCTCGGTCCACATTTTCACTTTCGTCCATCAATGCCCCTTTTGCAGGCCACGGCAGTAATGTACTATAACTACTACCAATAGGTCTATTTCTATCATCTAAAGAGTCCACATTAGCTTCGACCAGTGTTTGAATCGGAAAAACATTTTTTTTGGAAAACCATACTCTTAATATTATCGAGACATGTCTGAATGTAGAAACCTTGCGAATTGGCTTTATTTGCCAATATCTATTATACGAGTACTACTCATTACATTATTTTTCTGTCTTTTATTATTTCAATGTTGGTCAAAAATTTACCAAATTCACGTACCGTTTCAAACTTCTTGTCGTGATACATGAACTCATAATGTTCAACATTTTCCATTCAGTAACTTTTAATCCTAGTTTTTTTTTTTTAGTTTTTATCCCTTAGACTGCCTCGTTGGTCTAGTAGTTGCAAGCGCTACTGCTGAACATAAGGTCCTGGGTTCCCAGGTTGGGAAAAGTTTGATAGGGTTTTTCTATATGGAATTTCTCGGTAGCAGCCCGGAGTCTAGATTTGTGCCCGGTTGATGGCAATAGGCTCGCCCCCTATTACATGGGACTTAAACATAACTGGCGAAATGTGGGCGTGCTAGAAGTACACCTCTGGCCATCCCTTCGGAATAACAAGGCGTGATGTTCAGTTTTAATCCCATCTCATATTTAAAACGTAAACGCAATTCTACCCTAACCTTGTCTACCTCAAACTTCCAGAATTACTTACCGAAGGTATAATTGTAGCCAATTCCGTTCAGGGTCATAGACTTACGGTAAAACAACAAATTATATCAATAATCCTATCTAGGGCCGCCTAAACGTAGTGACTTAGGCATTCAGGTTCAAACCTGGCCACTAAGTTCAAAGGTCTGCCTGATGTTGACTGCAGATATTAATAAGTTTCGGGAAACTTCGAATTTTCCATCGGTTTCATCGACTATATAGTTGAAGACATAGGCGACATTTTTACGAAAATTTGATTTTTATTGAAAACAATACAGTTCACAAAACATTTCACTTTTACGATTAGTTAGCGCTCGGGTCGGAAAGGGCTCGATGTGTTTCTGAAAGTTTTCAGTAGTAAAATTCATAGCAAAGAAGTGTCACTATGACGCGAAAACATGCCACAAATCTGCTTTGATTTACACAAAATCAATCCTAATAACCATTCGCAACATCTCTTTGTCCAACTCAATACAAAAACCACACAATCTTACAAGAATCATCGCACATGAAAATACAAAGCAATTATTATTGGTAGCCGACGCACGTCAACAATAGTGTTCAGCCGAGCCTTGCCTGGCCTCTCAATAATTAGGATAGTGCATCTCCGTTTACTGAATGAGAATAAAGCCTACCCTTTGTGCTTGTGTGAAGACCCCCTGTGTGTATGTGTGTGTGTGCATGCATCTTGATTCTCCGTATTTATGTGTGTTGGCTGTGGGGGCATGTCGTCCTCCGCATGCCACTCTACGATAGTAATGTCGTATATTTCGGTCGTGCGTACACTAGCCGTCTTATTATGTTTTAGTTGGACACACTGACTTAAACAGGCATTATCCTGTCAGGAACTTAATGTAGTGTTTACATTCTCGACGATGTGCGTACTTCTTTCTTAGTACCAGAAAAGTTTTGAGCGACGGTTCTCAGCCAATCGGAAAAGTACCACAAAAAGCCAATAATATTAAAAACCGAATTTCTAAATTCGTTTTAATTTTTGCCGGTCGAACATTTTGTAATCAGAAATCCTTTAGAGACTTCAATTTTTATTGAAATTGGCGTCTCGTTAATTAAAACCAAATCGAATTAATTACAGAGTGGAAATTATTCCACCCCTTTCCAGCGACCTTAAAAACGTAAGACACCGACTAGTAGGGTGAATGTACACATAATCGGTACATACATATTGTTGGAAACACCGCATGCCATAAACTAATATTCGCTCGGACACTACTTGGAGTTATTGGACAATGTAAATGAACGCTATCTCCTATAATGCCTGCCTTATTTCCCCCTCAGCCAGGCCAGTGCCCGCAGCGACCCCTCCCGGGGGGAGGCCCCCACCCCGGCCGATGTCTCATCAGTAAGGATTGAACCCTTTAATGTATTCACCGTAACTTCGGGATGAGTCTTGTATTAGTGTTATAATGAGACGTGGCCCTAAGGAATTATGGCTATACTTGTGGATCTCTGGGGTCGGGATTAACCCCAACCTAGTTTCAATTTCTATATATGAGAGGTTTCGTGGGAAGGGGTCGATAATATCATATCTCAATGTTTTAAATCTGATAGCCGCATTGTTTTGATTTTAGTACAGCCGTTTATGGTTTACTCTAGCCTTTTATGTTTACTGAACTGATCTTAAAACTTGAAGCTAAGATAAATGCAAGTCTAGTATACATTGCCTCGTTACCATAGACACAAAGATTACTTCTCTAACAGTTCAAATTATATTAAGAAACAAATCTTGAAGCACTTTAAAGAGTGCTCTCTATTAAAAACTTCTTTGATTAGAGTCCATTAAAGGAGTTAGAGTTCAAAATTGTGCTTTAATCATTCGCCAATAACCGAAACGGTTTCGTTAAAAATGTTATTTACTGAAGCTCCTTGAGTCGCCAACAGATCGATAATGCTGCCAATTAGCCGGTACCAATTTCCCAATAAAACTTCAAACTGTTTTCCATTCCATTATCTCTCACCACCCTTTATTGCTGGCGAAGTTAAGCTACGACTCCTCTTTCCACTCCGCTCCGAAATTATTACAATAATAATATTATTATATTAATAATTGTATTGATAAGGAGACTCTCGTAATAAGGGTAAACCGTCCCCTTTCTGCCAGCCATCCTCAATAGGAGAATTTATGTAACTAATGAAATAAGCGAAGTGGCGCGCCCCGCACCCCGCGACCCGCCCCAACCCGCTCCCATCCACCCTTCATTATCGGAAAGTTTGAAATATAATTTGAAATTATGCTCAATGTTATATTGAAGATAAGAGAAACACAAATTCCTTTAATTGGACTTGTTAAAGTGAGTCAAATTAAGTTAACACCGAGTTGATGGTATTACTTTTGAAGTTGGAAATTATGACGGACTGTCCGTAGGTTTCTGCGGAATTCATGGGGTGATTAGCGGTAGAAAGAACAGTTATCGGTTCCTCGACCCGCGTGTTTTATTTAATGGCTCGTCGTTTATGGGAACTTATTGCATTGTATTATTAACTTCTAACTACGTTAAGTAGAGCGGAGAAATACTGAGTCGTGTGTACTGAATCAATACAATAGATTTTGGTGCAATCAATTATAATTAATGAATTGCAATTATCGTTGATTATTCAACAAGTTTTCTTTTTTATAATGCCAATGAATTCTTTTTGAAATCACAACCTTCCAAGCGACTTAAAATTTTCTCAAAACCTTAACGATGCCCAAAACAAAATTAATTATTAATCATATTTGTATATAGTTCATCCTCGAGGGCCGCACGTTAGGTCAACTATTGATTTTGGCGTACGCCCCGCACAGACTCGCAACTTGAGACCATCACAATTAGTCCTCGGTCTCAATCTAATTATATTTCTGATTGGGCTGGTGGCGACGCATTGCTTCATGTGGTGATTTATACCATATGCCTCTGTAACTACCTTTGACTGAAACGTCACAAGACACCGTTTCCTTGGAGATTATTGATGTAATTAGTGATTTAGATTTATGCTGTCCGAATTACAATATTTGTCGCGGTATAATTGGATGATTTAGTAATGACATAAACATTAGAATTGAATTACAAGATTTGTAATGGCGATTTGCAGTATGCCTTCTCCACAACTTTAAACTCATTTTTTTTTGTTTTTTTTTTCAAGTTTGTGTCACTTTAGTTAAGCTATTATTATGACTACATCTCAAGACAAAAAAGATAGATTATCGAACTCATTTTCCAAATTGCTACAAGTTATATATTCCTACATAATGCAACAAACTATACGTTATAAGGACTTACAGTTATACCAATTAGATGCAGATCGAGATCTAATTATTCGGATTCGGCTCGAGCTGGCACAGCACTATTCTGATTGTCGACAAGCGATTTCGGAAATTACTAAGGCGTCGACGCCGCCCCGCTCATTCCGACCGCCCTGTTCCTTGCGTTTCGGTTAGACGGTCAGTCACTGGTACCGTCACCCTATAAATTTTCATGGAGCTCGCAATAATGTTTTATGGTGTATGTATCTTTGTTATAATGATATGTTTTGACGTATTGGTAATGTAGATTTATTTGACATTGATTGACAGAGTGTTTCAATTTATAACGTTGTTTAAAAATCTTGAGAAAATATTTTTCTTTTTCCAATCAGATTTTCCCGTCAGATTTTGATTGTATTTTTGCAAAATTTGTAACCTATTGATTTTCACTTGTTGTTATGTAAGAAATATTTTCACTTTAACTTTCTATTACTACCTTAATCATAGAAAAATACATTAATCTTTCTTCCACAGTTTCACTAATTCACCAAATAAGGTAACTAACCCGATAGTCGGCAACGACTCCACTATGCTGACGTTTCTAGAACATCGTAATATCGACCAAAAATCCCCGCTTGGCATTAGCATAACAATTAAATTAATCAACCCACTCCACATTAAGATACGGAGCTAGTATTGTACTTGACTGAATGTATTCTTGTACTCATACCGTCTTTGTAATTATGAGTAAAGTCGGTACCTATGAATTGGTTTTTAAGTTGTATCCGCGGATCTGCTGGCACCTAAAAAGTTCTGAGTTTTCCGGGATGAAGTTTAAGCTTCGTGCAGACCAGCGCGACGCGACGCCGCGACGCGACTCGAACAATACAATTTCTAAGAAAACTTGACGGTATAACAATAGCCAGTGTCGCGTCGCGCTGTCGCGTCGCGCTGGTCTGCACGTAGCTTTAGTCTAAATGTCAATACATACAGAATAGTTTCTGTAGGCGTACAGATATGTATCTAATTCTGTTCAGCCGTTATAGAGTAATTGAGGAACAAACATGCAAAACATTGATTGAGTGTTGCATTGTCACTGATAAGTACCTACTCGTTAGATGACTTTCAAGAATTATAATTAACTAGATTCTGCCCGCAACTTCGTCTACTCGACAATATTGTAGCTTCCCATTAGAGCAGGAATCATCGAAATCGGATCAGTAGTTCCGGAGATTACCCCTTACAAACAAACTCTCAAATTTTTTAATTAGTATAGATTGGTCTGTTTCAAGCCACATTACTTTCTTCCACTTTAATTTCTCAGTTAAACCTTAAATCCTAACTATATTTAATATTATAAAGGGGAAAGTGAGTTTGTTTGTTTCGCTTTCACGCTAAAACGGCTGAACGGATTTCGATGAAATTTGGCACACGGGTAGATTATGACCAGGGTTAGGACATGAAATTATTTTCATCCCGTGGGATAATTTCCGACCTCCACGCAGGCGAATCTGTGGGCAAAAGCTAGTAAATGGTAAAGAAGTCCACTGTAACCTCAGCCCTAGACAGTATCCGACCGAGTATCATCTATCGTGTGATTCTTATACTAGATTCAATAAAGCATGTTTGTAATCTAAGATTATGCATGAATAGATTAAATTAATGTTTGCAGACCAAGGAGGTATGCTTATGTGTGCTAGATTTATTTCATGGGCGAATGATATTGTATGATAAATACTACTAGTCTGGCTGAATTGATTTAGTTACCTCTAAAACTAAAATTAAGGTTTCGCGGTCACATCAATTTTGAGTTTTGTTTTAATTGCTTAATTCTCTCTGCAAAGTTCAGATTTGTAGGCATTTTTTTTATAATTTTTTATTTATTCAATTACTCAAGTACTACCTACCTACTTTTGTTTTCTTCTCACTTACGCCAATACTCATATTACAAAAATGTCCAAAATATAAAAATAATCTATAAGTAGATTATTTTTATATCTGACTATTGATATACGATAAGTGAACTATACATAGTTCACTTCTTAAATCGTTCTCATCAATAGTCTAGTTCACAAAATTAATTCGTTCGCTGCGCATACATTCGGTACAAAGTATAGACGGCCAATAAACGCGGCGTCCCGCCCGCCGCCCGGCGCGTTTCCTCGCGTCTCGCACGGCTCCCCGAAGACCGGCCCACCCCCACCCTGGCTGTACATCATCTCATTTGAATTTCTAACTAGGAAACCTCCATGCAATTATTGGATTAATGTAAATTACGCAGTCTACAGCTCTACGGTGCACTATCAGGGACAGGGTTTAATTAGAATCCGGTTAAGTCTAATAATTCTATAGTGTTTCGCAAAGTCGCTCTTATGTTCACTAAAGAATGGTTGAATTTAGAAAAGTTCGGCCACGACGGCAATTAGAATAATTATTTTCGCAAGTAGACGACATTTGGGTCTGTCACCCTACATTACAGGGAAACTAGTCAATTTCAATGTGGAAATAATGTTAATTTATTTCTGTTTACTTGTTATGGTAGGAAGGATTTGAAATACGGGAAACTTTATGTCAACGGCAGCTTATGACTATTCATTCAGTACCAAAGAGCTGTACCCAAGAGGTGGCCTTACGTTAATTTTATCGATGCGATAGAACTGACAAGACAACAAAACAGTCACCTATTTTTAATTTCAACTGTCATCCCTTTAACTCCCTTTATCTGGTTGATCTTTCTTTAAACCGCAGACTGTCGCTCACAAAAAAACGCTACACATTTTTCTCCCAAAAGACAGACATTCAAAGACGGGTTCACCCAATTCCTAAACCCTCCGCGAACACTCGAATACATAACCTCAAAACATTCCCGCCGTGACCTCGAAAATGCACGTAGGTGAAAGCCCTCGGGAGTTCCACGTAGGGGAACAAAAAAACCCCTAACCCCCGCGTAAGGAGCGAGGGGGGCGACCCGCCCGTGAATGAACGAAGGAGGATTGCGTCCTTGGAGCAAAAAAGTCACGTGACCCCGTTCAACAGGTGGCGCCGTGAGTGTGTCCTTGCGCGCGGATTAGAAAAAAAAAGTTGCGTTCGAATTCTTTGACGTTTCTTTTTATTTAAGAAGCTGGGCTTTTGTGGGCTGTGGTTTTGGAGTGTCAGTTTTGATTGTGAATGAGGCTGTATGGTTTTGAGACCTGCTTGCTTTTACATTGGCGAATGAGGCACAATCAGCCGATCAACAACGATTATGAATCTACATGAGATTTTCAGTTGACAATAAATCGAAAATTAGATACATTTTATGTCCAAATAGTATTTGTATAGAGACATAAATGAACTTTATAAACAGAAACTGTCCCTTGAAGATGAATCGTTGACTTGGGGTCAGCTCCCTTGGTTTGTTTGGTAAATTGCCTCATCGCGACCAATATTAGTTTGCCCTACAAATATTTATTCTAATTCTGTCGCTTCTACTGTGACATACATCGTGTGATTACATCCCAGAGACATGGATGAATCATAATTATAATTACTTTTACCTGAAATAGTTATACTACTTAAAATACATATTTCTACAAAAAAAAAAAATCTTTACTCTTAGTGATGATCAAAGGCCAAAAAGCATTCTATTCAAAATAAAAGTTGATGGTTAAAAGAAACCCAGCCATTGACTAAATATTTTCCAAGCTAAATGAAATGTTTGCAAAGCTAACGCTCAAAAAATAGATGTACAATATTCTCATATCCAACACAAAGTGCCTGATCAAACAAAATTCCCATCCACTCAGATATTTACCTTTAAAAACAACGCCCAAAATAACTGAACAATAAGTATAGACTATAGTGAACACTTTCAAAACAGGCCAGTAACAAAGCAAAGTTCTGTGCAGCCAAAAAGCGTATATCCAAAAAGTTTACTTCGAAACAAGTAGTAGGTAGCTCGGCTCCTTTATGAATGGCGGGCTCCCTCGGCCCCGCTTAACACAAATGTCACGGCGCCCCGACGAGCCGGAAAACTCTCTTTTCTTCCTGAATTACCGCACAAACGATACACGCTAAAACACTCCTTAAACGCCAACGAATAGAACACAAATCCCTTCACAGGTCCAGGGAAAATTTAAGGAATTTTCTACTTAACACAGTCGTTGGATTTTGAGACGTGTTTCAGTTAAACAAGGCTGGTTTTTCAATAGTGTAGTCGGCGTCGAAGGCATGAAATCTTGCGTCTCCCGCGGCAAATTGTTTCCTCGCTCCGCGTGTTTGTATTTTATTATACATTTTTATTTCTCGATAACATTAGCTTAACCGACTTTTCATTGCCTCGCCTAGGGCTGCCGCTTGCGTTTTGTGTTGATGTCTTTTTATGGTTGCCACTGAATGTTTCAACTGAACTTTTTCTTGTTGCGTGTTTGGCTTAAAGCTTACATTTTAAATGAGCTGTTGTAAGTAAATTAAACTGGCTTTGAATATGATATTGCTTGATAATGCTGTGTTGTTTGTGATATTTACATCATTTACTAATTATTGCTTGTATACAGCTGCTTCAGGTGTTTCTTGGGCTTTTTTACATTGTATATTCTACATTGAAAGCTTATAAGGACCAATTTTTAGCTAGCTTGATGTTAGTTAAAGAAGTGCAAAGTTATTAAATGAGATGATTTTTAAGTAACTAAGCTCATATCACAAGCGACTAGATCTTAACTTAGCTTTTCTACCCCTTCGGTTTTAAAGATTTGCTAAGACATTTGGAGGTAAAATAGTCACTCCAAAACACTGGTACTTATTTAGCTGCATCCGGGAAGACTGAAAGCCGAAGTCAACATACTTGGAAAAAGGCTAGGCAGACAATATTATAATATTTTGACAAAAACGGTGAGGAAATATCAGAAAAGTCACTTCTCACAATGTTCACAGTCAGTTTTAAACAAAATCTAATCGACACGAAATCAAGATTAAACCAAATCCTTTTCACGAACCCTAATCAAGTGCAAAGAGCGTTTCACAGCCCTAAGAAAAGTTGAGGCGAGGTAGGAATGTCAAAAACGTCGGGGCGCGAACAAATATGTGCTTTGCCGACGGGCCGGCTGCCTGCACCGCGGCTTAAACGGAGCTTAACCGACGTTTACAAAGCCTCGCAGATTCTGTGTTAGTTTCACTTTTTGTTTAACATTTTTATGCGTATTATGAGTGTTTTAGAGGAATGATTTGAGTTGAGTCTTGGTTCTCGGTCTTGTTTTGACAGTTATGGGCTAGTTCGACTAGTTTGATTAGTGGTTATGAAAACTTTGCTGTTACAAGTTTATAATTTCAACCGCTTATAACCTGTTACTCAATTTTAACTAACTTTTTTTGTATTTGGAACCACACCGCCATCTATATCACGTCATTAGCTCGGTCTAAACATTTTCACCATAAAACATCCTCAATTATTTTTCAAAAGCACTTTGATCATATTACATATCCTCGCAATCTTCGATATACGAACGTTGAGCTCGGTTACCATCGTTAACCGATCATGCCACCGGGCCGCTTGGCGAGACCCCTCAACGGCATCCTTTGCATTTCCCTCCGCACTTTACCGGATTTTTTTCCGTTTTATTTACTTGGGCGCGAACGTTAGACGCCTCGGGCGCCACTTACTACACTTGCCTTTATCCGGACGTCGGCGTTGGTTGTGGCCCGATGTTTCGGATACTACGAAGTTTTGGACAAATTATGTGATTTGTAGCAGGACTGTGTGACTGTAACTTTGTGGATTCTTTGCTCATGTGTGCAAGGATTTTGTTTCATTCATTGGGGCTCGGATGTTATGTTTGCGTGAGAAAAGTTACATTGAAGTCTTCGTAGGATATTCTTTTGTATCTGGATGTTGACTTTGGTTGCAGGACACTGTTTATAAAACACCAAACATGTGGTTACAATCTGTCATATGGAACACTAAAAGTTTTTTGCTGTCGTGGGCACATGACGAGGTTTTTGTCAGGTGAATATTTTTAGGCATATCTAGAAAACTTATTATTTGTAATGCGTGTTTCGATTGCTAAAATTTACGGATAAGTTATGTTATTTGTAAGGTAAAAACTTTCTAAATATTTGGCAGACAATATTGATTTTCATGATTTTCTTCCCTATTATTTTCGTGTTTATCTGGACGACACGTTGATTGTGGAATGACGCAGGATTGTTAGGCCATTGTCCTGAATTGCGTTGAGATTTGAACAGATTATGCGAATCCGAAGTCTTTATTTGTAAATATTTGCAATCGCAATAACAATTGATGTTATCGTTATTAAGCATTCTTTAAATGAATACTTTGGTTATGAAATTCAAAGTTGCAAGGGCAATTAACAATGAAATTTTATTAACAAAACAAATACCTACGTTTTCTGAATAATTATTTTACTCGTATTTTATTCTCACTGTATTCTATGTCGGTTTTGCATTAGGTAGGTACCTACTTGTTAATATGCATTGTCTTGAACATCAAAACATTACACTAAACTACATTTGTATTTTGACTTATTTGGGACTTCAGATACTACCTTATCATAAACTGGTTTCATTGGTAATATTAAATTACTTAACAGTTAATTTACAATAAGTGCGATAGTAATACAGTATAGTAATGTATTGTATTATTAACTCCACAATGTACAATTATGATATTAATCCTACAAGTGGCTATTAGGCATTACAGATCAATATGATTCCTCGTACACAGTTTGCGGTTACATACGCACCTTTGGGTGTGATGATTATGTATTAGTAATTAACTGCATTCTTATTAATATCTGTTGAGTATACAGGGATACTTTTGTGTGCCTTAGTTTAATAGGTAAACTAGGTACGCCCCGCAGTTTCACCCGCATTAGTCTCGCTCTCGTGGGAATATAGGGATAAAACGTATCCTATGTCTTAATGACAGATGATGATGATAATGTCCAGGTCATGGTCTACCTATGTGCTAAATTTCATCTAAATCTGTTCGGTCACTTTAGCGTAACAAGAAAAACCCAAACAAACCCACTTTCGCATTTAATATATTAGTTAGAATAGGTATGTTATTTTGGAAGTGATCATCGATACGGAAAACAGTGATAGAAAAAGCTGCAAACGAAGTATTTTCATCAAAGATTGTGATACTGGACAGTTTCTTTAAATTAGCAATTAACTTTACTTAAGACTAATAATAATGTTATCCCCATACTAGGATTTGATCCACGATTTTTACTAGAAAACAAAATAACATCAAATAATATTGAATTGATTCAAATAACGCTAGTTATTTTTTTACATCAAAATTATCTCAACTTATCCTTCTACACTACTAACCAGACAAAAACAAAAAAAAAACTCAAAATAAACAACAAAACACAAGAGAAATCACAAATAAAACAATAGTTCAATCACAAGAGGCTGCAACGTAGGTTATCGGCCATTGTTATTAAGCCTTGCATGTCTCTAGTCCAGTTTCTCATCCAAAATCGATAGCTACCCCCCAGGGGTGCACCCCCGGTTGTTATATCTAGAGACGGCCGCTCCTAATTCGTACTCCGTACGTACGTCGATCTTTCTCGTGTGTACTGTGGCAGGTGGAGTTTTGTTCCTACGTGCTATGATTGCCTGGTACCTTGCGGTTTTTATGAATAGTTTGATATGCATGTTTTGTTTAAATATTAAATAATTTTAACAATTAATTTACTGTCTAGTTAAAGATTTGTATTGAAATGATCTTTATCTTTCTCTTTAGTAGCTATCTAATATTCAAAATCACAACGTATCTCTGTCTGTCTGTCCGTTTAACTAATTGTACGTAAAATTTGTTTATAAATGGCTTTATTGGGCAACTATTTTGACAAAATTACTATGTTTGACTTGCAGTTGTAGTTTAGTTTAAGGGGGATGCGCTAAGGTAGCCCGCGAGATTCAAATTTTCTTTAGTTTTTTGCATTTTGCAGGTCAGTATCAGGTTTTATGTTTATTAAAATATGATTCGCGACCGTAACAAATATGGCTTTAAATAATTATAATCATAACAATCAGCAATACAACTCCATAAGTTAGCATAATTGTCAAATGTCATTATTTTATGAAATAGTCATTCAATGGGATTACATGAACTTAGAGAGTTGTATTGATCATTTTTATGATTATAATTCTATAAATAAACATTTGGTACGGCCGCGAATCATATTTAGATCAACATAGAACATGATACTGACCTGCAAATTGCAAAAATCGTAAAATAATTTGAATTTCGCGGGCTACCTTGACGCTTTCGCCTTTAACTGATATAATGCCCGCCCGGTAAGCAACAGTTTTTATAAGAGTTGTTTGATAAGCATTTTAAATACTTAGTTAATTTTGTGAATTGTAAATAATTAGTTAGTCGTCTAGACACAGAAACATGTTTTATCTTCATTAGCAACTAACTACACCTCTTATCTTGACGTCAATCACCTACTTGCCTTAATGCACCTCGTCGTATTTACGAATTACGAAAATATCGAAAATATCCTCATTTGTACTAAAGACACTGAGTTTTTATTCAATCAAATCAATCAACTTAGCCTATCGCAGTCCTCTGCACGCGTAGCATGATCACAGAAGAAACGGGTTTTGTCGACGGAAGAATAGACAAAATCACAGTTAAACAATCACAATCTGTCATTTTGTCTATTCTTCCGTCGACAAAACTCGTTTCTCGGCGGTCATGCTACGCGTGCTGCTGGACCTGCCTCTCCCAGGCTGCGCCACAATACCCTGTCTTCCGTATTGCGCATCCACTCTATCCCAGGCTCCTTAGTTTAGTTTTTAATCCACAGCCAGTTAAAATATACAATTTGCCTAAAATCTACAAGTGGGTTAGGGATGGTAAATACTAATGTAAATCGAAATCACCTGTTTATCAGGACAGTAGCAGAATCCATTTCAGGGGTGGGTACCTATCGTTGAGTTAACCCTTGTATTGCATTTTGTATCAACTTTTCACATGTAAACGGTTTCAAGGCAAGAAATACGCGGGAATATCCCTCTTTTTAAATTGTGTTTTCTAAAAGCGATTTCGATATTTAACTTTTATAAGAGGATTTAGTTAAATCACAATATTACCTAACTACTTACTTTAAGATTATAGAATGAAACTCCTGCTATTTATACCATAAGCATATAAAAATAAATACTTGCGTTATTAATTTAGCCCCTAAGAACATTAATTTTGGGTTAGACATTTTTTTATTACGTCAATGTATCATAATAATTATTACAAAGGCAAGTTCTCCACAGCTTTATTATACTAAGCCGATTATTATAAGCTTTATAATTAACGATTATTAATCAATCAAAATTAATTATACTGTCGTAACAAACTGCCTATAATGATATAAAACCGAAGTGTGTCTAAAAAATCGATAATCCGTTGAAATTTAAAATCTCTTGTCCCGTAGCAACGGTTTGGCGAACGGCCACCGTCATTATCTAGCCGGGTAGCATTCTGAACTACATCGACCTCAAAAACTTATTACAATCCGCCCTACCCAGCTCATTATCTCTGGCCCATAGTCTCAATCGATACCACCTAACTACAAACACATACAAACTATTAACACACACAAACACAAAGTAAATGAAAGTCTACGCGTACCCGTAACCGGCGCGTCAACTTAAAACTTAATTATAATTAATTAATTCCAATTGGACGTTATCTCTTTCTAACACACCATATCTTGAATACATCCATCTCTGTCTGTCGCAAAGGCGAGGGTAGACGCGGTATTGTGTTTTCGAAGACCTTTTATCGCGAGGCATTTCACGAAGTAGAGTAGTCGTTAGTTCGATTCCAATACGATTTTATTAGTCCTCAGATTTTAATTGGCATCCTATTTTAATTATTTTTTTAAGACTGCTACTTATTGGCGGTTGATTTTCATTAATATTTCGATGGGATGATTGAGAGCGGCCACTTAACAAAAGAGTGAATGAGTTAGTAGAAATGCTCTCATTAAAGTTATGAAGGAATGAATAATTGCAGACGCTCGGTGTGTGAAAGAACTGTTTATGAAAAGTTGTTGCAAAAGATAGGGTTGGTGCTTGTATCATAGGTTCAGTTATTAACACGATTTCCGTAACTTTTTAGCAAAGTAAAATGTTGCACAATAAGGTTACCAGTGTCGTGATGGCCCAGTACTCATAATGTACCTACATTCTGAGTTTATCTTGGACATTACTGACATCGGTGAAGGAAAACACCGTGAGGAAACTTGGACTTATAGTTAATATAAGTCTGAAATCGCCAACCCGTCTTGAGCAAGCGTGGTGATCAATGTTCCTTCTCTGTATGAGAAGAGGCCTGCAACCAGAAAAAATTATCGTAACTTGTTGACTTCTAATAAGAGCCGCCTTTATTTAGCATTATTCTTTCAATATATATCAGATTTTACTTTTATGAATGGCATAGAATTTCTTTCTCGGACATAAACCCCGGTACTAACATCATAATTATAATCGTTAGCAATTTTATAGATGTAATATCAAACATTTATTTTCTATTCATTTTCCTTGACGTTAAAATGTAGGTCAAAAAACTACTTGGAACGAAGCAAAACAACAACATAGATCTCACAAAAGGGGGTATAAAAGCATTAAATCAGAACAAAATGGCCGTAGCGCCCTGAATGGCGTATAATTTAATTGTAATCATCACTACATCGGCCTGTGACGAGTATCAACGAGATGCGACTAGAAGGGACCACCCTCAACCCCTTCACGACGACTTCAACCCCCCCAAGAAGGGGTTTTAACACCCCCCTCATTACCATATTTCATTTACTCAACGAAATTATGCTAATTACTTATATTGCTTTGTGTAAAAAGGAAATTTATAAGGATTAAACTTACACCCCCCTCCGCCTCGAACCGGTTGGATCCAGACATAACTAGTTTGGGCGAGTTCGACGGATGAATTATTTAGAAGATGATTCTTTGAATTAAAAAATCGGGCGGTCCGAAGGGCTCCCGAATTCGCGTTCGCTTGATTATAATCGTACGCAATTAAAATTCAAATTGGAGAATTTTTAATTTTGTTATTGATGACCCTCTTTCGCGGATGGATTGAATTGTGCGTTGTTGAAAACTTTTTTGAGCGAAGTTGAAAGCTATGCTTATCGAGAAAAATTGCTTGTTTATTTTATTTTCGTATTTAATACATGCACGGTGAACGAGGTTTTCGTTAAAATGATTAGTAAATTCACTAATGGTGATTGAACTTGGATATTATTTAAATCTTGAAGTTTATCAGATTGGATACCCACTAGAGGAACCTTGTATTTCATCATGAAAGATTCAGAATAATAATTGTGAATCTATCATACAATACTTACTTATCACCCGTTGTAATAGTTCCCATTGAGATGTCCTTTACCTACCTATTGCTCAACAGTACCTTTACACTTAGTACGTTTAAGGCCTCAGCATTTCAAAATTCGAAGAAAAACTCCCAACTTCCAAGATAATAGGGTGACATAAAAAACTAAATTTGAATTTACTCATTCATCAATATGTAGGTACCGTTAGCACATCTACCACGCAAATATATGTGCAACTTACGAATTGAATTATAGTAATGAAATAGTCCGTTGCTTTGGGCTAGCGGGCGCCTCTGGCCGGTAGTTTCACAACTTATCCCGGCTAAGGCGAGTCCTTATTTAAATGTAAATTAGGTTCATTTCACGAAATTAATGTCGTGAACACCCCACCCCCGGCGAGCGGTGACCATCCTTCGCACACTTCTCAGTACAAGTCCTGTTAAACTTATTAAGTTTTATCATTGTGTCATGTTTAATGACTGTTTATGATCCCCGTTTTAATTTCTTCGTGTTTCTGTTCGTGATACTTTGTATTTAATATTTTTCATGGTGATTTGTACGTCGAAGTTTGATTAAGGTGCTCTGGAAAGGGTTTTAATTTATTTTAATGTGTCTCGAGTGAATTGGATCGATTAATATTCGCGTATAACAGTAACTAAGAGTAACTTGCAGTGTTAAGAAAGCGAACCGATACTAAATATGTCCACAACTTTTTTACAAAAAAATTGTTATGGCAGGTGTTGCACTAACTTCTTCCATTTCCTAATTTCTCACTCTGTTCTGAAATGTACCTAAATACACTTTTTAGTTCTCGTGAACTACATTGCTACACGAAAAGAACCACCAAGATCGGCAATTAGAAATAAACACGGCAGCTAGGTCGGCTAAAGTAACTTAGCTACGGTTTATCTAGGAAGGTAAGTTATTCACTTCGACATGTGCTTTTCCCGAGTCTGAAAGTCGTTTTTACATGTGTGTTTTTAATACTCATTTTTTTTGTTTTTTTCTGTGTTTTTTCGACACGTCTTTTTTCATTTGAAGCTTTTCATTCGCACACTCCATCTCACACGTTTTCTCACCACTTCAAATTCAAATCCGCTCAATAACTATGATCATAGTCGCACTACTCCGAGGGAGTAATGGCTGCTCTATGATTATATGGACAGACGAGTCATTACTCCTGTGTAAGTGTTGTTGCGAATTGCTAATGTTGCCTTCACAGTTTTACACACACAAATTAATCGTTACTTTAACTTCAATTACTGTTTTGGGGCGCTCACCTAATAGCTACATTATGTACGTATGTGTTGCGAAGTTTAGGGAATTATATTGAATGTTTTTGTATGTTACTGTGATGGGGTTATTCAGGTGGAGTATGTAAAAAATTAATAAGTATATTGAAGTTCGTGAACAGCGATGATAACTGAAAGAGATGTATGGCAATAGATGACACCCTGCATCAACTTCAAATAAATCGGGAAGAGTGTAGGGTATGCAAGGACGTCGATGATTGAACTTCTTCAAAAGATGCAGTCAGAGATGTAAATACTGTTTTAGGGGGAAATACTCTTCAGGAGAAGCTGCTGAGGTATCCCTAAAAACTATTGTAACATATAACAGACTAACAAAAGACTACATAAACGTATTCAGGCTCTTCATAAAAATAATTTGGTAACTAAGCATACGAGCTGGGCAGGAGTAAGCGTCGAGTCAAGCAAAGGATTGAAAAGAAGAGAAGATTGCAACCCACTCAAACATAATACTAAATCCTCTAAAGCAAAGGTCCATCAGATTTATTTAGCGTCTCATTTAAGTTTTTGCGTATAGAACAGAGGTGTTTACGTTGAGAAGCTGCGACCCTCAGTGGAAGCCGACACAAATAGAAGAGGTCTAACTTTTTGCATTGCCGACATTCCGTACGAAGTCGGTGTCACTAAATAGATGGGTACAGAAGGTCAGCTTCATAACGACGAGCGAAAACGCACGCAAACAGACACAATTCACGTACAAAGTGTGCAATCGCACTTGCGATAGGCATTCGTTTGAGTAAAGAGGCTATAGCCTCTTCAGTAACTAATTCAGCGACGTTGGCTTCTTTCTATTAGTTTACTTTTTAGATGATTAGCTTGCTGAATGCGATTACACTTGACTTGCTATTAAGGGCTGACTTTCAATAGGCAGATAACTTTATCTGAGGAATATCTTTTATCTGGGCTCTTCTCCGTAGGAAACGACCAATTGGAACCGTGCACCTAGCTTCTGACGCTTCATAAGTGAAATGCCTATGTAGGTTTATGTGAAATAAAATATTTGAATGAACATTGCGGTTTGACAGCTATTGTATAGAAAATATATCAAACTGTCATATTTATTCTTTAGATAACAGCTATCCGACTATTGAAAAATCTGCCCTTTAAATTCAGCCAAGTGGAATAGTCTCTTTAGTTTGAGATCGCCGTACGTATGGGTCTACGAGTGCGTGTCCCGGTTTTCGCTCGTCATATGGACCTTCTGTACTATCTATTTATTCCATGTCGGTGTTTTGAGTCACTTTCGCATTCACTGCACTGTGCTCCTTATTCCGTAGTCCGCAGTCACAAGGGGGATGGAGAGTTGAGTTCACTGTCACATTTGAACGCTCATTTCCATTATTGAGGAGTAAGTAGGTTTAGAAGTGATTTGATTTTGTTTCACTTGGGTTCTTTTGTATTGATGTTGCGGCTTTTTGGCAGAAATGTTTGGATAAGAAAGGAAGCCAATAAGTTTGATACATGAGGGAACTCATAACTGAATGCATCGCTGTGTGACGGGTTAACCCTCTGTAACAAAAATCAGTATTCAGTCATGACTACCATTTCTTATAAACACATTTTTATCATAAAACGTATCACTAACCATATTATTATCAGTTATTTCTGTAAAATAAAGGCAGATTTTTAAGTTAGCAAAGTGAAAATAAAATAAGAATTGCACAAGTTGTTATTACCGGGAAATATATGTATAATCGCTTCAATGAACTCATAATGATGAGCCCTCATCGAGATAATTAACAAACACTGCGGAGAATTAATTAAAACACCTGCATTCTCTTAGAAATTATTATCTCCATTACTTTCTACGAACTTATTCAACTAAATACTTCTAAGTTTGTGTCAGGGCCTAATACTGCAAAAAAATTATTTCGTCTGAATAAATACATAAATAATTATGTCAGTAAAGGGCCTACAAATTTATTGAGTAAATAAACGTCACTCCGTCGTATCCACTACTCCGGAACGAGGTGATCCGGCAGAGAACCAAATTTGTCGATATAGCTCACAGAATAAGAAAGCTAAAGTGGCAATAGGTCGGCCATATTACCCGTAGAACCGATGACGGTTCGGGTAGACGTGTTCTCGAGTGGATACCGCGAATCGGCAAACGTAAGGTAGGATGCCCTCAGGCTAGGTGGAGCGACGTTCTTCCCAGGATGACTGGTAGCAGCTGGATGAGAGTTGCCGAAAACCGAGCTGAATAGCGTGCAATTAGAGAGGCCTAACCCCAGCAGTGGTTTGCTGTAGGCTGATGATAATCCACTACTTACAATGAAACGGCAAAGAAAACAGTGGGCAATCTACAATTACAATCCAACATTACTAGGTAAAATAAAACAAAACACAAACTAACACATTAATCGTGATATTACGATCGCGATCAGTTCGCGACGCGATATGAAAGGGTTAGCCTACCCCTACGGCACATAATTACACCCACACACACTTACACCCACAACACTACGATAAAACAACGCAACTACTTAGCATTTTCAAATTAAATACACTAATCACTTGTATAAACGCAGTGTGTACGGATAGGCTGGAAGGATCGATACTTTGTGTGTGTGAGTTAGTGATTATAATGAAGGGTAGAAGGGTGATATTAAGTGGCTCTATTCGTGTACCCCTCGCCGCTACTTGCTGTGTAGTCATGCTTTCGCCACTTCATACTTTGGTGGTGATAATTTTGAATTTTTAATGCTGTTTCTAGCTTGGCTTTGGGTTTTTGAACGGTTATTTCTGTCGTCCAACATTTAATGAAAAACAAAACAGAGTGCTTAAGATTTTGTGACCATGACCAGACTGAGAAAATAATATGAAATCTCTTCCCGTCTCGTCAGTCTCGACATCATCAGTACTAGACGTATGTATAGCAAATATTATTCATACCGAATTGGGGCAACCAGAGCTTAATGTTCTCTAACTTTAAGATAGAACAACGATTCGTCAACACTTTCGGAGCTACCCAAATATATTGTTGTGAAAATGTAAAATTATTTTTCCTAAAAGTTTAACCAACATTTTGCAAGCAACACTCAAAAAACCAACCGTAACACACTCATATGTGTTCAACATAATCAACATCGATAATTTCGTACCGTCGAGCCCACTCGAAATTCAGAAAAAAAGTCCTCCTACCCACCGATCGATTAATTAGCGTTATTACATGTAGAACCATCCATCTGTCGTAATTAGCCGATCCCTTTCCCAGCGCAAAAATAATGACGCACCCCTAAAACACTTTCTTTTTTTTCATCATTTTTTAATCCAATTTGCTGAGGATTATGTACGTAATTATATTTTTCCAATTGCCCCGTTCGCTGGTGGAAATTCGTTCGCTTGATTGCGAAACGAAAAATCCGATGTTGATTAGGCTTTTTAAGCTGTGATTGTGTGGGTGTTAATGTGTGTGTTTGTGTGTGTGTCGTATGTGGAGTTACGTCACTATTTTATCCGTAAGCTTAAGGTAGGTAAATCCTTTGGGTTGAGGTATTTCCCGATTAATTATTAAGAAATGAGTTCATAATAAGGAAATACACAACCTGTTTTGAAGACTGTTATTCAAATTCCAACGGTTGGTTAGTCATTGACCCATTGCCCAAGTTCTGTTTAAAACCTAAATATATCTGGTAGCATGACAAATTACCATAGTCGTCTGCGTCTTATTTGCGTGACACTCTTCAAGGTCACCTCAGAATGACTCTTCGACCCCTTTGTTTACATTATGAAGGAAAAGTATCTACAAAGCTTACGTAACTACTAAACAATTTCACCCCACGTGTGATAAAAATAGGTAATTGTCCAACAATTCTAAGAAATTGTGAATAATGTCGTCATCTAGGCGACACAAGTCGTCATGTAACCGCAAGATTTTATTTTTATACCGTATTAATTGGCTATAGAATAGAATATTAACAGTCTATGCACTTATAATGTAAGAATAATCATAAACATTATTAGTATTTACTTACAATACTTAACTAAATATAAAAACTAAACGGCTACTTAAATATTCAAATCTACTGAACCCGCTTACTGCAACTCATTTATAAAAAATATTAAGTGTTTTGTGTGAGCTAGTGAGTGACTAACAATATTACGTGTGTGTGTGAGTGACTAACAGTATGTTTTATTTAAATATCTGGTAGAGTCTGGTGAATCAAATTAAGTGACAAGATTGTAAATAAATATTTTTAAGGAACTACTGAATCAAAAGTGTTATATTCTGCTGTAATAGCCAACAATAAAGTATGCAAATACTCATAGGTCCCCTTCTAAATATTCAACCTGAGTATAACAAGAAAATAAAGACTGTTTTCCATGAGCTCACACCCACCCTCTCACCGCAGCTCGGTCTAGCTAGCCTAAGCTTTACCCCATAGACGCCAATTTGCGGTAACTTTATTTGCACAACAACAAACTGCTCTATTTTCTTCGCACCTATATAAACAGAAAACAGTTTTTTTAAAGAACTTAATCGGTTTACGCTAAGGGCAAACATTTATGCACTAGTTTAATCGTTACTTATACATTAATCCGCAACTTAGTAGCCTGCCGATACAAATTCTTAATAAGCGAACATTCTTGAGTATAACCTGGCTAAATTAAGCCGTATTGATTAGTCCAGTAGTTGTACGGAGGCAGGGGCCATCTTAAACGGGTCGCATTGGCCAGTTAATAGCAAGTTATTGTCATTAACGCCCCAGCAAGGAGCAATGGCTGGCACCTCCGAATTAATGGTAGTTTCCACTGTCCGAGGCACAGAATAAATAATTTAGTTTGGTTCCTTCCAGTGGAAATACTGTTAATATGTTGCTTGCTGGTGAGGAAAAATAAAATAGCGGCTTATGTCCAACCCTTAAATAATGTAGGGTTTGACGAGTTAGGCGAATAGTTGACAAGAATTTGAGGTAGAAGCTATAGTCACCATTGATATTTTCGTTGGATATAGCATTTATTAAAACAGAGACCCGTGTGATCTTTGAATTGATTATATATAATTTCCTTCTATTTCTAACTATCTGATGAGAAATCGATAGGACAATTTTTTTTTTGCTACCCCTTGCTGTCACGTCATTCCCGTGCGACATTGGAGCCGCTCTATTATAGGACCCGCTCTGTCGTGGCGATCTCGCCCGCATACTTAGGACCATTAAGCATCCGACTAATGAGAGCCACTGCCCGTCTACACTCACACTTATTAAGGTGTGTCTGTATTGTTTGATGTCCCGATACTCGTGTAAACTAAACTGTGAAATTTTACGAACACAGTGAGGTGCCTGTGGTATCGATACGTTTCCGAAAGTTTATCGATAGTGTAAACAGTCGATTTTTGTATAAAATCAGCCTATTACAGTCTTTATCTGCCCCAAAAAGTCAAGTTTCAACCTTACTAATTAACCCCTCTTAAGTCTGAACCCTTATTTGAAATCTTCAGAATACTTTCATTATTAAAGATATCGATATCTATGAGCTTTAATGCTTAATCAGAGATAGATCATATGCTAGGTATATTTTATAATTAGGAAAGATGCACTAAATGACAATAGAGGTGTAATCTTTATCATTTGCCATTCAAAGTTCGCGTGACCCATCACACGTCTGCCGTCTGACGCCAATTACTCATATCCATTGCGTTATCAGTACTGCTTTGACAGTCCTCTTTAATACAATTGCAGCGATGGTAATGTTACAATTTAGTTTGTCGCGTGTAAAAATAACGTAAGGATAACATTAATGATGTCACCTACCTTGCAATTGTTTATTGTCGCGATTACTTCATAATAAAAGTATCAGCGTGTAACTGTTCCAAGTGCTGGTTGGTACCAGTTCCATTTTATATGCCTCTTCTTCTACGAAATATGTACCATCAAAGAAGTTCATATCTAACCACCGTAAGGACTATTCTTGCTTGCAGCGCTCGGCGGCTATAGCACCGGGCCGGTAACAGATGTGATCATCGTGTTCACGGGATTTTGTTTTGAAACTGGTTAGATATGAACTTCTTTGATGGTACCACCCTCGGTTATTCATATTCACATCTTTATTTGCATTTCTTAATGTAAGTATACAGGTGTTATAAGGGCTTAGAGCTAAGTTACAATTACGGACCCTGTAGGGCACAGGGTTACTGCGTATTCAGTGTTAGTATAATCTGAAACCATGAATTCTGATTTTCCAACGATGTTGGCCATCACTATTAAACAATGGTCCTTGCCTTAACATACTGAGCTACCAAGTTTGAGCAAGTAAGATAACACATAACATAACATCACGCCTTTTCCTCGAAGGATTAGGTAGAGGTGTACCATCAAAGAAGTTCATATCTAACCAGTTTCAAAACAAAATCCCGTGAACACAATGGCCACATCTATTACTGGCCCGGTTCTATGGTCGCCGAGCGCTGCAAGCAAGAATAGTCCTTACGGTGGTTAGATATGAACTTCTTCGATGGTACCCATAGAACACCCACATTTCGCCAGTTATGTTCAAGTTCCATGTAATACGGGGCGAGCCTATTGCCATCAACCGTGCACATATCCAGACTCCGGGTTGTTACTGAGAAATTCCTGTTGGAAAAACCCAATAACACTTTGCCTGACCTGGGAATCGAACCCAGGACCTCATGCTCAGCAGTAGCGATTGCAGCCCCTAGACCAACGAAACAGTCTTGGCGAGTTAAGTAAGATTTTCAAGTGCTTTTTTTTAAATCTAAGTAATAAAGCCTATTAAAACGCAATTAACGAGCACAATCGCCCACAAAACGTACAGACGAAAAAATATCACAAAAATAATACACTGCATTTGTACACACATATTCACACACACACACACAAACAGTCTCCTTGAAATATTGCGTTAGTGTGGTACCCTAATTGCTTTTGTCATTAATAGTCGCGAATACTTCTTACTTGTGTATCGTACAATTAGTTATAATGATGTATAATTAGCTTGTTGTGTCGGTCTTTGTGGGTGTATAAGTGTGTATGTGGGGGTGTGTGTGTGTGTGTGTGAGTTTAAATGCTCGCGCGGGAATGTTGCCTACTTACGTTTGCGGGTTCGTCTGTAAGCTTTAATATAGTTAGGTAATGTTGTGTAATATGCGGAATTAATGTATTTGTATCTATTTACAGAAGAGTTGGTACTTATTTAATTATTTGGAAAGGGACGCATAATATTTAGACTTGCATGATTTTTGCATAAATCAAATTATAGAGCTTTGGGCAGATATTGTGTCAAACAGTAGGAATTGTGCGTCCATAATTGCTTTGTAAGAAGTAAATGACTCTGACATACATTTTTCCAGAGTTTTCCTTAAAAAGCAAGGGGCAGGATCAACAGCACTCTTATCATCATTACAAACTCACATCTTAACCCAATCACTAGAAACCAATCTGCCTAGCCTTTTCCCAACTATGTTGGGGTCGGCTTCCAGTCTAACCATATGCAGCTGAATACCAGTACCTATTTTACATGGAGCGACTGCTTATCTGACCTCCGCAACCCAGCTAATAGGTAACACGATACTCTTTGGTAAGATTGGTTGTCTGACTTTTGGGCTTCTGACTACCCGTAACGACTGTAGAAGATCTACGAATGACAACCGGGACCAACGACTTAACGTGCATTCCGAGGCACGGAGAGGTCTCGAAATGTAATGGATGGTCACGCATCCCCGAACTGACCACGGCAAACGTTGCTTAACCTTCAATCATTTAACTACGAGCCCCTCAAACCCTATCACTCCATTACGAAAATAAACACGAACTACAAAACACAAGTATTGGTAACAAAACAAACCCGGTACACTCCATTAATGCTTAAAGGCGCAAAGGCCAATGCACACTGAACGCGTCGCGAACAATGCCGCGATAAAATATGCAGCACCTCGGCGCGATCATAATCGAAACGTAATTAGCTGATAATGCATGCGTCGCGATCGAACGCAAAACTTAGATATAGTGTCGTATAGGTTACAATGGTAGGTCGTGTTAATATTTATTGCGAACTACCGTTACGTGCTATACCTTCTGGACTAGATTATACCATGGCGAGGCAAAGGCATCTTATTTTGCAATCAGCATTTTGTAGGTTTGATTGTTTGTTTTCATTTTGTAAATGTCGCAACACATTATGTAATTATCTTTGGCCTCTGACCCTGACAGCAAGCAATACTTAGATAAAATTTGTCAAACTTTTCTGTCTCAATAATGGATACGAGGCTTTTGGCTAATCTTTAAAGTGGTATTGCTTTGTTTTTTTTTGTGATGTGCGTTTAGTTTGTGCAGAATAAACACTTTTTCTTTCTTTCTTTCTTTTTCTTTTCTATTTTATTTAAAGTAGGAATCAACTGGCATGTTGGTCTAGTCGTCCCAAGCGCTACTGCTGACCATGAGGTCCTGAGATCGATTCCCAGATCGGGAAAAGTGTTATTGAGTTTTTCTATCTGGAATTTCTTAGTAGTAGCCCGGAGTCTGGATTAGTGCCCGGTTTATGTCAATAGGCTCGCCACCTATTACATGGAACTTCAACATAACTGGTGAAATGTGGGTGTCCTATCGATGTACCTCCGTAGAACCCTCCGTGATTACAGCCGTGATGATAAGTGTAGGAATGTAATTTAAGCTGTAATTTGAAATATGAATTTGTATCGAAACAAATGTTATAGCTGTTACAGAGGTTCTGACACGATGCTGTCCTTAACCATAGATGAATACAATAAAATAACAAATATCAAAAATAAATACTTACGTGACAAGTATTTATTATTGATATTTGTTATTTTATCATTAAAATAAAATAAATGAATATGATTGTTTTGTTAGATTTTCAAATGGTATTTACTTTGGAAGCCGTCTGGAAGTCTAGCCCAATAAAGTAGCCCAATAAGTTGAGAAAAAGTTAGGCAGATTGATTTACTTTGGAATAATACAGGGTAGCTAAATTTATGAGCGTAAATTCTACTCTATCATACAACTAAATTAAGGTTCTGACACCCGAATTTCCAAACTACTCTACTCGATGTCCTTAAGAATCTTCTTGAAGCTACAGTTTAGTTCACTACCGACATAGGCCTCTCCCAGGCTGCGCCACAACACCTTGACCTCCGGCTTCCGCATCTAGTCTATCCCAGCTAATTTTGTAAGTTCGTCGGACCATCATGCTGCACTCCTTAGAGCGACAGCATGAAATTTAAAGGCGAAATAGCTAAGAAAAACACCCACATATTAGCATTGAGAATACAATAATAAAGTCTAATATTAATAAATCTTATCTATCATTGTTTTCCCAATAACTAACAACTAACTAATTCAGCTTTCCCATTGCATTAGTTTCCCCACGATATTTCTTAATAGCTAATTACCTGTCTATTGCAGCGAATATTAGTTTCGAATACCTTAGTGTGTCTCGGACTTAGCGTAGGCAGTAGTAATTATGACTCAATTTAGATAAATACTTTCTTAATACAGAAATTTAGCCCTTTATTTTCAAATTTTGCTGTAATTAATCTATAATTTTCGGATTTCTTATTAGTTGACTATAATAACGGTTAATTATAGTATCTATTTACTTATTTCAGAGGCTAAGCATTGCCATACACCGTGGCAATGCGGCCAGTCTCTCGACAGCGATGCGGATGAATTTTTCGATGTACGAATATTTTAGTTTTTGAATAGTTTTAGTTAAGTTAGTATATAATTTTGCTAGTTATATTTATTAATTAGTTATAAGTTTTTATGTACCACTTGTAAATATAAAAACCAAATCACTAACATAGGTAGTAAAAATAAAAAGTATAATAATTTATTTATTAAAATCTCTTTCTATTTACTACAACTTATTTTTCTCGTATTCATTTTCAAGTTTTTTTTTTACCCCTTTTATTAATAAAAATAAACGCTGCAAAGTCAAAGTCAAAGTCAAATCATTTATTTCAAATAGGCCCTTGTAAGGCACTTTTGAACGTCAAAGTTTACAAAAAATTGAATTGATTCTAGTCGCCCCTTCCAAAAGGTAGTTTTCGTATGGAGAAGAATGGGCAAGAAACTCCACCGTTACTCTTTTAAAAATTGTTACAATATTTGTATGTGTTACATTCGTTACATAATTATATGTGAAGACGATGCATCTAAAAAAATAAAATAAAAATAGGTTACCACAATAGGTAAAAAGAAGAATTAATAAAAATGAAGCCACGAAAGATAAATTAATTAATGATGTGATAGATGTACGGTTTTCACATATTTACAAACATTGTAAAAGTAGATGATTTTCTTAAAAAATTTACAATTAATAAGTCAGTGTGTGAGGAAGTAATCACAGAATGCAAAATCAATGTCATGTAATACTCGTAAAAATTATAATTTATACAACTTAAATTAGCAACCAGTTTGATTTTGTCTAGATTCTAGATTGTCCTATGGAGCAGGACCAGCATGTTTCCAAGCATTCTTATCTTGGATATATTCCTCTAATTTGTAATAGGCTTGTTTACAAAGTGTACTTTTAATATGAGTTTTAAATTTTCTTTCATTTAATTGTAATATATCACAAGGTATTTTGTTGTAGCATTTAACACAGTACCCCATAAAAGATGAAGATACTTTAGATAATCTGAAAAATGGTTGATCTATTTTATCTTTATTTCTAGTATTAAAATTATGTCTATCACTTATTTTGTTAAAAATATGTAGATTTTTTCTAACATACATAATATTTTCATAAATGAATTGGCAAGGTACTGTCATAATATTAATCCCTTTAAATAGTTCCCTGAGAGATTCGCGACGATGTAGATTATAAATGGCTCTGACAGCTCTCTTTTGTAAAATAAATATGGATTCAATGTCAGCAGCCCGACCCCACAGTAAAATGCCATACGACATAATACTGTGGAAGTAGCTAAAATAGACCAAACGCTGCTTAAAGTTAAGTAATGATTAGCGCCTGATTATTGTGTTTATCCATACATTTTTGACTTTTAAACGTCTCTTAACTTTAATGAACGTTTATGAATAAGAGGGTTATTCCCCACAGCAAAATATCGAAACCAATTTTTAAATCACCTTGTATAATGTCACCTTTGTAATTTCTCGTACTTCAAAACGGATGTACGTAATCGTCACTTCGTTAATCCCCATAAAACATTAGCATATCGCTATAAGTCACTCTCTTGAGACACGCATCTCATTATTATTATTATTGATGGATTTCTTAGTAAATCATTATAATACACGTATTTACTGGAAATAACCTCGACACTTTAATCACATCTTAACCGCATAAATGTTGGGACAAGTTTATTTTGTTGTGAAAATGATTGTGATAGTGAATTTTATACACAACGATATTATAATGTGCAAGATTGTTTGTTGTAATTAGCAAAAATCGTTTTGCATTTATTATACAGGCTGTATGAATAAGAAAAAACTGGCCAAGTGCGTGTCGGACCATGCACAAACAAGGGTTCCGTAGTTGGGATGAATTTATCCCAAAAACACACTTAACTTTGTAGTTGAAAAACATGTTCTCCGGTACATCGATATACGTCACGGTCAATTCTCCAACTGCAAATGTAAGTTTTTAATCGCAAAAAAAAAAATGATGTGATAAAACTACGAATTAACGATTTTCGGACTTTTCCTTTATTTGTGTTGAGACCTTGCTTCCTGCCAAATTTCATGATTCTAGGTCAACGGGAAGTACCCTGTAGGTTTTGATTTACTTGCGAGTATCAGAATATGTCACATAAATGGCTGTATTTTTTTATTACGTACGCTTAGAAGCTTGATTTTTTTAGAGCTTCAAGGGAGTTTAGATCTACGTATTTGATACTAATTTCAACTTGATACCTCCACGTGTTCCTGAGAAAATGGGTCTTGGCAGACAGACAGACAGATGGACAGACGGACAACGCAGTGGTCCTATAACGGTTCCGCTTTTTCCTTTTGAGGTACGGAACCCTAAAAAAGGAAAATCATTCTGTATACTAACCGGGTTTACTTTCATTTTACTCTCAATTATTTTTAAACGATTGGATGAAAGAGAAATAAATTACATCCACTCATCTACTTGACAGAATGTGTCAAACATAATTCAAGGATGCCAACACATTGTTGTTTAAAAAAACATGTCTTGTTTCAACTCCTGCGCATACTAATAAGTATCTTTGGTTAAAAAGAGAAAGTGATAATGTTGTTAATTATTTTCGCAGAATTGAACGGTTTCATTATTTTTAATTGTGTTAAACAGACGTTGTATAGAACTCCGGATTAAGTCATACTCGTTGAGAAACAAATATAATGTTATTGTACGTTTTAACTACTTACTGCAAGTCATAAATGTCACTAGTTGAAAAGGGTTAAAGGCTCTATTTAGTGTCGATTTTGATACGCTTTTAATATGTTATCGCCTTAGAAGTTGAGGACTACTCTTTAAAGAAATATAAGTTTAAAAAATCTGGAGATTCATCGTTAGATTCTATGGTATTGGAATTCGGGACTAAAACAAATTAACAATTTGTGTCGCTGAAAATCAGCGCTGGGGCTCTGTCTCGCATAGGGTCGCAGCATTATTTTGAGCGATGGCCGTTTTGCGTGGATGTGACGCATGTTCTTTCTTTGCGTCATGTTTGCATCCGATTAGACAGGTAGCCGACTCCAACATAGTTGGGAAAGGGCTAGGCAAATGATGAGTCTTAATAAGTCATAACTGCCACACGTATTGCAAAATTTCATTTATCTGACTGTCTGAGTTAAGCTTCGTGCAGACAAGCGCGACGCGACAGTGCGACATGACACCGGCTATTGTTATACCGTGAAGTTTTCTTAGAAATTGTTTTGTTCGAGTCGCGTCGCGCTGGTCTGCACGAGCCTTTAAACAACAAACAAATAAATAAAAATTTAAGAAAATACGTATATAAATTTAATTGCGGTAAGATAAAAAAAAAATTGAGAATGTTGGCGGAAAATATGCATCACATCCACGCTAAAGGGCAATTGCTCAGCATAATGCTGTGACACAATGCGAGACCAAGCCACAGCGTACCACAACACGAAGGTTCCCCAAACCTGGTTACCAAAAACAAACTACCAGGGCACCATACTGCGTAAGACACTATCCAGCAATTGAAATCTTTAAGGTGAATCCGCAAAGGTAGCCCACGGAATTCAAATTTTCTTACGTTTTTTTGCAATTTGCAGGTAGGTCAGGTTGTGTATTGATCGAAATATGATTCGCGACCTTATCAAATATGTATTTACCGAATTATAATCATAGATCATAGAAATTGACCTGCAAATTGCAAAAAACGTAAGAAAATGTGAATTTCGCGGGCTACCTTGCTACATCCACCTTAAACAAATTATCTGGGTAACAAGTATAAGTTACCGTGTATAAACGTATTATACAATCAGGTACACATTCAAGCCATTATCATATCTTAACCCAGATTAGTATTCAAACACCTACCGCACGCTCGCAAGGAAAACATAATTATCAATAATTATTGAAATTACACAACGTTGTAATCTATGTTTAATTATATAAAATAGTTCCGTCTATATAAAATATATGGAGTGGAAGTCCTTGGTGGAGTTTTTCCGATAGCTGTGAATAGGGAGTCTTTAAATCATGAGTGCGTATGTCAGTTCTTGGCTAGGTTGCACCATTGTCAACTGAATCAGAACTTAACATTAAGTTAGATACTGGTCAAACGCAGAATAATCAGCCTATAATGTTCCCACTGCGGGACACTGGCGTCCTCTTTTCAATAGAGAGTGGGCTGTAATCTACCACGCGGGCCCAGTGCGGGTTGGTAGATGTCACATATCTTCGAATTTTTGGTTCTAGGATATGCCGGTTTCCTCACGATGTTTTCCTTCACCGTTTTGAGAGCAGTGGCGATGAAATTATTTACACAAAGTTACTAAGTTTGAACCAACGACCTACAATTCGTAAGTCGGGTTCGTTACCACTGCAGCTTTCTGATCATTGGTCAAAGGCAAGCTTGTCCAATTTAAAACAAAAAGGTTTAGTAACTAACTAACGGATAGTCAGTGCTTGGACTAAACTAAAACATCTAAACCATCGAAGATAGAAATATTGTTTTTTTTAATATAACTTTCGTATCGAGAGTATTGAAAAGATTGTTCAAAAGTTGAAGACTTTTGTCATTTCTGTAACTATATTTTGATTCTCCATAGTAACCTATTATGCTTTGGAATGGGAACTAGCTTCATCTTTCTGGCTGAGCGACCTCTTGACAATTCAAAAGTGCCTATAATTGGTTTATTTGAAATAAATGCTCTGAGTTTGAGTTTGTGTTTGAAGTTCGCTCGCAAACAAAGTCGTTAGCAACAACTACTAATCAATAATTATCGAAAATAAACAACATTGTAATTTATAATAAATTATAATCAGTATTCTGATATTCGAAATCAATATGTAATTTATTTAATACTCGACCTTGGGTCGACTATTAATTATATTTAACAATTCACGATGATGGCATTCAAATTGCAAATTATGTGTTTTTTTTAATCGTTCTGCAATTATATGTCTAATTATGGAAGTGTGCTAATTAGATATATAATTAGTATGTGGGAAGTTGTTTGTAATTAAACGTTTTAAGTCTCGACACGTAGATGTTTATGTGATGCAATGTTCGTTAATGATTGGTAAAAATAATTTCTGTCTTCATTTTTGTTAATTAGTAATGAAATTATTCGCGCTTGGAATCCTTTGAGAAGGTTTTGGGAGAAACGGCCCATAAAGTTGTGACGTCGTGAAGCTAGGAAGTGTATTTACAACTTAATCTTCCGTTTGGTTCTGTTTATACGATCGTTTTCACAATGGGCCAGGATGGTGCCACTTGCTTTACAATTTTTCTTTTATTTTATTTCAATATCGTATAAATTATAATCATTCTAATAACGTCCATAGCATATTTACTACGACTGTTTAAAAATCTTGAGTGAATTCTGTACAAGTCACAAATTCTTCACGTCATCCATCAACTCGTCTTATATTGTGACATTTTAAATGGATCAAGTTATCAAATATTTCAACTTTAACATAATTTAATAAGCACCAATGATTCGATTAATCCGATTCTTTATAATTAGGTAGGTATATACGATATAATATTCTGATACTTTTTCTTCCCGCGACTTCGGCCGCGTTCTGTTCGGAAATTATCCCGCGGGAATGTACTACTGAGATAAGTATGTCCCAATCGATACCTAAACATGATAAAAATATATACCTACCTACTTTCCTTTAATTGATGACTTTTTTTGTGGGATCATCGACCGCAGTTAGCGTAGACACTTGAAATATCAGTTTTTTCTGTGTAAACAAAATAAAACAGATTTTCTCAACTCATACTTCTAGTAACATCACTACCATGTGCAGTAAACACCATTTTTTTTTAAATTATCAAGCGTAGATACCGATACGTCAGCGAAGTTTCGCCAGCTAATTTATTTTGACCCTTTATAAAATTCGCGAATCACATGACATCAGAGTATCAATATCTCAAACCAACTCAACCACAATTATACCATATCCAGCCACCATTTAAAACTCCGCGATCACATTCTATAACGCGAGCGTACTTGTGCGTATAATGTTTAACACGCATTTTAATTATGCTTATTAACAATTAAAGGCAATACACAAATGTAGGTCAAGTCGGTTAAAAGGAATAAATCAAGCACCCGGTATGATCTCATGAATCACCATGGAGATTTCATGTAGATCTTACGACGTTGGTAATAAGGTTGGTTTTTGTTTACCCATGGATCAAGTTAGGCTAGCGAATGAGTTAAGGCCAACAGTATCATTACGTTTTATATTTGAGATCATTACATCGGTACATTGTGAGAATACGTGATTTATATTAGTAGGTGTTATTGATATCCTTATAGGCGATTTGCTAAGTTAACAGGCTATTAGAACGATGGACGTTTGTTAGTGGAGATGTGAGCTAGATTTTAATGAGGGCTTGTCTGTTCGTCTGTCTGTCTACGAGCTTTATCGAGAAACGGATCAAAATGGGAAGTAGAGATTATGCTGTAACCAAAGATGTAAATACAGAATGGTAGGGACATCGTCGCGAAAACTGTTACCATCGATTCAGTACATGATTCTGAACCCCGCTGCGTTGAAACATTTCGTCGAATATATTTTTTTAAATCAGCTGTTCCATACATTTTGACCGCGTAGGTATTGCACTTTTCTATGAAACAGCAGATTATTATTTTGGTGTCCGATAAAAAATTTCAACGCAGCGGGGTGCAGAATCATGTACTGAATCCATGGTAACAGTTTTTTTATTATGAAAGTAAATAAATAAGCGGTACTTATAATAATTTTGTTTGTTTTTTTAATATTCGTTTGTCTGTCTGTTTGTTCCGGCTAATCTCCGAAAGGGCTGAACCGATTTTAACTTTACATACTACTTTTATTTTAGAAAAAGGATTTGTGTCTACACGGGCGAAACTGCGGACAGCACCTAGTATACTCATAAATGTTAACAACTTCCACTACCAGAGAAACTAAAAATGAGTAAGCACCTATAAGCTATCTCTGTTGGATAACTACTAAGGATAGTTTTGGCTCTGTAAATTAGTTTAACCTCAGATGCGAAAAAAGCTGTTTTGGGCGAGAAACTTTGCTTGCATTTAGGGTTACCATCCCTCCGGATTTATCCGGACATGTCCGGCTGTTTGGCCCCCGTCCGGCTGTTTGGCCCCCATCCGGCTGTTTGGCCCCCGTCCGGACTATGTCCAGCCTTCTCATTTGTCCGGACTCTTGGATTTAAAGGGATTTTCTTTCAAAAAAGATACTTACCTAAATGATTACTGAAAATAATAATAAAAGGTTCGGACTTATTTGCAAATGTCAGACTTTTTATCTGACATTTGCATTTGCATTGCAAGTGGGGCGTCAGTTAGCCCAGGTTTGCAAGAGCGATTTATTCCCGCAGCGATTTTTTTCGTGCACTAGATTTTCATCACACTGCTTAGCACGGAGAGTTGAAAATCCAACAGTGCGTTTTTTGACGCGCTGCACTTCATTCAGTTTTTCAAATTGAAATCGAGACATAAGACATCGCAAAGCGGTTGGTCGACTCTTCATGCGACCAGAAGGCTGGCCTATTTTTCGGCCAGAGAATCAGCATTGCCATACAACGTGGCAATGCTGCCAGCCTTTTGGGCACTTTTCCTGTTGACAGCGATGCGGACGAATTTTCTGATGCCCTATGATTCTCCCCCCCCCCCCACCCCTTTCTTATATACTTGTGCTGTTAATTTATTTTGTAAATATAATTTTTAATTACCTTAAAAAATTGAAATCTATCAAATTAGGTAGGTACTAAAGTATTACGAACATAAAAACTACCTAATTAGACATTTGATATAAGTAAATATGTAAGAATTAATATAAAAACTTAGAATGAGTCTAGTGGTCGCAAACGCTACTCTGCTGAACTGGGTTTGATTCCGGAGTCGGGTCAAGTGTTATTGGGGTTTTTCCATCCGAAATTTCTCAGTAGCAGCCTAGAATCGAGATTTGTGCCCGGATGATGGCAATAGGCTCGCCCCCTATTACATGGGACTTAAACATAACTAGCGAATTGTTGGTGTACTACAGGTACAACTCTGCCTATCCCTTCAGGGAACACAGCCGTGATGTTATGTCATGTGATTATAACTTAGTGTAACACTCAGTGCAAGAAAATGATTAATAACAGGTTTCATTTTAATTAGTGTTTAGCTTATTATAATTTATGGAAATATTTTACACCTGGTAAAACCCCTTGACGTGTAAACAATTAAATTGAATGGAATCGTGACTAATTATAAAAACGTAAAACGACTGACTTGTAACATTTGTTTGTAATGTATCATTCGCGGCGAGCTTTCAATACGGTGATACACAAGACGCAGCGAACGCTCACTTCGAACACCATGACATTTCCGTTGCAAAGGAATTCACGAAACAGCCGACAGCTGAGTGGAGGATCGGCGCTCGCAACGAGCGGCTCGGCTTGCTGCACTGACTACTGTAACGTGTTACAAATACTCGATACATTACAAACAAATGTTACAAGTTAGTCTCTGCCTTAATGTTCTTACGAAACGTAACATAAATGACCCCAACATAGTTGGCAAAAGCCTACTATGTTGGGGTAGGCTTCCAGTCTAACCCGGTGCAGTTGAATACCAGTATTTTACATGGAGTGACTCCCAGTCACTGGGTAACGATACCCCTTGGCAAGACTGGTTGTCAGACTTTTGGGCTTCTGACTACCGTAGCGACTGTCAAAGATCTACGAATGACAGCTGAGACCAACGTCTTTACGGGCTTTCTGAGTCACAGAGGGGTTCTCGGTCGACCCGTGTGGCTGTTACCATTTTGCCACGAGACCGTGTCTAATATTTTTTTATTATCTGACTGATGGACTACTTAAATAGAATTTCATTTTTTTAACCCAGGAATATTCGCGGTATTCTAGTTTTAACTTAGCATGAATAGGGATGCCTATTCATGCTAAGTTAATACTAGAATACCGCTAACTAGGCTGAATATTTATTAAGTAGGTACGGCCAGCGGCATGCTCTGTCGGTTTCGAGACGAAATTATTGATAGCCTGGTCTATTCTCCGCAGGCTTTATATACGCCCAGGTACGCACGGGCGATTATTCCCGTGGCGATTTATTTTCGTGCACTAGATTTTCAACGATCTGCTTAGCGCCGAGAGTTGAGAATCCAATAGTGTGTTTGACAACGCGCTGGGACGAAAGTGCGTCCCAGCGCGTTGGATTCTCAACGCTCGGCTCAACACCGAGAGTAGAAAATCCAGAGCGCTATAAAATCCCACCGCGATATTCTTACGTCCGTGCGACGTGGGCTTACCGATGTATTTTATCAATAGGGATGTTGACAGGTAAAAAAAATCAATTTAGACTGTCAGTCAGATAATAAAAAATATTAGACACATATTTTTTGCTTTATCAAATGACTTAATAAAAATGGTTTAGATAAAACGCATTAAAGTCGGGGAGTGGGGGCTCGCTACGTCACAAGTCAGTATAAAATCTACCGGCCAGTGACGTCATGCTACATTTTAACGCATTGCCTACTCAATGTATTGCCGTAATCTTGAGACTAAGTAAAAAAAGAAAAAATATGTCTCCAATATTTTTTAATAATCTACCTGACGGACATTTTTTTTTTTTTTGGCAACATTATATTTTGTTTTGTTAAAATAAATTACATAAAATAACATCACGCCTGTATGCCTAGAAGAGTAAGGCAGAGGTGTACCTATAGTACACCCACATTTCGCCAGTTATGTTTAAGTCCCATGTAATAGGAGGCGAGCCTATTGCCATCAACCGGGCATAAACCCAGACTCCGGGCTGCTACTGAAAAATTCCAGGTGGAAAAACCCAATAACACTTTGCCCGACCCGGGAATCTAACCAAAGACCTCATACTCAACAGTAGCGCTTGCGAACACCAGACCAACGAGGAAATAAAAATAAAATAAAACATTTGTTTATGTTGTCTAAAAGTTAGCTCTATAAAGCCAACATTTCTAAACAATGTGTCATCGGCAGTCTGCGTCATTGGGTAGCTTACCTAAATTTCCCCAAGAATACTTTTTTATGAATAAAAAATACAAGAGACCTGTTCTATAATTATACCACGTACAAACTATGTGACGCAAAAATGTAAATAAACAAAATAAAATGACACACACGAAAGCACGACTAATAGAGCTGCATTCAGACATAAGGGTTTACCTGTTAACCATAAGTGCACTAACTATGTACATATTTATTATTATTATACGTCTTACTAAATTAAACTAACAGCCGTAGTTTACAAAAACTATAGTATTATAAGTATTGTCAGTCTTGCTTGACACATTGTAGAACTTTAAAACAGGTATTGTGTTAGGAAATAATACCTGTGACATGTTTTATTGTCCAATCCGCATTGATTAATGTAACTCAGTCAAAAATTTAATATATTAACTGGATTATCCGTCCTTTAGCTTTTGGCCAAAACATGATTACAAAAATGGAGAAACAAGTAATTAGCCCGTTTCGTACTCCAGTTATGTTTAATCACAATCACTTCGCTAAAGGTCAAAATATGCAAATCGCACGTAATTTCTTAAGTTGTTAATTTAATGGCACTTAAGTGTGTATTTTGAATATTTTCTAAACATTTAATTCGTCTACATCGACCCTAATTAGAGTGATACTCAATAAAAATAAAAACTGTTCCATAATTATAGCACGTACAAACTATGTGACGAAAAAATGTAAACAAACAAAATAATATGACACCCACACGAAATATTATGCGGTGATTATATGGCGCTAAACTACAATCATCGTTTCAATAGAAAAAATACAAAATAAGTACCTCACTACTGCCTAACTAACCTATTTTTCATAACAATTCGTAATTATAAAGCACACGATAAGTTTTTAATAAACGTTTTGAAAAAAAAATCTTTAATTGGTGAAATCGACTAAAATAACATGTTAACAATCAATTTTAACTAACTATTATGTTGAAAACTAATCGGACGGCTATAAAGAACTCGATAAAATTACAAAAGAAATCTATAAAATGATTAAAATTTCTAATCGTGCCAATTAGGTGAATTTATGGTTTCACTTATAACAACCGCGTTATACGGGTTACAAGTTTATAAAAGCAGTCTCGGAGTGCGTGAGGAAATACTGTTTTTATACTTATTTTTACAATGTAACGCCATTGAGCTATTATTCTCTCGATAAACGTGGAAGAAGCTGTTTCGCTGACAAGACGCAGCCCGATAAGTGCTCAATGAACGTTTAAAAACAATAACGATTGAATCTAATAGCGCGTTAATTTCCACGTGAGAGATTCTATTTATGTTATTTTCTCATGAGCGTTGCCGCAATTTGCACTGTTTAGTCCAAAAACCGAAGCAGGATCAAACATGCTGTCTATTTCATTTCAATCCTTTTATTTAGAGGGTTATACGCCTTCGCCTTAATTATTTTTATGAAATATTTTTAGTTAGGACCAGAGTTATGGAAGATTCTAATAAAACAGAGCCCTAATCACAGCGGATTATTTTCTAATAATAATTAATTGTTACAAAAGCCATCCAAGATGGCGTTTAGGAAAAATAAAATCGAATTTCGACTGGTAATTCTATGCGATTCGAATTTAGAATTAAGCGCGCGCGACGCGACGGCGCGCACATAAGTGCCCCTACACACGTACCCACACAAAGCACCGCACACACCCCAATGCTCATAATTTGCTGACAAGAAAACAAAAAAGGAAAAAACTCGGCACCCGTTCTAATTAGGTCGTCGAGTGAGAACAGGGCGTTCGTCAGCACAATAATAATTAACACTGGCTGTAATGAAGCGTACCATAAAAACTAATTGGAGACCCTACGATCGTTGTGTCGCGAGGGTGAGAGAGAAGTTCTCTACGATTTCGATAGGTTCGACTTTTGTTGGTTCCGCTCTATTCATTCGTGGCACGAAAATTAAATCATAATCAAGCCAACGTTACTTTATTATCTACATCATACCTATACAGATTACTTTTAATCCACTTGAATCAAATCAATTAATCAACGTGGTTGGCGACGCAGTAATTTTAATTAGAATCTTCTTAATGTGTTTATTATGCATAAATTATTCTCCGCTAATGGTTACATGCGCTCAATTATTCAAAAATGCAGTAAGCAATAAAATTGTAGATGTCAACAAAGAATGATGGAAACACAATAATTACCGGCAATAACAATTCCATTTTTAAAAGCACGCTGTATTCAAAAACATTACATTAGCTTAGTCACGATGAAAAAAAAAAACTAAACATCAAAATGTAATCGATCAAAGCTAGCTAATGCAGTAAACATTCAGCCAGCGAGTATTTTAAATCGAAAAGCTGACGCGAACTGCCGTCTATCAGCTAGTTGAAAAGGGAAATCAGTCAATAATGCACTAATTTCCCCTCTTTAATGGCGCAGTCCGGCCCTCTACTCAGACACTATTACGACAGCAAGTTAGTGTTTAATGTAATAACTTGGTACACACTAGGAACATTTTCATGTAAAGACTTTAAACTTTTACGAGTTTCAAGGCTCGTTACAGATTCTTATTAGATGGTACTTTTGTAATTATTTTAAGTGATAATTGCTATAAAATTGGCACTTAGTTTTAGTTTTTTAATGAGAAAAATGGGAGCTTGTTTCATTGCAACTTGTAATTTGTTGGCGGAATTATGTAAAACAATAATTTATATTTATAAATAAATAACACCTTATCTCAGGTAGTCTCGTTTTTTTATTAGGAATTATATAACTATAATTACCATAGTCAGCCATTATCTATGTAGTTATATGGCTAACCATTCATCTATAAGCCTTAGGTACCTTAATGTGTCTTTATCACATGAGTATCACGTTCCATTATTTATGACTGACACATCAATCATATCACAACATTAAAAACACTAACCCCCATTTTAGGGTTCCGTACACGAAGGGTAAAAACGGAACCCAATTACTAAGCCAACAGTGTCCGTCCGTCCGTCTATCTGCGGGCTGTATCTCATGAAACGTGCAGTAACAGTTGAAATTTTCACCGATTGTGTATTTTTATTGCCGCTATAACAACAAATAATAATATTATATTCAAGTAACTTCTTTCTTTTGCGGCGTGAACCCTTCGTGTGTAAGTTCGACTCGCACTTAGTCCATTTTTTATCAACTTTACTCAAAGTTAAATAATGATTAATGTCTGCATAACGTCTCTTCACTTTAAAAACGTTTATAAATAAAGGCGTAAAACGTAGAAAATTGAATGATTATCAAAAAAAAAAAAAACCCTGTAACTTCGCCCGTCCCCTTAACAGTACATCACTAATTGGACTTAAAACATTACAGTTCTTCAAACTGAAGCCTATCAATTAAGTCATAGCAAAAGACAATTAAATGACCAACTATTGTTAGCAGACTTCAAGTACTTATGTGCAATAGTTACCTCGACTGCTAGTCAAACACACATGCCATTTTCATTTGACATGTCTGTACAAATACCACATTATTGAACGAGCTGTCAAAACGTCTTGCGTTATGCGATAGGCTATAATTACAGCTTTATGATAAATACTTAGTTAATAGCAGGAATAGGGTAGAAAGTTGAATAGGAAAATTGCTAAATGGTACTGCTGTTTTGAATCGAGAGTCGTGCTTGTCTTTAGCATAAGTAATTTGTATTAATTGAGGTTTTATGCGATAGAATCATTATTTAAATAATATTTATGAGAGATTGGCCTTGATATTCCTTCTGGAAAATCTTCTTTTAAAAACATTAACATTTTGCTTCAACACTTTTTGTTTTGTTGATTCGTGGAAAGTCACCTTTACTTTTTTTATGTAAAATTCCGTTATCTTTCGAAATTATATTAATATACAGGGTGATTGGAAGATGGGTGCAAAGCTTTAAGGCGAAGATAGTACAGACAATTTAGAACCATTTAAGCCATGGTTGTCTTAGACGAAGTCTTACCAAATATTTTTAACCAAATTTTTAAGTTTTTTTTCGGAAATTCTCAAAATTTAATGTAAACTGCATAATTATGGCCAAATTGAATGATAAATGAATTCATTTTTTATTTATTTAATTAAAGTAATGTGTAAGCAATCAAGCAAAACATGTTTTAGGCTTCTGTTTCATTAGATTTTTTTTTTACAGACATTTAAAGCTCAGAAAAAATAAAAAATTTGTACAATACGTCTTATAAACCTTATTAAAAAAAAAAAATTGGTAAGACTTCGTCTAAGACAACCATGGCTTAAATGGTTCTAAATTGTCTATACTATCTTCACCTTAAAGCTTTGCACCCATCTTCCAATCACCCTGTATATCTTTTTTTAAACAGTAACAACATGATCATGATAATTATGCCTTACTTTAAAATTTACTTATCACATAGTAATCGCAGTGTATTAGGCGCCTTACACACTGCCGACTAATACCCACGTAAGTGGAAGCCCCAATTATTTCTCCATTAGAACTTTTGCTGGAAAGAAATTGCCTATTTGGATTATTAAAAAGTAGGGCTTGGTAACGATAATTATTTGAGTTTTGTAGCTGTTTCATTAGTTCCAATACTTAGCCATAGGTATATTTCCAATAAAATCGCTTACCTACATACATTATGATTATGTTATAATGGCTCGTAGTATAGATGCACACGTCACTCCCTTTTTGTTTGAATCCAAACCGAACAAAATCAAAAACCAAGTCGTAAGTAGATAAAATGTCGTAAGTACACTTATACTTCTATTCGTACACATACAGGGCACAGAGGAACTATCTTAAACGTAATCATTGTTGTCGAATTATGAAACCTAAATTGTAATTAAGTATGTTAATAAGTATGTGTATAGTATATGTATGTGTACCGTTTCTCGGAGAGCATGTTTTAAACCGCGCGTTGGTCCCTGCTATCATTCGTGGATCTTTGACAGTCGTCTGAAGCCCGAAAGTCTGACAACTAGTCTTACCAAGGGGGTTCTACCCAGTAAATGGATTGTAGAAGTCAGATAAGCAATTGCTCTATGTAAAAATACTGGTATTCAGGTGCATCCTGTTACACTGGAAGGCGACCCCAACATAGTTTGGAAAAGTCTAAGCAGATGATGAAGATCATCGTGAAGAATCAAGAATATGTATCGTGTAGGCACTTTTGCCTTCTGAAGACCTTATTGATTTAAAGCAGAGGCTCTCAAACTTATTTCATCTACCACCCACTTTGAAAATCAATTATTTTTCAGCGCCCCCCATTTTTTTTTACCTCACCACATTTTAAAAACCACAATGACGTTCATTAATTTAATTATAGTGTGCTATATTAGTCTGGTCTGGAGTTTAAACTTACATTCAAAACAAGACATTTTTACCAGTGAGAGCAAGTAGAACGCAAAGTCGTTTATCTCATTCGACGCTCAATCGTACTGAGCAAGTAAGAACAAGTATCGATGAACCAGCCGATTAATACATAATTGCACAAATCGCGTTATAACAGAAATTTGTTAAAACTTGATTGCTCACAGGCTATCAAACGAAAGCTATTTTAAATATTTTTAGTTTTTATACAATCAAAAAGGGCAGAAATATGAACTAAATAATCGATGTTGTGTAGTAGTTAGGTTTAAATTTCAGTGAATTTTAAAATATTAAGTAGATGAAATTATAAATCAGCCATCGCCCCCATAAACCACTTCAGCAGCCCCCAATTTCGCCCTCCTTCTAGGCCTCCAGCGCCCACAAGGGGGCGTTATCGCTCACTTTGAGAAACACTGATTTAAAGCAACGCATCCCCAAATCCCTTGAAGGCGACGAGGTTCCCAATTTCATTCCCAACATAACGCTTTACAAACAAAAATAGAAAAATACATAGAAAAAAATATAAGCGTCAATTAAAGCCACTGTTTACAATTAAAATAATGGCTGTCACACCTTTAAGACAATTAGTTCGTAGGAAATAAATTCTATGTTTTGGTCGCAGTCCACCATGCTTAATTAGAGCTAATCAAAAAAACTTAATATACCATAATGGTACGTAATAGCTGTTTTAACGCGGTCTCCTGATACGTTGATAATTATAATGTATGCTAATTATACGAGGTTTGTTGTGTCATGCTAGTTCTTTGCGGAACACTGTTACGAAATTTTAAGTAATTACACCATTTTATTTTTCATTTATTCATGACAATTATGGTATGTCATTTAAAATGAAAATTTGGGGGAAAATTTTGTGGAAAATGTGACGTTTAAATGTAGATTTTGTTTTATTCCATGCAATAGTTTGAAGAAATCTGTGCGATTCGATTCCTTGCATTAGATAAACTCAAAGAATTTATTTCAATTAAACCATTTACAGGCACTTTTGAATTGTCAAGATAACCAAGTCTTTTGACTATCTGTATCCTGGGCGGAAAAAAATGGGAGTAAAGAATTTTAACAACAGACTGGACAAACTCCTTACCTATGAGTATAACGGCCACTTTTCCCTTAGTTCTTCCTTATTTAACCTTGCATAAGAAGTCTTTAGTAAGGCGTTTGTATACAAAACTCTAAAAAAAGAAAAACTATAGTAAAGTACTAATTTTCTCCCTTGTTTACGTTCTCAATGAAAAATAAATAAGAATACAGAGTATAATTTACCGCACATTGTTAAACATTTTAAAATAAATACGCGATAATGGCGCTGTGACGTAGTTCGTGCAAACAGCGGTCGCAGTTACGACGTTCTGCCACGAGCGAGCGACGTTGAGTGAAGTAAAAGAATTGTTGTTGTTGCCAAGTTTCCTCGTGTTTAAGTGAGATTCTATTCTCGACACCTTTGCTTTGGAATTTTGTTTTCCCTGTTCCAATTTTATTTTAGGGAAACTTGCAGCTAACTTATAGTCTTCTTTAACAATATGAAATTGAAGGCCATTTACAAGTTTCCACTGACAAACACAAAAAAAAAAAACAACAGAAAAGGTCGGTACAAAATACCTATAACATAAATAAAAAAATATTTTCTATTTTTTTAAATGTTTTTATATTCTTTTATTCTAATATTTAAAAATATAATTTATATGAACCTATGTAACGAAATAAAGGAAATAAATAGTACACACGGCTACACATCAAGCTATACATTTCCAGTATAAGCTGACCTCGCATGGTACGGATATCCTATATAATGCGAGACCAGCAAAATCTGGAAATGTATAGCTGATGTGTAGCCGTGTGTACCATCGACTAATACGAACTAAAAATCAATTAGACACAAAAAAAATATTTTCCGTAAAGAAGCTTTTCACCAACAAATGCTGAATGCTGTTGCTGGTGCTGAATTTTCATCTTGAGGGATTTTACTTTTTGTTTTTCTCTCAGAATTCATAGACTTAAGTTAATATGAGAAACTTGGTATAGTTGCGGCTCTTAACCTAGCAAGAATGCGTTTTCGCTTGTTTTTCTTATCAGACATGTTCAAAAATAAATTATGACAATAACTTATTTTTGAACATGTCAATTTTTTTGTTGCACCAAGTTTACAAGCGCAAACTTACTACCAATACGCCAAAACCTTGCCAAGTTAAGTTCCGGTGACTATTATAACTTAGTTGAAGTCACTTTTTCTACATAAAAAGTACCTATTGTTTGGAACAGCCTCGTTGTTCTAGTGATCGCATAAGCTACTACTGATTACGAGAGGTCCTGGGTTCGATTCCCAGGTCGGGCAAAGTTTTATTGGATTTTTCTATAGGAATTTCTCAGTTGCAGCCCGGAGTCTGGATTTGTGCAAATATTACTTGGAACTTAAACATAACTAGAGGAATGAAGATTTATTTTATTTTATTTGTTTTCTGAAGGCTTACAGACTAATAACATTATAGTAACAATAATATTTAATTAAATTGCTGATTACAATCCCCACAGACAAAAAAAAAATGAAAATAAATTTACTACAGGTACCTATACACCGCTGCCTTACCCTTCGGAGACTGCAGTCGTTATAATATAAAACTATTGTTTTTTCTGAGGACAAAATAAACATAATTAGTAAGAACACTAGCACAAATTAGTTTACACTGCAATTGACGCGATCGGCAAACAACAATCGATTTAAGTCGACTAAAAAGAGAGATGCACTTAATTATATCGCCATCTCTCTCTTCCACTGAACATCAAAGTTCATTGCACACCCTCTGAACTTAAAAAAAGAGTTTAATTTGCTTACCTGCTATATCGTATAACTAGACTGGCAATTACGGCTAATGATAATAGCCTTTATTACTTATGTAGTTATGTCCATTATGTTAGGTTGGCGTATTGTGAACATTACCGACTACTTGCATCTATACATACACTTGTGTTGTTAAGTTTTGCGGGTTTTCTTATGTTGGAACGGAGATCGGCACATTACTGTGTCGTGTTGTGTCGTGACGCGATATACACCAATCAAAGGAATCTGTTCAGGACTACGTCAAATCATAACGAGTTTTGATTGGCTAACACTGCATCTGAAGCCGTCACGACACGACACTGTAATATGAATCCTGCTTTATTCTTTGCAAACTTGGCAGAAAAATCTCCCACTCACGACACAACACGACAACACGGTGGCTTAACATTTTGACCGTCACGACACTTTAGTTACATAATAAAAGTGTCTAGCTCACATTCGCCAAGTGTGCAAAAGCGAAAGGAACTACGTTCCAACCGGGTGTCACGACACGACAGTTCTCGCCTGTTTTTTTTCGTAAGTGTTTGTAAAATGTTGTAGGTGGACAATGCAAGGACGTAGGTCGTAAGTTGTCTAATTAGGATTTATATTGCTTTGTTTTACACAAAATATTTATTTTAATTCTTACAATAAAGCGGAAAATACTTATTTCGATAACATTTGCTGGTTAACATAAATTTTTCATTGTAAAAAATGGAGATTTGAACTATTCATAGAGCTGAATATAAACTACTAGTAATGATAAAATATGCAACTAAGTAAAAATAATAATGTTACTGCATAGTGGGTCGATATCTAGTCATAGTAAAAAAAACGTAAGTCATCATTATGACAGATGCACTTAAGCCCTTTTAGGAACTGTCGGCTCGCTCGCAGTATGAGACATTAAAGTCAATACGCGGACATACCCGGAGTAACAAATTAGCGCGGGTGGCAAAGGGGGTTCAACATTCGACGCTATTTACCATACGTGGGCCTACTATTTTCATGGTTTTTTTCGTCGAGTTTTTACGCCATTTTCCGTGGCCCCACCGGGCGACCGGCCCACGAGCGAGGCCTTCTTTTTTTAAATCAGTAAATTGCATATTTGAAAAACTACTGCACAGTGCGCAGTCGGCGGGATGTCGATTGAACAGGTGTACTTAGTGAGTTTCGGCTGTTGACTCTTTACTTCGATGTGAATGTCGATTCGATTTAATCGGTACGCGTATGTCGATAATCGAATCGTATTTGCTTGGCCTTTCAAATCGTACGACATTTTTAAAAATGTAATGCAAAACTTATCTAATGCAAATAACACAAAAATGGTGCGTAAGTTCCTACGTAATTATTGAAAGCATTCAATGATTTCTAAAACGCACTATAATTTCTTTTGTCTTAACATTACAAAAGCATCATAATTATGAACGCTCTAATTGCGTCGTCGATCAAAATTTTAAATAGAACATAACAATGGTAGATTGAAAAATTTAAATTTAGACGATTATGTCTGAACAATCGAGTGTGAGTTGAATCGAGTCGAGTGCCCACGCGCCGCTCAGTGGGGGTTGGGTTGATTCAATATCGGTATCCCTGTGACGTCAGTTAAGTGTCGTAAACCCGAGGGTTACCGAGTATTGTGTGAAAAAAATAAACAGTAGGCATACTCGTTGAATACTTCGTATTACATAATCATAAAAGAATATATATTTATACAAAAATGGATGTTGGTATATTAAGAGATTGATAAACTCCAAGTTTGAACGATCAAAAGTTGGCACATATTATATTTTTGCATTTTAGAGCAATGGATTTTCCTTCTAACAATTTCAACGTTCAATAAAGAAAATTCTGTTTCTATTACGTTATGAAATTATATTATTCTTTAAAACAGAATAAAACTCCTATTCCTTTTGAAAAATCATAGGTTGTGTAAATTAATATCGCTCACATTACAGTAGATACGTAGCCATTACTATAAAAATATGGAAATTCCAAAAATAAAAAATAATAATTGAATCCATCAAATAAACTTCATTACACACAATTGTACCGGATACGGTGATAGCTACATAATATATCAATGTAGATAACATCGACTAAACTAATCGACGTTGTTATTAACAACGCTTAACTCCGACTTCCTAAGTACTTACAAAACAAAACGAAAATTCAAAAGTACCAAAGTACAATCGAGAATTCTAAAAGTACCAAAGTACAATCGAAAATTCAAAAAAGTAATCATAATCATTATCATTTATTTGTAATAGGTAGGTATTTTTAATTAACTTTAGAATATATTTAATGCTAGAATATATTTATGTTCAATGGCATGCTTTAAATGCTAGTTTCTATCATTCGTTACTTTTACAATATATTCAATATCCATTATCATCACATTAATTTAAAACAGATTATTTAACGTTATTTATAAATTCATTTATATAATAAAATCGTTTTTCCAGTAGCTATGTACTAGGCAGAAACATTTCGATCGTTGATCACATCTGTAATCCAGTTACAGAGCGATAAATGAAACGTAATTGAAAGGAAATTACGCAATAAATGGGAGGTTATTATTGAATTTAATGTTAAATTAATCGTAAGCCCCCCTTCTAACCATCTGTCGTGTGTACCCCCCACTGAACAACCGTTTTATATTTTCGAGATGTACTCTCGATGTTACAATGAATTTGATTATTTTGTTATTGAGTGCTTTTATGTATTAATTGAACTGTTTCAAGAGTTCCGCAAGAGTTTGAAGGTTTAGCTTCCCAGGACCTTGTATGGGGTTAGCCCCATGTTGTTAATCAAATTAGCAGCAAAAACAGTGATAAACTGATCAAGACTGTGGCTAAGAAAAATCTCTATGTCATATATCCTCATTCTGCCTCTAACTAGGCATAATGAACATATAAGTTTTGATTTATTTGATGAAATACTTTGAATTATGAGGAAAACTATGATTTGATGCCAAAAAGAGTTTCTTTTGAAGTAAAATAAGTAGTCCAAACAAAATAGAATTTACAATAAGATGTACAATAATCTCTACAAAGTTAAAAATCGAATTTATACAAACGTCTAAAAAGCAACCGAAAGGTCGCAAAGCATTTGACGGAACAATCACAGATACAATGTCGAGCGTCGAGTCGAGCGCAGTGTTCGACACCGGTCAGCGTGTATTGGGCAGTCCGCGACACCCGAGAACGTGTCTGCATAATACATCGCTGTACGCTGTTGCTGTACGTTGGACTTTAATTATATATCTGCTACAATTTTGCCTTTTTTTCGAGTATTTTTCACATTTCGCCCCCCCATACACCCCTGTTCACCCACTGCCGAACGGCCGCGGAAAAAACGCCTCGCGCATGTGTGTGTGTGACAGTGCATTGTTGCACTACAAACGACGCCCCGCGCCGCACGACACAAGAAAATACAGACGCGACTCAATAAACAAGACAATTAACATCTCTCAAGTAATGAATAGAAAAATTGTCGTGATAAAAATACACTTTTAATGCAATTAAGCTTGTAGAACACGGACAGGAGAGGCCGATAAGCCGCGCTCAACTTTTCCTGTAACAGGCTGTTATTTCACGATTTAAAATCGGTTCTCAACCCGTTAATGACGCGAGGTACAAGTGCAGATCGGCGGCTCCGTTCGGCCGCGGACCAATCTATTTAATAACCCCCGTCGGTGACACCCCACCCGGCGGCCATCGCCAATTTTCGCCCCCCTTGGCCCCCTCTGGCTCCCTAGCACCCGCCCTGAAAAAAATCCGGAGCGTTTTAAAATTAATGAGTAAAAATCTACACACACACCCGAGCGGACAATGTGACGCGTGTGTGCGCGAACGCCCGATAATGACCCGCGCTTTGCCGCCCAAATGAGGACGCCATACAATCACATGTTTCTTCCGTCGATCAGAGGGCCGCGGGTGACATTTCCACGTTTGCGCACATCCACTACCCTGATGCGACTAGAAAACCGTTAGCCCGACCGGAGCTCGTTTCAGACGGAATCCGTGATCGCCTAGCCTTTTCCATTAAGACCAACTATCCGAGAAAAAAATGGAGTACAAATTGAAATTTCGCCGGTTCGGGCGCTAATTCAGAGCGAAACGGCGCCGCGACGCGAAACGAACGCAGTTAGATAACATTTGTAGAGGCGAGGGGGGACGGGTGTCACCCCTACGCAACGCCGTTTTTATTTTGGCCGGCCCTTGCCCCCTTACCCCCTTCGTTCGTCCAACTTCATCTGAATAATTACTGATTTTTTCCGTGTACCGCTGATTATTCCGAATGTTACTTGTTGATGATAATTTTTTTTCAACTTTTTTCATTAGTCAGCGCCCGGTGGAGTTTTGATTGTGCTTTTAAGCTTTTTGTATTCAATTTGTTCCCAATGTTTATGTGTTCCAATATAGAATGTATGAAATAAATTGTATTTGTTTATTCTGTTTCAATTTAAAATAACTGCCGTGTGTTTAGAGCTTTCAGCTGAAAAGCCCAAAATTACATTGGTTTCCATTACGTAGACATTAAAGTTAACTTTACAGTGACTATTCATAGAAATGTGATGTTTTCCAGAAGCATGTCTACCTCAGATTCGATTCAAAATAAACAACAAAAACTGTATCAACACACAGACATACCTAGCCTCAACAAAGCCCCTATGGTATACGCGACTGAACGCGTAGTAAACGAAACAAAAAAACTTATCCTCCTACATTTGACTAACTAAATAGAAATTCCCTAAAAATCGCTAATCAATTCAAAATCTAACAAAAAATGTCTAGGGAGAACACATAAAAAGCTAATTAACTAAATATTCCTAACTATCTACTTACATAAAAAAATCAATAACTCCAAATGTCCAAAAATCCAATCAAAATGTCTCAAGATGAAAAGTTAAATCACAGATCAAACGCTAACTAATAAAATAAATTCAGATCGAGTTAACTGAAAGCGAATTTGCACGAGACACGTGCAGAAAGCTCTAAAGAAATAGGAATAAAAAAACTAATCGAAAACTTTAATTATCATGCTTATTCGACAAGTGACAAGTCGGTCCGATGCCGATCGCTTTGGCAAGGATTTCGGTGGGACCACCCAACGCCCCGCGGGGCCGCATTTTTTCCACCCACCACCGAAAGGGGTTGATTTTTTAAACTGATGACGCGCTTTCATTCCGCGCTGTGCAACTTGGCCGCGCGGCTGTATGTGTTACCGGCCGTTGATAAATAAATTAAAAAAAAAGAAAAACGTGAACGCTTTGTCGATAGTGCGCGGCGTTTCTTTTTCGCGGGCGTTATCTATGCTCTATTTTCCGTTCTAAATACAACTTTTATATAGTAAAGAAAAAGTTTTTCGCGCGTTCGGATAACCGTATGTGGATGGAACATTTTTGAAAATAGAACGATCGTCACATATTTTGATCGAGCGTTTGAAGTTTTCAAAGTTTCGGAAAAGTTCGCGTTCAGGCTGTATCTGAGAATATTTGGTGAATTTTCATTAAGTTTTTGATAAAGTAATGTTACTTTTGTAGAGACAGTGATCGTGAAATTACCAGGCCTGGAGAGAATGACATTGTCCTTCGTGAGTAATAGAAAATAGTAATATTTACTTGATTTTAAATAAAGTTATTAATTTATTTTCATATTCGTAAAAATGTGTAGTACATTTTTAATCAGAAAAAAAAACAATTTTTATAATAAAACATCGCTTAAAATTATGAACGTTGTAAAGAATAATTTAAACCATGATATAATTGCTTTTCCCTGTTTTTACAACAGTTTTTAATAAAACCATATTGCAATTTTAAAAACATTTCACTTAGTTAACTTTCAAGCAGTCGAAAGTCCCTATAATTATTTTTCTAACATATTTTTTAGGTCGAAACGTGTGAATATTTATAAGAGAGTCGCAGTAACTGTAACACTACCGACCGGCTATAATTATTACAAATTAAAGAATTATTATTAATTATTATTCAAGGCGTTTCCTTACAGTTATATTTTAATAGTAGTTAATAATTAAAAGTCAAGTAGTCTGACCTTATTCCGTACTTACAATAATTGCAATATAAATAGTTTATGACTTTCAAGCTGCACAATGGTTTATATGAGAATCGAATAAAAGATGGTTTCCTTAATTAAAATATTAATAGCACTCAGTGTAGGAACGTATTTATTTTGAGGTAATAAAATTTTATGAATGTACAGGTTTTTTTTATATTATTTTGTATTCCTTTTTCGTTATTAAATTAGTACTTACTTATATCTTTACTGATATTTTAAAACTTAAAATAAATAATCGAAAACCCTGATTTTTTAAGGAAACCGCCGTGATACTTCTCTCATTGTTATTGTAGAAAAAACTCATCATAAATTAATTATTTTATCAAAATATACTTAAGTATTAATTATTCGTAAAATAAATCTTTCGATATTTATTTTTATTATGCTTTTACAAACACTGTTTTCTTTAAAGCGAAGGCAATTAGAATCTAAAAAAATGCGAAATGCGGCTTTCAAAGTTTTAATTCACTATTTTATATCTGTGAGGTTCCCGATAAACATTAGTTCTTTTATCTAAGTACATACAGAAAAACGTACATCGAAAAGTTCACTTAATTACTGAAAAACTTAATATGCGATACTCTCCCATAGGCTGTAGACCACTCGCTAATTATAAAGAAACACAGAATATTTAAAAAAAAACGTTTGCAATAGTAATATAGAAAATAAGAAAAAATCTTGAAGAAACCTGGACTAAGCGACCATGGTGACCCATGATTTGTCAATTCTCTTTTGCCCGTTCTCGGCTACATCCTGGCCATGGAAAAACATGCTAGTATTACCTATCATCAATAAATACTTCTTTTTTCAATCTAGAACAAAAAAAAAAACTAACTTAATTAAAGCCAAAATGTCTTACCAAAGTCGCCGATAATTGGAAATAAGCTTGATGAACCATAAATGGCGATCCGCTCACCCTTAATTACGCTCAGACCTAACCCCGTCATAGACAAACGGAGGGAGAATAATAACCCGCCGTCCTAGGTAGTACCCTGACTACGGTGCATTGCGATATGGCGCGGCTGCACTAAACAAAAATGCCAGATAAGTCCGCGTCCACACTTCGTGTACGCTTCAGTTGTTTAGTTTAGCGACAAATAGTTACTGCGAAACATTACTTAAACATTTAGGTAATACTAGCTCAATCTATCAATAACCTTTAATCCAAAAAACTGAAGATAAACTTAAAAAACGAACCATTTTTAGAGTCAAAACTAACATGAATGGAACTCCGATAACAATCTGTGTCAAAAAGGGTAGATAGATATTTTGACAGCATTTACCAAATTCGTCAAGAGAATGAGTGCTCGTAGAGTTAGTTATTTTTATTTACCGGTGATAATAAATACAGGGTGTCAGGGACATCGACGCGACGCCGGTTACCATGGATTCAGTACATGATTCTGAGCCCCCCTGCATTATTGCACTTTTCTATGAAACAGCAGATTTTTTTTTAACCGTCGAAAATTTTCAGCTCGGGGAATTCAGAATCATGTACTGAATCCATGGTAACCGGCTTCGCGTCGATGTCCCTGCCACCCTTTATACCATATTGACTACGCCACATCATAGTCTGTTGCTACCAAGTTCATACATATTCCCATAAGTTTACTATAACTTGATGTAGTTAAGCAGTTCTAAATAGGACAACACTGCCATGGCTGTTACAATTTCTATTAACACAGTTGTTGCTGCAATTCCTATACCTACGATGATAATTATGGCGATGATAATATGATAATATAGCGATATAATATGTTCATTTAGAATCTAACCAAATAGTTTCTGTTATGGACGTATATTTAATTTAAGCTTCGTGCAGACTAGCGCGACGCGACACCGGTTATTGTTATACCGTGAAGTTTTCTTAGAAATTGTATTGTTCGAGTCGCGTCGCGCCGTCGCGTCTCGCTGGTCTGCACGAGCCTTTAGACTCTTTCCGAAAGTTTGTGTTTCTACCAAAGCATACCATCTAACCATCCTCTTCTTCCCCAGGCGGAGTCAGACCGGGAGAGCGGCGCGAGCTCGCCGGAGGGGGGGGCGACGCGGGCGCAGCTAGCCGAGCCGCGCACCCCCTCGCCCCGCGCGCGCACCCCGCACCAGCAGCCACATCTGAATGGCTCCAGTGAGTTCGTACTACATTCTTTTGTTACCCTCTTATTGATATTTAGTTTCGGTGGTTTATGTTGGCTCATTTTTGGAGGAAATAGTAGATATCAGTAGGTAGCTACGAGCTACTGCAATTAAATCATTTTTTTCGAAGCTACATCTGAATGTTAAACTGAACAGACAGCTGTGCTGCTGGGGAGTTTGTTGCGCCACTTCTTCTTCCCAGCTAAGCACTAGAAAGTGGTGTAGGGCGGGCGTTTTTGGGGGACTGTCTTATGTAACTTTGACGTTCGAAAAGTGCTGATTCTCAGCCTATTTTGAATAAATGACTTTTGAATTTCCAATCGAAAAATGCGTCAGCATAAACCAGTGATACTTAAAAAAGATTTCATTGAGAAAAGAATACCTTAACGGCTAGGCGCGTTACAATTCTTCTCTGTTCTAGAATCCTATTGTTGACAAGCAAGACATTTTTAATAAAATCAGTCCAATTGTTTCTGTTTTGTGACATTAATCTTAACTAAAAGAGCTTGAGGAACATGAACGAACTTTAAACGTTGGCATTTGATTGCTAACGATAGAAAATGAACATTAATGTTTAATGTAAAATATCCGAAATGGCAGGTGAAATGTTAACGTTCCTAAGAACTGCATACCGCCCAAAAGATTTTTGACCAAACCCAACATTACCTAAATCGTCGAATTCAATATCAAAATTACCATCACCTTTAGTTTTTACTTCCTTATGTTTATCTATAATACCATATATAAATTCATCCATAAAAAATATTGTGACCACACTTTGTTCAATGAATATCAAAGTGTCTAAAGTCGATAAAATTTTAAATAGCTATTACCTTCTCTACGAAATTCATTGAGATAGCATCGAGCAATACAAAGTAATGGCGACATAATATTTTATGTTTAAGCTTTATTGTAATGGGAATGATGTATTTGTTCTGTGATATAAGATTTGGCTTCAATGGGAAAGAAGCGATTGCATTGATCTATACAAAGTCTAAAACACAAATAGTATCAAAAAAGTTGGCTTCTTGTCAGTCTGTATGACCGCTTAGATCTTCTAAACTGCAAAATGGAGTTTAATGCAGCTTTCATCATCATTTCAGTTTTACAACATTTATTCTGGTAGGTTTAGGTGTATAATAAATAAATATTGAACAACGATATAGCACAGAAATCTCGATTATTGACATGTCGCTATTGGAGCCGTGGGAAGTAGGGGTGAATCGCTAGTTAAAAGTATCAACTCCAGCAATATTTCTTTAAAAGTTAATATAAATTATCTTTTAGGAACTAATAAGGGAACAGTAATTTAAACGACATTCTGCAGATACCTTTTTAAAATATTTTTTCCAATAACGCAAAAGATAAAGGACCTCAATGAAGAGAACCCTGTAGACCAACTCAAACGCCTCATCTTCATATAATCATTGTACTGTCCTTGTCCACAGTGGCGTCAATGTTCCAAAACCTGCAGAACCTGGCGAACATGCAACAGAACATGCCGCCGATGTCGCAACAGCTACAGCAACAGATGTCTCAACAAATGTCGCAACTTGCCGCCAATCTTCAAGGCTTGTCCTCTATGCCCTCCAATCCTGTCATCAATTCGCCTTTGAATTTGAGCGTTAGTGCACCTGGTAAGAAAAAGATGGATTATTTTATTATTTGCCCCATTTGATATCGACCTCAAAAAAGTAGGAAAACGTAATTTTAATATTTCATTCAATATCTATCAAAAACTCATGTCATTTTACGTTTGGTAATTACACAATCGCAGCAGAAACGCTAGCTTTAGACAAAACCTTTACCTACTATTAAGGTAGTGCTGTATTAGTAGTTTTAGATATCGTTTCAAACTATAAAAGAAGTAGGAGTAGGTAGATAACAACGAAATATGAAGTAATTCAAAATTACATCTAAACTGATTTACCTAGTATAGGCACCAATATATTACCTTGGGGAACTCCGCGAGTCATTCAAGAGTCGAGTAATTTTGTTAGTCTTCATTTTACTTTTACGGATAAAGGTGGCTTTAAAAAGGCTCTCTTAATTCCGCAAACATTTCAACATAATTATTTTTGCTGTAAAATTTTATCTTTAGGTAATTTTTGTATATTAATGTTTCTCTATCAACAAAATGCCTTAAGGCGATAGGTTAGTTGTAGCAGTGGTCTATCGCCTAAAGGCATCGTAACCAGCATCCGTTCCTTTTACTTGTATCATTATGAAACTCAAGAAAATAACAAGAATGCCATAATAAATTCTAAGATGTTGATATTATAGTTACTCTTACAATAGTCCAATTGTTTGGTTGGGATGGAGATGACCTATAGAACCTACATATATCGCACTATTAATATGCTTGGTCATCAGTCCGTTCCGTCACTTACCTACTCCAACCAAAAGCTAAAAATTCATAAAGTTTATATTAAAGTGCTTTAGTCGGCCACTTTATGCAAACCAGATTTGCCCTTACTTCACATTCACATGTATTTTACTTGTAATATACATTCTAGTTACCGATCAACATCAGGTTCACCATCTGTCTGTTCCGTCACTCGCCTATACCAAACAAAAACTCCTAATCCATGAAAGTTCTCATTGATGTGCTTTACTTTGTTACTTTTTGCCACTTTATCCAAATCACATTTGACATTACGATCTATATTTTGAACTTGATATGCATAGGTTATCACCTAACATCAGGTTGACCATTTTTCCATTCCGTCACTTACCTACTCCAACAAAAAGTTTTCAAATCCATGAAGAAAACCGTTGGCCACTTTTTGCATTCACTTTATATGAATAGGTGCTAGGTGATAACCTATGCATATCATATAAACCAATATGATGTTAAGTGGTTAGCTAACGTCAGATTGACCATCTGTCCGTTCCGAAACTTACCTACTCCAACCAATAAAAAACTTACATCCATGAGATTTTCCATTAAAGTGCTATAGTTGGCCACTTTTTGCCACTTTATGCAAAGTAAATTTTGTTATAGCCTCATCATCACATCAAGATAAAACAAATATTGAAAACGCGACTAAACTCCGTTGACAGCGCAAGCAGAAATACAGAAAATATTTTTCTATTTAAGCTAATATTATGCTATTGAAAGTGTCACCCCCGCAATTCAATTAACATTTTTCAGAACATTAGCATTTCAAAAAGTCTGTTATTCTTCGACGGAGGGTATGCCACTAATTAGACTGAATTAGACAGATTGGGATAATCAGAAATACACGGTTCGCGCATTAAAACTCTTAACTTCGAAATCACGTGAGTCGTAATTAGGTGATTACCGAATCCAATCGATTTAATGAATTCAAGATAGCGGCTTCACTCGCCCGCCCATTAAAGCTATGCCGTAATGGACGAAAAAACCTATTTAAATAATGAGTATAATTACATATTTTTTTCACGAACGCACGGATATTACGACTGTTGCGGTATCATTAAGAGTTTTATTGTCTTAATAGAGCTAATTATACATTTTTTTCGGTTCTTAATTGATGCGCCGTAGGAAAGAACATTTATTACAAAATGTGAAATGTCATGGTTTAAATGAATACGTTATGTTAATGTCGAGTTTAACGGGCTTGTAAGGCATGCAGATAATATTTTAGATTTTCTTTAGAGCCGTTTTGTTCGCAGTGAATTAGTTTCGGTCGGTTGCGTATGGGTTTTGTGTAATTTTCTATCGTTAGTTTATGTTCGGTAAGGTGCATTGTGGCGGCCGGTTATAATTACAATATAATTTTATTGTTTAATAACTTAAGTAGAAAGTCGCCGGACGATCCACGGATTGCGCGATCGTTTCGTCATTGGCTGGCACCATGACCGATGTGTTCTCGTAACGTTTAGTCATCGTTAATCACATGTTTTATTTACCTACCAAGTCTAATTTTTATTATAAGTTGATAAAAACATATTTTTACGAGTTTTACATGTTTATCGATTTAGTATGAATTGGCGTATATTTAGGTGTTTATAAAAACATCGTGTCAAATTATGAACGCGCATTAAGTTGGTCTTTTTTCTAGGATTATGTAGTAAAAATATGCATTAATATTAATATTCCACGATCATAATACGTGACTAAAGCTTGCAAAATGATACGGACATAATATTGTTAAGTTCGTGTAGGTAACCACATTATAATAGAAAAAACCCGAATACAAAATGATGGCTTTGTCCAGTTTTATCGAAATTCAATTAAATATGGCTGACCAACATAATAATTATACAATACAACGTGGTTAAGAACTATATTATATGTTTCGGGATTCCACACTACCTCATTAAAAGGGCCAAATGGTAATGATATTAACATACCTAAGACCTACTTACTCTAGCAGGTATTATTTATAACTTGAAGAAATAATCCCAAAATATTTACTTAAAATAAGAACGAAAGAAAATACGTTTATTTGCGGTAAACATGACGCAAAGAAAGAACACAAAACAAAAAAAGAACAAGTTGGAGGAAAATATGCGTCACATCCACGCAAAACGGCCATCGCTCAGCATTATGCTGCGACCCTATGCGAGACAGAGCCCCAGCGCTGATTTTAAGCGACAGCCGGCGTTGACGTTATGACGTCGACCGGTGCAGCATAAAATAATAATTATTATAATACTTTAATAAATTAAATATTAGAAGAAGACGAAAAAGTAGTAATAAAATAAAATTACCAGAACACAATTACCAAATAATAGGTATAAACGCAAAAAGCGCTCTTTCTCCTCTCTCCTAGTATGCTGTGCCCGACAGGGTTCATAATTGTTTCATTAATTTTAACTTGCCTACCAACTTTTTTTACCAACATTATGGGATGCAATAAAGAATTGAGAATGGTGACTTAAACGATGACGCTAAAAGTGCCCCAAGGAGGCGCATGCGCACCTACTCAAAACTTATAATATTACATACTAGCTTCTGCCCGCAACTTCATTCGCGTGGAAGTGGTAAGGTACACAATATACTAAAATAACAGCCACATTTTTATAAAACTCACTCGGGCTCCGACCTACCGCGTCGAATGCATTGCCCGCCCGCGCTGACTTTTTGTCTTTTTGCTCGGCTCCTTAGGGCCGTAGCGTGATGTTAAAAAGCCTATCAACTTCCTCATGGTTCACTCCGTCCATTGGTGAAAACCGTATGAAAATTCGTTTGGTAGTTTTTGATTCTTCGCGTTAAGAAAGACAGACGCGGTGGGGGGACTTTGTTTAATAATACTCGTATGTAGTGATACCAAGCTATCATTTAACAATTTGGGCCCACTTGCACTACAAGTCACTTAATTAACGCGAAACGTATTGAAATCATCACTCCGTCTCCGTCATCTTCAAACGATTGACAGAGACAGAACGATGTTTTATATTCGTTTAGCGCTAATCGTATTTATTTATTTGTGGTGTAAGCGGGCCTAGGCAATCAATCTGCCTAGCCTTTTCCCAACTATGTTGGGGTCGGCTTCCAGTCTAACCGGATTCAGCTGAATATGCAGGGGTTTCAGTAAATTAATTTTATAGGCTACCGACCGTTTGCTAAGGAAACATTGTGGTTACTTGTCAACTTTTACATAGCTTTGATAAACAATCAATCTGCCTAGCCTTGTCCCAACTATGTTGGGGTCGACTTCCAGTCTAACCGGATGCAGCTAAATACCAGTATTTTACATGGAGCGACTGCCTATCTGAACTCCACAACCCAGTAACTGGGTAATACGATACCCCTTGGTAAGACTGGAGTCAGACTTTTTTTGTAACCGGGCCTAGGCATGCTTGCTTATATGTAAACATTTCTACTCAAACACTCATTATTTCGACCCCTTTCAACTCATTCCCAACCAAAAAAAATTGACGCACCTCCTCATCTAATTCTTTATCCCCCAAAGGTATGGGATCACCGAACCCCGTGGCTAACAACAATATGTTGCCACCAGCGATGCCGTCCCCCATGCCGCAACTCATTCTTGCCTCTGGCCAGCTGGTGCAAGGCATACAGGGAGCCCAGCTGCTCATACCCACTTCACAAGGTAAGGAACATGGTCACTATAAAGGTGAAAGAATTAAAATACATTAGTTGCAACTTTAAGTAGAAAAGGGTCGATCGAAGACATCATGGCAATTTTTTGAATTTTTTTTGTCTATTTTTTTAGCCTGTGATATCCCACTGGGATCACAGTGGGCAAATGCCTTGCTCTCCCTTTATGACATATGAGGTGACATAAATTGAGACATATTATGACGTATGAGGTGACATATTATGACATATGAGGTGACATATTTTGACACATATGACATATGAGGTGACATATTTTGAGACATAATATCTAAGAGTGACATATTTTGAGACATATAACTTAAGAGGTCTGACTGAAAGACGTCAATCGAATGCAGTCTAGTTGCATCTCAAAGTATTATATAACAAAGGATGAAATTGATAAATAACCAGTTTCAACGCTTAGCTAAACTTATAGGTTTGAACACCAGCTCAAACCGCATCAAATCTCATTTGCCATACGCCTTATTTAAACCATGTCTAATAACATGTTTAAATCTAAACGCAAAAGTTTTGTTAACCATAGTCAGATTTATTTTGTAGTGCGAATTTAGAAAGCCAAGGCTCCGTTAAGATCTTGTACTTCTGCATCGTCATTATTTTGCATGGATTAGGTTGCACTTAAAAAAATTGTTAGTTAAATATTTTAACATTGTCTTCTCTCTAAACAGGCATAGCAACACAGACGATCCTCACAATACCAGTCAACCACGTGAACTCCAACGACCAGATGGTTAACCTAGCCCTAAACAACGGTCAAGTCGTGTCCACGTCTCTCGCCAACCTCCAGGCCATGGCCCAACCGCACCAGCTGCTAAACTCCAACCAACAACAGACGGCCAACATTCGGCCAAACATGCTGAACCCAACATTGTCGAACGCGCTTCTAAACCCAGGGCTGCCAAACTTTTTGTCGAACGGGGCGGCCAATGCCCAAGAGTTACTCCAAGCGTTGCAGCAGCAGCCTCAAGCGAATCACAACCTTCTGCAGACGGTGCAGCAGAACAATATGCCGCAGCAGATGCAGGGCAGGCGGTCCTCATCTCCTCGCCCTGATAGGCATTATAAGGAGAGAGAAAATTTCGCAGAAAGATTCGGGGTTGGATCTAGAGAAAGGAATGAAAGGGAAAACTCTGGGGCTTCAGCCATGAATAGCATCAACAGGTGAGTTTTGTTCTAGTTACTTATTTAGTTTTTAGCTGTATGCGACGCGAAAATGCGTTCGTTTACGAGGGTTTAATCAGGACGCGAACACGTGTTTGTGTTCAGTGATGGGTCTCTAGTTTGTCTTATTAATGAGCGTACATAAATAGTCCTCATTTCTGATGAAATTTTTTGGATATAGATTTCATTTTTATCGATTGACATAGGTAGATAAATTACAGAAAATTATACCAAGCTCATGTCGACCGATTTAACGAGCAATTCTACGAATTATCGACAATTATAACAATAATTGATTTTTTAAATCAATTACATCATAATTGTCCAAGTCTAACGTTGTTTGATGTGGATCACCAAGTTAGGCTTACAATTGTGTTGTGGGATAGCCACCCCTATGGTGTGGGGATTAAAGTTGATATGGTGTGCAGATAATGTGTTTTAGCGTGGGTGCACCGACAAGTGTTGTCGTAATTATGTGACAATGAATGTAATTACGTGTGACGCGAGTACGCGGTATCTTGTGCGTGTGAGTGAATTACTAATCAACGTTTTGCTGTGTTAGTTAGGGGAGTTTTTTTTTGTCACTAATTAGTGATGAGTTTTCATTATTTTGATGGATTTGCCACATAATTGGTTATAAAGTTGGGAATTAGGAGTTATAGCCAGAATGCATCAGGGGTTACTTTCCAAAATTTGAAATTAGGGATGAACCAAATGTCGAATTCTCTTTTCCTCCAAAAATTATTAATGAGTTAGTTTGTCCACCCACTTTTTTTAATTTAAATTAATTTTCGGTATCATTAAGGTAATCTTAGATCTACATAACATTATACGTATGTACTATAAGTTTTTCCTTACACAAGGTATTCCCCGAGTCCAACATACGAACTTTCCTTAACCTTTTGTCATAGCGCTGACGAATCGTAATTAAAATATAACCAATTAATTTGTAATAATACGACACACATTTAAATAATTTAACTGGTATTAAAGAAACCCATAGTAAAATAAATAAGGGTAAACTTAGCGAAAATAAAAATAATCATACCTACATAGTTTAAAGAGCCATGCTGAATTTAGACTGGGGAGTATTTTTTTTTCAAATTGGTGTTAGTATATATTATTCAGGTGATTAATTTCGAGCATTATCACCAAAGCGCTGATTTCGTCCTAAAATATAGTAATTGTAAAAAAAAAATTTTTTGTTTATTAAAAATTATTTTTCCTCGAAAAAATTCGAAAAGCTTCACAGTTAGTGAAAAAATGTTGAAGGTCAATTTAATTAATATCAGGCCTCTGCCTGTGACTTCGTCCGCGTGGAAGTCCCACTATCTTAACTAATCTAATATATAAAATTCTCGTGTCACCGTGTTTGTAACAAAACTCTTCCGAAACGGCTTGACAGATTGTTACGAAATTTTGTTTGTATATTCATTAGGTCTGAGAATAAGACGTAAATTATTTTTCATAACCCTAAGTAATAAGGGTGGTCTACCCCAATTTTTTTTTTAATCATATGAGTTGTTTCTGAGATTACCTCCTACATTCAAACTTACAAACTTTACCTATTTATAGTATTGAGATGTATTTTTTTAATTGTATTTCCTTAATTTTTTTTTATAATTATTAACCACAACTATCTATTTACACTAGGTACTATTATTATATTAAATTACTAACTAACTAACTATACAAATAAATACAAAAACAAAAAAAATCCTTATTTATAATATTAGTGTAGACGACATGAGGTGTTAATTATTATTATTTATTTATATTTCAGACAACATGATCCATTTTGTTAGTAAAATTGGACGTAATTAAGCGGAATGGATCCAACCCACACAGAGTTAGTTTTGAGATATTCAAGCTTTAAGATCAGATCGTTATGTGATCGTATGCCATACATACGGGTTGGTAACGTATGGTCATAATGACATGATTGTTTTTGTGATATTAAAGTTTTAACTACAAAGAGTGTTTTGGTATACATAACTCATTTTCGCCCATAGTGCGGGTTGAATCCTTTCCGCTTAACTACGTCCAATTGTGCATAAAACGATGTTAGTTCACAAATAAACGCATACAATGTTTGAATAACAGACAGTCATACCTGTCAGCTATCACACTCAGGATGCTGTTGCTGCTCACACGCACTCTGTGCAGCAGTGACGTCGCTTTCTTGCGTAAGATTGCCGCGAAACCATCTGAGCGTGCCTCCACGAACATGGCGGACGCGCTACAAAACAGCGCCTCAGCAGCATCCTGAATGCTTTATTGTATTGGACCTGAATAATGTCATGAGTCTTAAAAACCTAATCTCTCAATCGCGAGGATATCCTAAAACAACTTTTATTTACAAATGACATACATTAGTAGCTAATAACCTTAGTAGCGGATCAACAAGATATTAATCTAGATTACTCGGTATTAAGGTCGCATACTTATTGCAATCTTTAGCTCTAACTTGGAAATAATAAGATATAATAGGAATGTATAACTTGCTGTATTAACGTTTGAAGTATGTATATACTCTGTCGATAGCCTAGTGGTGTGACTGTCGGGCTGCCAAGTCATAGGTCTCGAGTTCGAACCCAAGACACGCACCTCTGATTTTTCGGATTCATGTGCGTTATGCGTATTGTATAATTATCACTTGCTTCAAAAACGGTGAAGGAAAACATCGTGAAGAAACCGGCATGCCTGAGATGTGTCTCGACGGCATGTGAAGCCAAGTCAGAGGCCCCTGCGTGGCTTTACAACTCACTTACCACACGAAAAGAAGAAGACTGTTGACTAATTCAATACCAGCCTCTTATTGTCACACTGCAGGGCAAAGGCTTCTTATTATACAGAGAAGGCACGAGCATTGATCACCACGCTTGCTCAAGACGGGTTTTTGATTTCAGACTTATATTAACTATAAGTTCAGGTTTCCTTCACCGATGTCAGTAATGTCCAAGATAAACTCAGAAAGAAAGTATTAAGATTTAAAGAATGTATGTTGTGTTCAGTCAATTGATTCAATAGCTTATCCTACTACGCTTAAGTACATTTTTAATGACAGTCCTACTATATTTACAACGATGCCATAGAGTACCACAGACACTAAAGGCATATTTTAAGGGCGTATATTTTACTTTTTAATGTATTTCACACACCTATTTTGTTTTTATTTTATTTAGTATTTATTTCTGTATCTATCTATCCGTGATATCACTGCGGGCCCTATCAGAATACCAGCGCTGCGGCATTTATTATTAAATGTCGCAGCATCATGCTGAGATAGGAGCCTTTTGGCCTTGTACAGGACTTTCTGCTTTTTAGGGTTCTGTATCCGAAGGGTGCCAAACGGAACCCTATTACTAAGCCTCCGCTGACCGTTTTGTCTGTCAGTCTGTCAGCGAGCTGTATTTAATTTTACGTTGCTTTTAATTATTTTATTTTATTTTTATTTATGTTTTTAATTTGTGATTTCCCGTGCGAGTCTCAATAAATACTTTATTTTATAAATAAATTCTTTATTTAGAAACTATAAAAAAATACGATACCAAGAAAAACTTGTGAACTGCCTTTAAGTACTGTATTTGAGGTTACTCATGCATAATGTCACGTTAAAAAATTACAATATGCAGTTACACTCCTATTCGATTCATATAAATTCGACGAATAGTGTTGTAACTACCTATTCTAAACAAAACAAAATATTAAAACACACTTTTCTTGGAACATTATTATTTTAATTCCACTGTCATTTAAACTCGATTCACATTTAATTAGTAAGGACGTATATTAATTAATTTGATGACTAATGCCCCACGTGAACCCATCACGCGAATATTATCGTTTTTAACACAAAAAGCTGTAAAAACAGATGCTATCAAACGAGGGTAATGCCCTTTATTACACGTAATTATGTACCAAGTGCACAATTGATGATATGCTTGGGGAAATACATTTGATATCAGACAATAGTGTAAGTATTCAAAGTTTTATTGAATGAATCCAAGAAATTATTTTTTAACAGTTGCATTTAATCATCGGAAGCAATTGTCCAACTGCTGAGTGGCGTTGATGGACAAATTGTAGGCTGTGGCACAATTGTGGTGATATTTCTGAACACATGTCATATAAGACTGTAATCTATACAAATAAATAAAATTGAAGGGTCTGTTTGTAATGTCAAAGTGAAATGTGAAAGTATATAATGTAACAATAAAAATAAAAAAAATATTGTCTGTCTCTCTGTCTGTCTGTTTATTCCGGTTTATCTCCGAAACTGCTGACCCAATTTTAACGGGACCGATTTTCTCTGGCAGATAGCTGGTGTTATAAGAAGTTACTTAGGCTAATTTTATTTTAGAAATAGAAGGGTCCGTGCGAAGCCGCGGATTGCAGCAAGTAGGAAATAAACTTTGTTTTTTACTGTTTTTTTTCTCCTTATTATTTATAACAGCAATATAAACCACTGACCAATGAGTTTCTGAATATATAATTTATATTAAATTTAGCCAATCATTACTCTACTCTTCATTCTTTATATCTAACAATGCAGAACTTCAAAATATTTTCTACACTAAAAAATCACGCTTTGAAAACGGTTTTGAATCTTTTTTGCCATCAGTTACTTATACTGTAACTAAATACTAACACTAACTAAACTAACTCTAAATTCTTTAGTTCGAAAAGAAACCCGGATGGTATCAATTGTTCTAAATTAGAGAGTACAGAATTTATTTAGCACTAACAGCGCCCCTCGGTTTTACTCGCATAAGACTCGATCCCGTGGGAATATCGAGATAAAAAGTATTCTATTTCCTAACCTAGGTTATGGTCTATCCTTTTGCCAAATTTCATCCAAATCCGTTCAGCCGTTTTCGCGTGAACGCGTAAGAAACAAATAAACTCACTTTCGTATTATAATATACTAGCTGTTGCCCGCGATTTCGTCTGCGATCCAGGATGAAAAGTATCCTATGTCCTTCTCCAGATCAAGGTCTACCCTTACGTCAAATTTCATCCAAATCCGCTCAGCCGTTTTAGCGTGAAAGCGTAAGAAACAAAGAAACTCACTTTCGCGTTTATGATATTACATAGGATAGCAACAACGCTTCAAAAAGCTAAATAATTATCATTTAAGAGAAAGGAGTCTTTGATATAATAATAGAAGTGGCCACGGGAACTGTCCGATATCCTGTCACAATGTAATTAGCTAAACTAAAAACAAACTGCTATCAATGGTACGTTTACATTCTAGAGCTAATTAATGTAGGTTACATTGGTATTTAATGAAGTACTATTATAATATTATGCATTTGATTCCAATTCTGAGAACTCAACTGTGAACACTCCTGTTACCTACTGAGCACCAAGAAATAACTTGAAACTCCGGACTCTGGGGTAACTGAAATATTTAAATAATTATTTAGGCTGTGTCTAAGGCTCGATTGCACTACAAATCACGAAATGCGTTTATCGCTAAACCTAAACCTATATGAATAAATAAAAATTTAAGTGTATGTTTGTATGGTCAAAATAACAGCTTTTTACTAAATGCATATGAAAGTACGTATTTAGCAAAAAAACGCCAAACAAAACAGTTTTTTATTATTTTTATTATTATTTATGTTTTACTAGCTGCGCCCCGCGGTTTCACCCGCATAAGTTTGAATTCCTTTGGAAAATCGAGATAAAAAGCTTAGCTTATATCCTAATCTAGGTCATAATCTACCCATGTGCCAAATTTCATCCAAATCCGTTCAGCCATTTTAGCGTGAAACCGTAACAAACAAACTCAATTTCGCATTTATAATATTAGTTAGGACGGTTCATTAGATGACAGACAGACGGACAGCGAAGGCCTAGTAATAGGGTTCCGTTTGGCACCCTTCGAGTACGGAACCTTAAAAAGAAAACAAAAGCTCGACCGTAGGAATTAGTCCAATTTTAATACATAATTTGAATAAATAATTTCAGACCATTAGGTCCCTCTATTTCTGTTATTAGCTAGGTAAGTACCCACAGAGGCGTAATAAGGAAAACGTAGGAACATCAAACTATTATATCTACTTTAATTAGGTATTTAATGTTAATTATATACAGGATGTAATGTAACTTGTTGTTACTGATATAATTACATAAATAATGGCATGTTCACGCACTTTATAAACAATTTTCTGGTGTTGGCAGTGCGGAAAAATAATAAAAATAATGTTGGTGCATGCGCAAGCGCGACATTACCCGGCTTAGATTTAATTTTAAATTAGTACTTGTGACTGTCAGTGCGTGCCTCAATTCGTTTGGTTTAAAACTTCGTAGGTACTTATATCCTGAAAGGTTGGAGATCGTTTCAGGTTTTGATAGCGCTTTAGATGAAGATATAATGATACTGCAAAAAAAAAAAACTATATTTATATCTATATTAAAATAGTAAAGAAGTCAAAACTGTACATTGAATATTTTTGAAAAAAAGTAATTGTTAAAAAAAACAAAAAAAAAACGAGTATTTTCGGCAAGTTTTTTTTTTTTGTTTGTCTGGATTTATTTTCCGAACTGGTGAAAAACAGTTGAACGAATTTGGATGAAATTTGGCACACAGTTTATAACCCCCAGGCGAAGCCCCGGGCAAAAGCTAGTATTGGATAAGTAGATACTAAGCAGAAAGTTTATGTTTGAAACAAAGTTGTAGCCCAACTTTATGGTCGTATAGTTTTAAATAAAAAATAATCTATTAAAAAGTAAAATCGTTGAGATAAGTCTAAGGCTAAATATAGCCAGAAAATTTTAACAGAATACAAAAAAACTTTAGTTACCTTCAACGGCTGCGGTGTCGCATAATTTGATAAGATTTATTACAAAAGAAACGGGAAAATCAACAGTTAATAAATGTCTTGATTAAAAACAAGTAGAGCAGTCTGGTCTGGCCAGGTTGCACACAGGCTCGCAAACACACACACACACACACACACACTTACACACACACACACAGATAATGTACAGTAGTTAATATATAATTGCTTTTGCATTGCCGCGCGACGGAACAACCGCTTTGGGTATTTGTCGGTTAATGTTAGATTTTCTTAACGGTTCTTGTTATGTATTCTTTGGGTTCGAATTTGGCAGATTTTTTATTATTATTAAAAGTTTTGAGAGTAGTTGTGTGTTGACATATCGACCAGCAGTCAAGGTAGTATAAAAATATTGTTAAATTCAAGTTTAAAGGATAAACTAGCTAGCTATGTTTGCTATCTCCTATGTTTTATTCTCAAACAAAAACAAACGGGAAAAATCAAGCAAAATCTGTTTAAAATATCCAAATATCTTTAAAAAAATTGCAAAACCTACAATACTGAAACTAGCCTTATCCACGCTAAAAATAAGGGGTAACACATAGTGCGCTAACTTATTTTAAGTTAACACATAGTGCCTTAACTTATTTTAAATTTACACATAGTGTGTTAACTTAATTTACACTACCAATTCCCAACAAGACTTAAATAACACCAGACGTTTCGAAAGTCAGCTTCAGGCAAGCGGAGACATCCAGCTAATACGATATATAATTAGATGGCGCATTAAGTATTCCGCCTATAATTACCGTAGCGCCCGTGACGCGTCTAATCCGGCAAGTAATGGTGATAATAGATCCATACGGGGATATCGCGCTGAATATATTAGCGTACTGTAGACTGTACTTCACTACTCTGTGGTCTATGGCTGCGTACACAATACCCTGCCCTGGAGTTGCATTAGGGAGGCACTCCGGTATCACCGGATGCCGACCTACCTCTGTCGAGTGGTCGAGGCCTATTTGACGGACAGGGCCGTCATCTACCCCGGTCACCACGGAGAGTGGAACCGGCGAGAGATGTCGTGCGGTGTCCCACAGGGATCGGTCCTGGGGCCGCATCTGTGGGACATCGGCTACGACTGGGTGCTGCGCGCCGACCTCCCTAGTGGCGTCAGCGTAGTGTGCTACGCTGACGACACGCTGGTCCTGGCGCAGGGGAGGTCGCACGAGGCGGCGGCCGAACTGGCGACACGCGGGGTTGCGACAATCGTCGATAGGATCCGGCAATTGGGACTCGAGGTGGCCTTGCACAAGCCCGAGGCCATGTGTTTTTATGGTCCTCGGAACGCGCCACTGTCGGGTTCCCGGATAACGGCAGGAGGGGTTCACATCGGTGTCGAGTCGACGATGAAGTACCTGGGACTCGTCCTCGACAGCCGGTGGAACTTCGTGGAGCACTTCCGACGTTTGGCTCCCAAACTGCAGAGGGCAGGGGCTGCTTTGAAGCGGCTTCTGCCCAATCTAGGGGGTCCAAACGCCTCCTGCCGGAGGCTCTATGCGGGGATCGTGCGGTCCATGGCCCTTTACGGGGCACCGGTGTGGGCGCGTTCATTGAGGCTGCGACCAGCCCAGCGGTTGAACGCGTCCCAAAGGGTCATGGCGATCAGGCTGGTACGAGGATACCGCACGGTCTCCCGTGAGGCGGCGAGCCTCCTTGCCGGACTACCGCCATGGGATCTGGAGGCAAAAGTCCTCGCGCACATGTGGGAGTTGCGCGAGGAGGCGAAACGCCGGGGCGTAACTCCGCTGCCGCGAGAAATCGCGGCACAGCGGACAGAGCTCCGGCGGGATCTCATGGCGGCATGGAGAGTGCGATTGTCGCAACCCAGCGCTGGGCACGCCACAATTGTGGCGATAAGTCCCCTCTTTGAGGAGTGGCTAGAGAGGCGCCACGGCGTCCTCACCTTCCGCCTGACACAGGTCCTCACCGGACATGGTTGTTTCGGGAGGTTCCTGTTCAGAATAAAGCGGGAGGAAACGCCCGGGTGTCACCACTGTGTGGATCGCCCGGAGGACACGGTGGAGCATACGGTGGAGGTCTGCCCAGCTTGGGCGGAGCACCGCCGTGTCCTCACGGAGGCGATCGGCGGCGGCGATCTCTCGCGTCCGGCCCTGGTTCAGGCCATGGTCCGGAGCGAGAGTGCATGGGAGGCCGTCACCTCCTTCTGCGAAGCAGTAATGCTCGCGAAGGAGGAGGCGGAGCGCGCGAGGGAGAGGCAAAATGCGCCCCCTCGCGCCCCTAGTCGCCGCAGGAGACGCCCCGGGCGTCGGGAGTCGAGAGCCGACTTCCGGCCACCGTAGGCGCGGGCTTGCGGACGGTGAGCAATGGGTAGCTCGCCGTCCGATAGGGACCAGGCCCGGGTCGACGGCGCGTTGTGTTCCACGCGCGCCTCAAAGAGATGTCAGCACCAACTGACGGGGTCCGGAAGGGCCAATGCCTGCCGGGGTTGCGGGTTTGTCTGAAAGGGATATCGCGACCTCGGCACACAGGCAACGGAAGGAACACGGGTGGGTTTTAGTCAGTAAAAGTCTGACACGCCCTCCCGCTCCACCCAGAGCGGGAGAAGTTATTTGATAATTTCCCATCCAAAAAAAAAAAAAAAAAAAATGGCTGCGTACACAATCGCATCGTGGGGTTTGAACTTTTATGAATGTCTGTAAAGTGTTATAACTTTGTTGATCTTGGTTTTTAGCGTTGCGTACCCAAAGGGTGCCAACGGAACCCTATTACTGAGCTTCCGCTGTCCGTCCATCCGTCCGTTCGTCCGTCTGTCAGTCAGCTGGCTGTATCGCATGAACCGTAATAGGTAGACAGTTGAAATTTTCACGGAGTGCGTATTTCTATTGCCGCTATAATTTGGCCTTTTTTGCTCGATTTTAATAAGGTACGGAACAGTTCGTGTGCGAGTTCGACTCGCACTTGGCCGGTTGTTTTATGTGAAAACTTCTTTAGGCGCGTTGACCGATTTTTAGTAGAGGAAAATCATATGGTCTCGAGTCACTGACATGCTAATGTTAAATGATAAATGATTTTTATTTCTGTAAATAGGTTGTACAAAACACTTCTACACGTCAAACATATTATTTTTAAACTAGAAGTGTTAATAGTATATTTGTGTAAATGTGTGTGTGTGCACTTCTGTCGGAAGTCTGCCTATTTTTAATAGGTTTTTTATTATCTTGACCTGTAACGGAATTTTTCAACGTAATTTTTATCAACTTCATTTTCATTTTACATGACCTATGACGGGATGATTTGAATGCATTATTGTACTGAAGTTAGTGGATATTTTTCATTGATTAGAAAGTTGTCTTTCTGACAATAATATTGAGGTGTAGGTAGGAACCATTTTTTTTCATCCTATTACTTATTATAACTCGAACCACAGAAGTTTTTATACAATATTTAAAAAATACCCTGACTGATCTGGGAGGGTGTTGTTATCGTAATGAGAGTCTACTTATGTGGTAATTTTCAGGAAAAATGAAAAAAAAAATCAATACAGTTTTTTTCAATCGGGTTTTTTATTATTACATGGGGCGCGTGCGGCCGTCGTTTAGCGGGTGTCTACAAGTCATAACTATGATCCCTATTGAAAATTCTTAAATTTTTAATGGAGTTGGGGTAATTTTGTTACTAAAAATGTGAATTTTAAACAGCAATAACTTTTTTATTTTCAATAATATTAAAATAAAATAAAAATTGGTAATGTTATTGCAGTACATAATGCCCCGTTTCTGATCGTACATGGTTTTTTTACATATTTTATAGGACTACAGGTTCACACTTCACACCTTCACCTTCTCCGTACTAGACAAGAGTTCTAGCAAAAATATCTTTGGTCGATACCGATTTCGATTAGCATTTAAACTTAAATGGCATTTATAACCGTTTGTGTTATTAAAATGCCAGAGGTAATGTATTCTTAATTGACCAACGAATAGTGTTACTCCATAATCAATAGTTTAGGGAAATATCATAAAGTACCTTTATATATTCATAAAACTAAAACTCAACCCATTTATTTCAATTAAACTAGTTACAGGCACTTTTGAATTGTAAAAGAGTCGGTCGGATAGTCAGAAAGTTGAAGCTAGTTGCCCATTCCAAAACGTAGATCTCTATGGGGAAGATCAATTAAACTAGTTACAGGCACTTTTGAATTGTAAAGGAGTCGGTCAGTCAGTCAGAAAGTTGAAACTAGTTGCCCATTCCAAAACGTAGATCTCTATGGAGAAGATCAATTAAACTAGTTACAGGCAATTTTGAATTGTAAAGGAGTCGGTCAGATAGTCAGAAAGTTGAAGCTAGTTGCCCATTCCAAAACGTATATCTCTATGGAGAAGATCGGGCAAGAAACTCCAAGAACATAACAATGCGCCTTGTTTACCCGAAGGGTTGGGCAGAGCTGTTTAGCCACGAGCGTTAATATGTATCCACTTAACAAAATTCAAAAGCGATTTTCTCGTGGAATATAGACTGCAACTTTGAACATAAGTCCTATTTCATATTAATATGGGTTCCAAAATACTATATTCGTAACAACATAAAATAACAATCAACACAGTAGGAGCAAATCACTTTTAAAAGTTGCTAAGTGTATACATATTAGTGCTCGGAACTGTACCTATATTACACACATATTTTGCCAGTTATATTTAAGTCCCATGTAATAGGGGGCGACCCTATTGCCCTCAACGAGGCACAAACAATAACAGAAAAACATTTTGCGCGACCTAGGAATCGAACCCGGGACCTCATGCTCAGCAGTAGCTCTTGCGACCACTGGACTAACGAGGCAATCATCCATGGACATTCTTTTAAATATTATTTTGTTTATGAAATAATATTAATTAATATTATAAATGCGACAGTGAGTTTATTTGTTTGTTTATTACGCTTTCACGCTAAAACGGCTGAACGGATTTGGCACTTGGTTAGACCATGACCTGGAAAAGGACATAGGATACTTTTTATCCTGACAGTACGTTCCCGTGGGATAATAGGGATGAAGACTATTTTTTTTTTGTCCGTCATGGAGGTTATTAAAAAATATTGGACACGTATTTTTTCTTTATTTACGTAGTCTAAAGATTACGGTGATACATAGAGTTAAAATGTGCCATGATTTCACGAGTATTTAGATTTTATACTTACTTGTGACGTAACGACCTCCACTCCCCAACTTAAAATGCGTTTTATCTAAGTAATTTCTTATTCATATTATAAAGCAAAAAATACGTGTCTAATATTTTTTTATTATCTGACTGACGGAGTAATTAGTTTTTTTTTTTTTTACCCAGGCATCATCCCTATTTCCGACCTCCAAGCGGGCAAAGCCGCAAGCAAAAGCTAGTATAACATAACCCGTTCTACGCTACAGAACTACGTTAATATAAACCCAGTTCAGTACAACAGCTTATTATTAATGCATTCTATTATTACAATGTACGTTCATAAAAGTATCATTTTAGTATGTCGCATTATGTTAACCCGTAAAACGCAGCGATTCGACATCACTACAATAATTATATTATTATTGCCGTATCTACGTCTATTATTCGTATAAATGTAGTGAGTAGGTTATGTGTGTCTGTGTGTGTGTAGTCAAAGACATTAACTTAATGCCACCTCATAATTACTGGTTGGAAGCATTAATTCTCGCATCCATAATTAAGTTTAATACCTCATTTCTGTTGGCCTACAATCTAGATAAATATTGTCTGTCGTTTGACGTCTATTAAAGTTACATTAAAATTGTAAATCATTGTGAGTACCTATAGATAGTGGATTTTATATGGAGTTTTATAATGTATCTAGTTCTCAAGGTTGTACCATTTTACATTCATATTAAGTAGGTACTTAGACTTACGTTATTAGCGTATTTATCCTTATAAATAAATGTTTAACGACTTAGAGGTAGGTTTTTAACTTATACGTGCACGCTAAATGGCCGTCAGTAACTTTGAGCGCGTGTAATGAATATGCCAAAACGTTCCGCGAAAACTGTTTAAGTGGGCGTGAAAACTGGATGAAAATCCGCTCGGCAGTGATGATAAACTCGAATATAAGGACGGAAGTACTGGGATACATTGTTTTATATTTTGTAGGACTGAAACAAAAGCAGACTTGTTTAAAAATAAACTGTAGTTCCAAATTTAAGAATTAAATAAATTGTACATAGTTACAAAAACATAAAATACAAATACTTTTTTGAGTAGGTGTTCTATTTAAAGAAAAAAACTATAATTATTTTAAAGCAATAAGTCAGGCCAGCCCAATTTTTGTTTACAATAAAACAAACCAGTAGGTACTTGCTCAATAATTACAATTATTTATCTATTAATACCACTGGCTCCAAATGTCAAGTAATAATTCATCTTTATTAGCGTCTTAAATAATAATTATAAAAGTAATAGTGCCGTAGTATGAAGGGTTAATTTTATTGTTTAGTAAAGTTCATGTGGTTCGTAAAACGTGACGATAAATAATGATGATTTGAGTATATTATTGTTGTTTAATTAATAATATTTGCAACAAAATAAAGTAGTCTCCAGTCTACTAAGCACTGTTTACCGGTCTTAACGTGATACATTCTACGCGCCGTTGAAGACAGGACAAGGGGAAGAGTAGTTACTATTCCTAAATTCATTTTGTGGGACTAATTATATACCTATTATGACATTGCGTAGTATTATAGTTTCTCAATAGATTATTTCATTTAAAAAAATAATGACGATCAAATTCTTACAGTGGACTTTTACGTAAGCTTCATTTATATGTTTTTATCTTTTCATATGATCAGTAGTAGACTAGTACGTAGTAAATTCATTAATGAAACAAAACCTGTGTAAAAAAAAAAAACTAAGCAAATAAAATACAAATATCGGTCCATTGATAGCTTCATTAATAAACTCTTGGGTAATTGTGCTGCGTGTGAGTCAGATCAATCGTAGAGGGGGGCGTTATGAATGAAGAATGTAAGATATTGTGAAATCGGTTACCAATTTGTTCCTTACACACGTTTACCTATTACATAAAAATCTTTGTGGTATATTATGTTTATAGAACTAACGTTTATAATATCTATACTTTTGGCATTTGACATTTATTTGGGACAATGAAAAAAGAAAATGTCATCTTAAATGTTAAGTGAAAGTTTCGTACTTACAAATAATTGAGTTATTATAATATTATGCATTTATATAAAATTGAGAAACGGCAGGTATGGATCTGTCAATCATTTTTTAATAAAAATATAATACGACAAGTAAGGGGTCCCCGTAACGATCAATTGCAATTGAACAATTGCCATCAATTTGTATTGTAGTAATATTGTCAATCGCTTCAGTTGCATTTGGTAGACGATAAATAATTTGCGCATCAATGTGTATCAATCACGTAAAAATTGATAATTGCAACTGATCGTTTCGGGGACCCTTTAGAAAAAATTATATCGTCTTCGACTCCACGAATTCTTGTGCCCTTTTTCTTTTAGAATGGAGTGCAAAGTTTTTATTCGCGTTTTTCTCTTTAAGTTAACACTACCGATTCGCAGCATTAAATATTTATAGAATTGACTTATATTAAAACGATTAATGTGTTTCCGTTTTAATTCTTTCATGACTTGACACACCGGTATCATGAAAATTAACTAAGTAAGGTTTCTTTATTTTGATGATGCTGCTTATAAATGGAGTAACTTGATGATTGTCTTAAATCATTTATCTTCAATGATGAATTATTCCTGAATGTATAATGTAAAATATTCCTACAGTTTCATTCAGAAACATTTTTTCAAAATTATTACCGATAGGCCAGAAACATTCACCGGTTACATTCTGGGTATTCTGACATTATTTCGGTTCTTGCGCCCCTGGGCTGTCGTTTTCGTCCCTTAGGTCATGTTCACAGCAAACGTGACTTAAGGGTGCACTAGTCGACTGTTCGAACTCGTTGGCGGGCGTGATTAATATGCATGCTCATTATTCAAATTTTTTTTTTTTATTTGATTAGTATTATTTATGTGTCTAGTTTTTATTTATTTATTTAGTGAAATAGACGATAATTTATAACGAAAACAAGCGAGTAAAATTTCATGAACAGACATTATGGGAAATTTACTGGATGTATTTACTCAAAATAAAATTATTTAAACTTTTGTATAAATTATCTATCCCTGTACGGTTTCTATTTCGCCATTTTTTACTAAATAAGTTCTTTATTTACGCCCAAAGACCAGTTAAAATTTGTGTTTTAATATGTAAGGTTCGAAGCTCATAACTTCCAAACCCATGCTTTTTTCCATTTCTGCTTCCATAGAGGGCTAGATAATGACAAGAAAAATTGATATAATTATTAGTTTAGAAACGTACACCGTCAAGCAGACGAGTAATCGCCATACTTACTACGTTTGTATGGAAGAATTATCGACTAGCGTATCCTTAAGGGGACTACAGGACCTAAACGTGCCTAAACGCAAGTTTTATAATGCCTAAAAGAATATGATCCACTGCAGTAAACAAAATCAGAAAAATATATGATATTCTTCAGGATATATGCTAGTATGATAGTGTGTTGAAAACATAATACAACTAATTTAATACGATAGAAAAAAATCATGAAGATACCTCTAAAAATTTCTTTTAACGATTAAAAATCATATTAATTTACATGCAATCATTCTGATTTTTTGTCAGATTATTCTACAAGCTACATATTAGCATAATAGTGTTTTAATTTTCCAGTCCAATCAATAGACGCTAGGCGGCGGGCGACTGTATGCGGTGTGGAAGCAGCCTTAATCTTTGACAAACACTCTGTGACGAACACTAACGAAATGTCATTGATGTCAGGAAAGACTGACAGCTTAGCACGCACTCGAGAGTTCCAACAATGGATGTCAATATCTTACCAACTAGCTACAAGACTTTTGTTCTGGCGAAAAAATGATAGAAGATCATTTTTTGAAAAAGGAAATGTTTATCGACTACTCGTAATAATGGTGAAAGAATCCTTAAAAAGTAGCATCATTACAAAATTTAAGCTGAAGTATTATTTATCACCGGACCTAAAAAGGACGCGACTCCGACGCAAATGAGTTAAATCCCCACTGATTACGTCACTATCATAATTCCTTGTAACCGCATATATTTATACAATAATTATCGCCATAAACATGATCGAATCTCGCCAACTACGCAATATAATTATGTCTGACAATACATACTGACAAGTGTGTTCCATTTTTCCTTAAAGACGATTTAAAGTGTATTAAAAAGCAATTATTGACCTTAATAAAACATTTCGCATTTTTATAATCGTACCTTTAGGCGGCCGTTATATTACTGGCCATATTTTAAAACAATTCCATTTTTAAATAATTAAAGGGTGGGTTTCATTGGTAAGTAGGAAGAAGTCTCTGAAAGTGCATTTTTAATTTTGATGAATGAAAGTTGTTATGCAAGCAAAGGACAGAGGTAATGGTATTGTAGAGACGTTTTTCTTGGACCCAAAATTAAAAATATAATGAGAAGTTACTATCAACTTTGTTTAGTGGTTACTAGTAATAGAACCAATTAATACGCATTGAACTGAAAAATGTTCTACGTTTCTTTTTTTAAACTTATTGTTAGTTATTAACTGCTCTTCATTGACTATCTCGTTAACTAGAATGTACCTAACGCATAATTCAGCACAATGCCAGTAGGTATAATAATGGTACCAATAATAATCTATTAAAACATTTAAAACAGAATCATTTGCACCATTTATTAAGACCGACCCTTTAGCACGCACGATAAAGGTCAATACGAATGACAAGAAAATAAGTTTGTAATTAAATTTGCAACCGGACGATTGTTATTATTTTTTAAATAATTATCTCGCAAAGGCGTAGTTTCGTTGTCGGGTACCTCTGATAAATTTGAAGGAACAATTAATGACTTATAACTTTGTGTGCGTGAGTTACTCATTCACACACATTGTGTGTGTGTGCGAATGAGCTCATGTTCGTAACTTTGTGTGCGTTATTATCGCTTCGCGACATATACGTGCAGTATTTATTTACCGTAGCATAAAGGGTGCTAGTTTAATTTACATATTAATTGATTACTAAGAAACGACAAATAAATTAACGCAAGCCATAACCTATGATTAAACGTCGCCAAAATAGATGGTTACAACTTCACGGGACATAAAAACAAGAATATCTTGAATATCATTACCCTGGTCCTGTTTTATAATTGGTTCACTTCCTTACTTTGTAGGTAAACTTTAATGACTGTACCAACAAATTGAATTTAATAAAAATATTCCTCAGCTAATAAGTAACCGCCGATTATATTACTTAGCTCAGTGACTTGACGACAGACAAATTAAACCGAGTCAGCGTAACATCGCAACTACTGCACGTTCACAATAATAAAAGTGCATGAGTGTGTGTGTGTGTGTGCGTTCGTTGCAACGGATGAGGCCCTAATTAGCCAGCAATTACCGCTAATGCAGGCGCACTTAATGAAGCGCGCACCTCATTTGTAGCCGCCGCACTCGGGTGAGACACTCAAACATCATTGTTACACGATACACGGTAGTTTTACAGAAAAAAAATATAAGGAAAACTTGGGTTTTTAATGCTAGTTTAGTGGATTGTTTTTGTTTAACTATACTCCGGTGGTTTAGGTAGTTAAATAAAGGTAAACAAAAAAACCCACGTGACGAAAGAGCTGTCAAGTAACAGACTAAACGTCATACCTGTCACTTCAGTGGTCATGCTACGTCACAGTTGTATTCTTCAAGCAACGTTATAATTCATTGACGTTTAGACCACCTGACTTTTTTGCCCCGTTACAATAGACAGATTACAAAATATTGTATTATTATTATAAATCTAAGTTAAAACTTTGTTCTCAAGCAGTTACATCTACGAAGATTAGTTTAAGAAAAATAAATATAATAATATAAATGATAAAGTAACCTACATTAATAACAGAGGAAATTATCGTAAAAATCTAAAATTAAAATAATTTTTAAACAAGAAGTGTCATCTTTGAAACCTCTTTTACGATTTGTTTACCTTTATTTAATTACCTAAACCAATGGAGTATAGGGCTTATTGAAATATGGAAGTGTTAAAGGAATAAACGTAGGTAGGTACACGAATGTAGGTAAGTATGTACCTAATGAGGAGGCACGCACTTACATACTCCTATGATACTTAGTACATACCTACCTACATATACACAATACAAGAAAGTTTTACACAAATATGTTTAAGGATATGTTGGTTTTAAATGCTAGATAATTCTGCACACTATTACAGAATATAGAGTTTTTTTTATTGGACAATAATGGGTGTGTTTACCTATTTTTAGCTGTCGTACTTTTGTGGGACATACGTAATACTTAGGTAAATCTACTTAAATATGTAACTTGCCTTTGTTATACAATATCCGTGGTAAAAGGTCAATTTAGCACGATATTTGGCTTCTTTTTCTTAAAGGCAATTAAGGAAAAATAAAGGTTTTCTCATATATTTTCAAACGGCTTCCCTTATGCAAAATTTCACCCCTTACCTCAATACAATGAAACAAAAACTTTTTCAAGACAGAGAAAATAAGGAAAATCGGTTGTTAATATTTTTTCCTTTTTTTGTTTGTTAACGCAGTCATATAAATGCTAAATGGCTATTCATTGATACTTTTAACACAACTTACAAAGTTACAATAAACCATTTAAAACATGTGACTTCAACCCAGCTATTTAATTGCTGAACACACCAAGTTCCAATTGATTCCAAAAGATTACTTGTATGTGAATCCGTTATACAGTGGGCTCCAGAGAAACGTCACCCCCTAGTTATGTAAAAAACAATGCAAGGGGGTGAGTTTTCTCTGGATCTAATTATCTGTACTGTATCTAATTACATGAAATAAAGAAAAATGCATCTATTGGCATTACAGCAAAATAAAAACACCTTAAAACTATAAATAACAGAAAACAATGCTTTTAATGCCAAAAGGGTCTCAGGTCAGCATAATGTCTGATGACAACAGATCAGATCAGATCATCAGACAAGATCTTAATCCTTAATGTCTCAAATCTTAAATTCTTAATGAGTTGACATTGAAAATTTTTATTATAGGTAATTTTTATCATGATTTATGTTATTTTTAAATGTGTAAAAAAATGACATTTTTAATCCAAGTAGATTAAAAATGTATTTTTTTTATCATATAGGAATTTTCAAACACAATGTAAATTGTTTGTGAATAAATAAATTGTAATTGAAATTAAATTGAGATAGAAAATTAAATTTTAAATTGAAAATTGAAATTGGTCACCACTTGACGACGCTGATTTTCAGCTGCACAGCCCACGAGTATCATACGCTAGAATAATAAACACATAGGGAAGTGCATGTGTCGTTTTAATGACTTGACCAAGATTATGTCTGGACTTTAAAAGAGACTACGACCTCTGAGTTTGTTTCGGCCTTTCTTCTCAGAGTAGTCAGATAGGAAACACCGACCTCATCTAGCTTATTTTTAATATTTTTTTATATGACGTGTAAAAGTGATTCCGATATTCTATTTACAGAATGAACAATTTCATTTCATTTCAATCAATTAACAGAATAAATTAAAATTGATAATATAAAATAGCTCGACAAAAACAAATGAAATGTTATCACATACAATATGAGTGTGTGGTTGCGTGTGAGTTGTCTTGTGAATTGGAAAACTTAAACAAATATCTTAATACAGGGTGGCAGGGACATCGACGCGAAAACTGATACCATGGTTCAGTACACGAATCTGAACCCGTGAATGAACCGGCAATATTTCATCGGATATTTAAAAAAAAATCAGCAGTTCAATACACTTTGACCGCGTAGGTATTGCACTTTTCCATGAAACAGCAGATTAAAAAAAAATATCCGACGATATATTTAAACGTTGGGGGGTTCAGAATAACTTACTGAATCCATGGTATCAGTTTTCGCGTAGATGTCCCTGACACCCTGTATAGAAATAAAAGGTACACAAAGACACATGAAACGTTCAGTCTCATTTGTCTGTAAGATATAGAGCGCCTGTGATGCTCTGTTGTTATGTTAATATTTTTTCATTTTTTTGTTTGTTAACGCAGTCATATAAATGCTAAATGGCTATTCATTGATACTTTTAACACAACTTACAAAGTTACAATAAACCATTTAAAACATGTGACTTCAACCCAGCTATTTAATTGCTGAACACACCAAATTCCAATTGATTCCAAAAGATTACTTGTATGTGAATCCGTTATACAGTGGGCTCCAGAGAAACGTCACCCCCCAGCAATGTAAAAAACAATGCAAGGGGGTGGGTTTTCTCTGGAGCCCACTGTAACGAATTACATGAAATAAAGAAAAATGCATCTATTGGCATTACAGCAAAAAAAAAACACCTTAAAACTATAAATAACAAAAAAGAATGCTTTTAATTCCAAAAGGGTCTCAGGTCAGTCGTCTATATTATAGGCGGTTTCTTCATTGTCCCATTGATGATTCCATTTCTAATATGATTCGACTAGAATTCGGATATGTCGACATGGTGAGCACTGGCCTCGCAAAGATCTTTCATTGTGCAGGTGTTATTGGACATCGAGCACGACACGCAGTTTGAGATGCAGCTCCACAGTCGCACTGTGGCTCATCGGAGTACCCCTATCTGACTAAGTTGTACCTACAGTGGCCCACCTGGTTTTGTAGAAGTTTGAGAAATTTCTCAAACGAGAAGGCGGCCCATCTGATAGTGAGTGAGACAATATGAGAAAGAGTTCAGACAATATAAGAAAGAGTTCAGAGGCAATATGAGAAAGAGTTCAGACCTCCTATACTAGACTAGACTAATAAAAAATAAAAAACGTATTTTTTTACCGGTAATTTTTTGTTTATTAGTCACTAAAAAGCTGTTTACCGGTTGTAAAACAAGTTATTTTTGACCAAAAAGTTTTTTTCTTTTTAATTTACTGAAATTTATCATTTACACCCTGCTAGTCTTAGGTCAACTCATACGTAGTAAGGTCTCCATTGCATCTCCACGAATAATTCCAGAATCACATCGCAGAAAACAATTCAATATTACTAAGACCATGAACCAAATCGTATTGTGTGTCATACCAATCCAATTACATAATACCTCTTATAACATGACTCATAAAATGAAAACGACAAACGTAAACCGTCTAGATGTCTTATCTCGGCGCTGATTGAGAAAAATTAGCCTCCATTGTTTAGTGACAATGAACAAGTGCCGTGTCACTATTTAGTGATAGTCCCTATCTTCCCCTTTTAGTTACGGGTGGGTTCGTTTGGTATACTGGTACTTTTAATGTAATTGTAACACTTATTTGAAGTTCTAAAGTAGAAAACGAACACTTTTTTTTATGAATTTTCTTTACAGAGAATTCTAATAATAATTTGTTTTAATCAACATTCAGGTTCGATCAGCAGTAGACCAACGGCCGCTACTTACGAGTGTAGGTCGTAGGTTCGAACCCAGAAAAGCGCTTTTCTTTTTGTAAATTATTTCATCACCACTGCTCTCAAAACGGTGAAGGAAAACATCGTGAGGAAACCGGCATGTCCTAGAACCAAAAATTCGAAGACATGTGACATCTATCAACCCGCACTGGGCCCGCGTGGTGGATTACGGCCCACTCTCTCTCACTGAGAGGAGACCTGTGTCCCAGCAGTGGGAACATTATAGGCTGAATATGCATATGAAGTCTCAGTCATAGATTATGGGTTGATTAATTCCATTTACCTATGAACCTTTAACTATGAACGTTTTATAATTTTGCAATTACAGATGCAATTTTTTCACTATATTATTCGCACTAATCTCCATTTCCACGAGAGGAGAGCATTAATTACAATGAGAGTATTTAAATTGAATAATTATTCCGCATTAAAAATAAAATTTAAAATTCCGTTTCGGGCAGATTTATTCTGATCGGAATTAGTAATGTTATACTTACTTATGGGTACAGGGTGGATTTTTGAGATGGGGCGGTAAAAACAGGTACCATAACCATTCTCGCTACAAAAAAATGGTCTTAAAAGTCCTGTCCTTAACTTTTAGAGACATTTTGATCTGCATTCACAGATTTTGAAAAAAATGTACAGTCAGCAAGGAAATGGGCAGTATTCATAAAAACTTTTTTTGATGCCAAGAATCAAAAAACTCTATTGGGCCAAGTGAGCTTTGAGTAAGTACTAGAAAACTGAGAAATCACAAAAAACTTTTTTCATGCTTTTGGTAGGAAAGAAACTCCAACTTACTTTTTTATGATAAAAAAAATAACTTAGTAGGTAATAATATGTTCAACGCAATGAGTTTTATTCATAACATTACTCACACGCAGAAGCAAAAATAAACCACAACAGATATCTCTTCACAGTTTGAACACGACAAGACTTCTTTTATATTTAAATGTATCTGAGATAAAAATACCAACATCTAATTGACTTTATCCGACATTTGTCTAAGATTACCTTATAACTTACGGTAAAGTGCGGCTTTGCTACGTCGAAAGTTAAAATCACGATCATCCCAGCGCGAGCGTCATGTGGCTGGTTCGATGTGATTTTATTCGGAAACACTTTAAAATATTCAATAGATAACGTGGATATTTTCACAATGAATTAAACTTTCTCTTTCAACCTTTTGTAGCACACAAACTGATCCTAGTTTTAACTTGATTGAAACTACAATCACAATAAAACTGAAGCATATTATATTCTACCCGAGAAAAAAGGTTATGGTAACCTTGAAACATATACTCTCATACATTAGTAGCTGCTTTAAATCCATTAAACTTATAACCGTAACTAATTACATAAATTGTAAACACATACTTAACTACAATATTCCTATGTCAGTCGATAATTTCAAGCATCGAATACTTCAGTCACCCAATTAACATGCATTTACGAAATAGTGACATGATAATACTAATGTTACGCAGGCTGGCAGCGTCGAACGGCGAGATAACGATCACTACGTCACACAACGCAAACGCCGGACCGGCCAGCAGCGCCGGTAGCGCCGGATCCGGCCCGATTCCGTCGCCGCATGCGCCCGTGAAGATGTCGCCAGGATCTGTGAAATCACCATCGCAGGACGACAGCGATCTGCTCGCTGATTCGCCAAGTAAGTGTTAATTAATTTAGGTTATATTTTAAAAGCATCTGTTTTAGGTGATCTGTCTATTTATTCATAATTATGTGTGTTCAATTATGTAAGGTCCAGTACCGATAACCGACGATTTTTTTTACAAAACTACGATGCTCACTCAATTTGGGCCCTGAAATAATGTTAAAAAGTGTAACTTACTCAGTTTTACCCTGCGACGAACCAAGCGTATAACGGCAACTAATTACACAACACCCGATCCATTATAAAAGCAACTTACCATTGTAACTTCACTAAAACATTTTGACAAACTCTCATTCGCCATTTCAACACAACAAAAGCAGAACTAAGAGCAACTTAAACGCTATTTTCGACACAACTACTAACTCAATTCTACTTATCCATAAAAGTTGTACGTTCTAAGCATAGAGGAGCGATCCATTAGCTAGGCGAAGTCTAACAGTGTCCTAGGAGTTATTTTACCTAATACTATAAAGAGTTGTTGTAGACTGTCCGTGCACTGTTTAGAAGTTCCGAGTTCCCGAGTGCGTTCGGTGACAGTCGAGTTAAGTTGATTAGCTCAAAGTAGCCGCGTCCATTCGACGTAGGCGAGCCGGCACTCCGCGATCTTATCACGACGACATTGTAAAGTTAATTTGGTTGCGTTTCAAAAAAAGGTTTGTTTAATTTGATTTTTAACTCGAACAAATCTAATTATATGTTCAAGGGAGCGTTTAAACATGTTCTCAATAGTGTTAGTTCGTTGTGATGTAAATTGAGTAAGTTTGGACAAAAAGTATTGAGTTTCCATGCAATAAAAATTATTAGTATCTCAACTTAAAGTCTTTTAGTTGTACAAGATAATATCACTTACACATTTTATTCGTAAAACGTGTTATCTCTTAAAGATATGTTAAGTAATAATGTATTGGAATTAAGTGCATTACAAGTTCCAGTATGTCGGGCCTACTTAGTACTTACTTAGTCCAAACGGATTATCTTTGGGTCACTTACAACTTTTATATTAAGTGAAATAATTTAAAAATCAACCGATATGGAGAGACTGGGTGGCCTATTTGAGTACCAGATGGTTAATTAATTAATTGATATCGATACCAATTACATGTCGATTGCCGATAAAAAGCTATTCACTTGTAAATACCTATCTATATTTTTTTTTTTTACAAATACCTATATTTAAACCCAAAACTGAAAAGTAGAGAGAGTGAAGCAGGAGTGAACCCTTCAATCTTTTGGGCACACTCGTTCCATCGTAGACGTCATACATCGCTTTTCTTCAAGCGAAATCGTGGATAAGTGCAGGCCCATACAAAAATAAAAAAGATGGCCAAACAGACACGTACCATCGTACAATAGTCAACACTACGCTTTTTTACTTTAGAAAAAAATCACGTCTCTTGTATAGGGAAACCCTTAATTTTTTTACTTTATTTTATCATTGGTGTTATAGCGGCAATAGACATTCACAATCAACCTGTGAATTGTCTACAGCCAGACGGACAGCGGAGGCTTAGTAAGAGGGTTCCGTTTGCACCCTTCGAGTACGGAACCCTAGAAACAATTACTCGAGTATGGTATAACATCATGTCACATCCCATAGCCTCCTTAAAAAAACACCATAAATCCAAAACCAAACCTTTTCCTAAACTACAGACCAAATAGACTAAAACATGAAGGTACCTACAAAACAATAGACATTTAATCCAATAGCATTCTGTACTAACTTACAGTATACACACAACCTAATTGGGGCTAATTCAGCTATCCGCTCAGCAGACGATACCAATTTATTTAAGACGAAGTTATTTTTATTGGCCCATTTCATTCATTTTTAGAACGAAACTGCGCGATTTTTATTTGCACCAAGTCTCAGAACAGTGGGCTCCTATATTTGTCCTATTCGAAGATAGATCTAAACTAGGCTGGAGTTATTTTGAGCGGCATTTGGCTCTACTTAGTTAAATTCGCGACCTCTTTTGGACTAATGCTGGGAAGTTAGTCTGATCTCAATTAACAGACTAACTTTATTTTAAATGTTGAGAGATAATTTAAAATTAAGTACAGAAATTGGTTACTTGTGCTAATTATTAAGAAGCCATGACAGTAAGCTTCTTTTGTTGAGAATATCTTTTTGATATAGTTTTACTCTACCTTCTATGAATCATTCAAGAATTTGATCCTTTAAACCTCAAACACAAAGCATTTATTTGAAATAAACAGGCACTTTTGAATTATCGACGGGCGGTCAGTCAGAAAAATGAAGTTAAGCTTTGCACAGACTAGCGCGACGCGACAACGGTTATTGTTATACCGTTTTCTTAGAAACTGTATTGTTCGACACGCGTCGCGCCGTCGCGTCGCGCTTGTCTGAATGAGCCTTTAGTCGCCCATTCCAAAGCGTAGTTGGTACCTATGAGAAGAACGGGAAGGAAACTACACGGGCACTATTTTAAATCAAAATATGGTTACAAAATATTGGTTAGCAGGGCTAAAAGATGACCACTCCCCACTGATGGCGCCCGATAACAAACCTGACCTAGGTCCTAAGGTCAGGGGTCTAGGTCTCCTTGTCGTAGTAGCATTATTTACAGTTCCTTATTTTCTACAGTCGCCAATTTTCTTTGGATTCATAAATAGGTATTTATCCATCCAAAGAAAATCAGTGACTTAGGAACTAAGGATCAGATATCGTTAAGGTCAAAAATGGCTTATAACCAACGTCATACAGTAACTCGATAACCTTCATTGAAAGTTTGACTACACCCATTAAAAAAATCAAATCGTTTTCAAAATCATAAAATCCAATTTGCTACTAATTACATACACATCTTAAACACTAGTGTTAGTATGTACTATATATATGTGTTTCACATACATTTGGCAAATTTTGGTAATAATTACTAATAACGTCAAAATAATTAATAATAATGTCAAAATCATTAACAATAATGTCAAAATCACGATTAGTTCCTAAATCTACAGAAACAGGTCCAACTTTAAAAAGGCTTTCTATTTAGATATTGATGCAACAGATGGCCAGTGTTTTACCAGAATAAAGCTAATTCTCTACAGCGGACATTTGTTTTTGGCTGTCACTCTCAACGGTAGGGAACTTTATCTGCTAACTAAAATGTTTAAACTTTGTTATCGGCGATGTAACTACGCTTTTTCACTTCCAATCTTGTTTAGTGATTAGGGTTTTTATCAGCAAGTTTAAGTAACATTTGAGGATTTAAAGTTATTTTTTTTTATTTCATGATTAATCTACATCTAAACTAAAATTTTAATTCTTTGTAATGAATAAACTCAAAAACTACTGGACCGATTTTAATAATTCTTTCACCAGTAGAATGCTGTATTATCACTATCATTGGCTTTAATTTAAAAAGATATCACGCGGGCGAAGCCGCGGGCGGGAGTTAGTTGACAATAAAGGTACCTTCCACAACCATAATACTTTTTAGATACCGAGTTTCCAATCCATTGAATATTGACATACAAGATAAATGAAATGGTCTACTTCATTATCCTCATCATTTCAGCCGAAAGACGTCCAATGCTGGAAATAGGCGTTCCCCAAGCATCGACCGGTCTGAAAGAAAATGGTGTTAAAACTAGACTAGAAATCTGGAATGATAAACATTAGTTCTGTATTTGGGATGTATTTATCCCAAAAACAAACTTAACTTTGTAGTGCATGCTGGGAGAGCATGTTTTTCAACTACAAAGCTAAGTTAGTTCGTCGATAGACGTCACGATCAATTCTCCAACTGCAAATATAAGTTTGTAATAGTTTTTTTTAATGTAATAAAACTAAAAATGTACCTTTTTCGGACTTTTTCCTTTACTTGTGCTGTGAAACCTTGCTTCCTGCCAAATTTCATGATTCTAGGTCAACGGGAAGTACCCTGTAGGTTTTGATTTATTTGCGAGTATCAAAATATGTCGCTTAAATGGCCGTATTTTTTTATTACGTTGTACGTTTATTTTTTATACGTACTTACTTATTTGATATTACTTTCAACTTGATAAATCCACGCGTTCCTGAGAAAAAGGGTCTTGACAGACTGACGGACGGACAACGAAGTGATCCTATAAGGGTTCCGTTTTTCCTTGTGAGGCACGGAACCCTCAAAAATAATTACAGCAAACGTCATCTGATGTCCACGTACAGCGACCTACTCGGTTAATTGTTTCATAATGAGTCCATCGATTCCTTGCTATTTCTGAACGAAGCGATCCAATACTAACGGCTAATTATTTGTTAGTAGGCAGTCGATAACTGAAAGTGAAGAGGGGCTTGTGGCTAAATAATAATAGCCGCCCAGGTTGACCTTCAGTTAAGCTACGCTTGCCGAGGCCGGTCCGTGGATGGGTGACCATCCATGTCGAGAAAGCACGTTAAACTGTTGGTCCGAGCTGTCATTTGTAGATCTTTGACACTCGTTACGGTTACTTAGAAGCCCGAAACTCTGACAACCAGTCTTACTAAGGGGTATCGTATTACCCAGTAACTGGGTTGTGGAGGTCAGATAGGCAGTCGCTCTATGTTAAATGCTGGTATTCAGCCGGATCAGGTTAGACTGGAAGCCGACCCCAACGTAGTTGGGAAAAGTAAGATTGACTCGATAAATGAAAGTGATATCCACAATAAGGATATATTCCGAGGTTAAATGAAACACCTGGCTGGCAAGACTACATTTTTATTTTTAAGTTAAAAAAAAGAATAATTGGGTATTACGTCGAAATAGCGTTGCCAGGTCCTCATACCGAAAAGCCGGACAGAGCTGTGAGTTTGGCCTAACATTTGGGTCAAAAAGCCGGACATCCTGCATTTTCAACAATTTTAAATATTCGTGTAAAAAATAATTTGTTTTTTGGCCTAACATTTTGGTAAAAAAGCCGGACACTGCATTTTAGGGGATTTTTTGGTATTAATGTAGAAAATTAATGAAAACCAAGCTTTTTTGATAATTTACAATAAAACTAATGCCAAATTAGTCTAAAAGTACTTTATTATTAATCAGTCTCAATAATTCTTTCCTTAATTCAAATTAAATGCAACATCAGTCTAAATTATGTGTCTTAAATTCTCAATATATAAAACAAAACAGAACTTATTCTGTAAATAATCAAAACAAAACAAAACTTCTTCTCTTAATAACCAAAACAAATCTCTACTCTTATTAATCAAAACAAAACTTCTTTAAATAATATAAACTCGACACTTCTTCGGGTCGATGCGCGCGAATTATGAAATCTAAAAAGCCTAACAAAAGCCGGACAGGCCGGACGACGCTTATTTTGGCCGGACAGGCAATCAAAAAGCCTGACGATGTCCGGCTAAAGCCGGACGCCTGGCAACGCTACGTCGAAAGCAAACAATTTTGATCTTCATTTTTTGTTTCTTTTAATTGTTGATATAAGTTTACCGTGACGGTTCAAGCCTGTAATTGGGACTGTTTCGTGAGAAAAATTGCTAGTTTTGTAGGCTTGGTTTGTGATTGGCGAATAAATGACGAGTGTAGACCTATGTCGCTGGAATCACTGTCATTGTGGTGGCCCTGTGAACGTTCGACGGAATGGTTTTGTCTATCCCTTTGGGGATTCCCTTGTAGCTGACACAAGTCAGCTGTGCGTGTTCATACAATTTTTTTTTTTTAATGATGACGTGTTCCAGAAATGAATTTAAATTTTGATAGTTTTAACAACTCGAGTTTCGAATCCAAAAACAGCATGTTCTATAAAAAAAAAACTCAAAAAAGTGGTTCAGTTTCCATTTATTATTTTAACACCCAATTTGATAAGAATCCATTTAGTGGCGTTTATTAGGTAGGTAAGTTTAATTAAAACTTTCTTAAATAATAGAAAGCTGATCATGATGGATTACTTCAACAGGGTAGAAATGTCAACTGTCTACAACTCTGCTCAGTTTGGTTGGTGGTAGGGCTTGTTCTAAGTCCGCCTGGCTAGCTACCACCATCTTATCTAAATCTGTCGCCATAATAACGATGACAACATCATTTTTATGTTTCGGTAGTTAGGGAATAGCCAGTTCTTCTGTGGTTGAGGACTCCGGGTGAAGCTCGTTTCCACATTCAGCCTGATCATCACTTACCATCAGGTGAGATGAAGGTCAATGGCATCTCCATAGTGGTTAAAAAAAAAACTCCACAGACAAAGTAAACGAATCCTCTCTGTATAAACAGCGCGTATCAGAAAAGTGTGGTCATATTTAAGGGTACAGACCATCAAACTAAAAAACTTTCTCCATCAGCTGTCCCATACATTTGGGTCGAGTGGTTGAAGTTCTGTATGCACAGAAAGGGTAGTAAAGAGTCTAAGTCAGCCTTACCGCATTATTGCGTAAGTCTCAAGGTATGACAATACATTTACAGAGGCCAACATAAACCTAAACACGCGAAATTAGGCCCCAAACTTTAGCGTAAGTACCCATTTAAAACAATAGCCTCGCAAATCCATCCATCGCTTTTAGAACATCGGATTTCAATTTAGGATGTTTGATAAAAGGTTAACGTTACCACTTTTATCAAACGCGATTTACGAGTAGTAGAAGTACGTAGGTCGGAGGTTCGAACTCAGACAAGCGCATTACTTTATGTAAATTGTTTCATCAGCACTACTCTCAATAAATGTTGAAGAAAAACATTGTGAGGAAACCGGCATATCCTAGAACAAAAAAATCGAAGACGTGTGACTTCTACCAACCCGCATTTGGCCCGCGTGGTAGATTACTGCCCACTTCCTCTCTCAGACAAGTGGCTTATGTCCCAGCAGTAGGGACCTTATATGCTGATTATGATATACATAAACGCTCAATATCCTCAATCGATTTAAAATCGTATCGTATCCGGAGGACGGAGCCGTCCTCACTAAAAGCACCAGGAGGTTCGTGCCCGGGCCCCAGTTCTATTGATTACTATTTAATTCGTTGTTGGTGGATACAATTACTAAATTACTCAGTTCCTCTCTACTGTGTTCTACGCCAAACAGTCTATATAAATTTATTTGGTAATGTTAACACGCGTACTGTAATCGCCTGTACGTTGGTAGATATGGTAGGATTTTTTGGTATGGTAGGATTTCACTTGGTCAATGAAATTTTCTACTTCTTATTATAATTTGGTTTCAAAACTGAAACTATACACATAAAATAACTTCAGTTAGGCAGAGGTTCAACTATAGTACAGCCACATTTCGCCAGTTATGTTTAAAAGTCCCATGTAATAGGGGGCGAGCCTATTGCCATCAACCGGGCTGAAATCCAGACTCTGGACTACGAGTACTACTGAGAAATTCCTGATGGAAAAACCCAATAAAACTTTACCCGACCCGGGAATCGAACCCAGGACCTCATGCTCTTCAGCAGTAGCACTTCCAACCACCAGATCATTGAGGCAATCGGAAGCTATAGTTATTAAAAATAGTGCAAGATTTGTGTTCACTTACAAAACAGCCCTTCAGAATATGATATGATGCTTTGAGATATTACAAGCTATAGATTTCATAGAATATTTTGTTGCATATAAACACACGTGTAAATTCCACCGTTTGTGTTTTAAAACATAACGTTTCGCTGAATCCATCTACAAACAAACAGAACAACAACAATATTTCATACACACAGTTACCTACTCTACAAACTTAGGACATAGGTAGATAATAGGCTAAGCTTTAACTGTTCCCGAGCTTTTTGACATCAAAAGTAGACCTACCTACTACGTCTTCTTTAAATATAATCCCATCAAAAACACAACATGTAAAAACAAGTCTCGCAACGCAGTGACAAAATTAAGGAACTTTGACCTGCCGGTCGATTCTGTAAAAATCTCACCGTGAAAACATAGGTGAAGTGAGCTTAAAGTGAGCTGTCATTTCACAGGGATTGACACTATTGACAGCTCACTTCACCCAAGTTTTCACAGTGAGATGTTTACAGAATAGCACAGCTGTAATAGTTCTTAAATTGCAGGTTCAAATTTAATTTAATTTGATAATATACCTAGTTATACTAAGCCCTCTTGGTCACGGGAAATTCAGGCTTCTAGCTTTATCCTCAACGAAGTTACAGGGTTTGAAGATGGTACGGCTGTGCCTTTGTGTTTGTTTTGCTCGTCTTGGCGGAGGCACTGTCGTGCCCCCCGATAAATTAAAGTCGCTGTTCGTGTCTATGTGACCCCGTTGGTCTTCTAAACTGCGCAACAGATTTTGATGTGGTTTTCACCATAATTCAGAGAATTTATTCCGGAACGTCTAGAGCTATGTGTATAACCAATATTAAACAGTTTTTTTTTTAATCCGATGTTTTGTCAAGTCACGTGCTAAGCCGGAATAAAGAGAACCTTAAATGTCTCCCCATAGAACTGAATTTTCTACAAATAAACCCTATGATAATTCTTCTACATGATTGCAAAACAATGTGACATCAAAACTTTCCTATAACTCAATGAACATCGTTAGCTTCCGACCGGGGATGCATCGATGCCTGAATGTGATGACCGCGGGCAGGGGTGACGTCACCGACTCCCCTACTTTCAATTATCCCATAATTTATACACTAATAGCATTAGACTATTAATCTTTTAAGTAATAATATAGGTACTATTTTACATAAACGGATTCTAATGTTAAAAAGTTAAACTACTGCAACTATAATTAATTATACCTACACTTTATCAATCAATCTGCCTAGCCTTTTCCCAACTATGTTGGGGTCGGCGTCCAGTCTAACCGAATGCAGCTGAATACCAGTATTTTACATGGAGCAACTGCCTATCTGATCTCCACAACCCAGTTACTGGGTAACACTGGTAAGTTTGGCTGTCCGACTTTTGGGGTTCTGACTACCCGTAACGGCTGTCAAAGATCCACGATTGACAGCCGGGACCAGTGGCTTTAACGTGCTGTGCAGTCTCGGTATGGAAAGAAGGTCACCCATCCACGCACCAACCCCGTAGCTAAACTTAATTATACACTTAATACTACTTAATTTTTGAATCAACTTACGGGTCAATTCAGACTAAGTAGAATAAAGAAAAATCTCTCATTAATAGATTAGGACGGCTAAGCGTTCATGTCCTATGTTATATGCCTGGAACCAAGCTAGACAGTTTGAAAGATAAGCCTAAGTATGCCTAAGCGAGCTCTAAACTAACAAATCACACGATTAATCTCTAGATTACAGTTCTCTATAACTAACTATTTTGAAAAATTTGGGGTAATAGCCTGACCTACGCAGAAAACTGTTCCTGATAACCTCCTGAGTTATCAGACAAAAATACGAAGAACTTCCTGCCCCAAGCTTACGAGAAAATCATGTTCCACAAGGCAAGCCGCAAGAACCATTCCTAAAAGTACAACGGGTTATTAATTCATAATTAAACATAATTCCTCGTAAATATACTACGTACTAATGACACTAAAATGTACAATACAAAGAGCCTCGACCAAAATAAAGGAAGTTCATGTCGGCTTCAAAGAAACCGACTAACGACCGTGCCAGCCGGCGTACCGAACTAAATTAATTAATTAACTAATTAAAATCCATTACAAATAATTAACGTCGTCGATAAAATTGAACGCAATCGATAACGTAAGCGAAAACAAAGAGTTGGACCGACTCGGATAGACTCTGTAAATAAGTGAACTTTAAATTAATTGGCATTAGTGGAAAATGTCAGAAATTGAGGTTTTATTACTGACTATTGTAACAGCAGTGCGATTGTGAGGGCAGTGATGGCTCAGAGGAAACGGCTGCGATTTACGATTTTTAGGTCGTACGATCGAATTTTGTGTAAATATACCACTACTCTTTATTATTATTTTTATTTTTTATTTATGCATACAGTCATACAGGTTCATATTTGTTTTGTTACCATTAAACCAGAAATGGTTTGTACTGGTACTCACATTCGCTATAACAACACTACTTAATCACTTAAATATAACTTGCATATACTTATTATATATTATTCGTGTATATTATCCAGGTACGTCCACTATTTACCTATATTTTATAAATAAGCAAACAATGTAGGTACATGAACAATGATTTGCACGTAACTATTTAAAAGCCGTAAACATCTATCAGTAAGTACGTGAGTCACACGTAGTCAATGTTTTGAATCTGAGCAGCTCGCTACTAGGGCCGCTCATCAATACGCTGAAGGAATACGGCATGTCCTAGAACCAAAGATTTTAAGACATGTGATATTTACCAACCCGCACTGGGCCCGCGTGGTAGATTAAGGGCCACTCCCTCTCACAAAGAGGAGGGCTGTGCCCCAGCAGTGGGAACATTATAATGCTATTGTAATATTATTTTCATTCAATCGGAAGCAAGTAGAAGTTTCAATTCTATGATCAGCTCGGAAATGTCTTTGATTTCCTGATTGAATGCTACTGATGTTTTAAACCGGCTGCCATAAACTTTTCAATATACAATATTCTTGAAACGAATGCCATATTTTATAAATGCTTTACAATTTAGTTGCAATCAATGAGAAACCATTACTAAAATCGTAGCCCTTTCACGGCTTTCACTGACTAATATTATGGTCTTATTTCATCATTAAATCTTTTGATGACCGTGCCACGTTCAGGATTTCTGGTTTATGGTGGACCAACATTTTCTTTCAACTAAGTTAACAGTGACAATAACAATATCACTTTTTTCAATTCATATGTACTTTCTGAGTTTATCTTAGAGATTACTGTCATCGGTGAAGGAAAACACCGTGAGGAAACCTGGACTTATAGTTAATATAAGTCTGAAATCACCAACCCGTCTTGAGCAAGCGTGGTGATCAATGCTCGTGACTTCTCTGCATAAGAAGAGGCCTTTGCCCTGCAGTGGGACAGTAACAGGCTGGTATTATTATTAAGTTAACAGTCAACTGATATTAGTTCGATACTGGCCAGAAAAAAAAACAAAATGTTCATATCAGATTTTATTTTTCTATATCCATGCCACTCGGGGGTCTTACCTGTTGATTCAGCTAGAAACGTGGCGTCATTACGTGATCTGCATGAAAGGACACTGGGGACCGAATATGTTGAAACTAACATAAATAATTGTGTTTTAATAACGTCGATTTTATGTCAATATTAATTTATAATTGTTGTGTTGAGCTACTTTGGTACCGATTCGAATGACAAAACGAAATGAATGTACTCGTATATATAAATAAGCATTTTTTTAAGCCGATCTTACGTTATTTTTATGCCATTACCTGTTCCAATAATTCCACGTTTTTATTTAACAAAGCATTCGTTACGTAACACATCGGGGAGCTATTTTTAAAACCATTCGTAATTTATTAGCGATCAATGCTAAAACGCTCGACATTCACTTAGTACCGTAATTAATAATTGTATTATACATTAACTTATAAAAGGTAACGCCCAGGCCTTGTTCATGTCAATCGAATTACAATAAAAATATGTAGGTAATAAATAAACCAGTTTAATAAGGAAACCTTAAAAACTACAAAGTCTTTTATTTTAATTAGGGCTTTTATTTTGCTTACGTATTGTTTAAAATAATGTCTTAAGTAAATACGACTGGAAAAAAGTAATAACTTCCCATTACAGAGTAGGGCAAAACTAAAAAATTATAGGTAGGTAGGTACCTACTGAATTTCGATTCCCCAATAACTATTTAATTAATGATCAGCCTACACTTAATATCGGATCATTCACGAAATGGGTTTTTAATAATAGGACAAGCAAATGAAAAGCCCTCGATAATATTGAAGAAAAGCTTAAACTTTTACCGAACAACGCTTAAATTCTTCAAGAAACTTGTTCAAAAGTGCTTACAACCGTTACTTTAATAATACGCGTTAATTGTAATTGATAACGTATTCGATTCTACATCGTAATCGTAACATGATTCGAGACGATTCGGCGCCCGTAATTTCACCCATTACATGAGCTCACAAATTTATAATTTGCGTGTCTCGATATGGTATTTATACGATTCTATTTCTTATGTCATTGACACAAAGAGTGGTTATTGGAAATTGTATGAATATAATTACTGTATCTATCAATACATGATACACCTAATCACTCGAAATCTTTAATTAAGAATAATGTAGCGTTGAATGTGAAATGTTCGTAATAGAGGTCCGATTCGATTATTAGCTATGACGAATTTTTTATTGTTGTGCATGCCGTATTGGGTGTGCTACGTTCGCTGATTTTTAGAACTAAATCTTACCTATCTTTACTAAATATTAAATAGTTTAACTATTTATTTGCGTAGGTAGCAGCAAAGCAATATGTTCCTTATCTTATCAAAGCCATGACTGCTTTCATAATCAATTCATAGAGTCGACCTTTTCTCTTATATATTTTAGCACTATTCTTTAACGCTTATTGCAGGCTTTTAAAATCTTAAATAACACTGAATAATAAAATCGTATACGGCCATTTACTAAATTGGATTAAAATAGTAAGAATTACCTAAGTAGGCTATTATTTATTCGAAAAATTCAAGCCATATAACCTCCCTAATTTTTATTGTTCTTTTCAATTTGCATATAGTTGGCATGAGAGTTCTACATTAACAGTCTAAGCAAACGCAAATCTGATATTAAAGGATCATTTTCAGTAGGAAACGATTACCCCAAGGTACCTCGATAAGCGAAATTTGGTAAGCAATGAAATAAATAGCTGTTGAATAAATCAAGACATGAATAAGTTTGGACAAAATAAGGTTGTGTTTCGGTTTTAATCTTTGCCGAATCTAGCTTTAAATTAATGCTGAATTAATTTAAATGGCGCACGATGTAAATCTGAATGTAAGAGAGAAATATTGCTATTTTATGCTTTATTGCTAATTATTTTTTGTTGGGTGCAATTGGCACAGACAAGATCTTTCTTATACTGAATCTTTAGTAAACACCATAATTGAATTAATCGAAGTATTCCTAAGTAATAATAGAAACGTGGTGGAATCCGTAGGCCAAGCTTAGCTACTAGACAAAGCACATAATATGAAGGTATTTTTTAAAAGAAACAATTGGAAATTATTTTATAGTGGCATGGACAATCTACTTCTCTTGAAGTTCTAACTCGGTGTTGTAGCATCAATGTATTTCTGTAGACGTCAGTCTAACTTAGCTCTCGCTCGCTTACCGGTCTCTGGCTAACTAAATACACCGTGTCTGGGATGCCAATCGACCTTCTAGACAAACATAACAGCGATTCATTAGGACAGTCTTAGCAGCTGCTGAATTTGATAATACGTAAAAGCATCAAAGCTATTTTCTCCATCAATGGCACAAAAAACTTTCAGGAGTTACGTCATGTAGCTGGTCCCATCTCATGAAAGTGATTGATAACTTTGGGGGCAATGACGTTTAAAAGCAAAACTAAATAGGTACACCGGGTACTTACGAATCATTACAATAGTTTTCTTTGCAACTAAATATGTTATTACAGCTCATAAAAAAATGGTCAACTGGAATTAATTCGATCGACCAACGTTTTCCTTCAACTAATTTAAGAATCAGCTGTCATTAGTTCGATTCTGGACAGAAAAAAATACAAATCCGATTTTATTTTTCTATATTCACGCCACGGGCATGGTGGTAGCCGCCACATAACAGCCGCAGTGACGTTTGTCATTAAAATTATGGCAGCAGGGTATGACTTGAGGGTGTCAAAAAACGTTCTTTAGGAAACCAACTTACTTAAAACGTATATAATAGGTAAATAACGTTTTAGTAACGTCATTCGCCATGTGTGTGTCGGGGCCACCGCTTTTCTAGGCAACTGTAGCTTCAGTAACTGCTTTCATTTATTTTCCCCGCAGATCTTTACAACACCACCCAACCATCCCAATAGGTTTCAACGTCAATATTTTGTTAAAGAACTGTTCAATTAAAATTAATTGCATCGATATGAAAGTACCGTCTGAAAATGCTCTCATTGTTTCTTGCAAAGGAGTGATTCGAATCATCTTACCTTTAAATGAGTATTGAGTACTGTACCTAAATAAGAATAATTATGAAATGTCCAAAGTTCCGTTGATTCTTCAAGGGCTAACACGCGTGAAACACGTAAGTAACTACTGGGTCGCCAGGTAATAAGTTAATAACACACAAATTACCGTGTCGTGTGACGAAGAATAGCATATTACATTTAGGCAAAGGCCACTGTCAACCATAAAACTAACAGTGATAACTAACCCAACATGAAAGGCCTATTACTTAGAAAGTAGCAAGTAAAACACTTAATCGCTATAACAAATTTTGTTAAAAGAAAAAGCAGTAATACATAGACGTAACTCAGGTCATACAGACATACGTAGAGACACGCAAACTTTAATTGCTTCTAATTAATTTATTACATGTATTAAACAATTAAGCGTGCGGTATCTTGATGTATTGTTATCGAATTCAGGACGCCATAGTTACGAATGACTCTTTGCCCAATTGACTTATCTTTGTAAGCTAATTAATGGGTGCCGCTCATCACGCGATGTGCTCTAATTGGACGTCGAAAACAGACGTCATTTCGTTATTACTTTTCCATTTTATAAAAAGGATATACGTGTGATGGCTGATAGGGCATGTCGATTGGCGAGATCAATATGATAATTTGGACAATCCACAATTGGTAGTGTACTTAAAATAAAAACATATCGTCTATTTAGACGATATGTTTTTATTTTAGTTACTCTGATGATATTTGTTTCAATTTTCTTATCGACTTAACGTGATAGCCCTTAAAATACATCAATGTGTTGAGACTTCTGGTCCTTACATTTCATTATGAAAGTCCTAGTATAAAATTTAATTTTAACACAAATAAATTTTCCTTGCATGTGCATTTGGTAAAAAGCTGTCGATAAATCTTTAAGTGTATCATGGAAGTCTTTCTTCATTTGGTAGTTTTGTATTTAAAATCTAGATTGAATGCTTTTAGGATGTGGGTAATAATTCTATAATAACAAAGTTTTTTTATTTGTCAGGCATAAGCTTTTTCCTTGATATATAAACTTTCTAAGGCATCGAGAGGCACAAAGGAAAACAATCACAACATCGGATATGAATTATATTACATTAACTAGCTCCCCTAAAAATCACCCCATAAACTTATTACGTGCGGTAATAAGATTGCCGGAACAACACTATGTTCACGTACATAACAAAACGAAATTAGAAATCGTCTGAGTTACGAACACCGGTAAATGGTGAAACGATTGCCAATTTACCAACCCTACCCTGTCTTAATTGACGCAGACTACTCCTTAAACTAACGGGGGTAGATAGCGAAAGTAATTTGTCATCGGTTAGCTAAGCATGGTGGGGGGGGGCGCACTCGCGGGCCAACCTCCGCGGAGGTAGCACGTCTCCACACTAATGACATCCCGCATAATTAGGAACCGCCACCATCTACTAATTACATAAATTGCCCACTAAACTTGGCTATAATTTTGCTTCGCGTTTAAGCGGGGTAACTGCTTGAGAGTTGGTACGGACTGGTTTAAATTATTACAATGTGATATACAGATTTGTAAACATACGTATGTGCAATCCAGTTTTGTTCGATATCGAACTGGTTGCACGCAAGTAGTGCATCTGAATGTAGTAAATTCTAAAGTGTATTATGTGGTAGCAACAATGGATAACGCTACCTGTACGTAACATTGGAAGTACACTACAGGCGCAACTTAGATACCCGGTCCCAACTTGCGAGAATTCGCCGCAATGATTACACTCGATTGACTCTGATTCCCTTGCGGGGTTGTGGGGTAGACACTTATTAAGTAGATAGTGCTTTTCGACAAAGGAACACAAACCGTACAAAACATACCCAACAGTTTTCAGCGCACAATTTTTTTTTTTTTGCAATACCACTTACAATAATGAAATTAAAATTGATAAGGACGTTTATCGTGCCAGACAGGTATTCTGGTGAATAATTTCAAATATTTATGTAGAAACTAATGATTTCATCATACTCAGATATACTTACAAATAGCAGAAAAATTATGGTATACCCATATTATACTAATTAATTAAACTTAAAATGACCTAAAAAGAGAAGGAATCTTTTCATCTAAGTATTAATTGTGATATGGCAAGCCATTCACAATCACTTTTACCTCAATCATTACAAAATCGTTTTGCACAACAGATCAACCGACAATCAGCCAGTCATCTAGCAACGTAGTGGACGGCATCAACTTGGAAGATATAAAGGAGTTCGCCAAGGCTTTCAAGCTACGGCGGCTCGGTCTAGGCCTCACTCAGACCCAGGTTGGCCAGGCCTTGTCTGTCACCGAAGGCCCAGCTTACAGTCAAAGCGCGATTTGCAGGTAAGGTCTAGCATAATTTCCATATTTGTTGTTTTGTGTATGATTGAACCCATAGGTTTTTGCCTTTACTATACATATTTTTTTGCTGGACACGACGTGGTGCACCCAAGGGACCGTAAATAGATTGTCACTACAAGCAGCAGTTACAAGTCCCGTAACATTTCCAACGTGTAATTAATAAACTGCCAGTAACGGTATCTTGCAAAATGTATGCGTGTTCCATTTTGCAGTCTTCCTTGAATTTGAACGTAGAACTGAAATCACATTTGTATTAAGGTTCAGCAACAGACATAAATAAAAAAAAACACCATCGTCCTGTTTCATAATTTAATTCATTATTTTTTAATATTCAAGAACATTTAAAATTCAAATGAAACCGTTATGGCATATGAAAAATTATATAGAACACACGACCACAGCTTAAAAATTAATGTTGCCACTTAATTGTTGTTGTTAATACAGTATCTAATTTGTCAAAGAAGAAGAAAAAAATATAAAAAACGATCTGATGATATCTTACTTGTAACCGAAGGAGATAAAGTCGCACGCTTGTCAAAATAATGTGATCGTTTGCTGGCAACATCGTGGGGCTGACAAAAAAAGGTTCAAGAATCGTTTTTATAAATGTCGTCACGCAGGCCGGCGCTCGGTTATCATTCCAACTTTTTAATATCGTTAATTGAAGTGATTTGTAAAACAGCATGACTCCTTTCATTGCTTACAATTCGTTTAATTAATTACCATTCGGGTGGCTTCCGTTCCACTCACTGTGTCGTGGCTTACACCATTTTTTACTCAGCTAGGCGCGGGCGCGTGTTTCCTAATTGTTTTTTTCTATTATTACGAATTGATTCGTGTCTAACCTACCATATCTTTTAACAGTTTCAAATCTTAGAATATTGAAACTTTGAAACTGTTTGCTGTTCAACATAACTCATTCATGCAAATTCTTATACGCCTTTCCAGCTTTCAATAAAAAGTACACGAAGCACCAGACTGAATTTCACACTCCATTATTTTGTTTTAACCTACCAATATTTAAAAAAATATTAATCGCTGATGTGAACGCTTTCACACGACAAGCTAAACCCGAAATGTAGGATTTCAGACTTTTTAAATGTTCTTCCTGTCTTGCAATTACATCATATCACAAATTGTAAGATTTTTATTTTAAAATTGCTACAACTATGTAAATATACAGGTTTAACGGCCGATCGAAGTTGGAAATCATATTTTTTTTCTTACGAGTACGTTACCTTATACTACGTAAATCGACAAATTAATCACGCTTCAGCACAGCTTTACGCTCATAATGTTTAATTGAATCAAATCACTCGAAACAACGTTGCCCGTGAACAAATCGAATTTCGATGCAAAACGGAATGCGACCGGCACAAGCCGAAGGAAATTTCAATTCCAAGCCACCCCCCGACGACCTCCTTCGTATAATAAAATCATTAATCGTTACTTCTGTTCCAGTTAATTAATTATCTTGCCGTAATTACTTTTTTCGTGTAATTAAAAAGAGTAGAATTCCCCTGTCTTTGTTCTGTCGTGATTTCATTTCCCATTAATTTTTCTTTCGTCTCCCTCCAATTTGGTGTCGTGACGTAGCTACATGGTAGTTACCCCTTTCATTATACTGGACTTAATTAATTTGCATTTTAATTAAAACATATTATTGTTTTTGAGAAAAGAATTCCAGTTAGTGTGCCTCGTTCCATCTCACAGAAGCTTTTTGTTAGAGTTCACAATGAACAAAAGTCAACAAAATTCTTTTTAATCATTTTCACAAACTCAAGGCGTTTAGCTCCCCAAATCTAATTTAACCAAAGAATCCTATGAAAACATTTCAGAATTGTAAAAGCAATACTTTTTTACACCCCACCAAAGGAGTTAACATCGAGATTCACGTTAAAGAACTTTTATTGAAACGACAAAATTTTAAAATGGTTCGAAATATCTACCTTATTGATCTGTTTTGAAAACAATCAGGCGCATGGTCATTGCCACTTGGAACGATGTCAATAACAAAATATTGAATTAACCATTAACCCCGGTCCGAGTGCATTACAATTTCATATGAAGCACAATGCGTCAGGGCATCTCGCACCAGCATAACATTAAAGTTAAATAACCAACACACAGCACGTTCACGTCCTAAACTGGATAAAACCCGAATAATTTCGTTAAGAAAATTGAATTTCCTTTTCAAATGATATTGATCAAAAGAGCGTGTCGAAATGTTTACCTCATTTTAAAGCGTAGTAAGATCATGTAACGTTTGTTTAGTGACATCATAGCGTGCGACTTTGTTCCTAATCTTTCTAGATTTGTAGAGATGTAGTGATGTTGCTCCCGTTCACTTCGCCGGAGTACCGTCACCGTCACTGGCTACGACATAATCTAACATAATATTTGTTACCGTCCCCAGTGCCCTGGCTTCGCAGATGCTAGCAGCTCAGCTGTCTTCACAACAACAAAACATGTATGTGTTTTGTTTTTTATCCCTACACACAATATCTCCAAATTTATCTTCATCAGTCCTGCATCCATCTGCATGCAATTCGCATATACTTTAGAGAAACATTTCAAAATGGAGCTAAGATAATGGAGATAAATTCGTAGATACTTAACATACATTAAGTACACGCTTTGGCTCACTTATATCGGCCGAGTCCACACGCAGAATGTCTTTAAATCAAAATGTTTCAACGCTGTTTAATGTAATCTTATCTTGATCGGCGATCCGTGCATACCTTTTGAATGTATGCCGTATATAATTATTTGTAATTACCGGTTTTGACGTTCTTTCTTTTCCTTTTCACACGTGTACGGTATTTGCATTCGGGTAATTACAGCGAAGGCGCCATACATCATACGGCCGACTTACATTTTGATGTTAAGACAAACGCGCTACACTAATGTGCCGGCTACCAAACCATGTCGATTCGACACTATGAGTAATCGCTGTGAGAACTTTATCACTTTTATTATTTGTAACATCTCGATGAGTAATATCTAACTTTCCATCTAATATAGCATGATGTATTATTTTCATTACTCTTATTTTTATTAATATTCATTTTGCGCAATTCAAAGCCAGGGCATTGGCATACGTTACCTTTCGTTTCTAACTGAATTCGTTGTTTTATTGTTACCTTGTTCGGTATTAATCAAACTGATTACCTCGGCAGACTAAATTGCCTATTGTTTTTTTTTTCTCTCTCTAAAATCGTTAACGCAATGTCAATGTCCTGTGTTTATGCCTCTGTTAATTTGGATCGGGTAAAGAGTTACATCGCGTTCTAAAGGTGCTTCGCGTTAGATTTTCATTTGACCGGCGCTCGCATAGCAAAGTCTAACATTACATTTATGTTCGATACAGATTTGAGAAATTGGATATAACACCAAAAAGTGCGCAGAAAATCAAACCGGTGCTCGAACGTTGGATGAAGGAAGCTGAAGAGAGGTAAATATTTGTTTGAGTGAGTTATGTTCGTGGTTATGTGCTACACCGTGTTCGTGAAACATTTGGCCTATAATGCTTAGCAACGTTGTGAAAGACATTTCTCAAATCTGGACTAACTAATGCTTTTACGGGCTAGGCTTTATGTTTAGTTGGATCCGCTGTACGACTAACATCTAACACTCACCGTTACCCGAAGTTAGGAATAACTAATTTCTTCTCGTCGTTTCCTGAAATCAGTTGTTCCTAATTTAGGTGTTCATCGAAGAAGGGTCAAACACACACTGGCTATATCATGCATGTTTTAGTTTTTATGGTGCGGTTGTTTAGTTTGAGCGTGTTTTGTTATTTTCTGCATTTCTTTTTTTTACGTTTTCCTTATCTGTCATTAGGAAATCATCATCGCTATTGTGGTTTTCGTTTTAGGCGTATCTCACGTGTGATCACAACTCCTAACACATTGTTCTTAATTTCGTTTCGACTTTCTAAAGCACACTTCTAAATCATCAACATTAGTGTAACTCACCTAGATGTTCTTACCAAATCGGTATGGTTTATTATGGTAACCTATGAATCACTTCTTTACAACGAAAAACTTTTTAAGTTCTATCATAATTTCCTGATGGATATTTGAAAAAAAAATTACCTAAGGTCTAGCGACGTAAACAAAAACTTCGAAATAAACAGAATAAAAATTAAAAACCCAAATATTAATACTTTCTATAATTGGGTTATCTAAACTTAGAATTGAAGTAAAACTCCAAACTGAAACTATACCGATCCAGGCCGTTTGCAAGACCTGAAATATCAAACTACATAATCTAACCGCTCCTAAGCATTGAACTTTTGAAGACGATCTAAAAATACAGTTAACTCGATAACCAATTTTCTAACAAACGCTTTCGATTAGATTACGGGCCCTATAAAGTTTACCAGCACAGGAGATCGAAATGATGAGATCCATAAAGGAGACGTTTAAAATAACAACAATGAAAATGATACAACACAAACCAAAGTCTCTAACCAAAACAAACATCATAATCAGAATCCAGACAACACTTAACCAATCAACGAACCTCTTCTTTCCATAACATTTAAAACTAAACCAGGTGTTACTTAAATCTTTAACAAAGAAATAATGTCGTAAGATGTCCCCACAGGATCCATCGATCGACATTTTGCGTCATTAAAATGCATTATCTGAATGCAACGCTACGGTTTAACATTGCAAATAGGTGCATTGAATTTGCAATCGGTCCCTCTTGGTGGTAATTTTTAACGACCGCCTCTGTTGGCGATAGTGCTTGAATTAATTCCGTTGTAACTTCGGGAACCTCGTTAATTTATTATTAAGAACTAGGTACATCTATTATGGTGTACCTACCTACTCAGTTGATATAAATGGAACTGCTACAAATTAAAGTCGGAAGCTAACTACTGAGCTGTCGAATGGACGAGATAGACAGCTTTCGTCTATTTTTGGAAAGAAGGCAGAAGTTTAAAGGTAATGTACAATTCAAAGAACAGAATAGTTACAAGAAAGCCAATTGGAAAGCTTAAGTTACTTTCAGAGATATAAGAAGGGACACTAATAATTTATAAATATCTGGTTAGGCCAGAAACTAAGCTTCAGAAGAATGGAGAAATAATGATTACTTGGATAAATATTAAGCTAATAACGATAATATTGCTAATAGATAACATAAACCTATAGAGGTGGATAGCACCTGAGAAATAAAAAATAAAATAAGAAAATTCATTTATGTAACATAATTCAAATGAGATTGGCATTATGAAACCAGAGCAAGGCTTATTATTACCATCAGGCGTTTAATATTAAAGTTAATATGAACATGAATAAGTTGACTTTATCAGTCTTGTTTCTATCTATGTAGGTAAGCGGATTCAGGATTTTTTTTATCGGAACATAGAGAAGCTTCATCGGAAAGCTACCAACTTTTAAATTTGTTAACCACCTGCAGATCAATTTTCTATCTAAGCTTATTTTTTTTAGGATCTTCCATAAGATTGATATTTGTGACTGTATGCATGTGAATGCAAGTATTCTTAAATTCTTTCTTACAGGCCGGCCGTCGAGAGAATGCGTTCTTAACACCTATGAGTTGGACAATTTCTAGTACTAATAAGGATCAAATTCGCAAAACACATATTCGTTAGTATGAAACTGACAGGTGTCAAGAAAGCATTCTCTCGACGACCGGACTGTAGTAGTCTTTTTGTCTACGTAGACGTCAACATTCTGCACTCATTATGGGAGTCACTTAAGGTTCAAACAGACTAAGGTGAACACCGCGCGGGATTCCCCCATTCTGTTTGACTCTTTACTAACTCAATGATTTTCCGGGGTGCTTTTACTACGAAAAATACGTTCGTTGAATTTATCGCACTAGAAATTCAATTAGCGTAAGTTACGTGCAAAAAAGCTAGAGCTTTGGCGTCTTAAGATTGTGTTGTTAAAACGCGTTATCTAATATCAGCGTTTTAATAACAAAATCTTAGGAAATATCCGTGAATCACAAAATAACATATCTAACTCTTGCTTTATCACCTTTACAAAGCACTTAGCGTATAAACAGGGACACTACACAAAGGACCGGTCAAATTATAAGTTCTTACAGCAGCTCACTCAAAACTCCATCTTAAATCAATGTCTTTAACGTTTAAAATTCCGATCATTACAGGTACGCTTCAGGCCAGAACCATCTGACAGATTTTATAGGGATGGAGCCAAGCAAGAAGCGAAAACGACGTACTTCATTCACACCGCAAGCTCTGGAACTACTCAACGCGCATTTTGAAAGGAACACCCATCCCTCTGGTGAGTTTAGCGATATTTAGTAATAACTTAAGTCCTAGTACTTACGCTAGCGCGATTTAATTGGGTCTTAATTATCGGGGAAGTTGGAAGCCCTTGTGGCTATGAATAGATAGCATTAGCGAAGCTTTGAGACTTTTTTGAAACGGCGTGGATTTGCTCGATTTGTAGGATGAAATAAATCGAGCAGGTAAATGTGTAAGAAACTGGCGATCGACTTTGTATTAAGCTTCGTGCAGACTGGCGCGACTCGACACCGGTTACACCGTGAAGTTTTCTTAGAAATTGTATTGTACGAGTCGCGTTGCGCCGTCGCGTCGCGCTAGTCTGCACGAGGCTTTAATAACACATTAAACCGTTGGTCCTGCGCCTGATCTCCCTCCGGTCGTGTCGGATTGTCGGCCAATCGGAAGTGAAGAAAGAGTGCACCTATATTTAAGCACACACGTGCACTATAATATATTCCGCATCCTTGGGTAATCTCCGTTGAGATTGGCCGCCAAGGCTAAAATTCGGTCAGGAGGACTATTTATTTATTACTATTTTTGTAAGCAAATCAGTAAGAAGCCGACAGATCTTATTGACGGGCAAAATCGAGCAAATCTACAGGCACCTTTACCCTAATTGTGCACCAGCACCCTAATTGCGTAACACACGATCAATGACAATCTGTTTCATTTTGACAGTTCAACAACATTCATTGCGTTATTGACGTTGTTGAGCAGACAATTTTTTCGAACTTATGAAGCAATGGATTAGCAATATCCTTCAAAGTGATTATATGTATGTATGTCCTATTTAAGATCGGTAACTATTTAGAGGTATGAGGAACAGGGTGTAGAGTTCACTCATCCTCTATAGAAAAGGGAGGATCCTCCGACCAGACGGGTGTCGTGTCTGGCGGGCAACTGCCTAACCAATGATGTCGGATAGTCTTAAATAAGTCGTTCGCGCGGTAAACTCTATTTGCGCGAGGCAGGATTTGTGTGACATCAGGATTTTGTGTGACGTCAGGTCTTTGATGCGTAGTTCGCATGTGGCGATGTAGATGCCGCCACAAATATATTCGTAATTAAATGAGTATAGCAAAAAACCTTTGTACTCAAAAATGCATATTGTTGTTGGACATCCAGCCAGTATGATGAAAGGCGTTCATAAAATTATCTATGGATCCCAATGAAACGTAAAAAAATTTACTATGAAATACAAAGGCATACCAAAGAGGAGAAGCTTCCTATAGAAGGCACAAAAACATTTAAAACATAGTCTACACAACGGCCGAAGTGATTGGGGTCGCGGGTTCGATTCCCTACGGAACAAATGATTGTTTTGTATAGCCTACGTACCTACCCAGTTGATTTGGGTCCGAATGTATGTGAACGTGAGTGAGATCTGCGTGAGTAAACGCATCCATTCATGCTACAACAAAAATTCCTAGTGTTTTCCAAACTGTTGAAAAATCAAATATTCGTCTTCCGAATATTGCAAATCTATATAGCCTAAAAATGTTAAAACCTTAATAAGTCAAGAAGGAAATGATTAAGTACCTTATCGTCTGCTAAATAGGTAACAAAATGCTATGCTCCCGCAGTGAAACTCGATGCGAAGGCGCGACACGACACCGGTAAAACAATTTCCATGAAGTTTTCTTAGAAATTGTTCCACTAGAGTCGTATCTCACCGTCCCGTCGTGACAGTCTGCGGGAGCATAGCATTTAATACGGGCAGTTTAACTATTTAGCTGTGCAGATTGCCCTACACGATCAACTGCATCGTTGAGAGAGTTTTCATGATCACAAGTTTATAGTTATTAGCAGTTGCGAGCTGCTCATTTCACAAAAAAATATTTTACAAGAGAAGATTTTTTTTTATATTACCTTTACAGTATGATTTTTGAGGACCTAAATAAATATTCTGCCGTCTTCGGTGAAAGGCCGTAACAATGAGTTAAATATAGGGCCGGATGCAGCATTAAACTCTCTATCTTTATGTCCAGGGGATACATCTGTTATAAAAAATTGTTAAAGTTAAGCCTATCGACTGAGATTAAAACTTGCCTTCAGTCAAACAAAACTGTCATTTTCTCAAAATCTACTTTGAAGTAGTTTACGGCCTTACACTGTTTGTCCACCGCACCGTGAACGGGACGGCACCGAGAAACAAGATTACGTGGCCATAGTTAATGTACTGTCGCTACTTCGCCGACGTCATCTCGTCCTCGTTGACGTCCCGTTCACGGTGCGGTGGACCAACGGCCTTTCACCGTATGACCGGAGTACTGCAGTCATACTATTTAAAATTTCGTTAGCGATGCCGGCGCTAAGGGCTCGACTTGCTTTAGGAAACTTTTTGCCCGCCTAATCGAAAAACGTCTCCCACCCGTCACCATATGACGGGTGGGAGACGTACACCTTTATTCTTTAAGGGGAACTATGTACATGAATCTACTCATACAAACATATTTTTTTTAAATAACGTACTTTCCGCAAACATAATGATGTAGGTATCATTATCATTAGCCCGATGTCACCTTGTAACAAAGGAAAAACTTATACCTATATAAATAATTACCTAATGTGACACTCAGAACTAGATACCTTGAAACAAAAAAACCTGATGCTATTGTTCTAATTTTTTCAGGCACTGAAATCACTGGACTGGCACACCAGCTCGGCTACGAACGCGAGGTCATCCGAATATGGTTCTGCAACAAACGGCAGGCACTCAAGAATACTGTCAGAATGATGTCTAAAGGAATGGTCTAAATACATGAAAAACACAACAGTAATAAATCCCGTACACAACTGCGAATATTGGACACATTTCCAAGTCCATAAGTCCATTAAAAAGGTCCATCATATTAGTTTGTAATCCATCAATGGACGCTGAATTTTATCCAATCTTTTCCATTTGTGTACAGGAACTCATACGCAAAAAGACGACAAAAAGTTAGGGTTTAGTGGTGGGGTGCGACCGTGTGACAGTGTTATCGATATCGATGGTTTCGCTTTAAGATCTGCACGTAGATTCGTGATCTCGTCTCGATATTCAAATTAATTATAATTTGCATCGATAGTGTCTTATTTATGAAGGCGAATGTTTCTTTTTGTTTTTTATTGATGAAAAGTCTGGCCTTAACCGCAAATCTTTATGCGATTCCAGCCAATATGAAACATGGAAAGTAGATAAATAGTATTAAGTGTAACGTAAATGTATTATAAAACAAATTTCGACTGAAATATTCGTCTCGATGTAGTTTACAATGATATGAATGGAATGTCGTAGCGATTAATGTAGGTGTTTACTAGTACAAAGTAATAAAATTGAATTGTCAAAATCACTTTACCATTTTCAATGTTTCCATTCCCATTATTTGTATTTTTAAAATAAACTGATTATAAATGAAAAATAACAAACAATGTTATTGAAATAGGAACTTTTACTCTTTTCATAAAAGCATCGGTCTAGCGAAACTCACAAAGATGGCAACTTATGTTTCATACATGAAAAAATAGTGTAGCTTCCAGGTTTTCTTTTGTAAAAAGATTGCATTTTGTAAATAATTAAGTACAATATGTTTAATTTTCGTCAATAACAATGTAATGTAGCTGATACATTAATTTATTAAAATACTCTGAGTTGTTTCGTTCTCTTTAGCGAATGTTGCACTTTTTAGATTTAAGATTAATATCGATATTATGAAAGTAGTTAAAATGTGTCGTCAATCTTAGTGTAACCTACTAAGATTTTTTATTAATCTATAGTAGGTTTTTGTTGATAGATAGGTATAAAACGATATGTATAGATTAATTAAATATAATTACCTAATATTGCCGTAAATTGTAAATATTGTTTTCGTAATTTGATTTAATGAAATGTATTATTAGTTTTATGTATTAAGTATAATTTCATAGCTTTTAAAAAAAGTTTTATTGTAATTAGGCAGTATTCAAGTTGGATTTTGTGGCGATATTAACGATATGATTTCCATTTTCATCCAGCAGTTTGTTTATAATTGGAATAATTAATATTCACATTTTCATAGAAATACATGTAACAGGGGGTCTTGAAATTAAAGTTAGATGATTTTAGTGCGCATATTTCTCGCACGGTAACTGTTAAACTAATAAAATTGCCTCGCATTTGGAAATGTAGATTTTGAAGAGTATACTTATGATATGTAGATTTTCCAAAAATACTAAAATTTGACGTTATATATAATTATGTTTTAAGAAATAAACTTGTGCGAGAAATATGCCTAAATAAAATTTATATGATAAATCTCTCGATGAAACTCACATTTAAGAATACTCGATGTTACTATTCGGTGCACGCACGGTGATATTCAAAAAATATTTGAGATCATCGACAAACAAAATTCTATTCTTTTTCAATTGTGTCATTACATTATATCACCACGTCTATGGAGACAGGTGCCTTATCGATATTTCGGAATACAAAATTAAAAACCGTGATATTTGCTGATTTCTTTTAAATTTTGATGGTTGACTAGGTATATATTTAAATCCTTTTGAAAGGTATACTTTGTATAACATTATTATACTTCCAAAATCATACCTCTCTCAAAATATCACATACCTATGTAAATAATTTAGTTAGATAGTTTTCAAATAAAGACCTGCTGTTAACTGTATTACCAATAGTAATAAGGCTGTAATTGTAATATTGTATGTTAATGACCAATGAAAACCAACTTGTGATCATTAATATTTGTACTGTTACCTACTACTTAACAAGAGTCGTTAAAAAAATAATATTATAAAAATTGAACATATTTTTCGGCTGTTGAAAAATTGTAAATACAATATTAAGGATAATAAAACTATTTGGATTAATATTTAGGAACAAAGGGAAAAAATATTATCAAAATTTATATTTTCAAAAATATTACAAATGCAAAAAAGCGTATTTAAAAAAAGGGATGTTTGGCCATAAACTAAAAAATCATATTCACGGAAAGGGTTTTTTATCGACTTAAACACACCACAACACTACACAAGCCACGAGCAGTAAGGTAAACAGTGACTTAAAAATTGTGCGATGCGATGTTGCACGTAATCTCTGTACTTATAATATAAGGAGTCAGATTTCTCATTTATAAATCAAATAGATTACCCTTGTTATTGCAAGTCATTCCTTTAAATGAACTTCTTTACACTTTTCTAGAAGACAAACGCCAGCAAATGTCGTTTCAAGTTTTTAAATGTATAGTATTAAATCTCCATACAATTTATAGCGTATGAAAAATCTGATTCCCATCAAACATTAGCGTAATAGAAAGAGCATAGAATGCTAAGTACAAATGATATAATTTAACGATAAAACTGCTAGTCCCGTTAAAGGTATAATTAAAATAAAAAATATTACTATGCAAAATCGCGTTGCACCCTGGTTTTCATGATCCACATGTATCTATAATAATAATAGTAATACAATTATAAAATCTACACATAACTTCAGCTGTAACACATATTCAAACCAAACTGTAACAGTATGTAATAGTGTATTAATTTTTTCTTCCTATAATGGTACCGAACGAATGATTATGGCTGCTGGTTTATGAAAAGAAGCAGAATAAAGGCAGATAACTGTTTGATTGCTTGTTTTATTTATTTTATCTTACCTTAGTACCTACTACTGACTCTATCCGTAGAGAAAAGAACATGTGCACTTCGAAACCAAAAATGTGACTATAATGTGCTATTCTGTAACCATCAACCACCGTGAAAACTTAGGTGAAGTGAGCGTGGAGTGAGCTGTCATTCCACAGGGATTGACACTATTGACAGCTCACTTCACCCAAGTTTTCACGATGAGATGTTTACAGAATAGCATGGCAGAATATTTGTCGAAAAATTAAAAGGCGGGTAGAATTTATTTTATCGTACCTACTACTACCTACTACTCACTCCCTATCCATAGAGAAAAGAACGTGTGCACTTCGAAACCAAAAATGTAGTGTCCTGAATATCTGTCGAAAAATGAAAAGGCGGGTAGAATTTCGACAGCTTGGCGACTGTCGTTTCGAAAACACCTCAATCAATCTACCTAGCCTTTTGCCAACTATATTGGGGTCGGCTTCCAGTCTAACCGGATGCAGCTGAATACCAGTATTTTACATGGAGCGACTGCCTATCTGACCTGCACAACCCAGTGGGTAATACGATACCTACCCTTCTGTAAGACTGACAGACTTTCGGGCTTCTGACGACCCGTAACGACTGTCAAAGATCCATGATTGACAGCTGGGACCAACGGGTTAACGTACTTTCCGAGGCACGGAGAAGTCTCTGTATGTTAAGATGGTCACCCATCCACAGACCAACCCCGGCAAGCGTAGCTTAACCTGATGGATCGACCCGTGCGGCTGTTATAACTTAGCCACGAGCTCCTCTACATTTCGAAAACACCTATTTGATAAAAAACAATAAAATGTTAAATTCCAAGTTAATTTCTTGAAGCAAGACTCGAGTGTCTCCTTAGGGCTTAAGTACACGGCGATTTTGAAACGACTCACGTAAGCGCTACAAACGAAAAAGTGTAGATTTTTCAAGTTTAGCAAGGCAGCAAACTGGCTGTCTATGGCACCTATAATATACGCCGTGTGCATGGGCCCTTAGCGCTTTCTTTAAATATTCCTCAAATCTAATCGAATTATGACTTCATTAGTGGTATTCGTAAAATAAATGAATAGGCAAATGATTCGTACTACATTAGTAGGCAAGTAATTATCTTCCTTCATTAAAGTGCTTTCACTAGAGTCGGCTGATACGGTAATTAGCTAACGTGGTTTGAGCAACTGGATTTGTTGGCCTCGCCTTCATGAATCTGAGTTGACTTAAATACGCAACGTTTTACCCATTAAGTATCTATGGTATTGTTGTATCCAATACTGATCATGCTGATCCGGATGATGCGAGAGTTGTAACTACGGGCTGGAATAAAAAATAATATAGGTAGGTACTTACCAAAATAAATGAGTAAGTTGCCTCTGGTACTCTGGTGGTAGAATCGGGCTTTTGCAGAAACATCAGTGAATGGTGCTGTGCAACTTCAGTCAACAGCGGCCATTACTGCAGCTGGTTCTTTACATTACCTTACATTATCTGGATAGGTATGTAGCTAAAATAAAAGTAGGTACTTACTTAATTAAATGAGAAAATGAAATTTAAAATTAAGTACTTTGAGTAGCTGAATTATTAAAAGTCATATTTTTAATAATTTAGCCATCGTTTTATTATCATAATCAATTATTTGTATTGTGAATGTGAGCGAGAAACTAAACAAGAAAACTAAATAAAATCTTTCCGATCATTGTCCGTGTCACGACGCGTTTAAAAAGCCCGCCATTACAATGGCGCTAACTCTTGCGTTTCGTAACTTCTATTATTCTGCTATTATTTTATGAAGCAATATTGAAAGATGAGTATTGCAGTGATTATAGTCTTTTTTTAATAATAATTAAGTTGATTAGGTTAAAAATTTATTCAGAAAATAAAAATTATGGAAGTGAATTCTAGTAAAATAACTAAACGTAAAAGACACTAGGGATGAGACATGATAGTAAAAGTCGAATAATAACTGTGCGTTTGCTTTGGCGAAACACAGTTACACAAGTTTACAGTTTGGCAAAAAGAGTTTGGAAAAAATAAGGGGGGCCACTTAGGTCGAATGGGAAATCAGTAAAAGAATTTAACAAATTGTTAAAAACGTTGCTTGTGGGTGACTCAAAATCTACTTGCACTTGTCGGCAAAGTAGTGCCATCATAAAATTATGTCCGCATTATTTAAGTAAAATATTTAGTTCCAAATATCACCACGTCACACTCTTTTATGTCGACCTGAACAATACATTATCTTGTGATCAAAGTTATTAAAAAGTGGTGTTTTTACTTCGTTGGTTTTCCTAAAATAAAATCTAAGTTGAATTATATTATAAAACGACAAGTCGAATAACATTAATTTTCTTTACATATTTGTTAACATGAATAATCAACATGTTTGAATTCAAGCGTTTATTCTAAAAGTTGGCAACGTCGCAAATTGCTGTCAAATATTTACATACCTGTTTTGTTTTTAATTTTAATAAATTAATTTGCCAATATTTTAATTATATTAACACTAGTTAGCAATATTTCAAATTGAATTATGGAAATATGAAATATCGCTAACTAGTGAATTCCTAGAATATTATAATGAATTGTAATTATAAAACTGAATTTGATGTTGTAACCGTTTAGGTGTAAAAAAGGCATTTGGAAAGTGTCCCAATACTTTCTTTGCATCTAAAACTAAATATTCGGTGTTACAATATTTAATGCAATTGATAACAAATTCTGGATTATCCTAAATCTCAATACTTCGTTTATTCGTTTTGCCCATCACTATTATTTCTGATACCACTACATTTTACCAATATGGCGGAATTTCTTATCAGCGACACTGTGAATTTGTAAAATCTGACGAAAATAGTAGATTTATAAATAGAAATTAAAACAAGGACAAACTATATTAAGAATAAAGGACCTATTTAGCACACAGTTGTGTCGTCAGCGGTATACATTGGTTATAAAAATAACCGCGCACCGAATACATGATCGAACATCTGACAATAATAATAAACATGAGTATAATGTTTGCAAAGCTTTCGGGACGAAAAATTGCGTAGAATATTACGTCACGGCGGCCTCGTGTTGGGAATACCGTTTATGCATTGTGAAGATACATGTCGTCGCGAAGTTCCACAATGATTCACGAGGTTAATGAAGTTTTGCTTCGATAATACGTAATTGGCTGGCCGTAAGTGTTGTTACGCGATATAGTGTAGTTTCGCCTTCGTCGGGCGTTGACTCGTCTCGCTGGAATCCGGTAGAAACGCGGCCCGCGGGTGACTAATCGATGAGATGATCGAGAGTGTATCACGACGTGCCTTTAGCAGTTCAAGCGGGACGTATAACGTGCGAGCTTCGGAACTGGCGCGCGAACGAAAGCTCAACATCTTCAATGTCACTGTGCAATTTCTGGATGATACCCAGCACTCCTTTCAAATCGAGGTATTTGTTTATATTTTTATTTTGTAGTTGAATTCATAAATGCTTGTATAAAAGTAGCGGCGAAGTTCCTAAGCCCCTTGTTTTTGATGTAGGTATGTCTAAGCCCCTTGTTGTTAATGTTGGATGGTATCTGAGTTCCAATAGTTTTATAGTCAATCAACAACCACAGCTTACAAAAATATCTGTAAATAAAAGCATTACAAAATACATAGACAATGTTTCCATTTATTTACAATTTTGATGTGGGTTGCCTTATTAAATATCTGATATCCCGAGAGTTCCAATAGTTCTATTATCAAAAATCAACATGAATAACAACAGCTTGAAATTAGAATATCATTAAAAACACACAATGTTCCCATTGGTACCTATTCAACTATTCATTTTATTGCATCTGCCCTCCCATACGTATTAACACTGTAATTTGAAAACATTGTAAAAGCCATTTATTTTTAAAAGAGTAAGCGTGGAGTTTTGTTGCCGGCTCTTGTCCATAGGAAATGACCAATTGGAACCGTGCACCTAGCTTCTGACGGTTCATAAGTGCCCATGTAATAAACCTACGTGAAATAAAATATTTTGATTTTGAATTAATTTTATTGAAGTATTTTATCAACGGAAATGTATATCAGTATGTTAAGAAAGTGATAATACTGCGCAAGCATTTATTTGATAAACTTTGCAAATTATTATTATTGCAATTAAATTAAATTATTGGTGAATGAAAATCAAAAGTATTCACTTTTTTTTTCTAGGATTTGGCTAATCCAGTGGTATTGAAGCCCTCCAAGGATTTAAAATTGCAGTTTTAATTCCTTTGCATTATGACAACCCTGTCAAAATATTATTATAAATATTAAATTCTATTAATATTTGATATCTTCTAAATTACCTTGAAAATAACCTCTTCCTTGCAGTATAAGTATTGCATTAATCTAAAAAACTCTTACCCCGTTATTCATAAATGGTGCTTAAAGTTAAGTCATGATTAGCACCTGCTTAACCATTCATTTTTGATGTCTAAACGTCTTAACTTTCAAGCAACATTTAATTAATAAGAGGGTTATTGTAATATTGAGTGTGCGTGCTGAAAAAGCATAGAATTATTTTATGTTGAACAAATAATATTCAATAGATGTCTAGTAGTATGTATATCTAAAATAATTATATAAAATTCTTTCATGAAACCTGTGTTCTTTTCAGAAAAAAGCTAAAGGAAATGTGCTACTAGACCAAGTGTATCAGCATTTAGAATTAGTTGAGAAGGACTATTTCGGGCTACAGTTTACAGAGAATGGAGCACCACCCAGCGCAACAAACACTGAAATAACAGTAAGTTATATTATTGTTTTATAATTTATACTATAATTATTAAAAAGAATATCTTGTTGAATAATAAAGACTAAGTACAATAATAATTAAAACCATTAAATGTATGACTCTGTACCTTCATGAAGGCTTATAAAAAAATTAAATGCATTCTAGGTTACAGTCAACCACATACTTAATATTGTAATATTAGTTCAATTCACAACAAAAGGGTTTTGTCCCTTACAAAAACACTGTTCTCTACTTATATATTACAGGAAAACCTGTAAGAAGTCTATAGTCTTAGAATAACACTGTAAATCTGTCAATCTTCTGTGTAAAAACTTACATTTGCAGTTGGAATGTATGGGAGAAGTTTTTTTTTTAATGTTAATTTTTCTCTTGGGATAAAAAACATGGTAGATAACATATTCATTGTACAGAACCCTCACCACGCGTTTTCATCTCACACTGGTCTGGTTTTTGTTGAATATAATTTGTTTATCTTTAAAACTATTCCGATCTATTTGTTTGTTAAAATAATCCGTAATCAAACTGACAATACAGAATTATATGGATTGGAAAAATGCATACAATTTTAGTCTCCTTTTCCAGTAAGGTAAAACTAGCATGAATAAAATAAGGTAAAACATGCACAAATCATGACTAAACCCCACAATACCACCAGGGTCATTTTGTACCAAGTGTTTTCCTAACATCTATTTAATAAACTGGGGTCTCGTACTTAACAAATTCCTCCTGTTTTGTCAGGCTCTTCCACATGACGTTCTGAGACTTCATCATAGACTATCCATCATTTATAGCATTCAAAGAGCACTTGCGCAATGGTTTCCACAGCCTCTTTGCATACCCTGCACAGAGGACTATCTGATAAGCCTATTGTGTGTACTTCAAGGTGTTGTCAAGACAAGTAAATGAGCAAATAAATCAGACAAAAATGCTTCAGATACTTATGCCAAATGTAGTTGTGTGTTGCAGAAACAACTAAAAGATTTTTTTAATAAATAAAAATCTAATGTGCAAGTTAGTATACCAATGTGAAAAATGATAAATAAATCAGCTTATGTTGCAGGAAAAATGAAAGGGAGGCAGGCCCCCTTTAATTTTTCCACTTAACTCGATCCTGGGCCAATCCCGCCTATAGGCGTCACGTTCGTCCGGCCACCTACACCTGAGTCTGCCGCGATTGCATCAGACGTTTTCAGGAGAATAATGTTTAAACAATTTTTTATGGATGTTACAAAATTTTCCTATCACGAATCCAGAACAGTTGTGTAGTGGATTGCATAATTGCCTGAGATTTATGCCTCCAGTAGCAAAGTAGGTTAATTGTCGATGCAACCAAGCCCTCTTTTTGTTTACTATTAAGGATGACATAAATGGTTTACATTGAGGCTTGTAGTGATAATATTTGTTTTGCATTAGCTGTATTTGAAGTTACAATGTTGGCAAATGAATGAATGTTTTGATTTAAACTTACTTTGGTACCATTCAACTTATTTTTATTTACCTCAACAAAATGAATAAATTCTATCATTTGCGGTTAGTTAGAGTTAATTAGAGGATATGATTGAAAATGTTCTATTACCATACTGCATTTAAAAAAGCCGTCCAAGTTCGTGTCGGACCACGCACAGTGAAGGGTTCCGTTGTTGGAAAGAATTTATTGCAAGAACAAACTTAACTTTGTATTTGAAAAACCGCAAAAAGTTGGTCGATTATTACTCTTTAACTTGTAAAGCCTACTTAGCTGTGATAGTTTTCTTTTTAATTTCGTTATATATACTACGGCGGTGAATTTTTTCACATATCCAAAATCAACCATTCAGCTGCTTTTTTGTTTTCTGATTTTTGTTGGTCAAGTGCCCTGGCACTTGACCAACAAAAATAAACCCTTTTAAGCTTAATACTTCGCGAACGGATCTCTGAATCAAAAATGGTGTTAACAAACTCGCAATATTTTCGAGCGACCTTTCCAACGATACCCCACACTATGGTATAGACGAGAAAAAAAAAAAACATCCTCACTTTACTTTTTTATTTTACCTCTTTGTCGGCCTGATTAATATGTAGGTATACCCATGCCAAATTACAGCTTTCTAGTACTAACCCTCTCTGAGCTAAGCCGCGGGCAGACAGACGGACATGGCAAACTATGAGGGTTCCTTGTTTACAGTATTTATGTAAATATTTGATCAAAGAGCATTTAAAGAATTAAACTATTCATTGTTTATGTCTATGGTAGACCACACAATTGTATCCACAAATTCATTATTATTTTGTACTAAGGTAAACCTTGAGTCTTCTTTCTACGCAGTAATAATGTTAGTACAATATTATTATTGATTACATAAGAATTAATAACTGTCAATTATTTACATTTAATTAATTATTTTCCTGTTTAGTGCACCCCTCAAAGTTTAAGTTGTACTTGATTTACCTAGTAACTCGAGTAATATTTTAATAATTTAATTCAAATAACGTTTAATCTTCCTCAAATTAAGTTTGAACAGAAAATAACAGTTTTATTATAAAACAATAAGGCAAAAATACATGGGCTTCTTATAAAAAAAAGTACATATCGCACCCTCGGTGCGAAACTGTCACTTATGCTAAAATGCAATTTTTCAGGAGAAGCATTTAAAACTTTGACATTTAAAAAAATAATTATATTTCAAGATTTAGACAAGATGAATAGCTTTTACTACCACATCAACTTTTAACTTACTTTTGAATTAATAATGACCACTCAATATTGTATTGCTTAGGACAGTTATTACATATTTAACTCATTATTGCAATTTTTGCATAAGTGACAGTCTCGCACCGGGGGGGTGCAATATATAATAGTTTATGTTTTTTTTTTATAGGAAGCCCATGTTTTTTTTTTACTAGTTTTCTACCGTTATTATTGTTGATTGTACTCTTACATCAATTAATTATAGCAATTATTCATACCTACACGTTGTAATAAATAATAAACCATTGTTCTTGATAACTACATCTTGTTATGCATTTCTTGGGCATAAATAATAATGTATTGTTCCATATTGAACTACACTAGATAATAAATCGTGCTAGGAAATGTGTCTACCCAACAAATGCTGAGACTAAATAATTGTTGATAATGGATGGGCTAAATTGTACTAAAATAGACACATTTGATAATTGATATGATAATTCGGGGATTGAATCTCAGTAGACACTGCAAATGGCTGAAAATGGCCGTGGAAGCGAAAGGTTTTGGACCCTGTGAAGGCCGTAGGAATCCGCTGGATTAGGGAAGCACCGGTCTGTGTGGCGATGCTTGGGGGAGGCCTATGTCCAGCTGTGGACGTCTTTCGGCTGAAATGATCATGATGATAAGAGACCGCTTATATGAATTTTTCTTGAAAACCTTTGATCTCTTGTTATGACTTGGTAAAACTTTGATTCTACAAATTATTACTTTTCCAATGCCTACTCTAGGATGCATATCCGGTATGGCTCGCAAATCCTTCCATATCCTAAGGGCACGTCTTCCCTGCCATTACACCGCCCCCTGGTCTAGTCCTTGATATGCAATGCCCTCAGTAGCTCCTTGAAGCATGGGGCTAGTGCAAATCTTGGGGTTCATTCTATTTATCGAGTCTGGTTAGACTACGCTGGGGTCGGTGCATTTCATTCATAGATGAGATCTGAAAGATTCCCTCCAAACTATGACTACTGTTACGACATCTTCAGTGACAGCTGTGCTTTACCAGGCACCTGTGGAAAAATAGTGAAAGAGAAGTGAAAAAGACAACAACAGTCTAAAATTCACAGATACATTTAACTATATAAAAAAAATTACTGTGACTAATTTGTAGCCCATTCATCACTCCTTAAACATCATTGTACTAATTAAAAATTAACACCAATTAGAACTGCTTAATTTAATTAGATCTAAAAACATAATAATAACGTGCAAGTCTGCTGGAATGAATGAGTCACAATAATATCAGTGCAATTCACACATAATCCTTGGAAGTTCCTACTCAAAGATTATGGATTTTTTTAAATTGTGTTGTCATGCTCTGAGTCATCTATCTGGTGTTCCTAGTATTTTGTGATGTCTTGAACAGCTGCCTTTAAGGACAAGATTTAAAGAGTGCACTTTGCTAGGCGTTGCGTTTTTATACGAATATGAACCTTATTATTACTCTTCGAATGTTCATATTCGTATAAGCGAATGTAAGGAATCGCTGCACACCAATATGAACGTTAATGTTTTGGGAATAATGTTCATATTTGTACGCGACTCTTACTTAGCAAAGTCTGATAGATCTGTGAACCAGGGTGATAGATCTGTTAATCTTGCCCTATGTGACTGTCCATTGTATTGCCTTATATGGTGTTATGCAGTCTACTCGGGGCCAAAGGCGTATGTAAATAAGGATATCCTTATTTACATATTGTCACCAATCGATTTTTTTATTGGTAGAATATGTTCCATGTGTGTTCTTTTATGTGTTGTGTGTTTTTTGTTGTGTTGTTGTTGTTTTTTGTTGGTGTTGTGTATGTTGTTGTGTGTATATGTTGTTTGTTGTTTGTATGTTGTGTTGTTTCTTCGTGTATCTACACGAAGAAAAAAAGTAGGTAGGAAAGGAAGCAAAGACTACCAACACTAGTATTGAAGTTACAAGGAGATCCTTGTAACTTCAATACTAGTGTTGGTAGTCTTTGCTTCCTTGCGCAAATTTTAGTTAGTGTCTAACGTGTTTTTCATAACCATCGAAATATGTAGGTAAGCATTGTAAAGACTTAGCCTACGTTCGCACGGACATAAAAATATCGCGGCAGGATTATACGCCCACAGGATTCTCAATTCCCGGTATTGAGACGAGCGTTGTGAATCCAACGCGCTGGGACGAGAGTTCGTCCCACCGTGTTGGATTCTCATCTCTCGGCGCCAAGAAGAGCGTTGAAAATCCAGTGTAAGAAAAAAAATCGCTGCGGGAAAAAATCGCCCGAAATCTCAAACTCCTTCGTCTCTCGTCAGGCAGTTTTTGATAAACACGTCTGTGACAGACAGACAGACGAATTAAGAGCAAGAGATTTTTGAGACGAATCGGAATATAACCTTGTAGTACTTATGACACTAAAATTGAAATTTCAATGATTATGCCTAAGAATACTGCGGCATCGTTGCCGTCAGATTTCGCTTTCACGTAGTGATGCCGAAGGATTCCCCGCCGTGCTGTGCCCCCAGTGCAGGCCCTAAAAATGCATGCAAATTATTATGTAAGACGAAAAATATGGCAGGAAAAATAGCTTGTAACATTGGGTGAAGTATCTAATACCACAGTATAAATAAGTTACAGTATTCTTCAGAAAACAGCCGAAACGGTGCGCTCCGAAATCTCAGTGGTTTATCAGTACCCAGTATCGAGTGCGCGACAGTAACGCACTGACGCAGAAGATTTATCTACCGAGCGGCCGTAGGTAATTATTTCAAGGTCACTGCCGAGGCATAATACTGTTACTTATTTATACTGTGCTAATACTAATTGGAAAGTCTCAATAGTCTTGAGCTGTCTTCCCGATAGCGTTTTTATTCATGTATTACATTGATTCAAGGTGCGTGGAACGGATGTTAACGTGCTAAAATTTAAATTAGTTGAATCTAAGAAAAAAACATAAGTATTCTTGATTAGCGATTGCGTGATGCCATAATTAACACATCATTCTGAAGCAAAGCCGGTAATTTGTTTTATGTACTGACAGTACTCTGCTCACGTGAACAGTTAGTTTCTAATTTTATGGTATGGTAAGTATGTCCCTGTCCTTCTCCAGGTACCTAGGGAGCGCCCTGTCAAGTTTTATCGAAATCTGTTTTGCAGTTTAGGAGTGAAAACGTGGCAAACATACAGACAGACAAAATCATAACATCTCTGTACTCTAATTGCGTAACACATTCAATCACAATCTGAATGATTTTGAAAATAATTGCTAATCCATTGCTTCATATGTTCGAAAAATTTGTCTGCTCAACAACGTAAGTAACGCAATTAATGTTGTTCAACTGTCAAAATGAAAGCCATTCCTCCTGTAAGTGTGTAAAGCTTCGTGCAAATTGGCGCCACGCGACGGCGCGACGTAACACCGGTAATTGTTCCGTGAAGTTTTGTTAGAAATTGTTTTAATCGAGTCGCGTCGCGCTATTCTGCACGAGGCTTTACTCAATTACCCCGTTGATTTTGGAATTGTGCATTCATGTTATCACAGTATCTAGTCGTCCGTCAATATAAGATTGAGTAATATAAAAAAAAAAAATGCAGCATTACATCATTAAGATGCAGAAATTACTTCGTTATCATCATTTCGCTAATTGTGATGAGATTATTGATAGTTCCATTCATGTTTGCAATAAGTACTTAAAGAAACATGATATTCATGAATTCTTGTAGATTAAATCTCCGATTTTTAATCGTCTTAAGCTTCGTGCAGACTAGTGCGACGCGATACCGGTTATTGTTACCGTGAAGTTTTCTTACAAATTGTATTGTTCGAGTCACATCGCGCCGTCGCGTCGCGCTGGTCTGCACGAACCTTTATCGTTCAGGTTATTCAATGAGTTTATTATTTTTACTAGAAATTGTTTTGGAATTATTTGATTAGACACTCCTTTATTGAGTCTTTTAAATCTGATCAAAAATTTCGATCGATTTAATTATGCACGTGTTTTTGCAATTATTTGAGTGGGAATTCGTTTGATGTTGTGATAGGTTTCTTGTATCAGTCAATGGCATAGTGCAGTGATTACATGAACGTAGAATATTTGCGAAAAAAACTACTATTACTAGGCATTCGAAAGTTAATGAGAGTTGGTTTTCAATCGGAACTACGGTTTCGCTTGGCTTTGATAGTTTAGACTACCTACCTGGTTCATTTTCGCTCTTTTTACACGACTGCCCAAAAGGGAGTGTACTTAATGTTTTTTCCTTCATGGTTGGAAATTCATATACTACCTTTAACAAAAAACACAGCATAACTATCCTTTTTTGGCTTCGCCGCAGTCAGGTCAAAAGTCCTACTATTAAGCCTACTTAGGCTCAATTTACGATGCCATGGCACGGAATAGAAGTGAGTTTTTGTAAAGATACATAGCAAAATGAACTTTATGTCAATTGTGTAACGTACAAACTAGATACGAACTTGTAACTGCGGGAATTACCGAGAATTTGGCTCGTATCTAGTTTGTACTTTACACTATTGACATAAAGTTCATTATTATTTGATTTGTATTAAAAAAAACTCGCTTCCAGTCTTTTCCGCAGTTTGGATCAACTGTATGTGTACCATGACCACCGTAGAAACGGGTTTTGACGCCGGAAGAATAGACAAAATGACAGATAAACAATCACAATCTGTAATTTTGTCTATTCTTCCGTCAGCAAAACCCGTTTCCATGGCGGTGCTGGAAGCATAAATATGTAGGTATAGTCGACCTTGTAATTAGTTTATCACACTAATGTTGAATGTCACTTGCAAGTCATAAAACGACAAGGTTTATTTGTCTGTGGCAGTTAGATATATTCAACCTTACTGAAGTTTCCGTTTACTGGGGGATTGTTGTCAAACGTGTTGAAGCAATAAGGGTTTTCTGAAATGACGATCGCAGCACTGAGACGTCAGGTCCGGACACCTGTCAAAATGTCAAAGCGGGTCTACTTTCTTTCGTGACTGAATGGTGAACGAATGAAAGTAACGAATGATTAACGTCATCATATATTTTATATTCATTGTCGAAATGGAAGACCAAATGATGGCGTGAATTTTCATGAAAACCGGTCGACTATACAATAATTATGGAAGTTATGGAACCATAGATTATTTGCAAAGTTGTTTACTAACTAAGTTTTTAATATGAATGCTCTACTTTCACAAAAAATATTTATTTCTTTCTTTCTTATCATAAATACTTATAGCTTTTGAAATCCAGTTACATTACCAACTCACTCCGAATGCTGTTGCTAAGGCCATCAGCTGACAGCAAAAACGCGCCAAAAGTAAACATCTGTCACCTGACATTTTATTTTCATTTGGTTTTGCATGTTTTCCTGCTCTCGAAGTGATCTTGGCACTCAATGTGAAGACCATCAATGTCACCCACTCAAGCTGTATGACGCATTACAGTCCGGTCGTTGAGAGAATGCGTTCCTGACACCTATCAGTTGGACAATTTTCTAGTACTAATAAGGACTAAATTCGCAAAACACATATTTGTTATTATGGAACTGACAGGTGTCAAGAACGCATTCTCTCGACGACCGGACTGTAGATCTGTGTTTTAGTTCCTTTAGGCATTATACGACCCAGGATAGACACGTCTGGCGAAGAGTGACAAGGAGACCCTAAATAATGGGATAAGGCTATGAGATAGAAAGAGCAGTAGTGGTCCAGTGTAACGGCTTCGGCTTACGAGTTGTAGGTTTGATTGAACCTTTTGATTATTTCATCACCATTGCTCTCTGAACGGTGAAGGAAAACATCGTGGGGAAACCGGCATATCCTAGCACCGAAAATTCGAAGACATGTGACATCTACCAGCCCGCACTGGGCCCGCTTGGTAGACACACACATTATTTAACATTATAGGCTGATTATATATGAGCTAGAAAGACATTTTACAAAAATTTATATAATAAAACGCGCGTGAAGAAATTTACCGCGCGGTTTTCCGGTCAAATTTGTCCCTAGCCTAATTGGTTTTACCGCAGGCATATAAGTGTTACTTTATCATAGGGAAATGGGGTTACTGAATGATGTGGTAGCCTATATAACGGTATCTATAATTATCTTCCTTCCCATCCTAGCTTTCTCTACTATGTTGGAGTCGGCTTCTAGTCTTACCGAATTATTATATTCCTTCCCAAATTTAATAAATTACATACTATGAAAACATGAATACGTCCATCTTTTTGACATACCTATACCTTTCCCATATTGATCAAACAATATTACACCCTAAAACGAACAAAATAAAGCTCAATTTCTACAGAATACAGTGACCTGTTTTCGGTATTGATCAAACGATTTTAAACCCTGATTTTAGCAAAATAAAGCTCATTTTCCTAAATCATTCTTCCTCTTCTTCCACAGCGTTGGCTAGACAGTACAAAATCAGTGAAGAAGCAAGTCGGCGCGAACGCACAGTTCTGGTTGGCTGTCCGATTCTACCCGCCCGAACCATCCCGATTGGCTGAAGAGTATACGAGATACCTGCTGTGCCTTCAACTCAGGAAGTTGCTGCTTGATGGGAGAATGAACGCGCCGAAGAATACCGCGTTGTTGCTAGCTTCGTTTACTGTGCAAGGTAGGTTGATAACTATTAAATCCTGTATTAATTACTATTAATGCCACGGTGGTCTAGTGGTCGCAAGCGCGACTGCTAAGTGAGCTGTTTTGGGCTCGATCGGAGTCGCGGACAGTGTTGGCAGTGATACTGGATTTTTCCTAAAAGAAAGCCAAAAGGTCTATAATGTTATAATAGATAGATTACTAGCTCCAAATTTCTGACTAACTCACCGACTCCTTGACAATCCGAAAGTGCCTGTTAGGCCCGGACTCCACCAAAGCGGAGATGTGCGGAGATGTTCGAAGCGGAGACTAGAAGAGATGTATTTCAGCTAGGGTGTATCCACCCAAGCTGTGCGGAGATGCGTACTGGCTAGACTGGAGCGGAGATGTGTGCTGGCTAGAGCGGAACTTGGATTGTACGCCGCTCACATCTCTTCTCGTTTTCGCTGCGTGCCGTCGCAAGCGAGGCCCAGCTCACATCTCCGTTTTGTACCACCGCCCAGCTCAACCTCGGCGAGGCACAGCTCACATCTCCGCTTCGATCGCGCCATACAAATATGATACATCTCCGCTCAGTGGTATCCACTGAAGCTGAGTGGAGACGAGATGTGTGAATAACGAAATTCTATTGGTTGTTTAAAACACATCTCCTCTCCTCTCGTCTCGTCTCCGCTTTGGTCCGGGCCTAAATGGTAATTGAAATAAATGCTTTGAGTTAGACATCAACTCTTATTTCAGCATGTAACCCTAAAAGGCAAACGTGCTATGACATCTGACATACAAATGGTTGAAATTAAAAAACTTGTCTCTTTGCCTTATTATGTTACAGTACATTTCATGTTATAAAATTCTGTTGACGTCATAAACATAATATACATCTGTGTTTTTACGTAAGCAGGTCTTCGATTGTATTATTTTTCCTTGTGTATAAACGATATTTTTACGTTTAGTCGCAATTTTCTAAAATAAGAACATCATAACATTATACCTGTATTCGCCGATGGGTTACGCAGAGGTGTACTTCCTGCACACCCACATTTAGCCAGTTATGTATAAGTCTCATGTAGTAAATTACCCTTCGGCCCCTATGGGTCGAAGGGTAATTTACTAAAATCATTATGAAAATTCCTTAATTGAAATATAGATTATAATGTATTATTCGTCGAGTTATATCAGCTATCTAATTACGCAACACATTTTCGTAAACGATTACGACTGATCTGTTTCATTTTGACAGTTCAACAAAATTCATTGCGTTATTTACGTTTTGTGCAGATATTTTTTTCGAACTTATGTAGCAATGGATTAGCAATCTGTTTCAAAACGATTCAGATTCTGATTGATCGTGTATTACGTAATTAGGGTACAGGCTATTTCTTGTTCGAGTTTAACGTAATTTTTATTGTTGTTGTATTAGCTGTCTACATATTAAATGCATAATAACATTGTGGAGGGCCCATAAAGATATTTTTAACATTATCCTCAAAATTTTCCTTTAGGGAAAAAGTTCAAACATATTAATTCAAAACGAATAAATGGTTTCAAATATGTATGTTCTTCTGTATTGATTCAAGAAACTCATATTAAAAATAAAAATAAATGTACTCACTTATTAAGTCAAATCAATTCTCGTTTAAATTGAAAATGGGTTGAGGATCAGCACCTTTCAACATCAGAATTACTTGAGACATCGACAGCCTCCAAATAAGCTGGCCTCTCACTGCTTTGCCATTAAGTACCTAAATATACTAAGTGTTAAGTTAATTATATTAAAATCCCGAATGGGTTATAATAATTCTAATCTCAAGAGAGAATGCGTTCTTGGCACCAACGAATATGTGTTTTGCGAATTTGATCCTTATTACTAATAGAAATTCCGTCTAACTGACAGCTGTCAGAAACGCCTTCTCTCGACGGTCGGACTGTATCGTATTTTTATACATTAACAAGCAATGATAATCAATAGCATGTATTTAATCTCTCATTGTTATTAGAACTACATCATAAAATAGCCCTAATAATAAGATTTGACTTATATTTTCTTGTTTTCATCCAGGTCTTATACCTCGCATTGGTTGAAAAGCCATCGATAAGTCAAAGTCAAACAATTTATTTCGGTTTAAAGACATTTATTTTCTCAAAGAACAAATTACAGTTCACTTATAGAGAAACTTAACTAAAATTACCAATACGTTGATTTACATTTAAAGTCAAACAATTTATTTCAATTAGGCACCTATGAGGCACTTTTGAACGTCAAGTTTACACAAAATAGAATTGATTCTAGTCGCCCCTTCCAAAAGGTAGTTCTCGTATGGAGAAGAATGGGTAAAAAACTCCACCGTTACTCTAGATATATCCATACGTACTTAGATATCATGATGTCGTAATGTTGTAATAAAATACGTACCTAGGTACTATCTGTCGGTCGATTCTGTAAAATTATCAACGTGAAACTTATGTGAAGTGAGCTGTCACTGTCACAAATAGACCAGCAGAATGCTAGGGATTAGCACTATTGACAGCTCACTTCACCTACGTTTCACAGTGATATTTTTACAGAATCGACCGGCTGGTCGTGAGTTTGACGTTTGTGGGAATATTAATGCCACAGTAAAATAATCATAGGATTTGCTTCAGAGTTTAGTAAATAAACATTATTTTTCTTTTAATCGCCTCACACCAATCCTGTTGTTTACATTAATTTTTCGTCACTTCTTCAAACTTGTTCGCTTCAAATTGGCTTTTGAAACGTTAAGCAAAGTTTTCTGCTTAGAAACTAAAAGAAAGAGAGAAGACGAATTATGAGATAGATATAAACTAGTTTACGACCTTGCAAACAATCTTCAAAGGCAACCAAATCAGCCCGCTCTGTTCTTTTCTATACAATCTACGTGGTGGAACAGGCACATCTGAGTCACCCTCATTTGTCCAGCTTATTCCCAGCTAAATTGAAGTCGGCTACAAGTCTAACCAGGTGCAGCTGAATACAACTATTTTACATGCGAGAGACTGTCTATCTGACCTCCGCAATCCGGTTACTGGGTGAAACGGTAACCCTTGGTAAGACTGGTTGTCAGACTTCGGGCTTCTGCCCACCCGTTTAATATCTACGAACTATCTGAGTAACTAACCTTGACAATTTGAAAATATATTTACTAAACAAAAGCAATAACAACATTGCATTAAAAAAAAACCTGTCGTTTTCCAGCGGAACTAGGCGACTACAACGTATCGGAACACCCTCCAAACTACCTATCAGACCTCTGTCTGCTGCCCAAACAGAACGCAGAAGACGAGCGTCGAATCCGAGAGCTCCACAAATTACACAAAGGACAGTTACCAGCTGATGCTGAGGCGAACTTTCTTGAACACGCGAAGAGATTGGACTGCTACGGAGTTGAGTCGCACCCTGCTAAGGTAAGACATTCTTCTTTATACAAGGTGTCTATGAATTTCTTGCCGGTTCTTCTCCATAGGAACCTACTACGCTTTGGAATGGGCAACTAACTTAATCTTACTGACTGACTCCTTGACAATTCAAAAGTTTAATTCAAATAAATGCTTTGAGTTGAATTTTGAGTGTAATTTAAAAACTTAAAATCCGAATAGACATCATTGAACTCATCATTATGAACAATCTTTATTATGGGCATAGATGAATAAAGATTTCTCGACCCCGCAAAATCATTTAAATAAAAAGCTACTCTTGCTACGACACAATAAGGTGCAATTCAGATCACACAGCGCTTATAACCTACAGTTATATTTACCTACAAGTGTCCTCTCTATCGCATAACTCTTATATCTTCTGACTACGTTACGCTCACTGAATTGGCCCGACAAGACGAGCCCGACGCATACTTGTAGCTTTATACCTACAATGTGGGTTGAACCATCTGTGCTATCGGACCAACCCCGAAAAAAATACCCCCTACCCTTACCCCTACCCTTTTTTAGGTTTTCAGTTATTTTGATTAAACATTGTAGGGTTTCTTCAGTTTGCAAGTTAGGTTATGCTTATAAGATTTCTGATCGTCTTGATGACTTCTCTAGGGAACGCCTCCTAGAATGATACTGGTCAAGTATTAGTAATTAATATTTGGCAAATAAATAAGTATGGAGAGCAGCGGTGGGCCAGTGGTAACGGCCGCGACTTACGAGTTCTAAGTCGTAGATTACAACCCTGACAGATGCTTTACTTAGTATAAATAATTTCATAATTATTTCTCTCAAAGCGGTGAAGGAAAACATCGTGAGTAAACCGGCATGTCCTAGAACCAAAAATTCGAAGACATGTGACATCCACCAACCCGCACTGGGCCCGCGTGGTGGATTACGGCCCACTCCCTCTCACAGAGAAGAGGCCTGTGTCCCAGCAGTGGGAACATTATAGGCTGATATGCTATGCTAAATAAGTATGAATGGTCAGTCAATCCTTGAGTATTGTTCTAGAATACGGATAAAATATCTAAATTTGCAGCCAGAGGAAAAAGCGTAGAAACCAGGCCCTTTTTCAGATCTACATTTTCACGAACGTCTCAATAAAGTCACTTGCCAATACAAAAAAAGTAATGGCGTGGGTTTTTTGAAGTTACAGGTTCGTAATAAACCAAACGCATTAGCCTATGACACAGCGGGATTGTGGTTTTCCTTACAATCATAAATATTCCGCAGGTGCCTGGCGATTCATCCCAGAACATCCTTATGTAAATAATATTTTAATGACACCGTACAAATAAATGGTGAATTCTCTTCGTTAATGCTTTTGCTTCTGTTTATCAATTTGATGATTGTTGGATTAATTTGTATCATGAGTCAATACCAAAATCAAGGTGTGAATTATAGATAAATTACTTGACATTGATCACCAATCGATGCTTATCGACGGTGTGACGATCATCATATTAATAAGACCTTTATCACAGATTAGTACGGATGGGACACTACGCAAAATCGTTTAAATAAAAAGGACTCTTGCTACGACACAATAAAGTGCAATTCAGGTCGCACAGCGCTAATTACCTACAGCTATATTCAGCTAGAAGTTGCCTCTCTTTCTATCGCGTAACCCTTAATATCTTCTATATGAGAATATAGATATAGATGCGACATGTCCCATCTGTATTCATCCGTGCTATTTTACTGCAATTTTTCTTATGACTGACTAAGTCCCAAATTAATCTATTTTATTGATAAGTATTGCATGTATTCCAATAACTGGCCAACATTGGCGCCAATATTCGTGTGACAACGCAGTAAATTATCCTGTGACCCAAATATGGTGCAATGAATATTAATAAATACATGACAACAATATATTTTTATTTCGTCACTGCTGTGGTCCTATGGATTGAATTGAATTATGCAGATGAATTTATAATTAATATTTTGAACATTTATTTTACTGCTTGCGTTTTCCTTAACTATTTTGGGAACGATTTCAAGAAGACTCCAATTCAATATACCTACTCGGTAGGTACACATAATAATAAACAGACAAGGCTTTCGAAAACGAATGAAACAAACGTGCAAAATCTTACTTGTTATCTTAAGTTCTATTTTGGGATCGATTTTCAGGAGACTCAAATTGAGTATATTCGACAAATGAGCCTTCTAATAAACAGACGAGACCCACGTACAAAATCCGTATCCAAATCTTCAGAAAATCCAAAATTTTCAAAACTTCTGGGAGACCTGTAAAACCCACTTGTTAGGGACAGCGGTATGACATCCGAAATCAACGCATATTACTATCCGATGTAAGGAGAGATTTCGATGTGTTGAAAACATCAAACGATTCGCCATAATTATATCCTTTTTTTTTATTTTTATTTTTTAATGTGGGAATATATCAGGTAATGTCCCCCGCTCTGGGCGGAGCGGGAGGGCGTGTCAGAATTTTACTGACTAAAACCCACCCGTGTTCCTTCCGTTGCCTGTGTGCCAGGTCATCATGTATCCTGAGATTAGATTTATATAATCGCTGATCGATTACCCTATAGTTGAATGCGAATTTAAAATTAAACGTCATCTGCCTAGCCTTTTTCCAACTATATTGGGGTCGGCTTCCAGTCTAACCGGGTGCAGTTGAATAATATTTTACATGGAGCGACTGCCTATCTGACCCCCACAACCTAGTTACTAGGTAACACTATACCCCTTGGTAAGACTGGTTGTTAGACTTTTTTGGGCTTCTAACTGCCCGTAACGACTGTCAAAGATCTACAAATGACAGCCGGGACCAACGGCTTAAACTTGCTTTCCGAGACACGGAGGGATCTTGGTATGTAAAGATGGTCACCCATCCACGGACCTAGCGCGGCAAGCGTAGCTTAACCTGATCGATCGATCCGTGCGGCTGTTATTACTTAGCTACAAGCCTCCTTAAACATAGTATTAATAAAACTTGGTACTAACAAAAAATCTTGGTACTTATTTTCTTGGACCAAACAATTAAATAATTAAATTTCGTTTAATTTCAGGATTACAACGGGAAAGACATATTTATTGGCGTGACGTCAATAGGTATCGTCGTGTTTCAGAACAACATCAGAGTGAACACCTTCTCTTGGAGTAAAATCGTCAAGATTTCCTTCAAGAAGAAACAGTTCTTTATACAGTTGAAGAGGGAACCTGTAAGTATACAGTGCCTTTTTTTAAATATTGGCGAAACTAGCAATCAAACATGAATCCATCAGTATATTGCTACTTAAGTTGTTAGTCCCGACTGTCATTCGTGGATCTTTGACAGTCGTTACGGGTCGTCAGAAGCCCAAAAGTCTGACAACCAGTTTTACCCAAGGGGTATCGTATTACCCAGTTACTGGGTTGTGGAGGTCAGATAAAATACTAGTAATCAGCTGCATCCGGTTAGAGTGGAAGCCGACCCCAACATAGTTGGGAAAAGGCTAGGCAGATTGATTGAGTGAAATTAAAAAGCCCTAAACGAATACATATGCAATAATTTTATTCTAATAATAAATAATAATAATTTTATTTATTTTCTTACCACAAATTACAGAGATAGTAATAAATAGTCTTCAGACACAATTTCATAATTAATTTGTGGAAGACTGGTGCCTAAACTAAGTTTTTTACAAAACCAGTATGTCAGGTCACCAGGCCCCCAAATCAAAGTTGTACATTATTTTTGTTGCACTGGAGACCATCGGGTTCATATATCATATTTACATAAAAATCTCCCACATTATAATATTGCTATTATATTCTATTTAGAGGTTGAATGTTAAGTTGTCAATGGCCAATCAAATACCCCTTACTTCCACAGTCTGAAACCTATGACACAGTCCTCGGCTTCAACATGCGGTCCGGTCGAGCAGCGAAAGCGTTATGGCGCTGTAGTGTTGAACGTCACGGCTTCTTCAGACTTCGAGCGCCTAGGAGGAGGGCCTTGTTAGCCGCACTGGGAGCCTTAGCTGGCCTGGCCGCCCCTACTGTGCCCAGGACTGAGACAATGGCGCTGGAAGATGCTAGGAGATCTAGGTCTACTAACAGGAGTTTTGTTAGGTAAGCATTTATTTATTTATGTAAATAAAGAGAAAAAATCTTGTGAATAGGTATGACGTCAACTTTTTTTTTATCCCATCTATTCAAAAAGAGCTAGTTTATTCTTCGTAAACAGGGACCAAAATAGGTTTTTAATCCGTAGGGACTAAAAGTGATTTGAATTTGGAATGTGGATATTGTTAGTAAAAGTTGCAGTCACCAAAGAGATCAATCACGAACATTGTATGAACAAGTAACAGGCTGGCAAGAGAAAAAGTGTGAATTTGGTCAAAATGAAAATCTAAGATGGCGGCTCCGAAAATTTTCAAATTTATCATCATGGGTATCATTTCCATGGTTTTCAAGCGTGCTGAAGCTGATAGTGGGGTCAAAATTAAAGAAAACTACATTGTTTTCACATGTATAATTTCAACATGAATGATATAACCAATTTTTTGTAACAATTTTTTATTTCTATTTAAAAGAGTGTCCGTGGAGTTTCTTGCCCGTTCTTCTCTATAGGTACCTACTACGCTTTGGAATGGGCAACTATACTCGGAATTTTAATTCGATTCCAGATTTGACAATTTCAGTGTTGCAACGTTATGACAAGTACTAAATAGTGACGTTGCGAAATTATTCGATATGGAAATGGAATATTTCCAGATCGATTCTTCTCGTTTATAATTTTACTCTCGTAAACTAAGTATATCAGGAAATTAAATATTTCTGAACCGATAATTTAGTTTTGACGATTAATTAACGATCTGAGACTTTTCTTTTATAATTGTGTGTGAAATAAATAAAAAAATGTGATCATGAAGGAACATGACAAATAAAACAGATAGATGTATTATGGTAATAATTTATTTTATAAATTGTCGCCGTCATCGCTATCGCTATCGCTGTCACTTTCTGTAACATTTATTATAAATGTGTCTGTGATATTGTCGATTGTTTATCGATTTTTGTGTTCATCACTACACTATTATATGTGGTATCATTATATCACAAAATGACAGTAGCTAATGTCAAATCTGGAATCGAATTAAAATTCCGAGTATAGCTTCATATTTCTGACTGACCGATTCCTTGACAGTTCAAAAGTGCCTGTATATGGTTTAATTGAAATAAATGCTTTGAGTTTGAGATTGATCTTCTTTCGTCTGAATGAAAATGAGTCTGCACAACAACTTCATTACGGATTAACCAATATCAGTACTTCTCCCCTCAGACGCAGCAGTTCCCGCACCCGCGAGCGCTCCGTGGGCTGCGCGTCGCCGGGCGGCATGCGCGGCGCGCGCGTCACGGCGCACGCCGGGCCGCCGCCGCGCGCCGCCTGGGCCGGCGGCAGCGGGCCCGGGGGGGACATACAGTGAGTTAACCGACCTAGTTTGTATTGCCGCGGTGTAAAAAGGCTAAGCTAAGCACATTTAAGAGCAAATTCGACCACACGTTTATACCTGATGATGATGAATGCTGCGACAAAATTTTGAAATTATTACAGTTAAGTATTTCATACAAAAATTGACAGACGTCAATTTTATTACACAGATAAAATATATTTATTTTGACGTTTGTAAAATCAGCCCTAAGGCAATTTATTTAACTTTTCTTTATATTTTTTTCCAATTCGTGCTATTGCGTACTGCCAACGCAAACGCAGACGCGCGTACGCGTACCTGCTGCTGATGATGATGACGTATTGCCAACTTTATGAATGAAATTTAACGAAGAAGTGATATTTACCCAGTTACCTTTTCGTTCTCCGAATAATTACAACAACAGATTCCGGTGGAACATTAGTCTCATTAGTAACTTTTTTTTGGTAAATTATTCGACTGATGCCAGGGGTCGAAAAGAGAAACTTCGTATTTAAATTCCTTTATGTTTAATTTTGAAACCCACGATTAACTAGAGACAAATGTAAAAAAAAAAAATTTTTTTAATTACAGCGAAGGCGACTTCTTAGAACGCGTCCTCCGCATCCCGTTATCCTACGTCGACGAATCAGAATCGGGCTCAGAAGGGAACGATACGAACGAATGTAACGGAGGAGTTCGGTTACGTCTGGAACCGGGAGCCGATGGACTGTTCGGGTTCAATGTGCGGGGTGGAGGCGGGGCGGCAGTGCTAGTGTCGAGAGTCGCTAGCCGGACGAGGCTACAGTTGCAGGAAGGAGATCAGGTAAGCCGTTGGAAAAAATACTTTATTACATGCACTTAAAGTTTTGTGATGTTTTCAGTCCAATTTTCCTGGCAACTTTCCAATTTCTTTTTTCTCTATAAACCTTACTCGGCCTTTAATATTATTATAAATACTAAAAAAATAAAAACGAATCTGTCCAGACGTTCTCAAGTGATGCGTTTACCAATGAAAAGCATTGCATTTTTGATATTTAACATCTTTCCTCATGCTTTCCTGCAATCTGTGGGTGAAAAGTTATTCGTGAAAAGGGACGGAAGTGTGTAACAGGAAGCCGGGGAAGCGCGCTCTATTTAATTTGACCAATTTGCGCGCGCGGTGCTATAGTTGGCCGTCAGATGGTACCAACCCATTTTCCGAGAGGTTGGTACTGTCAGCCAAGATGTCAGGTGTTACACATCTTAGCGGCTCGCTCGTTTTTAATTATTTATACATAAATATGGTCAGTCGAAAATCAACTTAAACCTTTTAACCAGCGCTGCGACATTTTTTTTTTTTTTTAATGTTGCGGCATCATGCTGAGATAGGAGCCTTTTGGCGTCGTACGGGACTTCATTCTTTAAATTTTACTGTTACTTTTTTTTTATTTATGTTTAGTGTGTTTTTAGTTTAATGTGTGATTTCCTGTGCGTGTCTCAATAAATACTTTTTCTTTCGTTCAAAGTAGACACATTTCGAATAATCTGTGTTACTTAATTAATATTTATAATTACAGGTTATATCAATAAACGGGCAAGACGTGGACGAAATGACTCACGACCAAGTTGTACAACTGATCAGAAACACGAGAGGAGCACTTACGTTAGTCGTCAAGCCTAATGGTAAGTAAGATAGGTGTCATATTCCTTATTTATTACATGGTAGTTTAGGGGTATAAGGAACAGGGTGTAAAGTTCACTCATCCCCCATAGAAAAGGGAGGATCCTCCGACCAGACGGGTGTCATGTCTGGCGGGCAATTGCCCAGAGGTTGAAGTCGTGAGCTTGTATATATGTCCACCGCGCGGTAAACTCTAATTGCGCGATGCAGGATTTGAGTGACGTCAGGATGTTGTGTGACGTCAAGTCTTTGATGCGTAGTTCGCATGTGGCGGTGTAGATGCCGCCACAGTAGAGCTTATTGTTAGCGTGTCGACGGCAATCTAAATGGACTCGGCCCAGGATTCGACCACGTGTTTAGCGCCATCACTAGTGTTCATCAGTTCCTGTAACGTGCAGCTGACGCAGGACATTGAGTGTCCCATCGTTTGTGCCACAGCACCACACTTACACTCCAAGGCGGAGTCGTCTATGAATCTAATTCGTAGAGATTAATTTAATTTTATGATGGTAAAAGTGACAGAAGAGTTGCTTGTTTGCTATCCTACCGAATAGTCAAAAAAAGTAGAAATAAGGGTAGTAGGAAAGTCATAAATCTGTGATCATAAAATAGTAAATGCGTGACCATTTTTAACCGACTTCCCAAGAAGTTTTTTTTTTAAATGTTTGTTACCTCATAACTCCGTCATTTATGAACCGATTTGGAAAATTCTTTTTTACACATCGACTATATCAATGTGGCCTAATATCCCGAAAAGCACAAGTCACCTGTCTCGGTGTTAAAGCTAAAACATTTTTTTTTTTGTATAAACAACCCATGAAGGTAGTCAGACACTTAAAAAAATCTGAAATCCAATGGTATATTATGATTTTCCGACCAAAAGGAGCCTAAAATATGCAACCTTAGTTTTTGTTTACCCTAAACCTCTTAAGGGGTCATTGTTTAGGGGTATAAGGAACAGGGTGTAAAGTTCACTCATCCCCCATAGAAAAGGGAGGATCCTCCGACCAGACGGGTGTCATGTCTGGCGGGCAACTGCCCAGAGGTTTAAGTCGGGAGCTTGTCTATTATGTCCGCCGCGCGGTAAACTCTAATTGCGCGATGCCGGATTTGAGCGACGTCAGGATGTTGTGTGACGTCAGGTCTTTGATGCGTAGTTCGCATGTGGCGATGTAGATGCCGCCACAATTGTACTCATTATTATGAACAACTTTCACTATGGGAACAACGCTGAAATCGCGAAAAAAGAATCAGCTGTTCCCTACATTTCGACGAGATAGACGAACATAAATGTAGGGAACAGCTGATTTTTTTTTCGCGGTTTCAGCGTTGGTCGCATAGTGAAAGTTGTTCATAATATTTCCATCAACGCCAAAGTTGGTCGACCATGCTTTACTTGTATTCCATTATGTTGCCCATACAGTAAACACGCTAAGTTATTATACCCATTAATAAATTAATATTTTACAGCTGTCTACGCCCCTGAAGATCCAGGTTCAGAGGAACCAGAAGTCTGCTTCGTCCCTCTGTGCTCCGAAGAATCCCGACACGAAGGCGACGCTCTAGAACAATCCATACTGTTGCTAGGCGACGGATTAGCCAGCGGGAATGCTCTCAAACAGTACGAGACTCTGCTTAGGAGATTGCCTGATGAACCTACAAATGTTTCGAAGTTGCCGTGTAACTTGAATAAGAATCGATATAGGGATATTGCGCCTTGTAAGTTGATGACATTATATTTTAACAAGCAATGCGCCCGATCGGCCATCGGTAAAAATGCAGAACTTTCATCCCCAATCTAACCCCCTTTTTTCATTTTTTTGAGGTTTGGAAATTATCGAATAACTTCTCTAGCTCTGGGCGGAGCGGGAGGGCGTGTCAGACTTTTACTGACTAAAACCCACCCGTGTTCCTTCCGTTGCCTGTGTGCCGAGGCCACGATATCCCTTTCGGACAACTCGCAACCCATCTAACCCCCAAAGGGGACATTAAAAAAATAATCTTTCATAGTGCTCACCTACGTTATATAAGGAACTCATGCAAAACTGTATGCTTCTAGACCCAGCAGTTCAATCTTCGTTCGCAATTTATTTGCGAAACATGTAAACAAACACGAGTTTTAGGAAAAACAACTGTAATACCAACTCATAAGAATCAGTTTGCGCTACAGCTTCGTATTTTTTATGGCTTTTTCAACAGTACTAGTCGGTTTAAAATCAACTTTATTTACACTTGCATAAAGTTGACGTTTGTTTAAGTAGAAATAACATCAATTGGAAACAAGGATTTCAATAGACTTTAGGCTGTGCGTTGTTTGTCAGATTTTTATTATAAAGATTAATCCATGAGTAGAATCTGAATGATGTTCTGAAGTTATGATTAATTTTTCCATAAATATATTTGTTCTTATTTTAAAAATACGTTTACTTCTCAATCGAAGTAATAAATGTATTGCAAACGATAATAAACTTTATGTTTGAATGTTAAGGTTTATAATCAAATTATATGTAATCGCGGCTACTTTAGCGATGATTTTTTGTTCCCAATCTAGTACTATAATCAATATTTTTTTCTAATTGCAGATGATTCAACGCGAGTTATATTAAAGAACGGACCTACAGGGGATTACATCAACGCTTCCTATATCAACATGGAGATACCAAACTCTGATCATGTGCTTACTTACATTGCGACTCAAGGTAAGGCTAAATATTTATGAAATCAAAAAGCAATTGAAAAGATATTCGTAGTAGATTCCATACGGATGTCTGATGTAAGGTTCTATCTTATGCGGGAAGAAATTGGTGAAACGTAACATGTTGCTGCGTACAGACTGATGAAAGGTAACATGTTTGGAGGTTTCTTGGTGTATCAGAAGGTTGAAGAAAATACTCGTTGATGTATAATGTGAAAGATATATTTTGGTAAAATAACGCGACTTATATACAATTTACAATATATGCCCTAACCAATAAAAACTTGTACATTAAATTAATCCAGCATTTACATAAAATATAACGAATGAGAATAATGCATTTTTAGCCAATCACACAACAGCGGACTGTTGTGAGATGGTTTCCGCACGGTGTCGCCTGTGTGTTCGTGAGCGCGGCGCGGCGTGCGCGCTGAAGGCATAAGTATGGGTGCCTAGTAATCCGCGCTTCCTTTCCGAGGCGGCCGCCGTCGTGTGAAGATCTCCGAAGTTTCCTGGTGTTCCTGGAGAACACGATGTTGGCGTGTGGCATCTGCAATCCTGATACTCCTATTTCTTTAACGGCTTGTCAAAGCGTGGTGTCAGTTCTTCTTAGGGCTGTTTGCTTCCGTGTTTCTTTATCAGATGTCTGAAACGTGGTAATTCGCTATGACGATTGTTGTGGCTACAGTACTCCCCCTCAAGCGAAGCGTACCGGCAGCTTGACGACGCGGCCCGAGCGTGTTGTTTTGCTGATAGTGGGCTGTGACGTCATGATGTTCGTAGGTACTCGTGCTTGTTGCTTGGTTGGTGTGGTACTGGCCTTGGTTTGCTTGGTGCTGGTAATGGTTCTTGGAGGTAAGGTATTGGTAATGTTTCTTGGAGGTACGGTATTGGTATACTCTGCTATGACGTATGCAGGCTTCAGTCGATCGATCGAAATGTTAGCTTGACGATTCGGTAGCTGTATAGTATACGTTTTGTCTGTGCGGCTTATAACACGGTAGGGACCTTCATACGGAGCTTGGAGTGGTTTCTTAATTGCATCGGTTCTTATAAACACGTGACTGCATTTGAGTAAATCTTGATGCACGAATACGCGCTTATTATTGCTGTGATGCTCGGTGTCTGGTTGCGGTTTGTTTGCTTGTATGACGTCACGCAGATTTTCGACGTAAGTATAATCCATTGTAGGTGTGTGGGTACTTGTAAAAAAATCCCCTGGTAGACGCAGGTTGTATCCGTAGGTAAGTTCGGCAGCGCTCACGCCTGTATCGGTGCGCAGTGCGGCTCGTAGACCAAGTAGCACTGTAGGTAGCTCGTTGATCCATGTACTTGCGTCGGATAGTTTTGCGCGTAGTGATGTTTTGAGCGAGCGATGCCACCGTTCGATCATTCCGTTGCTTTGCGGATGGTACGGTGTGGTGCGAGTTTTCTTGATTCCCATTTGTTTCATCAGGTTTTGAAATAACTGACTCTCGAACTGGCGACCTTGGTCGCTTGTTAGTGTGGTCGGGCATCCGAATCTTGCTATCCAATGTTGGTAGATGATATCGGCTATTCGAACAGCTGATATTTCGTCGGTAGGGATTGCTTCGGGCCACTTTGTTAGTCGGTCGATCATTGTTACTAAGTAACGATGGCCTTGAGCTGTTGTAGGTAGCGGGCCAACAATGTCGACGTGTACGTGTTGGAAGCGATCGCTTGGCGGGAAACCTGAGATGTTCGAGGATGTGTGACGTTGTATTTTGCTTTTCTGACACTGTATACAGGTTCGAGTCCAACGGCTGATGTCTGCGTTCATTGATGGCCAGAAGTATTTTTGTGTTGCAAGTTTGCGAGTCGTGCGCGTACCAGGATGACTGATGTTGTGCACGCTATTAAAAACTTCTTGTCTGTGATCCTCTGGTATATACGGGCGTATATACGGTGTAGATGTTTCGCAATATAACTCGACGTCTGTGTTTGGTATTATTATTTTCTTGAGATTGATGTTGTTTTCTTGCAGTAATTGTTCAATGTTGCTGTCCTTTTCTTGCGCGCTGGCTATGTCCTTGAAGTTTATCGCAGGTGGGCATGAGATTGTTTCTATGCGGCTGAGTGTGTCGGCGACGATGTTTTGCTTACCGCTCACGTGACGTATGTCTGTGGTAAATTCACTGATAAACAAAAGTTGTCTCGTTCGTCTCGGTGTTTCTGTATTCGATTGTGTTTTTGTCATTACAAATGTTAGCGGCTTGTGATCCGTGAATATAATGAGTTGGCGTCCTTCGAATGTCTTGCGAAAATGTTTGACTGCCATGTAGATTGCGAGTAGCTCTCGGTCGTAGGTGGAATACTTCTTTTGCGCGTCATTGAATTTCTTGGAATAATACCCGAGCGGTTTCCATGTTTGATTCACGTATTGTTGTAGGACGGCGCCAGCTGAGTTGTCGGATGCGTCGCAGAACAAAGCAAGTGTAGCTTGATGTGATGGGTGAGCGAGTAAAGCTGCTTGTATGATGCTAGCTTTACACTGCTGGAACGCTTGAGTTGCTTCGTCGGTCCACGTGATCTGAGTTTTGTCTCGCTTCTTTACATTGTGTAGGTATGAATTAAGTGGTGCCTGTAGTACTGCGGCGTTAGGGATATGATCGCGATAGAAGTTGATCATTCCGAGAAACCTTCTTAATTCTTCGATTGTAGTCGGCTGAGGGTAATCGGTGATTGCTTGGATTTTATGTTGCGGAGGTTTGATGCCTTCCTTTGCTACGGTGTAACCTAGGAATTGGACTTCTGATTTGCCTAGGTTGCATTTAGCGGGGTTAATGGTGATGCCATTGTCTTCTAATCGCTTCAGTACGATTTGGAGGTGTTCTCTGTGTTGGTCTTCGTTTTCTGATGCCAATAGCACATCGTCGATGAATGGGAAGACAAAATCTAATCCTCGTAGTACTTCATGGATAAATCGTTGAAACGTTTGTCCCGCGTTCTTCAAACCAGGGCACATACGTGGGAATTCAAATAATCCCATGGGGGTAATTATGGCTGTCTTCTGGATGTCTTCTTCTCTTACGCTCAGTTGTTGGTATGCACGGTTAAGATCTTTAGTTGAGAAGATAATTGATGAGTGAAGTCCTTGATGCGTGGGACGGGGTAGCGATCTGGAATGGTGATGGAATTGAGTCGGCGATAGTCACCACAAACTCTAATATCGCCATTCTTCTTAGGGACGATGTGTAGAGGTGATGACCATGGGCTTTTGCTAGGTCTGCATAATCCTTGTTCGATCATATTTTCGAATTCCTTTTTCACTGTTTCGAATCGATGTGGTGGTATCGGTCGGGCTCGGCTGTGTACTGGTGGTCCTGTTGTTTCGATGAAATGTTGAACTTGGATATCGGAGTTTAATTTCATCGATGTTAATCTGGTTATGCCGGGATACTGGGCTAATATGTCGTGGTATGACTGCGACATATCTATGCTGCGTACGGTGGGCACATTCGATACTCGTACCGGGGCGTTTACCTTTAAACTCGTCACGCCATCGATTAATCTTCGGTTTTTCAGGTCGACGATGAGTTGGTGATGCTTGAGGAAATCGGCTCCAAGTATGGGTTTTGTGACGTCAGCTACGATGAATTTCCACAAGTACGGACGGCGTAAATTTAGATCGAGTGTTAATGTTTTCTCGCCATACGTAGCTATAGTTGTGTTGTTCGCTGCGTATAGCTGGAATGGTAATGGCGTTGGTATTTGTCCCTTTTTTCTCGGTAGTACGGATATGTTTGCTCCAGTATCAACTAAGAAGGATAGTTTCGAGGTTTTGTCAGTGATGTATAGGCGGTGGGAGTTTTCTTGAACGCCGGTGTCCGCCATTGCCAACGTTCCGTCTAGTTTTCCGGGTTTTGTTTCTTAAACGAGCAAGGCGATGTACAACGTCTAGCTTGTTCTTTGAAACGGCGGTGATAATAACAGAACGGAGATGGGGAAGCTTCTCGGCTGCGTTGTCGTGATGTGCTGCGGTCGCGAGATGGATGACGACTGCGGCGATAGTTGTTGTTGTTGTTGTTGTGGTATTGTCTAGTTTTTAACTCGGCTATTTCAAGCGACAACTTCCTTATTTCGTTGATAAGGTACTGCGTATCAGCCAGTGGTGCGGATGGTGCTGGTGCATGCACGGCTGCGACTTCTGTTGCTGCTGTATGCTCCATTATTTTATCTGCGAGTAGCCCGAGTTCGTCGAGTGCTGTTTTTGTGCTGAACGTTTCGCTGACTGCGAGGACTGAGCGGACGTGTGATGGGAGGTGATTGGTCCACATAAGTCGCAGAGTAGATTCTGGAAGTTTATCTGCAGCGAGGTTTCGCATGCGGCGGAGTAGTTGCGTCGGCTTCTGATCTGCGAGTTCCATTTCGGACAGCAATTTTTGGAACTGGCGGCTGTCTGATTCCTCGTAGGTAAATATGAGCCTTTCTTTGATGGCCTTGTATTGGTCCGTCTCCGGTGGGTTGTACAGTAGGTCCGCGATCTGCTCGACGTCTTGTCGCTCGAGCTGTGCAATGACCATCTGTGCGAGCTGGCCCTGGCCTTTCTTGAGGTCGTTGGTTGCTGCTTCGAAGCTGATGAACCAGAGTCGTGGTCGATCGCGCCAGAAAGGTGGAATGCGCATGTTGAGAGATATACCGGCAGCCTCCGCCTTCGGTACTGGTTGCGATGATGAGCTGGATTGTTCTTCCGTTTGGCTGGGATTCGTCATCTTGGATTGTGATTTAGCGATATGGGCTGAGCTTCGGTTCACTTAAATTTTCTTCACTGTGTTCTAGGCACGGGGTCACCACTTTGGAGGTTTCTTGGTGTATCAGAAGGTTGAAGAAAATACTCGTTGATGTATAATGTGAAAGATATATTTTGGTAAAATAACGCGACTTATATACAATTTACAATATATGCCCTAACCAATAAAAACTTGTACATTAAATTAATCCAGCATTTACATAAAATATAACGAATGAGAATAATGCATTTTTAGCCAATCACACAACAGCGGACTGTTGTGAGATGGTTTCCGCACGGTGTCGCCTGTGTGTTCGTGAGCGCGGCGCGGCGTGCGCGCTGAAGGCATAAGTATGGGTGCCTAGTAATCCGCGCTTCCTTTCCGAGGCGGCCGCCGTCGTGTGAAGATCTCCGAAGTTTCCTGGTGTTCCTGGAGAACACGATGTTGGCGTGTGGCATCTGCAATCCTGATACTCCTATTTCTTTAACGGCTTGTCAAAGCGTGGTGTCAGTTCTTCTTAGGGCTGTTTGCTTCCGTGTTTCTTTATCTGATGTCTGAAACGTGGTAATTCGCTATGACGATTGTTGTGGCTACAACAACAACAAACAATGCAATGCAACATTGCATTGCATTGTTGTGCAATGTAACATGAAAAGAGTTATGCCTGGAGGCTTTTATTAAGATGTTAAGTTTTGTTTACGTTTAGTTTTTATTTCTGCCCGAGTATAGTTCTCGATGATTTTGTTTGGTATATTGGCGTGTGCTAGCTAACATATGGATAATAATTTAAATGAGGTTACATAATTATGTTGAATACTATTATACAACGTGTAACGGAAAGGGTATATACATACCAAGGGCACGGCTTCTTTGGATGATATTAAACGATATTGGAAGGGTTTTTTAATCCTATCTCTACATGTTTGGAAGTTATGAGACTTTTTAATACATTGATACCAGAAACCGAAGTTTTAAAATTGAAATAAACACATCACTAGCACTAAGTCAGCTGATCGGTGTCAGCGAACTATTTGTAAGTAAAAATAAACCTCTTACTCCTGGTATTTCTAAATAAAAGGTTCCGCATGTTTATTTTTTGTTTACAAAATATTATTACTGACTTTTCCTAAACTTTGATGATGTCTGTGAACAATACAATTAATAAAGTTGGTCTAGGTATCAAAATGTAACGAAATAATATTTAGAAACATTACACACTTGTTGGTTTTTTACGTAGTTGTCCTTTAGAAGATTACTTTGTAGATAATTATTATCTACATAGTAATCTTCCACCCACCACCCACCTTACCATCGTACCCACAACACAGTAAATACCTACCTAATTCAAAAACAATATTCCGGTAAAGAAAAGTGTGCAGAGAAGTTAAAAAGTGTCGGCGGCATATGTATGTAATTGATCTTGTTTTAAATAGATAAACCTACCTATTCGCTGTTTATGATTGTCAGCACAATACTTTGGGCAATATCATAATAATGTTTACACATACGATCCAGGAGATTCGATTCACCTTACTATTGAATCGATTTTCTTGAAGATCGCTTTAAAACGATTTGTTTCGAAAAATCGTCAGCTCGTACCATTGCATTGATCATAAAAATCGAATCTTTACGTGCATCCTACCAGGAATTAATTGCTTAAATAAACATTATTATTTGCCATTAGAACTTAGAATAGAAAAAGGATTTAGTAACGATTTATGTCCAACTGAACCCAAAACATCATTTCAATTCATTTCTTTGCAACTTATGCTACTCCTAGTACAAATAAAATCACAGTGGGTTCCGTTCATAATTGTTAAAATATGTTTATTTTTTAATAATTATCAATAAACTATTATCAACAAGGTAATAGTTTTGTTTTATTACAAAATAATAGCACGAACGCATAATTTTTGTCTGTAGGACTAACCGAAAGAATTATCGGAAGTTCACGGTCTGTCGGTGCTGTTTGAAGAGGTACATGGGTTCTATTGGTTTGAGCACGTTTAGTCTTTATAATTCAAATGAAGTCAATAAATAATAAAAAATGTCGCAAAACTGCATCTAAATGTAGAAAGAAATTAATAAAAGTACTAGGACCGCATGAGTAACAGGAATTGTTATTGCCGAATTGAAAATCGTTTGCTCACAGATCCCTGATTACGTCGTTACACACACAATGAGAGCATCTTAGTGTGTGTAACCTATTGGGTTAAGGTCTTAGGGTATGTGAACCAATTGCAGTCCCTGTAGTTTCTATTACTCCTGGTAAATAAAACTTCTAATTCAGATTTCTAACGAGATAAGGCGGCTCCATATGATCATTAATGGATTGAAATGAAAGATTTTCCGGAGTTGCGGGAATGTCCTTACAAGATAACGGGGCCCCGGAATGCAAGGGCAACTGAAGGAACAGGGTGGTTTTTAGTCAGTAAGAGTCTAAGCACTTCCTGCCGTCCCACCTAGGGCGGCAAGTGAGTCATTGATGATTTTCCCACCCCCAAAAAAATAAAGGATTTTTCAATTTTGCATTTGAATAACGTAATTAGTCAGCTCTGATGTGTGAGATTTTCTTAAAACTTTAACGGAGTTTAGTTGAAATTATTATTAAAGGATGTAAAATAATCTTGAATTCTTGAACAATATTTTTCAATAGTAGTGCACACAATAGGACAGCTACCCTATAGGTATCTAAATTTAACGAAATAATATTTAAGTACCAGAATAGCAGGGAATAGAAGCTTTATTTAGTATTATTGTTTGTTATTGCTTTGCTCGTCAGTCGACTCTGGTCCGCGTCTCCGTCTAGTGCACTAGTTCCTATCCCTGTGATACGCGCATCAGTTCAGTGCGGTAAAAATGTAGTGTACGCAGTGCAGTGTGATACAATGGACCTAATGAAAGTGCGGATTGAGGCCGCTTTCAGGACCATTACACCAGACATGCTACGCAATGTTCAGGTGTCCATGAACAAGCGAGCGGCCTTGTGCATACAATACCAAGGTCACCACATCGAACCCCATCTTTAAAAATGTAAGTCAATTTACTAAAATAAGCAAAGCTTTAACATTTTACTGTTTACTCGGTAATAAGTAATAATAAGAGATGAAACTAGTTAACCTACCTAAACTTTGTTTCAATTTTTTACGTAAGTTCTGTTATCTCAGTTTTTACGTGCAATTTCTGGCTTGATATTAACGAATAACGTGTAAATCAATAATTACGCATTAATTTTTACATCATGGTAAAGTAGGTACGGTTTAGTGCGCGCGGCGCGCATTCGCATTGGGCGGCGCGGCGGCGTCGCGTCGTCGGCATGTTTTTTCTTTCGTCAGTTCGCGCCGACAAAGAACACCGCCTGCTGTAGGCTACTACTGTACTAGGCGCGCTGAATTACGGAGGAGATGTATCATGATATTGGCAAGTAACGTGGAAAGTTATTGACCTACGTAGTGCGGTGACACGTTTGTTATGATTTGAATTTAAGAAACATATGAAACCGAAAATTTGGTATCAATTCTTAGAGTATTTTATTTTGAGTTGAAACTACGTATAGTGACTCTATACCAGCTGTTATCTTTAGTGCTTAAGGATAGCAATAGGGTTTCTGTTACACGCTGTATAGAATCATTTTTTTTCTTTCTAACTGAACAGACAGCTGTGCTGCTGGGGAGTTTGTTGCGCCACTTCTTCTTCCCAGCTTAAGCACTAGGAAGTGGTGAAGGGTGGGCGTTTTGGGGGACTGTTTTATGTAATTTTCACGTTCGAAAAGTGCTGATTTTCAGCCTAGTTAATAGTATAATTGAATAAATGACTTGAATTTGAATTTTGAATTTGAAAAAGCATTTCATCAGTCTGGATGCAGCGCGTGCACGAACCGAACATTTCCCTACCCGCGACCTACTGGTGCTCTGAGATGACCGCGCGCCCCTTTGCGTCCGTTCGAATAACCGACAAATCGCGAATCGCTCCGCGCGCGCCGTGAAATACTAGAAGCGTGCGCATGAAATGCACAGTTCGCGCGCGCAAGGCGTCCTGACTATGAACATTTGTTACAAAGTGTGTTACATTGCATGATACATTGCACTAACGTGAACGGCAAATTTTTTCATTTCAAGTTACGTTGCCTAAGTCTGAACGCGGCATAAAATGTAACACAAGTTGAAACAAAATTCGCCTAGTTGTTGTGTTACCTTGCATAAATTAGGACCAATAATTTGTGTTACATTTCATGTTGCGTTTCACCAATCTGTGCCCGGTATTAGTTAGGCTTTTTAGTTTAAAACGCAGGAAATAAGGACGAAAATTCTAGGTCGTTGACCGCGACTCTATATGTCATTCCGAATCAATACACCGGGCTAAATTAAAATGAAAAAAAAAATCTCTTTTCTCATTCAGTTACAGATACTGCCATCCGCGAAGACGAGCCCCACTCAGCGATGGCTGTACTGTAAGCTGTACTTTAGTACGGAGCGAAGCGAAGTGGGGCTCGCCTTCGTAGATGCCACTATCTATATTATGATTTAACATTATCGTATGCATTATCGTACTTAAGACCACGCATTTTATGTTAACGGTGGAGTTTCTTGCCCATTCTTCTCCATACGAAAACTACCTTTTGGAAGGGGCGACTAGAATCAATTCAATTTTTTTTGTAAACTTTGACGTTCAAAAGTGCCTTAGAAGGGCCTATTTGAAATAAATGATTTGACTTTGACTTTGACTTTATGCGATTACTTTTTTTTCTGTTGCTAAAAATAATATTTTTATTCTACAGGTCCTCTATCAACTACAGTAGGCGACTTCTGGCAAATGGTCTGGGAATCAGAAAGCAGTCTCATAGTAATGCTAACAGTTCTAACAGAACGGGGAAGAGCCAAGTGTCACCAATATTGGCCAAAGGTCGGCAACACGCCGCTGAAAGCGACCAATAGTCTGACGATACTGACGACGAGTGAACAGAACCATGGGCATTATGTTAGAAGGGAGATGACTATGAAGGTTTGTTCAGATATTTTTTTAGTAATCATTTGAAACTACGAGAAAGCTTAGTCAGTTTATGAATGATATGTTCATTTGCAGGAATATAGGTAGATAACATGAGTTCTTAAGATTTATGGCATATATTCGGCATTTCAGCCGTGCAAATATTCAGAATAAAAATATAAAAAGAATATATATCGTCGCTGCGCTTTCCATAATCGCTATGTGTTTTTTACACACTTTACAGGAGACGCAAAAAACTGATTTTCTCAAAAAATACCCAGAGTATTCAAATAATTTACTTTTACTATAATACATATTTAGCGTGTTTATAATGGAACTTTCGATGTATTGTGTTTGTATTCGTAACTCTGTAAATATTGCATTTATCACGTAGCTGTTTTTACAGTATGTTTGTATTGAAATAACGATTCAAACTGCATAAAAAACCGAATATCACGAAATAACACATAGCGACTTTTGCACGCGCAACGACGATATGTGGGAATAGTCCTATGAATGAATATGTTTTTTTTTTTTTTTCATAGGAGAACACAGGAGCGTGTCGCAACGTAACTCAACTCCAATACACAGCATGGCCAGACCACGGCGTGCCCGAGGACGCCTCAGCCTTCATCAGCTTCACACAGCTGTGCAGCCAGCTGAGGAAACATACAGCCTGTGAGTATAAAATAAAACTTTTGTACGATTACGTTGTTAACGTAGACAGACAAAAAAAAATGTGTACGGTCGGGGGACCCGTCAGGGACGAAGTTCCTTCTCACGTATGATTTCAAACAAAAATAAAAATTTCAAAGCCGCCGTCTTAAATTTCTTTTTTGACCTCAATAGCGACTTAAGCGCCCTCGAAAACTATGAAAACGACATACATGACAAAAAATTGGAAATTTTAGCAGCCGCTATCTTGGATGTTCATTTTAACTTCAGTATCGGCTTTAGCGCTCCAGAAAACTATGAAAACAACACACATGACGAAATATTTTAAAATTTTTGCAACTGTCATCTTGGATTTTCAATTTGACTTCACTATCGGCTTTAGCACCATCGAAAACCGTAAAAACGATACCTGTGATGAAAAATTTGATAATTATCGCAGCCGCCATCTTGGATTTTCATTTTGACCAATTTCACAGTCATATGCCCCTTTTTCGTTACGTGCCTATTTCTACCAGTTTACTCTTTATCGAAAGCCACGTTAAAGAACTTCGTTAAAAAAAAACTGCCTTAATGCCCAGAAAATCGCTGCGGCGTTCCCCATAATCGTGTCTTCTGAAAATTAGAACAATAATTGCAAACCCGTTACAATAATACGCCCGCGAAACGCCTTTTCCGGACTTGACCGAAGGGAATTTTTAAGCTGACTGGATACGAGGCTATTGGCACACGCTGTCGAGAAGTTTTCATAGCGTCTTCAACACGTGTGTGTAACTCGAGTGAGTAACGCGTGTGTACAGGAAAGACCGAGACGAGCGATGACCACAGTATTACGATTAGGCAGCCCCGGATCTAGAATTTTTTTGAGGTGGGGCAAACACTGCCGTCTGCCGCCACCCGCCAATCCTTTATGCTGCCATTCCATTGATGCGGAGCGAGGGAGTAATGCGGAGTGGAATTGCGGACTGTGTTTGTCCACTGATGCCCAGTGAGGTAGTGCGAAGCAGAGTTACGGACTGTGCGGATCAAGGTCGAGTTCACGCGATGAGTCATTTGAAAGGGCTGCAATACCCCGCGGCCGGTTTTTCCGCTTCCCCGCTCCGCTTCCCCGCCTCGCTTTCCGGTTTTGTATGAATTTTTAAAGTAATTTGCTAATACCTGTCCACTGAAGCGGAGCGGAGATTTTATGCAATTCCATTGGTAATATTGGCATAGCTCCGCTCCGCGCCTCTCCTCTCCGCTCCAGTGGACAGTCTGCCTTATGGAGGATGCGCTAAGGTAGCCCACGAAATTAAAATTTTCTCGAAATGAACATGCTGGCAGCAACATGTTAATCAAATTTTATGGATCGATTTTGCGCCAATCCAATAGGGGCGCCAAAACTGTTGTAAAAAAGAAAGAAATATAAATATTATATTATGTGCTGCGCGTCTCATTTATTGTGAAGTTGTGCTGGGTGGTGCGCTTAGATGCACTTGTCTGCTACGCTTGAATATGTCGCCCCCTGAAGGTGGCACCCGGGGCACGGGCCCGGTTTGGTCCCCCCCTTTGATCCGGGGCTGCGATTAGGTGGTTGCAAGTTTGTTTACAAATGGCTTATCTGGAAATGCCCACCTGGAAATAGCAATGTTTATGCCGTGTACCTGTGTATGCTTTGTCACCACTACATAGTGGTGAATCAAATAGGCGTACAGAATGATGTTGCATTTCCCGAACGCGCACCATCATTCCAATTTATACCTTATTGTAATGATATAAGATTCAAATAACGTCCGATGAATTGCATTATTGACACAATTTTATAACATAAATTACACGCCTGATTTCCGCGAAGGGTTACGCAGAGGTGTACTTATACTGCACCCATATTTCGCCAGTTAAGGCGCTACCCTGACCAAATAATCTTGAGCATTCGTGGCATATTAACTCTGCGCAAAAGTTACTTAGCGAGTACGCTCAGATTTTAGAATAAAATCTTTATAAAATCAAGTTATCGTGTTTTGAAAAAAAAAAAAAACTAGCAAAATGTTCTTTATTAAATTACCTATCCATTAGTTTAGGAAGCAAATCAAAATAATGGTTATTTTAGGAGGAGATGCATGTTATAAATCATTATTTCTCATTTCTGTGGCCCTTTAATTAAATACTATGCCGCTTAAAAAAATTAAAAAAACTACCATTTTGGAGTCAAGATTATGTAGAAATTTAATGTATTTTTTATTAGTTGCTAGTTCTTTTAGATAAAGAGAAGTTGGCTCCCAAAAACAGCATAAAAAAACGGCTATTGCTGTGTTTCGCACGGGAACGCGCCTTAAGGTATGATTTCGAGCACCGCTGCGCGGCACTGCTGTTCGTGGTTTACTTTTTAATAGTTGTTAACTTTCACCTGTCATCACTGGGATGAACGCCGCATTTCAGTACTGGTCTGCCGCGGCGGCAGGGTGACACTGCCGCGCAGCAGTGTCGTCGCAGCAATGTCGCGTAGTATTGCTGCCGTGCTCGGAATATCAACTCATATAAAGGAAAATGTATGGAGATCGGCATGCATGGTGTGCAGCGTTGTTCGGAATGTTTAATTCCCATGTAGCAATAAGCAGCGACCCTATTGCCATCAACCGGCCAAATAATACAATAACTCATTATTTGTCTCTCTCACAGTGATACCAACCGTCGTAGACCCCGACGAGGCAGAGGACTCGCGCTCGCTGTGGCCGCCCATGGTCGTGCACTGCTCGGCGGGCGTGGGGCGCACGGGCGCGCTGGTGCTGTGCGAGCTGGCGCTGGCGCTGGCCGCGCGCCGCCAGCCGCTGTACCCGCTGGACCTGGTGCGGGCCATGCGCGCGCAGCGGCCCATGTGCATACAGAACGCTGTGAGTATATCTGTTACTAGTCGCTCTATTTTAGCTTCATCCAATCAAAGCACAAAAAAAAACAATAATAAGCTATGTAGAGCCCAGATGCAAAATGTTACAGCTCTCAACTATTTTCTATCATCATATTTCTAGTCTAACTTTATTCTCGTCATATTATCCTTGCTCCCTAACTTCGCGTTAGCTTACATTATTACTCTGCCACCCATCCATTAAAAATTTAAATTGGTTACCACAGTATAATAACTAGTAGTATCTGCAAAGAGAAAAAAAAAAATTCGTCGACATAACAAAAAATGTGACCAGAGACATTTATTGACGAAATTTATAAACGTGAAAGCCTCAAGCCTCATCCTGCATCACTATTTATTTGAATTCAGAATCTAATCTTTGGAACAACAAATTCAAACTCAAAGCATTTATTTCAAATAAACCAATTACAGGCACTTTTGAATTGTCAAGGGGTCGGTCAGTCAGAAAGATGAAGCTAGTTGCCCATTCCAAAGCGTAGTAAGTTCCTATGGAGAAGAACGGGCAAGAAACTCCACGGACAGTCTTTTAAATCAAAATATAGTTACAAAAATAATAATATGGTTTTCAATGTCATACATAACAAAGTTTAAATTCCATTACAACTAAACTTTCTTTTTGATCTTTTTATTCACACTTCGTCACTCAAAAATCAACTTAGAATACCCAACGCTAAAGTAGATAGTTTAGTAAGCGGCGATGAAATGTAAAGTATTTAATTATAAAACATTTCTCCCTTCCACAGAGCCAGTACAAGTTTGTATGTGAAAGCATTCAGACAGCCTACACCCAGGGGCTGACGCAGCCGTGTTCCGAGAGCGGCTCCAACTGATAGTGAGCTAACTCCCTTGCCAATTATATTGTACAGTCGATGTAAGACCTGACTGATCGTATTAGGAATGTTTGTTTTTTGTATACGCCGAATTTGGAACTTATTGAAAGAATTATAAGCAAAGGGGAAAACGCGAAAACCGACTTTAGTTGCTTTGGAATACAGTTGAATTGATATAACGAAATAGATAAGAAATTTAAGGGTTTCGATATTAATAGGGGTTTGAAGTGGTTTATTTCGTGACTGCACAAAATATGCACAAGATTCTGGTGAAGTGCAAGAGAATATAAATAAACTCGCATAATTATGTACTTTTGGATAACCACTCTGCAATGGAAATGTGGAATTGACTGCGAGAAAATAATGACACCAATTTGGCCACCATTTATTTTTAAAAGGCCTATGTGAACAAGTTCTTAGTCCTAAATGTACCAATTCGGCGTATACTATGATTATTGAACGAAATAACAGTGTGTTCATGGTTTCAAGTAGTAAAACAACTTTTTACATGATATAGAATGCTGTGTAGTCAGAATAATAATAAGTTTTAATTATTAGTTAATAGATACAAGGTGAAAAACGCAAACTGGCCTGAGAACTTAGAATTCTAATAAAAAAGTTGGGCTCAGTCTGTAATAACAAAGTATACTTCGTTCAAAATTTACTTGTATCTTTTAACAACTCAGTGATAAAATAATTTTCTATGAACTTTATTCACTTGTATTTATTTCTAGTGTAACTCTACCAGTGGTTTGTATATTATTAATTTATAAAGTTTTATAAAACGTTTTTTTTTCATGATGTTATTCGATTATCGATTAACAACTCGAATCGATCCCACATATCACTGTCTAACATAAGATAACTTTATTTTACAGTTTATTATTTATTTTTAGGTTTAGTTTTTCTAACGCTTGCTGTGATTTTTTCACTACACATTATTAATATAATTATGAATCGTAAGTTATCTGTAGTCTTGCCTTTCCAACGAATTTAGTCATTTATTTGATACAAGCTGTATAATTTTAAAACGTATAATATTTGGTGACAGACTGACCGTATTATCAATTTTTATTAAATGTCGATGTAATTATAAATAATTTATTTATCTATGTTTTGTTGTATATAATGCAATAATACTAAAAGGCGGGCATGGAGTACACATTTTTGTAGCCTGTAATGTATAAGATCTATGTCTTCGGTTCCGGGAATAATGATAGTTTCGAACCCAAAATAATGGGTTCCTTAAACGGTACCAGCCCTCAGCCATCGACAATGTAGCCTGTCACCAAAAGAACAGAAGGCCAATTCTCGTACTTAAAAAACGTTCACATTCAAGTCGCAATCTGTCGAACTTGTCAAAATGTTGGTAAATAGATTGTATTTTTGAAAGATTGCGAATGAGATGCGAATGCAAACGGTCTTAAAAAATTACGGGAATTGCCCCTCAGATATTTTATCGCTTCTTTTCCTGTGCCATGTGTAATTATATCCATAAGGAAATTTGTAAATTATACTTTAATATATTTCTCAGAAACGACATGTATTTTACGTTATTTTGTATTTAACCAAAAGCCCAGAATACAGTAATTTGGAAACTGTCTTAGTGTTCGATCGATATAAGTTATAGGGACCCAAAATTACGATAATATTGTATTATTGTGTACGATTATTCTAATTGTAAGTAATATCTAAGTATATCGAAGTCGTAATACGTAATTTTATTGAAAATATATGGTATTTTTGCACCTTTAAATTATAGCATCGTGTTTGAATGTGTCGTAGAATCCTATTTGAATAATACTATTATTAACTTGTTAACTCAAGTATTTCTGTGTTTCAACACAGAAATACTTGAGATCAAAATAACATATTATTATCTAATAATCTTTAATCTACAAAGAATTTATGTGGCGTTTAAATCTTTAATGTGCATGTTTTCAAAAGCATGCAATTAAAAAGTTATTATTTACCCACTATTGAACTTGTTCCGGTGAAGTCATTACTGTGCCTTCATTATAACTTGACCCGTGACGCGATTGATAGTACTGTTCGGTCAGTCGCCATTTTGAACTCTATTAGTATTGAAACTAAGCTTGACAAGCAATGACGCCAACATGACGGCAAAGTACAAGTTATAGTGAATGGTCTGTACATTAGCGCAGACGCAGTGACGTCATCGCAACGTAGGGTTTGATAACGCAAGAATTTTACTGACCCCTTTTGCCACCTCTTCAGAACTATCTCTCCCGTTTACACCATTTTATCGAAACTTTTTAAATTAACCTTCATAAAGCAATAACACCATATTCATCGATTACCCAAACATATCAAGTACCTATAGATATTATACTTATATTATTCAGTAGAGTACAGTTTACGAACGATTCTAAATAAGTCGTTTATACTGGGTGGATTTTTGAGACGGGGCAGTAAGGCTAGCTACTTAAGACCGTTTTCATGTAGCTTAGCTACAACGGTTATGGAACCTGACTTACTGTCCCATCTCAAAAGTCCATTTTGTATATAACTTCTAGGTCACACATTCAGACGGAAACTGGTTTAGACATAACTATTTCACATCTATTATTGTGGACAAAACTTTAAAATTAAAATTAACATATTGTAGCATGGTGAATGAAAAGAAAGAAACTTGCATACTTAACTCCTCAGACCAAATAAAAAATGAAGACATCGCTGCGAACAATACAGTGAAGCATGCAAAAACTACACCTCCGGTCTGTGCATACACGCTCACACGCAGACATTTACACCTCACTAAATACGTACATGTTTACAAAACCGGCCTCACTGTTGACAGCGCCATGTCTTGGTCTCCAATTTGGTCTGAGACATAACACATCTTTTTCCCGTGCTGCGAAATATACTACACATTTGCTTTAAAAAAAATTGATACTCATTGTATTTCAAAGTGAAAGATTAGCAGGACCTCAATTTGGTATTGCTATAAGTAAAGTAAATATCCTAATCGGAATGAATGTAAACAATAACATTAAGAGCGCGTGCATTCTGAAAGTTGGCAACGTCGCAAATAGCTGTCAAATATTTCGCTGTTTTAATTAATTTGGCAATATTTATTATTTATTTATTTAAACTTTTCACACTCAAAAAAGTACAAAGGCGGACTTAATGCCCTAGGCATTCTCTACCAGTCAACCAAGGGTGGTGAAGAGTTTAGATGGCAGGTGCTCTATTTGAGAGGAACAAAGAAAAATATTAAAAAATATATACAATGTATGCAATATTACTGTATGGAAATATAAAACATCGCTCTATTCTATATCAACTAGAATATGAATTATGAAATGCAATAATTAATATCTTAACACTGATATTTAATTTAACATGTAAAAAAAGTATTTGGAAACTTCCCAAATGCTTTTTACAACGGTTACAACATCAAAATCAGTGTTATAATTGCAATTCATTATAAATATTTTAGTTCACTATAGAGCGATATTTCGAGAGGAGCTCGTGGCTAAGTAATAACAGCCGCACGGGTCGATCCATCAGGTTAAGCTACGCTTGCCGGGGTTGGTCTGTGGATGGGGTGACCAGCTTTACATACCGAGACTCCTCTGTGTCTCGGAAAGCACGTTAAGCCGTTGGTCGCGGCTGTTGTGGAACTTTGTCGTTAAGAGTTTTCAGAAGCCCGAAAGTCTGACAACCAGTCTTACCAAGGGGTATCGTTCTACCTAGTTACTGGATTGTGGAGGTCAGATAGGCAGTCGCTCCATGTAAAATACTGGTATTCAGCTGTATCCGGTTAGTCTGGAAGCCGACCCCAACATAGTTGGGAAAAGGCTAAGCAGATTGACTATAAAGCGAATTTCATATTTCCATACTAACATTTCCATATTAACAAATTAATAAAAACAGGTAAATATTTGACAGCTATTTGCGACGTTGCCAACTTTTAGAATGCACCCTCTTAATCTTATAATTTATCATCTTGGATTTATCCACGCCATGTGACCAGCGGCACTAAAATATCAACATCTGAATGAATGTTAAAATGTTAGCAATTCCTTAATTAATTTTTATTATACTTATTGAGCAGTGGTAACAGCCCTGACTTACGACTTGTTGGTCGTGGGTTCGAAACCAGGCAGGCGCTTTACTTTGTGTAAATAATTTCATCACCATTGCTCAAAACGGTGAAGGAAAACATCGTGAGGAAACCGGCATGTCCTAGAACCAAAAATTCGAAGACATGTGACATCTACCAACTCGCACTGGGCCCGCGTGGTGGATTACGGCCCACTCGCTCTTGAAGAGAGACCTGTGTCCCAGCAGTGGGAACATTATAGTGCCGATGATAATGATGATTGCCTCCGCAATCTAATATCTATTACTTTTCAAACTCATACTCAAAGCATTTATTTCAATTAAACCATTTACAGGAACTTTTGAATTGTCAAGGAATCGGTCAGTCAGAAATATGAAGCTAGTTGCCCATTCCAAAGCGTAGTAGGTACCTATGGAGAAGAACGGGCAACAAACTCCACTCCATTTTTATAATGTAACCTACTTTTTCTAAATGTGTGACCTAATCTATACTGTGCCTATAATAATTAAATATTGCCATAATATATAAATAATTAGTAGCGTGGTTAGATTATCTAACGGTAGTTTTTATAGAATTAAGGATTTTATCATATTATTGCATTAAACCATACAACACTTTTGCAATAACAGATATCAGCAGTGCTATTCTGTAACCATCTCACCGTGAAAACTTAGGTGAAGTGAGCGTGGAGTGAGCTGTCATTCCACAGGGATTGGCACTATTGACAGCTCACTTCACCCAAGTTTTCACGGTGAGATGTTTACAGAATAGCATGGCTGGTTATGTTTCTAATAACAATTTTTTAAGTATAAGTAAACGTATTTTATTTTTTTCTGTAAATTAATTAAAGCATAAATCTCCGGCCACACTGAGGCGAATCCCGCGCGGGGTACGGGACGCGACTGATCGCGTCGATTGTTTTAATTAAGAAGGCGTGCCACTATTTGTGCGAGTTTGAACAACTCCATACACGTTATTTGAAACAATCGGTGCGGCGCAAACGAATGTAACGCATCCCGCGCGGGATTAGAGCTTAAAAGTATTTTTTTTCGACTAGAATAGCTGACACAAATTTGCATTTTTATTCAACTGTTTGACACAATAATATAGCATTTGATACACGCACTATTTCTTATATTTATTTTGTCTTATGTATAAAATCGTATTTTTTTTTGTCAATAATTTTGAATACGTACTAACTGTTTATTAAGTAACTCATGCTTAAATATTTCCTTTAATTAATTAATAAGTTTAACGTTTAATTAATTAATTATATTTTTAATTTATTGCAGTGTCTATAGGCTTACTATAATACTAACAAACAGTAAATACAACAAAGTATATTTCGTTAAAATGTTTTGTGTATTCATACAATCACTATATGATTTTCATATAGGCCTATCTCATCTTCATCCCTTATTGTGTGCCTGAATTAAATTGAAAATAAAAAAATTGTCAAAAAATAACATTTTCTGGAAGGCGATCTTTGCTACCATAAACCGGGTACAGACTTAAACATTCATTTTCATTGATTTCACCTCGTATGCGGGGTGCGGGAGGTTTCTGTAACGCATGCCATTGGGCTCGTATTCGGGCAACCGTATTCAATTAGTCGATATGGAACGATTGCGGTATACGGAGAACCGCACGTTTTTCAGTTGCTTTGAAAGCTCATTTTCATTGGGTGTGAGTCTTTCCGCACGCTTTTTACCGACAATGAATTTCATTGGACGCTACGCCCGCTGTGAGGATTCCCCGCAGACGGTGTACCGAATGCGTTATGTATGGACTTTCAATAGTTATTACCCCACCTGCGGGGAGACCTCGTACGCTGTTTAGCAACCGAGTTATCGACTAATAAAAATTAGCTGTGGCGGCATCTACACCGCCACATATGAACTACGCATTAAAGACCTGACGTCTCAAATCCTGCATCGCGCAATTAGAGTTTACCGCGCGATGGACATATATACAAGCTCCCGACTTCAACCTCTGGGCAGTTGCCCGCCAGACACGACACCCGTCTGGTCGGAGGATCCTCCCTTTTCTATGGTGGATGAGTGAACTTTACACCCTGTTCCTCATACCCCTAAATATAAGCTAAATAGCCATTACGCGTCTCGGTGTATTCTTTGGAATTATGGTCTGCACACGAATTTTTCATCTTCCATTTGAATTCAGAACCAATTGTTCACTATGGCTATGATATTACAAAGAATGGAGTTTTATTTACGAAGAAAATTTGCAATAAATTAAGTTTTTATTAAATTAAATGTAGTGTTAGTTTTGTGTGAATGACTGATGTAGCTTTAAGTGTTTTAAATGTTCAATTATTTTTTAGGGAGAGTTGCGGATCTAATATCGTACCCCATTGTAATGTTTTCTATCTTGTGATGTACCTATATGAAGTGCTGTGCGTTTTATTTTATGTCAAATAAAAGTTTATTGATTTATGCGGGTGTTTTATTTATCGTGTGCTATCACTTATCAGGCCGTAATCGTTGCATAGTATCCACAAAGAACTACAGGTATTTATGGGCGTCCTACGCACCCTGTATGGCTGAATGCGTAGGACGCATAACACTAGGCTTAGATATTTTTAACTCTATGTGAGCTATTTACGTTAAATATTACGATGACTATTAATAAAATTCTTTGTAGTGGTTAACACTTATAATACACTGGGCGATTAATAAATGTATCTCCACTCACCGTGCTTAGAAAAGGGATTGTTTTTTTACTTAAGTTGGCATATCAAAATAGGTAAATCGTATATTTTTGTTTCGTTTAAAATCTTTTTGTTATTTTTGTTTCTTTACACATTACAGAAAGAAACGCCATTATGATATATATGTCTGCAAGTAAACGTTCTTAGCTTTTTTGAGAAGTGAGGGTAGGCCTACCTAAGGTAGGTACTACAAGGATCTTTTGGCGTGTGGCCAAAATCGGAACTAACGCCGCCATCTTGTTTTTTCAATATATTAAATCACAACACAATTTCTCAATGTTAACCAACAGCGCCCCCCTGTCAACGTCAATCGAGCGCCAAAAGATCCCCTTTGTACCAGTGTACCTACATAAAAAATCGGCGATGCGGTGCCATCTTGGCGCCAAGTCTGCTTCAATTCAAACGTAATTCCTTACGAATTAAGCCTATCTACTACCTAAGTATGTCAATGATCCTCCCAATGTAATTCCTCTTAGATAAACAATACCAAGTCCTCTACTTCCTACGTCACCATGACAACGCGTAATTTATTATTACTGGGCGACCTCCAGTTTTGTTTCAGGATTACATTATTTTACTCTCAGGGAATAAAAGTACCTAAGTAGGCACCAACAACCGATATTAATTATTAATATCGGCAGTTGGTAGGTGCCACTTGTACTCCAGTTATGTCCCTCTTTCTCTCTTGATAAATTAAATAATTTATATTTATACAGTAAAGCATTGGAAGGCCTCCCGCAAGGCGGACCGATGACCTTATGAAGGCCGCAGGAATCCGCTGGACGCGAGAAGCACAGAATCGGTCGAAGTGTCGGTGCTTGGGGGAGGGCTATGTTCAGCAGTGGACGTCTTTTGGCTGAAATGATGATGATGATACAGTATAAAGGTTGACAAAGGAAGTCTGATAATGTGTAGGAGTCGACGGTTTTTCCAGAACCGACTAATAATACGAGAACAGTCGTATGTAAATACTTACACATACACCAATTTACATCCGACCCTTGTCGGAAAGATAAATATTTCGACCATTTGTAAACCCGGCTATATACGAGTAACAAAGACCATTCGACTCGATGACCGGTTTTTTTACCGCTTCTTTTCGTGTGGTTAGTGATTAACCTGCAGCCTAATTACATTGCTTCATAAGTTCGAAAAAAAAAGTGAGCAGTTATTTTTTTATAACTTATGAAGCAATGGACTAGCAATCTGTTTCAATTCATTTAAATTTATTATTGATCGGGCATTACGTAATTAGGCTGCAGGTGTCAGAGTTTTAAAGCCGCCCATGGGACATGGCTTCACATGCGATCGAGAAATATCTCTCAGGCCGGTTTCCTCTCGATGTTTTCCTTCACCGCTTTTGAAGCAACTGCTCTGCAGCGTCACTGCACCTAGCCTGGGTAGATTTACAAAGAATTACTCGCAGTACACAAAGTTCATTTGCAGTGTAAAAATCTGTCGTAGTAAAAATTAATTGTGTAATTGTTACAATATTTTCAATAATTTCTGTTCTAAAAACCGTTTTCGTCTATCCATCGAGCTCTAAGTAAACACTAATACTTTCGACTCCACCTGCTTTTCATGGAACTCATACGTTATGCCGCCTTATATATTGGAAGTGAACCCTCGGAGAGGGTTGCCGGCATTACGTTTGTACTAAAGTTAACCATCGCGGTCGGTCATTGGCATTAGGTTTAATTAAAACCGTGTTATAAAACAAAGTAAAATAGTGTTTCAGAGGGTCTTGTCGCTTTACGTAGTTTCCAACCTTTTAATTTTTTTTATAGATATTTGGAAGTGAACAAAAAAAATGTTTGGATTTTAAAACCAACGAATATACTTACTAATAAATCTTTTTAAAATATACATTAGATTTTATTTTCACGGTTTGTAATGCTGTATTCGCTGAGAAAAACCTACATTCAAAATGAGCCCCCCGCGAGGGTTCCCGGTATCCCATATGCGACTAGGTGAACCCTCCAGGAGGGCTCCCGGCACTGAACGTGTTCAAAATACACATAAACTTACATGGGCACTTATGAAACGTCAGAAGACAGGTACACCGTTCCAATTGGTCGTTGTCTATGGAGAAGAGCCGGAAAAAAACTCCACGGTTACTCTTTTAAAAATGTTTAATCTTCTTTGGTCTGATCACACCACACCATAATGATCTCATTAAATTTTAAGTGACTGTCTCATTGGTCTTGTGGTTGCAAGCGCTACTGCTGAGCATGATGGTCCTGATTTCGATTCCCACATCGGGCAAAGTGTTATTGGGTTTTTTATTTGGAATTTCTCAATACCAGCCTGGAATCTGAATTTATGCCCGGTTGATGGCAATAGGCTCGCCCTCTATTACATGAGACTTAAACATAACTGGCGGAGTGTGGGTGTACTATATACAAAGTCTCATTAAAATAGATGGACAAATTTTAACACAGCGTTCTACTGAACGCTGTGTTAAAATTAGTCATATATATCATTGTACGTCTAACCAAAGATATCTAAGCAAAAAAAACACTGATTAAAGTGATTTTATTTTGACCTAAAATAATAAATGGCATTGGGTAACCAACATTTTTAGTGTATTTTCGTTAGCAGATTTATTTTTCTTGTAATTATCTCATGCGTTTTTCTAATATTTTTTTTTACCACTGTCCTTATTTTGGTGGTCTGAAAGATTTCTAAAAGTTTTTCCATCTTTTTTAATGGGACCTTATATAGGTGGTATAAGGAAACAAGGTGTGATGTTATGTAAATTTTAAGTTACACTAACTTTTTTTTTTTTTTTTGAGTGTGGGGAATTATCAAATAACTTCTCCCGCTCTGGGCGGAGCGGGAGGGCGTGTCAGACTTTTACTGACTAAAACCCACCCGTGTTCCTTCCGTTGCCTGTGTGCCGGGATCGCGATATCCCTTTCGGACAAACCCGCAACCCCGGCAGGCATTGGCCCTTCCGGACCCCGTCAGTTGGTACTGACATCTCTTTGAGGCGCGCGTGGAACACAACGCGCCGTCGACCCGGGCCTGGTCCCTATCGGACGGCGAGGTACCCATTGCTCACCATCCGCAAGCCCGCGCCTACGGCAACAAAGGCTCTTTATTCTACAAAAAAAATGTTTACGAATTCTTGCCAATATAGACAACACGGAAAGCTGTAGGCCATTCTTTGTTAAATATAAGGTCCTTACACTAACTGGCATCTACAATATTGGAAGTAAGTAAATTTGTACGAAAACACCAATCACTATTCCCACTCACTAGAACCCTCCGTCCACAAAGTCGCAGTGATAGGCGCCAAAACAAGAATGAATTAGCCCTACCAAGCTCCACATTAGGTATGTTCCATTCAGGACCTTTAGCCATGTGCGTAAAAATATATAATAAGCTTCCAAACTCAATTAAAGACATAGAGTACGAAAATAAATTCAAAACCAGCCTTCAAAGACACCTTACACTAAAATCATACTACACTCTAAAGGAATTCTTTGACGATAATGATAAGTAAATTTTGACATTAAAATTCATAATATAAATATATCATTCACAATTTTTGACTTAATACTATTATTCTGGTTTGACATTAACAATAAGCTTTATGATTATTATCTCCTTTATTTCATTTAAAAAACTTATAAATTATATTTTTAAATATTTATTTAAAAAAAATATAAAAAAACATAAAAAAAAAAAAATATATATATAGTAGCCCACCGGTATCGGGAACAGGGTCCAAGCTACCGGCGGTCAGGGCTCCAGAGAGAGGAACCTCCTGACAATGCGAGCCGTGTCTAGGAGTACCGCTTTCTGAATCAAGCCCTTGATCCAGCCGCCCAACGAGAGCCTCCTTAGGTGTTGGTCGAGGCTCTTGGCAATTAAGCCATTGGCTGATACGAATATCGGCACAATGATCGCTGAGTCCACATCCCACATGTCGACAACCTCGCGAGCCAAGTCAAGATACTTGATTTGTTTATCTTTCTCGGCTTTCACGAGGTTCCCGTCATGCGGGACCGTTATGTCAATAATCATTGTGCGCCGCTCTGCTCGATCCACCACCACTATATCAGGTTTATTGGCAACAATAGACCTGTCAGTGATGATGGATCGATCCCAGTACAATGTGATATTTCCACTTTCGAGAACTGGGTCGGGCACATACCTGTAGTACGGCACTTCAGATTCCACAAGACTGTATTTCAGAGCAAGTTGCTGATGGATAATCCTGGCTACAAGGTTGTGTCTATGCAAGTACTCTTCGTTAGCTAAACGAGAACACCCGGAGATAATGTGTCGGATTGATTCTCCTGGACGGTGGCATGCCCGACAGATGTCAACCGTCCCGTCCTTTACAATGAATCTCCGGTAATTGTTCGTCATCATAACTTCGTCCATAATTGCACAGACAAAACCTTGGGTTTCCCCAAATAGGTCACCAAAACGCAGCCAGGCTACGGACGCTAGTAAATCTATATCGGGTCCATGTAGGGCCCGGAAGTAGCGTCCGTGAAGCTCCTTATTCTGCCATACCTCCTTGCGATCGTTAGTATCAAGCACTGCAGGCTTGCGCCAGTTCTCTTTAGCCAAGGAGAGCGGGGTGAGACCCTTGTCCACCGCGACCACATCTCGATGCATCCCCACGTCGGCTTCTAAGAAATATTCCCTGAGACTGCATATCTCGCGATTGTGGAGAGTCTTAGCATTTAAAAAACCTCGACCTCCACACTTTCGCGGGATATACAGTCTCATTACCGATGACCGTGGGTGATGCATTCGATATCCAGTCAGCAGCGTACGGACCCTCCTATCCAGGGCGTCGAGTTCAGTTTGAGTCCATTTGAGTACGCCGAAAGAGTACATCAAAACCGGCATGACCCAACCGTTGAAAGCGCGCACCTTGTTCCCGCCTGATAGAAAACTATTAAATACTTTCTTCAGGCGGCCAAAGAAGCGCTCCTTCAACGATTGCTTCATGTCAGTGACATTGATGCCCAAGGTTTCCGACATACCCAAATACTTATAGGTTTCGGATGCGGAGAGGGCTCTAAAGTTTATGGAATCCGTGAGCTGTGTTCCCACGGATTCCACAATCTCCCCTCGCTTTACATGCATGACCGCACATTTGTCCACACCAAATTCCATCCTGATCGCTCTACTGAAAGTTTCAGTTACTTTCAGTAGCTCCATCAGTTGAAAATTGTTGGGGGCAAAGAGTTTTAGGTCATCCATGTAGAGGAGGTGAGATATAACTTGACCACCTCTCCTCAGCCGATAGCCTAGGTCTGAACCCTCCAGCAGTATGCTTAGAGGATTCAGGGCTAGGCAGAACCAAAGCGGACTCAAACTATCGCCCTGAAATATGCCCCGCTGATTATTATTATTGTTAAGGGAATTATTGGACGATAACGATCGAAAATTTTTACATTCAAATCCTTATTATATGTAATACATCACTGACTATTGTTGACTTACTACTAATATTCTAGTTGACATTGCCTATGTTATTTTATGATTATAGTTATAATTATTTGATTATTTTTAATTGTCTAACTTATTTTAACTATTAATGGAAATTATGACCAAATAACTGTTTACCAATACTTTATCATTATGTTAAAAATTGTATTATTGTCTTTCTGCACTGTGGGTTTCTTTCATTCATTTACATTTATTATGTACTGTAGCATGCCAAAACATATGTATATATTGCTGTGCCCTGACAGGGTCAATGTATGAAACAAATATTATTGTAACATCTTGTACACTACATTGAATGCAATAAATGATGATTATGATTATGATTACGGTGGCCGGAAGTCGGCTTGCGACTCCCGACGCCCGGGGCCTCTCCTGCGGCGACTAGGGGCGCGAGGGCGCGAATTTTGCCTCTCCCTCGCGCGCTCCGCCTCCTCCTTCGCGAGCATTACTGCTTCGCAAAAGGAGGTGACGGCCTCCCATGCACTCTCGCTCCGGACCATGGCCTGAACCAGGGCCGGACGCGAGAGATCGCCGCCGCGAGGACACGGCGGTGCTCCGCCCAAGCTGGGCAGACCTCCACCGTATGCTCCACCGTGTCCTCCGGGCGATCCACACAGTGGTGACACCCGGGCGTTTCCTCCCGCTTTATCCTGAACAGGAACCCAAGGAAGTTACACTACCTAAGTACAGTACAACTATTTTCTTAATGTCCCTCGGCAAACTTCGTGTTTCGTCAGTCGTCGGATTTCTATCAGTTGCCTTATGCCTTACACATTGCAGAATGTATTAATGATGAGTAGGTAGGTATTGGCTAAGTTTACCATTGCTTGACATGGAACAAGCAGTGGATGATAGAAGATATTCTGAATTATTTTATGTAAATTATTGTAGTACCTACTTATAGGTATCTCTGACTATCTCGATGTCACTAACCTATCCGAGAATATTATAATTTATAATTTTGTTAAATATTCCCATCTTGAAAACTCTGAAACAACATTATTACTAAGGTACTTTGAACTTCTGACTATATTGTCGTTTCTTGGGAGCAGTCTTTTGTATGAAATGAAATGAAATGAAATGAAATTGTTTATTCTGTAAATAGGATATCGGAATCACTTTTACACGTCATATAAAAAAAAATATTAAAAATAAGCTAGATGAGGTCGGTGTTTCCTATGTGACTACTCTGAGAAGAAAGGCCGAAACAAACTCAGAGGTCGTAGTCTCTTTTAAAGTCTAGACATAATCTTGGTCAAGTCATATGAGGACCATGTGGATCAGTGTCTGAAATGGTCTTTTGAGGAAAGAACCACACAGATTTGAGTGGACCTGTCCAGTCAGTGCAAGCATTTGTCAGTAATCGTGGAGCTCAACTCAAAACTGAAGGAGCTCAACTCGACGAACAATACCAAAGAAAGGATATTTGTCTAGGCCGCATCAACTACTCAAACTGCCAGACCATCATTAAAACTAAATGAGAAAGAAAAAATAAATAAAAGAGAAAACATAAAAATAAAATATCCACATAGTCCTCACATTCACAATAATTAAAATAATATGATACTTTACAAAGTAATCGTGTGCAGTTTGAATATAATTTTCAGCAATGTCAATATTTATATAAAACTGGTTTATTGTGATGAATAAGCAAAATTGTATTGTATTGTTTTAGACTTTATTTTTCTTTTTCATGTGGTTAGTGACTAACCTGGTGTCAGAGTTTTAAAACTGCCTAAGGGCCTCTGACTTGGCTTCAAAAGCCGTCGAGAAATATCACTCAGGTATGCCGGTTTCCTCACGATGTTTTCCTTCACCGTTTTTAAAGCAAGTAATAATTTTACAATACGCACATGAATTCGAAAAGTCAGAGGTGCGTGCCTTGGGTTCGAACTCGAGACCTATGACTTGGCAGTCCGACGGTCACACCCGAGACCACACTAGGCTATCACTGCTCTTTTTATTGTGCTTTTGTTTTAGCCACGTATTAACATTTTAAGTAGGTATAGTAGTTCATGAACTTTTAAGGCTATCGTAGATTTGCAACCCCAAAATCCTACATCACTCGTCCATTTTCTACGAACCGCCACACACTACAGACGGGTCTCACCGCGTTTATTTCGGCATTGGAATATTGGAAGAACACACGCTGAGCGCCGATGCGCCTGTAATATACGCCTTACGATTCAAGGCTCCAAGCATAAGAGAAGTGTGAGATGGTAAAATGTATGGCCCTGTATCTGTAAAAGACATGTTTTATGATTGATTAAATTCTGCTCTCTTGCGCTTACCTTTGGCTCTTATGAGAGTGATCCTATCCTAGGCCATACTAAATACTTCATAAAATTGCTAGTGAGCTTCGTGCTCCCTTGAGCACGAAGCTCACAAGCAATTACTTTAGTTACTGATTTTGAGATAAGCTTATCTCAAAATCAGTAACATTTCCCTTAGGTAATGTCGTATTAATTAAAATACTACGTAGGTAGTATACCTGCCTACGTAGATAGGTACTTACTATTTTGGACATACGGCTACATATCAAAGCATCAAGCTATACCTGTCCAGTATAAGCAACTCTAATTGTACGGAAATCCTATAGGTACGATGCGAGATCAGCTTATACTGGAAAAATATAGCTTGTTATACATATACCTATGATTCATTATACTGAACTTCGCATTTAATTCTAGGATAATCGATAGGTATAATATCTGCTATTACTATGAAATACGGATATTTATCGCATACAAAATATTGTCATATAAAGGGCACTTTAGATAAAAATCCACTGCTGGATACGTTGACCTTCAGTACCTCTATTTCATGGAAGCATGTGTTAGATTAAAAATATATTTTTATCAGCTTTGTATTTTCATAGAAAATTATGAAAAAATAGTTCGTCAGTTTGATCCAATCAATCTGCCTAGCCTTTTCCTAATTATATTGGGGTCGGCTTCGTCATTCTAACCGGATGCAGTTGAATACCAGTATTTTACATGGAGCAACTGCCTATCTGACCTCAAAAGCCCACTAACTGGGTAATACGTCAGGGCATATGAGTGGTTCGTCAGTTTGATCCGTTTGACCGTATATTGGGTTTCCCACCTATGAAATTGGCGTTTTTTTTTCTCACAAATAGAGAACAATATTCGTCGATTGCTTGGTACTCGTATTATATTGAATAATGACCATCACAGACAACTACCAATAGTAAAAAACCTTATGACTTATAGTTTTCTAAACATAAAAAATACCTTAAAAATGACTCCTGATTTTGTTAGCAGAAATTACCACTATTTGTTTTAACTTAGCCAAAACTTATTTTTGTCGCTTAATCTAAGTGGCTTATTACGTTATCTTAGTTTTTAAACATTAGTGTTCATGGTTGTTATGTAAATTAAGAAAATGTTAGTATGAAAAATGCAACTTCTTTAAAATTCTCCATACAAAACGCTGATTTCATAGGTCCTACCTAATATGTACTGAGAAAATCTATATACCTATATAAAATGAGAAACTGACTGACTGACATATCAACGCAGAGCCGAAACTACTAGGACTAGGAACGTGAAATTTTGCACACAGCTTCATTTTATAATGTAGGGGAGTAGTAAGAAGAGGTTTTTAAAAGGGGACGAAAATGGGGATTTCGTTTATATGAAAAATCTTATTCCTTGAGTTGAACTTGAAACTTGGCACAAAAAGTGCTTGCATGAATTTAATATAACTAGTATTTCAATCATTAGACGCTGTGCACAATTTATGAGCAGTAACCTAACAAAAAGTACTAGGCTTGCATGAATTCACGATAGTATTCAATCATTATGTTATGCTACTAATAGGATTGGCAGACAGAACACATAGGATACTTTTTATCCCGGTAGTACGTTTCCATGGGTTAATTTCCGACTTCCACGCGAGCGAAGCTGCGGGAATAAGCTAGTGTTCCATAAATATATATTCGTCTGTATTCCTCGAAAAGGTAGGCGCTTTATAGTACAAATACTACACCCATTTATTTTAGTGTAATGGGGGGAGAACCACTGCCATTCACCGGGCACAAATCCATGCTGTCCGGACTGAGAATTTCGTCATTAATGGAATTAGGATAATCTTAGTAACAGTTTGTCAAACCCGGGGAGCGCACGTATCATGAGGTACTGGGTGCGATTCCCAGGTCGGGTAAATGTTTATATAGGTTTTTCTATCAGGAATTTCTCAGTACCAGCCCTGAGTCTGAATTTTTGTTGATGGCTAGGCTTCCCCCTATAACATGTGACTTAAACATAACTGGCCAAATGTAGGTGTACCTACCAGGTGAACTTCTGGCTAGCACTTAAAGGGTTTACGAGCGTGATGTTATGGGATATTTATAACATAACATCAAGCTCGTAAAGCCTTTTTTTTTTTTTTTTTTTTGTTCCGGGGTGGAAAATCCTCATGGATGTCCTCCGCCCTGGGGTGGGCGGAGGGGTCTGTCAGACTCTTACTGACTAAAAACCACCCCGGTGTTCCGACTCACACCTACGCCGGGGGTCGCGGGAACGAAAGAATCTTCCGCAACCCCCGGCCGGTGCCGGCCCGCCACCGCGGGCCTCCTCTCGGGTCAGGGGGGGGAGTGAGGTGTTTTACTCCCCCCGCGACGTCTTAGAGGGGCGCGCGTGGAACACTACGCGCCGCCACCTCGGGTCCTGATGTGTGGGGGGCGACGGACGTCCCCGAGTCCGTCACCCCTGGACCCATTTAGGGGGTCCGGAAGAGGGCGTTATCCGCCCTCCGCCGACGCCCGGTGCGCCTGCTGCGGGCCGGGTGAGTGGACGAGATCTCCCTCTCCCTTTCCGCAGCCTCCTTCTGCGAGACGACCGTCTCGCAGAAGGCGACCACCGCGTCCCAGGACTCGGCGCCGCCGACCATAGCGTTCACTACGGCCGGCAGCGACAAGTCACTGCCTACTCCTGAGATGAGGGCACGGCGCGGCTCCTCCCAAGCGGCACACTCTGCCAGCGTGTGCCGCGCCGTGTCCTCCCGGCAGTCGACGCAGTGGTGACACCGGGCGTCCGGCTCCCTGTTTATGCGACACAGGTACTTCCCGAAGCAACCATGCCCCGAGAGCACCTGCGTCACCCGAAACGACAGGGAGCCGTGCCTCCTCCCGAGCCAGCGAAGCTCGTAAAGCCTCGACCAACATCTCTCGAAGCTCTCGTTAGGCGGTTGGATCAAGGGCCAGATCCAGAAGGCAGTACTCCTCAATACGGCTTGCATTGTGAGGAAATTCCTGTCTCTGCAGCCCTAACCACCGGTAGCTTGGACCCTGCTCCCGATACCGACGGAACACTATTTTTTATATATTTTAATGATTTTTATTTAAATATTTAAAAATGTAATCAATAAGTATTAAGATGAATAAACGAGATAAATCTACCTATTCCCATTGTGTCATCCTATGTAAAATTTTCGCAAACATATAAAGGTTTTCGATATTGGAAAACGAGTTATGGAACTCAAAAGGAGTTGGGCAGGACACCAGTACGGCGCAGTAGTGACAGTACGACAGTGACCGAGTGGCGTCCAAGGACTGGAAGACGAAGTGTCAGTCATCCGGCGGACGGTATGTTACCATCGCGGGTAGAACATCTAGGTTCTACCCGGATTGACACATGAAAAGAGAGGCTTATGCTTAGCTGTGGGTGAATTTAGGCTGTGATGGTGATGACGATTTCAAAATACATTTATACCTATCTGTAATTAATTTATGGTGTAAATTATAAAGAGTATTCTATTTTATTTCTTTTGTTCTATCAGTGTGCCAAACGTCCAAATCCGTTCAGCGGGTATGGGGTGAAAGGTAACCGACAGACAAACTTACTCTCTGATTTATAACATACTACCTTCCGCCTGCGACTCTGCCCGCGTGGTGTGTCGATAAAAAGTCGCCTATGTCCTTCCCCAAGGTTCAAATTACCCGCTATACCTATTCTATTCTAAACTTGAATCGAGTTCCAAAGCGATAACAAAATGAGTTACGTTCCAATAGTAGTCGTATCAAGGTCGTGGCAACAACGGTCCGTCAGTTTAACCGCGACTACCGGTAGGGCGGCCCGCCCAAACGTATCCGCCCAAACGTTTCACCAACTAACAACTCGTTAACACCGCTACGAGTCGGCAAAGTCAAAAACAGAAAAAAATCTAATGTTAATGTGAAAAAGCAAAAATTAAATAAACAATGTTTTCGTGTTAAAGTGTATGTGTTAAGTTGTTTAATTATTTCGTGAAAATTATGACAGGCTTATTCTTATTTACGCTGTTCGGAAGCTTTACTTATAACACGCTTATTTATTGAAAAGGTTTCTCGTTAAAAATAATCTTGGCCTTTGAAGTTCTGAAAGATAAATTAATATTCAATGAAAGGAGTTTGTGAAAATATTTTTTTTACACCTTTTTGAATAGTCGAACTGTTTTTTTTTCATCGTCTGAATTCTGTTTGTAAAGGGATAAACAGACTTCTAAATTATGTATCTAGGTACAGGAATACCGACTTGCATTTTTTATCTATACGTACATGAGTAATACGAGATACTCACCAAGTTCTAGTGTAGGTGTAGCTACTTTACATCCGCGTAGCCTTTTCCTCAACCATGCTTGGGTTGACTTCTAGTCTGACTAGCTGGTTTTCAGTACATTTAGTTACAAGAAATGATTTTCTTATCGTCGTCAATCAGAACACAAGGTCTTGAAGTGAAAAGGATGGTCACCCATCCATAGATTGTCCACGGCATGTGAACCAAAATAATGATCTATTCAAAAGAGGGTTGGAAAAAGAAACAAGGAAAATAATTGCCAGTAGCACATAATATATATCTCTAAGCTTAACTCTTATATAAGGCACGATAAGCTTATATACTATGTACTACGAGTTTCCGTACTTCCTAACTAATATTAAGTGAATGTGAGTTTGTTTGTTACGCTTTCACGGCTGAACGGCTCAATAGATTTTGATGAAATTTGATATGGGGATACTTTAAACCCCGGGGAAGACATGGGCTACTTTTTATCGACATACCATGCAGGCGAATTCACGGGCGGAAGCTAGTATATTATAAATGCGTAACATTGTCTGTTTGTCTGTTACCTTTTCACGCCTTAACGGCTGAACGGTTTTGGATGTTTGGCACACGGATAGACCATGGCCTGGGTTAGAACGTACGATACTTTTTATCTTGGTAGTAGACGACATGCTAGAAATCCGTACATTCTCGGTCTCGTTTTTAATTCCTGTGCGTGTCCCAAATAATCTTTGTTTCTTCTTTTCTCGTGAGACAATTTCCGACCTCCACGCGGCCGAAGCCACGGGAAAAAGACTAGCTTTTTCTACCTATAATAATGTAATATGTACTTATTTAACAAGATCCAAACACCTAATTACGAGAGAAATAAGTAGCTACAAGATTGACAGGGGGCGAACTTAAGAAACACTCGGAAATTGGACCTTTCGTACAAATTAGCAGAACAGAGATGGGTTCTTTTATGTAATTAATTTTTAATGACTACTTGTACGTTACTTCGTCTGTTTATGTTCGTCGTCGTAACGAGTCGATATTCATGTTTGTTCTCCTGGAGAGTAGGCAGAAGTCTTGGTTTACTATAGTATATTAGCTACATGTTATTTTGATTTCCTGCATTCAAGAATTCTTTTTTCCCTAGGTAGGTATAAAAAATTGTCCAGGCTAAATTGCCGATTCGATTTTCTTATTTTTTTCAGTTATTTAAATACAGTTTAAACGTCAAAATGTTGGATGTTTACGTCTCGGAAGGCGACTTTTCTCTATTCTATAAGGAAGAGTTGCCATCGGAGTTATTGGCAAGGGGGACCTTCTCAAAAGACACTAAGGGCGAATTTCAGCAATGAAACTAAACGCGTTCAGCACATCTACATGAACCGCGTTCAAGAGCTGTCAGTTTCAACATTGTTATGAAATATTGACACTGACAGCTTTTGAACACGGTTTAGTTGTGCTGATCGCGTTCAATTTCATTGGTGAAATCCGAACTAAAATTAAATAAGTAGGTATGGTCCATCTCGGAATTGCTTTACCAAGGGCTTTTTGCTTTATGGTTATTTATGACGTGTCAAGTGTGTGTATGACGTGACGTTTGAGACGTCATAAAATGACACGGCCTATTTGTAAATGTGTCAGTTAGATAGTTTCAACCTTAGTGAAATTTCAAATTTCTGCAATGGGAATTGTTTTCAGAAATGCAACACCAAAGCTGACAAAAAAAGTCCTATTAGGTTACTGTTACTGTTACTTGCATCATTCCACTGCTGGGCAACCGCCTCTGAGCGTTAGAGCGAGGTCGGCGCGTAAGTTTGGCAACGACACGTCGAACAAACCTATGAATGAATGAATGATTGAGTTGAATGAGTGCGTAGATCTGGGAATCTAGCCTAGTGCGCACGGCAGATTACGCGGAATTCGAAATTTTATTATTCCTATGACATGACATGAATGACGGTTTCGAGTTCATTGAATGATGTTTTTTTTTTATAGGTATTTTTAAATTTGTTGTTGTGAATTATAAGTTTATTAAGCCAAGCCGGGCATTTTTGCCTCTATGAAGGTTTCGTAAGTAACCTATATACCTAAAATCTCCATCTACTATATGGAAATAAATTTTCTTTGTCGTTAGAGAGGAGAAAAACATCTACAAGTCGTCTTTACCTTATTTAATATTAATATTACTGCCTACATTCATGAAGATTACTTTAATTTCGTATGCCACACGGGAATATTCGTAAGTCGAGGCTTATCATTTGAAATGCGAGAGGCAGCCATTGGATATTATTATCAAATATGTATTTCCGAAACATACCCCAAGATAATAGGATAAAAATATGTCACAAGTAGGTATGTATTACAGCCGACTTCTGAAAAGAAACGGATGTCAATTCGTCGCGGATTCTGATGTTTTTACCTACGGCTTTGCTCCCGTGACCTTTTCTTGGTTGTATTGGGGTCGGTTTCCAGTCTAACCTGAAGCAGCTGAATACCAGTGTTTTACATGAAGCGGCTGTCTATCTGACCTGCACTATTCAGTTACTGGGCAGCACGATTCCCCTTGGTAAGACTTTTTACCTGCGTATCGTACCATTGCTTCATGTTTGAAAAATTCGTCTGCTCAACAACGTACTCGTAAATGACGCAATGAATGTCAGAGGTGCGTGCCTTGGGATCGAACTGGATACCTATAACTTGGCAGTCCGACGGTCACAGCACTAGCGCTATCACTGCTGAATAGCCACAGTATAAATAAGTAACAGTATTAAAAACAGCCGAAACGACACGCTTCGAAATCTCAGTGATATCAGTACGGAAAAAGGGGTCTACTCTCTATGCGAAATCTGTAGTTTCGGCCCAAGTTACGGGCGCAACGTAGTCTTAGTGAGTAGAAGTGTCTCAAGTGCGCGGCAGTTACGCACGGACGCGGAAGCTTTAACTACCGAGCGGCCGTTGGTAATTATTTCAAGGTCACTACCGAGACATAATACTGTTACTTTATTATTCTGTGATATAGCATTTTACTGGTAAAAGATTTTAAAATTACTTAGTTTTTGAGATTATTAATTAAAAACAGAAAATACAAATATTTTCTCCATTATTAGTGTATTTTGAGGTTAAAGTTCGTGCTCTTCAATACCAATGATTAAATTAATATGCCTTACCCGTAGTCAAGTTAGCTCGAATATTGGTTTTGTCGTTATATCACGTAACTTACGAGGAATAAGTATAATACTAATGTTCATCTTGAGACATTCCGACAAATATGCGTGCCTTTATTATTTGATTTGATTGCCTTCTTTATCTCTGTAATCGAATTGTTAAGAGGTCATTTATGAGTAGGTAGCTGGGTTCTTAAAATTAAACATAATCCTATAATAACCCCCCTTTTAAAGTAAATTTTCGATAATTTTTCATGAATATTCAGAAAAATACAATGGGTCACATGCGGCGGCATTGTATAACCGATTTGTACGAGCTGCGCCCCGCGGTTACACCCGCATTACTCTCGATCTCGCGGGAATATCGAGATAAAATGTATCCTATATTCTAACCTAGGTCATGGTTTACCCATGTGCCAAATTTCATCCAAATCCGTTAAGCCGTTTTGGCGTGAAAGCGTAACAAACAAACAAACAAAAAATCAAATCTTTCCTCTTAATAATTTTAGTTTAGATGTAGAACACGCATAAAATAATGCAATCATTTTTATACAAGATATAGATATAAGAAGATATAATTTCAGGCTCGCATAATACTAGTTTCAGTTTCAAACCATGTTTATGGAATGCGCAAACTCGTAAAAAACATGTTTTATGTTGTCTATACGCAAGAGGCAAGTAAACACGGGCGTAAGAACAAGTATTTATTCTTCTGTCAATATTATTTTGCTGAGTGCAAAGTTGGTTTTATATTTTTGTAGATAATAAATTCAGATTCACGAAATGCAAAAGTGATGCACAGCGAATTTTATTTAATACTTACATGTTTTTAAACGTGATTGTCGGCGAAAGGGGATTTCAAGATCAAATTTTGTTTATATAACAATGAAACTGATGTAATAAAATAATATCGACAGTAAAATAAAATAAAAAATCTGCTGTTCCATACATTTATGTTCGCATAGCTCGTTATAATGTAGGGAACAGCTGGATTTTTTTCGCGATTTCAGGGTTGGCCCCACAGTGAAAGTTGTTCATAATGATGAGTACAATGACCTCTTAAGAGGATGCAAACGAATTAAATTTCACATTGTATATTTCAGTAGTTCCAACTTTGTGTTGTCTGTCAGAGTCTGAATTCTTTACTAGATTAAATTTGTATTGTATGTAGGATATAAAAAAATTGCACTGCTTAAAAGTTATTTAAGTAAATAGAAATATGCTTTTATCGGCCCTAGAACTTCGAATAAGAGCTCTAAAAACTTATTTGCAAACACGTAAACGCTCCCCCAGTAGGATCTTGAATATCTTTGCAACCATAAAAGATACAAATACAAATTAAATCGCAAAATTTACCTCGTCTAACGAGCTAATTATGTAGGTAAAATTTAATTCAATACACCCATTAATAAACATAACTATCAAACTGTTTTTGTCTAATAACTAAAAAAATATTAGTACAATTTTTTTTGTAAAAATCTACGCAACAATTTTATTACAGAAGCTGATATCCTAATTATGTATTATACTAAAATGACGATATTCGATATTTTCTGGTTGGGGTAACGCCGTGTGCGTCTGAAATCGTACTATGGCATTATATTTAAATGTCTTTGGGTAGCATGCTTTTCATTTCGTTTTTCCGTAGTCAGGTGTTCATTGAATGCACGGAAGATCAATCGGTCAATCGGTTACAACAACTGTTTCATACGTCATACAATTTTTGTAGTCTGTAATAATGACGTCACCTTGCGTTGTTATTAATAGAACTCGAGTACACAAGAAGAAACTCCACATATTTATAATTAGAGATCCGTATTATTTTCGGATCTTTGTTATTGTAAAACATGGATGTAAGTAATTGAACTTTTGCCAGTAGATTAGATACCTACGTCACAGTATAAGTAAAGTCAACCCAGATGGGCTTAGAGAAGTTTAGTGGCAATTACTTTCGTATTTCTACAACAAATTCCAAAGGGATTGACTTAGGTGACTTCGGTAGCTTTATGTAAGTCCCATACGTTTTGACTATTCCATCATTGCTAACGCTAGAATGTCACTTTTTGTAGGCCCTCTGTCGAGGATTAATCTTCTATTAATTTATACAAAATACACAGTTCTAAACGGTGAAGGAAAACATCGTGAGGAAACCGGCATGTCTTAGAACCAAAAATTCGAAGACATGTGACATCTACCAACCCGCACTGGGCCCGCGTAGTGGATTACAGCCCACTCCCTCTCACAGAGAGGAGGCCTGTGTCCTAGCAGTGGGAACATTATGGCCTGATTATGCTACACAGTTCTATGTCTGAGTAAAGACAGACAACGCACATGTTCAAACCAAAACACAAAAGATATATGCCAATATTATATTCCTTACATGATATTGGTGTTATTCGTTTTCTTAGGGCCTACGAGAATCTAAATAATTACGGTATTATTTTCGTCGACGGTAGATCAAAGGAGTCAGAAACATCGGAGATAAATCTACAATTTTTAACAGTAAATGGAATCTAGCCGAGAGCGTAAAAAAAGAACAGAATAACTGGGAGAAAAATACCATTCATTCGTTTTCCGTCATACGCCCACCATTTGTTTCGTTCATTTTCCGAATTTCCACGAAACACATCGTATTTTCCAGAGAACAGCTTAAATGTCACGTTACACGCAGGAGTAAAATGGCAGAAAGAGACAGAAGGTGAAAGGTCACACGTCGGGTGGCCGGACGCAGTGTTCCTTGTAGGCGGGAAATATCTTTAGGTGTGGTATTAGAAGGGGTTTACAAAGAGAACAATTTCAGTATTTCACCGATTTCAAATTGAATACTGGAATACTCAGGTCTTCTAGGTACCTAAAGGATTGAGATATTTTCCCATACTTATGTAAAATTATATTGTAAATTATCTAAGTATTTTATAAAGAAACTGCTAGTAGCGAGTCGCGTGATTGATATGCAGAAAGTTCTAAGCGTCAAACTGCCCAACGTATTCGTTGGGCAGTTGCCCGTCAGACACGCCACCCGTCTGGTCGGAGGATCCTCCCTTTTCTAAAGAGGATGAGTGAACTTTACACCCTGTTCCTCATACACATATAGTCATATATAGTCTAACCTCTATAACTACTTGCCATTTATTAATTGAGGCTTTCCCCCCGCAGCTTCGCCCGTGTGAATGTCGAAATGTAGACTACGGGAACGTAAGACTTTGATAAAATGTCTCATATGTGTTAATCCAGGATTTGGTCTATTTGTGTGAGCTCTATCCAAATCCGTTCATTGGCTAAAGCGTGAATGAGTAACAAACATCCAAACACCTTCACAAACTTTCACATTATAATATTAGTAGGATTCAAGTTAGAACGACATCTCGTCTGAAACGCTCATTCACTTACCATATGGGTACCTACGTCTAGGATATAATCAGTCTACATTGTTCCCATTGCTGGGACATAGGCCTCCTCTCTGTGAGAGGGAGTGGACCACACTGGGACCGCCACGCGGGCCCAGTGTGGTTTGTTAGATGTCAAATCTGCCCTGCTAAGGCGAAAGGCGCTATCTCAATCGGAGTAAGTTTTGAGAAAATTGAATTTTTGTTCGTTGTAATTTAAGGAAACGTATGGGTATAAAAAACTTCTGAGTGGTTTTTTTTAATGTTTTAAGTTAGATAGCGATATTTGGCATATACCATTAGATGCGAAATTGTTATAGCTATTGATTGGTATAAAAAACTAAAAGGGCGTATCTCTGAGATAGCGCCTTTTGGCTTAGCAGGGCAGAAATGTCTTCGAAATGTTGGTACTAGGACATGCCGGTTTCCTCACGATGTTTTCCTTCACCGTTTTGAGAGCAGTGGTGATTAAATAATTTACATAAAGTAAATCACCTGTCCTGGTTCGAACCTACGACCCACAAATCGTAAGTCGCGGCCCAGTGGTAATCCACTGCTCTATGGACTGGTCACTGAAAATACCGTAGAATGACGTAGCTAGTATAATGCATAGACAAATCTAAACATCCTGGGCGTACTCTAATACAAAAAAGTAACACGTAGGTAAGCTAAAATAATCTTACGAATGCGTATGGAAAATATCTGCTAGGTAATAGATACTTCCACCTCCACTAGCATATGAATGAACTCCGATTTGTGTTCTGTTTAATCTTAAATTAATGCTGAATTAAGTGTAGGAGTTAAAAGGCTATGTGGATGTTGATGAGAGTTTATTTATTGATATAAAGGTTTACCAACAAAATACATTATACACCTCAGCTAGCTTATTTTTAATATGACGTGTTAAGTGATTCCGATGCTCTTTGCAGAATAAACAATTTCATTTCATATAGGTACAGCATTGACAAAGTCATAATTTATAGATCTCAACTCTCTCTCCGAATTTGGTAGGTACTAAATATTATTAGCTTCTCTGATAGGAAAATTACAGCTTTCGAACTGAAATATGCAAATCTAACTGATCGTTTTTAGCACTACTTTAGTAATTATACTCTTGGTCAAAAATTTATACTATCAGGAAATTCAAATTATTTTAGAAGTCATTTGAACGTAAGTATATTAATTTGAGAAATTCAGCGTTATCCTCGGTAATTATCAGCGTTACCTATAGGATAGTTTGGACTACTAAATTAAGTAGGTACTTAATTTGTTTTAGCCTTAATCACCCATACCAGCCACATTTGTGCCTCCCTAGCCAAAAGTACCAATTTTAAAATGTTCCTAACATCAAGTGTTAGTGTATTAGTTCTACCAGTGTTAAATAGTGTGTGTTAAAACTCAATGTGGACTAAAGAATGTGGTCAAGATGAGGAACTGGCATGCGGCAGTGTGCTCTATCCTCATTTGGATGATGCCACCGCCGACAGTGAACTTTCGGACCCAAGAAATGGGTTTGATACCCCCAAAGTTCGAGCCGACCCCGAAAACAGTGACTCCGAAAGTTATTGTTGTAAAACCCGTGACACTGAGAGTGGGTGTCCCAAAAATTATTCCCAATTCGATCGCAGGGTTTTTCGGACAGTCAAAGGAGAAGGTGGAGTCTGGAACTACAGCAGCATCTGTGAAGACTGTAGATGATGCCCAGTTTCCGAAGGACAACACCAGTGCAAGAACGCTCAGCATACCTTATGTGAGTACTGTTTTGAATAATGTTGCGAATAAAAAAAAATCTGTAGTTGTAATAGGCGTTGCAAGAAATTGTTTGGCCTGTGTCGTAATCAAACACGGTTTTTCTCGTGCTGTTGGAGTGTCACGAGTGTGTGGCCTTCATACAGTAGAATACTGAAACAGTTACATGTGGTTTATCAATAATTGAAATTTTCGGTAAGGTTAATAACTATCAAAGCTCAAGAAAATAATAAAAAACATTGTCGTCATATTCAGGCACGCACAACGCCTTGTCGTTGATACCTAGGTAGATACTACTACTCTATTTACATAACAAAACCAGCACACGTATCACGACAGCGTGACGTAAACGTAACTAAATACGAAATAAAAACTAAATTGGAACGATTTTTTAATCAAAACTACAGTTCTATCCTGTAGCAATTTGGTTAAAATTTTTGCGACGTGCTCAATTCACCCATTATTATGAATAAAATCTTAAAACTAAGTAACATTTATTGTGCGAAATTAGTATTTTGAATTTTAAAATCAAATCGTTCGGCACGTTTTCTCCGCGCGTGCAGTGGGGTAATTGCGTATTGACAGTTGATATTGACAATTGATCGCAATGGGTTTCATTTTGACAGTTCACCCACGTTCATTGCGTTATTTACGTTGCTGAACAGACGAATTTTTGAAACCTATGAAGAAATGGATTAGCAATATCCTTCAGAATTTTCGAATTGTGATTGAAAGCACGCAATTAGTGTGCTGGTCAACACGATCTTACATCGATCTAAAATAAATCCTTCTTGGCCAACGTAGATTCCAATAAAATTAGATATTGGTTTAACTTCAGAACCACCATAAACTTGTTCAGATTTAGATAATCGCTTTGTTTCTTTGTATTGGCATCGATTGCAATACTTAAAGTGAATTACTGATGCAGCCAACGATCCATTACATTCAGAATACGTATTTTCTAAATTCGAATTTCTATTTAGACTAAACTATAGAAATATTATCTAATGTACGCTATGTCTACGTGCTATAATAATTTGAAAAGCTTTATTTAACTCTGTTATTTAAAATCGTAGCCACGGTCTGAGTCTTCCGTAGGATAAGTTGTAGATTTGAGGATAAAGCTTTGTGCAGACCAGCGCGACTTGTCGCGCGACGCGACACCGGTTATTGTTATACCGTCAAGTTTTCTTAGAAATTGTATTGTTCGAGTCGCGTCGCGGCGTCGCGTCGCGCTGGTCTGCACGAAGCTTAAAACATGCATTTTTCCACCTAATCTGACAATGTAATAATAATAAAAAAGTTATTTTCAAGTCTTCTTTTTCTTTTCGTAACAGGCTTAGTAACAGCCTAGGCTTCTGTTTGGCACCCTTCGGGTACGGAACACTAAAATCTGTAATGATGCTCTTTGCAAAAAAACCTGGACTGGCAAGTAGATTCTACTAAGAATATTCGATCACACATTATCAACGTGTTTTCCATTGCTTATGAAATTAGAAGTCGTTAACCCACACAAGTTCTACGTATCTTGTATGATCATGTAACCTTAACAGTACTCATATAATTTGTAGTACTCTTGTTTACATTGGGCCGCCATATTGGCTCGGTATTTATCCGACCCTTCAGTTTCCATGGTATTATTACAAAAATGTTTACAATGTATCTATTTGATTTATCATAATACTATGAAGCGGGGTTACTTTGTGAAGTGATGGGCGTAAAATAGCTTATCGATAGTCTATCATAATATGGCCTTCGAACTGCCCTATCTAAAGCTCGATATGATCTGTTTACCGTAACTATCGATAATGTATCTATGATTTGTTTAATTTGGAGTTGGTGAAAATGACCACTTTTATACTTATTGTCGTTTAACGATTATTCAAAGTTTACCAAACTTTTGTTTGTCGTTCGTAATTCGTTTCGTTTCGTCTCGACGTTGTTTGTCTTATAAACAGCATGTGTAAAAGTTTAAAAGTTAGTTTTTTAATCGTTGCGAAAATATATCATGATTTAATGGATACCTACCAGTGAACGTATTTACCAATGAAAGTCATATTTAGTACTAAAAGTCATATTTAGTACATTCCTCGTGGATGTATGTCGGAATGTTCAGGTACGTTCGGAAGTCCAGGGGATGGAACATATTGAGGAGGCCGTCCTTGCGGTTGTATAATAATATATGGATAATTGGGAGTGTCTGGAAATCTGGAAGCATCATTTGGAGGAGGCCTTTCTTGCGGTTGCAAATGCGGATTATTGGAGTTGTCCGAATATCCGGAAGACGGATCATATTGTAGAAGCATTCCTTGCGGATGCATATCCGGATTTTTAGAATCGTCGGAAAGTGCGGTGGATGGACCATAAGGAGGAGGCCTTCCTAACGGATGCTTTATGGATTAGAAGGAGATTCCGGAAATCTGGAAGGAGGAGGCCTTCCTAACGGATGCTTTATGGATTATAAGGAGAGTCCGGAAATCTGGAAGACGGATCATATTGACGAGCCATTCCTTGCGGATACATACCCGGATTTTTAGATTCGTCGGGAAGTTTGGAGGAAGGATTATTACTGCGGAAGCATTTCTTTGGGTTGCGATGGGCCCAAACCTTTGGGGAAACAAGGTGTGTTATGTTTTGTAATTGTTATGTTATCATAATTATTTCCATACATAAACGATGCTACTTCTTTTACATCATAACGCGCGCTGTCAGCTCTTCAAACTCATCCTCTATTATTTTTTATCCTGTGTTTTTATCCTTCTAAATATGAAATAGTGTTAATCTCATTCCTTATACATATGGCTACTTATTAAATATTTGCAGAGAACGGTTACCGTTGTAAAAACCAACCGGTCAAAAGCTCTACAGTGAGTGTTTTATTTTTGTCACAGGACCACCTTGTTTTATGAGACGACTAACCTCCTTCATTATGGTTAAATCAAATGTCAACTGTGATCTCAGTGCCGTTCCTATTTACCTATTGTCCCTTTCTGTTACACCTGAAACATTCTGTATCTCGTCACTCAAACAGGATATTGAACACACCACTTATAACATGATTAATAACCCAAAATGACAAAGCAACATGGTATTCCACGCTCATACGACCCTAATACAAATACACCAATTTATATCTTATCTATCCGTTTTTATCTGTGCGCACGTCAGCCATACTTGAGTTTTGGTATTATCAACAGATTGGACCGAAATTGATATCAATAACCTATCTTAATCATGAAACAATTCGCCTATTTGTGTAACATGCGGACGGACATATTTTTGAAGACATGTTCAATTATTGTTTAATATTTAAAAACAAAAAGTCTTGTGTGTGACTATATGTGTGTGAACTCATTTATGTGCAGCGTGAGAGTGTTTTAGTGAGAAAATGTGTGTGCGAAGTGTGTTTGTGTTATTGTTTATGTGTTGTGTGAATTCTCGGGCTCAATGGGACCCGAGTAACTCCCCCGGATATCAAAATACACCCCAACATCCGGGCATACTTCCGAATGGAATGCCTCTTCAGCCTGGTACAATTCCAAAATTTACTAACTCCCCCGAAAATTCTGTTAGACATCCGCAAATAATGACTGCGCAGAATGGATATTCGGACGACTCTAATAATCCGCAACCCCAAGGAATGCTTCCTCAATATAATCCTTCCTCCGAAGTTCCCGATGAACCTAACAATTCGGATATGTATCCGGAAGGAATGGCTCCTCAATATGATCCGTCTTCCAGATTTCCGGACTCTCCTTATAATTCATATATGCATCCGCATGGAATGCCTCCTCCTTATGGTCCAACCCCCGAACATTCCGACGAACCTAAAAATCCGGATATGCATCCGCAAGGAATGCCTCATCAATATGATCCGTCTTCCGGATATTCGGACAACTCCAATAATCCGCATTTGCAACCGCAAGAAAAGCCTCCTCCAAATGATCCTTCTAGATTTCCAGACACTCCTAATTATCCATATATTATTATACAACCGCAAGGACGGCCTCCTCAATATGTTCCATCCCCTGGACTTCCGAACGGACCTGAAAATTCCGATATAAATCCACAAGGAATGCCACATCAGTATCGTCCATATCCCGGAAACATCTGGGATCATCCGGACATGCATCCGCACAAAATGCCGCCTCCGTTTGGACCAATGCCGGACTATGTAAGTTTCGAATGCAAATATTTATCTTTGGATAAGAAACAAGATAGCTCCGTATCGTAAACAACTCTTGTGTTATTTTTTATAAAGGGCATAAATAATTATTATGTTTGCGGAAAAAGATTGTTTACCTTCCAATCATAACCTATTTAAATGCGTAGTAGGTTCCTTGACAACGTCATGATGAATTTATCAGTCAATATTGAATAATACACACACGTCTTTTTGCTGTAAAAAATAACGGTCGTCAGTGTTGTATGAACCACTATGAATAGGTATAACTTTTCACGGAACAAAGAAACTACTTTAAATTTGAAATTGATGAATTTAAAAAACTTTTGTTTTTGGAAAGGGTTTAGGAATCTTGCAAGGTTTGTCAATAGCCAGGTAACGAACTGGACACTGGATAGGTTCCGTCAAAGCTGGAAGAAGGACGCGCGGGCTTGCGAAAAATTGAAGTAGTGGAGGGACGGCTTTAAAAAAGTTTAAGTTGAATAGTAATTATTTTTTTAAATTTATTTTTTATTGTTGTTCTTATTTCGATAAAACTATTTACAAAAAAAAAAAGAACTTTCAAAATCGGTTCACAATTGAGGGAGAAATCGGTGGACATACATTAAAAAAAAACATACATACGCGATGAACTTATAACCTCCTCCTTTTTGGAAGTTTGTTAAAAAGAGCGAATATTCTTATAATTGTACATTATTTTTAATTAACGTAATGCGTTCCCGATAGTATAGAGTCCACACAAGCTAGAAATATATATTACCGTAAAAATTGAGTTCAAGTTACGTATATATATTTTTTTTGTGGAAATATTAATTATAAATATTTTTTAATTTTATTATTGTAATATTTTTTTAAATATTTATGGAAGCTATACTATTGTGGGTTAACGGGAACGCCTTTCGTTAATTAACATACTGTATTAATTTGGGTAGGGACTGGAGAAAACTGTTGGAAGTGCGCCCACGCTCAGTTTGCTTTATTCATAAAAATGTTGATGTAACTAAAATTGATCCCTACTTGAATGAAATTAAGATTGATTTTACCTACTTGATCTGTATAACGGAAACAAAAAGAAAATTGCTTACGTCACGCCTAAAATCCCCAAAGGCTTAGGCAGAGATGTACCTATAGTACACCCACATTTTGCCAGTTATGTTTAAGTACCATATATATAAAAAAGAAAAGAAAAAAAAAATGTTAATTCGTTAGTTAGTTAGTTTTATTTAAATAAGTTTTTAATGTAAGTAACTGCGTCGCTGGTCTAGTGGTCACAAGCGTTACTGCTATGCTATTCCTGGTTCGGACAAAGTATTCTTGTATTATTATTAGGTATTTCTAGCAGCCCGGAGTCTTTATCTGTGCCCAGTTGATGACAATAGAGTCGCCCCCTTTTAGAAAGAAAAGAAAGAGAGGAAGATTGCGGTACACATGACGCAATGAATGAACAAAACTGACAATTGGGGGAAAATGTGTAACCACGCAAAACGGGGCCATCGCTCAGCATAATGCTGTGACCCTATGCGAGACAGAGCCCCAGCGCTGGTTTGCAGCGACAGCCGGCGTTGACGTTATTACGTCGACCAGTGCAGCATATAGTGAAATAACAAAATAAGAAATCAAAAATAAAATAAATACAATACTTAGGCCCGTGCAGAACCTCACACAAGACTACATGCATTACTTGAAACTAGTTTCAACAAATCAAAAGGCTTTAAGTAATGCTTGAGTTTTGTGTATAGTGAGTTTCAGTAATATGGGCCTTAAGACACGAGTCTCTTCCATTAAAGAGGGATTTCTGGAATCCTGCCACTATTCAACCATCTAACCCGCACTAGGCCTGCGTGGTGGATTTCGGCCCACTCCCTTTCACAGAGAGGAGACCAGCCGGGTAATTGCTTAATACACTTTCATTTTGACAGTTCAACAACATTCTTTGCTTTATTTACGTTGCTGAGCAAACAAATGTTTCGAACATTTGAAGCAAAGGATTTGCAATATCCTTCAAAATCATTCAGATTGTGTTTGAATTGTGTTACGCAACTAAGGTGCTGTAATTAACCCAGATTTCTGTACTTAGGCAGCTGGCAGTAACCATTATTGGTACCCATGCTTAGATGTTTTACCATTTCGAGCTCAAAATTTAAATTGTTTTTCGAGGTCCTCCAATATTGTTCTAAGCCGGATTTACACAAACATATTAAGCACATTCTAACCAGTTTGTTTTTCTTTTGTTTCTACTGAATAAACAGCCGCAGACTTGCCATTCATGTAGGAATAATGTTCAATTTATGTTATTACTTACTCTCTTGCTGAAATCTTTGGAAAACAAACAGGCCTAGAGAAACATTGTTGAACAGTTTTAACTGCACGAGTGGTTTGAGCTTGTGAGTTTATCTTTATGTTATGATTAAGAAATGTGAATAATTCAAAGCTGTTTCTTAAAAGAGGATCCGGGATTTATTTAGTTAATGTTAGATCAGTAAACTTGAGTGAGGTTTTTGTTACAGACTTGCAAAGTTTACTTTATTATCCAGTAGAGAATTAGTGGCCAAGTGGTAACGGCCGCGACTTACGTGTTGTAGGTCGTGGGTTCGAACCCAGACAGGCTCTTTACTTTGTGGAAATTATTTCATCATGTATTACCCAGTTACTGGGTTGTAGAGGTCAGATAGGCAGTCGCTCCATGTAAAATACAGTATTCAGCTGCATCCGTTGAGACTGAAAGCCGACCCTAACATAGTTGGGAAAAGGCTAGGCAGATTGATTGTTTCTGAAGCAAGTGATAAGTAATTATACATTCAGTCAGAGGTGCATGTCCTTGGGTTCGAAGTCGAGACCTATGACTTGGTAGTACAACGGCCGCATCACTAGGCTATCACTGCTGTGGAAATTAATTGTTAAGCATACACCCTACATTATTTTGCCATGTTGTAGCCATTTCATACAACTGTCAAAGAATGACAGCAGTGCTATACTGTAACCATCTCACCGTGAAAACTTAGGGGAAGTGAGCGTGGAGTGAGCTGTCAAAATAGGTGGAATGACAGCTCACTCCACGCTCACTTCACCTAAGTTTTCACGGTGAGATGGTTACAGAATAGCACTGCAGTTGTGGGACGTATAATACGGACAATTTACGAAAGTGCTTTACAAATAATTGTCCTGACTTTATCTACAGTTAATTAAATCGGCCCGTTTATTTCCACTTTTCATTCCAACGGCATTTTCATTGTAAACAACGTAATTTGCATAGAATGGCAAGCAACAAGTGGCCGTTCGTTGAAAAGCGACAGGTTGCACCCATTCATTATCACCCCTAAGTTATACACTACACTACTCTATTATAAAATTATACACGGTGTAAGGGACATTAACGCGTATGTAAATCTGCACCCCAATTACGTAACACACTGTCTTCCACAATCAGAAAGGAAAGAGGTGGGTTTTGAAAGGAATTTCTAATCCATTGCTTCACATGGCATGTTTGAAAAATTCGTTTGCTACAATAACGCAATGAATTTTGACAAATTGTCAAAATGAAAGGCAGGGCATTTGTTAGTGTGTTAGGCAAAGGCATTGCGATCGATTGCAATTTTATGTGTGTAACGCAATTATCTCTCAGCTCTTACCGACGTTTTACCAAAGCACGACTTGAAAAATAAAATCGAAAGTCCAAGTGTCAACGTCAAATACTTTATTTCAAATAGGCATATAAAGTGTGTGTCTGGATTGAGGAGCCAATCTCATATCGGAACGAGGGTACTACCAATATTTAGTAGTAAATTAGCCGATTTTGTAGGCCGGATCCTGGAATTTGTAGTAAAACCCTTAAAAAGTTATACGACGTTAAAGGTGGCTCCTCAATCCTGACGTCTGGATTGAGGAGCCACCTTAGAACTCGAAAACTAGCCAACGGATATTTTTGAAAATTTTGTAGGATTTAGTAGTACTTTTGCGTAATCTCTACAAAAAATATGGGGTTTGTACGGTCGAATTTGAGATAGCTACAACGTTTTGATTTTTCATAAAAAACCATAAATTTCACCGCGCTGTATCTCGGAAAGTTATCAACCAATTACAACATATTTTTAGTATGATTTAGTAGTAAATGTGCTCGAATTTGTACAATAAAAAAAAAATGGAAAAGCTATATAATTTCGGTAACACAACACATTTTATGTGGCTCCTCAATCCTGACGGTCTATAGAAATGATATGTTCTTAGCTACTAAAGTAGTTGATCAAATCGGATAACAATAACACCAATATTTAGTAGAAATTTCTACTAAATATTGGCGTAATCCAACATCCTGCGCATTCAGTATTTCAAAAGATATTAATAAAATAAACATTCCTTAACAAATTAGTGAATAGGGTGACCATAAATAATTCAAAGAAGACCATTGTTTGAAATAAGTAGTTTTATTTGCTTATAAATCATTCTACAAGTACGATTACCTACGTGTAATTTATGTAATTGTGGTTTTAGATTATTTGAAATACTAGCTGCGCCCGATGGACCCACCTTCATAAGTCTCGATTCCGTGGGAATACCGGGATGAAAAGTATTCTATGTCGTTACCCAGGTTATGCTCTACCCATGTGCCAAATTTCATTCAAATCCGTTAGGCCGATATAGCGTAACAAACAAACAAACTCACTTTCGCATTTATAATATTATATAGTTAGGATATTTATGTAATGAACCTAATGAAATGAAATTCAGTAACCGGTGATGAATTTAATGATACTTATTTTATACAAACTTATGTTTAGTTTGATTATTTAAACAATATTTTAGTTCCTGATGTATCGATAGATGGGGTTGTACATTCTCTCCGCTGAATCGCGGTGATAGGAATCTCCGCAGAAACATGACCTCTTCGTGTATACTAAAATAAATTGTCTTCGTCAAAGTTTTTATTCATACGTTATGATTTTAAATTCATTATTGTTTCGCTGTTATTTTTCACAACATTATTGCTATAGTAACGTAAATAATGTAATAGACAAGCATTAGATTAGAAAAAAAAATCGGTTAGACATAAATGATACAAACTCCATTAAAATGCTTAAGGGTAACGCTTAAGCATTTTAACAGTTTTTTAATAGAAAATTTACAGATCATTGTAATGCCGGCGGCACTGCCCTGCCGCACAAAGGATCGCAAAGAAAATTAAGGCACAAAAGCCGGGGGTCCGTGCCGCGTGGGAAAATCCGGCGGCCATGCTGCCAGCATAGTGTGTAGGAACCATAACAGGCGCCTCTAACTTTTTTAGTGCCTACTATACAAACGGGTTATAAACAAAATCAATCATTCTGCCTAGCCTCTTCCCAACTATGTTGGGGTTGGCTTCCAGTCTAACCGGATGCAGCTGAATACCTGTATTTTACATGGAACGACGTGGAGTATTTTACAACCAGGTTGTATACCTAATAAATAAATAAAATAACAATACATACTTATATTAGCCTTAACCTAACTAAAATTATAACAAACTAAAATAAAGTGTCTTAAAATTCCGCATCGCTGTCGACTGATAATGTACCAAAGAGACTGACGACTTATCAAATAATGTATTTACAGGAAGTATAATCACCAGAGTCAACAATTCAACTCACTAAGTTAGAATTGGCCTCAAATGGCATGATTTTGTTGAAGTATTCGGACAATTTAAACTGAGTCGTAGGAATGATTGTAAAGAGTTTAATTTTTTGTATAACCCGACTGTGGCGAAGCCAAAAAAGGAGTGTTATGTGCAAATACTATACTGTATAGTATATGCAAATACTATATACAATATCATGCAGTCGGAAACATCTTTTTAATAAAAACCTATTTGCCTCCTTTCATTCAAGTTCATTTTTTACGCAGTCGGGTTGTTGTTTTTTTAATTTACTTTTTGATCATATATGGATACCGGGCAGATAATTGCACAAAACATAAGATAATTTGAATTGGGAATTCCATCTTGCATTTCTTAGTGGAAGCAAGTAGTCTGGATTTCTGCCCGATTGATGGGAATACGCTCGCCCCCTGTTACATGGGCCTTGTTAAACATAACTGGCGAAATGTGGTTGAACTATAGGTACACCTCTGCCTAATCCTTCGGGGAAATACAGGCGTGATATTATGTTATGTTATGTAATTTGAATCGGGCTATCTGAGCGCGTTCGCCTTAACATGACATACAAAGAGATTTAAGGTACTAATTTTGATCTATTTTATCTATACTTATTATAAAACAATGTCGTTTTTCGTGTCTGTCTGTGTGACCGCTTAAATCTTCTAAACTACAGATGAAATTTGATGTGGTTTCCACCGTCATTTAGAGCAAATTTATTAAAATATTAATGTATAAAAATAACAACTTAACCTAATTTATGAATACAAATAAAAAATAAGATCCTAACTAAATCGCAGTATTATATTTTGATAAAGAGAAAAAAACAAATGTAGCATTGCAATCACAATATTGTGAATGTGCTTGCAATGTAACGTTCCTTTTTGAACAAGTAATTTTAAATTATTTGTGTAGTGCAGTCTTCACCAAAGAGTGTCAGAATGATTTCTGTTTATTTCTTACAACCTCTAGACAGATTGCATTTTTGCCATTAAACTTAAATGTTCTTTCAAATTTTGGCATCCGATGTTTGGAAGACGCAATCTGCATTCAGGAAGAAAAATACACTTGTATTTGTTGCGGTGATGATAGAACTTCCAATTATGTGCCATCCAATATTGTGTCGTTTGATTTAAATGGCAGTGACAAATTTATTTTAGAAGATATACATCATCATCCGCATCACATCATAGTTAAAGGTATAACATACTCTCATTGGAGCTATAGAATTTATTCCAGCACTCAGTGAAGTTGGCATGGGCCATTATAAATGTCACTACATTATGGATAGTCAGTTTTTTTGCTATGACGATTATGAAACCAAAATTCGCAATAGTACAAAATTACCAAAATATTTTCATATTACATATGGCAAAATTTAAAGTTGGGGGGGGGAATAGACCCGCAAATAGTCCAAAATTTTAAGGGAATATCGGGTAGCAAGATTACGTTACGCCCGCGAACACGCACAATGGGGAGACGAAGAATGGGCAAGAGTAATGTTTTCTGACGAATCCAGATTTATGCTGTGTGCAAGTGACGGGCGGCGAAGAGTCTACAGACGGCCAGGGGTAGATTTTATTCCAGCTTGTTTTGAGGAAAAAGTGCCGGTTGGCAGTGGATATGTTATAGTTTGGGCTGGAATCTCTTTAGAGCGTCGCTCGGAGTTAGTGCTGATGCTGAAAATTCTTTGTGATTTCTTTTTTTATTCTTGGTGTTTGTCTATTCTATGGGATATTGCTCTTTTAGTTTATTTTCTTTTTTTTATTCTTGGTGTTAATATTGTGTTCATAATTTAAGTACTGATTGGTGAAGAATTATTCATGTGTAAGTAAAACCCTGTTTATGATCATAGTTTGAATTATTTATGGTCACCCTATTCACTAATTTGTTAAGGAATGTTTATTTTATTAATATCTTTTGAAATACTGAATGCGCAGGATGTTGGATTACGCCAATATTTAGTAGAAATTTCTACTAAATATTGGTGTTATTGATATCCGATTTGATCAACTACTTTAGTAGCTACGAACATATCATTTCTATAGACCGTCAGGATTGAGGAGCCACATAAAATGTGTTGTGTTACCGAAATTATATAGCTTTTCCATTTTTTTTTTATTGTACAAATTCGAGCACATTTACTACTAAATCATACTAAAAATATGTTGTAATTGGTTGATAACTTTCCGAGATACAGCGCGGTGAAATTTATGGTTTTTTATGAAAAATCAAAACGTTGTAGCTATCTCAAATTCGACCGTACAAACCCCATTTTTTTTGTAGAGATTACGCAAAAGTACTACTAAATCCTACAAAATTTTCAAAAATATCCGTTGGCTAGTTTTCGAGTTCTAAGGTGGCTCCTCAATCCAGACGTCAGGATTGAGGAGCCACCTTTAACGTCGTATAACTTTTTAAGGGTTTTACTACAAATTCCAGGATCCGGCCTACAAAATCGGCTAATTTACTACTAAATATTGGCAGTACCCTCGTTCCGATATGAGATTGGCTCCTCAATCCAGACACACACCATATAAAAGGCACTTTTGAACGTCAACATTTACATAAAAATTATAATTGATTTTAGTTGCTTTTTGTTCCCAAGGCGCGGGACATACACAAGTGGCGAGTGGCGCGGGCGTGGCGACGCCAGTGCGGTGCTTGTTTCATATTTCGTATACAAAATTTATAAAAAAAAAAAAAAAAAAAAAATCTTTATTGTTACAAAAAACCTTAGACATTGCTTAAAACTAGGATACATAACTTGGTTAAAGGTCATACTTATAATTTAAACCCTGACTCCTAATTTAGGTGATCCTGTGACTTAGGAGTCAGGAACGACGTGGCGCAGAACATACACGCAACGCCCGAACTGTCGCCACGCTCGTGTCACTCGACAAGTGGCGAGTGTATGGCCCGCACCCTAGGAAAAAAAGCAACTAAAATCAATTATTATTTTTCTGTAAATGTTGACGTTCAAAAGTGCCTCCCTTTTTCAGTTTCATATTTTCGGGAAAACTAAAAAGTTCGGTAAAAATAAAAACGCCCCATAATGTTTGCTTCCTGATTAAGTTACGTTTTTGTTTTGAATTCCATTTTCCTTATTGTGTTAGACAACCTTTCAAACTCAACCTCAAAGCATTTATTTTAACTAAACCAATTACCTACAGGCACATTTGCATTGTCGAGGGGTCGGTCAGTCAGAAAGATGAAGCTAGTTGCCCATTCCAAAGCGCAGTAGGTTCCTATGGAGAAGAACAGGCAAGAAACTTTGTAAATGGTGTGTTGGAATATCTCGGTGGATATCAAATTCTCTTCGCGATTTTTCAACGAAGCAGCGGCCATGATATAATTCCATCAACTTTAGTGCCTTGATAGAATTTCCCTCAATTACTCTGTTAAATTTTCTGTTGATTGAAGCCGAGTTTTCCTTATAATTTCATTGTCTTTATTGCCTTCGTCAAAGGGACTTCGGTCGAAGTAACTTAGTTTTGTAGAAAATATTTTGATAAAGCCGACATCAGAGAGATCTTAAAATACGTACTTACATAGGTATTAGGCAGGCGATGGCCAGAATTTTCCTCAATTAATCAACCGGTTTTACATAATCAGCCTATAATGTTTCCACTGTTGGGACACAGGCCTCCTGTCTTAGAGAGGGAGTGGGCCGTAATCCATCCACCCAGTGAGTGTTGGTGGATGTCACATGCCTTCAGAATTTCGATTCTAGGACATGCCATGTGTTTTCAGATTCAGATAACTTTATTTGCTCAAACACGTGTGTACATACAATACAGTGCATGCAAGGTGTTATATAAGTACATGGTGTTGTGCTAACATGTTTACCATATTGTCATGGTCTGCAAATATTAATAAAAAATAGAATTTAAACCATTGTCAAATATTAAATTATCAAAAATCTAAAAACACAATAAAAAACAACAAAAATAAAAATAATGTCAACGTAGGTCCAAAATATTCAATACAAACATCATTCTCAAAACTATTATTCCTATTTCCTTCAAGTAGTGATTAACCTGTGTTCGAACTCACGACCTATACAACTCGTAAGTCGGGGCCGATGCCACTAAGCCACCAGTGCTCTCCTCTGCTCTAAACCGGCTTTACTTTATTTAGTATAATGATAAATGATAAATGATTTTTATTTCTGTAAGTCGGTTGTACAAATCACTTTTACACGTCAATCATATTATTTTTATACTAGATGGGGTAGTAACACATGAATATAAAATTTAGTCATGTGGTAATAATGCCAGTGCCTAACAGTGTCCATTGAGGAACATGTACAAGTCACCAGGTTCTGATCAAAAATAATATACCTACATAGCCAGACAGCAATAATTTTTTTTCGTTCTCTAGAATCATGCGTGGTAAAAAAGCGGCATGATCGTATTTTTTCTTTTTCAGACTACAGAAGTCAGGTTAAGTTAAGAATAGAATAGAATAGAATATTCTTCATTATTTACACCATACGAATTACAAATATAAATGTAGAAATTTTAAATAGGGTGACACAATAGGCGGTTTTATCGCTAAAATCGAAGTCAACCTTTGATCGATTTAAAGGATATTACCTATCACCTAAGGTGATGCGATATTTTATTGTTTATTTAATGTGTTATTTAGTTAGTAATTTAAGTATAAGATGTTATTTGGCATAAATTATACATTGTTGAAATCTCAAAAACTTTATAAGTAACTTACCTATCAGGTATTAAAAAACCGATAAGTGGAAATAACCGGAATAGCAGGGATTACCGTTAAATTACCCATCTGATGATACTTAGCTATTGATTAGCCGTGACTGATAGTAGAGCATTATTAGTTTGATATACGAGGGAAAGACCTTAGTTGAAATCGAGTACCTATTCATAATAAAATCTGTGTTTTCTTTAAAGGGATACCTACGTAATTTCCATTTGGAAGACATTTTTCTGATAACGACGATCTTCGCCTATTCGCGGGTTCAATGGCGAGCTATTTAAGAGCTCTACGTCAGATGTAACTGCATATTACGATCCGATCCAGCCTGTCCCTTGCTGCCCGTCCGCAGCAACACCCTAAGCCGAGGTGCTCGTATGCCTTGACTGAAGACCCAGGATCGTCCGGATAAGCAGCTAACAACCTTCTAGGTAGACCTGCGAGAAGCCATAAAAAAAATGTAGCTGCAGTGAAATAAAAAGTTGTATATGTCGCAGTAAGATGGTTGAAGCCGTGATATAGTTATATCCCTAGGGATATAGCTATATCCCTAGAGATATAGCTATATCCTTAGATACAGCTATAAACCGTAATATAGTTATATGAAAGCGGTTCATAACTGTCGGAGTGCCCTAATTTTGTTGTGCCCTAACTGGTTTGTGGAGGGGCAGTCGCTCCATGTAAAATACTTGTATTCAGCTGCATCCGATTAGACTGGAAGCTGACCCCAACATAGTTGGGTAAAGGCTAGGCAGATGATAATGACTAACCTAATACGTCCGTTGTTCGTAACGTTGACATCATACATTTTACAGTAGAGTTATTACATAGCATAAAATGAATCAAATACATTTGCTCATTCATCTCAATAATTCAGGAAATAGCAATTTTGCCCCCGGGATACACGAGGCTAGTTTTTGAAGCTAAGATAGTAAGCTAGTGCTAGTAAGCTAGCAAGCTAGTAACTCTGGCTTCGTGTATACAGAACTAGCTTCATTTCCAGGCTAGCTAGCTAGTGAGATAGCTAGTAAGCTACCGTCTCAAGCTAGGATAGTTTAATAGGATGGGGTTCTAATTTTGAGCTAGTGCCGCCCCCCACCACCGATTTTACTATACTGGCTTGTGTACTAGCCTCATGTGGCCGGCGAAGATAGTACCCGATCGGATCATTTTACTCTACGGAAAATGTCATCGCAATGCCGATGCTGCTGGCTCCCTCGATTTGTGCATTGCGGAAGTTGCTTGCCGTATGTGAAAAATATGCGGCCACACACGGTCTGAGTTATAATGTAACAAAATCAGAGTGCATGATCTTCAAGGCAGGTACAAAGTGCCCAACTGTTGTTCCACCAGTGTTACTCAATGGTATTCCTCTTAGACGAGTATACCAATTCAAGTATCTTGGCCATGTGGTGACCGAAAATCTTGGAGATGATGTAGACATGGAGAGGGAGCGCAGGGCATTGTCAGTCCGGGCGAACATGCTGGCCCGCAGGTTCGCTCGATGTGCAGACGCGGTGAAAGTAACTTTATTCAAAGCGTACTGCACATCTCTGTACTCAGCGAGCCTGTGGTTCAGATATACCCAAAGGGCTTACAATTCTCTGCGCATTCAGTTTAACCATGCCTACAGGGCGCTGTTACGGCTGCCACGCTTTTGCAGTGCGTCAACAATGTTTGCTGAGTCGCGTACAGGCTTTGATGCCACCTGGCGCAAAAAGACAGCCTCACTGCTAAGTAGATTGCGTGGGAGCAGTAACAGCATCCTGAATGTAACAGCCAATAAGTTGGACAGCCCACTGGTGTGGAGAGACCCCCCACCCAGAGGACTAAGTCTCTCTTAGATATTAGGTACTAACATAGTTTTTAAGTTCATACTAACAATATAAATGTAATGGATCATTGGTTGTCTGAATAAATAAATATATTATTATGATGCTTTTGGCTTAAATCTATTAGCATCGTGTAAACAGCACTAGCTTGAATTGTGCCAAGCCAGGATTGTATACAGAGGTTTTAGCTTACCGTCCTAGCTTTGAAAAACTAGTCCCGGGCATGGTGTGAGGCATGCAGTAACAATATTTAGATACGCCAAATATTTTGGCGCCAGCCCGCGTGCGTGTTATTTTTATCTCAGCTATCAATCACGACATGATTGTATAATATTTTGTAGCACATAAATAATTATAAATAAAATGTTACGTGAGTAACTGAAAGTGTAAGATGGACTTATAATAGGTACACACGGCTACACATCAAGCTATATAAGCTGACTTCGCATTGTACGAAAATCCTATACAATGCGAGATCTGCATAAACTGGATATGTATAGCAAAAATTCAAAAATTCAATATTCAGAAGTCATTTATTCAAACTAGGCTGAGAATCAGCACTTTTCGAACGTCAAAACTCGTAGCGGTAAAAGTACTAGCTTGATGTGTAGCCGTGCATACATGCAACACTTTTGAGTCTATCGCTTAGCATAGATCTTAGTACTGATTTTATGACAAGCAGTGTTCACCATCTAAGGAATTAAGTACCTGTAAGATTCAATTCGTGAGCGCGACTATAGTAGACCAATTTTTATGAAAACTTCATGGAAATTATTGTTTTATCAGAATCAAAGTCAAAGTCAAAAACGTTTATTGCGAACTAAGTGTACAATGTTGGTGGTATGTTGTTAGTACTTACGACTTAGCAGCCTTTTACAAGCATTGCAACTATATTATATATATTCGCCTACCTGTATCATCCTAAATTAGTACTTTATTATTTTCTTTTATATTAGTACAATTAAATTGAGAAATTATAGTTATGTCCAAATTAAACGTCAATAATAATGAATTTAATACAAATAATCAGCAATATGAATGTCATCCTTTTCAGGTAGTACAAATTATAATTATACTTTTATATGAAGTTAAATAGAATAGACTAAATCTTATTGTTTGTATAGGGCACATCGGCATTTTTGTACATGAGAGAAAATCTTTATTTTAAGCTAGATTCTAAATATTCTTTTACTGAATAAAAACATTTTTGGATTAGATATAGTTTTAGCCTTTTTTAGAATATTGTTTCTGATTTTTCAGTTTTAAACATGGTGGGCAACTTATTATATATTTTTATTGCCGTATAATATGGGCTATCACTTAACGTATTAATTGTTAAGGGTGGAGCGAATAACCTCTTTTTATGACGAGTGTTGACGTTGTGCGTATCTTCTGCTTTAGTGAACTTGTCGATATTTTTAAAAACAAATACGCAAATGTCAAGTATGTTTATTGAAGGCAGAGTTAGAATCTGATATGATAAAAAATATAGTTTGCAGCTCTCCGTATAATTAATTTGGGCTAGAATTCTCGCGCCGCTCCGTCGCGTCGCGCCTGTCTGAAATAGCTTTTAAGATGTGCTTTGTCTGTCAGTCAGACAGTAAGTCAGTCACGGAAATATTCATATTCATATCTTTATTTGCATTCCATAATGTAAGTATACAGGTGTTATAATGGCTTAGAGCTAAGGTACAATTACGGACCCTGTAGGGCACAGCAAAAAGTATTAAATAAATTCTTAATAATAAAAAATAAAAAAATAAATTTAAAGAAATAAAATTAAAATAAAACATTAAGTAACAATCAATATTTTGTATCTGAAGAGATAGAAGAGTCTTTAGAGCTTTGTACTTCAGAAAAGTAAAAGTCAAGGTCTGTCAAGGAAAATAAAATCAGATAGGTATCCTTGTTTTATATCTTCCTAATGTTGGATAGCCTAAACCAAGATAGGTAGAAACTTTAAGAGTATCCCTAGGTAAAATAAGGGGTAATCTGCTTCTCCCCTAAGGGCGCTGACGGCGAATTCTCCAGATTGAGACTGAGATTAGAATGGGAAAGTTCTTTAAAATACGGGAATTGCCCCACTGGTTTTTGCCTTAACGAGCCTTTATTTTTCTCTTAGTTTTTTGAGAGTACCATAACTTAATCATCATCATTTGCCTAGCCTTTTCCCAATTATGTTGGTGTCGGTTTCCAGTCTAACCAGATGCAGCTGAATACTAGTATTTTACATGGAGCGACTGCCTATCTGACCTCCACAACCCAGTTACTGGGTAATACAATACCCCTTGGTAAGACTGATCGTCAGACTTTCGGGCTTCTGACGACCGGTAACGGCTGTCAAAGATCTACGAATGACAGCCGGGACCAACGACTTAACGTGCTTTCTGAGGCACGGAGGGGTCTTGATATATAAAGATGGTCACCCATCTACGGACCAACCGCGGCAAACGTAGTTTAACCTGATCGCTCGACCCGTGCAGCTACTTAGCCACAAGCCCCTAAACCATCAATTACACCTAGGTAAAAAAAAACATTCCCGCATCACACGCCAGATTGAACAGTTCAGCTCATCTTGTACAAATAAACGTTTCATTAATCAACGTTTTCCCATTCTCTTGACGTTTCAAAACACTTCAACGTCAGTTTAAATTTTAAACTATGTAGAATATGTTTTATTACTAATACCTACTCGTTTGAACTAAAGATAGGCATCAGCTATACTAATACTTGAAAATTTAGGCGTACCTTAATTTTCCTGGCACTTTACATTGTATATATCTCAAGTAAGATGGATAAAGCCGTGATATAGTTATATCCCTAGGGATAAAGCTATATACCGTAATATAGTCATATAGAGCGGTTCATAACTGTCTTACTATGAATATAACTATGATACGAGCACGATCTAGTAATATAATTAATAAGGCACTCCGGCCAAATAGGTTAGGTTGAACTGTGACCAACTACGCACGAGCCGAGCGAGCGTAGTGAGCGGTCCCGCGGCAGCAGCCAGCGAGCGCTATACGTCAAAATCGGTTGCAATAACAAAATTAGGGCACTTCGACAGCTATGAACCGCTTTCATATAACTCTGTTACGGTAAATAGCTATATCTCTAGGGATATAACCATATCACGGCTATAACCATCTAACTGCGACATATTCATTATTTCATCACCACTGGTCTCAAAACGGTGAAGTAAAACATCGTGAGGAAACCGGCATGTCCTAGAACAAAAAATTCGAAGACATGTCACTTGTTGCGTCGACCCCAAGTGTTATGGAACAAGGGCAGAAAAATGAGTCCATCATGATGACTGATTACTAAGACTAAACATCCCAATGTATAAATGGTAAAATACTTTTAGCAAGCCATTCATGAAGTCGTAGAATATGCGATATACTACTGCGAATAATAGGACCACTTTTAGCTCAGCACTAACAAATAAAACGCAATTTTTCTTGCATCGAAATCGGCGCGGGCGCCGTCGCCGCCGCCGATTCGTGTGCAACTCTTCTATAAATTATTAGGAAGGTCAAGTGTAACATGTTTTGTCTGGTTTTCAAATGAAAAACACCTGGATTGCTCTTTCTTGTTATCTTGTAATAATTGTCTTTCTCAGAAATTCTGAAGTCCCTATTCAGCTTTGAAAGAAAGAAAATCCTAACTAATATTATAAATGCGAAATTAAGTTTTTTTGTTACGCTTTCACGCTAAAACGGCTGAACGGATTTGGATGAAATTTGGCAATGGGTAGACCATAGCCTGGAGAAGGACATAGGATACTTTTTATCCCGATATTCCCAAGGGATCGAGACTTATGCGGGTGAAACCGCGGGGCGTAGCTAGTACTTAATATATAATATAATATAAATAATGGTATTTGACCTAGATTATGGGACACAAAACAAAAACCTAACATATATCTTTCTTCTCTCTCATGTAACGTAAAAGTGCTTAAACGTGACGCGTCCTTGAAATTTCACTCTCAATTCTCGTTCATTTATCGAATGGCCGCCGCCGCACTTCAAAAACTTAGTTACTATAAGCTTTCTTCTACGAATTTCGTACATTAGGAACATTCCAAGTTTTCTTCTGCGAATTTCGTAGGTATGACCTACACAGGCGTTTTACAAGGACAACGAATTAATAATAAGGACGGCCTTAAACCTAACCTATCTGATTATCGACCTTGTATTTCGTGGAAAGAGGACCAATGTTATGTGGGTCCTACTCATAGTCTCATTCAATCTCTAAAGGTCTGGAAGGACTGGTCCCAATACACTTGTTTTTATTTTTTCATTATAGCGGATGTAACAAAAAGGTGTGCTCAAAATTAGGATGTGGTACAAACTGAACGACTTTCTCAAACATTGTTATCGCTTTATCAGGATTGAAGTTTTGTATTAAAGGACTGATGGGTTGGGCTTAGAAACGTGCCGCCTGTCTAAAAAGAATGTGAGGTTATTTGGGGGATCTAGTATCCCGAACCTTCCACAACAATTTTTTTTCGCAAAGTTATATTTGTGCTCTATAAATGTCATGATTTCATGGACAAGTCATTCAATGGAACGAACTGTCTGGGAAATGTTGACAATGCCGCCGCCGAGGCGTCTGTGCGTCCGTGCTCACGAATAACATGATATTTCTTAGTTTCGATAAAACAACAGTTGAATAAAGTACTTCTGAATGCATTCAGATTCCAACAACTGATACAAATATTGTTTGTTCTGTTTAGTGTAAATAGAAACGTCAGTAAGTAAATCTTTATGTCTGTAAATTGTAGCATACACATTATATTTAATAGACTTTATTTCTGGTAAGTGCATTTGCATTACAGTAGTTTACAGAAATGTATACAGGGTGTTAGTCCAGGAATAGACATACTTCAACGGAGTGTGGTACCCATGAAAATGAAAAACTATTAATATGGAACATTGTACCCCACAGCTGGCATTGCACCTCCACAAGTCCGAAGAGAAGGTGCAAGCTCAGTAAAGAAACACAAACAGGAGTCTGACACTAGACACCCACTATTAACAAAATTTTCGTACCATCACACGAAAAAGAAGAGACCAACGCAAAAATTTAAAAAAATTGCTATTCAAAAAGATCAATACAAACCTACCTTACGTGATCAAAATTTAGGGAACAGCTGATTATTTTTTGAAGTGAATATTTTTTTAGGCGCTTTGAGCGATGAAAGGATAAAAGGAAAATCTTATTTGTTCACATCACCGACTTGCTTATCTGTAGCTATGAATATAACGTGTTGCGCTTGGCCAGCAGTGAAAGCATTTCTTAGATTTAAGTTTTAATTTCTGTCGGCAGTCCCTATTACTGATCATGTTTTAATTTTCATGTTTCTATGTAATTACTACACTCCCTTTAAGTATGTCCCTCGTTCAACCTTACAACCTGTATAATAGTTCCACCGAAATAAAGGCAAGACCGATAGCAAACATCGGTCCCTCTGTTTCTCGATTTCCAAGGAATCTCAAAGCATATCCAAGAAGCATAAGCAAAAGAGTTTTACATACTTTCTGACCTAGATTTTCGTATTTTGCTCACTTTTAGGGAGTCAGCTGCCATATTATATTTAAAAAAAAGTGTCTATGGTTTTTCTTGACCGTTATTCTACATAGGAACCCACTACGCTTTAGAATGAGTCGACTACCTTTGTCTTTCTGACTGACTGACTCTTTGACCATTCAAAAGTCCTGTTAATGCTTTACTGTTTGACTTCTTTATATCCGTCTCTTGCTGTCTCTCCAAAAATACCATACGTAATCTACTGTCCTTTTCTAAAATGATCTCATTTGTTGCAGGCAGATGACCCGAAGCCTCCGGACTTACCCCACCAGTATGGACTGGTACAGCATGCAGGTCTACCGCGGAAGCTGGAAGTCTTCCCTCTACCGTTGGAAAACTCAGACCATGAACTAAAGTTCAACGTGTCATGGATACCTTCTATGGGTAAGGCTTTTAATCGTCGACAGAAGGTTCTGGCTAAGCAGTATAGGAAGCCTTTTCAGCGCAGTACTTCAAAACAAGAATAGTAATAAGGGCAGTGGTGGCACAGTAGTAACGGCTGCGACTAACGAGAGTAGGTCGTAGATTCGAACCCAGACAGGCACATTACTTAGTGTAAATTATTTTGTCACCACTGCTCTCAAAACGGTGAAGAAAAACATCGTGAGAAACCGGTATGTCCTAGAACCAAAAATTCGAAGACATGTGACATCTACCAACCCGCACTGAGCCCTCGTGATGGATTACGGTTCACTCCTACGAGAGGAGGCCTGTGTCCCAGCAGTGGGAACATTATAGGCTGACTATGCTACTTCAAAACATGATATATTCCTGTTTTTATTTATCTAACTATAGGCATAACGGTGACCACGGAACCCGTAACTAAGCCTACTCTGGCCATCTGTCTATATGTCAAAGGGCGGTTGATCTTCTTGTTTTTATAATGTAATAAAAAAAACAGCTAGGTATAACACGTTACTATGCCGTCTGCTATACCACAAGATGAGTGAGAAAGTAAAGTATACTACTAGTTTTGAAGGTACAACATAGTGCATGAGTCCAAATCGCCCTTGGCAGTTCTTTACTTTACAGAGCACCGCAATTTCCTTTAGCGGATTGTTTTGTTTTTATCCCATTATAAGTTAACGTTGAAAATCTAGAAATCTTTGTTCAAATCGCAGAGCAGACAACAATTTTCTTCCGAAGCTGCAGATTGTCATTTCCCTTACACTACGACGGATCAGACCACTGGAGTTATGGTTCATGTCCTTTGAACCACCTAATGTCATAATATCGTGCTTCAATAGGCCATTGGATTGGCTACTGTTTATCGGGCGTTGTTCTGCCATAAAAGCTCTCCAGATGGTACGAAAAACATTAGACGTTTGGAAGTTATTGGTTTGCAAAATTATAACGTATTGCAAACTAACGTTCGCACCCTATACGCACATAGTCGGGATGTGCAGTAACGACCAAAAATACCTTAAGGTGTGTCCAAAGATTGAGCGGCAAGAGCACGGCGGCAACACGCGGCGTTTGCAGGACACATTTCTGCCGCGCTCTAGTTAGCGATTTAGGCGTTAGGTAGCGGTCACACGATTGCCGTTTTATGCTTGAACACACCTTTACAGTTGCGCATAATTAAAAAGCGTTTTCCACGTGAAATAAAAGTTGCAACTTTGAGAAAAGAGCAATTCCTTAATAGTATGGTTTCGATAATACTATTTTCGTAACATCATCAAAAATGTCTATAAATACTTTAAGAGATAATCGCTTATGAATCTTGTGTAATTGTAAGATATGTATGCTCGTGACTATACTCGGGCCGACTTTGTTGCTTATTAATGTTTACGCGTCGTTAACCACACGTTATGGTCCACATACGTGTACACAATCTTGAAAATACTGAGAAAGAAACATATTATTATCCAACCTTGTCAACACCCATCTGGAGGAGCTTGTGGCTAAGTAATAACAGCCTCACGGTTCGATTCATCAGGTTAAGCTACGCTTGCCGGTGTTGGTCCGTGGATGGGTGACCATCTTTACCATATCAAGACTCCTCCGTGCCTCGGAAAGCACTTTAAGCCGTTGGTCCCGGCTGTCATTCGTGGATCTTTGACAGTCGGGAAAAGGCTAGGTAGAATGATTTTTTGTCAGCACCCACCTAAATAACCCCCATAAATTCCGAACCTCACAAATATCGACTATTAAATCCATACTAATATTATAAATGAGAAGGTAACTGTCTGTTACTTTTCATGTCTAAACCACTGAACCAATCGTTATGAAATTTGATAGATAGGTTGCCTCGGACCTGACAAGGACATAGGCTACTTCACACCTTTAAAACCACAATGACGTAAGTGCGAAAACATAATTTTAGAGAAAAACGCATTTTTTTTTTTTTAATGATATTTATAATTTTTTACAAAAAGACATAAACAAGGATTTTGATTATTCTAACTCAGATATTTTAGTTGCTATTTATATTATTTTCGGGGGGTGCCTACAGTTGCGTCTTTGTTCCAAATGAAATGAATGAATGTTTATTAACTTCAAGAATCTTCAAAGAACAATGACGTACATGCAGAACATTAGCCTTAATATAAAAAAAAAAAAAATAGTTTGGTGCTAAATCATTACTTACATCAACTCTTCAATATCCTCCCCGCGGGCAACTGACCAATGGGTCGTTTTCGATTTTATTCGTTTTCCAATTACACAACGACGCAGCTTCCCTCTAGCGGCAAATATTGCTATTACTTAAAAGTCGACGTCGCACACAAAACTTTAATAGTATTTATATCTTTTCCCATTAAAAGGTGAGTTTTGAATTTTTTGTCGTTTTAAAGGTGCGACTTGTCACCCTGGATATATATGACGTATGGAGGTTTGTCTCTCTTTTGTTATTATCAGGCATATTTTAACTACTGTGGGCGTACTGTGGGTAGTGTTTTGGTTATTACGCAATAGAAAAACCGTTTAATTTTACCGTTTAAAATTATAATTTATGATCAAATTGATCACACTACTAATTCACACACTGTTGGTAGACAACACATCTACACGGAATACACAACAGTTTCTAAACGTCTTCACTGTTTGACCGCCACCCACGAACTCGGCTTAGCTCCGGCCGGTCCGAGCATTATGTTGTGCAGTCTGTCAAGCGCCGCCGAGTGGCGCTGGCGTCCCGATTAGTCAACTTAGTAACGTATTTCCGACATGTATTAAAAATATTATGGAATACAAAATACACGCAGACGAGCGACTTCGTCAGCATGGTTTTTTGTGTTCCATAATTTTTTACAACAGCTAGTTAGATTATATAACCCTCCAAGTGGCAATTTCATTATTCTATGAGTTCGTCCTCCACACCCTGGGTTTTAGGTCGTTGCGGCATTTACATCGCCACATGCGAACTACGCATAACACTGACGTAACTCTAAATCCTGCATCGCGCAAGCAGACTTTACCGCGCGACTAGCATATATACAACGTCCCGACATCAACTGTCGGGGAGTTGCCCACCAGATACAACACCCGTCTGGTCGAAGGATCCTCCCTTTTCTATAGAGGATGAGTGAACTTTACAGTCTGTCCCCTCTATAGGATATTGGAGCTTACCATCAATACCTATTTGGTGCAATTTTGACATGTGCACATCACACGTTGGTAAAAATGTAAAAATAGTTTCCGACCTTGAATTTGACTATGGCCTGAGTAATAATAATCTATTTTTGCATACTTCGATACAAGAAAGAAGCCCGACCTACATTAATTCCACCACAATTTTTTACTACGTCAATCACCCAATTATCGGTTTCAGAGCAAGGGAATGAATCGCCGAGTAACACAAACAGACCGCGGTTCGTAGCGGAAGTTCCAGCTGTTATTGACTAATGTTGAGTTAAAGAGAGAACATACCAATTGTTCGCGAATTTCAACTGATTACGACTCGTTAATGCACTGTGTAGATGTGAATGAAAATAATGGTTCGGTTAGAATGACGCATTTGCTTACAATGATGGGATTTGCGTGCCATTGACAAACTTATTTAGGACAGGTTATTATGTTTTTCGATGGTAACGTATCATAAATCCCGAAAACACGACTAGGACAAAATGTAACATTACATTCAAATTCAAACTAGGCTGAGAATCAGCACGTCAACGAACGTCGTTTTCGAACGTCAAAATTACGTAAGACAGTCCCCTAAAAACGCCCGCCCTTCACCACTTCCTCGTGCTGTGCTTCCTTAAGCTGAGAAGAAGAAGTGGCGCAACAAATTGCGCATTACGCTGTTTTCTCTGAAGCGTTGGGCAGAGGTGTATCTGTGGCGGCATCTACGTCGCCACATGCGAACTACGCATCAAAGACCTGACGTCAAACAAAATCCTGACGTTGCACAAATCCTGCAACGTGCAATTAGAGTTTACCGCGCGAACGACATATATTAGCCTATCCGACATCAATCGTTGGGCAGTTGCCCGCCAGACACGACACCCGTCTGGTTGGAGGATCCTCCTTTTTCTATAGAGGATGAGTGAACTTTACACCCTGTTCCTCATACATCTAAATATCTATAGAAGGTACACACACATTTCACCGGTTTTTGACGTCCCATGTAATATGGGGCGAGGGTGTAAACTGGACACAAATTCAGAATCCGGGCTGGTTATTGTGAAATTTGGTTTCAAACAAATTCAGTTTGTCCGACCTTGGAATCGAACCCTGGACCTTCATTCTCAGCAGTAGCGCTCGATCAGTACGCCAAGAGGCAGCATAAAGAGAAGCAACAAATAAGTATCTAGCTAATTTTAATACTAGAAGCTTCTCCATTCAGCAGGGCATTGTCAGTTAGGGCGAACATGCTGGCCCGCAGGTTCGCTCGATGTGCAGACGCGGTGAAAGTAACTTTATTCAAAGCGTATTGCACATCTCTGTACTCAGCGAGCCTGTTGTTCAGATATATCCAACGGGCTTACAATTCTCTGCGCATTCAGTTTAACAATGCCTACAGGGCGCTGTTACGGCTGCCACGCTTTTGCAGTGCGTCAAAAATGTTTGCTGAGTCGCGTACAGACGGCTTTGATGCCACCTGGCGCAAAAAGACAGTCACTGCTAAGTAGATTGCGTGGGAGCAGTAACAGCATCCTGAATGTAATAGCAAATAAGTGGAGCCTCACCCAGAGAACTAAGTCTCTCTTAGTTATTATGTAGGTACTAACATAGTTTTTAAGTTCATACTAACAATATAAATGTAATGGATCATTGGTTGTCTGAATAAATAAATATATTATTATTCTCCACCATCTAATGTTATTAAGGCATTTAGATAATCTTTCCGTAATAAAATGCAACGGTCTAAAGCTTATCGGGAGCTTAACAGTTTTCGTCGCATAGTCGTGCAAAATATAACCGCATTTGTGCTTTCGTGGTAAGACCACCTGTCCCAGACCCAGAATTCCCGAGTTCGATTCCCAGCGGGGCCAAAATTTTCTGCTCGGTTTGGTTGTTGGTAGGGCTTGTTCTACATCCGCCTGGCCATACCAGCAGCTTTTTTAAGTCTGTCACCATAACAACAATGTTGACAGCAGTGTCAGTTGCGTTTCGGCAGTTAGAGGTAAGAAACAGGGTGAAGCTCGCTTCCACCTTCGGCCTGATCATCACTCACCATCAGGTGAGATGAAAGCCAAGAGCTTCGAAGTAGTGGTTAATAAAAAATGACAATATATCGATGACGATGAAATATATGTTTTATCATTGTTTTGAAATTACAATATGTGTATAAAGAATGTTTATCTTTTCCAATTTGACATTATTTCAGTAGATAATCGGGTACTTTTGCGTATCTACTTCTAATCTAAATATGAGTTTAGCTTCCAGCGATTGGTAAGCCTTTCCAATGTCATTGCTACAATCGATAGTAGGTTTTCCCGCCAAAATAAATGCCACCTAAATATTTTCTCTGATACATTATTACGGAGCTCGTGGCTAAGTGTGACTAATAACAGCCGCACGGGTCGATTCCTGAGGTTAACCTACACTTGCCGGGGTTAGTCCGTGGATGGGTGATCATCCTTACATACTCCTCCGTGCCTCGGAAAGCACGTTAAGCCGTTGGTTCCGGCTGTCATTCGTGGATTTTTGACATCGTTACGGGTCGTCAGAAGCCCGAAAGTCTGACAACCGGTCTTACCAAGGGGTATCGTATTACCCAGTTACTGGGTTGTGGAGATCAGATAGGCAGTGGCTCCATGTAAAATACTTGTATTCAGCTGCATCCAGTTAGACTGGAAGCCGACCCCAACATAGTTGGGAAAAGGCTAGGCAGATTGAAGGCGGTCCATCGTCATTTGTGTCTTTTCGAAGACAGATAGATGGATCATGATTATTGACATTGGTCCTTCAGTACCTTGAGTAGGTACTCTTCTTATAGTTTTCTTCATTGCTGAAGGTCGTGCCCGTTTTGAAAAGTTTAACGAAGTCGATAACGGCTGACAGCTGCTTCCAGGTCATTTTGTCTTCAGCTCGTTTCAGGGCAAACAGTGAGTTCCGTTAGTCGCGGTCGCAGTTGATCTGGCCAGAAAAACGAGAAGATGATCGCCGAAGTGTGTACTCCAGGACCAATAAACCATGTCAGGTTTTTTCGTCTTTGGGAATGGATGAAAGTCAAACCGCATGATTTAATCTTGATTTTACTTTTAGGCCAAGCTAAAAAAAGCATCTGCATGCATCAAAGCAACACCAGAAACATTTAAATAGCAACAAAAAGATATGTTCAAAGACATTTTTCAAAACATCTGTTAACATGAAAAGGATTTTGATGATAATTTGAAACGCATTCTGACATCACTCGCCTTCTCATCCACAATGCTTTATAAAACACATTGTAAACTTTTAGGGTACGTTCAGCAACAAAAGTCGATTAAAATAAATAGTCACAAAATAATTCGAAACACTGGTTTTCAGCATTTCATGTAATAGCTCAGAGTTTAGTATCTTAATTTTAAGACTGTTTCATTTTTAGGTTCCGTAGTAAACAAGGAACCCTTATAGTTTCGCCATGTCCATCTGTCTATCTGTCTGGCTGTCTGTCTGTCTGTCCGCGACTTAGTTCAGAGACGGTTAATACTAGAAAGCTGTAATTTGGCATGTATACATATTAATCACGCCGACAATGTGGTAAAATAAAATTAAGAAAAATATTATTTTTTAGGGTACCTGCCCTACATGTAAAGTGGCGGTTTTTTTTCTCTCCTCTAGCCCTTGGTGTGGGGTATCTTTAGGTCGTTCAAAAATATTGTGAGTGTGTTAAGACCATTTTCGGATTCAGTATTCCGTTTGCGAAATATTAAGCTTTTAAGTGCAAATTTTTGTTAGAGTCAAGTGTCCCCCCCCCCGCCCTAAATGGTTGTACTTGGATTTGTGAAAAAAATCACAGCAGTAGCATATATAATGAAGTTAAAAGAAAAACTATCATAGCTAAGTAGGCTTTACAGGTTAACGAGTAATAATCGACCAACTTAAATTTGCAGTTTGAAAAACATTATCTCATGGGAGATAATGTTTTTCAAACAGCAAATTTAAGTTGGTTGGTTTTGGTTGGTCGGAATGTATGGACATTCCGTATGGGAGAACATGTGTTTCAACTACAACTTTAAGTTTGTTCTTGGGAAAAATTCATTCCAACTACGGAACCCTTCATCGTGCGTGGTCCGACACGCATTTGGCCGGTTTTTGGTTTATCCTGAATAACAATAGTTTGTACAATGAACATCCAATTTCCTAGGGTCCTGATTGTGAAAATTCTAAATCAACATCTGCATTTTTACTCTAGAATACTGCCGATACAACTGCTAAAACTCTATAAATACATGTCTGTGTAGGAGTCATTTTATCTTCTGTAATTGCCATGATGAACTCTTGTAGATAAACTACCATAACTCAGATCTCGGATTAAACGTGACTGATTAGATAAGATGTCGATGCAATTGATATTCAGTAATGCATTAATTCAACATAATTAAATTATCATTCATATTATGATTAATTATCTGAAGTGCTCTCGTTGTTAGTAGCACTTTAATTCCAGTGCTCTTATGATCAGTAAGTGTTTACTTACATAAAATGGAACTTGTAGTACATACTCCACATTATATTATCATTATTTTTGGATTCTTAATCATATAATAACCAGCCTTTATTGTTCCCACTGCTGGGACACAGGTCTCCTCTCTTCGAGATGGAGTGGGCTGTAATCTACAACGCGGGCCCAGTGCGTGTTGGTAGATGTCACATGTCTTCGAATTTTTGGTTCTATCGTCCGCGCGTGACTGCTAGTCACCGTCTGAGGTATGTGAGCAGTAAGACGGGGAGGTAGATGAAGGCCAAGCTAACCCAGTCTGCCAATTTTGTCAATGGCGTCCTATCCCGTCTCATCGCTCACATACCTTAGGCGGTGACTAACAGTCGCGCTCGGACTCTAGAACATGCCGGTTTCCTCACGATGTTGGTAGAAATGTTTGTGCCATTGTTAAAATGGCCACTGAATTATATAAAAACCACGATCGTGGAATCAGATATGTCCAGAATCGCTAACACTAGGTTACTACAACTGCGCTACGCACTACGTTTATACAACTGCTTGTACTTGTCGTCACGAGTTTTACAAGAATATTGCTTGGATCATTATAGGGGTAAGTAACCCTATAATATCCTCACTGCTGGGACACAGGCCTCTTCTCTATGAGAGGGAGTAATCCACCACGCGGGAGCTTAGCCAGGTAGCATCACGGAGGCTCTTTTAACCCACCTATCTGTAACGCCTTTGAAACATATTAGGTTCGTTTTCAGTCCAGAGGACACAAGTGACAATCGCTTTCAAAGCGTTTCGTTTTTCTACGAAATTCAACAGGATTGACATAAACTTTTAGCTAGCATAAGTCAGTCCCATACCTTTTTGACTTCTCCATCATCGTTATCGCTGACAGAATGTCACTTTGTCTAGGCCCTCTGGATGCACATTTTTTGTGGCTCACATCCGCGGATAAGGATGTGGATGCGTATTTTGGTGGCTCACATCCGTGGATTCAGAACTCAAGATTACGAGTTTTTTTTTGAAAATTTTCACAGCCGCCGTCTTGAATTTTCACTTTCACTTCACTATCGACTTTGGCATCCTCAAAACCTATGAAAACACTACCCATGACTATTTTTTTTAAAATTTTCTTGGGATCCGTTATCACGACAAGGCATAATTCAAAATTTATTACGTTCTTTCCGAATTGCAGCGCTGTTTCGTTGTATGTTGATCCTAATTCAATTCGCGGCAATTATAATAAAATAATAAAGTACTAAATTATCAAAACTGCCTTAAAAAACCCACTACCACTACCCACCACCACCACCACCACTACCACTACCACTACTAGTTACTGCCTTCTTGTATTGTTAAAACTGCCTTTAAAAATAAAATACATAAGTACCTCTTTAATATTTTTGTCAAAGCCTCATTGAAGAGAATATCTAAAACAAAAATTGTATGTCTGTTGTTAAATTTAAGAAATGTAGGAATACATTTATGTGAAAAAGTGTCAATAAATTTATGTACAAAACAAAAAAAGAGCTACGTCTGCCAACAAACTTAGCAGTTTGGCAGACGTAATATGTGTCTTGCAAAAGAATATTTCTGTGAACAAACACTTTTTATTTTATTTTTCATCATCATTTAAAAATAATAGCTCTCGAAATTATATGAGTTTAATTGATTTATGATCGTGGAAAAGGGATGATAGAGCAATATTGAAGATTTAAATGATTTTAGTTTCTATTTTGTTGATTATGATTTTAATTATATTCACCCTATTCCACCCACAGCTCCGCATTAAATAATGCGGATGCGGAGGTTTAAATAAATGCGGAAGCTCCGCAATTGCAGCGAATATCCGCAACATCTTACTTATGAATAAAATATTTTGTTTGGTGCAGGAGGCGTTGCAAATGAATATTCCGTGGAGGTGTGGAGTTTGACTGAAACAGACGACTGTCAGCCACGAAACTCACCAAATTTACCAATATGCTATGAATACAACATTGCTGGGGTGAGTCACTTGCATACCGTTTGATTTTGTTTTGATGAGAATAGAAATACGTTAAGATAACGATGATTCAGGAAATAGAGTAGAAGCACAGTATAAATATGAACAGTATGGAAACTAGGCCCATTTGTTGAAATAATAACCTACATTCCATTTTTTTTTTATTGCGGTGATCGCTCGTCTCGACACGGCACCCACAACTGACAGCACCGCGACAATCGCTTGGGGTCTCGTCAAAGAGCGCGTCTTTGTGAGTGTGCCGTTTCAAATATTTACTACGTAGTTTCTGTACTGTCAATATTTATACTGTGGTCGCAATGGATAATTTCGTTGGCATTTCCTCGCATGCAGTTTATTTTAGCTTATTATATGAAGATGATTAAAGTCACTTTATTAATAACAATTCAAAATTACGCCTTAAAACTCTGACCTAACTGAAGCCAATCCCGCGCGGGACGAAATTCGGTCATGCCAATGTGTCAACTTACTTGTATGGTAATTGGCGCAAAAGTCGCGTTACTTTGACAAGCGCAGTTACGTCCTACACCCCGCGCGTGATTCGCCCCAGTGTGGTCAGAGCTTAAATCATAATCCACAAGACTAACGACTAACAATTGCAAGATTTCCCATTCAGTTAAAGTTAACCAAACTTAGACTGTGTATGGAAAAACAAGACATAACGCTTCGCCGATTTCATTCTCTGATCATTATCTTTCTATCTAAACTAATATTTAAGAGAAAAGATTTGTTTTTTTGTATGTTTGTTTGTTACGCTCTCACGCTAAAGCGGCTGACCGGATTTAAATGAAATTTGGCACATGGGTAGACCATGACTTAGGTTAGGACATAAGATACTTTGCATACCGATATTCCCACGGAATCGATGCTTATGTGGGTGAAACCGCGGGACGCAGCCAGTTTTACATTTTTCTTGTCTACCCCACAGAACGTGACGTGGTCGTTGATCCCTGCACTATCGAGCACCGTAGCTGAGACATGCGCGATTCGCCCCGGATGCGCGTACAACGTCAAACTGATGTCACATCCCTGGGATGGACACACCACCGCCAATCTACTTGTAGAACTTGACGGTAAGTTGGTATAACAGTTTCTGTAAGCTTGATGGGTAAACCTGCTGGGAAATATTTATTTTCTAGCGTGTACCCCTGGTACCAGAAATTTTCCTAAGAAGCATATTTTGTTCCAGAATGTGTGGTTGGAGTATGCTCGTGCGCACACTGGCCCCGTCTCCCCACACCGGTGGTGTATGCTCAGTCAGTAACCATTAAAGGCGAGATATACTCCAACATAAGCTGGACTCTGCCAACACCGAGCTACCCGCAGAGACTGCCCTCTGCTAAGCTGGGCAAGCAAAGCTATACTGTGAGGTTCGTATTAATAAAATAACTGGATTTATTGGAAGTAATATTAGTATTGTGTGTATTTTGAAGACTGTCAAACAGCCTTCAAAATTCGCGAGACCAAAGATATCTTGCACAACCTGGGCAGTGAAGCCGAGAGTTACTTAGCAAGTAACGTTTATAGATCTCGACCAAGTGTTGTACGCATATTTTTAACATGCTTTTATTAGGTCGACCTGTATGTATGTAACTATGTAATCAAATCTAAGAAAACTTATTTAACCATCTTCTAAAGATCGTAGCGTTATGAAAATTGGCAGTTGTATGTGATTTTGATGACAATACAATAACATGGTACTGTCAAGCTGATCTGATGATGGAGCCGGAAGATATGAACTGGAACTTCATGATGGATGATCGTGTCATAGCCGTGTTTGGACTTGTTAGAAAGGTCTTGTAATGAACTTTGACCACGATTAGGTTTCAAGGTGTGAATACGCCTATAGGTGCACGTAAAAGCGTGTTTTTTAGTGTTTTTTAAACTATTAATATTATTATAATACATCTAAGATTGTTCCTGTTACGCTCGCCCATCTGTCAAAATACAAGTGCAAGACAGAGACGAGAACACTTGTAAGTCAAAGGAAGTGCTGAGGGAGATCTTAGCCTCCGGCTAAGATCTTTATACGGCCTGTTAGCACCAATCAATCTGCCTAGCCGTTTCCCAACTATGTTAGAGTTGGCTCTCAGTCTAATCGCATGCAGCTGAATACCAGTATTTTACATGGAGTGACTGCCTGTCTAACCTCCACAACCCAGTTACTGGGTAACACGATACCCCTTGGTAAGACTAGTTGTCAGACTTTTAAACTTCTGACTACCAGTAACGACTGTCACAGATCTACGAATGGCAGCCGGAACCCGTGCAGCTGTTCTTATTTAGCCACTATCCCCTCCAGTCCCGTCCCGTTATCGCCAAGCTGGCTAACACCCTTACCCCAACATGTACACACGGCTACATTTCAATCTATACATTTCCAGTATAAGCTAATCTCTTAGGCTAAGAACTCGTACTCGTACGAACATGTAGAACATGGAAATGTAGATAGTAAACACGACGCGATTTATGCCCCCGGCGCGCGCGATTGTGTCGTGTGTGTTGCGATCCAACCGCCGCGGCGCGTGCGGCTGAAAATCGTTCCGTGAGTTCAAAGGCTTAATGTATAGGATTTTCTTACACTGAGGTCAGCTTATACTGGAAATGTATATCTTGTTATGTAGCCGTGTGTACTACTATGAGGAAAGATGAAGAAGTACTTATACTAAATTGAATTATTCATCTTTACGTCAGGCAATAGCAAGACTTGGATATTTTATCTTGACAAAAATAACCTTTTGTGATTCCAAATGTTTTTCCTTATTAAAATAGTACAAAAATCTTACCTGCGTGACATCTGCTTGTTTTCCCACGTACCCTACAATCCATCTCATCGAGGAATACGGATTGATATTCCTGAGATATTTCACTTTTGTCTCTGAGGTCACAAAAATGTCGAAATGTGAAAAGGTCAAAGTGTGTTTTTTATCACTTCGGTGGTTAGAGTATATAATTGGATTCTATCTGAACTAGGTATAAGCCTGTATCTCCAATATATTACCCAACTGTTTTATATAAACATTATTTATGACTCCTTAAACAAATAGTAAATAACTTATCAGAAGATTAAGTTTTTTTTTTTTGTTTACTAGGTACAACTTTTCTGCATCGTACCTAAGACCTAAAAATTTTATAAACATTTTCTACAACGTGGTCTTTTTGAGATCCCATAACCCTGGGGTATTAATTAGATCATGGCAAATAATCGATAATATTTTTTTAATTAATATTTTTTTTCGTTTTTATTTTTCATACAAAATAATTCGACAGTCACGATTATTTATGTAAATAAAACATCCTTACGTGAAATATGACAACGTCGCATTTTCTTAGCTTTAAATATGAATGATTGGTTTGAATGAAAATGATTTCGCAGTCCTTATTATCAATGAAACGAATGCTTAGGATATACGGTGCAAGCTAGCGTGTGAGCTGGCGAGGCGAGTTACTGCAGTGCAGCAACTTGCACTGTATGACCGCATGATGCGAGTTACTGTCATGTGCGAGTCGTTCAGTAGCTCGCATCCGAGTTACTACAACATTATTTGTTTTTAAACGCCACGCGCTTTCTCCCACCACGCCACTCGCATGCGACTCGGTCGTCAACTCGCACGTTTTTAACGAAATGAAAGTAGCTCCTCTCTCACTCGCATGGCTCGTAGGTCTCGACATGCGAGAACAGAGAAGCAGTGTAGCTGTCTAAAGTCACGCCAGCAGTTCGCACACGTGTGACCGGGTGAGGCGAGTCGAACAACTGGCATACCTACCTACCAGTACAAAGTGGCAGTAGCTGTATACTGTCACGCCAGCAGTTCGCACACGTGTGACGGGGTGAGGCGAGTCGAGCAACTGGTATACCAGTACAAAGTGGCAGTGGCAGTAGCTGTCTACTGTCAACGCCAGTAGCTTGCACCATGTAACCAGGCCTTTAGATACTCAATACTCAATACTTTATTGCATTCCATAATGTGAGATAAAACAGTTGGCACGAGTATGTTAGACATTGTATCAATCATGGCCCCTGTCGGGCACAGCAAAGTTAATTAAATGATAATAGGAGAGAGGATGAAGGCGCTTTTTGTTTAGAAGAATTAAATGAAAACATATTACATTAAAATGTTATGTAGCTTCTTTGGTATTTATATTTTGTATCATAATTATATTTAATTGCGTAATTATAATCCTATTTGTATGAGTCTTAATATTACACACATCGTGAATCTATTGTTATGTTATCTTCGAAACTTTTCATTTTTTGAATAATTGTTCTCTGACTTTTTACTTATAACATATTAACTTAGAGTAATGGGACATAAACGGACAAGTTGTAAGGAGTTGTAAGGTCGCCCATTGTATATGTTGTAGTGCATAATTATGTATTTTTGTGGTGTACAATAAAGTATTTATTAATAAATAAATAAGTTGTATAATGATTTCTGTAATAAAACGTCCCATCTAACCAACTTTATTAAAAAAACTTCCGAATTTCCTTCCACAGTCTCAGCAAGCAAATGGTGGCAGATACCATTTCACCTCCGTGGTTTGCCGACATCATGACCCATGACGTCGACGCTGATGGGTTTGTCTCCGAAGGCGACACCGTCCGATTTATACTATTCCCAATATCACGACAAATGGAGCTCAAAGCGAAGCTGTTAGCTAGAGTCAAATTGGTAGATGAAAGGGGGTGCGTTGGACCTGTAGGAAATGCAACGGTTTTTGGTTAGTATTCAACATTTTTCATATCAAAAAGAAAACATCTGCCGACCTATTCTGTAAAATTGAAAACCTAGGTGTCATTCCACCTGATGCTAGGAATCACTAAGAATTGACAGCTCACTTCAAGTTCACTTGACCAAAGTGTTCACGGTGACATTTATACCTACATAGAATAGATCGGCTGATGTAAAATATCATATGTAAGCCATAAACGCTACTGTCCACGGGAGAGGTGCAGGTGTGCCTGTGCAACTCGACCGCATGTTCAAGAGCTGTCAGTGTCATCACCGTCAATAATGACATCAATATTCCATAACAATTTTGACACTGACAGCTCTTGAACGCTGTTTAGATGTGCTGATTGCGTTCAGTTTCATTGTGAAATTGGCACTAAATGAATAGCAGACGGTAACCTAGTTTACTTATAGCTTAATTTGACTTTCTTGCAGATCCTATGGACCTTACTAAGAGCAAATTTTCATTCGGAGTTTACGTAAGTAAATACCTTGACACATTAAATGAATAAAAACTATAAATAACGTGCTAATAAGTATTCGTTTCTGTAATATACAGGTAGGCAGGGACATCGACGCGAAAACATTACCATGGATTCAGTACTTGATTCACAAAACCCCTGCGTAGAAATTTATCGTCGGTTATTTAAAAAAAAAAACTGCTTTTCTATACATTTTGACCGCGTAGGTATTGCACTTTTCTATGAAACAGTAGATTTTTTTCTTAATAACCGACGAAAAATTTCAACGCAGGGGATTCAGAATCATGTACAGCAGTGCTATTCTGTAACCACCTCACCGTGAAAACTTAGGTGAAGTGAGCGTGGAGTGAGCTGTCATTCCACAGGGATTGACACTATTGACAGGTCACTTCACCCAAGTTTTCACGGTGAGATGTTTACAGAATAGCATGGCTGAATCCATAGTAACAGTTTTCACGTCGATGTCCCTGCCACCCTGTATGAAAAATAATACTATCTTTTTTTCAAACAATTCGGAGTCAGGAATAAATAAAATATCTATAACGTAATGGCTGTCATTCCACGCACAGTAATTCAATCAAATAGGAAAATAGAAATGGAATACTTTACGAACAAATGGTCTTAAGAGGCTTACAACAGCTAAAGCGCGGTCACTGTCGGACTGCATAGAAATGAAAGAGAAGCGCGATGACACGACGCAGGTAATTTATTGCAAAATATGAAGCAGTTAGCTATTTACAAAAAATCTATTGATTGGACTGGAAAATTAAAACACTATTATGCTAATATGTAGCTTGTAGAATAATCTGACAAAAAATCAGAATGATTGCATGTAAATTAATATGATTTTTATTCGTTAAAATAAATTTTTAGAGGTATCTTCATGATTTTTTTCTATCGTATCAAATTAGCTGTATTATGTTTTCAACACACTAACATACTAGCATATATCCTGAAGAATATCATATATTTTTCTGATTTTGTTTACTGCAGTGGATCATATTCTTTTATGCATTATAAAACTTGCGTTTAGGCACGTTTAGGTCCTGTAGTCCCCTTAATGTGGGTCCGTATAGTTCTTAACAAAGAGTTTTAAGAGAGTAGGTGAACTCCACTTTCTTTACGAGCATCCTACAAAACGACTGAACGGTTAATGTCAAGATGAAGGTCGGAAGGGTCCTCTTGTCGTCGTCTAATTACATGCCTACCGTTAACTGATTCGGTGCCTGAGGTAGCTGTGCGGTTAAGGGCGCACCGAGCTTTTGCCGCAAATTAATTCAATAGAACGGGATAAAGAACGCCCGGTTCGCGCGCTAATTTAGGTATTAAAACAAATACACATTTTGAAAATTTTAAATGTCAACGTTATCGAAACCGTAGTTTTGTTATTAATCAAAAAGTGATGATCTTCCGTGAAGTATTTATGCCGTACTAGGGTTATTTTGTTTTTTAGAGATTACTTTGGATTTTTTTTCTATCGAGGAAACTACAAGTAATCGTATTTCTAAAATATATGATTTATAGAGTGAATCCTTAAATATCTTACATATTAATTGCATCCGTAAAGGTTAAGTAATAACGATGCAGCAATGGATCAAACGAACGCATTTACTTCGAAATTTCCTCGGTGCGCTCTTAAAAACAAACAAAAAAACGTTGCAAACTTTTACAATTATGCAAGTAGCAAGCAAGGGGCTGAAGTATTTCTTCAGCCCCTTTACCCACTTCTCTGAACCATTTGCTCCCCAAGTGTTGCAAAATAAAATAATAAACTAAGATAACAGCGTCAGAATGATCTCGGAATAAACAGCGCCATTCCATTAGGCACGACTCTTCATTCAGAGTATACACAGCAACTCTGTCCATATTTAGGCCATCCCTATCTGATTTTCCATTAATCAATCAGTCAACTCAGAGTATCACAGTATTCCCAGTCCACTGCTAGGCATAAGGCCCTCTCAAGTTGCTCCACAACACCCGTTTCAAAAGCCATTCATAAACGGGGTGACGGCAACTCAATCTAAACTTGTTGGCAACGGGCGTTGCCAACTGCGATGCAACTGGTACAATTGCATGGCGCAACTCAAATTTTATCAATTATAATGTTATTTTTTTGCTTCGACGACACGACACACGCTCCAATTATAAGAAAAATCGCGTTGGCAACGACAGAGCGACATGCACTGCCAGTCGCGCATGATTAGTTGTGTCGCCGTTGAAAACTAGTTCTCGACAAGTTGCGTTGTGTGAGAATCGCCATAGAAATGTATAAGCTAACGCGATTTGTTGCGTTGCGTCGGCGTTAAAAACCGGTTTTATTTTAGTCACCTCGTTTGAGAATGGTCTAAGCTTTCCGCATCCAGGCTGTCCCAGCCTTTTTTCTAAGATCATCTAACTTCCATTTATCTATTAAAACTTCATGCACAAGTTAAAAATACTGTACAAAGGCGGACTTAATGCTTTATGCTATAGCTGTTTCTTTTCTCCACCAGGCGATACTAGGAGCTCTAATCGGCGCCTGGGCAATGGGTGCGGTGTTCGTGCTAAGCGCGCGGGTTGTCAAACGCGTGTTGAAGTCATTCCGCCCCGCTCCTGTATCCGCTCCGCTCGAGCCACTAAGGCGTCGCCCTGCGTGGTTCCCGCTGCAGCTGCGTACGTGAGTAATAGAATTATTTTCGCGAAGAATTTAAGAAAAATTGCGTATACAGTTGTTCTCAAGGGTTAATCGTGTGTTAATACGGTTTTGTTATTTTTTCAGCGACGTTTTTTTGTGAACTTTTTTTAGCTCTGAATTTGTACTGATATTTGCGGCGATTTTTGTTTTTTAATCGTGTATTCAGTATGATTGTCAATGAATATGAAATTATTGATAGAATAATATATATATGGCTACAGATAACCCCGGGCCTATTCGCTAAAATCACATGAATAAAACAAAATAAGTAAAATATGATTATTAACAGAAATATTTTATTTAACATGACATATTTACCCCTGCCAAACTGCAAAGCAGTTTGTGGGCAGACATATGTAGCTCTTTCTTTTAATTAAAAAAAATAATTTACAATTTTTCACCTATAAGTACGCTAAACTCGAACGCTATGAAGCAAGTTATTGCCATATTCCCCCTCGGTCTTATGATTTTCAAAAATCAATTAATTCCTCTGAAAATGCTCGTGTAAGAGGGCGAATTAATTATATCTTACGTCCATTAAAAAATAAATTATTCATACATTTTCAAAGAGAGTGATGTGACGACATAAACCCTTTTGAAAAGCTCACGATGTAACGTAATAAGCCATTTCATAATTTAAGTTTAACTTAAGTTGGGTTTATTTAGGTAATTGAGTACCTAATAATAATACAACGATGGATGATATAATATTGGATTTAAGAGGTAAGACGAACAGGGTGTAAAGTTCACTCATACTTTATAGAAAACGAAGGATCCTCCGACCAGCGTCGTGTCTGGTGGGCAACCGCCCTAACGATTGATGTCGGGGAAGTTATATACAATGTAAAATTTAATTCTGAAATCGCGATGGAATATCAGCTGTTCCCTACATTATAACGAGCTATGCGAACATAATTGATGGAACAGCTGACTTTTTTTTCGCGTTTTCAGGGTTGGCCCCATAGTGAAAGTTGTTCATAATGATGAGTACAATGACCCCTTAAGAGGATGCAAACGAATTAAATTTCACATTGTATATGCTGATCGCGTGGTAAAATCTGTTTGCGCGAAGCAGGATTTTGTGTGACGTCAGGTCTTTGATGCGTAGTGCGCAAGTGGCGATGTAGATGCCACCACAGAATATTCGGAAAGAACAGAGATTGTGGATACTTCTGAAAGCGACCAATAGGATACTAATTTGATATAATATGATTAACCTATGTTGGTGTATAAATCATATAAATTCTATATTCATTCTTATTGATATGATATGGAAATTACAATAATTATGTGAAAATCGAAAAAATCTATATATTTCATTTTACACAAGTCGTGTGCCCGCCTGATAAGTTATCAAACTTTCATTCCCTATTTAAATCTTTAGGGGATGAATTTAAAAAAATTCTTCCTTATTATTCACTTTCGTTATACAAGGAACTCAAGTACATAGATAAACCTTAGTTCCCATGCACTTATAAAACGTCAGAAGCTAGGTGCACGGTTCCAATTGGTCGTTTCGTATAAATTTTGTAAGAGGTTTATTGTTTGTTAAATTGTTATTTATTTTTGCAATTTTATCGTGATTATGCCGTGAAAACTATGCTATTTGAGGAGAGATCCCTAAGTCCCCTAAATATTTTAATTTTCTAAGCCTCTGTTTGGTTCGCGTTTCGGTACACTTAAATGTTATCTTAACCTCGCTCTCCAAGGCACTGAACTAATAAACTATTAAACAACCTTATTACCCAGAGGAACTATGGAACAAGTGCCTGATAAAATATGAATAGCAACTCGCATCGTTAGCCGAATGTTTCGACAAAGCCTGCAGGCGCTTGGTAGGAATGTTTTCTATTTCCACATTATTACAAGTTTAGGGTAACTTGATTTGAAAACGTAATGGCTCAATTTTGGAAGCCAAACATAATAATGGCTTAAGTTTTACATAGGGTTCATTACTTAATGTTAATACATTAAGTAATGAACCCTATGTAAAACTTAACCACACAACTAAGAACATTCAACAGTATGTTTAATTAACTGTTGAATGTTCTTAGTTATGTAGTGGAACTTAAGAAACTGTTGTGCCCTGTTAACCCTTGAATTTTAAATTTAACGTGCATATCAGATTTTACCCATAAAGACGCTCATTTACAGAAATTTCTGCCATTTTGATGTATTCAATTTAATTATAGGTACCTAATAGATTACAATCCTAATTAATAGACACTAAAAACATGCCAGTCAGTCCATAATACCTATTGATAATCAGGCAATATATTTAAGATTTTTCGTGTTTGTCTTCCGTATCGATAAAAATGCTCTTGTTCAAAGCTTACACGTGCGTGCGCACTCAAAACATACAAGAGGGCTTATATTTACGAAGGTAAAATGTCGTAGGTGCTGCTTGACTACACTTCAGGAGACAATTCCTTCTTTATTGGTAGCCACTAGGTAATCTAGGTAATCTGCTGGGGAGTTTGTTGCGCCACTTCTTCTTCCCAGCTTGAGCACTAGGAAGTGGTGAAGGGTGGTCGTTTTTGGGGTCCTCTTATGTAATTTTGACGTTCGAAAAGTGCTGATTCTCAGCCTAGTTTGAATAAATGACTTTTGAATTTGAATTTAATGTCCAGTTCTATTTGATAGGGCTATTGGATCAACATCTTAATACATTGTGTAGGAAAGTTCTTCTCAGGGTGTGTGTTGGGTCTTGAAATGAGTTCTAATGCACGTTATCAGTGAAGAGGTATATAATTAAAGCACAAACACAGTATACATGGCACAAACAGGTAAAAAAATCATTTGTCTTAAACTATTAAGAGCGTTTCGTGATCGTGACCTACGCTCTGGCGTTCTTTCGTCCAGTGTCCGTTGACGGGGGCGCGAGGGCGCGGGCGGGGGTATCATCCCCCGTTACCACGCTTAAGGGCGAGTCCGGACACAAACGTTAAGGCTCTGCTACAATTGTGTTTTTAAACTCTTATAAGCAAGAACTTTTCTTAAATAGGTACATATATACTGTTGACCAGTATATTAAGCTATTTATCTGAATTACCCCAGAAACCGGACAAAACGTTTCGTCTTTAGTGGTATGAGGAACTGTGTGTAAAATTCAATCATCCTCTATACAAAAGGGAAGATCCTCGGACCAGACGGGTGTCGTGTCTGGTGGGCAACTGCCCAACAATTGATGTCGGTAAGTTATACATAAATTGATCGCGCGGTAAACCCTGCTTGCGCGATGCAGGATTTGTGTGACGTCATTTCTTTTTGATGCGTAGTTCACATGTGGTGTTGTAGATGCCGCCACACGTCCATGACGAGTTTGCCCAATATGAGTTTACCTCGATATGTTATGGTGTGGACATCACTTAAAGAAGCTATATTAGCCGATGCATTCTGTAAAAATCTTACCATGATAAGTTAGGTGAAGTGAGCTTGAAGTGAGCTGTCACGTCATTTCAGCTGATGCCCCTAAAATTTTAGCTCACTTCGCTGATCTCTACAGAATGTCAGGGATATCGACGCGTATACTGTAACCATGAATTCAGCACATGATTCTAGACCACCTAAGCCCTTTATTTTTTTTTTGAGGGTGGGAAATTATCAAATAACTTCTCCCGCTCTGGGCGGAGCGGGAGGGCGTGTCAGACTTTTACTGACTAAAGCCCACCCGTGTTCCTTCCGTTGCCTGTATCGCGGGTCGCGATATCCCTTTCGGACAAACTCGCAACCCCGGCAGGCATTGGCTCTTCCGGACCCCGTCAGTTGGTGCTGACATCTCTTTGAGACGCGCGTGGAACACAATGCGCCGTTGACCCGGGCCTGGTCCCTATCGGACGGCGAGCGATTCCTCACCGTCCGCCCGCGCCTACGGTGGCCGGAAGTCGGCTCGTAACTCCCGACGCCCGGGGCGTCTCCTGCGGTGACTAGGGGCGCGAGAGCGCGAATCTTGTCTCTCCCTCGCACGCTCTGCCTCCTCCTTCGCGAGAAGGAAGTGACGGCCTCCCATGCACTCTCGCTCCGGACCATGGCCTGAACCAGGGCCGGACGCGAGAGATCTCAGACCACCTAGGTCCTAACGTAGAAATTTAACGACAGATATAAAAAAAAAATCTGTTGTTTCATAAAAAACCGCCATACCTACGCGGGCAAAATGTATGGAACAGCAATAACTTTTTTAATCACCGACGATTTCAACGCATGGGGGTTCAGAATCATGTACTGAATCAGCGGTAAAAGTCGATGTCGATGCCACCTGTATAAACAATAGACATTGTTTAAACGTAGCCGTGATTAAATTATACATTTATTCACCTAAAAATAACTGATTTCAACAAACAGAACTAATTTAAAAGGAAAGTTTATCCTAACAAGCAGCTGTCAAAACTGCGAAACAGATTTAATGGGGTTCGCCGAACAAAATAATAGATGGCGATAAGTCTATGTATATCGCCCATTCTGTTGCCTTTTAGTTCTGAACTTGGTTTTAACGTAAATTTGTTATAAATATTGATCGAACATTACGGTAACTTTTAATGTGGAAGTTTTGGGGTTTGAAAGTTTTAATGAGTTTAATATTTTATTTTGTATTTTTATATAATTTATGAGATCACAATATTGATTGCGGAGAACATCAACATTGACCCACTTTTACAACAAAAAAGAGTTGTAATCTTCGTGGACTTTACAAAACATGAACAGTTAAGGTAAGGTACCTCCTGGAATTTTTTACCCCGCGTCGTAATTAAATGCGATCGTCACCGTTATATTATGTCAGTTTTCGTTCAGAAAAACGGAAAGTACCCTCTGTCGGCGCGACCACGCGTTCAGTACCCTAATTGCGTAATACACGACCAATCAGAATCTGAATCGTTTTGAAACAAATTTCTACACCCTTGCATCAAATAAATTCATTAGGTTTAAAAGTCAAAATGGGTGTACAGGGCTCGATTTTGGGTCCATTCCTCTTTTTAGTATATATAAATGATTTACCGCATTTACTGAAAAACCGACCACAAATGGTGTTATTTGCTGATGACACATCACTGATTTTTAAGGTAAACAGACATGCACAAGAGCTTGACGAAGTAAATAACGCTATGCTTAAGGTCCATAATTGGTTTACTGTAAATAATTTGGTATTAAATGAGAAGAAAACTAAATGCATAAGATTCGCGTTACCAAATGTTAGAAGTAGTGAATGTCATGTTGTACTGAATAGGGAGACACTAGAATTCGTCGAAAAAACGGTTTTCCTGGGGATCACGCTTGACTCAAAACTACAGTGGGGTCCTCACTTAACATCACTTGCAGGGCGGCTAAGTTCAGCCGCTTACGCTGTTTGGAAAATCCGCCAACTAACAGACGTGGATACCGCGAGACTGGTCTATTTTAGTTACTTTCATAGCATCATGTCTTACGGTATTTTGCTGTGGGGACGGGCTGCAGATATTAATTCTATCTTTATTCTGCAAAAGAGGGCTGTCATATATAACCTCCGCAGACGCGAATCTCTAAGGGAACTGTTTAAGAAAATTAACATCATGACGGTACCTTGTCAGTATATATATGAAAACATTATGTATGTTCGAAAAAATCGTCATTTTTTTAGTAAGATAAGTGACAGGCATAATTTTAACACTAGAAATAGGAACTAATTAGAACAACCACGTTTCAGATTGTCTAAAGTGCACACTTCTTTTATGGGGTACTGTGTAAAATGTTATAATAAAATACCACTCGATATTCTTCAACTGAATGAGAAGAAATTTAAAACATGCATTAAACGCACACTATGTAGACAAGCATATTATAAGTTGGATGATTATATCGATGATAAAAATGCTTGGCTTAATGCTGGTCCTGCTCCACAGCCACTTGGGCTCACTAGTTAAAAAATTTAATGTTTGGAAGAGTTGCTTCCCCTTTTCATTTTTCTGACATTACGAACTTAATGTTTATTTTTTATTTAAACAAGTTTAATTGTTGAATGTTCCAATGAATAATGATTTTCTTTCCTTTTGGTAGTATCATTCTATTAATCTCTCAAATACATTGCATACTATAGTTTTGTATAATTTAGAAGCATTTTTTCAATTTTTGTGAATGTGAGTACCATGGAGCCGTATTTTATGTTATTAAGATGTTTGTTGACTTGAAAGAGCACGGCAGTTGAGAGTTTGTCATGCCCACTTAAATGTCTCGCTGATGGTGGCGAGTGTGTTGGATCATTCGGTTCCCTACAAAATGGTTGAGCTGGATGGTGCTGATCCACGCGTCATGTTCGTGAACGGGCGCCGTCAGTTGTGACTGGTCATCTCTTATCTGCCAGGGCTTATTTTTAATGTTATATTTTGAATAAAAAAAAAAAAAAAAATTGTACCTTGTTCTCACATATAGAAGCAACAAGAATAATGTACCCAGGGTTGTGTAATTTTCTATATTTAAAGGTGTGTCCTTGGAGTTTCTTGCCCGTTCTTCTCCATGAAGATCTACGTTTTGGAACTGGGCAACTAGCTTCAACTTTCTGACTAACTGACCGACTATTTGACAATTCAAAAGTGCCTGTAAATGGTTTAATTGAAATAAATGCTTTGAGTTTGAGTTTGAGAATCATAAGTATGAAAAAAAAAAAAACTGCTCAACAACGTACATAGCGCAATTAATTTTGTTGAACTAGTTAATTGATACAGACGTGACTTTGCGGAAATCCATTATAACTCGGACCCGACGTGTCCACACGTCGGGTCCGAGTTCGCAACAAGATAATCGCCTTCCCCTCAGGAAATCGACACGTGATTCACCTCTCAACGAGGCATCCTCAGGATGCCTCGTTGAGAGGTGAATCACGTGTCGATTTCTTACAGGGTTCTTTATGACTCTTTAAGAACAGTTAGCGGATTAAATTACTAAATATACGTCGTTTATTGTATTTTTGTTGTTGTTGAACTGTCAAAATTAAACAGATTAGTCGTAAACGTTTATAAAAATATGTTACGTAATTAGATAGTAGGTTCACCGAACGAAAAGTGACGTACGCACGCGATGATCGCGTATTCGCACAACGATAGCTTTTACTTAGGACGCGGCCTTAATCTTCTAAACTTCAAGTTTTTATATTATCTACATTACTTAGACTGTGCATTGTTTTTCACGGAATTGTTTTCGACAAACTGTTAATAAGTAGGTAAATAATGGCTAAGTTCCCATAACGCCCTTCACATGTCCTCGATACGGAGCAAGTTCGTTTATTGCGACAACGTCAGAAAATTACACACACTAGTAGCAAAGCACAAATTTAATGTTTACATAATACTATTATTGTTGACAAACCAATTTCATTAGACTCTTCCACCTTCCTCTTGTTTCAATTAGGGACCTTACTCATCAGTCTCATAGTGAGCAATGGGTAGCTCGCCGTTCGATTAGGACTAAGCCCGGTCTGGCCAAAAAAAAAGTATTAGGTTGTATCATAGATAAAAGAAAGAAGCTATTAACACGCTTTTATTAGGTCGACCTGTATGTATGTAACTATGTAATCAAATCTAAGAAAACTATTTTAACCATCTTCTAAAGATCGTCGCCTTATGAAAATTGGCAGTTGTATGTGATTTTGATGACAATACAATAACATGGTACTGTCGAGCTGATCTGATGATGGAGCCGGAAGATATGAACTGGAAATTCATGATGGATGATCGTATCATAGCCGTGTTTGGACTTGTTAGAAAGGTCTTGTAATGAACGTTGACTATGATTAGGTTTCAAGGTCTGATGATAAAGCCGGAAGATAGGCACTAGCATTCCATGATGAAATATCGTATCATAGCCGTGTTTGGACTTGTTAGAAAGGTCTTGTAATGAACTTTGACCACGATTAGGTTTCAAGGTCTGAATACAATAATATGGTACTGTCGAGCTGATCTGATGATGGAGCCGGAAGATATGAAATGGAACTTATAGGTGCATGTAAAAGCGTGTTTTTTAGTGTTTTTTAAACTATTAATTTATTTAAATTTCTATGAGTTGTATGACGATCTTAATATGATTCGCGGCCAAAGAGTAGCCAAGTCAAGCCAAGAATGATTGAAAACTCAGAAGCCAGATAAAACCATTCGCTACATTGAACGGTGAATTGATGTTTTGGTCATCGTGATTTTGTTTGGCGACCGAGAAGTTGCAGTCCAGGGTTTTGATACAACTCTAGCACTAACACATATCTAAAGAAAGCTTATAGCTGCTCTATGGAGAAAGTTTTTCTTACGCTTTGATTTATAAAGGGTCGATTAGTCCAAGGTTTACGATTAATTGCAATAAATTGCAATTGTAGTAATATTGTCAATCGCTTCAATTGCATTTGGTAGACGATCAATTTGTGCATCAATGTGTATCAATCAAGTAAAAATTTACAATTGCAATTGATCGTTTCGGGGACCCTTTAGTGACTTATCGTAAACATCTAGATGAATTATGTTTGTGAGTAGGTACCTAATTGATAACTTTATGAATACATCACACGTTGAAATGAAAATGAAAGTGTTATCACGCGAACTACAAATTGCATACTTATTATTAAATTAATTACAATCACTGTTGAATACCTCGTTGATCTAGTGGTTGCAAGCGCTACTGCTGAGCGTGAGGTTCTGAGTTCGATTCCAAGGTCGGGAAAAGTGTTATTGTGTTTTTCCATCAGGAACTTCTCAGTAGCAGCCTGAGAGTCTGGATTTGTGCCTGTTGATGGCAATAGGCTCGCCCCCTATTACATGGGATTTAAACATAACTGGCGAAATGTGGGTGTAATATATAGGTACAACTCTGCCTTTCCCTTTGGGTATTACAGGCGTGATGTCATGTTATATTAATTCAATCACATTATCGTAGCAATAAACTTGATATTTGATAGTCGTAAAACCATCAAAGATATTCACTGTATTACCTACGCATCTTAGACTATAAATCATATTGATTCATCTCTCTCTATCAATTTATTGATTCCATAATTAATTCCATATCGTTATGTGCCTATTAGCATTTTTTCTTAAACTGTATACTTTAATTAAAACAATATTTCGTATGTATATTCATTTAATAATCAATAATCAATCATAGCAGTGACAGCCTAGTGGTGTGACCGTCGGACTGCCAAGTCAAAGGTCTCGAGTTCGAACCCAAGGCACACATCTCTAACTTTTCGGATTCATGTTTGTATTATGTTATTATCACGTGAAGGAAAACATCGTGAGGAAACCGGCATGCCTGAGAAATATTTCTCGATCGCATGTGAAGCCAAGTCAGAAGCCCATGGGTGGCTTTAAAACTCTACACGAAAAGAAGAAGCAGAAGATAATTAATATTTAAAGAAAAGTTCTGACTGGCTCACAAACTGAGTCATAAACGCCCAACGCAAACCATTGGACCTAGAAAGCTAAAATTCTCACACAGAGGTTTCATTTATGAATTAGACAAGGAATAAGCCTGAGGGGCGGACGATGTCTTTGAAAGAGTGCTAGCTTATAATAATTGCGTAGCTTTTATATTAAACTAACGTGGGGGTCGGAAATTATCCCACGGAAACGTAATACCGTGACGCGCATGCTACTTAAGCTCCCAGTCGACATAATTTTTTCCGACGTCTTCAACAATCATCGTCATATTTCAGTCAATTTACTCAAAATTTGTAATGAATTATGCACCAAAATCTACGTCATGAATTACTCCGTCCATTGGTGGAAACCGTATGAAAATCCGTTCGGTTGTTTTTGAATACATCGCGTTCAGACATACAGAGAGATGCGGAGGCGGCGCGGCGGGGGGAACTTAGTTTTATAATATGTAGTGATAAATCTACTATCCTATCATATGTTAGCTTTGTAATAAGTGAGCCAAAATAACACCAATCAATCATATTCACAACATTTGATAACACATTCAATCGATTGAATAAGCTTTCAGAAACTTTGAATTTTGAATACGATAACAAAGCCTGTAATGATTCACTAGCTAGAGGGTGGTGGAATACAATAATTAAGCCCTTTTTGATGCTAAACATTAAGCCAAGGGAGAACAGTGGTGGTCCCGACTTACGAATTGCAGTTCGTGGGCTCGAACCCAGGCAGACGCTTTACTTTGTGTACATTATTTCATCACCACTTCTCTCAAAACGGTGAAGGAAAATATCGTGGGGGAAACCGGCATGTCCTAGAATCAAAAATTCGAAGATATGTGACATCTACAGACCCGCACTGGGCCCGCGTGGTAGATTACAGCCCACTGCCTCTCGAAGAGAGGAGGCCTGTGTCCCAGCAGTGGGAACATTATAGGCTGATTATGCTATTATTAAGCCACACATAGATTATCACTACAATAAACGGTCGTGAATGATTAATGTCATAATCTCTACTAATCATTAGTCCATTAGTTATTTTACTATGACGGTCCTAGCTTATCATTAATTTGTGATTTCGAGTTACAACTATATAGGTACTCGTATTAGCTATATGTAGCTGGCACGCCCTTTATTTTGTATTTAAATCTATTCTGTTTCATTTTCCTTTATTTACTCGAGTTTATCATCTTTTTTTTTATGCACGTGTTTCTGTGACAAATAAACTTATTTTTCTTTCTTTCTTTCTTTCTTTCTTTCTTTATGCCGTGAGGCTTTTAGCCCACGTTAGCACGGACGTAAAAATATCGCTGCGGGATTTTATAGCGCACTGGATTTTCGACTCTCGGTGATAAGCCGAGCGTTAAAAATCTAACGCTCTGGGACGCACTCTCGTCCAGCGCGTTGAAAAAACACACTGTTGGATTTTCAACTTTCGGCGCTAAGCAGAGCGTTGAAAATCCAGTGCACGAAAAAATATCGCCGCTAGAAAAAATCGCCGTGCGTACCGGGGCTTATTTGGGTATTAATTTCTGTTTACGTTTTTAATTTTTATTTCTGGTTGAGTACTTCTTTTCAATGATTTTTGTTGGTATATTGGCGTGTGCTGACTTATGGCAAAAAATTTAACTTAATGTGTTATGTTGCGTAATGTAAATTATTTTGCATAGGTATTATTGTATAGAATCAAGTTTTCTAACTGAACACACAGCTGTGCTGCTGGGGAGTTTGTTACGCCACTTCCTCTTCGCAGCTAAAGCATTAGGAAGTGGCGAAGGGCGGGCGTTTTGGGGGACTGTCTTATGTAATTTTGGCGTTCATAAAGTGCTGATTCACAACCTACTTTTAATAAATGACTTTTGATTTGATTAGTTCCCTTTATGAAGCCTACCCTAGATTAGATTAGAGAATAATCTAATTTTAGCTTGGACTTGTATTAGCAATAAGTACTACATTAGCAACACCACTAATAATTAATTTTCAATGTAGAGAACCTTATTATTAATGAAAGCTCCATCTACCGTAAGTTAAAAGTTTGTGACTAACTTTGTTCCAATTTCGAAGTTCAGTGGGGCTAGCACGAAAGCGTGACGTAAATGTAACGTAAATTCGTTCGATTTTTTAATTGAACAATTTATATTTGTATTTTGAATCACAAACTGAATTCAACACAATCACTAATGTAAAAGATTGATAAATATTTTTTTACTTAGGGCTAATTCGACCAAACTTTTTATGCTTTGTGTAAGTTTTATCCTGCAAGTAAATTTTGAATTTTTGACAGTTTTCCAAAAAACTGTCAAAAAATTACAAAACAATAGCTACATTAATATTATAAAGAGAAAAGATTGTTGTTTTTATTTGTTGTTTGTAATAATGAATAAACTCAAAATCCACAAGACTGATTTAAAAAATCTTTCAATAGTAGAATGCTATATTATGACTGAGTAACATAGCCAATAATTTATGAAGATATCACGTGGGCGAATCCGCTGGCGGAAGATAAGTTTCTACTAAATTCATGGAGAAAGAACGCACAGCCTAAGCCGCTCGATCTAGAAGCATGACATTTTTGAGAATTCATCCCCTAAAGGGGTTGAATTCTCTAATAAGAGTTTGTATGGAAGTTCGTCATTACCTATTGCCGATGGGAAAACCCATCAAGCACACGGCTTGTCACAGATGAAAGATATCTGAATTTGGTCAAATCAACCGTTACTGTACAAATGTACCCTCAATATTTTACTGCATGTACTATCGCGGACATGCATATCTGAACATCGTAAGCACTACTCCTGCTTGCAGCGCTCGGCCGCAATAGTAAAAATAAAAGTAATAAAAGGGGCGATAAACAGATGCGGCCATCTTGTGCACGGGATTTTGTTTTAAAATAAAAGTGGTTAGATATGCGTGACCGTGATGGTGCCTAGTATGGAAACAGGACTTTTAGTAATAGTCAAATAACGATTAGAAACTTTTAGGTCTGCATAAATTAAATGAATATATATTTCAGTCTAATCATACGTTGTCTTTAATCAATATAATTAATTGATGTTTCTGAGCAGTTAGAAGTGAATATTTTTGTGTACATTTGCATAATTATTTACTGACAGAGATATTTGAGTATGGTTTTAAATATTCAGAAATTAGAAATCGTTGCCTCGTTAGCCGCTATTCTAATATTTAGTAGGATCTAATACATAAACATTTTTTTTTTAAGTCCTGGGTTCATGCTTTTATAATTTTTAGGTAATAATAAGATTAAAACTTTCGACAGAACATACTTCTTCATAATTTACATACAACATGAAACATGAAATGTGTTCTATCAATCAGTCAGTAATTTTATATGTAATTTAGGAACAGTCACAACTGTTCCTAAAAAGAACAGTTACAACTGTTCCTAAAGTAAAAAATTGGGGGGGAAAATGCGTCACATCCACGCGAAACCACCATCGCTCAGCATAATGCTGCGACCCTATGCGAGACAGAGCCCCAGCGCTGGTTTTCAGCAGGCTTAATACAATCTGTGCGCGCAGGTGTCATAAAACTATTTGTTTGACGTTTTGACATATGGTGGTTAGATAACGTCATTGTTGTCACCTACTTACCCAATACCACTGGCGCAGTCTCTGATCTCGTCCGGAACAACAACCTAATTTGTATTCCGAAACTGCACTTGAGATAAACACAGCAAGATTCTAAGTCTTACGAGGCATGAATTAGTCAAACGCATATTCAAAAGCCACTTACGAAAAAGTCGAACTCATCTGCAACACTGTCCTAAGCGCAGCATGCATTATTACATTATTTCATCCTAACTACTGGCGTGAGTACTTTCCTTCCTTGTTCTGCCTATTATTATTCTGAACGGGGCACAGTGAGTCATTCTTACATAAACCGGTGTAAGAGTTTTCTAGAAATCTTTACTATTTTATGCTTTTTGAATACGAATTGCGAACTATGGCGATTGTCGGGTGGACTGATGGTTTGAGTAATATTCATGTAGGTATTACTGGCATGCCTTCTTTACATATAAACGAGTAATTTTTGCTGTCTGCAACTTATTTCGCATACAAACTTAACCCTTAGGAAAGGTTGTGCAATATGAAAAGATCCTGACGTAACCTTAAAAAATCTTCAGCAAAAAGTACATTTTCTCAAACATGCTTCGAAAGTTGAACATTATTTTGACATCATTCTTCGAGATAAATCGAAAGTACTGTACTGATCGAATACATGCGAGTGCCCGGCCGGTAAAGTTTGTATGAAATTCCATATCTGTCGTGTTTAGCGGCCAAATAAATTACTATGAAAACTCATATCATTCTTTCGTGTTATTTAAAAATGGAATGAACTTTTTACTTCAACACATGGCAACCAAGGAGGTAAATTATCAAAGATTTTATTAAAATTTCGATTTGTCTTGCAAATACATACAAATGCACATATTGGCGCCCGAAAATTTATTATTAATCATTGATTCTGGAATTTATAATTAATTTACTTAGTTTTATATATTATATAATTTCCGCGCATTGTTTAAGAAAGGTACTGTACAAGCCTTGGCGGCTACCAGGCATTGATGGACTCACGTATGTGAGTCCTCGGCCCACATCTTCACGATCGTCCATCAATCCCTCAGTTGCAGACCACGACAGCAATTTACTATATTTCAATCTGCCTAGCCTTTTCCCAACTATGTTGGGGTCGGCTTCCAGTCTAACCGGATACAGCTGGATACCAGTATTTTACATGGAGCGACTGCCTATCTGCCCTCCACAACCCAGTAACTGGGTAATACGATACCCCTTAATAAGACTGGTTGTCAGACTTTCGGGCTTCTGACGACCCGTAACGACTGTCAAAGATCCACGAATGACAGCCGGGACCAACGGCTTAACGTGCTATCCGAGGCATGGAGGAGTCTCGGTTTGTAAAGATGGTCACCCATCCACAGACCAACCCGGCAAGCGTAGCTTAACCTGATGGATCGACCCATGCTGCAGTTATTACTTAGCCACGAGAAATTTACTATATTTAAAAACTATAATATTTGTGTTGGTAACTTTGTGCAAAAATAATTGCTGGGAAACGACTTTTATTTTTGGTGTATTTACTCGTACAGTCGTGCGCAACATAACACCCGTATAATGTATTTAGTGGTTTTAATACATTATTATATGAACCACTAAATACATTATATTTTAGATTGTCTTCCCTGTGTACCGCTCATCACACACGCCTAATCGAATTGCTCTCGAGCCCTTTAACTATCACAATTTGATCTGGGTAAGGCGTCAGCCTGTTTCAGTGATAATATAATTAGAACCTGTTTATTTAGGCTAAAGTTAAAAGGCTTTCGCGCTGAGATAGTGTCTGTCACTGAACTTGGTTTATGTAAGTACTCGTTCAATATTAACTTATTACATTATTTGATCTTATTGCGTGGGTTTCCCAAAATGAGTATATTGCCAAGGAAATTATACAGTAATACACATTTCTCTGTCTGAATTTAATGCTTTCGATTTGGATGTAAGATTTTGGTTTTAGATATTGGAAAAAAAAATGGGGTTAAATTTTTGTGTAGTTCTTTCTACGTATGGTCAGAAAAACAAATACGATACACACGTTTAAATGCGAATGAATCTCTGTGATCTATAAAGTTTTTTTTGTATATCTTTAGTTTCTTCAGTAATGTAAATTAAACATTTAGGTAAATTGTAAGTTTTTATTGGAATAAGACTGACAATCAATACTTTTTGAAGAGAGTGAAAATGACTGTCTACAAAATGCCCACTCTTCTCCACATCTAAATTCCTAGTATTTCAGGTAGTCGGGAATTTGAGCATAAGGCTAAGCGTATGCTGAGATGTAGGTGACGCAGCACAGAACAGTACAGATTTTGCAGGGTAAGGCAGGCGAGGTAGACATAGGCCGCGAGCGCATGCTGCGACGCATCTACGCAGACCCGCCTCCTAGCTAGTAAAAACAATAAACGGATGTGCTGAGTCTTAGCAAATAAACAAGTGACGACCTGCACGCGTCGCGCAGAAACCTGTGCCCGCTCTACAGCAATACGCAGAGCAGAACAGACACATGTCCGCGTCACACGTGTCGGCGCAGCAGCGTACGCAGCTGTCAGTACGTCCATGCATTACAAAATCTGCTCTGCCCTGCGCTGCGTGGGCCTACGTCACCTGCGTCTCAGCATACGCTTAGCCTGAGAAGTGGCGTAACGAACTACCTAGCAAAACAATTAGTTGCTATATGTACGTAAACAGCTTATCTAATAAGATTCCTTATCTTAACAAGATCTTCATCAGTTTAACATCACATTACAAGACACGGATAAATGAAACGTCAACAAATCATAAGATGATTGACATTCCATTGACGTCAAAGCTTTAACACAACACAAACGTAAATACAGATCCCTTGTATTATTCAAAATGTCTGTCAATCAAAAATAACGTATTGTTGTGGCAGCTACTTATATATGTAATGTTTTTGAAAGAAAATTATATATATAATTTCGAATATCCGATCTTTGAAATGGAAGGAGTCTTAATATTATGTATATTTATGAGAGTTAATTTATACGTATATACTTCATAATATATTCATCATGATTTGATCATAATTAATTAATAATTAAAATAAACTGTAGATAAATAACAACTTTTACCTAATAATATAATGAACGAATAAAATAAAAATATAATATCCTATCTTAACTAAAACTATTATTGAACTAAAACACTATAGCGTCGAAAAATTCCTCCGCATCGCTGTCGATACCTAAACGTGACGTTAAGAATGAAGTAGGACCAAGAACACATCCTTGTGAAACTACACTCTTAATGGGAACTTGGGAAGGACATCTTTGATCCAATCCCCTGGATACGCAAAAATGTAATGCCTGCTTCTTTCATCAATTTTGCAGTAATAATACTTAGACTATATGTGGTCGATAAATGGTTAAAGGGTAGGTAGATGTATTCGAACTTTCATATTAATTATAAATTACACCAAAAAAGTCACATTCATTCATTGTCATTGTTAACTCTATTCAGAAACCCACATTCAACAACAGACTAAGAGCTTTTAGGATCTAATAAATACGGTTCATTCCTATCCCAAATCTACCCAACTAAAGCAAATAGTAAATAAAACTACCCACATACAGGAAATATAAACAAACTGTAGATTAGATTACGCCCCTGAAGGAGGCAAGATCCAATTACGATCACATCAATCACAATTTAACTTGCCAAGCGAAAATAACATTTAAAACAAAGGAAAGAAACGTATATATTTCTCGCATATCAAAAGGGACGTTTTGCTTTGTACAGTGGCCAAATCTGATGAAAAGAAGCAAAGGTCAGCTGTCTCTGAAAAGAATGGGGGAGAAAAAAATAAAAATAAGCACTTTGCGTTTCCTGTTAAGGAAAATTGACAGGTTAATCTCTCTCTATATAACTCTTCCCCAATGACCAGGTCCAGATCCGCTGATCCGCTGGATGCAAGTAGCACAAGATCAGTCGATGTGGCGACGATTGGTGGAGGTCTATGTCCAGCAGTGGTCGTCTTTCGGTTGAAATGATGATGATATTATAATATGGCTCTTCTTTCATGAAGGCTTTTGCTATGAACTATGCCATAGTATCTTTATGCCCATTTCTGCCGCCTGGCAACACAGCTGTCGCCAAGGCATCCAAGCAAAAAAGGTTGGATTGCCAGTTATATTACAGACACTTTCATTTCTATGGCTTACAAACCCTCTGTCTGCCTTGAGATCGTCCTAGCGAAGTTGATTCCATTTAGGAAACACATTTCCAAGCCCTACCAAAACTCAATCACTATTTTGCTTTTCTCGTTTCTACTACAAAAGGTCAAAAACATAATTTATGTCCCTCAAAAGGAAACCTTCGTATTTAATAACTTTTATGTTCACAGTAACACAATTTTGTTGAACACCTCAACTTACAGACGCTTTCAGATGATTCGGGAGAGAGTAACCTCAACAAATGTTTTTGACAGATTTGTAATTGACCGTAGATGTAAATATATGTTGAACTTCATTAGATTTATTTATTTTGGTCCTGGAGTTGGTGGACCTACAGCTTTATTGATTTTATATAGCATCAGGTAAACATATATTTATATATATATTCTGCCTAAAATCTTCATCTGCTAGGACGTTGGCCGTTGTAACTTTACTTATCCATGCCTTAAATGGATCGTGAAGGCCTAGATCGGGTTAATTTCTTCCAGGTTTTTTCCGTAAGAAAATAGTACATTTTTGCCGAAACGAAAAGTTTTTTAATTGTACCTTAGTAAAAATAATGAGAATAGACCTTGTCCCACAGAAAAAAATCGCCGAAGATGACTATATGATCATCGGTCACAAAAAAAACAGTCCTCCACAAAAAGGAGTCATTTTAGTCAAGCTAAAGCTAGTACATTACTAGCTGCGCCCCACGGTTTCACCCGCATAAATCTGGATCCCGTCAGAATATCGGGATAAAAAATTATCCTGTCCTTCTATAAGACATGGTCTACCTATGTGTCAAATTTCGTCCAAATCTGTTCAGCCGTTTTAGCGTGAAATCAAACCAAACAAACAAATAAAAAAACTCACTTTCGCATTTAATATTAGTTAGGATATGTAATTTAAATAGTAAGGATTTTTGCTACAACTTCACGAAACAAAGCACCCAGCAGTGTTTTATTTCTTGACCTTCTGCCCTTCTTACATCGTGAACATACAAATATTGATCTAACATAATATTATTACACACCGAACGGAAAACAGAATGTGTAAAACAAATATTGTCTTCCAATACGTTGTGTAAATATCCAGCGTTGTTTATAAGACGTTTACTTATTGATATTTCCATCTAGAAATTCTTAGTAGTTCGGATTTCGGATATATCTACTCGCCCACTATCCTTATTGTTTATTTATTTAATGTTAATGCAATTAGTACATTAGAGTCTGTCCACACGATGCGTTGCGGCGTCGGCGGCGGCGCGGCGTCGCACTGTTGATCGAAAAAAGGCTCTCGAAGACATTGGAACTTAAATTTTGAAGTGTCGTTTTTTTGCTTGAAATGGCTTCTAATAGCCAATATTGTGCATAAATATATTATAGGATACAATCTGGTAGGCAAATTGGCAACTTATATTTTTTTTTGCAAAAATAAATTTTTGGAGTTAATGCTTCTATCTCCAAAATGGAGAGAATATCCACACGGTGATGTAACTATTTATTAATGATTTTATGAAATACTTGATTTTTTCAGATTAGGTGCGTGGTTTAAAAAAAAACGCACTAAATCTCGTTATAATATGAAGTATGTCAAAAATCAAGAAATACAAACAGTAATATTTATCTATACATATTATAAATTACAGTCGCTTTTCGTGTTTGTCTGTATGACCGTGTTATTCTTTTAAACAACGCAACAGATTTTGATGAGGTTTTCAACATCGTTTAGAGAATTTACTGTGGAATTTTTATGTATATAATGCGTTAATATTAAAGTAACATTAACTAATAAATCTCGATGGCTTGTTAAGTAAAAAAAAATATTAAAATTTTTCGAACAAACGATACAAAAAAAAAATTACGACCTATGCGAGGCCATAGATGCATCCTATCTCAGCATAACGCTGCGATATTGAAAAAAAAATACCGCTGCGCCAGGATTTCTGATAGGGCCCGCTGTGGTGCCGCGGACACATCTACGGATATAATAAAACCCACTAGGGATAACAAAATAAATAAAACAATAACTTATAATAAAAAAATACTTAATAAAAAATATAAATTAAAAAAAAAAATTATGGCCAACCACATTCGTACTCAAAACTTTCCTCACGACATTTTCCTCATTGGCCCGCATCACATGCCCAAACCTTGCCACATCAAATATCTCGCATGGCTGACAAGACAAAGGCCATCCAATAGCATTAATCCTATTTATACGTTTGTTCTCTTGTTTGACTCTGTAACGCCTTACATAAAAGATAAAGATCGCATTGGCTCAGTGGAAACTATCGGCCCATTGTTCGATGTAACAGGTTCGCTTCCCCGGTCGATTTTATCGTCTCTTCTGTGTCAGGCTCATTTAAATTCACTTTCTACAAAAATATTCTCATACGATTAGATTATTATATATTTTTTTAGCGTGTATTTTACACCATTCTTGTTTGTTAGTAGCTTAGTTACTATGTAGCATTTTGTTTTGTAGTTGATATGCAAATTCTTCTTCTAGTCCACTTTCCAAGTTCTAACTTCCTTCAGTCTTTGCCCAAGTATGCTAGGGTCAGCTCCAGTATTACCAGATGAAGCTGAATATTAGCATTACTACATGAAGCGACTGTCTATCTGACCTTCACAAACCAGTTACCGGGTGACATGATACATCTTGGTAAGACTGGTTATCAGACTTCTGGGCTTCTGACCACCCATAACGACTGTCAAACTAACTTGTGCCTACATTTTTAATCTGCTGAGAACTATCCTAATCATAAGTTCAGAAAGCAATTTCCATAAGTCAGTTACTTACATCCATCGCGTCACACGTCAGGTCCAGTTGAAAAAGAACGATAGGCACTGGTTGTCTGGCATTTATGCTTTTATTTGTTTTTTTTTATCAGCGTTTATTACATTGTGTCCATTTTATTTCGTTCTATTAAATGTATTTTCTTCTTCGTCTTCCTTCATAAGGATCAACAATTCGTCAAGTCCCTGAACGATGTCATATCAAATTAATAATTTAATAATTAATGGCAGTAATATGTATTTTGTTAATTAAAGGAAGCCATGACCCTACATATCATATTCTAACTAATTATAATAATACTTGAGCTACTAATGATGGCGCCGAGTCGACGCGTGGATATTTACGTAACCTTGCTATCTTCATGGTTGTATTCGCGAAAGGGGAGGGCAGAGATTTATACATATAGCTACTCCACGGAAGAGGGATGGTGGGCGCATTTTTTTTTTAAACCTCTTTTGCACATAATATTTACTTAGTTGTAAATATTATATATTATATTAATATATATTATATTTATATATAATAATAATAATCGTTTATTTCGAGCAACAAGACTCATAAGTGTTAGTAACAAAATTCTTACAAACTATGTTAGTAATTAATACACTTACAAAAACAAAACCAAAAAACAGAAAACAGATTGTGACATTTTGCCCATATTTTGTTACAATGATAATTTGTTAGTAGTATGACTAAAAAAACAATGTTAGGTACATTTAAAAAATTACTTAATTTAAGTATTTACCGCCCTCTGGGGCCCCGGGCACACGCACTTGTGCTTGAACCCAGTGTCCCAGTAGGGTTGTCCAGCTTGTGGCTTAGCACGTTCAGGTTGGTGTTGGCGCTCCCACGCGTGCGGAACATCAGGGAAGCGATGCGGCGCCGCAGCACAGTGTGAAAGCCGTCTGTGTGTGTATATATATTATTAAATATTATATTAGAAAGGGGGTGACTACCGAGATAGCGACTAATAGAGAAGTATGGAAGAAAAAGACATATGGCGTCGACCACAAATAAATTGGGATATGGGCAGAAAAATCATGATTTACTTAGTTGTAAGACTTTATTCATATTTATGGGTGATAACTTTTTTTGCTTGTCGCAAAAATGTACAACCATATCTATAGGATAGTTGTATTCTATTATTTTTTTAAACGAATATACTTTACGTTTACGTCGCGATTTGGAGCAGTGGTGGTCCTGTGGTAATGGCCGCGACTTACGAGTTGTAGGTCATAGGTTCGAACTCTGACAGGCGTTTTACTTTGTATAAATTATTTCATCACTACTGCTCTCAAAACGGTGAAAGAAAACATCGTGAGGAGACCGGCATGTACTAGAACCAAAAATTCGTGGATATTTGACATCTACCAACCTGCACTGGGCCCGCGTGCTGGATGACGGCCCACTCGTTCGCGAGGAGGAGGCGTGTGTCCCAGCAGTGGGAACATTATAGGCTGATTGTGCTTTATATGTTTACGTCACGATTTCGTGCTAGGGCCTCTGTTGACGTCAACCTACTCTTAATTCATACTTTTTTTTTTGTAGGGACTCGCATATTCTCGGTAATAATTTCCATAACTCAGTCTATTTACCAGAATGCGCTTATGAACAATTAACTTACTAGTTACTACCCGAATTGTATCCAAGAAATTCTCAGTTCTCATTTCCGTAATACAAAAGTTTAATATTCTGCTGTGCCTTTTATAAAGTTATTAGGTAAAGTGTTATATAAGAAATGAGAATGGGCCGTGAGTCCATAGTGCTGTGCCCCGCAATCATATGATGTAATGCACCGGCACCGGTAAGTTGGGCAATAGGGTAGGCGGGGCGATGCGCGGAGCGGTTTCTAAGAATAATATTTAGAATAATAGAAATATTTTCTAATATGTCGTTAAAAACTAGGAAAAAGATATTAAAATTAACAGTCATGGTTGTGGTAAATTTTATTATATAATAAAAAGTAATCTAATCTAACTAGCCTGTATCGTCCCACTGCAGAGCAAAAGCCTCCCTCTTCCTCTGCCACATCATAGGGATGTCGACATTTATTTTTATTTTTTATTGTTGCATGAAGTCACTCCCCGGTAGTATTTATACTGACTTGACACGTAGCAAGCCCCCACTCCCCCAACTTTAATGCGTTTTATCTAAACCATTTTTTATTAATATTATAAAGAAAACAAATACGTTGCTAATATTTTTTTATTAAGTATCTGACTGACGGACTAATTAGTTTTTTTTCCCCAGTCAACATCCCTACTGTTGAAAAGTAATTGAACTCATAAATCATTAATACCTAAGATTAAGACAATTAAAATACCAACACACATGTAGGTACTTACGTAGTAATTAACAGTTTTATGGCACACTTTGGAGCACAGAAACACAAAATTGTTTTCGAAAATTTAAAATAAAAATAAAGGTTGCCATACTTTAAAATTACTGTTGTATTTGTACACTTATTAAAACTTTGACAATTTTGATAATCGTCTTAGCTAGATATACGACGATTTCATCCGTGAAGGAGGTGATTCTACCCGTCATACTGAACAACTTTTGCTAAGAAACGAATGTCAGATTTTTTAAACATATGTACAATAATCGAAATAGTCAGCCTACTGTGTGTATACGAATATGTTCTATTTTTTCCCAGACACGGATATTCGTTTCATAGCGAATGTTGTTTAGTATGACGTGTAGAATCCTTGTCGGATCCAGGTGACTTAATCGCCAACCTGTATAAATAATATCATTCTCAAATCGCTTATTTCGTGGCCATACACAATCACGCGAGCAATTTTCTCGCTAAACTAACTGCCAGACAGATTATAACGTCAGTAATAGTCTTTAAAGTTGCCTTTATCATAAAGCTTTGTGCAGACTAGCGCGATGTGACAGCGCGACGCGACACCGGTTATTGTTATACCGTGAAGTTTTCTTAGAAATCGTATTATTCGAGTCGCGTCGCGCCGTCGCGTGGCGCTAATCTGCTCGAGCCTTTACACGATTAACACTAATCGACGTCCTCATAATACTGAGCTCAGAGTCAAATATTATACTTACTCAGTTTTTGTAGAGAAATGTCTACTGACTGACATTAAATTGAATTGATACCAGTTTTTTTTTCTTTATAATCTATGATTTCCTTACACGGTGGGTAGTAGTTTATTAACTGATTTAAAAAAAAAAGGAGGAGGTTTTCAATGCACCGGGATCTTTTTTACGGAAAAAATAAAAATAAAATAAAGTTAAAAAAAATGGTTGCCTGTAAAGTCGGTTTTACGGGCGCAGATTTTACGTGACAACGTCTTTTTATCGGCGGTGACTCATCGTAACAGACGTGAGCGGGCGTTACACTTTTTCATGAGTGACTCCGAGCCGCAACCTAATTTAAGACGTTGTCACGTCAAAATTAAACGGGTTCCCCATACAAAAAACGTGTTTTTTTTCGGCGTGTTTATTGTACGATAGTAACCGTACAATTAAGTAACGAAAAAAACCCCTTCTTAATACCGTTCGTGTGTGAGTCCGACTCGCACTTGGCCGGTTTTTCTGTATGTTCAGCAATAATTCTTTGCAACTTCAACCTTTGCCATTCCTAGTGTTTTTTTTGGGAAGTCGATAGCTTTTTCTTTTGCAAAAAAAATTTTTTGCTCACAGTAAAACATTTCCGAAATTATAATTAGCATCAACTCAGCTGTTTTCTGATTTATTGGCATAAGGAAAGAATAAAAGAAAATACATTTATTTAGCACAGAATAAATGGCATTCAATATAATGAAAGATTTAAAATAAAGTGTAAAGTGCGATGTAAGAACCAAAAAAACAAAAAAAAAAAAATACGTGTGGCACTCGAGGACTGCCGCGGTAAAGCTATTGCAAAGCATAATTATATTCAAAAATAAGAAGATAATATTGTTGATTTAAAATATTTTTTTAAAAAAATACCCCTATACCCCCCCCTAAATCGCAGAATTTACACAACCGTCAATGACGTCTGCCCTCACGCGTCTGCCCGCGTTCGGGTCGCGCACTCGGCGATCGCGCGTCATTGCCTATCCCGCCCCTCCACCCTCGTTCTGCGCGCCCGCCGTCGACTCATCGCAGGTCATTCTTATCGTTCTAACTTTTAAAATATTAGTCCAAATTACTTAGTGTAAAAGACAAATTTTATCTACATTAAATACCGAAATCGATGAAGGTATTTATTTTGATACGAATTAACTAAATACTCTAAAATATGCAACTTAAAAAAAGTATTCAATTTAAATGTATTTATAGCTCACTATTTTGGCTATAATGGCTTCCACATAAAAGGTAGATATATGCTGTCGCGGACTTTTATTTAGAACTCTTTAAGACAAACAACCCCACAATACATTCTTTTCATGTAACTCCAGCGGTTTAGGCAGCGCACGCAAAGATAGATCTCAGAGGGCAGGATTTTTTCCGACTTACTGGATACTTATCGTTATATTATGGCTAAATCACATAAAATCTTTATAAATTGTAGCCTATGTGTTATTCTGATATATAAGCCACATTACTGTAAGGTGTCATTAAAATCCGTTCGGTAGTTTTTGCGTGAAAGAGTAACAAACATCCATCCATCCATCCTCACAAACTTTCGCGTCAGGTTTTTTTTTCGTTACGGAATTTCTACATTCGGTCGCCGCGCTCAGAGTCTCCGATAAAAGCTATGCAATAGCTTAAAAGGTTTTAATCTAACCATGTGTAGTAAGCTATACTTTGTGTAAATTATGCATCACCACTGCTCTCAAAACGGTGAAGGAAAACGTGCGGAAATCGGCATGTCCTAGAACCAAAAAAATCTAAAACATGTGACATCTACCAACCGGCCCACTCATAGAGAGGAAGCCTGTGTCCCAGCAGTGGGAACATTATAGGCTGATTATGTTATGTACGTGATAGTTGGACCCACTGGCCCATGTATTGGATATGCGAAAGTTAGGCATTCTGACTGTCTAGCTCCTGACGACTGTCAATATTATTTTGTTAGTATGAAAGTGGAGTAGGTACTGGTTAATGCCTGTTTCAGGTTGGTGAAACGTAAAATAAGCTGTAACACACATTGAAACAAATTCGCATAGTTAATGTGTTACATTTGGACGGCTCATTTGTGTTACATTTAGACGGCTCATTTGTGTTACATTTCATGGTACTTTTCACCAATCTGTACTGGTCATAAGGTCACAGTACAATAAACCTCCAGGACCTCTAGGGTTTTATGTTACAATTAAGTTAATTTTAGGTGTTATGTTTGTTCTTCTATTGGGAATTATTTTATAATAGTATATTTTTTGTACTTAACTATCGCATTTGGGTTGTATAAATGTATACATAAATAAGTAACAGTATTATGTGTCGGCAGTGACCTTGAAATAATTACCTATGGCCGCTCTGTAGAATAAACTTTCCAAATTCGTGCGTAACTGCCGCGCACTCAATACTGTCGCTTTCTGACATACTCTCCTGGAAGTGGGCGTGGGCTGCTTGGAACTCACTCTTCCGACAGTGGGGTTGTATTGGAGTCTGTCTTTCGCTACTGCATTCGTCCCTTATACTTAGGAACGCCACCGTGTTTCTGTAAATTATGGTTAAATCTAGTTATTCAACTAGCACACTACGGCTTGTCAAGTAGGTAGGTATAGTTCCTTTGATTACAAATTTATTCTATTTATATAACTCCAATCCAATTTCATCTATTATCATCTATTTTCATTCCAATTTCATTTATTTTAATAGTACTTAATAGAATCCAATACAATCTCGTTGATAAATACAATTATTCTGCACTTACCATTGATCTCATATATGTCACCGAGCTTGCCATTTTCACCTTCTAACACTTACACAAACACTATTTACAAGAACCATAGCTACACAATCACCCAATGCATCCTTTGTTTTTACATATTATGCATTGCATCATATCACTAATTACTTAATGCGCCATGTTATAATTATTACGTAACCACTACATAACCAATATGTCAAAACGTCAAACAAATAGTTTTTATGACAGCTGCGCCGACGGTATGAAATGTTACCATTTTAAATATTATATTTTATATAAACATTTAGGACTAAGTATTGTATTTATTCATTTTAATTTTGTCTCATTTTGTTATTTCACTATATGCTGCACCGGTTGACGTCATCACGTCAACGCCGGCTGTCGCTGAAAACCAGCGTTGGGGCTCTGTCTCGCATAGGGTCGCAGCATTATGCTGAGCGATGGCCGTTTTGCGTGGATGTGACGCATATTTTCCCCAAATTTTTTATTTTTGTGCTTTGTTCTTTCTTTGCGTCATGTGTACCGCAAATAAACGTATTTTCTTTCTTTTCTTTCTTTCTATACTGAGATTTGCGCGTCGTTTCGGCTGTTTTCTGTCAAATAATACTGTTACATGATTATACTGTGCTAACGTGCTCTTCAATGTTCGATAAACAAAGAAAGGTCACTCATGGCGGCGGGTTTCTGAGATAAGAAATAATTAATAAAATTCTATCTACTATAATTGTCAAGGTGACAACACTTAAGAAAACCTATAAATCTTGCCAGTTTCAATCCGTCTAAAAGATAAGGATAGGGAATACTAATGACCACCATAACAGTAATTACAAAATACTATGAAATATATCTAGTGAAGAAATGGTGAAATATCAGCTATCAATTGATGTCAGTTCTGAGTTTCAAATGCCAAATGAAACGGATTCCCATTAATTTAATGTAACGTGATTAAATCTGATGTTTGAAATAGCCGTCGATGTAATAATGTTTCAGTAATGTCTGATTTGAGAGCCTGAGTGATTTTGAAATTATGAACAAGAACTTTCAATACCACTTTAATTAATTTAATTATTTGCTTTTACGTGCCGCTGCGCTCCCGTGGTATCTCAAAAACTTATGAAACATCAGAAGCTAGGTGCACGGTTCCAATTGGTCGTTTCCTACAGAGAAGAGCCGGCAAGAAACTCCACGGTTACTCTTTTAAAAATAATTGGCGTTTACAATGTCTTCAAATTACGGTGTTTATACACTCGGTTCCAAAAATAACGGGTCAGTCACAAAAATTGAAATACCTCCAGAACTGTAAAAGTTAGATCAATGAAATAAAAAACAGAATAAAGACTTTTTAGTTGCGCTTCTAATAGCATATTATTTAAACTGGTTGATGAAAAAAACTTCATTAGAAAAACAAATTTAAAAAGATGACTATTTTTAAAAACAATATTTTTGTTTCATGTCATTATGGATGCTTTCCATTTCTATTCTGTCACAAAAAAAAATATCGTGAACGTCTTCCACGTGCATAATTATTATTCTGTGAGGTGAAGCATGGCAGTCACGCTAGAGGAATGTACCAGAATCCTAACTTTTTTGGAACTTGGGCGGAGCCAGCGTGAAACAGCCAAAAACATTGGTGTATCTTTGTCGACTGTTCAGCGGGTAGTCCAGCGGTATCAAGACACCGGATCACACCTTGGTCTGCCATTTCCTGGTCTTCTAACCAGGAAATGGCAGACCAAGATGCACAACGGCCAGGGAAGACAGACAGTTTTCAAACTGCTGTTGGTCTAAAAACTCACTTTATTCGCTTTGGAGGTGGCAATTTAAGCGCTCAAACAGTAAGAAGACGTCTTGCTGAAGCAAATTTGAAACCATTGAGGCCCGCAAATGGCCCCAAACTGGAACGGGGACATCGAATTGCAAGACAGAGATACGTGCGCGAGCACCTAAACTGGACACTAGACGATTGGTCTAGGGTAATGTTCACGGACGAGTCTAAATTCATGCTTTATAAGCATGATGGTAGGCAGTTGGTGTACAGAAGACCAGGGGAGCGCTTCCATCAAGCGTGTGTGGAGGAAAAAGTGGCGTACGGTGGAGGCTCCGTACAAGTTTGGGCTGGGATTTCTGCTGAGGCCCGCACCGAGCTGGTACTCATTCAAAATGGAACTCTAAATGCAGAGAGGTACGTGGAAGAGATCCTCAATGAACATGTAGGTCCTTTCATGGCCAGGATGGACCGGCATGGCATATTAATGCATGATAATGCGCGTCCCCATACCGCCAGAATTGTACATGACTACCTTGAAGAGGTCGGTATCGAACTCATGCAGTGGCCAGCGCGAAGCCCGGACTTAAACCCCATCGAGCACGCCTGAGACGAGCTTCAGAGATGCGTGAAAGGTCGAAACCCCCCACCAATCACGCTTCCCGAGCTCAAACAAGCACTGGTGGAGGAATGTGAAGGTATTCCTCAGCACCGGCTCCGAAATTTGGTGTACAGCATGCCTAATCGCCTGGAAGCTGTCAGAAGAGCTCGTGGAGGCAATACAAAGTATCAAATGAAGAAAGTGATGAAAAACAGCAAAAAAACAATCATAAAAAAAATGTAATCTTAAGAAAAATATGACTACTTTAGTTTTTTTTTAATTTAGAGATTAATATTGTGGGTGCAACTAATTTTTATTTTATTTTTTATCTGTATAATTAAATTCTCAATTGAACAGTCTTCGTTTCATTAGGATGGCATACGTAGTTCGGGAGATATTCGGGTTTATGTGACTGACCCGTTATTTTTGGAACCGAGTGTAGTTATGAGAGGACAATATAGGCCTGAACAATTACAAGGTACTTATTACAAGGTAAATAGAAAATGGTCAACAAATCTAGTCTACCAGGCTTATATCGTTTTCAAAAATGGAATGAATGTCTCCGGATTGAACCGTGCATTTTCTCGGGACAGAAAACCTGTGGCAATGTCCGGCCCGTCTATAAACTATCTCTATGCAAAAACTTACAACTATTTGTTGCTCCGTAAAATAAAGACACAATAAACACACTTCGGCATTTAACAAATTATCGCGGCTTTGCCCGCGTGAAGGTCGAAAATTATCCCACGGGAACGTACCGAGATAAAAAATATCCTTTATGTTAATCCAGGTTATAATTCTGTGTGCCAAATTTCATTTAAATCAGTTTAGCCGTTATTGCGTGATTACATAGTAACAAACATCCAAACATACAAACTTTCACATTGAAAATTATTAGTTGGATAGTAGGTTATAGTAGAATAATATATAATATTATAGTAGGATTAGCTGACCAGATAGACGTCCCGAACTCCTGACCAATAGTTCAATCAAATATGCTATAAAAAAATGTGACCGTCACGGGAATTCCCGACAGATGTAAAACACGGCATAAGATCCCGTCATGCCGTTTGTTGTCACGCCATACGAGTCGATCTTACCCCCAAGACGCGCCAATAGATGTTTCACATCAAAAATGACGTTTAGTTTTTCCGATAATTTCCGGTAAACTTTTTGAATTTTTATTTCCATAAAAAGCTAATTCGGACTGTTACGAACATTTTAAAACAAAAAAAATAGCCAAATCAGTCCAAGATCAAGTTATGCGCTTTCCGACGAATAGCATTTCATTTTTATTTAGGTATAGATAGATCGCCTACTACTTTATATAATTATAACCAAAGCTCGTAAACGCGTGAAAATCGTTTCGCAGCTTCTAGTGAAATCGCAGGCATCTAGGACATTTCAATTTTGTCTCCCAGGTTGGCATTTTTGGCTATGCTTCGAGTGTTTGACTAACCACTTGGAAATGTGGTTTTACGATATAGAAAATGCCATTATTCTATTTTATTTACGTTTGCTGATATGAGCCTAGTTACCTTTGTATCCTACATAATTAGGTAATTGGTTCTATTTTTTTGTAGCGGGTTCCGATTTCCCGACTCACAGTTAGATTACGTTGGAAAATAATAAGATCTCTTTGCGAAAAAAGCTAAATTGATGATAAAACCCATATCTATCTAAACTAAAATTATACAGAGATTTGATTTTTGTATGTTTATTCATTTGTTTGTTTCGGTTTCACGCTAAAACGGCTGAAGGGATATGGATGAAATTTGCCACATGGGTAGACCATGACCTGACTCAGGATTTGGAATACTTTTTATTCCGATACTCTCACGGGATCGAGACTTATGCAGGTGAAACCGCGAGGCGCTGTTAGTTATTATTAAAATGAAATAATCGAACAAACAGTAGCTGATAACTGTCAATTTTATATGCTAGTGTGCAATAACCAATAAGTTATTACAGACATTGCCGGATATGGCTTCATAATATTTTGAAATACTTTGAATGAGTTTCATTATGTTGAAGACAAACGCTTTAGTTAAATGTTTCGAAACACTTTTAATTGGCAATTATATCGCTTTTGACTTTCAAGGACTGTGCCAGAGTTCAGTTTGAACTATAATTAGCGATATATTGATATCGTATTTTTGCGCAACCAAATCTTTAGGATACCCTGTGGAACAAATGTTAGGAGTAAGTAAATAGGTAGATTTTTTTTCCAAAACTGTCTAGTCAGCGGTCTTAAGGTCATGCGTGGGAGTTTCGACATCTCCAATGGAACTACTGGTTCTTGTTTTGAGCGGTTGTGCGGCCCTGAAAATTGTCCATGTAGCTCTAAATACGGAGGCCTATCGCTGGAATCCTTTCTAGCTCAGGAACGGTAAGCCTGCACGAGGTTTTGGTCGTTCAGAGTCCCACATAGTCCGGTTTCTCCTGCCAAAATGAATCAATACTCAATACTTTATTTGCATTTCATAAGTAGAATTAGGTGGTAACTTAAAATTATATACATATTTTGGTCTTATCTTTTTATTAATTTTTTTCATCTTTTTTTTGCATCTTAAGGAAACCGGCATGCCTTCTTTTTTTTTTTAGGGTGGAAAATTATCAAATAACTTCTCCCGCTCTGAGCGGAAGGGCGTGTCAGACTCTTACTGACTAAAACCCACCCGTGTGCCTTCAGTTGCCTGTACGTTGCCAGGGGCCACGGTATCCCTTTCGGACTTTCCCACGACCCCGACCCCTTCAGTAAACTGCCTGAGAGATATTTCTCGACGGCATGTAAAGTCAAGTCAGAGGCCCATGGGCGGCTTTAAAAGTCTGACACCAGGTTAGTCACTAACCACATGAAAAGAAGAAAATTTCATTTTCAATATATATAATTTACTTTTCTTAAATATTTATATAAAAAATTTAAGCCCGACGCCATCAGGAACAGGGTCAAAGTTGCCGATGGCCAGGGCTCTAGAGAGAGGACCTTCCTCACTATGCGTGCTGTGTCCAGGAGTACTGCTACTGCTTTCTGAATCAAGCCAGCCGCGCAATGAGAGCCTCCTGAGGTGTTGGTCGAGGCTCTCCGCTATTAGGCTAGTAGCCGTAACGATTATCGGTACTGGGGGCCTACAGATATGCCGCAAGTGAGAAGGAGAGCGAAGCGCCCGTAACGACGGCCAAAACTACGGATTTCGCTTAGGGAGTAGGTCCCCAGAGTCCACGTCCCACATACCGACAACCTCGTGTGCTAAGTCAAGATAATTGATTTTTACTTGTATTTTTGTTCTTACTTCACTATTTAATTATAAATTATATTTTTAAATATAAGAATTTAAAAAATATAAACATCGAAAAAAAAATAAAAAAATTGCCCACCGGTATTGGGTTGTTTTGTCTTATTATTATTTATCCTTTTGGTTTTCAACAAAATCATTTTATCTCCGGACAAAAGGAATCCTTGAGGATATCCACTAAAAACATTTTATCTACGCTAACTGAACGGCAAACACTTTTAATGTTTAATATTTTAAATCTTTGGCAACACTTCAGCGCTAACGAACCGTCAGTGCCGTTGAATAGGCATACGAAATATCGAGGTTGCCTTGTGGTCAATTAGTAGAAAATTGTAAAAAAATACTGATTATGTAGGCATACATATTTAAATATTCTTTTGATCTCAAAAAAATAAAACTTTCTATTATTATTAAGGAATTTCTGACAGAAGCATTTATTTTGAGATTTTATGAATTATTTTTGTTTATTGTTGACATTTATAATTTTTTATTGTTTGCTAAATTCAAGGTAAATAATTAATGATATTGACTGGACTACTTACTTAAGACTGATTGTCAGACTTTCGGGCTTCTGACGACCTGTAACGACTGTCAAATATCCACGAATGCCAGCCGAGACTAACGGCTTAACGTGCTTTCCGAGGCACGGAGGAGTCTCGGTATGTAAAGATGGTCACCCATCCACATACCAACCCCGGCAAGCGTAGCTTAATCTGATGGATCGACCCGTGCGGCTGTTATTACTTAGCCACGAGGTCCTCTAGAGGACGTATGATTCCGATTTTTAAAAAAAACCGAGTTAAGCTTCGTGCAGACCAGCGCGACGCGACACCGGCTATTGTTATACCGTCAAGTTTTCTTAGAAATTGTATTGTCCGAGTCGCGTCGCGGCGTCGCGTCGCGCTGGTCTGTACAAAGCTTCACACGTAATCTGTTTGATTTATTATTAACACGTGTGACTCCAGATTTTTATTTTTTCTGTCTGTGATGTCTTGTTTTTATTTTCTTTGTCGTAGTTGGGTTTTAGTTTTTAACTTTTATTTTTGTTATATAAATAGGGCTCAAGGTTGTATATTTATGAGCTAAAAAATATAGTTTCTAGTCTCAATGTCTCCGAAAGTGGTATTTGTACCTATGTGCAAATACACTTACCTCACATAGCTATTAAATTGCGTCATCTACATCGTCATCATTTCAGCCGAATGACGTCCACTGCTGGACATAGACCTCCCCCAGGCACCGCCACTTCGACCGAATCTGTACTTTTTGCATCTAGCGGATTTCTGCGGCCTTCTCAAGGTCACCATGTCGGTCCACCATGTGGGAGGCCTACCAACACTACGTCTTCCGGTACGCGGTCGCTACCTTTCAGCCCCATCAACCATGGGATAAGAGAAAAAAATAAATAAAAATGAGCGTAGCGTATCGTGTTTCTAAGAACAAAATACGAAAAGTCCCACTGTCACGCTAAGTGAGAGGCATCATCTTTAATTAAAGATAGTTATTATAAAAAAATCTTACCAAGAGTATTCACACGAACATAACACTCACCCAATATAAACAAGTCAGTCAACGTAGCACAAGGCGAGTTAGCTTGTTAGTTTTACCCAAAACTAGAACTAACTATGGCAAAAAAATGCTTACTTTTGAAGGAGCACAACTTTATAAAAGAATACCCTCTAGTATAAGAAATCTACACTCGTTCAATGCATTTAAAACTCAACTTGGTCAGTATATAATTGCGGATCGATCAATTTTGGAGAAATAAAAGCATTGGATGGGTATCTAGTTTGTAACTGATGACGACGAACTTTGTGTAATTTATGTATGTTTTAGTATTGTTGTCAAGTAAGTGATATGTATATGTCTTTATTGAGAATAAAGTTTCTTTAGACCTAAATTTGCTCTTTGACTTTAACAAAATAGGCATTAAATCTTCTTGTATCATTAGGTTCTTGTGAGTGAAAGGAAACATTACGGTTTTCATAATTCTAGGTATGTATATGTACAGGTCGTTCCGTTTGAACTTAGATCATATAATTGTATATTATGTAATGATGAGGTGTGCCTAGTAGATATAAGTGTTTTATTGCAAACGATTTCTATGAATCACAAATAAAAATATACTATACAAAGGCTGAGTTAATACCTGAGGCAGTTTCTACTAGTCAGCCGACATTAATTGAAGTTTGACGTAAAAGTTTCTGGATAAAATTTGTTTTAAAGTCCGGTAACAAAGGTCAGTAAACGGATTTAATAGAATTCTCCCAGTAAGTACTCAAAAAGATTCTAGTTTTGTGTCTTAATAATACCTATCTGAAACTGATAAAAAGCTTTCATGCGAAATAAATAAATTCCTAATCCAACTTCTATTAAACTATGTACAAATTATTCTCAGTCTTCATTCATTATCACTTTACAGGGTGGATTTTTGAGATGTGGCAATAAGGGCAGCAACCTTAACCGTTGTAACTACAGGAAAACGGTCTTAGGAGATTGTCCTTAACTTTTTAAGACATTTTGATCTGCTAATTAATTTATCTTTCGTTGCTTCATTTTTATGAATTCTTCTTTTTACCTATTGTGGTAACGTATTTTTTTTAGGTGCATCGTCTTCACATATATGTAACTAATTTACCTACATATACAAAATATTGTAACACTTTTTAAAAGAGTAACGGTAGAGTTTCTTGCCCATTCTTCTCCATACGAAAACTACCTTTTGGAAGGGGCGACTAGAATCAATTCAATTTTTTTTGTTAACTTTGACGTTCAAAAGTGCCTTACAAGGGCCTATTTGAAATAAATGATTTGACTTTGACTATGCACAGATTTTGAAAAAACGGTACAACGGTCAGCAAGAAAATGGGCAGTTTTCAAACAAAATGTTTTGATGCCAATCGATCCTGTTTCTTATCTGGATCAAAAAACTATTGGGCCAACTGAGGTTTGAGTACAAAAAAAAACAGAAATCGCAAAAATGTTTTCCCATACATTTCGTAGGAAATGAGACGTTTTTTGTTTTTTTTTTTAACTAAATCGGTAAATACAGATCATAATGTCTCAAAAAAATAAGGACAGTCTCCTCAGACCGTTTTCTTGTAGCTACAACGGTTAAGCTCCACCTGCATAACTTAGACTACTATTCCCAAGTCCAAAGAATCCATTTTCCAAACTTCAGAAAAAACAGTCTAAAACTAAACCGACCTTTTCTTCAATTCCCTTTATAATGAAACACAAATAGTGGAACTGTCTATAGATAAACCTACGTAACTGCTTATAGATAAAAAGTACCAACCTACGTACCAATTTTTTGCGATCACTTCTCTTTGTGACCCCTGACCAAAATTGGTTGTAGACATCGCCCACTTGACATTTATCAGGCCTACAGCGATTCTCAACCTTTTTTGCTCGGCTTACACTAATTCTGAATACGTCCCTCGCGCTTTTAAGGTAAGCTCTATTTTGAGGTTATGTTCTCCAAAATCAACTTATTTTTTACTCAATACTCAATATCTTTATTGCTTTGATTTGGTTGACCATTCTGGTATTCTTTTTAGCGTGTCGGTTGCAATTTAATCTATGTATATTGAGTCGCCCCAGAAGTTTAACATATATATATTCATATATATTCATTAAACAGATGGGTGAAGGTTGTCTCTAGGTCGGATACCTAGAGACAACCTTCACCCATCTGTTTAATGAATGAAAAGTATTTTATATCATATTTAGTATGTTACAGAACATATCGCGAGTGGGTTGGGTAAAAAAATCATAATCGGATTATGATTTAAAAAAAAGAAAAATCTCTGTAATACTAGACTAAGTCTCTCTGTAATACTGTCTGTAACACTAGAGACAAAGTTCTGTAATACTAGACAGTAATATAGTAGTAATGTAACTTACATTGTAAATAATGCAACAATGAATAAAGTAGACACAGGAAAATTCAGTTTGTTCAATGATTTAAGTTTGTTGTTAAAAGTGTCCGTGCAGCACGAGCTAAGCAGTAAATTATGCTATTGAACTGTCTACTGAACCCTACTAGCTCATAAATAAAATAAGTTTTCGGACTTTACCTCGCCGGCAACGACTGCGGGCCAAAGGTTGGCAATCTCTGATAAGTAGTTTAGTATCCTATTCTCACAATCAAGAAGAGATTAGCACTTTTCTTAGATAAAAAATCAAGTATCTAGTTTCGTAGCTATTGTACGGATACCAAATCAAACCTTGAATTACTAGATATTCAGATAAATCAAACAGACGTACCTGTTGCTCCTTTAGAAAAAAAAGGTATTTTTTTTATGGGCGTTTATAAAAGAAAATATTTTTCAGATATCAAATTGGCTAAAGTAGCAATAATGGCTAATCTTTCTTCAACATCAAAACGTAAAGTCAAGGACGTTTAATTTTTTAGCAAATTGAAACCAACAACCAACCAATCAACCAAACCAGCCAACCAAACCAACCAATCAGTCAACCAATTGGTCGGTTTAACCAACTTAAATCGTCCGTAAATTCAAATCACAACTGTCATTCTTCGACAGGTTGTATGAAATGGCTATAACATGGCAAATTAAAGTAGGGTGTCCATATGCTTAAAAATTAATGTCCTATTCTGTACATATTTATTACCCACCTACTACCGATCATACCGTAATAGAATTACTTCAGTAATAATTCCCTCCCACCTTCAGTACAGGCAATTAATACATGTACTCGTAGGTAAAGGTACAATAGGTACTCTAATAATACCCTTAATTGGTACCTTCAAGTACCATTCAACTAAGGATCAATAAATTTGAATCTCGAACGAGAAACTGACCTTTTGACATTATCAAATGCGAAGTCAAGAGTATTGTTCGATATGGGCTTATGATCCATGTAGTTAGGAACGCTTTAATTTTATATTTAACTTTGAAGGCACTCTTGCAATCCTTAGGATTGTGCAAGATTGGGAAGTTACAATACGCGTCACGAATGTTGAGACTTGACCGCGCCTCGCGCGCTCTTTCTGCCGCCCTGATGACATCCCGGCGCAGACGTCATACTTTAGGGGTATGAGGAACAGGGTGTAAAGTTCACTCATCCACCATAGAAAAGGGAGGATCCGGCCAGATGGGTGTCATGTCTGGCGGGCAACTGCCCAGAGGTTGAAGTCGGGAGCTTGTATATATGTCCACCGCGCGGTAAACTCTAATTGCGCGATGAAGGATTTGAGTGACGTCAGGTCTTTGATGCGTAGTTCGCATGTGGCGATGTAGATGCCGCCACAATACCGCTGTAGAGACTTATAAATCGTCTGCTGCGCAAGTCAAACCACGTGGTATGTCAAGTCTCATCTTTAGTGACACGCACTGTACTTTATTTGAAAATAACGACTAATTAACAAAATACAATAGACGACATATATTTAGTAACCTAATCCGCTTAACTGTTCTTAAAGAGTCATAAAGAACCCTGTAAGAGATTGACACGTGTTTCACCTCTGAACGAGGCATCCTCAGGATGATGATTGACTTGTTGCGAACCCGGACACGACACGTTGCCACGTCAAGCGCCGAATACAATGTGAGCCACACCGCCCGACAACCCTACTTATATAGGATTACTGCTCGAACCACCTCGGCTAGGCAAAATCACGCCTGAGTCAATTAACTGACTAATTTGCACATTAAGACGTAAAGGAAAATGGATTTCTCAGAGTTTTCAAATGGATTTTGCAGTTCTTTAGAGTTTTTGTCCACAAAATTCACAATTGAGCTTAAAGCTTTATATCTCTACTTCCTTCTACTTAACGTGTCGATGACAAATATTAATTAATTTAACTTTCCTGTTTGGCCCAGAACTCAGCAATACTAACACCACTCACTGAGGAACATATTAGGTCCTTTTTTTTTTGTTTTTTTTGAGGGTGGGAAATTATCAAATAACTTCTCCCGCTCTGGGCGGAGCGGGAGGGCGTGTCAGACTTTTACTGACTAAAACCCACCCGTGTTCCTTCCGTTACCTGTGAGCCGGGGTCGCGATATCCCTTTCGGACAAACCCGCAACCCCAGCAGGCATTGGTCCTTCCGGACCCCGTCAGTTGGTGCTGACATCTCTTTGAGGCGCGCGTGGAACACAACGCGCCGTCGACCCGGGCCTGGTCCCTATCGGATGGCGAGTTACTCATTGCTCACCGTCCGCAAGCCCGCGCCTACGGTGGCCGGAAGTCGGCTCTCGACTCCCGATGCCCGGGGCGTCTCCTGCGGCGACTAGGGGCGCGAGGGCGCGAATCTTGCCTCTCCCTCGCGCGCTCCGCCTCCTCCTTCGCGAGCATTACTGCTTCGCAGAAGGAGGTGACGGCCTCCTATGCACTCTCGCTCCGGACCATGGCCTGAACTAGGGCCGGACGCGAGAGATCGCCACCGCCGATCGCCTCCGTGAGGACACGGCGGTGCTCCGCCCAAGCTGGGCAGACCTCCACCGTATGCTCCACCGTGTCCTCCGGGCGATCCACACAGTGGCGACACCCGGGCGTTTCCTCCCGCTTTATCCTGAACAGGAACCTCCCGAAACAACCATGTCCGGTGAGAACCTGCGTCAGGCGGAAGGTGAGGGCGCCGTGGCGCCTCTCTAGCCACTCCTCAAAGAGGGGACTTATCGCCACAATTGAAGCGTGCCCAGCGCTGGGTTGCGACAATCGCACTCTCCATACCGCCATGAGATCCCGCCGGAGCTCTGTCCGCTGTGCCGCGATTTCTCGCGGCAGCGGAGTTACGCCCCGGCGTTTCGCCTCCTCGCGCAACTCCCACATGTGCGCGAGACATATTAGGTCCTCACGTATACAGGTCATGCGGCGCGACATGGAAGGTGGTGGCCATGGTCTGCGGAGAGACGCCGTATACTTTAAATCTACTTCCAATAAGGTTTTTATTTTAACCCTTCATTGACTAACCTCAAAGCAAAAACGTTAGGCTTGTAAGGTGTTAATGTAATCCCGCCATCTCCTTTTTTCATAGTTATTTCATAAAACTTATTGATTTTCAACTTATCTGCTTACATGGAAGCTTCAGTCATGACTAATGTTTTCATATCAAATGCCAATTTATAACAATCAGACCAAGTATCCTCGTAATATAATCCCTTGGGCAATAAGAAGTAGGTACTTATTCCTTTCAAAGGAAGGTTAGATCGAGAGCTTCTATTTTTGTTGCTCGTAAATAGAGATAAAAAATGTTAATATAATTTATTTAAGGTCGGAATCGTGAGTCCAATTCGTCATCATTTATAAGTAGGTACTAATACATAATAAATGAATAATCTTGCTTCACTTGTAGACTGCGAATAGGTATACCTAATAAAAACTTTCCATTTCTGTATTAAAGTGGATTTTGGTAATCTTGAATTACCAAATGACACCTACTGTCAAATTGAATTGCGCTGAATTTCATGAGCTCAAGCGGTGAAAACATTTCAAAGCGTCTGGTTTTTTTGTGGACAATGTATAGGTACCTATTAATAAAAATATAATTATATAACAAAACTTTAAACAAAAAAATAATTGAAACAGTTTTCTATCCACAACCAATAAAATAATAGAGAGATTTAATAAAACAAAAAAAAAATGCTGTCAGTGCGACAGCCATATGGCGTCCACCTTTACCTGTCATCGTTATAAAGAATCATTTGAATCACTCCTAGTCCTTGTGATGGACAACAGGCAATCTCATCTCTGCTCCAGTTCAGCTACAAAGCGAAATGACTCATCAAAAGTCATAACTCGTAACATTAACAGATTATTATCAGATTTTCGAAACATTTTCGCTAACACTAAGAGCCATCATCCGTGCAATCTTGAGATAGTCGATCAAAATGGCGATGACACAGAAATTCTAGATTATCTGCGTCAGATCTCACGAATTTGAGACGAACTCTTTTGTCTAATCTTGATGTTACTGTTTTGTCTATTTTGTAATAAGTTTTAAGGACCATGAAATTAGGTAAATCGTAGGTATGGCTTGTTTAGTGGAGTGCCAAGCTTTTAAAATGAGTGCTCTGAATCATTTATTGAAACTTCACGTCTTAGTATAAAGTGTATTATAGTTTTGTAGGTTCCTACGCTAGAGACTTACCCGCCTGCAACTGGACCTATATTGGCGCAGCGGTGGGGCACACTTTTTTAAGAACGAAGCTGTATCTTATTGTTTAAATTATTTATTGTAAAAAAATAAATTATTTAATAAAACAAAATATACGACTGCGAGAGAAAAACAAGCTTTATAATCCATAGAATTTTGGTATCACAAAAAAATTACAACATATTTCAGGTTATTGGTTTGGCCAACAATAACAAAAATCTGTAGATTATAATGCTTATTTTTCAAATTTCGTTTTTTTTACAAGCTTTTAGGGGTATGAGGAACAGGGAGAAAAGTTCACTCATTCACCATAGAAAAGAGAGGATCCTCCGACCAGACGGGTGTCGTGTCTGGCGGGCAACTGCCCAGAGGTTGATGTCGGGAGCTTGTATATATGTCCATCGCGCGATAAACTAATTGCGCGATGCAGGATTTGTGTGACGTCAGGAAGTTGTGTGACGTCAGGTCTTTGATGCGTAGTTCGCATGTGGTGATGTAGATGCAGCCACAAGCTTTTTAATTTTATTAATATATATTTGGAATTTACTCATTACTAGCTTTTATGTGATACTAATATCATCGTTATTTAAATTTTTTAAAATCTTCCCCTCCATTTTTGTGTACTTGTAAGTGCAATATATAAATATTACATAGCCTATGTCAGTCCCACAATTAAGACAAATCTATCGACACCTCATTATGTTAAAATCAATGAAGCTGTTTAGGCTACAGAGCGTGTCAAAGTAATACACATACATACTGTCGAAAAACATTACCCTCCTTCAGGGGCAGTCGGGTTATGATTGTAACCTTCGTTTGTGTTCAACAAAAGTTATTTTCTTTCAACTCCTGACTCGTTTCTTTTGATCCATTTTCCAGTCAATTCATTTTCAAAACTAGAGGTAGTTCGCATACTAATTCTTCTTTCAATTAGTAGGTACCTTGACAATAACCAAAACCTATACATACTTACGTCACAAGGGTCCATAAACCCGAACATAACCCAAAGACAAGTTTAATGCCTTATTTGCCGTCATGCTCATCTCTACGGTCACACCTTGGACTTGACCGCCAGAACTTGTTCCAGTGAACAAACTCAAAGATAATTACGCAAGTGCAAGGTCACTGCATACCCTCTGTGCCGTAACGGTATCATGTTTACTTGGTAATGGGTGTTACGTACACCCGGCGGAAACATCGCACATCGAGTTTGAGAAAAAAATTGCATCAGCTCTATCACTCTATACGAGTGTGGCAGTGTCTGTTTAAGGGAAATCGAAACCAGGACCTCACGCTCCTGCCGGGGTTGCGAGTTTGTCCGAAAGGGATATCGCGACCACGGCACACAGGCAACGGAAGGAACACGGGTGGGTTTTAGTCAGTAAAAGTCTGACACACCCTCCCTCCCGCTCCGCCCAGAGCGGGAGAAGTTATTTGATAATTTCCCAACCTCGCAATAGCGCTTGCGACTACTAGATCAACGAGGTTGGGATAAGAAGATATAATATACACGGACGAGTAATATAAAAAAGCCACTTGTAAGGTGTCAACAAAATCTAAATATCTCCTCAACCACACAAGTTAGCTACATGAAGTAAATAAAAACTTGAAAACATTTTTTTAGGTGTTTTTGTGTTATGTTCTATTCCTTTTTACCTAAAGAAGCTATCTCGCGTGATTTTGTAAATATTTCATGATAAATTAGTGTCTTTTTTATATTGCTCGTCAGTGTATTTATTATTCTATAAATTTAGATGATTACGTACTTACGCTATTTGGGCTCTATCATTTACTAGCTGCGCCCCGCGGTTTTACCAGCATAAGTCTCGATCTCATGGGAATATCGGAATAAAAGGTATGCTATGTCCTTCTCCAGGTTATGGTCTATCAATGTGCCAAATTTCATCCAAATCAGTTCAGCCGTATTAGCGTGAAATCTTAACAAACAAACAAACTCACTTTCGTAATTACACTCGTAATATTAGTTAGGATGAACGGAAAGAAGTGCTACGATTCGTTTTACAGTACTGAAATGGATCCTGAAAAGGATCATAAATAATTTTACTTATTACTTTTGAATCTAAGTGCTATCTTGTGTAGTAGACTCGGTGAAATCCAGTTCTCAGAGTAAATAACTTTCAATACTAAGTAGGGATAACTTTCATAGGCGGTTCTGTGTCATTGTAGTCCGAAGTCTATTTTTTATAATTTCATCTTCGAAAATGGGCATTCTCCAGTGCAGTTCGATGCCATCAACACCAAGTACGTTCTCAACGTAATTTCAACATTTGGAAATGTAGCTTTGAATTTTCGAGTATTTGCTAATGGAAGATTTCCTTAGATTGATTCTTTGATAATCGTTTTTATACAAAACGGTAAATTTAGCGTATTGGACTAACTAAACCTTTTTTTTATCAAAAAAAATCTAATTGTGGAGGCCCCTATTTTGTGGAGGCCCAGGGCCATGGCCCCTGTTGCCCTGCCTTAAATCCGGCCCTGTGTGTGTTACCACTAAAGTGCGTTAATCAGTTAGAGAGCAGATTGTTAATCTGCAGACTACCTGGTTGAGTCCGTTAAAATGGAAAAAGTTGTTTCATTTCTTACATTAACTAGATAATCTGCAGACTTCCTAGGTAATCTACAGACTAACGACCAGGCATACGGTTAAGGTAATGAAACAGGTCCTTTGCTTGAATAAAACATTCGAATTCATTGCAACTACTATTTATTTAATTTGTTAAACGCTTAAACAAAGAAATAAAAAAAAAATGGTTGCCTGTAAAGTCGGTTTTACGGGCGAAGATTTTACGTGACAACGTCTTTTTATCGGCGGTGACTCATCGTAACAGACGTGAGCGGGCGTTACACTTTTTCATGAGTGACTCCGAGCCGCAACCTAATTTAAGACGTTGTCACGTCAAAAACTCAATACAGTAGTGTATAATTAAAATTTCACTCGTATGTTACTTTACAAACAACACTCCAAAATGAGACAAAATTGTTTCGCTCACTGTCTTCCGCGATTTAACAGTGTAGCATCCGTTAATATGCAGATTAACTAGGTAAAGTGCAGATATCTGCTACTTCAAATAAAATTTCCCGGTAATATGCCTCTTAGATTAAGCGACAAAAATAAGTTATGGCTAAGTTAAAACAAATAGTGGTCATTTCTGCTAATAAAATGAGTAGTGATTATTAAGGTATTTTTTATGTTTAGAAAACTATAAGTAATAAGGTTTTTTTTACTATTGGTAGTTGTCTATGATGGTCATTATTCGATATAATACCAAGCAATTGATGATTTTTTTTAATCATAGAAGTTACGAGGTTCTCTATTTGTGAGAAAAAAACGCCAATTTTATAGGTGGGAACCCAATATATTAGATTATTGTGTCGATTTATCTAGCCGTACCTGGGCGACCAAGCTCTGCTCTGGTAATAATAGAGACTGCTCATTTAATAGTATAGGAAAGTTCATACTAATTCCATGCTGCCGTGATAGTAAGTACTTACTAATCCCAAGCTGCCGTGATACGTACTTACTCATTCTATGCTGCCATGTCATTATTCTAAGCATATAATATAATACACTTAAATACGGGAATTCTAAGGTTACAGACCCTATGCGAGGCAGATCTCGCATAGGCTCGCAGCATAATGTTGAGCGATGTCCGTTTTGCGTGGATGTGACGCATATTTTGTCCCAAATGATTATTTTCGTGTTTTGTTCTTTCTTTGCGTCATGTTTACCGCAATTAAACGTATTTTCTTTATTTTTATCTTTTCTTCTAGTGTTCTCTTAACTGAAAAGTGAGTAGGTACCATCGAAGAAGTTCATATCTAACCACCATAAGGACTATTCATGCTTGCAGCGCTCGGCAGCTGTAGCACCGAGCTGGTAACAGATGTGGTCATCGTGTTCACGGGATTTTGTTTTGAAACTGGTTAGATATGAACTTATTTGATGGTACGTGTTCTCACAAGCAATGTTACTCACGATAACGATTTGATATAACTTTTTCGATAGATGGTAAACTCTGTTACGCAACTGTCCAAGTTGTCCAACAATCTTGGCCCGTCTCTGTCAGACATAATTATATCAATTTTTAGGGAGGGTCCTAACTTTTGTTCAAAAGTTCTAGATGTTAGGGCGAAAGTTTTTTTTTGTTCTGATATTTATTTAGATGTCTTCACACATATAGAAGAAAATGGACTACAGATTTAGTTGAAGATATGTTTAATATTCACGATAATTATTTTTCAACAGCTACTTAAGTAATTCGTTGAATGAGCCAGTAAGGAAAAATTGGTATATATGTCCAGTATATATTTGTTTATTTTATTTATTTATTTATTAAACCTACTGAAGTCAATCTGCCGAGCCTTTTCCCAACTATGTTTGGGTCGACTTCCAGTCTAATCGGATGCAGCTGAATACCAGTATTTTACATGGAGCGACCGCTTAGCTGACCTCCACAGCCCAGTTACTGGGTAACACGATACCCCTTGGTAAGACTGGTTGTCAGACTAGAAAATACCGGAGTACCTATGTCTATTATGCTTCTCTAAAGCCGAAAATACCTATAAATCGATTATTAGCTTAGTAACTTGTAACTTGAAATCTATTCTACGAACTATTAACACTATTATCTATTTTACTATAAATAGATCAATTGTTAAGTCAACAAGTAAGTATTCAGGTAAGTTCATCAACTTGATTTACCCTTCGAAGTTATCCTATGAAATAAGCTAAAATTGAATTTAAGCATTTGATCTCTTGAATTCAGTTACCCTACTTTGAGTTCTTAAGTAACTCAAATAAGTATTTCAGTTTTGTTATTCATAGCTTTAGAAAACTAATATAATAAATACACGAAATGGTTTTCGAAAAGATTCGACCCTAAAAATTGCTGAAAGAGGCGGAAAATTAGAAACTTCACTGCTACAAAAAAAGACCGAACTAAATAGGATATTCATAAATCCCTTAAAATCACTACAAAAGTTTAGAAACAAAAGGAAGAATACTTCATAGTTCCTGGAAATTTCTCTTTCATCCTCCCTACAGTTAAGCTTAGTAATGTGTGTGCTAAAATTAATTGAAATAGTAAATTTGAAATAATAATCTTCTGCTAAAATTAAATAGGCAAAAATCTTGATGGTTGTAAGAACTCGACGGGAACTTTTCCACAAAAGATTTGTACCTAATTTATCATCATCATTTCAGCTGAAAGACGTCCACTGCTGGACATAGGCCTCCCTCAAGCACGGCCACTACCGATTCTATGCTTCCCGCATCGAGCGGATTCCTGCGGCCTTCACAAGGTCATCGATCTTCCTTGTGAGAGGCCTTCCAACGCTACGTCTTCCGGTACGCGGTCGCCACTCCAGAACCTTCCGACCCCATCGGCCATCTGTTCTGCGAGCAATGTGCCCTGCCCACTGCCACTTAAGTTACCTAATTAAAGCTTCGTGCAGACCAGCGCGACGCGACAGCGCGACGCGACACCGGTTATTGTTATACCGTCAAGTTTTCTTAGAAATTGTATTGTTCGTGTCGCGGCACGGCGTCGCGTCGCGCTGGTCTGCACGAAGCTTAAATCAAGCGATTAATAATACCTACCTAGCTTTGAACCCGCAAGCAAAGGCGGAATAGTAAATCCTCGAGCCAACACAACATTATCTCATTACCTACATTACGTACATTCCAAAAAGTCTACAAATTCTAGTCTAGTCACACAGGAAATATCTACACAAGTCAATATCCATTAGTACTTCCTGAACAGATCTGTCTGACCTACATACCAGGCTAGATTATAGCTAACGAACCGAAAAAGAAAGTCATTATTTATATACGACCACAAAACAGCTGCTTATGATCGGAGCAGGTTTCGATTTTGACAAGCAACTTAATAATATTTGCTTTCACTGTCATTCGTGAGGAATTTAATTAATAAATATGTTTTTGGACGGTAATTTGTAGAGTTGGACTGTTTTGTCGTGGTATGGATCTTGTGTTAGATTCCCTAGCAGTGTTTTTGAGCTCAAACTTAAGGCATTTATTTCAATTAAACTATAGAGGTATGAGGACCAGGGTTTAAAGTTCACTCATCCTCCATAGAAAAGGGAGGGTCCTCCGACCAGACGGGTGTTATTTTTGGTGGGTAACACAAAACCATTCACAAGCACTTTTGACTGAGTTCAAGATCAAAGCAGTGCACCAATGAAACTGAACGCGATCAGCATTTCTAAAACGCGTTCAAGAGCTGTCAGTGTCAAAATTGTTACGGAATATTGACACTGACAACTCTTGAACGCGTTTATATGTGCTGAACGCGTTCAATTTCATTGGTGAAATCCACACTTACTATATAAGCTTGTGTTCAAAACCAAAGCGGCCAGTATCAAAAGTCACACGCAAAATTTACTCAATCACTCAAGGATTTCAAACTCTTTAGACATATCTATTTTAATCTATCTGCATTCTAATCGCAAATAACCATATACGTACCGATGACGTCACTCTCCTTAAAAGGCTTTAAGCAACTGTCCCACTAAACAGGTGATTGTTTACTAAAGTCATGCTTTACTTACTTATCTTGCATAGCACCGCCATTTTGCAATCTTGATGAAATCAAGACATATTGCGCGCGAAAAGTTTGACGTTCGCGCGTGAGTGATGGGCAGGTGTCGATCTTATGTCTCGATCTTTATCGATAAAAATGCCAATCAAAAGTAACATAATATGTAGTAAGTTTTTTTATGGTCTATGTCATTAAATTTATGAAAGCGCCATTGCGATTAAACTTTTGGAAGATTATAGCCTAAGAAATCTAAGAGAAATCATATTATATCGTAGAAATCTTTAATATCGTCAATTCTTCTTGCTAAAGTTACCAGCTAACAGATTAACTAAATATCGTCAAGAGATCAACTTTGAACTTCTACAAATCTTCATTCATTATAAATCTTACTACTTCTGGACAACCTGCATTAATAAATAATATAAATGAATTTTATTTTATTTTATTCATTAGGTTCGATATCAGCTACATCCCTAGTAGGCGATAATCGTAGAAACCATATCGTCAATGACGAAAGTATAAAAAAACCGCAAGATTCATAAATACTGAAATTAATTTTAATCACCGTAAGATTGGGTAACATCTTCTCAATTCAAACTATACTTAACGCTCAAGGTTTTTAAAACGCGTTAATTAAAACTTAGAATTATGTATCACTAGAAATACATTTAAGTAAAAAAAATAATGTTTATGGCATTTACGAAAAATGTTCTAGCTAGGCTCCTGAAAAGTTTCAAGTTGTATTACAATAACAATTTCAGTAGGAAATTGCTTCGAAAATAGAATAAAATATGACACCTGGTTTCGACAGGGGTAACAGGATCAAAGCCAACCTTTGTTGATACATATCGCAATAAATATTTTTATATGGCTGGATGTCGTGTGTGGATTTACAATAACATTACTCGTATGTCATCTGTGCGATCAAAAAATGCCTGAATATGATTATTTAGGGCGGATTTCCATCGAGAGGAGAAGTGTTGCCTTCTTGGAAGAGACTACGTTGTTTTGACTATTTGGTTAGCTTTAATAAAGTAACCTCTTTTTACCCGACACCCGACTTAAGGGTTATATTTTTCGCGCCTACCTTGTATGTATGTATATTTGTAAATTTCTTTATTTCCTCGTATCTTCCAAACTGCTGAATGGATTTCGACAGTTCAGGTATTGTTATATTCTTCTTAAAAATCCAAGTGTTCTTAGATAGGTGCATGTTTGGAAAAAAAAAACAAAAGGGCGTATTTTTGGCGCGAAAAAGTAATACGTTACGTAGGGTATCAAAATGAAGGAAATTCAAAGGGAATTACAAATATATATATAAGAATATGTTTAAATTTAATTAGGAATAATAACTTGGTTTGAAAAGTTTTTGATAGCGTAAAAATGGGCCATGTTTGTGTCAGACCAGTTTTTGTTCATATGAGTGTGGCGGGACACTAAAAAGTGTAGAATAAAAAAAACAAAACCCCGACTGTAAAATCACATAACTGAAAAGAGAAAAACAAGCATTTTAATCTATAGAATTTTATGGTATTGTGCAATTTTAGACAAACTCAAAGACTTTGTCGAACTCACAGACCGCATTAGGAACTCTGTACTTCGTTCCGAAACACAAATAGTGGACGCTGGCCGCACAGTTGCTGGACTAAAGTGGAACTGGGCTGGCCACATCTGTCGCATGTCGGAGCAGCAATATGCAAAAATCAACACTCAGCGGATCCCAAATAGCAGAAAACGACTACGCGGTAGGCCCAGAAAGAGATGGCGGGATGAGCTGGATTCCTTATTCTTGGACTGCGATTGCGGGCCAATCCTAAAGGATTGGTCCGCAAGTAGACCGGGAAAAGTGGAAAGAGGGAAGGGAGAACTTTGCCCTGCAGTGGGACAACACAGGCTTATAATACTAATAAAACAATTTTAGATTGTACAATCTCTACATGATAGGTACCTAACCTGTATTAAGGTTCGCCAGCCCAGGTTCCCACAGAAATTGAACAATAGATAAATAGAGACTGATGTACTGATAGAGATAAGTAATAATTATTAATATTACATTAATCACTACAGTCCACCCGTCTAGAGAATGCGTTCCTGACACCTTTCAGTTGGACGATTTCTAGTAGTAATAAGGACCACATTCGCAAAACACATACTCGTCAGTATGAAACTGACAGGTGTCAAGAACGCACTCTCTCAACGGCTAACAGTGTTGCACCACTTTTTAGATTCAAGATCTTTATTCAAAACAAACAATATTTACATGTTCATGCAATACGCAACACTGTTAATCGGCATTTTTTTATATATATTAATTACAATAACACCACAATGAGAAACGAATGTATGTGTTTTTAAGAGTTAATTTAATCGAGCCATATTTACAAGTAATTGCAATACTTTTAATCAGTATAAAGAGATGTCAGCACAACCGAAGGGGTCTGCTAGGACCGATGCCTGCCGGGGTCGCGGGAAAGTCCGAAAAGGATACCGTGGCCCCTGGCAATGTACAGGCAACTGAAGGAACACGGGTGGGTTTTAGTCAATAAGAGTCTGACACGCCCTCCCGCTACGCCCAGAGCGGGAGAAGTTGTTTGATAATTTCCCAACATCAAAAAAAAATAAAAGCTGTGTATACCCATAGCTTTAATTTAACTTTTTAAGCAACAAACAAAAAATAAACCTTGCACACAGACATACAAACCGCTCACTTATTACCACACTTCGTGAACAGTAGAAATTCACTTTGATTGTGAATCCAAATTGCATCAGTGTTCATCTTAAACTGACTTTCTTTACCGGAAGGGATTTGTATTCATTCTCCATTCGAACTGAGATCAAATCTTGTATGCACCTTTCACTATAAGTACACTTAGATTCTCGGTTCAAGTTGTTAGGCACTTATCCTTCGACGTCCAATATGCCTGAGGTCGTGACTTTTAGGCCTTACTAAGTATCTACCTACTTAATATATCTTTTATACTAATATTATAAAGTGTGTCAGTGTGAATCGATTTTAATAAAGAGCTAGCTTGAAACCTGGAGAAGAAAAAGGGTGGAATGGGTTTGTGGGTGCATTTAGAATGACACTTGCGAACTACGCATCACTGGACATCACGCAAAAACCGGCATCTCCCAAGCAAAGTTCGACGCGCGACTAACATATAAAAAGTCCTGACATCAATCGTCGTACAGTAGCCAACCAGACACGCCACCCGTCGTCTGGTCGGAGGATCCTCCCTTTTCTTTGGAGGATGAGTGAACTTTACACCCTGTTCCTCATACCTCTATAGGCAATCGAAAATTATATTTGCAAATTCGAAAGAAAAACGACCGATTTCTCGGACAAAGCACTCGTATAGTGTGCTCCAGAGAAACCTCAGCCCCTAGCAATACTGGGGAGTTTGTTGCGCCACTTCTTCTTCCCAGCTAACGTACTAGGAAGTGGTGAAGGGTGGGCGTTTTGGGGGACTGTCTTATGTAATTTTGACGTTCGAAAAGTGCTGATTCTCAGCCTAGTTTGAATAAATGACTTTTTAATTTTGAATATAAAAAAACAATCCAAAGGTGTGAAGTTTCTCTGGAGCCCCTGCCATTGCCCTGAAATTCCGTAGAAAGCTTAAAAACACTTCGGTAAAACACATATAATACTTATTATATTTGTCTAAAAAATTCCTCCTAGGATACGAGTGAAAGCATTAGCAATAGCTAGCAATTAAAATATTTCTATGGTAAAAATATGAAGTAAAGCCTTTCGCAAAATAAGTTAATGAATGGTAACCTTGTGTATTGTACCATTGAGTTATTGTATGGAATTGAATGAAAAGCTAAAAGCTGTTCTTTAGAGGTCGTGTCATGGTTAAATGATAAATCTGTTTGTGAATAGCAAAGGAAATGGATTTTTCTTTGGAAACCGATGGAAATTAAGTGAAGGTAGATTGATAGATACATAGAACACTCTTTATTATCCACACCATAAAAATTAGAGATATAAAAGTAGACATTTTGCAATGGGCGGTCTTATCACTAAAAGCGATCTTTTACAGACAACCTTTAGATGGATAGTAACAATTTTCTTGCAAAAATTTATTATCAGATATTTACCAGCAATGTTCATCTTTACAAATAATAACATTAAACTAGATTACACATTAATTTTCAAATATTTTTGGTTCTAAAACCGAGAACTACTAATCATAATCTATATTTATTATTTATTATATTTATTTATTTATTTATATAACAATTACTTGCTGCACTTACAGTAAAAACCAAAGCGCGCAGCAAGCCAACAACAACATTTAGGTAAAAAACTTAATACAAACATCTAACATCAATTTACCACTATACATATGTCAACATCGGGCTCCTGAGCAATCGGGGCGTTCAGCAGATTGATCGCCTGGGTTGTAGGGGCATATCGAGCAGTATGGGTACGCACAGGCGGAGCCGCGAACAGGCACCGCGAGGCACAGGCGCGCGACCGCCGCAGCCGGTCCGGAGCAAACAATGAACAGCGAGCTAGAGTAGTCGCGTCATCGATCTTATTATTGAGCAATAAGTAGTAGTGCATCAAAAGTGCACACTTGCGTCTCAGTTCTAACGTGTTAATACCTACCATTCCCACAACAAACAGAGACGGATACAAATAGGGATAATACCCATATATTTTTTTATATAGGTAGCGAGCAAATTTTCGTTGGACCCGTTCTATCATGAGCTTATATAGTTATTCTAAATAACTGAAATTCCCTTTTCAATTTTAAACAAGAGTATAATAATAATTCATTTAAAATATTACTGAAACGTTATTCAATTAACACGTTAAATAAATTATTATTCAATTAATTCAATTAGACATCCATTTACTTAAACAAACTAATAACTTGACCTATCGATATATTGTTTAGTCAATTTTATTATTGACCATAGCCTTTTTTTTTTTTAAGTTTGGGAAATCATCAAATTACTCCTCCCGCTCTGGGCGGAGCGGGAGGGTGTGTCAGAATTTTACTGACTAAAACCCACCCGTGTTACTTCCGTTGCCTGTGTGCCGGGGTCGCGATAGTTCGGACAAACTCGCAACCCTGGCAGGCATTGAGGCCTTCCTTTGAAGATAGACACTTGACATGACACTGACTCTTTAAAGTACCGAATTGACACCAATGACACCTCGTTGCTTCACATAACACTTTTAAAGCGTAACAAATATCTTTATATGGTATGTTAAGAGGTGGCACCTACCACCTCTTGCATATACGGTACTTGCTACTTGGTAACACTTTGATAGTTATTGCGTTATTATGTTGTAGCTTCTGTATCCATGATTAGTATGAGTGCGATCGTAAATCCATGAGAATTAAGTATGAACAACATTATGTTTGTGTAACATCGGTTTATTGTGTGTGTGGTTTTCTGAGTACTTAAACATAAACATACTTCAACTTCATACTTCATACTAGGTGCAAGAGACGCTAAAAAAAAAGCATTTTATGAAAATGGAGTCCCGCAATTTTCTTGCCTTTTTAAACCTTTTTTTCCCTTATTGGCATCGCCTTCATTTAGCGGCCGTTAAGTAGCGGCCTGTATATAGCGACCGATATGTGGTGGCCGTTATGTCAATCTGCCTTGCCTTTTCCCAACTATGTTGGGGTCGGCTTCCAGTCTAACCGGATGCAGCTGAATACCAGTATTTTACATGGAGCGACTGCCTATCTGACCTCCACAACCCAGTAACTGGGTAATACGATACCCCTTGGTAAGACTGGTGTCAGACTTTCGGGCTTCTGACGAACCGTAACGACTGTCAAAGATCCAGGAATGATAGTCGGGACCAACGACTTAACGTGCTTTCCGAGGTACGTTGGGGTTTTGGTAGTATGTAAAGATGGTCACCCATCTACGGACCAACCGCGGAAAGCGTAGCTTAACCTGATCGATCGACCCGTGCGCCTGTTATTACTTAGCAACTTTTTTCTACTGTGTTGCGCAAAAAAAACGATTTATCTAAGTATCGATCTATTTTTAGGTATCGTTTAAACTAGTGCCATTATCACTATAATTTGAACAAACCCCCGCTGTGTCGTATAGTCCTGACCTTACAATCACTATACTGTTCGATACTATCACCGAAGCATCTAGGTCTCGTTTGCACCTTCACTGACCTAATGAGAACGACCTAAGACCACAGAGTAAATAGTATAAAATTAAAGTAGCATTTAGGGTATATTCATACAAGCGTAGAATCGAAGCGCAGCGAAGCGTCAATCTAAAAGATAATATTATTATAGTAAATTCATCCTCATGTCTACAATGTAAAGCCTCCTGCAGACAGGCGCGACGCGACTCTGGTGGAACAATTTATTTATTATTTATTATTTATTTATTTATTTATATAACAATTACTATTATATATTATTTTACTATTATTATTATTATTATTATTATTTCTATGAAAACTTCAGGTACGGAACCCCAAAAACGCGCGAATTCGGCCTAGTCTGCGGCCAATCACCGCTGATTGTTGCGTGAACACTGATAGAACAATTTCCGTGAAGTTTTCATAGAAATTGTTCCACCAGAGTCGCGTCGCGCTTGTCTGCAGGATGCTTTACATTGTAGAAATGAGGATGGATTTACTATAATAATATTATCTTTTAGCTTGACGCTTCGCTGCGCTTCGACTCTGCGTTAGTATGAATCGACCCTTAGGTACCTATATTTCTCCAAAAATCACATCCTCCAAAAACCGCTAACAAGTCAATGTAAATGCATGCAGATGCGTTTCCAACACTTCGCATGAGAGTCAGATATTTCACACATTCTATCAAGTTGGCTAAAATTACAATGTAGAGACAAAAGAAGGACCACTCACTTTGCGAAGTTTATCTCTTTGTGATTTATTTCTCTTTCTTAATTCTTACACCCACACAAACACACCATATCCCACATACACACACACCACCACAATCTTAAACTACATACATACTTGGATAACTACTGTTTTCTTTGTGTATTGGTTTTTATTGTATATTCCTTTTGAGAGAGGTTCTGGGTCAAGTACCAATGTGACTTTTTCCGGGCAAGTACCAATGTGACTTTTTCAATTCATATGTACTTTCTGAGTTTATCTTGGACATTACTGACATCGGTGAAGGAAAACGCCGTGAGGAAACCTGGACTTATACTTAATATAAGTCTGAAATCACCAACCCGTCTTGAGCAAGCGTGGTGATCAATGCTCGTGCCTTCTCTGTATGAGAAGAGGTCTTTGCCCTGCAGTGGGACAGTAACAGGCTGGTATTATTATTATGATTCCTTTTCTAGTAGATTACGAGTAGATTATAAGGAATTAAACAATTTATTGTACTATTACATGTATAGCAATAAATGTAAACGGAGCCGTGCCTTAGGAATGCGCGGCGAGGTGGGGGGCAGCCTGCACTGCCTCCACCGTCTCGTGGCACAGCGGTTTCGGTCAAACTAGTGCTGCTACTGTATCAAATCTAAGAAAATTTTGAGGCTGCCGTACGGAGTAAACCTTCTGTCCCTATTTCCTTTGTTCAATCTAGTACGCAATCCTGCAATTGCAGTTTAGAGCGGCCCACGATTATCTACTCGTACAAGTTGGCAAACTGGCCGGTGAGAAAAAAATAACTTGATGACGTAACGTTTGGTGTTTCGGCTCGGTAATGATCGATGGCTGTCCTATTGTGTAGCCTTTGGTTTTCTATAAGCAATGTTACAATGTAATGTAGGTGCTATAATAATCAATAATGCGTTTGTTATTTGGGCTTGTCTGTACAAATATGAGAATGTGTGTGTGTGTGTGTGTGCTGGAAAAGAAAATAGCGTCGAAACGACCCCGTTGCGCGTTCTTTTTTAGCTAACAGGAATAAAATCATGAAGGCTGGGCTTTTTCTGTGTTAAAGTGATAAAAGAAAGAAAATACGTTTATTTGCGGTACACATGATGCAAAGAAAGAACAAAACACGAAAATAAACAATTTGGGGAAAATATGCGTCACATCCACGCAAAACGGCCATCGCTCAGCATAATGCTGCGACCCTATGCGAGACAGAGCCCCAGCGCTGATTTTCAGCGACAGCCGGCGTTGACGTGATGACGTCAACCGGTGCAGCATATAGTGAAATAACAAAATAAGACAAAAATAAAATGAATAAATACTTAGTCCTAAATGTTTATATAAAATAAAATATTTAAAATGGTAACATTTCATACCGTCGGCGACTCACGCGCCGCGGTTTTAATGCAGTCTGTGCGCGCAGCTGTCATAAAAACTATTTGTTTGACGTTTTGACATATTGGATAATAAGTAGTGGTTACGTAATAATGATGATTTTTTTTAAAGAATTTATATTAAAAAAAAAAAATAACTGTACGTTTTGAATCGTAAACAACTGACGGGTCACTGCGGTACCTAGAAATGTAGAACTCATGAAATTCAACTATCTTCAACGACTTTGGACTCATTTACACGTGCTTACTTCATTTTAGACGATAAAATAACATTTTACACAAACAATTTGCTAATGGATTTAACGATTAATATTGTGTAGTATCGTTATTCCATTTGACTATTGTTTTTGTGTTGCGTCGACCAATAACACTGGCCACATTTTCTCGATCGATTAAAATTGATAATATCGAGTGAAAATATCTTGTCTAGTTTTTCTTTTGTTTTTAAGCGACTTCCAAAAAGGAGGAGGTTCTATGTTCGTAGCGTATGTATGTTTTAATTTTTTATGGATGTCCGCCGATTTCTCCGTCAATTGCGGACCGATTTTGAAAATTCTTTTTTTGTATGAAAGGGTATGCTCTCAAGTTGGTCCCATAAACATTTTATTAACTTTGCTTGGATACTTTTTGAGTTAGCTCCAATAATACGTATTTTTCCCACCTAGTACATGTGGATGATAATTATGATGATAAACTCCTGTCACTGTTATTTACATAGCAGGTAGTGGTATTCGAATTTCGAACAACTACCTTTCAAAAAAAACACTACAGAGTGAAAAATAACTTTAATTTCGGAAGTCGGTGGCAAAAAACGAAAATTCAAAACCAAAGACATTGACTTCCAAAATTAAAGCTATTTTTCACTTTGTAGGGTTTTTTTGAAAGTCGGTTGTTTGTTTTAATCACCTTTAGATACCTTTTCAACCTCAACCTCCATGACCATGACTTTACTTTTTCTGCTTTCTCAATTTATTTTTAAATACCGAATAAAGTTTCACTAAATGTAAACGTCAGGCGCAGGAGTAACAGATGTTGATCACTTAAGTGCACAAGTAGCATAGGTAATCAGTTTGTGGTTCAAAACTTATCTCCGAAGCTGTGTGGTGAATAATTTTAGCTATAAGCACATCCGGTATAAAAGATTTTGTGAATGAGTAAAACGTGAAATGGATGTTGAGTTTTTTTTATTACCAAAAAAGGAGAAATTTCGGCTGCAATACGGAATATTGCAAACGCCGTACGAACTTTCGTTTCTTCAGGAATAAAATACGACAACATTCGGCAACGAAATAGATCTTATTGTCTAAGTATGTACATAGGAACTTGAAATTGTCTTTTTCTTAGGCATATTTGTCTTCACCAACTGCCAGACACCGCAAGTTTTTTAAATCTATTTTACTACGACCTTATTCTGTAAAAAAAATGCCAAAACACTATTTTTAACGAGTACCATGAATGGCAACCCTGATTCTAAAAATACAAAAACTAACCTTGCTCAGGCGCAAATTTTTTAAAAGCTTCGATTGCGTGTTCTCTCTGAACCCTCGAGGCTCAGCTGAAACCTTGGCCCTGACCGAACTCACGTAACAGTGACAACAGTAGCCGAATACGAATATGTGACGTATGGAACTGACATAAGGTTTAAATTGCAGCGACTGCAAACGTACGACTACACGAATATATCCGAAATTAGCAAGTTTCATTTTGGAAATTTAGTAAGAGGTATCGGACAGAAACCATATTATAAATTACAAGGATGCTGTCGAGTTTTATTATTCTGCAATAAAAATAATTATCATTTTATTTTATGATGGCAAGTTATGTGATCAAAGGAATGAGGAAAATGTCCTGAGGAAAGTTTTGAATATAGATGTGGATAACTATATAAGAAGGGTAAGACTAAAGAAACTAAGTATATATCAATTATGTCAAAGATGATATAGCTAGACTGGTGGTGATTACTGAGATGACGTCTAATAGAGAGATAGGTATGGAAGAAAAACAAAATATTATTATTTATTTTTTATTTATTTATTTAAAGACTATGGAAGACTTACAGCTAAATACAAGAGTGTTAAATGACAGTATGTTAATCTGACAGCCAATTACAAGTCTTCACTTCTAGAGTTTGACTGGTATTAAAAAAACTGTGGAATAAAATGTACCATCGAAGAAGTTCATATCTAACCACCGTAAGGACTATTCTTGCTTGCAGCGGTCGGTGGCTATAGAACCGGGCCGGTAACAGATGTGGTCATCGTGTTCACGGGATTTTGTTTTGAAACTGGTTAGATATGAACTTCTTTGATGGTACATACCGCCAAATAATGATAGAAAACTTAAAATTAGAACATCAACAGTCAAGATCATCACCTAATTTATGTACAAAACTAATACAATTGGGAAAAATATTTCCAAGAAACTAAAAATTAATTTAAAGCACAACAAAGTCTAAAAATATTAATCATTGAAGAAATTACTAGATAAACGCTTTTTTGCCGTGGTCACACTCGTTTCAAAAAGATCAAAGTCGGGCTGTTTGCACACCTTATTAAAATACCCACTTACACGCACAAAGTACGAATTTTGTCTGTAATTTTTATGTTGTAACGAACCCTAAAGAAATTGGGATAAGCTCAGGATAGCAATGACGTTGATGATGCTGAAAAATAGCGACAAAGTTTAAATGATTAGATTAAGATTTTAATTGAATTACCAAAAGAAAGAAATTTCTTCACAAAAAAAATGAAAGTGCAGTTACCAAAACGAAAGTAGTAACAAACTTGTGAAACAAGTGACATTTATACATCGCTGTTATTTTGAGCACTCAATCGTCAAATTATTCTTACATCGAAATTATTTTCACTGTCTTTGAACTTTGGCATCTACAAAAACTACGCACCTTTAACTTAGAAAGCTAAAAGGCATTTTAAATAAAAGTGTTTGCTTATTACTTCAAGATTTAAACATGTAGGACAATGGCTCTGAAGTGGCTCTGACAAACATAGTGACAGAGACTGAATCTGGACATAGTTTAATGAGAAGTCTTACTATTTCAATAATTTCAGTAGATCCTATGATTGGCATTACCATCATAATCATAATACTGTGGAAGTACCTTGTGCAGTCACCTTCATTATCTCAACATAATCAGCCGATAATGTTCCCACTGCCGAAACACAGGCCTACTTTTTGTAATCGGGAGTGGGCCATAATCCACCACGCGGGCCCAGTGCGGGTTGGTGAATCACCGCGAACACCTTATTGACTGGTTAATTTTTTTGAAGAAACTTCGTTCTTTAAATTAATTAAATTATAGGCTGATCCCTGAAAATTAAAGTAAAAACTAGCCACGTGCGTGTCGCACCACACACAATGAAGGGTTCCGTAGTTGGGATGAATTAATCCCAAAAACAAACTTATCATTGTAGTTGAAAACATGTTGCCCCATACATTCCAACTGCAAATGTAAGTTTGTACGCACAATATTGAGAGATTTAATATGTTATTTTAAGACCATAGACTTCTTATAGGTTTTCCTGTAATCTATGAGTAAAGAACCATTCTCTGTAATTTTTTTTTAATTTTAGGGTCTTTAGTTTCGGTGATAAGGGTGGGAGAGAATGGTAAATTTTCATCAATTTTCTTAAATATCTTTAAAAGTATTTAGTTTAAAATTATTTAAAAAAATATGACGTGTATATGTCACACGGTACAGTATGCAAAACGTTTTATTTTTATTTTGTTATTTGCCCCCCAAAAGTAACTCCCATATTCAAAATTCATTTATTTACATTACATGTCCGTGTTTGGGTCACAGAAATACATATGTGAACCAAATTTCAACTTAATCGGTCCATTAGGTTCGGAGCAAATTGGCTGTGACAGACGGACAGCCAGACAGACACACGAGTGATCCTATAAGGGTTCCGTTTTTCCTTTTGAAGTACGGAACCCTAAAAACGTTCAAATTCAAATTCAAATTTAAAATATTTTTATTCCACATAAACCTACAAGGGCACTTATGAAACGTCAGAAGCTAGGTGCACGGTTCCAATTGGTCGTTTCCTATGGAGAAGAGCCGGCAAGAAACTCCACGGTTACTCTTTTAAAAGTAAATGGCGGTTATGACGAAATAGCTGAGATGTCCATCTATATCTGAAGATCAAATCGAATTACATAGACTCGCATAATTATATGAGAATCTACGATTTTACCGTGCAATAGTGAATGTCATACATTTGATGTCACAACTTTAATGGAAACGGATTTAAAGATTTAAAATCGTTTTGCAAACTTAATATTGGTTTATGTTTAAAATTGTTTATAAATGTGCGTTGATCACTGTTTAATAATGACGAATTTATATTTATGTTAGAGTTTGATGTTGGTATATTTTATAGTTTAGCCGTAAAAATATTATATATTCATTAAGGAATGGCGCGCTATGGAGCTATGCTCGAAGTTTATTTGAAGGGTAAAATCAGAAATGAAACTGTCCGGAAAAAAACCGTAATTACCGACATAGCTTGCAAATAAGCAAGCTGAAGTGGCAGTGGGCTGGCCATGTTTGTCGAAGGACCGATGGCCGGTGGAGCAGACGAGTCCTGGAGTTGAGACCGCGTTTCAGCATTCATAGTGTCCAGCTAGATGGACAGACCACGACGGCCTTAAAAAGGTAGCTGGGACAGACTGGATCCGGAAGGCGAGAATGGTGTTGTGGCGGAGCCTGGGAGAGGCCTATGTCCAGCAGTGGACTAAGATAGGATGAGTTGACTAAGGAATGGCCTCATTTTCTCTGAAATAACGTATCTGATCTTCCACTTCTGCCTAAAAATAATATATACGTAAACATACCGTTTCTAGAGATTTATAAACATCAAAACCCAGTACATATTTAATTGTATTCAGCAGAAACATTTTATTCTAATATAAATAAACACAAACATATATACCTTTACCTACCTCAATGAAAAATTCAACAGCTACGCAAAGAAATGTATGAGCCAAACTAAAATTAGAATAGACCAATCAATAGGCTGGGTGCGGGAGATCACGGGTTGCTAGGCAACGGCCGGATCAAATGTTTGTCCAAACTTTTGCAAATTAACTTAGCAAATGTTTGACAAGTTTTATCAGATAGGTACTGCGCACTTCTGTAAGTGGGGTATTTGACATCAATATCTACTTGTAAGTTAGTGAGTGTACAAGCTTCGATATTTTTGTCGTGTAATTTGTAATTTATTTATTTTCCCTTCAGAGACACAAACATCTGTGTAGCCCTGGCTCTTGTATTAGGAGTTCCTGTATCACAAGAGCCATTTAGCATAACTAGCAACTTATTGGTTTTTATCAAGATGTTGTAGTGTGTAGGTCTTCGTGTATGAATATCGATTTACTGAATTTCTTTTCGTTTCAAATAACGAGTAGGTACTATTCGATTACATGAATGCAGCAAAGAGATCACATAACTTCCCCACAGTGTATTGAAGTTAAGGGGGATGCGCTAAGACAGCCCATGAAATTCATTTCTAAAGTTTTTTGCAACTTATAGGTCAGTGTACCCTGGGGTTCTCGCCTTAAGGCGGCACTAAGCGACTTTTAATTATTTTATACTGAAGATCACGGCTAAACGAGTAGTGTTTATGATTTGGAAAAATATATGTTAAATTAGAGTATTTTTTGAATAACTAATTCTGTAAATATTTTAGATTATGTTTGTATTACATAGTGTAATTAATTTGTGTAAAGATTATGTCTAATGCAGATAAAAAACTGAGAATCTCGCAAAAACTCTCAAGCGTATTTTCTGAAACCTTCACAATTTTAAAGATAATTTAATTATGTATCTATGTTATTATTATTATTTATTTATTTATCATGAACAAAGTTTACAAAAATCTAAACTTATGAACAGAACCCCGCAAAACAGTATTAGAAATAAGGTTTATTAGTGCGGACACTTAATCTCCACTTATTATACTTATAAAGTAACAAATGATAATATCAAATGACTTATATCATATAAAACTACTTAATTAGTTATTTGCTCTCCCTCAACTGTCTGCAAACCACTTTCCTAAGAAAAAACTCCCCTCTCTTTCCTTATGTCATGTTAATACGTGTTTTATTAAAATACCTTTTGTTTTATGTACAATAAATTAATAATACTTCTAATTTGGGACAGCGCTCCTTGATTGCGAGTCCTATTACTGGCTGGACGTACGACGCGTTGCTTGAGCTTAGAACACGCAAGCTAACCACTCAAGGTCACTGGCATATATCTGCGTCTTAATCACCGAATTCTCTCATTATTTTGCTCCAAAGTGAAACAGACATCTGTCGCTACAAATAGGTTTATTTTCCTATACTCTATCCTTTTCTAGACCAAGTTATCTTTGTACCAAATTCCATGAAAATAAGTTGGACAAATTTATCTAGCCGTGAAAATGTAAAAAAAGCGGACTGCCTTTCCATTTAAATTGTGAATTACTTTGATCAAAAGGACAGAAAAAAGAAAAAGAAAAATCTAAGCATCCTTTACAAACCACGATAACAAAACTGTAAAAAGACTAAACAGCTTATAATCACCCTTTTATACAAACTGAGAAAAATAATTCAAAGATAGCCGAAAATAGAAATAACCCCATATTCTTTAAGGGCTCACTTGCGGCACGGCACGGCAAGGGATATTTATGCGACAATTAGAAATATAACTTAATAGTATGACAATAAAATTGAAACCAGCGATGCCGCAGTATCCTTTGGCATGCCGCGGCATGCCGCGACGTCTTTAGGCATCATCATTGAAATTTAAATTTTATTGTCAAACAAATAAGTTATATTTCTATTCGTCGCATAAATATCCTTTTCCTTGCCGATGCCGATAATGGGCGAACACATCTTTTGAGATAGCTGTTGTTTTTTTTTACTTTTTCCATTTGATGGCAATGGGCTCCCCCCTATTACATGGCACTTAAACGTAACTGGCGAAATGTAGGTGTACTATAGGAACATCATTCTCTGCTTACCCTTCGAAAAAACAAGACATAATCCTAACTTACGAGTATATAGATGCAAAAGTGAGTTTGTCTGTTACGCTTTCACGCTAAAACGGCTGAACGGGATTTAAATGAAATTTGGCACAACTGTAGACCATGACCTTAAGAAGGACACAGGATGCCTTTTATCCCGATATTCCCTCGGGATTAAGAGTTATGCGGGTGAAACCGCGGGGCGCAGCTAGTTACCTATGTTAAATTTGTTGTTCTTCTGCCTATTGGCGTATACATTTATGAGACATTAAGCTTTAAATTTTCCAGCTCATTGATTCCAAAAATGATGTTGTCACGATAGATTTAGTTATGCTTACCCACATAGACATAGGTAAATATTCTATCGTATTGAATTTGAGGACTATATCCACACTTTTTCAATTCATATGTACTTTCTGAGTTCATCTTGAATATAACTGACATCGATGAAGGAGAACATCGTGAGGAAACCTGGACTTGTAGTTAATGTAAGTCTGAAATCACCAATCCGTCTTGGGCAAGCGTGCTTTGCCTAACAGTGGGACAATAATAGGCTAATATTAGTTATATTGTTATATTATCAAGTTGAGGGTCTTCCGGGCTCATCTCGGCCCATTTGGGCTCAGCGTCCCGTCAAGGACAGGAAAAACATTGCTTGTATAGGAACGTTTTGCTTGAACAACTATTTAACCTTTTTCCCCTTTGTAAAGAATCGTAGTTCATCACAGTTGGTGATACTTTGTCCACATTACAATCCAACCTTTTAGATAATAAGTAATTTAACTAATACAGCGTGTAACGAAAACCCTGTCCGATTCGTTGTTAACAATCATACTGAGTCTATTTATGTGGTAGTTTTCTGGAAAAAAACAAAAAAATATATAAAAGTGCACGCCTCGTAACGCTCATTCAAAAATTTTACCCGTCAATGTGGGTAAAATTTCTCACCTCGCAATCTTTACGTACTGTCAAAGACTATTTAGGTTTGCTTTGTTGGTTGCTAGGCAACGGAAGAGGGTCGAAGTTGGAAAAATCTATATATATAAAAGAAAGTCGTGTTAGTTACACCACTTATAACTCAAGAACGGCTGAACCGATTTGGCTGAAAATTGGTGGGGAGGTAGCTTAGAACCAGGAGACGGACATAGGATTTATTGATAGGATATCTTTTTAGTAGGGTAGGTAGGGTAGGTAGGGTAGGTAGGGTAGGTAGGGTAGGTAGGGTAGGTAGGGTAGGTAGGGTAGGTAGGGTAGGTAGGGTAGGTAGGGTAGGTAGGGTAGGTAGGGTAGGTAGGGTAGGTAGGGTAGGTAGGGTAGGTAGGGTAGGTAGGGTAGGTAGGGTAGGTAGGGTAGGTAGGGTAGGTAGGGTAGGTAGGGTAGGTAGGGTAGGTAGGGTAGGTAGGGTAGGTAGGGTAGGTAGGGTAGGTAGGGTAGGTAGGGTAGGTAGGGTAGGTAGGGTAGGTAGGGTAGGGTAGGCAGGTAGGTGCGCCGTAGATACGTACTTAGTGCTACTCGAGCGAAGCCGGGGCGGGCAGCTAGTATATAGATAAAGATAATTATATTAGTTCGTTTTTTATTAATTTAGCTAAACTACTTTGAATAAAAGAGTAATTTACTCAATTAATTGATTTTTTCGCAAGCTACAAAGTTTTCAAGTGTACTTGATTGACGGGATGTTTTTAAAACTATTTTGATAATTGTTTGTTTCTGCTTCCTTAAGTCAATTTTTACTGAAAAAGTAAAGTACAAAATTAATCTCCATTAAATTATCTATACAATGGTATATACATTAAGAAGATTCTGTGTACTAGCAGGAGTGTAACAATAAAAACAGTTGTAGAAAGGAGACAAAACAATTTTTTCGATCGCAAAGCACTCTCTAATGCTTCGCAATATAAGTCGTGCAAAAATTCGCCGCATTATTTTTCAATGGGGAATTATTCCGGGTTATTTATTGATACCGGTGAATTTTAAATAGCAATGAGTTTTTATTTTCAATAATAATAAGTTATTTTATTGCTTTTTAGGGTTCCGTATTAAACAAGGAACCCTTATAGTTTCGACATGTCCGTCTGTCTGTCCGCGGCTTAACTCAGAGACGGTTCGTACTAGAATGCTGTAATGCGCGGACAGACAGACAGACAGACAGGCAGACGGACATGGCGAAACTACTAGGGTTCCTTGTTTACTACGGAACCGTAAAAATGGTTTAGATAAAACGCATTGCGCGTCGCGTTGGGGCTCGCTACGTCACAAGTCAGTAGAAAATCTGCCGGGGAGTGACGTCATGCCAATAGTGTTATTTTTAGTGTCACTTTTACGAGAGATAATTTTATAGTAGCACGAATAAAATAACATTAAAATAATCGAATGTGGTTTGTCCGGTCATAAAATTGGCAAAATGAATCCACCAATAAAAGTTAAACAATTAGTTACATCATTCTTTCAGATTCTAAACCCACATTGTTTGAACTCCGATCAATTGTTATTAAACAATTAAAGTTACATAAACATCATAAAACATTCCTTAATCGTTAACTTCACAGCATGGCTTCGCAGCCACCACGCACGATTAACCTTAACTAGCGTTTAACGCAACCTGCGTTTAACTTAACCTGTGTTTAACTGATACGATCGAAATGCTCGGTTTACAAGCGGTCGCTTATTATGTATCGTTGGTTGTCTCCGACAATCGAATGATTGATGGTTAAGCTTTAACTTTCACTTTACTTTGACAAGTTGTTAAGTTCGGATTACTTACCTACATCTTCCTTTGTGTTCGTTGGTTCAATATTAATTTCGTTATATCGCCATCGTAGCTGTATTCTTTGATGGTTAAGCAGAGATGCCATTGATATTATATTGCACAATAATGTATTTATTTAAATATGGAAATAATCGACGTTTCATGAAACAAATTTCTTTCTGTAATAAGTTCAAAGTTAAAGGCAAATTATTTATTTCAAGTAGGCATATAAACGGCACTTTTGAACGTAACAATTTTTTTTTACAAAAAATAGAACTGACTCTACCAAACGGTAGTTTTGAGTGTCCGTGGAGTTTCTTGCCCGTTCTTCTCCATAGGTACCTACTACGCGTTGGAATGGGCAACTAGCTTCATATTTTTGACTGACCGATTCCTTGACAATTCTAAAGTGCCTGTAAATGGTTTAATTGAAATAAATGCTTTGAGTTTTTGAGTTTGAGTTTTGAGTTTGTATGGAGAAGAATAGGCAAGAAGCTCCACACGTAAGGCTTATTTTCATTGGTCGATAGGACTCGCATGCGGGGTGCGGGAGATTTCTGTAACGCATGCCACTAGTTCTTCAATGCAGGGAACCGTTTATTACTATACCACATTAGCTAAAAACGTGTTCATACGTAATTAAGACAAAATTACATGGATTACAGAATTAAATTAAAATGTCACAACATTATTAGATGTTGAATACAACATTTAATGCGTTCACCTTTATTTATATCTCGTAATAGTTCACATACAACAAACTGCGTTTACAAAGATTAGATCATATTATTTTACCGTTACAAATTACATGAGCAATGAGTAACATTAACAGTCTTTTACTTCCCGACTGCACGACAGCAAAGACAGGGTTATCTTTTAATTCCCGACTGCACGACAGCAAAGACGGGGTTATCTTTTACTTCCCGACTGCACGACACTAAAGACAGGGCTATCTTTTACTTTCCGACTGCACGATAGCAAAGACAGGGCTATCTTTTACTTCCTGACTGCATGAGAGCAAAGACAGGACATTATCTTTTTCCGTAAGAGTATGGGAAAATATAACAATATTATAGGAAGTGTATAGAGTACCGCTAGCGGCACTTTATCCCTTTCGGATAATAGTGGCTCTGTCGCGGCCCGGCTAAAGGGCCGTAAACATTACATTGTCACTGTCACTTGTTATTTTGTTTGATTGTTGAGGTTACTTCGCTGCCCTTTGTATTGATTGATCATATTTGTTTTAGATAATTATATCAAAAGTCACTACAATTACTGAATTTACGAAAAGTTAAATAGCAAATGAAAATGGCTGAAAGGTAGATTAGGTTGTTAGAACTGTAACCACATACCAGGCCAGGGCCAGGATCTGTTCAGGCACAAGAGAATGTAATGTTTTGGGAATGTGGTGTTTTACAGCGAACTAACCTACTACTGCAACTATTATGCCGCTAGCGGCACTCTATACACTGCCAATATTATATGCAACATGGGTGTGCTACTTTTATAATCATGCGTAGGTACGCATAATAATAGTAGTTTATGAAACTGTTGCATAATGAGGGGTATTAAAATACGAGTGCGTGTTTAAAAACCGAGCCGTAGACGAGGTTTTTAATAGTATCACACGAGTATTTTAATACCTAGTTATGTGCAGTTTCATACACTACTTTATCTACTCTCATACATTGGGATTGAAACTACTAAATAAAAGATCAAAGTTAAAGATCAAGAATAGAAAATTCCCACAAAATTCAGTACCACAAAACGTATGAATGCCTGCATCCAGCACATCACCATCCGCATGCGCTAGAGCGGTGCTGCTGTCTCCCGCTAATGTTCCATTACAAAAGTTGATGGGAAACTCCTTGGTGATATTAACTTCTTGGATTTGAACTGTCTCATAATAGAAAAAAAAAAGTTTTATATCAATAATTTGTAAAAGAAAAAGTGTTATATGATTCTATTTTTAAATTTCGGTATTATGTTTATAAAGTATGTCAATATAAACTCGTTTTGAAGTTTATAATTAGAATATTACGATACGAGAGTACTTAGATAAAATCATTTAGTGTCACATTACACAAGGTATAATTGAAAACCTAAAAAGGGGATATAGTAGGTATTCGAAAAAAAATATAATTTGGAATTATTTGTTTTGCTACGTAACATAGTAGTTCTTTATTTTAAAAAATTATAGCTACTCGTGACGGGGACTTTAGAGAAGTATGGAATAAAAATATATGTTGCGCCAGCCCCAAATATTGGATTATGGACAAGAGGAAGACGAACCAGCTGTACCCGCGGTTCCACTCTATCAACTGATCGGTAGATATCTATTACACAATAATTAATTAGTAAATTAGTAGAATCAATAAAAATAATTATGCTAAAAAGAGAAACCTTCAAATGGCATCCTAACATAATATTTGCTACCCGTATTACTTTCTAATGCTTAGGTTATCGAAATACTAGATACATTAATGTTCACTTTAGCATATTTAGTTACGTATACAGAGTGATTTTTTATTAAGTTGGTAGAGAACCAACTTAATAAAAAATCACTCACACCACATATGTGTCAACAAAACTCCCAAACACTATTAAACTCTGCCTATCGCAGTCTACTCCTGAACATTGCCTCTCCCAGGCAGCGCCACAATACCGTGTCCTTTCCACCTTGCATATCCTGTCTGTCCCAGCCACCCTTTTAAGGCTCAAACAAGCGCGACGCGACAGCATTAGAACAATTCCCGAAAAAAATTCGTAGAAATTATTCCACCAAAGACGCCTTTAAAGTTGTCAGTCCATGTAGCTAGGAAGGGTCCCACACTATGCCTGCCGATACGCAGTCTCCACCCCAGGACTCGTCTGCTCCACCGGGCATCGGATCGGTTTCGGTTTACCCGAAAATGCCACTGTTCATGCAAAAAAAAAGCCTCATCCGACGATAAAAAAGGTGAAGCAGTCCTATTTTAAAATAAAAACTCGACCTGTATAGTCTAAGAATGTAATCACCACCTTGAGGTTTTCAAATTATGCTAATAAAATAGCTTTAAAGACAAATACGTAAAATATCCAAATAAAGTAGCTTTTATTTAAATAATAGATTTAGTCGATTAGAATATAATATGCAACTCATCAACGCATTAATTATTCAAATATTATGGTTTTGTTACAACGCTTTTTATTGAACACCCACGTTCAATAAAAAGCGTTAGAAGAATATTATTATAGAATGTGTATACATTAAATTAACAATATTATATCTTAATCAGTATTGCATTTTTATGCAAAGCCTCTGGAAATTGTCTAAATTAATTTAAAAAGTCCCTTCCTTTTTATTTTCAAGCTTCCAATGCAAGTTAGTTACCTCTGACTTAAGGCTCTCACGTACAGGCGCAACGCGACAATGCGACGCGATTCTGGTACAAAAATTTCCATGAAGTTTTCATAGAAATTTTTCTAGAGTCGTGTCGCGCCAGTCTCTGGAGCCTATACAATAAAATTGAAGCAACAAATGACTTGCATCGTCTAAACACTGTTTTGACGATGCAACTTTGATTGTTACTTCAACGAATGTCATACCACAGGCAAGTAAATCGCACTGTGTAAATCTGGATTTACTTTTCTAACCCCTTAACTAAGGACGAACAATATTGTAAATAATTATTATTTTGCATGACACATAATGCAGAGCATTAGAGAGTGCTTTGCGATCGAAAAATTTGTTTTGCCTCCTTTTATGCAACTGTTTTTATTGTTACACTCCTGCTAGTACACAGAACCTACTCAATTTATAAACCATTGTATAGATAATTTAAAAGAAGTTAATTCTTTACATTGCTTTAATGCAGCATAAACTAAAAAATCATCAAAATAGTAAAAAAAAAAACCCATCTATCAAGTATGAACACTTTCGGGCTTCTGACGACCCGTTACGACTGTCAAAGATGACAGCCGCGCGGGACCAAAAAAACGTGCTATCGGAGGCATGGAGGGTTCTCGGTATGTAAAGATGGTCACCCATCGGACCAACCGCGGTAAACTTAACTTAACCTGATTGATCGACCCTTTTAGCTGTTATTACAAGCCCCTGTATCTGTGACTTTACTAAGTGCACTATTTACCTACCAATTTTAAACATATCAAGTGTATACGGAACTGCTTGACCTCTGTGACCTATTTCTTCCTTTCTCTAACAATATACAGGTACCTTTTCCTCAAAGTCAGATAATATGCCCAAAGTTTGGATAATACAGGGTGATTGGAAGATGGGTGCAAAGCTTTAAGGCGAAGATAGTACAGACAATTTAGAACCATTTAAGCCATGGTTGTCTTAGACGAAGTCTTATCAAATATTTTTAACCAAATTTTTAACTTTTTTTCGGAAATTCTCAAAATTTAATGTAAACTGCATAATTATGGCCAAATTGAAAGATAAATGAATTCATTTTTTATTTATTTAATTACCTACCAATTTTAAACATATCAAGTGTACACGGAACTGCTTGACCTCTGTGACCTATTTCTTTCTTACTCTAACAATATACAGGTACCTTTTCCTCAAAGTCAGATAATATGCCCAAAGTTTGGATAATACAGGGTGATTGGAAGATGGGTGCAAAGCTTTAAGGCGAAGATAGTACAGACAATTTAGAACCATTTAAGCCATGGTTGTCTTAGACGAAGTCTTACCAAATATTTTTAACCAAATTTTTAATTTTTTTTTCGGAAATTCTCAAAATTTAATGTAAACTGCATAATTATGGCCAAATTGAAAGATAAATGAATTCATTTTTTATTTATTTAATTAAAGTAATGTGTAAGCAATCAAGCAAAACATGTTTTAGGCTTCTGTGTCATTAGACATTTTTTTTACAGACATTTAAAGCTCAGAAAAAATAAAAAAATTGTACAATACGTCTTTTAAATCTTATTAAAATTAAAAAAAATGGTAAGACTTCGTCTAAGACAACCATGGCTTAAATGGTTCTAAATTGTCTATACTATCTTCACCTTAAAGCTTTGCACCCATCTTCCAATCATCCTGTATAATATGCCCAATGACCGAAAGAACGTGTCCTTTGTCATCAAGTTTGTGTCGTACGTGATCGGGAAACGAAGTATATTTTGTCAACCAAAATGAGATGATTGTTGTTTGTGACGTGGTTTTGAATGTTTTTGTGTATATGTGTATAAAAAAAGTTTGTAAATTGAGTCATGAAATGAAATGAAATGAAATGAAATGAAATGAAATGAAATTAAATGAAATTGTTTATTCTGTAAATAGGATATCGGAATCACTTTTACACGTCATATAAAAAAAATATTAAAAATAAGCTAGATGAGGTCGGTGTTTCCTATCTGACTACTCTGAGAAGAAAGGCCGAAACAAACTCTGAGGTCGTAGTCTCTTTTAAAGTCCAGACATAATCTTGGTCAAGTCATATGAAGACCATGTGGATCAGTGTCTGAAATGGTCTTTTGAGGAAAGAACCACACAGATTTGAGTGGACCTGTCCAGTCAGTGCAAGCATTTGTCAGTAATCGTGGAGCTCAACTCAAAACTGAAGGAGCTCAACTCGACGAACAATACCAAAGAAAGGATATTTGTCTAGGCCGCATCAACTACTCAAACTGCCAGACCATCATTAAAACTAAATGAGAAAGAAAAAATAAATGAAAGAGAAAAAATAAAAATCAAATATCCACATAGTCCTCACATTCACAATAATTAAAATAATATTATACTTTACAAAGTAATCGTGTGCAGTTTGAATATAATTTTCAACAATGTCAATATGTATATAAAACTGGTTTATTGTGATGAATAAGCAAAATGTCAAGTTTTATGGTTTTCACAAGGCTTAGCAGAGCGAGCAGCTCAATCCCAAGCTTTTTTATCTTCTAAATAATCTGAAATTTTATAGTACCCTTTTTTACAAAGTTTGGTTTTAATACAGTTTTTAAATCGTTTAATGGGTAAGTTTCTAATGTCAATGGGAAGTTTGTTGTAAAAGCGTATACATTGACCCATGAACGAGTTGCCTACTCTGTGGAGACGTGTGCGATGTACAGCAAGGTTGTGTTTATTCCTGGTATTTAAACTATGAATATCGGACATTTTCTTAAAATTTGATATATTTTTGTGTACATACAATAGGTTTTCAAAAATATATTGTGAGGCTACAGTCAGAATATTTATTTCTCTGAATTTCTCCCGAAGGGAATCTCTTGGACCGAGGTTGTAAATGCCTCGAACAGCCCTTTTCTGTAGAACAAAGATAGTATTAATGTCCGCACAGGTTCCCCAGAGAAGAATCCCATAAGACATAAGACTATGAAAATAACTAAAATAAACAATTCTAGCTGTATCTACGTCAGTTATCTGTCAAATTTTTTTAACAGCATAGGCGGCGGAACTGAGCCTACCTGACAATTTTTCTATGTGTGGGCCCCATTGTAATTTACCGTCAATAGTTATTCCAAGAAAAACTGTTGACTCAACAGGGTCCAACTCTATTCCATTAACTTGAACATTGGTAGTTAGCTGCCTGACATTTGGCGTTGAAAATTTTATGAGTTTAGTCTTTTTTTCGTTCAGGAGAAGATTATTTACATTAAACCAATGCACAACTTTAGAGAGTGCATCGTTGACTTGTTCAAAGTTGACTAACTGACGTTTGATTTTAAAAATGAGGGAAGTGTCATCCGCGAATAATACGATCTTGTGATTATCCCTTATGTGGTAAGGTAAGTCATTTATATAAATTAGAAATAAGAAAGGACCTAGAATTGAACCCTGCGGAACGCCCATGGTGACCGCAGATCCTGCAGATCTCTTGCCATTTACATCGACCCTCTGAATTCTATTATTCAGATAAGAAGTCAGAAGGTCAAGAGCCTTGTCCCTCATACCATAGTGGTACAGTTTCCTGATGAGAGTATCATGATGTACGCAATCGAAGGCTTTGGACAAGTCGCAGAAAATGCCAAGAGCATTTTGCGACTCCTCCCAGGCCTCGAATATGCTTTTCAGTAATTCCACGCCCGCGTCTGTAGTTGAACGACCCTTAGTAAAACCAAACTGTTTCAGATGGAGTAAATTATGTACATTGAAATGTCCTAACATTTGTTTTAATCAGTCATAACTTAAGTGTTCTAATAACTTAAACGTATTTACCGAAGGGGTATGCAGACGTGTGTGGAGTTTCTTGCCCATTCTTCTCCATACAAAAACTACATTTTGGAAGGGGCGACGAAAATAAATTTTATTTTTGTAAATTTTGACGTTCAAAAGTGCATTCTATGTGCCTAATTGGAATAAATTATTTGACTTTGTAACTTATATTTCGTTAGTTATCATATAAAACCCAGGTTTTTTTTATCCACAACGGGTAAGCTCTTGACCTGCATCTCACCTGATGATAAGTGATAATCAGCCCGAAGGTAGAAGCGACCTTCATCCAGAATCCTCAACCACAGAGGAACTGGCTATATTACCTCTAACTGCCGACACATAACAATGCTGTTAACACGGTTGTTATGGCGACAGACTTAGATAAGATGGTGGTAGCTAGCCAGGCGGACTTAGAACAAGCCCTAGCACTAACCAAACCGAGCAGAAATTTTTGCCCCCACTGGGAATTTAACCCGAGACCTCTAGGTCTGAGACAGGTGGTCTAACCACCAGACCACAGACGCGGTTAATGTAATAGTAATACTCCACGACGAGATATACTGAATTAAAACCCATAATTGTCATAATTCTGAGGGAGTCATCGAATGAGAGGAATAGAGATGTGTGTAGAAGAGAAGAGAGAAGAAGATGGGAGAGCCGCGGTATAATTCTTCCTTGACGGAATGTTTACTCTGACTCAAAAATTCACGACACTACTTGTATTACATGCATATATGAGACTTGTGGAGTTATAAACACTGGGTAGGTTATGTTAATAAGTAAAAAAAACTCTAACAACCAATCACATAATCAACAGGTTTTGCCATGTCAATTTCTTACTAAAACAGATGTTACAAAAATTTTACAAATCCGGGACAGCCATTTGTTTTATAACTTATAAAATAAATTAATAATATGTATTCATGACAAGAATCGAATGTTACATTAACTAAATAAGTGAAAGGATTTAATATAATTATTAATAAATTTAAATAATCCTAATTTACATCAAGTTTTTTTTTGCAGTTGTATTAAATGATACTTTATGAGCGGAATTTCGAAAGTGATGCATAATGTATGGAAATTAGTCCAATCGGTTACATTACAGTATGTTAATATTTATTCGGTTTTTACTTTATAATGTGTTGCCATTTAAGAAAACACAAAGCGAACCTTTATTGTTCCTATATTATGGTCTACAAGATTATTTTTTATTTTTTATTAAATAGCTGTACTATTTAAGACAAACACGATTATAAATCTGTGTATCTATATATCAGGGTAGTAACTTATATTTTGCTTTCTGTTGAACATAACAGCGTTCGTCCACCGCCACCGTCCACAGAACTTCACCGAGAAGCGAGATTATTCGAACCGAACGGGACGTCCCGTTGACGGATAAGCGGTGGACATGCGGCCATAGGTAATGTACGCCTTCAACTTGTTCTTGTCGCTGTCAGAATCAGAGTCAGATTTAGAATTTATTTATTTGTAGGAATGTACTTTTACATAGTATGGTGTTAACATTTTTTAAGTTCTATACATTCTACCACAACATAATGGTATACAAATATTCAAATGTCATTATTTTAACTAAGTACATACAATAAATGTAATGATTAATCATTGTTAATTGTATGATTTAAAATAAGTCCAATATGAATTAATATTATTATTATGTAATCGTTACTTTAAAAGCAAAGTCAAAATTAAAGTCCCGTTGACGTCCCGTTAACGCGGCGGTGGACAAACGGGAAGTCTCGAGAGTCAAGATGATTGAACTATGCATATAAGTTTATCTACCATATTTTTATATCGACAATGAAACCTATCCCATCATTGTTATAACACTATCGATGACGATTTTCTATTTACTTAACTAAAACAAAAAACCGCAATAAAAACAATGTAGGCTAATAGCCTATTGCCATATACGCTTAAAGCAATCATTATATACCTACATGACTAAGAAACTATTCACCAGTTACGCAAAAAAGAAAAACAAAACAGCCAGACATTTCTTGCGCATACATCTAATCGATATATTGGAATCGATTAAAATGAATGTGCACGTCAATCGATATCTGTACGGTATCGACTTTTAGTATACTAATTTGTGACAGTTAAGATTCAGGGCTGTTGAACTTTTGCTACGTAAACAGGGTGTCAGGGACATCGACGCGAAAACTGACACCATTTTTTTTTTGTGGCTGGGAAATTAGCAAATAACTTATCCCGCTCTGGGCGGAGCGGGAGGGCGTGTCAGACTTTTACTGACTAAAACCCACCCGTGTTCCTCCCGTTGCCTGTGTGCCGGGGCCACGATAAGGGGTCCGGCAGGTAGGGGCTCTAAAGGACCCCGTCAGTTGGTGCTGACATCTCTTTGAGGCGCTCGTGGAACACAACGCGACGTCGACCTGGGCCTGGTCATAATTGGACTGCAAGCTACCCATCGCTCACTGTCCGCAAGCCCGGTACGGTGGCCGGAAATCGGCTTGCGACTCCCGACGCCCGGGGCGTCTTCTGCGGCGACTAAAAGCCTCCAAGCATAAAGGGCGTCAAGGGGGTAAAAATCTGCGGTTTCAAAGAAAATTGCAATACCTACGCGGTCTAAATGTTTGGAACAGCTGTTTTTTTTAAAATAACTGACTAATAATTTTACCACAAGGGGATTCAGACTCATGTACTGAATCCAAGGTAACAGGATTCGCGTCCATGTCCCTGCCACCACTGTATATGTATAGTACGGGGTAGTAGGTAATGTGAATACCAGTGGACGTTTACAATGAAAAAGGTTGATAAGGGACTGATTAAGTTTGTGTATATAAATAAGTAAATTACTATAAAGGAAGGAAGAATTACTCTAGGGAGCGATTTTTGTCAAAAATATTTGACCTAAAGAGGTTAAAATGTTCGCCATCTCTGCTTCAAAAGCACTAGAAATGTTTCTAATGTTTTTGTGATTTTAGAAAGTACATAGAGCTGTCGAGACTCGATGCATCGTAATAGGAGGTAGTTCGGGGCATAGAGTAGGAAGGAAGAGAAGTATTAGTATTTATTAGTACTAGGAAAGAATAAAAAACCTAGCCAGAGTATATCAAACGCCCTGTGTAAGAAACTAGTGAAGGCTTGAAGTTTCCCGAAAATCATAGTTCTTTCAACAACAAGACAAGTTACCAGCAGAGCTAATCTGTAACCATCTCACCGTGAAAACTTAGGGGAAGTGAGCGTGGAGTGAGCTGTCATTCCACAGGGATTGACACTATTGACAGCTCACTTCACCCAAGTTTTCACGGTGAGATGTTTACAGAATAGCATGGAAGGTACAGCAGTGCTATTCTGTAACCATCTCACCGTGAAAACTTAGGTGAAGTGAGCGTGGAGTGAGCTGTCATTCCACAGGGATTGACACTATTGACAGCTCACTTCACCCAAATTTTCACGGTGAGATGTTTACAGAATAGCATGGCAGGTATACTGCGGTCACTGTTTCATTCACTGGTTACATCGTTCTTCTATCTATTTTCTAATTAAACAACACTTGCTAGTGGCATATAGTCAAAATGACACGTCCGGTCGATCTGAGTGACAGCCAACTACTGATCCTTATGAGACTGTGCACTAAAAGGAAAGCATCATCCCCCAAACGCACTCTACACCCACTACTTGACCCACGAAAGCAGTTACTATCGAGACCGGCTTATCCATCCAAATTACACAATGTAAGATGCAACGTAATGACGTCACAACTCACCTTCTGCATCTATCTTACGGTACCAGTGAACGGCGGTCACTTCCTTGATATGCACTCGATCATCGGCCAATCGCTGAAATTATTCGCTACGGGGCTAGGTTTGCCAATGTTACCATCCATCTGGATTTGTCCAGACATGTCCGGCTTTTTGACCCCGAGTTTTTCTACTTAAGAGCGTTTATTCTGAAAGTGGGCCACGTCACATATACATATCAAATATTTCGCTCTTTGATTAATTTGGCAATATTACTGTATGGAAATAATAAAAGTGACTAACTAGAATATTAATAATGAATTGCAATTATTACATTGAATTTGATTTTGTAACCGTTTTAGGTGTAAAAAAGGCATTTGGAAAGTTTCCAAATACTTTGTTTACATCTAATACTAAATATTCGGTCTTACGATTTTATTGCATTTCATAATCATCAATCATATTTTAGTTCACTAGTCACTAGCCGCGTTTCATATAATTATCCTTACAGTAATATTGCCAAATTAATAAAAACAGGTAAATATTTGACAGCTATTTGCGATGTTGTCAACTTTTAGGATAAACGCTTAAAGGGTTTTTAAAAATAAAATAAAAAAGGATAAATGAGAACTCAAAATGTTTTTTTTTTTTGGGATTGCCATCTCGCAGGCTAGGAGTTTGTCGACTGCTTAACCGGGCTATATTATGGATGTTTTAATAAATTAAGGACTTCAGGCAGGGCATAAAACTTATAAAATAAGCAACTACATGCTAAGGGCACCTGTGTGGTACGGACCTCGTCAAAGAGCGTCCCTGGGGAAGGGCAGCAAGGGACAGTCTGGATCGGATCAAAATTAATTAGAGACGAATTTGAAACTACTGACTCAGCGGCTCGGGCTTGCTCGAGCAACGTTCGGGACGGACTAAAAAAAGAAAGTGTTCTTTCTTTGAAAAGTAAAGTGACCGGATTTTTATCAGGAATTTTGAAATTTCGAAATGGTAACCCTGTACGGGATAGATTTAGAAACAGTAATGCATTGTCCGAGGCTACTAGATTTCTTAATGGAGTTAATTTGTTCTTCAATTTGTGTAGGTATGTAATCTGTTATTTAGATGTACAGATGAAAGGTAGAATGTAATTGTAATTTACATATGGAGCAATGTGCAACTGCAGAGCGCAGATGTCTATCTGAATGTGTCGAATTTTATAAAAGTAATAATTAATGTTTACATAAACGGAAAATAAAAGGAGAAATAAGAGGCGCTCGTGGATAAGTAATAACTGCCGCACGGGTCGATCCATCAGGTTAAGATACGCTTGCCGGGGTTGGTCTGTGGATGGGTAACCATCTTAACATACCGACACTCCTCCGTGCCTCGGATACCACGTTAAGCCGTTGGTCCCGGCTGTCATTCGTGGATCTTTGACAGTCGTTACGTCGTCGGTCGTCAGAAGCCCGAAAGTCTGACAACCAGTCTTACCAAGGAGTATCGTATTACCCAGGTACAGGGTTGTGGAGGTCAGATAGGCAGTCGCTCCATGTAAAATACTGGTATCCAGCTGCATCCGGCTAGACTGGAAGCTGACCCCAACACAGTTGGGAAAATAGGCAGATTGATAAAGTGAATATGTATTTATGAAAATACTTTATGGAAATTATGGCTAGCAATTAATTAACGTGGATTGATGACCTTATTTAATAAAACGGGTTCTTGGGGATTAGAATTTATTCGCACGAAACGGGCGCATCGACGCTTATCGATTGTACCAGTTTTTAGATAATAAAATTTTTTCTTGAGGCGATTCGCTTTTTTTCCACTAGACCATACCTGGGAATCCACTGGTTCTGGAGATATTGAAGGTCAAAGTCGCATTTTTTTTTTTTTTTTTCACGAAAATGATTTCTTTGCGATAATACGAAACTTTTTTCCAAACAAACATTACCTGAATTTTAGATTTATCTTAACAGATTACGCATTTGAAGTTACAAAAACGCAATGAACAACAAGTACCTACCTACGGAGCGTAGGGGCGGAGCTTAACTAACACTGAATCCGTTCATTCAAGCGTGGGTTCGCGTTACATTGCGCGCAATAAAAACTTGATTTTTTTTATTCAAAAAAAAAAATTAAGGTTCCCAGCAATAATTTTTGCGCAAAGCTACTTAGCTATACGTACAGTATGCGTAGTTTACGGCTTTGTGATGTGTCTTTTTACACCCTGTATACTCGTATATATAGTCCTCCAGACCGTATTTCGGCCATGGCGGCCAATCTCAACGGAGACTAACCTTCGGCGCGGGAGATATTATAGTGCACAAGTGTCTGCGCAGACACAGGTGCACTCTCTCTTCCCTCAATCTAATAGTCGGTGGGACGGCAATCCCACCCGACCGGATAGAGATCAGGCGCAGGACCAACGGCTTAAGCTTTATGCAGACTAGCGCGGCGCGACGGCTTGACGCGACTCGAACAATACAATTTCTAAGAAAACTTCACGGTATAACAATAACCGGTGTCGAGTCGCGTTGTCGCGTCGCGCTAGACTGCACGAAGCTTTAACGTGTTTTCCGAGGACGTGGGGTAATAACACCGCCAATTTCCTAACTCCGGGCTGTTACTAAGAACGAACGGACGAATTTACTAAGTTCTTCACAAGAATTTTATCTGTATCTTAGACCGTTCTTCAGGTCATACTCTAGGTCACACAAAATATTTACTCAGTCTGGTAATTCCCACGCATTCTTCATGATTTACATTTGACGTTCGAAAAGTGCTGATTATATATATAGATACTCAGCCTAGTTTGAATAAATGACTTTTGAATTTTGAATTTTTGACCTCTTGCACTATTAATATATTGTCTCGCGGTCATCTTCTAACAATTTCCTCACAAATGCGATTTACATTCAGAATGACCGATGAAACAATTTAACGTCCATCTCACGTCGTAATGGATTGACTGAATCTGTTATATCATAAAATAGCATATTTTCCTTAACATAACATTCTCTTCATATGTACGTAGGATATAATATTTACTAAGGTGACACTACATAATCTTTCCGGAGTCATGCACGATTCACGAATATCAATAACTCCTGTAATACTCGTATGTAGTCGTAATGAGCTCAGGTACGCACGGGCGATTTGGTCACGCGGCGATTTTTTTTTCACGCTCTGTATTTTCAACGCAGTACTTAGCGCTGAGAGGTGAAAATTCAACAGCGTATTTGACACGGTTTTTTTTTTTTTGGGTGTGGGTAATTATCAAATAACTTCTCCCGCTCTGGGCGGAGCGGGAGTGTCAGACTTTTACTGACTAAAACCCACCCGTGTTCCTTCCGTTGCCTGTGTGCCGGGGCCACCATAAGGGGTCCAAAAGGGATCGGACAACCCTCAACCCCGGCAGGCATTGGCCCTAAAGGACCCCGTCAGTTGTTGACCCCGTGTTTGACACGCTGGGATGCGCAAAATGTATGGAAATCAAACGTCAGCCGGCAACTGAATGCTGATTGTGACGGCTGACTGTGAGCGAGTCTTACATTTGGTGTGAGCCAAGGCATCAAGGCTTCTGCACTAAGCAAAAGCCTGTATACTTATAGTAAGGGGATAGGTAGGGGACATACAGTCGGGTAGCAAATAACAGAGATGTATTGACCATTAACCCAAGAGGCTAATACATTTGAGTCATCTTCCCAATAAATAAAATTACTGTGACTCCTTACCGTGTAAATATGAAGAGATATTACCCAGCAATTATGTAAAATACAATTTACACACTGTTATTTAAACTCTAGGACCATGTTTAATTAAAATAGCGAAGGTAATTCAATTTAGATGGTTCTAAAAATACATTGGGCGTGTAATATGTTAACTAACTTTAGTAGGAGAAACACGAGTTTGATGATAGTATTATTATTAAATGGGAATATTCATTTAGAGCTAGCGAAGTGAAAATTGATCCTGAAATATAAATATGGCGTTTATACTTAATATGAGTAGCTAAAACCAACTTCCAAGGTTGGCTCCAACCTAAGCTTAGTAAACTAAATTGATTAATAAAGTCATCATCAGCCTGTGGGCTGATGATGACAGTACACTGCTGGACATAGGCCTCGCCAATTGCACGCCATTCAGCTCGATTCTCGGCAACTCTCATCCAGCTGCTACCAGTCACCTTGCGAAGATCGTCGCTCCGCCTAGCCTGAAGGCATCCTACCTTACGTTTCCCGATTAGCGATCTGCACTCAAGAACACGTCTACTGAACGGTTATCGGTTCTACGGCTAATATGAGCGGCCCATTGCCACTTCAGCTTGCTTATTCTGTGAGGTCGACAACGTTTCTTATTAATGGAGTGAGTCTACCATATTCATAAAACAGAACTTTCTGATGAATTATTTCATTGTTTGCGGGGAGTCCATGTCCCGAGACACATTCTTCTTATTTAGTTTTTATTGTAATAATTATATGAGAATAAGGTTGAAATGAAATAATGTCTCATAATCATGCTTCTACAGATTTTTTAGGATAAGATGGGCAACACAATGCTCACTTTTATTTTTGATATAACTGACCCTACATCTATCTAACATTTAAACCAATAATGCTCCCCGTACAAAGATCCTACCTCTGCTTATGTACGTGATTTACCTGTTCCAATATAACACATAGCAACAGTAACATTTTACACTAAAAAACAGTGGTACTAATGTCTGTTCCAAAAGTATGTGACGTAATAGTAAACAATCCCTATTCAGGTTAAATTCTTACGCCAACACTAACTAAAGGTAATTAGTAATGCATTCGAATGTATTTAGAAGGTTTCAACTTTATATCTGACCACTTTTTCCGACAATTATTGTTTGAATAATATTATTACATTGTAATTGAAAGAACAGCGACAAAAATTTTTAGTTATCAAATGTACCTCAATTGTCAACTGAAAAACGTCTTTAAGGAGATTTAAAATTAGAATTTCTGGTGAATAAATCTGCCTAGCCTTTTCCTTAATATGTTGGGGTTGGCTTCCAGTCTAACCGGATGCAACTGAGTACCTGTATTTTACATGGAGCGTCTGCCTGTCTGACCTCCACAACCCAGTAACTGGGTAATACGATACCCCTTGGTAAGACTGGTTGTCAGACTTTCGGGCTTCTGACGACCTGTAACGACTGTCAAAGTTGCACGAATGACAGCCGAGCCCAACGGCTTAACGAGCTTTCCGAGGCACGGAGGAGTCTCGGTATGTAAAGATGGTCTGGTCACGGACCAACCCCGGCCATTAGAAATTCTGGTAAAGTATTAAAATCATATTATAATCAAATCACTCAATTTGTAAGTGGGACTACAAATTGGCATCCACGCGTACGTTTTCTTATTCACTTGTTTACATTTTCATCAAATACTTTTGGAACAGACCATACGTTTGATCGCGCCTACCTACGGATCGTAGTGGATTCGTTACAAAATATTTAATTTACGGCTCCCGGGCGTGGGACCGCGTGCTCACGCGCACACGAGAACGGACCAACCATGAACTTACGCAAGATTGTATTTGTTTCCACTGTAACTGTCATTTGTTGGCGATTTTATTTGAAAGTTAACGGTGAAAAGGAATTTGAGTCTGCCCCAAAATTTAAACGATTAACACCCGGTTTTTGAGTTGAAAATTTGTCTAACTCTACTTTAGCATTACGTAAGGGTAAGCAGGTCTGCCGGGGTCACGGGAAAGCCCGAAAGGAATACCGTGGCCCCTGGCAACCAGGAACACGAGTGGGTTTTAGTCCATAAGAGTCTGACACGCCCTCCGCCTAGAGCGGGAGAAGTTAAAAAAAAAAAGATAAGCAGGTAAGCCCGCGAAGTTCAAAACTTCTTTGTAAAAAACGTAAAAACGATTGTTTCTCGTGCTACATTGAAGTAACCACCAACTTCAGATTCACAAACCAGAAACAGGGTGTCTGTACCTATTTCAAAATTGTCTTCTGTTTTGCCATAAAATTTCTTACTTAAGGCGCATGTCACATCCGGATAGGATAAGTCGACTTATATCTGTCTAGCATTTTTCCAATTATGTTGGGTATGGCTTCCAGTCTAACCGGATGCAGCCGAATACTTGCCGTATTTAACATGGAGCGACTGCCTATCTGACTTCCACAACCCAGATACTGGGTAACATGATACCATTTGGTAAAATCCGGTCGACCTATCTGACTGGTATTAATTTGATAGAATAGATAGTGTGTGAGACAGTCCCGTGACTGAATCACAGTATGTGACGATTTACAGTTTTTGTTCATGGATGTACCTATGTAAATTAATAGTTGACTCAAAAGTTATAAGTAAACGATATAAATTGCATGATAAACTCCACAGCAAAAGTAAATGAATGACTATAATTACAATTTAAAAGAGATTTATAGTCTAGGAAACTAAGAACAATGAATACAACAAAAAATCTAGATAGGCATGACAAATGTTAGGAGGAGCAAAAAGTTCTGCTTTCTATTTAGTTTAGAAGTAGTGTTAGGTAATATTTGGTAGCATTTGCTTGCGCTGTTATAGAGAATTCTTCAAAACGTGCTGCCATTGCGCACTGCGTCATATGTGCTTAGGGTAATGGTTTATACATACAAAGGTGGCTACAAACTCATCGGTTCTAGCAAGACTATAAATTTTACTGATGTGCCTTAAGCTTCAGTAATTTGCTGCTGCTGTCTAATTTCATACAACTGTCAAAGAATGACAGTTGTGATTTGAATATACGGACCATTTAAGTTGATAGCTATTTTGGTCAATTATATAATGTTAAGTGAATTTATTATACTCTTTCATTTTATACCATTTTCATTAATGTCCGCGATGACCTTTCCCTGAATATACATAAATATTATAAGTTTTCATATTCTGTCAAAACATTTATTAACAGACCCGAACGATCGAAGCCCGCTCAACTGTCGATTAGCCTTTAGAAGGCAATAACAATGAAAAATTCTATTATGTCTCGGTTTTTTGTCTCGGGATTATTCCCAAATACATAAAATGAGATAAGGCCAAAAGAATGATGATGATATGCCAGATTCATGCAGAAATAGTGTGAGGGCCTTTTTGAATTAACCATTTTGTCAAAACCCAGTTTAAACTGTTCAGTGGGCAGTGTGGGCACGGCAATCATTGCACCACACTACGAAATACAGTCTAAAGAAAATGGCAGTACAGCAGACTTTCGATCGGCATATCTGTAGCCAGCCTAAGGTCGCTCAGACACTCGACTCTGTACGCTAATTGGTTACCAGTGACTTGCCAACAACACTTGAGATAAAAAATTTCACGTTCCGAAGAAAGTTGGCTATTCAATTATTTTCCATTGACCATACTGAGTTGACATTTTATACTCACTTTCTTCAATACATACGAAATTCGATAAATGTAGGGGCTTCATTTATTTGTTGAGGATTTTTTCATGTCGTATGGGAATATGTATTTAATTTCGACATGAATGATTGACAGTCGATATCCACATTTCCCTGAAACCTTGGTAATATTTTCTATGCCTTCATGTTTACTTTGATATCGAGTACGATATCAACGAATCTTTGTATCTAGTTATATCTTTAACTTGTTAGTAGCGACGCGGACGAGTACTTCGACGCCTAAGTGTCCATTTGTTTTTGTATAGTTAGTTAGTGTTAGATTGTATACAAGATTTGTCATCTATGGTTATACTAAAATATTCAAAAATCTGAAAAATAAAAAAAATACAGGGTCAAATTAAATTAGCTAGCGAAACTTGCGGAAGTGATGAGTATTGATATCTAAGCACGATTTTTTTAAGGTTTGTTTTTTTGGGGGGTAAACGACCGCTGGCAGTGTTCTTACTTAAATTATGAGTTTATAAAATCTGTTTTCATTTGTTTTATGTATAAATTAAAGTCGCATTTCGTATCTATCCGTGTGACCGCGTTGTTCTTCTAAACTACGCAACGGATTTTGATGTGGTTTTCACAATATTTAGAGAATTTATTCCTGAAGGTTGATGCGTATCCTACATTAATATTAAACTAACATATAATAAAGAAATCTCGATATTTTATTAAGTCGTAAAAACCGTACGAAGCAGGAACCCGCCTCTAGGGGTCTACGAGGGCGCTTCGCGCTCCGTCTCAGTTACGAAGATACCGTAGTTGAGACGGGTAACGAATCCCCCGTAACTTCGGACGACACTACGGATTTCGCTTAGGGAGTAGACCGGTGCTCCGAGCTAGTTTATAAACATATTACGATATTTATATTTATACAAACCTGACTAAATTAATAAGAAACCTTGTTATGTAAAAACTTGTACAATACTGTTTCAAATTGACATCACACTATGAGCATAATTATTTAACAATACTCAAATCTGTAGATAGAAAGCACAAACCTTTCAGCAGAATCACCGGATTTCCGGTAAATCAGATTCTTACATGAATAAGTAAAAGATGGTGTAATAAAAATGTCAGTAACAAAAAAACATTATTCTTTACTTGAAGAAACACAACGTGATCTGCCTAGCCTTTTCCCAATTATATTGGGGTGGCTTATAATCTAGCCGAATCCAGCTGAATACCAGTATTTTACATGGAGCGACGATCTGACCTCTGTAACACAGTTACTGGGCATAAAATACATCTATGTACTAATCCACCTTATCACTTTGAAGCACTAACAAATTAAAAATATTGACAGTTTGCTACTATTAACAATGTATAATTGCTATTGACTTGTCATCGAGAAACGTTATGTCTACACTCACTTTTTCTTGTTACCCACTAAAAATGCTTATTGTGCATCTTTTACGAGTACCTACCGTTCTTCATAAGTTCGTATATTCAGTAATAACATTAACTTGTATTTCTCATGATATGTGCATTGTATTATTTTTGAGTAATAAATGTTTAAACCGTAAACCGTAAAAACGACAAAAGACAAATATATTCAGCCAGCCTTAATTAATTCGACAATTCACGTGGCCACAGGGCTGGCTCGTTCTTTGACCAAAGAATTAGCATTGCCATTCAATGTGGCAATGCTGCCAGTCTCCTGGGCACGTTTCCAGATGACAGCGATGCGCACGAGTACTTCGACACCTAAGTTTCCTTTTGTTTTTGTTTTTATTTGTAGTTAGTTAGTTACCTAGTCATTTATTTTAGTACATAATGTAAATAGATAGACTCAAATTCAATTGTAAAATAGATTAATTTAGACCTTTAGTATCACTATTACTACAGTGAAATGTAATGAAACTCTAAAGGCTCGTGCAGACCAGCGCGACGTGACAGCGCGACGTGACAACGCGACGCGACTCAAACAATACAATCTCTAAGAAAACTTCACGGTATAACAATAGCCGGTGACGCGCCGAGCTGTCGCGTCGCGCTTGTCTGTACGGAGCTTTAAAAAAACCGGGCAACTGCGTGTCGGACCACGCACGAAGAAGTGTTCCGTAGTTGGGATGAATTTATCCCAAAAACAAACTTAACTTTGTAGTTGTAAAACATGTTCTCCCATACATCTATATACGTCACGGTCAATTCTTCAACTGCAAATGGAAGGTTGTAATCGCAAAAAAAAAACTGTAATTTAAGAATTTTTGTATTTTGTGCTGCGATACCTTGCTTTCTGCCGAATTTCATGATTCTAGGTCAACGGGAAGTACCCGTGGGATTTTGATTTATTTGTGAGTAACAAAATATGTCACGTAAATGGCCGTACTTTTTTATTGCGTTGACTTAGAAGCTTGATTTTTTTAGAGCTCTAAGGAAATATAGATCTACGTATTTGATATTAATTTCAACTTGATAAATCCACGCGTTCCTGAGAAAATTGGTCTTCGCTGATTGAAAGTCAGACAGACAGACAGACAGACTGACAGACAGACGGACAGACGGACAACGAAGTGATCATAAGGGTTCTGTTTTTTCCCATTGAGGTACGGAAACCTAAAAATAAATAATCTAATTAAACGTACAATGGAAACTCACATTTCTCTAGACCAAAGTTTAGTAACTGCCTAACTTCTAAGTTCACATCTCACAAGTTACCGTATTCGTTACATATCATTGGCTTGAAATTCAATACATTACGTCATAATGTTATTACTAGGCGTCTGCATATAACATATTATGTGCATTAGGTACATTACATTTGTGTTGTAAACTTAAGGCTGTGCTAATGCATTTAAAGTCTTTTCAAATCCTTGCTTCCAATTGATGTACGCACGCACCTCTGACTTTTCGAATTCATGTGCGTATTTTATAATTACCACTTGCTTCAAAAATGGTGAAGAAAAACATCGTGAGGAAACCGGCATGCCTGAGCGATATTTCTCGACGGCATGTGAAGCCAAGTCAGAGGGCCATGGGCGGCTTTAAAACTCTGACACCAGGTTAGACACTAAACACACGAAAAGAAGAAAAAGATAGTATAGGAAAGTTCATACTAATTCCATGCAGCCACGATAGTAGGTAGTTTTTTGTTTCTACTTTAACGAATAGTAACCGTATGCTAGTGTAAATGAAATTGTCCTCAGAATGACTAATTTTGAAAATCCTACTATTGAATAAGTCATAAAAATGTTTGAAGTTGAGCGCAAACTGAATTTTATGTGAATGTCTTTATGGTATTAAGGTGTTCCCTCACCGGGAGCATTCACTTGTAAAGTAACATTTCATAATCGATTTTGAGCATTACGTTACAATACTACCTCCCTGACTGACGAGCATTCGCTTGTAATGTAACATTTCAGATTCAATTTCAAGCATTATTGCGAACTGTAATGCTCGGTTCGCCTCCCTCACTGATGTAATTTTATTTTTATTTTTTATTGAGAGGAACAGCAGACAGTTACATTATAAGGACTTACAACTAGTTTAACAAAATAGCAATTTGGTTATAAAGTAACCCACAGCGCTGTCCTATAGTAGGCATAATGCTAATGCTAATGTAGGTGTAATGCTCGAATTGTATCATTACAGGTTGCGATCTGTAACGCTCAGTTCTCTCCGTCACTGATGTAATGCTCGAATCTGAACTGTTACATTACAGGCGAATGCTCGCGGTGATGGAGCAGTTTTAAAGATATTTTCCAAAAACATTACATGTGTACGTGTTTGGAAAATTAATCGCGAACGTAGAATAATCTGACCTATTGGGGTATGATGCTTGCGTTTGAGTTTATATGTTAATCAATCTTCGTGAAGTTCTGAGATGATTTGCTTTCTTGGGAATTTTTTTTCACGAAAATGTTGACTACTTGAGTTTTGTTATACTAGATGGAGAGATTTGAATCAATCATTCAGCGTATTACCGTCTACTGCTATTATTCCGGTTGCTTCTATATGTGGGAACAATGTAAAAAAAAAAATCAGAACAATTCCAAATATAAGATTAAAAATAAGCCCTGGCAGATAAGAGATGACCAGTTACAACTGACGGCGCCCGTTCACGAACATGACACCTGGACAGATGGAACGGACAGCGGATTAATAGAGCGGAGTGTTCCGTTGGAACCTTAAAAAACTATCCAATTTAACACTTCTAAGGAACCTACAATTAGATTCTAAAAATATTTGCTTTAATTACATAATTGCACGTCTGTCCGGGTCACGTGATAAACAGACATCGAACATTAAACGCGTATAATTATTATGACATGCTTTGCAATATTGAGTAAGGTCTTGAAACGGTTATAATCGAATGTTTAGGAGGCAGGCACGCAATGCTGAGATATTGCGAATTTATCGGTACGTCTGAGCGTCTGCCTTTCGTTTTAAGATGATTCTGGAAAAGGAAGCAACTGAATGAAGTTGTAGTGGTTAATGAATGATTTAGGAAAAATAAAGCTAAAATAAAAACTTTTTTACAAAAAAAAAAAAACTACCGACATTAAAAAAAAACACTACAAAGTGAAAAATTACTTTAATTTCGGAAGTCGGTGTCTTTGGCTTTGTATTTGCGTTTTTTGCCATCGAATTGAGAAGAATTGAGGACCTCCTTCTTTTTTTAAATTGGGGAGCTTTTAAGCTGATTATAACTTCGCTATTTTAACTTTAAGTTTCGATCCAGGAGGTATTATTGAAGGTATTATTTAAAACGCAGATATAATTATTATGCCAATGGCCTTGAGTGGTTAGCTTGCTTTTCTGAGCGGAGCTCACGCAATGCGTCGTACGTCCAGCCAGTAATAGGACTCGCCCATCAACGAGCGCTATCCCAAATTAGACTCATTATTAATTTAGTATACATCTTCTTATATATATAGGGTAGGTAGGGTAGGTAGGGTAGGTAGGGTAGGTAGGGTAGGTAGGGTACGTAGGGTAGGTAGGGTAGGTAGGGTAGGTAGGGTAGGTAGGGTACGTAGGGTAGGTAGGGTAGGTAGGGTAGGTAGGGTAGGTAGGGTAGGTAGGGTAGGTAGGGTAGGTAGGGTAGGTAGGGTAGGTAGGGTAGGTAGGGTAGGTAGGGTAGGTAGGGTAGGTAGGGTAGGTAGGGTAGGTAGGGTCGGTAGGGTCGGTAGGGTCGGTAGGGTAGGTAGGGTAGGCAGGTAGGTGCGCCGTAGATACGTACTTAGTGCTACTCGAGCGAAGCCGGGGCGGGCAGCTAGTATAAAATAAAAGGTATTTTAATAAAACACGTATACCTACTAAAATATAAATAATTAAAACAACTGCTTCGAAAAATAGGCTTGATAGTTTTGCGTGATTCTCAGTTTTTTATCCGCGTTAGATATAACTTTACAAATTAATTACACAATGTGATATAAACATAATCAAAAATATTTAATTATTAAAAAAATGCTCTAATTTAACATATGTTTTTTTCCAAATTATTAACCCCACTTGTATAGAAGTGATCTTCAGTATAAAAATCATTAAAAGTCGGTTATCGTCGCTTTAACTACATAGGTGCCTACGTTTGTGGGACATTGAACGGTCAGTCCAACTACCAATCTTCCTGACTGCAAAATCTTGTTAACATGGCACGAAATTTTATACGAGAAATAGAGACAGCTTCATATTGTAAAGTCATTTGTCAAAATAAATAATAAAATAAAAATATTTCACTGTCAGGCATCAAGGCCCATAGGGTGTTAGTATTACATCTTACTTAAAAACTGTATTAGAAAAACACAAATAATTTTTTTTTTAAATATCACAATCACAGGAAGCTTTGTTGCCAACATGCAGCTTGGTAAACTTCCCCATTCCCGGCCACCGTAGGCGCGGGCTTGCGGACGGTAAGCGATGGGTAGCTCGCCGTCCGATAAGGTCCAGGCCCGGGTCGACGGCGCGTTGTGTTCCACGCGCGCCTCAAAGATGTCAACACCAACTAACGTTGTCCGTTAGGGCCAATGCCTGCCAGGGTTGCGATTTTGTCCGAAAGGGATATCGTGGCCCCCGGCACACAGGCATCGGAAGAAACACGGGTGGGTTTTAGTCAGTAAAAGTCTGACACGCCCTCCCGCTCCGCCCAGAGCGGGAGAAGTTATATGATAATTTCCAAAAAAAAAATACGTGTGGCACTCGAGGACTGCCGCGGTAAAGCTATTGCATAGCATATATTCAAAAATAAGAAGATAATATTGTTGATTTAAAATATTTTTTTTAAAAAATACCCCTATACCCCCCCCTAAATCGCAGAATTTACACAACCGTCAATGACGTCTGCCCTCACGCGTCTGCCCGCGTTCGGGTCGCGCACTCGGCGATCGCGCGTCATTGCCTATCCCGCCCCTCCACCCTCGTTCTGCGCGCCCGCCGTCGACTCATCGCAGGTCATTCTTATCGTTCTAACTTTTAAAATATTAGTCCAAATTACTTAGTGTAAAAGACAAATTTTATCTACATTAAATACCGAAAGCGATGAAGGTATTTATTTTGATACGAATTAACTAAATACTCTAAAATATGCAACTTAAAAAAAGTATTCAATTTAAATGTATTTATAGCTCACTATTTTGGCTATAATGGCTTCCACATAAAAGGTAGATATATGCTGTCGCGGACTTTTATTTAGAACTCTTTAAGACAAACAACCCCACAATACATTCTTTTCATGTAACTCCAGCGGTTTAGGCAGCGCACGCAAAGATAGATCTCAGAGGGCAGGATTTTTTCCGACTTACTGGATACTTATCGTTATATTATGGCTAAATCACATAAAATCTTTATAAATTGTAGCTTATGTGTTATTCTGATATATAAGCCACATTACTGTAAAGTTTCATTAAAATCCGTTCGGTAGTTTTTGCGTGAAAGAGTAACAAACATCCATCCATCCATCCTCACAAACTTTCGCGTCAGGTTTTTTTTTCGTTACGGAATTTCTACATTCGGTCGCCGCGCTCAGAGTCTCCGATAAAAGCTATGCAATAGCTTAAAAGTTCCATCCAGCCTCTCTGCAAACACTTTAAGAATAGGTACTGTTGCTGCTTCCCCTCACTATGGATATTACTGAAGCAACTTTCTTCTTCATTTATAGTGATTAGCCCTCCACAGAAGCAACCTCATAGTTACTAACCATAATGTACGCACAATCTCTTCTTCACTATCACTTATTACCTATTGACGTGTTTCTATATGTATGCTACCGATTTGCTGTCCACACGCATGACCTTTCTTACAATAGAGAGCCCGTGCGTGAAACCCAAGCCATAGACTAGAATAGGTCGCTAATGCCACCCTGTTTCAAGCTGCAGAAAGTCATCATTCACCTGCCGTCATTCCAATGTATTTGTGGTCGGCGCAACATGTGTTTTTCTTCCATATTTCTCTATTAGTGGTCATCTCGGTCGTCACTCTCTTTTTAGCCATTTCATCTTTCACACAGTCCATCAATCGGTTCTTTGGTCTTCCATACAAGACTTTCCGAACCTGCAGAAAGTTAGGGATCAAACAGGATCTCCACGGACTTATTAAGGACCGAAGGAAAGTCTCCTATGTCTGTTTCCAATTCTGTTTAGCTCTTTTAGCGTGATTGCAAACATCTAAAGTGTCTCATTTCTGATAAGTAAAACCAAATTATAGACAACAAGGTAATTTCTTCTAGAGCTGTGATTACCATATTGTCTGAAGGAATTCAATTCGCACGTTCATGACAGTAAATCACGGATATAAAATTAAATAATGATGAATGGAACACCTTTCTTTTTGACCTTTCGCAAATCATGACACTGCAATTTGAATGCGAAATTTTTGTCGACTCATTATGTACAAGCTGAGCGTCCAAACTTAAGTGCTCACTACAGAATACTAAATTACTATCACGGTATTTTTCTATTTACAATTTAATTTTTATGTTATTTATTATTTGTTAATGAGGTGAAATTACAGACACACTTGACATTTCAAGTTGGTGGCAAAAGTTAGCATATTAGAATATAACATCATGTCTGTAATCCCCAAAGGGTTAGGCGGATGTGTACCTAGTACACCCATATATTTTGTCAGTTATGTTTAAGTCCCATGTAATAGGTGGCGAGCCTATAGCCATCAACCGGGCACGAATCCACACTCCAGGCTGCTACTGAAAAATTTGTGATGGGAAAAACCAATAACATTTTCCCGACCTCGGAATCTAACCCTGAACCTCATGCTCAGCAGTAGGGCTTCCAACCACTAGAACAACGAGGCAGATCGAAAATCCTTTTGTTGTCGTGATACTCCTGCAAAAGCTGAAAAGCAATCGCAAGCCCTCATTTATGCAACATACAATTTAATCAAAGGACATTACGCGAACGCTAGGCCACCAAATCTTTCAAGGACATGGTACAATTTGTATGGGGCTTCGGGCCCAGGAAAAATCATGGTGTAACTGAATAAAACCTTGATCAATTTCAAGTACAGCATTCAATTACATTTACCGCGAGATTACATGGCAACTTAAGTAACCAAAACGTTTATTTCAGGTACTTACGCGTATGTGTGTAATCACTTTAAAAAAACACGCAACGTTTTGTCTAATATATGGGTTAGCATTGTCTTCTGATGTGAAGTCACTGATTCCCACACAGATAAGATGCGGGTCAGTAAGGGGACTGTTGTCAAGCGTTTAAGGCTTTTAATTTTCTTCTATTGTAATCCAGATATGTATGGAGATTACTAAAGGGTTTTAAGATATAAAGTAATACTGTTCTTGGTCTTGTAGATATTAGGAAGTCAGGAGATTTATTTCATGTAGAGTCGACTTTCATGCATTAAGCGATTCTCTCATAAAACAAATAGGTATGTATTCTTTTGGTACAATGTTGTTTTATATGTTAGGAGTGGGAGAGTAACCTAAGATCGAAAATCGACTACTAAGAACTTTTCTACTCCTTCTATAAATAGAATTGGATCAACGAACCAACATTTGTTGGTCACTTATCTACTTTTTATGTACAAATATAATAAAAAGTTATTCTTCCTTCTCTCTAGCTTCTCAACAATTATATTAATGGTTGGTAAAATTGGCAATTCTCGTCGCCCACGTTCGTTTCTTGTAAAAAAGTTTATCTATATGTATAGCTGAGCCATGGTTATGACTGTTATTATTAATGTTACGTTATAATATAGATTTGTGTAGGTAATATGTTATTGTGTTGTGTGTTCGGGGATATATTTATGGTATTAAGTCAAAGTTCCAATTACTTTTTAGAAAGTTATTTAGTGCTTTAGATTATATTAAAATTGTAAATAAGTTAGTATCATTATCAACCTCATCATCAAAAGCCAAAAGACGTCGAATGCTGAATATAGGCCTTCACTTAAGCACCACCACTTCGACCGGTTCTGTGCTTCCCGCATTAAGCCCGAATGCACTCCACGAAATGACAAGCACCAATGACAAATAAGTTAGTATAGATTTGAAAAATGACAACACTGTCAAATTATATATTTATAAGGATAGTTGTAAGCCGATTTAACAAATAAATATAAGATTGATACATGAAACGCAATCGCCTAATTTTATTTATTACACCATCAAAGCAATTAATAATTTGCTCCAATCCATACAAAATGATCCATCGTTGTATACGTCAAACAAACGTAATAAATATGAAGCAACTTGGAATTAGAAGGCAATTATAATGGGTACCATTGCGTTGCTCACGCGCAATCGAAGAGTTAGCAGCCCAACAGTTGCGCAACGTTCGGTCGGTGCCCATTTTTGGGAGAGTTCAATTTCCTACAATTTGTAGAAACTAGTTTTTTCTAGTCTGTCGGTTTAAAAGTTCCGGTGTGATGACAGACATGCAAATGTTATGCAGAAATCAATTACTTATCCGTCAATTTGAAATCTAAGTTGAAGTGTATTTAATAAGTCACACACGGATTGGTAAGATTCAGTTGCCTTTGTTGAGGTCAGACAGTGGATGGGTGACCGTTCTTAACACATTCATCTCCGGTGCCTCAGAGAGCACTAGCTAGAGAACACAGCACATACATAATTGTGATGATCGTTATTGTTAACCTCGTTCGAAGAATACATACCCCTTTTTTACATCACACTGTAAACCACATTAATTGGTGTTTACATTGAGATTACTCATAAAATAACTGTTAAGCAATAATTAATTGAAGCTAATAAGGGCATGAGTAGACGGCACCGCAGCCGCGCCGACACCACTTCGCGTAAGGTAGACGGAACGCTGAAGCGCCGTCGGAGCACCGTCGCCGCGCCGTTTCCGTTTGATTTTGGCATATCACTCTACAATCCGTGGTGGCAGCGCGGCAGCGGGCTGGCAACGTTGCATATACACAGCTTAGAGGTGCGGCGGTGGCGGCACGGCGACGGCATCGTCGCCTTAAGTATTTATACTGGACGATCGGATTAATTGAGTAGTTATCAAATACTTAATTAAGATGGTTTAATCAAATTCTAATCAAAGATTGTGGAATTCGTTGGGATTCTAACAAGTACTCTTTAGTCACTCCTCAAGTTTGTACCTACAGATATTTGAGAACCCTTAAGTACTTGAGAGAGAGAAAATGAGAATCTTTATTTACGCTCGGAAATCTATACTTAGGTCTACCTAATATCGAGGTATTGTCTACTGATTGAACAAACAGACTAGTTAGTGAAAAAACAGAATTACCTACATGAGCAAGCCACGTGCCAGTGCACAATGCACAAGCCTCATACTACTTATTGAAAAAACTTGTGCTTTGCGCATTCAAAATGAAGCTCTGAAAAATTACCAATAGAATTGACAAAACTTGAACCCATTTACTCAAAATGAGCTGTTTTTTTTACATGTAAAATCGTTAACATTAGCATTCTTAACATGATGCAGAACAACGAGCAACAGTAATATTCTTTGACCTTCGTAAAAATATCTAAGCGCTGCCATCGTCGGGGCATAAACTTCTTCGCCATTAAACAAACCTATTTATTTTCACTGAAAACACAAACATAATTCTTCCTAGAATACAATAGACGTAGATATATTTAGAAACCTATTCCGCTTAACTATTCCTGAAGAGTAAAAAAAAAAACCTAAAACAAATCGACACGTGTTTCACCTCTCAACGAGGCGTGGCAACACGCTGTGTTCGGGTCCGCGACAAGTCAATCGTTATCCTGAGGATTCCTCATTCAGAGGTCGGCACGTGTCGATTTCTTAAAGGGCTTTTTATAACTCTTCAGGAATAGGTTACTAAACATATCTGCGTAACCTAATCCGCGTAACTGTTCTTAAAGAGTCATAGAGGGCAGTGTACACTGCGCTCGACGCTTGATGTGTCCACACGTCGGGTCCGAGTTCGCAACAAGCCAATCGCCTTCCTGAGGATGCCTCGTTGAGAAGTGAATCACGAGTCGATTTCTTACAGGGTTCTTTATGATTCTTTAAGAATAGTTACGCGGAATAGTTTACTAAATATATCTACGTCTATTGTATTTTATAATGGATTTCCGAAAGGTCACGACTGAATCAATTAACTATAAAGTCTTCCTCTCTCATAATAACACAAACGATATGAGAATGGCAATATGGCAATAGGCTCGCCGTCTATTACAAGGGACTAAACATAACTGGCGAAATGTGGGTGTACTTACTATAAGGTATACCTCTGCCTAACGCTTCGGGGATTACAAGCGTGAAGTTATGATATGAGAATAAGTAGTTCATGCCAGTCAGCAAGGTGGTAGCGTGGATATCTCCAGGGTACGGAAAAAATGTATCGTCACTTGAGGAGGCAATTTAAATGCAAATATCAATCAACTCTCCCTATCTTAGTCCACTGCTGGACATAGGCTTCTCCCAGGCTGCGCCACTACACCCTGCCTTCCGCCTTCCGTCGCCAGTCACCTTCTTAAAGTTGTCGGTCCATCTAGCTGGGTGGCGTACCACATTACGTTTGCCGATTCGCGGTCTCGACTCCAGGACTCGTCTGCTCGGAGACGCCCCGGGCGTCGGGAGTCGAGAGCCGACTTCCGGCCACCGTAGGCGCGGGCTTACGGACGGTGAGCAATGGGTAGCTCACCGTCCGATAGGGACCAGGCCCGGGTCGACGGCGCGTTGTGTTCCACGCGCGCCTCAAAGAGATGTCAGCACCAACTGACGGGGTCCGGAAGGGCCAATGCCTGCCGGGGTTGCGGGTTTGTCCGAAAGGGATATCGCGACCCCGGCACACAGGCAACGGAAGGAACACGGGTGGGTTTTAAGTCAGTAAAAGTCTGACACGCCCTCCCGCTCCGCCCAGAGCGGGAGAAGTTATTTGATAATTTCCCACCCTCAAAAAAAAAAAAGGACTCGTCTGCTCCACCGGCCATCGGTCCTTCGACAAACATGGCTACCCAACTGCCACATCAGCTAATCAATCTGCTATGTCAGTAACTCCAGTAAATGGATAGATAAAGAATCAATATAAACATTATTATATCAACAGAAATGGAATCTTACTAAATGTTTAACAATGTCATATGCCAACCCCGCAAGGCACTCAATATATTTTAATGTTCTGGAAAGTTGTATGAGTTTAGTTTGTTGTAAGTATAGGAATTTCTCCTGAGATTTGACCCGATGTTATTTCAAAGTTTACCCAAGTTATTATACGAAATGTTATAACAACTAGGCTAGGCAATTTTGCGTATACACAAATCGAGGTTATCGTAAAAGTAAATATTTTTATAAAGTTAAAAGAGAGTATGTATTTTGTGAATTATTTTGGAGTTGGCATTTGACAAAAAAATTGAGTTACCTATTTGAATATTGTTACATTTTATATTATGAAGGAAAAAAAATAGATTTTTAGAAATATTAATCCCTCTCCAATATATTTGTCTCCAAAATATTAGCAAGGTTTTCTGGTTTATACAAGGTTATAATATTATTTAGGTCAAATATTTTGAGAAAAGAAACCTTATGTTTTTTGTGAAAACAACGATTTTATGATACCGTTTTTGGTTATGTAACAGAAGGTAATGATGTCATTGTTTTAAAAATATTTTATTAAACCAAAAAAACATTCAAAAGTGAAAAATATTGACACTTGAAAGCAACCTTGCTCTAATTATTTCAACAACCTTTTTTATCTTGAGAAAACAATTCAAGCCCATATCAGAGGTCCAATTCACAACTATAAACTCCTTACAGAGTTCCGATTACTAGTGACGTAACGTCAAATTTATATGCTGGCAACACCCAACGCTAATTTGATCTCCGCAGGCCTACCGCGAAACGTACGCACTTTGAATGAACTATCACGTATGACGGGGTGCGCTTACGCATAGAAATCTGATAGAAATAGAAGATTAACTCATAGTATGTTGTAGCTATTTCTTCTATTACTCACTTTTGAAGTTTCTCTAAGGCATCGCGTAATGTAGCGTAATAAGTTTTTGTGGGCTGGCAACACGGATGGGAACGATTGTGAACATGCAAATGCATGCTAATACAGTGATTTTTATTGTTTGTGTGGTAGGAATGGTTCGATGGCGAGGGTTCCTCGACTCGTGATTGGTTCACACCGTGCTTACTTACAAGATTTATGTAACTAAGTCTTATAGATTTAGAACTTGATTATAAATAAACAAGGTTTAGCCCGCGGCGTCATTTATTACATGACACTAACTCACAAACTGACTTATTTGTATTACTAGTTAAAATTTTAAGAATATCGTAAACTTCTACAATATTTGTAAATTTGTGAGCACCATGTATCTATCACATAATTAATAATTTAACTGTCGTTGCTTCATTTTTAATTCTTTTTACCTAACGTAGTACAATAATTTTATTCTAGGTGCATCATCTTCACATATAATTATATAATGTATACAAAATATTGTAAAACATTTTAAAAGAGTAACGGTGTAGTTTCTTGCCCATTCTTCTCCATACGAAAACTACCTTTTGGAAGGGGCGACTAGAACTCAAAAGTGCCCTTTATGTACACTATTTGATTTTGAACTACTTGAAGTAAATTATTTGATTTTGACTTTGTTACCCGCGGTGGTGGTCGTAAATTATCACAAGGGAAACTACAACCAGGATAAAAAGTTTCCTTTGTCCAGTTAATGGTTTATCAGTGTGCCAAATTTCATAAAAAATCGTTTAGCCGTTAAGGCGTCAAAACGTAACAGACAGACATACATACAGAGTTATTTTCGCATTTATAACATCACTAGCTGCGCCCCGCGGTTTCACCCGCATATGTCTTGATCCCGCGGGCATATCGGGATAAAAAGTATCCTATGTTCTAATCCAGGTCACGTTCAGCCGTTCATCCAAATCCGTTCAGCCGTTATAGCGTGAAAGCGTAACAAATAAATTCGCATTTATAAATATTACTAGCTTTCGCCCGCGGCTTCGACCACGTGGAGGTCGGAAATTATCCTACGGGAACGTACCACCGGGATAAAAATATCCTATGTGTTAATCCAGCTTATAAACTATCTGTGTGCCAAATTTCATTCAAATCCGTTTTTGCGTGATTGAGTAACAAACGTCCAAACTTTCACATTTACAATTTAGTAGGATTATTTATATGTATATAGTTAGGAAGTTGGGATTGTGGAAGAATGGATTGCCTATTTTGCGATTGTTTTGATTTAGTTTCTAGATACGGAATATACGCAAAAGATTTAAATGGAAATTCCAATAATTTTCGCAGAATCGGAACGAGAAGACTTCCATCTGGGTGCTAATAAACATTTCATTGATAATTGTAATCTCATGCCCTTCATTCATCTCTACGTAAATATAATTTTTTAGTGTTGTGTTGGATTTTCTTACACGATCGTAATATAAAAATATAAACTAACTTGTTTCCAATTGAATAACTTCACATTACAGAAGCACAGCATCTTTAAGCTCAGCATTAGATTATTTACAGTTGAACAATTTAGTCGAACGAAACAATGTAAGGTCTATTTAAATCCATGTTTCCAAATTGATGTTATTTCCACTGAAACAAACATCAACTTTATAAAAATGTAAATAAAGTTGATTTTAGACTGGCTAGTAATGTTGAAAAAGTCATAAAAAAATAATGAAGTTGTAGCGCAAACTGAACCTTATGTGTAGGCATTACAGTTGTTTTTCCTAAGACTAGTGTTTGTTTACATGTTTGACAAATAAATTGCGAACGCAGATTAGGTACAGATTTCCTTAATCGGTCATACGCGGATCTGATCGACATTATGTAACTGTGAAATATATGGGCAGGACGTAAACACATGTATTTGGACTAGGCTGTGATAATACTCCCACGGTTTGCCATAAACTCACTGAGATTGGTATTTATTTCATGCAGTGTGGTTTTATAGGAGCAGCAGCCTATCTCGTGTGCAATGCAAGGGTGTTACATGCCTTTCTAGAGGTTTTATGTCATCATCTTGAAAGAGGCCTATACAGGGTGGCAGGGACATCGACTCGAAGCCGGTTACCATGGATTCAGTACATGATTCTGAGCCACCCTGCATTGAAATTTCTCGTCGGTTATTTAAAAAAAAAACAGCTGTTTCGTAGAAAAGTGCAATACCTACGCGGTCAAAATGTATGGAACAGGCGTTTTTATTCTTAACAACCGACGAAAAATTTCAACGCAGGGGGGCTCAGAATCATTTACTGAATCCATGGTAACCGGCTTCGCGTCGATGTCCCTGCCACCCTGTATAGGGTCTTTTATTTTTATTTTTTATTTCTGAATAGGCCAGCTCGTCACCTCGATCTCGCCTCATGGAAAGCGATGGATGAGGTCTATGATGGATCGAGCGTACCCAGAAGATGCCTGTTTACTTTTGCTTTGAAGGCAAACGGTCTCTAAAGTTGTCTTTCGCATCCAGTCTATCCCAGCCGCCCCCCGGTCAGGTTTTCTGCTCATCTGTCTACACTTCTACTGTATCAATTATCAATGACATTTGATTTGGGTTTTGCGTCAAATTTTCAACTTAAGTATATATTTTTATTAGTTTTTAATTTTTATTGGTTTTTAAAAATGTGTACTTAAACTAGTTAAACTAGTTGTATTTTTGTTTCTGTTTTGTTTTATTTTCATTAGAAATGTTACTAACATAGTTTTATAAGGATTACTAACAACAATATGAATCACGTGTGTTCGATTTAAATAAATAAATAAAAAAAAAATATACCTAATTAGCACAACGAAGCAGTTGAACTAATCGAGGAAGAGCGAGGTTTATCCCATCACAAGTATCTTCGGATTACTTTCTGGGAAGCCCCGGCAACTTAATTGTATCTAGATTTAAGATAATAAACACATTTTTTTTTTTTTTTTTGTGGAATCTTAAAAGCGGAAATTGATTAAAAGTAAGATCACCAGAAAAATAAACCGGCCAAGTGTATGTTGGACCACGCACAATGAAGGGTTCCGTAGTTGGGATGAATTTATCCCAAAAACCAACTAAACATTGTAGTTGAAAAATATGTTCTCCCACACATCGATAAACGACACGGTCAATTCTTCAACTGCAAATGTAAGGTTGTAATCCCAAATAATTTTTTTTGGGTGTTAGAACGTTAGAACTACCAATGAACGATTTTCGAATGTTTTCCTTTACATGTGCTGTGATTCTAGGTCAACAGGAAGTACCCTGTGGGTTTTGATTTACTCACGAGTATGAAAATATGTCGCATAAATGGCCGTATTTTTTTATTGCGTTGACTTAAGCTTTGTGCAGACTAGCGCGACGCGACACCGGTTATTGTTATACCGTGAAGTTTTCTTAGAAATTCTATTGTTCAATGCTGGTCTGCACGAGCCTTTAGAAGCTTGATTTTATTAGAGTTCCAAGGGGCCATAGACCTACGTCTATGGCCCCTTGGAACTCTAATAAAATCAAGCTTCTAAGTCAACACGCTTTTGTTTGCACACTTCGGTTCACACCGCGAACTATGAGCCGAATTATGAAAAAACGCGGTAACTACATGAGCGAAGCTAAACGAACTTCGTGGCTAGTGTGGCGTGCGCTTGAGTTTTCCCCACCTACACAAAAAATTCAAGCAAAGTAAAATATTCTTACGACAGACCCTACACACCAAAAATGCACTACATTTATATATGTATCGAGCCCACACGTAATTATATTTGTAACCGCTCCATATCCATAACTTTGAGTAACATCTATCGACGTACTACATTTTTACCATTCCAAAAAACATCGCGTTATAAATGAATTCATTTTACCTAAGGCTCTTGGGATGATTCGAGCACTGCTAAACCTAATTAGTACTTATAAGGTAAGCCTTGCACGCACTTTGCCTTACATGATGACATCCGATTCTGCTTTATAAATGAATGATTCATACTTACCCCATCACGAGATTGTTACACATCGACCACCTATTGAGATTTTCACTTAGTGCAGGGCTTCCCAAACTGTGCTGTGCTGTGTGAGGCGATTGTCATGTAACTGTAGCCAGCTCCAATACGTCAAAGACAAACTGCTTGAATTTATGAGCTCACTTTTGAACAAGAACATGTACAGGTCGCAAATATATTATTTGGAGTTTTTATGATAACTTGTCACTAGGGTAGAACTACATACTGATAGGTACTTTTCAGCTTAAAAGGCCCCCCTTTTTAGCCATAAAGTACCTACCAGTGTGTTGTATTTTTTTTACGATGCCCTTCCGGACGTCGCAAAAAAATGGCAAACTCCCAAGGGCGTCACAATAAAAATTAGTTTGGGAAGCCCTGACTTGGGTGTTTGGTAGGGCTATACAAATCTTATACCTAGTGTACAATGTTTTTACGGCAAAAAGAGTGTGTAAAGGACATGGACATAAAAGTACATTCCATGTACACAAACATAGTAAATATATTGTATAATAAAAATAGAAAAATGAATTAATACGTAGTTTTTAACCTCTCTGAACTTGTCAGATTGAAAATCAAAATATTAAGTAATTAGGATGAATTCAAAGTACCCGTTGTCAACGTCCGCCATAATGGACCATAGAGAAAGATAAATATAATAGAAGACGTTCCACACCACGCATAGACATGTAATATGGACAACAAAATGCTCTTATTAAGAACATTTTATTAATATGAAACTGTCTTCATTGGTATTTTTTGGATGATTCAAATTATCTTTTCCTACTGTGGATGTTCAAGATATTTTTTTAAAATATTTTACACAAAAAAAACATAAAACGGAACGCGTTTACTTCTTTGACAATGTGTCATTGTATATGTCAAAGTATTTGAAATGCTACCGCAGATTCTACATTGTGTACCGTGTTTTTCTGTTTATGCGATTATTTTCTAATATAGTTGACCCCCGCTTATCTCTACGGACTGATACCTTCTACCACTCGATTGCTTTGTTATTAACACTGGACTCTGATTTGCATTACGTTTCGGATTTGTTTTGTGGATCAATATGAGGTGCATCAACTGCGGAATAGCCATGCAAAGGTTGCAGAGGCATCTCATATCCTCCCTTTCTGCACACCATCAAACAAAACTTTCGCGTTGGATAACCAATACTCAAACTCAGGTATGAAGTTGGAGTAGAAAAAACTTAATCAGATTTTTTTTTTTAAAGCTACTTCTGGTATTTTATGGTGTGCGATATTAACTTATAGTGTATCTTATTTTCAGTTGCCTCTGGATACATTCCTTTGCAATCCATGCTTCTTATTATTAAGTACCGAAGCTGGTGAACACGAGATACTATTGGGGCATAACATGGTTTGCCTTGGTTGTGGGAAATCTGTGAGAAAAATAAGACACCATAATATCAGTATGGACTGTCCATTGCTGGCTGCCCTATTATCACAAAATACTAATTATGTGGTAAGCATTTTGTTTTTCATTATTATAAATACCTAGTTGTATTAATCTATAAAAAGATGCGTTTTCATATAATGTGTGTATGATTGTAGTATCTGTCTTTCATATATTTTACATCTTTAACATGTATACTTGCCTAAAGTAAGTATATTGTAACATGTGTTTACACAATAACATAATACTTGAAAACATAAACAGATGCATACAAAAGATACCCTTGTTGCTAAAAATAATATAAACATAAGCTGTAATATCTGTGTTTATTCTAACTGTGGTTTATTTTCAGCCCTCAAGAAATAACTAGTTTGTCATGTGTTGGATGCGAACAAATAGACAGGCAGTGAATGACTCATCACGAGACACGCAGGAATTGGCAGACAACAATGCAGCAGCCCCTAATGTTCAAGTGGTTAGCCCACCAGAGCCACCACCACTACCGCCTGTTCAAAGTGGGCCACTTCGAAGGGAAAGTAATACTTTATCCTTACCTAATTATAAGCGAGCTTCGATCACATCGATTCATTGCATATTTCAACAATGCAGAAACAGAATGTTACATTTGGTCCCGCAATTCATTAAAAGACTGCTTTTGCAAGAACATAGTTTCTATGTTCCTCGCAGCTGTAGAGTGTGTGAAACACATTTGTACAGTGATCAGTGGCTAGTGGATTTATGTTATTACTGAAGTACTAAAATACTTATTATACACTTAATGCAGGTTAGTGTATAAGTGAAATAAAAATGCTCTTGGTTGACATCGGTTTCTTAACACTAGCGGTGCGTTGCTGTAATGAGTTATTTCTGTAAAGAATTATTGAGTTATCTAGCTAGGTAGGCATTTAAGATAATATGTATATTATAATTCACAAAATATTTTTCTTTAATTTCTCTAATAAATGAATAATTATTTTTACTCTTTTGTTTTATTTTGTTTCCCATGTTTATTGGTAATTAAGCTATCAAAAAAATATAAGGGTAAACTGTAAAAATGTACTTTAAAGAAAAACATTAGTATCCAATATATTTTGTTATAATTGTCACATTTTTTGAGACCCAGTAATAAATGTTAATCAATATACAGTTAAAAATCCTTAATTCATGTGGCCATAACTTTGTTTAAATGCCTAAACCTCAACACACAAGGCGGGTGCGTATCGGGCGCTGGTTGGAACGGCAAGTACGGCGGGCTTGTATATATTGTAATTCCTTGTATTATATGGATGTCAGCACACGAAACGCGTGCGCGTCTCCCGCTCCCGACCCGTTCCGCGCCCGGCCCGCTCCGCGCCCGACCCGCGCTTGTGTGTGTGTGTTGAGCTTAATAATACTAAAAGCATTTAACCGTCATAATTCACAACTGTTCGCTATCTAAAAGCGCCATAAGTTTTCTATTGCGAAATTATAATCTATACACTTATTTCCAGCGATCAGATTAAAAGGTTTAATGAAACTGTTTACGTCTAGTCTGCTATAATGACAAGATCTTTGAGTTTTTTTTAAATAGCAATTTGATGTGTCAATATTCAGGAATATAAAACACCAAGAATCATTGATGTACATTAAATTCGATAACTATGCCGACGTCCATACAAAAATTGGCCATGTCCTTTAAATACCTAACCAAATTCAACATGGCGTTCGAGAGGAGAATCTTAAAAAGAGCTGTCAAAATTAAAACAAAATCTCAATTTCACACAATCACGATTGAAATGAGACTCAAGGTAAAACACCGGCCAAGTTATAAAGGTTCCGTTTTTGCCATTTAGCTACGGAACCCCAAAAACGACAATTAAAAATGAATATTGCATTGAAAAAATGTGAGCGATTTTGTAATTGCTAAGTTGGTATGGTGATTCCAATTATCAGAACAGTATAATGTAACACTCAACACTGGTGCTGAGCTAAATGAGCCAACTAGACAGATAAAAAGAAATTAACGACACACAATCTCATTCAGCATACATAACCAGTATTTACATGATCTATACATTAGGTTACCTTATACACGTAACATACAACCGTCCAGCATTCTGATTGTTCAGATTATGATCATCTTAATACTGAGTGAAATGGATAGTCAGGTTTAAGAGGAGGAAATAAATGTTAGATGACTGTAATTGTATACGACTGTCTAGGAAATATTTATAGACTTTATTGAGAAGGTGTTTGACCTTTTAAGGTAGCCATAACGATGGAGTTATGGACTCTTTCATAGTGTTTTACTGCTGTATAATCTTCGAATATCCTAACTAATATTATAAATGTGAAAGTGATTTTGTTTCGTTGTGTTGTGTTGGACCTGGAGAAGGACATAGGGTACTTCTCATCCTGGATTGCAGACGAAGTCGCGTGGAAGGGCTTATGGCTAAATAATAACAGCCATGGGTCGATCGAAGGTTAAGCTACGCTTGCCGAGGTCTGTCTGTGGATGTGTGACCATCCATTACATATCGATACCCTTCCGTGGCTCGGAAAGCACGTTAAGCCGTTGGTCCCGGCTGTCATTTGTAGATCTTTGACAGTCGTTACGGATGGTCAGAAGTCCGAAAGTCTGACAACCAGTCTTACCTTATAAGGGTATCGTATTATCCAGGAACTGGGTTGTGGATGTCAGATAGGCAGTCAGTCCATGACAAATACTGGTATTCAGCTGTATCCGGTTAGAATGGAAACCGACTCCAATAAAGTTGGGAAAAGGCTAGGCAGATGATGAGACTGACTAGTGGAAGCATCAAACGCGATTGTTAAACTTGAAGTGAATTTGATCCGATTTTTAATCGGGAAATTTTTAGTAAGTAGCAGCTTGTATTTTGGATTACTCTGGAATTAAAGTCAGTTAATAGTAACTGCCACCTTTGTCTAGAGGTCGCAAATACTACTGCTAAGCATGAGGTCCTGGGTTCGATGAAATTCTGTTGATGGCAACAGACTCGCCCCCTATAATCTAGGACCTACATTTAATTAGGGCAATGGGGATGTAGAATACATAAACACCTCTGCCAATCTTCGGAAAGTACAAGCGCTATGTTTAGTGAGAATATTTACGTTCTTTGTAGACAGTTGTAATAAATAAAGATTATCTGTCCGCTATTTCGCGGGATATGACAGCGAACGGTCTCGGCCTCTCTCGGGCGGCTTACTTAGATGTTAGAGCATTGCTGGAGGCCAATTAAAAGTAAGTTCAAGTAACGTTCGTGATGAATTTATGGGATTAAAGATTATAGCAATTAAATTATTAGTTTACATATCTTCTAATTATATTGGAGATCCCTAACATAAGTGTAAAATACCTGTACAATGACATAATCCATTTTTAAGGCAGTTATGTGACAGTTATTAATTGCATCGCACATGATACGAAATCATTTGACATTTCAATGTTTGACATTTATTTTCCTAGGTAGGTACCTTATGAATGTACGGAAGCATATACAATGTCGCCCATTGATGACAAATTATCGAAAATAAACTTAAAAATTTACTTATTTTTTTAAACTTATTTTTTTTTTTTTTTTCTTGAAAGAAAACCCAAACCATGACATCACAATACGCGTCTCTTCTTGACCAATCACAGACGCGAAGACTCAACTATTATGACAGCACTTCATCTCGTATCGTTCGATGCAACACCATTATTAAGGTCAAGTGTTCGAGTTCAAAGATCATAACCATTTTACAAGTTTTTGCAATGAAATAACTTCACATAAATATGTATAAGTATTACTTACTTATTCTGGGTTAATTCGACCAAAATTTTGTACCTAATAGTCTTATTCTGCAAATAAAAAAATACGTCTGACAGTTTTGTATGGCAAAACTGTAAAAACAAAAATACACAACTAGGTCAAAAAAAGTTCACCCTATATAAAGTCCCTGAGAAACCTTATTGGCGCAGCCGTGAGACACACACTATTTTATTGTTAAAATATTATTTTCCCTTTTTTTATTTTGTATTTTGTGTTTCACGAACTGTGTCAAAATAAACGTTATTATTTCTTTCTTTATTTTCTTTACATTCCGACGTAATCTAAAAAAATCTCATCGTGTAAACTTTGGTGAAGTGAGCTGTCTATTCAACTGATGCTAGGGATTGATACTATTAACAGAAGAAGAAGAAGAAAGAATAATATTTAATTTTGGACACGCACAGGAAATACAAACAGTCATAAAAAAAACACAATAATAACGACCTGTGCGAGGCCAAACAGGCTCCTATCTCAGCATAAAGCACAATATTTAAAATAAAAATATACCGCAGCGCTGGTATTCTGATACCACTGTGACTCTCTACTCACATTCCACTGTGTTTAATTAGTTTTCATAATAAAATTTTGACAGACTATATCGGCTGGTATCCTTCGAGTTTTACCTTTCACGGAGTCAAAAGAGTTTAAAAATCAATGGTTAATTAAAAGTTTGTGTGCGTATGAAAAGTTTTGTGCCGCTTTATTTTAGTTGGATTCAGTATAATTATGTATTTCGTTACTGCTTATTTATTTTATAATTCTCTAATTAGTACTGTACATAATTTTTGGAAAGGTCATGTTCAACAGCTGATGTTTATCTCTATTTATTAATATTATGTTGCTATTTTTTTTTTTTTTTTTTGAGGATGGTAAATTATCATATAACTTCTCCCGCTCTGGGTGGAGCGGGAGGGCGTGTCAGACTTTTACTGACTAAAACCCACCCGTGTTCCTTCCGTTGCCTGTGTGCCGAGGTCGCGATATCCCTTTCAGACAAACCCGCAACCCCGGCAGGCATTGGCCCTTCCGGACCCCGTCAGTTGGTGCTGACATCTCTTTGAGGCGCGCGTGGAACACAACGCACCGTCGACCCGGGCCTGGTCCCTATCGGACGGCGAGCTACCCATTGCTCACCGTCCACAAGCCCGCGCCTACGGTGGCCGGAAGTCGGCTCGCGACTCCCGACGCCCGGGGCGTCTCCTGCGGCGATTATGTTGCTATTAAGAATGTTAAATTAATAGATTAGGAGGTTCGTCTCTCTAGAGCCCGAGAGCTCCTCGGGCCCTCTTGGACCCTGTTCCCGATACCGGTGGGTACTATTTTATATATTTTTAAACGTTTTTATATTTTTTTATTCTAATATTTAAAATTTTAATTTATATGTAAATAATGAAATTCATTATAATCTTTTGATTACGAAGCAAGTCCTTTAAAGAACTTGCTTCTTTCTCAAGTTCATAATTCGGAATCAAAGTTTTCCTTCCCGAAATTCAGACTTGAAAAACACGATGAAAAGCGATCGCATTTTAAACTAGCAAAAGTTGGAGATTTGGCCGATATAATTTTTCATACAAAATTGCCAAGCCTGTAATAAGGGTAAAATGTCTCGTTTGTAACAAAAATAATCATAATTTAAAGTTGTTTACTTGCGAATTGGCCACCCTATAGAACGAAGCTAATCCAATTAATCACGCTTAATTATTACCGAGTGTAGTTCAACAAATGAGGTTGGCAGCCGGATAATTGGAACCAAATGAAAGAGCGTGAAACAAAATCAGCAACAGGTTCTGGAAACCCACTACATAGGTAGGTTCATTAAGGGGGCGCCCAATCGTCCACTAGCGCCACTCCTTTACAAAAATATTATCTCGTGATTGAGAAGGAATTATGAATAACGGCTAATAAGGACCCTCGGTAAGTATGTCTAGAATTTTCTAATACCTTTTATAAAGTTTCATATTTAGACACGAAGCAACAGAATTCGATCTAAAGAAAAGCGGCCACATTCCTCTAGGGCATGCCCTCGTTGCGTAATAGATAATTGAACTTCAAAAATCAAACCCATTACTAACAAAATCAACTGTGAAACGTTTAGTAAGCAAACGTAAAAATAGAAAATAACATAATTCCGGTAGCAGTTACACGTAACGCATTTATTTAACTAAAAGGTTAGCTTGAATGGAAGTTGTTTAAACTGTACACTAGTAAACCACTGGACATGTCGCTTAAGCCAATGTGACAAAGTCACTGTTACATAATGAGTAAATAAATGGCTATGTATGGACAAACACATGTTGGACGCCGCTGTAAGATGGAGGGACGACTAATAAACAAGTAAAGCTGCATGGACTTCGGAAGAGGATCTATAGTACGATACAACTTAGATGTAGCATCGGAAGAATTCGTAAAACCGATCACTATCCGAACTGAGTGCGCCTTCAAAATCACCAATCTTTATTACTGCTTTAGGTGAAAATGATGTTTTCGCCAACGCAATAACTTGTACAGTCATATAACCAAATACATTCGTAAAATTGAAATGAATGAATAACTTCAAATTCATGCTACATTTAAGTTGTGTCGTACTGTACCTGCCTATATATTTTGACAATCTTTGGCTAATATTATGGCCTAATAGGTCTGCCTCTTGATCAAGCCTTAAGAGCCCATAGTATCTCACCACTCACACCATACTGCTCGCGGACTGAGTTCCAAGGCGCCAATAGTTTAGGTCATTTCTTTTTACGGTTACGATTTCGTTGTTCGGTTTATTTTTTTTTATGGAATCGCGTTTTCGTCAAACACAGTACTTAGCATTAATCCTCAACTTAACACATATTTATTTTAAAATTGATGCTGTATTTTCGATATAACGGAGGATCATGCTAAGCAATTTGAGGTATTATGGACTCTTAAATTATTATGACTGAAATTTTAGCGTTTCTATAATTCTTTACAAAAGAATGGTCATGCTACAGGATAGACTTTGAACAGTTTTTTTTTTCAACCAAGTTTTTAATCATGTTCCTGTTGTTCTCTTCAATTAGTGGTTCCGAAGTGATAAAAAGCTGAGAAATAACGCACATAACATCACGCCTGGAATCCTCGAAGGATTAGGCAGAGGTGTCCCTGTTTTACACCCACATTTTTGCTGAGCATGAGTCGGATTCGAGTTCGGGGTCCAACAAAGTGATATTTGTTTTTTTCATCTGGAATTTCTCAGTAGCAGTCCGGAGCCAGGTTTATGCCCGGTTGATGACAATAGGGTCGTCCCCTATAACATGGGACTTAAAACATAACTGGATGAGAAATAATGAACTAATGATTTAGGTAAAAGTAAGTTAAATATGGAGGATCTTGTTTATCATTTGAATATGTTAACAACTTTATAAAACGTGTTTTTTTCTTCTTTCACCTTCATCAATCATAACACTCATATAATGTGGGTTTTTAATCCTACGTGCATTATTGATATCATGACTGTCTCCTTTTTATTAGCCTTTAGGCTATCATAATTATGGACATACATTATTAATTTGTTTACATGAATATGTAATTTATAATCTCTAATTATTTTAATGATGTTTTACGAAATCGATTTCTTTTTTGCTTGCTGCCAAAAAAGGATATGCCATCTTGTTGCTTTAAAAAGATATATTCATACTTCCATTGCGGTCCACAATCTTATGAATCTATATAATATAATTAAGTATAAAGTAAACGACTGCCTCCGCCAGAAAATTAATTAAATTATACCGCGAAAACAAAAGTAGAAAAAAAACATTTTTGTATTTTTTTTTTTGACGTTACAACGTCTTAAATTAGGTTGCGGCTCGGAGTCACTCATGAAAAAGTGTAACGCCCGCTCACGTCTGTTACGATGAGTCACCGCCGATAAAAAGACGTTGTCACGTAAAATCTTCGCCCGTAAAACCGACTTTACAGGCAACCATTTTTTTTGATATTTTTTTTGTCAAGTTGCGATGGCTTAAATTAGGTCAGTCCATTAACAACAGTCCCGTGGAACAGTTACAAAAAAATGTAAGGCCTACGTGAACCCATGGACCCCAGCAGGCCTTAGCACCACGTAAAGCTATGAAGTTTAAGAGGTTGTGAACTTGTGAACTCCAGTAACAAAACTGCGTGGTCTGCTGTAGACAGAACGGGGCCAAATTGTAGATTATAAAACAAGTGAAAAAAAGGGAATCTAATTCGAGGCACTAAGTTGGATCCCGAGAGCAGCGTAGGATTCTACATTATAGAGTCCTGAGCGGAGCGAGGGATACAAGCACCGAGAAGGTTTTAGTTGTGTAGTCTATTTTTTACCATTGACTGCTGGAAAATAAATAGTAGTACAATTGCTGCTTTAGAACGAAATGATTCCAGAGTGAGTGTGTCATTTTCGTCACTGGAAGAACTCATTTTATTATAATTATGTTAATAAATTTTCCAATGACATAAAACAACCACGTTAACAGATACAAATGAACCTAACTAACATTGGCTCCATGGAGTAGCTCCATTCAGCCAGCCAGTAGGCACTTACAGCACGTTTTTTTTTTGTACATAATTCGTATAATTCGTGCTTGTTCCAAATTCAAAATGTTTTCTATTCACACAGTGACTAAAAGAGAGTTTTATTCACTGTTATCGATTAATCAAATGCCCTTTTTCGAGTGGCAATGGTAAAAACAGATTTTTCTGTAGATTTTTATACCCGTAAAAAAACTGTTTTGACTGCAGTTTTCATAGATAGAGCTACACTTGATTCAGGTCTGCGCACACAGCATTTATAGCTCACATGGGAACCGGTCTTTGGGAAGTATGTGTATCATTAGAATATTACATAACAGTATGTAATAATAGGCCCATTAGCTACGATTACTCAATTCATATTGAAACTCATGAAGTATCTCTCACGTCGGTTTGTTTTCAGTAGTTGCGTACTAGTGTTTAGGTATCTAAGTATTTAGCGGCTCTGCAGGTTGAGTACCTTCTGTAAGTGCAAGAGTGCTTGCTTGTATTAGGTCTATACTTGGATATTTCTAAGCCTCCTGTAAACTACTAATAACATTATGCCCCTACATTTTGACTACGGGTAAACTATCAATGATCTACGAATGACAGCCGCTGTCAGTGCTTTCCGAGCCACGGAGGGGTAACTCACCAATCTACGGAGCAACAGCCCTTCAATGAACTGTCAGAATACTGGTGAAATGACCGTAATGATGGTGGTAGCGATAAGACTTCCCGACTCGTTACGACCTACCTTAAGAATATTATTCTTATTCTATTGCACTACCCCTTTGATAGTGATGGCAAAAATTTACCAGAATGCCTGCCCCTTAGTTTTCCTAGTATGATATCGGTTGTCAGCACATTTGGAGGGGTTCCGGGATCACCACTGGAATGCAGCGGCGCCCTTCAACCCTTCCTGTGGTTTTGACACTTCCGTACACTAACCTAACGTAACCTTACCACCTACACAGACTATAAGAGAGTGCCCACAATGTGCCAGAGTTGTCTAAAAAAAATAAATGTAGAGATCTGACTACCAACAAAGCCCACACCCGACTGAGCTTCGCCGATATCTTTCTATTTATTTTATTCACACAGTATTCTTCAAAATGTATCGTTTCACAATGATACAGTGCAAATCTCTGCGGTTTTATCAAATCATAATCGCATTCTCTTTTAATTTTACATCGCGAGGTCGACAGTCGTTACATCACTGTAAAATCCTCTCACATGGCGATTTATGACAATTTAACTTGGAATCGAATCGTAATCGAATTCTTTTACCTTTTTCCTGTCATTCAGCTTGTTTAAGAATCTTTTTGATACCCACTTTATGGATAGCGAAAGTGATGCATCAATTAGAGCTAAACTAATAGCATCGTGGTATTTATATTGACAATAAATTTCACCTCTGTTATGTAGATTGTTATGGTCGGTTTTATTGGAAAGCCTATGACGATTTATTTCTTAGTTCTAGATATGATTTGTTACATTTGATTGTTTCACGAAAAACTGTAATAAGATCTTGGTCTTACTGCTTTCAAAAAGCCTCCACAAATAAAGATGCTTTAAAACGTTTGAAGTGTGACGCGTCCTGGGCAGTTATTCTTACCAGATTCTTATTGGCTAATCATTTGACACCTGAGCTGAAGACAGTTCGCAACCGATACTCTTATACAGGAACTTTTACTTTTTAGAACCCAGACTTCGTGTATTTAATTTCATCACCACTGCACTCAAAACGGTGAAGGAAAACATCAGCATGTCCTAGAACCAAAAATTCGAAGACATCTACCAACGCGTACTGGGCCGGCGTGTTGGATTACGACCCACTCCCTCACACAGAGAGGAGGCCTGTGTCCCAGCAGTGGGAACATTATAGGCTGATTATTATTTATTTTTATTTGATTGACCCACACAAAAAGGTCATTCATCCATCGACATACAACACATAACCCCTAAGGCTATAGTGACACATCGACATCTCCAACCCATACTTATCACGTCAAACAAGATCTAAGATAAGATTATCGAGTGAAAGTAATCAAAAGATTACCTCGCTGCATCGGTAACAATGTAGATTGACAATGGGATTATTAATGGCGACCATAGACAATGATTCTAAAACCAGCGCTAATTATAGACTGTTACTAACGTAATATGGTATTGTTATGAGAATCAACTGGGTATGGGACTATTTTATGTGATGTAGACCACCGTAATGGTAATAAAGTTCTTTGTAAAAGTATTTTTCCGGGTTACTAAACTGGGCGTGGAATCCTCGATCTTTCTCCTGTATGAGATGGGATCTTTACCTCGGAGTAGTATAATATACAGGCTGGAATACAACGTCGCCCCTGGGCATGTGACCGCCCGTATTTTTCTGAATACTCATGAAAAATTATCGAAAATTAACTTTAAAAGGGGTGGTCTATCTTTAATATTTTTCATATTATTCCATTTAAATTTTTTGAGTAGCGTTTGTAACCTTGCTTTACATTTTTTGCCATATCTCCGATGTTATTGGCTCGATTTGGATTCTGTTTATTATTTCTAAAAGCTTAACTCATAAGCTTTTAGATAAACATACACAAACGCTACTCAAAAATATTAAATTTAATAATAACATGACAAATATTAATGATAGACCTTTTTTTCAAAAAAATTTAATAGTCAGAAAAATACGGACGGTCACATGTCCATGACCAACACCCTCAAATTTTGCATGCTATGTTTTATCTTAGCTAAACATGTTTGTGCCATTATAATTATATTTTTATACCATGTTTTATGCAAATAAATGATTTATTATTATTATTCATTATTAGGGGCGGCATTGTATAGGTACCATCTACTCATCTAACATTACTGACTGCCTCTTTGATCTAGTGATTGCAAGCGGTACCGCTGAGCATGAGGTCCTGGGTTCGACTTCCAGGTCCGGCAGAGTTCTATCTGGAGTTTCTTAGCAGTCCGGAATCTGGATTTGTGCCCGGGTGATGGCAATAGGCTTGCCCCCTATTATATCGAACTTAAACATAACTGGCGAGGGTGTACTATGGATACGCCTCTGCTCAACTCTTCGAGGAAACAAGACGTCTCGTTATGTTTTGTTTTGTTATGTCATGTGATCTATCATTATTCCTGTTTTTGTCGTGAAGCAACATCACTGTGTTCCAGTTTGATGGTCATGGATGCCGACGCCAATTACTTATTTAGGATCCTTGACTCATTAGGTTAGATCCAAGCTCTGAACAGCGGTTTTATATAAGATCTGAGAGTATACTATGGTTATTGAAATAATAAACATGGTTGGCAAACGAGTTGGCGATCAAAATGCTACAAGAGGAATCGTTCTGCATATTCTTTTGAAAAAACCCTAAATCTTCTTTTAAACTCTTCCACAGAAATAAAGAGGGTGTTCTTTCAAAACTCTATGGAAAACGTTATCTTGCCTTTGAGTGTGTGGCATCGTCTTCACCACAACCGCACCATACAAAGACTACCAAAAAAAACATTACCTACCTTCGCAGTTCGAACAAAAAACAGTAGCCGGCTGATATGCAAAGCTACGCATATAGTATACCTATAAACAGCCTGTTACATGACCGGAACACATAAGAGATGAGAAAGTCAATAAGATGGAAAGGCAGGTCGGGTCATTATATCTTCATGACTTTACAGAAAGGAGATAGGTAGAGGTAATGGTTAATACAATTGTGATGATAGCGCGCTTTTTGTGGATGGATAGGTACAGATTTGTATCTGAGAAATTCTTTAGAATCTTTTTTTTGAATTTTATTCTTTCGGCAAATACATTGTCAGTGTCTGCTTGCTTACTGGGGAGTTTGTTGCGCCACTTCTACTTCCCAGCTAACGCACTAGGAAGTGGTGAAGGGTGGGCGTTTTGGGGGACTGTCTTATGTAATTTTGACATTCTAAAAGTGCTGATTCTCAGCCTAATTTGAATAAATGACTTTTGAAAGAAATTTTGAACTTTAGAAATATGAAATTTGATGCCTTTTTCAATCATTTTAATATGAGGCCAAAGAAAAAACAAAATAGGGTGTTGCTTCGGGAATTTCTCAGCAGCGGTGTATAGCTTTCAAGCTGTCCCTGGTTCTTACATGGGACTTAAACATAGCTGGCGAAATATTCGTGTACTATATAGATACACCTCTGCCTATCTCTTCGGGGAAAACAGTCGTGATATTATGTCATGTGTTGCGAAAGGAAAAAATAAAATGTTAAAAACATTAAAGACGAGATTTCCACAACTGACAAAGACCCTGTATTCAAGGAGTAATTTATTAATAGTTTTATTGAAAGCAATGCTAACCATAGTGACAGAATGCTGCTATGTGTTACAATGCCTTAAATACGTAAACTTTGTCCTTTGCAAGGTTTTATGTTGTAATCTTATTTAAAAATACGTCAGCAGGATTTCTGCTGTATTTTGGGATACTGACACAAATTTTACAAGGCCAAACAGCCAACAACTATATGTAGGTCAAACTAAAGACGTGATGGTTGGCGCCATGGCGCAGTGGCTAAACGTTTAGTTTCAAAACGTTAGGTAGCAGGTTCTTTTCCCATGACCTACAGATGCTTAGTTGTTTACGGATCTAGATGCCTAAGAAAGTAGCTTTTAAAAACGCCAGCTCAATGTGGAAAATATTCAATAGCGTGGGTGAAAGTAACCCTACATCTATAAAATAAAAATAAAAAAATGTTATAGGTAAATTAATTAGGTCAGTTAGATAGTGAGCCTTCCATGTAAAATATTGGTATCCAGCTGCATCCATTTAGACTGGAAGCTGACTCCAAAATTGTTGGGAAAAGGTTAGGCAGATATTGTGTAGATAAATTAATGACAATTATCGAGATGTAGGTAATCAAATTTGTATGTTCTATTATAAACTGTAGTAATAATCAATCTTCCTAGCCTTTTCCCAACTATGTTGAGGCTTCCAGTCTAACCGGATGCAGCTGAATACCAGTATTTTACATGGAGCGACTGCCTATCTGACCTCCACAATCCAGTAACTGGATAATGTGATACTCCTTGGTAATACTAGTTGTCAGACTTTCGGGTTTCTGACGACCCGTAACGACTGTCAAAGATCCACGAATGACAGCCGGGACCAACGGCTTAACGTGCTTTCCGAGGCACGGAGGAGTCTCGGTATGTAAAGATGACCAACCCCAGCAAGGATAGCTTAACCTGATGGATTGACCTGTGATGCTGTAATTATTTAAAATGTAGTCATAAAATTAAAATATTTGTAACAGCGGGTTGTGTTAGTGTTCCACAGAGATAGTTGTTTTTTTTATTGTTATTGCGTTGTCTGCGTTATGTCATATCGCAATAACTTGACCTATGACATTCACTGATGCTATCGTTTAGGAAAAGTTTCATTAGAATTGGTCCAGCTGTTTTTGAGACAGAGATATTTTGGCGTTCATTTTGTCCTTAGAATGAGATTAAGGTTAATTAACTGAAAGTTTTCATATTTAGTTTGACCTAATTTTATTGCAAACATAAACTAGACTACTAAGACTTTTCCTATAAGGTTTTGCGCCTGGATTTTTTTTACGGTAACCGTGTTTTATCGTGACTTGAGTTCTGAAATCCTGATTGACCTACAATTTAAATTAATTTAAACGAGACTATGAGGTCCAGCCTACCTATTAAAATAATAATATAATAAATACCTATTCGTTTCCATCCAATAAATGACTTGTTATTAATATGTGTATGTTCTTCAAAATAATAAAATTTTATAATACACAACTTGAAATGTTTTTCTAACTGTTTAATTAAACATGATTTGACAAGAAAATATTTATTTTGAGCCTTGTTATGAAGTGGAAAGTGAATAATTATTTACAATAGTGTTATCACGACGATGAAAAAATTAAGTGTTTTCGTGAATATTTCATCTCGTTTTGTAGGTAGGTACATAATATTTTGGCTATTTTTTTTATCTCCTTTTTTAAAAGACTTACATATACCATTCACGTGTTCCATTAATTTTAATGGTAATATAATAATTATTTCTTCGGTATCGGAAACATCCATTAGAAATACTACCGATCACAATTTGTAAAGAACGTAATGGGCCATAATGTATGCAGATCAGAGCCACAAGAAACTCGCAGTTATCTCAGTGACACGAAAACTTTTAAAACAAGGAAACTATCTAGTTTCGTAATCAAAGTACTAATCCAAACATTTTACCTAAAGAATAAGACATTAAAAATTATTAAAACATTTTACCTAAAGAAAAAGTTCAATGAATGAATATTACCTCTGAGATGAGACAAGTGCTAAATAAAATATTCTATGGAATATTTAACACCTTACAGATAAGCTTGAACAATAGGAGACATCAACAACAATATCAAATTAATATGTCACATCGAATTCTCTGTTGACATATCAATTATTACCATAGGCGAGCCTGTGAAAGTGTCCAATAACCGTACAAGATCCACATTGTTTTCACCAAAGAAGAATTGGACGGGTGTCATTAAAATCATAATTCTCGTATGGCCCGAAGGCCGAACGTTAGGAAGAGCCCGGGAGAGAGGCGTCGCCGATCCACCAGTATATAAACCAACGGTCGCTGGTACAGAGCATCACACAACCACGACACCTCCGTGAGTCAACATGAAAGCGTTCTTGGTAGGTATACGTGCAGTGAAAGTGACTTGTGACCTGTGTATTGACCCCCGCTCCTGTGACCGCGCACTGTGCTTCCTCTTTGGATCGTTTAGTGCTCCGATCGCTCGGCTCTATTCATCGAGTGCATCTCTCGATGATCACCATCGATCAATACAGCCGAGCAATCGATGAAAATGTTTGTAAAAGTGTTGTTTAAAAGTGAATTTTCTGCCGCAGGTATTAGCTGCCGTTGCGGCACTCGGCTCGGCTAGACCCGAGGCGGGATACAGTTACAGCGCGCCTGGAGGCGGCGGCGGTGGACACGGCGGTCTCGGTGGCCTCGGAGGCGGCATTGGTGGCGGCCACGGAGGGTTCTCCTCTGGTGGTCTGAGCTCCAGCAGCTTCGGAGGCCTCGGCGGTGGCGGCGGCGGCGGCGGTGGCTTCTCCTCAGGAGGATTCTCCTCTGGAGGCTTCTCCGGTGGATTCTCATCCGGCGGCGGCGGCGGCGGTTTCGGCGGAGGCTCCGGTTTCGGAGGAGGTGCCGGTTTCGGCGGCGGCGCTGGCTTCGGCGGCGGCGCTATTGTGCAGAAGCACATCTACGTCCATGTCCCACCCCCAGAACCTGAAGAACAGCGTCCCCAGATCGTGAGCGGCGGCGGTGTACCCCAGAAGCACTACAAGATCATCTTCATCAAGGCCCCCGCTCCTCCCGCACCTGTCGCGCCCATCATCCCCGCTCAGGCTCAGAACGAAGAGAAGACCCTCGTCTACGTGTTGGTCAAGAAACCCGACGAACAGCCCGACATCACCATCCCCACCGCGGCTCCCACTCAGCCCTCAAAGCCCGAAGTTTACTTCATCAAGTACAAGACCCAGAAGGACGGTGGCGGTATTGGAGGCGGCTCTGGTATCGGTGGTGGTATCATCGGCGGCGGTATCGGCGGCGGCATTGGCGGCGGTAGCATTGGCGGCGGTATCGGCGGTGGTTCTATCGGCGGTGGTATCAGCCTCGGCGGCGGTCACGGTGGCTCCATCGGTGGTGGTCACGGAGGCTCCATCGGCGGCGGTCACGGCGGCTCCGGCGGCGGTGTCAGCTCATCGTACGGCCCCCCCGGCCAGTCCGGCCCTTACTAATCGGCGCAACGGGCGCGCGCAATTGTGATATCTGCTCTGCCGGCGACATACCTAGTTATAAGTAGAGAAAAAATTACGGTGCCTAAATGTATTTATGTAAATAGTAATTTTAATGTACTATAATTTTAGTTGTATTATAAATTCTTATTTTTGCATAAAAAGTTTTAAAAAAAGTTACTACTTTCATTCTCATCTGTTCTTCATCTATCCCTTTACAACAACACCATATACACTCAAGACACATTGCAGGATTAAACAAACAAACACAGCTCCATCCGAGCTTAAAATTTAAATTACAAAATGCCATTCACCCACAAAGCACACATTTTAACATGTCAATATCATTAACACGCTACATAAACAGGTGTATGGTAGAAAGTGGTGTTTTCTCCGAAGTGGGCACTGTTGCGCAACAGCGGGACAGCGTGACCTCAGTTGCATCATGCACTCAGAAAGAAGCTGTTTGCAACATCTATATAGAAAATAAGAGAGTTTCGCTAAATATTTCATTGCATAACACACACCTATTGCAGTTCTTCACAATGCCGTTGCGTAAACCTTGACATTTGGGTGTATTCTCATATTTTCCCTTTTAGCCTCAAGTACTAGCTAACACAACTTCTGACGTCATCATAGTTAATGGTAGCATCCTCTGACATAATGGCAACAGTATTAGGGATAGCGGTAACAAGCCACTCGTACGCAAAAAGGCGATTTACGCGAGCATATTTAAAATATTACACAAGAATGATGACACGGAACGAAAACATGTTTTAGTTGAATATTTATAACATATGGTGACTTTCGCAACTTCCGTGTGCGCCCGCGCCGTGTTTGGGCAAGTCATTATAGTGGCTGCATCATATTGTGTGGAAAGTGAACGTGCCAATATTAAGAGGTGACTGGTCAGATGTCCAAGTTATACGTAAATATTTGAACGAAATTGATGATGAGGATTATTTTCGAGACGAAGAATTCGAATCGAAAGTTCGATTTCGAAAATTTCTTGAATAAGCCTGATTTATTTATCATCATTTTGGTCATTTGAATTTTTTTAAATTTCTATAACAGTAGCATTGACAATGTTCATATAATTGATTGATCAGATAAACACATTACCGTCAATGTTTTCGTAACAAACGTTTTTTAGTCTACAAGTACAATATACCATACAGCCTATTTCCCCCTCTTTCTTCAAGATCCAAGCATTTATTTCGGTATTTTCTCACGGAAAGACATAATCCGTATCTTACTTCCCATGATATTACCAAATGCCATGAGATCAACAATCTTTTACTTCTCATGCAGCGATTCACAAAAAACACTTTATTTTATACTCTGTAATTACTGTAATTATATGCTCATTTGTTTTTTTACTGCTTTAGTTAGGATTGTATGGACTTTTATGGAACTTGTATGACCTGACCGAGACCTGTCTATGTTAACTGATATGTCAAAATAGGGTCACGAGACGTAAACCATGATGACATTGCTAAATGCATGTTTCTAAAATTGATGTCAGTGTCAGATTTTTTTACATTTTGTTGTGATTTATTAACATGTGTAATTTGCAGTGTCTTTAAGTTGGTTGAAATCTGACAGATAGAGTATAAAAGATAATGTAGGCCTAACATAATCCAGATGCATATCATGCAGATGAACATTCCGGACCCATGGCACCCCTGGAGGACACCCCTGGGGGTGCCACGGGCACTTGGATTCGGACCCGTGGCACCCCCAGGTCAATTAGTGCAGTGCTTTTGAATGTATATATTTGGTATTGCAACTATGTATGCTTACCTACTAATATATGATCTTATTTTTAATTAATGAGTAAATTCATTTATGCGTCACTTCTTTTTTTTTTTGTTGAGATTTATTGACTGCAATTTGCATATGCAGTTTAAAATTGGTTCAAATCTTACTTCTTGTTCAAGGTGACATAGTCCAGGTGCATATTCATTTGTAGGTAAATGCATATCAGTGCCAGTTTTTTTTTAAATTGTGTTTTACTAGTATGCACTTCAACTTAAATAATGATGGAAATCTCTCAGATATTCATTCCAAATACGAAGCCCTTCACTGTGCGTGGTCCAATACGCACTTGGTCGGTTCTTCTTTTCGTGTCCAGTTAGGTTAGACCCATTTCATCACTCACATTTTATGGATTAATTGCTCTATTACCAACTCCTGGTTGCATGATATCACGAAATAGGTCGTGAAACAGAGTGCGGTCTGTGATTTTGCTAATGGTCTGACTTTATAGACTATAAAATGGTAGGTATATGTGCGTTGCAACTTGATGTGAGTTTGTTTAGCCATTTCTTCTGAGGGATAGTCAGATAGGAAATGTTGACTCCATCTAGCTTATTTTTTTTTATTTTACGTGTAAAAGTGATTCCAATATCCTGTTTACAGAATAAAATTAAATTGTTGACAAAAAAAATGAAATGAAACTGTGTATCTTCTAGATATTTTTGTTAAAAGAAATGTCGAAAGAAAACTAACTTGGTAATTAGATATTCATGTTTTATTGTTGGGTAATCAATTTTTGAGGTCGATACTAATAAAAGTCGATACGAAAGAAAACGTTACGGATCTGAAACAAAAAATGGAATACGTTTTTAAGAGTTCATCGTTACCGATATAAAACGGATTCATAACACATTTTAGGAAAGTTTCAATATTTTTATCGAATCTTTTTTCGTCGATTCGGATAAAAAAACTAAGTCCTCTTTGCTCAAAAAAATAACCATTATAACTTAAGATATCGGGAGAATGTTTTCCTACATTATGATTGATCTGAATTTAACTTGTCACACCCCTTGTCTACTCTTGGAATCACGGAAACAGTTAATTAGGGACACAGCATATTCAAATAAGTGTTCTAACAAAAGACAACCGATCATAATTGCAGAATTATTGCATAATTTACAACGTGCAATAACTATGCTACTAGTCGCCTATGTAATGCGAGCGGTTGCAGTCGCAACCGACGGATGCTGCTCATTAATCACCATGACTGTTCCAATCGGTCACAGTATACTTAGTAGCAGTAGGACAAGTTCATGTTTTTGTGTGAAGGAGGATTTGTTTATGTTGTCATTAACATCATTTCAATCGAAAGACGTCCACTGCTGGACATAGGCCTCCCCCAAGCATCGCCAGTTGGACCGGTTCTGTGCGTCTCGCATCCAGCAGATTCCTGCGGTCTTCACCAGGTCATCGGTCGGTCAACTTAAGTGCCAGTGGGCAGGGCACATTGCTCGCAGAACATATGGCTGATGGGGCCGAAAAGTTCTGGAGTGGCGACCGCGTACCGGAAGACGTAGCTTTGGAAGACGTCCTACAAGGTGGACCGATACATGTGATTGTGAGAATAAAAATAATCGTTATGGAGGGTCTGGTAATAATAAGTTCGTAGAAATTTAAAATATACTATATTGATAGTGGCGGTAAATCCTTCAACCGGCCAACCCTCTTATTTGTGATCCATGCTTGTCCTGCTAGAATAAAAGAACAACTTTGTAAAATACATGAAATAAGATAATTTCAAAACAATACAAACCCTCAGCCTCGTTCTACATTTGCTTCACATACCAACGCAAAATTCTAAACAAAAAATCCAGTATACCTAGGTTATTTTTCTGCTGTAATTGAGCCAAAGTAATACTCATTAGTCTACTCCTGCATACTTTAATGTACACCAGATTATACATTACATAAAGAAAAAGTAATACACTATAAAATATACAATGGGCGGCCTTATCGCTCACTGCGATCTCTTCCAGGCAACCTTGGAATGGACAGTGATTTTCTGGACATAAAATGGGGTTAATTCGGTGCAAATTAAAGGTATACTGACTGATGTTACGTCGGATGCAGACACGCGGATTACATATATTTTACACTTCACTGTATTTCACACACCTATTTATTTTTATTTTTTATTATATTTACTTAATTCTGTATCTATCCGTGACATCACTGCGGGCCCTATCAGAATACCAGCGCTGCGACATTTTTATTTTTTTTAATGTCGCGGCATCATGCTGAGATAGGAGCCTTTTGGCCTCGTACGGGACTTCATTCTTTAAATTTTAATGTTACTTTGTTTTTTATTTATGTTTAGTGTGTTTTTAGTTTAATGTGTGATTTCCTGTGCGAGTCTCAATACTTTTTCTTTCTTTCTTTTCTTTGTATATAAGTACAATGGGGCTTCTTGACGTTTTATACTCGAGTAACAAAACAACAACAACAAAACACAGTCCAACTGTATTCCCTACTCTGTGGCAACCGGTCAAGACCGTTCTACATTAAGCATTATATCACAGTCCTATTAGGCATAGCTCTCGGCTCTTGTCGTATACCTACTACACTCAGTCACGCCTGCGTCGATCGATCCATCGATCATGAGGCAACTGATGATCGACGATAAACGACTTGGACATTTCGTTTCTCATCGATCACGAAGTTTAGGAATTGTAACTACGGTTGTTGGAAGGGAGCTTTGTATTTGCATTTCATTCTGTATGACTTAACTGTTTGGAATCTTCAAACAAAAATATACATTTGCAATTTGGAATTACAGGCCTTTCAGATTAGATACCTAAGTGCTTCAGGTTTTCTATGGTTATGGTTATTATTGATTGATTCATTCATTATTTGACATTCAATTTAATTCAATTAAACTTAATGTTAATTTAATTTAATTAACAATTATTTGAAAAAATATCTTCCACCAGAAAAACTCCCCACTCCACTCCATTACGTGCCCAATACGTAAAAAATATAAGTGTTTAATAAAATTCCTGATAACATAAAAAACGAGTAAGAGCTTTTTTAAACGTATATAATGTTATTATATACGTTTAAAAAAGCTCTTACTAAATTATTAATTGACAAATGTTATTATACTGTAGACGAATTTTTGAACGACCAATTATTATAATAATGCATTTTTTACATTTTGTTAATAAGTACTACGACTATTTATTGATTTTATTGTATGTGATGTTTTTCTTTTCTGTTCATGTATTTAATTAATTTAAAATATTGTTTTTTCTAAGTCACATAATCTAATAACACCTAATGTGTCACTTATAAATTTGTATGTCTTACTTATGACAAAACATAGCGCACCCCCTATTTATGTAAACACCTATGTTTCACAAATAAACTGATTGATTGATTAAATTTAATGTTAGGCCTAATATTTTAACATTTAAATTTTGATAAATTGTATTTCTGTTTTTGGGCTAATGTGTAAAACAGTCTCCTGCAAAAAAAAACTATTTATGAAACTGAACAAAACTAGCAAGTAGGTCTGAACAAAACTGCATCATTAACATAGATCTCGCTATTTGTCAACCAGTAAGTTGCAGTAGGCAGCTGGGTGTAATAAATCACTTTACTAAGGTAACAATTTACCACGTGCTACTTTACAACTGATTGACATGTTGGATTGGAAATTAGATTGAAAACTGGACAAAGTTGAGATGACTAAATTAAAACTACAGATATTTCGAGAACTCGTATGATACTTGTGAAATAGGGTTCATATAAAAACAAGGAATTAATTGACTGGAAATAAATGTTATTTATTTATTTAACCGTTTATGTACACACATATTTATCCAGACAAGAAGAAAAGAACAGAAAATACTCACAAGTGATGCTTATTTCTAAAGAAATCTCTTCCAATATACCAGTGATAGGAAAAAGAGATGTAAACGAGAGAGATGTATCATTGTGGTTGTAAAACAGAAAGATTCGCGTAAATATCCAAACATATTACATCACTAAAATGTATCCAAACATATTACATCACTAAAATATCTCCAAACATATTACATCACTAAATAGGTCAAGATTTTATAAATCCAGTTTAATAAAAAAACACTATACTTGAATGAGTCACAGTGTTATTATGTCTACGACCTCGCACTTAAAAACTTGCACTTTTAATAAAAACCAGTACAAAAAAAAACATGTCAACAAAATATCACGAATCGCCATTTAAAGATTTTTAAATCTTAAAAAAATGGAGTCACAATCATTAATTTTTTTATTTATCCATCGATACTTGGGCGGTCTCCATTTCTTTTTATTACTTTCACTTGGTTCTTTTTTATTTAAAATAAAACAACTCGAGTACAATTTCGACAAAAACATTCAATGAATGACACCGCGGACAGACTTACTCGCTAGATCACCAAGAATATAAATATTACTAGCAATTTATGATAATTTAAATATTGTTATAATAGCTGCATTTGAATTTGAACTCTGTGTTCATAAGTTAAGAATGAAAGTTGTATGTGATTCGACGCGGATCTCAAAATTGTGTGTGTTTACAAGTCTGCGGCCCGTCTCGATAGTGAGAGTGAAGTGAACTCGCGCCAGTACTTTCGCTAGTTCCATACAATACCCATAGTACTACATCATACATGTTTGTTTTTGGTTTATGAGGTCGTTAGCGTTTTGTACGTAGCAACGAACCTTTGTGGTTGTGGATAGGTTTGTGGTAGTGACTGTATTAAACGTCATATCAACGTTAACTTTGGCTTTGATCCTGATGAGTTTTGTTTTGTAGCGGAAGAAACAAGAAATTGAGTTCAAAGCCAAAGAATTTCATGTAGAAGTTGCTAAATACGATATCCGTGTTGTTTTCCAATATGTAAAGATGGTATGTACATATCAGAATTTATTATTATTTATTTATATTTAATTAACAAGTAACAATAGATTCAATATGTTAGTTTTTTTTTAATAAATCTAAAACAGAAATATCAGATATTTTTTACTTAAAATATCAGATATTTTTTCTTCTTTAATATATCGTAACATTGTCAGGTTACAAAATCCTTTTGTGCGTCATCGCTGGAAAGTCTTCTTCAAAAATTACAAATTTTATGTGAAAAACTGATCCTGAAACACAACACCTATCTGTTTTATAGAGCTTATCGAATGTGTGAAACCACAGCGTCTACGTAATTCCGTCAGACAATTCTTTACAGAGACAGTTTTTGCACGCTATCATGCTACAGACATCGCCTAATTACCCGATTTTTTTGCACTGACTCATGCAAAATATATACGTAACCGTTTGTTGAGCATAATTCCATTAAAACAAAGAAATCGTTAAAATTAAACGCAATCTTACAGCCATTATGTCATCGCTGGGAATTATTTCATTTATCTTGTTTCCATCTTTGCGGAATTCATTTACAATTGACTCTTGTTAATGTCAATGAACTTTATTTTCTATATTTAATTTGTTAAAGTTGGCTATTTTACTGGGTCAGCATTAGGCTTGCATTCTAGTTGAAAGCTATGTTGAGGTTACATTCCAAATTAATATACTTTATTTCATAAAACATTTGAAATTGAAGTCTCATTTAAATGTACAGCAGGGACATCGACGCGAAAACTGTTAGCTACCATGGATTCAGGACGTGATTCTGAACCCCCTGCGTTTAAATTTTTCATAGGTTATTAATAAAGAAATCTGCTGTTCCAGATTTTAAAAAAAATAACTGACGAGAAATTTCAACGCAGGGGCTTCAGAATCATGTAGTGAATCTATGTTAAAAGTTTTCGCGTCGATATCCCTGCCACCATGTATAGTATCCTGCTATAATAATAGAGGCCTTAATACTATATTTACAAAATGGCGAGATTATCGCCAAAGGCCTGTATTAATATCATAAAAGCTGAATGAATGGTATTTTGTAACCTTAATTTGGAGTGTAATAGGTAATAGTTTGGAAAAAAGGTCTAGGTAGTCTGTTAATAAAGGTTCAAATTACCTAGCAAAACATATGCAATAAAAAAAAATTGTAACATGCACTTACCTATCTACAATTTTTTTTTTTCATTAAAAAAAAACGAAAATACTATATTTGGTATAAAAAACTTGGCAACCCTAATTATCTGCCATCCCGGAAATGATAACTTGAGGAAACCTACAAAAGATCACGATATTACAGAACGGAACATGTCATTATTGGCTCGCAATCGTCTCGCCAATTACCAACTCCTACTAACCTGAGCTTCTCTACTTACTAAGGCTGTATGCTTAATTCGTTATTGATCCTCTACATACATAACATCACGCCTGTATTCCCCGAAGGGTCCGGCAGAGGTGTACATATAGTACACCCACATTTCGCCAGTTATGTTTAAGTCCCATGTAATAGGGGGCGAGCCTATTGCCATCAACCGGGCACAAATCCAGACTCCGGGCTGCTACTGCGAAATTCGAAACACGAATGCGAATTTAATAACATTTTGCCCGACGTGGGAATCGAACCCGGGACTTCATGCTCAGCAGTAGCACTTACGACCACTAGAACAACAAGGCAGTTAAGGTCGTAGGCTTTCCTCTTCTAATTTAGAATGCTCAGTAGCAGTGATAGCCTAGTGCTGTAACCGTCGGACTGCCAAATCATAGATCTCGAGTACGAACCTAAGGCCTCTGACTCTTCGGATTCATGAGCGTATTGTATAATTATCATTTGCTCCAAAAACGGTGACGGAAAACATCGTGAGGAAACCGGCATGCCTGAGAGATATTTCTCGATGGCATGTGAAGCCAAGTCAGAGGCCCATGGACGGCTTTAATATTCTGACACCACGAAAAAGAAAGAAACAATAAACAATATTTATTTGTTTTTCGGTGCCAGCCGGGCTTGCCGGTTTTGGCGCGCTGGCACCGATTCAGCGCGTGGACTTTACCGGTTAAACCTATTTAGAATTTTACCTTAGATCAAGCTTTATAACTTAGTGGTGAGATACAAGACAAGAGCAACTGGGCTTAAACTCCTGTGCTATAAGCACCAGTTACTTCCGTCACCACCGTGATCGAGCTGCCGTTACAAGCGTGGTGAGGTTCAAATGTAAGTATTGCAATATTACTATCATGCATGTGTGTGCGTGAGTGAGTTTAGTGTGATTGTGAGTGTGTGAGTGTATGTGTATGTATTTGCGTGTGTGAGTGGGCCTAAGTAAAAAGAAAAAAAAAAAGAAAATACGTTTATTTGCGCTACACATGACGCAAAGAATTAACAAAACACGAAAATAAACAATTTGGGGGAAAATATGCGTCACATCGACGCAAAACGGCCGTCGCTCAGCTTAATGCTGCGACCCTATGAGAGACAGAGCCCCAACGCTGGTTTTCAGCGACAGCCGGCGTTGACGTGATGACGTCAACCGGTGCAGCATATAGTGAAATAATAAAATAAGACTAAAATTAAATGAATAAATATACATAAGTGACTATATTTTATTTTTATTTTATACTTTTTAAAATATATTTTTTGTATTTTCATAATTCAAAAAGAAAGAATGCTCAGTATTTAAATCAGAACATATTATTATCAGATAAATAAATAGGTTGCGATACGACACATGCATACAAATGCCGAGCTAGAATTAAAAGCATTGTGCTCATGTATAACGTAATTATGTTAATAGCTGTGGGACAATGCTATCTAATGTGCAGAAAAAACGTCGCATGTTGACATATGTCTGGCACCTATATCAACCTGTTTGTATACACAGGTAATAACCGTTTTACGACCGATGCCGACCATTTACCGGTTGTATGCTATTATTAAACGAGCAATATTTGTATAAATATATATTTGTAATCACGTTCTCGAAAACGGCTCTAACGATTTCGATGAAAGTTGCAATATAGGGGTTTACGGGGGCGAAAAATCGATCTAGGTAGGTCTCATATCTGTGAAAATTTGTTTTCTCCGTATTTTCATGCGAGCAGATCTCAGTCGCCCAAAGTTTAGAACAAGATGGCTACCTTAGAATGATTGACAATTGACAATAATTGACAGACATGGCAGCATGGAATTAGTAAGTACCTACTATCATGGCAGCATGGAATTAGTAAGTACCTACTATCACGGCAGCATGGAATTAGTAAGTACCTACTATCAAGGCAGCATGGAATTAGTATATAGGTACAATACATGGAATTAGTATGAACTATCCTATATACCTACTATTAAATGAGCATTCTCTATTTTCACTCAGTTACTATTGGTTTAAATGCATAGCAGGGTTTGGGTAATAAAAATTCCCAAACATCTATACTTACCTTCGCGAATGAAATTAGCCTAGTTTTACGATAAAATATTGCTATCCGCATGCAAGAGGAGAAGTTAATACACTTAGAATTAACCAATTGACTACCTACTAGGGGCTGAACCAACGAAACTGAACGCGATCAGCACATCTAAACTGCGTTCAAGAGCTGTCAGTGTCAAAATTCCATAACAATAATGACAGTGACAGCTCTTGATCGTGGTTAGGGGAATTCGTGAAATCCGCCCTAAATATTACATTGTTCCTATTTGACACATAGCAACAAAGCAAAACGTATACAAAAATGCCAAAAGCCGAACGAATTGTTCGTTTGTAAAGCCTATTTAGACATTCGCAACTAATTAGAAACACTCCGTTTTACATACTAGTGTTTTTACAAAAGAAGTCACAAATGAAAAGTTTCACAATTACGAGTAACCAATGCCTCTGTGAAATGTTCAGTAACTCAATAACCTGTTGTAATGCAAAACAATAGCTACACAACGTCTTTTGTTCAATAATGACTACGATATATAACTCACTCACTCATTTTTAGGGGTCCGTAGAGAAATAGCTTAACGGAAATCTTACGGAATCGTTTCGGTGTTCATTCGTTTGTTCATCATTTCAGCCGAAAGACGTCCACTGCTGGACATAGGCCTCCCCCAAGCATCGCCACTACGACCGGTTCTGTGCTTCCCGCATCCAGCGGATTCCTGCGGCCTTCTCAAGGTCACAGGTCCACCTTATGGGAACACAACGTCCAACACAACGTCTTCCGTACGCGGTTGTCATTTGTCTGTTAGTCACAAACGATTCTTCTACAGTATAAAATGCATAGATAAAATCCAGGAAAATCGTTTCTTCCTCGCAAAGAATCGTTCAGATTTTTTTTTTAAATCATAACCGTAAAAGAGGTGCTGATTGACTGAAAATAATGAAAGTCGAACATTTCAACGAATTATACAAGAATAAAAAATGTTGTCGTGATTAATTGTTATTTTGTTAAGAATATTTAGTATTTTATCTTTAAGTTTAATAGCAACTTTGTACTCATAAAACGTACTTGACCAAGAACAAATAAATACGGTACGGAACTCTATATGAAAGTACGACTATCACTTGGTCAGTTTTTTCCGTATTGTTTGCAAATTAATGATCATTCAGAAAAGTCAAAATAATGATTGAGCTTATAGAGTACGCCCTCGGCAGTCTTCGTTCTGGCTTCGTTTAAACTTATTGCATAATGCCATCCTTTTGTTCCGCTTTTGGTATTCACTGGACAATAGTTGCAGTTTCATTAATTTTTGTTCTTTTAATGGACGATGTTATGTCATATGTGATAACGAATCTCGGGAATTCCCACGGACATCTTTTTGTGTTTTAGTGATCTTGTTTTTTTTAGTTGAGGCTCGGTTTCTTTTTTATTATTACTTTGGTGAGACATTTGTGTTAATGAATTTTAGATTTTAGTCACGCATTTATTTCGGAGTCATTTGACAAGATTCAGACTCGAACGGAAGTCTTTTTAGGACTTCATTTTAATCTATACTAAGTAATATTTAAAGAGGTATTTGTGAGTTTGTATGTAGGAGGTAATTTTCGGAACTGCTGATCCGGTTCCGAAAATTCTTTCACTAATGTAAATCTACAGTATTGCCGAGTGTGACATATAATAAAATAGTAACGAAAACTTTTTGTCCGTTTGGTTGGATGTATGTTCCAGATTGGCGCAAAAACGGCTGAACAAATTTTGGCACACAGATAGCCAGGATAGCCTGGCACAAAGGGTACTTTTAATCCCGAGGAAAGCCGCCTGAGAAGCTAGAATGGTATATTTTATATATTATTAAAACAATAAATGTCACGTGGGACAAAATCGCCGGGAGAAGCTATTAATTTTTAGACGTATGAGGAACAAAGTAAAAAAGTAATGTAAACATTTATTTGCATAGATTGCAGGTACAGTAAATAAGATGTGACAGTTTGGTGGTTGATCCTTGTGCAATCTACCTTATAATAGGTATGCAACATTATTATAAAATTAGCGAATTAACAATTGAACTGCAGTGATGATATAGTATACAGGGTACACAGAACAGGAACAGGGTAAATAGTTCACTCATCCTCTATAGAAAAGGGAGGATCCTCCGACCAGACGGGTTTCGTGTCTGACGGGCAACTGCTCGACTATTGATGTCGCATAGTCTCATATATTTATGTCAATCGCACGGTAAACTCCAATAGCGCGATGCAGGATTTCTGTGACGTCAGGATGTTGTGTAACGTCAGGTCTTTGATGCGTAGTTCGCATGTGGCGATGTAGATGCCGCCACAAATTTATAAGTAACATTAATTGCTCTTCAATTATTTCTACTTCTACATAAAAATGTAATCTCCGGCAAGTTTTTCATACATTTCTTATAATTACATCGTCTAGTTACTAGGCCGTTCTTGATTGAGGTCGGTAGCATATCTTAAATACAAATTAATTACGAGCCAATCGCTTTTAATTAATCTATGATAACTAGCTAAAAAAAATATCGAGACACGAAACATATTTATTTAAAATCCTATCATACTTTACGGTAAGTATGAAGGTATTTTTAGTAATAGCCAAGTACTTAATTTAAGACGTATAAATAAACATAACTATGCATTTATTTGAAAGTAAGTAAGATAATGCTTGTCATTTTCGATGTCACTGTTGCGTGTGCGCAGTTCATGAGCAATGTGAAAGGTGAATTGAAGTGTCATCGTTTTCGGGTTACTTACTTAGAAACTTTTTAGCTAGGTACCTAATATTTATTACTAAGCTATTTGGCTACGGGAGCAAAAGAATTGAATTGCTAAGCTAAACATTTGTTACAATATTTTGGAAGTTTTCATCAGGAATTTCTCAGTAGTTATAATTTTTTTTCCGATTACAGATTTACATTTGCAGTTGGAGAATTAACCGTGACGTATATCAATGTATGCGAGAACATATTTTTCAACTACAATGTTAAGTTTGTTCTTGGAACAAATTCATCCCAATTATGGAACCCTTCATTGTGCGTGGTCCGACACGCATTTGGCCTGTTTTTTGGTCTTTCCCTACTTGCTTAGCCATCCGCATTAATTCAAAACATTCTTGACGACATTTTCATTTGACAAGGTATTAAACAGCATGCAAAGATTTAATATTCTTAATGTGTTAATACACACCTATATCTAGCCAATAACAGAGGCGACGTTGAAAAAGTAAGTCACGTACGTAATCAACCGTAACAAATCTATTTGTTTCAAGCAACAAAGTAAACGCCGTTAAAAATAATTACATTCATTTCACACGAACCACAATCTCCCGTTCCCCATAAATTAGCAACAGTCAGGCTATGAACCCGGAACCTTTCGTTACGTCGCCCATTAATCGCACAGCCAATGGTACGTACCGGGAAAAGTTATAACCTTTTACATTATGTCATCCTAAGGTCAGCGCAAAAACTTGTAGTGTGGAAGCAATCGCAGATTATACCAAGTAGCCGTGTTGGATAATATGTTTACGCGGATTTTCTGAAGTGAGCTTAACTGTTATGTCCGTTATGTATCAATCTGCCTAGCCTTTTCCCAACTATATTGGGGTCGGCTTCCAGTCTAACCGGATGCAGCTGGATACCAGTATTTTACATGGAGCGACTGCCTATCTGACCTCCACAACCCAGTAACAGGATACCGCTTGGTAAGACTGGTTGTCAGACTTTCGGGCTTCTGACGACCCGTAACGACTGTCAAAGATCCACGAATGCCAGCCGGGGCCAACAGCTTAACGTGCTTTCCGAGGCACGGAGGAGTTTCGGTATATTAAAATGGTCACCCATCCACAGACCAACCCCGGCAAGCGTAGCTTAACCTGATGGATCGACCCGTGCGGCAGTTATTACTTAGCCGCGAGCTTAGACAGATACATTAATGATTCTATTTATAATAAAATGAAAATAGAAAACTTTATTGTTCTGTTTATTTCTGTAATTCTAATCTGTAAATAAATACATATTTGTGGGTTATTCCGCTAATCCCTATTGACAATCCCCATCTATAATTGTATTTTGATCAAGATGCACCTGACACTTACCTGCAAATTGCAAACAACGGAAGATAGTTGAATTTCAAGGGCTAGTAGCACTGCGGTGGAAAGTGCATTTTCTATGAGATTTTTGTATGAACTATTGAAATTTGGACAGGAGAATGTTTGTCGGGTCGGCTAGTAGGTATTTATAAAGAGCCTCCACCAGTAGCCTCAATTATGTACCTACCTATATGTTCATCGCTTTGGGCAGTCAGCGCAGCTATCACCAAATTTTCTATTTATGTGAACTTTGAGCCGACGACACAAACATTCCAAAAATCTAAAAAAGTCAAGTTACGTAAGCAACAAACGTTGGTCCAAACAGCTTCTATTTAAAAATCGAACACAAGAATCTGATTTAAATAAACGCCCTTCCAAGGTTATGTTTTGTAACTATTTGTAAATTATGTTGCCTACAAGTCAAGGTCACAATATTTTCTTATCAACAACCCAAGGTCAATGTTACTTAATTTTGTTTTGATATAAAGCCATAACAGCCTAGCTACTAATTATTACGTCACGAAAGGTTCAAGAACGGTTGATTGAACCTTTGTTATTTGATTCTTGATTCTTAAATTAATGTCCATCAGTAGAAATTCTGTCTGTTTAAAAGTTTGTTCTTTTTTGGCAAGTCATTAGACAAATGACGATCTCCAATGGCAAAAGGGTGAAAAACGTTACTTTAAGTGATGGATTGAGAAACTGTCAAAGAAGAAATCAAGGTAGGTAAAGACGAAATAACAATGACGGCTTTTAAATTGTTACTAATGTCACCTTTTAACCAATACTTTTCTTACACTTTTGAAGTAAAAGACTGGAACAATTTCCACCATCTTCACAAAACTTCCTATAGTAGAAATGGATCGCTAAATATGTATAGAAACCATCCCTGACCTTGAATAAATAAAATTAAAAAATACCCACATTTAAGCCCACAAATCACCCAATAATATTTAACACATCATTCTGTCTCTGGCCTCTTAGGAGTCCTCGAAACGATAAATTGCCATCAATTTCTATTGTAATATAATCGCTTCAATTGTATTTGGTATAAACGATAATTTGCGAATCAATGTGTATCAATCATGTAAAAATTGACAATTGCAATTGATCGTTTCGAAGACCCTTTATATGAGAACAGAGACTTTCTGTGAATCGTTTGCATTCAAACGATTGACAGAAACAGAACGATGTTTTATTTATTTCGTTTTGCGCTAAACATGGTCCATCATTCAAAATTCAAAACATTTTATTTCACATAAACCTACAAGGGCACTTATGAAACGTCAGAAGCTAGGTGCACGGTTCCAATTGGTCGTTTCCTATGGAGAAGAGCCGGCAAGAAACTCCACGGTTACTCTTTTAAAAGTAAATGGTTTTTACAATGTTTCCAAATTACAGTGTTAAAAGGTATGAGAGGACAGTGTGGGCCCATCAACAAGTACCAGGTACTTAGCAAAATATAAAACACACCACAAATCTACAGTCTGTTATGTCTACAACGTTCTCTCATTCACAAAATTTAAAAGAAAATAATCTATATAAAAAATAAATGAAATAATAAAAATAAAAACCTATTTAAACCAAATGACAATGGTTGCCACTACAGCTGTAACAAATCAAATTTAATCAAAAATATAGAATATTGTAAGTATACAATCTCAAATAATAAAAAAAATAGATTATATCAAGGAAATTTGTAAAATAAAATAAAATAAAAAAGGAAATTAAAATAATTCTCCTGCCTTATGCCAATTTATTCGGGGTCGGTGCAACATGTCCCTTTCTTCAATACGTCTCTATTAGTCGTCATCTCGGTAGTCACCCCGTTTCTAGCCATATCATCCTTCACACAGTCCATACATCGTTTCTTTTCTCTTCCCCTACTCTTATAGCTATCGACATTCATAGGGTCGCAGCATTATGCTGAGCGATGGCCGTTTTGCGTGGATGTGACGCATATTTTCCCCCAAATTGATTATTTTTGTGTTTTGTTCTTTCTTTGCGTCATGTGTACCGCAAATAAACGTATTTTCTTTCTTCTTCTTCTTCTTTCATACCTAAAACTTTCTTCACCACATTTTAAGATTATTTTTTTGCGCTATACATGTGATTTGTGATTCGTGGTGCAAACGTTCTTATTGTCCTTTTCTGTTGATCAAAAATCCCACAAAAATATAGGCCTTCATTCTCACGAGCTTTAAGAGCGTTTATCCTAAAAGTTGGCAACGTCGCAAATAGCTGTCAAAAATTTACCTGTTTTGATTAATTTGGCATTTTTACCGTATGGAAATAAGAAATGTAGCGAACTAGCGAACTAGAATATTAGTAATGAATTGCAATTATAACATTGAATTTGATGGTATACCCATTTTAGGTGTAAAATAGGCATTTGGAAAAATTCCAAATACTTTTTTTACATCTTAGACTGAATATTCGTTGTTACGGTATTAATTATTGCATTTCATAATCAATATTCTAGTTCGCTAGTTAGCCACATTTCTTATTTCCATACAGTAATATTGTCAAATTAATCAAAACAGCGAAATTTTTGACATCTTTTTGCGACGTTGCCAACTTTCAGAATGCACGCTCTTAATAGATAAGGAGCTCTCATGTACACGATTTAGTAAACGGCTATCAGCCCGCGTGTAAAAGTCAATTGCAGGCCACGGGTGATACTGGATGTTTAAGGTTTGTACCTCGTTAATTACGACCACAGAGTCCATAAAAGTAATAGAGATCCCATAGAATATGTAGGAACCGAAAGTATTGAGTAATTTGTGCCCATAGGTTTAAGACGCAAGACAACGCATTCTGATAACTATTCAAAAATCAAAATTACCATAGTTGAGTCATAATTAATTCGCCGAAGATTTTGCACGAAGGTAACGCAGCTGTCACTAAATGACTCGCCTTGATAAAAGAAACCGTTTCACTAAGACACGACCTAAGGCTAAAAAGTTCAGCCATTTTTGAGATTAGTGTTTTCAAACGGACTGACACGGCAAGGTGATTTTATATTATTAGAAACCTACCTACCTAGTGACGTCATGTGTAGTGGGGGCATAGAAAACCTCTCTATCTATTTAACCGCTCTATGCCATAGACCAGGGGTGGTCAACCAGTCGATCGCGATCGACCGGTCGATCGTGGCAAGGCAAAAAATCATAAGCTTAATTTATCTAATAACAATATGTATAATAAAAAAATAAGTAAAAAGACCGCGCAACGTAATTTACAACTGCTGCGCACATCATCTTGTATCATTTTTGAAGAGAAGTTGGTGGAATTCATCAGTTATCCGTTTAATAATTCCATTGATCATAGTGACATCTATAAAATGGCAAAAAAAATTGCAGATACATTTGACATGGACCACATGATATTTCAAAACGAAATTATTACGCTGCACTGCGATATATATCGAAAAGCAATATATGCTTAGTAAGCTAGATTTCTGGGCATTGAAATGTGTTGAACAACTACATTCGTGTTTTGGTTCAACATAAATAAGTGAATCAGCATTTTCGTACTAAAAACAAACAAAAAGTATACAGTTCTCGCTTGACAGACGCTCGTACATTGGATTCTTTAAGGTTGGCAATTTCCAACTACAAACCAGCACCCAATTGCGTAACCCACTATCAATCATAATCTGAATCATTTTAAAGGAAATTGCTAATCCATTACTTCATTATGTTCAAAAAAATTGTTTGCTCAACAACGTAAATAACGCAATGAATGTTGTTGAACTGTCAAAACGACACGAATTATGATTTAATGCTATCAAGGTGCTGGCTGACTTTGCTAATCTAGCGGAAGATGGTCAGACTAATGCTCACACTAATTTAAATAAGTAGTACAGTACACTGATTCATTTAAAATTTCAAGAAGTATGTAATTGGTAGATTGCGTCAGTAAACAGTAGACCTTGGGTCTAATCAAGTTGGCCAACCCTTTTTTTTTTTTTTTTTGAGGATGGGAAATTATCAAATATCTTCTCCCGCTCTGGGCGGAGCGGGAGGGCGTGTCAGACTTTTACTGACTAAAACCCACCCGTGTTCCTTCCGTTGCCTGTGTGCCGAGGTCGCGATATCCCTTTCAGACAAACCCGCAACCCCGGCAGGCGTTGGCCCTTCCGGACCCCGTCAGTTGGTGCTGACATCTCTTTGAGGCGCGCGTGGAACACAACGCGCCGTCGACCCGAAGTTGGCCACCCCTGCCATAGACTAACAGCCTGTCAATACGGCCATAATCGCCTTTAGCCTCGGCTTTATTAATAGCCTCAGTACCAGATAAAGTATTAATAGTAACAGATAAAGTATTAGTACTAGACGTTTATTTCTATTGAACCCCGCTGGCTGGAGTTACGTAACATTTGTGTGGATGACGCGGTCAATCTATCAATAGGTTATTTGATTGTAAACATACTTCCTAGGCTACCTATTCCATTTTGATCGTGCCTTGGTAATAACCTGAGGGTTTATTGATTCGTTTCTTAGATACCTCTCTAAGGAGCGCAGAAACGAACTCCAGTTTAGAGCGCCTGCTTAGTGAAGTGGGTGGTCTTAACTCATTGTCCTATGTGGGAACTTCTTAAATCAATCAATCTGCCTAGCCTTTTCCCAACTATATTGGGGTCAGCTTCCAGTCTAACCGGATGCAGCTGAATACCAGTATTTTACATGGAGCGACTGGGTAATACGATACCCCTTTGTAAGACTGGTTGTTAGACCTTCGGGCTTCTGACGAATCGTAACGACTGTTAAAGATCCACGAATGACAGCCGGGACCAACGGCTTAACGTGCTTTCCGAGGCACAGAGGAGTCTCGGTATTTAAAGATGGTCACCCATCTACAGACCAACCCCGGCAAGCGTAGCTTAACCTGACGGATCGACCCTTGCAGCAGTTATTACTTAGCCACGAGCTCCTCCGTAGGAACTCCTTAAATCGATATACCTAATGTCATGATGTGTGATGAATGTGAGGACTATGTGGATATTTTATTTTTATTTTTTCTCTTTCATTTATTTTTTCTTTCTCAGTTAGTTTTAATGATGGTCTGGCAGTTTGAGTAGTTGATGCGGCCTACCCAAATATCCTTTCTTAGGTATTGTTCGTCGAGTTGAGCTCCTTCAGTTTTGAGTTGAGCTCCACGATTACTGACAAATGCTTGCACTGACTGGACAGGTCCATTCAAATCTGTGTGGTTCTTTCCTCAAAAGATCATTTCAGACACTAATCCACATGGTCCTCATATGACTTGACCACGATTATGTCTGGACTTTAAAAGAGACTACGACCTCTGAGTTTGTTTCGGCCTTTCTTCTCAGAGTAGTCAGATAGGAAACACCGACCTCATCTAGCTTATTTTTAATATTTTTTTATATGACGTGTAAAAGTGATTCCGATATCCTATTTACATAATAAACAATTTCATTTCATTTTATTTCAGAATTCACAGCTCAATTTTGAGTGACCATTACGTATCGTGACGTAAACATGACAGAAACATAAAAAGTGACAGAAACATGTCACTTTAAGGGTTAAGATGTTGTCGCGAGAGGACGTTAAGAGTCGTTTGAGAATTCGGGAGAAAACCACCTCTTATTCACGGTGCAGATTGTCAAGTGGTATTGGAAACCGCCATTATGAGTTAGAGTATCTATAAGTTTGTCTTGCTCCTGTCCTACAGTCATTTGACCCTGTATGAGCTTGTGGTGGCCCCACTACAGGCTCAGACAGGTTCAAATTCAATTAGCTAGCGAAACTCCGCAAACATGATGGGTATCGATGTTTAAACATGTTAAGCAAAAAATTTTTTTTTTTTTTGAGGAACCGCAGTTTATTTGATAGTTTAGAAAACGTTTTTTTTTCTTTTAGTCCCTTCGCTGACGTGATGGGTATCAATATTTAATCACAATAAAACAAAAAAAAACACTTTATCAACTCATAGTTTCAATTCAAGTAACAACACTACAAACGGTGGTTGACCCCAAAAAAATCAACAAATCTTATTTTGTCGTGTTTAGTTTTCGGTACCCATCATATCTGCGGAGTTTCGCTAGCTAATTCAATTTCACCCTATATATATTCATGTCATTTTTCAACAACAAAATGCACACGAATCATTATACCCTTGACTTCCATTTACCAATATTGGTTTTGAATTAAAAACCGATATATTCAGGTATTACCACCGTTCAAGGAACCGAAATCTAAAAATCACACTGAAAGTTTGACCTCGTTTCCAAAATGACAACACATTGAAGATTTTTTTAGGTCATTTGAAGTAAAAGATCAACATTTATTGTGAAATTGCACATCAAAATGTAATGGTCACAAAACGCCACGAAATTATAATGTTTTTTGTATTTGACCTTACAGTACGTCAAACCGTATTACATTTGCGATACGCAAAATAAAATCGGACATTGCAAAAGTGAAAGCATCATAAAAATTTGAAAAGGTTTTTGACAGATATTCATTAATTTAAAGGCAACGCTAATTTATTCAGAAATGGTGAGTAAGAGAAATGATTGAATAGGATACGGTACGGTTCCTTGATTATGATAATAACCAGCGTTATGATTATGACATTCCCCTCAGCAGGTAACGATAATTGAGGGGCAATTTATATACATGAAAACATTGCTTGAGTCACAATAGCTGACAACCCACAAAACCTTTTAAAACGTCCGGCATTCCCTGAAAAAATACACAATCTGTGAAAATTTCAACTGTCTACCTATTACGGCTCATGAAATACAGCCCGCTGACAGCCAATCGGACAGCAGTGGCTTAGTAATAGGGTTCTGTTTGCCATCCTTCGGGTACTGAACCCTAAAAGTACATAAAGCCAATACAAAACTGCTTTCATTTTCACTTGTAAAGATCCTAATCACAGGTAATAACAGCTAATAAATTACAGAACAAGCGCAATCATTTCACAGCTTATAGGATTCTTTCGAGCCCAGCTCATACTAGAATCTTAACCGGTAAAGTCCATGCCATTAAGACGTCATCAACTGTCAAGCCCCGCGGAGAGCGTGACATTGACGTGCGTTTTTTTTTTTAATGTTGACAGTGACGTGGTGTCACCGTCAACATTAAAAAAAAAAATGCCGCGTAACATGTTTTGAATGACTTACTTGACGAGAATATCCGTCAGCCCATAGAGTGAAACTGCCCACAAACCACATTAGCCCTTATTTAACAGTTTAACGGTATAAATAGAGATGTAAGCCGCGTGCATCGGCCGTGTACATCGGTAACTAATTGGGTCTAAAATATTGTAACTAATTGGCTCATTAATGACCCATTGTGCAATGATCACCTAAATTTAGGAAAGGAAAGGCTGACTGCACCTAGAATTAAATATCAGTTTTCTTACATACACTGAGCTGCTCGCGCTAGAATCTTAATTAATAGAAAACATCAGTCATTTACTAATGAAGCAAATTATCGATGATGATTTCTTAGAAACAAATCGTAGTTAGTGCTCAGCGACACGACGCCGTCGCCGCGCTGCCACCGCGCCTCTAAGTTGTGTATATGCAATGTTGCCAGACCGCTGCCGCGCCGCCGCCGCGCCACTGCCGCACCACCGCCGCACCGCCGCCGCACTGCCGCCGCGCCGCTAGTATTGTTTGAACTGTTTTTTTTATTCCATCGCCGACCGCTTACAAAATTGCACGCGCTTTATAAGTGATGTGGCAAAATCAAAGCAGACACGGTGCAGCGACGGAGCGGCGCCCTTAGGAATTTAAGACAAACGTGTAGGCTTAACAGACGGTTGTCAGTATGTCGTCTTAGGGGCGTCTGCCGGGGTTGCGGGTTTGTCTGAAAGGGATATCGCGACCCCGGCACACAGGCAACGGAAGGAACACGGGTGGGTTTTAGTCAGTAAAAGTCTGACACGCCCTCCCGCTCCGCCCAGAGCGGGAGAAGTTATTTGATAATTTCCCACCCTCAAAAAAAAAAAAAAAAACGGGCGTATCTCAGACTGTATATTTGTAGACCATTTTTTATTTTGTGAAGTACCTGGTACTTGTTGATAGGCCTACACTGTCCTCTCATACCTATTAACACTGTAATTTGAAAATATCGTAAAAGCAATTTGTTTTTGAAACAGTAACCGTGGAGCTTCTTGCCGGCTCTTCTTCATAGGAAACGACCAATTGGAACCGTGCACCTAGCTTCTGACGTTTCATAAGTGCCCATGTACTCGTAGGTTTATGTGAAATAAAATATTATAATTTTGAGACTCTGCTACCGCGCTTCAACAAAAATGTAGGCCATGCCTAGCAGCATACAGCTGAATGCCAGTATTTTACATGGAGCGACTGCCTATCTGACCTTCACAACCCAGTTACTGGGTAACATGATATACCCCTTGGTAAGACCATCTTCATTTAGACAAGGCACTAATTGGATAGCTAATGAGTGACTGTTGCAAATAGCGTTATAAAATAATTGGGATAAACTCAAAGCATTTACTTCAATCAAACCATTTTGGTATACACACATTTGAACTATGAAGGAGTCGGTCAGACAGAAACTTATAGGTAGTGTATCGAAGTTCTTAATTAAATGATATTGTTGAAAAGTTAAGTAAGTTGACTGCCTCGTTAGTCTAGTAGCTGCAAGCGCTACTGCTGAGCATGAGGTTCTGGGTTCGATTCCCAGGTCGGCCAAAGTGTTATTGGGTTTTTCCATCCGGAATTTTTCAGTAGCAGCCCGGAGTCTGGATTTGTGCCCGGTTGATGGCAATAAGCTCGCTCGATGGGACTTAAACATAACTGGTAAAATGTGGGTGTACTATAGGTACACCACTGCCTATCTCTTCAGGGTATAACGGCGTGATGCTATGTTATAATACATAGTAAGATATTGCTGTACAAATTTCATGGTTAAAATGTCAGATCAAAACCAATTAGCCTTAATAGCCACGTCAAAGTCAAAATAGCCTTACCGTCCCGAATTCATTTTCAGGAAACCACAAAGATGGCTCCTGTTAATAATTGTATTGTAATATGTACCTATTGTAAGTTAATAATAATAACTGTATTGTAATTCTCCAAAGTAATCCTACTAATTAATCTAAACTAGTATTACAAGGAGAAAAGATTTGATTATTTGTGTTTGTTTGTTACGCTTTCACACTAAAACGGCTTAACGGATTTAGACGAAATTCGGCACACGGGTAGACCATGACCTGAAATAGGACACAGAATACTTTTTATCCCGATATTTTCACGGGATCGAGACTTATGCGGGTGAAACCGCGGGGCGTCGCTAGAGTAATATGATAAATATACAATTTTGTTTCTTTGTATGTTTATTACTCAATCAGTCAAAAACAGCTTTACAGATGTGGACTATATTTGGCACACAGATAGTTTATAACCTGTATTAACCGTATAGGATACTTTTTATCATAGTACGTTCCCGTGGAATAACTTCCGACATCCTCGCGGGTGAAGCCGCTGGAAAAGCTATTTTATCAATAACTAGTTTTTGCCCGCGGCCGCGGCTTCGCCTGCGTCAATGTCGCAAAATATCCCACGGGAGCGTTCTACCAGGATTACATACTTAATAACCGGAGAAAGGTCATTGACTCCTACAGCTGTGCCCGCGATGCCGTCAACCACAATTATTTTGTTACGCGTAATTTTGAATCCGTGGTATTTTTTAAACTATTAATTTAAATGGTATGATGTCAAGGTATATTTAAATATAAATTTAATCCCCAATTTAAATAACATATTTTATTGGATAACGATGACTATAATACTGGTCAAAATAGCTTCGGAAATAATAGTGAAATTTTTATAAAAATTTGAAAGATGATAATGGTTACTGTGTGTCATCCTTAGAAGATAAGCCATAGTGGACTTTATTGTTGAATTTTTTAAGATGAATCATTCTATAGAACATAATTTGTATGTATCTTTTACGGTTCACGTGGCGCAAGTCAGTAAAGCTCCCAGTCAGCAAGATTTTTTGCGATATTCAACAATAATCGTCATTTCAGCCAATTTACATAATATAAACATAATCTAAAATATACACAGATTAAGTTTTAAGAAAATGCTCTAATTTAACTTTTTTTTTTCCATATCATTAACACTACTCGTTTAGACGTGGTCTTCAATATAAAATCATTAAAAGTCGGTTAGTGTCGCCTTAAAAACGAAGCGACTGCACGCTAAGGGCACCACTGTGGGGTATGGACCTTGGCTTAGGGCGTCGCTGGGGGAGCAAGGGACAGGCCGGATCGGATTAATTAGCAAATAGACTACTAATATTACTTTTACACTAATAACAAATGGTATTCCACTCAGAGCACTGATTTCTATGGCTCTTGACCCCTGCCACATAAGCCGTTCCACTAACCAAACTGAAACCAAATGATGATAAGTGCTGTTCGGTGGAACAGATTATTTCATTCCACGAACGGCACCTACACACAGTTCGTAGAAATGGGAATAAACTCTCAAATTAAATGATCATAAAATTAATTAATTATATGAATGGTATGTAGATAGGTACTGATTTTTACACGCTTTATATTAGCTTCACCTGTATGTTTGTTTGTAACCGACTTCTTTGTGCGCGATTTTGACCCACTTTAAACGGCCAGATTTCGTTCAAACTTTGTAGATTTATTGAGGACCGATGACAATACACTAATTTGATAAAATAAAAAAATAAAAATATAATAATTATAAAATAAAAAAAAAAACGATCGTAAATCACTCTCTGATGCTTCGCATCATGAGTCGTGCAATAGTTTAAAATTAAAAAAACAAGCTATTATAAATAATCCAAACTAAAAAGTAGAAAATAAATAATAGTTTAAAAAAACTAAAAAACACGCTTTTTATAGAAAACCGAACTAAAAAATAGAAAATAAATTTTAATGAATTTAAATAAAGAAAATAGTGTTAAAAATTTCAATGAATATAAATTAATAATAGTGTGAATAAAAATAAAAATAAATTATTTTAAGAAAAGCGTGGGGTGCTTTTTAAGATATTATCGAAATGATAATCACTCTACTCATATCTGTCAATAAAATATTTATAACTATTGACACCATGCACCCCACGCTTTTTTTAAAATAATTTATTTTTATTTTTATTCACACTATTATTAATTTATATTCATTGAAATTTTTAACACTATTTTCTTTATTTAAATTCATTAAAATTTATTTTCTATTTTTTAGTTCGGTTTTCTATAAAAAGCGTATTTTTTAGTTTTTTTAAACTATTATTTATTTAATATATAATCTATACTCTTGTGCAATGCCGTGATGGACCAGTGGTTAAGCCCTCGTCTCTCATGCACGAGGTTGTGGGTTCAAATCTGGGCAAGTACCAATGTGACTTTTTCAATTCATATGTACTTTCTGAGTTTAACTTGGACATTACTGACATCGGTGAAGGAAAACATCGTGAAGAAACCTGGACTTATAGTTAATATAAGTCTGAAATCGCCAACCCGTCTTGAGCAAGCGTGGTGGTCAATGCTCGTGTCTTCTCTGTATAAGAAGAGGCCTTTGCCCGGCAGTGGGACAGTAACAGGCTGGTATTATTATTATACTCTGTATATATTTTTTTTGTTTTTATAAAAATGTTTAAAAATGTAGATTATATGTATAAAGATAAAATGAAAGAAATACAATAATAATTAAGGTAGAGTTTATTTTTAGTTTGTTTATTTGAACGCGCTAATCTCTGGAGTTCCAGAGATTAGCGCGTTCAAATAAAGATTTTTTATTTTTTCATTAGGTAGCCCAATTCTTGAGGAAGGCGACAGACATTATAGGCTATAACATCACGCTAGACCTCTTAGGTGCCGACCGAAAGGAAAAAGACTCAGAAAGAACTAAGCGAAAACAAAGTAATCGCAGGTAGGCAAATATCCTGCCGGGGTTGCGATCCTGCCGGGGTTGGGAGTTTGTCCGAAAGGGATATCGCGACCCCGGCACACAGGCAACGGAAGGAGCACGGGTGGGTTTTAGTCAGTAAAAGTCGGACACGAAAAAGCGGGAGAAGTAATTTGATAATTTCCCACCCTCAAAAAAAAAAAAGGTAGGCAAATATATGCGACGGGGTGGGTCGGGGGAATAACTGCGGGTTTCACCAATGAAATTGAACGCGTTCAGCACATCTAAATGGATTCAAGAGCTGTCAGTGTACAATATTCCATAACAATTTTGACACTGACAGCTCTTGAAAGCGTTTTAGAAATGGTGATCGCGTTCGGTTTCATCGGTGAAATCAGCCCGAAATTTTACGTGGATGATTTCGCGTGCAGAAGCTAGTGCTTCATAAAAATACAAATACAATAATATATTTCTCGGTAAGAACACGTTATTAATCTATAACGTAAACACCTATTTGTTGCGGTAAACCTAACAATGCAGCTTTGAACAGGGATATAATTTATAACAACATAAAGTCACCACAAGACAGTTATATAATAACATTACAAGCGACCTGCCTTCTTCGCACGGTTTTTACGACATTACAAAACATTGCTAATTCTTTATTTTAAGTGAGTTAAATATGAATATCAATCTGCCTAGCGTTTTCCCAACTTTGTTGTGGTCTGCTTCCAGTCTAACCGGAAGCAGCTGAATACCGTATTTTACATGGAGCGACTGCCTTTCTGACCTCCACAACCCAGTAACTGGGTAATACGATACCCCTTGGTAAGACTGCTTGTCAGACTTTCGGGCTTCTGACGACCCGTAACGACTGTCAAATATCCGCGAATGACAGCCGGAACCAACGGCTTAATGTGGTTTCCGAGGCACGGAGGAGTCTTGGTATGTTAAGACCAGACCCATCCACAGACCAACCCTGGCAAGCGTAGCTTAACCTGATGGATCAAACCGTGCTGCTGTTATTACTTAGCCACAAGCTCCTCAGGTAAATATTATAATATAGTGTATTTATATCAATGTATTAAACACATAAACCTTTCGAAATAAATTCTCTAAATGATGGTGAAAACCGCATCAAAATCAGTTGCGTAGTTTAGGAGAACAACGCGGTCACACAGATAGACACGAAAAGCGACTTTTTTACTTATAATATATATACTAGCTGCTGCCGCAGCTTCGCCCGCGTGGGCCATGAATCTTTTTCTTAAAAGTAGCGTAAGTTACTCATTATAACATCAGCTATCTGTCGGTGAAAGTCCCGTCAAAATCGATCTAGTACTTTCGGAGATTAGCCGGAACAAACAGACTGAAAGACAATTTTTTTTTAAATTATTATTTGTAAGTGTTTTTTTTTTCGTTCATATTATGCATTTAGTAAACAGCTGTTATTTTGCCACTACAAACAGAAACTTAAATTTTATTTATTTGTACATGTATATATATATAGATAAAAGATATTATTTACTATCGACTTATGCGTAACGTGCCATCATTTGACATAAGCACTTAGTTTCCATCTCACGAAGAAAGAGAAAAGAGATTTATAAAGTTGATAATTAAGTGTTTTATTACGTTAGAAGTTTGATAAGCAGACGCGTAGAAAGTGGACAAGTAAGTTACAGACTATACTTAGCATTCCTAGCGGTAATTAACAAAGAACGACTTCGTTAAGGGAAAAGATAGCCGCTCGTGTTTTTAATTTACCTATTTTCTACATCACATCGGGTAAAATAAAATTTTATGTTCATGACATATTTATGTACGTTATAAATTATTTATTTAGGTAAAATAAACAGCTACAATATAAAAATAAATATTACTTAAAGGAGTTGTTAACAATATTACAAAATTTGCAAAATTTTCGTACCTTAATAATAAGTTATTTGATATTTTTTACCGCGATTTTATCCGCGTTTCTTTTATTGTTTTCTCGGATCCAAGCTATCTCTATGCCGAATTTCGTCCAAACCGGTTCAGCGGTTTAGACGCAAAAATTTTACAAACAAAAAGACATACAATTTCGCATAAATCGTGTTTCACAAGCTCAAGGAGACTCTCCTAACTCATAATTTGGAAAATAAATAGTTTTATAAAAACTACGTTTTATATATTTAAATTAAATTAAATCTTTGATAAGCTACCTCTTTGGTTGCCACATGTTGAAGTAAAAAGTTCGTTCAATTTTTATATAACACGACAGATAACAGTTTTCATAGTAATTGATTTAGCCGCTAAACAGGACAGATACGGATTTTCATACAAACATTGCCGGCCGGGCGCTCGCATGTATTCGACCAGTACAGTCATGCTATTCTGTAAACATCTCACCGTGAAAACTTGGGTGGAGTGAGCTGTCAATAGTGTCAATCCCTGTGGAATGACAGCTCACTCCACGATTCTCGATTTATCTCGAAGAAGGTAGTCAAAATAATGTTCGAATTTCCAAGCATCTTTCAAAAAAGTTGAACATTACTAGAATCAAAAGCAGTTTTGTATTGGTATGTAAATTCATTACGACATACACACACTGCCATACTTTACAAGACTAAAATTTTGCAAGCAGGAAATTCTTAGTTTGCGTCTAGTTTCATCGTTGCGTAAGGAGATCTCTGCAGTTGCATCTGACCTGCTTTTGACCCGTCATTATGATGCTTTCATACCTATAGCATATAGACTGTGGACAAAATGACATTCCTTTAAAAAATTTACTGTTGTCGTCTCTTTTGGTGGCCGAGGCTAGGCGACACACACACATGCCAATGTTGTTTGTTACATCTAAGATTGTGCGCGCTAAGAAATTTTATTTGGTCATTTTGTTTACATAATAATGTTCCCACTGCTGGGACACGCCTTTTCTCTTGGAGAGGGAGTAGGCTGTAATCTACCACGCGAGGCCAGTGCGGGTTGGTAGATGTCACTTGTCTTCGGATTTTTCGTTCTAGGACATGCCGGTTTCCCCACGATGTTTTCCTTCACCGTTTTGAGAGCAGTGGTGATGCAATTATTCATACAAAGTAAAGCGCCTGCCTGGGTTCAAATCCACAACCTACTATTCGTAAGTCGGGGCCGTTACCAATGAGCCATCAGTGCTCTCCGCATTCTGCTTACGCGAGGTGGTAAATACCCGAAATTCCTTGACATTCTACATTTTTCAAACAAAAAGGCCAAAACTTCTTCGTTACTAATTTTTTTTTTGTTTTCGTTTTATATAATGGGATAAGGGCTAGAGAAATATGAAAAATAACTGTGAGCAAATATTTTTGCTCACAGTTAATTATTCAAATTCATAAGTAGGTGCTTATCTTATTTAAGATTTAGAAATGAAACGCATTATTCAGTATTGAATACACTGATAATAATGTTAATTTAATGCAAATGATTTAGACATCATTAACATACACTCACTGAGTTTTAGATTAATTGTCTAATGCAATTAATTATATTAATTTGTGTTAATCAGATGTAGATAGGTCCATTTTGTTACACGTTTTATTTTGTAATTATAAATAAAAAAATATGAATGATTCGAGAGATTGATTTAGTATTGCCTAAATCCCTACTAAATATTTGTGTTCAATTTTCATAATATTATGATAGACTTTTAGAAATATTTTCTAAGGTTATTGGTCTGAAACAAGCCACGTTAATTATAATCCTGGCCTGATAAGCAGAGTCTTTTATAAACTTTTAATCTGAGGTAAGACTAACATAACATTCCGATGGTTGCTAGATGTTACACAATTGCCCTTTGTTACTATCATTAGTTAATTACTTCCAAAAGAAAATTACAAGTCTTTATTCTGTAACGAGGTTTTGATCACTTTGTGAAAATTACAAGCAGTCTTGTTTACAAATTTTAGTACTTAGTAACTAACTATGAGCCTAGCGAAATAGAGTCTGATGGAGTGCTGCGTTTTTAGAGCTAAACATGTTTTTATATATTTTAAGATATTTATGCCCATTTTGCTATAAACAAGAAAATATAATAATTAAATTAATTATCTTATAAATTGCCTTCCATTTTATACTCTTTACAAACATTCTTAATACACTACCTACAAGTTTCCAGAAAATATTAAAATAAAATAAACAGACACTATACGTAAGAATTTAAAGTAACAAAAAAAACTTATGCAAATTATTTGTAAGACATACAACACTAGACCATAATTTGCATTTGTAAGAAACTAATTTCAATAAAAATTTAAACAAGCCAAGAAGCAAATGGCTTCTTTCACCATTTCGGGTCGTTTCTAAATGAGAATTTAATTTAAATAAAATTGCTTAATCTAAACAAACGAGTTAAAACGATAACACTGACCTCTTGCGGTCAAACTAATATGAGAATTTGCGTTTAATTATGAAACTCGAAGTATTATAACAACTAATAAGTAGGCGTAGAAGAGAATCTTTTGAAAGAGTTAGTTTGGGGAAAGTACCACCATCATATCATAGGTACTAAAATGCTATGATCGTAACAACATAAAATTACAATCAACACAGTGTGAGCAAATCATCATTTTTTAAACTTGCTAAGCGTATACATAAAGTGCTCGTAACTGCACTACCATCATATCATAGGTACTACCAACCATTATCATGGTCAAGTTAGAAGAACTACCTACCATCATATCTGTTAGGTTTGTAGGAGGAAAGCAGTAATACGCAAGGAAGTGGTTTTACGTACTGACGCTTTATTGGACAACCCAAAGACAATCAGGTGGCTTCTGTCATGTTGACAGTTGTGTCACATAAACAACCAATCACAGGTATGGCTGCGTTCACACATCACAACTTTATACATAACAATTCTCCCCTTTTAGTATGACACACAATTAAATTTGTTACACTATTTCAATCTAGTACAAAAGAATGGTTTGTAGTTAATATATCTACGGGGACGCAACACCCTATCTGAGGCAGCCCTGACATCCATCTCTGGAGCATCGACGAATTCTTCATCAGTTGCTACAGGAACTGAGGACTGTTCTACAGTAGTCGCTGTCCCCAGTTCACTCTCTCTTCCTTCCTCATGAAGTGGCACTGAGTCGGTGATCTGAGCATGCCCACTTTCCCCCTCATTTTGATACTCGTTGATGTATGTATCCGAGTACAATGTGCCCGCTCTGCTGCCTAGTGTTAAATCTGCTGAATCGACAGGGCTGTCAGAAAACATATTATTGGTGTTGTCAGGTCCCTTGTAACTTACAAGTTGGTTTTTATGTTTCTTTATTTGTATTAATGTTTGACAATCTTTGATTAAATAGGTCATTTTACCCATGCGTTTTATTACAATGCCTCTATGCCATGAATATTTTTTATTTATATAATATTTTTTATACATAACATTATCTCCGGTGTTGAAACATTGCTTGTTTGTGCCCCCATATGCTTTACTCTGTAAACACTGATTATGTTCCACAACCTGAGTTAGGGTGTTAGGTGAGGACGGCGATGGCGTGTTCTTAACCAACAAATCCAAGCGCGAACGAAGCTTCCGACCAAACACTAGTTCAGCAGGCGAAGAACCTGTTGTTGCATGTAAAGAATTTCTATAATCGAACAGGTATTTTAGTAAGTCTTCACTGTTTCGTTTTAAGTTATTAGACATCATTAAACAAGATTTAATACCTTTCTTAACAACTTTTACATAGCTCTCTGCCTGACCGTTACTAGCAGGGTGATAGGCAGGAGATGTCACATGCGATATACCATTGGATGTGCAAAATTGTACAAAATCTCCTGATAAAAAACATGTAGCATTGTCACTGACCAAAGTATGAATAAGTCCGAATCTCGACATGAAATCATATAATTTTGCTATAACTGCGGATGTAGAAGTGCTGTTAGTCTTATATACTTCTACCCATTTAGAATACGCGTCAACTATTACTAAATAAGTCTGACCATTCAACGGTCCAAGGAAATCGATGTGTACTCTTTGGAACGGGTGTGGTGGATGCGGCCACACAGCAAGCGGTGCTCGTGCCGGAGACGGTCTGAGCTGTGCACATATGTTACAGCTCCCGATCATCACTTCAATAGCCTTATCTATACCTGGGAACCAAATTCTACTCCGGGCTTCTGCTTTACATTTTACAATTCCTAAATGTGACTTATGTAGCTCTGATAAAATTTTACTTTGCAAAGTTCCCGGTATAACTATTTTGTGACCCCTCATTATTATATTATTTTCTACTGAGAGTTGACTTTTACATAAAAAGTATGGGAAAATATTTTGATCTGAAACTTTCCTCGGCCAACCATTAAAAATATACTCAATAACTTTGGCCAACTTAATATCTTTAAGAGTTTCTTCTCTTAGTATGGAAAGTGTAATAGGCAAACTAGAATCCACAACAAAATTCACATATGAAGCTCTATCCTCTATAAGCTCAGCCGTGCCATTCATTTCACCTTCTTCTGTTTCATCACTCAGGCTCGCACGAGACAGATAATCGGCACAGTTATTAGCGCTACGAATGTATTCTATTTTAAAGTTGTAACCACTCAAAAACATAGCATATCGTTGCAACCTATTTGCAGAAACCTCTGGTATGCCACGATGGGGACCAAATATTGAGATTAAGGGCTTATGATCTGTTCTGAGTATAAAAGGAATTGACCTACCATAAAGATATTGGTGATACCGGCGTACCCCGAATATGATTGCTGTCGCTTCTTTCTGTATTTGGGAATATCGACGCTCTGCCGGATTCAACGTCCTCGACGCGTACGATACTGGGCGCTCCACCCCGGAAGCGTCGACTTGTGCTAAAATCGCACCTAGACCACTGGGCGATGCATCAACTGTCAATATAACCTCTGCATTTGTATCAAAATGTGCTAAAACCTGATCCGATATAAGTATTTTCTTTATGGCATTGAATGCGTCGCTATGCTTGGTATCCCATTGCCATTTTGTATTTTTTTGAAGTAAGCTGTATAATGGGCTAAGTATTGAGGATGCATTGGGTACAAAATTTCGATAGTAGTTGACAAGACCCAAAAATGATTGTAATTTACTGACATCTTCTGGAATAGGAGCCATTAAAATAGCTGTCACTTTCTGAGGCGACTTTTTTAAACCATGCTTATTTACTACGTATCCTAAGTATTCAACTTCATCCTTAAAGAAGTCGCACTTTGCTTTTTGAAGTGTGAAGCCTGCATCCTGCAAGCGCCGCAGTACCTCGTGCAATCTACTTAAGTGCACTTCCTTGTTGATCCCCGTTATGAGCACATCATCTAACATACACAACACTCCTTCCATGCCTGATAACACACTCTCCATTACCCGTTGAAAAATGGCTGGCGCACACGCTAAACCAAAAACTAAACGCGTGTACATGAACAATCCTTTATGCGTGTTAATACAAGTAATTTTTTGTGATTCTTCATCCAAAATACATTGTGAGTAAGCTTGAGACAAATCTAATTTACTAAATTGCTGCCCCCCGTGTAACTTCGTAAACAATTCATGAGCCGTAGGTAACGGATATTGGTCCACTAACAGCTGTTTGTTGATTGTTACCGAATAATCCGCACATAACCGAATGGAACCGTCACGTTTTAATACGGGAACTATGGGCGATGCATACTCGGCGTACTCGACCGGTTTTAATATACCTACGCAAACTAGACGATCTAACTCCTTATCTATTTTATCCCGCAGTGCAAAAGCTATCGGACGCGGTTTAAAAAATACTGGCTTGGCATCTGTCTTTAAATTTAATTTAATTTTATATTTCTTAAATGTTCCAAGCTCATCAGAAAAAACATTTGGAAATTTCATTTGTAGTTGCGCAATAATATCCGTCGATTTAACACAATAATTTACTGGTATCATTTCTAATTTATACACGGATATAAAATCCCTGCCTAATAGCGGTGGACCGCCGTCACGAATAACATAAACATCTAGCGAACGCGTTTTACCCGCATAAGTGAATGGTAACCGTGCTGTTCCTAAGCATTCAATGTTATTACCTGTATACGATAATAGCCGTTTATTCGTTTTGGTCAGCGACGCATCTTTGAAATATTTTACAAAAGTTTTTTCGGAAATCGCAGTAACAGCCGACCCACTATCAATTTGAAACTTCATTTGCACACCTTGGATATTTATTGTTTCAGTCATAGGTTCTCCATTACACGTACGAATGTTGTAACACTCACCGTCATCGCCGTTGTCAGTAACACCCTCGGTTCCTATAAAATTTACTTTTTTGCACATGCGCCGCAAATGGCCCTTCTCGTTGCATTTTTTACATTTATAATTTGCAAAACGACACTGCACTGATGTGTGGTTTTTGTACCCACACACCGAACACGACACTTTATCACTGGTTCCGTTTTTCTTTTCCATCTTGAAAGGTTGGTCATCGCGGCCAGCGGCCGTTGCCGCCAGCGCCGCCGCCGCCGCTCCGCTGCGCGCGCATCGCACGCTCTCCGCTAACTCGACCGCCTTTACCAGCGTAAATGTCGCAGGGTCTTGCGCGAATAACTTTTCGCGCTCCGGTCCTGGCTGCATTCCCATAACAAAACGGTCCCGTAAAGCTTCCTCCACCTTATGAAACCCGCAGTTTGCTGTCAAACCACGCAGTCGGGCCGCCCAGTTTTGGTAGCTTTCACCATTGCTTTGTACGGCGGAGTAAAATTTGTATCTCTCGCCGAACCCACAAACCTTCGGCGTGAAATGGTTATCTAATAGCGTTAGAATGTCCTCAAACGGCACCGACGACAACACTTTCGGCCGCGCGAGATCCGTTGCGAGCTTGTAAGTTTGCTCACCGAGTGCGCTTAACAAAATGGCGCGCCTTTTAACACCCGCGGCGTCACTGGTTGCGCTGATTTCGTTAGCTATGAACCACTGTTCTAATCGTCCCTTGTATTCCTGCCACGTTTGCACATTATGATCGAAACTGGTTATCACACCAAATAGCGACATACTTTCGCAACTTTTTTTTTTCCTACACACTTAATAAAACGCGGGTACTTCGTCGCCACTGTTAGGTTTGTAGGAGGAAAGCAGTAATACGCAAGGAAGTGGTTTTACGTACTGACGCTTTATTGGACAACCCAAAGACAATCAGGTGGCTTCTGTCATGTTGACAGTTGTGTCACATAAACAACCAATCACAGGTATGGCTGCGTTCACACATCACAACTTTATACATAACAATATCATAGGTACCAACCATCATCATGGTCATTTAAAAACCTAGGTATATATATTTTTTTTACGGCTTATTTTTGCCATCTATACGCTAAGAAGATAGGTACTTACGAGTACCTACTTTTCTCACCAGCAGCATTGCTGTTTTCCGGTTCGAATGGTTTAGGGTACCAGTGACTTTTCAAATTATGTCTTTATTTTGCACAATTTGAAAAGTCACTGGTACCCTAAGTACCAGTGAGTTTTTAAATTGTGTCTTTATGGTCGGGAGTTCCATTACCTTGGTGTTGCAAGTGTCTATAGGCAACGGCTTTAAATTCAGGTCCTGTATTGGAACTTTAAATACAAATTAATCATGGAATACTCTTAATTAATGCATTATCAATAATTACAGTTAATCTTGCCTTGTTTATAAACACAACTAGCTGTGCCACGCGGTTTCACACGCATAAGTCTCGATTCTGTGGGAATATCGGGTTAAAAACTATCCTATGTCCTAAGCCAGGTCATCCAAATCCGTTCATCCGTTTTAACGTGAAAGAACAAACTCACTTTCGCATTTATAATTAGTTAGGATGGATGCTATGACCATTGAGCCAGCCTAACAATTAAGGCTTCATCATGATCAGTCTATAACATTCCACATTTAGACAACAATCGCACGACATCAATAAAAGCTTATCAGATAATTATTCTAAATCTACATGACCAAAAACACGTTCTACATTCGACTCTCCCTTCGCTTGCACACAACATCTCACACACCCACACACACACAGACACTTATTCTCGCACCTATACCACGTTCCGTTCTCTGTGTGCGTGTATATTTATCAAGATGAATGTCCCCAGTTCATGTGACAAGATCAACAATGCTTCGCGTGTGCTTGGCACCGGATTTCCACGTAACAATCGAACCTTCCGGCTTCTTAAGGGGATATTCCACTGGGCAGAATCAGTCGTCTAAATTCAAACAAACTTGCAAACTTTAAGAACACTATATAAATTCAATAAAAGCGTAATTAGTCAACTTGTAACGATGCGACATAATTATTCAAATATTGTTTTTTCTCAAATAGCGCGTTGATAAAATCTCAGACCATTGCATGTTAAGACAAACTCATAGGTTTAATAGTTTGCCTGTAATTAACCTTATGTACAACATTAGATAAGATCAAAATGTGTCTGTGATGTCACGCCTTGCCCTGCGCAAATGGAGAGGCATTACTCTCTTTCCACTTCACCTACTTAAAGCTGCTAAGAACCAGTTCGTATTGAAGGAGTCCAGCTCATCCCGCTATCTCCGTCTGTTGTGTCCGTGTGTCAATATTGTTTTTCTATAATAATAAAATATTATAAAGATGCAAAATTTGTTTGTTTGTAAGTTTGTATGCGAAATCTCCGGAACTACCAGTCGGATTTGAAAAAATATTTTTGCATTGGTTAGCCCAATTCTTGAGGAAGGTTGTAGGCATGCAGACGAAGTCGCGGGCAGAAGCTAGTAATAAATCAAATAATAATAATAAGAAATGAGTCAGTAGAATTGAGAAAAATGCATTCGCATTCAGCGATTTAGCTTAAACAGTAAACTAATTAGAAAGAAGAAAGGTCGTGAAAGGTCCGTCTCTGTTGTACTTTAATTCACACGATAACTAATTTAAACTATGTAACTAAACTACTATAAACTTAGTGAAGTGTGTACAGAACAAGCCTTAGCCTAAATCCCCTTTCTTCCTAAAAAGACGACTGAATTCAAATGACTGAACTAAGCCTAGTAGAACAGCCCCTTTACGAGCGAACCTTCCGGATTGTATAGCTTTATTAATTAAAGGAACTATGATGTATTATACTGTATTATTAAGTTGACTTTTATTATGATACGGCACGCGACGATTATTTAATAATATCTCTTTTATATTACTGTTCATTTTATTAATAGTATTTTATCGTAACTTTCCCTCAGAATATTGATACTGTTGATGTTGGCTTTATTGAAGATTGAGTACATTGTGCCAACGTATGGCGGCTTTAGTCTGGCTTTTGTTTATTAAAAAGCTTACCGGAAACTTTTGGTTACAATACGGTAACAAAATGTAGGTACATGATAGTAAAGAAAATGGGCTGATTAACTCTGATATCTAAAAAGGCTCATCACTACATCGTCACCACTTTTAAGAGTTGCTGACAATGATTTATGATAAGCCGAACACTCTAAGCATAAGTATAATCTGCCTAAAATGTTCCCACTGCTGGGATACAGGCCTGCTCTCATCGACAGGGAGTGGGCTGTAATCTGCCACGCGGGCTCAGTCTGGGTTGGTAGATATCACAAATATCTTCAAATTTCTGTTTCTAGGACATGACGGTTTCCTCACGGTGTTTTCCTTCACCGTTTTGAGAGCAGTGGTGACGAAATTAACAAATAATAATATATATTTATTGAATAAAACGTTGACAAAAAGTATACAATTAGTTCACAGTAAGATTTAACAATTATAGTGCCTAAAAATGAACTAAATCTAAAATATGTTTAGAACAGGTGCAAGTATTGATGGTTCGGAATTACAATGTTAGGTAGCGACCCGCCCGATCTAGGTTAATTCAAACCTGTGTTTCAGGCCGTTTATAAAGTAAAGCGCCTGCCTGGTTTCGAACCCGCGACCAACAACCCGTAAGTCGGGGCCGTTAACACTGGGCCATCAGTGCTCTCCGCATTTTGCTTACGCGACGTGGGTAATACCCCAAAAACCTTCACATTCGGGGCATTCAAAGTCGGGGTGTGATAACTAAGCTAACCCTAATATCTAGGAAAGATATACAGATAGGCCTTAAGAGCGTTTATTCTGAAAGTTGGCAACGCACTGTGTTTTATGAAGCCCATTTTTCGGACATCACTTTTTTATTAAAAAAGAGATTTCGTATCCCTATTTAGCTAACATGTCTAGTTTTTGAGTATTTTTTTTTTGAAATTCATACTATTTCCATCCGGAAATTGAGTAAAACACTGTGCAACTTCGCAAACAGCTGTCAAATATTTACCTGTTTTTATTAATTTGGCAATATTACTGTATGGAAATATGAAATTTGGCTAACTATCGAACTAGAATATTAATAATGAATTGCAATTTGACGTTGTCATCGTTTAGGTGTAAAAAAGGCATTTGGAAAGTTTCCAAATACTTTTTTTACATCTAAAACTTAATATTTGGTGTTACGATATTAATTATTGCATTTCATAATCAATATTCTAGTTCGGTAGTTAGCCACATTTCATATTTCCATACAGTAATATTGCCAAATTAATAAAAACAGGTAAATATTTGACAGCTATTTGCGAAGTTGCACAGTGTTTTACTTAATATCCGGATGGAAATGGGACGATTTTCAAAAAAATATTACTCAAGAACTAGACATGTTAGCTAAATGGGGATACGAAATCTTGCATTTAAATGATTATTTCTATCAGCTTTTTTAATAAAAATGTGATGTCCGAAAAATGGGCTTCATAAAACACTGTGCGTTGCCAACTTTTAAGAATAAACGCTCTTAATGCCTAAATGATTCATACAGCCGACATTCAAACAAGATTATACAACAACAGATTCACAGGCCCTTCAACACCCATAGATTCATTCGCAACAAGTTTCAGGTAAACACTCCACATCCTTATTGTTGTTCCAGTAACCCAGGATGACGTCATGGCTTAGTCACGATGAAAGTCCAGCGTCTGTCTGAGTGTAGAGTATCACGAAGCAGGCAAACACGCAACTAAATTGCCAGTTTATGTAAGAGCGATGACTGTTGCAGGACTTGGGAAGGAAATTGAGAGTAGAAAATGTTTTGCACCATGGTATTTAGTAACATTATTAAAAGCGGTGGCAATCACATAGCGTCCGCAATTTACCGTCGAATGACGTCACTGAAACATTAGTAGCATAGGGTCGCAGCATTATTCTGAGCGATAGGCGTTTTGCGTGGATGTGACGCATATTTTCCCCCAAATTGTTTATTTTCGTGGTTTGTTCTTTCTTTGCGTCATGTGTACCGCAAATATACGTATTTTCTTTCTTTCTTTTTTTTTAGTTATGAAAGTAAGTTGGTGTGTTTCCCTAATTAGTGTTTTTTGACATCGTGAAGTCAAGCCCCGCTGCCTTAATTTTCCTGACGGTCGTCATTGCCGCCGATGTGTGGCGACCATCGCTTCTCTGGGAAACCGTCGCTTTATGTACGCTACTGATAATGCTAAACGTGTAGCTGTTTCAATTGGCAATTGACCCATTTAAATTGCAATCTTCTTCTTTTCGTGTGGTTAGTGACTAACCTGGTGTCAGAGTTTTAAAGCCGCCCATGGGCCTCTGACTTGGCTTCACATGCTGTAGAGAAATATCTTTCAGGCATGCCGGTTTCCTTACGATGTTTTCCTTCACCATTTTTGAAGCAAGTGATAATTATACAATACGCACATGAATCCGAAAACTCAGAGGCCTTGGGTTCGCACTCGAGACCTTTGATTTGGCAGTCTGACGGTCACACCACTAGGCTATCACTCCTTTCAATTGCAATAAAAACACTCTAAAGGATAAGATTGACTGTTAGCAAGCGCAGCTACTAACTTGAGGTCTCAGGTTTGATCCTCAGGCCAGGTTGTTTGGTGATTCCACTAATAAATTCTCGGTTACGGTCCGGAGTCTGGATTTGTACTCTATAAATTGTTAAAGGCTTGCCTACCCATAAATCACTTGAATGAGGGTAGAATTTACTTCTACTGAAAATATATCTGACATCTGACACTGATTAAATCAAATCACATAATTTGTTCAACTTGAGTTTAGAGCCAATGGATTTGTGCGTGAACATCGCGTGAGAGATGAGATAGACGATCGCATAAAAAAGTGATTGCCACCGCCGCAATGACACGCACACCATTCGGTGTTACCCGCCCTAAATAAAAATACCTACCACTAAAGTAATAAATTCTAGACAACAGAGTAGAAATAATCAATTACAACTTTACAAAAGTGTTACTATAAATCGATATGTAAAGTTAATAAAGCAATGTTACTAGACCGTTCCGAAATTATAAATAAGCAAAAAAACAAATGAATTCGTTAAACGATTTGTTCTGTTATTTTAATCTTAAAAAAGGCATGACACAGCAGCATGTGCTGGACAGGACAGGACAGTAGTCCTGCCAAAGGTTGCCTTATGGAGGCCCCAAACCTCATTCTTTCCAAATTCATTGTATTTAACAATAAGCACCATATTTCAGGCACTCCCAAAACGATCTCTCGACACCCTTTATCGGTTTCCATTTATCGATTCCGAGCGATAAAAAGAAATCCCAAAAGTCCTCACACTTGTAAGTACGAATCTTAAATACCCCAGAAAGTTTATGGCCCAGGTCACCGCAATCGTAAATACAATACTATACATGTCCAGATTAAGAGTCCATAATCTCATCTTTCTCGCGGACTGAGTGAGAGCGAGACTGAGCGGCGGGGAGAAGGCTCCAAGGCGTCGATAGTTTAGGTAAAAAGTCAAACATAGTATCTGCTTTAAAGTTAGATCAGTTAATATGCAAAATTCCATGATCTAATCTTAAGTATTTTTTTGAATACCAGCAGTTTATTGTTCGGAGGTAACTTTGTTTTTTTTTTCTGTCGAGAAAATTTTATGGAATTGTGTTTTTGTCAAACATACTACTTAACATTAATTTTCAACTTTACCATATATTCATTTCAAAATGAACGCTGCTGATTTTTTGATATAACGGTCCTCCGTTATATCAAAAAATCAGCAGCGTTGCATGCTAAGAAATTTGAGGTATTATAGACTCTTAAGGGTGTGTCCACATCGACGGTCGAACGCGATGTTTCGAATATCGATTTCCATACAATTTGACAGAAACCTGTTGATAAGTTCAACAGGGTGTCGAGCATTCACATTGAAAGTAATGACGACAAATAATACGCTCGGTAAAATATCGATGCTGTGAGAAGGGTGACCATACTTCCAGTAAATAAATTGACTATTCTCTTTTCTAGGTACTCTTGAATTTAAAAAAAAATCGTTTATTGGTCTGATTGATGAAGTAAATGTTTTCTCTTTGACTTTGATTTGTCTATTATAAATATATCTGTATGTTAACTACATAATTTAAAATAACAAGAACTAATTACATGAGCAAATAGTTTACCTTGATAAGGTTTTTTTATTCCAACAAAATATAGATCAATTGATTGTTTTATGTTCTCAATAAAGTTAGTTGCAAATACCAACATAATATCGATAATAACTACCGCCAAACACGTGAACTAATTACTCGTAGTTCTCCGTTTCGTTACTCAGACGAGAGTATCAACAACGGTCCCATATTCATCACAGTAATAGCGAATACAACAGGAGTCACCAAATTTACATATTTTATGTTGACCTTAAGTAAACAGTAACATTTATAACTTTACCTAGAAATAATAAAAAAACACTACAAATAATAAACGTGTTGCTACGACAAGCGCTTGACGTAGCAAGCCGTCGTGTCCGGGTTCGTAACAAGTCAATCGTCATCCTGAGGATGCCTCGTTGAGAGGTGAAACACATGTCGATTTCTTACAGGGTTCTTTATGACTCTTCAAGAACAGTTAAGCGGATTAGGTTACTAAATATACGTCGTCTATTCTATTTTATAATGGATTTCCGCAAAGTCGCACCTGAGTCAATTAACTATCCAGACTTCGGACAGATAGTTCAAAGTAAAAAAAAAAAAATCACATGAATACTACATTGAATACTTAATAAAAAATTATTCAGGTTTCGTTTATGTTTTTTTTTAAATCTCCTTTGCTAGTAATCGTCTACCAAAAGGGCCACGACAGTCATTTTTTTTTTTTTAAAGGACCTTCAATGAAACTAATGTGCCTGATCCCTGGACAACAATAATACTTTTTGCGTCTTACACGAGTTGCTACTTTATTTAATCCTTCAGGATTTTTGAATCGTGCGCGACCTAAAATAAGTCCTCGTAGTAAATCTACTTTGTGTTATCTTTTATTTCTCTTGTAAATGTAGGTTTGTTTTCTGAAACGCTTTCACTCTAATATAAAATCAAGTGCTGCGAATCATAAAAGAGGGTTAGAGTCTTTATTAAAGTACCTAGTATTTATATGTATCTCTGAAAGAATACTAATAAAACAAAGAATACTAAAACTTTATTATAACTAATACACTGTATTGGTAGCTAACCTCTGCCCTACGCCATATTTGCGTAAATTACCATACGCCATATTTGCGTAAATTACCATACGCCATATTTGCGTAAATTAAAGAAACGTAACAAACGTTAAATAACTTACATATTAATTCTAAATATAACTTAATAAGGTTGCGTTCTATAGTTCCTGCCCACCCCTATGGGAAGTAGGCGTGAATTTATGTGTCTCTGGGTGTATAACCTAGTAACTGTTTTTTTTTTTAAATCTGTCCTTCCATTTACATGGTGACCCTACAATCGAGGGGAACCCACCGGAGCGTTGCGTCATACCACGAAAGGCTTTCATATGACGGATTCGACATTATCGTACAATTTCTCATTGCCTTACAATTTCATATTTTTAGGGTTCCCTACCCAAAGAGTGCCAACGACCTATTACTAATGCTGCGCTGTCCGTCCGTCTGTCACAGGGCTGTATCTTTTGAACCGTGTTAGGTAGACTTGAAATTTTCACAGAACGTCAACTTCTATGGTTGCTATAATAAAAATTAATAAAAATCAAATAAAGCCAAAAATGACCCACTTACAAGAAACGTGTCTTTTTTACTAAAATATTTAAAAAAATGTTACATAATTTTTTTAAAATTAAAATTGTTTATTTCTCACTATTAAAAATTACAATTTAGTAGGTACATACAAATTATTACAATCGTTTTTCTTCTGTGGTGGTTAAATGAGGTGCACATAGTATTGACCGTACCCCCTGAACTAGGTGAAAACCTGTGTCTCAGGGGAGTATATTATCTGCCGGGGTTGCGGGTTTGTCTGAAAGGGATATCGCGACCCCGGCACACAGGCAACGGAAGGAACACGGGTGGGTTTTAGTCAGTAAAAGTCTGACACGCCCTCCCGCTCCGCCCAGAGCGGGAGAAGTTATTTGATAATTTCCCACCCTCAAAAAAAAAAAAAGGGGAGTATATTATACAGTAGTACGGAACCCTTTGTGTGCGAGTCCGACTCGCACTTGACCGCTTTTTAACAACATATACACATATTTTTTTCCTATAGAAATCTTTTGACGTAACGTTCGATATCGCAAGTAATAAGACGATTTCATTCGCACTCCATTTGTCGAGGAATTCCATGAATTTTAATGCGTTTTGTTTTATATAATTTGTTTATATATGTGGAAGGATTCTCTGATTTGTAGAGCCCATTGCCTTGTTGTTATTGATTAAAATTACGAGTTGATTTTATTACTGACATAACATTACATTACGCCTGTATTCTTCGGAGGGTTATGCAGAGATGTACCTATAGTACACCCACATTTCGCCAGTTATGTTTAAGTCCCATGTAATAGAGGGCGAGCTTATTGCCATAAACCGGGCGTAAATCCAGGATCCCGGCTGCTACTGAGAAATGCCAGAATTCTATTTTTAAGCGTAAATATTCAGAGTAAAATAAAATACCTTCCTTTTTTTGCATTCGTCGAGGATCACCATAGAAGAATTAGCCTATAATGTTCCCACTGCTGGGACACAGGCCTCCTCTCTGTGAGAGGGAGTGAGCCGTAATCCACCACGCGGCCCCAGTGCGTGTTGGTAGATGTCACATGTCTTCGAATTTTTGGTTCTAGTACATGCCGGTTTCCTCACGATATTTTCCTTCACCGTTTTGAGAGCACTGGTAATGAAATAATTAACACAAAGTAAAGCACATGTCACTGTTCGAACCTACGACCTACATACAACTCGTAAGTCGCGGTCGTTACCTCTGGGACACCACTGTTCTTAACCATAATAGCCTTTTATTATTGTCTTTCATATTACCTCTGTGGCGGCATCTACATAGCTTAAACGCCTCATCGCCATCTGCATACACATCAAAGACCTGACGTCACACAAAATCCTGACGTCATACAAATCCTGCATCGCGCAATTAGAGTTTACCGCGCGAACGACATATATAAGACTATCCAACATCAGTCGTTGAGCAGTTGCCCGCCAGACACGACACCCGTCTGGTTGGAGGATCCTCCCTTTTCAATAGAGGATGAGTGTACTTTACACCCTGTTCCTCATACTTCTAAAGCTTCTTAAGGCGAAAGCGTCAAGGTAGCCCGCGAAATACAAATTTTCTTACGATTTTTATAATTTGCAGGTCAGTATCATGTTCTATGTTGATCTAAATATGATTCGCGGTCGTATCAAATGTTTATTTATAGAATTATAATCATAAAAATTGTCAATACAACTATCTAAGTTCATGTAATCCAATTGAATGACTATTTGCCGATTATGCTAACTTATGGAGTTGTATTGCTGATTTTAATGATTACAATTATGTAAAGCCATATTTGTTATGGTCGCGAATCATATTTTAATAAACATAAAACCTGACACTGACCTGCAAAATGCAAAAAACTAAAGAAAATTTGAATCTCGCGGGCTACCTTAGCGCATCGCCCTTAAAATGTTTATTATCTGTGTAAACCTGGCATTAAGTTGTTTATAATGTTACTTGCTTTTTGCTATGAAATCTGCTCTTTCAGTTTAAACGGCAGTATCGATGATAATATCAAACTGTTGCAAAAGACAGGTTTGCTATAGGTTACGGAGGTAATACGGTAGCGCTTTCAATACAACCTGAAACACGACATATCACGAACGATGGAACAGGTCGAACGATTGCTATCAAGCGCAGGAGCAACTATCATAGGAATAGTTGAATACATATTATTATATAACCCTCCTTTTTGCTCTGCCGTAGTCGGGTAATAAAACAACACGCCGCGTCTGTCTGTCTGAACGCGATGATCTCAAAAACCACTAACCGGATTTTCATACCGTTCACGAGAAAATTTTAGGTATATAATACATTAAAAACACTCCAAGTACGATGAACATCAGTTACGTTTTAATCCGAGGCTGAGGAGGCCCGTGTCCCAGCAGTGGGAATATCATGGGCTGATTACGCTTTGCAATTTACATGCTGACCAACACAATTAATATAGATTTTCCCAATATTTACTCTCCTCAATTTCACAATTTTCGTGACACTTGGCTTCATGAGAATTGAATTCTATCTTCCGAGATGAATCGTGCCTTTCGACTTAGGAAAACGACAAACATCCGTGATCTTCGCATTAACGACTTGTCTTTACAAACAACATTAATTCGGACATAAAACCTAATACATTATAAGTGTTAATAAGTACTTTCGAAATATGTCATAATCGTCCGTGGGCATCACAGCGGGCCCTGTCAGAATATCAGCGCTGCGGTGTTATATTTTTAAATCAGACTCAAACTCAAAGCATTTATTTCAATTAAACCATTTACAGGCACTTTTGAATTGTCAAGGAATCGGTCAATAAAAAATATGAAGCTAGCCATTCCAAAGCGTAGTAGGTACATATGGAGAAGAACGGGCAAGAAACTCCATGGACACTCTTTTAAATAAAATAAATTGTTACAAATATCGCAGCAATATGCTGAGGAGTAGGACCCTTTTTAAACTCACGCAGATTTTTTTTTTTTGTTTTCGTTTATATTCAAAAAATCATTTAATTTTGTTAGTTGTAATTTCTATTATTTTTTGTTTTGTTGTTTGTATTTCCTGTGCGTGTACCAAGTAAAATATTTTTCTTTCTTTCTTTGTAAAAAGTACCTGGTCGTAATCTCTTAATGGTAGTATTTAACACTACTGGATTTGAAAAGTCAATATGCCTACAATAGTAAAATAAAAGTTGAATGTTTCGATTGAAAACCGAAGTGATAGCACAGATTAATACAAATTGGACACTCCGCAGTTTAGGTATGAAGCTACAAGTACGCGGTGGGGCTGTCTTGCTGGGACAATTCAGTGAGCGTAACGTAGTCAGAAGAACTAAGAGTCACGCAATGGAAAGAGAGGCAACTTCTAGGTTAATATAACTGTCGGTGATTAGCGCTGTGGGACCTGAATTGCACTTTATTGTGTTGTAGCAAGAGTCGCTTTTTGTTTAAATGATTTTGCGGAGTGTCCCATCTGTATTAATCTGTGGTAATAGCAAATTAATCTTTAACTTGATCGTTTGCCTCGCCTTTTCCCAACTACATGAAGGTCGGCTTGGCTTCCAATCTAACCGAATGCAGCTGACAGCTGAATATCAGTATTTTTTACAAGGAGCGATTGCCTATCTGACCTCCACAGCCCAGTAAATGGTAATTCGATACTCCTTAATAAGACTGGTTGTCAGACTTTAGGGCTTCTTGATTACCGTAACGACTGTCAAAGAACCAAGACCAATGGCTTAATATGCTTTCCGAGGTAAGGACGGATCTCGGTATGAAAGGAATGGTCACCCAACCACGGACCTAATCTAACTATAACCTTGATCGATTGAACTCTGTGGCTGTTATTTTGCCACGAGCCACTCAATATAATTTTAAACCAATCCAAACTAATCTCAATATCTCATAATCTTATCTCATCTTAACTAATATTATAAATGCGAAAATGAGTTTGTTTGTTACGCTTTCACGCTAAAACGGCTGAACAGATTTATATGAAATTGGGCACATGAGTAGGCCATGACCTGGAGAAGGACATAGGATACCTTTTATCCCGATATTCTCAAGGGATCGAGACTTATGCGGGTGAAACCGCAGGGCGCAGCTAATCCCCTATAAAAAGCACTAAAACTTCTGAAGTTAGGTCTGGTGTCAGAGTTATGAATTTGGTTTATCGCAGGAAGTAATGAAATTGTACCACAGATTTTCACGTTTGAGTGTTGAGAGTTTTTTCACACTTCTAACTAGTCCAATGCCACAATAATAAACATCAAAACAAATCGTATTAACAAATCACTTTTACGAACCCACTAGAAATCCTCTCAAATCTGTTCTTAATGAAGAAATCATAGCCTTTCACAAACAAAGCTAAGCTATTACGAAACGATTGCCCTTAACGTAAGCGTTCACCTAAAATGGTTAAGAAGCTGCGCCAACGCATCTGATTCTCGCGTTCACGACTCCGCATGCGTAATCTTAACGCTGTCACTTGTTCGTGGTACAATTTGTAAGCTGATATCAATTTAGTGTACGAAATGTATGAGAGGTGTTTCACAGGAGCAGTACGCCTCTGGCTAACCCCGTCGGGGCATACAGGTGTGATGTTCGAATACTCCCACCTTCCAACACAACACAACACAACACTACAACACAACACTTCATAGCACTACACAACACAACATAACATGACATAGGTAACATTACACAACACAACACTTCATAGCACAACACAACACTTCATAGCACTACACAACAAAACACTACACATCACAACACAAAACACACTCACAACACACACTATACAAATGGTTTTTATTTTGTTTAAATATATATAAAAAAAATATTTTCCGTCGATAGTACTTACACAGAGAAATTCCGAATTTTTATTTGTTTAAGTGGTGTCAACTTGAGAGCCCTGACACCCATGACACAAGTTTAATCTAAGCTTGGGTGTCAGAGATGTATAATTCCGCATTAAACAAATGTATTATGTTATACCATATGTAAAATTGTAAACTGGAAATAAAGATATTATCTATCAATCTATCAGTTAAGATTTACAATAGGCAGCAGTGTTGATGGTGAAAACGAAGATATTTAACAGAATATAACGCCCGTATACCCTTAAGGGCCAGGTTAGGTTTGGTTTGCAAATAGGCGTACATGTAGTATACAGTACACTAATTTTATTAGTTTTTTTGAAGTTCGAACTAATAGAGGAAGTCTGAATTCGAGTCCAGTTGAAGGCGATCGAAAGCGGTCACATATCGAGACTCCGGGCTGCTACAGAAAAATTCTATATGAAAAAATCCAATAAAATTTTGACCGACCGATCTCAGCACCCTATCCTCAGCAGTTGCGCTTTTAACCACTTGACCAACGAAGCCATAAATATCGCTCGTCTTGTTCGCCTTTCTATTTGTTCGGAAAAGTGACACTTCGTTGAAGTCTTTTGCACTGCGCCCGCGCCGTGCGTAAACAATGGGACAATTACACATCATTCCTAGATTACTGACACGGAGTAACAACCTAATAAAAATTTTGTGATATAAAGTCATCGCCACTGTTAGACAGCCCTAAGTAAGAACTTCCAATATCCTCACAAATATTTATCGACAGCCGGGGAAATTAATTGTGTAACAGATTGCTACGCTACGTCATAATCATTGCCGTTACAACCATTTCATAGTAATTGTGATTTCTTACGGACAATTTACTTTGACTATCTATAGTCTAAGAAACAGGGGTTGTAGAGGTGTGAAACACAGTCGATACGGGTTGTCAGACGCCCGAAAGTCTGACAACTAGTCTTACCAAGCGGTATCGCTAACCCAGCAACTGGGTTGTGGAGGCCAGGTCGGCAGTCGCTCCATGTAAAATACTGGTATTCGGCTGCATCCGGTTAGACTGGAAGCCGACCCCAACATAGTTGAGAATAATGTAAGCAGATGATGACCTATCGTCTAAGACATTTTAAGTTAATAGTCAATTTGCGAAGCACTAATTTCCACTGACTTTAACATTCAAAGCAATATTTGAGAGGACACTACCACTATACTTTAATGTTCAAATAAACATTTGAAAAGACACTCTACCAGTATTACTGCCAAACGCTGTCCCCTTATACCTTAAACGTTCTATTTAAACCGCGATGCGTTAAGTCAAAGGGCAAGTGAGTGGCGACGAGCTGTCGATACTGATCTAGATAGTTCTACCAACCGGTCGCGTAAATGGACATGGAATACAAGGATTCACAGACTGGTCTGGGATCCGAGCAGTATTATGCAATCAGTTAGTTACTATTTCTTTTAACCTATGTTTAGTAGACGACTCGTAATTGGTAATGGTGGTGCAACGTAATCTACGCTTCGTTCAGACGAATGATTAGTAATGTTCATGGTGCTTGCATATAAATCAATCGATGGTCGTGTATATGTTTCTTCATAGACTTTAAATTCAACCAGGAAATTCGAAATTATCGTACTATTATCCTCACATAGGCAAAAGTGAATCACTCTACCTGTGAAGGGTGGGCGTTTTGTGAACTGTCTTATGTAATGTTGACGTTCGAAAAGTGCTGATTCTCAGCCTAGTTTGAATAAATGACTTTTGAATTTTTGTGTATTGCTAACCAAAATTTATTATGCAATTTGATAGAAAGAGAACTGGATTCCCGACTAAGGTTTAAATGGTCGTAGGCCGCCCCGTTTATAGCCCCAGTTAGTAACATTTCTTCATTATTTATGCTTTCATCTCGGAAACTTAGATCGTGAAAGAAGCTGCATACAAATCTGTGAATAACGGCAGCTCTAAGGCGTACGTCGAATATTCAAAAGATGATGTCTGTTCTTATGTAGTTTATTGTCGTCTTGTTGTCTCGCCAAGAATATGTTTTGTAATGGCGGCACAGAGTAGGCTGCGCAGGCTGTAAACTGATAGGTAGGTGATGATTAAAACAGCTGGATAGATTAATACATATAATTTAAATAGGTAGTAGTAACACGGCTAAGTCAATTCAATTCAAATACAATTTAAAAGTCATTTATTCAAACTAGGTTGAGGATCAGCAGTTTTCGAACCTCAAAATTACATAAGACTGTCCCCCAAAACGCCCACCCTTCGCCACTTCCTAGTGCTTTAGCTGGGAAGAAGTGGCGCAACAAACTCCCCAGCGGCACTGCTGTCTGTTCAGTTAGAAAAAAAACTTGATTGCCACGCTCTATGGCAAAGCTGATTCTTTAACCAAAAAATAGGCCAGCCCACGAGAAGAAACACGAACACGTAGTCACGAGAAGATTCGACCGACCGCTTGGCGATGTCTCCAAAGTAGTAAGTATTTTCAGATTTGTACTGAAGATACTTACATCTATCAATACCAATATTATGAAAGCGAAAGTAACTCTGTTTGTTTGTGTGTCTGTCATCTTTTCACGCCTAAACCACTGAATCGTAAAGAAATTTGGCAGATAGATAACCTGGGACCTGGAAAAGGACATAGGCTACTTTTTATCCTGGAGCGCAGACGAAGTCGCTGGCATCAGCCAGTTTCTTTATGTTCTTATGCAAACAATGTTTTATTCATAACCAAAGCTTTGTATTAATTATTATGTTAAACAATGAAAACTCATGATCACGCTGTAAATTTAAATATTTTTATAGGATCTTTTGTTACATTTTGTTATTTTTATGAGAAATAACTTGTTTTTGTTTTATTATTCTTATATTTCCATAGGGCCTGTAGCTACTAACTTATTATTGTTGTAAGTACACTCGTGGTTTGTTTTATAGTTGAAAATTGAAACATTAACCTACTGTGGCGGCATCTACTTCGCCACAAATCGTCGAAGACGAAGTCGCGGGCAGAAACTAGTAATTGTCTGATATCGCCAACCCGTTTTGAGCAAGCGTGGTGATCAATGCTCGTGTCTCCTCTGTATGAGATTAGGCCTTTGCCCTGCAGTGGGACAGTAATAGGCTGTTATTATTACGATCGAACCCGGAGACCCCACAGATTCTAATTCTATTAAGAGCGTTTATTCTGAAAGAGGGCAACGTCGCAAATAGATGTGAAATATTTCGCTGTTTTGATTAATTTGGCAATATTACTGTATGAAAATAAGAAATGTGGCTAACTAGCGAACTAGAATATTAATAATAAATTGCAATTATAACATTGAATTTGATGTTGTGACCGTTTTGGGTTCTAAAACTAAATATTCGGTACTACGATATTAATTATTGCATTTCATAATCAATCTTTTAGTTTACTAGTTAGCCACATTTCATATTTCCATACAGTAATATTGCAAAATTAATAAAAACAGGTAAATATTTGACAGTTATTTGCGACGTTGCCAACTTTTGGATAAACACTCTTAAGTACTATCAAACACAAGGTTTTGGTAACTATATAAATTCGTTCAGTTATTTGTTACTTCAAGTTCAAACAGCTTTGATTAACGGCTCTCCAGGAGCAGAGCAGGGTATGGTTGCACTGCTAGCGGGCAGACAGTTTCAAATCAAGTCGTATTTAAATTAGGCTGAGAATCAGTGCCCTTGAACGTCAAAGTTACATAAGACAGTTCCCCAAAACGCTCAATAATTAAGACCTGCTTAATCAATCTGCCTAGCCTTTTCCCAACTATTTTGTGGTCAACTTCCAGTCTAACCAGATGCAGCTGAATACCAGTATTTTACATGGAGCGACTGTCTATCTGACCTCCACAAACCAGAAACTGGGTAACAGGATACCATTTGTTAAGACTGGCTGTCAGACTTTTTGGGCATTTGACTACCCCTAACGACTGTCAAAGATTTACGAATAACAGCCGGGATCAACGGCTTAACGTGCTTTCCTAAGTGAGAACAGCCACGAGACCATTTTACCGGTATTACAATATATTTCTATCCAAACATCGCTCACTATCAAACCATCGCGTTATATTATCATCCATTTTTAATTTGATAGACCTTACTTAGTGCCAGCTGTTTAATATTCTGAACAGGTATCTGCTGATCCCTTTTAGGTATTATGAGGGCTGAATCTGCATTAATTATACTTTATTTTAACGCTTGTAAAGTAGATGGATTTGGGTCCTTTATATGTAAAAGGGAAATTAATGAGTGACGTGTGAGTTTTATTGTAGAACCTGGGAGGCATTAATGGTGCTGCTGGGTCCGTCGCTGGGAGCGATCGTGGAGTTGCTCAAAGTATGTGAGACCTACGCTGCTGCACATGGAATGGTCTATAATGCCAAAAAATGTGAATACATGGTCTTTGGGGTCGCGGGTAAGCGCAGGGAAGATGTCCTCGATCTTGTCATAAACGGTACGCCATTACGTAAAGTCACTAAGTTTAAATATCTTGGGCATTTTCTTACCGAAGACCTCAGGGACCATTGTGACATTGAGAGGGAGCGCAGGGCTCTAGAGGTCAGGGGTAATATGTTGGCACGAAGATTTGCTCGGTGTACAGACCAAGTTAAGATAACGCTTTTTAAAGCTTATTGTCAGAATCTGTACACCGGTAATCTTTGGGTCAACTACTCGAAAAGGTCGCTGGATGTCCTGCGCGTCCAATATAATAATGTTTTTAGGATGCTGTTGCGACTGCCTCGTTTTTGCAGTGCCTCAGAGATGTTTGCGGTAAATCATACCGATGGATTCCATGCCATCATCCGCAAAAAAACAGCCTCACTCCTGAGCAGAATAAGAGGCAGTCGCAATAGTATTCTGATGGCTGTGGCGACAGACATTTCCTCCGCCGTAATAAGGCAATTTGTGCGAAGACTTATTCCATAGTTTCTGGGGGTGTAGTTGTTTGGGTGGTCTTCGCATGAATTCGTCTTTAGTTAAGTTACTAACAATAGTATTTTAAGTGTATAACTGTTACTAACAATCTATGGACCATATAGTTGCCCGAAATAAAAAGATTTATTATTTATTATTATTATTTCCTTTATTTCATTTCTACACATATAATTTACATTTTTAAATATTTTTATAAAAACAAAGAGAAAACAAAAACATTTAAAAATATAAAAAATAGTAGCCAACCGGTATCGGGAACAGGGTCCAAGCTACCGGTGGTCAGGGCTCCTGAGAGAGGAATCTCCTAACGATACGCGCCGTGTCAAGAAGTACCGCTTTCTGGATCAAGCCCTTGATCCAGCTGCCTAACGAGAGCCTCCTCAGGTGTTGGTCGAGGCTCTTGGCTATTATACCATTGGCCGTCACGACTATCGGCACAATGACTGCTGTATCCACATCCCACATGTCGACAACCTCGCGAGCCAAGTCAAGATACTTTATTTGCTTATCTTTTTCAGCTTTCACGAGGTTCTCGTCATGCGGGACCGCTATATCAATAATCATTGTGCGACGCTCTAATCGATCTATCACCACTATGTCTGGCTTATTGGCAACAATAGTCCTGTCAGTGATGATAGATCGATCCCAATACAACGTGATATTGCCATTTTCGAGAACTGGGTCGGGCATATACCTATAGTACGGTACTTCCGATTCCACAAGGCTGTATTTCAGAGCAAGTTGCTGGTGGATAATCCTGGCTACAAGGTTGTGCCTATGCAAGTAGTCTCCGTTAGCCAGACGAGAACAGCCAGAAATAATGTGTCGGATAGATTCCCCCGGACGGTGGCATGCCCGACAGATGTCAACCGTGCCGTCCTTCACAATATATTTCCGGTAGTTGTTCGTCATCATAACTTCATCCATAATCGCAAAGACAAAACCTTCGGTTTCCCCAAAGAGATCACCGAATCGCAGCCAGGATACGGACGCTAATAGGTCTACATCGGGCCCATGTAAGGCCCGGTAAAAGCGCCCGTGAAGCTCTTTGCTCTGCCATACCTCCCTGCGGTCTTTAGTATCTAATACTATAGGTTTGCGCCAGTTCTCGTTAGCCAAGGATAGCGGGGTAAGGCCCTTGTCCACTGAGACCACATCTCGGTGCATCCCCACGTCGGCTTCTAGGAAGTATTCCCTGAGACTGCATACCTCACGGTTGTGCAGGGTCTTAGCATTTAAGAAGCCTCGACCTCCACACTTCCGCGGGATATACAGTCTCATCACCGATGAACGTGGGTGATGCATCCGATTTACGGTCAGCAGTGTGCGGACCCTCCTATCCAGGGCGTCAAGTTCCGTCTGGGTCCATTTGAGTATGCCGAAAGAGTACATCAAAACCGGCATGACCCAACCGTTGAAGGCGCGCACCTTGTTCCCGCCTGATAAAAGACTATTTAATACTTTATTCAGGCGGTTAAAGAAGCGCTCCCTCAGCGATTGCTTCATGTCAGCAGTGTTGATACCTAACGCTTCCGACATACCCAAATACTTGTAGGTTTCGATTGAGGAGAGGGATCTTAGGTGTATGGAGTCCGAGAGTTGGGTTCCCCCGGATTCCACAATCCCCCCTCGCTTTACATGCATGACCGCACATTTGTCCACACCAAATTCCATGCTGATGGCGCTACTGAAAGTTTCGGTAACCTTCAGTAGCTCCACCAGTTGCAAATTGTTGGGGGCAAAGAGTTTCAAGTCATCCATGTAAAGGAGGTGGGATATAACCTGACCACCTCTTCTCAATCGATAGCCCAGTCCTGAGTCCTCTAGCAGTGTGCTTAGAGGATTCAAGGCTAGGCAGAACCAAAGTGGACTCAAACTGTCGCCCTGAAATATACCTCGCTCGATCCTTATCGGTTCGCTATTCCTCTGGATCTGTCGACATCCTGGATAGCGAAGAACCGTCCTCCATTGCTCCATACATGATATCAGGAAGGTGCGTAGAGTTGCATCTACTTTATACAACTCCAGCACCCTCATGAGCCATGTATGGGGCACCGAGTCATAGGCCTTCTTATAATCTATCCAACATGTCGACAGATCCCTTCGGGATCGACGAACCTGTTGGCTAATGGCCATATCGACCGCCGGACCCGTTCTTACATCCATTTTGAGAGACAGACATGATGGAGTTGGTGTCTATATGTTTGTTAATTTTAGTTCTCAAAATGGATGTAAAAACTTTATAGACCGTCGGTAGACAAGTGATCGGCCTATAATTTTTGGGTTCCGCAGTACTACCTGATTTATGGAGCAGGTGGGTTATTCCTGTCGTTAGGAACTGGGGTAGCGACCCTGATTCTAAGGCTGACTGGAACTGGGATGCCAATCGGGCGTGCGACCTTTGGAACCACTTTATCCAAAAGTTGTGCAGCCCGTCCGGCCCTGGAGATTTCCAGTTAGGCAACGGACGGACTGCACACGCTACATCTTGGGGGCTGATGGTAATTGCCCCCATTTCTGGTATTCGCTCGCACGCCCGCTCGATCTTTCCAGTCCAATCTCCTTCGGTGTGATTGACAGGCGCCGACCAGATGCTTCGCCAGAACGAACACATGGCGTCATCATCTGGCAGGCGCGTGTCAATCACACCTTGATCCAGCCGCTCCCAAGCCCTGTAAACCCACCTTTCGTCGCTTTGGAATGTGCGATTCTGAGTGTATCGCTCAACTCTCCGCCTGTATCGTCGAATACGGTTTGCCCAAGCACAGATCTTCTGCTTCAGGAAGTCGATACGCTCTGTGGCGCGGGTCAGATAATCTCGAGAACTAGTATCAGTACCCGAGAACGCCCGCTTCACAAAGCGCATCACTCTAGGGCGGGTATTGCCCTCCCTGAAGCAGATTAGCTTGCCGATGAGTACTCTAGCCTCACCGATACGACGCTCAATCCTGCACTGCCAAGCTGGTACAGCTGGTTTTGGTCGTGGAGCTCTGTCACTGCTGGGAAATTTAACATGAGCTACACGACATGCCGCTACAGCTGCACAGTACAAGATCGAGTGGGTATCGGCGAGGTCTTTGCTGCCGTCAAAATAATTTGACAGCAGCGAGTCTAGAGTACACACCAGCGCCTTGTTTTTCTTGTGCATGGGCAAACGAGGTAAACGTGGTCTAAGTCCAGGTGGAGTGGAGCGGTAGTCCCGGAAAGCATCCTCCAAAGCGTTCCTCAATCGTGCATTGCATTGGGAACTCACAGATATAACCCCGTCATCATCCTCTTCGCCAACGTGGTCGGCTCGCGGTGTAGCACTGGGTGAATTTTGTAGTTGCACCGCGACCAGTGGCGAGGCAGGCGTGACACGGTTTTTCCGTGATTCGAGGCGTAGTCGATCAAGTACGGCGTCGTCCAGCATATGGTTACGCTGGATGACCCGCACCTGATCCGACAGTCGTTGGGCCGACACGTTGACAGCTGGCTCAAGCACCTGAAACAGAGAGAGCATCCGACCACGGTACGCAGTCAAGTTACTTCCTCCCTCTGTAGCCCCAAAGTATGCGCGCATGACATTTTCATTGACATTTTGTGTCCATCTCATGCGCCGCACACAACCACCGGCAGCGGGGACCCGGTTCGGGGCCGGTTGGCCCCTAAGTCCCAAGCTTCTCGGTGGCCGGCCTCTCCCCTGCCGACGTACAGGTGTTGGCGACGTCGGCGGGGAAAAATACTCGTCACTCGAGCTCGACGCAACTACCGCGACCGGTGTCGTCACAGCGCTTATGATGGGGCTGGATACCGGCGGCGGCAAGGCGGAGCTGAGCGACGAGTCCGGAGGTGGTGGGCGTGCTCGTCTCGTAGCTGATCTTGTCAACATTCCGTTTTACTTCGGTTTCATAATTATTGTTTTATTGTAGGCCCGAATTTGTTATTATTATTATTATTAATGATAAATGATTTTACTTCTGTAAGTAGGTTTTTATTGACAATAATATTTAAAAAAACAGCTTTTGCCCCCGGTTTCGGCTGCGTGGATGTCCGAAAATATCCCATGGGAACGTATTAGATACCGGGATTTAAAGTAACCTATATGTTAATCCAGGTTATAAACTATCTGTGTGCCAAATTTCCGTTCAGCACTTTTTGCGGCAATCCGGAACATACATTCACACAAATGGACAAAAATTCTTCATTACTAATTTTAATTTATTTATTTATATTCAATACTAATTAGTGTTTCCTATCCAAGTACTTTGAAAAGAAACACTATAACGAACTCAGAAGTAACAGTCTATTTTAAAGTTCTCACATTCAGGGTGGCAGGGACATCGACGCGAAAACTGTTGCCATGGATTCAATACATGATTCTGAACGCCCGGCGCTCCTGCGTTGAAATTTCTTGTCGGTTATTTTTTTTTTAATCTGCTGTTTCATACATTTTGATCGCGTAGGTATTGCACTTTTCTATCAAACAGCTGCTCTTTTTTAATAACCGACGAAAAATTTCAACGCAGGGGGGTTCAGAATCATGTACCTACTGAATCCATGGTAACAGTTTTCGCTTCGATGTCCCTGCCACCCTGTATAATGTTTGCCAGATCTTGTGAGCTAATAATATAACGGCATGAGATAGGTTCTTCATGCTTTGTGTCTGACTATACGAGTGAAGAAGCTGGTGGGTTCAGAACTGGTTTTTGGTATCGTCTTACCCAGTAACTGGACTGTGGAAGTCAGATAGTCAGTCACTCCATGTAAAATACTGGTAGCCAGCTGTATCCGTACCCCAATTGCGAAACACACGATCAATCACAATCTGAATTATTTTGAATGATATAGCTAATCCATTGCTTCATAGTTCGAAAAATTTGTCTACTCAACAACGTAAATAACGCAATGAGTGTTGTTGAGCTGTCAAAATGAAACAGACTGTGATTGATCGTGTTTATGCAATTAGGATGCCGGTTAGACTGGAAGCCGACCCCAACATAATTAGGCTAGGCAGATGCTGATGAGAAACGGAGCTGGAAACCTCCCCAGTCATGTCTCTGTCAGTGCTTCGCCTTCCAGTCCTTCCTAGGAATTGAGATAATGTAATGAATACTGACACACTCAATTTTCAGATGTTAACTTTGGACGGATATACGTAAGGAAGATAAGTAATCAAATCCCCTAGCCCTCTTACTTTCTCCTACTTTGCTGTACTCGACAGCCATCCGCACTGATCAGTCATGTCTTTGTAAAATCTCCCACCTCTGTTGCATGTAGAAGCAATAAATATACAGCGTCAAATTAAACTAGCTAGCAAAACTCAGCACACGTGATGGTGTCGACATCTAAACACTAGCTTCCGCCAGCGGCTTCGCCCGCGTGATATCTTTATAAATTATAGCCTAGTTACTCAGTGATAATATAGCATTTTATTGGTGAAATAATTTTTTTAATCGGTCCAGAAGTTTTTGAGTTTATTCATTACAAACATACAAAAAATAAATTGTTTTCTCTTCATATCATTATTTTAGACGATAAAGCAAAAAAAGCAAAAAAAATAAAATAAATGATTATGTCTTTTGGAATTATTGACCGCAGTGTAGTTGAAATATCAGTTTAAAAAAATCAGTTTCGCTAGCTAATTTGATTTGACCCTGTATTGAGATTGCAAGCTGATAGTTAACAAAATTAAAAAGTCATTTATTTAAACTATGCTGAGAATCTGCACTTTTCAAACGTCAAAATAACATAAGACAGTCCCCTAAATGCCCACCCTTCACCACTTCCTAGTGCTTTAGCTGGGAAGAAGAAGTGGCCCAACAAACTCGCCAGCAGCACAGCTGTATGTTCGGTTAGAGAAAAAATATTCTTTAAAATAGTATGCAAAATAATTTACATTACAACAATAAACCTACATTAAATTATTAGCGATATTGACATATCGCTAATAATTTAATGTAGCACACGCCAATTTATCAACCAAAAACATCGAGATCTATACTCAAGTAGAAATAAAAAATAAAACTAAACGTAAACAGAACTTAATATTTAAATAAATGCCTCCTTCATTTAACTTGACAAATGAATACCTAAGCTAGTTTGTAAGCAACTTTTGAACCATCGTAATGACAATATCATACCTACCTTCTACTTATATTTCAAATAAAAACGGTAGATAACAAAATACTAATGACAAACTATCAGAATTTTAATAAAGCTCTTGTTTAGCCATTTATTTTAACTCAATGAAACTGACAAATTGGTGAACTTACTAGAAAACATTAATTTCATCTGTCTTGCAAAGACATTCGTCTGTACAACAGGGTTATTGCCTTTCTACGCCTTAAAGACCTTGAGATAAGGTTTAAATTCCAAAAACACTTTAAAATCAATAGCCAAGTCCCCTTTGTCACCTAACAAAGTTACATTTGCAGCTCAATATAGATTTTTCCGCAGTTTAAGTAAGTAATATTCTTTTACCAAGTTCCTTAAGAAAGTTTGTACAAAATACGCATGCGGACGTAGAGTAAGTTACAATTTACGTAAATATTACGTCACTGCGAGTATCCATATACGCGCAAGAGTCGACCTACGACATATGACCCTCTAGTGATGTAAAGGTAATTTTCTTTTATCGATATTTCTGGTTGAAGGCACGCAACTTTACGTAACTTTTATTGTGCCTAATTGATGTCATTATTGGATGTAATTATAGCTTGATTAAGAATGATGTGTGTAAGGTAATAAAACCTGGATAAATAATGATGTCGTAATGATTATTGAGTTATCAAAAATATGCCAAAATGAAGCAATGGATACTTTATTTTTATTTTTATTTATTCACTAGCAGCTTAGCTGTGAGAGTTTCCACGAATTATTGTATACAGGGTGGATTTTTGAGATGGAGCAGTATCGACCATTACCTTAACCGTTGTAACTGCAGGAAAACGGTCTTAGAAGACTGTCCTTAACTTTTTGAGAAATTTTGATCTGCATTAACAGATTTTGAAAAAAATTACTTACAGTTAACAAGAAAATAGGCAGTTTTCATAAAAAAACCTTTTTTTGATGCCAATCGATCCTGTTTTATATAAGAATCAAAAAACTTGTACCTATTAAGTTACTTTTATTCGTTCGGCACTCATATCCTATCAGCCGGTATAATTTACTTCAAATCCAAAACACATGCTACAACTTAACTAGACACCTGGACCTGTGACGTCACTCGTACAATACTATTCAGTACAGTACGGGGCCGCATTCTAGTGAGGTATCTAATTAAGTCGCACGGGATATAATCCCAAACACTAAACTATCGATACTTATGAAGTCATCGACATATTATAAAAGTAACGGAATACCCTACACTACCACGCATTATTGCGTGAAGAGATAGATTCGGTACCTCTTGCCCCATGGTGACGCAATACCTACACTAGCCTGATGAGATTTTTATAACAAAACAAACAGACACAAATCTGTTTTACATAGATATTAGACACCATTACCTACATACTCTATTGAATACTCTTAAGGCGCTACCCCGTGCAAAACCTTGCGATAATGCGTTTTTCTTTGTTATTAAAAGGCTATTAACTCACTATTTAATAGAAATAAATTACATTTAGAAGCACATTATTAATGTCCGATATCCTTTTATGACATTGCACGTTTTCACCTTATTTGTTTTTGTGTTATAAAAACATTTAAAATCTCCTTATATAGGACTAAAATTATTGATTGCATGCATCTTTTGCTAAAGGTGACGCTCTATTAATTTGAGGATTACACTAATGGAGAGATCGTTAAAAATTCTAAATAATTCACGGTTCATTTTATTTCAAAAGATTGCTGTTCTTTTTTATTAAAATAATTCCTAAAATAGTGTGAATTCGGCGTGCGCAGGGAGCGGGGCAGAGAAGGACCGAACGCTCAAGGTCGCTCGCTAGGGGAAGCGCCTTAACAATAAGATTTAGTGTATTCAAATTAGTGAAAACGAAAATATAATTAATTTTGTTCGTACATTCTATTGTTTATTAACTTTTTACCTTGCTATTTCGCAATTAATTATAATCATATCGTTACTGTACAGACGGTTTAATTTAAATAAAATGATCCCGGGAATAAACCTTGAACTTTTCTCTTACATTCTACTGAAAATCTTAGGATACCTTCTTACGAACCATTATAAAAAGTATATCTATCAATGTATCTATCTATCTATTTAACTATCTATATATCTATCAATCTATCTATAAACTGTGCGACTTGTCGCTGCGTCAGTTGCTGCAAGAACACGCAGAGTTGTAGTTTTCATCTGCGTATAGTCGCTGCGACTTCACACAGACCTATCGTTTGAATCTGCGTCTAGTCCCTGCTACTTCACTCTGCGTGAAGTCGCAGCGCGGCAGACGCGGATTAAAACGACAGGTCTGTGTGAAGTCGCAGCCACTAGACGCGGATTCAAACGACATGTTCACCACAGACCTCTCGTTTGAATCTGCGTCTAGTCGCTAATGCAAACATGTCGTTTACTTCTGCCTTTAATAAGAAGCAATCATTTTCTTTGAGTATTCGAGAGCGTCGGTCGTGTTTACTTGTCGAATGTGACTGTCGTCGGGTATCACCACCGTGCGTCTAGTCACTGCGAGAGCGTGCGACTCCCCTAGCCTGTCGTTGCGACTCTGCACCAGACTATATGAAAATTGTCGCCCGCAGCCTGTCGTTGCGTCTAGTCACCGAGCTGTCGCAGGCACATGTCGCTATGCGCCATATCTTACTGTTGGTGATAAATTTTGAAATATCTCGAGAACAACTCTACACGTCCGTTAAAAAAGACCATTTTTAAAACAAGCGAAATTATTAAATTATACCTCTTTTTGTCAGCAGGAATAATGAAATTCCGGTGCGAGGCCAGATGGAAGAGAGCCCATTGTACATACAAAAGGAATTTGAGGTAAAATTATGTATAATTTATAATATAATATACTTGAAAAAGAAGCACATGGTTTTAGTATATATAATTATATATTTTGAAGTTAGTGCGTGGAGAGATCTCTAACCCGGGTGTACTAAAGGATGTGAGCCTAAACGTGCTGCATAATTACGTGTCGCGGTGACGTAGACCGTGGTTACTGGCGGTGCCTTGCGGCCGGACTAACCTGCTGGTTAAAGCACCTTTTACACGCGCCTTGCATACACTTAACGAAATCGCGGAAAGGGTGGATTTCTTTACCTGCAGTGCTATTCTGTAACCATCTCACCGTGAAAACTTAGGTGAAGTGAGCGTGGAGTGAGCTGTCATTCGACAGGGATTGACACTATTGACAGCTCACAAAAATTACTTTTTATGTGTTATGCTGTAATGGAAAAAATATTGTTTAAGACCACGCCACCGATTTGGGGTAACCTGTAACGCTAGTTGTGTTGGGAATAATAAATAATTATATGTATACAAATATTGCTCGTTTAGTAGTATAGGATGTAAGCCTTTTTGTTTTACACTTTTTATACGTCGGCTTTTCTCCTGATATTAAACCTCCGTAGATATTTTATTATGAACTTACCTTACACCAAAGGAAATCTAATTTTCTCGACGCTGCTTACAACCTTAATTTCTAGATTTGATTTCCTAAATTCCTCTTGGTTGATTGATTGAATTTTCCAACAGTCTTGTTACAACTAAAAATAAAATTGTCTAAATTGGTTCCAGCACACCCACAATCTCATAATATGTAGGTAAGGTATAGTTCTAAATATTTATTTATTTATTTTATAGGGAAAACAAACAGTAGTATACTAAAAATATACAAAGTATCATAGACATATGACTTAACAAATATACTACCTACTACATTTTCCACAGATTACTACTTAAATTAAAACAAACTGATTAGCAAACGTTAATTGTAGTCAGGGTATGTAGAAACATTAGAAGCTACTGTCGATCCTTCAAAATTTTGATTATGTCAGTTCTAAAGGTATATCTGCTTACAAAAAATATATCAATTGCACAAAATAGCTTATTGTATGTGTCGACTAAACGGCGCAGCGGTGAGCGTACACCAGCATTAGATTTGCAAGAGCTAGTAGCGCCCCTGCACCGTTCGAGGAACCAGGTAACACAAACTGTTCACCAAGTCGGGGCAATCAAATTTGTTTCGGCATACACTATAAAGAGTCATTGTCTCAAGGAGCGTGCGCCTTGACTGTAATGTAAGGAGACCATATTTTTTGAGAACGGACTGGTAAGACGTTTTTTTTCGAAAACATCTGTACTCCATGGCCCGAAGGAACCTTCGCTGAACTAATTCTATGATTTCACAATACTTTACATAATAGGGATTCCAGATAGGTACCGCGTATTCCAATTGTGGTCTAACTATGGACTTGTACAAGTGCAAGAAAGTGGAGGGTCGATGGAATTCTCTAGATGCTCTCATCACAAAGCCGTATATCTGGTATGCTTTATTAACTATACGGTCAACATGACTATCCAGATGAAGTTTCGAGTCCGAATATATTGTATTGTATAGAATTACTTCAGAAAATGAGAAAGTAGTGTGGAATGTTTTGGAACATCATAACCCAATTGAATACACCCATTCTTACACAGTCAGGGTTATTTGTTTTCCAATTGACTAACAACTTAAATTGCCCGTATAATCAAATCACAACTGTCATTCTTAGACAATCGTATGAAATGGCTATAAAACGGCAATTTGACTTAGGGTGTCAATTTGATAAGCCATTAATTTCCCTTACTGTGAAATTGTGTCACAGAAATTGTAATAGGCTCCCAGACACTATCAGTATTAATGACATTAATAATAGAAAGAAAAAAAAATGCGTTTATTGGCATTACAGCAGAAAAATACACCTTATAACTTTAAAAAAAAACAGAAAACAATAATTATAATGCCACAAGGGCCATTACTGTCATTTCTTCCAATATTGACGTAAAACTATTAAAATACTTAGATCACATAATCATTCCACTGTCAGTAGTAATGACAAGAAATGAAAGTAATGTCATTATTACCGATAGTGTCTGAACCGCTATTAACAAAACAAGATGGCGGCGTTAGTTCCAATTTTGGCGCCCAAAATAACCCTGTAGCGATGTACATTAACCATTTCTTACTGACACATGAATAATCCCTATTATTGCTACAGATTGAAGAAGAAGGCGGTGATGAATGGGAGGTGGGCAGATCGCGGGTGCACCTTGGGGCCCTCATAGGTAGTGGAGCATTCGGCAGGGTGCATGCTGCACAACTCGATATGCCAGGAGGAGAAACGATTACAGTTGCCGCTAAGATGCTTACAGGTAAGCTTGACAATGGTGCCGATTCTCTTGTACACCGAACTAAACTAACTAAACTATCACTAAAATTTCTTACTTTTGGCTATGAGAATTTTAACGCTATTCTGCAAATAAAATTCTCTAAATTAAAAAATAATTTTGACACGACTAAAACGAATTTGACAATCGCGAATCCACGTGGTACCCGATTTTTTTTAGAGCCGGAGGCGCGCAGGGGGTGCAGCCTCGACGTATTTTATATGGAATATTTCACTTTTTGTATGGAAAATATGAAAAAAATATTACCAACATGTTGAGTATTAGGGGTTGAAGGGTTTTATAAAGGGGGTCGAAATTTTCATTATTTTTGCGATAGGACGCACCATTTTCGAGATATAAGCAAAAGAAAAAATAAATACAGTACTGGTTTTTGCACATGAAGTCGAGATGTTGGTGTGAATTTTAGTTCATAACAACTTATTTTACCCTACACCTTTTTAATCACGATTAAAAATTGTTAGGTTTAGTCTGGTTTGGTCTTTTACAATCAAAATTTTAGGTGAAAAACGTCAAATTCAGAATAGCTAAATTGCCATTTTCACTAAACTAAAAACTCAGTACTATCTTAGTGCTGTCAAACTAAATTATAGTTAAGTTGTGTCACTTTAGTCTATTTCAGAATGGGAAATCGTCGTTTGACAGGATTAAACTAAATTTTAGTGATTTTTAGTTTAGTTTAGAGGCATTTGTGACAAGAGAATCGGCACCAATAGCTACGCTATTTAGGTACTATTTCTAGAGAGGATGGGGGTGTACAGTCACGAGCACCAATAACACAGTATAATAAAGTAACAGTATTATGTCTCGGCAGTGACCTTGAAATAATTACCTACAGCCGCTCGGTAGATAAACCTCCGCGTCCCACTATGGTTCGCGTAGAACAAGCTAGCTAGACAAAATTATTTGTTTACATTTTTATTCATAAATGAGGTTATTAAGCATAGATATGAGAGTCTTAATACTTTTTTGAGGACCATTGGTCGTTTGAGCAGATATAGTCAAATAAAAACATAATATTTTTTTAAACAATATATTTTATCTATAAATGTAACTATAAAATCGAATAACAGATATATAAAATACTTAATAACTTAATCTATCACTCATTATCATCACTATCATCAGATGAATCATCCATTGAATAGTCATGATCATGAGTGGCAGAACTATGGAAACTAGAAACTATATTAACATTTTGTTCCTTACAGCTAGGTTGAAATATTAAATCTAAGACTTCGATAGAGAACGATCCTGATTTCTTCCGGGGAACTTCTCTTAAACCATTTATTACAGAGTCAGATGTTATCAATAACATATTAAGTAAATCTCTATTCGTAGCAATTCGCGATCGTTTTCGTGTGTTGTGTTCACGAAATCTTCTGCAGTCCTTATTCCGAGCTTCCTGTGCTTCCTCGGAAAGCTGGCCGATAGGCAGAAGTGATGATTACATCACCACTGTGCAAAAGTATTTTGTGAACAGTCGCGGGCATATAATACCACGGATAGAGGTTTACGTAAAGTTGTCTGGTTTCTTATGGAAACAAGTGCCCTTAGGAAACAAGTGGCAGGGGAACTTATTTCACTGTCTATATGGGTTATTGAAGGGTCACCATATACATCTTTGATTTGACGTGCTACACTTCAACGACATACGCGCTGATACCTCAGCAGCGTAAATCAATTCACTAGCACTCCTGGACTGTAAGAGGTTATCTACACGTCGTCTTTTCGTTTTGACACATCGAAAGATATGTCAACTCCCTTCAGCCACGTCGAATTCTTCTCTAGGAACCGCTCTCGATTTCTTCCACAGCTGCTTCACTTTTCAGCTAATTTTGACGGATATTTTGAGATGATGACCTTGACATCTCTCAGGGACTGTTCTGTAACACCATCAAAATCATTTCTCAAAGATATAAACCGAAACAGCTCCTCATTCCGCGTTTCCTTTGGGTGTTTTAGCCATTCTTCGAAAAAATCCATTTTTGAGACGATGAAAACTGTTTAATGAAAAAAAAGAAAAAAATTAGTTGTGCAAATAATTCGCAATATTTTTTTTTACTAATTACTACTAGATACTTGTGAGAATCATATAAAATAGATTCTACAGAGTGTACATGAGTGGACATGTAATTTTTTGACCATTGAATTCAAAAATATGGGTAAAAAAGTCCACTTTTATCTAAACAATTAATTTAATAAAATTATAGAATGAAGTTCTTGTGTTAAAAATGAATTAAAACAAAACTACTAACCCTTACGTACACAATCCATCACAAAAACACTATCACAAATGTCTTTTAGTTACTTAAATAATGTTAACAATGATGGTGTAAAAATGCAAATGAATGCACTTTGAATTATCAATTCTTTAAATACTTACCTTAATGACGGTCCTAATGAGGGTAATTACGAAAATTAATAGGTGTATTCCTTAATGTAAAGGGCTACTGAGTTCTTATTAGTAATTAACTACTAGGAATTGAAGAGTTGTTTTTGTCCAGCTAGTTTGTTCTACACGAACCATAGTGCGTCCGTGCGTAACTGCCGCGTACTCGAGACTGTTGCGTACTGATAAACACTGAGATTTCCAAGCGCCTTGTTTCGGCCGTTTACTATAAAAACATAATAGTGTTACATTATACTGTGCTAATAATGTATACACTCAAAAACTTTTCATTCATACGCTATGAAATATTGACATAAGCATCCCTTTTTTATGTTCTGGAAACTGTAATGTTGGTCAGAAATAATAATAACTTATTTTCGCGAATGGCTGATAAATTTCCCAGAAACAGGCGTGATCAAAGTCAGCTCTGTCTGCTTAAGAGTAGGACTGCACTTATGCGCAAAAGTGTTTATCTCATGGCTCCCATTATTTATAAGTACCGACCAACCCCTGCTTCGCACGGGTGCAAAGGCGACAGGTTAAAACACCGAGATTTCTGTGCTGCCATGATAGTACTTACTAATTCCATGCTGCCTCGATAGTAGGTAATTACTAATTCCATGCTGTCATGATAGTAGGTACTTACTAATTCCATGCTGTCATGATAGTAGGTACTTACTAATTCCATGCTGCCATGGCATTATTCTAAGGTGTCATCTGCCATTATTCTTGTTCTAAACTTTGGGCGATACGTAATAGGTATACTGCCACATAAAAGCCACATTTTTATAAAACTCGCTCAGCCCCGTCGCACAACATCGGCCGCCCGCGCTGTTACTTCGTTTTCGCGTAACGTTCCATCAGACTTTTTTTTTCTCTGCTACAAAATGTTTTAGCGTGATGTAAAATTCTTTCTCAAAAAAGATCTTTTTTATTTTTATTGTTTATTAAACAAAAAACTGTTCACATGCATTTGTTTAAACATACCACACAAACCAGAGCTTAGCGTGTTCAAACAAAAAAACAAACTCTGCAGCTTTAAGCCTCGTGACGCGACACTAAGGCTGCTATCACACGGACTGCACCACAACAACCGCACGAAGTCGCATCAGCAACCGCACGCAGTCGCTATGTTCAACTGCATGCAGTTGTCTGCAGTCTGATCTGACTTCACGCAGTTGACGCCAAGCATCTAGACCAGCAGTGCTATTCTGTAACCATCTCACCGTGAAAACTTAGGTGAAGTGAGCGTGGAGTGAGCTGTCATTCCACACTAGTGAGTTGTCATTTGACACTATTGACAGCTCACTCCACCCAAGTTTTCACGGTGAGGTGTTTACAGAATAGCATGGCAGGAGCTCAGTGTTAAGTTTGACGTCGAAACGGAAGCACAGACATTACTTCACTTTTTATTAAAGAAATAAAGAAGTCTGTGTCGAAATCCATTTTTCAACGCAACCGACGCGACGTGCGTTCGGCTCCAGGACTAACTGCAATTAACTGCATGCGAACGGCGGTGGACAGCATGCGGCGACACTACACAACTGTGGCCGACCGCGCGAAGTTGAAGGCACGACTGCATACAGTTGATATTGACTTCACTCGACTGCAGCCGATTGCGTGCAGTTGATATCATGACTGCACGAAGTCGAACGTACAACTGCATGTAGTTAAATATATCGACCGCGCGCGGTCGCTGCGATGCAGTCCGTCTGATGTCAGCCTAACAAAACAATTTCTAAGAAAGTAAAAAATTTAAAGTCAAATCATTTATTTCAAATAGGCCCTTGTAAGGCACTTTTGAACGTCAAAATTTACAATAAATAGAATAGATTCTAGTCGCCCCTTCCAAAATGTAGTTTTATGGAGAAGAATGGGCAAGAAACTCCACCGTTACACATTTCAACTTTTTCTTGGGGATTGCACCGAAGTTGTTTAACAAGCTATTATTGGTATTTGTTAAACAACTCGTTTCTGGTCAAAAGAACCGGGTGGTATTGGCAATTTCTCGCTTTGAGTCGAGACGACGTGATTTGTCTACAGAATTTGTTTACCGTAAATATTTGAGGAAAATAATTAACAAACACTTAAAATTCCACCAGCGTGTTGTTTACACTTTAAATATAAATACTGCCATTTAAAATAATATTTGTAACACCTTTTGGAACTGTAAGATCACTCCTAACAGACAAACTATGAGTTTCGTGAAGGATATACGGGAAGTCGCGTCAGTGTGAATCCAACTTTAATTCGTGAGCTCGAGTGTGATGCTATTTTTTTTTTTAATGAAGAGCTTATTTATTTATTTATTATAAGCACACCAACAGCACAGTGACTTACAATTCAAATTAAATAACATCTAAAATTAACATTTCAGTAACCATGCAAATGACAGGTATGCATGAAGCATGCACGTTCGTGTATATATGAAGCATGCATGTTCGTTCAAAAACACAAAGAACTATTTAAAACAGCGGAGGAAATAAGCTCTCCAAGTAGGCGAGACCAATACAGACTTGTGCTGGATGTACTGCCTCGATCAGACCGGCAGAATATCAGCGTCAGGTATATTTGCCTGACACATGTTATGCTGAGTTGGACTTCCATTTGGTGCAACCTTGAGACGCACACCGCCCTTTGTATGTTTCACTATTTTAAAGTGTGTTAGCCAATAGTCATCACAATGTCTTTATTTTTTTCTTTTTATTGTATTTTTTTGTATATTGGCTCCTTATAGCTATATTCATGTATTTAGTTACTATTTAATCGTGTTTTTGTATTTTATGCTGTCTTTTGTGTGCACCAAATAAACAGTTTATCTATCTATCTATCTATCTATCAGTGAAATATAATAAAAACTCTCTGGCTATTTGTGTACGTCTCTATAATAAATTACCAAAAATGTTTAAAACATTAAATTGTACGTTATTTAAAACCCAATTATATAAATGGCTTAATAATAATAATTTCTATGGTATTAATGATTTTTTTCATATGAAATCTATTTAGTGTATTTCAATGTCATTACCTATGTATTTTTAGTAAGTAAGTTTGCACGCTTATAATTGGGTTTTAAATAACGTACAATTTAATGTTTTAAACATTTTTAGTAATTTATTATAGAGACGTACACACGTAGCCAGAGAGTTTTTATTATATTTCACTGATAGATAGATAGATAGATAGATAAATCGTTTATTTGGTGCACACAAAAGACAACATAAAATACAAAAACACGATTAAATAATAACTAAATACATGAGTATAGCACAAAAACAAAAAAAAAAATACATCACAATCCAAATTGAAAAAAATCAAAAACAAAAAAAAAAAAAAAAAAACAACATGAAAATCCTGTATATATGATACATAATAATACCAGCCTGTTACTGCCCCACTGCAAGGCAAAGGCCTCTTCTCATACAGAGAAGGCACGAGCATTGATCACCACGCTTGCTCAAGACGGGTTGGTGATTTCAGACTTATATTAACTATAAGTCCAGGTTTCCTCACGGTGTTTTCCATCACCGATGTCGATAATGTCCAAGATAAACTCAGAAAGTACATATGAATTGAAAAAATCATATTGGTACTTGCCCGGATTTGAAACCACAACCTCGTGCATGAGAGGCGAGGCCTTAACGACTGGGCCATCACGACATACATACCTATTATAAATTAAAGTCGCTTTTTTATGTCTGTCTGTGTGACCGCATTGTTCTCCTAAACTACGCAACGGATTTTGATGAGGTTTTCACCATCACTTAGAGAGAGGTTTATGTGTATAGATTTTACATTAATATGGAACTTTAAAATAATTATGAAATCTCTATGTTCTGTTAAGTCGTAAAAACCGTACAAAGTAGTGGGTTAGTTTAGAAATAAATCGTAAAACCGTTTGACGCGAATGCAGCAGTAAGTGGCGCCATCTGTCGGATAAAGTGTGTACTACCTGCACTACTTGTAAACATAGCGAGGTGTGTCAAGTGCTCTTTATAAAACTTCAGTGTGTTTACTTTGTAAATACTGTGTAGATTCGTATCGATTGAAATTGTGAAATACATTTGAAGTAAGTACGGGTAACCAAACGTCAGTAGCTTAGTACATGCACTGTCAAAGACAAATTAAGTTGACGTGCGGTTGACTGTACCTACCTAAAGTTTGATTTTTAACCCCGTAGACTAATTTGACATTATAAATGATTAATGTTTCTTTTTTTCAATTTACAGTTTGGCATTTGCACCTGTAAAATTCGTCTAAGGGATTAAAAAATGAACTTTATTACCTATGTGGTGGTAGGTATAAAAGTAGTAAGATTCGATACGTGCAATATCGTTTACTTTCAATAAACTATAAGAAAAAGTAAATTCTTTTTGAATTTTAAAAAGGATCTCAACATCGCTAGGCAATATTTTTTTCTGTATTTTTCTTCAGTAATTTTTCATTTTCTTGCATTCTAAACAGTCTTCATTGTTTAACACAAAATGGCTATGCAAAAAAAAACAAGAATTCCATAGCGTCTACATAATGCCTACACTCTAACAGCATAGTTAGCAATAGTCAACTGGAAAATAAGAAACTGGCCAAGTGCGTGTCGGACCACGCACAAGGAAGGGTTCCGTAGTTGGGATGAATTAATCCCAAGAACAAACTTATCATTGTAGTTGAAAAACATGTTCTCCCATACATTCCAACTGCAAATGTAATTTTGTACGCACAATATTGAGAGATGTACTATGTTATTTTAAGACCATAGACTTCTTATAGGTTTTCCTGTAATCTATAAGTAAAGAACCATTCTCTGTATTTTTTTCAAAATTTTAGGCTCAGTAGTTTCGGAGATAAGGGGGGAATGGTAAATTTTCATCAATTTTCTTAAATATCTTCAAAAGTATTTAGTTTAAAATTATTAAATAAATATATTTGTGATCCTCGCATTATCTCCTTTCATTTGATATATTATATCACACGGTTCAGTATACAAAACGTTTTATTTTTATTTTGTTATTTTCCCCCAAAAAGTAACCCCCTACCACCAATATTCAAAATTCATTTATTTACGTTACACGTCCGTGTTTGGGTCACAGCATTACATATGTGAAACAAATTTCAACTTAATCGGTCCATTTGATTCGGAGAAAATTGGCTGTGACAGACGGACAGCCAGACAGACACACGAGTGATCCTATAAGGGTTCCGTTTTTCCTTTTGACGTATGGAACCCTAAAAATAAAAATAAAATTGTCAACTGTCAAAAGTTGAGTCATTATCGCAGTCACAAGCACAACACTATTTTTCGGCAAAGCCAAGCAAAATGTTTAGTTAATTTCGAATGCTAAATTATTATGATTACATAAACACGTCTAGGAAATGAAAGTCAGCAAACCGTAATATTCATGGATGCACTCTTGAACTGCTTGTTTCAAGTTATTTCTTAGATAATATTATAGAAACGTGTAATTTTACTCAAATTGCTTGCAAGGGATTCTCAGTTCTTTGAAAGTTCCCGTATTAGCGTAAACCAGAATTATGAAAGACAGCCCGCGACTTCGTCCGTATGAAATTTCTTGTTTTTACATAAAATATAAGGGTTATGACACTCGGCAATACTTTACTTCCCATTAGTGAAAGAATTTTCGGAATGGGACTGATCCGACAGCCGAACAGATCGGCTGGTGAGCTAAAAGTGATCAAACACGAGCCTAGTATCAAAGGTAAAAAACTGACCAACTGTTTTTAAACGCCTATGTAATTAAAGGCTAGGTAGGTATGTAATGCTCTGTTTTGAATTTGGCACACGTACTTAGTTCCGCGCACTTAAGTTCGTTACTAACATGTGGGCTTCTCCATTTTTCCGTCGTTTACCACGTTGATCTCTCAGTTGTGATAAAATTAATTAGTTATGTAAATAGTCTCTAGAATATTACATAATACTCACATAATTAAAACAAAATAAATCTTTCAACTCGAATTAATTGGTTAGAACAAAGTTAAACTGTTTTACTTTAGCCAGTGACGAGAATTTACCAAACTTAAAGTTGACCCATATGGTTGCTAAATAAAACGAAAGTCGGTGGCAAAAAAACAAAAATACAATACCAAAGACACCGACTTCCGAAATTAAAGTTACCTATTTTTTATTTCGTAGTGTAAAAAAAATTGTAAGTTAGTTGTTTTTTTTTTCTAAAGAAGTGTTCGAAGATCCTGATAATTTTTCCGAAATACTGATTATTTTTTCGAAATACTGTTTATTTTCCCACTTTGACCATAAATACTTTATGTCTTGTACAAAAAGTTCGCAACGCTATAAGTAACCCTCCTCTCTTCTCTTCCACAGAAAACGTAACAGACGAAGAAGTTCAAGACTTCCTCCGTGAGATCGTGATGCTCAAACACGTCGGCTCCCACAAACACGTGATCCGATTGGTAGCGTGTTGTACGAGACGAGCCCCGCTTATAGCCCTGTTGGAACATGCTCCAAGAGGGGACCTACTGTCACTACTGCGGGCAGCGAGGGGGAAGCGAAGAGACAGTCAGGTCTCCGATGTTACTAGGAGGATTGACAGCTCCCAGGGAAAGCCGTCTGAGGCAGACTGTAAGTTCTTTATCACAACCCCGGATATAGATTATTTTTGAGACGGAGTAAAAAATGCCAGCTGCCGCATGCTGCCCCTCGCCAATCCTTTATGGGGGATACGCGAAATGAAATTTTTCTCGAAATGAAAATTTTTGCAACAACATTATATTAGTCCAATTTTATCGATCGGTAATGCGCCAATCAAACGGGGGCGCCAAAAGATTGTAAAAAATATAGAAATAGAAAGATTAAAATGTGCTACGCGTCTTATTGATTGTAAAGTTGCGGTGTGCTGGGTGGTGCACTTGTTTGCTACGTTTGAATTTGTCGTCCCCTGAAGTTGGCGCCCGGGCCACGGGCCCCTGTTTGACCATGACCTGGGTTAGGACATAGGATACTTTTTATCCCGATATTCCCACGGGATCAAGACTTATGCGGGTGAAACCGCGGGGTGCAGTTAGTAAAATAATATAATTTTCTATTCTATTCAAAACGCCTGTTAATTTTCCGTGAGCAATATTTATTCGTGAAGCCTTTCAATCAAAATATTATGTCAGGAGCTTTATTCAAACAGAATAACTGAAAATGTGGGTGTATACCTACATTTTCGGATAAAATTTATTCAGCACACACATTGTATATTCTAATTTCAACGTTTATTTATCGATGCCGATCTTTAAATAATAATCTGTTAGTAATCATTATTATTGACTATCTCGTTGATGTCTTCAAGTTATCTAGAGGTCACAAGGCGACTACTCAAAATGGGGTCCTGGTTTCGACCCCCAGGTCGGACAAAGTGTTATTGGTTTTTCTTTTTCCAAATGGAATTTCTCTGGAGCACCTTGGAGTCTGGGTCTCTGCCCAGTCGATGGCAATTGGCTCGCCTCCTAATAAAAGGGAATTACACAAATAACTAGCGAAATATGTATATAGTACGTGTGTAGTACGTGTACATGTCTGCCTTCCCAAGCCAATAATACTGGCATAATGTTATGTATGTAATGTTGAATAATTTTGATATTTTTTCTTTTACAGCCGAGTACACGAACCTCAGTGATTCGGACCCTGCTCTTTCGGATGGTGATTGCAAATTGTATATAGATTGTAATAAGAAAAAGGACCATTATGTAGCTGAACCTGCTCTGCAACTAGACGGCGGTACTATGCGGGAATATGCGCTGCAAGTCGCCCTTGGAATGAGCCATTTAGAGGAGAGAGGGATAACACACAGGTAAGCTTTCAACATATTTCAGCCAATTTACACAAAACCTTAATAAAATAATTTATTGTATTGTGCATATCAGTTTAGATTTGCACAATACAATATAGTTAAAATAATTTAATACAAACACTATTCAAATTTGCTTAACTTTTAGACAAACTTCGTAATAACACTAGGTAGATATCCTATTTCAGAATTTCAGAAAAGTTGCCTTATTAAAAGTTCAAAGTCAAGTTACGGAATGGCGTTTCATATTAAAGAATATTACTGAATTAATGGGTAGGTGGCCACCGCTGGTTTCATTTAGAAAATTCTTTAAAATAACCTGTGTCTGCGTAATACCTCAATTGAAAACAAGATGTACCTAATGAAAAACGAAAATCCTTTCCTAAAACTATAAACATAATTATGCTTTAATTACAGTTAAACTAAAAATGATCACTATTATTTACATAACAAAACAGGCCACATGTTGCCATCAAATTATTGAAAGCCCCAACCCATAAGGCGTGACGTAGGAATTCAAAACATCCAATGCGCAGGTCGGTTACGGTACGGGGAAAATACCGACCTTTTCCGTGAACTCTGCCCGTCAACAGCTATTTTCCCGGGGCGCTCGAGCCCCAGATATATTTAATTTAAAACGTAAACCGCTACAATTTGGCACTCAGATTACAAACCAAATAATCCTGTTTGATGTTATTCCATCTCACATTATTGCCCATATTTGTATTTTTATTTTATTTTGGCCTATGTTGTCCCACTGCAGGGCAAAGGCCTATTTTTCTTCCTTCTACTCCTTCAAGACAAGATATTTTTATTGTTAAATAAAATTCAACAATGGAATATTCTGAACATTGAATGAAAATATCAGTTAATTGGATAGCTGCCGATGAATTATATTCAACCGTTTATGTAATGGGAACCCTATTATCGCGAGATCTATAGTTGAAATTATGAATAAATATATTGGAGTAGGTCCTCTTATTTTCTATTCATGTTTATTTTCGATCTTAAAGAGCAATACGAAATAATTCCGTATTCATCGTGAAGAAAATTGGCCACAACTCCTGACAATAATGTTATAGCAATATCTTTTAGCCCGATATGTAGTTACTTTTTTCGCGTAGGCGATTCCAAATTGTTATCAATTGCAATTACTTTTGCCGTTCGTCGGTCGGTTATTTATCAATAAAATTACGTTTAGGTACTTTTGTTGTTCTACCAAAGACCTACTATAATCTTGTGTAATATTTAGTTATTATTTAATCGTATTTTTGTATTTTGTGCTGTCTTTTGTGTGCACCAAATAAACGATATAGGTATCTATCTCTCTATCTTGTCTTACCTAAGTAATTTCGTGTAGAATGTTAATACTTCAATTACTTCACTGATCACTTTGACAAATTATCGGATACGTAAACTTTATCGTATAAAATATTACCAGAGTTCTATTGTAGCTGAACATCCAGTTTTCGGTGTTGCCTAGCAACCGTTGCTAAGAGCCGACAAACCTCAAGGTTAGAGAATCATCCGACTTACCAAAAATTTCAATTCTATAACAACGGTACCAGAGTTTACTTTACAGTACCTAAATATGTTCGGGGACGAATCTTGTTTTGTCCCAAACTCTGAATAGGTACAATTTTAATATTAACTCAGATAATACATATGACAAACAGAATTACTTTGGAACTGTACCATGATCTGGCTAGCCTTTTCCCAACTATGTTAGGGTCGGCTTCCAGTCTAACCGGATGCAGCCGAATATATACTAGACACATCAATGGTTCCGAGAATTCAGTAGCAGACGCCTGCAGACCAGCGCGACGCGACGCCGCGACACGACTCGAACAATACAATTTCTAAGAAAACTTGACGGTATAACAATAGCTGGTGTCGCGTCGCGCTGTCGCGTCGCGCTGGTCTGCACGAAGCTTTATCGCAATTGATTACACGGAATGAGCTGAATCTCAATCAGGTGATAGTTACTTATCAAAGCCACCGGTAAGAATATTATTTTTAGTGCAATAGCTTAGTTCAGTGTACCTCAACCGATTTATTGTCACATGTTGCGACCATTTCAGCCTTTAATTTACTCCGCAGTGTTCGCCTGCAAATTTAACCATTGTCTCTTCTCAACCAGCCGATACTATTGAACAGTGTAGGGGTCAAATACTTATTGGTTCTTTTGCCATCGTAATTTTTCACTGGTGTTCGCTAATAGTAGTGTCATACTCATAGTGGGTACTGCCGGCGCTATGTGGTGTTAAATTGATAAGGGGATCAGACACTATCAGTAATATTGACATTACATTCAAGCAGGGACTGAAAGCGGTTACGGTTAAAGGTAAAGATACATCAAAAATATACCGGTACCGGATTAAAATAAGGGTTCAGCTATACCGATACCTTCTTAAATAAAGGTTGGGCTAAACCGTTAGATATTTAAACTTTACATTTCGGTACCGAAAAACATGTGAGACGGCGCGGCGCGGTTGCGTGGGGTGGTCGCACACGTTAGAACTTGTGTATTTATGAAGGTTTAGGCACTGCTACCGATACATTTATAAAGGTACCGATATTTCTATCGAAATATACCGGTATGCATTTCCAACCTCAAAATTCCGCTACCTACTGGAAAAAAGAACGGTATCGAAATATTTTGGTAGCCCTTATTTAACGGTATGACGTCATACCGAAATTTAAAGGTACCTTCATTTTTCGGTAATTCAGTCCCTGCATTCAAGTGGTGTCAATACTACTGTGGTGTCAATACTACTGACAGTGTGGTGGTTGGAATGATGTTGTGAGCTAAATATTTTAATAGTTTTATGTAGCGAAAGCGCCGTTTTGAGCCCCTGGATAGTGTCTGGTCCTACACTACATCATAATAGCAACTACCATTAAAATAAGAGTAGTACCTAATAGTGTCAACAGTAACTGTCATAGACACCAAATAGTCGACGCTCAAACATTAGGTGTTCGGAAAATACTTTGTATTATTAGAAATAAGATAATGTCACGTGAACAAAAAAAAAAAAAAAACTTCATCTTCTTCTTCTTCTTAATCTTCTAAATTTATTTCTGTAATTTGTATGGTGTACATAATAAAGAATATTCTATCTTCTATCTATCTATCTTATACATAACACTACTATGTTTCTGTTACATACTATGTATGTTTGCAATCTTTACATTGTATTTAATATCCTGCGGATGTTACACAGATATTTTAGTCGAAGACTATTTGCGATTTATTTACATCGAAGTCAAAGTCAAATAATTTATTTCAATTAGGTACATAAAAAGCAAAACAAAAAATAGAATTGATTCTAGTCACCCCTTCCAAAAGGTAGTTTTGCGTATGGAGAAGAATGAGCAAGAAACTCCATCGTTACTCTTTTAAAATGTTTCCACAATATTTTGTATACATTAATTATATAACTATATGTGAAGACGATGCACCTAGAATAAGATTACTATGCCACAATAGGTAAAAAGAATGATAAATGTAGCAATGGCAGATAAATTAATTATGTGATACATAATGCTCACATATTTACAAACATTGTAAAATTATACGAAATTCATTTTAACAAGTAATACTTATAAGTCAGTACCTAATACAACAACTCACACATCAGTGTTATAAAAATATATATATATACAATTAAATTAGCAACCAGTTTGATTTTGTCTAGACTCTAAATTGTCCTATCGAGCCGGACCAGCATGTTTCCAAGCATTCTTATCTTGAATATAATCTTCTAATTTGTAATATGCTTGTTTACAAAGTGTACTTTTAATATAAGTTTAAAATTTCCTTTCATTTAATTGTAATACACACACACACACACACAATAATTTATACACTGTGACATTTTAGTCGTCTTACAAAAGCAGCCCACTTCATGTATCCAAGGACTACTAAACATTCATTTAAAATAAAATTGATATATCGTAACAAATTTTTAATTGCTCGTAGAGGTATTGTATGTCGCGTACATTGAGTGGCCTTTTGACGAGACGATTAAAATATCACGGTGTATATCAATTTTTTTGATGAATGTGTAGTAGTCATTGGATACATGAAGTGGGCTGCTTTTGTAAGACGACTAAAATGTCACGGTGTATACATTAATTATATAATTATATTTGAAGACGAATAGGTACTTATTGGAAAGAAGGTGTATTGTGAAGAGTGAAATTACAGAAAAAGCAATAACGGTTGGCTCTCCCCATAAAATGTAAACGAGGGATGACAAAAAAAATAATTGCCGCGCACTCTGTTGGAATCTCAACGCTCGGCTCAACACCGTGGGTTGAAAATCCAGTGCGCGATAAATGAGTCGTCGCGTTAAAAAATCACCTTTTGGCAAATCTAAATCTAACTGCAAACCTTCGACAATTTTCAGAGACCTGGCAGCCCGGAACATCCTGGTCGACGGGGCTGGTCTTCTTAAAGTGGCCGACTTCGGTCTCTCTAGGTCTGGTGTATACGTACACACGAGGTCTAGGCCGGTGCCACTACGGTGGCTAGCTCCTGAAGCTATCCTACATTCCAAGTACTGCGGGGCCAGCGATGTGTGGGCATTCGCGGTGTTACTGTGGGAGATTGCTACTTTAGGTAAGATCATCAGCATCATCTTCAGTTGCCCTTATCCTATTATGTCAGCGCAACTTTTCCTTACCTTCCATACTTCGCTATTGAAATTAAATGAAATGAAATTGTTTATTCTGTAAATAGGATATCGGAATCAATTTCACACGTCATATAGAAAGAATATTAAAAATAAGCTAGATGAGGTCGGTGTTTCCTATCTGACTACTCTGAGAAGAAAGGCCGAAACAAACTCAGAGGTCGTAGTCTCTTTTAAAGTCCAGACATAATCTTGGTCAAGTCATATGAGGACCATGTGGATTAGTGTCTGAAATGGTCTTTTGAGGAAAGAACCACACAGATTTGAGTGGACTTGTCCAGTCAGTGCAAGCATTTGTCAGTAATCATGGAACTCAACTCAAAACTGAAGGAGCTCAACTCGACGAACAATACCAAAGAAAGGATATTTGAGTATAGTATTAATTGTCATCTCGGTAGCTACCCCCTTTCTTGCCATATCTTCTTTCACACAGCCCATTCATCTTTTCTTTGGTCTTCCCCTACTCTTACTATCCATCCACATTGGTACTCAAAACTTTCCCCACGACCTTTTCCTCGATACTCCGTATCATATGCCCATATCATGACAACCGATTTCCACACAAATTTTCAGTCACCGGTGCCCGTTTCAAACTTCCGCTACATATACTCATTTCTTTATCTATCCATTCGCGTAACACAGGTAAGATCTTGTGTACAAAAAATAAGATTAAAAAAAAAACAACTGCAAAAAAGACAATTTATAAAAGTAATGCTCTCAAAAGACCGAAACAAAATTGAGAATAGAAAACAAAATTAAAATAAACTATATAGAAAGTAAACTCTACTTTGGTTTAATAGACTATAATTATGAGCCGAAAGCCTAAGTTAAATACCCGCATATATTCTGAAAGTTGGCAAAGTCGCAAATAGATGTCAAATAGGAAGTAACTAATCTAGGCTTCACTTGGAGATGGTGAGAGAGGCCCTAAGACTAATCGGCACCCTGATTGCGTAATAACCGATCAATCACAATCTGAATCATTTTGAAACAGATTGCTAATGCATAGCTTCATAAGTTCGAAGATCTATTCCCATCCAATACCATTTCTGCCCACCAGAGACTAAAGAGCAGTAACAGCCCTTTTGTGATTTTTCGTTTTATTAGTGATTCTGAAAGCGGGTTTCTTAAGCTTTCTATTGAATTAACTTACTTATTTCTAAGACTATTAGAATGGTTTTTATTTAACAGTTTTCACTTACTGCAAACGAAAAAAATTAACAATTTGGCGTGATTTCCCAACTAAAATACAGTATAAATTATACTGCAGATTAAATTTTAAGGTTTCATAACTAAAATGCAGTAAGCAATATAATTTTACAGTTCTTTAGATAGTTTTATATTTCTGGAAAAAAATTAAAAAAAAAATTAATACGCAGTAAAATTTACCGCCATACAAGCTATTTTTACTGCAAATTAAGAAAATACAATTTATTGTCACGAACTCCCAACTAAAATGCAGTAAAATCAAAGCTTGTCGCATTTTAGTTGTGAATACTTAACATTCTTTTATCATTATAAACTGACTAACACGCAGTAAAATACAGCATTACTGCAGATTAGTTTGGATAGCATAATGACACAGATATGATTATTCCTAGCTAAAGTGCAGTTAATATAAACGGTCTTTAAAATGTGAACTAGCTATTTTTCTTACTGCACTAGTAAATTGAACACTTTTTTCTTAAAAAACTAACTAAAATGCAGTATTTTTTTGACCTTACTGCATGTTAGTTGGGTTTCTTGACAAAATAACTGATCCAAACGCAGTAATAGGGCTTTTTGCTGCATTTTACTAAGTTTAAAATGGTATTTTTTACAAAAAAGGCTATGCAGTAATAGGCACCAAAAAGAATAAATGGCCATAATAAATTCAGTTATTAAGATATATTTTTTTTTATTGCTTTAACGTGTGAACCTATGCCTTTACAACCTTTCTGCATTCAAATTTTTTTGCTTATACATTCTGTTGATTTTTTAAAATCAATTCTTAACTTTAAATGCGTTTTACTCGAAATCGTGATTTTGCTGTTACTGCACTTTAGTGTATGGTGGGCAGATTTGGTATTAGTTTATTTCCGAATTTATTTTCTATTCCCAACGAGTACCACATTTTAAAACCAATACCAAAACAAGTTTGAAGAAATCAGGTACAGTCAGGTTCAGTAAAATTAAAATGCTTTGAGTGATTTTAAGTAATGTTTAATCAAGATTAGGGTTTGAATATAAATCACATATTTATTTTTTCTTTTATTTTGTCATTTTTAGAGATTTAGAGATATTATATACTTTTATTTTACTATTAAAAGTCCAACAATTATAATATTATATACAAACTATCAAATAGTAGCAATTTTCAGTACCTACTTATTAATTAACTGTGATAATTACCTAGTATGTAAAAGTATAGAGTATAAAATATCACAGACAATCGACTTATATTTATGGTGATGATATAATTGCGTATCTTAATAATAAATCACCTAAATATTTGGCAAAAAATCGAATATGAATATTTAAAGTACTGAAAATCTAACAAAATTATAAAATATCACAAATAATCAACTTTTAATGTAACAATGTTTTTGGCAAAAACTTCAAAAATGGATATTTTACTTACAGTCTAACAATAGTTATAAAATATCACAGATAATCAACTTTTCATGTAACTATAAGCGTATATTCATAATAATAAATCACGTAAAAAAAATTCAAAAAATCGAATATGAATAATTTACTTAAAATCTAACAAAATTATAAAATATCACAGATAATCAACTTTGAATGTAACAATGTTTTTGGCAAAAAACATCAAAAATGGTGAATTTACTTACAATCTAACAATAGTTATAAAATATCACAGATAATCAACTTTTAAAATAATTATGTAGCTTAGTAGTAATAAATCAGCATTTTTTTTTTGCAAAGACATCAAATATAAATAATTTGCTAACATTTAAAAGTAGTACTTACGCATTTTTAAGTAGGTAATAATCAGCTTAATTTTAAAATTTCACCAAATAGAAGTTAGAGCCTTAATTTTTCTTAACAATGACCAACGCTAATTTTCTGTTCACGGAGTTGGTCAGTAACGTATGTGATCCACCGATTTTTCGCTATAGTTTCCGTTGCACGTCGCTTTGCGTCAGGTGCATTGGTCATGTATTGATTAACAACCACTGATTGCAAATCTGCGTCTTCTTTCAGAGCTTTTGGAAAGTTTTAGCATTCAATTACGATAGTATAGTATGTAAATGTTAGAAAATAAAATAAAACTTTGTGTAGCTGAGTGTACAAAAAGTCACGTTTTGGTATTCGTTAGAAATAGATTTTTTATTTTAAAAAATGTGGTACTCGTTGGGAATAGAAAATAAATTCGGAAATAAACTAATACCAAATGGTATTAGCTCTTGGTATTGGATGGGAATAGACCAGTTCGAAAAAAAAATCTGCCCTACAATGTAATTTCAACAATTAGATAGCTCTTTCATTTTGACAGTTTAAAAACATTCATTGCGTTAATTCAGGCGAACGAATTCGCGGGCGAAGTGCTAGTCCTAACAAATCCTACTAATATCCTACTAATATTATAAACGCGAAAGTTTGTGAGGATGGATGGATGGATGTATGGATGGATGGATGTTTGTTACTCTTTCACGCAAAAACTGCTGAAGGGAGTTGGATGAAATTTGGCGCACAGATAGTTTATAACCTAGATTAACACATAGGATACTTTTTATCCCGATATTCCCACGGGATCGAGACTTATGCAGGTGAAACCGCAGGGCGCAGCTAGTATTTTATAAATGCGAAAGTGAGTCTGTTTGTTTGTTACGCTTTCACGCTGAAACGGCTGAACGGATTTGGATTAAATTTCGCACGTAGGTAGACCTAGACCTGGAAAAAGACATAGGACACCATTTATCCCGATATTCCCATGGGATTGAGAATTATGCGGATAAAACCGCGGGGCGCAGCTAGTCTTAAATAAAATGAAATAATCTTAAATCTAATTTTACTTTTACTCATATTTCAGGAGGCTTCCCATACGCCGAGCTCAGTAACCACCATGTACCTCCATTCTTGGCCGGAGGTGGTCGTCTCCCGAAGCCAGCCCGAGCCTCGCCCAGGCTCTACCAGCTGATGGTTGAATGCTGGTCCGAAAATCCCACAGACAGGCCAACTTTCTCCGAAATCGTGGACAAATTGACAGTTCAAAAGCAGTTATATGTTGACTTGGATTGTGTTTTCCCGCCGTCCGAAGACGAGCTGGAAGGCTTAAGAGATATTGACTTCAATATGGCGGAAGCCAACGGTCGTCTTGACCGGTGATCCTTGTAAAGACTGAATATTTTTATTGTTATTATTGATTGTCACCCTATGTGCACAGTACACGTGTATAATAATTATGGAATTTGTTTTATTTTTTAAGATAGTTCAATGTAGTTGGTGGTGCACTCTAAACTGCTTGATGAAAATTTTTAATCATCTAGGTATAGTAGGGTTGCCAACCATACTGTTAAAAAAACAACCGACTTCGAAAAAAAATTCTAAAATAACTTTTTTACAAAACTAAAACCACAGAATTCCACAAAAATACACTTAAAAGTGAAAAATAACTTTAATTTCGGAAGTCGGTGGCAAAAACTCATGATTCCATCATCAGAACTGAATTTTGATAAAAATGGGACCAATCGGGAGGTAAGTATATCCTTTCAAATAAAAAAAGAATTTTCCAAATCGATTCATAAATGACGGAGTTATGAGGTAAGAAACATAAAAAAAAAAACCTCCTCCTTTTTGGGAAGTCGTAATAAACTGTTTGTCATTCTAAAATAGTGTTTATTGTTCAACAAAAATAAAGTATGAACATACTGTTTTCTCTGATTTCTAGAGCTATACCTAAATAAAACGTTTCATCTACTACCCATCATGATGCATAATGTTCTACTTATGCATCATGATGGGTGCGGTGGTTCAGCTTGCCTTAATTTCAGAATGAAACCGTAAAGTCTCGAATTTTCGGAACATAGTAAATAACTGTTATCAGAATACCTTTTAAATACTAGTATTATAGTTAGTTCTGCCACCTGAGTATTCACAGAATGAGTGTTTTCTGTGATAAATGCTAAGTGGAGGGGCGAGAAAAATAGAGCTTCCATACATTTAATAAAAAATTGCTCGACGACACGATGAAAGAAAGAAAGAAAAAGTATTTATTCTGCACAAAATAAACGCACATTACAAAATAAAAACAAAATACAAACCCCTTTACAAATTATTCATATAAAATATCAAAAGCCTCGTTTTCATTATTAATATTCAACAGAAAAGTTTATGCAACGATGCCTTCTAAATAGGTGCTAAAAAGTTTACAAAATTTTCTTCTTCAGTTTACAAACTTCAAAGCTACTACTCGCGCAACTCTTGATGAGTTGCGCGAGTAGTATTTATTTAAAACTTTGAAAACATACATACTTAATATACTGTTTATATTTTCCAAGATACTGTTTATTTTTCCGAAATACTGTTTATTTTCCCACTTTAACCATAATATAATTTATTTCTTGTACAAAATGTTGGCAGCCCTAAGTAACAATTAACTTTATGTTTTAAAACTTCTGATAGGAAAAACTATAACTATGATTGAACACAATGTTTATACGTACAAAATAAAGAGAACAGTTTGCTTTTTAAGTGATCCAGATTTAAAAGAAAGTAAGTTATTCCTGTTTTTGATTTTACATATTCCCGAAAGAGACTTTGAAATATTGTACCTATTTTCTTGGGTTTTCGGCAGGTGATGTTGCTGTCCGAGGGTATAAAAAATAAAATATAAAAACCTATATTTTAAAATTCGCAATAGAAAAACTTCATTTGTTGTTTTTTTTTTCAGTGATTTTGGTGATACACACAGCATTAATATTAATCTCGGTGGCGGTCACAGCAGGCGGGCGCTGGCCGAATCCTGATAAAGACCCATTGGTGTACATCGCAAACCCAATAGAAGCCGAAATGCCCAGCCACTGGGTCCCACTCAGCATCGTCAAAGTTATCCTAGAAAAACGCTCAACTACCACTCATAGGAATTTGATAATGAACCTTCCAGTGAAGAAGCCTAAACAGTCACCTAAAAAGAATGAAATTGAGGCAAAACCCCGGGGGGAATCCCCGATCCCCCCGGTAGTCGGACACCCGTGGGAACGTACCTCGATCTCCCCGGGAGTGGATCGTCCCCCAGTTCCCCCGGGAGTGGATCGTCCCACAGTACCCCCGGGAGTGGATCGTCCCCCGGTCCCCCCGGGACAGGAACCCCGGGGGGATCGTCACCCGTTCCTCCCGCTTCCGAAATCGCCGCAAACAAAATTACCACGCCTCCCACAAACCTTACCCCCCCCAACCTTACGCCCCCCAACATTTCCCCCCCCAACCTTAACCTCTCCAAGCTTACCCTCCCCAAGCTTACCTTCCCCAAGCTTACCCTCCCCAAGCTTTCCCTCCCCAAGCTTACCCTCCACAACCTTACCCTCCACAACCTTACGCCCCCCAACATTTCCCCCCCCAACCTTAACCTCTCCAAGCTTACCCTCCCCAAGCTTACCCTCCCCAACCTTACCCTCCCCAAACTTACCTAAATACATTCCTGCTAATGATACTGTTGATACTGTTAACTCAGGGACAAAGGATTCAGGAGATGATAACACTGGGGTCGCAAGTGGAACTAACCCTGTTTCTGTGGAACCCAGTGATGATGGTGAAAATGAAGGTGGTAATGGTGACGCCGCCGGCAAGGTGGACTCGACCGACACCGACCCGGGCTCGAGAGTCAAGAGAGACTCGGCAGAGTCACCAGAAACGGCAGGGTCACCAGAAACGGCCACAAAATCCACACTGAAAGTGCCGCACCGCCCACCTCCACGAAAACCCAAAGACGTTCACGCCAACCAACCAATGTGAAAACGAGGGTTTACGACTAATTTGTTTGGTTATTTGTACTATTAATTCTAGAATAACATTTTTATTTGTCCCGCTCATTAAAATTCTTTTTCCCGACTACGGCAATGCCAAATTTTAGCAGTCTATGTTCGTAAGTATGTTTGTATTTACGTGTGTTCCACCGTAGCGCCTAAACTTCTGAACCGATATTGATGAATGAGGTATCAATACATAGATTCGTAATAATGGTGCGGCTGACATATGATATATAAATTTTCCCAAAATTTCATTCTCACCTCATCTCAAAAAAAAAATTGTGATTATCATGGTGAAAGGTATTGACGAGCACGTTACAAATATGTATGTATCTTATTTTCTAAGTAAATAAATATGTTTAAATGGTTAAAAACAAGCAAAGTTATTTACTTAGACAATATGATATTGATCACAGCAGGCCATTGCCGGGGTCGCGGGTTTGTCTGAAAGGGATATCGCGACCTCGGCACACAGGCAACGGAAGGAACACGGGTGGGTTTTAGTCAGTAAAAGTCTGACACGCCCTCCCGCTCCACCCAGAGCGGGAGAAGTTATTTGATAATTTCCCATCCTAAAAAAAAAAAAAAAAAAAAAGCAGACCATTGCCCATCTTTGATCATTGTTGATCTCAGCCATGTTTTCACGCGTCTGAGTGTACTGAATGACGGTTTTTTCTAAAATTAATGCATAATATGTATATTGTAATTACAAAGTAAGTCTTTAACATAACTTTTATCAATAAAAGTAGGTACTTAGGCATATAAAATCCAGGGGCGGGCAGCTGCCCCCCCTGGAGCGAACGTGGGCTAACTACGGGTTGTTTGCATAAAAAACACGAATAGTTATTATTAATAATAATCAAAGCTAAGACTAAAATTAGTCATTAATAGTTAATTTAATACTATTCGGAGAAAGTGAAGTACCAGCCGATCGATTCTGTAAAAATAAACAGGTGAAGTGAGCGTGAAGTGAGCGTGAAGTGAGCGTGAAGTGAGCTGACAATAGTGTTAATCCCTAGCATCCTGCCGGTCGATTTGTGACAGTGACAGCTCACTCCACGCTCACTTCTCCTAAGTTTCAAGTTGATCTTTTTACAGAATCGACCGGCTGTTATCTATACTTATCTATACTTATAATAAATCTGTAGAGAGGTCAATTCTGTACATGATATATATTTTCAAAATAACTATCAGGGGGTAATTAGTGATCGATACTGATGTCAAAAATGCAATCAGTAAAATTTTTGTCTGTCTGTCTGTCTGTCTGTCTGTCTGTCTGTCTGTATGTTCCTTATAGAAACAAAAACTACTCGACGGATTTTAACGAAACTTGGTACAATTATTCTTCATACTCCTGGGGAGGTTATAGTATACTTTTCATCACGCTACAATCAATAGGAGCAGAGCAGTGAAGGGAAATGTTGGGAAAACGGGAGAAGTTGCTCCATTTTTTAAGCTTCCGTCGCGTGTGAAGCCTTAATGGTTAAAGCTACATAGAAATCATTTATGACGGAAATGTTCTACATAAAATTATCTAAAAAATATCCTACAACAGCATATGTCTATCTTTTATGGTTGACTCACAATAACACGTGTAACTCCCGATAGCTTAGCAGTTCGGAGCTTTCTGATTATATTTGTTTACTCTTACGTTTATAATACTCTCACTCATCCCTAATTAAAAGAAGTTAATATTATTACCTATTCAATAAAAAAAGAATCATAGTAATCGGTATAGAAACACCAAACTTATACATGAAATACGCTAATATAATAAGCCATCGCGCCGTCGCGCGTGAATACTGAATCATGCCATAAGGATTATTTTTGTGTAACGGTTGCCGCGCTCGACGCGGGTCGTGGCGGCACGGTATAAAAAGGCGGGAGGTGCGAGCGCGAGCTTCATCATTCAATATTTGGCTGTTGATGCGTTCAGAGCGTTCGACCTTATTGACAGACAATAATTGATATTAACAAACCGTGCTTATCAGCGCGACTTTTAGTCTTTAAATAGTTTAAGTATTTGAATTTCTTTTGTTGTTATTTTATAAAATAGGTATTAGTTGTTTTGGTAGTGTTTAAATATTCGTTCAAATTACAAATTATTAATAGTTTGCATTTTATTTCTTTTTAGGTGAAGTAGTAGTAGAAGTAGTACGCATAGATTTTTAGATACCGTAAGGTAAGTTTTGGCTAATTTATGTTCAATGATACTTTTATTAATTATAGTAGTTATAGGTATTTATTTTTAAGTGAAGTAGGTATAGGTAGGGAACTCGGCTAAAAGTAACCCAGTTGCAACAAAATGTAATCGAGGCTCAAACTTTAACAGGCTGCGATGCAGGAGAGACCGTCTTTATTCCCAGAATTCCCATAATACCAAATAATTTTCCATTCCAATTTAAAATAACGCAATTCCCAGTATTGGTGTGTTATGCAATGACAATTAATAAGGCTCAAGGGCAGACTTTTCGTGTTGCTGGAGTAGATCTCGGTGTCAGTTGTTTCTCGCATGGTCAGTTATATGTCGCTCTTTCCCGGGTTAGCAGTTCTAGAAATGTTTATGTTCACGTGCCGGACGGGTCAACTTTCAACATAGTTTACCCGGAAGCTTTGCGCTGAAGTATTTTCGTTCTATAGGTACTTAAGCCTCATGTGAAAGTGATCTAAACAATATTACCAATACATTAAAATAACATACAAGGAGTTACACGCTGACGGAGTCGCGGGCACAGCTATTAATAATAATACTCTGCGGTTCCTTATTGCGATATTTTTCAACAGTATTGTGGATTGACATATTATATTTCCCTACTAAATACGAAAGTTAATCTGTCTGTTACATCAAAACCACTGAACCGTGAGGAAGGACATATGGTACTTTTTTACGAAAAACGACGGAAACGCGGACGAAGTCGCGGGCAAAAGCTAGTAGTAAATAACAATTTAAAACATCCTACAACTAACTTCAATAACAGGAATCACACAATACTGAAAACAAAATGAATAGTTGTGCTGGATCTCAACAACAACCCGGCTTATATCTACGCTTGTCAATTATACATCTGAAACAGACACTTTCACTTTGTGTAAATTAAGCCTTATCTCCGTTACTATTAAGCCAACAATTTTGAAAAATTACTGCGTGTAGTGCGGAAGTGGGAGTCTTAAAAAAGCTAAATATCTAATATTGTGCGTATAACCACACATTTGCAGTTGGAATGTATGGGAGAACTTGTTTTTCAACTACAATGTTAAGTTTGTTCTTGGGATAACTACGGAACCCATCATTGCTGAGCACTAAGAAGGGGATTTCGGAAATTCTACGTTTCGGGGCAAAAGGACTCATTACGTTTTTAGGGGAGGATTTAACTGCGTTGGTTAATATAGCTCAAAAATTGGTATAAATAATCTTTAATTCTAAGTAATAATGGAAACGTCCCTAACGATTTTCCTAAATTACATTCCTGTAGGGTGAAGAGTGAGGATACAGTTGATATGAAAAATATTATATTCCTTTTATCTATAAAGCTAAAACTTGGCACCAATACTTTTCAAAATAAATGCTTAATGAAGATAGTAATCATTTATTACGAAAGCTACCTTTTATAGAGGTGGAAGGCGTGTTGAAAGTAAGGGAAAATACTTAATCCACATGAACGAATTCGCGGGCGAATACAATTCTAATTTCACTTTAACTTATATTTCAGGAGGCTTCCGATACGCCGAGCTCAGTAACCACCATGTTTATCAATTTCTGGCCGGCGGCGGTGGTCGTCTCCCGAAGCCAGCCCGAGCCTCGCCCAGGCTCTACCAGCTGATGGTCGAATGCTGGTCCGAAAATCCCACAGACAAGCAAACTTCCTCCGAAATCGTGGACAAATTGACAGTTCAAAAGCAGTTATATGTTGACTTGGATTGTGTTTTCGAAGACGTTCTGGAAGGCTTAAGAATATTGACTTCAATATGGCGGCAGCCAACGGTCGTCTTGACCGGTGATCCTTGTAAGGACTGCACATTTTTATTGTTATTTTTGATTGTCACGCTGTGTGTACACGTGTATAATAATTATGAAATTTGTTCAGAATGTGTAGTTACTTGTACACTCGAAACTGCTTCTGGAAAATTCTAATCAGCTAGGTATCGTCATGTAGGGTTGCCAACTATACTACTGTTAAAAACCGTATTATTGTTAAAACCGTGTTGTTGTTTGTTATTGTTGTTTTTTTATTTTTTTTGTAATGTGCGTTTAGTTTGTGCAGAATAAACTCTTTTTCTTTCTTTATTGTGTTTGTGAATCTAAAATACTGTTTATTGATCAACAAAAATAAAGAATATGAACATACTCTTTTCACTGATTTCCAGAGCTATACCTAAATAAAAAGTTTCATCTAAGTACTACGTAGAACATGCATCATGGGCGCGGTGGTTAAAATTGCCTTCATTTTAGAATGAATCTGTTAATGTCTCAAATTTTCGGAACATAGTAAATAACTAATATCAGAATACCTTTTAAATACTAGTATTATAGTTAGTTTTGCCACCTGAGTATTCACAGAATATGTGTTTTCATTGATAAGTGCTAAGTGGTGGGACGAAAAAAATAGAACTTAACATTTAATTTAAAAAATCTCGACGCAACGAAATTCGAGAACGAAGCCTTCAAAATTGGTGCTAAATTGATGAGTTGCGCGAGTAGCACTAATGAATTATGTATGTATTTAAAACTTTGAAAATATACTTAAAATACTGATATTTTTTTTAAGATACTTTTTATATTCCCACTTTAACCATAATAAGTATACGTACTTTATTTCTTGTGCAAAAAGTTGGCAACCCTAAGTCATAGTCAATTAACTTTTTGTTTTAAAACTTCTGATATGAAAAACTATAAACTATGATTGAACACAATGTTAAAACGTACAAAATAAAGGGAAAATTTTGATTTTTAAATGATTCAGATTTAGAAGAAAGTAAGTTATTATTTTGATATAATTAAGTTCCTGTTGTAAAAGAAGAATATTATGTAGATAAGACAGGACGGGGTAGTAAATCGATACCCCTTGGTACGACTGGTTGTCAGACTTTCCGGCTTTTGACGACCCGTAACGACTGTCAAAGATCCACGAATGACAGCCGGGACCAAACGGCTTAACGTGCTTTCCGAGGCACAGTGGAGTCTCATTATTTAAGGGGACTACAGGACCTAAACGTGCCTAAACGCAAGTTTTATAATGCCTAAAAGAATATGATCCACTGCAGTAAACAAAATCAGAAAAATATATGATATTCTTCAGGATATATGCTAGTATGATAGTGTGTTGAAAACATAATACAACTAATTTGATACGATATAAAAAAATCATGAAGATACCTCTAAAAATTTCTTTTAACGATTAAAAATCATATTAATTTACATGCAATCATTCTGATTTTTTGTCAGATTATTCTACAAGCTACATATTAGCATAATAGTGTTTTAATTTTCCAGTCCAATCAATAGATTTTCTGTAAATCGCTAACTGCTTCATATTTTGCAATAAATTACCTGCGTCGTGTCATCGCGCTTCTCTTTCATTTCTATGCAGTCCGACAGTGACCGCGCTTTAGCTGTTGTAAGCCTCTTAAAGATCACCCATCCACGGACTAACCCCGGCTGTTATTACTTAGCCATGACCTCCTCTTATTTATATGAATGAAAGAATTTTTATTTATATATTAAAGGGGATATTAATTGTAGGTACTTTAACTTTAATATTTCTACACCCGTAACGGTAGTATATGTGAAGCTGTTTATTAATTATACGTCCGTGGGTATAAAAAGTAACATTATTAACTATCGATCGAATTTGGTACGCTCCGCCACGCGGACTACGGACATGGTACGGCGGATCAGGTCCAAGCTGATTGCAACAAGAGACGACCGTCGGACCAAGTTTGGCGTGCAAACCATCGGGCAAGGTGATACGAAATAATAATAAAAATGGTCGAGAAACTCCTGTCTAGCTAGACGAACAGAGTTGGTATTGAGCGAACCGGACCATAATTTACCGGACCGATGACCTGTGGAAAGCCGCAGGAATCCGCTGACAGCCCTTATTCTATACATAATATAATAAAAGAGTAACGAAATCAAAACTGTAAATTGATCATTTAAAAATAGTAATTGCTACAAGGTTGATGCCAAAAACATAAAACTACCAGCATTTTACTGCCCCACTGCAGGGCAAAGGCCTCTTCTCATACAGAGAAGGCACGAGCATTGATGGTGATCAAAGCTCGTGCCTTCTCTGTATGTTCTCATACGGGCACCCGTCTTGAGCAAGCGTGGTGACGCTTGCTCAAGACGGGTTGGTGATTTCAGACTTATATTAACTATAAGTCCAGGTTTCCTCACGGCGTTTTCCTTCACCGATGTCAGTAATGTCCAAGAAAAACTCAGACAGTCAAAAAAACCAACTCATAAGAAAAAAAACATAGCTTATTATGTTTTGTGTTGCGTAATCGTAAAAAAAATCTAACTGAACAGACAGCTGTGCTGCTGGGGAGTTTGTTGCGACACTTCTTCTTCCCAGCTAAAGCACTAGGAAGTGGTGAAGGGTTGGCGTTTCGGGGGACTGTCTTATGTAATTTTGACGTTCGAAAAGTGTTGATTCTCAGCCTAGTGTGAATTTTTTTTAAATCCAAAAATATAAAATTCAAAAGTCATTTGACTTTTGAAGTTTATATTTTAACTTTTGTCCGTTTTTCCGTTTGTCTAGAATTCTAGATGTATGTTCCGGATTGGCGCAAAATCGACTAAATGGATTTGGATGAAATTTGGCACACAGATAGTTTATAACCTAGATTAACACATAGGGTACTTTTAATCCCGGTAGTAGGTTCCCGTGGGATATTTTCCGACATCCTCGCGGGCAAAAGCTAGTGAGTACCTTTAATTTAAAATTCGAAATAGAAAAACTTCATGTGTTTTTTTTTTTCAGTGATTCTGGTGATCTCCGCAGCATTAACATTATGCTCGGTGGCGGTCACAGCAGGAGGCCGCTGGCCGAATCCTGATAAAGACCCATTGGTGTACATCGCAAACCCAATAGAAGCCGAAATGCCCAGCCACTGGGTCCCACTCAGCATCGTCAAAGTTATCCTAGGAAAACACCCAACTACCACTCATAGAAATTTGATAATGAACCTTCTAGTGAAAAACCTTAAACGGCCAGCTAAAAAGAAGTCACCACCGCAGCCGCAGCCGCCACCGCCAAAACCGCCACCGCCGGTGTCACCACCACCGCCGCCACCACCGCCGCCACCGCCGAGACCGCCGCCACCGCCGAGACCGCCGCCACCACCGCCGGTGTCACCACCACCGCCGCCACCACCGCCGCCACCACCGCCGCCACCGCCGTCGCCACCGCCGCCACCGCCGAGACCGCCGCCACCACCGCCGGTGTCACCATCACCGCCGCCACCACCACCGCCGCCACCGCCGTCGCCACCGCCGCCACCGCCGAGACCGCCGCCACCACCGCCGGTGTCACCATCACCGCCGCCACCACCGCCGCCGCCACCGCCGTCGCCACCGCCGCCACCGCCGAGACCGCCGCCACCACCGCCGGTGTCACCACCACCGCCGCCACCGCCGAGACCGCCGCCACCACCGCCGGTGTCACCACCACCGCCGCCACCGCCGCCGCCACCGCCACCACCGCCGGTGTCACCACGGCCAGTGTCACCACCACCGCCGCCACCGCCGCCACCGCCGAGACCACCGCCACCACCGCCCGCGCCGCCACCGCCACCACCACCGCCACCGCCGCCACCGCCACCGCCACCGCCACCGTCGCCACCGCCAACGCCACCGCCCGCGCCGCCACCGCCAGCACCGCCACCGCCACCACCACCGTCGCCGCCGCCACCGCCAACGGCACCGCCAACGCCGCCACCGCCACCGCCGCCAACGCCACCGCCACCGCCACCGCCAGCACCGCCACCGCCACCACCACCGTCGCCGCCGCCACCGCCACCGCCACCGCCAGCACCGCCACCGCCACCACCACCGTCGCCGCCGCCACCGCCAACGGCACCGCCAACGGCACCGCCAACGCCGCCACCGCCACCGCCGCCAACGCCACCGCCGCCACCGCCACCGCCAACGCCATCGCCATCGCCGCCACCGCCGCCACCGCCACCGCCGCCACCGCCACCGCCATCGCCATCGCCATCGCCGCCACCGCCGCCACCGCCACCGCCGCCACCGCCACCGCCCCCGCCATCGCCATCGCCGCCACCGCCGCCACCGCCACCGCCGCAACCACCACCGCCGCCGAAAGGACCGAACAGAAACCCAAACAAAAAGAAGCAAGACACCCACCTCAACACTAAGAACGTATAAAAAAACAAGACAGAGCGCTGCAAACAATACAGTGAAGCATGCCAAAATTTCACCGCCGCGCCGTTCTGTGCATACACGCCCACACACACACATTTACCTTTTACAATGACACTACAATCAAACTACACCTCACAAAGTGCAAACATGTTTACGAAACCGGCTTCATTTACCTGTTGACAGCGCTCTGTTTTGGTTTTTTTGTTTGGTCTGAGCCCCAACATCCATTAATCCTGACACCAGGTTAGTCAATAACCACACGAAAAGATGAAGGAGTAACGAAATCTATCAACGTAATTTTCGTCAACTTCTAATTGTCATATCGAAATGAAACTTTGGATGTATGTTTCGATAATAATACTATAATTTGGTATCTTGGAGCTGATCTGATGATGGAGCCAGGAGGTGGATAGTGGAACTCTTCAGTGGGTACTAGTAAACCCCTCGAGTTTGGGCTCTTATGATTTGTTTTCACAAGTCCAATAGATTAGGCTTGGTAATGAGGGTCTGATGATGGAGCCAGGCGGTGGATAGTGGAACTCTTCAGTGGCTACTAGTAAACCGGTAAAGTCATAACTTCGTTGACTATAGACTTTATAACTAAATGAAGAATATACTAGAATAAAAAGTAAAAAATAAAAAATATTGTTTAAAAAAACGAATAAAACACGCTTTTATCACGGACTAAATATTTTTAAATAATTAACTGACTTGTATTAGTTATCATACAATTAAAAATCTAGTCATTGAATAGGTATACAAAAAGATGTAAATAGTACGATAAATCCTACTTGCTAAAATTTTATTCCATAACCTAACTTGACCTTACTTAGCTAAACTTAATTAGTACAAATACAATTTTTATTTAAGCGCAACCAATAATTTCTGTTCTTCATAGGACATACTTTGAAAAGCTTCCTTGAGAGTTCTTTTGCAATTATTATAATTAAAAGAATAAATTTTGGCTCTCGCGTTTAGTCTGATAAAAAGTAACGGTCGTAGGAAGACAAACAAACAATTAGGCTGCGAAAGCATGTTTTGTAATTTTTGTCTTTCCGTCTCTTTTTAGTAAATTCAGTGCTATATGGCTGCGTGTTGTTTTAATACGATGCTGATTATGAATAACTGTCAAGATGTTAGTCTTCACAGGATTTATAGAGTTGGTTAGTGGGAAAAAGGAAAGGGCGACAAGTAGACACCTTGAGAATCTCTCTTTAAACTCTGTTTCTCTCTAGTTGCAAACTTTTACCTGCTCCACCCCAAGAGGTAACGCAGTAATTCAAAATTGATTGTCAGAGAGCAAGGTAAACTCACCTAATTAATATTTTAGGTCTGCAATATAACGTAGTTTTTTTAAAACGAATATTAGTTTACGCATTCTATTATTTAAAGCTTCTATGTGTTGTTTAAAAGATAGGGTTTCATCTATTATAATTCCCAGATATTTTATTTTATTAGTTTTATTAATATTAGGACACGTAAGCAGGCAATCTGCAGGGACCATACAACAGTGAGCATACATCGTTGAGGGCAAAGCAGATGTTTGTTTGCGTACTGAAAACTTAATATAATTTGTCTTTTATTAAGTTTTCAATACCGCATTTAGTGTTAGTGAGTTATGTTGAAGCCACTTATTAACAATATTAAAACCGTGTTGCGCAAACTTGTAGACTTCATGTTCCGATTCAGCAGAAAAAGGGAGGGCAATGTTGTCAGCGTAAGATATTATAGTGTCATGCTCTAGGTTTAGATTACAAAGGTCAAAAACAGAGTAGGCCCTAAAATACTTCCACTTGGGGCACACCAAAGGACGTGTTTTTTTCGTCTGCGCTGAGAACATTGCCAATTTTAACACACTGAGTTTGGTGTTCTAGGTAACTTTTCAGAAGTTTCAGTTGAATGCCTCTTATGCCCCACTGTCTCAAGCTTGCACAAAGGAATAGGAATGGATACAGTGTCAAAAGCCTTGGCGAGGTCCAGGAAAACACCTACTGTGTGGTTAACCTTGTCAAGTTCTTGGGCTAGATAGTCAGTCAGATGTAATGTACGGCATCGGCAGTTGAAACTTTAGGTCTAAATCTATATTGACGCCCTGACAAAATTGATTTTTCCTGCAGATATTGAAACAATCTTTTATTTATGATTCCTTTTTCCAAAATTGTTGACATAAAGTAGGCTCTATGTCAACATTTTTGGAAAAATCCAAAAATTTTGAGTCTTCTTTATGTCAATGTTGGAAAAAGGAATTGGTCTATAATTTGTTAAAATCATTGTAAATAAGTTAATTCCAATTTTTTTAATACGCCTCTAATACTTCATTATCTAATTCAGAAAATATTTTTTTGTAAGATAATAAACTTGTTTTTCGTTTCGTGTTCAGTCAGTGTGGGTAAAAAAGTATCTAAGACGGTCCTAAGCCCGTAAAAGTATGAACGGAAAATTGGAATAACTTTTAGGTAGGTACTGTGTTTACTTCAACTCAGGAGTAGGTAGTTATCTGCTGTAGCGCTGCGCGAGGCAACGACGCGCGTCTGCGTCCCTCGCGCCAGACTCGCGCAGTCGGGCGTTCGCGCTGTATTACTATCGTTTCGAGATCGCTTTCGAGTTTAGTTTATCACAATTCTAAATGTGCCTTTTTTTTTAAATCTATTGTGTTACCAAGACAGAACCATTTGGCTGCGGAAAAACAACCACTAAAATTTCAGCGTGTATAGAAGATTTTAAATACGAAAGTATGTTTGATTGTTTGTTACGCTTTCACGCTAAAACGGCTGAACGGATTTGGATGAAATTTGGCACATGAGTAGACCATGACGTGGAGAAGGACATAGAATACCTTTTATCTCGATATTTCCACGGGATCGAGACTTATGCGGGTGAAACCGCGGGGCGCTGCTAGTTCACAATAATATGTACTGCTCGGCGATAAGGAGTTCCATGGGGTAAGTAGGTTAGGTACTTACCTACTTATTTTCGAAGTCCATAATCAGTTGACTTTCTTTGACAGTAATTTTCTTTGATCTCTGTACAATAAAGGCTCTCGCAGACAGGCGCAACGCGACTCTAGCACAAAAACGTCCTCGAAGTCTCTGTAGAAATTGTTCTACTAGGGTTGCGGCGCATTGTTGCGTCGCGCCTGTCTGCTGGAGCTTAAACCAAATCACATAACGTGTACCTACTGCACGTTATTGCGGAATTCTATTGTCATATTAAATAGGACTCTCTGCGGAAAAAACTTTCATACAAAAAATAATCCTCCTAGCAAATTGACATTGACTCGACAGCAATTTGGGCCCCCCCGACCACGATGTGTGATCCCGGCGATGGCTTTCGGCGGGGGCCTTGAAAGACAACGGCCTCCGACTTGTTGAGAAGCACCTCCAGGCCCAGGCGTCGTATGCGACTCACCATCTGTGGGTCCGCAGCCGTCGCCAACACCGCTGCCCCCCTATACGAGCTCCCCCGGTCCGTGACTAGCGTGTCGTCCGCGTAACACATCAGGTCTACTCCCGGTTGGAGCTCGCCCCTCTGGACTCAGTCAGAATCTGCCAATTCCAGGATAGACCCTGAAAATAACATGTCTAGTCGTCGTCATACTGGAAGCACAGGTATCAAGACGTTTGAATATGAACTAAAATATTTGATTGCTTTTGAACTCAATTCTGAAGAAGAAATATATTTATACGATATACCAACTATATCGAAAAATATTGAATATAATGTGGCATCAGTAGTGCTATTCTGTAAAAATCTCACCGTGAATGCTTAAGTGAATTGAGCTGTCAATAGAGTCAATCCCTAGCATTGACAGCTCACTTTAAGCTCACTTCACCTAAGTTTTCACGGTGAGATTTTTACAGAATCGACCGGCACTTATCTGAGTTGTCGAGTTTGTTCCTTCATCGGCTCCGAGCGAGGGAAATGGTCATTATAAATCTCAATGTTTTAGAGGTACCTACTTCATTTCAATGTTACGATGACATGTCAAATCGAGTAACCTAAAGTCATAAAAAAATGTTGGCCCATTGCATCATTTATGGCAGAAAATTTAAATAATATATAATTTATATATAATTAAAATGTGACAGCAATTTTTGAATAAAAATAAAAATTGGGCAGAATATTTTGATATCTATTTTGAATCATGTACTTAATTAACGTAATTAAATAATTTGGAATATCTTTTTCTCTATTTTTGACAGCCTTCCAAATACACCACCATATATAACCAGAAACAAGGAGGAGGGATATCTAGAAACAAGTTGTTCATTAAGCCACTAAACGCCTGCAAAAACATTGTTAGCAATTATTCTGAGAAGATGTAAATAATTGATGCACAGGCGTTTTAATTACTTTTCTCGGGCATCAACGGCGTATGCTTTGAGTTGAACTCGGTTACAAATTCGTAACCGAGTTCAGGCTAATAGCGGCCAGCAATGAGTGGCTTGAGAACGATGGGGCTCTAATATTGCGAGCATTTCTTCAGGGCTCTGCCCTGCTGTTCATAATTATACAGTATGAGTCTTAATTCGCGTTGAGAACAGAGTTCCCGTATAAATATCAGAAAATAAAGATTTCTGGTAGTGTGCAGGAGGAGATAATTGCACAAGAACTGTCTGACGAAGGCGAACAGGAAAATGTTATAAATGTAGATGATATGTCAATATTGATTGTAGCGAAAGAAGATATAGGTAATAGGTTTCGCTTATCCTAAAAGTTGGCAACGTCGCAAATAACTGTCAAATATTTACCTGGTTTTGATTAATTTGGCAATATTACTGTATGGAAATATGAAATGTGGTTAACTAGTGAAGTAAAATATTGATTTTGAAATGCAATAATTAATATCGTAACACCGAATAAATACTTATTTCGTTTTACAAACGGTTACAATATCAAATTCAGTGTTGTATGTAAAGTTCTTTTCCATGACATGCGCTTGTCAGATCGGCGAGCCGAGACAGTCAAAATTTTTTCTTCTTCCTAATTCAAATTGTTTGTCACATATTCATGCCATTTATTTATAACTAGCTTTTGCCCGCGACTTCGTCCACGTTTCCGTCGTTTTTCGTAAAAAGTACCATATGTCCTTCCTCACGGTTCAGTGGCTTTGATGTAACAGACAGATTAACTTTCGTATTTTAGTAGGGAAATATAATATGTCAATCCACAATACTGTTGAAAAATATCGCAATAAGGAACCGCAGAATATTATTATTAATAGCTGTGCCCAAATAAAATGCAAACTATTAATAATTTGTAATTTGAACGAATATTTAAACACTACCAAAACAACTAATACCTATTATAAAATAAAAACAAAAGAATTTCAAATAAACTATTTAAAGACTAAAAGTCGCGCTGATAAGCACGGTTTGTTAATATCAATAAATTATTGTCTGTCAATAAGGTCGAACGCTCTGAACGCATCAACAGCCAAATATTGAATGAAATGAAGCTCGCGCTCGGACCTCCCGCTTTTTTATACCCTACCGCCACGACCCGCGTCGAGCGCGGCAACCGTTACACAAAAATAATCCTTATGGCATGATTCAGTATTCACGCGCGACGGCGCGATGGCTTATTAGCGTATTTCATGTATAAGTTTGGTGTTTCTATACCGATTACTATGATTCTTTTTTTATTGAATAGGTAATAATATTAACTTCTTTTAATTAGGGATGAGTGAGAGTATTATAAACGTAAGAGTAAACAAATATAATCAGAAAGCTCCGAACTGCTAAGCTATCGGGAGTTACACGTGTTATTGTGAGTCAACCATAAAAGATAGACATATGCTGTTGTGGGATATTTTTTAGATAATTTTATGTAGAACATTTCCGTCATAAATGATTTCTATGTAGCTCTAACCATTAAGGCTTCACACGCGACGGAAGCTTAAAAAATGGATCAACTTCTCCCGTTTTCCCAACATTTCCCTTCACTGCTCTGCTCCTATTGATTGTAGCGTGATGAAAAGTATACTATAACCTCCCCAGGAGTATGAAGAATAATTGTACCAAGTTTCGTTAAAATCCGTCGAGTAGTTTTTGTTTCTATAAGGAACATACAGACAGACAGACAGACAGACAGACAGACAGACAGACAGACAGACAAAAATTTTACTGATTGCATTTTTGGCATCAGTATCGATCACTAATTACCCCCTGATAGTTATTTTGAAAATATATATCATGTACAGAATTGACCTCTCTACAGATTTATTATAAGTATAGATATAGATAAACCCGCGGAGGTTTCATGCCTAACCATATTATATTACAGACTTCAGTGACCAAGAAAAGTGTTCTCGGAGCTAAGCCCGCTACAGAAGAGAAGAAGAGTGACAGAGCTCCTCACGCATAGCACTGAAAGCCTTGCTTATGCAACTGGTTTAAGTGCAGATAACAAAAATGTAGCAGATATAATAAAATTGATCACAGAGCATCCCGAAGAGGCTACAAAGTTAAAGGAATTGTTGAAGTCCAAGAAAGCTATGCCCATATATTCCGCTGATAAAGCTTTAGGAATTCTGACTTCATTTATTACAGACTCCAGTGAAACGTTACGTAACGTTAGTTCAGAGTCCGAACAGAATTAAGTCAAGTTACAACTTGTCAAGACAAGTCCGTGGTCACCCGATAAGAGTACTTACTTATAGTTAAAAGTTTATAACAATCGGCTGCCCCGAGTTAAAACCGGGTAAAGGACAAGACACAACGAGAAATTAAAAAATATTTTAGTTTTTCACATAGGTAATCTTTACTTTCTTTCACAGTAGGGCCAGTCCCATCAATTGTTAATCAATCAACACCAAGTTTAGTTTTAATATTGCTTTTTAGGGTTCGTTACCCGAAGGGTGCCAAATGGAAACCTATTAAGCTTTGTTCAGACTAGCGCGACGCGACACCGGTTATTGTTATACCGTGAAGATTTATTAGAAATTGTATTGTTCGAGTCGCGTCGCGCTGGTCTGCACGAGCCTTTACTAAGCCCCCGCTGTCCATCTGTCAGTCAGCGGGCTGTATCTCATGAACCGTAATAGGTAGATACTTAGTTGAAATTTTCACAGATTGCGTATTTCTATTGCCGCTATAACAACAAGGTAGGTACTTATAATATTTTTTTTTTCAACTACGGAACCCTTCGTTGCGCTTGGTCCGACACGCTCTTGGCCGGTTTTTTGTACCTAGCTTAAGCCTTTTGTAAAATCCTTTATACAATATGGAATGCAATATATGAATAAATGAATATGAATGTAAGCATTTACCATATAAATATAAAAAACAACTTCTTTCTTGTCTATGAAAATTTCGTTTGAAGCACTTAGGTACAGGTACTGGGTTTTGTTATAAAGCCAGCCGCATTATTTATCGACTCATTGTTAGCCTATGAACTCCAAGAAGCAAACATAGGCAGAATCGGAGATAAAACAAGCTAAAAAAACTAGAAATAAGATAACGTAGGATAGGTCGGTATGTAGGTACAATCACAATCCCATTGCCATTCATTTTAATAATAAATTCATATATACCCTAATACTTACCTATATTAATATGATAATACTTAAGAGGCTTACAACAGCTAAAGCGCGGTCACTGTCGGACTGCATAGAAATGAAAGAGAAGCGCGATGACGCGACGCAGGTAATTTATTGCAAAATATGAAGCAGTTAGCGATTTACAAAAAATCTATTGATTGGACTGGAAAATTAAAACACTATTATGCTAATATGTAGCTTGTAGAATATTCTGACAAAAAATCAGAATGATAGCATGTAAATTAATATGATTTTTAATCGTTAAAAGAAATTTTTAGAGGTATCTTCATGTTTTTTTTCTATCGTATCAAATTAGTTGTACTATGTTTTCAACACACTATCATACTAGCATATATGCTGAAGAATATCATATATTTTTCTGATTTTGTTTACTGCAGTGGATCATATACTTTTACGCATTATAAAACTTGCGTTTAGGCACGTTTAGTTCCTGTAGTCCCCTTAAGATACGCCTATCTACGCCTACCTACAAAAAAATATTTTTCGTATTATGAGTACTTAATAAATAAATATGAATTGCGTAATAAATAAAAATAATAATAAGTAAATAAACTAATAATGAATAATTTAAAAAATAAATGGTTTTTACAAAGTTATTAAAAGAAATAAATGTACCTATATAATTTATAAAACAATAATTATAATTCCTAAATTAAATTCTGTATTTACTATACATGTACTGTTTTAAACATTATAACTTACGAACTATTTATAACTAATAATTATCACATGCTCTTCCTCCTCTCTCCTACTTGATCTATGCTGTGCCCGACAGGGTCCATAATTTTATTGTGACTTATATAATTATTTCCCTACCAACTAACACATGACTCATGTATCTACACGTACTAGCGATTGAAAATTCGCGCTCGTTGTAATTCCGTACACTGAATATAAAACGAAACAGATTTCACAGTGCAGGCTAGGTTGTAACGAGTGCGAATTTTATACTAGCACTACACTTGGCGTATTTGCGCAAATATTCGCGTTATTTCGTTAATCCAAACTGAACTTTATTTCAAAACGTATAAGGCATATTTTATATCGCCCAAGTAACGCGAATATTTTGACAAATACGCCAAGTGAAGTGCCAGCATTAAATCGCGTGTGCGTGTTGTTACGTAAGCGTAGTGTTACAGAACTGCGATAACAATGTCGCGCGATTTTAAAGCGCAGTGCGGCCTTTACGTCTGAAATTGCGGCCCAGGCATGGGCACGAAACTGGCGGTAAAAAATACAACATTAAGCTTCGTGCAGACTAGCGCGACGCGACTCGAACAATACAATTTCTAAGAAAACTTCACGGTATGACACTGTCGCGTCGCGGTTATCTGTACGAAGCTTAAAGCTACAATCTACTTCTGTCACCCGTCAGCAGATAATAATACAATTTACGGAACTTAAAACAAATAGTACGTCTGTCTGTCAGTTTATTGCACCTCCCAAGCATTAGGACTTGGTATTGTTTGTTCAGCGGCGACTTTTTTTTATGTTATCTTGATTCGATAAGGGATGGGCTCGGCGCCATCTGTTGTAGCCATGAAAAGAGCGGCAATAGAAGCGGAAGCGATTTAATGAAAAAAATGGAATTTTTAAAAGAGTAGGTCTGCCCTGCTAAGCCGAAAGGCGGTATCTCAATCGGAGTAAGTTTTGAGAAAATTGTCTTTTTGTAAATTGTAATTTAAGGAAACATAAGGATATAAAGAACTTCTGAGTGGTTTTTTTAAATGTTTTAAGTTAGATAGCGGTATGTGGCTTATAACATTAGATGCGAAATTATTATAGCTATTGAATGGTATAAAAAAAACTAAAAGGGCGTATCTCAGAGATACCGCCTTTCGGCTTAGCAGGGCAGAGGTGGTCGTGCTTTTTAAGAAGTCAGTGTTGGAACTTTATAGAACAGTAGTAAAGTAAACACTTCTTACTACCAAACTTCGACAAGAACTTATCTCTCGAAATACATAACCTACGGTTGCGTGTATAGAGGTCTTGATTCTGCAGCCCAATTGCGTAATTAATATAATTATATTATAAACATATTGTAATACAGGGTGTCAGGGAAATCGGCGCGAAGCCGGTTACCATGGGGTCAGTACATGATTCTGAACCCCCCTGCGTGGGAATTTTTTGTCGGTTATTAAAAAAAAAAATCTGCTGTTTCATAGAAAAGTACAATACCTACGCGGTCAAAATGTATGGAGCAGCTGTTTTTTTTTTCAACGCAGGGGGGCTTAGAATCATGTACTGAATCCATGGTAATCGGCTTCGCGTCGATGTCCCTGCCAACCTGTATATTATATTATAAATATATTATATTTATTTATTAATATTATAAAGAGGTAAAATTACTGTTTGGTTGTTTGTAAGTTTTTATGTAGGGGGTAATCTCCAGAACTACCAATCGGATTTGACAAATTATTTTTGTATTGGATAGCCCAATTCTTTAGGAAGGTTATGAAACATTACGCTACGACCCTTAGGAGCCAAGTAAAAAGAAAAAAGGTCAGAAAGAGTGCTAAGCTAAAACGAAGTTATAGCGGGGGCGGGCGATGGGATGCGACGCGGATGAGACATCGAGTGAACGAGTGAGCAGTTTATACAAATCGCTCACTCACTGGCCATATAAAAAGGTGGCCTTCCGAGAATTTATATCAGGTAATTAACTTTTACAATGAGAAGCTCGAAAAATGTTTTTGTCTTTCAAATGTAGTGTCTAAGTGGCGTTAACAAAAGATATTTCTTTCGCCATGAACTCATGACTCAGTTTGGAGGAAACAGTACTTAATTCGAATAAGGGGAATCTTTTTCAACAACATTATTTTTTATAGAGTAGGTAACTAGGTACCTATGTAAAGGTAAATACCGAATTGCGGTGTCTTGTTTAAGGCGCTGTACAAAGTCAAAATAGGCTTCACTAAAACAGTTTTTTAGCCAAATGTATACATTTTAGAGCAACAAAAAAAATTAATGTTAATCTTGATCATATTTATGGGTGGACCATTGTGTTCAAAACATATTTTCGGTAAATTTTCCCTCAGTGGGCGGGACTACTCGTCTCCCACTTCGTCCGCTTTACCCCCTCAAATACATAAACGATGTCTATTCACAGCGCCTTAAGCAACTCTGAGAAAGGCTACATCATGGTATAATAATATACTTCGCCAGGTATATATAGCATTCCGAGACACAGTGGTCACGTGGGTGACACATGGCTACGTCATCACATCTGTGTTATCAGAAGTTTGTAATAATAACTCCCCAACCACCTTTATTACCTGTGCGATTACGTTGGTTTATATTTAAATTTTATTGTTTCGTTTGATTGAGAAACGAACATTTAAATGCTATGTTACTTACATCTTTTTTTACAGAATGGTGACTCAAAATATTTCCTTAATTCGTGTTTTGATGTATTCAATAGGCAACTGGATAGAGACGTAAGCATGTGTCACTCCCGGAATGCCAGACCTTGTTTTATTAGACCATTGGGCTACTTACATGTTTTATGGTTGACATATATGTTTTTTTTTTTGTATTGTTGACATTTATGCGTCATAATTATAACCATAACTAACAATAGGCAGGTATGGCCAATTTAATTGACATAATATATTACATATAAATAAATTGGTATAATTTCATATTCTAAGTTCTTACTCCGCGCTATTTCGTTTGCCAATCAAGATTTAGCAACATTCTAAGAATCCTAACTATCCTAGATACTTAATATTGTAAACATGAAAGTTTGTTTATGTCTGTTATGTCTCAATCACGCAAAAATGCCTGAACGGATTTGGATGCAATATGGCACACAGATAGTTTATAACATGGATTAAGGGGACTACAGGACCTAAACGTGCCTAAAGGCAAGTTTTATAATGCCTAAAAGAATATGATCCACTGCAGTAAACAAAATCAGAAAAATATATGATATTCTTAAGGATATATGCTAGTATGATAGTGTGTTGAAAACATGATACAACTAATTTGATACGATAGAAAAAAATCATGAAGATACCTCTAAAAATTTCTTTTAACGATTAAAAATCATATTAATTTACATGCAATCATTCTGATTTTTTGTCAGATTATTCTACAAGCTACATATTAGCATAATAGTGTTTTAATTTTCCAGTCCAATCAATAGATTTTTTGTAAATCGCTAACTGCTTCATATTTTGCAATAAATTACCTGCGACGTGTCATCGCGCTTCTCTTTCATTTCTATGCAGTCCGACAGTGACCGCGCTTTAGCTGTTGTAAGCCTCTTAACATGTAGGATACTTTTACACCACACAGGCGAAGTCGCGGGCAAAAGGTTAGTACAGGTGTATACCTATATGTATAGAATTTATTCAGAAAATCTTTTCGGGTACAAATAGGCAGGTATTAATAGTTGACTACTACATAATTTAAAGTCTGTCTATCTGAGTGTGAAGCTCTGCTGACTGCCCTAAACGTAGACAGCTTGAAGATAAAGTAATGTTTATTAGATAGACCCTTGCAGTGTATCGGTGTTATAAATTTAAAACGTTTGTGTATTTGAAACATGTAGCGAGCAGGAGAAAGACTCATTAGGAGTTATTAATATGCATGGACCTTAAATAGGGTTGACAGGCGTAAGTAGGGCTGCTAACCCTTCGGGTTTGACCCGGAGACTCCGGGTTTGAATGATCCATCTCCGGGCTACGGGTTAACATTGTATATCTCCGGGTTAGACAGGGTGAGCGCGAAGTCCTAAGTCCTATCACTCGCTTCAATATTACCGGTGGATTTAGTGTGGGTTCGTTATTGGAGACAGTTAAACTTACTGCAATACCGAAAATCCGGTATTTATATTATTAAGTCGGGTAAAAATAAATTATATTATGTCGTGTCAAGAATTTTAAAAAGAAGAGTAGTTTAAAAAAATTTGACCAACAAAAATTGCTTATGAAATCACAATCTAAGAAAAACTATGATTTTAAGAATCAAGCTAGACCAGCAGTGCTATTCTGTAACCATCTCACCGTGAAAACTTAGGTGAAGTGAGCGTGGAGTGAGCTGTCATTCCACAGGGATTGACACTATTGACAGCTCACTTCACCCAAGTTTTCACGGTGAGATGTTTACAGAATAGCATGGCAGTGGTAGGTATAAGGTAGTGTCTCCCAAATTGCGTTCTTTTTTTTAAAACATACTTGTGATATACTTAACTCTTTTCTTTCTACTTTTTCCTCAAATGTCCGGGTCTGGCATTTTTAAAAGTTGTCAGCTCTAGGCGTACTTAAGATAAGCTTACTTAACAATAGGCAGGTAATAGTAGGTATAGCCAATTTAACTGACATTTTACATTATGTTGGTATAATTTCATATTCTAAGTTTTACTCCGCTATTTCGTTTGCCAATGGAGATTAGCAATATTCTAAGAAATCTAACTATCCTAGAGTACTAATATTGTAAATGTGAAAGTTTGTATGTTTGATGTTTGTTACGAGTTATGACTCAATCACGCAAAAACGGCTGAACGGATTTGGATGAAATATGGCACACAGATAGTTTATAACCTGGATTAACAGAACAGATTAAGTAAGATTATCTTACTTACGCATGTCAACCCTATTTAAGGTCCGAACGAAGTCGCGGGCAGAAGCTAGTTTCAGTCAATGATTTTATGATAAATGGTATGATTAACCACAATACCTACTTTAATGATAGCTGTCAGCCCTAAAGCAAGGCTTACAACGGGACCATTGCTGCGCATTCCGCTCTCAAACAAAGGCATCGTTGCAAGAGAATCGTTGTTTTTTTCCACCTTGTGTGTGCGCGGCTTTAGATCGCGTTCCTTTTTTGAATGCGTGCGTCGGTTTATTTATTGTGTGTCTACCTTTATTTGGTCTTTATTGATGACAGGGAAATAAAATAATAAAATTAAATAACAGTTTATGATTTACATTAGGGCTGATTAGGGTAATTTCTACAAGATTACCTACCGACTTTTAAAATATTAAGCGTCGCATTTATTTTATGCAAAGCAAGAATGGGCTAGTGCAAATCTTGGGGTTCATTCGATTTATCGAGTCCGGTTAAACCACGCTGGGATCGGTGCATTTCATTCATTCAGTCATTCATATACGTATAGGTACTGATTAAGTAGGTAGATCGGACCTTTTTCTGAGGTAGGTATAGTAAGTAATTAGCAAAAATTTATGTTGTTATCTACTTTCTTTTTCGTGTGGTTAGTGTAGTCACTTGGTGATAGAGTTTTTATGCCGCCCATAAGGGCCTCTGGTTTGGCTCGGCTTGGCTTGGCTATGATAAGTAAAAGAAGTTCCTAATGATAATACCTGGGTAGGTACCGAACTGATTATTACTAACTAGGCACGTAGGTACACTGGAACACTGGTACACTTGGAATTTAATTCAAACTCAAACCGTTTATTGCAAATAAACCAATTACTTACTTATAGGCACTTTTGAATTGTCAAGGGGTCGTCGGTCAGTCAGAAAGATGAAACTAGTTGCCCATTCCAAAGCGTAGTAGGTACTTACCTATGGGGAAGAACGGGCAAGAAACTCCACGGACACTCTTTTATATCAAAATATTGGTAATTATTCATGTTGAAATTATACTACCAAGTGATAATTGACATGACCACCCAATGTTTTCAGAAACAAAACTTAGTTAAAAAATATTAAACTAACAACTTACCTACTTGCATCTATTCTTTTACTGTCGTAGAAAGTCGCAGTTCTTTTTCTTTTATTAACTAGGTACTTATCTTTTTTTCTGCTGTAAATACAAAGAATGCGCGCCACGCGGCCGGCTACTCTAGCGCCGACCGACCGCAAAAAGTGGCGCCTGTGAAATGCAATTATTTTCAGCTTTATTTACATATTTCTGTATACGAATATGCATCTTAATCCAACGCAATAGGGTTTAAAACGTTTCAAATTCAAATGACAGTACTAATGCACGCTTTCTTCCACATGAGACGATAAGTGTTGGTATACTTAATAATTATTTTATCGACTATCGAATACTATCGATACGTCTGAATATAGTATTTTTTCTACATGAAAGTCATTCTGTACTTGGAAAGTACGAAAGTAAGTTCTAAGAATAAAATTAAAGACAGAAAATTGTTTAGAGTTCCGTACCTCAAAAGGAAAAAAACGGAACTCTTGTAATATCACTTCGTTGTCCGTCTGTCTGTCAAGATCCTCAGGAACGCGTGGAGGTGTCAAGTTGAAATTATATCAAATACGTAGTAGGTCTAACGGTCGCTCTATAAAAATCAAGCTTCTAAGTCAACATAATAAAAAAATATGGCCATTTATGCGACATATTTTGATACTCGCAAATAAATCAAAACCTACAGGGTACTTCCCGTTGACCTAGAATCATGAAATTTGGCAGGAAGCAAGGTCTCACAGCAGAAATAAAGGAAAAGTTCGAAAATCATTACTTTTGTTGTTTTATCACACCTAAATATGTATATATATTTTTTCGATTACAATCTTACATTTGCAGTTGGAGAGTTGACCGTGACGTATATCGATGTATGGGAGAACATGTTTTTCAACTACAATGTTAAGTTTGTTTGCGCGTGATCACTTGATCAAACACGCACATAGCCAGTTTTTTTTTAAAATCTGGTGACTGTATAAATATTAGGTAATATACGACCGAAACGATTATATTCCAAATAGAAGCGCTGTCACAGATCTCGAACTACCCAAACAGTGTTAATTAATCAAACTAAAGAATTTTAATAAATTTTCATAACCGCAAAAACTGCAGCATACATTTTAAAGTAATTATTCCTGAAAATTCGAGTCGATATTCTAATAATTTTGTTCACATCCCTACTCACCGGCGAACCGATCCTCTTGCTCGCTCATCACATCGTTCCTTTCATTCATTCAGTCGAGCTTTGGTCGCCTTTGTGAGTGGGCTGCGCTCGTGCGTTATTGACATTCGTGAACGCGTGTTTAATATTTTTCATAAAATTCACGTGCGTTTATACAATAATAAAGTAAAGTGCCACAAACAAACGTTAAAGTGATAATATTCATGTGTAAATAACAGTAACTGTGATAAATATAACGTAATAATAGTAAACTTAGTGATATTTTTAGTAGTAGTCCAGATATTTTGGTGATGACTTGAGATGAGTGCCTTAAGAATGGTTTAGCCTGTTTATGATAGTCGTTATGGTGACTGTATAGTGTTTATTAGTAACAATAAGAATTAATTGAGACGGCGATGGCGGTGGTCAATGTTTGCGTGTGTTTTCTGTTGGTTTTGTACCAGTTATCAGCAGCATCTACCGAGGCCTCATCAGAATCCACCGACCTCGGATTGTCAGGTAAAATCATGAAATTAGCTTTAAATTAGGTTTCATTCTATGCTTAAAAACGTTTCTAGATATTCCTCGATAACTTACTCTCGCTTTTTATTTGCAAATAGACCGACTTTTGATATGTCAGTGTGTATATTCGGGGCTTCATCAATTTTATTCTTATAGTAAAAACTTCAATTCGCCCCTAAGACGACCTACCAACCCAAAAAACGCTTCGTAAATAAAACAATGAACTAGGATTTTTATTTCAAAGTCATTTGCCGGTTCAAGCGTTATCTTGCGATTTCACGAACGACGAATCAACAGTTTTAACGCTAAATTACTTTTATTATTTATTGAGTTTTATTAAATTGATTTAGTATGTACTTGTAAGTTATTATTAATTTAAGTAAATACTTATCTACTAGGTAGGTGTGTTCTAATTTGTTTACGTTAGCGATCGCTCATTATTACTTACCTATCTACCTACTTTAAATGAGTCCTTATTTCGCATTCACTTAGCTAATTAACTACTTCAGTTACTAGGCAATAAGTAATTAGTTAACATTGATACCAAGCGTATGTGTCTATGCAAAGTGGAATTAAAACAGACTACTTATCTAACTTTCAACTAGCATGGAAACAGGTCCATTATTGGTTAATTATTCCGTTAATTAGAAACATTTCACGAATCCTTCGAGAAGTTCGCTCCATTCTTTTCTCACCACTCCATAGATACTTGACAGCTTTTTAATTGTCTCTGTCTTACCTGAGAAAGGATCGTTTACTTCATAATGGAACCGTAGACACTAAAGACATTTCGAGTGGCTTCTAAATTCAAAACAATGGCTAAACAATACGCATTGTTTCATTCGTTCATTGGTCCCGGTAAAGACGTGTTGTAATTTAGAAGCTTTTCTTTGCTTCCTAGGTATTGGGTACTTAGACGTTTTAGTTGAAAGGAAGACAGTTTTGTCCATTCGTTATCTTTATCTATGCTAATAATAAAGCAAAAGAGTTTGTTTGAACGCTCTAATCTCTGAAACAACCAGTCGGATTTGAAAAAATATTCAGTCGCATTTGGTAGCGCATTTCTTGAGGAAGGATAAAGGCTATTTAACATCCCTCTACGACCCTTAGAAGCCGAGTTAAAAGAAAATTAATAAAGAACGCTATGCGAAAACACAATAATAGCGCAGGCGGGCGATGCGATGCGCCGCGGTGGGTTGAAAAGCATGAAGTTTCATGCAGACGAAGTCGCGGGTAGAACCCAGTTTCAAACGGAACTGTGTATCAGAAAAAGGTAGGTAGCTATTGGACCATTACCACCAGCTACCTACCTTTTTCTGTATGCTATTGAATGACGTAATTTTACATGAAACGGCTGTCGTAAGTCGTACCGTCAGGAACTCTTGTCTTGAAGATCCTAGTTGAAAAAAAAACAAGACCTCAAGATTACAAAAGAAGAACGTCCACTTTTTTCTTGCCTCTATAAAGACCTTGGGATAGGTACTGATAATGGGACAGGCAAGTCAAAAAGTACTAAATCATACTCCGAATTTGACCAGCCTATATTTAAGCTGTATGTTCGCACGAGAAATATGTACCTCTACCTACACGTATCATCCTCATATAACCGATTCTCAAGTAGCGTTATCAAATCTATCTTATTGTACTCGATTACAGTATCGATAATCGTTTCGTTGCTATGGCGATAAGTGCGTGACCCGACGCCCGCCGGCGCCAGCGCCGCACCGCGGTCGCGTGGAACCGTCTCATGTGCCTAATACCTTAAGTAATATACAAATGTACCTGAATACCAATGGTGCCTCAAGACAGGCATTGTCGTTGGGCAGAATCCTGATCATGATATAACCTAGACTGCGAAGCGCGTTGAGCTTGTTCGTCAAAGATGTAGGAAACACCTGGATGAGGGATCAGTGGAATTAAAGGAGGCTTACCAAGCATTGGATACCACCATCATTTTTCATCACCCACTTCTGGATCGGATGATAACAGCAGTGCTATTCTGTAACCATCTCACCGTGAAAACTTAGGTGAAGTGAGCGTGGAGTGAGCTGTCATTCCACAGGGATTGACACTATTGACAGCTCACTTCACCCAAGTTCTCACGGTGAGATGTTTACAGAATAGCATGGCAGGTTTTACACTATAGGCAACGGAGAAAGCCTAGAAAAATGGTAAAGAATATTCGGAATATTCCTTTACCCCTGGGGTCCTTTGTGGCTGCAACATTATAGGTACATATAAAAAAGGTGTCCTAATACCTACTTAAATACCAATTGCACAATAAAGACAAATATTTACACACAAATTGATTGGATTCACTACAAAAGTATGCGCTAATCTAATCTCAAATCCTTTAGTAGCAAAACGCTGGTATCATTTTATGGTTTTAGTAAATGCACCCCGCGGTTTCACACGCATACGTCTCGATCCCGTGGGAATATCGGGATAAAAAGTATCCTCTGTCCTAACCCAGATCATAGTCTACCCATTTGCCAAATTTCATTTAAATCCGTTCAGCCGTTTTAGCGTGAAAGCTTAACAAATAAACAAACTCACTTTCGCATTCATCATTAATTATTAGTTTGGATTAGATTAGAAAGAGTTTACAAAGACCACTTGATTGCTGATAAAGTTTGAGTGTAGGTATATTGAATATCTAAAGTACCTATATTGTTCTTAAACACCAAGTTCTAATGCACAACCTTTGACTTTCCCCAATAGTATCTGTGCCGCGTACCGGCAAGCGTAGTGCGGGACGCCCCCCAGCTAGATGGACCGACGACCTCAAAAAAGTGGCAACCAGCAACCTATTTAAGGTCATCGGTCGTCGCATCCTCCGCCTTCCGTCTGGGAACAGACTGGATGCGGAAGACAGAGGACAGCGTTTTGTGGCGTAGCCTGGGAGTAGATTCTAATTTGTAGAATCCATCCGACCGAAAAAGTATTTTATTTTGGGCCAAAAACGAAATTCGGTCTGATTTGCGGCCGACAAACGAAAACGAAGTAAATTTTTGTTTAGCGATAGGTTTTTTTTTAGTTTTAATCTTTTAATAATTAGATAGAATTAACCGTTTAAACTTAAAACATTTGAAACTATACTTTTTTTCAAAGAAATAAATAAAAATAATCAAACAATCTGATAAAATACATTTTCTCAGTTATTGTTTATTGTGCTTTTAGTTGGTGCAACTATGTTTTTCTGAAGAAATCAATTGCAAGAAGGTATTTCTGGAACTTAATATTATTTTTGGCCACTTAAAAATAAAAGAACATCGCCGAAAACGAAAAGTCGTAAGTAAATGTAATTTCGACCGTAAACCGAAAACGAAATTCGGTCGGACTCTTAGTTTGCCACCTAAGAACTTAAAAAAAAAAATAGGTTGGGGTCGTCTTCCAGTGAAAACGGATGCGCTACATTACCGCATTTTCAACTCCAATATTGCATGATATCATCGTCATACTTGCGATTACGTATCACCAATGTACGCAGGATTGACAGTTGATGACGTCATTAAATCGATAAGGTATCGACAGATCAGATAAGGGGCAGACTTGGCGCCATCCGAATCAGTTGAATACTACATACAAAATATAATTATTATAAATTAAAGTCGCTTTTCGCGTCTGTCTGTGTGACCGCGTTATTCTTCTAAACTACGCAACGGATTTTGATGCGGTTTTTACCATCATTGAGAGAATTTATTCCGGAAGGTTTATGTGTATAATACATTAATATTAAACTTACATATATTTCAGTAATCTCGATGATTTGTCAAGTCGTAAAAACCGTATGAAACAGGGGCGGGTCGCTAGTAATATAATAATTAGGTATTTTGTGATAAGGAAGTATAATCAAGGAAGGATTATATTGTTGATGTGGTTTACTTAACACACTCAACTCATGCACTTTGTCTAGACAAAAAGTAATATTTAATCAATAAAATTTACAATCAAGCAATTTAGATTGTTTCACTATTGTAATCTCTCACTTTCTCGTGTTTATTTAAACTACCTACGTATCATAATCAGCCTATAATGTTCCCACTGCTGGGACAGGCCTCCTCTTTTCGAGAGGGAGTGGGCTGTAATCTACCACGCGGGCCCAGTGCGGGGTGGTAGATGTCACATGTCTTCGAATTTTGGTTTTAGGAATGCCGGTTTCCTCACGATGTTTTCCTTCAGCGTTTTGAGAGCAGTGGTGATGAAATTATTATTTACACAACAAAGTTTTCGTAGGTAAGAGTTATTTAGCGGCCAAGCGTTGCAAACGGGAATAGTCCTTACGGTGTTCAAATATGCGTGTCCGCGATAGTACCTATATTTGTAGCAGAAGCTCACACAACAGTTCCAATGTTTGAATGGACTCATACGACTGATGTCAACGTCAGTCAACGCATGCAATCATTGCATTAAAACAGGCATAATTTGCAACTTTGTGACGTTACTGCTTATTACACGCTTCCGCGACGATTTTACGGTAGACACATCGTTTTCACTGTAATGAACGTCTTCTATAACAATAAAACGATGTGTCTACCGTAAAATCGTCGCGTAATAGATCGTAATAAGCAGTTTTAATATGTAAAATTATACTAGCTTTTGCCCGCAGCACAAGTGAGGGAGAAAACCAATATGGCGCCGAACGAATGTTTTGCTGAGTTTGCATTTATTCATCTTCATTCAAAATTTGAATTTGGTAATAAATGCTTACGTTTGAATTTTGAATGCTCCGTAAACTAAACCCGATATTGCAGATTTGCAGAGTTTTCGATAATTATTTTTACGCGTCTATAAAAAGAATCCTCGCATCATTAATAATTAGCAATCCAGTTCAGTGGTTGGCTGACGAAAAAAAAGGTTGTTAGTATGTGTGTACCGTTTAATGAAAGTAGAAAGGAAGTTTCTGGGTTTTATGTTCCATTGTGGTCTTACAATATGCGTTGCGAGGTTAATAACTTTTAAGGCTGTTTTAAAATGGCTTGAAGCTTCGTGCAGACTAGCGCGACGCGACAGCGCGACGCGACACCGGTTATTGTTATACCGCGCAGTTTTCTTAGAAATTGTATTGTTCTAGTCGCGTCACGCCGTCGCGTCGCTTTGGTCTGCACAAGCCTAAGCGTCAAACATTATTGAGAAAAAAAATAAGGTTTTGAGAAAAAACTTAATTACGCACTGCATAAGAATTTTTACATATTTTGTTTACTATAATGTCCGGAGAGAAGTAATTAAGTAAGGCCTAAAAATCTCAAACAAATTGCCAGTTCAGTCAAAGGCCAAAGTTTAAAAAAAGTTGTTCTAGTTGCCATCTCAAAACTTCAGAAAACTGCAATAAAATTCTTTAAAAAAATCTCGTAAAATGTGCAAGTTCAATTTTTTTACAAAAATGCCGGGAAATAATTATCAACTTAAGTACGTAGACAGACTGTTTAAGTACGTAAAATAAATGCATTACACGTTCCAGCATTTAAAAAATGCCGCTATCAGCTAGGAAGGCAATGTCCCATTGGTAATTAAGGGCAATAGACAAAAAAATGTCGCAGGACAGCGCACGGTTTACACAAAGCAAGAAAATGCCGAAGACTCACCCCGAACTTCACACAATACGATTGCCTTATCCTAAAAATTTTTGACATTTTTGTCCTGAAGACTGACTTTCTACTAGTCTGCCTTGCTGGCCAATAAATATAAAAGTGCAGGAAGAAAAAAAGAGTGAGAAAACCAGCAGAGGCACAATTCAGTCATCCAGCCATAATTATCTATGGTGTTATGCCTCTAGTCTTATAATATCACGAAAACCCAAATGTTCTTGAAGGACCAGCACTCTCACGAACCCCGAATGCACTAGGACAGTTCATCTTGAATCCTTTGTCTATGGATTTCTTACCTCGCTACCTTTCAATATCAACTGTCACTGTCAAGTTATGGCGGGCTGTCACAGCAGTAGAATTGTCATGGCTCTCTTAAATAAACCGTTACTACGTTTGTTTCACTTTAATACCTCGCTTTGTAAGGAACTTCTGTGCCCTATCTATTCCACGTCCCCCAAGGGCGACTCATTAGTAATTCACGGGTGGATTCCCATGACGTCAGCGGCGCCCGTCTCCCGGCGCGCCGCCACATGCTCGACTTTTTGTAAAGCACGGATTTGGGACTCAAGTGGTTTGCTTTGGGTAAACTGTGGATGTGACGTAAAACTAAAGATGTTTGAACGAGTTTGTTGGGATTTGAAATGTAAATGGCACGAAGCCATTTACATTTTAAATCCCAACAATCTGTCATCTAAGATGAAAAGAACATTCTTACTTCGTAACTACTTAAATTGAAAGACTTGAAAAAATCTCAAGCTAACTCTACGCTACACTAGCTACTCTCTGTTGTATCTATCTCTTATAATTATGTCGTATCTCTATGTATTTTACTGTATGTACATAAATAATAAATAAAGAATACCAAAAGTAAATTTGACGACTTAAACTTGCTATGAAAGTATAACTACGATTACTAAATGTACAAATTCAAAAGTCATTATTTCAACTAGGCTGCGATTCTGCGAATCAGCACTTTTTGAATGACAAAATTTCAAAAGACAGCCCCTTAAAACGACAGCCCTTCACCTTTGCCTAGTGCTTTAGCTGGGAAGAAGTGGCGCAACAAACTCCCCAGCAGCACAGCTGTCTGTTTGGTTAAAAAAAAACTTGATTCTTATGCAAAATAATGTACATTACGCAACACAAAACATTAAATTAAATTATTTGCTATATGTCAGCTAGCACAGGCCAATACAGCACTCGTTCCTTCATAAGAGTGCCTTTATAATGCCTACATGTCTATGAGCACGTAGACGGTACAATAAATACATAGAGGGAACACTTGCGCTTCGATTAACGGATCCTTTCTTTTAGAACTGCCGTTACAAAAAAGATTCCTATCATTCGCATTTACTGTTCCCTGACGTTACTTTTATAAGGACAAAAGGACGTCAATACTCCTCTCTCTCTCTGCCTCTTCTTAAATTTTGTAAGTAACTTAATTTCAATATCTCAAAAACTTGTTCGGTTTGTTTCAGGTAAGCAACTTCAAAACGCATTATACGGTGAAATGACGTCACGACCCCCGAAAATTCTGTCGCATGTCAAAGTAAAATTAACTAACTATTGCTCATAGTCATAGCAGACGAAGGGTAGTTGAGACCGTTTAACCGTTGTCTGGCGCCAAAATACTAGACGTGGTGATCACTTGATAAACGAACCACATCCGATTCTGAACCTTATTACAGCTAAGGTAGGTTTCAGTTCCGAAGGGGATACAGAGGGCCTACTGAGCCCTCGCGATGTCGATAAGTAAAGCTTTTTATTGCTGCCTTTATGTAACATTCGTCAATAAGGAGCGTAGACAGATGGTATTTAATGCACCTGCGCATTTAAATTGTGCAGGGTATAACTTTTATGTTTATTTGCTTTAGATAAGTTGCGAGTAAAGATGTTCAAGATAAACGGGTTGCTAGGGGACATAATCTAGATGAGTCACGTTTCAGTAACAAAGAATGAGTCACCCATCGTGTTATACTAAGATTACGCGGCATAGACAATGATCCAGAACGATGAAGCAAATAACTTGAAAATAAAATTGGAGGACCTAGAAAAACCTACGAATTAAATCTCAAAAAGTCAAAGATGTCTGTTGCGATTTAAAAACTCATAGGCATGCTACTTATGGCAAAGACAACAGAATTTAAAACAACTGTTGATAAAGACTAATATGAAAGACAGCTCCTGTGAGAGACCATTGTCCAAGCATAGCCTCTAAGACTGAAGATTACTGACCTCATTCACACCGTAATCAAAAATCAATACAAAATCAAGGCGAAAGAAATCGGACATTCTCCACTCAGTCATGGCTTGTTCTCTCCGCTCTGAGCCTATGAATGGACAAAAACTTTAGCGTAACTAAATGAAACAATCCAAGTCCAATCGGCAGACATTTGCAACGCTCGTTAATTGTGTAATCAAGCTGTTCTATTTGGATTTCTTATGGTAGATTGCGAACTATGAATTTATGAGCACAATACAGCACGCGTAGCATGACAACCATAGAAACAAGGTTTTTCTACGGGTTTTGTCGACGGAAGAATAGACAAAATTAGAGATTGTGATTCTTTATCTGTCATTTTGTCTATTCTTCCGTCGACAAAACCCGTTTCTATTGGTGTTATATGGCTAAGCGTGTTTCAGGCTCCAGGCAGTAAACAACAGTTGAGGTTAACTAAGTAATATTTCATGTAAGCCTATTGAAATATGGATGAAGGCAATCTGCTGAGGAGTTTGTTGCGCCACTTCTTCCCAACTAAAGCACTAGGAAGTGTTGAAGGGCGGGCGTTTTTGGGGGACAGTCTTATGTAATTTGGACGTTCGAAAAGTGCTGATTCTCAGCCGAGTTTGAAAAAATGGCTTTTGAATTTTTGAAAAAAGGAAGCTGTTCTCTGCATTGGGTTGCAAAAAGTTATGGATAATGACGAATTCGTTCTTCTCCAAAATCGTGAAGTTCTCGTCTATATCTAGGCTTCCCAAGAAAATCTTTTTTGATCTGAAAGATCGAATACTTTACGCTTTTGTACGGTATAAATCTCAGACAGGCTTTAAATATATGCCGCTTAATCTCTATTCGGCCGACAGAATAATCCTTTTGGCCTTTGGGTTCGCCTTACTCAAGTAAATATGTACTTAATTTATTACTGTTAAATGCACACAAAAGCTAATTCTGTTTATTAGGTCTTTAATACTTGCTCAAACAATGGCGCTAGCGAGTTATCTTGGCTATACGAAATAGATGCGTGTGTTTGACTGTTATGCGTCATACGACAAGCCAACAAAGAATTGTTACTCGAAATTTAATGGGGCCAAGAAAGAGTCTTCCGCGAATTACTGCATCAGAATACTTAAAGATTTTTCATATGAATCAGTGAATCTTTGCTGTATATTTAGTTTTGGCTGAGCACACTGAGGCGGAACAAAACGTCACTTTATTATTATGATCATTCCATCAGCCCCTTGATGTTCATTTCAAAATGGGCCGCCTACTGTAATTTTGCTTTAAATGTAATGTAAATTTATTTATGACTGAATACAATAGCAGTCACACAGGTGTAAGCAAGTTTTGTTAGCCATTATTGTGACCAGTAGCCGACAAATTAAACAGGTAAACTGATACGGGTTGAAATACAACAGGGCTAGTAGTGCATAACGAACGACAGTTGCAGCTGACTTCCGCTACATGCCGGAAGTATGGCGCCAACGGCGCCTGCGCCGGCAATCCGCGGTTTTCAGCCATTCACACTCCAACCGCGACGTTACCCGGACGTCATGCGTCGTTGCCCGTAAAATTAATTCACTCCATAATTAAAATTACTTTTTATTAATGTTTGTTTTATGATCTGTGCTTTCGTGATTTGTAATTAGATGCGGTTTTTCTGAGAATTACCTAACATTAGAAACATTAAGTCGAAGGTTGTCAGGGCCTTGCAAATAGAGCATTCATCCAGCATGTCACGGTGTTGTTGCAATGCACTTGCTAAGCAGGCTATATGTATGCGTGTGGCGACTTTGCCACTCGCCGACGAAGGTGACTGTATAACACACTTTGACGCAAAGCCTTAGCTATAAAACTATTTACTCGTAAACACAAGTCTATTAAAAGAAGTATTGCATGACGCACCTTTCAGACATTCGTTTGGACGTTCAGCAGAGTATATTGCTTTCTCTGACGTCAAATTTCACATCGCAGCTGCAACTTTATGTTCTACTCAATTCAAGTTTATAAGCAAACATTTTGGCGTTATTTGCTTTTGTTGTTTACTAACATTAAACAATGTTATGTGCAGTTACTTTGTCGAATCACCATGCAACAGCAGCCTTTAGACTTGCCTTCCGAAGTAATGTTTCTAGAATTTTTCTTTTGCGGATATAATTATTCCGTACGTTTCAAGTATTGGTTCGACACAAATCCAAACTGCTGTAGGTTCCCGTCAAGCATCACAAGTGTGATTGAATGTATAGTTATGTAAATACATAGGATACAAATACCTACGTTACTTATCCATCAAAGGTCTACCACATACGGGTGTCTAGACGCGGACTGCTGTCTAGACATTTGAGTAGCTAGTTTTAAAACTGACAGACGCACTAGTATGCTTCGATTTTATCTACCAAGTCATATAATTGGTAACAAGAATGATTCAGCGTTCCCTGTAGATGGTAAAATTTCCAATTTGATAAGTATGAACGTCGAGAAATTCAAAATATTATAAATAAAAAGTTTTATTGATTCATAAACAAGTGTTACAAAATTTAGGTATGACACTGGATCTCTCACTAGGATACCCTGCCTGCGTCGCAGTATCCAGTCTCTTTCGATAGATTATATGAATTTCCTCTGAATTTTTGACAAGAGATACTGTCAGATTGTTATAACGACATAATATTGTCTTCAAAAGGAAATAACATTTAATTTACATCAAGTACTTTGTTATCAGACATCTCAAATATTTTATACCGTTGTTCTATGCTCAGCTAAGCTTGATCGATGCGCCGTCAACTAGCAATGCAAAGTAGTTAGCAAGTCAGCAAGCAACATGGCCTTCCTTGACGGGTGATTAATTGCGCCGGCGCAACTTGGTGGTCCCTCATTATTGAATATCAATTAGGGTATTAAAAATAAACCTTGTCGAACGGATAGGAGTGACTAGAAACCGGTACTAAGTACAAGGAGTTGAGTTGTTGAGACTTGCGTGTTGAGTTTTGAATTCGTTGAAATAATTTTTTGATAGTGTTTTCTTGCTAAGAACTTTTAGCAGAACAAAACCCATAGTAAAAACATTTGCGAGAAATCGTTGTAAGCCGTTATGATCTTGGTATTATGTAAATGGGTATATTTTTCCCCCTTCCTAGCTAGAATAAACTTTCTTAGCCTCCAAATTTTATCTCAATTTTCATCGCATCGTGTTGGATGTTCGCTTTTGGCAGCTGTCTCTTGTTGAAAGTATTTTATGTATACTTTGAATTCATACCGAAGTCTTGTGTTGGACTGTTTCAAAATGAAATCCCATCGTTCCTCAATTTAACATCAGTGTCAATTTCGGTTTGTGTGCGAATATTCTATCACTACATGTAAGTACTCAGCCTGTATGTGCTTGGCTCGTTCGTACGGAAGTATCACATTCTTCGAAATACTCCGTTATAAATATTTATTACTCCCGTGGGTGGCCAGCCATTATTCAATGAAAGTGTATAGAGGTGTGGGGGAACTGGAGCAAATACCGCAAATTTTGTGTTTACATATCGTTTGTTTGGAAGATTCATGACTGTTTGACTGTTGTATTGGGTTGGTAGGATTTAATTTCGGCCAGTTTTTAGGCAAGTTTTGTTCGTTGACAACGAAAGGACGGTCTAAACATACGCAAAACTGATAGGTCGTTTGTAGTTCCTATTGAGACCGTCACCAGACATCTTCAGTCAGTAGCCAAAGTTATAGATTTGTTTTCGATCTCAATACTCATAATCACCATACCCCTGGTGGCTACGCGGATGCTGTCTAATCTTTTATTTTACTGAACTATTTACTTTTACTTATCTTAAAAGCGTACGTGCTAAGCGTTGTCTTATCGTTGACAGATTCTGTTCGGATTCCTCGTAAAATTAGTAATACTTTGCGCACAAGGAAACAATTTTCTGCGAAAAAAGTTATCTGAACCACTTTGCCAAGGTTTTCCGGGAAATTCAGTGCGGAATATTATATTTTCAGATTTGATCTCATCTTGTAGATTGACGAACATCTTAACACCGTTAAGATTATAGTAGAAGGTACAACGAAGCAGTAACACCTTGCAGGGGCGCAGCTAACCAATAACCCGATTCCTGTCGGCTTCCCTTAGGAAATTATGACAGTCAGTAGTTCTCAGCAGTGTTTAATAATAACACTGAATGTATTATTTAATACTTACACCATAAAATTAAAGTATTACAAAACCCTAACCTACATTAAAAAAATTGTCTTTATATTCCAACGAAAACAAAACATTTAAAGTGCGCGCCAATTTTGCTCTAGTGCCTCCAGTATAACTCGTTGTCCGCCCGGGTTATGAAAACTTAAATTTCTATACAAAATAATCTCGTCATGACGTCACTTCAGGTCACGTGACACGCTGTTTTTTGAGGCAATAGTAAGCCGTAAAAAGTCGAGTTATGATAGGTACAGTGTAGTCCGAATCCATTCGCTGAATTTCGTAAGCGTTCGGTTTGGTTCGGGACGGGGCCGGGGGGAGGGACAAGCTCCACGCTCCACGCACGCAATAATTTTAAATGTTTGTTGACAATCGATTGACGTAAATAGTTAATAGAATTTATAACCTTTAATTTTGTTGATACTTGTAGTTAATTAGCATTTTGTTCGTTGTATTCATATAAGTTATTAGTGTAGTATTAGTGTAACAATTAGAATTGGATAATCGTGAGTTTGTTGTGAAATTGTGCGTTCGCCGTCGTTGTAATTAGGAATTTGTGGTAAGTCGATAGATTAGCAAGTTGAAATTACTTTTTTAGAGTAGATTTGAAAAGTTATTAGTATGGTGGCGGCATTAATAGTTTTAGATTGTTGTGCGACAGATTATTTGCTTCGTGAGGAAACATGCTTTTCAAGGTTAAGTTTTGAAAATAAGAAACACATAATTAGGCTAGGTCGTGCTCGACCAGATATGACTATAAACTACAAACGACGTGATGGGTTGGAATGTTTCCCTTTACGATAAATATCAATCTGGTAGTTGGACTGGTAGTTGTAAATTAAATAAGATATTTTGTTTTCCATGTTTACTTTTCTCAAATTCTAATAGTTTATGGAATAAAGGGGGTTTTACAGATATTAATAATCTGACGAATTCATCAAAAAAACATGTGCAGACTGAAAAGCATATTCGTAGCTGTTTAGATTTACATGACTTCGGGAATAGTAGGATAGAACCATTTTTCACTAATTCGCTGGAAACTCATAATAGGAAAGTAGCTCGAAATAATAATAAAACAAATAATAATAATTTAATAATAATAATTTAATGAAACGGTTTATCGACACCGTTATTTTGTTAGGTAAACAAGAAGTAGCTTTTCGCGGCCACGATGAACGTCCGAATTCTGATAACCGCGGTAACTATATTGAAACCTTGTTATATCTGAGCAAGTATGACACCGTATTGGACTCTCATTTGGAACTATGTTCTTCAGTTCAGAACCCCGTGTTTCTGGTCTTTCAAGTGATATTCAAAATGATTTAATACATAGGTAGTACCTATTGCATCCGTTTTACGAGACCACATTAGAATCGAGATAGATAAAGCTCCATTTCTGTCTGTAATGATTGACGAAACTCCCGATGTCAGTCATAGGGAGCAATTGACTGTAATTTTTCGATATTTATCTGAAACTGGAATCGAAGAACGATTCCTAGGTTTTTACGATGTTAGCGGAAGTCGAACTGCTGAAGTTTTATACAAACAGTTGTTATAAATACTTGACCAGTATCGTTGTAGGAATAAGTTAGTTGGTCAGTCTTACGACGGCGCGGCAGATTTTTTTTTTTTTTGTTTTTGCTCCGGCTTACCTTTCTCATAAACTCACCCTTCGCCACTGACACCTTGCCTGCCACAGACTGCTATAGTTAAATATTACCTACGGTTTAACTGAAGGCTGAACTGACTGCTTCCTGCTCTTAACACTAATTTGTAATATTACACTTGCTTACCTTTTCTTCATAAATCTCTAGGTTTTCCTGTAGGGTTAAGGTGACTCTGCAGTTGCAGCCCGCGAAATTCAAATATTCTTACGTTTTTTGCAATTAGCACACATCTTTCTAAGTTAGGTTTGTTACATATGAACTTTTCCACAAGATTTTTTTTCTTATGTAACAAATTTCACTTAGAGAAAAGTATTAATGATTCCAATGATTATAATTCCGAAAATACATACCAGCCATGCGATTCTGTAAACATCTCACCGTGAAAACTTGGGTGAAGTGAGCTGTCAATAGTGTCAATCCCTGTGGAATGACAGCTCACTCCACGCTCACTTCACCTAAGTTTTCACGGTGGGATGGTTACAGAATAGCACGGCTGATATAGTCGCGAATCATATTTTGAGCGAGATACAACCTGACACTGACCGGCAAATTGCAAAAAAACGTAAGAAAATTTGAATTTCGAGGTCTGCAACTGAAAATTGACCTTAAGTTTAGTTTGCTCTTCCCCGATCGTAGACGTTCAGTCATTCATTCCGAACGCACAAAACTTCAATTAAGCGAGAACGTAAGCAGATGTCTGTCTCAACACCAAAACAACACTCAATTTCCAAATTCCTATATTTATGATGTTCCCATAAATATTTTATTCATTAAACCTTGAAAACCTTCAACATGGTATGGGTAGCCAATCAAATTCAGGTTTGTAAGTAGTTGTAGAAGTACACGTTTGTGATCTGTCAAACCAACACTTCGTCAATTATGTGTAAAAATACTAATAAACTGATAATCCTTTATGTGTCAAATATAATGAACCAACCGTTAATTGATAATACGGAGCATTAATTAGATTGACACGATTTTGAAGTTTATATGATTCGTTTTATCGAACATGCGTGTGCGCCGACAATTTACACAGATGTCTTGCCTTATAGAGGACTTGTAGATCATGTAGCCAGTTTTAAAAGGCCCCTTTAATACTCATAAGATCAGGATTTCAGGGGTCTTCGTTATTAGGCTGGTTGTCGACAAACTGACTTATTTGGTAACTTGCAAATTGGACGAGTCGTTTTGAACAAATATTTGTTAGTATGTCTGGATCAAAAAAGTTGCTGATAAGTATAACTTTTCCTGCTTGACTGGCTTTATGTTCTTGTTTTTGTGAAAGTTCTTTGATCTACGAGATTCTCTGCTGAATGCTGAAATACCGCAACACAAGGTGTCTTTGTAAAACTATCTTCTGCACTGCCAAAAATAAGTTTGTATCATTTTATTTCTATCAGAGACATAATAGGACAAACAAGTCATTGTTATTTTAGTCGTAAAAATATACGAATTGCTGGTCTTACGTAACACTTTGATGTCGAATTTAATATTACATACTATATATTTTATTGCTTTCCTACAATTTGTAACTCCGTGTGTGGTAATTACTCGACTTAAAGAGTTGAAAACCTGTATAATATTTTATTTTGGTAGACGACGGAGATCGCGTATTTACAAAAACTTGTTTTGGTGTAATCTTATTTGTCCAATGAGGCTAGTTGAAAGAGCCCATTGTGCGGACGATTTTCCCTTTTACAATTACGAGTACACCCACGCCTGTATGTTTGAATGTCTGTAAATGCAGTAGCCAAGAGTACCTATGTAGGCGAGGCGCCGGAGGATATTTGCATTAATTATTTCGCGATTTGTATAATTGTCCATATGTTTACCTCTTAATCGTTCAACCGTACATATTGGGAAATAGCTCCGTAATCTATGCAATTTTGTTAATAGCTTAAAAATATTTGTGTCAGAGGAAATGCGCATTTTCAACTGCTAATCGGAAACGTTGAGTTGGTGTGTTTAAAAGCGATAAAATTATCCTCCGTGTTTAATCGTGGTTACAACAGAACGTAAAATGATAACGAGCTAAGCATAATCCTGTAGTTAATTTAAATATTGCGTTAATAAAACGTGTTCAAACATTAAGCTAATTCCAAATAAGATTAACAATGGCGCTACCTAATTTCAAATCAAACAAGTCGCGTATTTGCAAACATTAGCTAAGCAAACTTCATGTACTATGTCCTTATGTAAATATATGCGGCAGATGCCACTTGAACAAATAGACAACATTCCGTTTACGTCTAAGAGTCACCTTATGTACCGATACTATGGTATTGGGTACATAACGTACCTTTACGGCGGCAGTAGGTATAATTCTGTGGCGCCGCTCACGTCAATGACGCCCGGTATGCAAATACTACCAGTTTATTGATCTCAAAATTGCATTTATTACAATTTCATACAAGTAACGGGACTTTCTCTCAAGATAATATTTATGTAAACAACTTCTGAATTCTTATAGCGTTGGTTTCTTTGACGGCAGACTTGTAAAGCGCCATAATAAATATATTAAGTTCTAAATGTGGTATTATGGATGCAAAACATCACATATCCTGCTGTGAAAATAGCAATGATGAGATTGTTAAAATATTCAAGTTTTTTTTTTTTAATGAATAGTATGCTATAACTATTTATACATCGATAATATTGTAAAATATGCGGCCAATAATTACAGAAATAACAATTAACTGAAGTTATTAGAAAATGTAATTATGATTTAAGGAATTTAAATTAACGTTTAAAGATAATCGGGGCCCGATTAGACCACAGATGTTCTAAAAGTCATCCCAAAAAAAAAATACTACCAGAGACAAGAACTTCGTTCAAATACTCGTAGAAAGCGATGCAGTTTCAATTATAATAACAACAGCCTTATTTGATCCGATAGAAAAACAATAAAAGGGCCGAGTGGGAGCAGGCCCTTATAAATATTTTAATGCGCTGGCGCTGACTAAGCAGAAACTTCTTGTAACTATTGTTTCATAGTGTGTTGAACAAATAAATATGGGGCCAGTTTTTGAGTGTTCAAGTTTGGTTTTTGTGTGGTCATAGACTAGTGTCGTCACTTGAAGAAGTTTTTTTAACGTCACTTTTGTTTTGGTCCTGCTATGTAATTACGCAACACATTTTCGTTGACAATTCCGACTAATCTGTTTCAATTTGACAGATCAACAACATTCATTGTGTTATTTACGTTGTTGAGCAGATTTTTTTTTCGAACGTACGAAGCAATGGATTAGCAATCTGTTTCAAAACGATTCAGATTCTGATTGATCGTGTATTACGTAATTAGGGTACTGTTTTAAATATGACAAATTCTTGCTGCATAGTTCTTTAGTATGTTGTTTGCAAACGTACAATCGGCCAAAGTTCCGCATGCTCACCTTAAAGGCGATAATCGCATAGCACGACTCACGACTCGATCGCACAATGCACGAGTTTTGACCAATAGGATGCACAAAGCGTATTTTAGTGGTGTTCGTATTAGTATAATCATGTATAGAATGTGTGACACTCACACTAGGAGCGTACTATGCTCACTTGTTTCTGCTAAGAGACGAGTTTTTAATGGGCACGGCCAGCGCGGCGCGGCGGCGGCGTGAGCTCTTTGTTATTGAATTGAATTGTTATTTTATTATTGACAAGAATTAATTTTAGTACCTACTCATATCTTCTGTTTGTTTGGTTTAGAAAATGTATTATTGATATTGCAGTATTTACAAAAATAATTTGTAATAACTAATAAACTACAATTTATATGTATTAATCCACTTTAATATTTTCCTCTCTCTATCGGGTCTATAGATATAGGTTATTTATGAACACTTTCACTGCCTCTCCAATTTTCACCATATCCTATGTGATGCCGCATGCCGCAGCAACCGCACCATATTCCCTTCACAATAAGATGAGACATTGAAACGAACCGTTTTATTACAGTCCGTTCCACCGATTTTGACTTCTATTCCGTAGGCTTATGGATGGCATTAAAGGCAAAAAAGTGGTTACAATACCAACTGTTTACTGCAGCTGCCATTTGTCATGCCACCAACACAATAGCATTCAAAATCGATTGAACGGACATTTATGGTTTGTTTACCTTTTATCTCACGGCTCCCTGAATACGTTAGGTATAGGTGCGTTGACCGGCACTGCATGAAGGTATCAAATGTTTATATTGAAATTTTTTGTGTTTAATCGACTTTATTAAAAGTAAATAACTATCTAAATTTCTATGTGTTTGTTTATACTTGGGAAATTTGGGAATACTTGAAAATTACAGTAATATTTGAACCAATACTCTGCGCAGTTCATACAATGTTATCAGAGCTTTTTGTTTGTAGCTAACGCAACTCTTGCAACTGAAATAAAAATAAGTTCATTATCTAAGACCCATTGTTATTTAGTGGGAATGTCTGGAAATTCGGTTAAACAATAGAGGACGGCTTAATACAAGGGCCATACGTTTTTTTATTACCTTAGGATTATCTCAAATGTTTTGCAGTTGTTTCCTTGTATTTGGTTTAATACTTTTAACAGTAGGTAATTGTAATATTACCTTTTATTCATTAAAATAATACAGGGTGAAATTGAATTCATGGGCATCCTTTTAAGGGGTCATTGTACTCATCATTATGAACAACTTCAACTATGAGACCATACCTGAAATCGCGAAAAAAAAATCAGTTGTTCCCTACATTTATGTTTGCATAACTCGACAAAATGTAGGGAACAGCAATTTTTTTTTCTCGATTTCATATTTCGCACACCCAGAACAACACTGCACTAAGTCAAAATAGCTCATTTTTCAGAATCAACGAAAAACCGTTATCTCGTGTTATGTCAATAAATATGTAAATAAAAAAGTCAATTTTGAGATTTTTCGACATAATACAGTGTTGTTCTGGGTGTGCGATTTGTTCCCATAGTCAAAGTTGTTCATAATGACGAGTACAATGACCCCTTAAGAGGATACCCATGAATTAAATTTCAGCCTGTATAACGAACAAGGTATCGTTGCAATTAAAATGCCCAGGCATGCCGTGCAGGATGAGCACTTTAAGACTGGATTATAATCAAACCAACACTTTACTCTTTTATAATTCATGCTCTAGTCAAAGTTTGACAATTCATGATTTTAAGCGAAATCAACGCTACAGGCGCGTTACCGGCATTGCATGTCAAGTTTTTTTTTGAAAAATCTAACAATGATTCAGTTCCTACGCCACTTTAAAATTCAGAAGCTTATCAAGTAATTAAACTAAACTATAATTTGTGCCTTGGCAGCAGTGAGAGTGAAAGGATTGAAATAAAATGTTGGGTACTAGTGAAATATATATTTTTAGTTTGTGTTCATTTAACATTATGCAGGATTAAAGATTTATTTAGGTTGATATTTAAATCTTATCTGTATAATAAAAGATGTATAGTAAGTGCTTTTTGTATGAAACTATCGGCTGTAATCTCAGTGTGAAAAAATAAACAGTTAGTTAAAATCTACTTGAGAACAATTTTAAGGATTTGCTGTTGTAGAAAAAAAAACAATATAAGTAACTTAATTTATTTTTAATAGACTTTTTCAAAACATTAAAGATTCATCCAGAAATTAACATATTATAACAAAAAATTACACAGAAATTATCATCAAAATGCAAAATATTATAAGTGAAAAGATTCTTACTCATAATATCATTTATAGACTGTATTTATCTACACTTATATCGTAAAGTTCAAAATATGAAATCAACACAACAATGACAAACAGACAACACAACAACAACAGGCAAAAAGCCTGTCAGTAAATAAGATTAGGAGAATATTGCTCGTGCAGTTCTAATGAAATTGAAAAGTTTTAAGATTAGTACAATTTAAGAATCTTAATAATTTTTATAATTTGCAATAATTACATTACACTACAGACTAGGTTTATCAAGCAAATGAGATCAATTATTTATGAGGTGGACGGATATGATGACACTACTGAATATGTAAAATAACAAACTAACGAGATCGGGGCTTACGACAACATTGATTGTAAATAAAACAACAAATCCACCAATAAAGGCAACATGACACTAAATTGACATCAATAATTTTACAAGAAGACTTCAAACTCGTTGGCAATATTTAAAACTATGATTACGGTCTACAGTCTACCCTGTGACATTAATCAACGAAGTAATATAATACAAATTGGAATAATAAAAATAAACCTAATAAAAATAGCTATACAGGGTTATTTGCAAGCCGCCGGAGTCGCGGGTTGTTCGAAAGAGATACCATGGCCCTGGCACAGGCAACTGAAGGAACGCGGGTGGGTTTTAGTCAGTAAAAGTTTGACACGACCTTCCGCTCCGCCCAGAGCGGGAGAAGTCATTTGATGATAAAACACTAATAAGCTCGTAGGACTATAATACTAACATCATAAATAACAACTTGTGTTGTATGACTTTTAATAATTCATAAAAAAATAATTTCATAATACAATTAAAAATATTTATTTTGATCGCTCTAAATTTGAACAACTACGCGGTACCAAAATATGTAAGTAGTTAAATAAACAAACAGTGCGTTGCGAATGCAGGGTCGCAGCGGTACTTACTACAAAATACAGATCTAAAAAGTGTTATTACAAATATTACAACAAAAACTTGAAAGTTTACTTTTGGTATTCTAAAAAGTCATAGATCAAAAGTGGTTGTACTAATATAGTCCTACCAGGTGTTAGAAAAATAACCCTGTATAATGTAATTATACAGTATGTTAATTAACGAAAGGCGTTCCCGTTAACCCGCAATAGTATAGCGTCCACATGCTACCAAAATATGACCATTCGAAAATTCACGAAAAAAAATCTGCTGTTCATTACATTTATGTTCGCATACCTAGCTTAACAAAATGTAGGGAGCAGCTGATTTTTTTTCGCGAATTTTTAAATGGTAATATTAATTGTAGCATGTTTGGACTATTGCGGGTTAACGGGAACGCCTTTCGTTAATTAACATAGTGCATGTTAAAAATTATATTAACTTAATATTTCGTCGCTGCTCCTCCCGCATCTATCACAGCATCGCAACGGCTACGCATGGACCTAGCCAGGACTTCGCACAAATTCGAACCTCTGAATGTGTCCCAAACTTGTTCGCAATGTGTGACAAGTGCTTCCTTCGTTCTTTCTGCTCTACTATCCCATCTCTGGACCATTAAACCCCACAAATTTTCAATGGGGTTTAAGTCTGGCGATCGGGAGGGCCATGGCACTGTTTTAATTTGTGGTTGCCCTCGCAACCACTCTTGAACAACCCGCGCACGGTGTATCGGGCAATTGTCTTGGAAAAAATAAAATTCTGGCACGTCCAGTTGTGGATACACCGTGCGCACTGTGGGTACCATGATGGTTTGTAGCACCTCTAAATACGTTTGGCCGTTTGCCCTCCCTGGTATAAAAGCGAGCTCGCCTGGTCCAGCAGCACTCATCCAGCCCCACATGTTCACTACAATTCTTCCCGATTCTGCATTTGGGTTCACATTTCGAGGTTCGTATCTTGTGTTATCTACACGCCATAAATTCCGACGACCTTGTTGGCTAGACCTAAAGCACTTTTCATCAGAAAATATGGCGTAAGAGAAATCGAAGTCTCTGTAGTCACGAGCGAATCGCACGCGAGCAGCTTTCTGCTCCTGCGTCAAAATAATTTTTTTTGCGGGACGTCTGTGATGGACTCCAGCTCGATGCAACTCGTTTCTAATAGTTTGCATCGAAACTTCGTATTCTTGTGCGAAACTGCGAGTGGGTGTGAACGGGTTCTCTTCATACGTGGCTATCATATTATTTAACTCGTTTTCGTTTATAGCCCGGGGTCGAGGTGCACGAACGCGTTCTGTAATTTCTCCTTCTTCATATCTTCGCACCCAGCGGCGCACCGTTGTTCTCTAACGAAAAAAAAAAAAAAAAAACAATCAGCATCGATTTTTTACATAATATAGGAACTAAGTATAATAATACGAGTACACTACAAAAGTCTTATTCAAAGGGCACAACTAGTACACTATAAATAAAAATTATAAGTATTGAAATACTTAAGGTGTGCATTTTGGTTGACTTCATGATAAATAAACTCTTAACTTTTCTATAACTAATTTAAGTAGTTATAACATTCATAACTATATTTTAAAATACAAGTTGTAAATGCAATAACTGAAAATCTCTTAAGGGGTCATTACTCATCATTATAAACAACTTTTACTATGAGAACCAAACCTGAAATCGCGATAAAAAAGCAGCTGGTCCATACATTTTGACGAGTTACGCGAACATAAATGTAGGGAACAGCTGTTTTTTTTTCGCGATTTCAGGTTTGGTCCCGTAGTAAAAGTTGTTCATAATGATTAGTACAATGACCCCTTAAGAGGTTTTCAGATATTGCAATTTACACCTCGTATACCTATGAGTAAGAAAAATGGCATAGCGTAAATTCCAACATTGTATGAAACTGTCCCAAGCAAATTTGTGCTTTATCTCTACTATTTAAAAGTGTTTATCCCGTGCGGGCTGGCAACGTGGCATTTCTAAAGGTTTTTCGTGGTTAAATACCAACGATATAGTGCTTGGCCGAAAAAATAGTAAGTACTTGCTATTTTTCGGCTAATTATTTAAAACTATGTGTGCTATTTTTTTTAAGTTTTTTTGGTAAGTATTTACGAGCACTACTAACAAAAATTTACATTATTGTCAATTACTTTCCATCTGCAGTATTATGATAAAATAAATGTTAAAACTAATTATAAAAAACAATTATCTTGTGCTTGGGCGAAAAAAAATTGTAGTTTGAAATATAATGATCAAGCCTCTAGAAATGCGACGAATGCGCTCTGGTTTTTCTAATTAAAATGCGGCAACGACGCTGTGAGATAAGGCACCATTGTTTAGGTTGTTTTGGTTTAGGATTTATTATCGGGTCATAAAAGGCTCCAACAACGTCTTTGAAAGCAAAAATAAATAAAAAGAACAATCTTATTTGAATGCATTACTATAAGTAGGTAATATCTTATGAGACTTTTAAAAAGAATCCATCTGAAAGTTATAATAATTTTATTATTTTTATATATAAATCTGCCTAGCCTTTTCCCAACTATGTTGGGGTCGGCTTCCAGTCTAACCGGATGCAGCTGAATACCAATATTTTTTAAATTGCAATATAAGGAAAAATGCAAACTATGAAATAATAATATTACTATCACTTTATTTATTTCTATATCTCTCCCTCTATCTGAATACAAAAACATAACTTACTTGCATGTTCAACTCCACTGCTATTTGGGATATATTTAACCCTTGTCTATGCAAAACAATAATTTGATTCCTTTCTTCCTGAATCAGGTTTCGGGTCGTCATGGTTGCACCACGTTAGTCACAGCCCACACACAATACACACACAGTCCAGGATACAAGCTAGGGTCAAGAAGAGGCTTTCGATCACAGTCCGGTATACAAGCAGAGGTCACAGTTAGGCAGGCAATCAGTCCGATAGAAATAAACAGGTCGTAAAATGAAATGGCGATAGGAATTTAAGGGAAGCGTCAACAATTAGCGAGAGCAAATTGGCACTGCCGCGCTCTAGCTAATGTTTGTTATTTTATGTTACTCGCTCATTACTCACACAAATGCATATTGTCTCTAATTGGGGGAAACTAGGAAGGGGTGTGGTTTGTCACTAGCTGCGCTCTCGCAGGAATATTTTCTTAAGTGAGTATGCTTAACTTGGGCCGATAGTACGTACTTGCGTGAAAGAGAAAGCGCTAATAATAATATGCCTAATTTTCCAACATTATTCTCACATAAATTTCCATCAGATTCTATTGCCATGGCCACATTGTAGCGCCGAGATTGTTGTCGCGATAAAAAATTGTGTTCGATCTACGACGAACTATATTGGCCACATTGTTAAAAAACCTCGCGGTTTCGCATTCGAGTTCGCCTGAATGATTCGCGATGTGACGAGTTGCTTGTCCAGACGTGTCACGACAACTCACGCTTTATCACGACAATTTTGTCCAGCATCATTAATCATTGCTTGTGGCTATACCTATGTAGCGGCCGTTCACATTGCGAGGCGGATACCACAGTAAAAAAAATTGTTCAGATACCTAAATAAAAAAAAACGATCATCGAAATACGAGCAATAATCACAAATACCTCTAGTAATCAAATAATACTGCATTTAGGTATATAATTCCTTATATTAATTGCATAATCGCTGTCTCGGCCCATTATATAATAGTACAACAGCTGCCTACAATCTTGAAAACGGTTGCGTGACTGTGATACTTAAATTATGAACGTATCATAAGTGTTATTATTAATAAATAATAACACCGAACGCTCCGCCATGCGCCATTGCCCTGCAACTAGGATTTCCTGAGTTAGGCGCCATTATGTACCTACATAATAATAATTTACTTGGACAAGAAACATCAAGAATCTTGAGCAAACAGACAAACATAAAGACAAATCTGAAATTCATCTAATGCTGAGGCTACATTGTCGCGTTACCGCGAACTTTACTTCGCGCGCTCTCTGTTGCTCAGCATGACGTCGAGCGGTGTGCGAGAGAAAGCGCGCGAAGTTCAGTTCGCGAGAAAGCGACAATGTAGCCCCAACATTAAGATATTTTGTATATTTTAGTATACTACTGTTTGTTTTCCCTATAAAAATAAATAAACATTAAGAAGACAAGAATTCGCGAAATTATGATAAATGTAGACAATGAATACAAATCTCTAGAAAGCGCTAATCAATCATTCAACACAAGAATACACAAATCATAAAGCAAGTTTAATTGGTAATTTAATCATACACAATTTAGATTTATCTCAATCCGTACGAGAAAACCGATTTCAAAATCCAATAGAAAATAAATTAATATCTATATGAACGCAATAGTCCCGGGTCAAATGCCAGTGACTACGCAGATTGCATCTTCAATACCCTGCAACAATATAGCCGCAAGAAGGTTTATTACCTTCTATAATTACTGTAAGTATTACCGGTTACATTCCCCCCACAACTCTAATGTAAACCCTCCTATCTCACGAACACTACACGAACATTTTACGACAACATTCATTAAAACTACAAACCAAAACCTCCAATGTTTCGTTTATTTAAACAATTGTATAATCGAAGTACACTATTCGAATTAAAAATACTGATGATCTTGAATGTGAGCCAAAAACATCAAATGATTTCAGTTCCAAAACGAAATCAAGATTCAAGCCGTGACTACAGACCGGTGGCATCTGGAAAATCAGAATCAAAAAGAATAACGGAAACGTGGAAACACCACGACATACTAAGCATAAAGGATGTTATTCACGGGACGAAAGCACTTGCACTCGTGAGTCACAGCGTTATCTCACTTTTACGGCTGCTATACGCTGCTGTTGTTCAGAAGTCAATGCTAAAACACCATTTGTTGTATCGTTTTATCAATTACGCAGCGGATGCGCGGCTATCGATAGAAATATCAATTGCATGTGAATGCTGTTCACGATACACCTTACGGCTTTGTCGACACAAATACGAATATTCTCAGGAAACCAACAGATTCGGAGAAAATGTTCATTCCTCAAATCACGGTATGTTAATGCGTGTATTATATGATTTTATTGCGTGATTTATTACGTCTCATGACTTCGCCACGACACAGCAACAGAATCGTACTTTAATTCATAATGTTATCAACTCAAGAATTATTCGACAATAATAAAAACGCTTGTTTCCAGACGCGAGATTATGCGCACTTAATTGTACCGATAAACTTACTGGCCCATGTCAAGCTCCTAATGGGATTTGGTGATAAAGAATCTCTGGACACAGAAACTCAATTAAGAAAAGGTGCTGTTATCAGAAACGGCAAAGGTGGGCGCGAGCAAAAAGGGCAAAAAGGACTCTCAGACGCTCTTGTCTTAGCGTCTTATCGTATTCAGTCATTTGTCGGCGACATTCCGGGAATGGCGGCGACGGATGGCCTAATTGACTTAGTCGCCCACACTGTATCATACTGCCATTAACTCTGACGCCTCTAGGAGCCCCTTTTGTTCTCGACGAGTCCCAACAGGTACACTCTACCTGCGCATATTTGCCAAACAAGGGTGGCGATTTTTTACAAAGCAATTTCTAAACATAAATTTTACCTGGAGCTTTTTGCCTTTCTCAAGTGGCCTTACGTCCATTTGAAATATTGTTTCTGGATCTGCTTCGTGTGGTCGGGAAGTTAATTACAGTGTACTCGCCATTAGCGTGTCGGTGTAAGTGATTAATAGCCCACCGAGTCTCGAAAGCTTAGTACTAGATCTAGTAAATTATCTCCATTTACTGTTGCCGCCAATTTCTATGCTTTACTCGACTTGTTAATTGCTTACCTGCCTTCACGAGCTCTCCGTTGTCGCTGCAAATAATGTTGCGTATATCTTTAGAACAGCTATAATAAGACTTACAACTTGTGTTTCACCACATTAATGTTTTAAAGTTTCTTACGGCATTTCGTCGACATTGTTTCGTTCCCTTTGTTGGTTCTTTGTGCTATGTTTGTCGCTGACTCACCGTGTACCTGTCAGCGGCGCTCCTCACGCCACTCCATCATACAGTGTCACTTGACATTCCTTGGACACTCATTACCCCTAATGGAACTTCAAGAGCTCGGCCACGCTATCTTCAATCAAGTTAAGAGCAACCAATTGGAACGGTTCTCATAAAATTCTAAATTAGTGTTCCCTACTTTTTTGGCCTCTAATTGCATCGTGAACTATTTATACAAAAGATATGACTAAGAGGTGCAGCTTTTATCATCCAATAATAATTGTTTCTGTTTTCATCCTGGCTAAAAGGGAGCATTTAAAGGATGCGTTTGAACTCTCATTCTATTTGCTCGACGATAACGCCCTCCACTTCAATTATCTCGAAGTGGCTCTCGATTGCAATGTCGCTCGCCTTTTATCGTCTAAAATTACTTATTGGGAGCACTCACAGGTTTCCGTTACCTAATGTAGACTTCCGCCGACCTGTAAATCGAACCAGACGGTTATAAATCTCGGCGGGGTTGGGACCGCTCCGATACGGTTAAAAGCTTCGTCGAATGAGTAAAAATAGGGACCGCCTTAAGTCGAGGTTCGTGTACGTTGATAAGGTTTTGTAGTTTTTGTGGAATAAGGACAACATCCAAAGATAGCGGTGCCTCAAGACCCGAGATAATAAAACTCGGCCGCAGGATGGCACTTAAGAGGTTTGGGCACCTTCGAGATTATGAGCGTGGGCTCTATTTGATAACACCGGTACGGTCGCTTATTTGTCTAACGATTTCATTGTGACTCGGAGATTTCATTCCTGCCTGTAAAAAATTACATCATTTGTTTTGTTAGCTGACTCCCCGGATTATTTGAGGTTACGTTATGCTTCAAATAATGAACGTTTACATCAAGTATGGTCGACGGCTGGCCAACATCTGTTATCGAATCGGAATTTATGTTTTTCGTCTTTCAACCACACCTGCTGCTGATTTAATTATATAAACTCAAACAAAGTTACATTGCAACGGCTTGTAACTAAAGATGTTCCCAGGACATCTTCTAATGTGTTTGTTTAGTTTTGTGTAAGTATACTTTTAAGTGTCTTTTGTTCATGTGAGTTGGAGATTTCAAGTGGTTTGTCCACAAGATTTGGGTGTTCGACTGTCGGTTCTCACACGCCTACTTTATGTTCACATCTAAAGCCAGCTCGGCTTCCGCGTTGTCGCTGGGAGTTGCATTAAATTGAATTTACGTACTAGCCAGGGCATCTGTCCGAACTAAGATATTTATCACTTCGCTTGCTTCATGTAACGTGTCAAAACGAACGGGAACGCTGCGCTCGCGGATATATTTTTTACTCCTTCCATCCCACTTCCTTCTATGCTCGAAGACAAGGATAGAGCACATTTCCGAGTACGTAATCGATTGCGATAGAGACTCTATATCACAGGATTAGAGTGTAGTTTGGTTTGTTTTTATAGAGTAACACTTTCAAAGTATCGTAATGACTCGCTACGGTCGCATGAACGCATTCAGAATCCGTCGTTTGTCTTGCAATGTCGTATTTCCAACAGTTACTTGTGTTAATTAGAGCTTTATGTTTGTGCATTAAGGTATATTCTTGTCTGTTTACTCAGGTTATTTGCGGATGAGGTGTACGCGTGCAAGGCTTATCCTTGCGCCGCCGCTGGCGCCGGCGCCGCACTTAGAGCGCTATTTTTTCCCGCGGCACACCACGTTGTACTCATAATTTATTCATTAAAGCCGTAATTTATTCGTATTTTATATATACGACCCGCGTTATTCTCTAGTTTGCGACTATTGTTGGCGTTTATATTTCTTATTTGCGATTGGCAGAAGCTTGCGCAGGCGTGGGCTCAGCGTGGCGTCGTGTTGCCGCGTTTCGTTAAATAAAATATCGCGTGACTATATTTTACTGTGGGAAACTCGGGTGAAATTCTCTCAATTATAATCTCATCAAATTATGATGGGGTATAGAGAAGATTGTTGTAAAATGTGTTCACACGCGTTTGCACAGTTAACCGCAGTTCGCAATTGTTGGCCTCGACCTGGCGCCCATTTTGCTAAGCCAACCTTGTGACCTAAATGAGTTTACATAGACTTGTACTTGTTTTGTTTCAAACATTGTTTGTTTTGATCTGTGGCTTTGGAAAACGGACAGTGTTTTGTAAACCAGTTTTCTTGGGAGGTAGAAATTATTGCCTGTCATTATGTTTGCAGCGTTAATTTCAACACGTTGTTTTGATTAATTGAATTTCTGATATCAGAGATTAAACCTTAGATTTACGATTTCAACTTAGATAAGCCTGTAATGCAAACTGACTCATTCAGTTGCAAATGAAATGAAAAAATGAAAACAACAAATTGACATCCAAAGTGAGTGATGATAATATAAGTTTTTCGAACAAGAAATCTTTGGTACTCGAAAACTATCATACTAAATAAGTTTTCAAGAATAAATAGCCCTATATTTATAGACTCGGTGGGATATCTCCTTCAAATAGAACATTCTAGAGACGGGAGGCGGCGTTACACCAAAACTGGGGTCTTGTATTGCCAGTTTAACTTGACCTTTCAAGTATGGAACCGTTGCCCTTTAATTGTCTTCATTTATGTGGGTTAGGAGGGGGGGGATGGATCGCCTGTGATTGGTTACGTTGCATGCGTAAGCGGCGCGTGGCGACAGATGTGGATGTAAACTGAAAAAGTTTTGTAGCGTCAGCAAATTGGTGTAAATTTTACATAAACCTAAATTTCTTCTTAAGGCAGAATTTTGTTATTGGTTATTTACATTAGTATTCAAAGTAGATAAGGACGTATAAAAATATATTCCTCTTATTAAAAAGAATAGGTACCTAGGGAAAATGTACGACGATTATTTAAATAAATATTATAGTTTTCCTTATTTTGTAAGGTCAAATGTAATGGACATTTGTTGTTTTTTTTTTTAAACGAGGTCGTTTTAAATAATAGCCTTGATAAATAAATTCCAATAAAACTAGTAAAACTACATAATATTTTGATATGCATACCTGCATTTTAGCGCTAATAATGTACATAGAATTAACTTTTATTGTAAATGCCATGAAAAAATAATAATTTATGAATTCATTCAAGAGTTTTTTTTTTCTCCCACTACGAGCCATATGTTTATTTATAACGGACAGTGGCTTGTAAATCGGATCGTTGTTTATAAGTTTTATATTATGCCGGCTGCAACAATAAACATAACTGCTACTTGCGCGTACGCATCACTTTTGTATACAGTATGTTCGTACACCACACCGCATTTGTTTTTACATGGCGATTGGTAGACGGAGTTACGTTTTGTATTACATTTTTCTGTTACAGATTTTTTTAATGATTTCTATTTATTTTAATACGTACTAGGCTAGGTATTTTTTTTATTATAACAGAGGAAATTAATTTTATTGATAAAAATCATCTTTTCTAACAAATCCAAAGGATTTATCTTCGTATGTGCATTTGCTTGAATTTTCATAGGTAAATGTCACTAGAGTTTTGTTGCCAGCATTCGAAAATACTGAGAAAGAGAATAGAATAGATACTTCGGAAAACACTGAATGACGCATCAAGGCTTCCGCGGACAGGCGCGACGCGACTCTAGTAGAACAATTTCTATGAAAATTCTATATTGTTCTAGACAAGAGTAAAGTCGCGCTGTCGCGTCGCGCTTGTCTGCGGGGCCTTCAATCTACACATTTTGGATTGAACAATAACAGTGCTGCCAAAGCACCGTTTGGTATTTGGCAGACGACGTCTGTCCAAAGTTAATATTCACATTTCCAGTATAAGCTGACCTCTCAATGTACGGAAACCCTTTACAATGCGAGATCAGCATAAACTGGAAATGTATAGCTTGATGTGTAGCCGTGTGTCGCGATGGTGAGTCAGAGGGCTAATTCTCGTACAAAAATTTCAATAATCTTGTTGCGATCTAATGTCAGTCACTTGCAACACAAATCCCTAAATGCAGAAATAAAGCGATATTTAAATTCGTTTTGCGGAAAATGTATTTATACTATCTAGCGATTTGCGGTGCAAGCGAGCCTTAAACTTCGTTCAGTTTTCTGTCAATCATTTGAAGGTGTCAGAGACAGAATTATGTTTTAAATTATGTTTTGCACTAAACGCATGTAGAGTTTTGTGGTGCAAGCGGGCCTTAATGTCGTAAATAAAAAACTAAATTAAATCAAAAAGAACTCAATATTGATAATCTCGCTTTTTCATAGTCCTTCAGAATTTACATTCAGTGATTCAACATAGGGGTGGGCTGATCGCATTTTTATTTGCCCCTTCATTGAGCACCCCAAGTAGACGAATGGCGCCATCTAAACTATTACTGGCATCCCTAATAGACTTGTGATCAGATAATGTGCGTATGTATGACACAGTGCGATACAGGAGAATACCTGGGGAAAAAATTATATTGTTTGGAAAATATTTCACCACAATCGTAAAATATTCTGGAAACTACACTGCCTAGGTACCATCGCGGAAAGTCATAACTAACCACCGTAAGGACTATTCTTGTTTGCAGCGCCCAACCGCTATAGAACCGGTGCGGTAACAGATGTGGTCATCGTGTTTACGGGATTTTGTTTTCAAACTGGTTCGATATGAGTTTCTTTGATAGTAGTTTATAGCAAGACCCTAAATAATTGTACTCATAAACTCGAGCATTCTTCCCACGGGGTAGACAGAAATTACAGGGCACAACCTGCTGGTATGTAGTATCCTAACATATAATATTATAAAAGCGAAAGTGAGTTTGTACCTATATTTGTTTGTTTGTTTCTTACGCTTTCACGCTAAAACGGCTGAACGGATTTGGATGAAATTTGGCACATGGGTAGACCATGACCTGGAGAAGGACATAGGATACTTTTCATCCTGGATCGCAGACGAAGTCGCGGCAACAGCTTGTTATTTGTAACTCAAATAGTCCTTTATCAGCTAACGAATCATTCATCAGATATCAAAACTGTTCAGCCGTAAACTCAATTTTTTACTTATGTAGATACATATGATATTGAATGAATCATAAGTTATGAGGTTATGATTATGACCTATATGCGTTAGAAGTTACATCTTCGTCTTTTTGTGTGGTTAGTGACTAACCTGGTGCCAGAGTTTTAAAGCCGCCCATGGGCCTCTGACTTGACTTCACATGCCGTCGAGAAATATCTCTCAGGCATGCCGGTTTCCTCACGATGTTTCCCTTCATCGTTTTTGAAGCAAGTGATAATTATATAATACGCACATGAATCCGAAAAGTCAGAGGTGTGTGCCTTGGGTTCGAACTCGAAACCTCCGGACTTAGCAGTCCGACGGTCTTACAACTAGGCTATCTGCATACGAAGTTACGTAAAACTGTAAAAAATATATTTTATATTCCTGTTGACATTTGAAATTATTCAAGAATATAACTATATCTTTACGAGTTACAAGTCAACTTACTCATCGTATAATAACTATAATTTTCGCATAATTATATCTACAGAGGATTTACCTACAGCAATTTACGAGATATTTAATCTTGTTTATTATGGAGGCTTAATTATTATATAAACGGATAAATGTTATTAAAAAAACTGGTTCTATGCGTAAACTTTTTATGAAACTAGTCGTTTTTAACAATTTATTGACACAATTTACATTAAACTGCCTGTCCGAATCAAGTTCCCGTGGCACCCCCAGGGGTATCTTTCAGGGGTACCATGGGTCCGGAATGGTAGTCGCAAGCCCTGGGTTCGTTTCCCAAGTCGGGCAAAGTGTTATTGGGTTTTTCTATTTGGAATTTCCCAGTTGATGACAATAGGCTCGCCCCTTTTGCCCCAGTGTTCTAATTAATTACGTCCCTACAACTTCGTTCGTCTTTTGCCATCTTTCCCTTAGCTTAAAGATAGGTAGGTACTTAAATCTGCTTAAAAAAACTGGTCAAAAGCCCAAAAAGTCAGAAGCCCAGAAGTTTTACCACCTGTCTTACCAAGATGTATCCAGTTACCCAATAACTGCATTGTGGAGCTCAGATAGTCGCTTCATGTAAAATACTTATATTCCTCCTGATTGATATTGCATCCGATTAGACTGGAAACAACATGCATGGCAGATTGATTTTTAGATAATTAGAAAAATTAACTTTAATTCATATTCTCCCTTCATTATAGGATTCTATAATACCAAGTACTTAACCAATAGCTGGCATGCCTGTAAATCTTATCATAATTCCAACGTTTACGCTCCGCTGCGCGAGCTAATATTTCACTTTAATGATATCATTGTGGGAATAGTGCTAAGTTATTGAGCCCAGTTTCAGGAAATAATCTAGATTTCGATATTGGAAATCTGTTTATTAAGGCCACAAGTACTATAAACCATATTGCTCAAGCAATAAGGTCGGTCGTGGTCATGCATGCGCCAGTGTCTGCGATAGTACATAGACTGTTCGACAAAACAGTGATGACAAATATGACAATGCTTTCTCTTTTTTTATTTGTTTCTAATAAAAACTTTCTTTTATTTTCAGGTAAGTGTCATGGCCGTCTTATCACAAGGATGTCTATCCGACTGGGTAAAGTACAATAACCTGACAGTCGATTATTTATGCCTATCTCACTACCTCATGTGATTTTATTAAGTATGTACTATTTTTCCAATTCAATTCACTCCTTTCTGATTCCTTTATCATCATATTATGCTAAAGTAAATTCTTCGGTTCACAAATTACAAAAAACGGTCAAGTTTTAAAACATATACTTATGCACAAACAACAAACAATAGACTCTTTGACATTTTCCATTGTTGTTTCGCGCAAGCTTATAAATCACAATGAGCTTGTAATTTACCGCGTGCTGTTGCATCTCACAATGAGTTTTTGTGGACATGCAAAAATGGACGATTACCATCATTTATTAGCATAACAATTAACAATCGGCTTTTTTCCAAAGCGACAGTGGAAAGGACACGGTGCATTGTTTGCGAAACCCCGGCGCCACCGCACGAGGCGCCGCGCATCCGCTAGTGACGTTCCATATTGTGTCGATAAACCCGCCAGTCATAATAATCGAACGATTTCGACTGCACACAATACCTTGTTGTTAGTTTCGGTGGCAATATTATTGACATATCGACTAGCTTGTTCTGTTTATGTTATGTGTTCGAAGTTAAATGGCAGTCGGCGGTTGCGTGGTTTTCAAAGTAGACCATGAGATTCATAGTTTAATATAAACATTAAATAGAAAGAGAAATAATGTGACATGCATTTGGCGCTATAAAGGCATTAAACATTGATAGTTATTTGTAGGGATTGTGCATTTATCGATACATAATGCAGTCGGTTGGTCGCGCTTGGCTTGTCGCCTGCCGACCTCATTCCAGGGCTGCGGCACGGCGCCTGTCTCGATCGACGATTAGCAACACTGCACGCCCATCACTATTGTCTTTTTCACAAGCCAACGTGTTAATTGTTTCACCAGCCGGCGAGACATTTTATATAAAACCGCAGTTTTTATCTTACGCGTTTACAATTTATCTACAAGCAATAATTTGTTATGATGATAAACTCGAACATTTAATATTTCACAAATTAAATTGTAAATACTTACTATTTTCCGTCATACGTAGGTACTTTATGACGGTCATTAGTACAGTGGTGTAGCATTAATCATCACAGTTTTATTTTGCTGCTCATATTACGCAGCTCCTATATCTGTAATTGTCCGCAACGTTGGCGCCACTGTTCTTTGGCCGTCTGCCACTGCAATAGGTTTTAGTTCACGTGATTAATTTTAAAATCTAATCATTGACAATATGAATGCAATAAAACCATCCTAATAATCTTTCAATGCATCAATGTTGTCACTGAAATGCGGAGATGAAAAGTTATTAGCTGGTACGCTAATACACTGTGGCAAAATTTGTTTTGGAAGCGAGCCATTATGCCCACAAGTATTTGAGTAACGTTGTATTGAAATATCCGTGAGATGTTTACAATAACTTCACTTAAATCAATTACATTTCATTAAACAAAATCCGAGGTTTGTTTGGCGCTCTTACGTTAGACTTCTAGTTTTAATTTATGTTCGCTTTTATAATTAGGTATAGTTATCAAAGTATCGATAAAAACTTCAGTCATTGGCGTCGGAGCGGCGGGCCGTGACTCGTTTTATATGCACTTGGCTCGACGCCACCGGTGACCTCATTGCACGACCGTTTTTGGCGCCACTGTCGCTTATAATGATCGCTATCGCATCGATGACATGCCAAAACGCGATCTCTAAGATCTTTATCGATGTTTATTTGCAAATTGAATGTGCAACACTAGTGAATTTTGTGAAATAGAATTTAGCCGTAGAAACGTGATTTCTATTAGTCAAGTAAATTAATATTTGTTTATGATTTATTTAATCTATTCGTGTTTAAATTAATTTTGATTATTGGTAATGGAAATAGTGTTTGATTTGTACTAAATTCGTTGGCGCCTCCGCGTTTAGAAATAATTATCACAATTAATGTTTTAGGCGTCAAATATTTAATACTGGGTGTAAATATTGTTAATAGTTTGGTTTTAATGGTGATATTATATTTTAGTGGCCATTATTGCAAGCAGTGTACTTTACAAATGGCGGTGCGTAGGTTGTAGTAACAAATCGTGACAAGTGTACAATTACTTTTTATTTATTAATCCAGCTATCTAATTACGTAATACATTTTCGTAAACAATTCCGACTAATCTGTTTCATTTTGACAGTTCAACAACATTCATTGCGTTATTTACGTTATTGAGCAGATTTTTTTTTTCGAAGTTTTGAAGCATTGGATTAGCAATCTATTTCAAAACGATTCGGATTCTGTTTGATCGTGTATTACGTAATTAGGGTACCTACCGGTTATTGTCTCTCAAGATACGGGGTTCCTAGTTTGAGAGGCAGGGTTTTCCATATTGTGTACAGATTTCAGTTCTTGGATTAAGCTGCATTGTGTTACTAACAAAGCTCATCTAAATTGTGTTTATTTAAAATATGTTAAATTTTTTTAATTTAAAACCTAACCTTTATTTATATTTATTATTGCCCACTTTATAGTTGTATGCAATTTTCTGAACGATGAGTCATTTGGCATAATAGAAAGTTCAAAGATCGGGAATAATTGTTTGTGAGTGCGTCAAAGATTCACACAATGATATCATCAGGAATTATAGCACCTCGTAATGTCTTCGACATTTCTTAAAAATTCAAGCGTATTTTTAATTTTGATCAAAGTTCATTGAACACTCTTGCATAATAACAATTGCTTAGTTTAATTAATGATAATTTAATTTATCATTCTTATTTAACACAAAGACAAATTACTCATTGTCAAAATCGGCATCCGTTTGAAGCAAATCTGCTGACAATCGCAAGTAATAAATAGCATATTATGTATTAATATTCAATAATGCTGTTTCAACTTGTTCGGTTTTCGATACTTATAGTGTTACACGGCGGCGCTATAAACGAAATGACTCATACAGCTCTGAGTATGCGCGTTATGCGCATATTGATTCTAATTCCCATTGTTTACGCATTTTATTTACGCGTTCCACGAATGAACCGCAGCGCGCTTAAGCGGCTAATAAATTTATATGGGTGTTTCAAAATGTATTGTATATTTGAAATGGTAAAAATATGCGGTAAATATTCATTTAATTTTTAACTGCAAAAATAAATTGAAATAGAGGTGACCAATTAATTGGTCGAGACCAGAAACAAAGTGTCGGTTTCGGCTTAAAGATAAATTTCATTTCAAATACGGCTATGTACGCCCCACATGCTTGTGCAATAAATTAATAATAATTATCTTTAATTTCTAAAATAATGTTTACTATATCCACTTTTCCAGTCGATAAAATACCTTATATGGTTCGCCCTTCAAAACTGGTCAGTCTAAAATATGATTATTAAAGTTGCTAGCTTGCCTAAGTACTAAACTTAATTTATTACCTCGTTCTGTTATCTTGGCTGGGCGACGTCAAAAACTGAACTAACAGTTTTAATCTCAGGTCAATAGGACGCTCGTAAATCCATCTGTTTGTCTGTCACTGTGCAGCAGCTAACGCATTCAGTAGCGCTTGCGACAGACACTTAGCGCTTTAGTACTCTTTACTAAACATGTGCCTGTGAAAATTGTGTTCTACGATGACTTAACGTATGATAGTAACAGTCTTTAGTTTGACATTATCTCATCGTTAAAAGTTTCGGTTTTGGAATGGCAATGATCGGTTTCGGCCTAATAAAAATATGTTCGGAAACTGATTTTACTCTTAGATGCATTTTTAAGGAAATTATTGGCATGGTTCGTTGTGCATTCTTTATTTTGGTGATGAATTAATTTTGATAGCGATTAGCAAGTCTTAAGAAATTCATGCAGGAATTAGAAAGTTCAGAATCGTTCGTCGTAAAAAAAGATTAAAGTTGTTTTATTTCAATTAAACGTCTCCACAATCAACTTTATGGACGGTTGTTGATACTAAAACATACAGTCAAAAACATGTCGTTACAAAATTTATTATTTTATTAGTCTTGTACGGAAATCAAGTTCATTTAACGTTTCCGATCATAAAGAGTTCGTTTAAACTCTAAATTGTGGTCGATTTTAAAACTTAAACGTTCACTATATCTTTTATTATACCCGAGTGGTCTATCAACATGTGTTCATTAGTACAGACAGACAGACAGACGGGACAATTAGAGGCCTCTGAATTGTTTTTATGATCCTTTCTTTACGAACGGACTTCGCCCTTAATTGATTTGTAAGAGACGGTTCAATGGTTGGACGGTTAGGTTTGATATTTTTGTTGAGTTCAAATCACGAACTTACCCATTAGCTTTGTAAATTATATAGGTAGTCATCTCAAAATCTTTGCGAATCTATCACATCTTTCAGGAGCTAAATAGGGCTGTAAAAGTGAAATTCCATCATTTGTTGCATTACCTACTGTAGTTTCAAGGTAGACATAGTTTCTCCTCATAGCAAATTATTATATTATATTCAACGAATTAAATGTCACAAAGATGGGCACCGATTAAATTCTGGTAACAGATTGATACCGATTATCAATTCTTGCTTCATTATAATAAAATGCAAAGTTCTATAACAATATATCATGTGGAGACAGTTCTAATTAATATAAGTTTATTTTTTTCTCATGGTGTCTAATGTGTTCCATAAATCCATATGTCTCGCATAAATAAATAAGCTAATGAATGAAGATAATGTTTGCTCGGCTTGGTTAAGGAGAGGTTCTCTAAGAAAAACTTAGACATTTTGGCTACGTTGGTACTATTAAATCAATAAAGAAAGAGATTTTTAGGACTGCTATAAATACCCACATAATTTTGACATTATTTTTAATAATGAGTAGTTTAAAATCCAAATTTCACATTTAACCTCAGCCTGATTGTTTTCTTAATCCAGTTTTTTTTCATCCTCAACATTTTCGGAAAGGTTTCCTTTAATAAAACAGGTAATTTAGATATAACTTAATCCTTAAGCGAATAAATAATATAAACCTACCAAGACAAATAACTTAACGACACCATAAAAACATTCACAGTGTGAATTCGCTTAAGGCAACAAATTCACACTTTCTCACTGAACCTTAACTAACTGCTATCACCAACGATCATCAATTACACGAAGATATTAATAGTTTTATATGAAATTAATAGGCTAATCATCTAAAATGTGTAGCTAGCGGCCATTAAAACAAAGATGGGCTATTTTTTGCCACCCACGCGAACAGCGGGCTTTAATTCAATCATAGTAACCTTGTCTTAGATATTATAATTATATATTTGAAAAGTGTTCGTGTGCTAACACTTTATTATTTGACTAGCTATTTTAAACAGGCACGCATACAAAATAATACGTATTGCTTTGTTGTAATGAATATATATTTCAAAAATATACTGGGATTCCCTTTGTCGTGTTCGTATGTGTCATTACATGCATTAATCATTTGTACAAACGTACAGACTGGGATAAAATGTATGTATTTATGTAGGCTGGACATATAATTATCAGGATGTGAGAAAATATTACCCTGGATCCTGATCGCAAAATTACACTCGTAACTCTTCTTAATAATGAAGAGGTGCTAAAACAAACGCATGGAAGTACACGCTACATTTTTTCCAAGCAACCTTAACATAGAGAATAGATGAGAAAAAGTTTTTCTCTTCGTGTATAAATCTGACAAATATATAAATGTAGAAAGATAGAAATTAATCACTATGTTCGAAGACGTTATCAAATTGAGTTATATCTTGCTGCCATTTAAACTTCCCTAAAACATGTTGCTGATGAAACGTGATACCCATTCAGATACCAATTCTCTTGGTAGTAATTTTCACATTGGTGTTAAGTAGTTTGCACTTAGTTAATTAATATTTACAGCTTCAAACGTTCAGTTAATTAACGTCCATGTTTTCGCATACGCAATATGCGTTTTACATTTTGAAAATATTCATTCTTAGAAAGGAAATTATAATAAAATGAATTTACATGTAGTTAATTAATATTATTGAAGGGTACATTTACCTCATCTATAAGCACTCAATACAGGAATTACAAGTATAAAATCAACCTCAATTATTGGCCGTACTGTATAATTAGGCCACATGCTTAACGCGTAATAAAAAGTAAAGTAACAGGTCTGCATCTGTCATGATAGAACCGCATAAAGATATCTGAGACCCTATTTTCCGCCTTCATATTAAAATAATCGTCGTCCCAACCATATGTCTTCGAATTATCATTTCTCGACTAGAAATTATAGCCGACCTACATCCGTCGATTAAAACCCAATTTGAGACCGAGACCAAAAATTGGTATCAAACACGCGGCCCTCTCTAAAGGTTGGGTGATGCCAAATTGGCCGAAAATTATAGGGAAGTTTGGGAGAATAGAATAGTTACAAAAACTAAAATTTCGAATGGAATGCATTGTAGTTCCTTATTATTTACAATAAAAATTATGAAACAAGAATATTTTCATTTAGGTAGTCCTAAATGTCTATTCTCACGTGTGTGGAGAAGCCAAGCAAACTCTCCACGCTATAACTAATGATTTAATACAGTGTTAAAAAGACTAGCTTTTAGTTAAACCTCAGTTACGTGACGATACCAACTAAAGAACACGAATGACAAACGACTACCATTTAATGTCAATTAGCGAAGCGTTCCGGGGGAATTGGCCGTTTACCTATAAATAATGTCTAGTTACCTTCACACCCTGTAATATCAACCTTATTTCCACGGCAATAAAAGCTGAAATACTTAGACAAACAGAAAATTCTAAAAGGAAGTAAATGTTTTAGAATGCATAATAGAAAACGCAGCATATGCAATTTCCATTTATTTTCTCATTTTATTTCACTCAGGAATGTTCCTAATGCAACGGTTACAATAAGATTACCAAAAGCTAATTAACTAAATGGCTAATAAAATACCGAATTTATTCTTGATTGTTACCGAAAGTCCAGTTCCACGAACACTAGCTAGACAAAGAATAATGAAATACATAAAAACGAACACGCAACGATGCGGCACGCAATCATCGAATATTAGAAGCCCTTACAATTATAGAGCTAAGCGAAATCGTGTCCGTCTATAATTCAAAAGTTACACGTCACTGTTCAGATGAATGCGCTAACAACCTTATTCTGGTCCTCGACGATTTATAAAAGGGTATAAAGTCCCGACAGTGTATTATTGTTTTAAGACATTTCGTTGTTCGTCGCGGTCGGATTCCCGCGGCCAGCAGTGGGCGGTTACCCTGTAATCAACCCCCCTCCCGCGCATTGGGAGCGGTCCACGGTGATTATAGGAGGAATTTTACGGCTCCTTCGTTAGTCCGTCAAATCATAGGTCTGTTGCCTAATGGTTTAGAAGACGAGCCTGTGAACGATTTTATGTCATTTCCTAAAAATAAGTAGGGTTGCATTTTTCGAGGTAATTGTCTGTGAACTCGCATCCGTTGGAAATGAGCTGTCGCAAGCTTGTTCATATGCGGGCCTTGGACCGGTGCGTAATACGCGTTCAGCTGTCTTCATGGCGCCAGTCTCGGTGGTAAATATCACCTGTACCGGTACCAAGTTAATTTATCGTGAAATGATGCGTAATTGATTCGATGCCGCAGCTGCTTCGCTCGCATATAATTAGTAGGTATAAATAAAAATGCATGATTATATCTAGCACTTGCTTCAGAAAATGCCGACGTAAACTGGTAATAGTTAACTCTTCGCTGCTGCGATAAGGCAGTTCATTAATATACTGGTAAAACATATTTTCTAATATTTCTTTCATATATAATCTAGACACATTAAAAAAAAGTTTGCTGCAGTTCTCATAAAATATTGCGACCATATTTATAACGAAATCCTGCTATAACACACTGAACTGCAAAATAACTGCAGTCCGTTGAACTCAGGAATACTCATATGAAATAGCGGAATTTTATACAAAGCGTATAATACAGTTCGTAATCTTATTAAGTCTCCAATCACCGTTTTTTGGCAGAACATTAATTTTACCTTTCTCCTAGCCGGGAGCCGAAACCGCGACCGAATTTATTTATTTTCGGCCGAAACCGGAACTAGGTACTACACTAGCATTCCTCATTTATTCCTAAATCGTACAAAGTCACTCTACGTTACAAGGCATACTTCCGTATTGTTTGTTTTAGAAATAACATAACGAATAATTATTATGTTTTTTATTCAACATCCTTTATTTATCTTCCAAATGACTTATAGAACCTAGTAGCAGTCATAGGCATTCAATGATTCATCGTTATAAATAAAAACAGAACAAAGTTGATAATGTAACCGCAAAAAATATCCATTTTCTTATTAAAAATATCCTATATGTACTATAATGACGCAAGTAATGATAAAGTCGTATAATGTATTGAAATTGCTCTATAATGGCGCTGTATAAAAATAAGCTATTTTGTACAGAATATTACTATAGACTTGATTAGAGCTCTAAGTTTCTTGCAATATTATGTCAGGCGTATGATAAAATTGTAGTTGCAATTTGCACCTGTAGTTCTTGCATCGGGAATCCTAAATTATGTGGTTGAGTATTATCTTCATGTACCTACTGTATTCGCATTACTTGCTCCTCGGTTGAAAAAACATCATATTCTATTAGATGCATAAGCAAAATCAGCCTATAATGTTCCCACTGCTGGGACACAGGCCTCCTCTCTTCGAGTGGGCTGTTGTAATCTACCACACAGGCCCAGTGCGGGATGGTAGATGTCACGTCTTCGAATTTTTGGTTCCAGGACATGCCGGTTACCTTACGATGTTTTCCTTCACCGTTTAGAGAGTAGTGGTGATGAAAATATTTACATAAAGTAAACCGCTTGGGTTCGAATCTACGATCTACAACTCGTAAGTCGGGGCCGTTACCACTAGACCACCACAGCTCTCATTAGATGCGAAGCTTTTCAATATTCTTGGCTGGTTTTACCGTCTTCTTGCTCTGTAATTAATCAAAACAATTTTTAAAACGCTTCGTAGGTCATTAAATCAATCGCCTTTCCAAGAAAAGTGCATTACTTTAAAGTGCTAGACTGCACCACACTGCACGTACATTGTAACAAATGATTGAAAGGTATAACTCAACGAGAGAACGCAAGAACTTCCAAGAAATGGACTAGCTAGTCCCACGATAGTCTTTGTTTACAGCACAGCTTTTGCAGTAAAATTACTTGAGGAGATCTTCCGACAGAACCGGTAATTGTACTCAAGTAGCCAGTATAGTAATTTCAGTCGTTAGCAGTTACTCGATTTCTCAAAGCTCAACGAGACTAATCAGTTGGAAATAGACTAAAATGGCTCTCTGTCGTACATGGCGCCTATACGAGTACTAATGTCTGTAGTTAGCTCGTTATAATCACATATTTCATCAACATGATTGGTTATCGACTTGTCTGGGTGTTCGTCGTGTGTTTTCTCATTTACGTGTGTCATTTGTTTTCCCGTATTAACATTTAGTTTTTATGATGATGGGGCCTTAATTGAGTTTATAATTGAGTGAATACGTTAAATATGTGTGTTGTCTGACTTGTGTCTTCGGTTTGTCATTACGATTTTGGCGCAGAATGCCCAATTCTCAAAATGGCAACTGAGCCTTTAATGGACTAACTCTCATAATAGCTAGTTCTCAAAAACTATTGGTTGAACTTTACTTACGTTTATTTAATTAAGTGAATACGCGAAACGTTGTTCCATTTACATGGCTTGGCTTGTCTTTCTCTTAAGTAAGTATTTAGTCAGCTATGCGAGTGTGTTTATTTATTTGTTTGTTTGTATATTCATCGTTAAGAATCTCTCCTTCAGATGCTAAGCTAGAATTAAACGTAGCTGTCTGCTTTGCATCCTTAGCCTATCCATACTGCGGTCTACTTTCATCCTCACTCAAACTCCGACCACACGTTATTAAAGTAATCATTCATTTGTTAAATAAAACAAATCTTCAAAAGCTTTTGCCTGGGGCGGTTCTGTCGGCACGACAACGGTCGTGTTCGGCGTCCCTTCGGCAAATAATCGTTTCGTCCGATAATTGCCGATTTCACCCGAACGCGGTCGGAGCACAAAGCTCCTCCAATGATTGCGCAAGATTGCACTACAATTTTCTTCGAGCAAACAGATGCTTATGTATGAGACCGATTTCTTTTTTAGTTCAAACAATTTGTGGTGGAGTATTTTACAAGGCGTGGAACATATTGTGAGTTTTTTTTGCGATCAGTAAGGAGGTATTTTAGTTAGGTGGACATGATTAAAATTTTCTGAATCGTGTTTGACATAATATTATGCGGCTTACGAAAATACATTTGGCATTGAGAGGGATTAATTCTTTTCATTCGGGCTTGCATTTTTAATCATGACGGGCTCCGATAAGATCTCGACACGAAAATTTAAAAAAAAAACGAACCTCGTCTTCAACTCCTCAGTACTTTATAATCGAAGGTTTTTAATTTGAAATGCGTTCCTCGCTGTTGGGCAATAAAAGTTATTAGTTAATAAAAACAATATTCGGTACTGGTGCCCCGCCGTGTCCGGTACCGGGACCACACATCGCCGTCATCGGCGCCTCTTTATACCGTGTACCCTACAGCAGTGGCGAAGGGTGAGTTTATGAGAAAGGTAAGCCGGAGCAAAAACAAAAAAAAAATAAAAAAAAAAAACTGCCGCGCCGTCGTAAGGCTGACCAACTAACTTATTCCTACAACGATACTGGTCAAGTATTTCTAACAACTGTTTGTATAAAACTTCAGCAGTTCGACTTCCGCTAACATCGTAAAAACCTAGGAATCGTTCTTCGATTCCAGTTTCAGATAAATATCGAAAAATTACAGTCAATTGCTCCCTATGACACATCGGGAGTTTCGTCAATCATTACAGACAGAAATGGAGCTTTATCTATCTCGATTCTAATGTGGTCTCGTAAAACGGATGCAATACTATGTATTAAATCATTTTGAATATCACTTGAAAGACCAGAAAACGCGGGGTTCTGAACTGAAGAACATAGTTCCAAATGAGAGTCCATTACGGTGTCATACTTGCTCAGATATAACAAGGTTTCAATATAGTTACCGCGGTTATCAGAATTCGGACGTTCATCGTGGCCGCGAAAAGCTACTTCTTGTTTACCTAACAAAATAACTGTGTCAATAAACCGTTTCATTAAATTCCTATTTCGAGCTACTTTCCTATTATGAGCTTCAAGCGAATTAGTGAAAAATGGTTCTATCCTACTTTTCCCGAAGTCATGTAAATCTAAACAGCTACGAATATGCTTTTCAGTCTGCACATGTTTTTTTGATGAATTCGTCAGATTATTAATATCTGTAAAACCCCCTTTATTCCATAAACTACTAGAATCTGAGAAAAGTAAACATGGAAAACAAAACATCTTATTTAATTTACAACTACCAGTCAGCCATTGATATTTATCGTAAAGGGAAATATTAAAATGTTTGAAAAACCCATCACGTCGTTTGTAGTTTATGTATAGTCATATCTGGTCGAGCACGACCTAGCCTAATTATGTGTTTCTTATTTTCAAAACTTAACCTTGAAAAGCATGTTTCCTCACGAAGCAAATAATCTGTCACACAACAATCTAAAACTATTAATGCCGCCATCCTACTAATAACTTTTCAAATCTACTCTAAAAAAGTAATTTCAACTTGCTAATCTATCGACTTACCACAAATTCCTAATTACAATGACGGCGAACGCACAATTTCACAACAAACTCACGATTATCCAATTCTAATTGTTACACTAATACTACACTAATAACTTATATGAATACAACGAACAAAATGCTAATTAACTACAAGTATCAACAAAATTAAAGGATAAAAATTCTATTATCTATTTACGTCAATCGTCAACATACTATTGTAGTCTTTGATCGTCAACAAGCGTCGAGCGAAGTTTGTCCCTCCCCCGCCCCGAACCAAACCGAACGCTTACGAAATTCAGCGAATGGATTCCTACACTGTACCTATCATAACTCGACTTTTTACGGCTTACTATTGCCTCAAAAAACAGCGTGTCACGTGACCTGAAGTGACGTCATGACGAGATTATTTTGTATAGAAATTTAAGTTTTCATAACCCGGGCGGACAACGAGTTATACTGGAGGCACAAGAGCAAAATTGGCGCGCACTTTAAATGTTTTGTTTTCGTTGGAATATAAAGACAATTTTTTTAATGTAGGTTAGGGTTTTGTAATACTTTAATTTTATGGTGTAAGTATTAAATAATACATTCAGTGTGATTATTAAACACTGCTGAGAACTACTGACTGTCATAATTTCCTAAGGGAAGCCGACAGGAATCGGGTTATTGGTTAGCTGCGCCCCTGCCCTACAGGTTTCACTTGGGGTGACGTACAAGTCATGCGCATACAGCGATTCTAATATCACTCTATGAAACCAACCTGGGTCAAATAAATTTGTTTTCTTTCTTTCAAAGTAACAGTCAAAACGAAACTGCATGTTATTCTTGAAGAGTTTCAGGATTCAAGCCAGAGGGGCATCAAGCTATGGCTAATTGACTATCCATAGCTTCGTTTCTTCGATCTTCCATCTTTGATGAAAATGATAGTATAACGGGCTGGTAACGGCAACTCCGCGTCCAAGCGCGTATTTTGCGTACGGGTGTCAAATCAATCATTGACCCACCCCTGGTGAAAATGGTAAATATTGCCTGTTTTAGCCAAGATTTCTGTTAATGTTACCTAAGTAAACCATTGATCAAATTTCTGTTTAAAAAACTCTTTGCTTCAAGCCAATTCAGTTCGACAAACACTTTACAATTTTACAGGCGTCTTCCTTCTCTTCAATCCCCGCTCCCGCTACCGCTTTTCCCTCGCACCGACCGATGCACTATCGTCTGTTTAAATATTAGTAGTTACATCCCGAGATGTTGTTTGTTTCTACCGAGTGCCAGTAGTTAAGTCCCTCGTTTGTAAGTACATACATATACTTGTGTATGTTTGAGCTAGTTAGCGGTGCAGACGCTCTTTTTATGGCCACCGCTGATTGTGTTAATTCTCCGTCGCTGAGAACTACTTTTGAGTAGTTTTATTTTTTTCTAAGTTTAGGCGATGACGTAGTGCTGTCTAGATGTAGACTAGGAGTCTGTGAGTTTGTGGAGGAGGTCGTTGACAGATGTTGTGTGGGGCCGTTGATAGTGTGGAAATTTTTGGTAGGAAATATTTTGGTCCTCGTTTGAGTGATTGCAATACTTGCATGAATTTTAAGATTTTCTTCATGGAGATCTAAATATTCTCAATTATATTCTTGCTTTTTTTAAATTACTTTATTGTAACTGGTTCCTTTGTGGTCTTTTCTGCATTAAATGAAAACATAACCTCGTCTTTGTAAACACTTCTTAATCAAAACTATCCTAACTAATATTATAGATGCGAAAAGATTTTCTTGTTTGTTTAGGCTCGTGCAGACCAGCGCGACGCGACGGCGCGACGCGACTCGAACCATACAGTTTCTAAGAAAACTTCAGGTATAACAATAGCCCGTGTCGCGCCGCGCTGTCGCGTCGCGCTTGTCTGTACGAAGCTTTACGCTTTCACGCTAAAACGGCTTAAAAGATTTGGATGAAATTTGGCACATGGGTAGACTATGACCTGGAGAAGGACTTAGGTAGGCTACGTCCTGGATCGCAGACGAAGTCTCGGGCAACAGCTAGTAAAACATAAAATAAACTGAAAAGTGACACCCAAAAATAAATTGACAGAATTTCTTTCAAAACTCGAAATAATAACTCAAACAAAAGATATTAGATGTTTTCTTAGAAACCTCAGTCCGTCTGCTAGTTAAGTGAATTAATCAGTTGGTATGGTAATGTTATTACATCGAGATAAAATTCTAGAGGAAAGTAGTAATAAAACGACTGGTTTACGATACGAACATGCTACTAAAAATGTTTTTCTAAATAAAATGGCCGCAATTTTACTGTTGCCATGCTGGTATTGATGACGTCATTGTGTCATGTATCAGAATGCTGCCGGGCTTTTGACCTGGCTCACCCGAGGACGACTAGCGACCTTGTGACGTCAGTAGAAAGTCTAGAATTTGAAATTGGAATAGGTAGCTAACATTTCTTTTTAAAATTAATGTCTTTTAAATGCGAAACTATTTTGAATAATGAATACAAATCGTCATTAATTATTTTATTAATTTATACGTCTTGCCGTCAGCCACGGAAAGTTAATTAACGATGTGACTATTTAATTATGAAAACAATAATTTACTTAACTCATCTTCTTTGTGGTTACATCAAATAACTCAAAACCTACGTAAAGTTTTGACTAATTTGTCAAAGTTTAATTAACTTCAGAACAAAAATTACGACGAAACACCTGAAGCTTGTTTTACCATAATCGAATTAGTTATCGATTGTCACGTTATTAACAAAACTAATAAACAGTTTAAAGATAAATAACATGTTTCATAATACAACTGCTTAACATGTGGCCACCGACCTTCTCACCTGGAAAAAAATACGCTTTACAAAACTGAACAGATCACCTTATTCCGATGTAATAATGTTCAAAATCCATTTTTTTTTGTCTGTTTCAACGGTAGATTAACTTTGTAATTTTCTAAGCCGCTATAAATAAAGTTGAATTCCACAAAATATTGTATTAAGCTTCATTAATCGCTTCGAAGACTTAATAAATGAATTGTGAATACCGTTGGATCGAGCAAAATGGCGGTATCGAATGTGTACCTAATGTGAACGATTAATGATATCGATTTTTCCGATGATCGATTGCTTTTTACAAATTGATACAAGTATTAATAATAACATAATTAATTATGGTGAACAAAAATGCTGCGGAATAAAGCTTCGTGCAGACTAGAGCGACGCGACACCGGTTATTGTTATACCGTGTAGTTTTCTTTTGTTCGTGTCGCGTCGCGCCGTCGCATCGCGCTGTTCTGCACGAGCCTTAATCGTTTAGGTACTTGTCGAATGAATCGACAAGTATCAATTGTTACACAAAAAAAAAAAACCATTCGATAAAAATGTATGGATGCGACTAAAGGCCCGTGCAGATCAGCGCGACGCGACAAGAACAATACAATTTCTAAGAAAACTTCACGGTATAACAATAACCGGTGTCGCGTCGCGCTGGTCTGCACAAAGCTTAAAGGACAGCGCGACACGTCTCTAGTACAACAATTTCTATGAAAACTTTAGGTAAGTACGGAAATTGTTCTACCAGAATCGCGTCGCGCCTATTATTTTGTGGAAGCCGAAAAGCAACAAAAAAAAAATGAAGTTGTGTTGTTCAAACTCAGACCACAAGGCCAATTCTCGTACTTAAAAAACGTTCACATTCAAGTCGCAATCTGTCAAACTTGTCAAAAATGTTGGTAAATTGATTGTATTTTTGACAGATTGCGAATGCGAACGTTCTTAAAAGTTACGGGAATTGCCTCTCTGATTACATGGCAAGGTAATGTAAGTATAAAGCTCAAGCATAAAGTTTCTTAATCAAGTAGATAGTTTACGAAATAAACTGTTTCATAAACGGTTGATCTATGAAAATATTGCTAACTGACTTCCGCCAGCGGCTTTAATTCGCCCGAGTACTATCTTTATAAATTACTACCTTCTGCCCGGTGGTACGAGTATGTCGATAAAAAGTAGCCCATATTCTTCCCCAGGGTTTAAAGTATCCCCATACCAAATGACATCAAAATCGGTTCAGCCGTTTAGCCGTGAAAACGTAATAAACAAACTCACATTCGCATTTGTAATATTAGTTAGGATAGCCTATTTCTCAGTGACAATAAAGCTTCGTGCAGACCAGCGCGACGCGACACCGGTTATTGTTATACCGTCAAGTTTTCTTAGAAATTGTATTGTTCGTGTCGCGGCGCGGCGTCGCGTCGCGCTGGTCTGTACGAGCTTTAAAGCATTCTACTTGCGAAATAGGTACCTACTTCTTAACATCGACCCAGTAGTTTTTGAGTTCATTCATTGAAAACAAAAATACAAATCTTTTCTCTAATAAAATTATTTTAGATAAATTTATCAGTAGAAGCATCACGCTGTTTGCTAAAAAGAAATTACACTGCGCGTGAAATTCGCATTTTCACAGACGCGGGCGCACGATTCCGTACGACACGGTTTGATGACGTGAAATATAAATCAAAAGCTTTAGAAGCGCGCCATTAACACTCCTTCAAAACAAAGTAGTTCTAAGAAGCCATCATAAAGTTTTCCTGACATTTTCATGTAGACAACGCACGACACCGTTTAATTACTTTGAAATAAATCAAAATGCCACTTAAACTTTCGTAGGCCATTCACAATTTTAACACGAAACACATAGAATCACGCTTATTATCCCCTAAGAGTTAGGCTGAGGTGTGCCTATAGTACCCCCACATTTCGCCAGTTATGTTTAAGTCCCATGTAATTGTAGGCGAGCCTATTGCCATCAACCGGGCACTCCGGGCTGCTCCTGAGAATTCGTGATGGAAAAAGACAGTAACACTTTTCTCGACTTGGGAAAAGAACCCAAGAATTCAGCGCTTGCGACCACAAAAGCAACGAGCTGGCACGAATCAGTCTAACGAAGGTTTCTCGATCAAATCCACTTAGCTGTTTCCCAACTATAAATAAAATAAAATAAATAAGTATTTTACATGTAGCGACTGTCTATCTGACCTCCACAACCCAGTTACTGGGTAACACGATACCCCTTGGTAAGACTAGTTGTCAGGTACGTGGGCTTCTGACTACCCGTAACGACTGTCAATAATCTACAAATGACAGCCGGGAAAACGGCTTAACGTGCTTTCCGAAGCACGGTCATTTAGGTTTCTCATATTACAAATTCGTACATTAAAGTACATCAGCATTTAAATAATGATCTTTTGCATTTGCATACATAAAGAGCATGCTCAATGCTCGATCGCCATGCATTCCTTTGAACGCACCGCTAACTGAACGCACTAGGCGTTTATAAACCATTTATAAATAGCTCTAGTAATTTATGTTGTGTTTCTATTAGCACTTAAATAATGTTGTAAATGTTGCCGATAAACTCTTTCAGTCATTGATCAGGCGGATTGAATTGTTCAGTCTGTCAGGATTGTGTTACTTTAGAATTTAGAGAAGTGTTCTGTGTGAAATGCAGTGGTAGCAGAATGGTGTATTCAATTCAGTGGAGTGCACTTGACTCACAATGAGACTGCGGCATTAAGGCACGTGCAGACCAGCGCGACGCGACTCAAACAATACGATTTTTAAGAAAACTTCACGGTATAACAATAACCGGTGTCGCGTCGCTTTAGTCTGCACAAAGCCTTAGGTTGGATTAGAAAGTTTCGGATGTGGTTGGCACATTCAAAAAATTTGTGCCAGAGAGTACGCGGTGGTCGGTTTAGCTATATAATTTTTCAGTCTTAATAAGTCTCGAGTTCGAACCCAAGGGGCCACCGGACAACCCACAGGCACGCACCCTTGACTTTCGGATTCATGTGCGTATTGTATATAATTCTCACTTGCTTCAAAACCGGTGAAGGAAAACATCGTGAGGAAACCGGCATGCCTGAGAGATATTTTTCGACGGCTTGTGAAGCCAAGTCAGAGGCGCATGGGCGGCATAAAGACTCTGACACCAGGTTAGCCACACTAACCACACGAAAAAGAAAGAAGTCTTAATGAGTCGCTTACTCATGGGGATTCTGCATACCAATATATAATTAAAGGAGAGGTACACTCCTTGTCATTCCTATCAAAATAATGTTTCGCCATTCACCCGGTCGTGTACGTACACCTTCAAAATCCAGTCTTCTCAAGCACGCCCGGTGGGCTCCTCATTTAAAAACGATGCCTGATCGGTATCATAACCAATCTACTACGTCCAAAGGTATAATTTTCACGAAAATCTATCTTAAAGATAATATTAAAGCCAACTGTAACACGATATGTCGTGGACGTCATGTGTAACTGTTTAGTTGCTACTCTTGCGTCGCGGCTAGGCGGCTGAGACAAATGAAAATACCGCAACTAGTACTACTGGTTTTTATTCTAATTAATTACGAGTTTTAGACGTGATATTTGCAGGAGAAACAAAGTTGAACAGTCTGTATAAGGACCATAAAGTTTATTAGGGAAATTGCCTACATATTCGAAGAGTAGGTTTGCAAAAAAAGTAATTTACCACGACACATTGCCAAGGAGTAACAGCGGCACGGGTCGATCCATCAGGTTAAGTTACGCTTGCCGGGGTGATCCGTGGATGGGTGACCATATTTACATACCGAGACTGCTCCGCGCCTCGGAAATCACGTTAAGCCGTTGGTCCCGGCTGTCATTCGTGGATCTCTGACAGTCGTTACGGATCCTCTGAAGCTCGAAAGTCTGATAACCAGTCTTACCAAGGGGTATCGTATTACCCAGTTACTGTTACTGGTTTGTGGAGGTCAGATAGGCAATTGTTCCATGTAAAATACTGATAGTCCGCTGCATCCAATAAGACTAGAAGTCGACCCCAACATAGTTGGGAAAAGGCTAGGAAGATTGATTGCCAATAACATCGATAAAAAATATTTTGATCATGCATGTTTCCTGCATAGGAAGATATAAATACTGCCATAACCACTGGGTTTAGTCGTTTTGAATAGAAGATCCGTTGGTAGATCAAGCTATAGATGATGAGAAAAATCTGAAGCCTTTTGTTATTTAATTATTATTCCAAGAATATGAATATCCTGGACAAAACCAACTGTCCAACAGATTTGCATCCACAAGGAGTATAATCCTTGACGTACCATATAAATACCACTGTATATTCAGATGCCGCCGCTGCCAGCATAAAATATACGGGCTGGTGCAAAAAGCACGTCAAATCATGAAGTTGACATGTGTGGAATAACAAGCAGGACTATGAATCACTATGAACCAGTTGCTATGCCCCCGTATGGTAATAAATCAGTTAATAGTAGGTACTGAATTTTATATGAGCGGCGTTCAAATTGTTTGAAATAAAGTTGATGAGTTTTGGTTAGAAATAAAATTAGAGTGTCATTTGTTCTGTTGCTATGCGGAAATTCGGAAAGCTATTCATGATCTTTTAGTACAAGAATCACTTGAAATTGAATGCGAACCTTTCACCGATCTAATCAGTCTTGTCTAAGAGTCTAAGCAGTCCATTACTGAAGACCTCCCCCAACGTACGATACACCATACAGTCTTCGACGTTCTATTCTACATTCTCTGTGTGATGTGAATGCACAAAGCAAAATATGATGAAGGTTTCCATGATGTTATTAAAGGACTTCATAAAATACCAATAATTTGAAAACACGGCTACAAATTGTCAGACCTATGTCCTAAGATCGGGCTATAAACTCCACATATACTTTCAAACCGATCTCTTAAAAAAAAACACACCAAATTCTAATCTCGCATCAAATCCATTCGCAACTAGCACGAGTGATTAACGAGTACAAGTGGTAACGGTGTGAATTCCGCGTCCCAACACAGAACACACGACCGCATTCCGGCCCCTACTTCTTTCACCGCGCCACCGGCGATCCGGAGAAATTCTCCAAGCGCATTCCATTTCAGATATGATATAATAACCCGTTACAGAATTCATGTGTTTTGCTAGACCTAGTGCTTCCTCTATGTGACGTCCATCTAGTCGGCTTATCGTTGCCTGTTCTTCGCCTTTCGCATCCAGCCCTTCGCAGCTGTCTTTAGCAGTTGTGAAAGCTGTATCACACCATCACCATGTATCGAGAATTTCAGCGAGCCTCGAAAACTGTCCTAGAAATCCTGATAGTCTAGAAAACCTAATCGATGAAACGACACCAATGATTTCTCCCTGCGCACTCCCTTTCAGATTATAAGCGAATTCGCAACCCCTGTTCTTCTACGAGTTCTATTTCTTACAACATCTGATTCATAATGGTACCTGAAGACATTTTCCAATGGACATTTGGATTACTTTCTCCATCTTGCAACTCGTGCATAATAACAATCTTATAGTTAGTCACGCTCTTAGTGGTGTTGAAAGCCAAACTAAAATCCATCAAGTAATCTCTGAGATTAACCTAAACACACGCAGCTGGAAACTTTGATTTTATGATGTGTGTGGTAATTTTGCGAAATCCTCGGCTCTTGAGTTACGAATGTCTATGATTACCTCATAAGTTCTGCGAACACAAATAGCCCTTTGATGTTTCTAAATGTTAAGGTAACAGCAGCTTACGAAGTGGCGTGAAGTAAGGAAATGTGACTGAAAGCGCCGCCTATATGCATAAATACATATTTAATATGCATAATTTATAACGTCGTGTGCAGAACATTAGTGGCTGCAATAATTTTCTATACACGCGAGCTCAAAACAAGAAATGTCTTGTTACAACGCGAGATAACATCTCATATAGCTTTTTTCACGATCTAATTAAATCGAAAGCCAAGCGTTGCTCGGATAAGTGCGGAATGCGGCCGCTGTTGAAATATTGATTAAGCTTTTTGTGTTACGTTTCAATCTCGTCTTGCATTATATGTAGCAAGTCAACGAACCGATCGCTCCCTACAGCGAAGGTGTTAACATTTTCACACGTCAGTTTTAAAACAACACCGCTGTTGCAATATGTAAAGACTTCACTTGTCACCTTACCACCTATGTCGCTAAACACCTGTCCCGAATTGTTGACACTGCGACAAACGTCAACCGATGTTTACACAATAAATTGAAACGGTGAATCTCTAATGAAAACTTTTACACTACCGTATGGGAATGCACACAAAGAGTTGAAATGGCTACGGTAAGTCGGCACGCGTCCACCTAATGGGCTACCAGATGATTGAGAGCTGTTATGATTTAAGACGACAATCGTCCCGAGTCGAGGGCTCTAAACGATGAGCATTGTCGTTGTGACATTTACGTCGCCTACACAATCGAATCGGGGCACCGCTATCGAAGCCCATTCGAAACGGATAAAGGTCTTGCTCGTGAGGATTCGATAAAGAGAGAAAAAGTTCAGGTAGTCGGCCTTCTGTGGTCCATTGTGACTTAACGAGGCGATGAATACTCGGATTCATCGGGAAACAGGTGGCACGTTACGCCTGTGTCGGCGCTAGCTTCGTTTTGCACTTTTAGGAGTTCGACGAACGCATTTCATTATTCAAATGTTATTCGAGTGGCGTGAAAGCGCCTCGATAACCTCGACGGCGGCGGGACGTGTACGGAATGACTGATAAACGTCGTTCCTATACTTAAGACCCAGCACAACTATCGACCGATTGACATCTCTACACCATTGTAATAGAGATTAGAAACGAAACACGACCGTCCGAAATCCGAGACCGATCGTCGAGCTCATTTCCATTATATCTATGCGAAAGCAACGCGTCCCCCAAGAATTATTCTAAGCTAATGTTAATCGAATAACTCTTATCGAATTACATCACTATGTAAACTCAACAAGGAACTAAACTATAATAAATGGCTGTCAGGTGAATTGTGTTTAGTAGTAAACACGAGAACGAGCCGGTGCGTCGGCTAACGTGCCAATGAGCAATTTTCCGAGGAAGTGATTTCGCTCGGGCTGCAACAGATAGGTCTTTGGCGCCGCAGACCGCTCTCTATAATAACGTTTGCATTTATTTATCGCTAGTTCGTCGACACTATTCGACGTGGTGTATCAAGGTACCGCTATCTTTGATAAAATGCTCTCTAAACCGCCTTCAGAAGAGCGCGCTCTTCGGAAAGCTCGTGAATCTCTCGATTTGGAACGCGAGATTATCGGTGCGATTTGTCAAGGTGCAGCAGCATTAAGCGGCTTTAGAGGTTCGATCTCGGCACGAGATAGCTGCAGAAACGCTACTCGACCCACAGTCAAGTCTCTCTCGACTCGCATTCCGATGGAAATTGCCCGCGGCCCGGCCAGATTACTGGCGCCGCATTGGATAATTACGCACCGGCGAGGACATCCATTACGGAAGATAATTCAGCGAGTGCAATTAGAGGATGAGTCGTGATTCGATCGCGACCGCTGATGCAAAATGATAAACCGGAGTGTTCTTCTAATATAAATTAACTATGTCCATAGTTATTACACTTTGCCTCGAGCGCCTGTTTAGAATTCCAAGCCACTGCACCACCTGTACTTAAGACGCTGACGGCGTCTCGCCATATTAATAGTTGTTGAATAGAGAATACTTGTTACTACGATGGCCGCGGCCCGTGCGGTCACGTCAGTAGTCACAAATCAAACGGTCCAAATTGACAGCCAATAAATAGTTTCAAATAGCGGACATCGGAATGCGAGAACAAGGCCGCAAAGCAGCCTTGCTTTTTCCGCGTCATCCAATCAGCATAAAGCCTGTTATGTTAGCTCCAATCTGAATAGCAGAGAAACCGGCTGCGGCTCGCGCCACAATCATTATTAATGTAATAAAGTACTAGATAAAACGGAGTCGGACAGCGTGTGAACGCCAGGAGAAAGCCGTTGTCGCAACATTAGGTGCCATTACCATCAAATGCCCATTCCTATATTTTTAACAGAAACTGTATGTTTAATTACGTCTCCCCAGAGCATCTCGGTCATAAACGTCTAATGCTCACTAATGATTACAATCTAACAACGAAGAGCTAATAAAAACTTGAATAGTTTTGATTCCCATCGATTTCTGGTGCTGTGAAAGTTATCGGTATCCATCATTTAATTCCAGTAAACTCAACATCGATAAAACTGTAAAACCACTTCCTTTGGACCTTCGTAGATAACCAGACTGAAATAGCGGACTATTTCTGTTGAGAGTTAAGTTTAGCACAATCTAAGCGGCAGATCTAAATTGAATCTCTGATCTGAAATGAGCGAAATGTACTGAAGAAATGGGCTTGGAACTTGATACGCCGAATAGACGTCTCGTTGCGACCTTCTGTAATGAAATTGAAGGGACGTACGTGGCAAACGAAGCGGCGTTAAAGTTATCTTATTATAAAGATCTGTTCCACCGCAGCGGCTCGCGACGAGAACATTTCAATCGCGATTTACCCAAACCGGCTCCCGTGTCGCGATGCGATCGCTCCAATGTTAAATATTTGCTCTTTTAAATAAGTCTTTATCGCAAATGCATTCAGAAATACTTTTGATTCAAAAGAAGCGATTTCGAAAGCTTTTCCTGTTTGTTAGATCGGCTTTTATAAAAAGCTTCTTCGTTAAGTGCATTCCACTTATTTCAAGCATCCCAAAAATCCCTTTTACGGTTCTCAATTAGTGCGTCAAACAGAGAGGAAACTAGGAAATTAACACCTCGTTTACCGTGCCACGTGACAGAGGGTGACCGATTGCGCCAGACCCTCCGTAAATGCTCGGATCTCCAAACAAAACCTTGCAACCGTGAAGCGCCGGCTTCTGACTCAATGCACCGTGAACAATTGGCGCCTATGCACTTAACAATTCCTATAAAGCTGCTTTTATACATTAAAGAAATCCAAACTTGGGAAAAGATAAGAAGCACTTTCTTTTATCTTTGAATGCATCCTGCCTTCATGATCATTAGTAAAGCTATCTCGTTCTGGCCCCGCTCCATCCTTTTCTCGCACATCTTAGGAGGGCCATTTATCAATACCAAATAACATGCCGGGATCTTTTTTCCCTTTTGTTTATTTGTTTTTTATTTACCTTATTCTTCGGTGTTCTATTTGTGCCTTCGTTTTTGACTCGAAATTGATTGTAAAGCCGCTCTGATGGCATCCGTCAAACATAATGTTCGATGCATTGATGGCTACTAATGAGAGGTGATGATGAGTTGTGTATTAAGTACAAATGCATAAAGGTTCATCAAGAATGAAATACTATCCTTCAATTGAACTATAAAATAGCCTGTATCGTGGAACTAAAAGACAAACAACATAAAATTAACGATGTAATAGAATCTCGATTTCATAATAAATGCATTGCGCGCTGCAAAGTGCAATTAATGGAAGCAATTCTGCGTACAAAAGCTATTAAAGTTCGCTATTAAAAGTTTCCAATTTCCCCTGCTGCTGCTCCAAAGGTTTAGCTATTAACGGCGCGCAAACCCTTTTGCTTTTTTACGTTGGTATTTTATTCTTTAATTGTTTTATTTATTGCGGTTTCGCATTCGCTCGCGACTTCATCTGCCGGTTTGAGCACGGACGGAATTCTGCAATTTCTTTGCGAATTCGGAGACGACCGACTCATTACCTTTTTACTGAACTTTTTCGAAACATTCGATCGCGACGTTTAGGGAATAATAAATCTGTTCATTTATTTCAATAAATTTTTAATGACCCCTTTAAAATGTGATTAACTTTGGACGTTGTCGGTTAGTATCGTTTTTATCGAGATTCTTAATCGATGTCCCGTCGATGCGCCTGCGCATCGGACAACTCACTAATCATTCAAATATTAGGGTTAAAAAATACATGATTCTGTGAACGAAAAAGATATCCTCAAAATACCGGACATCAAGGGGGGTCTTCCTTAAGTTTTCCTCCGTTGTCAAGAGCAAATAAAGCGGCGTCCCTCTGAAATTAATTTTGTTTTGTTTCATCGTCTGGAGCCGAAGCATTTACATTGAATGCGGTCGGAGGCTGGCCGTTTGTGAGGATATTTATGTAGGGGCCCGTGGAGTATGACATGCGCATTATTCATACACGATACGCGCCACGAACCAGCTGTATGTTATTTTTACCGGTTCATCGGCTTGTCGTCGATGGGTTACCATTTAAGATGAAAGGGAAGTTTTTCTAGTCGAAAACATTTGTATGATTCACCGCGACGCTTTCAGGAATACAGCCGACTACTGTATTCCTGATGTTGATACAAGAATGTTGTTTTAGAATTCCTTTGTGATTTTAATGTTTAAGTTTCTGTAAAGTATGAAATAACGGATGAATGCGTCCATGACGGTAAAATCCTAGAATTTATAGGTAAGGACGTAGGCACGGCAAATCGAACGCCATCAAAGTTTACGACACCACAAGGCGCCACGGTGTCGATACTTGTGATTGGATACACTGCCTATAATGCATTTCCTTTTGCATTCGCAATAACCGTTTCCTGTTTCAATTTATCGGTTTACACTTAATATATTTTCAATTTTATTAATAGAATTCTGCTTTAAAATATACGTGAACTTTTAGTATTTACTACTTTTCCGTAATGAATAACTGTTGGTATTACAGGCTATTAAATAACATTGAAAATTTGCTATTGCATCACATTTCAATTGTTCTATGCTGCAAAATGGTATTATTTAAGTGTTTGTTGTTTTAAAACAATATGCGCACTGAAAAGTTTATTTGCTCAAGAGTGTTCACGTCCAACTTACGTATTTGAAAGAAGAAAACAAATGACATCACTGGCAACTTTCTTTTGTTTTATAGCCAACCTAACTCTTTGCTAATATTTTTTTCTTCGTTCCAGATTCAAACGACGGTGATGCAGGAGTGAGATGTTACTGCAACACGGCACAGTGCGTGGGTACGGGGTACATGTGCCGGTCTGCGCGCAGCGGGGGATGCTACAGTGAACTGCCCGCGCCTCGACGCACGCACCACGCCAGACATGGATGCCTGCATCATTTGGCTGACACGTATGTATTTTATGTTTAATTATAGACAATAAACAACGGATACGTTAGAATCTACTGGCAGTTGGCAGACAATAGACCGGGTTGAGTGATAGAGAGAAGAAACAACAAAACGAAATAATTATAGCACAAATGATACTCAATACTCAAATGTATCGCAAATTAGATCTTAGCTTTACAGTTGCTTGACCAGCTTGACATCCAAATTAATAAAACGTTTCTGAACCCACTTTATTGTAGGATTGTTAAGAGTAGGCCTAGTTGCTTCTAGTCAGAAAAATCTTCGTTCGAAATTGTCGTTGCTTTGTAGTTCTATTTTATAGGTGTCTATATTGTGGACGCCACGAACACCTGTTTATTTTGTTGATTCATTTACGTTTGTTTCACTTTCTGATATGTTGCTTTGTTTATCAATATTTCCTTTCTTCATTTCACAATATTTTGCAATTTATTGTCGCATTTGCATATCTGTCTATTCCATTATATTTATATCTTCTATCTGTATCATGTACCTAAGTTTGTATTAGTAACGTAGGTACCTACTTAAACAAAATAATGATTACTGTACCGTATTATACGTAGAATATTAACCAGATGATGTTATATTTATTCGAGAGTACGACGGAAAATTCTAGATTTGATCCATAATCTGTGTGCGCAAGACTGAGTAGCCTTGCCAATAAAGATAAATATGTTTTTGAACAATACTAGGGTCATCATCTTCAGTCAGGTTTATCAAAAACTAATTTTTAGTCGTAACTTTTATGATCTAATCATAATTATAAAATATGATTTGTTATTGTGGAATTGAACATTAAATTCCACAATAATTTAGCAACCACGAATCAAATTGATAATTATAATGCCGCATTGGATAAAATTAATTTCCACTAATGTTGTAAATTTAATTCAAGATTCGTCCGTGGATTTCGACATTTAACAAGATGTCGTCGATAAAAAGCTAAAGGAACGTTCCAACAACATTCCTAAAGAGGGACAGGAGATTTTATCATTTCTAATTGCGATTCTAATTAGTATGCTGCCCATCGCTTAAATGTCAACCCTTTACAAAAAGGTACATGATTTAACAAATTGGTCGTTGGCTTGCTCCCGCGCAATGCATTAACTGAAATTTATTTGGTAACTAAAGCCGGTGTAAAATTACATTAAGTCGTTGACAAAGATCTAGGTAGTATTAATTTACCTGCTACTGTAATTTGCATACAGGTCTCACTTAAATCATTGTCACTTTGCTTTTTATCTCTTGTATCTACTTGAGAATTGTTTGGTATTTCAAACAAATTTCCTTTTCAGGTGTGGTCTCTTCTATTAGTTTCACCTAGGTCCTCCCTCTCTATGTCTGCCTTCGGATTAAAAATACTTACATAACTAGATAAAATACTTTATACAGCGATCGATTCTACTTCCCATTCTTCATTTATTTGGACTAAATCTACAATCCATTACTCACACTCCACCAATAATTTATCACAATCTTAATCTTATCTATTGACATTTTCTCATCTATTTAGAAAGTAATTACGATACATTTCCTAAGATACGGCGGCAGTACCTTTTTGAATTTCATCGAGGAATTAATTATTCTTTTGTTAGTCATCATGTGAGGTGCATTGTCATCGATCAATACTGCTTATCATGTTAGTGTATGGGCTCTATCGTTGCGTACAAGTCTCTTCAATCAATTTGTCTGTGGTTTCGAAATGACTGCCGCTTTCATCATGATCATAGATGTAACGTAACGACACAATTAGAGATTTGATTGAGGACGTTGGGACTTGCGTATTTGCGAAATCAGTCTTCGTATGAATAGATTATACCGTTGGTATTTATTCATAATTGGAAAGCAGCCCTTTCTACTAAGATCAAACCATCTTCTTCTTATGTTTCTTCAACCAATTCATAAAAAAGGAAAACGTGAACATCATTTCCATCAATAAATGCGTCTGTTTATTTAACAACAGTAGAACATTAAGTAATCGTCGTATCTTTTTTATATGGCGCTCGGTATGTTCACCTCGGTTTATTAATTATACCGGCGAAGGCATGCCGGACTCCACTATGTTTTTATATACTGAAATTACCCGCTCAGTTGATTATCTTATTCGGATCGGCCCGGGCCGCGTTCACCGAACCGGTTTCTGTCTGCCGCATGCCCACTTTTATTTACTTTAAATAATTTTTGCTCCTTTTTGGCAATCTCCACCATTATCTTTGCTAACGATCGCCGTGTCCGCTTCGTTAAGATTTCCATAGAATTCAAATTGATATTCGCTTATTTTATCGGTAATTAATTCTCGTTTGACTTGTTTATTGTGTATATAAAGTGCTGTTGAGTGATGTCGGTTTGATGTCCTCGTTTGTTAAGATAAGGGTGACTCTGCTGGGGTTGAGGCGCGGGTCAGGCTAGATAGTGCTGCGCGGACGCCGACCCGGACTATGTTGTATACTTCGTTACTAAATCACACCCTATCATTGACCAATAAAGTTCAAATTTGATTGAAAAGATTGACGAATGTAAAGAATGTCTCCTCTAGGCTTTGTTCTTAGAATCAGCTTTTTTATCTACAATAACTGAAATCATTATTATCGGTATGGAATTATCTAGATGGGTCAGTTGCATGTCAACAATTTTGTATGTCATCTCGATTTGTTCTTTGTTTCAGCTATTTGCACTATTACAACAGATTATGTTGTTATCTGCTCCTAAATACGTAATTTATACTTATTTGTTTATTTATTGTTTACAACTCTCGATTGTTAAATACTTGGATGTGAATGTGACATTACAATTATTGGTATAGATAAGGTTTCTTCGAGAACAGTGGCTGATTTGAGTTACTTCAGAATTATTTATTCAAACTTTAACCTTCCTTATTATGCTTTCATTGGGTTTGAGAATAAGGTACGAATTATTTTCCTTAACAAAGCTAGTCTTTAGTTCTTTAATTTCCTTCTCACCATCTTTTCCTTTGGCGGCATCGTAGCTGTAATCTTAATTAGGCAGCCTTTAAAATCATCAACAACTTTCTTCCTATATCTTCAGTTAATATTGCATTCATTAAAAAGAAAATCCGTTAAAAAAACAAGTCCACGATGCGCTCTGAGATTAAATCTTAATTGGCTTTCAACTGATTGTACTTATTTATAGTTCCACTCATTATATTTGCCCGGTACCTTATCTCCATGTTATTTTTTTGTTGCTATCTGAATTCTGGTGACTGCTAATTAGTTTACATCATTACTATCGTCTATTAACTAAGATGAATTGTGTTAATCATTTACACATTTTACACTTCTATTAGTTTTTTTCTTATCAACGTCGTTAGAAGAGCGTGAAATGTATGTAGATGATATTCGCGTTGTGAAGAAAGTGTTTAATTTATTCTTTGAATTAAAACGTTAGTTTATGATCCCGCAAACGGGTAGCCGTAAACTAGTACGGCTGTTTTATCAGTTTTTTTAATCGCTTAGAATTATTATATGAGGGGATACAAAGAAGGTACGAGAAAGGCTCGAAAAACAAAATAAAGTGGAGTTCCTTGGTGCCAAGGATAGGTGGAAAGGACAACGCTTAGTAATTTAGTAATAAGATAATAAAAGATTTTGGAGTGCTAGAGCATGCAGTTTTATTTCTTTTGTTTTCGTCCATTTTGCGCATGGTACTTACAAAATATCCCTTAAAGACCCATCTCGTGTTGAAATCATCACGTGGTGTTTTGAGGGGGGATTAGATTAAAATCTTAAAATCACCATACCATAATATCAGCTAAGCGACTGAAGTTCAATCGCTTGGTAGTGAACGGTGAAACATTTTGACAAATTCTAAGTAGTGTCCGACTTCTATCTTTGTCACCCTATCAGCTGACCCAAACATCATCCTCTTGCTCTTCTCTCAATTTATTGGTCTTCTTCTTCCATGCATCTCTATCAACAAAGAGAGATAGAGATGCATGCCCCCCTTTCTAGCCAGATCATGTTAAATTCATCCCTAATTCCTTTCTCCTCATTGCATTTATACTCAAAACTTGCCTCACAAAATATCCTCCATCCTTCCATATCACATGCCCTACCAATCGATTTCCTTTACGGCTGTTCCAGACAGACCAAAAATATTTTTACATACTGTAACGCCAGCTTGTTTGAATGACCTAGACGTAAATTTGCATAAGATTAGTTTTCGAACAGGCATCCGAAATCCTTATTTGTTTAGTTACGAACGTGTAAGCAATTCTTAGTGATTGCCTGACGGGAAACAATGTACCTACGGGTTTTCCGTATGAATACATATGCATAGCTGAGCTAGAAGCTCTGGCTTTGAATTTGAAATCGTGTGTTAATTGTCGCTTGTAGTTTGTTTTTCTAATAGCCATTGGCCATTAATTTATTTTTCCTGCAGGCTGTGAATGTAGACATCACCTCTTTGCAAGAAGATTAATTAAAGACACTCTTGATAATTTGGTTAGATTGTAATCTAACACCACAAGCTTGCTTGAATAATGATATGAGATCACCGAATATTTCGGCCTCGAATCTATAGGTGGACTCTCCCGATCCAGTGATATAAGACGACACATTGCAACTAAAAAAGTTTCTAATAGTAACGCTTTCCTGCTATTCGTAAAGCATGAAAATTTTACAACACTTCCGCGGTTTGTATTACAATGGGTGCAGCAAAACATTACGGCATGAACAATGTCATAACCATTGTTATGCCATCAAGTTATGCTATCAATAAATACCTAAAGAAGATACGATAAAAAATCATCAAGTATACACCTGGCAACATTACATAACAGTTTAATCAACCGAAACTATAATAACTCTACCGGTTTTACAAAATTTTAATTGGACCTACGAGCATCTAATCGTTTCTGCAAATAGGTTCCCAATCGGCAAAACAAAGATCTCTGATCCAATCATTTAAATTATTAAAATTGATGAAATTCTTCAAATAAAATTCTTGTTCGTTCCCGTGAGAAACGAAACATCTTCTTAATTAAAATAGACGAAGATTATAGTCATTGGAAAGAAAATTGAGCGAAATTTGATAGTGACGAAGTGACAGTTATGCCGAGTTGTAAATATGCTCATTAAGATGAGGCTGTTAATGTTAATTTTTATTGAAGGCTGTTAGCGACTGCGTGTTAACTCGAAACTTGTTTTCTTAAGGGCCTGTTCGATATTGAGAATATTTATTAGAAACTTATGTTTATGATTGGCTTCCTTAATTCAATTAAGAAATCTATATGTATACTCGTATGTTCTGTTAAAGTGCTTCAGTATGTTTAGTGATTTGTTTAATTGAAATGCAAGCAGCAGTTTCAGTGTTATTGGCAAACACAACAATCGTTTCAATTCAACATTAGTATTCGCCTATTATTTCAATAAACTGTTCCCAGTTTACATATCAAGTTTCTATGTAAACGTAACTATTACAAGAACACAAACCTTATCCACTCCAACGTCAATTCTCACCGATTTACTCGCTTTTATCAAAGTACTCAATACTCTTGCCCTGTAAACTCTCAAACGATAAACATAAAGTAAAATTATATACAAGATAAGAAATTCCAAGAGCTTGTAAATTGAAAAAGGCCATAGTTCAAACACGCGAGATTTATTCAAACAAGAAGCCGTTTTGTATGTTAAATGCTCACCCTAATACATCAAATGTCTCTTCAATATTCAAAAGAAATGTACTTAAGTACTGGTAAATTTTAATTTTATGTAAATTTTTGGTGACTCCGTGAGAACATCGGCCGTGATTTGTTTGCGACAGAGGTTAAATTCTCTGATAAAGTTTTAACTACTCACATGCATCAGCTACTGAACCCACACATCTGCAGCCATCGTTTTATACATACAGTAAATGGTCAACGTCATCCAGTCCCCCCTTACTTCCTTCCGAACACTGTGTAAAATATTGTTTGTATGTGTGCGTGCGTTGACCAACAAAAACACCAAGTCAAGTAAAGTTCAACCAGTAAACTGATGATTTGTATTCCATTGACGCAATGTTATTATCTGGCCGCGCTGTCCACGCCGAGATGCTAAAATACATAAATCTTCATGTCTTATTATTATAAAAACCTTTGAAAAATGTTGACTTAAATGGGAATTTGTGTGCGTTCTGCATATTACGCGAGAATTTGATGGTAAAGGATGATAAGGTGCTTTAGACAGTGGTCAACCGTACACTTGAATATTTAGGTGTATTTTAATATTGTTTTTCGTCACTTCGTACGGCATAACATAACATGACATCACGCCTTGTTTCCCCGTAGTGTTGGGCAGAGGTGTACCATCAAAGAAGTTCATATCTAACCAGTTTCAAAACAAAATCCCGTGAACACGATGACCACAACTGTTACCGGCCCGGTGCTATAGCCGCCGAGCGCTGCAAGCAAGAATAATCCTTACGGTGGTTAGATATGAATTTCTTCTATGGTACCTGTAGCAGGTACAGCCAGTTATGTTTAATTCCCATGTAATAGGGGGCGAGCCTATTGCCATCAACCAATTCCAGACTCCATCAACTGGGCACAAATCCAGACTCCATCACCTGGGCACAAATCTAGACTCCGGGCTGCTACTGAGAAATTCCAGATAGAAAAAACCAATAACACTTAACACTGACATCTTAGTTTTATTCATTTATTTCTTGAATAACATCCTTTTATCTATTGTCATCCCTGAACTTTCAACTTCCTTGTTCATTATCAGCCTTTTTGTATCCACAAAACACTTGACGACTGCTATTTCTTTTGATATTTTAGTTCCTTAAATATCATTAAAGAATCACCGCTTAGTCTTAAGTCATTAGCAGTGGAATCATTAACAGAATTTATTTAAAATAGCTACAAATCTAATCGTTTACTATTCATCACGATTATCGACTTAATATGTTATTTTTTGTGCATTTTTTATAATAATTTGTGCTTTGTTAATGAAAAGCTACATTAATCTCATGTAAATGTATTCATTTATTTTCGTGCATTTTTGACGACGAATTCTTTTGTAATTTGTCATAGGTTAATTATCTCGTAAAATAATACGGTATATCTACCTATTTATTATCTTTATCTCACACTAAATATAATTTCTTAACTCTATGCATATACTCATATAAATATTTTCTTATATTTATACATGTAAGTACCCCAACTCAGAAGATGTCATCCTGTCGCTTCCCCCGGCGTTTGTAATTCGGCCTAACAAGCTGATCCAAATAATAAACAAAAACCCAAGTAATTGGTACCAAGCCGTCGAAGCTCTAAATCAAAGTGTAACAAAACAAAATGATCGTATCGATCAGTTGGCATGCCCAGTTGGCACTTTAAACTCTTGCGCAAGTCAACAATCTGGGAGGTGCGTAATGTCATGACTTACTGTCTTGATGTGGATCACACTGAGAGCGCGAGGACATTTTGTTACGCGAATTAAAAATGGCTGCTTTTATTCGTATTGATATTTAAAAAAATCGTTCTTCGCCATCTGGGGTTTAATTTATAAACTTTGCTTAAAGTTAAGTAAAGGTAAGCATCTGTTTTACCATTTATAATTAAATAAACCTGCTGATGTCAAACTTTATCTACATCCTAGCTGGTTTTCGTAGTTGATAATTAAAATATTGCTGGCCTCGTCGACTGCACCCTTCCTTTTAAGCGTCTATATAGATCTATTCCGATAGATCTATATAGACGCTTAAAAGGAAGGGAAATCAACTCCTAAAATGCTGTTATGTGGTCCGCCACATAACAGCATTTTAGGAGTTGATTTTCCTTCTTAGCATACTGCTCCCAAAGTCGGCTCACATTGCCTATGTGGTCTTCATTCAATTAAAACTTTAATTCATTGAGAACTAGAATGTCAATTAATTAATCGGCCCAACGTAAGGACACAAATTGCAACCTTTTTTTCCTTATCAACGCAATAAACTAACAAGTACAGGCCGGGGCAAACCACAGAACTTTTTGCCTCAATACCATTGAATCAAGTGAACTCGAAATTTATTCGTATTCAGCAAAAAAATCACCACTTAATGTTCAACTTCTGAATTCAATAACGATAAGCTTTATTATTTTCTTTGTTCATAACTCGTTTGTTGAGACAACATCTTTTTGTGGAGACGGGTGAAAGACGGGAGCAAGGAACTGGTTTGATCTATGGAAGGATGTTCAATGTTCATATTAGCTGATTTATTGGCAGTTTTAAAACATATTGGAACAGTTGTTAGTTCTTCCATAAAACTATCGAGAAAGTCTGTTCATTTGCAATTATGATTATTATGGGATAAAAGGAACACAGGAAGCCTTTAGGCATCTCGCGCTCTAGACGGCCATGACTCCGGCCAGTCGTGGTCGTGTAGTGGTATTGTATGGTGTGCGGCTAGTTGACCGTTGCGACCAAGTGGGCGATTTGTATCGGTGTCTATAGTTTCCTGGTCGCGGTCGTGGTCATAGCCGTCTAGTGTGCGGGATTCCTTACTCAGATTACTTAGCAGTGGGTCGAAAAAGGCTGCCAATGATAATGATGGACTAAAAGGATTTGTTTGCTATATTTATCTTTAATCATTTCCTCAAAAATTATGAACTTCTGTTGTAACTCAATTCGACTGAACAGACGAACTCATTTCTCCGATTTCACCAGAAATCTCATGCTATTTTCTACTGTTTCCAGGGAAGAAGAAGCGTTATCCCGATGCCAGAACTCGCCAGGGTCTGGAGGTCCACCACCATCGTCAGAACACTCTCTCTTGCTGTGTTGCTTCAGGGACCTCTGCAATCATGAAGATAGTCCCCTGGCTAGAGCGAGGCTCAACCTTACTAGTAATGAATATGGTAAGTTCTGTTTCTTTTCAATCTTTGTTTGTATCGAATTTAGTTTTATAACGACCATCTATAGCCCTACCGCTTAACTGAGTCGTTTCCTGAGGTAACTGCGCGGTGCGGGAGGGGTGACAGTTTTCACTAATTGACGAATCACTGAGCTCTCGCATTACGTCACCACACCCTATGCGCACCGCGCAGCTATCTCAGGAAAAGTCTCAGTTAAAAGCGGTTTGGCTATATTTGCGTATGGGCCTTTATGACATGTTAAAACCATCGCTTTTCCGTTGTGTAATAGGGATAGTGCTATTCGTAATGTATAGTTCCATCTCTCTCTCACACTGGAACAATGACTGCTTTAACAAGTCATAGTACAGCCCTTGGTTCCTCACACTTTCTCATCATTATCTTAAAATCCCCAAAATGCTTTTAGATAAACATATAGTGAACTAGTAAACAACTGGTCTTTCAGCAATGTCCGATCAGAACAAGTTATTTACTCAGACAGCAATTTCCTCAGTTCTCATTAAAGATTCTAAAGATTAAATTCAAGACCTTTCAAACAGTAATGTACTTATAGCGACTAGGCGCCAATGAAGCGATAAAATGGTGGCTGTGTATAATCCTAAGGCTACATCGTAATGTTATGATCCAAAACACGTATACAAAGATGGAATTCATAGATTACTAACATTATTATTGAATAGACACTGTTTTCTCTATGTCCCTATTCATAACTCTGCAGAATCGATTACGCTTATCTCAATGATATTCGAGACTATAACAAACCTGCATTTAGAAGATTGCATACGTAATAACAAGATAGGAATCGATTAAGATCCAGTGCAATTGAATCCTTATGCAATAGTATCCATTGATTGTAGGCAATCAAAACCTAACACACGTATACCAGTAGCAGGTCTACCAGATCAGACCACAGTCTATATAGAGCATATAGTTAATTCTTACACAACTGCAAAACGTTGAAGTGTAGCCAGTAGGATAATGAATAGGCTACGTAGCTTTTAATTCTGAAGGCAGGTGAATTCAAAACAGGTTGAGGATAATAAAGAACAAATGAAAGATATAAATGGCAGCCTTTGTATCCTGCCGTAATGTAATTGAAATGAATGGATCGTAAAGTGTTTGTGCATTTTTTTTAGGACTACATTAATCAGGAGTTTAATTATTGGAGTTGCCTTTAAAGGGTTGGGTAATAGGTAAGTGAAGTCTGTGTTTTAAATTGGAGAAAAGACCACCGGCTTAGAACAGGTTAATAGTATATAACATGACATCACGCCTTGTTTCCTTAGAGTTAACAGAGGTAGGCAGAGATGTGCCCATAGTACACCCACATTTCGCCAGTTATGTTTCAAACTCAAACTCAAAGTATTTATTTCAAATAAACCAATTGCAGGCACTTTTGAATTGTCAAGGGGGTCGGTCAGTCAGAAAGATGAAGCTAGATGCCCATTCCAAAGCGTAGTAGTTATACTAACTAAATAGTTGTCCGTGGAGTTTCTTGCCCGTTCTAGAAACTCCACGGACACTCTTTTAAATCATGATATGGTTACAAAATATTGGTTACATCATTCATGTTGAAGTTATACATGTGAGAACGATGCAAAACGTGAAAAGCGTCCATAACAGAAATAAAAAAATAAATAATCCAATTTTTTTTATTAAATTTAAATAAGCCGTGGTAGCTAAGAGATGACCAGTCCCTACTGACGGCGCCCGTTCACGAACATGACGTTTAAGTCCCATATAATAGGGGGCTAGTCTATTGCCACCATCAAGCACAAATTCCAGACTCGTATCTACTTTTACATTTAAAGATGATTAGATTTCATATACTTAGTACAAATCAATCTGCCTAGCCTTTTCCCAACTATATTGGGGTCGGTTTCCAGTCTAACCGGATGCAGCTGAATACCAGTATTTTGCATGGAGCGACTGCCTATCTGACCTCCACAACTCAGTCACTGGATAATACGATACCCCTTGGTTGTCAGACTTTCGGGATTCTGACGACCCGTAACGACTTTCAAAGATCTACGAATGACTACCGGGACCAACGGTTTAACGTGCTTTCCGAGACACGGAGGAGTCTCGGTATGTAAAGACTCACAGACCAACCCCGGCAAGCGTAGCTTAACCTGATGGATCGACCCGTTCGGCTGCTATTACTTAGCCACGAGCTCCTCCTCCTCATATGCTTAGTACGACTGTACGAAATGAATTAAGAAAAATAGAATTATAGAAGTACCACAACTTACATCTGACAATAACAAACAAAACATCAATGAGGAAGGCCGTAACCCTTACATAACTGACAGTAAAACTGAACTATTTAATTCGTACCAATATAACCGTAACAATACAAGGTCTAAACAATAAATTGATACGAAAACCTATCAATACAACAAACATAAATTGCTTCTAAACAGTGCCGGCAATCCAATTATATTGATACCATATTATTGCAGTCGTAAATTGTATCGAATAACGTATTCAAGCAAACATGACGAATAAATAAATATCATCAGCCTGTATAACAAGACAAACAGGCTGTTTAGAAATTAAAATCTCCATAGACTCAAGGAAAAGTAAAACTTAAAAACGGGTGAATTATTGAGCAGGCTAGGTGTTAGAATAGTGCGTTTTTTTAAATATATTATCTGTGCTAAGCTAGAAATAGCATAAATAAGAAAGACTGAAAATGTTACACAAGTATGGAAAGATAAAGTAATAAATATAAACTACCAAGTGGACAAAAAAAAGCATAAGAATCGGATGATATATAGAATTTTCCTTTGGAAACAAAGAAGAAAAATCTCATAATTTCTCTTTCTCAAGAATATTTTTCATGTCTTAGAACGTCAGAACTTTGAATATATAAAATTGATTGACTCAAAGACTTGGGACTTCGCAAGCACATTATATCTAAACCAGTCGCAGTAATTCCGTGTCAAGTAGAATTGAACAAGTCCTAAAGGTGCGCACAGATTCAACGCAGACAATTTAGTGTCGCGTGCGCAGGACTCATCGCGTATATGTTATTTAATGTTATTATTCTTTGTATAAAACATTGCAGTAGTGCTTTTGTTACACGTCTATGCAAATTATTGTGTTCGTAAAAACGCAGCAGGTAAATAATTGTCTAGGATAAATAATGTTGAAGTTTTATTCGATTTCAGGAATACTAATAGGTACTCTGATACAAGAAATCGTAAATTAAGACAAAGCAGTATTTTAGATGATTAAATATAAAGTAGAAATGTGAAATCTGACGAATGGAGAAGCCAATATATATGTCGCAGGCAATTTGTATGATTTCACTTTTACAAACGGTGTAGTTCGTTTACTAATATTCCATAACTGGGAGGGTTTGTAAACGGACGGCGCAGTTTGAATAATGATGAATCATACAATCTACCTGCGACATATACAACTGTAGTTTTTGTTTACCCTAAACCTCTTTATCTCTATATCTCTAACTTTCACTATGGGACCAACGCTGAAATCGCGAAAATAAAATCAGCTGTTCCCTACATTTCGACGAGATATACGAACATAAACGTTTATGTATAGCAGATATTTCTTTTCGCGATTTCAGCGTTGGTCCCATAGTGAAAGTTGTTCATAATAATGAGTACAATAACCCCTTAAGAGGTTTAGGGTAAACAAAAACTAAGGTGGTATATAGCCTAGCAAAGAGTAAAATAGCAATCATTGTCTTCAATCAACAATAAAATGTTTAATTTTGAGCGCTGTTGAACAAAAACTGCAGAGCTGTCAGATTCAAGTGTGTGCATACCTTAGGGACATAATAAATAATTCAATTCTTTGAATTGACAAGCTATTAAAAGTGATAATGCTGGTTCTATGTATATTTCAATTTGAGCCGGTATTAAATCACAGGTAGTTTGTTGAGCAACGATTTCTCCTACCGTTTGTCATTCATTATTTATTATGTATTAAACGACTTGTTTACGATATCATAAAGATGGATATAGCGCCTTATTTAAATCCTGTTTAAGGTTACGACATAGTAAAGTAGTGTTTATGGGATAATTAAAACCTTTCTCGCGACTCAAGAATCTGAAAACTTGACTATCAATCAATCACTGCCTCCTTCAATCCATTAGTTGACACCTTCGTTTTGTGTAGCCATAAAGAAAATCGCACGTCAGACTTTCTAACATTTACAAGATTACATACCACAACTTGATCATTATCCAGACATAGTTTCTCGTAACTTATTTATAATGGTTTTCCTTCATAATCCTACACAATTTTCCATTACGTTTTCACCTCATCTTCGCATATTATATTGTAAACATTCTCAGTTCTCACCGCGTTTACTCAAACATGTTGTAATTTCAATGAAATTCATCCCGCAACAGTTTCCTCGAACAAAGATATTATTCTAGCGGAGTCCGTATCTAAAGTAAACAGCGCGTGAGTCAGCTCTTGGACTATACTTGCAGCATTACGTCAGAGGTTTACTGATTTTCAAGTGCAGCAGATATTGCTTGTTTCAGAATGTTGAGTAATTAATCGTTGTTTGGTGCAATCTTATGACTTACGAGTATAACAATTGTTTTGAGTTGAGAATACTTAAGACGGTTCAATGCCTTTTGTTTCTATTAAAAACAAACAGGCGCCAGGCTTTTTTTGCGCTATGCTACGTAGTTCCGTATATCTAAATTTAGCACGCTAAAAATAGAAATCAATTATTAGTCTACTTATAGTAGAACGTGAGAAAGTGTATATGTTAGATCAACAATATCAAAATCAAATAAATTCGTCCTTATATTCTACACTTCTACAGAGACTGAGCATTTTTGTATTTCACTCTGTATTCTCTTCAACATTAATTACACCAAGAATTCCTCAGGATTCCTCTCCTGATTGGACCAATTCCGTATCATCGATTGCAATTTCAGATTAAACCTATTCATCATAGCAAACTAAAGGATCCTCTTAATCTTCATTAACTCTGTTTCCACGACATTTTGAATCGGTACGATTTAAATTCTCGCCCCCAGCGTTGGTCTAATCAAGTGCAGACCACGCAACATCGTTTGATTATTCAACAAATTGTAATGCGGTATAAATTTTCTCTCCTAAAGCCTCGGGGTTTGTATTAATAGTGTAACTATAATGGATACTAAGATCTGCACGCGATTTCGCCCACGCCAGGTTTTGGTTGCCGGATTTTTATAGGCTATTTGTATGTTAGGAATTTAAGGTATTAGAATGAGTTCTTGAAGAGTTACTATATGGCGGAATCTTCATGAATCAGTAACATCAAGCTAAGCTCCATTATTTCAAATACAGTTGAATGACGTCCTACAAGTGAAAATAATTGAATCTGCAGACAAATCTCTTGAATGTTATAATAATAATAATAATGTGCAGAAGATTAGTATTACAGATCTGGGCTAGTTTCCTCGCCATAATGGATTTCGCCCGGGGCCGTGATTGCGATGCGCAATTGTTTCAGCTTATATTCCTTTGTTGGAATTAACTTTTGTTGTGACAAGCTGAACTAAATCTTATAGCTAGAGTGTTTAAGTTTACTTCTGTCCGTGCTGTAATAAACTGTTAATCGCCTGTTATAAATAGCCAGGGACCTGTTTCGGTGACCGCATCTTAGGAGTGATTTTTGCTGCTATACAAAGGATAGCTTTCTTTGGTATCCGACTAATGAACTTTAGTAGCTATGTCATGCAGATGAGCATCTTTTTGTAAGATAACTAATCCGTTTGCCAATCGCAGAATGGGATATTTTTCATTACGTTTCTTAAGAGCCTCTTGTTCCTGCAGAACAAGAGGCTCTTAAGAAACGTCAACTGTATCAACGGGTAGATATGAATAACTATTTATGAACGAAACGAATGAGATCACTTGTGTAATTCAATATTGTGCTAGGTCATCTACAAGCATATCATCGTCAGCACATTCTGGAGAGGTATTCATTGATCCTACGAATGATTTAGGACTTTGTCTTACGTAGATGTTTATTTAAATATGTAATTGTTATTGATCATGATTAATTATAATGATGAAGATCTATGATCTATTGCTATTCTTAGTTATTGTTTTTTTGTTTTTGAGGAATGGGTATATAAACGTAGAGATGGTGAGCGATGCATATAAGTGCAGGCATAATTGATAATCAACTTAAATGTTTTCAAATTGGTTTGTGTTTTGTTATGACCCTACTTTTAATTCTCTTTATTCTTTCAATGTTATGTTCATATGACATATAAAAGCAACAATTACCACCCAGATCTTCACAATTACGCAAACATTGTTAGTTGTTACCTAACTCTGTAGTGAAAAGTTGAGTTCCGCTCATGTTTATTTATTTACGAGAGTCACTCATATTATAATTGTATACGAGTATGGATGTATTTACCAATTCGTCACGGGCGTATGAATCGCCAATCGTAGCGACAGCCGAAAGTGTCAAAATTGTCGCGTTTATCGAGTGATTGATCGATTGTTAAAACAATTGAATATCAATTTTGATGAAATTATAAGTTTGACTGTTCGTGAATTGTTCATAGATTTGGCTTGTAGAATGCTGTTGTGTTTTGTTTTTCGTTCCCATGGTCTCTGAATTTAGGAATGCTGTCTTCAGATAACGGTGTTTCTTTTTTGCGTCTATTAGTATTTTGGTTAGTATCAATTCTCACGATTTCGATCGCTCTAGTCTAGATGTGTTTTTCGTCCTGTTTGAATTAATTTGTTCATCGTTTCCGTAGATACAAGAAAGAAGTTTTGTATATTTGTTTTTATATTTCTATGATCGTTTCATATTGAATTATGCACATGTTACCTTTAATTCAGCCAGTATTTTGTGCAATAATAAAAGTTGTGTCTACTTCTTTCTAGGAAGTCTCCTGACATTATTAATCGCACTTGCGACCTTCCTGGTAATTAAAAGTACATATCAATTCTAAAGGGCATGCAATACGAGATAAAAACTGCCTACAATACATTTAGAACAATAGCAGCCATATCAATTGTCGAAAAGAATGTCATTATGACACTCTATACTATACTCAATCCATTGGATCTAATAAAGTGACTACATTGTGTTCCTGGTAGTCTACCATACGAACCTGCGTGTGATCAATATCATGCAGACATAACAGTAGTTTTTACTGGAAGTGTTGCGCTTGCGTTGCGTTAACGAAATGCGTAAACTGCATGTGATCGTTTAGATAATACTTGTAAAAGCTGACAAAGCGGTGATAAATGGTCCTTGAAAATTATGTGTTGATTTGATCATGATGAAGAATTGTTATCAGCAACGTTTCTTCTTTGATCGGTGTTACTAAAGGATTGATCTTCATCGATTGTTCAGGTTTAGCTAGTAATCTAGTGGTTGCTATATATTTTTTAATCCAATCAGCGAAGCCATTTTCGAGCATGTAAAAAGAATCATTTTCTGACTCACTACCATCGATTTTGCCCGCAAGCACCTTGAGTTTTTATCACTGCATAATATCGCAAATTAGTATCTACTGTTTACGTTCAAAATTGTCGTGTGTGGGCTAATAAAATTGAAGCAATAACGGTATGTAATGATACAGCGCAAATCTTCACAACTGTAAATCTGATAATGGCCAATGAATTATACATAACGCGGAACGCTATTTTTTTGCCAAGTTGGGTGATTTGTGTCAAGACATCCATTAAGATAATAATGTAGTTTAAAGTTAAAAATACACTGTTGAGATCTAAGAAGGAATAACTCTGGACAAGCGAAAACGTAAATAGGAAAGTCAAATTGTAGCAATTTACAAAGTCTTAGATAATCAGTATATTCTCAAAAGGGGACAACCGCTTTTCATAGAGATTGACACAAACTGATAAACAGCGAAGAAATTCTAAGTTTAGACTCCACTGCAGAAGCAAGAGGCGCCACGATAGGTCAACTTGATTGATGGATAACGGCACCAATCCAAAAATAACAATGTATTTGTAATGAAGTTATCTAAACTGCAATAAATCGTACAAAATAAAACTTATGCCACTCCAACATAGTCCACGCATTTTCTCAGAAGCCGATTGCAACATAATTAATGTTACAATTCGCAGTTTCGTAGTACATTCGAACAAATAGTTTAGTATATACAGGCAAAAATATGTAAGTCTACACTACACTGCCAATATTCATTTTAATTTTGTGCGTAAACAAAGTTACGCTTAAGACACACTTATTAAGACTAGAGACTGACTCCGCAGTTTACACTGCCCGCGGCTTCAGCCGCGTGGTTGTTGGGATATATCCCACGGGAACGTTACGGATTATAAACTACGAGTGCCAAATTTCAGCCGAATCCATTCAGACATTTTTGCGTCAATCCGGAACATACCCAAACAAACGAACAAAAATTCTTCGTTACTATTTTATTATAATGTATAGATTCTGTCCCGCTATCATTCATTCCTTTTTCTTTAATATTATCGCTCACGTGATCCGTCCATATTTTCTTTGGTCTTCCTCTCCCAGTATTAACATTTAATTCATCACTCTTTTAGTCACTATATACGTGTCATTCCTAGTCATTCATCATCATCACACTCGCAACATCTTTCTAAATTACTTGCAAGAAGTTAGCAACCTGTATACCAATCTCTTTGCTCGACTTTATATTTTATTGATAACGTTCCTGTTATAGCTACTGAAGATAACATCACTGAAGGGTGGGCGTTGATAAATGTGCTAAGTTTGTGGTCTGACGGTGGACATCGGTTTGTCATGCTGGCTACAAGATATGTTACTTGGAGTTCAGTACTTTGAGGCAATTGTAATGATTTGTAATACAGATTAAGGGCATTGAATTGGTTTGTTAATGATAATAAATTGTGTAAGTTAAGCAATTGACACGCAGATATTAAATACGATTCAAGGTTATTACAATTTCCTCAAGCTGTTTGAAATGACATAATATTTTTGTACGTTTAGAGATATGAGGAACAGGGTGTAAAGTTCACTCACCTCTATAGAAAAGGGAGGATCATCCGACCAAACAGGTGTCTTGTCTGGCGCGCAACTGCCCAACGATATTATATATATAACGGATAGTCTTATATATATGTAGTTCGCGCAGTAAACTCTAATTGCGCGATGCAGGATTTGTGTGACGTCAGGTCTTTGATGCGTAGTTCGCATGTGGCGATGTAGATGCCGCCACATACGTATTGTTGAATGTTCCACTATATGACATGCCAACGAATTGAATTCCAAATTAAACTAAATGAAAAGAAAATGTTTGGAAGATTCTCCTCAGCTTATTTTCTAACATTCGTGTGTTGTGCTTTGCCAATGAAATAGTCTAATTAAAAGACTTGCTTTAAAAAAAAGCCGGGTCTCAAGGATGTATAGAGAATAATAAACGCTGTTATATGAGGTTCAAAGAACAACTAATTTCAAGTGATTTAATCTTTTAACAGTTGAATGATCCAAAAGTTTTTATTTACACATTTCTAACCCACAACTTCTCCTTTCTTCCAGAAGGCCAGACAGTTGCCAGCGAACGTGGCGCCAACTACAATGGCGAGGTGTGGTTCAAAGCTGCCACCATTGCCGTACCAGTATGCGGGGCGCTGATCTTGTTCCTCTTGGTAGCTGTGGCAGTGCGACTGTTGAAGGCAGACGCTCTTCTACATGCTGATAGAAAACTTAGGTGTGTATGCAATATTTTGTAGTTGGTGTTAGCTGATAAGACTGTTCTTTGAAGCGGGAGTGAAGCGTGCAGAAAATAAGAGAAAGTATTAATTGCGTCGACTGTTTCGTGTGTCTAATGGCCAGCGCGACTGTTGAGCCTAGTAAGAAACGACTCCCAGGTCGCACAGTGTTATTGGGTTCCTTCAGCAAATTCACAGTAGCAGCCAGGAGTGTTGATTTGCATACTGATTAATGGCAATAGGCTCACCCCCTATTATGTAGTGCTTAAACGTTACAGACGGAGGATACTATACTCCTCCGCGTTACCCTTCCGGGAGTACAAACGTGTTGTTATGTAACCGGTGGTCATATTGATATATTGGCTTCTTAGAGCTTTCATTCTAGTCTGCCTGCTTTAGCAGAGGCGGTACCGTAACTCAGATCGTATCGGATAGCGAGCAATAGTACCTATTTATCTGGAACATTTCAGACAGCTGTTGGTCGATTCTGTTAAAATATCAACGTGAAACTTAGGTGAAGTAAGCTGTCACTGTCACAAATCGACCGGCAGGATTAACACTATTGACAGCTCACTTCACCTAAGTTTCACGGTGATATTTTTCCGAATCGACCGGCTGTAATCAATAGATTTGTCACCAATGTTGTTTCTGCATAGTGTTCCTCTATATTTTTAACTAGCTTCTACTCGCGACTTCGTCCGCGTGAAATTTCGGCACCCGATCCATCGCGTCGCATCCCATCGCCCACCCGTGCTATTACTTCGTTTTTGTTTAGCGTTCTTTCCGACTTTTTTTAATTTTGCTCGTTTTTCAAATCCGACTGGCAATTCCAGAGATAAACGCATTCAAACAAACAAACTCTTAAGGCGAAAGCGTCAAGGTAGCCCGCGAAATTCAAATTTTCTTACGTTTTTTGCAATTTGCAGGTCAGTATCATGTTCTATGTTGATCTAAATATGATTCGCGGCCGTATTAAATGTTTATTTATAGAATTATAATCATAAAAATTATCAATACAACTCTCTAAGTTCATGTAATCCCATTGAATTACTATTTCATGAAATCATGACATTTGCCAATTATACTAACTTATGGAGTTGTATTGCTGATTGTGATGATTATAATTATGTAAAGCCATATTTGTTACGGTCGCGAATCATATTTTAATAAACATAAAACCTGACACTGACCTGCAAAATGCAAAAAAACTAAAGAAAATTTGAATCTCGCGGGCTACCTTAGCGCATCCCCCTTAAGCTATATTATTAGTATAGATTAAGGTAAACGACGTTCTCCAATGACTAAACTAAGAAACTAATTAGTTCATTTTCCTTTTTTCAGAGGCGGCTACATGTCACCATTAGCTCAACACGTAACTGATGACGTCAAAAAGGTGTGGGTAGGGACGCCCTCAGCCCCTCTCCTGGTCGCACCCGGTGGCTGCTTGGTCGCGGTCGAAAGGGCCCAACTGGTCGACAGTCAGCAACTCTGTGATATCCAACGGTAGATAGAATGAGGAAGAATCTCTTAGGCGGGTTGTGCCGTGAAATGGATGGACTTTGAGTGTTGTGAAAAAACAGGTGGATTTTTTATGCAAATTGCGTTTTTAAAAGCTGGCAAGTCTTTGTATTTGTAGAAATAATCGCTTGGCATAAAGTAGTTTTCTGAAGTCGTTATAGTGGTTAATTAGCTGTGCGAAGATGAAGCTTTTAAAAATGTATTTGTATTTAAATAACGAATTTGGAACGGGACCGTACTGGATTTTTTACTGGTCACAAAGATTTTTGCATATACATGTATGACCTTTTATCGGTATTGAAAATTCGATTCGATTTCTACATAGACCATTGGCCCTTGTAGCTTAGATCTGTATGGCCAGTTCAAAGATATATACCGTATTTTCATTGCCGTATTTAAGGCCTAAGACTGGAATTGGAAATTTTACAAAAAGTAATACTTTTATTTTTTCGTGTGGTTAGTGACATGACCAAGTCAGAGACCCATGGGCGGCATAAGGCTCTGACACCAGGTTATGTTGTCAGAGTTTTATGACGCCCATGGGTCTCTGACTTGGTTTCACATGCCGTCGAGAAATATCTCTCAGGCATGCCAATTTCCTCACGATGTTTCAACAAAAGTCAATACTATGATACCATCCGAATATATGTAAGAATGACAGATAAAATATATCACTAAATAGGTAGTGCATAATTCCTGAATACAAAAAATAGATTGAAGTAACATTGGAGTGAGTGTAAATTGGTTTGTATGAATGTTTAGGTTTTAAAAACGACTGATCGCCTCACGTCACTATTATTAGAAGCTCGCGTACGACTACAAATGCTGCGTTTTGCTGCCAAAGTCAATAATTATAAGCGCTGGCTCGAATTAGCATTGAACATTACATTCTATAGTGCTTTATTTGTAATCTGATGTTTAATTACAAGGATTTTATCGTCTTTGGGTTGATGTCAAGTGTTGCCGTAGATGGGACAATAGTTGAGTCGATGTTTACGGCTTTCCAATGCCTTAATAAGTCTTGGTCAATAATTGACTGTATTTGTTCAGGAATATATTAATATGCAGATGATTCTGGAAAGCTGACTCCATAAAGGTGTGTTTAGACCAAACGAACATAGAGCAAGAGCATTCTTTGCTTGATATTCCTGACATTTTAGAGTGGATAGACCAACGAAAGAATGCTCATTCGCTCGTTTGGTGTAAACTGACCTTTATAGTAAGAAAAAGACATGATTGGTTTATCAAAACGCAGTATACGTAAAACCATCGTACAAAAAAAGTGGCGAAACGGGCATATTTTTTATGAATCTAATTTCGTAAAATTGATCTCAGATTTATACAATTAAATCCCCCACTACACGGAACGACCCGCGGGTATACCAAATTTACCACATTGTATATTTAATTTTATAATAATTATATTTCTTTTAAGAGCTTTGTGTTCCTCTATATCTTTGTAAATGTATCTTTTTAGTTGTAAGCCGGTAACTTTTGTAACGAATGTGAGTTACCAAGAGAGTGAAATGAATTACAAAATTACCATTCAAGCCATGTGTTGAAAGAATTACCATCTTGTAAAAGTATGTCAATTATTGTCAAAGCACTTTATGAACATCGAATTTTTGGGGCATTTTTAAGTCTGTGTTCAAAAATACATTATAATTGAACTGCCTATTTTTCGTGTTTCATGCACGTTTGTAATGTCAAATTAGATTTGGAAAAATGAAAATCATGTAAAACTAAATCAATTTTTATATAAAAAATAAATAATGTAATTTGCAATATTATTCACAAAAAATGTAGACAATTTTTGTTTAGTTATTTATATTATCAATTATCACATTATAATTTCTGCATGCATTTCCTTTTTATGTAAAATGTAAATGATTTGTATTTTTGTAAATATAATGTTAAGTTTGTTACCTGTTATAATGTTGTTAAGGACAGTTTCTGAATGTGAAATCCATTTGGAGTATTTCCTAGTCTTTTTTATCTGATTTTTAGCATATACTATACTGTGTACATTTTTATGTAAACTCTAAATAGATTTCACTTATGGTCGATTACTGTAAGGTAATGTTATATTTTGGAAAATTATGTTTATTATGTGTAAATATTTAGCGTATGATTTGGGCATATATATTTTGGATTTGATTTTATCTAACGCACACACAGTCATAATAAATACCACTTATGTATCTAGCTCTCTCCAAACTGCCTTTACTTAAGACTAGGTACCATCGAAGAATTTCATATCTATACATCGTAAGGACTATTTCTGCTTGCAGCGCTCGGTGGCTATAGAATCGGGCCGGTAACAGACGTGGTCATCGTGTTTACGGGATTTTGTTTTCAAACTGCTTAAATATGAAGTTCTTCGATAGTACCTATATGTATAAAAAAATATTTTTTTTATTACTTAAATATTTATTTAAATAATTGCCTATTGCAAACATATCGTTTACAATGTTTTTCGTATACAGCATGTATCAGAAAGGTGTAACCTTATGCTGATAATTTTTTCTCGATTCTGATGTTGATCCCATGGAGAAAATTGTTCAGTTTGATGGTCTCTACCACACCTTTAAATATGACCACACATTTCTAATAGATACTGTATTCGGTCTCTTTATACCTCTTTTTAATCATAGAAGCTTTTCTTTTACTGTATATAAAATTGTCTTTACTTTTTTCAAGAATCGATATAGTTTGACCGACACCGCTGTACCGGGCCTTAGGCGCGGCGACGTGCGGGCGGGCCGCTGTGAGCGTTGACGACTGAGCGGCCTGCACTACACCTTACTTAAGGCGAGGTACAGCGGTACCGGTCAAACTATAGTAAACAAAACAAACCGTTTTTATAATAGTAACCGGACCAGTTCAATGCAATAAGCATAATATACATACATATACCCCCGTGCGTTAGATACCCATGTTAGTTACATAAATATTTCTTTCTCGACCATACAACAGAGATTGTCAATTAAATGAAGCTTCCCTAAGGTGCCTTACCTACTCTTATAAAATATTCATAGGTGCAAGTAAACAAAATACTCCATAATGTAATGAATATATATGCAGTCTATGTAAATATAATGTATGTGTAAAAATAAATGAAATAAAATGAAATTATTTTATTACTGGATGCTGTTGTTTTTGTTCAAAACCTAGTATAACATCATAGTCTTTTTCTTTTCGTGTGGTTAGTGAATAACCTGCTGTCAGAGTTTAGCCGCCCATGGGCCTCTGACTTGGCTTCACATGCCGTCGAGAAATATCTCCCAGAAATTTCCTCACGAGGTTTTCCTTCACCGTTTTTGAAGTAACTGATAATTATACAATACGCACATGAATCCGAAAAGTCAGAGGTGCGTGCCTTGGGTTCGAACTCGAGACCTATGACTTGGCAGCCCAACGGTCACACCACTAGGATATCACTGCTATGTCTAGTCTACAGTACCCTTTACATTCACACACATTGCCAGGCCCATACAATTCCTTATATTCAACTAGGTGTGGGTAAAGATAATTTTCTTACGGAAACTCCCACTAAATTACAAGGATCGCACGGGAAGCAGTCGCGACAGCCCGAACCGGGAATTAAAGCCCAGGGAGGACCTAAGCTAAGCATACACGACTGCTCGACCCGGGAATCGAACTTGTACTCCTACGCTTAGGGATCATTTTTTCATAGTCGGATAATTTTTAATATCTGTAGAATGAATGTCAGTTGACATGTTATGTATTAAAAAGCTGTCGAACCGCCATATTCCTCAGATAAAAAAGAAACATGACAAGTTATCTGAATATTTAAAAATCTGCCCCAGAAACAGCCGTGCTATTCTGTAAACATCTCACCGTGACAACTTGGGTGAAGTGAGCTTGATGTGAGCTGTCATTGCACCTAAAGCTAGGGATTGACACTATTGACAGCTCACTTCACCTAAGTTTTCACGGTGAGATTTTTACAGAATAGCACTACTGGTATGTAGGTATGTCAATAAATTCAAAGTTAGCTGTTTCGTTGTACGGAAAATTCTAGCAGAAAAATAATATGAATATTTAATACTTTAGCGTTTAAAGTTTGACTGAACTGTGCAGGTCCGTCTTAAGTTCAGATTTCAGGGTGTTCAGTTCAAAAACCCCGACAAATAGGTACCTACTAGCTATCTATGTCAATAAAAAACTTGCTACCAAACTTGTCAAAGCGAAATATTAATGCTTTCGAAATAGCAATTGTAAAACGGAAACATTTCGACATTTAAAACTATAACGACCGCTTCGAGAAAAAGATCGCATCTTATCTATGAAGAATCTTACTCTAAATATACACTTAGTCATGGGATTTTGGACTTTATTCCTATTACGATAAACGCCTTAAAAAGATCATGGTTTCATAAGAAAAATCAAAACAAGTCATAATTTACAAATTATTATTTGTGGCTATTACCTAATGTTAAAAATTCATAAGCAATTAGTGCAGCAGAAATCTTATAAATAAGCAAAGTCTTCTAAAAAAAGGCATTTGTGTGTTAGTTATTAGCCAAGGTGGATATCAATTGAACAGGTGAGTTATAATAATTATTATTATAGACTTTTTTTGCCCTAAGTACTGCAAAAAACCCAGAAACAAACCCTTCTTGGTTATGTTTATCGCGTTTATCTTTGTATGTAGTAATGTAGGCATGTAAGGCTTTTCCACTCTGAAATGACGCGCCACCGCATTTACGCACACGGTAATGCGGATTTCTATGAGTAATGCGGTCGGGGGGCGCGTCATTTCAGAGTTAACAAGCTATCTAATGTAACATGATAATTTATTCCCTCGTAGCATCCAAGCAGCTTGATTAGAATGATTGACATGTCGCCTATCGATGACGTTACGAAATTACAAAAAAAAACAACTGAATTTGGAAGTCTGTTGTTTTTTTTGTATCAAGTTTTAATTTTATATTAAACTTTTGAAAAAGAAAAAAAAGGACCTACCCCACACAAATTCGAATACCACTACCTACTATGTAAATAACAATGACAGGAACTTATTATAAAACTACCCAAGCAAATTTAATAAAATTTATATGGGACCACCTCTAAAGTATGACATACCAAACAAAAAATAATCATCAAAATCAATTCATAATTGAGTAATCGCGTAAAAAACACACAAAAAGGAAACTCGATTTTACAAACTTCTCCTTTTTGAAGTTGTTTAAAAACAGATATGGCGGCGTATGCAATTTTTTCAAAGTAATGATAACATTTTTCTTAGGCTATAATTATGGGAATTTGAAAATTAACAGGGCTCATCGTGACGATTACAATTTTCTACCCTGCGTGTATTTTTCTTCCGGCTTTTTATAGCCGTTATATTTTATCCTTTTTTACTCCTTGGTCTGCCTCTTTTCTTGTTTCTAAAATGTTAATAAAGACTGTAAATAAATAATCAGTATGTACAATGTCACAATATATCCTACTGTTCAATCGATTTTATTATTTGTCAAGGTGTACAACAGGGTAATACTTCCACAGTATAAAGTATGCCTATAGAATAATAATATTAATTATACGCTGCGCAATATTACTCCTAATTGCCCTTGGGTCAATTTATTTATTCTTCTCACGTATCGTGTCTAGCTAGGTTTTGCTACAGGCGTTACTTACCTGTATCGTAATTATATCATAAAAGGTACTACAGCTTGTCCACTCTGAAATGACGCGTCACGCGCCCCACTACCGCATTCCCCATAGATACGCATTACCGTGTGCGTAAAAACGGCAGTGGGGCGCGTCATTTTAGAGTGGACAAGCTATACCTAGTTTTGAAACTTAAATTACCTACCGCTGAGAAGTCGATGTTCCTAAAGAGAGAGAGGGTGGAGTTTTCTGCAAAAAAACCCTGCGAGTTTTCATGTCTTAAGTGAACAGGTTACTTCTAGTCTACACCTACTTTCGTCTCTACTATCATCGACAGTATTATCACTGACCATGGAAAGATAGTGGTCGAAATGGAACCCTAAAAAAATAAAATAAACCGACAGACATAATATGTTTCTGTAAAAGAAATATAATCGGTAGTGTGGTCTCGAAGGCAATTCAACCTAGAATTGTATTCTATAATTAATTTAGGTACTTGGACCAATAACTGGTATATAAAATGAATTCAAAGCAAAATCGGTATGCATAACAGTTGTCATTCTTCAAAAAGCGTGCTATTACTTCGGTTCATAAAAATAAAAGAGTAACGAAAATATTAAAAGTGAGCGCCTGCATTTGTTTCACAGCAAAATGACTCGAGGGGATAAAAATCATAAACGGACAGAAGGCCATGTTCTGAACTTTGATCATCTCGTGTTTTGGGTGGCGAATGCTAAAACTGTAAGTAGCAAACAAACATTATTTTATAAAGGCTCGTGCAGACCAGCGCGACGCGACGGGGCGACGCGACTCGAACAATACAATTTCTAAGAAAACTTCACGGTAAAACAATAAGCGGTGTCGTGTTGCGCTGTCGCGTCGCGCTAGTCTGCATGAAGCTTAATACCAACTAATTTTGTTTTCGGATTCTTTGAGGGGGTAGGTAGTGTAGTAGTAGGACTCATGAGTATGAAGAATCTTTACAGTTGTACAAACTCTGGAATATAGAATAGAATAGAATAGAATAGAATAGTTCTTTATTTGCACAGAAAGTAGGTACAGGTTACAGGTGTTAAGGTTAAAATGATCCTTATACTAACTACCTTAACTAAGGCATGCAAACAGTTTACAAATATTATTAACAAATTCAATCAAATCAATAGGTACAAGTTAACATGTCAAGATGAAATTCAGAAAAAAAAAATTAAATTAGGCAATACAACATAAAATGTCAAGTTTAATAAAATGGGATTATAATTTCGTCAAGTTTGAGTCAATACATTTAAATTAAAAATTAAAGTTTTAGTAAAAGTCAAGAGTACAGAGATGTCATATTATCAATTTAAATTCTTATCGGTCAAAAATTCGCCAATTGAGTAATAACACTTAATAATTAGTAGATCTGTCAAATTCTTTTTGAAACGTGGAACTGTCTCATTTTTTATTACATCGGGTATTTTGTTAAATATGATCGGACCCATACATATTATATTTTTCTTTAATAGGGCGGTATCGGAACCACTAACAATTAACAAATTTTTATACTGCCTCCTGATTGGCCGGTTCCTATTTTCAGACACTTTATTAAAAAGATGCATGTTCAATTTAACAAAAACAGCCACCTCCAAGATATAAAGAGATGGGAACGTTAGTAATTTTAGGGACTTAAAAATAGGTACGCAGCTATCTGTTACTATTAAATTGCACGTAGCCCTTATACAGCGTTTTTGAGCCTTGAACACCCTATCCTTCAGACTACAATTTCCCCAAAATATTATGCCGAATCTCAAAATCGACGCGACTAACCCATGGTATGCAATTAACCTTGTGGCCATATTTACTTTTTTAGACAAATTAAAGAGTACATACGCATCTGCACTAAGTTTTTTGCAAACTTCTTCTGCTTGTGGCTTCCAAGTTAATTGGCTATCTATCATAATGCCAAGGAATTTTGCAACTAATACTTGGTCAACTTTTTGTCCATTATAGTGTAAATGCAAGATTCCTGGTGGAATCCGTTGATAAAAATGCATTACATTAGTCTTTGTTAAATTAATAATTAAATTATTTTGGTCAAGCCAGCGTATAATGTTTAGTAAAGTATCATTTATGTCATATTCATATGTTTTTTTGTCAATACATTTAATCAAGGCAGTACTATCGTCAGCGAATAAGACCATAGGATGTTCAATGTGGCGAGGTAAATCATTTATATACAGCAAAAACAGTAAAGGGCCCAGCACACTACCCTGTGGTACGCCAAACCTAATAATTCTAGCCTTAGATAAATATTTTTCTTCGCGCTTAGTTTTTAGACATATTCTAAATATTTCTGTGTGCTGCTTACGATTATTAAGGTATGATTTTAAGAGATTAAGTACATTTCCTCTGATGCCTATGATGTCTAGCTTTTTTGTAAGAATTTCGTGATCAACACAATCAAAAGCCCTCGTCATGTCCGTAAAAATTGCGCAAACTGGTATTTTTTTATCCACATTTTGCAATATGACATTTATCAAATCGTAAACAGCCGTATTTATACCTTTATTTTTTCTGAAACCCTTTTGTTCCGCACTTAAAATATTATATTTGGTTAAGAAGTTATTAACCGAGTCATAAATTAGTTTTTCTATAACCTTTGAAAAAATGGGTATTAAAGCAATTGGTCTATAATTTGCAAGATCTTCTTTATTGTTTTTTTTTAAAAGTGGCTTCACTATAGCTGTTTTTAAACTATCCGGAAATACTCCTGTACTGATACATAAGTTAACTATATGACACAAATGCAAGGCGATGTCGCCTGATACGAATTTTACAACCTTTGTTGATATACCATCATATCCAGTGCTACTTTTATTTTTTAATGATTGTATCGCTCTCATAATATCTTGCGGTACTACTGGATGCATAAACATTGATTTCGGGTTACTTGTCAAGTTCGCAGTGTCCGGTGGTTTCGTCATGTTATTTTGTGTCTGGTCAATAAAGTAGTTGTTAAAAGCGTTTGCGATATCTGTCGGGTTAGTAATGGTAGTATTTTGAACTTTAATTTGGGAAATAGGCTCAGTGATTTGGGTTTTGTTATCTATAACCTGCCATGATGCTTTCGATTTATTGCTTGAGGTGTTAATTAAATAATTATTTTGTGCTCTTTGCGTCAATTTAATAATTTTCCGAAACCTGCGCGAGTAATTTCTGAATTTATTTTTATTACAATTTGATGGCTCGCGTCTGTACTTCCATAGTAAGTGTCTTTGTTTTCTACTACACACGCGGATGCCATTGGAAACCCATTTAATATTCTTATTAGAGTTAACTGTTATTAATTTGTAAGGAAAGCAAAGATCGTACAGCATGCGAAAATGCTCCAGAAAATAATCGTATGCTTCATTAGCGTTTTCGGTTTGGTAGATTTCAGAGAAAGAGAGACATTTTAGAAAGTTTTTGAATCTAGCCATATTTTCACTCGATAGGTCGCGTTTCTTAATCCGCCAGGAATTTATTCTATAGGATTTTATAACCTTAATTTCTAATAGCTGAGCAGTGTGATCAGACAATGCAAAGTCTAATACTTCGGATTTACATTTTAATTTAGAGTTACATGCAAAATTATCCAAACAAGTACTACTGGCCAGCCTGGTGGGCTGTCGCAGTTCCAGTTTGAGATTGTAGCCCAAAAGAAAGTATTCAAAGTCCAGTGTCAGGTTATTTCTTTTAAGCGTATCTATATTGAAGTCCCCACACATGACTATTTTCCTATCAGATTTTGAACATAGCTTCTTCAAAATAAACTCTAACTTTTCATAAAAAAACATTTAAATTATTTAACTTTGGTGGCCTATAAATACAAATAATAATTACACTTTGGTTCGTAAGTTCTATGCCGCAACATTCAATAACATTAGGTATGGAATGACGAGAGACATCCAAAACCTCTCTGTATTCAATACAACTTTTAAGTAAAATACATGCACCTCCTCGTTTCTGAGATGGTCTTGAATAAATTGCTCCTAACTTGTAGTTCGTTATATTCAATAATTTCTCATGTCCGGCCATTACGAAGTGTTCAGTGATACAAATTATATCTATGTCTCTTTTCTGCTGAGATAATTCTTGCAGGTGAACAGTAAGCATGTCAGATTTATTTAATAGCCCAGCAATGTTCTGATGAAGAATCTTTAAACTATTATAGACGAAAAAAAACACTGTTGTCTGACGTGTCAGTATGAGCAGTGTCTTGTGATGTTGTTGATTTGTCTTCAATCATGCCATTTGAGAATGGCAGCGTTTGGACAATATTGTCGTTTGTCAGATCGTCTTGAGAGCAGAATAATTTGTAGTCTATCAATATGTTGGACATGATCTGTTCAAAAATGTTCCTCCATCCATATTTGTTCAATTTTCCTGTACTACTGGAAAACATTTCAAGTGATAGGGTGCGATTGCTATCAAAAAAATACGCGTATTGATTGTTTTTTATGTCTAAACATAGTAGGTTATTAAATAACTCGACTTTATAATTGTGGATTAAAGCACCTCTTTTGTAAGTCGGAGCGCAGATAATGATGTTTGTATGGTTGACCTTTTTCATCGAGTTTTTTAAGTTGTCAAGTATATTCAAATAGTCTCCATTGCTCAGATCATTTTCTCCAATGAAAAACAGGCAGTAATCGTTCATCGTGAAATCTTTTAATTTATATTCAATAGAGTTCAGGAAACTTGTTGTGGTAATTTCTGGCAGTACATGATGACAAAATTTAAAATGTTTTGAGAAGGTTTCTTCGATTAGAGGCAGCGTTCCCTTTGTGCAATTGCTACTTATTACAGATAATCTATTTTTATGTTTTGGAACATACATAGCTCCTGATACATTTTCGCAGGCAATATTACACACTTGTGAAGTTGTTGTCAATTTTTGTTTAGTTTGCGTCAGTTTATCGCTAGTCATATTAGATGTTTGGGTTGCTTTATGAAGCATTTTTGTTTTTTTGTAAGGAGTGTCTCTAATCTTGGGCTCATTATTTGAGATAATCGTTGGAATGTTTTGATGCGTAGAGCTTTTTTTGCGAGCTGATGATGGTGAGCCATTTTTCCTATCAGGCGTTAAGCATATCTTTTTACAGGTTTCGACGGTCTTCAAAGATTTTTGTAGATCTGTTTTTAAACGGAAATTCTCGTTATTTAAGTCGTCTATTTCTTGATGAGCACTCATTAGTTGCATGTTAAGTGAATTTATTTGTTCATTTAGGTCCTTTACCATGTCATTGTCACTATAGTTATGTAGACTGTCTGGTATGCTCAACATTGTGGTATCAAATATTGTTTTTTCGTCGTCATATTTTGTCATATCAGACAAGTTATTTAGAGATCCCGTTTTGCGCGGTTTCCGATGTGTTATGTTGTTATCTGTATCCATGTTTTTATTATATCTCCAGCGCCCTCTGTTGGCACTAGCACGTATTTGACTGTGGATAATAGGTGATAAAACATTCACAAAAAGACAACGGTAGGACGCCCGAGATTCGAACCAGGTGTTGTTCGTATACACATTTCATACACATGTAGCTACCACAGCCCCTGATTTCATACACATGTAGCTACCACAGCCCCTGTGCCATGGAGTATCTAGTAGATGAAGTTGAAATGAAGTAGTGCTTGTCAAGGGTTAAGAAATTTGAATTTTGGAGCCGTTGATCTTTTTCCACATAACGCGGGTAAAATTTTGTTTAAAACACAAATGTAATCACTTTCTTAAATTGAGTTGGAATAATGTTTCTTGGGCTGGTTTCATTGATTTTTATTGATTTCACTGTTTATCTGTCACTTTATATTGTCACTGTAATGTTTGTATTGTCACTGTAATGGTTCGTTTTATGTTCGTCTTTGCTATGTTAACACCAATATTTTGAACGCTATTGCTTTTTATTGTCACTTTGATAACGTTCACACCGATAAATTAGACCTTAATACACAGTTTTTTAGTATGAGAGGCACATAAATACGTTCATTAATATTTTTGATTAACTTATAAATACGGAGCTCTTTTACTTAGATGTCAAGCGAACAGCGACACCTAGCGGTTCCCAATAGAATAGAACATATTGCATAGATTTTGATTAGACAAAAAATGGATGATCTTCTTTCAAATTTATGCTACATCTAAGTTGTGTCGTACTGTACGAGTCTCAAAAAATACTTTTTCTTTATTTCTTTACTTTAGATTTGTGTACCAACCGTACCGTGACTGTCCTCGTTTTCAAAAACAATAAAATTGAATTCATAAATAAAGACACTGGGTCCACCCTCTTGCGGAAATATCTTAGTTGCCTTGCAAAACAGAAATTTCTAAAGCCGGGGCACATATTTACCCTACATGTAGTGTGTAGGGGAAACACCTGCAGATCCTAAGCTATAGGTAGTAAAATAAATAAACTGTTTGCTTGCTTACTGCGTTCGCGCATTTTGCAAGATACAACAACATGACATGCCGCGCAGCGCGGTTCTTTCTAAAATTAATGCATAAAATATATTGTGATTGTAAAGTAAAGGCTCGTACAGACCAGCGCGACGCGACGGCGCGACGCGACTCGAACAATAGAATTTCTAAGAAAACTTGACGGTATAACAATAACCGGTGTCGCGTCGCGCTGTCGCGTCGCGCTAGTCTGCACAAAGCTTTAGTCTCAACGTGACTCTAACACAAGTAGGTACCTAGGCATACAAAATCCAGGGGGGGGGGCATCTGCCCACCCCTGGCTACGCCCATGGCAATGGATTAGCAATATCCTTGAAAATCGAAAGAGTGTTACGTAATTAGGGCGCTGGTTCCTTGTAATCGGCGTCAAAATAACTTACAGGATATTTTATCTTTCTAGGCTTCAAGTTATTTCGTAACACGACTTGGCTTCAAGCCTTTGGCAGTACGTGAAGGGACAGAATCAAGACCGGTGCAGTCCTATGCTGTAAGATTAAACCAGGTATGTTTGAGTTTATGGTAGGTACTAACTTAGTCTCTCTCGTGTTGGTATGAGGTATACGAGAATAGCTTATTATGTTTGTCCTCCGCCAGTTCTACACTTTCCAATTCTAATTGGGCCTTCCTTGCCATTTTTCTTCAAGTCATGGGCTTCTGAAAAGAAAACCTAAAAAGTCAGTAAAGTTAATAGCAGTGCAAACTACCCAGTAGGCTGCAGGCATAGAATAGATATTCTATGGTGCAGCCCGCTTAGCATGACCACAATAGAAACGGGTTTTGTCGAGGGAAGAATAGACAAAATGACAGATAAACAATCACAATCTGTCATTTTGTCTATTCTTCCGTCGACAAAACCCGTAGAAAACCCATTTCTATGGTTGTCATGCTACGCGTGTCTGGTGCGGTCGCCGGCCATCGTAGGCGCGGGCTTGCGGACGGTGAGCTATGGGTAGTTCGCCGTCCAATAAGGACCAGGCCCGGGTCGACGGCGCGTTGTGTTCCACGCGCGCCTCAAAGAGAAGTCAGCACCAACTGAAGCGGTCTACTAGGACCGATGCCTGCTGGGAAAGTGATACCGTGTTCACGTACAGGCAACTCTGAAGGAACACGGATGGGTTTTAGTCAGTAAGAGTCTGACATGCCCTCCCGCTCCGCCCAGACCGGGACAAGTTATTTGATAATTTCCCACCCTAAAAAAAAAGAGGTGCAGTCGCGTACTTTTCAGTAGGGGGTATTATTGGATACTCGTGGAAACTGTTTTGAGTTCACAAACACTAGGCAACATCTAAATGAATGCTCGCTAAGCCTTGGGATAAAACCATTGATATACTAAAAAACCCATAAAACTTGATATTTAAATTATTCATCATAATCATCGTCATTTCCGCCGAAAGACGTTCACTGCTGGACCCAACTTTAATTATTACTAGTTTTATATACACACATTGACATTGATTTTGACTATGCGGCCTAACCGAATGTCCTTTCTTTGGTATTGTTCGTCGAGCTCGAGTAAGAGTCGTTGAGCTCCTTAAGTTCTGAGTTGAGCTCCACAATTACTGACAAATGCTTGCACTGACAGGAGAGGTCCACTCAAATCTGTGTGGTTCCTTTCTCAAAAGACCATTTCATTCCAGATACTAATCTACATGGTCCTCATACGGCCTGACCGAAATTATATCTGGACTTTAAAAGAGACGTGACCCCTGAGTTTGTTTCGGCCTGTCTTCTCAGAGTAGTTAGATAGGAAACGCGGGACTCATCTAGTCTATTTTTAATATTTTTTTAATATGACGTGTCAAGTGATTCCGTTATCCTATTTACAGATACAATGAATAGTGGCAGTGTAGTGAAAGGCCACATATTTTTGTCTGTATACCCAAACTATTTGTTCGACTGTACTACGTGCCTCACTGTACTGTCCTGTACCTCAAAGGACCATTTCAGATACTAATCTACATGGTCCTCATGAACCAACTAAACCAGGACTGTAAAATAGATTATGACCCTTGATTTTGTTTCGTTATTTCATCTCAGGGGTAGTCTGATGGGAAATATCGACTCCATCTAGCTTATTTTTTTTATATGACGTGTAAAAGTGATTCACAGAATAAACCATTTCATTTCAATGCCTAAATAAAAGCACGCTGTTGGATTTTCAACTGTCGGCGCTGAGCCCAGCGTCCATAACCTACTTAGTTTACAAAAATATTGAAAGTCTATTGTATGCCCAAATTACAAAGTAATTATTACCTAAACTTCTTTCCTAATTCCTTTGAAACAGATCACTATAATATTCGAGTCACCTACTACACCCGAAGGCGAGTTAACCAAGGACATAATAGCCCACGGCGACTTCGTGAAGGATGTGGCTTTTGAAGTACATGACCTCGACGAGCTGGTCCGAAGGGCTAAGGAGGGGGGAGCAGAGATCGTCAAGGATGTGACCGAGGAGCAGGACAAACTTGGGGTTGTGAGATACGCTGTGCTGAGGACGGTAAGTACGTAGTATTATATTATCTGTGGTAAGGGTTAAAAGTTAATTACTAGGAGTAGGTCTGTATACAAAAATGAATACTTAAATTAGGTCAGCGACGAAAGTCGATTCCGTGGGTTGAGTGCCAAGCAGCAGCTTTTAAGTGTTTGTTTCATTATTGGTAGGTAACTAACTTCTACCCGCGACTTCATCTGCTAAGTTCGTCCGCTAGGAAAGGTAATTTTCACTTTGTAGTGTTTTTTTTTTTGGAAGTCGGTCGTTTTTTTTTTTAAAGGTACCGCTGTGTTTTTCAGCCACTCACATTATTCTCTTTTTCTATAAATGAAGACATTTTTCAGCATTTCATATAGGCTAAGAGTTAATATTGTTTAAATTTAACTTTGCAAATGGAAAATACGTAAACTCCGCCCGGTATTACCCCATCTAAATATTTAGATTTATAATTAAGATTTTTAAAACCAAATAGTTGGGAAAATAAGATTTAAAAAAAATTAAGTGTTCGACTTTTGTACGTAAGAATTTTAAAACAAACTCTTAAATGCTTTCATAGGAGAGTTTGTTGTAATGATTGTGATTCTAACCTTTTTTTTATTTACGTCCACGGGCTCTTGGCTAAATAATAACACCCGCACGGTTAAGCATCGCTTGCCGAGGTCAGTCCGTGGATGGGTGCCCATCTATTACACATCGAGACCGCTCAGAAAGCACGTCGACGGCTGTAATTCGTAGATCTTTGACAGTCGTTACGGGTAGTCAGAAGCTCAAAAGTCTGACATCCAGTCTTACCGAGGGATATCGCGTTACCTAATAACTGGGTTGTGTAGGTCAGATAGGCAGTCGTCTGTCATTACATTTAAAATACTGGTACCTATTCAGCTGCATCCGGTTAAACTGGAAGCCGAGGTTACCCCAATTTAGTTAGGAAACGGCTACGCAGATTCTTTTGGAAATAGTTTAATCTATTGGGTTTATTCGTTTTTTGTGGTCTTTATTCAATAAAAGGTTGTTTTCAGTATGGAGACAACACACACACTCTCATAGACCGAAGCAAGTATAAGGGAATCCTGTTGCCTGGGTATGAACATTTGGAAGATGATGTCTTAAACAAATCGTTGTAAGTATCTGCATAATTATTGATTGACATAATAGTTATTATTATTTTAATAAAATAATTAATATATTTGCTGTTCTGTAATTAATTTTGCATTTCAATAAACAAAGCAATGTAATCACTACTTATTGCATTGCTTTGTTTATTATTTTGTATAAATATTTAATTTAAAAAAAAATTAAAAAAAAAATAACAATTCAAGAATCAATAAAATTATAGAAAACTTTAGCAGTTTTATAATAATTTCTACTATTACGTAGGTAGGTACTTATTTTAGATGTTAACTAATTTCACCTTCCACATAATCACAGTTTAAAAATATATGTAGGTAGGTAAGTTCGCAATATGTCGTAAGAATTGTTAATGAAATCAATAATTAACATTAAACACAATTGAACACTTTTGTTATTTTTAACCCTCTTGTAATACCGGTTCATAATGTCACGAACAGGAATAAGGGGTCGTTTCAATCAGGGTTAAATTCATTCGTTCATTTCCCGTTTGCAAAAGTCGAAACTAGATGGCGCTGTTTTAAATAACGCTTAAGTTAATGATATGGAACGTAAAACAATATTTTTAAATCCATGAAATATTGAAAATTATTTTATTGCTTTGATTTGTGCACTGTTTTGTTATTTCTAGGCCCGGCACTAATCTGATGTTCATAGACCACGTAGAAGGCAATATGGCTGACGGTACACTTGAGGATTCCTGGACTTGGTATGAAAAAAATCTCAACATGCACAGGTGAGAACCGAAAAAACCTAACATGCTATGAAATTGGATTAGGTACTATGTGATTACAAGAATACAAGTAGCTTTATATGAGAGCAGCGTTCTTATTTCGTTTATGCCTGACTTGTCTTTTGAAAAGTTTTTTTAATTACCAGATTCTGGTGTGTTGACTACAAACATGATATTACTCAATATTCCTGCATCAAGTCCGCATCGGTAATCAACAAGGATGAAAACGTTCTCGTGAGTGTTGTTTCGTTGAATTTGTAGGGGAGATACGGTCTAGTAGTACCACACGTGACCAATGGATGGCGTTGCGCCAATGACGCGAATTTCTGAATCGCGGTGTCAAGATTCTCCGCGATTGAATGACCCTCCCCGATTTCCGAAATTTCGGTATCGCTTCTCGGCCTTTTGGCTAAGATCAAAGTGTAGTATCTGTTCTTTTCAGCTTAATATCTGAAAGTTCCCTCACTGAGGGACCAGTATATTAAACTGATTTTTGTAAGCTGACGGGATGTTCGGGGCTCGCTCCACTCCCGTCGCGGGTCGGCCCGGCATTGCAGTGCCGCCGGGATCGGCCCACATAATACCTATGTAAAGTACTCTTATGTAAGAAGAGCCAACCATACATAAAAGGACCTCGATTTAAGATGTGGTCTTTCAACGAGTCTTCCGTTCTGTTAAAAGATCGAAATGTATGGATCTCAAACGTTAGAATATATTTAATTCTGTATGTATATTACAGTTGTCCATGAACGAACCAGCAACAGGGTTGAGGACAAGCAAAGCCACTGAATTTGTGAAGCATCACGGAGCCTCAGGAGTTGAGCATATTGCTCTATACACCGATGATATTGTTGCTACAGTGAGTTCACTTTTCTATTTGGTCACTTAACAATAAATAACAACGCGCTTCGCTTATTACCCGAAAGAAATATATAGGCAAAGGTATACGTACCTATAGATTATAAATATATATATAAATTTCGCTAGTAAGTCCATAAGCAAGTTTAACATCTATCTATCAGAATCTATCTATTGCCATATTTAGACGAAATTCCTAAAACAAAAACCCAATAATGTAACGCTTTGCCCTACCCTGCCGGAAATCGAAATCAGGAATCCAGGACACAACCTAGGGACTGGCTACGTAATAGTACTGCCTGTATTTGGACACATGCCGAACACAAGCAATGTTGATTGAGCCTACGCATGTTAGCCTTACAACCAATTTATTTTTAACCCACAGATCCGAAACTTAAAAGCCCGTGGCGCCGACATACTGGCAATGCCCCCGACGTACTACGACTTGATCAGAGAAAAACTGAAGCACAGCTCAGTCAAAGTCGCCGAGAGCATCGAAGCGTTGCAGGAGTGTTCCATTCTGATCGACTTCGACGAACGAGGCTATATGCTGCAGGGGTTCACTAAGCACCTGCAGGCGCGACCGACGCTGTTCATTGAAATCATCCAGAGAAGGAATCATAGGGTTTGTAACTTTAGTCACAGTAAACAAAAAAGAAAGATTTGCAGGCAGAAAGTAATATTTTTGTTTAAATGCACAAAAGGAGTTTAAAAAGGGTTGATAGGATAACATGAGATAATCATTTACTTGCTCAACATGAGTACAATACATACAACACAAATTGTCAGCATGCAAGAGATGTTAAAAGTAGAGATAAAAAACAGATCACCACGTTTACCATAAAAAATTACATGCAAATATTAATAAAATAAAGTATAATGTCACTCCGAGTCTAATTATGTCAGTATTTAAAAATGTCTTGATAATGTTTTACTCACTAATTTATTATTTTTAATGTTCCATACATTAAAAATTATAAATTAGTAAAACATGACCAATAACTCTCATTTAAAAACTCATTTAAATTATAATAATCTATAACAGCTAGAAAAATTGTAACTTTCTTTTTGAACGCTACGGCTCAGCGTTTTGGTAGTTTATTATGCATTTTTGGAGCCATGCAAAAGACACTTTTCCGCATAAGCTCCATTCTATATTGGAGTAGGTTGAATATACCGATTTGTTTATTTCGTTACACAACCAATTCTAACCGACAACAGTATTCAACTGTGGCTTGAAAGGGTTAAGTATAAAGAATCTTTTGCGCCAGAAGCTGTCGACTTCCAATTTTAGTAGTTTCTAATAAACTATTTTGTTGCATTTTCAGGGTTTCGGTGCCATGAACTACAAATGGGTGTTCGAAGCGATTGAACTGTTGGAGAGCAAGGCAATCAAGAACGACCACACTGAAGAAGCGAAGAAGAATGATGCAGCTTGATATTTAAAGTTTTTTGCAAATTAAAAAAAAATACTATATCATTGTATATAGCATTAAATAAGGATAAGCTTACCAAGAAATTAAAGGGCGAAAATGAAATTGATTTGCTTGTAATGCAACCTTTTAGATTTAAAATATACCTTTTTCATTGTAATTTTTTTGTCTACCAATTTAAAAAAAGATCTTAAATTCAAATCTAGATAAATAAAGATATTTTTTTAAGAAAACAAGAGTTTTATTTAATTCAACCCAGTGAAACCCAACAGCGGCAGCGGTTCGGTCATATTTGTTTTCTTTCCCCCTGAAAGCGAAGGGCCGCTGTTTTGGTCCAAACTCAAAATTCAAAGTATTTGTTTTAATTAAACAAATTAAAACAATTCAAAAGTGCCTTTAATTGCTTTAATTAAAACAAATACTTTACAATTCAAAAGTGCCTTTAATTGTTTAAAGGCACTTTTGAATTGTAAAGTATTTGTTTTAATTAAAGCAATTAAAGGCCCTTTTGAATTGTTTTAAGAAGTCTGTCAGTCAGAAAGTTGAAGCTAGTTGCCCATTCCAAAGCGTTGTAGATTCCTATGGAGAAGAACGGGCAAGAAACTCCATGGAGGAATCACATCAAAAAGAAACTATGTGCATCCTTATTTTAATCTCAATAATTGTCGCAATCTACAGTGACAGAAATTAGGCATCTGTCTGATTGCTAACTTTTCAGATATGCACACGCCCATAGCTACAAACCCTTTAAAATCTACGCCACATTATACATATTTTTATATTTTTTAAACTTTTTAAATGTCATGGAAAATTTTAGAATGATCATAAAATAAAATCGATTGCACAACATTTTGTAATACCTATAGAATGAGTGGCTGATATTTAAGATGGCCGACCGACCCGTACCGGACTCCGACTGCTACTAACGTGGGGTAGAGACTGCTGCCATAGAAAATATATTTTGCAGCTAGAATAAGTCGCTGTTCGCGCTATATATTTTGTTGGTTAACTGTATGTAGGAAATAATGTAAATTATTTGTGTTAAGGATGCTGCCCAAAACACGGTAACAGGAATAAAAGATTATTTTTTTAGAAAAATATAAATCACAATCTGTTCTTAGCTAGCTTTTGTACCGCATATAATTTTTCCTAGTTCCTAGTTAAGGTATCACTGAACATTGGCATCGAATAAAAATTTTGCGTTTAAAATTTTCATCTCCTAGTTTTAGATATCGCAACAAGAGCCACTTTCGTTGTAACGTTCAAGTTTTCCACAACAAATGATAACTTCCTTTTAATTCAGTAAATAACTTTGTTTATTTTCACAACTTTACTTTCCTTGGAATTTAAAGAGCTTAAGTTTAAATATTACCTACAGATTTTTAACCAATTTCCACTTAGCTCGGGAAATTTGCCTCTCTTATGCACCACCCCTTGCACCAAAACAATGCATTTTTCAAAGAAAACCCTCAATTTTTCTTAACCAACGGTAAGCTCCTCTGACACAGTAGGTAACTGGGCTACTCATGAAGTGATGACGCTTCACCCCGCCTCTGTGCTTAACTTGCTTCGAAATCCAGTTTTCTATATCCAATCACATTTGCATTTTGTTTATCGCGTGATATGCGCAGTGGGCTTAACTTGTAGACAAAATAGTAAGTTTAGCTATATTATGTTCTATTATGAACTTATGAGGTATGCAGTAAAGGAATGGTCAACAAGGTTACTAAAGTTAGTTGTTTGTAAACAAATAACGACAATATGTTGTTTGTATACGCAATGTACTATAAAATTGCACTTATAAAAACATAGGTCCATTCAACAACAAATACAAAAAATCATTTTTATAAATCGTCGGTCGGAGTCATTACTGGAACATCTCAAAAATTTTGTGTTTTGGACTAAGTATGCAGAATGATAAAAAATCAACTGTAATATCATTCTGCATACTTAGTCCAAAACATAAAATTTTTGAGATGTTCCAGTAATGACTCCGACCGACGAAATCTTAATTATTGAGCTAAATATTTAATTTAAATCTAAACAGAAGTAAAATAAACTATTAGCGTAGACTATTAGCAATTAAATGAAATGCTGAAACACAATCATCAACTTCCTGCCTTTATTCCATGTTACGTGGATCGGCGCAACACGTTTTTTTCTTCGAATCTGTCAACCGTCAACCGTCAAACTATCATTCACTCTCTTCTCTTTCATCTCAATCCTCACACAGTCCATATCCATCCTTTCTTTGGTCTTCCATCTCAATCCATCAACATTTTCAATTATCACTCTTTTAGTCACACGCGTTTCATCCTTCCTCATCACGTTCCCATACCAATTCAAACGATTTCTTTTCAACTTTTCTGCCACTTTCAAACTTCCCCCTATATACTCATTTCTTACTTTATTCATTCTCTCCACTTCACGGATCCATCTGAACGTTCTCATCTCCGCTGCATGCAATCTTTTTTCATCCGTCTTCTTCACGGCTCAGCTTTCCGATCTATATGGTACAACAAGCCTTATAGCGGACTTGTAGATTTTTCCGTTAACTTTAGGGGCATCCGTGGGTCGCAAGTTGTTCCTGTGACCTGTCACCATTTCATCCAACCTGAATTGATCCAGCGTGTTATGTCTCGGTCAACATCGCCATCCCCTTGCACAAGCGACCCGAGGTACCGAAAGCAGATCGGTAAGGGCGTTCCGGCGAGAGATATGGGCACAGGACAAGGAGAGACCGCGAAAATCACAAGTCAATTATACTCTGTTCTACTTAGAATCTCCAACCAACACTCTCCAGTCATTCCCACCACAACTCCAACAAATAGAATGTACCTATCAAATAATTGTGAGTCAATTAAGATGATGTAAAAAAGCTGAGCCGTAAAAATATTTTTGACTTTTACAAATTTATATTAAAAAACATATTTTCAGAAAAAAGTTGTAGCACCTTATTGCTTAATAGACATACTTCTATTCTCTTCTTAATAATCTTACTACTTTGCATAGAAATTCAGATATTTGTATCCTCTCAAAATATGAAAGGGATAACAGACTTGATTACAAATACCTACTTATATAATAAAATGCAAATAAAATAGCAATAGGAAAACGGAAAATTGTGTTCTTTTAGAAGGACGCTTAGTTAGGTGTAACAGGTTTTTGTCCACAATAATATTTTTGTAACACTGTGCGACGGAGGCTCGCCCGCGTCAAGTTGGACACTGCGACAACGTTTGTCGATAACGTAAAGCTTTGCACTTGTTCACACTGAGCATATTATTCTTAATCTTGGTAAACAGGGGCTGTACTATGACTTGTTAAAGCAATCATCGTTCCAGTGTGAGAGAGAGATCTATACAGGACGAATAGCACTATCCTTATTTCATAACGGAAAGGTGATGGTTTTAACACGTCATAATAAGGCCCCAGGGCTTTTATTGGAGGACTCCTATCTACTTTCTTCCCCCTTTTTAAAGTAAATGTCTAAGGAAGGTACCTACTTAATGTATTAGGAGACTGTAGTGGTAGTTTGTTAGCTTGCTACTGATATTGTAGAGGCGTCGAGAAGTCCAAGGGCTAGACAACATAAGAATCTTCCGCCTATAGAAACTACAAACAAAATGCAATTGGCCATCCTACTATCCAGCACGTAGGTGTACCTACCTAGCTATTATACCTTTTTTTTTTGAGTGTGGGAATTTATCAAATAACTTCTCCCGCTCTGGGCGGAGCGGGAGGGCGTGTCAGACTTTTACTGACTAAAACCCACCCGTGTTCCTTCCGTTGCCTGTGTGCCGGGGTCGCGATATCCCTTTCGGACAAACCCGCAACCCCGGCAGTAGCTATTATACCTACAACTTCATTTAAAAAAATTACAACACCAAATTCCGAGATTTCTTCGATTGTCTAACAGCAGGCTCAGGAGAATCCGGATTCTGATTAAACCCTTTAAAATAGGATCTCGAACATTAGTTTTCTCCTTTATTCAACGTCAGTTAAAATATTGGGTTCCCAGCTATGAAATTGGCGTTTTTTTTCTCACAAATAGAGAACCTCGTCACTTCTATGATTTAAAATATTCATCAATTGCTTGGTATTCTAACGAATAATGACCATCATTGACAACTATCAATAGTAAAAAAACTTTAGTACTTAGGTATAGTTTTCTAAACATAAAAAATACCTTAAAAATGACTCCTCATTTTGTTAGCGGAAATGACCACTATTTGTCTTAAATTAGCCAAAACTTATTTTTGTCGCTTAATCTAAGTGGCATATTACGTTATCTTAGTTTTTAAACATTACTGCATAAAAGTTTTAAAACATTAGTGTTCATGGTTGTTATATAAATTAAGAAAATGTTAGTATGAAAAATGCAACTTCTTTAAAACTCTCCATACAAAACTCTGATTTCATAGGTGGGGACCTAATATGTTACCATTGTAAACACAGCCTTACTTTTGTCTTGTTTTCTTGTAAAACTACATTATGGAGTCGATATTTTCCCGCTTCAATAAAAGCACTGGTTGGTTCTGCTATGTTTTAGTCTATAAACAGTGCTTGAAACGACTATACTCACATTTTAGTGTTATTTACGTTAAATTTTTATTTTATTGTTTTGAAGAGTTACAATGGTAAGTATCCTATAGAACAAATGTCTATAATGCCATTGAAGATTTGTAGTTCCTATTTGATTATTATATTATTTAGAATTATTATATGATTTATGAAATTTAATTAATTTTGGAAAATTAATTTTTAACACTGACTATGATTTATAGGTACAAAGTTGGGTCTGCTTCACATTTCCTACTGCTATAACTTATTGTTAAAACTTTATTGTAGGTTACAACTATTGGCTTTCATAAGACTTTTACAATGTCAATCAAGTCAACCTATTGCTGGCTACTACTTTTTTTCTTAAGTGGTAGAAAAGTACTGGTAGAGTTCACGGTTTTTCTGAATATTTAATACCTACCTGAAGAGTTGCAGTATGTAATCTTTTTGGAAGTCGGTAAACTAAAATAATAAGTATAAGTTATTTAAAAAAAAAACTGCTGTTTCATAGAAAAGTGCAATACCTACGCGGTCAAAATGTATGGAACAGCTGGTTTTTTTTAAAATAACCGACGTAAAATTTCAACGCAGGGGGGCTCAGAATCATGTACTGAATCCATGTTAACCGGCTTCGCGTGGATGTCCCTGCCACCCTGTATTATTTCGAAAAATTGCGGTTAAAAAAATCTTCCAGTTTCATAGTGACAGCTATCTTATACCTAAACCTTAGTTTGTGATAAAACTTGGCTTCCAGAAGTTCCTAATAATATTTTCTGTCTGCAGACTTCCTACACAGACAAGGGTAAAAAACCTGAAGCTGGGCGGTTCCTAGCTTTCGATCATCTTACATTTTGGGTGTCTAACGCGAAACAGGTGAGTTTTCTACAATATTTTTTAGAGCTCCGTACCAAAAGGGCGCTACACATTCATTAATTATTTCTTATGCTTCTTGATTCTATAAATTTAATTAATTAATTAAATCAGTGTTCCCTCCAATTTAGTCTGATATTCTGTCGATCGCCAACCAGTTTTACCAAGGGGTATCGTATTACTCAGTAATTGGGTTGTTGAGGTGAGATAGGCAGTCGCTCCATATAAAATACTGGTATTCAGCTGCATCCAGAAGCCGACACCAACATAGTTGGGAAAAGGCTAGACAGATGATGATTCTGTCGATCGCCCGAATCACTCAATACAGTTCGATTCTGCAGTTTTTACTATATTTTTGTTTTGTTTTTTTAATTAGGTATGTCTTTCTCGTTTATTTCACAGGCTGCTAGCTACTATATAACAAGATTCGGCTTCGAACCTCTAGCATACAGTGGATTGGAGACTGGTTCGAGAAAAACAGCTTCTTACGCCGTCCGAATGAATAAGGTAAACGGGTATTATGATTAGACGAGCCTCTATCGGTATTTGTTAGTACGAAATACTGGTTATTATTTATCTATAACTAAGTATACTACTAATAATAAAGCTGAAGAGTTTGTTTTTTGAACGCGCTAATCTCGGGAACGAACAGTCGAATTTGAAAAATTCTTTTTGCATTTGATAGCCTAATTCTTGAGGAAGGCTATAGGCTATTTAACATCACGCTACGACTCTTAGGAGCCGAATAAAAAGCCATAACGGAGTAATAGCGCAGGCGACGCGGTGGTGCGAGGAAATAAGAAATTTTATCGGGACGAAGTCGCAGGTAGAAGCTAGACTGCCAGGATTGCGAGTTTATCCGAAAGGAATATCGCGACCCCGGCACACAGGCAACGGAAGGAACACGGGTGGGTTTTAGTCAGTAAAAGTCTGACACGCCCTCCCGAGCGGGAGAAGTTATTTGATAATTTCCCACCCGCAAAAAAAAAACAAAGGCAGAGACTAGTGCAAAATATTGTATGTGTTTTGTATGTTATTTCCGTTGTATTGAAGACTTTGATCGGGTAGATAGACCGTAGGCTGCACTTGCTTGTAAAAAGTCTCAAAGCCTTCATAGCAAGAGTGAACAGGAATCTTCTGGGCGCGCTCGTTCCATGGTAGAGCTCAACCTTCGTTTTCCATCAGGCGAGATCGAGGTCAAGAGCAGGAAATTACATAAAGTTAAAGGTTTTGATTTAGGTTTATGATTGGGCTTGATATTTTGCGGTATCTAATACAAACCTATTTGGAATTCAAAACAAAAAAATGGGAATGTTTTAAAACTTTTAAACCAAGAAGATTAGCAGACAAAGAAATATATCGAGAGACGTTACGTAAAGTCGGTTTAGGTATACATATATTTTTATTTCACTTTTTTTGCCACCGGCTTCCGAAACTAAGTAGGTAATTAAGTACTTAAAATTATTTTCGTGGTTGTCATTTTTTTGGAAAATCTATTTTTTATACAGCTGAAAAGAAATTGGTGTACCTACCTCTACCTAATTGAAAAAAAAAAAAAAATTCGATGGCATAGACTCCTCTTTTTTGAAAGATTGTTAAAAAAACATTATTTTCTTCCTACAGATTATATTCGTATTCCAAGCTCAATACCAGCCCGAAGAATCCGACTTCGCAAACGAAGTCGCATACCACGGCGACTTCGTGAAGGACGTCGCCTTCCATGTGGAGAACCTGGACTTCATTCTGGAGTACGCAAGGAAACAGGGCGCTGTGGTCATCAAAGATTTGTGGCAGGAAGAAGACGAGTATGGAGTCGTTAGGCTGGCTACTATTAAGACGGTAAGCAATTTCTTCTTGTTTCCTACATAATAATTGAACAGTAAGCTCAACACACACACAAGGCGGGTGCGTGTCGGGCGCGGGTCGGGACGGTCCGCTTGTATATGGATATCGGCACACAAAACGCGTGCGCGGGTCGGGCGCGGAGCGGGTCGGATCGGTCGTTTTGTACCAGACCCGCGCCAGACACGCACCCGCCCTGTGTATGTGTTGAGCTTAAGTACATCTTCACGAATCTTGAAAACCTGAAAAAGGATGTTTAATTTAATAGGTACTAAACTTTTTCCTATCTACTTTATAAACCTAGACCAGGCACTCCAAAAACAATTTCCAGGCAAGCTCCGCCCCCATGCACCTCGCCACTTCACTATGTACTAAACGCTAACACATTAGTAATAAAGTTGAATATCGCGTGCGCTCCTTTATCGTGTTCGAGCACGGAACAAAATGGCGTAAGTCTCAATTGTTATTTCGTTTATAACTAAAGTAATAAATTGATCTAGAGGTAAAATGTCGTGGCTGGATAATAAACTATATTTTCTTACTGTGAAAACAAATTTTTGACTTATAAGCCGAGTAATCTTAAGTTTATATAAGTACTTAAATGATTCCTAAAAAAAGACTCGATTTCTATTTTGATTGTGTGCGTGACTGTTTCGGAATATTAATGCAAATTAACATACAATTTAGGGAGTCTTCTCTTAATAAGTCTTAGAAACCTGAAACAGAATGTTTAATTTAACACTAACTTAAACTTACTACTTAGGTACCACCTCGATGGTCTTATGGTCGTACTGTTGAGCGTGGGATCCGTCGTTCGATTCCAAAGCTAGGCAGTGTCATCGGGTTTTCCAATTCAGAATTTATCAGTTGCAGACAGGATCAGGCTGGATTTGTGACCACTCCCGCTCTTAAAATCTAGATAGGTAATCTCTCGCCGCCCACTTGAGGTCTCTTAAAGGCTCGTGCAGAACAGCGCGACGCGACAGCACAGACAGATTCGAACAATACAATTTCTAAGAAAACTCCACGGTATAACATTAACCGGTGTTGCGTCGCGCTAGTTTGCACGAAGGTTAATGCAATTTGATTTACTAATTTTTGTCGACAGTACGGAGACAACACTCACACATTAGTGGACAGATCCAAATATCGGGGACCCTTCCTGCCAGGGTATCAGCTGTTGGATAAAGATCCTATCAACAAATTCCTGTAAGTTAATATAATATGTATGTAAACTTAACGAGTCAAAACTCTGAAGCCCCATTCTCCCCGGGCGTTGGGCGTATTTCAAATGTTTTAATTTTTCTTTTTTTTTTTCTGTAATAGACCTAAAGTGGAGATCAACTTCATAGACCACGTGGTAGGCAACCAGCCTGATGGTGGTATGGAGGAAGCTGCCTCGTGGTATGAAAGATGTCTACAGTTCCACAGGTCAGAACCCATAAGGAATCCAACAACTTATTTTTTAAAGTATTTCTGTAATCTCGCTTGATTTGAATTGCCGTGAAAATAACAGTACGAAAAGTAGGTACTTACCTAACTTTACCAAATTTTAGGTTTGGATGTGTAAATCTAAAATTAAACGGATAGCCCATATAATAATAGAAAGTGACTATAATTCCTGCGAAAATCACCAACTCCGGTACTTAAAACTTTTACATGATGGAAAACACAGAACAGCCGGTCGATTCTGTAAAAATATCACCGTGAAACTTAGGTGAAGTGATCTGTCAAAAGTGCTGATCCCTAGCATCCTGCTGGTCGATTTGTGACATTGACAGCTCACTTCACCTAAGTCTCACGTTGATATTTTTACAGAATCGACCGACAGATCTCTTATAACTGTTCTGTGATGCTCGACTATATTTTGACATAATTATGACATACCAGCAGACTCGACGAAATGTTGCGAATTATTTCATGAAATTTAGAAATTATTAACATCAACTTTCAGCATTCGAATTTATTAAGAAAAATATGTTACCGCCCCTATTTTACTTTATACAATAAGTTTGTGGCAAATAGGTATCTTTAATTATATGTTGAGGTCAGTCAAACCGCGTCAGTACACTGCGAAAGTTGTATAGAAAAGGTATTACTACACCTAGCCTAATATTTTTATAGGTAGGTAATTCAAGTAAGGTACCTACACACATACTAAGGTACACATAATAATTAAGTTTCCCCCTATTTTCCCCTAGGTTTTGGTCAGTTGATGACAAGCAAGTCTGCACAGAATACTCAGCCCTCCGCTCCATAGTGATGGCTAACTACGAGGAGACGGTAAAAATGCCCATCAATGAGCCAGCAGCCGGCAAAAGAAAGAGCCAGATCCAAGAGTACGTGGAGTACCACGGAGGAGCCGGCGTGCAGCACATCGCTATCAATACTGAGGATATTATTACTGCTGTAAGTATGCTCTCTTGATCGACCGCTGCAGACGTCATTAGAAATATTGGTCTTCACGAATAACAAGTTGTTTGTTTCTATCGGCGCGAGCGCAGCGACCGGCATTTTTTACTTATATGACGTTGATTTTGCTGGACTAGTAAGTGACCAAGTTGTCTGCAGCATCATTGGCGTTATTAGTAGTTGAATACAGATGGTTGACTCCGCAAAATCATATAAATAAAAAGCGACTCTTGTTACGACACAATAAAGTGCAATTCAGGTCGCACGGCGCTAATTACCTACAGTTATATTCACCTAGAAGTTGCCTCTCTTTCTATCGCGTAACTCTTATATCTTCTGACTACGTTACACTCACTGAATTGGCCCGACACGACGAGCCCACCGCGTATTTGTAGCTTCATACCTAAAATTCGGAGTGAACTATATATAATGTACTCATCTGTGGTTACACAGCTGCAAAAGTGCATTTTCCGGTATCGAGTCAAACTATTCTGCCCCGATAGTAAAAAAGACGCAACTAACATTTTTTCCAGATTCGAGTTATATATATTGCCGGAATCAGAAAAAAAGGCGCATCTGCCTGTATTTTTACATCAATCTGGAAAAAAATTTAGATGCGTCTTTTTTACTATCGGGGGCAGTATTGCTGTGCTGCTCAGAAGCCACGCACAATACTGAATAGGGCGGTTTAGACTACACACAAAATACCTACGATGTGTTTGTTAAACAATTTCTTCCCCACAGATCGAGAAACTCCGAGCCCGCGGCGTAGAATTCCTCTCCATCCCTTCAAAGTACTACAAACTCATTCGCGAGCGCCTCCAGCAAAGCAAGGTTAAGGTAGCCGAGAGCATAGACACGTTGGAGCGCCTCAACATTCTCATAGACTATGATGATGACGGCTATCTGCTGCAGATCTTTACCAAGAACACTCAAGATAGACCTACGTTGTTCCTCGAGGTTATACAGAGGAGGAATCATAATGTGAGTTTCAACATGTTTTTTTTTTATCCGCATCGGCGTAGTTCTTGGCCTGCATCTCACCTGATGGGTAAATGATGATCAGGCCGAAGGTAGAAGTGAGCTTCACCCGGAATCCTCAACTACAGAGGAACTGGCTATCTTACGTCTAACTGCCGAAACACAACCATGCTGTTATGGCGACAGACTTAGATAAGATGGTGGTAGCTAGCCAGGCGGACTTAGAACAAGCCCTACCACCAACCAAACCGAGCAGAAAATTGTGCCCCCACTGATGGTGTAACAACTAGATCACAGATGTAGTTAAAGTTCTTTATATCGTACAGATAATGTAAAAATACTATATAGAAGTGTATGCAATAGGTAAAACGAAAATCGTACTCCTAGGGATTTCATAATGCTTGCAACATCTCACCGTGATAACTTGGGTGAAGTGAGCTTGATGTGAGCTGTCATTGCACCTAAAACTAGTGATTGACACTATTGACAGCTCACTTCACCCAAGTTTTCACGGTGAGATGTTGCAAGCATTATGAAATCCCTAGGCGGTGTGATTTTTACAGAATAGCACTACAGCACTGCTAATTCTGTAACCATCTTACCGTGAAAACTTAGGTGAAGTGAGCGTAGAGTGAGCTGTCATTCCACAGGGATTGACACTATTGACAGCTCACTTCACCCAAGTTTTCACGGTGAGATATTTACAGAATAGCATGGCAGGTGTTGCCTCTGATCGTGCTACTGAGAGTAAGAAGTCTTTTCTTCCTTTTGCCAAATGTTATTTTGGATTTTGTAAATGTTTTTTTTTGCAGGGATTCGGCGCCGGAAACTTCAAAACACTCTTTGAATCCATTGAATTGGAACAAGAAAAACGTGGCAACTTATAAACTGAATTTTTATCCTAGTCTTATTATTGTAAATGTATTTTTGTATGTTTTATATATTTTTGCTATCTCTAAGACCATTAATGTACAAATCTAAAAACTTCATTTATTGCGTAAGCTGTTTTATGTTAATAAATAAATAAAACCCATATTAAAAGAGTATCATTTTATTGAAATACCGTTGATTAACATGATACATTACATCATTAGATCTTCTTACGAGTGCCAGCGTATTTACAAAAAACACATAACATGTATGTATTTGTGAAAAAAATGCACCAAAATCGAAAATGTCGCGCATTTCCTTGCGAAATAAATATTAATTATTCAATTTGTAGACAGCACCAAAATATTAAAGAGCCGTATAGACCGGTTTGATAAACGAAAATAATTTATCAAGGTGTTAAATAAAACATTATTTATGGTGAGGAGACATAGCTTGGATGTACAGCCCGATTCAAACTTAATGGCGGCTCGGAACATGAGGCGAGTCGCTGCGCAATAACGAATTCATGTGTCAGCGGGGGTGAGAGGTGCGGTACTGCGCAGCGAGTGGCTAACTTCCGAGCCGCCATTAAGTGTGATTCGACCTATACTTTGATGTTTAGTGGGGAAGAGCGTTTATACTTCTACAAACGCTTTTAAACAGCTTGAGGCTGACTGTATGAGAGTCAGAGATGACATAAAGCAGACCTCAATATGCCACATTTACGGATGCGTGATGTCCCATCACTCAAGTCGTTTTGTTGTTTGAATTTTATGGTGGCACTTCACATCGCTAATCGTGTTCGCGTATTCGTCTTATTTTTATATATTTATTTACGTTAAGCAACAATTGTTTAGACAGTACATTTAAAATAAATTCCTTAATAGATCGTTTATAAGTGCAACAATTACTTACAGGCTAACACAACATGCACCATTTATGATTTTACGTAATATTTACAAAGCCAAAACGAAAATTTACTATAAACGTTATTCAAACATTTTTGGTAATTCATGTGTAGCAAGAATAATAAAATAATAAAACAGATTTGTTTTCCCAAATACGACGATGTAAAGTTACTCTATTCGCCTTTATTTGGCAATTTTTCACGAATAAGACAAATACGTACATACACGAACACTCGTATCCCGGTTATCGGTTTTTGATCACATATCAAAGGATTGCGACCATAGGTACCGAATAAGTTCGTTTACCGTCCACACAGAAAGTGCGGTGTTTTATCTACGCATAATGTATTGATAAATTAATAACACAGAGAAAATAATAAGTCGCTACTGCCGTCAACACGTCCATCTTTACGTTCAGATTAGCAAAAAAGATAGTAAACATTTCCATTTCTTGAATTTCCGCTATTCATGACGATGTGTGGACGGTGTGTTCGAGTTATTCGAACTTCTACACTATATAGCCGAATTAAAGACAGTATAAAACGCGAATACTGAATAGCGATGTGAAGTGCCACGATTATATTATCAGTTTTGATGTGTATGGAAAAATTGTTGTGAACGCGGAAGACATAGTAGAAATATGATGATTATGTAATGTTGATAGGAATCGGAATGTATTGTAATGATGCACCAAGAATTATGAATTAAGGAAAAAGATTTGCACGAGTGATAAAAATGAGCTGTTTAATCAAAAATAACTTTAAAACAACTACAATAAAGATCATTTTCGTATATCAATCCGTCATAATCGGACCGAATCACAAAACCCGACGGACATAACAAACATCAATAAAATGTATGCAAAAATAAACCATAATTGCACAGATTACGGCGCAGTTCTCTTATACGAGCCGAAGATTACCGAGGTTGGCCGAACATGAGAATACGTCATACTCGGGAAATTCCGTCTTCCTTCGACGATTTTTCGCCTGAGTTGAAAACGTAAGTTGAGAGGCAAACTTGAGTGGAAAAATGGGGCTATAATATTGCACTACAGCGAAGCGTCTGCGACGTAGCCCAAATTCCTCCCTACTCTAGCTTCGGCAAACTTCGGTCGGTAATCGGGACGAGTCAAAATAATTCGTCTAAAATCAATTTATTATTACGTCACAAACTTTCCTTCGATTTGTCAATCCTCTTTTCACATTTCTCATTCGTTCTCAGTACATTTACATCGAGAGAGCGAAACAAGAATTATATTATGTAAATCGAGTTTTAAATAGATACAAACTGATTTTGTTAACTAGCAAAAGAAACTAAAATAATAATTTTGAGCTTGCGTCGATATTATAAGCTGTAATAACTACTACATTATAATTTATTATTAATAAATATTATTATTAAATCGAACCATTTTGTGGTAGTTAACAAAATCAGTCGATATCAACGTCATTTTAATTTTGTTTCACTTCAGATCTCTGAATAGAATATTTGGTATTACCGTTCATCTGGTATTCAAATTGGACTTAGTCCCTAGTATTTGTGAAACATTCGTTAGTTTTTTTTATCACTAACCAAATGCGTAACGCTTGCTACAGACTTGTTCTGGTCTGCACATTGGATTCGGGAGTATTTGTTCAAGAACAAAGGCTGTGTGTTGAACAACAATTCCCCCGAAGCAATTTTTAAATATATTCGGGTTTAGCTCTCCATAAGGCAGTTGATTTTTACCTTTTCCCGAACACATATTCGATTTTAAAGCCCGACTGTGCCGATCAGGGATCTCGCGCACGAGGCGGCCACGGCTAATTACCCGCTGACCATACAATACCACTCGGCGGCCACGACCGACCGGAGTCGTGGCCGTCTAGTCCGCGAGATCCCTAATGACGACCCGAACAAGTGTGTACCACACCTTATTTAGCTTGTTTTAGCACAAATCTTATAACATTGGATAAGTGACAATACCCATAAGGAAATACTCGGAATTTAAACCTAATATAACCTAACTGTCTACAGTCTCAGATATTTAGAGCTCGTGTGGGTAGTTTTGTATGGATTCCATTTTATAAGGCCCTTGTAGGGTAGAATAGAATAATAAAATATGTTAATTATTGTTTTTTTTTAAATATTAAATGGATAAAATGTATGTGCCAGAGTTTATTTTTAGATATAAATATTTCTGAACCTTACATAAAAGAAATATTTCGAAAATGGGAATTTTCAAAACTTTTTTTCTTAGCAAAATGGTAGTCTAAACCAGCTTTTTTTTTTCTTGGTATTTTTAACTATTAACAGTCGGCAAGTAATACGAGCATTTGACATCTATCAACCCGCACTGGGCCCGCGTGGTGGATTACAGCCCACTCCCTCTCGCAGAGAGGAGGCCTGTGTCCCAGCAGTGGGAAACAGGGAACATCATAGGCTGGTTATATGTAAGTAATAGGAAGCGAACATAAGAGAGAGCCGTAGGTAAATAAGTATATAGAGAGACTAAAATATCATAATTTTACATAAAAATATATAGTATATGGTAAAGAATAAGAACAAAAAAATATTTACATAAAGTTATATTTACTTAATAAATGCAAGGAAAAGGATTCAAATAGGATTATAGATTCTCTGGCACGAGACTTGTGTTATTCGAGACTGAAATATACAAAAAAACGGATGGGCGATGAAAAATATATGTAATGGATAAAGTCGTACACAAAATGGATGAGCTACAAAAACTTAATATTGGAAGATCCAATTTTTTCGTAAATATACTACATAATTATGTTAATACGTCATATATCATAGTATTGTATGCTAGTATGGAAGACACAATTTAAATATTGAATACATTTAATACGTAGTATGAATGCATTTAAATCAATTTACGTAGACAATATGTACTTGCAAATTTACAATTCGCAAAGAGACACGCGTGCGTTGCTAAAATGAATAATGAAATAACGTCGTTCTTTATTTGAAGCCAGTTAAAGAAATATTTCCCTTCTCTGCGCACTTTTTAACCTAGCTACTGCGCACACGCAGATTGTCTTCAAAATGGCTACAAAATCATTTTATGAGTAAAGAAAAGGTCTTTTTTTTTAGTTCACAAGAACTTAAACCATCTCATTTTACGAAATGAGTTCTAACATTAGTCCAAGCTTAAAGCGAGCCGTCCACCGTGAGCTAAGCTAAGTTAGTTTAGTTTAACCAGTTTTTCATACATGGGTGTTACCACAGGTATGAAAAACTAACTTAGTTTAGCTGGCGATGGACTGCTCGCTTAAACCTTTTAGCCAGTTTTTTTATTTCGAATTTTCGAACCTGATTGCGACTGAGGTAAACTTCTAAATACAAAATTGACAATATGCAAGTTAGTCTTTTACTTTAACATAGTCGGAGGTCATAAGATTCGAAACACAAAAATGACTATGCTTTAAACCTGTCTAAAGATAAATCTCGTTTTGTAATAAGGCCGAACGAACCAACCTCTTTAGTGATTCCCTAACATTTTCCAGTCCCTGAAGACAACATTTCTAATATTTCAAATTTTGCGCAGTTTTGCGTAGCTTTTCCCCCCCAATTATCCATACAAACGCACCCACACTGAACTCTGTATTCCCCTCTCCCTCTTACGCGTTATCCTCCTTGTCTGGCTCGACGTCAGCCGGCTCTACGATTTCAAAGTCTCGGTCCGTTGACGAACGCTGGCTGTTCTCCGATTCGGATTCGGATTGCTTGTCGACTGGTGGCGTTGATGTGTCTTGTTCGGATCTGAAAAAGAGGTTATAAGGTGAGTTCATAAAGTTTTGAATGTTATGAAAATATTTGAATGTCACGAGATTAAAATTACACCAAAACATTTTTGCAACGCTAATGCAAAAATGAGAATGGGCTTGTTTGTTTTTCCTTCACGGAGCAATTGAGCAACGGATCGACATGATTTTTTGCATAGAGGTAGTTTACGGGGCTGAAAATGACATAGGCTACTACGAAAAAATGCACTGTGTTGGATGGGCCTAGTAAAAGCTAGTTTTGTAATTTCGAGTCGAGATTGGCAACTCGAGATCTTGTGTGGTAAGCGTGGTGTTGAGATATCGCCTACTTCTTAAAATAATGCGCAACAAACCATCACACACGCATCACGCACAATATATTTTGAAAATGGCTTCTCAAGAAACGTGCGCGCGCTCAATCTCGAAATCTCGTTCATAAACTCGACAATTACGGTCGGGATCTCGAACAAAATTGTCTTGCTATGAGATTGAATCTCGAAAAATGGTTTGAGATCGCAATATCGACATTACATTCGAACTACGCGAACGTTCTTCGCGCGACTCCTCTTGTAGCGGGGTCTTCTCCCCTTCATCATCAGACAGTTTGTCTTAACATAAGACTACTCACTTGATCTCCACAGCGGTATCCTCGCTGGTCTCGACTCGCTCTACTTGCGGCTCCTCTTCTTGCTTCTCCTCCAGTAGCGGCGTCTTCTCCCCTTCATCATCAGACAGTTTGTCTTTCTTGCGTTTCTTCTTGTTCTTCGATGCTTTGTCGGCGTCGGAACCGGGGCGGTATTCGTACTGTAATGTTAATGAGAATGAGTTAGAAATTGAATGTTTTTAATTGTCTATTGTTCACATATTATTTTTCTGCCTAGCCTTTTCCAAACTATGTTGGGGTCGGCTTCCAGTCTAACCTAATGCAGCTGAATAATAGTATTTAACATAGAGCGAGAATTCAGAGGCACGGAGGAGTCTCGGTGTAAAAATAGTCACCCATCCACGGACGAACCCTGGCAAGCGTAGCTTAACCTGATGGATCGACCCGTGCGGCTGTTATTACTTAGCCACGAGCTCCTCTACATTATATTGACTTCAGATACTTATTATTTATTTACTTTATTTAGAACGGTAAAGAAAGTAATTAAAAATGATGTATACAATACAATATGTACCAACTTTCACTATGGGGCCAACCAAGAAATCGCGAAAAAAAAATCTGCTGTTCCATACATTTATGTTCGCATAGCTCGTTATAATGTATGGAACAGCAGATATTTGACATTTTCGCGATTTCAGGGTTGGTCCCATAGTGAAAGTTGTTCATAATGATGAGTACAACGACCCTTAAGAGGATGCAAACGAATTAAATTTCACAACAAACAGCAACTTGAGAATGCGAGTTTATATTAGTTGCTTGAAAACTAGATTTTACGAGGGTGTGACAGACACCGGTTTTGCGGCTAATATAGTCACTTTAGCTTGCTTATGATAATTTATTATTAATATTACTCACTTTGTACAGCGGCCAGAACGACGCAAAGAAGCCAACGTCCTCTGTGAGGTTGGGCAACAGCCACAGATGATGTCGCGACAGAGTCAGCATCCACACGAGACAGAACACCACCACTCGCAGTATTGTCAGGCCTATGATCGTCACTAGGAAGGCGGCGGCTGCGATACTTAGGTAGTATACGCCCTTTCTGGAATGAGAAAAAGATAATGAATAGATGTCGGCCATCTTTACTTATAAGGAGAGAAAGGTCAGCTGGTATAATTTGTTTTTACGCGGCTCAAAAGCACTAGCTTCGGTAGAAACGGGTTTTATCGACGGAAGAATAGACAAAATGACAGATTGTGATTGTTTAACTGTCATTTTGTCTATTCTTCCGTCGACAAGACTTTTTACTACGGTGGTCATGCTACGCGAGCTAGGACCGAACGATATAATTGATTACGGGAATCACCACGCTAGCACACTGTGTGCGATTTCAGAGGCACTATTTGCCATAAACACGTATTCCCGTTCGTCCCACTGCCGTCGTCCCACTGGTGGACCGAACGGGAATTTCAAAAATATGCCTTAGACTAATTGTCTAGGGAGAGGCAAGATTCGCGCCCTCGCGCCCCTAGTCGCCGCAGGAGACGCCCCGGGCGTCGGGAGTCGAGAGCCGACTTCCGGCCACCGTAGGCGCGGGCTTGCGGACGGTGAGCAATGGGTAGCTCGCCGTCCGATAGGGACCAGGCCCGGGTCGACGGCGCGTTGTGTTCCACGCGCGCCTCAAAGAGATGTCAGCACCAACTGACGGGGTCCGGAAGGGCCAATGCCTGCTGGGGTTGCGGGTTTGTCCGAAAGGGATATCGCGACCCCCGCACACAGGCAACGGAAGGAACACGGGTGGGTTTTAGTCAGTAAAAGTCTGACACGCCCTCCCGCTCCGCCCAGAGCGGGAGAAGTTATTTGATAATGTCGCAACCTCAAAAAAAAAAAATAGACTAATTGTCTAAGGCATGTTTTTGGACAGGTATACGGTCATAATAATTATTTGTTTTCATAATACTGACATTAATTGAGCAGTCTGTGGTTTAAAAAACTTGGAAACATCTTCATTCAGTAAAACAACACGTGTCTAGCCATAACGGCATTTTATCCCGTCATTGCACATAACACAGTGGTTATTCATCCATTTTCACCTTTTACGATACAATATAGTAATTATTTTCAAAATGTAAAAAGTTCCGTATGTCAAGTTACCTGACAGTAGCCGGCCACAGCGGGAACATGCACACAGTGATGGTGCCCACGACCACGAGTATGCCGCACAGCCAGTAGTACCACGGCTTGGGGTCGTATATCCACACGTAGGCATCCAGTGTATCTAGGAAGACCTGGTCCATGTGCATCTCCAGACGTATCTTGCGTTTCTTCTTCTCCTTTTCTTTTACGTCTTTTGCGTCCTTGAAAACGACAAATAGAAATATTTTATTTCACATAAACCTACAAGGGCACTTATGAAACGTCAGAAGCTAGGTGCACGGTTCCTATGGAGAAGAGTCGGCAAGAAACTCCACGGTTACTCTTTTAAAAGTAAATGGTTTTTACAATTTTTCCAAATTACAGTGTTAAAAGCTTCGATCAACTATACAGGGATGAGAGGACAGTGTAGGCCCATCAACATAACCGTCACCGGTGGATTACCGGTGTACAACCGTTGTAAATTAATAATAAATAAATAAAATTTAAATATTCATAAATTCATTGAAAAATAATAATTACAATTGTCAAAAATGTTTTTATAAAAATGTCAAGAATCGTATAAAAATAATGACAAATATAAATTGTATTATTATGTGCTAGATTGTGTCATTATTGTGTATTTTTATGTGCTAGCATTTTTTGTGAGAGTAGTAATATTTCATTCTTGTTATTAGTTTATGTTTTTATGTTGGTACTTCTTATAATTATGTACTTTGATTTATGTAATTGGTTTCGGCCGTGTAAATCAAATAAATAAACATGTACCAGGTAACAGGTACCTTTGTAGTAATATGCAAAAGATGCAAAGACTATACTTTACAGGTTTGAGGAACAGAGTGTAAAGTTTACTCATCCTCATTAGAAAAGGGAGGATCCTCCGACCCGATGGGTGTCGTGCCTGCGGGCAATGCCAAAACCCAATGGTTGCCCAATGGTTAAAAATCTTGTATATGTTCGCGTTGTAAATTCTAATTGCTCGATGCAGGATTTGTGTAAGGTCTTTGATGCGTAGTTCGCATGTGGCGATGTAGATCCCGCCACAATACCATCAGAAAGAAATGCATTGGTGATGCACAGGTTTCAAATGTTAGAACTGAGGACTTTACAATGATCTTTTCAGATTGCTTGAGGAGTTACTCAGGAGTTAAATCTTTGTTTGTATTCTAAACAATAAATACCAAACAGACAATTTAAGAAGGGTTTTTGCATTAACGGAATGTAGAAAGTACTTGACGAATTTGAACGAAATTTTCTTTGGGATAATTGGTTCAAATTATTATTATAGAATCGAAAGCACGACACAATCTGTTGGTAAAAGTTAATTTAGATCTTAAAGAATATAATATAGAATATAAGAAATAAAGAATGGTTGGTCGCTGTGATTAATTCAAGACAATGTTAATGTTCTTTCTCCAGAATTAGCTTACCTACTGACAGGTTATATGAGTTATATAATTGTTTATTTTTAATTTATTTGACTGTATATGTCAATTGATTTTTATTTTATTTTATTTTCATTTGTTATTGACATAATCTACTCATTAAAATTTTATTTTTTACTGAGTTGTATTGCAATATATGGCTAGCTAGCGACCTTGACAATTGATCATAATATATTATGTTTGCCTAACTGATTATTTATTTTTACTTCGATGGTCCTAGTTTATCAGTGACTTTTCTCTAACTGAACAGACAGCAGTGCTGCTGGGGAGTTTGTTGCGCCACTTCTTCCCAGCAAAACACTAGGAAGTGGTGAAGGGTGGGCGTTTTCGGGGACTGTCTTATGTAATTTTGACGTTCGAAAAGTGCTGATTCTCAGCCTAGTTTGAATAAATGACTTGAATTTTGAATTTTGAAGATAGTATGAAAGTGTTATCAGTAATCCTGAGAACACTGCTTTTTATTATGATTGCCTTGCTTTTTTTTTTTTTTTTTGGGTGGGAAATTATCAAATAACTTCTCCCGCTCTGGGTGGAGCGGGAGGGCGTGTCAGACTTTTACTGACTAAAACCCACCCGTGTTCCTTCCGTTGCCTGTGTGCCGAGGTCGCGATATCCCTTTCAGACAAACCCGCAACCCCGGCAGATGATTGCCTTGCTGCTATTGTGATCTTACCTTTCCTTCGCAGGCACTAGCCTGACTCTTCTCTCCATCTTTCTCATCTCCACTTTTACTTGATTTCTCCAATTCCTTCTTCTTAGATTTCCCTTTCAACTCTTGTTCAGTCACAGGAACCTGAAATATATGAAACAAAACCATGATTTTAGTATTTCGTTACAGATAATATTGGTTTTAAAGGAAGGGATGTTTCATTATGACTGACAAGGCCAATCTGGCAGACTAGTTTCTATACAACCTTAGTTTTTGTTTGCACTAAACCTCTCAAGGGGTCATTGTACTCATTATTATGAACAACTTTCACTATGGGAACAACATTGAAATTGCGAAAAAAAAAATCTGCTGTTCCCTACATTTATGTTCGTCTATCTCATAATGTGTTCATGTCGAATGAGTCATGGGCCAAATCTACCACCGTGAAATTCTGACATTTCTGAAGTTACCTTCAAGGATTACATTACCATTCATTCAAGAATGAACGATTGGAAACGGCCTTAACCCTAGATAATTAAAACGGACACGTGGTAGGCTGTTATCAGACAGTTGTACTACCAAAATTAACGCATAAACATGTGTTTTGCATCATTATCTCCCTTATCATTAATTCAGTCGAACTTGTTTCCAAGGCCAGACATAAAACTTTGTAGATTACGTAGTTTGAGAAGCAATGTTTTTAATTAAATATTTTTTCGGAATTAGCATGAATGATTGAACGGTATTTTTGTTTCTCGGCGTTCTATTTCTTATGAGTTTTTTTTATACCTATACGATCAATATCGATCGATGTCATACCTTCGATGCAACATCGTTAACGTCGATTCAAAATTGTTTAAAGTCGATCATTTAAGTGCTATTACACAAGACAGTCGATCACCGCTCCGACGTCTTCTATTCTGTCTTATTATTATCGATTGATGAAAAAAACTCGCTGTGGGTTTATTTATAAAAGGACAAGCACATGATTGGTCAACGTATTTTTTAAGTTGTTGGTCGACGTGCTTCTCCGAATCATCGATCACTTTGAGCTTGTTTGCACCTATGCGAACTATCAAGGCACAGAGTCGCGACGTCGATTGTGTAGACTTTTATTTCGTGTAGGACTATAATTAATTGTTCAATTTTTTACACATACCTTCTTAGCTCTGTGAAACAATTTGTGTAACAACATTGTGTGCAAGTAGTCTGTTACTTCGTGTCTGGTCGAGAACACTGGGTTTTTGCCGGTCGCCCATTTTGATGACAGCAGCGCATCTACTGCTTTTGTGCCTGTAAAGTAAACATTCAAATTTTTATTATAACAGACTTATTTTTAAGTCCAAATTCGCACGGTCGTGAAAATATCGCGGCGATTTTTTTCGTTCACTGGATTTTCAGCTTTCTTCTTAGCGCCGAGAGATGATAATCCAACTGTGTGTTTTTTCAACGCGCTGTGACGAGTGCGTCTCGTTGGATTCTCAACGCTCGGCTTAACACCGACAGTTGAAAATCCAGTGCGCGATTTTATCCTGCCGCGATATTTTCAAGTCTGTGGGACGTGGGTTAATGGTAGTTAGGGGTCGTGGCTAAGTAATAACAGTCGCACGGGTCGATCGATCGATTTTGACCACTATCCCACTTGATGGTAAGCGACGATGTGGTCGACTATAGACCGCGCTTGTACTAAAGTAACCTATTCACACGTATGTGATAGCTATCAAGAAATTCACGACTCCGGCAGGGAAATCGACTCCTTAGATGTACCTACGCACAATGACAGTGTCCCAAAATTTTTTGTGACTTCTTTGGACAAATAAGTCACAAAATATTTTGGGAAACCTAATTTATGTAGGTTTGACTCCCCTTACAATTGGACTTTCTATAGTTTTGAGCAAAATCTTATTGATGTATGTGAGTCATATGTTTAAAGTAGACTAACGCATGTTTTATAAACATTTGGTTGAACAAGCGATGACCTTTATTCTAAGTAGGTCACACGTAGAAAATTATCTCTGTTGAGGTTTTGTCACTTCGTTTAATTTCCCTCTCTGATTTTCTCCTTATAAGTAAAGACTTGTCGAAGAGCCGACAATTACTATCAGGAATAGGTCATAATTATTGCAATGAAATAAAAATGTTTGAAATACACTCTTTTGTTACGGCTGTGGCGGCATCTACATCGCCACATGCGAACTACGCATCAAAGACCTGACGTCACATAAATCTTGCATCGCGCAATTAGAGTTTACCGCGCGATGGACATATACACAAGCTCCCGACTTCAACCTCTGGGCAATTTCCCGCCAGACACGACGCCCGTCTGGTCGGAGGATCCTCCCTTTTCTATGGTGGATGAGGTAACTTTACACCCTGGTCGCCTGTTTCTCATACCCCTAAACGCAATTAGTGGCGTTGCCATCGCTAAGACAAAGTTTACTCATGTGCCTGTAATTATATTGGCACCCACACCGGAATACAAGAACGCTACTTGGCGGCAGAAATAAGTATGGTAGCAACGCTTGCCGAGGTCGGTCCGTGGATGAGTCCATGGATCCATTACCATTAAGAGGCTTACAACAGCTAAAGCGCGGTCACTGTCGGACTGCATAGAAATGAAAGAGAAGCGCGATGACACGACGCAGGTAATTTATTGCAAAATATGAAGCAGTTAGCGATTTACAGAAAATCTATTGATTGGACTGGAAAATTAAAACACTATTATGCTAATATGTAGCTTGTAGAATAATCTGACAACATGTAAATTAATATGATTTTTAATCGTTAAAAGAAATTTTTAGAGGTATCTTCATGATTTTTTTCTATCGTATCAAATTAGTTGTATTATGTTTTCAACACACTATCATACTAGCATATATCCTGAAGAATATCATATATTTTTCTGATTTTGTTTACTGCAGTGGATCATATTCTTTTAGGCATTATAAAACTTATTACGCATTATTAACTTATATTTGATTTGATTTGATTTGATTTGATTTGAAACTTGCGTTTAGGCACGTTTAGGTCCTGTAGTCCCCTTAAGCCTAGCCCGCACTCCGAATTTTAATCGCGCGATTTTTTTTCAGTGTCCGGCATTGCAACGAGCGCGAATTTTATATCGCCAGTGCGTGTAGATTCATAAGATATTGTTCCATGTGTTAAGTACAGAGTAGTGATAAAAATTTCGCGCGATTTATTATCGCAGTCCGGGCTTGGCCTTGCATATGGATAGTGTCTCGGAAAGCATCTTTGACAGTCATTATGGGTAGTCAGAAGTTCGAAAGTCTGACAACCAGACTTGCCAAGGGGTATCGCGTTACGTAACTGGGTTGTGGAGGCCAGATAGGCAGTTGCTCCATGTAAAACACAGGTTGCTGCAACCGGTGGAAGGATCCGACCCCAACATAGTTGGGAAAACGCTAGGCAGATTGTGTAGCTTACTTCCCCAGACGAACTCATTCGCAAATAACTCTAGTATACAAATACTTAAAGTTAAAAATAAGTTAACTACTCATTTAATCGATGTCTCGTGCCCTTTAAACCAGCTGCGGTCGCGACTCACGAGTGAACTGACCATGACCGTGACTTCGGCAAAGGTCGGACGTCCAAATGTTCAATTGATGGCGCATTATTCCATAAAAATAGATTTGTTTTGATGTAGGAAAAAATTGCCTCATAAATTATCGTTCTTTTCAAGTTGTTATCATTCTACGTATCTACGATTTCACTACTAATTACCATCAAGGCAGGCAGGCGTGTACGCACGAACGAACAACAACATGGCGAACACGAACACCGAACACTTTGTTCTCATGTGCGTACCACTAACGAACATGAAACACTGTGTTCGTCAAAAACGATCTTGGCGATCCAATTTCGTTGTTCTGTGTGGACGGTATTCGGAGAACTTTGATGCAGCATTGCGAACATTGGCGAATTCATGACTACTAAAAAGAGCGGGGCGTGAACACAAGTCTAACTGTGTTCGTGTGGTGTTCATGTTCGCTTTGCTAATTTACGTCCACACGTTCGACCCAAATGTTCCGTGTTCGATGGTCGTGTTCACCGTCGTGTTCGTTCGTGCGTACACGCCTGACGGTTTTGTGATCGAATAAGGACAGCGTGATCGGCCTATATCGTTCCCACTGCTGGGAAACAGATATCTCTATCATCCTCTCGTAATTCACCACGCGGGTCTATTAAAGGTTGAATGTCACATGTCTTCTAATATTTGGTTCTAGGACATTACGGTTCCGTCACAATTTATTTACCGTTTTGGGAGCCTGTCTGGGTTCAAACCCATGAAACTCGGGACCGACATCTGGAGATTGCAGTATGCTGTTATTTGCATACGGAAGGACCCTGCGCATCCACTTGATATAAACCTACAGTCGCCTTTTAAGACACCCACAATATTGACAATAACACAGAGAGATTATCCAACTCCTTTTCTAAAACACATTAATCATAGATACCCGTCAGAATTCTTTCAATATTTAAATGGTTTGTTTTATTACAGCGGAAGTTCGGCTCTTCGGAGCGAGAACACACGGCGTAACATAAAGGAAATGCAGCTACGTAGCTTGGCAACACGCCACCGACATGTTGGAAATTTTATAAATATTTCCATTTTAAATATAGTCTTATTTTTTGGTAGGCATGTTTTGGGGTTAAAGCCATTTTATATACCGAGAATTTAGATTGCAATCTGCTCTTTACAAAATGCAGTGCAATAACATTACATTTCTTATATTCTGAAGCCTAGCCAGCAAAAAGTCACTTATCGCAAAGCCCAAGGGGTATGCCTTGGATGGTGCGTTCACTACAAAGGAACTGTAATTAACAGGTGAATAGAGACACAGGCACTGCCATGCCAGTAGGATAAATGCCAGCGCACATTGGAGCGGGCCGTGCAGTAACGAAACGCTTTGCAAACAGGCGGGCCGCACCGCACTTTTTTATATGAAAATGAGTTGCGTTGCGGGCTATTGTGGTTGCAATGTGCGCTTGGCTTTAATGATCTTACAAATAATAATCCTGTAATGATTCCACCGAAGAGGCTCAGTCCTCTCTGCGAGGAGTGGGCCGTATATCACCCAGCCCAGTGCGGCCAGTACGTGTGTGCAAGGACTTACCAGTGAAATATTCCACGTGATGGTTCAAGAACTTGGTCTTCTTTGTGGGCACGTTAGCCTTGAGCCACTTGGCGACGGAGTACTCCTCGCTCGTCGCCTTCTCCGACTCAGGCACGTCTCCAAACTCCTGGAAATGGGATAAACTTTATATTAGTGTCTGTTTTAAATTCATTGATTTGATCATCATTTATCTCAAAACCACAGTAAAAATCAAATAAATAAAAATTGCTTTTAGTGATAAGACCGCCCTTTGTGCTAGCCTTTAGTAATTTTCTAAATGTATGTGGTGTCGAAAAGAAAAGAGTATTCTATCCAAAAGGCATATTCATGGAACCCAAGAGAGACTCAGAAGGAGAAGGGTGAGGCCCCGCAGTAGGACATAAAGACAAAAAAATATATCTTTCAATATTATTCCGTCGCCTTTAACGGGAGTAAACAATACAATCTCAAGTTCAATGGCAGTGGAGGCAAAATGGCAATCACCAACGACTCGAAACGTTCATAAAATATTTAGAGATGACACTTAGATGCGCGTTCGGTAGCTTACGTCAATCAATGCATTTTTTATAGGCGGGCTTCATAGGTCGTGTTTAACTTCGAAATGAATAACATAATGGAATACGGCACGTTTTCACTTAAAGTTGAGAATTCAACAGCGTGGTTTTAGTGAAAAGTAATTAAGGTAGTCGAATTTCCTAAGCACAAGGAGTCCTAGTATGCCTCTATTCCTTGGTAATGCAAAAATCTTCTCAAATGGCTTTCCTCTACAATTTCGCCATTCATCAGCCAGGCAACGATGAAGATTTTTATTGACAACAACAAACAATGAAGGTATTGTGTATTATTGTAACGATGGGTAAGGCCTGACGTCATAGTAATAAATGTAGTTCGTTATAAGAGTCCTACAATGCCGAGGCCAGCTGTAAAATAGATTTAGTACATGTAATATATTACAGTAAGTAGTATGTTTTAATCATTCAGTTGTTAAAATAACCTCCAAGAGTAGCGATATTTCAAGTCAGGAGCACAGTTTTGCGTAAATTATTTTATGATCAATGTTCTCAAAACGGTGATAGAAAACATCGTGAGGAAACTGGCATGACCTAGACCCAAAAATTCAAAGAGATGTGACATCTACCAACCCGCACTGGGCCCGCGTGGTGGATTACGGCCCACTCCCTCTCTGAGAGGAGGCTTGTGTTCCAGCAGTGGAGCTGAGAACGTTATAGGCTGGTTATGCTGTTATGCAGGAACAAAGGAGCACCCTGGGCGGTCGGCCCGGCTACCAACTTGCTTACTGACTAAGTGGCTAATAATCTTTTATAATTATTGTAAGTCAACGTTAACTCTTCATTAAGCAGCGTTTTTGGAAGAGACCACAATTTTGCCAATATGACACTACCGATGTTATCTTGTTGTTTAGATACAGGAGTCTAAAACTTATAATCAAATCGAAATTCAAATAATAATATAATAATAATAATAATAATAAATTTTAATTCAGAATCACTTCCATATTTGTTAGTAATAATGTTCTTAACCTAGTGTTAGTAAATCATAATAAATTAATAACAATAATAATAATAACAATAAATTAGGCGCTTGCTCTCGCGTGTAGGCCTATCAAGTGCGCTGTTAGTGCGGAGTCCCATCTGCCGGCGCACGCGGTCAGGATGGCGCTGGGGCCGCCGCGCACCCGCGCCAGTAAAGACGCACGCAAATAGACTTGATAAAAAAATTAAAAAAATTATAACTTTTGACGCGTTGGTAAACCTCCAATCAGTAGACATACTAGTAAGGATTATTTTATTTCACCAGTTATTAGAGCTTCACCAAGACTCCGAGAATAAGTATACAGTAATCAAGACCTAACCCAACTTGACCTTAAATGGCAAAACTTTCCCTTTCAGAACGCTACGCGTCCTTTGTTCTCTAACTGTAATTGTACCGCTGTGCGCGTACGCAGTTAGATGGTAGTTTCACGTTTCAATCACTAACAACTGTTCCATCATAAACAAACAATTTTTTTTAAATTCGATAGTCCTTTGAAGTCTACATTGAATTTGGAAATAGATGAAAAGAATCAGCAATTACAGCAGTGAAATTTAAAAACAACGACACAGGTTACTATTGTCTCTACCCACCCCCATGGGAAAAATGTGTGAGTTTACATATGGGTGTATTGTTTGAAAATCCTACTTTTTTACAAGTACTTCGGGAATTTCATCTTCTAATCAGTTCAGGAAATCAGCACTTCCGGAAAAAGCTGCGAGTCAGCTTTTTACGTTGCAAATGTAAGAGATACACACGTCACGATTTATCCTCCGTAATGGGCATAACCTGTGACCCTAACACGTAAGTACTGCACGTGTAGACATCATAACAAATCATTATTCATTTTCATCACTATAAAATTTAAGCGTAAAACAGAAGCCAAATGGAAAATGCCATGGAATTATTAGCAAAAGAGATCCCCCTTGAGCTAATGTTATTGCAATCCATTCTTTGGAAGGCTATTAAGCTGTTAGGAAGATCATCGAATGGGTGAAAGCCCAATGTATTTATTTATTAAAACTTCATGCACAAGTAAAAATACTGTACAAAGGCGGACTTAATTCCTGAGGCATTTTCTACCAGTCAACCTTAGGGTGATGCAGAGACAAAACATGGCAGGTGCAACATAAGGAATAGATAACTTGAAAATTAATACATACTAATACATAGATACATACATACATTATAAACCGAATAAATTTTGTCAGGAGAAATAACGATGTATGACGCAACTTGGAAGAGAACTTAGCTCAGTAATG